>JAWNOB010000072.1:11170000-13670000 GCA_035046265.1 Drosophila bunnanda | reverse complement strand
GGTGAGCTGTTTATATATTCTATATTTATTTGTGAAAGTTATTTATACTTTTCGTTATATAAGAGATTGAATTATTTTCTTTTAACCTAGAGTTATTTATGAGTAAAAAAGTATTTCCAGATCGAGACAAGCTCACACACAAATCCTTGAATTTATTTGTTCAAATTATTTAATTTTTTTTATTTAAAACATAAAATCATTTTTGTTTTAAGTCAGTATATATGATAAGTATTATTGTTTAAGTAAATTAAAAATCGAGAGAAAAACAACTGAAGCAATATGTTTATACATTTAATATTTATGCATGCCACTTACATTTTACATTAAATTATTCCCCCTTCTCTCATTAAATCTTTATAATCAATTCAAATGAAAGAATAATATATAATGAACTCAGGTGTATTTTTTACGAGTGCATTTTAGATCGAGAGATGTCGCCCCAGTGTCCTGCAAATGGCGGAAGTTCATTATTGTCAGTGATTAATGTCAAGAAGCGCGGACGGGTCCTGGGCCAGGGATGTGGAGCCTGGGCCTGGGCCTGGGTCTGGGCCACATAAGTTAGCTGTTGCTGTCAGTTTGGCACAAAACCGAACCGCCAGGCTGCAGAAAGCTAAAAAAAAAAGAATTCGGAAGCTAGAGCTTGCAGGGCCCGAGGCCAGGACAAAAACCAGAGGCAGGGCCCAAGGACGAGAGAACTGTGGGACGGACAGGCTGTTGACATCCTGGAATGTCACTCCGTCCGTCAGTTAGCAGGAAAATGCATTGCTGCCAGCTGCCAACGTGATTAGCGCGTTGATTTGGCAACCGATTGCCGGGCGCAGTGCATCCGAGCCAGCATTTCAGCCATCCTCAACAGAGTTTGACTTGCCAACTCCACCGAACTGGCATTTACTTCTGCCGGATATGGCCTTAAACTTATGCAACGCTAAGCGGCATTGACAACGGCACGCACACATCGCACTCTCCTCCAGGGCGGGGGTTTCGAGGGGGGCTTGGGGAGAGTCAACCCCCTCCAATGGTTCAATGTACGACGAGTGAAATTAATTTCAAACAATGCAGCAAACTGCGAAGACAACAGAACAGGAGAAGCTAAAACCCCACGACAGCAGAAGCAAATTAAATAAAAATTCCAGCATGAACGCTGCTATTGGGGGTTGAGTTGTATATCACTGAAAATAAATTAGTATCAATTCGATATAATATACATTAAATAAATAAAGTTACGATGTTTTGCGGCTATGTATTAAGGCTTAAATTAAATTTTGTTAAATGTTTTTAATGGAATTTAATGTATTTTGGCTTTTGAAAGTAATAAAACTTGAGAACGAAAGGTGAAACACCTTGAGAACGCATTGTTTAAAATTTGTTATATTAAAAAATGTTAAGTCTAAATAAAACAAAATATTATTCCCCACACATTAAGAACGTAGCATTAAAAATGAGTCAGTCTTTAAATATTTTAGTATTACAAAACGTATTTTGTTCACAAAGTATTTATGATATTTTTCAAGTTAATACTTTCAATATCTATTAAATTATAATTATTAATAATATTATAGTAATATTTCTCTTTATTCTTATTCTTATTTTCATTTTCATTTTTTTTTTTTGTCAATTTATTTTTATTTTCAAATTTCTTGCAGTGGAAAGGACATCAGCTAGCTGAGGACCCCAAGGAGCTGAGTAGATTGCCAGCCATATGACAGACTCAATCTACGTGCCTCGAGTCGATGAGTAAGCCAAAGTTAAGGGCAAGCAAAAAAGCCAAGCCCAAGCCGAAAGCCAAACCGAACTTGTCGAAAATTATTTCGTTTTAATTATGCCAAAGGGCTCTGTCGAAGGACGTGTCGAAATGTGTCGCCATTTTGCATGCACTCTAAGTGAAATCACGTCACCGATTTTTCCCATCCACCCCGAACCAGCTCCCGGCACTTCAGGTTGCCTACAACTTTCCGTTGTCATTATCAATTTGAGTTAATTGCCGCAGCCGTCGTGGCCAGAAAGTTGCCATTTTGTGTCGGCTGCTGCCGCCATTGCTGTTGTGTTGCGCCATCACTTCCGGTCTGGGGATCCCCTTACCTTTTCCACTTTCCCACTTTCCCGCTTTCCTCTGCTCTTGCCAGAAGACGCGACAACGCATTGTCTGCGACTGTTTGAAAGCGTTTAGTCGAAATTTATTTGTATTACATGCCAAAAACTGCAGACACTCTTATGACAGCACGGGGCGGTGAGGCGGGGAGGGGGGGATGTTGAATTATTAAATTAAGTACTTGTTTGATTATGGCATAAATTCCCTTGTACAACAGCGACAGGTGTAAGCAAGGAGTTGAGCGCCTGAGGCGAGCAGGTGCGAAACTAACGCGAAATTACAAGATGCCAAGTTACAGGTACCGAAAATTGCAAGTGATTTAAATTAATGGAGTAAAGAGCTATATAATTATATCATCCGATTTTTATAAATATAAAAACGAAATTTGGAAATAATGCAAACCTGCCATATCTCAAATAAGATGAAAATTTGTGGAAAACTGAAAAATGTATAATTTGTTTGTGCTGATCAAGAATATATATACTTTAAAATGATTCCTTCACTGCGTTGCAAACTTCTGACTAAAATTATAATGCCCGGTAAGTGTATTAATTAGAAGTGGCATTCATGGCAATAAGGGAATTAATTGCTAAATAAATGCATACTAAGGCATAGCTGATTCCAGAACTAGACGTAATTCCTCCTAAAGCATCTATATATAAAATATCATGGCTAAGACTTACCGAAGTTATCCTTTTTTGTCATGGCTTCCTGGTTACTTCAGTTGGGCTTTTGATCGAAGTTAGCTATTTCCTGTTTATCCAGATTTATTGCTCTGGTCAGCTGTATTGTTGGGGTCGAAGCGGTATCACTATCACTACACTATCACTATCATTGTTAACGCTATGCGGTCAGAGCGGCGGCTGTGACTCTATTTATAGACTCCGAGTAAAGAGAACAGAGCTAGTAAGAGCGATAGAGTAAGCGATATCTCTAGAGAATGCAGTGGGAGATAGAGAGAAAGAGATGTCTCTACAGATACACAGTGAGAGATGGACATACCAAAAAAATTAGATATCGAGAGACACACAGGAAGAGAGGGAGAGAGAGAAAAAGAGAGAGATTGAAATAGGGAGATCGAGACAGAGAAAAAAGGCGAGACTAAGTAAAAGTGTTTTAAGTAAGGAAAATTTTATTTACTTTAATTCTTTATTTTTTTAAAGAAATTCATTTGTATTTTAAAGTAATGGTCATCTTATTGACGAGAGTCTTGGCCTTATAGTTTCTTGTAAAGCTTTTAAAGTTTTACTATATTATTCAGCGATAATAATTTATCAACAAAACACAATGTTAATGAACAAATAAAAAATTAAAATTATAAAGTAAATAATAAAACAAACAAAAAAATGTACCTAATATTCAAATTGTATCCCCTTTGGCTAATTATTGTTTGAATTTGAAAGATTTTTCGCATTATTTTCTGCGAAAGTAAGCATCGATCATAAAAATTTCAGCAAACCCTAGTCTGTTTTTTATTAAACACTTGTGACAAAGAAGCCTTTTATAAACTATTGTTTATTTCTGTGTAAGTCAGCTTTGTTTATATATAGTCACTAGAGTGCAATTCCTTATAAATTCCATGGAAGATTACATGAGTTGCACCCCAAGGCATTTCCCGATCTACTCAAAGAAACATGATATGTAACATATTGATTGATTACACATTAGAAATCAACTTAAAGATTTAATACCAATTTTTAAAATTATCCAGAAGTATCAATAGCTTTTTATTAAATTACATTTTGTTTTTATAACTATACAACATCAGTATTCAATTCACAAGCGAAAGCCAATTTTTTGTCACATTGTCCTACGCCCATCACCACCTCCTCTCCGGTGAACTCCAAATAGACACAGAAGCCATCCTGGAAGTTGCGTTTCGGTGGATTGCTGGCCACAAAATTAGTAAAATTCATGGGAAGTGCATCCTGATGCCAGTAAAACTTGGCTAAAGTGCTGTGATCAATATCCTTCGGGGCGGCCAGCTTTCCGCGATGGCCTCCGCACCAAAATACGGCATGCGTTTGGGCGTGGGCGCCGTAACGCATATAGTTGGAAATCAGGCGCATTTCCTCGGCGCTGCGAATGGTCATCAGTCGGGCTTGGGAATCGATCGCCTCACAACCAAAGTTTGCATGCATCCAATCCATCTAAGGATAAAAGAAAGAAGGTTCGAAGGATTCTATCTCATTATTATGTAAAGTACAAAAATATATCATGCCATAATATATAGTGATTAGTTTATTGCAAGTTTATCTTAATGATTACTCACTATGACGGGTACACTGAAAACGCGGTTCTTGTACTTTAGTTTGTAGTATTCATATGAGGGCTGTAAAAAGGATCACTTGGGATCACTAAGGACAACAAAAAGGGCACTTTACACTTACGGGCTTGTTGGAGGAGAAGAAGAAGCAACGCTCACCAATTTGTACAAATGGTTTCGTGCACAGAGCTAGCGTTAGAAAAGCACAAAATTAATTTATAAATTAAAACTATTTTTTATAACTAAGTTCTAAAACTTACGCTTTGAAAATTCCATAAAAATGTATATATAACTGAACATCAGGAGCAGTAAGCAGGTCACGCCCACAAAGGACTTTCCCAGTGCCGTCATTTTCGTCACTGACTCGATAGCAACTGAAGGTGTACAGGTGAAAACTCCAGCTTTTTATAGGCTCCACTTCAAAATTACCAAGAAAATCAAGTAAATCGAGAACTCACATGTGTGCCAGCCACGGGGAATTATTTACAAAATTTCTAGATAGTGTGTTATTTTATGATTAAGGTTGATTACTCCAAAAAAAAACCCTTCATCTTAAACAAGGGAGTCACTATATAGAATTAAGTTTAATTTTGTATATTCGAAGATTACTTAACAAGAAATTAACCTACTTCGGGAAGTCGAAGTCTTTATACCCTTGCAGGTTGCAACTTCTTTATCATTCATGGCTGGAATGATTCGACTGTTTATGCTGATCAAGTTTTCAAGCTTTTGACTAAATTTAAAATAAAATAAAATAAAATTTATATATACAAAGTTTTATATAAATTAGGATTGATCGCAAGAATGAATACTCTACTGTATACATAGTATTTGTATAGAGTAGTTTAAAGCAGTTCATTACATCAGACTATATATAATAGAAAAATTTGTTTGTTCAGTAATGAACATTTATTTTATATTCCTTATATAAATATAAAATTTGTATAAATAGAACTAATATATAAAAAGGACCTTAGGAAGAGGTCTAAGCAGATTTATTTCTTAAGTGTTTGTGAATATATTTTTATATATTTCGATTTAATTGCACTAGTGCCGTAAGGTTTTCGATATAAATTACCAATAAAATGGTAAAAACACTCTGTTTACTATATACAAAATTATTATTAATTCATATTGCTCCGTCAGCTTTTTAGGCAAACAAATTAATTAGGAAATCAAATTCATTCATGGCACTTGTAAGTTATAAAACAGATTCAAGGCTCTCCATAAAACGTCCGTATTAGTTCTCTTACTTGTTGACGATTATTAAATTGAGTAATTAATTAAAAAGTATGTAAAGTAAATGTGTTTGAAACTATTAGGTACACATGTAGATATCGCTTAAGTCGCCGGATTAGTGGATTACGGATCGCGAATCACTATCGGCCAGCGATTGCTCACAAATGTCGACTGCTCTTGTGTAGCAGGACTCGCTGCTCATCAGCAGTTCGTTTCCGCTCAGCGTCAGGATCAGGCAGTTCCGTCCCATTTGGGGCGTGGGCTCCTCTGAAGCCCAGTTCGTGTAGTTCATGGGCCTGGCTCGTCCAAAGTAGTTCCAGTAAAAGCGATTGTCCCCCGGCCACCGGTGGCCGGCGCTCCAGAACTTGGTCCCATCCGGATAGCCCATCTCGTGCAGATGCTGTGCCAGGAGATGCATCTCCTCCTCGCTGTCCACGCAGACGCGGGATGTCCTTTTGTCCTGGTAGCAGAAGTTGTGGAACGATGTGTGCTATGAAAGGGAATTGAATGATTAATAAGTAATTAATTTTTAATTAAATATGAAATAACAAAAAAGTAAAGGGATTTTGGATTAAAAGCGGAAGTTGTATACCGAAGTCATATACAACGCCAGGACAGTTTTGTATCTGTAAGATGAAGTCGTGTATCTGTATCTACAGGATTTAAATATGGCTTAGGCATTATTAAATACTATTTAAGTAAACTATAAATGTGACTTAGTGTTGACTTACCAGCGGCTCCTCATCCGCCACAAAGTAGCAATAGTTTTCCTGGACCCTGTTGTAGGGAATTTTGCACCGCACAGCCTCGGCGGTGTGCCGGTGTGCCAGGAAGATCAGCCAGAAGGTCAGGAAGAGTCGCAGGAGATCGCTTGACTCTGTCTTCCGCGTCTGGCGATTCGGCATTGTGCTGAAATAAAACTGCCAGCGGTTCGGAATCCGGCGTTATCGCCATGCGCTATCTCGCTGCGAGCTTCATCCATAAAGCGGCGATTTTGTTTTGTTTTTTTTTTTTTTTTACTCTACTGATAAGGCAAACGATGAACTAGTTCAAGATCGAGCCCAATAAAAGCTCTTCTTAATATTGTAAAAATGTAAATCAATTTGATCTTGATTTATAATACTCTTTACTTGTAAATAAATTCTTAAAATGTGAAATCAAAGGGAATTTAAATTTCTATTATAAGCTTTTGGAGTTGCTGACGCGTTGATCTTGCTCTGCCTCTCTGCCCTACTTTTTGGTTTTTATTTAAGATATTTGTCCCAAATTTAGCTTTCATGATCGTATAAATATTTGTATATACAGAAATAAATAATTTAAATCTATAGTATATAAAAATGATATAATAATCTAAAGCAATTGTTAAATAATAAAATAATACAGTTAAAATAAAAAACTTTTTATGGATTAAATCATCTTGGTTATTCCATGCTGTGATACTGTGAATCCCCTTGTTTTGTTGGAATCCACATCGAACCCATCCACAAGCAACTTTCACCGTCTGAGCCCATACCATTCCATACCATACCATAATACCATACTTTCCCCTGATCAAACTGTTATACAAGAATTTGGCTCACTTCAAACTCATTGTGTGGTTCTATACATGTCTGCTCTCTACCGCCGTTAGGTGGCGCCACTGCATCATGTACGTGCTTGCGCGCTAGCCTACCTAGAGAGCAAGAAAGGAAGTCAGGGAGAGCAATTCGCGCGGGTGCAAGGGAGATGCTAGATGCAACCAAGTTTGAATCAAACATTTCTCTCTGCGTACATAGATTCCCCTGTTATGTTAATAGTACCGGAATTTTAAGTATCCTAAACACTGTTTTTGAAGTCTGATCTTGTATCTAAATCTACGTTTAATCTACAAATTTTATTATGGAATATTTAGAATAATGCAAATATTAAAACTGTCTTTGTTTATTGCTAAATTTACCCCTAACTAAACTTTCACTCTTTCGAATCATGAGTATTTATTTATATAATAAAACTATATAGAACGCTTAATTTACAAATACATTCATACAAATTCTGAATTATTATGAGGTTTCAAAATTTAATAGATTCCGAATCTCCTAATTTCTCCTTCCTCTTTATTAATTTCCTTAAATTGAATTTTCAAATCCGATCTGTTCCGTTAACAGTGACCTGCTAAGTGAATAAAACCTGAAAAGCAATATCGTTCAACAAGAGAGAGTAAGAGAGAGCCTAAAGAGAACCGATTTTAGGCATTCTGAACTTAACAGCTGTTAATGTGTATCTGTATCTGTATCTGGCAAAGAGACTCGACACGAAGTGCGTTCGGGTTTCTCAGCCGAACACAAATCGGCCTGTATCACAAAGTTTGTTTTACTCTGCCTGTATCTCGAATTTTTTTTTACTCTTGTCGCACATTCACTCGGACCGAGATGTTGAGAAATTTCAGCGCGTCGGCAATGAAAATCGCATGGAAAAACGTGAAAACATAGTCGACAAATAGCAGTGTGTGATTTTCTAAGTAATGTGCTAAATTTAAGCGAATTTGTGATGGTTTTTCGCGGTTAAATCATGTTTTTGCTGCCACATTGGTACTAACGACGCCGTCGCACTCGCACTCGCGCTCTCTCGTTCTCTCTGTGACCGCTCTCTCCCTGTCTCTCGCCTGCCGTTTGCTTTGTGCTGGTCGTTCGCGGAGATTGTTTACGAATTGCGGTGTGTGATAGAAAGGCAAAGAAATCGCGAAAATTGCATCAATTCGAATGGAATCCGCTGGAAAAACAGCGAATATGAGCAGAAAAACACTGTTGCTATCTCTGCTGACGCTGGCAGCGCTGCTGCTGCGCCCTGGGAGCGGCGTCGCGGGACATCTGAATGTTTTCCTGAACCCCGTGGAAGTGATGCGATTATTGGGTGAGTTTCCCTCCCCCCACTTTTTACCTACTTTGTGCTCCTTCTTCGCTTTTTGTTTTGTTTTTGCTCCCTATCTTCGGGTCGCGCCCTTTGTTATTGATTTCTCCCTATACCTATCTCTCTCTCTCTATTGCCGTCTCCGTCAGCCACTCTCTTCGCAGGCAAAAACAACAGTTGAACGCAATTTGTGTGTCAACCACAGATAACTTGAAGTTTTCCAATTACATCTTCGGTTGGGTTTAAAAAGCGCACTGTAAAAATATTGGCTTCCCTTAAAAATTATGTTTATTTGTTTGCTTTTGGCTTAATTTAGATGCCCTCGCACCAACGCCTCGCCGTGCCGCAGGTGTTGTTAAACAGTAAAACAAATAAACAAACATCCCGCAACGGCAAAAGCGGCGAAAACAACAACAGGAACAGCAACCGGGGAACTAACTTTCGTTTGCTTCGTTAGGGAATTTTACGCTTCGTAAAACGAGGATGAAATTGAAGAAGAGCAGGCACAGAGAGGAGCAAAAGACACAAGGAAATGCAGCAAATACACACATACAACAGCAACAACGACAGCGCCAGCACATTAAATTTATTTCACTGTTTGGGGGAATATTTTTGAATATTTCTTGGAACCCGAAATTCCTTGGCACCCAAAAACAACAACGAAACACAAAACAGCAACAACAAAAAAGCTCGGGAACATGCTGAGCGAAGCGAGACAGCTAGCGAGGGGGGCGACCGAGACAGAGATAGACATGCAAACGAGATGACAACGCGAAGGCGACAACAACAACACCAGAAACAGCAAAACAAAAACAACGCAAGGCAAAGCCGAAACGTGACTGCGAGCGTTCGAAGGAGCAGGAATAGGAAGACGTCGAAGGAGAGAGGCAGAAGATTATGGGGATGTCGGTGGTGTAAAGGAATTGCACAGTGGGGTGGAATACATTTTACTGAGGCAAATGAATATATGGTCATTTTATATTATTATAGAATTTTGCTAATAATTTTATGAAAATCCGGAGACTATATAATATAGCTGCCATAGTAACTACTTGTAAAAGTAGAGAAAAATGCCAAACTGGAACTGTAAAACTGTAAAAATAATAAGTATAGGAATTATTTCGTTGGTTTTCTAACACAAAAATATATAATATAAATATATATTATATTATTCATGATCGAATTTCAATCAGGAGCGAAGTTAGCTCCTTTTTTTGTTTTTTATTATTTTGAGTCATAACTGCAAAACTGAGATGTTTTGTGAAATAGAACAAAAATATGTTAGCTCACAAAAATGTGAAATCTAACCCACTGTTCCGGCTTTCCATCATCGTCACCTCTCTCTCTGCATGGCCCACTGTACTCTTATTTTTGGCAGTCTTTTGCATGTCAAGTCTGTTGCTAGTCTCTGCGCCCACGATGCACCCTTTTTTTTGTTGTGCTGCAAATCGAAGTTTTCCTACTATTTCTAACCATGTGTGTGTGTGGGAGCAGATCCGCCAACGACGACGACGACGACAATGACGATGCGAATAATTTTGCGTATGCATTCCGGATTTGAGATTTGCGAATTTCGGGGGCGTGAAATCAAGTATGCGAATGCAGAATGTGCGGCAGATTGAAAGCGACCGTGGGCCGCGGACTGTTGCAACTTGCAGCTGGCAGGCAACTTTAACATCTGAGGGGTAATTAAGACAAAGCTGAAAAGTTTTGCAGACTGGCGTAGGATAAAGACTACAGCCGGGAGGAGTGGGGCAAGGGCTTTGTACTCCGCCAGTCATAAATCAATTAAGCTGCATAATTTGCATTTGATTTGTGTGCGGAAAAAGGGGTTATGCCGTACAGGGTGGCTGGGAGTCTGTAGCATTGCGCCCCGGCTTTTATGAAATTCATTTGCATTTACGCTTAATTTATAGCTTCGCCGATGATCACACAAGTTGGGCTTTTTCCCTTTTGTTTTTCTTGTTATCACCGCCGCAGGGGTCCCGGGGTCCCGGCAAAAGTTCAATGCTAAGAAACTTTGAGTCATACATAAAGAGTCGTAAAGAGTTTCTGGCCTCTCCGACAGCCACATGAAATACGATCCGCGGGATCCGCGTATGGGTTGGGCCCACGATCCACAAGTGATTGGATCGTAATAATATCGTACAGTTGCCCCCACCTCATTCCCCATTTCAATTCCAGTCATATTCCCTGGAAAGCAAACAGGCTGTGACACGCGCTACATTTTAAATAGCCGAAAAGTGCATTATTTAAATTTAATTTTATTGCTACAGTTTTCTTATATTTTTCCCCTCGTTCTGGTACGTTTTATGGCCCTTCATTGACGCTTTGGAATTTTCCTTTTCTCTACTTTTTATTGCCAACAGTTTTTGGGGTGCTTTGATTTCATTTTACTGTTTGTCACCGTCTAATAATGCTGCAATTAAGGCCCAAAACGGGGATTAGGGGCTTCGGCACGATTTTCACACTTTCAGCCGAAGAAGAATGTGCTAAAATCGCTAAAAACGCCCCCTTTCCAATGATCGATTGGGCTAACAACGCTCTGGGCCATAAATTAGCCGCAGATACTCTTGGTTGTTCGAATGTTCCGGGGAAAACGTTAACGCTGGATGTGTTAGATTTACCACCAACTGTGTTAAATGAATTGAGAGCTCGCGGGCCGCTTTTGTTTAGGCCAATTTAAATATTTTCATATTTGCATAGGTATCGGGAAACATATTGATGGCTTTTGTTATTTGAAGTGAGCCGCGGCTAAGCGGCTTACACCGCAAACAAGCTGCCAAAGTACGAGTATCTCGAAGATACACACGACGCGCCGCTACTGTGGCAACTTTTAGCACCTAACCGTCGAAGCTGTTGTATCTGTCGGATGCCCGTAACAAGCCGCCGGCCTGTATCTCGTTTATCCCCCGCTCCACGCTCTCCGTTCAGCTTGTTTTCTTATATGTATTTTCCTCTCGCATCTGTATCTCTCGTGTTTTGTTAGCAGTCGAGACATTTGTGCGCTTCTCCGGTTTTATGGCTTGTTCTTGGCTGCCTTTCCAAGATCTGGTCATCCGATAATTGCTGAAGTCAGGGAAGGCATCTCCTCCTGGTCGTGCTAAAGGCCTTCCAAGAAACGCCACCGATCCTCAGCTCCTTGGAGCTCCTCTTAACGGTTTGCGTACTCCTGCTACATAGATACATGTGGCATGTGATATGATCAGCGGGCATGATCTATATTTTAATTGGTGCCGCCAATTTATGGTCCAGCTTCGGCAGACACTCTTGGCCGCAATATAATGAAGTGGCCATTAGCTAATGAAGCTGTCCCCCACGAAAGACGAAAGAAAATCGAGGGAAACCAAGACCAAGACCAAGACCAAGACCGGCTGCCTCAAGAGTTTATGGACCTGATCGTGGCACTTTTTGCTATACGATGTGCCAGTGTTAACAGCTCACCTGACAGCTCGTAAAAAGTGCTATCCGAGGGAGTTGACACAGCTGCCTCGTTGCCAGATCTTATCGGTTCAATTAGTGATCGCGAGAGGGGACAGTAAACTCTGCCTATAAGGCTAGATCTAGATCTGTGACGATGTCTTTATTTTGGTGAACTGCTAGCTTAGGATTCAAGTAACATTTTTTTTACTTAGTCATAGCAATAGTTGTATTGAAATACTTGTCTAAAGTTGATCTTGTATCTCTATTACTCTTCAAGCCATTCTTAACTCCAGCAGATTTCTATCTGCTGGCCTGGATAAGCGATCATCTGTGGCATCATCGCATCCATTATCTCCTTCGACCTCACTTTATCACGCCGTCTTGGGATCACTTCCGCAGAGGGCCACGATCTTCAGAGATCTCTATCTGGCCGTACGTGACTTATGGCCCAGTCCCCAAAAGTTCGTGTCTGGGCATCAAGTTCAATATTTCGATTTGATTTTCAATCTATTTTTAATGCGGTCAATGATCGTGCGGCCTCGCAGGGCTATCGATTACGAATTGATGGGCACTTGGCGGGTCATAAAGTCGCTCAAAATCAAACAAGATCTCTCTTCTCGAATTTCATTACGCTTTTGGAACTGCAATTTGATTAGGCGTTGTTCTTGGAACGAGGCACCGACAGATGGGAGGTTGAGCGGCTCAATTTGCATACTTATTTTATGGGTTCATGTGTCTGGTGACTGTAAGCCGCCATAAACTTGGCTAAGCCCGGGCTTAAAGCCATTTCCATTACCAGCCCAAACTATTGACAAAAAAGCGGCATTTAAACAAATGAAAATCGCATAAACCGATTGCAGGCAATAACAGCGGCAACTGCAGAACTTTCCCGCAAATAAACGATGCTAGTCAAAGGCTTACTGAGGGGCTGACGGCGACGGCGACTGCGACTGTGGTTATCACTGGCAACTGACAACTCTGATAACCCCGCCGGGGGCTGCCACAAGGAGGGTGGAGTGGTGTGGTGTGGGGGGATGTGCATGTCAATAATAAATATCATCCATTGTTTGCCGGCTTGTGCTCCCTATACAATATATGTGTTGCATATATGCATATATAGTATGGCGAAAAAGAAATAATCATATTTACGTTAAACAACAACAAGCGCCATCAATGAAGCCCGTTTCGCTGTCTCCCAGCACTGAGAGAAAAGTGTGGCAAGAAAACAGTGTATGTGAAACAGATTTAAACCTATAAATATACAAATAGATGTATACATCTTCAAATCACACATTGAAACTCTTCTATCTGTGATTAATTTCTGATTTTAATATAACAATTAATACTTCAAGATACGAATTTATTTTCTCTGCTTAAAGTTGGGACTGCATCTGAGTTTATTTCCATGTCACTATGACATGTGGGCGCCTCTGAGGGGGCGTGGCGGCTTTGGGCAACTGCAAAGATGCACATGTAGATGCGGAGATGCAGTGCGTCCATATGTGGCCTTTGTTGTCGCGGAGCTCTGTTTATTGAGTCGTTCACTGTTTATTTGGGTTATGCACTGTGGGAGTTTTGCATCGCAGAAAGTTACATGGAAAGTATCGAACGGGGCTGGGCGGATGATACAAAAACAAGCATTCGGCTTGTTCGCTCGTGGAAAGTAACGCGGGAGCATCTAGATGCATCGCTAACTAGGCGTGTAGTACGGGTATCCGTGAGATGTGCATGTGCCGCTAACACGATTCCACTGACATTCCCACAATGGGAAAAATTCGTGATACGGCTCTGAAGTATTAGGATAGATGGCATGGCTAACTGGCAGATACAGTGGCATCTTCTAGATGCGAATCTCGCGAGAGATGCCTATCTATTTCATGGATATGCATGTTGGGATTGCTTTAAGGAAGATTGCTGGCATATTTAGTTTTCTTGATTATTTCAACGAATATACATATTATTTATTCATAGTTTGATAGTTAGAGTTAGTTTGAGATACTTTTATTAGGCTCAAAATCTCTTTAAGTGCTAGGAATGAATCTATTCTAAACGGCATATACTTTGTTGAAATTTCTTTAGTTAAAATAATAATTTTTACTTGCTATATTACCTTTTTGAGATACCCTTTCATCTTTCGACATATCTTTGGCATGGTTAGTTTCATAAACAACCAGTTTCTTGGCAGCTGCAACCTCTCGAAGCTCAATTATCTTCATATGCCATCAGTCTTGACCCGCATCATCCTCCATTATATATATATATATATATATATTTCTAGGGGGACTGTCCTCTTTTCTCGCCACTCAACACTCGAAAGACAACAGAAAACTGACAAAAAATGAATAACGATTAAGGTTAATTACTATTGATTCTGCCTGTAACAATAAGCCGGCCGGTCTCAGCCTTTTGTCAGCCGGCCAAGTTGTTTGGAAAACGTCAACTCTGAAAATTTGAATGATTAATTTGAGCTAATTCTCCGAGGCCCCCCGAGAAAAGGGAAAACAAAATCACAGCGCTAACTGTGCCAAATCGCTGGATCGCCAGAGCCTGTGCCCGTGCCCCGAAGAGATGGCTAATTTTGCCGGCACAAATTTGTTACAATCAAAGGCCGAAAACGAGAACGAGAACGATGAGCCGCCGGCTAGAAAAAACCATCCGAGCAAGCTGAAAAAATATATATTAGGCAAAACAAAACAAAAGGAGCGTCATTTATCATAACGACGTGAGGCAACTAAGTAACGATTCGCACAGAGATACGGATGCGAGTTTGGGGTTCAGGATGCTTCCGGGGTCTCCCAGGGTTTCGGTGTTCTGCTGGTGGAGACATGGCTCAAAAACATGTTAAATGTTGACATGTGGTGCGGGGGCGGTGCTCTGGGGGGTGGTGCCCAAGGCTTGTAAGCGAGATTGTTGTGCGTGATAAACCTTGAGCTGTGAAGGGGGTCCGTGGCATGGAGGCGGTTCCCGATCATTTGTTTTATTTATTTTTCGATTTGGCCACAAAACTGCACAAAGGACCCGGCTCCCGGCAGCAGATTCCTCAAGCCAATGCACCCAAAGTGACATATTAGCCATTAGACGGCGGAAGCCCCCAGAATATTGGCTGGCATCGGGGGTTGCAGAGTCTTGGGAGGCGGAGGCTGCAAAAGTTCAATGCGGTTACGGTGCAGATGGAGTTGCTCACCATCATTTATCATCTATTGCAATTTTGTTTGCCGGGACAGGATAAAAGATGCCAGCGATTCCCGGGCTGTCCATCTGGGCCACGTTTCCCTCTGTTTGCTTAAGCAAAATTGCTTGTAGTCCCAGGCTGAGCCAGGGATATTTGTCAACCGAGATAATGGAGAAAGAACGTTTGCGTGGTGATGATGGCACAGGACAGTAAATCGAAGGTGTTGCTTTGCCAGTAGTTTTCATAAATTATCCGTCTCCCGGGCTTTGTTTATACATAAATAACCAGAGGGGGTCTATCTACGGAATAACCTCGATTTATTATGGGAGAGATCTGTTAGTTTGAAAGATAATTAAAGATTAAATACCTTTTGGCGAAGGATAAGGAGTTATACTAGTTATTAGCTAATAAAGTAGCATATGTGAAACCCTTACCAGTTTATTCTGAAAACGAATACAAAGCCTTTTTCTTTTGCAAACCTTACTTCCCACATGAAGCACCACTCCCAGCACAGAAGAGCTGGAGTTATGAGATGGTTCCTACCAATCCACTGACCCCTGAGAGTGACCCCGGCGAAAACTCTAATTTTTTTTGCTGGTCTTTGTTTCGGCTCTTGGGTTGGGGGGAAAAATCAGCATAGGAAATCGGCACAGCGGAAAGCACTTCACGAATTGCAACGCTAATTACACGAAACTGGAAACCGAACCGCAGACATTTTGGCTGTGTTTTTATATTTCGCTGGGCGAGTGTCTCCGTCCAGTTGTTCGGGGGTTCTGTCAGACCGCTCCTGCCTCCGCTCCTGGCGGGGCTGTAACAATGGTCACGACTGTGACTCTGAGCAGTAGCAAGCTATTAAAAAGTCGCAAAAAATAGTCACAGCGACAGCGTCATGACTGCACGCTCCGAAAAATTCGACATACGATATGGGGAGACTCTCGACGGTATCGCCAGCCCCACATCCTCGAGCAGATCCTAGTCGCAGGCACGCCCACGCGGCAGAAGATATCACTGGAACTAGTCAATCTATGAAATTCTCTATTAAAGACAACATATTACTATATAAATATATAAATAGTTATAGAGTTTCTATTAGGAAATTAACATTTTCTTTTTTAATTTTATGATATAATTTTGAGTTTCCTTTAAATACCTGCTAATCCCCTAGTTCCTGCTGGGATTTTCTCTTTGTGCAGTGCATAAAAAGCAGCCAGTTATGAACACGAGGATAATACGAGCACAAAAGGTTAAAAAAGTTCAAGAGCCGACCCGCGTTGGGCACATGCAAGTGACATTTGCTCGTGACATGAGGTAGACGACAGCGAATCCACTCCAAGACACGGGCTCCACCAAAGCCCATCCCAGGGCCTGCTCCTCGTAAAAATGCAATAGAGCGGCAACTTTCACATGAACCTGTGAACTCCTGGCCATCCTGGGATGTCTCTCCGGATCTCAGCCCCGCGGTGAAAAGGGTCAATGGAAGCGTGTGTCTAAGGAGCTGCTCCCAGAGCCCTGCAGGGACGTTGCAAGGAGGAAGGGGACCTAGGACGCGTTGCATTTGATTAAGTCATGGGCGCTATTTTTAAAATGCTGCCGAGGAATTTGTCGTGGCCGCAGCAACTCAGGGGCAGGAGCAACAGCAGCAACGTCGCAGGGCGACGCCAACGTGCAACATGTTGCACATTGCAGGGGAAGTCGGCAACTTTGGCTGGAAACTCTAGTCTTCAGGGCTTGCACTGGGGAAAATTCAAGGCACTCTCATTGAACTATAGTTGCTATATATATCTTAATGTTTTATTTAAAAGTTTTTAAATTGTTGTGAATACGATTGAAAGATACATTTCTCTTTTTATTAAGATGTATTATTATTCCTTATATATTCTAGTGATGTTTAAGGATTGTGTTTCGAAATTATTTTCAGTCTCAGTCCTTAAGATGTGTTAATTTCCACAAGTTACTGCCAAAAGTTAATGCCAGAACAGTCTCCCTTAGCATTGCTATAACACAGATCACCCGAGACCCCACACTGTGTGTGTATTTCTGCAAGTGCATGTGCATATACCCGCGTGTCTGACACAATTTATATGCCACCCAGTTGAGCCATTGGCCGGGAGTGCCTGTGGCAGCGCCTGCCTCCGTCTATTTCTATATCCACATCGGCGTCTGGGACGCTGCTGTCTGTGGGTCTGTCTACCTACAAGCTCGCTGATTTTTATTGTTATTGCCAGTTGTCAAAGGAAGTGCGCGCCACGTTCCGTCGGGTGTACCAGCGATTTTCGTAAATTATTTCCTGGCCCGGGAGTTTGCCAAAGGCATGCGGCTCTCGTGTATGTGGAGGGGCTTCCTTTGGGGGATAAGTTGAATGCACTGTGCACCGAGCTGGAAATGTAAAATTGGGCAATGAGGGCCCAGTCACTGTTGGTCAACTGCCGTGTGTGGTCCGTGGAAGCCTCGTTAAGAACGAGGGATGAACCCATGTGGGCTACCTGCTGGCCTCATTATCATTAGCATAAGACGTCATAACAAACCAAATGAGTTGGCAATCGCGGCCAGACATCTCAGAATCTCCAAAAAAAAACGACAGAAAAACAAACATAAATAAAAACCCTGTCGAAGATGTTTCATTAACTGGAACCAGCCCAGGTCAAACCGCAACCATTCCAGACACAGGCAATCGAAGCCCAGGGACCAAAGTGTGTGCTGTCCCTACCTCGTTCTTGTTTTGCCAACCTCGGGGATCGTCTGTTCGCAGTTGCTACTCCCTAAATCCAGTTCGTGCTCTGGTGTTCCACATAGATTTCCAAGGGACAGATTTAGATACAGATACAACTGGCGATAAACTCGAGAATATTTCCAAGGAATCCCCCAAACACGAGCGCTTGTTCTTTGGTTTGTTTATTTATATAAAACTGTTGCCGGCGACTGTCTGCGGATCGGGTTAAGCAAACAAGCCTCAAGATAAATCTCCCGGGAAAAACTCATTGCGCTGAGTGCATTCGAAAAGATTTACATGCAAAGTAGTCGATGAGTTTGTTTTATCAACTAGCACAGGTGAAGGAACGAAGGGGGAAATATATATATACACAGATGTAGATATATCTAAGCTAAGTTTGGAAGTAGGATTTCAGAAGTATGCAAGTTTACTTGAGGTACTTTTGAGGGCTTGAAAGAGTAATACTGTAAAGGGTGAATTTGAATTATTTCAAATGCATTTTATTTACACATACTTATTTATTCGAATTATTTACTATTTTCCAGGTGTCTCGGCCGAGGTTTATTACGTTCGCGAGGGACTCATCAACAACTATGCCTTGAACTTTATTGTCCCCGTTCCGGTGAATGTCAAGGACATCAGCTTCACCTGGCAGTCGCTGGCGGGACGGGGACTCCCCTATAGCATCAATGTGGTCAGCTCGGATCTGGAGGTGCTGCCACGACCGTCGATCAATGTGTCGCACAGCGGCGAGATCCCCACCAGCATCCAGACATGGGGCATTGCCCTCAAGTGCTCTGGACTGAAGGAAGCCGAGGTGGATGTCACCGTCAGCCTGGAGGTGGTTCTGAATCGGTCCCTGAACAATGTGACCCACCTGGTGTTCCGGCGCAAGAAGATCTGCCTTCTGAATGACAGTGCCGCGGGTCCCTCGGAGGATGTGGACGATCCCCAGCTGCTGGAGACTGTGATGCTGCCGCCCACCGGCCTGATCACCCTGGTAGTGGGCGTGTCTGTGGCCATGGGATCGGTGTGCTGTCTCCTGATGATTGCCTACTGTATCCGGGGAGCGGCCAACAAGAGGCAGCATCACCAGCACGGTGGACAGCCCATGAGGACTTCGAGTTTCCAGAGACTGAACACCCACCCGCCCTGTCAGTCCTCCATGGGTTCAGCGGCCTACATGACACCCTCGATCATAGCCCCGGTGCATGGTTCCTCCCTGCCGCGCAAGGTGCCCGTGTCTGTGGAGCAGCAGCATCCCGAAGAGCTGCATCGTCGCATCTCCGAGCTGACCGTGGAGCGCTGCCGGGTGCGGCTGTCCAGCCTCCTGCAAGAGGGAACCTTTGGGCGTGTGTATCGCGGCACCTACAACGACAACCAGGATGTCATAGTGAAGACGGTGGCCCAGCATGCCAGCCAGATGCAGGTGCTCCTGCTGCTCCAGGAGGGAATGCTGTTATACGGCGCCTCGCATCCCGGAATACTCTCTGTCCTGGGCGTCTCCATTGAGGACCACACCACCCCCTTCGTCCTCTATCCCGCTCTGAACAACACCCGCAACCTGAAGCTATTCCTGCTCGATCCGGCCTGTGCCCGCACCGTGACCACCATTCAGATTGTGATGATGGCCTCGCAGCTGTCCATGGCCCTGGATCATCTGCACAGCCACGGAGTGGTGCACAAGGATATAGCCACCAGGAACTGTGTGTAAGTAGAATTAATATGATAAGGTTAACTTGGTACATCATTGTATACATTCTATATACATATAAACAAGAAAGGAAGCTAACTTCGGCTCGCCGATCTTTGTATACCCTTGCAGATTGGAATTCGATCATTAATAATTAATAAAATATAAATACATTAACATTCATATAAATACATTCATAGTTTGTCATTTACCTATATATTTTGTGTTAGTTTCTCTGGCAGCTATATGATATAGTAGTTCCCTTTTTATAAAATTAAATACAAAATGGCTATATATCAAATTTGATCTGTTCAAAACTGGAAAAGTTATAAATTTTTTTTAAACAACTTCTGATTGAAATTCTAATACCCTGCAAGGGTATACAAATAATGCGGTAGAATAAACATTGACCCGAGATAGCTGCGTATTTATAAACATTGAATTTCTTAGAAATGTTTACACGTGCTTAGCCTTGAAGGTTAATCAAAATATATGATCCGTCTATGATCCGGATTTATTGCTAAAGAATTCTTTATTGCATGGACATGTATATTATGTAGGGAATTTTTCAACTTTTCTGGAAAAAATCTAAGGATTTATTTATGGTGAAGAGTTTAAGTTTTAATTTAAATCTGTTACTAGTTTGGTTAACATAGTATACTATTTTATTATATTTACAAGAAACTCATTTCCTATAACATAAAACTACTTTTGTTATAAATATTTTCAATCATAGCAATATACTTTATTATATGTTTTTTTGCTGCAGTTGTTGCTTTCTTGTTTATGGGTTTCTCAGTTTGATTTGTTATCTGTTAAATAGTTCTTAAAGTAGGGTGTCAGTTTAGATGCATAGTTAAATAATAAAATCTTTAATTATATACCCTAACATTCCGATTAATCCCATTATCGTTTCACCTTTCAGCATCGACGATCAGCTGCGCGTGAAGCTGTCGGACAGCTCACTGTCGCGCGACCTCTTCCCCTCGGACTACAACTGCCTGGGGGACAGTGAGAACCGGCCGGTGAAGTGGATGTCACTGGAGGCACTGCAGCACAAGCAGTTCTCCGAGGCCAGCGACTCGTGGGCCTTCGGGGTGCTGATGTGGGAGCTGTGCACCTCGGCCAAGCAGCCCTACGCCGAGGTGGATCCCTTCGAGATGGAGCACTACCTGAAGGACGGCTACCGCCTGGCCCAGCCCTTCAACTGCCCCGACGAGCTGTGAGTATTGGAATCAGACGGTTTTTGTGCGATTGGGCCTGACTAATTGGATTATCTCTTATCTCGTTAAAGGTTCACGATCATGGCCTATTGTTGGGCCCTTCTACCTGGCGAGCGACCGACCTTTGCCCAGCTGCAGTCTTGCCTCTCCGAATTCTATTCACAAATCACGCGCTATGTCTAGGATGTCGATCCGAAGGGGTTCCGCTCTTCTGAAGAGTGCAGGGGTCCCTGTAGGACCTTACCCAAGCGAAAAACAAAGTCCTGTAGCTTACTCGCATTTGTTTTAACGTTAGCTGCCCCATCATCTGTACATATAGTTAACATATTCAGCTCCCTAGGTACTTATCTCTAAGCTTATTCTACGAAACACTGGACTTCTTCCACTAAAATGATAGAGAACACACAGTTTTTCCCCTAATATCCGACACATCTAGATAAAGCCCGAATGCCGAAATCAAATATAGTGATATTTATCAATAGACCTAGTTGTATCGTATACGTAAGTTTTAACAAACACATAATATACATATTTATGAAGCATATTCTATACATGTTTAGCATTTCGACAATTTACCGTTTATATATATGAGAGATTAAAACATGATATACAAGAATATATACACGTATATACACACATATATGCCAAAACAATTCCAGAAAATTACCAATTTGTTTTTATTCGATTTTATGGTTGCGCCGTTAAGGTTTTATCGCCGCATTTCGAAGGGTTCCTTTCCAGCAGAAGTCACGCATTCGCCCTCGTCAGGGGCTTAGGCTCTCTCAGGCTCTTTTCCACTTTTTTTGTCCACATTTCCATTGAAAAGTCGCCCAGGCAAATGAAGGAAATTTACGGCTTTCCCACTTGAGGGCACCGAAGGAAAACGGCCTGGGTAACAAAGTAACATTCACCCACACACAAAATAGCCATAAATTTTAATTTTACATGACAATGTTTTGGGTCCAAGTGAGAAGTATGGAAGGCTGAAAGGAATTTTTCCAAGATGATTCAATTTTTTGCCTGTGGGCTGCGTGTCCTTGGCAGCGAACATAGATGAGCTGAGCAATATATATCCTGGGAGCGAGCAGTGTAGCCCGCAAATAGCATGTGCTACACATGTCCTGCGTCCTTCGGCCTTTGTGTGTGAGTGTGTGTGTGAGTGATTGTGGGCGGGCGGCATGTCCTTCTTGCACTTGGGAAGCCATTGCCAGAGAGACGACAACGACGACATATCGTAAATATTTTGACAGAATCGCCTTTTGCTTTTGCCTTGCCATTTCGGCTATTGTTACCCAGCATCAACTTCCTTTATCCTTGGCACCTGCTGCCCCGCAGCTCACACAACACACTCGCAGACGCACACACAAACATCAACAACTACAGGGTCCTCCTACCTCCTGGTAATCCTTGTGTTTGTGTGACTTGACCTGCTCCGTTTGCCATGGCATTTCTGGTTATGGCCTTAAGCGGCTTTAAACTTGCTGCCTGTTGCTGTTCCTGTTGTGTGACTTGTCCCCGTTGCTGCTAATATATGTCGTATATTCCCAGGACGATGGCATTACGAGTCCCCGAAACGCAAACAGTTTGCTTAAGCCCATAGTTTGTTTATACTTCTTAGTTGATAATGTGGCATGCTAAAGTATTGTTAGGGGATCTACGAGCCCGGCAGGTGCAGCTGATGGTACACAATGGGTTAACTGTTTAACTGCTCTAGGGTTAAAGCTAAAGACACTATTCTGGGTTGGAGCAGTAACTTGGAATGTTGCTTTTTGAAGATACATAGTATCTCTCCCTATAAGTAATATCATTAACTGGAAAATCGCATTGCGATCGTGTTCTATCCCCGTCCATGCACTTCCTCCTCTGCCTCGTGGCCTGTTCCCGCTGTAAACAAGCTTCCCAGACGATAAGCAAAATACTGTCTCGCATTTCCGGCTTCTGTTTGGGGCGCCATCGCCAGACAAGCACCGCCAACACTGATTCCACTCCCACTCCGACCCATCAATGGCCATGTACTCTTCGAACATTTTCGCTGGAAGCCGAAAAGGGGTTCCCGAACCGCCTCGGGGGAGGGAGTTGGAGTTTGGGGGGCCATGATTTCCATTTTCCATTTCACATGGCCGTGCGATTTCCATGTACATCGATGTCTGCCTCAAGTGGCAGCCGCCGCGTCTCCGCACCGCCCTGCCACCCGCGTTCTCGCTACCCGACTGCGCTCCGGTGATAATTTAAAAAGTTTATATGGCCAAACTGCCACGGATTGCCAGAGCTGCCGTTGCTTTGCACCATTCTAATGACAACTTAAATAAACAACAACAATGGGGCAATGCGAGGAAAATTTGTGGGGAGAAAATCCACCGAAGGGCTCGAGAAATGGGTAAGAATTTTAGGGGGATAAACCCGACTTTTTGATACCTAGTAGGAAGTGTTTTAGATCAAAAAATAATACATAAATAATTGGGGAAAAATAAAAAAATATCTAAATATGCAAATTAATATAATATATAAAAATGGTAATCAATTTCGTATAACTTATTAAAAACTATCTTAAGGTTCATATAAATATTTTAGTTCCAAATAAAATCTGGACAATTAAAGGCTTGACAAATACCACTCACCTAAGCTATAATATGAATATGTGAATATACCCCGATTTCCCTAAACATTCCAGTATAAAAAACGATCCGAGAGGAAAATGGAAGTTGAAGTTTCCCATCGTCTACGGCGGGCCATTGTGTGGAAATATTTATTTTCTATAAATTATTTTCGATTATCGTTAGCTCGCCTTCTCATTCGGCTGCTGCGGAACTAAATAAATACGCAGAGCTGCAATTAAAGCTAAACAAAATGCATAATTTCTGGTCATTTGTCGATAAGCTGGCAGTCGGAGGGGGAAAATATCGAATCCCCCCGCTGTTATCCGGGGGGAGTAGCGGCACAATTTATGCGGCTCGCTTCCGCTAATGGAATTTTAATGTTTCATTGGAAGTAGACGCATAAATTTTGCTTTTTTTTTGGTCAAAAAACCAATATTGGAGCCAATAGGACAAAAATCTCATTGGGATTTCTATATAATTTTACAAGGTAAATGTTGTTAGGAGTAAAAGAGTTGGCCCATTTAGTTCATTGGCGCCGCAATTTCACGGAACTGAAAAACACACAAATAAATAGAAAAGCCAAAACATTTTTGAATTGGTTTTAATTGAAAGACAGCAGGTAACACCGAGGGACACTGCCCTAGAGCCAAAAGTGGTATGGATTTATGTGTTTATGTGTTTCTAGGTTCCATTGTTTACGGGAAAATATAACCTACAAATTTATTTAATTTCAATTTTGTATGCAAATAAATAGATAAACAAATAAAGCTTTTTAAAAATATTGATTCACCTGTTAATAGTTCTATGTTTCCATAAAAACAAAGGAAATTCTCTACCTACTTTTTGGAAAGCCTTGTCGGAAGGACACCCCCGCAGGGACACTCTTTATAAACATATTCGATTGCACATTTTGTTTGGATAGCAGGGTCTGTGGCAACTGTTTGGCTGATAGAAAAGTGTAAGTCCTAACTGAGTTATTCACGCAAATCCTTTAATGCCATTTATCATACAAGGTGCACACACCCACACTCGCACACACACATTTGAAATTCATGTAAAGTACAACGCATCCTGGCGCTGGTACCGAGCCTGATCCCTTGGCAAGAACAACATTAAATTGAAACAAATTGAACATAAAAAGCATTCAAAATAAGGCAAACACCTCGACGATGAGGAAGGTGCCAGGATCCAGGACCCAGGACCCAAGACCCAGAATTCAGGACACAGACGAAGACGAGTTGCTGCCAAGGTAAACACACAACGACACCGAAAACTACGAGGAAAAGTTGCTAGTGGGAAGTTCATTTTTTTTACCCTGTGTTGCAGTTGCACAGAGAGAAAAAATATTGAAAATAACATATGGAACATTTATGAAAAAGACTTATTTATGAGTTTATGTATATTTGTACTATTAACAAAAAAGTATAAGTAAATGGATAATTGAAAATAAATCCTTTATTTAATGGCAAGGGTATGGTTTAATAATGGCAGACATATTGCTATTTCTTTTGTAAATAAATAAATAAATAAATAAAATAAATAATAATAAAAAGATTTAGCAATATACAAAAAGTAGTAATAAGCAAAATTAATACTTATATGATTTCAATTTTGGACCATTTGTGACAAGAGTAAACTCAAGCTAGTTATAAAGATTAAATGATATTAAATGAGGCTACAAATCTCTGAAATAATTCAATTCCTTAAGAACGGAAATAAAATAAGATCCGGAAATACTTTCAACATTTTTCCGCAGTGCAGGACTGACTGAAAATCAGGCAAAGGTACACAACAGCATGGGGAAGGGCATAGGAAACGGAAGTATTTTCTGTTGATACTGAACTCAATTTAGACGAAATCAAGTCAAACATGGCAGCTACCAGGGCGGTGGGCCAGGGCCTGGTGGAAAGCGTTGTGGAAAGCGGCCACAGGAAATGTTGTAGTAAATCATGTGGGAGCCGTGAGGTAAGTGGGAGCCGGAGGATGTGGGTTGTGTGCAGATGCCAAAGAAATGCGAAATGTGAAATGCTCAAGACGATGTCCTGCCCCCAGCTCCGCCCTCGAAGAAGTTGACAAAAATACAAGCACCCAAGGAGAAAAGGAAAAAATAGGAGACCAAACTCGGGGCTTGATTGATGTTTGTGCTGTTAGTTGTTGTTTGCGGGGGTGGTGAGGCGATGGGTCGGGGGTCGGAGGCATTAAAGTTTCGATTAAAGATTTCGATTTGAGGCGGACAGCAATTTGGTCTGTCAAGCGGGAGAGTGGCCACTAATCAATCCTTGTCCAAATATTTATACGTTCCAAACTAAATGAATCCAGTGCAAAGTGAAAGTCACGGATTTAGCAACGAAATGACAAGGAAAAACTAGGAGGGAAAACTATAGGGAAAAGGGAAGCGAATTCGATGCATCCTCTGTCAGTGGTTTTTAATTGAATTTTAAAACTTTAAAGTAAAGGATCTATGCATTAAATAAGGATGAGGGTATTTTAGCTTATTTTATAAAATAACCAAAGCCTAATCACTTGGAATCCAAAATCCAGTAAGCATTATGTTTTTAGATATTTTTTTTTATAGAAAAGTCATAGTTAAACCAATCACATATATCCCTAAGCTCTAAGGGGTATAAAAAATAACAAGAAAAAAGCAGTTCCATGTCGCCATTTCTCTTGCCCCATTCCGAGGCTCGTTTTAATGGTCTGAGCTCTCGTTTTGCTCGTTTCGAAAGGACTCCGAGTTTCGGCTCCTGCCGGATTTAGGGTTAGAGTTAGGTGCTCTCAGCATGTGGTGCCGGGGATTTGGTGTCCTTGCTGGCCGTCCGCACTTTCACTGCCCGCCGCGCTCTATTTACAGTTTTTGGGACGGCACGAAGGCGAGAAAGAGGACGCTGGCAAGGACGAGGGGACTCCAGTGAGGATTTGCTGGAATTGTGTTTGGTAAACATTTTCGGCTCTCTGTTGTTTTTAATAAGAAAATTGGCCAAAGGCCACACACACACACACACACACACGGATACAGAGGACATGGCGATATGGCGGCTCAGAGGAGCGGGATTTCGTATCCCAGATTGCTTTTAAATTTTGGCTTGAGTTCTGGTTTTCCCCTGGTTTATTTTTCTTTGCTTTGTCCTGCTGGTGATTTATGTGTTTGTTTTGGGCCGCTCTGTGGGTCAAGCCGTGGACGAGTGGAACCGTTTATAGGAATTAGTCGGGTAGCAGCGGTTCAGCTCGGATCAGACCCAGACTGTTGGATGCTGGCTGAATAAACAAAAGCCGAAAAAACCGAAAAGCAATTGAGTTGACAATTTCCACCCCGGCCCAAGACAGAGTCCCATCTCGCCTCCTCCCTTGAGCAGCAGAAATAGACTTCGATTACAATCTTGAAAGAAAATACAAGGCAGACGAAACTAATTCCCTAAACAAATGGAAATATGCATTGAGTTTTCCCCACATTCTCCACATTAAAATGTAAATAAATATGGAAAATATGGTACGGAATAAAATGTCTCTGGGGTAGACAACATCAAAAGCCAAGCGGGCGATAAAATCACAGTCGAAATAATCACGAGAAAGGGGAGAGTTCTCCTTGGAGCAAGGGGAACCCCACGCTTATCACTGGCATCAGCCGGAGCAAAAGGGTAACCCCCCAAGTATCTTTCCCAGCTTCGATTTAGGGAAACCCTCGGTTCTGGGCGCAATCAATTAGGCCGCTCCAAAAAGGTAAACAAGCCCAGACGAGCCCCGAAAAAATCGCTGGCCATAATCAAGTCTGATGGGGATGCTGATGATGCTGATGATGATGATGATGATGATGCTGCGGCTCGGCTCCCGTTGACAGAGGCTCCGGTCTTTAAGAGACGCCAGCCTAGACGCAATTCATTTATTGATAATCTCACGGACTGAGCCCTCTTTAAGCCAACTGATTAATGTTGATTATTATTATCGGATCCATCAGATCTGATTCTGAAATGGGGTAACTTTTCATTTGCTTGATTTGATAAATGAATGGGAATATGGCAGAACACTTGGCCTTTGCCTCTCGGCTAAATGAAGGATTTCCACAGCTTCGAGGACTTTGACAGCTGATTGGTTTTCCAAATAAGCAGAGAGTGAAAATTCTCAATTAATGATACCTCATTACAATCGAAAGGAAGTTAATGAAGGCTTTTAGTGTCTCAGAAATAAAAGTCCTGTTGATTTATTTACACGTGCGACATTGATTTAGGGATATATGGACAAATTAAAAGAGTTTTAAGAAGGTAAGCCTATGCCTTTATACATTTTTAAGCAAATTTTAAAAAGGTTTTTCATGTAGGAAGTTTTAGAAAAGATGTCAAAATGGTATACACAAAACATTTTTTTAAATATAAGAATAACTTTTTTGCTTTTTAATTGTGTGCTGAACTTTAAAATTTTTGTTCTGTGTGCAATGCATTCACATTCAGCGCAGAAGCAACTAATTTCCGCCTGGATAATCCACGACAATAGAAAATTCTATTTAAACCATAACCAGCTTTCCTCCAAAGTACCTTATTTGTCAACTGAGTAACTTGAAAACATCTTTGACTTTGCCTCTCCACAGTATTAGCAAAAAAAAAAGACTTAAAAGGGCGACACGGAGTTTTTTTTCCAGACTTAAGCACAAAAACTAACAACGTAGACAATATTTTTATGGTTACAGTGCGTTTCAGTAGGATTGAAATAAATATGTGTCTGGAAAAATAATGATTCTCTATAAATAATTTTATCTAATTTAATTTTAAGAGAAGCAAAAAAGAATCTATACGACAATATTTCATAAAGATTTAGGATTAGGAAGTCTAATAACTCAGTATAATAATTTCTGATTACCTTGGCTTATGACTCGCACTGTACCAGCACCAGGATGCTATGTGCAACTGTCAGTCGTCAACGGCGAAAGTGTTGACAAAAGCCGCCGACAACATCAGACGTCAACAGATGCGATCCACACGACCAGCAATGGCTGCAACAGCCACATCCTGGCACACCTTCCCCTGCCACGCCCACTGCCACACACACTTCGCCCCTGCAGCGCGACAGAAGCAAATCCAAGGTATTTTGCAGCGGAAATAAACCGTGCACATTGCACAAACTTTTGAGTCTTTATGGCAGCGCGGAAAATTGTCTAAGGGGGGGAATATAAAATTTGCCCAAGTTTTCAGAACATATTAAAAAAAGCAGGAAAGTAAATTGACTTCGGAAAGCCGAAGATTGTATACCCTAGCTGTTTGCAATTTAATTATAGGATCGAATCGGAATTTGATCGTAATTGAGCTTAAAATATTTGCATCGATAATAATTGACAATTTTATGACTAAGTCCAAACTAAAAAAGTTCATAACTAAGCCAAAAAACCATTAATTTTAATTCGGAAAACGTTCCTATGTTTTATTTTATTAGGTTAATAAATCTGCATACTCCATTTAAAATTTAAAAGAATTAAATTTTTTTCGAATTTTTTAAAATTTGAACGATGTAACCCCTTATCTTTTTTTGAAAAAATGGAACAAATTTCGAAAAACTATTTTTCAACCGGACATGGCTGGATCGACTCGGCATTTGACGCTGATCAAGAATATATATGATATATAGGGTCGGAAATGATTCCTTCACTGTTTTGCATGCTTCCGACTGAAAGTATAATACCATTCTTTTATCGATATTCTTTATTGCTATTTTTCCAAATAACCAAAAATTTAAAATATCATAACTAAGTCAAAAATGCATTAATTTCGACTCGGAAAGATTTTCTATGTTAGTTTATTTTATTAGGATAATAAATCTGCATGCTTAATATAAACTTTTAAAAAATTAAACTTTTTTTTTCGAATTTCTGAAAATTTTAACGATGTAACCCCTTATCTTTTCTTGAAAAAATCGAAAAAATTTCGACAATTTTTTTTTAATCGGACATGGATAGATCCGCTCGGCAGTTGATGTTGATCAAGAATATATATGATTTATGGGGTCGGAAATGACTCCTTCATGGCGTTTCAGGCTTTTGACTAAAATGTTAATACCCTGCAAGGATATACGAAGCAAAGGATAAAAATGGGATCTGGGGTTGGAAGAGATAGCAGTATATAGGAAAGGAACTGTAAAAATTTGCTGCAGTGCCAACGGAAATAAAATAAATAGGAAAAATAACTAGCTTTAACAAAAAAGTCTTCTTGAAGTCTTCTGTTAGTTCTCCTATATGGTGGCAAAGTTTTTCTTTTCTCTCGCGGCATGCGTTCCTCCGTTCCTCCGATGCAGCTGCTCCCAGCCCCAAAGATGGTGGGCGGGGGCGTGGCTGTGGCTTATTTAGCATTAGCTTTGGCCAGGCCACCCATTTCGAGGAACTGTCGGGCTGCCAAACATGGCAAACTAATTTCGTATGCAAACCTGGCCCAAACCAAGACCCAGTCCAAGACCAAGACGGCCCGGGTCAGGCGGACCACCCCAAATGGCTATTGAAATTTCGAAATTTGCAATCCCAGAAATCACGAGAACTAACTGAACTTTATGGCAAAATAATCATTGGCACTCGTGCGGCCTATTGATTAGCATTTGGCCAGGGAGCCTCCTTCGATGCTCCTCCATGATGCTAGTTCCATAGTGTCCCATCTGCCTGCCGAATGGCCTTATGCTAATGTCCATGTTCATGTTGCAGGTGCAACGCGTTGGCATTTGCATGCAAATTAGTTGACAACGCTCAACACTCTGCTTCGATTGGGTTCTCAGTGGGATTTTCGCTCTCCTGGGCAACAATGGATCGGGGAAATCGGGGAAATTGGGGAAATCGGGTAAGCCGGGGTGGCGAACTCATCGATCAGGGGGTCAAGGCGGTTTTGTAATGTCACACACTGTCACAGAGGCAGAAAACCTAAGGTGCACTTAGGAGAATGCCACTGAATCAAATGCCAATATTGTTAGGTTGATGCGTATGGAAATAACAGTTGCCCATTGATTATTTAAGTATACACTTGTTTTAATGCAAAGTTAATATATATTTGTGTAAATGTGTTGATAATTAAGGAAAACTGTGTGTGTGCCTTGGGCTATTCCCTTTCAAAGCTATGTACTTCGAAGTTCGAGCTAAGCAACTTTGACTTGCTGTTAAATCAGTCATAGGATTAATGTATATATATATTAATGAATTATAGAATAGTTTAATATATTCCCCTGGTCAGTCAGACATTCTCAAGAACTCAAGAACTCAATGCATATGTTTTGATATTTTGTTAGTGCAGACACATACCGAAACTAAATCAAATCAAAGTCAAGGCGGGCAATGTAAATCTTGTATTTGGCCAGGCAGGAGTTTCTTTTATTTGCCATCTCCTGGATGTGCTGCCCACGTTGCTGCTTCATTTGCATTGAGAAAAGTCCCACACAGTGAGAGCGGAAAATGGGGAAATCTATGTGCGGCAACTCCTCAATTTCGTATTCCGTTCGTCGTCTGCTGCTGCCTACTGGAAAACGCCTTGCACACTCCACCGCCTCCTGCCGTTGGCCCGCTCCCATGCTTTTTAATCAATTTCTGTCAGTTGGCTGTCAGTTTGGGCCAGAAATCCTCGCACACACACAGAGTATATGGACCGGGCCCATATGGGGGCATTTGCATGGCGGCCCAGGGTCGGCAGAAATTATGCGCATAGATTTTCCAGTTCGTGACACTGGCCACTGGCAGGCGCGCGGAAGGTTTTTGGGTGGGTGAACTTGGTGATTTTTAATTATGATAAGTCGCCGGAGACATTTCCGCAGCCGATTAAAATCTAGAGTAAATTGTGCAATGAAAGCGGCCACTGCAGTTGCAATGGCAACTTAAATGCAGGAAAACAATTTGGTTCCGTATTTATCCGGCAGCGCTGAAAAGCTTTGAGTGCGGAAAAGCACGGACGGGAAAATCTCAGGTTGATGCCACTGACCCAATGAGTCAGTTTTTTAAGTTTGTTCAAGGTAATTGAATATCAGCAACACGGAGAACTTTTTTCCCACAGGCAAATATAGGATAAATATAGGAAATGAAGTTTAAAAAAAGGTTTACAACCATCTGTACTATCTACTTGATTCCAGCACTCTTATGTTTTATGATTTAAATAGGTTAAATTTAATACTTTCTGAGTATTTAAACCAATCATTAAGGTGTGAAGTTTAATGCATTTAAACCAATTATAGTTAAATACAGAATTGTATTTGTCCTTAAACAAAAGTTGCTTTATCTCTTGAGCACATAGTGTTATTTGCTGTGTAATTAAATGGGCTTTTGCTTGAGTTAAATGCCAATTTACCTGTGATTTTAATCTGGCTTTTGTTTGGTTTCCTACTGCAACTTGATATGTTTCGATTACTGGAAAACATTTAAAATCAGCAATTTGCTTTAATTTATACAAGTTGAACTTTACTTCTTTCTTCCCAAGGACCCTCTCGATTCCCTTTTAAACAATTAAACTAAGTAATCAAAAATTGATAATGAATTAATGAGAAAATAATGAATTATATATGAATAGAAAACTTATTTCAGGAACATTTGTTCTGCAATTATTAATGCTGGCTAGACAAGTACTCTTCGAGTTGATCCCTCCCTGGATCCTACTCCTTCTCAACCGAAGCATCTTTAATAGAATCCCTCCTGACCGATCCTCCTCCATCCAAAGCCAATGGCTCAAACCACCTTTGCTCTTTAAAAAAGAAATAAGCCATAAGCTGCCTGCATGACGCATTGCCTCGCTGGCATTTTGGCCCAAAACGATCGTGCTTGGGAGGCCTCTCATCCGGTTGGGGATTTGGAGGCTGCTTGTTTGCACCGCGTATCGCGTTACTTATGCAAATAATTTCAGTGGAAATGAGGAGACATGAAATCTTGGCAGCCACCGCCTCCTCCTCCTCCACGCAGACCAGCTCTCGACTCCATCTTCATTTTTCTTTCGAATAATTTTTGTGTCTCTCGCAGTGTGAGTCGCCAGCCCGTTGTTGTAATTTAATAACCGGGCAAGTCATATTTTTTACCTCCTGCTGCTTAAGGCCAGCGGCACCGAAATGGAGCCCAGCCGGGAGTGGGATTGGACCAGGAGTGGGAGGAGCCGTGGCTCTTAAAGCACTTGTGCAATAAATTAAAAAGGCGATTTCGTGTCGCCCGTTGTAGCTGTCCCCTTGCGGGGCAGCAGGCGGCATGCGGCAGGAGGCAGGCAGCAAGTGGTGGCAGACATGCAGATTTTTGACATACTTGTTTGCATTTTGCTGCCGTGGCTGCTGTTGCAGCTCCGCCTCCCCTCATCTTATCCACATCTGCTGCTCGGTTGCTGCTGCTGTTGCTGTTCCTGCTGCTGCATCAGCACCAGCAACATGTCGCAGCAACCTCAGGCGATGGCGGGGCCCAGAAAAATTCAGAGACCACAGCACTGAAGTCGACACCGAGATACCTCCAAAAATAATTGAAAGTACAAAAGGTAGAGATCGATTTATCACATAATAAAACTGTATTTAAAAACCAGTTCCTTGTCATTTAACATTTTACAAGCATAATTCATTATACATTCTAATGTTACTTAAATATCTTTTTAATTACTGAGATGAGAATAATAATCAAAATTATTTTAATAAAACCACAAACGATATATTCCCCTTTTAAGACTTAAAGGATGAGGTAAGGCCCAAGAGTTGCCGCATCCTGAAATGTGCAAAGTCATTTCAGTTTAAAAAGGAACACTGGCAGAAAAATAAACTACTAGCTAATGCCTTTTTTATAGTCTTTATCGTTACACTGGGAATTTTCTGTCAGTGCCTGCTGGAGGATGCTCGCCAAGTGACATGCCACGCCCCCGGCAGCCCCGCCAGTGCAGAGACATGACACTGCATTCTGGGCCGGCTCATCATCGTCCCCATCATCAGGGGCATCGCTGGCGTCTCTGGATGCGAATCTGAATCCAAATCTGAGTCTGGACAGACGCCCGGCCATCGTTTGTCAGCTTAAACGTGTCCCTGGTCCCTGGTCTCCTTTCGCCCGGCGAGATGTTTAGCATACCCGTGGAAAATTGTTTTTCAACTGCAGCGTCAGGATTTATGTCTCCACTGGGGGTCGCATCCCAACACCCAACACCCAACACCCGGCTCCCGAATGCCATCTACAAGCTGCCAGGGCATTTAGTGGCTGCCAGTCACGCTATGATTTGACCCACTTTTATTGGGTCCACGTAAGCCGACGCGTAATGAGCTGAAGGCTAAGCTGAAAAGTGGACCCAGCATCTCTACTCGCACACCAAGAGAAACTAAGGAGCTAATTCAACAAGATGCATCTCTAAAATAAACGAAAAATTGATGGGAATCTTTTAGCAAGATCCGAAAGAGTCTCATATCAACAGAGAAGACATCAAAATCGATCGAGAAATGTTCTCTGTGCAGTTGCCAGCACCTGTACATTGGCACCTGTGGCGCTGTGGCCACCGGAGAGTAGTGGTCGTGTCCTGTCCTGTCACCCGACAATAAGCCCGACATCTCCGCCTGCGAAAACACAAAAGACCCAAACACACAACTTTGGCAGAAGTCACAGCAGGCCGTCCCGTCGGAGATGGGACAAATTGCAGGACAGTCCGACGATCCGGCGGGGGAAATGCAAAATTATGACAACTGCATTTGCAGTAAGCCGGCAGGCTCCGGCTCCGGCCACGGCACCGCTTCCTCCTGGCAGGAGGTCTCCTCGGGCCAGAGTCCCCAGACTCCGGCCGAGGCCCAGTTCCAGTTGCAAGTGTCAAAGTTAACTCGAAATTATTGTTGGCTAAACTTTTGTGGCGCTTAGTTTCGGCCCCCGTCGCCTCCTTCCGGACCAGAATTTATTGTTTGCGGTGCTGGGCAATTGCAGTTGTTGTGCCTCGGCTTAATCAACTGCAATTGCCGGCTGGTCCGCCGGCTGGACTTGTGCATTTCCATTTGGCATTTTCCTGAACAGAGTCGCATTAAAAGTTTTGATTGTTGCTGCGGCAGCAGGCACATCCGAATTGTTATTAGTTTTACCCAACTTGATTCGTTTCGAGTACTCAATTTTCCACTTAACCCGCCGCTTGACCTCAATTAAGCCCTATCTAATCCGATTTCCACGCCACGGAGGCACAGGGACAGGGACATTTTGTTGTGACCTAATCACCTTGGCGGCTCAGTGTCCTCGCCCGCCTGCTCCTCCACCTTTGATTTCTCTTCTACCTGAGAGGAAAACAAACCAATTTTCCGATTCCCGTCGTGACCTTTCATAAAGACAGCGTGACACTTTCGACGGGCTGACAGGCACGCCCCTTTCTACCGAAACATATTCGGAGCAGCTCTATCTGGGATTGCTTTGCGTATTTGTGTATTTTTCAATTTCAATTTTCGGCCTGTCAGTCCCGCTGAGAGGCAATCAGTGTCGGGGCCACGCCTAGGAAGGCCATAACTCCGAGGAGGTTCCAGGGCACACGGTCTGCGGTTAGCAGCTGGAGGTGCTCTTCAAAGGAATGCATCTCGGATATACTACGGGTGTGTGTATCTTGTGGGGAGCCAGGGTTTAAATGCGCTCGGCCCGAGAGCGCATTAAATAAAATGCAAAAATCTTTCGAGTCAGCACACACGATAAACTCGAATAACTGCCGCATAAAAATGCACAAACTTGTATACTCAGAATCACACTCAGAAAAGTTGAGTAACCAAAAGTTTAAGCCTCTCAATTATAATAATTAATCAGTGTTTGCTTTACATTTGTGTCATAGAACTGATTATATGTATTATCTTAAATCTTACATTATTTTTCTTGTCTTCAATAAAAGAGTATGCATTGCGGTAGGGCACAGATTTTTCCAAGTGCATGTGCCAGGACAAGACCCCAATTCCGACTCTATACCCGGGAGCAGGTCCAGGTCCTACCCACACAAACTCCCTGCCTTGCCTTGCCTTGCCATCCCAGGCAGAACTCAAACTTTGATAATAATGACGCTGCATAAATTGCATTTTAATGTCAACAAAGAGACAAATATTATAATATTCCCCCAGAGCCAGGCGGTGAGTGCGTCGCCAGGCCTGAAGAAGACCCCAATTGCATGTATGGATCCGTCCCCTTCCTTTTTCCCGACCCGAAAGGCGACCCCAACCAGATGTCAAAGTGCGAACGCAAACGTGGAGAATTATTTGCGGCCGGCGAAAGATATTTCCTGTGGCTCTGTGGCGAAACTTTCATGCCACATGCAACTTGCTGCAATCTAATGGAAATTTATGTTGAAAGCCAGCCAGCCCAGCAGCTCCACTACCTTTGACTTCTCCGCCCAGCAGATGATTGCCGACTGTTGCCGTTGACTGTCCGTTCGGCAACAATGGCAGCAACAATTTGTAGGCATTTTCATATCGAACTGACCAAGGAATGGCACTAGTCAACCAGGCAGGACTTTCAAATACAGAAAGTTTATTTTTTATATTAAAGATTTATTTAACTGATTTGTTAAGCTAATAATTATTAACGCAGGAATGATTTATCAATTGAAATTTTGACTTGGTATTGACATTTGAAAATCTTTGTCTTGTTTTAATATTTATCTTATCAATATATAGATTATTAGTGTCTATAATGCACATATTCTAGATCTTATTAGTGGTATTTCTAGACCAAAAAGCGAACGATGGCCATCAGCCATATATATTCGAATTCATCTTTAAATTCTTACCTAATAAAAAAATGTTCTCCAAAAAAACGGAAACAAAATGTACACATTCGTTTTAGATTTAAAAGGGTCTCGTTTATTTTGGTTTAAATTTATTTTGATTGTATTCTAATTTACTTGCTTACCTTTGAAAATCGATGTACGTATCTGGTTTAATAATGATCCATTTTAAATGGGGCCCCAGGTACAATTGCATACAACTTTCGGCTTCCCAAAACCATAATTGATTTTCTTGCCACAACCACATAATATTTAATAATGGTTATAGAAAAGTTGTTTAGCTAAATGTAGTACATGTTATTCTTGATATTTTATTTATATATTATTATTGGCATTAATAATTTATTATGTAGCCCAGTGCAAACTTCGATCCAAGTCGGCGGAAGAAGACGAGGGAAATGTAATTTTGCAATTATTTGCTTGCCATGGCCATAACTCACAGTACTTGTCATCGGGGGGGAGGGCTGCGGCTCGCAGATGGGGAGAGTGTGGGTGCCGTTTCCCTCCCATTCCCCTCCTCGGGCTGGGACCATTGTGGCTTGTGGATTTTTGCGGCCAGCACGTTTCCAATGCCTGAACTTTGACACACATTCACCCCCGCCTTGGCCATAGCCATTGCCCATTTAATTGATAATCGCAGGCCGGGCTAGGAGAGAGAGAAATATGCTCCACGTTCGAGCCTTCGGGGCGTTTGCCGTGAAAGTTTGTGGGATGCAGATAGGGCTCCACTAGTTTGAGTACTTTTGAAAGGTTTACTCGGGTTAAGCGGCATATGGAAGTGGTCTAACTACCTGCGTTCCCCTCCCTTCTAGTCCGACTTTTTTCTGGGTTTTCCCGGGGCTATCTCATGACCCGAACACGATCAGCCTGCCCAGATAAGGATTATAAATCATTTATACAATATTTTCCACATGACAATAAATCAAAGCGAAGGGAAAACTGTCATTTGGCGCCAGTCACCACTGAAGAGACATTTTTCGAAAAGATTCTCACATGTAACCGAAATCGTTTAAATGATTAATGTCAACTCTACGCGTTTATGATAAACATTCGAAACGCCATTTGCATAATTACGCGACCTTAGTCCCTTTGTCGTTGGGAAAATCAAACCTGATTCGTTGGAAAAGCAAACATTATTAAAAATAATGAATAATGGTTACTGTGAAAAATTATTCTTCTAGGCGTACATTGATTAGTAAATTAAATTAAAAGGCAAACCACCCTTGAATTTTTAAGATGGGTATGCTCACTTTTTTTAATCTTTTTAAGAAAAATGTTGAAATGATTTATGTCTAGTTGTGCGAATCTTTTTTGAATGGGCCCTGAGATTGTGTACAAAATGTAAGTCAATCAACAAAAAGTTCCTAGTCAGTGTAATTATCTAAGGTTGTGGAATACGTTTTATTTACTTATTAATCGAAAGATAAATTAATTTAAAACCAGAAACGACGCTAGCCTTATGAGGCCGAAGTTTTTTAACCTTGCAGTGAGACATAGGATTATGTTATGTTTCAATGTGCAAACAATCATACCCAAGTCAAAAATTCATAAATTTAAATTCTGAAAGCTCTCCAATGTTAATTTTTATTAGGTCAACAAATCTGCATACTCAATTTAAAATTTAAAATAATTAAATTTTTTCGAATTTTTGAATATTTTAACGATGTAACCCCTTATCTTTTTTTTTTTTAAATGGAAAAAATTTCAAAAAAATATTTTTCAACCGGACATGACTAGATCGACTCGGCAGTTGATGCTGATCAAGAATATATATGATATATAGGGTCCGAAATGACTCCATCATGGCGTTTCAGTTTTCCGACTTAAATAATAAGGGTATAGATGTAAAGAATACGTAGATCATTATGATTTTAGTCAGGAGTTGCTTAATTTGATCTGACTTTAAAGATTTTTGTTAGACTTTTTACTTTAGATAAATTGGTACAATTTTCCTATTAGTGCAGGACACTTATGATGGTATTTGATTTAGATCTGCCAAATTAGATCAAATAAAGTTAATTGATGTTATATAAAAAAATTCCAAATGCGATTAGAGACACATAAATCCATTGAAAAACTCTTTAAGGAAGTTGACAGTACTCCTTTCCTTATGTATTACCTATACGTGCACTGGACTTAAGGCTGCTGCACCTGACCATAAATCACGGCTTTTCGTCGAAGCCCTTATCAGCAGCTGGCCTACATGAGCTCGAGCGATAAGGAAAACGCGCTCACAAAACGCAATCTCTGACCCGAAATCGGTCGACTGCTCTCCTAAGAATTGCTTCATTACCCCACGGATTCCGACACTTCCAGGGAACTTTTTGCCATATAAAACAAGGTAGGGCGAAGGGCATAAGGGAAAAGGTGCTGGGCTGACTGCCTTTTTAATTGATTGCTCTCTGGCTTGCCCGATGTTTCGCATTATTATCACAACAGGGCAATCTGGCTGTGCAGCAACAAAACACGATAAATAACAGCTCGCTGCGGGGAGTGCAGGGAATGCCTATTCTGGAGACCCTTTCTAGGGTCCCGGTCCCGAGGCTGTACGTGCCCTGCCCTGACTGCCGGTCGAGGGTTTTGGCCATAAAGGCCATAATGAACCCTTTCTCTCCGCACCTTGTCCGCCCCGACTTCCCAGCGCGGCCAAAGGCGCGATAAACATCGGGCATCGTTAGTCTTTCACTCCGTCTTCCAAGCAGCTTCACTTGCAAGCCCAGGTCTCCAGCTCCAGCTCCAGCTGCATCTTCATCTTCATCTCCATCTGCGTTCTTGTTTTGACTGGCCGTTTTGCTCCGTCAGTTGATCTTTGTTTGCTCCGTGTTCTTAACGAGCTTGTACTTGGGCTATCGATTAAGCGATTCCCATCTGAGTCCCTGGACCCGGTGATTTTCACTTAGCCAGGAAGCACGTTATTAAGTGTTTTTATAACTGGCCCAAGAAAGCCCTTTAAATTAATTATATAAGCGGTATTGAATGATAACGATTATGTTGAATTTTGATACAACAAAAAGATACAGGGCAATGAAAAAGAATTGTGCTTACTGAGGACGATTTTAATATATTTTTGATAGTATCTGATAGAACTTGAAGGCATATCTAAGAACATCACTTAAAATTCTTGTTCCTTACTGGAATTCCTCACTAATTCTTTTATACCTATGATCACCTGTGATGATTAAATAACATTATTTAAGTCTGTAAAACACTTTTCTTTATGGGATTAAATCCCTGTTACCCCTAAACCTTCCAGTAAATCTCTGGTAGTTTTCAAGTATCTTAATTAATCTTACTAGGAAGTATCTCAAAGTCTTAATAACCTTCGCATTTGTTGGGCTTACAAATTGCCGACAGGATGGGAAGATAAAACTGTCTGATGCCTGCGGCTTAGTCAGCTGTCAGCACTTGATAGTTGGGCCACCAAAACGAGATCAAGCCACACCCAGTTGCAGTTGCAGGCCCTGTTCCAGATCCACATCCAGATACTCCTCCAGAAGCGAAGCCAACATATGTGTCGTCAAGCCCTTTCGTCGCTGGCATTATTTTGACAGTTCATTTGTCACATCTCTTGATTTGAGTGAATGGGAACGGGACTGGGAACGGAGGAGCAGGGTAGGATCTACACCAAACCCTTGGCAGATGTGTGAAAAATCACCAGTCACCATTGCCCATTGTGCTGGCACTTGAGGCCGGAAAAGAGGCGTGACCCCGAGATCACAAAGGAGATCTTAATTGCAGCTTAAGACCAATTGAGGGCAGAGAGTGGAGGGAACAACTTGAAGCTCAATGTTAAGCGAAAAAGTGAAGTTATATATTGTTAAAGCTACATGTTGGAAAACCCGCCTATAGGTATCCTAAAAACCAACAGAGAACCAAAAATCCATACATATTTATGCTTCCAGTCCCCCATCCCGGACCACAGCTCATAAGCATTCTAATCAGCCAGGGAGGGTTCCGCGGAGAGAGTCGCCTTTAAATGGGAATTTATTGCCCCCATCGATGACCCCGTCGGAATCCACAGCGGTCTTGTTAGCAAAATCACCTGCAGTGCAGACGGCCAGCGGGCCGGAGGAATTAATAATTCAGGCTGGAGCCGTCGATGGCTTTTTTCTGTTGTCCGGGGGAGCGTGGCTGGACACTGGATACTGGATTCTGGGTTCGAGATTTTTGGCTACCTGCAGAGCAATACGTCCGGCGGTTGGTGAATGATGCATTCCGCTGACTTGGGGCTTTTTGGCTCTTTGAATTATGGAGGCGGCTCTTGTCAAATTTAAAGTAATTGAGGGTTGTGAGTAGAAACTTAAAACATTGTGTGTAAAGCGAGTAGCGAAAAAGCGATGTTTAAGTCTGAAATAAACCCCGGTGAGCGAATTTAAAAAGGAGTGGCCAAAGCATTTTGAAGCAGGTTGAATTCTGATTGAAATTCGGGATGCGTAGGGCTCTACACTTTTTTAAAAGCAAATAAGGAAGGGTTGACTGAATTGGGAATTTAATTAATTAATAAGAAAGCAGGATTGCCTCGTTCAATATCTTATAAATAACCTTAATGGACACCTCCAGACAAATTCTTGAGCCATATTTCCACGAGCATGACCTCTGTGAAAAGTTCAAAATCTGTTTTAAGGACTCTATTCTAGTTCTCTTATGTCTTTTAGGCTTAATTGAAACATCAATTTTAACTTAGATCCCAGTGGGTTTATACATTCAATACCATTCTAAAGTGTTTGCCGTAAAAGACCATTGTTAACATTTAAAATCAAAGCAAACTAGTTCGTTTTACGACCCACAAATGGGCGCAACATTTGACTTTGATTCTGGTCCCTCGGCGGGGCATGGAAAATTATGTAAATCTGTGCAGGGCCAGACAATGAAAACTGTAAACATGTCGCATAAATTTAATTAATTACGATTTCTTTATCCAATCGACCCAGTTCGGACCTGGGGACCTCTCGGGATAAGCGTTTTATGGCCGCACAGCAGCCGCCTACAGATCATCGAAGATTAGGAGCTGCGAGTCTGGGGCCCCAGAGCCGAAATCACTTGATCACACTGCCCGAGTTGTTGGCATCCAATCGAAATGCCTTTGGATTGGCTTTTCACAGCCATCCGGGCCCATTTCTTATTCAAATTTGATTTAGTTTTCCATTCCAGTTCGGACCCGAGTTGGAGTTCGATTGGGGAATGACCGCCTTTGGCAGCTCATTAAGAAAGTTGTTCCGCATTCATTTTTTTTCGCCGTTGTTTATCGTGCCGCTTGATTATCTCCCTGCATTTTTATTGGCAGCTTTCCTCTCTTCATCTTGTCGCGCTTTTTATTGTCAGGCGTTTATTCTGCCTAAATGTTTTGATAAGTTTCCCCGAAAACTTGGTGGGGCAGTGGGAAAATTTATGTGGCATCGTTTGTCATTTGGTTTATGGCTTGTTTAGGTGAGATGAGAAGCGATATGGGGGCTTTATAGTTTCGAGTTACCCCGACTTATGAAAGATTAGAAGACTCACCGGGCTGAAAAGCCTACATTGCACCGGTTCATGTATCTGAAATCCTTATCTTATCCGAAAGACATCGCTTTCTATTTTCCATGTCACCTGTTGAGTTACTGCATAATTTATTAATTTTTTTCTTGGGCTATCGAGGCATTCATCTGTGAATTTATTAACTAATAAACAATTATTAAGGGAGTAATGAATAATAAGGAGATTTGACTATATTTGAACTTAGCAACGCAATCACTTATGCTATTACATAGGTTTGTAAATAAATCCACAAAATTCAATTTTCCCCCACTGAAAATTTTTTGTTCGTTGAGCCTATAAATAATTCATTGAACTTAACTTTTATTACATTTTTTTTATGCATTATTATATTTTAAAGACCTCAATTTTATTTATTTTTAACATTGTAAGTATGTAACATGGATATTGATACCTATTCCCCTACTCTCAGTAAAGTCGTAAAGTTGGCTTGTCCATACATTGTCTGGTAAATTGTAAATCTTGTCTGGTTTTAAACGTGTCATCGGTTTCGGGGGGACACAGTTCTTGGCCGGACAATCTCATCATGCAATCATCGGACATATATAAACTATAATTTTTTTACGAGCTACTTCCACAACTATCCGATGCGGGACATAGTTTCAACATTAAGGCATCGTAAAGCCGTCATGATAATTGAAGGGAGAAATAATTTTCCTCCCTCGCTTCGTTATTTCCCCGCTTTTTTTTTATGAACGAATTACGAAAATTTCATTAAAAACGAATCGAAGGGCGGATGGAGAGAGCACAGGCGGAGGCTAAAGAAAAATATTTTATTAACACTTCGTTCCAATGAAGATCAATATTATTTTTAACGTGAAACTTGCGGAGCGCCGGAGCTTCCTTCCATTTTCCCCAGAAGGGTTGGGCGAAAATGGGGGAAAATGGGCATGCTCATAGGATGGAGATTTTTATGTTGGGAAGCTGGAATTTTTCATCGGCAGCAACAAGACGGAAACTCATTTTGATCATTCCGGTATTGAGGTCTTCCCAGCGCGCCCTTTAATTGAACCATAAATACGTCAGCGACATGCAGTCGAAGAACTATTCTTAATTTGTTTGTTTTAATTTATATTTGTTGAAGTTTTTATTTATTTCCACTGGCTGTTTTTTGTGGGCGAGCGAATACCGAGAAGCGATGCGAAGACTGAGCAGTTTATAAACACATGAATCACTCGGCGAGCGGAAACTTTTTGGGGCCAGAGATTCTTTACTTTTCGTTTCCCCTCGAGAATCCTTCGCTGGCTGGGATGGCCAGTCATTAGCCGAGAAATTGCACGAGGCGCCCCTGTCGGTGATGTGCGCCATTTCTCAGGAACCTCCGGAGCTCCGGCCTCTCGAGCAAAGAGTCTCCACCTCAGACTCCGCCTAGGTAATTACCGGTCATTAATAATATGCAGATGTGCCTCCACATCTCCCCGAACTCCTTCCCTTCCATCAACTCGAATTTCACTCGTGCAATTTCTGTACAATTTCGGTTACGTTCTGTTTATGTTTTTATGGGCCACACATTTTCGAAAACATAAGCACCCAAGTAGGAATTCGTTTTCAAGTGGCCGTTAAAAAAGGCGAACGCCTTGGCAAGCATGCCGCTTCCTTGAGTTTTCCTAATTTCCATTTCTTGACCCCACGGGACGGGCCACAAAACATGAATTTTATGATGGGAAAAATGAGAGTCTTTCGTTTGTATGTTAAGTGGACGACAGGAAGGAGGATCCGGATTCCAAGGTGTGGGGAAATTGCTTTGCAACATCTGGGCCTAAGGAATGTCGAAGGATGTGAACGGAATAATGGAAGGAGCGATTATTAAATTCATTTTTTGGATATTTTAAATAACAAAAATTTTTACTGAGGTATCATCTAAGAACTAAAAGTTCTATTGCAGTTAAAATTAAGTAAACGAATAAAGGATTTGTATCTTTTAGATGTTTACCATCCTTGTTCATGTTTGTAGATTGAGAATGAGTAAGTAAAATAAAATTAGTATTTGTAGAAAATGCATATGAGTGTTAAATGCCATTATGTAAATGTAAATAATTAGTACATAGTTGTTTGTATTTTTTGATTAATAACAACAAATATTAGGTATATGACAATATGCCAATTTTTTCTACAAATCAAAGTTCAAAAACCATATAACTAAGTCAAAAGAGTATTAATTTTAATTCGGAAAGCTGTCCTATGTTAGTTTTTATTAGGTTAATAAATCTGCATACTCAATTTAAAATTATTAAAATTTAATTTTTTTTCCAATTTTTGAAAATTTGAACGATGTAACCCCTTATCTTTTTTTGAAAAAATGGAAAAAATTTCGAAAATATATTTTTCAACCGGACATGCCTAGATCGACTCCGCAGTTGATGCTGATCAAGAATATATATAATATATTGGGTCGGAAATGATTCCTTCACTGTTTTGCATGCTTCCGCCTGAAAATATAATACCATTCGTTTATCGTTGTTTTAATGTGACTATTTTTACAATTAACCAAAAGTTTAAAATATCATAGCTAAGTCAAAAATTCATTAATTTCAACTCGGTAAGCTCTCCTATGTTAGTTTAAATTTGGACAACAAATCTGCATACACAATTTATAATTTAGAAAAATTAAATTTTTTTCGAATTTTTGAAAATTTTAACGATCTTTTTTTTTTTTTTGAAAAAATCGAAAAAATTTTGAAAAAATATTTTTCAACCGGAGATGGCTAGATCGACTTGGCAGTTGATGCTGATCAGAAAAATATATGATTTATAGGGTCGGAAATGACTTCTTTAAAGAGTTTTAAGCTTCTGACTGAAACTATAAAAACTCCTGGTATATCCGATTGATTGTATTGATATTTATATTCTGGATTCATACAAAGAAGGATTAATTTATAATTCGTTTTGTTTAATCGTTTTCATTGAATGTTAATAAAAACCAGGGAAAATCTTCAATATCTGTAGCAAACGTTGAACAATTTTTCCATTTACAATGACAGTTTTTTGCATCTGCTGGCCAGCAGCTATGAAAATCTCGTATCTGGCTCGCCTAATGAATTGCCTCGAATAATGAAATAACATTTTATTACACTTCAGTGCAGCAGCTGTTGCATGTTGCGTTGCAACTAATGAATAAGTGTAAATTCTAATGGAAATATTCTGGCAGTGGGTGGAGTGAAACTGGAACTGCAACTACACCATGAGAGCGTCAAGTGCTGTAAAAGAATGCAAACTATGGCGAAAATTCAATTAAAAATGTAAAACAACTCAAAAGCGCGAAACAAGAGTTGGAAGGAGGCTGCAGGACCTCCAGAGGAGGCTGGGCAGCTGATGAAGCGCGCTAGAAGCGACAATGCAAACGAAGCCACTACATGGAATTAGAGGGGGGAATCGAGGAGCGGGAAGAAAGCTGGCTAAATGGAACTATCGGGGCTACACTGCCTCAATAATATTTTGGTAATAGTTTGTAAAAGAATCAAGCTTAAATTCAATATATTTTCATTCGATTTCATACATTAAAAACTCAACCTAGAAAATGATTTCAATATTGAATGCCTCGTTTAATTTGGTAAAAAATAAATGCAAAAATCTATATATTTGTACCTAAGGATATAGTAATTTTCCCCAGTGCATGTGCTGGGCACAGTTGGCTTTGATTGCTCAATATGCGTGTCTGGTGGGACGGTTGGTTTATTGTATCGCGGCTTTAGTGCGAATAGAGAGTGGTTAGCCATTCCGCCGCCATGCCTGCTCCCGGCACAGATAATGCCCCATGGAATGGATGGTCCGGGCCCGTAAAATTGACAAAGAACTTGGTTAAAACTGGACGTCATACTCGTAACATCTGTGGGCTGCAGTGGATTGGGGGACCGAGGCCAGAGCATTGTTGTGCCCACAACCCACGAAGGATTATGGTTTGACTAGCGACTAAAAATAGCGAATAAGCTACGCAGTATACACAGGTAAGGACTGCAAATGACACATACATTTAATACCCATTTAAGCAGTATAATTAAACACAAACCAAATGGATTTATCTAGAAGTAAAACCAAGAAAAAAGAATAACTATACCAATTAGAAAAATTCTACCTGATCGAAGTCTAGATTTTATGTGGTAACAATTATAAATAAATTTTAGATTTCCCCTGTAGGATGTTTTTTTCTTCTAACTTTTGTAAATATCTCCAGGACCCAAGGCAACCCAGCTGGATAAACACCATTTGCCCGAAAGCACTGTCTTTTCTTTTCTAATATTTTTCCTCAAGTCAATTAAAGTTAAGACTGTGCAGAAGTAGTAGGAGAAATCCTTGGGCAGACTCGCATCCAAAGCCGACAAATCGCAGTCCTGCGACCCAGGACTATCATTTATATTGAGGCTAAGGAGGAATAACTCTGTTCCACCCTCGGCAGAGATTTATTTGCCGAGATTTTGGGGGAAAGAGTTGTGGCCCCAGCAGCGCGATTATCCAGTGCATTGAACGCGGCCAGACATTAATTACCAGCAGCTGTTGGAGATTCCACTGCCCCTCAATGGGAATCCCTTTGGGGTTGGGTGAGAAATCCCAACCGCATTTTTGCCTATTTATGAAAAATTATTCCCCAGCCCGTGGAAAGTAAAATTTAGCATTTTTCACGGAAGGAATTTCCATGTCATCTTCTATTTTTTCCCCTCGCGACAGAGATGAATTCCCGGGTTATTGCGTAGGTGTTGCCCTCCTCGGATTTCCACAGCCATTGTGGTTGGGTTTCAGTTTTTAGTTGCTCTATCCGTTGGATTGTATTTATACAAATATCCATGTGTCCCCTCTGATAGTTTTTTTTAACTCTGCCTCGGTATCCACCCCTTCTGTGAGTGCACGGCGTTTATGGTGCTAAAGACATTAAAACTGTCATAGCATTGGGCACTTAATTTGATATTCGAGTGCGGGATAATTGGAACAGACTCCGTCGTGTCGCATGTGGATGTCCGGAGTAGGGAGTCTGGGGCGTGGAAATGAGATCCGCTGCTTTTGTAGCAACGTGAAAATCATTTCTGACAAATACTTGGCGGGTTCATGGGTGGCCCACACACACAGCAGGCTCAGAACGTGGGAGCTCGGGCGGTGGAAGTTGCTCTATTTTGGTCCCGCCTGGTTGGGAATTGAGTAAACATTAGCCGGGAAATGGGGCGGGGCACACAAATTGCAGATTTCTGGGAGGGATGAGTGTTAAAGCCACTATTTACAATTTAATTTTTTACTCTAAACCAAAGTTGGGAGTTTACAGATATTACTCTTTACCATACAATAATATTTTTTCTTATTTTTTTCTATTTATCGATATTATTAGACCACAATAGATATATTTTAGATTATATGTTTTATGGAGAAAATTGTTTTCTGAGAGGGGTTTCTGTGAGGGGCTGATGATTGCCAAAAAATTACGATTCATAACCCATAGTCACCCCATGAGCAGGCTCCATTTTCCATCTTGAGCCATCGTTGGCACGTTTGTATCGCACCAATCTGTGGCATAAATCAGAATCCCAGTCATCGCTGGTCGTTCGACTGTAGGGAGCTTTCCCACGCCTTGGCCCAGACATATGGCCCAAACGAGAGGGAAAAGGGTGGTACCCCGAGGATGTCGCTGGCCATAAATCATGCGTCGCCCTCGATGGGGGGAGGGCACATGAAAAGCTCTCTTTCCCGCAATATAATAAACAATTTCCTGATAAATAGCCGAGAGTTGGGATCAAGTCCGCGATTTGGCAGTGCCAGGGCTCTGCAACTTACTCATTGGCATGCCGCGAGTGGCAGAGGCGACGGCGGACCATGAAATTTATGGCAAGCCCAAGTTTATGCATTTTAAAATGTAAGCAAAGAACAGAGACGTACGTGTCTAATGTGCGAATGGGGAGAGCCTCATTAGGGCTGCTGCCGATCCACTGGCTGCCTGCCTCCCCGGGGCTGCAATGTTGCGCAAATAACTCAAGTTGCAACTAATTACGACGCATTTCGTACTTAACAACTGTGGCAATAAATTTGCAGCGTGGCCCATGACACGACTGACATCAACGGCGGCGACTGCCGGTCGCCGTTCCCGTTTCCCCATTGCAGCCAGATTTCAGTACAGATTTTTCCCTCCTTAACGCGCCTCGTCATCATATTCGGAAGCAATACATCATTCGAGACCAGAGCCGAGAGCTGCGAAAAAAACACTCAAATAAATTAAAATTTAATTCAAGATTAAGAAATTTCTAGCAACAAAAATATTTTAATAGGTATGAATATTCAAATTAAAACTTGGGTTCCATGAGAGCTAAAGAATTAATAAGCAACCATTACATCCACTCTGGTACATTTTTCCAAATTTAATTTTAAATTTCTATAATTTATAATCCCTAATAAAACTGCTTACAATATGTGTTATATATGTAGATCTTTTCTTATTTAATAAAATATTTTTCCAAGTGTAGTTTGAGAAGGCAGAGGCCATGTCCGCGGCATGTGTCACGATGGCAACCGAGTCACTTGCCGCAAATTGGTTTGCATTTCACAAGAGGAGTGGAAAGGGCCACTCATGCCGCCCATCTCGTTAGTTGAGCTGCATACGCAAATTGTGTTCAGCATGGGTTAAGTTGGGGCTGGGGAGTTGGGTGTTAAATTGGAGAATGCATCAGGTAGCCTGCAACTTGCAAATGAGCTTGACACTGACGGAGACACCAATCCCAACTTCAAGGAGAAGTCCGGTCAGCCTTAACCAGATTAGTTTGACATTAAACCTTAAATACCAAAGAGTAAATATAAAGGTATTTAAATTAAATATAAAGTTAAATATTAACAAAGAAAGGTACTTAAATGCCAAATGATTTTGTGAAAATCTTGTTAAATATTTATCTTTGGTTTAATTGCAACAGAATAATTCCTGAGATTACCTATATTGAGGTTTGTCTTCATTTTCAAATGAAATTAAATTAGTATGTACCATTGTTTGTTGTCCCCTCCCCAAGTCTGGCTTCTCATTAATTTCCATTTAACCGGACAATGTAAGGTCAATAGCTCTTTCAGAGCGTAAGCACACCGCAACAACTGCAGTAAATCCACCCAACCACCGATCAATTGAGGATAACAGCGAAGGACACACAAATTCGCGACAAATTTGATAATGAGTTGTATATATTCGCAATTAATTGCAAGTCAAACATCGCACCAACTGCCGGTCACGCATCGATAGAGCACAAAAAACGAGTACACCCCGAAAGGGGCTGCATACAAATAGGTGCCACGCCCACCTATCGCCTAATCAGCAAACACATGTGCGCTCCATAATTACATCGCAGCGGCAGCAGATACGTGACCCGCCACGGCCACTGAAACCCAAAATTAAGAGCAATGCAACGGCAGCGGCAAAGTGGGTGCAACATCGCGATGCATCGGTGGCAACAGCAACACTACAACTCTGCCAGCCAATATCTCGTGTATTATTTCCCCTGAAATAAGGTACGAGCACCGGCAGAGCAAAGGTGTCGCATAGTTGCAATCAGTCGCGTGTTGCAAGGGGATTAGATATGAGCAGATTCTCGCAGGGAAGTCACCAAATTGGGTTACAGTGACTTCTCCCACGCGTTGCAGTGACTACGGGGGAAATCGGAAGAGCTAAACAACTGAATTAGTTTAATTTCACATTATTAATGCAATTAATTAAAGCGATTATCAATTGTTATATTCACACATGTGTGCATTGTAGCTCATAAATCTTTGAAAGCATATTTTTCACATTATTAGTAAGCCTTATGATAAATTATTTAGCCATAAATTGCAATTAAATCAGTAACAAATAAATGTGTATAAATTGTTATCTAATAAATGTAATGGACAGGCAGGAATCTGCTGAACTCGAAGCATTTTAAACGAGTCAAAGCCAAAAATTTTCAAGCAAAAAATTACCACAGTGCGTATGAGTAATATTATATATTAAATAAAAATAAGCTTACAAATATTAAATAAAATGTATATGATTACTTTAGATGGGGATTTTATAATTCAAAAAAGTATCAATAACATATTTTTTTAAGCAAACGAAATACTTTCTAAGAAGTGACAACACTGCCTATGAGTAATATTCCATGAAAATACTTGCAGTAGGTCATCACAATGGTCACTCTAGCTTTATTTAGTAAAATGAAAACTATTACGAATTTCATTAGAAGTAGGTATAAATAAGATGCTTTCACTTTCTGTTACGTATATACTCTTGCAATGGTACTATAATTTAAGTCAAAGGCTGGTAACGACGTGAAGGAGTCCTTTCCGACCCTATAAATCATATATATTCTTGATCAGCGTCAACTACCGAGTCGATCTAGCCTTGTTCGGTTGAAAAATAATTTTTTGAAATTTTTTTCATTTTTCAAAATAAAGAATAGGGGTTACATCGTTAAAATTTTCAAAAATTCGAAAAAAAATTTAATTCTTCTAAATTATAAATTGTATTGTAAATTTATAAAGCTAATAAAAAATAACATAGAAAAGCTTTCCAAATTAAATTTACTGCTGTTTTGGACTAGTTATGAATTTTTTAAACTTTGATTTGTCGTAAAAATTGTCATATAAAAATATCTATAAATTTCGATTCACAGAATAGCTAGAAATACAACACACAATCTCCCCTCCTTCCGGTTGAAGAGGTATTCCTACCATTTCCTTCCGATTAAAGTGATTATATAAAATCTATATTATAGTTTTCCCTCTCCATTTTCTATGAATTATAGATGCAACTACTCTTGACATTAGCCCTTTAATTATACTTATATGCATTACTATTACGCATATTTCCTATCACCGTTTTCGCATTTCCTCCAATCACTCTTACTTAAAATTCAGCAGAACCCTCGAGTATTATTTGCAGTACCCCAAATGGTAGCCCTTTCAGTCGGTGTTTGTGGCACCACAGTCGCCGTCGTTCCAATCACTTCCTCGCTAATCACTTTGATTGCCAAATCACCGTTTTCCCCGACGACCCCGACGCCACACCCGTTCCTACACTCCTCCCTCCCAGCCGCCTTCATTATTGCACTCATCACGTGCGAGCTGCAAGAACAACAGTCGCGGCGGCAGCAGAGCGGCGGAGACAACAGAGCCACCAATTGTAACAACAACCGCACAATCAGAAGCCCCACTCCGCCACCCACACCCACACCCTTTTCCCGTGCGTTTTTCCCTCGATTTCCCCCTGGCCTTGCCTCGCTGCGGACTGCGTAAAATCAGTCGATGGTTTTCGCTGGCTATTGAAGTTTTATTGGGCAGCGACTCCGATGAACAGCGGCGGTCAAGTCAATAGCATTAGCATCGAATTAAGCTTCAGCAAAAGGGAAATTTTAAATTAATTTAATAAATTTAAATCTCTTGTAGCTTATGATTTTAAATATTTTTCTAGGAATACTTAACAATACTCATTTATTCAGCTTATAAAAAACAAATTCCCTCTTACCAAATATAGCAGCGGATATCTTAATACAATATAATAGATTTATTTTTAAAGAGATACTATAGTCTGATAATTTGATTACTCCTTAATTCATATATTGATTTAAAATCGATCGGAAGTATGATTTCTAGATAAAAATAAATTTGTGTTCGTAATATACAAGTTTATAAATGATATATAATAACTGCAAATTGCATAAACATTTTAGTTCTGTAATGTGTATGAATCCTGCGCCACAGCAGCTATGGCTGATATTTATCCTGTCGGTCAGTTTATATTTATAATTAATCATACAAAATACAACAAAGAAAAATTTCCATAAAAATGCCTATTAAATAATTTAGTTCTATAATAAATCAACAATGCATATAAGGACTAGACTTGTACTATTATTTTGATCGCACCTGTGACTTCTTTATGTTGCTGCTGTGCCATTGATGTTGCTGTTGTCGTTGCTGTTGCGTTGGTTGCTGCTGTTGTCATCGGCGGCGTCGTCGTTTCCGTTTGACATTTTGTTAACAATTTCGACCACAATGCGTTTTCATTGCAGTCCCCGAAAAAGGCTGGATGGAGACTGACGGGGGAAGGCATGCGTGTGAATGGTGAATGAATGCATGAATGAGTGCAGTGAGTGGATCGCGGAGGTGGAGGTTGAACGGCGCGAACGTGGAGCGGGTTTCTTGGCGTTAAATCAGACGACAAATGTCACGAAGCTAATGAATTGAAACGTGCCAAAGAATTGGTGTCCATAATCAAAGCAGGTATTTGGGGAAAGAAGGCGAGTGGGATAAGAATAAATAAGATAAATTCCACTACATACCAATTCCAGCCAAGATTTAATTTTATTCAAAAGAATTTCTTTACTCAATTCACTACATTTTTAATCATATATATGTTTGGATATATAATATATAGATACTCTTTAGTAAGCTAGTAAACTAAAGCTGGTCGTTTATTAGATTGCTTTCATTGTTTAGAGAATACAGAATGTGAAAATTCACCAAAAGCTATAAAGGATGCAATTTAAATCCTCGGTTGTGCTTTAAGCGTACTGATCCACCTCAAAGACAGTGTGCTCCACGACGAATACCCTCTTGGACCGCTTGGCGGCAATGGCGTCCATGGCCTCATTGAACTCCAGCATAGCCTGGCCGAACTCTGTGTCGTTCTCAACCATCTTTATAAAAGCACTGGCCTCATCTTCGTCCGCCTCCGTTAATTCCTTTTTGGCTGGTGCCTTTTTCTTTTTGGGATCCATCTTATCCGCGGATACGACATCCTCTTCCGGCATAGTCTGGGAAAGGCGCTTCTTAAGCTTCATTTCCTCCTCGCGAGCCTCCAGTAGCTTGCATCTAGAAATCTCTCGCTCGAACATCTGAGGAAAGGACTGATCAGAGGACTATATACTTTAAGGATAGATCGATGTACCGCCATAATGAGCGACTTCTCCTTGAGTGTGGCGGAGCGCATGCCTTCTTCTAGCCGCAGAATCATGCAGTCTCCGTTCTTGAGGCACACGGTAAGCAGGTGTCCATCTGGCCGAAAGACCAAATAGGTGATGGCGTGCGGAAACTTGACGGTCATGCACGGCTTTTGTTGGCTCATTAGAAGGTCCCAGAAGTTCAAGTTGCCGCGTTCGTCGCCGGTGACGAAGAGCGAGCAGCGACCGGTGCTCCAGGCGCCGCTGAGCAGCTGGTGCTTGCTGCGGAAGTAGAAGGTGCTCGGGCAGTTCTTCACCTCCTCCGACCAGATCCGCGCACGCCAGTCGCCGATGAGCAGGAAGTTCTTCACGAAGAACGGATTGCGCATGACGCTGCGGATGGGTCCGGCGAAGAGCGGGTAAGCAGCTGTGATAGTGTCCGCCGGCGTGAGACCCTTCCGGTTGCCCACGAACACGTAGCCCATGTCGGTGCAAATAATGTAGCGCACCGGAATTGTGTACTCGAACTCCATGACGGTGACCCCATGAGCGTCCTGGCGGTTCTGTACCAATTCGGGAAACGGCTCGGCCAGCACCTCGTTCACCGGCATCATCATGTCGCGAGTGTCCCAGTACTTGATGGACCCGTCCAGGGAGCCTGAGTAAAACTCTGTGTTGGACTTGTTGTGCACCCAGCACAGGGCCGTTGTCTCTTCGCGATGAGAGGCCTCCAGCGGGCAAATCTTTTTTGGGGCTCCCATATCGGCGGTCTCCCAGTAGCACACCTGGCCGTTGTTAAGACCACCCACCATGAAGCTCTCGTTCTTCATACAGACCTTGGCGATCTGTACCAACTTGTTGGCTTCATAGTGGGCCACCGGACGGGTGGGGTCATCCACGTCCCACACGTAGAAGGCATTGGAGTTGTCGTTGCCATAGTCCTGCAGCATGTTGACGACGTCCTTGCCCTTGTCATTGATGTAAGATAGTACAAACTGGTTCGCGTCATTGTTCAACCACTCGCACATGGCCAGCGTGCGCTGTGGTTGCCACAGGTCGTGGAAGACGTTGATGCCTTTGGCGTCTATGCGCATCTTGATCCCTTGAGCGAGGTCCTCTTCCAAATCCACGAAGTAGTCCTCATAGATGTTAATCGAGTTGTTCTGGCTGCTGATCGTCATCACATCGCGGATTAACTGGTTCACTTCAATGCCCCACGAGTCGTCCCTCTCGACCTTCTTGCGGTAGCGCATAGTGGACTCCTCGTCCATAACGTTCACCTCCTTGATGTTCCAGCCGCCCTCGTAGTGGTTTATCCCGTGCGAGTCCAAGACCACGTTGTGGGTAATGACTGATGATAGAGCTATCTGGTCGGATAACTGCGTCCCCTCGTTGATGGGGTTCCGCAGGATGTACTTCAGGCGCATGCGTCCGCTTGGCTGAATGCTAAGGATCATCTCGTTGCGGTCGGAGAAGAGGCACTGGCGTCCAAAACGGCGGCGCTCCCGCACCACGGTTAGTGAATTGCCCAAGGTGCCCATTGCTTTTCGAGATTTTATTTAGAGTTTGAGCAATATATATTATAGCTTTTATGTTACAAATAAATTATGAAATTTTTATTAGCTGAGCACAGATGTTTTTGATAAATTTATGGCAGTAGATGGGGAAAGCTGAAAATGGATGTATCTATAAGAAAACCAAGTTGACACTAGAATAAAAGCAAAATAGCTTCAGGTCTACTGCCATCCGGGTTCTTTCAGATAAATGTATTCCGCTGGAGTCATCCTGATCCCTCCCCTCCGATAAAGTTGCTAAATAACATTAAGCAGGGCCATGGGGGATTGTTAATAAAATAATAATCTGAACGGTTTACTGTCCTAATCTGAGGAATCAAATCGTATCCTTGGTGGCTTGCAATCGGATCCTGGGGCGCCATCAAATCGTGGCAACAACGTTGGATATAGCAGCTATCTTAAATGACTTATGTCAGACATATTCCGGCTTGGGGACTTCCAGTGGAAAGCTACCCGCTCATTGCCAGCTGGCTGAGCAAGGACAAGGCCACGCACTCACTCGGGCGCCCAGGAGCCACCCACAGGCCAGCCCCTCTTCAGTGGCAATGTGGCAACATTGTGCAGCATTTTTTCCCCTCTCCAGAGACACTGACATTGCAATTCCGGCTGCCATTCTTTTTCAAGCACTTTCCTTCAAGGGAGTGCAAGGGGTGCAAATTTCTGTTCCGTACCAGGACCAGCACCCATGCCTGGGGCCCACTTGTAACCGTCGTTGTCGTCCTCGTCGCATGGCTGGCCGCCCATTGTCACTGCAACTTTTGTTGCAAGGCGCAGCGCTTTAATCTTAAACACGCCAGCGGAACGGAACACTCGAGTGTTGTCAAGTGGGGCTGCCCTGACTGCTTGGCTGCTTGACTGCGTGAATGCCAGCTGCCAGGACCCGGGACCTAGAAGTCAAGATCCTGACGAGCAGTGATGCCAGTTGCCAGGCAAACCGAGTCCAAGGCCGGCAGAGAATTAAGATTCTTAATAGAAGCTCGCCTTAAAATTATAGAACAGAAACTAGTGTATGTCCAATCATGATAAATCTGTATAGAATGTTTTCTTTCATTCACTTAAATATCACTTATACGATTTGGATTATTCATTTACTTTTAGCAGGATATATCCAAATGAACATCTCTGCTGCTTCCTACAACGCAGCCCCGGCAGTTGTCCTGGGCGCACGCAAAGTAGACAGTTGACTTGCAACCAGCTCCTGGCTCTGCCCCTCCCTATGTAGCCCCTCTCCGGTCCTCCTCTGAGGAGTGGTGGCAGCTTTAAGCGCCGCCTGATTTCCATTTCATGCCACGCCCGCGCGCAAAAGCAGCTTAGGCATCCAAGTCGAATCCCCAAATCCTTTTTGCCATCCTCAAGTGTTTATCTATATCGCTTACTGGATCCGAATTTCCCCCATGGCGGTTCAAATGAGGATGCCCTTGCAAAGGGTTTTTGTTATTTAATGCAAAACATTTTAGGGGATTTCTTAAAGAAATGGGCAAAGTGCTCACATGGTTAGTGGCTCAATTGATCCAGTTACCATAAAGTGATCATTTAGGTTAGCAGAAATAACCCTGGAGAAAAGCCTTTGATAAATGGTTTCTGAAATCTTAGAAAATTAGGTAAAATTATTTTGATTTTCCTTTAGAGGACCTTGTTAATCTAGACACAATTCTTTTGCTTAAAGATTTCCGTTCTGTTTTTAAAATCCCAATATATAACCTTGTTTTCAAAAGTCCAATAGACCACAAAGGGTATTTCCTAAGCACGACCCTCCGCCAATTTGTTTTGCACTTGGTCCTGTTGTCCTTTTTTTTGGCATGTGCGCATTTAATTGAAATTTCCAAAGTCGCCCATTTTCGGGGGCGTTGGCGGCCACGCCCCCTTCGCCAGCTATGTTACGCACTCGCTTTCTTCTTGGGCAAATTTTAATTAAAATGTTCGTAAAGCATTCACGTTTCCCGGCATTTTTTCCGATTGCTTCGTCGCCGCCAGTTTAAAGTGTGAAGTTCCGAGACAATTTTCCGGCTAGCACTGGGCTTCCCATCCGGCGAGCTCCCCACCCCTTTCCTGGTGGGTGAAATATTTAACATGCAAATGAGTTTGGCTGTGCATAAAGTTTCGCTTTAAATGTGTTTATTTTAGTTGCCACGCCCACGCCGCCGCGCCGACTTTCGAGCGGCTCCAACGCATCGCTCGTTAAAAAGAGTTACAAAGTTGGTGAATATTTTAACACTTCTTCGCTGCGTTTTAACATTTATTTAGTCCGGGCCAGGATTGCCCTCTGCCTATCCTTTTGGCCCCCTGGCCCATTGCCGGCTTTTAATGAGTTTTTCAATTTCAATGAGTTCGGTTCCGGTCCCTTTTCTGTCACTTCATTAGGTTACTCTCCGCAAACACCTTTGACTTGGATCCCGGCACTTGTCAGTGGAAGGTCGAAAATAAACAGGCATTTGCCGGGATAAAGGATACTCGATACTCTTGTACTTATTACATAACCTTTGACCACAAGAGTTGATTTTAAAGTACTTTATTTGATTCAGTAATCACCGAAAACCAGGCTAGTATTGTGGGAAAGCTTAAGCTCTTAGGAATTAATAACACGTTGTTGATATTAAATATAAATAGCTGTAAGTAAATTGAAGCAACTTCTAGAGGTGTTATGGTAATATAAATTAAGAAGCTAGCATATTTGTTCACTAAGCGAAAATTACACCGAATCAGGATCTGCTCGTGGTCTCCACCATGACCAACTTTAAAAGACGAACCTTAAAGCGACTTTTCAAGTATTCTCAACGACTTTACCTGCCACTCGGCTTGTGTTTACTTAGCCTTAGATGGCGCCTCACCAAGACATTCACCCCACTCCATCAGGAGCATCTGGAGTTGAAAACTTTTTGCATTAGCAGCTGCCACCGAAGCCCCTGCCACTCGATAAACTCTCTCTTTGTCTTTGCTGCAGTGCTTGCTGCTCTCGGACCTGATTGCAACTGGTGTCTGTGGCATAATTGATTCGCTAACCACCGAAGACCGGGCTCTGGAGCCCGGGCTGTGGCTGGAGTGGTCCTGGCCATGTGTATTTTGCCACTAAACGTTTTGCTGACAAGCAGCCACTTGTCTGCCTTTAGCTCTCCAGCCAGCTCTCCTCATCGTGTTAGTCAATCAGTGACTTTTCTGTGGCAACAAATTCTCCAAATGAAAATGCAGCATCATTTATCAACATCAAAACGGCAAACGGCAGCACATTGGCCACATCAAATGCACTTCAATAAAACTAGGTAGCTTACCTGAGAGAAAATTGGAAACCTTTTACAACTTAAATCATTTTTTATTAATTTCTAAGAAGATTTTGAGAGGATGTAGAGCCGTCGCCAGTTTTAACTTTCTCCTGCCATACATGTTCTTGTTTTTCCTGGAGGTTAGATTCTGTCTCAACTTTTCCATCCCAATAAAGAGTACTCTAAACTAAATAGTTTGTCCTAGTGTAGTTCGACCAAGACGACCTAGAACATGGCTGGGGAGTGGAATGGAACCCTTGGTTAATTTTGAAGTGGCAAAAGTTGAACACTCAGCACTGCACTTTCAAAGGAGCAGAAGGACGTGGGCTTAACTAAAACTTGGCCTCAGATGCCACACCTTTTTTGCCGCAAACTTGGACTCATTAGAAGGCGCCGGTGTTCGCATCAAGAGATTTGCATGCACTTCATTAGGCGCAGCTCCAGCAGACGCCCACATGGATGTCACATCTCCGACCAGGCCGATCATCCATCCAGCCATGTCCTCCGGCCACGTCAATGACAATCCCGAAATTGCTGCTCCGGCTGCCTGTTTACTGTGAGCCCCGCCCATCCGTGCCATCCATCTCGATGGGGCTAAGTCAACACAGACCGAGTGGAAATAAATTACAGGCGACTTTGTCATGCTGTCCACTCTGCCAAGTCAGCCTCCTTGGACTTGGACTCCTACTCGCACTCGCTCGGCCAAGCGTTTTGGCTAAATAATTGCAATTTTTATCAGAGAACGCAATAAACACCAGACAGTCGAGGAGAGTGGCCAAACTATCCACTCACTATCGTGGTTATAATACTCATCGTCATTGCCATTGGACAACATCAATGATGCTGTTGCTCCGGGGATTGGGGAAAGTTGTTGACCAGTCGGAGTCTACGATACTCTACGAATGAGTTTGCTTGGTTTTTATACCACTTTTGCAATACTTTATACTCAATAACTTTTAGTTGAAATATTGAAAATTCGTGTTTCTCTCAGGCTTTTATTAATCATTCAAATTGAAAGGATATTCTTCATATATATTGTGTTCTTGTAGGTATTTCGTAATTGTATTCAAATTTACCTAAGTAGTAAGGACGTTTGTTTTTAATGCTTTTACTAATATCAAAGACGTATTTCGTTTCAATTTTTCACTAGAAGAATTTACAAACCGCAGTCTACTTGTATTTCAGGGTATTTGGAGGTTCTGCACTCGCCAGGTTTCTTAGATTTCTGGTTTCGCATTTGGCAAACTTTCCTGGACAGACGTCTCGGCTCATATGCCTTGGCACTTAATTGGATTTCTGCTAAAATTGCGTTTATTATTGTGGTCACTTTGCCAGTGTCTCCCCCGCTCCACATCTCCCCGCCCAAGAGTGGCTCTTTACGAGGTGTGAAGGGGCCAATCATGTCTCCGAAGTCCCAGTTTCCCCACTTACGGCTGAGGAGTATCCAACTCCCCCGATAAGTAGCTGCTGGCCGGGCGGTAATTAAGTTTTTGGAATGCCCGGTCTATGCATAGCTTGTGGTCGGTGCGGTCTGTGGGCCACCCGGGTTGAGGTGCGAGGTTTGGACTGGCTTAAAGCTACCTGAGTTAAAGGGGGAATCGAAGGAATTCGCAATTTGCTTGGCAGTCAGTCCGTCACACTGACAGCCGAAAAAACTCTAGTCAATTGCAGGACATAAATCACTAGCTGCTGAATTGAGCAGATGTAAATGTGAGATCCTTTGGAGCGGGGAGCACGCGTATGTTTATCCAGGTTGACTTTCTGCCAAGGACCTTTGGGGTGCTCGACGTCGGTAAATGGCGACAATTTGTAAAGCGAGTGGCAGCTTGAATGGAAGCTCTGTAAATACTTGGCTCACATGTAAGGAGCTGGGCGGAGAAAGAAGCTCCCTTTTATTTGCCTGACCCAGTTTGCTTACTTTCCTTTGAGGAGTCGACTAGATTACAGTTTTCTAGCCCAGCTGAATGGCGTTTTGATAGGTTCTAATGCTGCTATCTGGCAACGCGATGCAGTCCACTTAGTGCCAGTTAGGCAGAGTGCACTGCCCACTTTCACTGCCGCCCTGAGTCCCCTCTGACCCTCCTAGCCCAGCTGGTGGTCTATGCAAATCTCGGTCCTTGAGCCTGGACACTTCCAGTGGCTCAGATCCTCCCCAGGCACTCCACTGGCACTGGCATAGCTTCTGCCATAATACACTTGATGTATACGAGTATTTTTGCATTCCACTCGACGCTGTTTCGTTTTGTGACAAAGTGTCAGGAAGGGTCGCCCAACATTCCGGGCATATCTGGCTGAATTATATTAAAAATTACCGCCTCTGCTGGCACTCGTTGTGCCACTGAGGGCCCTCAGGATTTATGGCTTTGTGATTATTGCTTCACTTGTCTGGAGATAGAACAGAATCTGTCTCATAAATCCCACGTCACTTTGGATTGGTTTATCATCCGGCAGGGGAGTGCGGCCAGGAGAAGACTTAAGCCTGAGCAACTTCCGGTCTCCCGCTCCCACTGGTTACGTATCCGCCATCACCCCGCCACAGGCCGTACATTTATACAATTAAGCACTTAATTGTCTGACAGGCAAATTGCTTTGTCAATATTTTCACCAAGTCACCGACCCGACCTCGCTCCATCTATGGGCCAAACCATCCCTATCGCACGCTCTTCTGACAGCCTCAAGTGGCGGACTTCATTACCCAAACCCAGACCCTGGAATCGGAGGAGCAAAACCATCAAAGAGGCTTTCAAGTTTGACCACAAGTGTTGTTGTTGATGTTACCTAAAAAGCTTCCTTTTTCCTGCCGGGCGGAGGGGTGCCGGCGTCTGACTCGTGTCACTTATAAACTTCACTCTAAGCCGTCAATATTTATAAATATTTACACGCCACGAATGGTGGCAGGATTGGTTAGGGGCCGGGGTGATTTGGCGCCCTGTGCCTCGGAGTGGCACTTGGTGGTGGGATGTATCTATGTATCTCTATAACTATGTATCTATGTATGTATCTAGGTGGGGTGTAGTTGTGCCACGACCAGGACACAATCTTCAGGCGAAGACAGCGGAGAGTCTCGTATCTTTTTGGTGAGTTTAAGGGTTTAATATTCTAGATGTTGACTTTAAGAGTTTTGATGAAAGTTTTTTATTTTGTAATCTAATTAAAAGCAAGTAAAGATGGATTTAAGGGTTGCCTCCTAAAAAATAATATCTAATCCGTTTTCTTTACAGATTGAAATATTGGAAACATTTAATAGATAAATTAAAAAAGTCCCCCACATATTTCCGGTTCAGTTTTTATGCCTTCTCGGAGAAACTCCCTTCGAAAAAAAGGGGACCCAACTGGTGGTTGAAACTGCCTATCCCACATCTGACAATCATTAGGCGTAATAAATTTCTGCTGTCATCCATCTTAAACCCTTTCCGTGAGACTACCTCGTTGCCCCAAGACCTTGGACCGGATAACAAAGGAAAACGATAAAAGACAAGAGTTCGCTCCTTAAAGGCTCGACTCGGGACCATAATCCATGTGCAACATAATTCTCGGGGCCCTCAATCCGAACGATATTTTTATGCAAATTGTAATCAAGGAGCAGAGGGCACACAATCAGCATCACACATGGACATATGCCGAGCTCAATTCGGCTCAATAAAAAGCGAACAAATGCCGCTTGGGTAAGTGTAAAATTTACAATTCCAATTCCGCATCCGTTTTTAATTTCCCAACAGTTGTGCCGAGAGTCTTTAAAACGAACAATGGGCTGGAAAATTTTGAAGGCTTAACCGGGGGCCTGGCAACAAAGGATCTGTCGGGACGCAGGGCACAATGCCGCAGATGTTTAACACGTATTTTGCTCAACTATTTAAGCTGTTGATTTCGACGCCCAATCAAAGGAAATTAATAAATTTTCAATTCAATTGGATGCGTAATCTTCGCCGGATTCCAGGGTAGGTTTCAGCGCCCTCAGACCAGACACTCGGATCTCTAATGAAGTCATTAAGGGTTGCTGGCTGGTGCCCGGGTCCTCCATCTTGGCATGTGTGGTTAACTTTTGGCAAACACAGAGGTCCATAAATGTTGTCGTTCCAGCCGGCAAATGAATAAATTATCAACTATGCGAGGTAGGAAAAGTCCTTCGGCCGCCTCTCTTTCGGGTAGTTGACTTCCCAGTGTGAGTGTGCTCTAATTGCAGCTCCTTGTCGTCAGGCCATTAGAACCCGGCACTAATGGCTCTCATTGAGGGGGAGGTGGGTGCTGGGTGGGCGGCCCGGGGCGGTAGGCTGGCAACTTAAAGTTGGAAGAAGCCGCAGCGACATTAGCGCATAAAAAAGGCATTTGTAAGACATGAAAGGTACTCAGTCAAGCGAGCTTGGGTGGCGGCAGGTGGCTTCCTTTGCCCTCCCACCAAGTCCGGTGACACAAAAATAAAAGTAACAGGCGGTGTGATGCGAATCAAGTATACCCTCTATAGGGGACATATGGAAAATCAATTCTATTTACAACTATTTAACTTATTTATGATATATATTATTTCGTCTTAATCATAGTATTATTTTCTTACATTCTTTGAATCCCTAGTATTTTTCATAGACATTCTTTAGAATATATATCCTTTGCTTGACTGCTTAAGCCCCTGGAGTCATCACAGCCCTGAACTCCATGGCAACGAGGTATAAAAAAGGAAGACAAATCAATGCAGGTGTCACAAATGTCAGACGACAGCTTTGGGATCCATCCCTTGCCGGGAGGATATTAATGTCGCCAAGTGAATTGATGATGCCGATTGTTGTTGTCCCAGGGCATAAGCCGATTTGCCATCTTATCACAGGCCATGTCGCTCGACGACTTCACCAGTAAATCCAGCAGCAGCCCCAGCTTGGAGTCCGACTCCAACTCCATCTCCATCTCCATCGCCAGCGATTCCGATTTCAATCTCTGAAGCGAGCTTTCATAATGGGCTTCCCCTCCGCCGATTGACAGGCATAATAAATCATGTGTTATAGTATTAATCAAGGAGCTGGCTCCTGGTTGCTCTTCCAACTGCCTGAGCCGTCCTTTGTTGTTCCGGTAATCGCTTGACATTTATTGCAGTTCCTCGGCTTTAAAGCGCCTTCAACTGGCTTTCGGAGAAGAGTGTGTTTTAATTGCGCCTATTTTGTCTGCTGCCTTTTGCAACATTGCAGCCGTTTTTCCAGGCTTTGTTTCTCTAATTGCCATTTGTCGCCAGTGTCCCATACAAGTGGCCCAAACCCGGCCTCTCCCCAACTCCGCCGTCTACCCAACACACAACTTTTCTGTCTGGCCGTCACATTAAGAACTTGTAAAGTTAAATTAAGTGTTTCGTCTAGTAAGCAGGAAAAAAGCAAATGGCAGCAAAAGCGCCAAGAAGCTGCACAACTTTCGAAAGGGATAATTGGTGCGGCAGAAAGGTAATTCCGAGTTCGGCTCGGCAGGATGGAGCTTCCAATGTCCTTCTTCAGTGAGAAATATTTATGTGCCCAGAGTGAATAGTTTTCTTATTTTACGATTTTTTTAAAGAGATTACAGATTATTTATTTATACAAAAACTATCAAACTGCACAGAATGATGCACATTTCGTAAAAATAATGTAGTGTATATTAATTTAAACTAAAATTCGAAACGAACCCACACAAATTTCGTGACCTAGGCCGCATTGCTAGCCATATTATTTAATTCACAGACAGTTAATTGTAATGCAATTAAGGGATTAGCCGAGAATGCCATTAGGCTTTATTGTTGCCATGGCCATGACGCCGTAGGATGGGTACTCAGATGAATAAATTCCGAGTAATGGCATCTCCAGCTGCTTTCTCCCAATGACTTCTTTCAACTCAAAAGCTCTTAGCCCCAAAATAACCGAAACCCCTCAAAAGATAGAATGCATTTTTCAATTATTTAAATGACAGGCTACAAATCTTAAGTGTTTACACGATTTGCCCGAGAGGCAGCAGCTCCGATGAGCAACTTAATGTGATTGCTGGGCCCATCGATGGAGCTGGAGGACCACAAAATCGGAGGCCGGAGTACAGAAACCCTCCGGGACCAGGACAACTTGTGGGCTGTCCTCACGGTCCATTTAAATAAACCAAATGTTGACTTTGCCCCGAACTACATAGTTCGATTTCTTTGGCCCGTCGTCGTGTCCCTCTTTTTTATTTCCTTGAAAATAAATGTCCTTGCATTTTATTTTGCTTTCCATTTGATTTGATTTTTAGCCTAGGTCTATCTGTAGCTGCGAGTGTCCTGCCGGGAGTCCTGGGAGTTCCTCTTCCAGCTGATATCAGCAAAAATCGCAAATCAAATAAAGCAAATTGAATAAGAGACAAGTGCCACGCCTCTTCCGGCGATTGGGCGTTAAGTGGGCGTCCTCGACTGGGCCGGGGCGTGGCCCAGCGGATGCACAGTACAAAATTAGTTGCTAGTTTCATTCGACCAGCGCTGTTGTAAATGCGAGGACAGAAATCAAAATGTTCGCATAAAAGAATTATCTGTGCTTAAGTTAGATTATCCCAGGGCCATAGCATCCAATTGGCAATTGAATGGAAAGATGTCGCAGATTCGATTTGCCAACTTTATTTTCCTGCCCATCGGCTGCCTGCCCCTCCCTTCGCTGATTTGAAGTTCGAGTGCCACTTGAAAAGTTTTCCAGCCCCTGTGTATCTCGGTCTCCCTGCCCCATGCATTTACTTTTTATCGAATTTCATTTGATTTTCTTTAGGGCTTAGGCACCAACAAAGCCACATATGTTGGTCGTCTTTGGGAGGGCTCGCAAGGTTTTAGGGTTAGACAACTGTTATGGCGGCCATAAAGCAGAAGGTGGGGCCGAAGCCCATTAAAGTTGTTGAGGGGTGGAGCTACGAAGCTACTTAATGCCGATGGGACAACTCTTGCAGCCCGATAAAGCCCATACCCGGACTACCCATAAATCAAGAGATATATTTGATCTTATTCACATTCCCCTCATCGGGATTGTGGAGTATTTGTAAAAGGTTTCAAATGGGTTGAGCGACTGTGTAAGCAATTGAAAAAATTAGATTTGGTTCTTCTTAAAGAAGTCATAAGAAAATTAATTTCCCGGAGGCAAACACATGCACTTAGCTAAGAATATCTTTATCATTTTACTCATGCCTTAACAACAAGTGTGAAACTATATGTATATTGAAACTATGTTCAGCAAATCTGACTTGACTCAAGTTTATCGCTCTTGCCATGCTCAAGCTTCCGGAGGACTGAAGAAAGCAGATTAATTTCATGCATCACGAAGCTCAGGATGCGGTCCAGCTCGTAGCCGTGGAGACAGGGAACCATATCTAGGCAGAGATCATCCTTTAGCTCCCATTATTGACATATATGTAAATTACTTAAGAACTCACCACGGCGCTTGCAGAGTATGCGGTACAGGATCAGGATGCCATCCATCATTCGATCCTTGTCCAAGGTAAATTTCGCCGGGGCATCCTTGCAGGCGCTGAGGCACTTCTCCCACTTGAGGCACATGGCACGCGAGTGGACATAGGAGCGCTCCAGTCGGGCCAGATCGTTTTTGAGACCCAGGACGGTCAGGGCCGCATCGCTGGTTATTTGGACCATGCGCTGGCGCATCTCTTCGATTTCATTTAGCTTCTGGCTCTTCAGTTGATTAATCTCCACCTGAGCGAGCACTGAAAATTAATTGATAATTATGTAATTAATAATTATAATCTCGATAGGTAGATATAGGACTTTTAATAAGGGCAGTAGTTAAGTTGCCTTAAATCTACCTCTAATCTTAAGAGCATAAGCTCTTTGAGGCTGTGCCAACTTACTCAAGGCGTCACAACGATCGATGCAGTCCTTTGTCGAAACGAATATATCCGACACCTGGACCACTTCCTCGAGAACCTGCTCGTAGGGCTGGAATTTGGCCACCGTTGCCTTGAGGTCGTTGCGAAAGGTGCTCAGCTCACCGATGGAGGTCTTGAACACATCGATTTCGTTGGTGAGCTCCTCGTGATGAACGGTCTCCTCGCGAATGCTTTTATCGGCACTGTGCTTCTTGTCCGCGCAATCCTTGATGAATCCGTTGACCTCGACAAAGCGTTTGCGCAAGCGATCCTGGATTTTGACCATCTTGCGGATTCGGTGCACATTCATCGCCGACTGCCGTTTGGCTTCCCTCAGTAGCTGGCTCTGCAGCTGCTTCATTGCATCGTACTCCCGCAGATTGGCGATGTAGAGCATCTCGATAGACTCTCCGGCGGAGTCCCAGTTGGGTGGTTTCCTAGAGCCAACATACCAAGGTGGACACAGGCTAATGGAAGATGTGGGAAATCTATACTTACACGAAGAACTGATCCTGCTGACGCGAGACGCGGTAGTCATGGATGGCCGTCTCTGGACTGAGGTCCAGATCGCCGATCACATCGGTCTTTATGGTTGGCTTATGCCGCGGCATCTTGGCTAAAGGCAACAAGTTACTTTTAGGAATATATATATATATATTTTTGGAATATATATTTCTTAGCGAATGTTGTGTTAACGAGACTCAGGGATATACTGAACTTCTCCATGAGGATTCTTTGGACAGCAAAGGCTGTGTTTGCTTAATTCTTGGTTGTTTTTAAACAACACCTACACCAAACAATAGCTTTTCTGTGCTGCTTTGAAATCAGTTTTCGAAAACCTATTTCAATCTTAAAATTATAGTTGATTTTGGGACTATAGTGCCACCCTTTTTTCGGGTAATCGAATTTTAAGAAGTTAATTATAATTATTGGCAATTTATGTATTTATAAATATTTTAAAAAGACATACATGTACTATATATGATTATCCATAAGTTAACCTAAATTTTGAAAAAGAAAATGAAGAGTATCGTTGGCAAACAAGAAAACTCTGCATATCCTTTTGTGTCCTCTCTTAGCAACCTTTACCAAGGAGATTTGGCGTGGTCTTGGCAACCATTGTTTTCTTTTATGTCATCCAAATAAAAACCATGTTTCAAGTAGGTCTTGCTTAATTTTATTACAAATTCATAACACATTCCGAAACGAAACACAAAACACAACCACTACACGAATCACAACACAACCCGCCTTTTCGCGGTAACCACACAAAACAAAAACAAAAAAAAAAAAACAAAAAAAAGGTTACACATTTTATTACTTACACTAGAAGTTACTGTTACCGGCGAAGGGGTCCAAGATGCCACGTGTAAAACCCACCAAAAAGATCGATGTCCTGGGGAATCTGGACCTGCGGCCAGAGGAGGCCGTGGGCGACTACATCTGTTCAAAGCAGCAGGACAAGTTCTTTGTGTGAGTAGTTATAAATGTTTAGTTTGCATATAAAATATTTAACGTGTCCTTTGGCTTGTCCTTGCAGAATTCCTCCAAATTCTGATTCCGCAGGAGATTCCATTGAGCTCATTTTCGTGAACAATATGCGCGAGCACGATGCCATGATCAAGTTGCAGGAGGAGATGCTGGCCAGCGCCAAGAGGCAGTCCAAGGTGAACCACTCCAGGGTGCGGCACATGTACAAGATCCAGGAGCGGTTGCGGCGGCGCTTCATCGAGGTGAACAGCTTCATCAAGGACTGCGTGGACAAGAAGCGAGTCGCCGAGAATACAGCCCACAACGAGGAGCTCTACCACAAGGAACTGGGCGAGGGCATTATGAGCTTCAAGGACTCGATCGGCGAGCTGAAGGCCTTTCGGGAGGCTCTCAAGGCCACCGTCCGGGAGTTCCAGCCGTACGAGAAGGTCCTCGACGAGGTGGTGAAGGTCTCCGACATATTTGTCTCCCCGAAGGACTGCATGGATCGCTGCGATGCTTTAAGTAAGCAACCAGTTTTGATTATCAAATTGGGAGTTTCACTAGTTGTAACCAAACATCGCATAGATATTGCCTTGTATCCTTGTATATAGTTTGCCCTTTCTTCCGCAGTGCTGGCCCAAGTAGAGATAAGTCAGTTGGAGCAACAGAAGCTGGGTGAGATCGAGAATATGCGCCAACGCATGGTGCAAATCACGAACGAAGCCGCCCTGACCGTCCTGGGACTCAAAAATGATCTGGCCAGGCTTGAGCGATCGTACAACGAGTCCCGAGTGCAGTGCCTCAAATGGGAGAAGATCCTGGCCCACAGCAAGGACGTCATTTCCAACGGTGCCATGGACAAGGATCGAACACTGGAAGCTATAAATAACTTGTACAGGGTTCTCTGTCGCCGACGAGGTGAGTTCAGAAAGTGAATTCTTTTGCAAGGACTATAATTCACTATTAAAATCCTAGATGTGCCTGGGTGGACTTACGGATCTGTGGAACAAAAATTGGATGTTATCAAGAACGAAGTAGATATACTAGTCGGAGTCATGGAGCAAATTGAATCAATGGATCGAAAGGCGAAACATGGTGAGGCCTCACAAGATCTGTGTTAGCAGATCGAACTAACTCAAAGTCAACTCATTTTATGGATCAAATAAAAATGAAGTATTGAAATAAATCAAAATCAAGCATTGAGTCTGGAAATGTGCTCTTTCTGAAGTTTCAATAAGTTCTTATTTACCTCCTTAAACTCAATGCATGTGGATGCTGGTAATGGTTCTCCTTTGGAATGCACCCCCTTGGCTTTGTCTCCAGCTCGCAGCTATTATAAATTGTTCTACGCTCTGCACTCGCTTGTTAATACCACTTTCTAATTGCTTTTACCTCATAAATCTTGCGCCCCAACTTGGCCAGTGCTTTGGCCCCGGGTCGGGTCCGCTCTGCAGTCGTCATAAGTCACCAAATTGTCGGACACTCAAGACAAATGTGACGCTGGCTTATTTAATTAGAGAGCTGCAGACGGAGTGCTGAGAGAGCGGTATTTAACGGTCGGAGAGTCTGTGCATCAATTGACATTTAGCGCTAACTGCGCCAACCAACTCCGCTTGACGGCTTTTTAATTACGTCAGGCCGGGAAAATGCCCTCCCTGCCACTTCTCTGCATGACAATTAGCCGGTCTACAACAAACGAAAAAAACTCAGCTGACAATTGGCAATTTCTTTCTATTTTTCAGGGTAAAAAACTTTTTTAATTACCCCGAAAAGCGACACTGGCAAAAAAACTGCGGAAAAGCGTTCTGCTGGCGGCTCTGATTTTCAATTACTTATTGACGGCAGACTCGATCCGTCGCTTAACCTGCCCAACACTTGACATGACCTCCGCTTCAAGCGAAGAGTATCGGATTCACACGTTTGCTCTGTTGGTATTTAATGCTATTATTTTGTGATTCAATAGTTTTTGCTTAAAGGTACAAGAACTGCAGTTTAAATATTTAATTATAATTCAGTTAAATACATTACAATACAGGCTAGAATATAGCTTATTAAAAATTACAACATTTTATGGTCAGAATGGGGAGAACTCATCGACGCAAATTATCGACTTGACAAATGCCAGGCGACCAAAAATAAACTTAAGCATTTCCCGAAACATGCGATCTGGATGATAATTCCGAGCCCCAACCCTTCCGGGTCTTGACATCTTTATGTTATGCCGGCTTCTGGTCGTGTTTTGATTCCCGTCCTCCAAAGACATTTCCGCTCTGGCTGCTTTTGGGGCACCGAAAAGGTGTTGGAACTCCGCCGAGGTGATGTATGAAAACATTTTAATTAATGCTGACAGCTGGAAATGTCGCGGCCACCTTTTGTTGTGTAAATTTCATCGACTCGAGGCGTTGGACTCTATAATTATGATTGGATTTCGTTGCACGTTCCCCGCTCTATTTCCCCGCATTTCTATTTTCAATTTGCCTTTGAGCAGCACGTCGGTGAATTAATCCGCTTAGACCTCGCATATCCCCGTGGGGTTCGCCGGACTAGACAACCACCAGACCTGGATCCAAGTCCAAGACCCATGAATCAGGTCTGGGGGACAGGGGCGAGACCTCGCCAGACGCTTGACCAGACGGTTAAGCCCTAATCCCCAATAGTTGTTGCCCCTCAGACCTTACTAGGGTTTCCACTCGGGTATTCCTCCTTCAGGTGTCAAGGCGAGTGAATGGTCTGCCCGGGAGCTGGGTCTCCACTTGGCTGGCTAGCTAATTAATGGATTCAATTGTTCGCTAAATGTATAGAAAAAGAGCTGAGATAGGGATTAATTGCTGATTAATAAAAAAAGGTGCTGGAAAAATGCCAGCGAACAACAAATCATGGGACAAATTATGGAAAATAAATTTCATGGAGATAGCCGCGATCAAAAACTACAAAAGGATGATAAGCCAACATTAAATATTTAAATTATGTGGGATAAGATAATCACTTTTATTAATAGTCTTCTGATTACAAATTATACATTAATAACATTGACATAAGAAACTAAGAGTATACATGGATATCGATAATTTAAAAACCTTTTTAGATATCAGCAAAACGCTTGAAATTTATCATTATAAAAATGAAACAAAGCAAAAATTGTAACGTAACTTTTTAATGTTGATAACATTATTTTGCCAGTTCGTTTATTTGTAATCTTCCATTCCATTTTCAACTACTTCAAGGTATTCGTCATTTTCCACTAAATATTTCCCAGTTAAAGATAATGTATAGTCAAATAGAGGTTCTGTGGATGGAAAGCACTTCAATGCCAGCCGAAACTATTGACCCTGGCCACGTCACGAACCTTTGCTTAGCCCGCCGGCCAGAATATGTGAACTGCTCCCGACCAGTCGGGACGACAACAGGAGCTGCAACAATTTTCATTGTAATAACAATATATAACACACAAATTTGAATAACACATTAACTCGCACACACACATACACTTGACCGATGAGTGACATTCGGGAAGTCTTTGAGTCCAGTCCTTCTGTGTGGCGTGCGACTTGAAATTGCCATCCGCCTTGGACTCCTGGCCAAGGAGCCACATACTCGCCGTACATGCCATATAATTGAATGCCCGCAGGACACACGGACACATGTGAGTGTGCGCGCCATACACAATATAGGAGCAATAGCCACAAAATATTTGCTCATGTGGCCCAGACCAGACCGGACCGAGTACACCGAACGACCAGGCCAGACCGGGGCTAGAGGCCGGCCCAAACGGCTTTCGGCCAACAGCCAAATGTGACTTTGCAGCGTCAACGTCGATGTTGCATAAATCAACACACCGACGATGGCGCTGCCAATTTTGTGGCTTACTATATATATCCTATCCTATATAGAGCCCCCGCCGCCGTCCCCCCAAACTTGATTGAATATTTCAAGCTATGCATCTTTAATAATGCGCCACGGTGACGCTGCCCCCGGGCCTGTTTGTGGCACCGTCCATGCAAACGCAAGGCCAAACGCAAATGCAAATGTGCAAAATGCAAAGTGCACAGTAGCCGTCGTCACCATGCGGAGGATGTAATTTGGGCGTTTTTTCCTCTTCCTACACTAAACTGACGGACGTCCAAGTCCAAGGGACATAGAAATAGTTGGGAGTCGGGAGCAGGGATCCTGGTGTGCCAAGCTGGAAACGCCTTCTAATCAAACGCGCCTTGACTTTTATTTTCTACGTGCTGGCCATACTCTGGCTGAAGGTAATGCCCTTTGCTCTATCAAGTCAAGCCGTAAAGACGTACATAAATATCTTCCAGATTAATGTTTAAGAGTGTAACTGATTTCGACTTGAAATTAATTAAGTGCACAGTTTAATCCTAATTGGTTCTAATTAAACCTTCAAATTAGGGACAATTAAATCACTATATTCTGCCCAAATCCATATATATTTGGGCTTACTCAACTCAGTATTCTGGTAGTATTTTTTTGTATATAAATCTAGCACTGACTAGGGCATCTGTGAGCTTGTCTTTAGCGGTTACTTTCTTGCCGCCCAAGAAAAACTTTAAAATTTGAATTGAGCCCTGGTCTCGGTTTGGGTTTCCTTTTCGGTTTCGGTCTGGCAACATCTAATTGAATCCGACCGCATCAAGATGAAGTTCGTCTGTGGCGACAGTTTTGTTTGGGGTTTCTGACTCCAGTCATCCCTCCTGCCACTCCCTCTCAGCGCCCTTTGGGTCCATCCACTTTGTGTGTGTTTAGTTGACCGCAGTCAAAAATAGCTTTGAAAAAGTTTTGCTGGAAGAGTCTCGCCTGCGGAAGGGCTCCTCCTCTGGCCTGGCCCCGCCAGGACAGGAGATGATTCAATGTCGGGCAGATTTTCGGTTGCTGGCATCTTTGTCAAAGTCAAAAGTTTGTCATAGTTCAAGTTAATGTTCTGTGACTTTTCGCAGTTTTCTTTTCGCCCAGGCAAATGAACCATGTTTCGGATGATGTATTGATGTATTGCCAACAGAGAAATAAGGGGAAACTTTTAATAAGTTTGTCAATCGTTGGCATATATTGCATAATAGCCAGGGAAAACTTTCCAGGCTAATAGAAGACCCTAGGGAGTTTAAGGACGAGTAGCACCCCTATCTCAGGCCAGATTATTGCGTTAATTAAAATGTTGCACTGCTGCAGCGGCTAATGCCGAGTTATAAGAGCCTCCCCGTTGCGTATACGCCCTGTTGCAGACAGCAGCCAATCAGCTTAGTGTGGCTCAGCTCGGACAACTGCCAGGGCTCCAGCTCCGCGCTCCAACAATGGATGAATTTCATTAAGCCCATGCTTTATTTTGTTCACACTAGCCTAGGTGAGCCAGCGCCATGAGACGCATTACCCATACGCACCGTTGTCCGGCCATTGTAGCCTCGCCCTCAGTGGGACTAACCACAGGAAATTAATTCGGTGCCTGTGCATTTTATCCACAGCCAAAGGCGCCAGAGGTGAGTCAGCCCAGACAGCACGCCCTAATCCCGGATGAAGTAGCGCCAGCCAGGCACGAAGGTTGCTCAAGTTGGTGCTGGCGTTTAAGATAGAATTTTTTACACAAGAGTCGGGCACTTACACCTTTTACCATTCCGAAAGCTTGGGCAGCCATGGCATCCCCTAATCTTCAATTATAATAATTATTAATTTGGTCTTCTTTTCAATACCCTTTCAGGGTACTATAATTTTAGTCAGAGGCTGGTAACGACGTGAAGGAGTCATTTCCGACCCTATAAATCATATATATTCTTGATCAGCATCAACTGCCGAGTCGATCTAGCCATGCCCGGCTACAAAATAATTTTTTGAAATTTTTTCCATTTTTTCAAAAAACGATAAGGGGTTCAAATTTTAAAAAATTCGAAAAAATTTAAATTTTTTTAAATTATAATATGTATATGAAGATTTATTCTCCTAATAAAAACTAACATAAAAAATCTTTCCGAGTTGAAATTAATGAATTTTTAACTAAGTTATGATATTTTAAATTTTTGGTTAATTGGAAAAATAGCAATAAAAAATATCGATAAAAAAAGGTATTACAATTTCACTCGGAAAAATGCAAAGCAATGAAGGAATCATATCTGACCCTATATATCATATATATTCTTGATCAGCAGCGAGTCGATATAGCCATGTCCGGTTGAAAAATTTTTTTTTTTAATTTTTTCCATTTTTTAAAAAAATGATATGGGGTTACATCATTCAAATTTTCAAAAATTCGAAAAAAATTTAATTTTCTTAAATTTTAAATAGAGTATGCAGTTTTATTATCCTAATAAAAAATAATATCTGAAAGCTTTCCGAAATAAAATTTCTGCTTTTTTGGCTTAGTTATGAATTTTTCACATTTTGATTTGTCCTAAAAATTGTCATTTAAAAATGTTGATAAATAATTATTCAAAGAATGTGAATGTGATTTTTGATTTAAAGCTATCCTAACTAAATAATTGTAAACAAAATTATCTGCTAAAAATATGGCAATTCATTACAATAAAGGAAGTAATTAAGCCTCATTCGAAATTGACCAAATTTGCAGGCTGAGATCAAGGCTTATTGGACAGATTGGCCATTAAGCAGCAATTAGTCGCACGACCTCTTCCACAGCCACTCCTGATTGAGCTGGTGGGCGTGGCAATCAAAATTACACCCTGTCAATATTATCGACACGCATTATAAGCCTCCCTGCCACCTGTCGCCCCTCACGCGCCCGCTGCCGTGTCACTTGAGGAGCCATGAGGCACTGCTGCTGATATCCTGCTGACACTTTAGACAGGCCGCAAACCCCAGCGACTTTGATGTGGGTGCAAGGACGAGGGCGAGGCTGGCCAAAGGTGTGTGTCCAGCAGCGGATGCTGTGCATAATTGGAAATAGTTCGGAGGGCGAACAGCCGGGGGCCATTAAGTGGCTTACTGCGAGCTGTGGCTGTGCCGGCTGCGGCTGTCCTGGATAATTGGCCAGCAGCTCGGATACGCTTAAGTACCTGGAATTGCCTAATCACACAGTGAATCAAACTTAAGAGGGTGTTCATGGAAATGGGGCAGAGCAGTATCCCACTTTAATATTTCCACTCCCATTAAGTAAAAGTTGTGCCGCCCATTCTCCTTTCCACTTGCCAGCGAGATGGTGGCAAAAAGTTTGCTGGCGTTGGCTCATAAATTTCAAATTTTGAACCATGAACATAAGTTCTGGAGTTTCCCCACTTTTCCGAACCAAAAAGAAAGCTCCGCAAATACACAAATCGCAAAACTCATTACGGTAATTAGGCAGGGACGCTGCATCAGTGGGCGGGGGCTAAAAATTTATGTGGAGCGGACTAAGTGCCTCTGCGGCTGATGGAGTATTTGAATTTTCAATATTTCGAATTGATTTCTGTTTCCCGCCAACAAGCGCTATCATTTAGGCCAATTTGCTGCGGCTGCCGGTGGGTTGTGGGTGGCAACCGATGGGCGATAAGGGGCCCGAGCGGGATATATACAAAAGTATATGTGGATATTGCTTATCAACTGTCAGTTGCATTTCGCTCTTCTAGGTCAGTGAGCTTAAATGGGATTGCTAATTGAGTGGAAGGCGGTCTGGGAAGCAGGAAGTGGGCCCGTCCATGCTGCCACCCCGAGGCCACCCCGCACTTTGTAAACACTTCATAAATAATTTGTTGATAAATTTGCCGCTGTTGTTGGTGTCGTGTTGTCAGACATGTTGTGAAATACGGCAATAAGTGCATTGACAATGGCAGCGTAATTATGAATTTTACATCGATAAAAATTGCATTTAAATTCATTAATTTTCGCCGCAATAATAGTTGGCACTCATTATATATTGTTCATTATTGTGCTTGTCGCTCGCTGTAATGCAGCAGTTGTTAAGTCCTTTAATTCGATTTTCAACAACTGACACTTACAGGCCATTTATTTTGCGCAATTTAAGTGCCCGCTTGACCGGCCCAGATTGGGTCATCGAACTCTGATTGCGCATTGACACCGTTTCGAAGCCGCAAAGTTTTAACGTTAAATTGGGCCCTTCTATCCGCTTCTCATGGTTAGGAGTCTTCTCTGTCTTCGTCCGTCTGTTGCGTAACAGTGAGCTTCTGTTAGCTGTGTGCGTCCATTTTCCATTTCCCCATTACAGTCATTTGGTATCTGTGTGTATAAGGCAGAAAACCGCAACCACGCCTCCTTTTCGCAGCCATCGCCTTTGTACTCTTGTATCTGGCATGGTACGAATGTATATAGATACGTATATGTGGGCTGCAAGGGGAGGAGCGGGTCTCTTTTGTCTGAGGCAACCGCATTGAAATTAACTTTAGTGCCATTTAAAGTTATGCGCTTCATAAATTTGCAACAACAGTTTCAATTAAAATGCGGCCATCATAAAAAGGAAATGCTGTCGGCTCATATTGCTCCTGCAAATGCAATACAGTTGTTGTAGCTGCTCCTGTTGTTGTCCTAGTGGCTGGTTGTAGTTGCTTTATAGAGAGACGAACAAAAGGCGCAGCATCCGACAGCACGGCCAATAATGCAAAGATCCAGAGACGTGGACCCAAGCGAAACTCGAGTAGAGGGTAGTTTCCATAAGTTTTGATAATAAATCATTTAAGTTTAATTATAAGCTAATTTGTGGAATATTTCTTTAGTATACTCCTCATTTTATTAACGAATTCACATTATAAAATCTGCAGAATATAGAATATGTACACCCGAAAAAGTCCTGGCAGAAATACAGTCACAGCGGAATAATAACTTCTAGGCCCATTGTACTGTTAATGTTATTTTTCATTTCATATTCTCCTGGCAATACTTAAAATTCCCCCATTTTGGAGCCTTTTAACCACGCCTCTGGAGACCAATGTCCGTCCTGTTCACAGATGGCTCGTTTGCATGGACTGCTCGTCCGGTTATCTGGCGTCCCAACCACATCCACGTCCACCGCGTCGGACGGCCATCATCATCAACATAATTTGAATGCAATGCTTTTAATTGCAAACTTGCATTAATTATGATTGAACAATTTTAAAATGCAACTGCGCATACAAAAGACATTTCTGTTTTTCCGCCTTTCTTCCGTGCTGTGAATTTGCGGTTGCTCCGGCATCAATGGGAAATGCCGAGCGTTGCCAGCCTTTGTCTGCCTTATCTATTCCCTGCCAGGACTTCAAAGCAGCTTGGGGCGACGCGCCGTGAATGTTGCCCCTGCTCCTGCTCCTGCTCCTTGCCACGCACCGCTCTTCCTGGCTGCTTATCGGGAATGAAATTTCATAGGCTCACCTTGGCAGTGCCCTGAGGCGTTTGGGATCGATAAGAGGCAATTTTCGGAGCTCTGCCCTAGTTAGGTGACGCCGTCAAATTTATCGAATATATCGAGCGAGTGAAAGTTTTTGCGCCCAAGAAATTATGAAAGTTTTCTGCTAACGATGGAAAACCGTTGAGTGGAAAAAGCCTTAAGACCTCCTTCGAGTGTAAACTTAAAGAGCTGGCTTTAAGAGCGCTTACCGCTTGCTTGAATCATTTTATTATGTTTTTTCTGCTTAATGAAATTACCCGAAACTCTACAGGTCCAATCAGTAGCAACAGCCAGTGGCGATGCTTCCACTGTTTAAATGTTTGGCCTTAATTAATTGTGTAAATTTACTTATAATATTAACAATCTACTGGCCGTAGTATGTATTAACAATTACCACTGACAGCGTTTCCTTGCGATTTGCATTGAAATGGTTTTCAATTTAATTGGGGCTTCTGGCCAAGAAATTCATTTTATATCGTTGGCCAGGCCGGGGAATATGGTATTCGAACCGATTCGATGGATTCGGTGGCAAAAATTGAATTTACAGTTAATCAGACACGGCCACAAATGCGTTATAAGCAAATACAAGCAGACAACTTAAAAAAAATACCCAAATGGCTAACGAATCCAATGGCCTGGAGCCACTGGCTTCCCATTACACACGTGCGTTTTTATTTCCGTTCCGTTTTTACCTCAGCTGGCGCCATTTTTTCGCCTGCCCACCCGCCATCCCGGGATCATAATTGTTGAATTCACCGTTGACGATGCCTCCTATAAAATAAATCAAGGATAATGCCGAACGGAATTAAAAATTAAACGAAGTGCGCCATTTACGGCTCCCGCTTTTTTGTCTTCCTCCGCCGCGGCATCATCCGCGGCCGCAGTCAGTAACAGATCCCGATGACGATGACGATGGCGGTCCGCGTAGTCCACCGGCATCCATCCATATTGCATATCGTGTGTGCATAGCCGATTTTTATAGACGCTTTTTATTGCGCATTTTCCATTGATGTTGAAATTTTCGCCCGTTTTTCCTTACACAGCCAGCAGCCGGGTCCTCTTTTTTGCCTCGATGCTCGCTGATTTTATTTGAATGAAAATTGGCGAATTGTACGAGTATGATAGACGTTGTCCGCGATTGGGCGTGGCATGCGGGCGTGGCGTATGCGTAATATTTTACATCGCGGCAGCGGGAGGACCTCTTAATCCCCTCCCTCCCCTCCACCGTTCTACTGGGCGGAAGGCGGCGGGGGGCTGGCTGATTGGGGGAGGCGTGGGGTGAGGTCGTTTGCTTGGCTGCACATCTGTTCAAGTAGCTGACTATGTTTGGAGGGCAAACATTGTTAGCTTTAAGAACTTTAAGTGGACCGAGGAGGTGGTTTTTTAGAACTCAAGAAAGTAAAATAAGGAAAACTTGGCCTAATTTAAAGCAGGAAATTATTTGCAAACCAATTTTCACTTATTTTACTTTCTAAAAACCCAAAAGGGATACAAAGTCGGGCTTTGATTAAATTACGGAAGCAAAGTCTAATAAATTCTCCTGAAAATATGCACACCCTACGGAATATAAGTAATTTCAGGATATATTACTGCTCCGGAGTGTTCTGAAAGCCCCTATTTTCCCGAGTTATAAAATCAGAATATTTGTCGTTGGTAGCACGAAGAAAAATTGGTCAATGTGAGTCAACAAATAACTTAAAGGACTCCCAAACACATCCTCAGCATCAGCAGACCCTGCTGTCGGGCAGCCTCATTTATGTCAAATGACCCTCATTATTTTGCCTTATTACCAAAATAAATTGAGTTTTAGCCGAAAACTCTGCCACTCCCCTCAGATTGGCCTCATGTGTAACCCAGCCAAATGAGCTCCTGGGGACACTTTCTCATACCTCTGTCAGACGCTTTTGGAGGCGAGTGAAATTAAAAATTAAATTTCCTGCTTTCTTTTCGCACTCAAATTGTGAAAAATTGAAGGGAAAATTGAGTTTACCTGGAGCATAAAGGCGAGAGAAAACTGTTTGTCCTACTGCTCCATTGAAAAACCATCACGGGAGCAGTCAAAAAGCAGTTCTCCGCCCGTCCCCGCCCGGCCCGGACTTTAATTGCTGTTGCCGCTGGCGCCTCGGTAAATGTGAGAAATGCCAAATCAAATATTGACAGAAAGTAAGTAAAAGCGCGTTTTCCCCTCTCAACTCCAACAACATGGTAAATTCGATTAAGGGCCACGCCCCCAGCGCCGCATTGTGAGGCCATTAGCAGGGCTCTTCCAGGCGAAATTGAATTAAAAATGCATCATAAAATGGACGCAGATTTGATTAATGGCCGTCGTCGTCCCGGCTAGGGATACTCGAAATTTTCCATTTCTGACTGCTACAAAATGGCGGAATATGCAAAAAGGTTTCGGAAATAAATGACGGCCAAGTCTTCTTGGCAAGACAGTCCAACTAATCATGAAATTGGGTCGAGGCTCACATGCCAGGGCTATTTTACATATTTCTCCTAGCCAGAGATGGCAAGTTTAAGGATTTGTAGCTTGGGCTAGATGTTGCGAAAAGGATTCTTACTCTGTTAGGTAAGTCTTCACTTTGTGGAAAGATTTACTAAAACATGGAATATTTGTAAATTCTTAATTCATTTTCTACTCTTAAGTATTTTCATAAGCTTATGTTTTTGTACCCTTAAAGCTGCAGGTTTATGTTTTTTGATGGATAAGCTCAGGGAGCTCAGACACCATTCATATTCCTGGCCCCAAAACAGGTCCTGTTTGAGGCCTCACGCCTGTTAATGAAGCCATTTCAGTGCAGCGAAAACTTGCAGAAACTTGAGATGGTGCGGTACCCATCTGCTTACAAATTGGGCAAGGACGAGACGCATAAATTAGACGAGAAGGAAAGTGTTCGAGGACAACTTTTTGGCGAAATGAAGGGGCGGCAAATTGGTGGGTGAAACGGGGTTGGACTAAGGACGAGCCGCATAGCCGTAGTATCGTAAAAGTCAACAGCCATATGGTGAGGTAACAAAAAATAACAAGCCGCAGTGCCAGGACTTTGGCGTTAGTCACCCTCGGGTGACACATTACCAAGAACCCTCGTTGCCTTTCGAGGCGAACGTGCTTGTGGCACATAAAAGTATAAAAATATATTTCAATTAGTCGCTTCTTTTTACGAAACGTAGTTTAAGTTTGAACGTCCGACCATAAAAAACATTCGTGGAGAGCGACTGCTAGTTCATTTCTGGTTCGCTTCGACAGACCCGTAAATTACGCGGCGGCAAATCGTAAATAATTTCTAGACTCCTAATAGGTTTTTACAGCGACGCAGCAGATGTTCCTGTCCGCTTTCATTGCCCATAAAGACACGAGCCTGCTCATCCGGAGAAGAAGGGGTTTCGCTTCCAATCCGCATGGGGAACTCTCTCCAGAAATATGATACTAGATACTAGGATGTGCCACTGATGAATGAAGTGTTTATGGCTTGTCTCTTGGATTATATTGAGCGGCGTCTCAGACATTGATGACTTCCTGGATGGTTGATGAGGGAGAGTTTTGGTCTAGTTAGCTAAGGTTGTATTATTAACTAAACTTTGCATTCCAAAAACTATTAATTTAAAGATAAAATTGGTTGGATTGAAACAAAAGTTCTTCGAAAGCTGCAGCTCCTGCACCCACTGTGTTCCTCTGTTACAACAATTCCCAGCGGGGAAAATGAAATTATCCCCCAAACTAAGCACATTATAAATCCGACGCAACTTTTCGAATAAATATACCAGCACTGGCACCATCGCCGGCACCATCTGATGATTTAATTCGAATGGACAGCTGCAAAAAGACTCTGTGTACCGCTTAAAACCGTCAAAGCAATGCAAATAAAATCAAACCGAATTATTTTCATAGCATTTACAGCCTGACCAGGAGGCCTTTCCTGTCACTTTTTGCATGGCACATCCTGGCTGCATATTTCGCTTTGTGTGGCCATGGAAATTCGTTGCGAATAAATTCAATTTGAATTTGACCGTTTAGGACACCAGTCCCAGGGAAAAAAAGAACCCCACCGAGCCAACAACCCAATATAAGCTGGCTGAAATAAAAAAGCCGAAACCGAAACCAAGCCCTACCAAAAACATTTTGATATGCCCAAAACAAATTGAATTTGCGCTGGCGCAAAAAGCGTCACAGTTGTATGTTGTGTCCTCCTGCTTCTGGACCCTCTGGACCGTCGGAGTTTCCGGTCCAGGCCAGAGTCTGAGCGGCTTTGCCAACCGACTTAAGAAATTGAAAATCCAAAATTATTTCCCCTGCCTGTGGGCTTTGTTATTGCACTCGGCGTAGTTCCTCGCTTTTTATGCCCATCGTATATCATTATTTTCTTTATGTTTGCCTGCGGTTTCGGTGATATTAACAAATAGGATAATGGAAAAACGGCCTTGCCAACAAAAAAATAACCAGGAGATGGAAAACAGGCTGCGTAGGATTGTGGTGTAATTGAAAATTTCACTCAGTTAATGTTTTCTTTTTTTTAATATAAAACTGATTAGACCAAAGGAAGCTAAACATTTTATAATTTCACTTCTGTTTGGCTATTTTTATGTTATATATGTTTTTATTATTATGAGCGTTGAATCGGTGTGAAAAATAACGGCAACTTTCCACAATGAAAAACTTTTAATGTAATAATGGAAACCTTAAAAAACATCTCTCACATCCCGCTCACATCCGCAGTTCTCCAACAATTTCCTCTGGCCCCATCAAATTTCCCACTGGGCTTGCGGCATCCGTAGCCTTGCCGCTGCCGTCGTCAGTGCCATCCGCAGTAGTTGGCAGTAGGCAATTTCAGTTACGACGACAGTCAGCAAAATAAAATCATTTCTTCTCTTCGGCGGTCTGGTGTGTCTGTCCATATACGAGCCAAAGGAAAAATATCATAAAATACGTAACGAACGGCGATTTGCCTGCCATATGCAAGGACCAGGTCACAATTTCTGGATACCCTGCTGTTTCAAAATTGTGACTCATATATCATATATATTTATCTGAGTATATGCATCGCTTTTGTATTACATAGAACGGTTATATAATTTTATAATTTATTTTAAATATTTATAATGCTCAATGTTTATGTTCAATATGAACAACCTGCTGGACTTGTCTTTAGGCTTAAGTATCTTTGTTTCGAGTTCACAAAAACACTCTAAAATGGAGATCTCCGTGGAAAATAATTAAGGAAATAAATAAATAATTGCACAAATAAAAAAGGAAAAAAACACTGGGTATGTTTTCTTTGCAACTATTTGTGGATTGCCTTGAGGGTCCCGCCACTTTCCATCCCGTTCACATGTCCAGACAGCAGTCCTGCATTTAGCTTCCTGTTCGCATTGCTTTTTGCATGCTCAGGCCCGTCGGCAGATAGATTTTGGCGCTTTGTGCGAAAGTTTTCGTTCTCCGGGCCTGGTTTTTTCCGACTCGCTTTTCCCTTGGCCAGTGAGGCGTGTAAATGGCGATGACAATGCGGAGGCTGGCGGAGGCCGACGGACGTGGGCCGCTGGGTGGTCTGGTGGAAATTCCATCTATCAACAAATCAGCTGCCAAATTCCTGCTCACGCGTGTAGCCATTGACAACGTTAGCAGGGGCTCTTTGGCCAATATGCAGCTACTGGTGTCGCCCAGCTGGGACGCACCTCCCGGCACACCTATCGCCCCTGCAAATCACACAAACTGCCGACGCCAGCGAATCGAATGAAACAAATGCAAAAAGGCGGCGACAAAATCAAATAAAATTGTTAAATTGAATAAAAATCGGCAGCTGGAAAACGGAAAAATATTTGCGCATTTAATGCAATTGCAGACATGGGAATGCCGCCGCAGCCGGGAGGCCAATTTGTAGTGGGTCCCCCTCCAGGCCCATCCTGGATCCGTTCGGTTTCGAGTCCCCCTCTGGCCACCGAGGCGTGGCGTAATTAATGGCCCATCGCCGGCATCGTTTTAATGGACAGATGCTGGGCCCACAGACCCTCCGCACAAAGCGATAAGGTCTTCATTTGGCATTCTCATTGGTAACTCCATTAGCGCCGCCATCGAGCGGTCCCCATTAAGCAAATGTAAATGGCCAGCAATCAAAACGAAGACATTGCCGTACTCTCATCGGATATTAAAGACCAACGGGAGTTGAATCATCCTTAAAGGCGCCAGTACATGGCTTATTTGTGCCCCTGGCAAATCCTCTAATCCCATTCTTATTTTAAGGAAGATGGAAAAATCTTAAAATCTCCCTTCCTCTCCGAAGGCTTATAATACTTAAAGCCAGATGTTTGGATCAGAAGATTTAGTATTTAAGGGGAACACCAGGGCCTACAGGCAACAAATGGCTATAATGGATTTCTCTCACTGTAAACTATAGTTTTAAAAAGCCTCACTGGAATAATCTTAAAGTTCTCGTTTGCAGAATAGTTTATCCATTCAGAATTTCCCGGCCTGTGCCCATCAGACTTAACCCCAACACACCTTTGTGCTCGGCTTCTCCCTGATTAATTAGGGGAAACCGCAGGCCAGGGAAAGGCCTGTTGGCAGCTGAAAAGTGGGCAATGCTTTCGCTCACTTTTCAACTGCAACTCCACTACAAACTGTGTTTACTGTTGCCACTGTGCAGCTCGGACTCGAAAGTTGGTTTCAAGTTCAGTCGCAATGCGCTCGACTCATTAAAGTTACACAAAGATGTTCTGGCAGAAACAAAGCCACAGGAGCGGGAGCTAGAGCGGGAGCAGGAGCAGGGACTTGAAATGGCAGCTCAATCGGAGTTCCATGGAGAATGACCAAGTTGATGTCTCAAGCAGCCAGCAACTTTTTCCCCTTTGCCGCGTTGTTTGTACAATAAATGCCACAAGAAGTGGCAGAAATGGCGGGGGGCAGGGTACGAGGGCGGATATATCCTGGCCCTTCTCAGGACGAGGCGAAATCGTCAAAAATCGCACTTATCGCCCCGGCTAAGAAGTCGACGAGTGCAGGACGACGAGGCTCAGGGCTGAAGCTCTATCGCTCTGAAAACTTAATTTCCGCTGTCGGTGCTCTGTGCGGGCCCTGAAAGTTTATGGCTGCTCGAGAGCCCCTGGAACAACAAAATAAAACTTAAAATAACAACAACTATTTGCTCGTAAACAAGAAAATTCCACCCAGACACTAGATGGATGGATGGATGGGGTTCTTTGAGCTGCATAGACCAAGGGGCGAAAAACTTTGGCCAGAACAACCGAAAAACCCATCCAACGAACCAAACTCCGAATTTGTCTGCCGGAAATCCGCAGGAAATCGTTGGATTGTCCCACTCCCCACTCCCCACTCCCTACTCCCCTCGAGACTTGCGGCTGGAGGCAAAAAAGAAGGGTTGTGGCTGGCTGTGAAAATGAAGACGTTTCAAGGGAGACAAATCGAGCAAATTGTCTCGTCTTTAGTTTAATTTCTACGGCTCGCACTCACGTCCCTCGCCTGGTAATTATGCGTCCAGCAATTGAGCCCTGGACTGCGGCCAATCGAGTTAATGTGGCAAACGTTTGGCATCAGCATCAGCATCAGCATCAGCATCACCATCCAGCATCCAGCCAACAGCAAACAGCATCCAACATTCAGCAGATGAGCAATCGAACGGAGAATGGCGAATGGCTGGGCATTTGACGTACAAATAATTTGCAATGAGTTTGCGGCTCATTGAGCCCCGGGACGTGAGGGAATCGGACGATTCGCTTTTGTCCCAAACAATGGGCCACGCTCTAAATGCTTGGGCTGGACTCGGGCTAACCATAGCATTTCCTTGTGGCTGGGCATCGGAGATTTGGGACTGGGCCTTGTGGAGCGGAGTTCCTGGCATTCAGGCGAAACAATTCGACATCAATTAATGCAAATGAATGTCTTTATATGCGAGGATTCTTTGCCGGCTGCATAACAGGCCTTGGCAGTTGGCTTTTGAACTCATTAGGGGCAGGGCTTGGAGGAATGCGGGCTGAGAATGTAATTTGATATTAATTATACAAAGGGTTGGGAGAACTCTAAGCCACTATTCCATCGGGAATCTAGGGCATTAGCAAAGGAGTGTTTAAGACATTTAGCAGAAAATTCTTCTTAGATCGAAGACTGAACTGGGACCGAAAATGGATAACTTAGAGTACTTAATATAAGCAATTATTGTCTTAAGTGCAACAAAGAGCAAAAGACAGTCCTGTTAGTCCCTAGAAGAAATATAAAAGCTTTGCAGCATACCTTTAGTTATGATTTATCGTACTCAACTTACCTATCCTGAACTAAAGGATCTACGTAGCCTATGTTCTCAAAGTTGGGGAATACCTAAATTACACATATCCCCAACTTATTGCTCCGGTATTTCTGTTGAAGGACTGAAATATCCGCACATATATTTGAATTGATTAAGCATAAGTGCCCAACTTTCTCCCATGTCAGCCACTTAAATTTCAATAACGAGCAGGCAAAGCTCTCCACGTGATACAGTGTGGCACTGCCAAGCCCCCGGAATTCAACGACCCGGCACAATGCAAAACTTATTCCGCTCTAGCCCCCCCGTGGGCAAGGCGGGGAGAGGGCGGAAAAGCCGGCTCACAGCTCACGGCTCACGTGGGTGCAGTGGAAAACTGGCACTTTTCAAGTGCCCCGGCACAAAGAGCAGCTGAAAAGGGGTTTTGCATTTTCATAAATGCCATCGCATAAAGCAAAGTTGTTGAAGCTGTTATTAAGTACATAATTTCTGGCAGGCAGAGAGCAGCTCCGGGTGCCACGCCCATGCCCGGTCCCGGTCCCAGTCCCTGTCCCGCCCTTCAGCCCCATCGCCGCAGCAATGTGTTTCTATTTAATTTTTATGAAATTGCAACGCAACCAAAAATGCGAGGAGGCGAAAGCAAAAAGGCAAGCCAGCAAGCTGGCAAGCTGGCAAGCCGGCAAGAACTTTTCGCCAGGGAGGTCGTTAACACGTTTACTACCAACTCCGACGCCCAAACCCCTTCCACAGGGGGCCGGCGTTCTCGGAGGAGCAACAGTTAACGTGGCGTATGCGCAACGTATGCATTTAATTTAATTTCATTATATTTATGCGCATCTATAGAACTGTGGGCTGTGGGCGTGGCATGCAAATTGCAAAACTTTGCGCTCGTCCCCATTTTATGTTAAATAATTTATGTGGCAATGTATGCCACACACACCCTCAGCCACACAGACACGTTATGTTGCCGTTTATGAATTTAATATTAAAGTGTCATTTAATTGACATTTTTTGATAAAATATAACGCATAGTACAGTCACGCACACATGCATCGAAACTCATTTATTTTCATGCCGAATATGCAATATTAAAATGGGCTGCAAGGATAACTCAATTAATTTGCAACAAGTATTCTGGCTTTAAAGCGATTCAACCGCTCTCAGTTCGAGCAAAAAGCGTGCTGCAATTTTCGAAAATACATTTCGTTGGAATTCAATTAGCCATATATACAAACATGTACTATATACCCCATGACAGGGGATATCGGGTGAAGCATCTGCTATTTTAAACAGTTTGCTAATTTGCATTTGCTTTCAGCCAAAACACCTCCGACACTCCGGAGTGTTGGCCACTCCTCTAAGCGTTAATAGCCAAAAATGGCGTGATAACATTTCCGACTGGGGTTGCAGCAATAGCCTTACTTTTTGGGGTTTTTTCGCTCGTTTGTTTGGCGCGACAAAATTTCATAAATATACATTTCGGACAAATTATGCGGAATTTTCCATTGAAAGTGTTTCGGACTGGGTGCTGCTGGATTTGCTTTTAACTAAGCACTTGGGCAAATGCATTAATGCCGCTGCAATTTGAATTTTGAATTATGCTTTTGGGGTATAAATTAGAAGGCGAGCGGAGCCGGAGGACCAGATGTACGAGTACTCGTTAGCTATGCAGATGCAGATGCAGGACGCAGGACGCAGGACCAAGGACGACGGGAGCTGGACGAAACAAGGGGTTCGGATATCAAAGGCAAGGCTTTTTACGAGGTAATGAGAGGAGAGTCTTGTGGGGTATAGTTGTGGGGCATTTCGCACCATGCAGATGGAATGATGTTGAACCCACTGCAAAATGGTTCTTTGAGCGGTTTCATTTGGAATGCAAATCGCTTTTCGACGGTTCTGGCTGATTTGGCACAAAGTGGATGTTGTCGGTTGTTGTGGCTACGATTGTTGCATAAAACAATGCATATTTTTAGCTGTTCAATGTAGTTTAAATTATCCGTGGCAGCCCAATAAGTAAGTATTGAAAAGAGGACACATAATGCTAATTGTCAATGTCCCCAAAAATAAGCAGCTTAATTTCAAAGCACTTTCGCTCATTTTCCGTCCACTTATGTTCGCTTGCAGCTCGCAACGCCGGCCAGAACGCTTTGACCAAGTTATTTACAAGCGAATTAACTTATTATCCATAGAGTAAACCCCATTTGGCGGTGTTTTTAAATGCAACAAGCAGAGGGCTTCGGCTTGGGCTGGCTTTTGCCGTGCTTGTGCCTTTCTTTGGCGCCCTTTTGTTTGAGTTACTTGCAGTTGGCAATTGTCGGGCCACAATGGACCAGACCAGGATCCAGACCGAGCATCATCCTCGTCCGCAGCCTCGCTCTCGTTCTCATCCTGGCAATGTAAATGGAGCCGTGGAAGTCAAGCCAAGCGGAAATGCTGCTTTTAGCTCGTTTTTAGCTCGTTTTCAGCAGAAATTTTGCACATTGTTTTTAGTATTCCTAGTTCTTTTTTTGTTTGTTTCGTTCGCCCGGCTCGGCTAAGAGATTTTTGCACGACTAACACAGTTCCGGTTTTTATGTGCCATATTTTAGTTTAAGTTGTAGTTTTTTCCGTGGCCCTTTTGTTGGTCTTGGCTGCCATTATTTTTGTTGTGTTCCTGCTTTGTTTTATAGATTCGTTAGTTGGCTACAAAGTGGCTAAAGGAGGGGAAAATGTGCGGGGGCTAATGCAGATGCAGATGCAAATGTACAAGCAAATGCGAACGTGAATGATTTTTAAGTGCACTTTGGCCAGATTAAGCATACGACGTGGGGTCCCCCCTCATAATTATGCACAAAGGGAGGTGGCCTAATTCAGCGCCCAGCAGTCCTTCGCATGACTTTTGTTCTCTTTATTCCCTTCCATATCCCCGGCTTAAACCCCTTTGATAGCTGATAATTAAGTTGGAAAACGAAATGGAAGGAGCCCGGCCCTGGAAGCTGCTGCTGTTGATTATTATTTAACCTACCCTGAAAAAGAAAGCAAACGAAAGAGGGAAATACAGAATCGTTTCTCGTAATTGAATTTCACTCCCCAGCTTTGTGCCAACTTTCATTTGCTCTTCTCGTTTTGACGCAAAAGAAAACAAGAGCAATGATTTAAATAAATACACAAATGCCATAAATGTGTAGGAAACTTTTTAATTACTTTATATGCGAACGCACTTTGAGCTGTTTTCTTGTTATTGTTTATATTTAAATAATTTCGCCGTTGTGTCGCCTCTCTCTGTGACCTTGGCTCTGGCCAAGTTGTTTTCCGTTTGCTGAATTATTACCATAAATTTGTGAGCTCCTTGTTGCCTTCCCCCCAACTAATTAGAAGTGTTTGTTCCGAGAAGGCTTCGCCCTATTGTGACCCTGTTTGTGTCCTCTTGGTGTGTGTACGTGTCATAAAAGTTTTTCATAAACTTTTTCTGTTTTTTTTTTGTTGATTGCTTTGACACTTTTGAGGAATTTCCCCTTGTTGTTTTTGTGCCTCTTGAAACATAATTGGATTGTTTAACAAAACGAAGCCAGGATGATTGGCAGGCTTTGTTCCTTTTATTCAAGAACATAGGAAAAATTCAAGAGTTTAACTTTATTGGAGCTCACTATTTTCTGGGCAATGAGGGTGCTTTATTTTAAAACATTATAGACACGGAATGTTTATTTGTATCAAGCTTAAAAAAAGCATTTTTATTAAAGTCTTCGAGAAATAGATTTAATCAAAAGAAATATTTTTTATTTAATTTATTTCTGGTTCTTGATCAATAATTTCGTTTATTGAAACCACAATAAAATCTAATCCGTTGCGAAATCATTTAATCATTTAACGGCGGCTGCGACTCTATTTATAGACTCCGAGTAAAGAGAACAGAGCTAGTGAGAGCGATAGAGTAAGAGATATCGCTTCAAATAGGCTGAGCGAGCTAGAGAGAAAATCTATAGAGATTCACAGAGAGAAATAAATAGAGATAAAAGAGAGAGACAGAGAAAGAGAAAAAGAGAGGGAGAGAGTGGGGGACAGAGTAAAAGAGAGACAGGGAGAGATAAGTAGATAGAGCAAGTGGACCAATTAGAGATAGAGGTATATAGAGAGGCAGAGCAAGAGGGACAGAGAGAAAGTAATGAAATATACTTTTGACTAAAAATATAATACTTTGCAAGGCTATAAAAATCCTTAAAATTCATATTTAAAATCAGAAAAATCGTAGATTTTCCTCTGGTCCTCAGTGTATTGTTTGGATCAGCTTTCATTTGGCATTGTTGTGCATTATACAAACTACCGACAATCTCATTTAAGTTTCTGCTGCTCACTACTCAGCCCAATTCGAAATCCCTTAAAAGTTTCCCAACAGCCACAGCGCAACAGTTAGAACATTCGAAAGTTTACATTTCCAGCTCATTAACTGGCGCAAACTGTGAACATTTCTCTAATTCCCATGCAGCCGGGGAGCCACATTCCGGCATCTCGCCCCTCCTTGACCTTCCCGCAACCCAGAGCCAGAAAACAATGACAGGAGCAACAACTAATGCTTAAACTAAGCACATATATTACGGGTAAGAGATGCCAGCCAGCCCCAACTATGTCACTTCCCCGGCTCCGGCCGAGACATGCTCCTGGAACTTTGCAACTGCAAGGAAAGTTGCAGGGGGAAATTGATAAAATTTCTTAAAGTCGCCTGGGGGACACATTCCAGCAGATCCGGCAGCGAGACCAAGGCAGTTCCGGGACTCCTTTGGCCTTTAAGGATTCGTGGCGAGTGAGCGCATAATCATTTGCCTGTCTCATTTGCACTAAGTGGGGGAATTCGGGACGCAGGACTTGGGCGGGAGGACGCGTGCGCACACGCTGCAGCTGCCAGAATTTGCATTTAAAACTGTTGACGGCATTTTATTAAGTTGAAGATAAAACCAGGAAAGCCACAAACTAAAAGTAAAACACGAAACTTTTCCAAAAGCTGCCGACCGAAGCTGTGAAACGCCATGCAGCCCTGACGCTCAAGGGGTGGCGGACGATGGGTGGCTTTTGGGGGGTAAGAGAGGCAAGGCCGCGCACATGGGCGGAGAGTTTGGGGTAGAATTTAAAGGCGGACTGAGGACCGCAGAAAGCAACGACTGTTGGCTATGTACAGTGGTAGGATTATCATCCATTCACATGCTAGCCACGGTTTCTTGAAACTTATTGTAATGATTTGAATAAAATTTATATATTAACAATTACTTACTTAGAGGGAAATGTTTTATGCTAGCTTACTTATTACTCAAAATAATAATAGTTTCCAATGTCATGTATTCTTCCAGCTGGTGGTATGTAGACAGCACACTGTGCAGCATCGATGGTGCCGCCCTGGCCGTGAGTTGTGGGTCCTAATGCCGTCTGCTCGCCCCTCGCCTCGCTTTTCCGTGGTCACCCCTCGACTTTGTGTGCTAAGGGATATGTAACTTGTGGGCTGCCTTACACAACCCCCGAGTAACCCTTTCCGCTTTCCCTATCTCTTTGGCGACCCTCTGAGTTGTAGGTTTTATTTCGGTGAGCGCTTTTTGTGGGGCCAGAAGTTGTATGTAAACGAAAGTGTTTACAAAATGAAGTTGCCACTTGAACGAGTAAACAAATGAATGAATTCATTGCTTCCTGGGGGGAGGACTCCTTCCGGCCTGCGAGTCCGCAATGTGGGGTCGGGTTATTTGGCCGTCGTAGGTGTCAAAAGTTAAAGCATCGGAGCGCAAAAGTTGCGCAAATTTTAAATGCTCTCCGCCATTTATACATTTGGCGGAGGAGCAACTTTTTCGGGTCACAATGTGGGCGAGGTCGAGTGGGTGGGTGGCTGTGGTCGCCGGGTCAGTGGTCGGAGGAGTGGCGTGGCGGTGCGGTGCGGGAGGTGGCGCGTGTGCCAAAGCAATTATTTCTCGCTGGCAGCAGTCTAAATTGAAGCCGCTAATAGAGCCAGAGCGGCCGGGAGCACAGCTCTGTTGGCGGGACAGTTGCCATAGGCTATGTCCTCGATTAAGTTGAGTTGCTCCCGCAAGGAGGCCACAATTAACTCTCGCAGATTGAGGGGATTCTGGGGCCAGGCTTAAATTGTATTTTATTAGGTCACTCGGTTATACTCGGGCTTCGAGGACTGACAGGAAAATTAAAGTGGCGTGAAATCTGGCTAGACCTGTTTAAAGGATAAAGATAAATAACCAATCTAATAGGAGTTCCCTTTTTTAGCCAAGTTTTATTATATCTTTGAAATATCTGTGACGCCTTTATTCCGAATCCTTATTTGTATCTTATTTTTACTCTCCTGTGGCTCAATTTTTTCTCAAAGTCGCGCATAAAAATGAGACTTTTAAAAGTCTTATTTTCCTTCCTCTTTTATTCCCAATTAGATGTAAATTATGCAATCCACTTTCATAAATCCTGTCTGCCTTTCCCTCTGAGTACCGAATACTAAACACTTTAGGCAAATGACCATAACCAATGGCCATTGGCCATAGCTTATGTCATTCTGGAGATGGGAAATGCTATTCATATTTTCCACTTTCGCACTTCATGACGATAAACCATTTTCGCCTCCTTATATATCAGGGACAAACGAATATTAGACCAAGTGCTCCCTACTTTCCTGCGTATAAACTACATAGACGGCACTGCCGCCACCAGCAGAGTCGTGGGGCCACAGAAACAAGCCGGCAACAAAACCCCAGAACAGACAACTTGAACTTTCGCCCTGAAATTGCGCAACAAAATGCAAAAGTCAAAATTCTGCGGTGCTCCGGAGGGGGAAAGAGGCGAAGGCGGTAGCGGAGGCGGAGGAGGGCGTGGCTTTGAAATGAGCGTAGCCAAAAATTCTGTACTGTTGTGGAAACCTAATGCATGCATAATCAACTTTGTTTAAACTTGGGCGCCGTTTGCAGAGTGGTTGTTGGTGCTGCCGTTTATGCCCCAATTGCTGTTAGCCTTCTTGGCCCGGCCACGTTGTCCTTGTTGCTGCTGCCGCAGCCGCTGGTTGTGGCGCCTTATCTCTCCGGCTAAAAAGGCGCCAAGTTAAACTGAAGTTAAAGGTTCATTTCATTAATTTGCAAGTCGCATTTAGTGCGTCGATGTCGACAGAAATTTGCATTTAAATCCCGTGGCAAAACGAGCAGAAAAGCGTCGAGAGTCGGCGACGACAACGAGGAAAGAACTACTGGGGATTTTCGATGGATGCCGCGGCAGGAGTGGCACAAGATGGTAATGGTTGAATCCCGGATCTGGGCGGTGAGAGGTGGCAGTGTGGCAACGTGGCAGCGTGGCAGCGTGGCAGCATGGTGGCCGGAAGCGGATTTCGACGGCTGCCAGGCAGTAACTGTGGGATACTCTGCGGTAGACTTACACTTGTGGTAACTGAAGATAGACAAGTGAACTAAGATCTAAGCAACTTACTTGCATTTGAAATACCATTTTCAATGAACTTTTAAAAAATAAAGTTAAGAAATAATAATGACCAAGCAGCTCAATAAAAGTAACATAATATATATTTCACATGGGTATAAATAGCTTTTTGAAAAAGAATTCCTTTCACATCCTTGAATTTTTGTAACTTAGTACATTGTTTTCATAAAGATTAATCATAATATTAACTTTATTTGAATAAACTCATATTAATTCACAAGTACCCGCTCCGTTGAGGCACTTCAACTTGAGACCTTCTCTTCCTTGGGGGCTCTTGGCTCATGCAAACAGAAATTGTTTAGCAAATTAAGTTGCCACTTGAGCCGCTGATAACTTTTTCCGCCTCGCCCTTGACTACACTCGCTATCTTTTCATTAGCCATTAATAACTTGATATCGATGAGCGTAGCAAGGCCACGAGGAGAGCAGAGCCTTGGGGCTCCAGTGGCCCGGATGGCGTGGGTCTCGGTTTCCGGTCAGTGGGCGGATGCTTGCCACCAGCCGGCAATTGGATACGTTGCCTGGACAGCAGATATACATTCCATTCCGTTCCATTTCGCTCGGATCGCCTGCGGTGAGACGCAAAATTATGCTTGCCACTTCTGCATACCCGAATGCTGCTAATTGGCTGCCCATTTGAGTGGCGCCCGGCTTCGATTTGGATGGCCCCGTACTCTGAATCAAGGCTTTAATGGCGCCATTACGCATACGCCGCGTGGCCGCATTACAAGAGCAGCTCTCAGAGCACTCTATGGCCTGATGCGCGCCACGCTTCTTTGCATAATCAGGCGGAGTCCCGGTCGCAGAGTCCTCGAGTCCGCCAGTGCTCCAGTCCCGATTCAAGGCCCTCCACTAAGTGCCGCGTGAGAAGCGGCACAGCTGCTCCGAATAGGAGTGAAATAGGAGCCGAAAAGGACCCGGGCAGGACGATAGCTCCCCGGGACGCAGGCATCGTCCTGTAGCCGTTAAAATAAACACAAATTATTTGTGTAAACTTTGCCGAGATCTCCCACACTTAGCATCTACGTTTCGGAATATGAATCGAGGGCTTGCGATGCCTAAGTGGCCACTCTCCATTCGACAGGCTTTGACTCTGATATGGGGCCATCTCGGTGGAAGTTGATTGATTGAAATTGATCGTCCTTCCATTGAAAGGAACTCCTTCGTCGGGGGAAGGGGCTGGGAAACCCTTCTCAGGCCTGTCATGTCAACAGAGCGGAGGAGTTGAGTTTACTCCTAGTCGATTGCTTGGGTCAGGGACGGTTAGGTATGCGAAACATGCAAATCGATATGTCAATTTGTCATGCTTTTCATCTGGCTGCTGGGAAAATAGTTGAAAATTGAAAGGAACAACAAAATGGTTATTTGATTAATCTGATAAGGATAATAGAATTATGTAAATTTCACTCATACCTTTAATTTGAATTTAAACGAACCAGAGAATAACTCTTTCTCTCAGTTACAACTTTGTTGTATATATACAAGAAAGCACATTTGATTCTAGTACATTGAAAAGCATGGCATATAATATTTAGTACTTATACATAAAATAACTTAAAACGTATAAGCAGAACTCTATTAATAATTTACTGGAATTTTAAATGGTACATTTATAAACCAATTGAAATACATTTTACTTAATTAGTAGACCATAAAGAAACCACCTCACTGCCACCTATATTACATTATATTACTTTACTGAATTTACAAATACTAAATTATTTAATGCTCAAATTATTTCAAGCACTTTCTATAATTAAAATTTCTCGTATAATTTGTATATTCTGCAAAAGAAAACCCCTTCTACATGGCCCTTAATTTTCTTCTACAACTTAATTGACTTGATCTCGATCGAAAAGTCTTCCAGTTGATGCTCCCTTCGGTTTACCATTTCAACACCCACACAATTTGGAACATAACTCATTGACATTATAAACGGCGAGGGCGACAACAACGAAAACGACACCGACAGACACTGAACGCCCCATCCGTGTTCCGTTCGAATAATTTTCGAGTCGGAAAAGAGACACCTAAATCGCAGACGAATGTCGATTCCTTTCCCGCTGTTGTCAGAGGTCGGCTCTTTAAACGCCGCCAATGGAACGCCACATATTGTTGTCATTAATTAAAACGTTTTATGGATTACATGGGGCGAGGCGAGGCGGAGCGTGTTATTCTTTTTTGTCATTTCGTTGGCGGTGGAATGAGAGCGAGTATTTTCACCTTTCCGATGATTTTTCACCATTTTTCAGCCCGCCACTAAATCACTTTAATATTCAAATATTTCCAGAGTCGCAGACCCAGAGCGAAAGAATGAAAGACAAACTCAAACAATAAAACATTAAAAATGTCGGAGCCCCGACAGGAAACTGGGGAGCATTCCCGTCCCAACAGTTTATTGATATTCTATAGGGGGGTTACGGCTCGGGGATTTGGTTTGGAGTGGATCGGAGCAGAGTGCCAGCGGTCGGGGTCCTAGGGAGGAGCAAGAGCTCTCTATAAAAATGTCACATAAATACCAAGTCGAAGATGGAACTTTCTTGGCTTGTAGTTTTCGTTCTCGGCTCGTTTTTCGACAGTTGTGACCCAGTTTTCGGGCCGAAGGAATTCCAATTTAGCCGCCAGCGCTTCAGTTTCTGTTGGGGATGTGTCGATGGCGCTGCCATTACCATCATCCGGCTGCCGGAAATTAAATGCAATGACAGGCAAGCCCGGCCAAGGCCCCAACCGCACATTTTAACCCTTTGTTGACACTCACACACAGCAGGCTAGCCCATCATCCCGGCCCGCTCACTTCACTTTGACGCCTCAGATGTCAGAGGCAAGCAGCTCCTTTCACCTGTCGTCCGTGTTTATATTTATGAAATATGCCAAGGAGGTGCCAACTCCTTCTTCCCCGGGTGTATCCTGCCAACTGCACATCAAAGGCAATTCCCAAAGGAGCCGCCAGAGAGTTTTCGGCTGACTTTCGCTCATTTACGAGCGAAAGGCAAACATGCAAATGCAGCCAAAAGCAGTTTTTAATTTATTTTATGCAACTTGCAAAAGCACCAAAAGCGAAAATTGTCAAAGGCCGTGTGCCACGAACACAAAGGATGAAATTCAGAAAAGTTCGTCCAGGCTTTGTACATCCTTTTTGCGGCGGGGCAAGGGGTCGTTGTGGGTTAAGAGGTCCGCGAGCTAAGAGCTTTGCAACTGGATATGAAGGGTTTTGGGCGGAAAGTCAAAGGTGTTCATCAAAAAAGCCAAAAGATAAGTGCTCTGGATCGAGAAAAAAGGCTCTAAAAAGTATAGAAGATATTAAATTTGATCTAAAATCAATTATTGTTTGCTTACACATTGATTTCAATGAAAAATATTGACAAACTAAGTTGCAATGATTACTGAAGAAATTGATTAGTTGCCAGCCAGAATCTATTTGAAAACAAATGCCACTCTTCAGTTAATTCTCTGCGTCTGTGTTTTTCCCGCTTAAATCCACTTCGATCAATCCAGGCGTCACTCTTATGAAAACATCTTCTAATTGCGTATCATTCAGCTAATGACAACACTTCCCCAACTCGGCTCCAATCGCTTCAAACTGCATTAGCAATAATAGCACTTCAAGTCCCGAGCACCGCTGGCTTGCCCACGCCCCGACCCGGGCCCTGAGTCCTGAATCCTAGGTCCTGAGTCCTGGATCCTGGGGCGGCAGCAGCGCCGAATGCAAGTGTCAAAAACTTAATTAAAAACGCGTTGCTCGAGTTGCTCGGCCAAAGTGCCAAGGCAAACAAACTTCGGCGCCAGCTACAACTACTTGCGCTCCTTGCAACTGCAACTACAATTACAACAACAACTACGACTGCAACTGCGACTAAGAGTATATCCACTGCCACGGCAGCCACTTAATTAGACGTTAAACACTTGTAAAACGCTCAGCGATAATGGATGCGTGAGAGTCCTGAGCCCTCGAGAGCCGGAGTTTGGGTAATGCGCCCGGGATAAGAGACAATTAGAGAGCGGAAGCAAAGACAAATTGTATTAGAACGGCAGACACCTAAATTTAAAATTTAATTTATACTATTTAATCTATTAATCAGTTTTATCTTTTATCTGCACCTTTGTCTGTGTTACGTGCACTATCAATATTGGCTCTTGATGGAAAGACTCCCATTATTTGTCATGTTTTAATTTCTTGATGCATTAAACGTATGTTGATAACAATTCAGAATTCATAATGAACATATTCTTGTCAGTAGCCTGTTTCGCGGCTACCTAGTTTTACAATGTAACCGCAGCATAATTGGATCTGAGAATCATCGACTTGCCATGTGATCCCCCTGGCGAATGTGCTAATTTTTCAAAGCATCAACTATGTATTTAGCAAATTAATTACCCGTGCCGGACGGTGGATGGCTTGGTGCGGAGTGCCTGGCCAGAGATAAGTTCTCGGTTACCTCTGTCCGTGCTGCCAACTTGGTCATTAGTTAATTCACTATGCGGAGAACTTACCAACAAGCTAACCATAAATACGGGGGTTCCTGTTCGAGGCATCAGAAGCTACTGGGGAGTTGCCAAAGTGAAATCGTGTAAATTGGACCACACAGACACCAGAAACAAGCCCGACCAGGCCGGGCCAGAGCCTCAACTCGGGTGTGTGCTGGGAAAGTTTTGCATGCAGCTAGCTGGCAGACGAAGATGGAGCGGGCGGATCTGCATGCATATCATCCATATGCAGTGGCAGTGGGGTGGAGTGTTCGGGGGGATATTTCGGTCTCCCCTCATATATATTTTGCATAAATTATCATCCGAGACCGGGGCGGCCAGGCAACAAACAAGATAATGCCACAGCGGTGCAACATCATTAAGGAAATTACTTGTAGTACAGACAGCAGGTACTTACTGCTCTTAGTTACCCAGTTACAGCTTACTGCTCACTACTCAGCGTAGATGGATGCACTGAGAGAAAGCTATTACACAGCATGAGAATTTCATGTTCTTCAAATTGAAATACACTGCCTTAAGTGTCCCCTCTTTCTCTCAGTGCCTTGGCCAGGGAAAATTATCATAACTGCCGCAAACTCTGGTCGCGTTCTTAATATTTGTGATGCAAAAATAATTAATGTGAGAAGAGCTTTGGAGGCTTGGTTTGGTTTGGGTTCTGGTTCTGGTTCTGGTTTAAGATTCTCACCCTGATTCGGATTTGGAGTCGGTGCCTTAGCTTGTGCGACTTTTGCCGCTTTAATCGTGTTTGGTTTAATTAGTTCACTTGCTCATTGCTGTCATGCCATCGAAGGGCTTACAAATTAGGCTATTTGCTGTAGTTGTTTCGTTGATTAGCCTTGTGTTCAGTAGTTCTGAGGGGGAGAAGGTAAGCCAGGTGATCAAGGAAAGTCACGAAACCTAAAACAAATTAAGGTATCTACAGTTGGGACGAAAGGCAGTAATTTTGTGGCTTTTAGGAACCTTCAGGTGGTGTCTAAGTCATACTCTCTTCACACATAATTTTGTGCTTTGGAAAAACCTTTTTAATTGAATTCTTCAACCTCAAAAATTAATGAGTTTTCAACCATGTTTTCATATTCCATTAGAAATGCAATTTTCTTTTACGGCTTCCTAAGCTTCAACGGCAATGTTGTAATGTCATAACTATTTACCTTGCAATGCTTTCAAATAGGCAAATAACTTTTCAATTAGGCGGTGCCATTTCATGACACATTATTTCATCAAATGACTGCCCTGGCAACCGCATGCAACGCAATTTCCATCAATATTGGCTTAAATTTTCACAGATATTCCTTGGCAGAGGCTGACCATATTTTCAGCTCTGATATTTGCCGCAGAAGGCAGACCATTGGCTGCCTTTGGTCAGCACCACAAACACTTTCGCTGCCCCACAGCGCCCATCCGCTTATCCCCACACAAATCCACACGAGAGCCACCCAAAAATGGCACAGATTGAGCCAGATTGAGGATGGAATCCTTGTAAGGACGTTGGTTTTGCTCTGCTAGTTACCCGAAATTCTGCTGCAAATTACACAAAAATTAAATGCATGAATAATTCGAATGGTTGCTGTGGTCAACAGCCCGAAACCGGGGGCGTAGCAGCCCTTCGCCCCGACTAATCATACAAAAGGGGCAAAAGGACCTCAAAGGCTGCCAGGCAGGCAAGTGGGCTGTGGAGCGAATTGGGTTAGCTGCTTTGTATTTACACTGCATTTTATCGCTTTAACACTCCGACACAATGAATATAAATATTTGGACAGCAAAAACAGCAGAAGCGGCAGCATGTCCTAGCTGCAGGACACGAGCTTCAGATATGTCCGTGTGCGGCAATGTGTGGACTTGACCTGCGCATAAATTTTAATGCCGAACGAAATGCCGTCGGATGGCTGCAAAATCGTACGTGAGCTTTGGTGTGGCCAATTTTTTTCCATTTATTTATCATAACCCCGCCCTCGCCCTCTGCATTCCTACGACAGATCGATATATTGATCGGGCAAATACCAAATACATTGTGTGGCTATTAAAAACTGCAGTCAAAGCCTTGTTTATGTGCGCTTTTAGTTAACTTTCCAGGGGCAGGAGCAAAGAAATAGCAGCAAACTCGATAGACCCATAAATTGAGTGGCAAAACAGAAGTCAAAGTTCGTTTAAAAGGAGCACTCCGACGCTCGGCCGGCCGAGGTAGAGACTTCCAGTTCCACTTTGTCCACAACCTTTTCGCCTGGCAAATTTGTCGCAGGAAATGTGCGTTGTGTCCTTTGGCCCTTTTTGGGTAGGTGCCAGTATTGCTCCTTATTCTGCGCTCAAAGCGAAATCAATTTCCGCAACAGAAAACTGCCTGTGCCGCCTTCCTGCCCTCTCCCTGCTCGCTTTTCCAACTTTCTTCCTGTTGCACAAATAAACATTTTGCACCGGATGTTTGGGTCGCAATTTTTGTGAGATTCCCACACACAATATCCAGCAGGCGACTCTGTGCCTTATATTAAATGAAAAGCTCTAAATTGTAATGATGGTAAATAATGGAAAACAAATGCATTTGGTTTTATTTTCTATTTCTGGGTATGACACAACCTAAGGGACTTAAATTGAACTTGGCTTACAAAAGAAGCTTCTAAGAAGATATACTTCCATTGTTTATTTATACATATTATATTTTAACCACAAATATTCAAATGCTAATAACCAGTAAATCACAAATTAAAACTTTTTAATTCTGTATAATTATTCCGCAATAAAACGAGGTAAAATATCAAAACAGAAGCGTGTCACTATTGACAGCATATAAATTGATTAAATTTCACAAATATTTGATATTTATTTTCATTTTAATTAAATCAGCAAAGCCAATTTAATTAGTTAAAGCAATCACATCAAAAAAATTAAAGTGCAAATATAGATTTACAAGCTTGTACAGGAAGGTTAACAATTTCAAATTAAAACTCACCAGAATATCCACTCTATTAAAATGTAATTTCCATTTGCTGTAGTACTTTAATGAATATTCTCTAAAAACCCTTAACTAAACCGTGTTAAAAGTTACGGATATCAGAGATAATGTATCGAAATAGACCCTGTTTAGGATTCAGGTGTTCAAGGCTCAGCTGGCCTTAAACTTTGGCCGAGAACAGCTTCATTAGTTGCCCAGCACGAGCTTGTCTCCGTCTGCGTCTCCATCTCCATTTCCGTCTGCGTTCCTGTCTCGACAAAAAACCGCAAAAACTTTAAGGCACGCACTGCCCCAAGCCCGAGCTCACGTCCCGGTCCAGGCCCATTCCAACCTGTCCTGGCCAGAGTCCCACCTCTATCGGCGGAAGAGTCCTTGGCCAGAGCTCAGCTAGCTGGTGCTTAAGTCGCTGAAAGAGTGGCAAAGTTTTTCTGGAATTTATTTTTGTGCTTCTTGTGCCGTTCGAATGCCGACGGCGAAGTTCTGTTCTTATTGTTGCCCTGGCATGTTGCTAAAAGTTATATTATGATTTTTCCTGCTCGGCTTGGTCTCGGCTTCTCTTTTTGCCACTGCTTTTTGTATGATTTTCATCCTGTTTTGACTTTGTTGACAATTGAAATTGATTTTGTGGTCAGTCACAATGACTGCTGATTTTCGCAAAATGTTTTTTTCTTCACGCTTCGCATCACGGAAAATAATCACACGTGGCCCGGCAAATTTGAAATCAGTTTCAAAGTAGCAAATATTATTTTATTTTTCGGTGAGATAAAATTTAGTGCCATGGTGCGAAATGTCATTAAATTTGTATTTATTTTCCACCACCAAACAGGAATACATGAAAGACTTTGGCAAATAACAAATAAACCGATTCGAAAAAACAAATAAAAATCGAAACCGATCAAATAAATCCCATATATAGAGTTTTGTGCATTAATTCAGTTTCGCTAGAAGGCAAAGGCGGGACGGGTCGAAGGGAAGGCTGCGCTGAACAGGAAGAAACATTCAACATAATTGACATTTTAATGCGCTGATAGTTGACCAGCGATAAAAACCGATTTAATATTCTGATAATTGCTCAGCACCAATTGGGCCAAACTTAATCGAATTGTCAGTTGGCCGAACAGAGGAAATGTTTTGAGTGTTGGTCGGACAACGCTTCGTATACGCAATATCCTGATAGGACTCTTGATAAACTTCTAAATTAGTGGGGTCTTAAATATAAAAGTTATCCCTGCTTAAATCGCACGTACATGAAAGTTTTTATATATTTATTTTTTTATTAAGTATTCATCTACTTATTGGGTGTATAATTATGTTTTCCCTTCTCTATTGCAGACCGCCGATTGAGATCAGTCTCAATGTTTGATCACTGCCCAACCCTTCATTAAATTTTATGCCATCGGAACACTTTCCCACATTTTCGCTTTTCCACAGAAGATATTTCTTCTGGCAATTTAACAAATGACGCTCGACATAATTTCATGGGGCGTGTCTCACACTTAAGCTTAATGAAAACTAAATTGGTTTAGGGCAACAGAAATCTAAGCTGGGAATTGGGAATCGGTTAATAACATTTTGTGGGATTTTTAAGGCATGTGAAAATTATTAATTTATTTATTATATAATATATATACTTTAGATTAGAAATGGAGTCGTAGAAATATCAGATAAGAGTATAAATTAAATATCACTAAAGAACTAAACTAGATATTTAAGTAACACTTACTTAAGAATGTTTAGATTTTTTCTGAAGAGAGGTTTTAGTTTCCGCAAAAGAAAATAATGCAGTTAGAGTGCGAAAATAAGAACTATATTAAGACTTCCTCTGCTTAAATAATGCCCAAAATTCAACCAAGCACTCACTATCTATTTGAAATAGTACTCAGTGGCTGCTGTTCGTGCACGATTTTCTTGTCACTCCGAAATGTAACACTTGGCTGCGGCATTGAAATTGCTGAACCGAATTAGACATGGAATCTCTCTCAATGTTTCGATAATCCCTCGATGCTCCCCCGCCAGCTCGATGGGCGGTGGTACACCTTGAGCAAATAGTGAGGAATAATGATTTCGTACGTTTTATTTGCGCCTTTTTGTAGCTCGCATTAAAATTGAAATTGAAATGCCACAGACGGACCGCAGCTGCGGGACCCGGCTAGACTCAACCCATCAGCTGTGCCGGATCTCCCGATGTTGATGATGGCAGCAGCGTGGCCAGAAGGATAAACCAAAAACCACGTACAGTAGATACCGGCTTTGAGAGACCCCCCAGCCCAGTCGCATTTCCGAGGCACTCGGAGCGAGGGAGTACGCTCCTCGATTCCCAGGGTGGGATTGTAAAACAAACGGAATGGCGACAAGCGCATAGTTTCATTATCCTGCGCCGGGACCGGCAGTCAGACAGCGGAACAGGCACGGAACAGGTCCTGTCGCTACATGAGGCGCATTACAAATTTCGAAATGAAACTGAAATCAAATAAAGGACAGCGCCGCTCCCTCCGTACACAAACATCGGTCTGACGACAGAGCGAATCCTGTATATATAGTATATATCCAGCCAAGCCAAACCAACAACAATGGCGCGCAATTAAAAATGGCCGTGCAGGATCAGGCGGCGGCAGGGGGCCACCCCGAGTCCGAGAAAAAATAAATAAAACAACCGAAAATTGGCAGCGGCAGCAGCAAAACTGTGGAATGACAAACATGCTGCGAATTTGTAATCTGTAATATGAATTCGAATTTTAAAGATATGTGCATTCTACATTCCCATGCAGACCAGCTGCGAGCTGAAACAATGCGGGGAGCATGAGGCGGCGGCGGAGGCGGAGGCGGAAGCGGATGCGGATGCAGGTGAATATGATTGCAGTTCGATTTAATTGAGTTGCCCTGGAATGCTGGGAAGGAATGGACAGTCAGACGGACACACGTGCAGCTTGATTCGCAAAAAGTGAGGGGAAAACAATCGGAAAAAAGATTGGCAACAATCCAATCAGCTATGCTGTAATTGGCAAAATGCAAAATTGCGAATGAGCGAATACTTTTTGTCCGCAAATTGATTGAAAACTCAAAATTGGCCAAATGATGAAATGTAATGCAAATGCGGTTTTTGCTTGCATTGATCTCAGCCCTTCGAAAATAAAATGCTGAAAATGGTAAAAATCATGAGTGTGCAGCTAGATTGAGTGGAAAAGTGTGACAATTTCCCTCGTAACAAGGAAATCTGCATACTAATAGGAGAAAACTAATAATTCATTTCAATGAAAGAGCAAAAATTAAAGTCAAAGATATTTGTTTTTATATTTCTCAATATCAAGTCAATTAGAATCCACTTCATTTGTGTTTTTATGGGATCCCTTATCATTCATTTGACACCTCCGATCGATCACTTTGCCAATTATATCCTTGGCAGGCTGCCAACATTTATTTTGCACATCGCCTGCCGCTTTTGCCTTTACTCTTGGCCAGTTTTCAAACTTCCTGACTGGCTGACTGATTGCTTTGTCTTATCAATGCCCTCGAACCGAATACAATTCAATTTGTTCAACTGCCACACCCACCGAGCGAGTGCGACGCCCAATTTGTCTCTGGCTTGTATTTCTCCTTTTTTGGCCGTGTTTTACCTCTGGCTGTTTTCCGGGCGCTTCTAATCAGAATTTGTAACCAATTTTCAATGCTCGGTGCGTTTCCTTTGACGCTTACGCAATCATCCAAAAACCATTGGGTACCAGCATTGGAAAAAGCATTTGACTTGCGATTGAATCAAACAATCAATTATCCTGTCCTCTTCCGCTTTACGCTCCTGCTTTTTTCGTAATATTTTCTTCATCTTGCCCGGCTTGTGTCTTTTGTCATTTCTGCCTCTTTGTGTTTTTTTACTGTCGAATGCAATTTTTATTGGCCACATTCTTGTCACAATGGCACAGTGACAGAAGCAAAGGCACTCGAAGAGAGGCAATCTCTAAATGCAAATAGCTTTCTATCAAATGAGCCAATTTTCGTGAATTAGTTGATGGAGAAAAATCACAAAATCAAATTATATTTCACGCTGATTTTTTTGACAAATTGTAATTTTAGGAGTCAAGAGAAAATGAGAAAAGGTTATATGGCCTTCTCGATATAAGCATTAATATTTATCGTACGGTACAATACAACTAAGAATTAACGTTTAATAAGTAAAAAATATTCATTTGAAAAAGATATATATATTTATATAACGAATTATTGAATATCCTTATTACGTTTTATTATTTGGCATACATTCTATACTATCTCATAGCTCTATCAATAAGGAGACCAAGTATTAGAGCTAAACATAAGACAACTTTAATCTTAAACCATAAAGTTTACCATTCAAATGGAATATGCAGGCGTTATTCTATTTGTTTATTTACCTGCCTCCAGTGCACCATCTCGTGGCGATTTTGCTCGACAATTTGGTACCGTTCCGGGGGTTTTAGTGGCCGGCGCTCTTTTGCCGACCATCTTGCAAGTCAACAGGAAGCCAAATATGTGCACACACCACACACAGCAGCGATACAAAAACAAACATGTCCGCGGCAAAATGGCGAGCATAAATTTCCGCTCCGCCATCCGTTCCTGCTGACGTTTTATGAGCGGAGCAAGACGCGGCCTCGGCGGGACCCGGACGGACTCGAAGGGGACCCGGGCGGGAAGCGAGTCAAAGATGGTTTATGGCGGCCAACAGTTGATTCATCGCATTTAATGGATAACGCTCAAGCACATTCAGCGGAAAAAGAATCAAATTCGCGGACGCAGCGTGCGGAGATATGGGAGTGAGCATATGTGAGACTGCCATTTTTGTGCTGAATTTATGAATTTATTTCAGCCGCACACAAGCGGCGAGAATGTGCGAAGAAGGGGGTCTAATATATGGAGCAATAAATTCGCAAAAGGGACATGTCTCTATGCAGATGCCCGGGCATAAATCGGGAGGGGAAAAACTCCTCGGCCTGGCTCAGCTCACTCAACTCCTTTATCAATTATGATTATTTACATGTTAACCCCTCGGCTTAAATTTGCCGCCCCTTAAGCCCCAATTACCAGTGATTGTTTCGGGGCCTGGTCTGAAATTGCATCGCCTGATCCGCAATTGTTTGGTCAGATGTCGATGGCTTATCATTTAATGAACTGCTTGCCGAGGCACAACATCAACACAATATGACTATTGTGCTTATGGCCATATACCCGACGTCCGTATGTGTGTCTGCGCTCAGGCGTTGGCTTTTATTAAACTGCGCTCGTTTTTATTTAGGTCAACTTTATTATATGCACATAATTACTAAAGCCAACAACACAGGCCTAGCCGCCGTGTGTGCTGGCCGGAGATAAAGCATTTATGAAGACAGACATGTGGGAAATGCGGTGCTGGCAGGACAAACAAAGTGCCACATGCCTGCCCTGTGCCCATTCCCCTTTCCCGGCTTCCGATTCTCATTTATTTGCGCTGTTCTAATAATAAGAAATAATGTCGTTTCATGTCGTATTCCTGCTCGGCCTATTGTCTATGTCCTTGCCGGCACCGGCACCGTCACTCCTCGACCGCCTTGCCGCTCTCAAGGCCCAAGTAAAATATTTATGCGACAAAAGACAATTTTGGATTTATGCTTCTGTGTCCTATGTAGCTCTGCCGAGCTCACATCCCGACCAGCAGCACTTATATGTTGCTATGTAGCTCTGGCTCTAAAAGCAGCTGACTTTGGCTTTTTGTGCTTCTCGTATTTTTCCCTTTTTCGGCCGAACAGGAACTGCTCCATAAATAGCACTGCCATGTCAGGCTCTTTCGTGTGCGAATTTATGTGGCAATGGGCAGGAAATTGTGTGGGGAACGAAGCCCCAATCCCTCCCCAATTGGGGGAGCCGTGTGGTCTGAAACTGGGACAGCAAATTAAAGTGTGCAAACTTTAATTGGAGCTCAGGCTGATGGATGCGAAAGCACTTTCCCTTCCCCAGCCCAAGTAAATTTCTGGAGTGACATGAATTAGGTTTCGGAGAGTGTGAGAGATGGGTACCATATTTCCGGATGCACTTGAATTCAAGAGAAAACTTTCATCGAACACACTCTGATCATCAATGAGTCATTTCTCCATATTTCAGATCCCAAAAGCTAACCCGAAATTAAAATTCATTCAACAGAGTTACGATAGGCTGATGCCAGAGTATAGAAAACAGAGAATATTAAATTTTTCCAGTGCTACAAATTTCACAGTATTCGCGGTAAACACATATGAGTTCGGGCCAGAGATTGGTGTGGCGATGCAGCCCGGAGGATGGTGCCCCACGACAGGACCCTATTCCCACGCCCAGGGAGGCGATGAGGCGGAGCAACTGCCAGGACTATCGCTTCCATCTGGCGGAGACCTACCCCTCGATCCGTACACGAGTGTCACGATGCGATCCCAGCCAGGCCCAGGCCATCTCCTGGTTGGCCAACTCCCTCGAGGCTGACGGCTGTGGGCGACCCTTCGGCATGGAACAGAACGACGTGTTGCACTTGTGGCAGCAGAGTCCTCGCAAGGACACGTTAGGTTTCTATGGCATCGGCTCGCCCAGCCGCCAGCCGGAGTCGGAGATGTTCAACCAGGCGCTAATGGCCAGCCTAAAAAAGGCTAGCGTTGGCAGCTCCAAGCGACGTTCTAGAAGACCCACTCCGCCTCCGCCATCCAAAAAGACACCAATTTCAGGAAACTCTGTTCCCAATCAGATGTGCCAACCATTCATCCTCAATCGCCAGTTACTGCAAGCGGAAATGCAGCAAATGCCTATCGTTCAGCAAAGGCTGAATCCTCGTGCGGCCTTGGAGTCCATCTTCTGCGATTTCGAAGTCGATCCCAACGATCCCTTTGGTGTAGCCCAGCACGAAGAGTCGATGGTCTTCAGAGACAAAGCGCTTGACATGGAACGACCTCCCAAAAAGACTCCTCACGGACTGCATCGCCGTCACTGGTACTGCCCCCCGGTGGAGAGCAGTGGCGCTGGAGGGCAGAATGCATGCTCTCAGTACGAGTGCGCGGAGTACAAAGTCAATCCCCAACCCAGAGAGATTATGCTCAGCGAACAGCAGGAACTGAGTCCAGAGCCCAAGGACTACGATCAGCTGTTCGAGAGGTTCCTCAATTGCTTCGAGCAGGAGCCCTCGCCGGATCCGCTCTGCAAGATGTACGAGACCTGCTGCGGGACAAAGTCACGTGACGACGATGGTCATGGAGGTGGCGATGCGCAGGGCGGTGGTGGCCGCGGTGGCGAAACGGATAGAGGTTCTGACGGGGGAACCGATGGAACTGGAAACAAAGACACGGATCTAAACAAGAAGGAAAACGATAAAGATAGGGTAAGAAAGAAGAGTAAGGATGAGGATATCGAGAACGTAGAGGATAATAACAAGGAAAAAGACAAGGACAAAAATAAAGACAAGAATAAAGACAAAAATAAAAACAAGAATGAAGACAAAAATGAAGACAAAAATGAAGACAAGAATAAAGACAAGAATAAAGAAGCGAATAAGGACAAGAAAAAGGACATCGGCAAGGGGACCGGAGATGGCAAAGATAAAGGCAAGGGTGATGGTAATGAATATGAAGATGCAGCTGATTCTGGGGGTGACGGCAATCGTAAGAGCAAACATAAAGAAAAGGATAAAAAGGAAGAGAAAGGGGAGAAGGGCAAGAAAGGGGAGAAGGACAAGAAAGGGGAGAAAGACGGAAAGCAACTCAAGAAAACTGATCTCGATAATGGTACACCAACCAAAACACCGGAATGGCATCCAAAGATGTCAGAAAGCAAAGATTCGCAAACAGGAGGAGGCCTTAGTAAGACGAGCAATGTAACTAGTCAATCAGGCGACCTCCTGGTAGGATATAGGGATGACTTCCACTTTACCCTCAAAGAGAACCCTGTTGGGCCAGGAAAGGTCAAAAATGCGAAAAATGAGAATAAGAACAAGAAAATGCGAAAGGACAACTACAAGGACAAGGACAAGGACAATAAGAAAAAGGAGGGGAAAAAATGCCAGATTTGTCCACCGATAGGATGCCCGTGCGAGATCTGTAGCTTCCTGAACCGACGCGACGAGCCGGACGCCCCTTTCATCCAGGAAATGAAGCAGGCGGAGAAGAAGCGCCAGCTCCTTGAATACTATCGCCAGGTACGCCACCGGGAGTACATCCGCAAACGCGGCCAGCGTGACCCTCAAATTCCGGCCCACAAATGCGACCCCGTCAGCTGCGACAATGTCTTCTGTCGAGACCCCAAGTTCGGCAAACATTGCGACTGCCTCGGCGCCGTCCAGGATCTGCAAAAGCTCCTTGCCGGCTGCCAGGACAAAGCCTTCGATCAGAAACTCCTGCAAAAAGTTGAGCTTTTGCGCCGGCGCATTTACCAGCGGATGTGCGACTGCATCCTCACCTGAATTGCTCGGGAGCTCCATTTGGTTTCCAATGATTTTTGGTTTTAGTAGTGCCTTTTATTTAGAATGTAGTGATATTTTTTTGAAATTATTAAAGATATTATTAAGATACAATTTAGTTTCCCTCTTTTGATCTGTCTACTAAATTAGTTTCAGTGAAAAGTTGTGGGCTTTTCCATTCAACTTTTTATAGATAAACACTCTGCCATTGAATACTTACAAGTTATAAGAGCAACTTACACACAGACATTAGGTAGTCTCTCAGAGAAGCTCAAAATCCCAAGGCAAGGCGATTGTGTGCATTTGGCAAAGTTGGGCATTTACAGCCACTTTATTTCCAATATCGAATTTCCCAAAAATTTTCAACAGCCGCAAACACTTGAACGTTTTCCCAGCGCTCAATTAAAGGCCATTAGCCAGGAGCCAGAAAGAGAGAGCTATCCCCGACTCCTTGCCCAAATCCGTTGCAATATGTTTGCTGTGTATGGCCAAAGGATATTCTGGAAACACGCATTGAATTACGCAGACAAAGGACTCGGTCTTTTCGAGAATTTCCCCCATATGCAGAGTTTCTCATAGTGGAAAACCCCTCGCATTCAGAGAGAGAGAGAGCAAGCAAGAGCTTTCCCCCAGGCACATTACTTGACGAAAAATGTTCTGGTCCCCGGGCTGGGGAGTAATTAAAGTTTTGCTCAAGTGTCGATAAATTATGCGGAAGATGCTCTATGCAAATGGCTTCCAACAATACGAGCAGCTGCCAAGCGGGGCTTGACGAGCTGACAGGCTGACAGACGGCCGGACGGCCCGGCGGAATGACGCTCTGACGTACGGACGGACGGGCAGTTGGGCATTCTTTCAGCCTCCGAATGACAGGCACTTCATCATCGTGTCCTTCGGCGAGTGTGTAATTCATCACGCGAACAACCGCAGCTTCACTCCTCTTTCCGCAAAAGTGACGTGACATGTTGAGCCCGCAGCTTGGCCCAAAGCGGCGAGCGGGGGCTCAGTAATTCCCACTCCCGGGAAGAAGGCTTTAAGTTCGCTGAGCCGCTCTCCGTGATGAGGCAAAAGGAATGCTATTAAGCAAGTTGACATTAATCGTTCTGACTTCCGAGGGGGGCCTGCTGCCAAGAAGCCAGGGGAGGACCATGTGTGCCGGTGCTAATGAAGCTCTGGCAGCCAGTCGCCAGGCAGTAATGGGAAAACAATTAAGTATGTAATATGCAAATGACGAGACCTAAAAATCTTGTCAAAATGTTCGTCATGCATATTGATAAGTTCAAGGAGGAATGAAGGTGAGCGGAGGGACCGAAGGGGCTTACTACATGCTCCGCAATTAGAACATCCTTCTGAGTTGTCGTCGGTGAATAAATATGAGCTTGAAGATGTCAGTCTCCTTTACTGTATTACATTAAGGAGGGGTTTATTTACATTCTACTTGTCCAGGAGCAGCATTCACCATTTTCTATTTATTTTTCCAAACCAGTAACAAAAACTGGTATAGAAAATAGTTAAGCGACTTACTATAATTCCAATTAATTAGCTATAACTCATTCATGGTCGGTAAACTCACCCAAATGCATTAGAAATTCCAGAATTCAAAACACAATCTTCAATAATTGTCACATAAATATGCATATCATTAAGCAATCTTCCTGTCTCCTGTCTATTTTACGAATGGGATTTGTGGCTAAACTGGCCAAAGCCAAAACCAAATTATCTAGTCGAAGTTCCTCTGCCCCAACCAGTACTTATGCTTTTAGTTCCTAATTAATGTTCAGAATTGGAAAATTGTTGGTGCTGGTTAAATGCGAAAACGTAATGCATAATGGCTGGAGAGATCCAATAATCAAGATTACGTATACGCCACAAGGACACCTACGGTACACTTAAAAACACAAGAATGTTCCATTATGTTTAAACTGACTGCAACTATTTTTAGTGCTCTTTTAGTAGGTTATTAACTTATTAAAACTAAATATGATCTAGGTAATTAACATAATACAATACAATTTTTAATGCAGATTTTAAGGTTTGAGTGTACAATTCAACTACTTGGAACACATCACATATGGCCTCCTGTATATTTATGTTTGCACAATTAATGAACACTAATTCTCTTGTTTATTGGCCCTCAGCCCGTTCCCCCTTACCCCTCCAACCACGTAACTTAACCAATTTCCTGTTGCTGGAGGCCAGCAAATTTCAGTTAGTTAGCGAAGATGCTGGGATCTGTTGCTTGTATTGTTTGCTGCAAGCTGCACATTAATGTTAATGCAATTATGAAAATCAAATCTTGTTTATTTGTGTGTTGATAATACCAGGGTTTTGATTTAAGCTCACCGAATGCATGGCTGTCGAATAACTGAGACTACTGCTAGTATTTAGTTTTGAATAGTGGCTTGTATATTAAGTAGGTAAATACATATAAACGAATGCACTATCTGGGAAATAATTTAAGTTATTTATCTATAAGGTTCTTGAACTTCTTTGAAGTCTTCAAACTGTATTTAATATATATATATATATATATATTTATTTTTAACAAATATAATATATGTTTTATTATTACCAAATCTTTATAAAGAATATACAACGTAACTTTATTTGATAAATGCTGTATAAAAACTTTTAATACACTTTACAGTTCGATCAAGTAGCCTTACATTTATTTCTGTAAAATTTTACGACTTTTATCAGAGGAAAAATCGTTTACAAGTAACTTAATTTTATTGTAATTGGCTTTTCCCGCCGCTTTCCCCAAAAACTTTCCCGTGAGCTTACTCACTTAAATGGCGCTAATCATAAGAATGAAGTTGATGTTCCTTTACGAGCACTTTCGCCGTATGATGGTGACGATTAGCATTAAATTCGGTCGAGACCCGCACATAAAACCATTTTATGTCCTCGCATAAACAGGTGGAGGACCGAAGGGAAGCGGGTGGAGCCCCACAGGTGACGCTCCTATTCCCGAGCCTCCACCAAAAATGCTCCCAATTTTGCGCAAATGTTCTGCCTGTTTTTATTGGGCGCGTGTCGCAGCGTCCCTTCGTTGGTCTTTAGCCGCCAACAGTTGACTCTTCAAAATGGCCAGAACATAAAAATTGTATTAAGCCATAAAGTGGGGAGCGGTGCAGAGGTGAGCGGAAATGGGAAATGAAATAAAAGCAGCTAAAATATACGTAAAACGATTTTATATGCGGCTGCCAGACAATTGAATTGACTTCTTGTACTCTTCTCAAATGCGAGTCTTGATTCATCCACGAGTATTAAGCTCCATTGTTCCGGCAGTCAAAACATCATTGAATCTAAGACCATTTCATTTTCCATTGGCGGAAGCCGGCTGCTAGTTAAATAGAAAAAACTATATACTCTTATTTGTATTCACTTGTTCTTTTCTGTTCATATCTATTGGTTGCAGCTACAATAATGGAGTGGTAGCCTTTAATAAATTAAGATTAAAGGTATTTTGGAAATACATTAATACATCGAAGGATCGGCATATGAAATACTATTTTAAAACAGAATTTCATTGCAAAGCTAACCATTTAAACTAAGTTTTAAATATTGTCAAGGAGAGGTTACAGTTTCTTTTTAGTATTCATTAAATCGTTTACTGGGCTGTAAATTAACTTGAATGCTGTTAAGAAATCGGTTAGCAAGGTATTGCCTAGTCGGATAACTTATGAACCATATTTTTCATGTTTTTTATTCAACTCCTCACGATGTTTGTCGTTTGTGAGTTGTGTGATGTTAGCGTGAGCACTTGAGTCCGGATTCCTCCCGGCACGGAGCTCTCAGTCCGAAGTCAAGTGCGTCTGCTCCAAGCTCCTGCACTTGCCCCAAATATGATTTCAATATTTTTTTTGCTAAGAACATTTCAATTTATGTTCTTTCGGTTCTGGCTGGAGCGTGTGTTCGAGTAGGGGCTGGGGTCTGCTCAATATGCGAGCAGTTGCCCCTTTCCAGTTTGCTTCGGCTTAGGGCAAACATAAATCGCAGAGCATATTACACAATGCTCGATGCGTGCCCGGCTCAAATGGAGCTCCTCCGCCGCCGGAAAGAAGTCCTGGCAACTGCAGCTCCATTCAAACTCTAGCCCCCAGCTCCACATCCTCCCGTTGCCTTGCTCTGTTTGCATTGCAAATGGCTGGGGTTGTGGTGGGGCAGAGGATTGAGTAAGCATAGTTAGGGTTACGGGAACAAAGAGCAAACTTTTTACGCTACGATTGTCCTGTTGCTGCACTGGGGGGGAGGCGGGCGGAAAGGGACTTTCCCTCAGCTAAGGAGCTAGCTTTTGGGTAGAGATGAGTGCCGGGAGCCCCTTGAACCCGGCAGACAACGTGGCGAACGGTCGAACTATCAATATTAAAAAGGGAACGTGAATGGGATTTTTAAAATATTTATTCGCCCCTGATTAATCCGGTTCGGCTATCAATCACCGCTGTGAAAGGACTCCAATATTTGTTTAAGTTCAATGCTTCACATATCACTTATATTAAGTTTGAGCTGAGCGCTATTTAACGAATATCTAAACAATTTGTCTGCCTGTATAGCACGAAAATATCAATGTTTCCACAATTTTTCAACATTTGCAACCTCATTTTCTTGAGAGGTAATATTTTTGCACCCTTTAAAAGCTACAATAAGTAATAAATATATAATAAAACGCATTTAGAGCTAATCAGGCTGTTCGTGTCACTCTGCCATCGCCAGGATACATAGTTCTTGGGAAAAAGAGACATCCCCGATTCTCGCCCGATCCTGCTGGCTGCTCCTCCTCTACGTGTCCTGCCTGCCAAAGGATTCAAATTGTTTACCGTATGAGCGGGGTGCGCACGTGAAAGCCAAAAGAAAATTGTAGTAAATTTTAAATGGTACGGCAGCAAAAATGTGCAGTAGCTCCAGTGCTCCTCTCGGTGTCTCCCTGGAACCAGGATGCAGGAACCAGGAGCCAGCAGCCAGCAGCCAGGAGCCAGCAGCCAGGAGCCAGGAGCCGTTGCCTTGACGCAGTGTAATTTATTGGCAGCACGTTTATCATGCCGTCGACTCGGCCTCAGCCTCTGCCTCGTTCACCTCCAGCTCCTCATCCTGTGCCAGGACTGAGACTACAGCCAGTGCAGCACCGCCCCTATATCCTTCTGGGCACCACCACACGCAGCTCTTACTCCATGCTCCATGGTAAGCCCAAAAAATGCAACCATGCGCCGCATGCAAAAATGCCTATGCCTAGGCCTGCACTGAGACAAAATATGTATATTTTATATTTTATGTGGAAAAGCTATAGTATAGTTTCAGCTAAGCATTTTTATTTGAGTCTATTAAAGCATTATTTTGATTTATCCAAAACAGGTTGTAATTTTTTAAAAGGAAGCAAGATCTTAGCATATATTCTCGGTGTACTCTCGAGTCAGGGAACTGCAGTTGGATATGTTGCCACCTCTTTTGCCTGCCCCTCTTGCTTGCCACAATATTTGCACAAATTGCATCCAACGAGCGAGCGATGGCGGGCGCCTTTTCCACATCCTTTTTACTTACTTTTATCGCTCGGGCAATGTTTGTCGAGCATTTTGAAAGCCGACTCGGAGCCCTTTTCCCATTGTTTGTCTGCGGCAGTGGCGGCTGCAACATTCATTAAAATGTTGCCAATGTGTTTTTGTGGCAAATTGAAGCTGTCTGAGCTGGCCTCGACTCTCGGCAGGCCCCCCAGGATATGCATTTTCCGAGTAGTTTCATATGCATAAACATGAGGCAACGGATTAGGCAGCAGATGGGCAGGTGCACCGAGCAGATATAGCAATGATTGGAAATCAGAAGTCTCTAATGGCTGTGTCAGGCGTTCGAGTGTGCTAAGAGCTTGCCAAACACCAAAAAGGCTAAATCAGAAATAGGGGTAGGCATATATAAAACTGATCCAATGGAGGGATTTTCCTAGTTTTTTCTACTAAGTTCGAATAGATAATAGAAATTGTAAATACAGTTAATTTATTCAATAATCTTTTTTCTTCTCGCCAAATGATTTTATTTTTCCTTTGGACAGAGGAAGTTTCTTTTCATGCCATTGCACTTCCGTTTCCTGTTTGTCATCCCCCGGATCTGTACTCTCCTCTGCTCTTCCTTCCAGCATGAGCAACTGCATCTAATTGTTATTTAACTAAATCATAAACGTTTGCAATTAAGGCAGCGTCTGTGCTCCTCCTCTGCAGCGTTTCCCACAAACTGTTGACACTTTGTTAGCAATTAGTCTGGTCAATAGGAGGGGTATGGGAGTGGCTGTTGGGAACTGAACGGGGCCCGAAGTCAAAAGTTTGGTTAGAGGAGGGCAGAAAGGAGCTGAGATGGAAAAAGTGCCGGGACCAGGCATCGCCTCAAATGTGGAAAATTGCTGCAATTTTTTGCCATCTAATTGGGGCAGTCACAAAAAGAAAACGACGATGGCAAGAAGTGGAAGAAAACAGCAGCAGCCGGAAAAATGAATTGGGGGTGGTAGCAAGGCAAGAAAAAAAGCCTGGCCAGAAAATTAATTAAAATGCTGACTTCTTTTCTATTTACACAACAAATTGCGGCAAATGCGCATAAATCAAATTGTTCGCACCGTTCGATGTTTGCTTTCCTGGCACTCCCCACCCAAAATGCTTGACCAGGGGAAAATTCAATTTTCCATGCATATTTCATATGTTTGTGTGTTTTTCGGCGTGTTTAAAGCCGCACTCGAGAGCCCCGGGGAAACAAAACCCAAACCATACAGAAAACCCAAAAGCAACCCAAACAACCAGGGCCAACAGGTTTTTCCCACTCATTGTTGGTGTGTGCGTCCGGGGGTCAGATCGGGAAAAACAAAAACAATGCATCGGGAAAAAACGGGAAAACTTCGAAAATAAAAGTATCAAGTTTCAGGACTGCAAAATACCCAGTGCTACTTCAGAACATATTATATATTGGGACTTAATGCAGGATCTTCAATACTTTAGCTTTAAGAGTGCTTAGTTCATAGTAAGTAACCTATAACTTACATTTGTTGATCTGCCTTCTCATTTGCATCTATGAAATACTTAAAAATATAATAACATTATATGGAAAATTATTTCGATTTCAATATACCCTCGCTTGTGTTCCAGTACTGGGCGCACAAAGGGCAGAAAAAATGAAATGCGTGAACAAAAAGCCACCCAGGGGAGCACGCCAGAAAGGCAGGGTCGGTATAATGGGGCAGAGGGTATGGGGGTGTGGCGCATCATGGTAGCTAAGGGTCGCAGTGGATGATGTGGAATGGCTGGGAGCAGTGGGAGAGGGACACTCGTGCTTCTGGCAGCGACTGTCAGCCTGCTTTTGATTCATGCGTTAAATGAAAATTAATCCGATTTAATCTGTCGCTAATTAGGTTTACTTTGGGTTTGTTTCGCACCTCGCAGCGAGCCCAAAGAGCTGCCAATTGAATGGGATCGGATCGATTTCGGCATGCACTGGTAATATGTGTATTGTGTCTGAAATCAATTAATGTTCCAAGCTCTGCTCGACACACAATCCGCAAACGACGAAATAGATTAATGGTTTGGCCACGTAAAAAAACCTTGATTTATTGTTTGGCCAAGTAATTCGTTATTCCATTTGAAATATTTATTTAATTAAGTAATTAATACCCTCTTCCGCTACTTGGAATGATGTGTTATACTTAACAATGTCAAACCAGATCCGTAGTCTTTTAAATTTAAATTTAAAAATCTGTAAACATCTATTTTTAATGTGTTTTCCCTTCTAAGTTTCGCTAGATTTGAGTTAAAACTGCATTTTCCCGCTGAATCTTTTCTGCATTTTTTTGTATTAATATTTAATTTGAAAGTTCAAGATAGTTAACTAATCTTTATTACATCGGTAGCACTTTAAGACTTGAATTACTCGCTTTGATCGCACAAAACTCGCATCTGGTCAAAGGACCACCGAAATCAATGCTGATGATGACACTCATACGCACTGTTGCCCTTTCATTCGGCCCAGGCTCCTCGACCGTCGCCGTCGCCTGTTGTTGACAACATTGTTTCAAACGCACACCGGTCCACAAACGTTGATACGCACACTCGCCCACAAGTGTGTGTTCTTGGCACACGGCCATGTCAGTGCTCTAGTCGGTGCACAAAGAGAAATAAATAATAGGTTTAATCTATAAACAGCTTAAATGGAAAAAAAAAAAACAGATTTTAAAGCTTACTTCAATGTAGAAAAACGTATCCAAGGTCATCTGGTTAATAATATTACGAAATGATGAATTAGAACTTAATACATGCAATATTTATAGCCATTAAAACTACAGGAGAGAGTTTAGATATCACTTTAAGTTAGCATATGTGTTCAGGTAAGTTAAATATAACTACAATCTTATTCCCGCAAAAATATGCATAGAAAATGTACCTTCTGAATATCTTTTTTTTTCATAGTGTATCGGCGCAGACATATTCCTGGCTGGTTTGACTGCCTCATTTCCATAACGAAAACAAAGCCAAAAATCTGAAGTTTCATTAGGCGGGGCTGGCTCCTGCATCCTGCTCCTTTCCGCCTGCGTGGGCCTTCATTTCGGGGCGATGTCAAGAACCAGCAAATCCAAAGGCCCGGTGCGCCACATCGTCGTCTGGCAGGCGTCTGTGCCTGCCTAGATAATATGCTTAATACGTTTTTATGTGCCCAGGAGTTGGGTCTGAGCACCAGCTCCGGCTCCATTCCCCCGTCCCCACAGTGAGCCTGCATCCTTTTTCGGCTGTTCCATTGTTGCTGCCAACTGCCATTGACGGCTGGTGGTGCCTCGCGTGAAATCAAATTTCCACTGAAATGACTTTTGGCCCAAAACAAAAAGTTTTTGTTTTGGTTCAGCCGCCACTCGCTCGTTCGCTGGATGGCTTTGGTTTTGTGTAGCCATGAATTATGCAAAAGGACTCTTGGCAGGCGTTCGGCTGCCGCTGCCTGTTGGTTATCAGAAACTATTGACCCATTAACGGGTGTTGTCTGTATGCGACGAGTGTGTGCGGATGGCACTCGAGTGCAACAGCAGGCTCTGCCAAACAATCCGCAAACTAATTAACATAACGCATTAAAGCGGCAAACACTTTGGAATTATGTCAAGTGCCTCAGTCGCCGGCAGAGGCATCAAAGGATTACCAGAACTGGATGGTTGCATGGCTGATAAGTATGCCATAACTCTGGGATAGCTCTGCTCTGCATACCCAGATCCCATTGATGGCGAAGGGTATGCTGACTTTTAAAATTCTTAGATACTAAGTTGTCTTTTCTATCCTTAAAAAAGGAACAAAAAAATACAGGACAGAATTAAATGATTTATTATTTAATAACTATTATATTATATTAAATTAATATATCTTTTCAAGCCCCCTGTTAAATATCATAAATGAATAAAGGTAACTATTTCTAAGTAAGAGGTATTCTCCATTTCGCTTAGAGCTCTGCATGTTGTGCTTACTTATTTTTTTGTAGAACTGCATTTGCATTAATCGGGAAGGCGCTTCTTGAAAAATCTGAGCGAGACTTGGACGCTTGGCGCTTTGTTTGCGCTTTGACACGCGCTCACGACACTCAAAAGACAGCTCAAAGAAACGAGAAGACGACGCCGATGAGGAAGAGGATGCAGATGAGGATGAGGATGAGAACGGTAGTGAGGCGATGATGACGATGATGGTGCTGTGACGTCCCGGCTTTTCTGACAGCGAACAGTGCACCAGGCTTGAGGACAAGTGGCAGACGATGCATATTAAACACTCGAGTGGCGCCACTGGCCTCCAGTTAGTCAAAGCAACCAAAGAGCTAAAGCCAAGCCGCAGTACTGGAAGAACTCCATATGCAAACACAAAAACTCATAGTAATAGCTTGTCTCTAGGAAAAAATAAATGATTTCTTACCTTTAAATAAAGAAACTGAAAGTACTTTAGATATATAATAAAGATAAACTCACAAAAGTGTGAATTAAATGTATTTTTACAAAAGTCTCATCGTTAACTGCTCCCGTAATCGATCTCATCTCTAGAGCTGTTGGCACTTGTACTCAACTCATTATTTGCTCATTATTTACATTAAAACAATGGCCGGCCGTAATAAGCAATTACATAAAAGTTGATGTAATTATTAATTATTTAATGTAAATATAAATAAAAGTCACGACGCTGTGCGCTCGCTACAGCCATTTGTGTGTGTGTGCGAGGGCAATAAATGTATTTAAATTTATTGCATAATAAAGATTAAATATTTATTTACACAACGTTTCAATTAACTTTCGGCTTTGCTGACCCGCCGCTCCCCTGCATTCCATTTCCTTCCATTCGCAACTATTATTTCGGTTTTTGCGCCAATTTAATTATAAAATTTATTGTTTAAATTCGCGTCAGCAACAAAATGGCGGACGACCAGCCGGAAGTAGGTTGCCGCCGGCAGCCAAAGCCGGTTGAACGACCTTTATCCTAGTGTCGCCATCTCTTTCCGTCGGCCGTCTGGGAATGTGCCACATTTTATGCGGCGAGGCGCGGGAATGTAGGCCGTAAACTTGCTATAAATTTCCAAGCGCCACACGCACAAACGACAAGGAATTTGCAGCGTTTTCCCAGCCTGTGTCCTTCTGTGTCTTCTTTTTTTTCGATGTGTGTGTGTGTGTAAATTTCACTCAATTGACATTGGTCAAGGGTTGGTGCAGTTTTCCCCGGGGCTCGCCAGCTCTCCCCGTTGGCTCTCTCATTTTCCTGCAATTCAAAGTCAACGCAGCTGCTGTCCCGGCACAGGAAAAAAGAGAGTCCGGAAACTGCACGGAAGCGGAAGTCGCAGTGGCAGTGGCAATGGCGTCGGCGGAGGAGGATGGCAGACGACGGTGCCGACGAGCAGATAGAGATGGCCAGGAGTAGCAGCTGTGTTGACCAGCCGCATGCATCCTCACTCTCGTCCTCCTATCCCCAGGTTTCCCCCTGGTCCATCCTGCTCGTCCTGCCAAACGAAAGTCGCGCTGCTGCTGTCGCTTTCAAAAATTCATATTCGTAATTGTTGACTGTATTGTCGCCGGAGAATTGTTGCCTCTTCCACACTCAGTTGCCAAGAGGAGTGCCACGGTCGGGACTCGTTAAAAAGGACTGCCAAGTGGCTGTTGGTGAAGTACTGCGGAAGGAAATTAACTTGGTTGCCTGAAGCCCTCCACAATCACTCAATTAGTTGGCTTTAAAATAGGTAAATGGTTTTAATTCTCATGAAAATTTTATTTTTCATATAAATAGCATTCTAATTAATGCAGATAAACATAAATATTTCATTTACAAATTAATGATAGTGTGCTTTTTTATTCTTATAATTTTCACAATCTAATCCTCACTGTCCGTTGAAGCTTCACACTCTCTTTTTGGATTTGGCACTCAGCTGGACTCGGCTTCTGTGGAGCATGCAAAATATACAATATTTTACGAGCTAATCTTATGCGGCCGGAACCGTCGAGTTCCGGCGCAGCTTTGCCAGCGTTTTCCGCCAGCCTGGCTATATCCTAGCCCCATGCATATGTCTTGAACATCCTGTCCCGCCAGCAAACGTGCCACATGCAACGTGAATCATGCAACGCGAAAATAAGCGGTTCCTTAAATGGCAAGTTCAACATTTTACTGCCATAAACTATAAATTTTAGAAAATTATTCCTATTATTTCCTGATAAGTAAACCGGAAGGTAATAATATTTGTAAAGTTAACTTTTGGTTTAAAAAATACGACGGCTTCTATAACTTGAGATTTATTTGGGTCTTAGCTAAAACTAGAAAGGAAACTAACCTTGGAAAATTTATAAACCCTTTCATCTTGGAATTAAATTTTAGTATCCAATTGGCAATCAATCATAAATAAGAGTAAATTGGAATGCTCGAATAATTGGCATTAATTAAAAAGATTTATTGCTTTATATAACGATCTTAAAATTACCGATTTCAAAACTTATAACTAAGCCAAAAATGCTTTAAATTCAATTTGGAAAGCTTTTTTATGCTAATTTCGATCATATTAATAAAACTGCACTCTCAATTTACAATTTAAAAAAATTAAATTTTTTTTTAATTTTTGAAAATTTTGACGATGTAACCCCTTATCTTTTTTTGAAAAAATGGAAAAAATTTCGAAAAATTATTTTTTGACCGGACATGGCTCTATCGATTCGGCAGTTGATGCTGATCAAGAATATATATGATTTATAGGGTCGGAAAGGACTCCTTCACATCGTTACCAGCCTCTGATTAAAATTATAATACCCTTGCAAGAGTATAAACGTAACAGAAAGTGAAATCATTTTATTTATTCCTACCTCTAATTAAATTCGTAATAGTTTTAATTTTGCTCAAAAAAGCAGCCGTTGTGCTGACCTACCGCAAGGTTTTTTAAGGAATATTACTCATACGCAGTGTTGTCATTTCTTAGAAAGTATTTCTTTTGCTTGAAAATATATGTTAGTTATAATTTGTTGATTTATAAATTCAGCATCTCAAGTATTTAAATATATTTTGTTTAATATTTGTAAGCTTATTTTTATTTAATAAATAATATAACTCATACGCAGTGTTGTCATTTTTTGCTCGACTTTGAATATAAGAACATAAAATTATTTTATTTTAATACAAGGAAGAAATAGAACTATCGTGCTTAACTAAGTTTAAGTTTAATCGATGATTTTGATTGATGATATGAACATTTTTTAAACATATTCAAATTTTTAAAAATCATAACTAAGTCAAAAATGCATTAATTAGAATTCGGAAAGCTTTTCTCTGCTAGTTTTTATTAGGTTAATAAATCTGCATACTCAATTTTAATTTCAAAATATTACAATTTTTATCAATTTATAAAATTTATAAAAAATTTCGAAAAATTATTTTTTAACCGGACATGGCTAGATCGACCCGGCAGTTGATGCTGATCAAGAATATATATAGTTTATAGGGTCGGAAATGATTTATTCACAGCGTAAAAAGGTTTTGACTAAAACTATAATACCCTGCAAGAGTATAAAAATATATTTATAAATTAGTATCTGTGTGCACTTGGCAAAGTGCCGCCAGCATTTTTCGAGCGGCCACACATCATATTTATGTTAAGTGTGACCCACACCCACACCCGCACACAACAACAATCACAATCAACTCCTCCACATTCTCCAGAAGCGACTCCGACTCCGATTCTTCAGAGCGGAGTCAAGTGCAGACGTCGCTTTGTTAATTGCAGACCCGGCCGCCGGCCCTGACGAGCTTAATTGAAATAATGTGATGCACTCGTGGTGGGGTGGGACAAGTGGAAAAAGCATTAATAATAATTCAGTCTTTTTTCGGGTTGTCTCTAATGAAGTTTATTCCCCGAAAATGCGGAGAATTGGGGATGAGCAGAAGCCGCATTGTAAAATGCTTAATTGCTCAAAAGCCTAATGAAGCTCATGATTTGCAGCAGAAGCTGCTTACTTTGACTCTTTTTTATGTACTTCTTGAGATGCAGATGTTTCAGTTTTAAGCTATTGAGATGACATTTATGGACTCCGTTCTCTGATTTGTATTCCAGAAAGTACTAGGTAAAGCCTTTTATTATAATTCCATTTGTTGTTAATGGCAACCTTTCCCTTTCAATAAATCGAACTAAAATTCAACGATTACCCTTTGAATGAAATCAAATTCCTCGATTGAAATTCAATTCGCCAGCGGAATGTTAATAGGTTAGAGCTCAACTGACAAATTAAATAATTGAAGTCGCCTTCTGACTAAATGCATTCGAGTTGAAAATTTTTGCCCCATTCCGAACTTGCCCCGAACTTTATGCAGATTCACTCTCAACCCCCTCTCCAAGGCTGCTGAAATGATCTATTGTGGAGCTCCTCCTGGACGCAGGAAGGAATCCTGGAAACGGGAGATGGGAGTCGTACTGTGAAACTTGCGGCGGCTGCCCAGAAAGTTAAGTGAATTGTGTGAAAGTTTTTCGCTCGCTGCAAATTTGTACAAGGAACCCAAAAAAGTTGTAAAATAGTATAAACTGGCCTGGGATGGAGCATCCCGTCCGATCTCATCCCTGGGAACAGCTAAAAGGTAAATATGCCCGAGAAGAACATAAAAAAAAACCAGAAAGCAAGCCAGCAACAATGGCAATACAAAGGGTCCCATGGAATGTGCTACCAAATTCTGAAATGGCTTCTGCGGTTTCAATGGCAACGCGGCTCACCTCACCTTTTCCGAGGAGCAGCCACCTTCCTCCGATGTCGGGTGAACCGCTGACGCTATGAAATTTACCGTTCCAAACTTTTATGCTGCTGCACTTGGCCAGGTGGCGCCCCAATGCACGCTCACCTGAAACACCTGAGCCACCAGTTGCATTGACACAACAAGCATAAAATGAAAAGTTTCCACCCAAGGTATGAATTTACAAAACGGGTATATGCTGCTTGTGAAGACTGTAAATAAGTCTTTAAATAAAATTATCACACCCACTAAATTATAACAATAAATAAATAAGCATAGTTTGAAATAAGATTATCAATATGAAATTTAAAATAAAATTCAGACTATTTGAATTTGATTTTTTAAGTCTATTAAGTACTCACCAGATAACATTTAGTCGATATAATCTTTTTCCTGTGCCCTGCTCAGGTGTAATTTGACTTTTTTGTTGTTGCATGAGCTCTTTGCCAGATGAAGTAATAAATGTTGCATTTAATGTATTAGGGGTGTTGTGGTGTCGGAGTTACCTGGTTCGAGATGGAAATGAGAGAGCATGAGGGGATTTTATGCATGCCATAAAAGTGATTTACGAATGAGATTGGTTTGCATACTCCTTTAATGATGATTTTAAAGGAGGTTCATTACAGAAACTTCATAAATGCAGTTCATAGATTTGCTAAAAAATAGTAATATAATTTAATAATTTTACACAATAAAACACATTTAAATAGTAAAAAGATTTAGCTACTTTCCTAAATATCCTCTTAAAAAATCCCATGAAACTTAAAACCACAAATTCTATTATAAATTTACTAATCTAATGCCAGCTTACAAGTCCCCTGGCAAACACTATATAACGTCATATATAATCTTGTCCGGGGAAGCCGCACAACAGCTCACGTCTACAATTATATCGCCATAATCGGCTGTTAAATTCGTATTACGTCCGAATAAAGTTTACACACTGGTGAGCTTTCCCGCGCCCTGATCCCTCACTTGTAGGACTTCCCCAGACCAATTTAATGACATTACCGGGGAATCCGAGGCACTTCAAATATGTGCGGACCTTGTCCGACTGACACTCGATATCATAAATCAAGCCGGACACTCTCCGGCTTAGCTCCTCAATCGCACCATGGGACACTGCAGTCGATTAATTGATTGTCTAAATGCACTTGTAAGCAACTCGGCAAATCAATGAAGTGTGGAGTTAACAACATGGCTCTCCAGCCGCCCTCGCATATCGGGCTTTTCAGCAGAGGAAAAGGCGCAACTCCCAGACGAGCAAATACAAACAAAAAATAAAAACCAGAAAAAGGGGAAAAGATAGCGAAAAATAAAGCCCGAGAAACAAAGAATGAACTCTTGTCTGGGAATTGGATTTTGCGGTTTCACGTTTCAAATTACCATCGACAGCAGCTGACAGATATGCCAGGAGATTCCCGTCATGCCGCTACAGAGTTAGCCACGGTTAATTGTCACTATCGTTGTCTGGTCGGATCGGTCTGTCCAGGTCTGGTCCCTCCTCCGAGCGTCGCAATTATGCCGTATAGCATTTCAGGGGGCGTGTGTGGCGCATTTTTATATGACACACGGGGCGGGGAGACCCCTTTCAGTCCAATCAGCTCCACGGTAAGCGCTTGGAATTCAACTGGAATGTATACACATCTAAGCCACGCTCCGTTGACTCTTAGCAGACTGAAGTGAGCTGTGGAATTGAATTGGCCAGTTCTTTAAGTTGCTAAGTACTTACGATTTGGCCTACCAGGTTTCGGACAAACTTAAGCTCTTCTCAAGAGTGGGTATAGAATACTCTAATTGATTCCCTGCGGAAAACGAACCAATCTCTATATATCTAATCAGGTTAAACCAAAAGGTATATACGAGTACACAGAGTCCCACCCGTTTGCATACATTATTCGGGATGAAAAGACCGTCTATTTTCAAGGTCACATAGTAAATCCTAAGAGTTAATGATACCATTGGATCTATAGCTCCAATGGTCTTCGAATTTTGGTGAGTATCCCTTAACCTTCTAAAGACCTTTTGGCCTATTTCAGCCTTCAGTAAACCGCCCTTGGTCAAGTGTGGGTCAACACTCACTTGCTAAATAATCTCTAAAGCCTTTTAAACACACTTCTTAAAATCCAAGAAGCAACGTACAAGCTTTATGAAATACATTTACAAATTTATGAATAACTCCCCATCCTGTATTAGTAACTCATTCCAACTTTGGATTAAGCCCGAAAAAGCCAACCAGACAGAAGGAAACATTTTCAACGACCAGTAGCCACCATTGTTGGCCATTTCTTCTCATATTTCCCCTTTGTTTTATACTGCAGCAAGCTGACTGGCTGGTTGGTTTAATCATGTTAAACATTTTATGGACGAGTCTCCGTGGCCCAGCTCGTCGCCTGGGCGTTTTTGTTGGTGCACCAGAAAACCTTTTTGCGGTTGTCATAATTGTAATTTTGGTCACTGCAGGGCTGCGGCACAAAGTGCATAAATTTATGATGACTCGCCGGAGAAGGAGATGTTCGGGATGGCCCAGGAGCAGGACCACGACCAGGAGCAGGGCCACGGCCCGGGAGCAGAGAACCAGTCCCGCAGCTATCCCTGACACAGATTCGGCAATGTCCGCATCATAAATGTCACAGAGTGGCTTAAATATATATGTATTCCGTCTATATGCCAAGTTATGGTGTGGAGCCTGCTCTACAACTGACCGAAGTCTAGTCAAAGTTGGCCGGGCCTGCGGTTAAGTGCATATTGAGCAGCTTTTTTGATGAAAAGCAAAAGTTTTCAACATGCTGCTTGCTGCTCGAAGTTAAGTGCTTGACCATTGCCCAGTCGAGGGGCGGTTGATGCAAACCAAAGTTGGTTAACAGAATGGCCAAGTGAACTCGAGAGCCGGGTTCGCCAGGGACTTGAGTATCAATAGAGCCGCATCTTTAAGCTTCTTCCCTCAATTGATTGGCCCACTGTATAAGCGCATGGTATAGTCGGACATTCAAACTTGTTGGCCAGTGCACTCAGGCGATAATTTTGAGCCACACTTTGTTAAATTAAAACCCTGCCTGCTGCCGATTTTATTGTTGACTGAACATTTACACAATCTATACGTCAACGTTTATTCTATTTAAAACTCAAAACAATTTCCCTTGGCTTAGTGATGGACGGGCCACAAATAAAAGTCCATCAGACGGCATCAACCGAAATTGTTATCCACAGTCGGATGGGTGAATGGACGCCAGTACCGGCTACTGGCCACTGGACACTGGATGGCTGTTATCGACGCATATATGCATATGTACGCAAATATATACATATCTAAACTTGGCTGAATCGCTCTTAAATAACCAAACAATAACTACAAGTGGAAACACCCAGAGCCCATGCATTTCAGCCTGGAATTGTCCCTGTTGTAGCTGCATTTTTTATTTACTCCGGCGCACGCTACAAAAAAGATTCAATTGGGTGAGAGAGGGCTGTTCCAGCGCAAGGGAAAATTGAAAATGTATTCCGTTTGTTACAACATTTATTCGCCAATGCTGGATATTCCAAGCTATAGATAAATGGAATAAAACCCTCTGATTAGTTTAAAATAATAATAATATAGTAACATCAAATCAACTATTCCGTTTCCCTTTGATTGTTTTGAAAATCAGCACCAACAAGAAGCTAAATATTTGGCAAAGGAAATAAATATATAATAATCAAATGTGAAACACCGGAAAATGTCTCATTTTGTTAGTTTACAAAACAGCAGCAGCTGTAGTATGTGAATAATGCTTTTAAATTTCTACTGACTTGCTTCCGAAGCGAATAAATTTAAATATAAATTAATAAGAGTCCGATCAGGCTCTAGGATGCAAACGGAAAAAATGTCCCTCATCGTTTTCATCCAATTATAATATTTTCCACTCACTCCCAGCTCTTCCTGATCAATTTCATTTCCTGCATCCGAATCGCATGCATCTATCTAACCCATAAAGTTGTAGGGCACACCGCCAATAAACATAACAATGGATGGTCGCCGCGCCACTGATGACGGTCGATGGATGGGGCGTCCTGTGCAGGACCCGTTTAGGAGCAGGACCTCAATTTGTTTTAGCGCTAAAAATACAAATAAAACACGAACCGCGCGAATGGGCGACCGGGAGAGACCCTTGAAAAAACCACACCAATTTGCAGCTGCAGCCAACATTTTACGCCGGGATATTCGACACCAAAAAACAACAACTGAAAAATCGTAAAAACAGTAAAGAAATATCGACGGTTAGGGCAGAAAATAGGGGTCTGGGAAGCTGGTCGCCGAAAAAATATGTCTATTTAAATTTGTTTTGTGGTCTCGTTGTGTTCGTCTGCGGTTCTTTTAGGTAATTTGCACATTTTACACGCAGACAGGACGAGCTGCATAGATATTGAACTGTGGCGGTGTGGGACCTAGCTATAACGTAAATATTGAAATGTATTTGGCAGCTGCGCTCGAAATTCGCCCAAAAGTAAATAGACGGCGACCGTGATAGGACGGGGGAAAGGTGTCCGGGCTAGGGGAAATGGAGGCTGGATGGAGCTGACATATGGGCTTGGCAACGATGGCACGTGATTTGCATTTTAAAGCGATTGCCGTCGCGTATAATGTGTAATATGTAATCACAATGCAGCGGGAATTAAGGACGATAAAAAAATATTAATCATACGCCGCGTGGCGCTCATTATGCGCCACTTGAAGCAAATTCCAAGACGCAGCCACAGGCAGCGGGTACAAATAAAAAGGAGAAAAGCCAGTAACATCCCAAGGAGGCGGGAGGGAAAGCTGCCAAAGAACAGAGCCCTTACCGAAATGAAAAGTGAAAGGCGCCACACAGAGCGGTGCCTAACGGTCCAGAGAGTTGCTTGCTCTACTCCAAACGGAAGTTGCAAAAATTTAATTAAAGCTGCCGACGCTGTAGGCATCCTGCAAACAGAAGAGCCGGGCCCTAGGCGAAATGAGGAAGTGCCTGGCCGAAAGGCAACTCTAAAGTTTACTTTATTTAAGACTCTTCTGGAAAGGGAAAAAGAAAATTGTTCTAAGGCAAGCTAGATCGATTGAACAGGCAAGAAGGTCCAATTTCTACTGGATTTTATTTTTTTAATATGGTGTTATGTAAGGTGTCTAAATTTGCGACTAAACACTATCGCCGTTTTCTTAAAAACCACACAGGGCAGAGAGTCCCCTTTACTCCACTCAGTTCCACGGCAAGCGCTTGAAATATAACATTTAGCTGATTCTGATTCAAAGCGTGGATATCGAAAACCCTAATTGATTCCGGAAAATGTTCCGTGTCCCATATCCATATCCAATCGAAACGGTATATATACAGAGCCCCGCCCGATGCATCTTCAGATCGTTTAAAGCAAAGCTTCAAATACTTGAGTGAGTAGAAAATGCAGTTCCAGGTCATTCCAGACAATAATTTCTTATCAGGTCTAATTTTGTTGGCCACGTCAGTGGCTGGCCGGTTCACGGAAGACTTATATCGACTCTTAGCCAAGGATAATGCCCAGAAGAATCTAATTGTCTCTCCGCTGAGGAGAGACCTTTACCTCAAATGGAGGTACAGGTTCAATAAGGGATTCAACAAACAACAAGATTTTCAACTATCCGACACGGAATGCATACTTGTCACTATGATGACCATGCAAGGCACACAGCTTATTTGAGTGACTTGGATGCCAAAGTGATCGAATTGCCATATCAAAACTCCAGTCTGTCGATGCTTATCTTTATAAAAATATTGGACTGTCTCATTGTCCCCTAAATCCACCCGTTTTTCATTGAAAAACGGTTCGCTTTATTTACAACCAACGGAAAATAGTTAGTACCTTTTAGACCAGTAGTTTTAGAGTCCGCAGTGCATCGATGAGTGGAGCACATTAGGTCGGAGCTTGCGGCACTATCGCTAGCTGGGTGAAGAGCTAGTTTATGGCGGGGCTTTGTGCTGGCCAACCAACTGTCTGCCGGGCCGTCTTTATGTCCTGACATGTCCTGCTCCACTCTCGAATGGATGTGTGTGCATGTGGGTTAATAACGTCATTTATTATGCACTTCTTTCCGGCATTTCCGGTATTTACCGCGCACGCGACACGACACATAAATGTTGCCATAAATTTTGCACTGCAGCGCCGCAGGAGACGACCGTGTGGTAGGTGTGAGTGTGGGGCGAATGCAGTTCACGTTTGTTCGCCATTCCTGGTTACGACTCCTCCCAGGATGTCTTCACTGCGGTCTCCGAAGGTACGGGTACTTCTGCTCAAATAACTTGCAATTTATTTGCCGTACAACTGCACCGTTGGGTGTGTGTGTGTGTGTGTGTGTGGGTGTGTGGCGAAAAGCAACTTCCGTTGACGCCTCCGCCATTTTGTTGGCGCGCCGCAAACGCCATTTTGCAAAAGCAACAACATGGCGTCGAAAGAAATGCAAATGCAAGCTGCAGGGGCTGCATGCCACCTGCCCAGAATCCCGCACCTCCTCGCACCTGAACTGTATTTTATTTTATTCCGCAGCCTCGTCGGTTTATAAATTCGTATTTCTCCGCTGCTTGTTTTTGCGATTTTACGGCACAAAACTTTACGGTTTACGCGGTGAAAGTGGCTTCGTGGGTTACGCCGGGGTTCCTTCACTGCACATAAATTTCCATTTCGTTTCAGCCATTGGTTTTGCACAGAAATTGAGTAGCTGCGAGTACTCATAAATCTCAGCGAGTTCAATAAGGTAAACGCGAGCAAAAAAAATGCAACTTGAACTTTGGAAGTTTTCCCCGTCACCCCACCCACCCTCATATGATTTGCATTTATATGCACTTTGGCTTTCCCGGGAAATGTCTGGCGGAAGTGCATTAAATGTGCATGCATTGACTTCCATGTAGGAAAGTTTACTTGCGTCGCGTCTGGTGTTTTGGCAATTTTAAGTGCCCGGCATAAGGAGCTCTTGTGGTGGCTAGATATAATTGTGTTACATTATCTATGACTCTACATCTACTTAAATATAGGGCCACCACAACGCGGACATCGCTGCTAATTAATACAAGCATTGGCGGCGACCACCAACGATGCTGTTGCTCAATTAGAGAACATCAATATATACATGGATCCGAGTGCGGTCAAACACAGGCCACCCACAAGGAAGAAATTGACATAAATTACTATCAAACCAAGGACGGGTTTTAGAATATTGTAAGGGGATCTAGACAAATTGATTTTCTTTAAATAGTTATATATAGTTGGGTGTTATTTTGATCAATGGATTAATAAAAGAATGAAACTGTTGAGAATATTATGGGCCAATGAGACATCTCTTTGGTTATATGTTAAGCTTAGAATAGGTTGGCTTGTAGAAACTCTCATTGGAGATTACAAATTCTCCCTTTTAAAAGTGTTCTCCGTCAACTACGCCTCTGATCAAAAAACACCAGCCTTCGACAAACGCAACACCATCCCCAGCTCGCTGGCTGCCCTTGTCCTGTTTATTTATTGCCATAATTCAAACTCAATTTTTATCTTCCCCTGACTGGTCTCCTTGTTAGTTCGAAGGAGGACGATGGCGGTGGCGGCGGCAGTGGCTGTAAAATATGCAAAAATAATTATGCGCAAAGTGCAACCCAACGGGCACTGTACCGCCGCCTTCGAATGAGTGCCGGAATGCAGTTGTAAATGTGTCCGTTTATTTGTTTGCCTATTCGCTTGTCTATTTGTTTGACTCTGTGGACGGGTTGGCCTGTTTATTTGCTCGCCAGCCTGTTTTGCATAGTTTTGCCGGGCGGCTGCTGAAGGGCGGCGCTTTCAAAAATTTAAAACTCATTTGATTTGCATGAAATTTCATTGGCTTTCCTCGGTTTATTTACCTCATATTGTGCACTGAAACAAAAGCTAAAGGTAGTAATGCAAGACATTGCATAAGTTATAGGATAACCCTAATTAGAATTTTAACTTAATACAAAAAATTTAAAATAGACCCATATCGGAGATAAAATATTTTAATAATATTATAAAGCTTAGATTAAATAGAAAGCAAGTAATTCCACCCAAGTAAAAAACGAAACTTTATAAGAGTTAAGTATTTACAAACAAAAATATATTATATTTATATTTGGATTTTTCACACATTAATCAAACTGATACTAGAAATATAGTTTATATACCTTCCAGTGACACTCTTCTCGCAATCCATGTCCTCTAAAACTACATAAATTGATGACCATTCATAATTGTTCTGAATGTACACATACACAGCGAGAGAGCTTTCCTTTTATCACCAGCAGAACAGGGCACCAGCCAGAGCCGATTGCAAATCGAAATAATGAAAATGTAATTCCATTTTTGGGCCAGGGAACCAGCCATCACTTAAAATACCCCCCTAAAGTCCACCCTCCGCCAGAAATCCTCGCCATTATCCTCAGACTCCGGCACCAATTATTGTTTGTTGTTTGCGTTCCTCCCCCTCCATTTCGCGAAGTTGTTTTCCGTTTATGAAATTAATTTTCATTGATTTGGCAAACGTTGAATTCATAATTTTGACGCATTATTTTTGCGTGAATTTCGAATTGTGTTTATCTGAATACATTGGCGCATTAAAAGATAATGAACCTGATGGGAAGCGTGCCCGGATTTATCGGCGGGGGTCTGGCGTGCTATCTGTTTGTGGTTTGTGATGGAAATTTGCACATGAAAAGGATGACTTTTGTGAAATATAATGAGAATAAGTAATGGAACATGGCCCATTTAGATATTGAAGAGAGTTTTGCAATTTTAGGTGTGATATTTTTAGATAATTAAACAACACTTTTTGGTAATCAGCAATATCTGTTTCACAAAATGTATGCTGTTTTTATCAAAACGAAGAGGAGAATATTAAAAATCTAAAGTTAACGATTCGAAAATCAATTAAATTGTCTTCTTTTGTTAATTTGGAATAACTTTTTATATTTTCTATTCTGAAAACAAAAATTACTAAACCATTTGATCTTAAATTCATCAAACAAAAGGTAATAAATACCCAAAAGTTTCCTAATTAAAACTGTTATTCCATCGAAATTATAATTGTAACCTCTTCAGGAACACTTATAGCCACAATAACCTTGACATCTTAATTAGGCAACTGGCAATCCTACGGATTGGCACTCGAGAAGCCAAGCACGACTCCGGCGACAGGCAGCTGAGAAATTTCAACAACATTTAACACATTGCCAAATCTAGCGAAACCCCCGCCTCTGCCCAGCTCTCGGAAAAGTGAAAAGCCAGAGCCAGAGCCAGGCAGCTGGACTGGAAAATCTGGGGAGAAAAACTACGAGAAACACCCATGGCAGAAGTTCATGAAAATTTTATTTACACGCTACCAAACGGTCCGAATTAATCTCTTGGCAAATTTATTTGAAAATGTGCCATAAAAATGCATACAAAAAAGAAGGAAATGCCAGTCCCGGGGGCGAGGGCTGAGCAAACAAGCTCTATACAATTTTCCTTCACTTGACGCTTTTCTCAATTTTCACCCACCCCCGCCCGAGCCCTCGCTGATTTTCTCTGTGCGAGCTGCTTGATTTTCGATTTGTTTCTTAATTTCTGCGAATTTGTTCTGTGCTCAACGATTTGGGCAAACACACACACACTGCGAGAATAAGGGAAAAATTGGGTGGGACGGGTCGGCGAGGAAAATCCCTGGAGCGTCCACCCATTCGAACCATAAATACTTCCTACCCTCTGTCAGCAACTGATTTCCCTCTGATTTATTTGCAAATGCGAAATTTGCTTTTTATGTTTTTATTTTTATTTACTTTGTATTCGCACCACGAATTCGGTAAGCAGTCCGCAAAAACTCTCGGGGTTAGAGTGTCGCCCATGCCCAACCCACGCCCACTCCATCCCCATCTTCACTACATTCCCCTCCCCATGGAGGTGTGAACATGTTTTCCTTGGCCACCCTCCAAAGGCAGCCACCCTGCTCAGCAAGTTGGGTAATTTTTCTCTATTTTGTTCAGCACTTTCACTTGGCTTCACCGCATTTTGCCATTTTTCGTGCCGCCTTCGCTTTTCCTCTATTTCAGCTGCCTCCTCTGGGTTTTTTCTCCTTTTTGATGGAATTTACTATACACACAATAATCATTGCAATTTTGATGCTCCAATAATTTGGAAATAAGTTGGCAGCAATGAAAGGGTTGTTGTTTACTTGGGAACCTCGAATTCAAGGAGCTGCTACTTTTTTCGGAGCAGGCAAATTTGGGTCAAAGACATTTTATTCACTCCGGAAACACGAGCATTAAATAATAAAGTATTTTGGCAAGGACAGTGAAATGAGTAATTGGGAAACGATAATAACTTTTCGTTAAATTAAATAAGAGATTGAATTATTAAATGTACTTCTACTGGGGTAACTTTATGTTCTATGAAGATTTGTAAGCTTAAATAGTCATAAGTTAAATGCTCTCATTAAAAATGATGTTTAAAAATTATATCACATCTATCAACAGCATATTAAATCTTATTATGTGCAAGCTGAGCTGCGGAGAACCTTACTATGTAGTGTAGATACACAATAAATAAGCCAACGAATTGACAGCTCATTTGGGCACCTTCCACAGCGCTCCCTTAAACACCTAAGCAAGTAGCAAATCCCACAGGAGCCCTTAGGTAACACCCACGAACAACTGTCAGCTTTTCCAGAAATGAATCAATTCACCTTTATCCACACCATTCAACCACCATTGAATTCCGCTCAGGAGGTCCTCCTCGAAAAGCCATCATGCCATACACATACTCTATCTAAATGAGTCATATGTGAGGCGGACCTGGCCGGCGTTTCGGAAGCGGAAATCAGAGTTCCGTGGGTGAAACGCCAGAAAAACCCATAACTCCGACCCCGGGGCTTAGCCAGAGAGATCCCTCGACGGGCCATGAATAAAAGCGACAAATGTCAGTTAACGCCTAACGCCTCGTATCCAGGAAAACCAGTCGTCGCGGGTCTCTATAAATTTGCATTAGAGCGAAGGGGTCGCATTATATGGCTCGGTATCAGTTCGGTTCGGTTCAGTTTGGTTTGTATCCTGCCGGCGTCCTTCTTCATATGCATAAATTATCTGCAGAGAAGGAAGTGCGCACATTTTCATTGCTGTCAGGGAATCAGAAATGGCAGAGTGCGAGAACTTGTTTATATTTAAATTAGTAGGCAACACAAACAAGGCCGGCAAGGACATCGGCCGAAAAGGGTGACGGAAGCGGGTGACTCCTCGCACCACCGTAGCCATAACCATAACCACCCCTCCACCACCACCACCACCACCACCATGGCATTTGCCACCACCTCCAAAGAAAGGACCTTGGATTGTGACATCTGATTTGCTTTGGTTTGCGCGGTAATGAGCATTTTATGAAGATGCCACCGAACTGACAACTTAATTAAGTTGCTATTGTATGCATAGGCGGTTGGGGGTGGCCTTCGTATCTCTGGTAGGGGGATGAAAGTGGAAGGGAACGCAGAGTGCCTCTGTGCGGAACATCCAACAAATTCCGGGCAATCAGAGTACATTGTAAGCGGGAGTGTCACAGCATTGTCGCATGAGAAAGACGCTCACTCCCCAGCTTGCCCCACAATGCTATGATCGATCGATCGGAACCCAAGTCAGGCTGAAAATCAGACCGCTGGCTGTGCAACAAATGAGTGCAATTAATTTGAAGCGTTCCGTTTATTAATTAATAACTGGGCTGGCCGCCGTTTCTGCACTCGGGAAAATGTAAAATTTGTGAGGGAATTATCAGTTTCGTCATTCTTAAATCTTAATATCAAAAGAGATTATTGCTACTTCTTTGTACGAGAAAATATCTATGAGGTAGGTAATATGTATTGCTTTAATATCTCCCTCTCTCTTAAGACTTCTTCTTTATTCTACGTGTATTACTGCACAGTTTCTATAGGTGTTTAGACCAAAAACTCGTTTTCTAGCCTTCTCTGTAAGCCTCCCGTGCTACACAAGCAGATTAATTTGCGGTTGTTGCAACTTATTAGCGTGCAATTTTGGTGTGAAATTGATTGTTGGCTGCTGCAACAATTTCAGTTAGTCGATCAATCAACGCAAAAACAAGTTTGCCGGTAAGGTGAGCGGTTGATTAGTTGTTAGGCTTGATTCAGATATGGCAACAGCTCGATTTCGAATATTATTTATGGCTGCAATAGTAGGATAAGCTAGAATGAGCTGGTAAATTTATATACCATCATATAAGTAGTCAGAAGCTTTCAACGCAGTGAAGGAGTCGTTTCCGACCCTATAAACCATATATATTATTGATCAGCATTAACAGCCGAGTCAATCTAGCTATTCCAACAAAAATTATTTTTTTTTCAAAATTTTCAAAATTTTATAAGGTGTTACATCATTAAAATTGTCAAAAATTCATAAAAAATTTTAGTTTTTGAAACATTAAAATCCTTACGCAGATTTGTTAATCTAATTAAAACTAGCTTTGTAGCGCTTTCCGAATTGAAATTAATTTACTTTTGACTTAGTTATGATGATTTGCCTCATCAAACTGCCAAGGGTATACAAATTTCGGCTTCCCGAAGTTCGCCTTTTTCCTCTTCTTGTATCACAAGTATATTTTGCAATTGAATTTAATTACTGTTATTGAATCGAGGAAAACCAACTAAAATATTATGAAAATTTATATTGTTTCGATTACCTTGAGTATATCTATCAAAAACAAAAACATTCGAAATATATTCTTTTCCTAACTGAACTAAATTACTATTTAAATATCATTAATAAATTACTGTTTCCTAAATGTTACACATTTAACAAAGCTTCCTTCATCGTTCCAAAATGCCTTTAAATTATTTCTAGCATCCTTTGTCACACAACCATTTCTCTCGTAATCCTGGCAGCTTAGTCCAAAACAGAAAACGCCTTCAAACAATGATTACCGGACTCATAGCCAGAGTCAAATATTTTAATAAAGTGCCCGAAAACTGTCAGTGGCAAAAACTCAAATTACACTCCATTCCATAGCTCTTCACTGTACGGAATGCAAAGGACTCCCGCCTGCTTCAGCTCCTGCTCCGGCTCCCACTCCTCCCCGAGCTCAGAGGCATTGTTTGGTGCACGTTGGACTCTGTTGGGTCTCCGTGAGGCAACCGCCTGGTGGCATATTTATTTAAGCAATCAACAGACCACTGCTGGAGCCCGGCTCATGCCTCCTTCCGCAAATCAAAAACACAGAACTAATTCCTTTGACAATGCCACACGCAGGGGCCGGGGTATATCCCGAGTGAGAAGCCGGGCCTTAAACGAAAGCCCAGGGCCAGAGGACGGTGGATTCGGGACTATGATGATGATGCTGTCAAAGATGCATTCAAGGATTAAATTAATGTCACTGCCAGTGGACAATGGCCCGGTCCGGGACTGGCCCCGAGGAGCCTGCAGTGGAAACGCTTAATTGTTTGTAGGCTGCGTGGAACCTGCTACCGAAATGAAGTCATAAAGGACCTCTTAAATATGGAAATGTATTCCCAGGGCCTCGGCCATTGTCGCAGGCCAGGGGTCGCCAGTTCCTCGTCTTCATCTTCATCTTGATTCGGTTCGGTTCTATTCTTTAAATCAAATCGCATTAACATTTCTATACAATTTTCTGCTCAGCTTCATGACAAAGAAGTGGAAAAAATACTCGCTGGAATATAAAGTATTTTGCTTGGTGTTGCTGGTCGGCCAGAAAGCGGGCGGGGCGAAGCGCATAAAAAGGATATTTGACACTTTTAAATGTGCGCTTATTGTGACTGCCTCCTCCCTGTCCTTTCCCTATTTATCTTTCCTTACTTTTTTTAGACATTCTCCTTTTATTCCTTTTGTCTGCTGAACTATTTGCCGGCTGCCTCAGTGCCGTCTTCAATTTTTGTTATATTTCTTGCGTTTCGTGCTGCTTTTTTTATTGTTTGCTTTTGTGTCCTGGGTCTTGACTGCCATCACACAGCAGCTAGCAAAAGTCCCCGGGGTCCCCTCTTTCCGCGCTGGTAAAATCAAATCTATTGTCATTTTGCCAGCTTCATCCTAGTGTTCCCATGCACTGACAGAAACATTTCTATTTTCTTTGAAGATTGTTAGAATTTGACTGTAAACGAATTTGCGAAGGGGCACTTGTTTTTACAAAAAAATCTTACAATATTTTTTTTTTTAATGGTTTATCCTTATCAAAAATGCTGTAAATTCATAAACTTTATAATAAACACACAAAATCCAATGACAGATTTATTAATATAAATTCATAAGTAAATAAGTTTAAGCACTTTTGCTGTGTGTATATTCCCGAGAACCTGTCTTAGGAGGGGCCTGCCCTACGCTTAGCACTTTGCCGGTGTCTCCTTCCACCGCATCCTTCGTATCCTTGGGCCGTTCGGCGTGGTTTAAAAGCCCCAAGCATTTGCTTTTATTGAGTTTTTATTGTTTTTTATACGCGCTGCTGTGCTATCGTCCTGCCTGCCTGCCTGCCTTGCTGCGGACTCGAGATGCGGTACGTCACTGCTGATAGTTTTATTATCAGGAATCAATGATCTATAAGCATTTTCTTGCCACGTTTCTCGTTTCCGTTTCTCTTCTTGTTGGCTGACTGCAAACTGTCAGCACGTAGAGCATACAGTAGCCACTAACTAAGGGCTAAGTCACTCTACAAAAATGTTCTATTTATCTTTGTTTTTCGAGAAATTGTGGGTAAGAAAGTCTAGAGGAAGTTCTGGAAACTTTGTTGGTAATTTATAGAAAGTTTCACTTCCTAAAAATGATTGATGTAAATGCAGAGAAACACAGACTCTTTACTATTAAATTAATAATGGAGTCTGACTAACTGTAACTTTTATTATCCACGCCAGGTGAGGCTGTAACCACTATGCTCAAAACATCAAATGTATGTCAGTTACACTGGTCGACAGCACTCGCTTTGCTGTCAACACAGCTGGCTACCTTGTCTAGCTCTTTTCCACACCCAAGATCCCGGGGAAATCTTATTTCAAAAATTCATTTCATTTCCCGCGAAGAAAACGAACAAGTTTGCTAAATAAAAGAATAAATAGCCGGACGAAAAGTAAAATATATATACACACAACGCACTCGCAGCATGAAGCTCTATAATAAAAATGGAAAAATGAAAAGTATTTTTCGCAATCGTTCATTGAAATTATGACAAACGCATTTCTAAGCTGTCGCATTGATTGAATTCCCGCCATCCATTGAGTCCCTCCTGCCCTTACTCTATTCATTCCGCATCTGGCCCATTGTGCGATGGGAATTTCGCACCTTTTCATCGGCTCACGACTTTCAGTCGGATTAAGAGCAGCTCAGCGCCGCTCGATTCGATTTTGAGTTTGGTTTGGTTTGTCTGTTTTCCGAAGAAACCATTTCCACCTACAGTCGGAAATGACATTTTCATTTGTGTCACCTTAGTGTCGACACCTTTTCCCTTTGTATTTCAATCATAATGAGTGGCGGCAACAAACGCTTAAAATTTAATTAACAAAATCCCTTTGGAGAAGTGTCAGGCTTTGTCACCTGGATGGGTGTTACCGTACCTGAAATACAGTAAATATCAAATAGTGTTTTTAAAATAAAATATAGATTGTAGTGAAAATGTCAATGTATCTTAAGTTTATTTTTATATACCGAATATAAACTTTAAATTAAGCTATTTAAAAAGAAATGAGTGCCCTGACAATATTATAAACTGCAACTTAAAACTTATTTATAATTTTGAAAAAAAGTATATGGAATGTTATATTTAAAACAAGAAAGGAAGCTTAATTCTAATTGTATACCCGGCATATTAGGTTTCAATATTTTAAATTATTATAATAATATTCCAAATTGTAGACAAAAAAATAGTTTGTTAAATAGTTCTGTTTGCTGATTAAGATTTTGATTCCAAATATAAATTTATATGATTTTATTGCAATCATTGACTTCATGGCCTTGGTATACCACCAAGAAAACATAAAATATGTGTCTTATAGAGACATTAAATCTATATTAAATATACTAATTTTTGGGTTTTTTCAAATCTGTCAAATATCATAACTAAGCCAAAAATGATTTAATTTCAATTTGATAAGCTTTCCTATGTTTTTTTTTTATAGATATAACAAATCTGCATAGTGAGTTTTTAAATTTAAAAAACTAAATTTTTTGCCAAATTTTGACAATTTAAACGATGTAACCCCTTATATAATTTTGAAATTTTGAAAAAATTTCGAAAATTTATTTTTCCTCCAGGAACGGCTAGATCGATTCAGCTGTTAATGCTGATCAATAATATATATGGTTTATAGGGTCGGAAACGACTACTTCACTGCGTTGCAAACTTCTAACTAAAAGTAGGGTATATATCATAAGATATAAGGAAAACCTAATAGAAATATGAGAAACAATCCAGTCGCTTCCTAAAATAAATTAATCGTTTCAAGATAAGTATTGGCACAATATTTCACTTACTTAAATGTATATAAGAAAGCTACAATTTATTTATCCATATTTTTATATATTAAAACAACATGATCTCATGAAGCTTCCCATCTTTAACCTTCTTATTGTTGGCCTCCCTTCATCCATAACTCCATCTAATTGACGTTGACATTCGAGGGATTTTTCGTTTCGATTGGACGAACCGAAATCAATTTTCATAAATATTGAGACAGGCGCATAATTGATGCCGGAAGCCTCAAACAGTAGGAGAACTATTTTCGAGCTCTTTGCATAGTTTGGCCAGTTGATTGATGGATGAAACCAAAACGAAGACCCCGGACGAGGCGGAAGTCCAAGGCAGAAGTCGAATGGTAGACAGTGTTATTTATTGTCCGATGGCAAAGTGTTTCCCCCATAAATTTAGGGCATCTCCTCCTTATCAGAAATGACTACTAATTGACCGATTTCCCCGCCGTTTTCCGTGGCTCCTGCTAATATTGTTTGCCACTTTCCGGTTTTCTTTTGTTTTATTAATGCGCCTGGCTGCGGCAGATTAAAATCTCCTTGCCGCACTCAAACCCAAACTGTATGCCAACTAGGGGGGTAATCAAGTCGATCAATCATTTGATTGACGCCTCACTGTGTGAAGCGTGAAGGATATGGATGCGAGTGGAAAATCGGGAAAAGTGGGAAAAGCGGCAGAGCCAGCACCTGTTTCGGCTGTGTCGATGTGTGTGTGTTTTTGTTTGGAAAACACGCAAAAAGTTGTTTGGTCAGCAAGCTGACGCTCGTTGGCATTGCGAAAGAGAAGGGGCATCACTCATCCGGCCAACGAGGAGTAACAGGAGGGTTAAAAAGGAGTCACCTTAACTCCAGACCACCAAAAATTTCCGTTGGCATCCGCTTAACCCTTGTTTGCGACTCCTCCTCCGAAAATAGTGCGGAAAATGGCATCCCGCTGCGTTGGCCAACTTCTCCAATTGCCGTTTTTGCAGCTGACAGCCTTTGATGAGCTGCTGCTTTCCGGCTAGCCAACTAATCATCAAACCAAATGCATTGACATGTAAACAACGTTTGATTAATTCACCCTGTGAATGGGAATACTGCTAGGAATATTTTTGTTTTTTTGCCTGGAACTCTTTTTTGAGTAAATTATTGGCCAGAGCAAGAGCACGCCATTTTGTTGTTAGCTTTTTGACAGCATTTTTTGGGCCAAGTTTACCGACTTTTTGGAGGGTATATTAGTTGCAGTAATAACCACATATAAATTTTCTAAAATTTAACAAGATTAAACACCTCATATTCCCTGCTCCTCACCACAACAACTATATGCATATTTTTTAAGTCTTAAGCTATATCCCAAGACTATAAAACACCCCTTTCTTTATCCCACTCTCTCCAATTTTCCCTGTCGCTTTCCAATTAAGAACTCAATTTTCTTCTCGGGAGAATGCAGTAAAAGTGAAAAACAGAGAGCCTCTTCGGGGTATCTTACAGTCGGCAGCCGTAATGAAGGACTTCCGCCTTTGTCGTTTTTCGGTTTGGGGGCAGTAACGACAACAAACAACGCAGAGGACCAACAAACAATGGTTTTTTTGGGCTTACTTTTATTATTGAAAATCGGTGGGCAAAAAACAAAAGGGGGGGCTGAGAGACGGGGAAAGAAAAACAAAAACAAGCGGCGCAGCCAAAAAATTCGCTGCTAATTGCTTTTAAAATGCAAAAGCTCAAAGGCAGAGGAGTCCGTACAAAGGACCAACATTGACTTTGGGACAGGCGGGCGAATAATAAAAACCGCAGCTGGAGGACGCAGACAGTGAGTGCAGAAAGTAAACGGTCCCCGTAATTGTTTATGATGGCGAAGGGCCCCTCGGATGGATGTGGACCAGCAGGATACACATAAATCAAGGATAATGGCCAGCGTCGTCGAGTCGTCGTCATCCGTGCGGTTTGGAATCCGTAATTCGATGCCTCTTGCATTCGATTCAGTTTGGTTCGATTCCCTCGTTCATTTCAGCTTTATTAAAAATTGAAAACGCATTCAATTTATTCATTCGAGAGCAAGGTCGCCTCCTGGTCCCCATACCCACCCGGCCAGCATCCCATTCAAATCGATTCAATGGCTCCGCCCGGCGGGGTGCACATACCTATCCGGAGGGGAAGAGCAATGGACGGGAATGGACTACTCCTCTCCTCGAAACCCAGCCCGGGATTAGGGCGTTGTCTGGCCTGACGTTTCGTGGCAGTTGTGTGAAACGCTGCCCGCTCCGGGTTCCTTTTTTCCCGAACCGCCCCGCGTTGTCTTTAAATCAATGTTAAAGCAATTTGTCACGGCCAACGTTCCCGGTGACAATGAGACCAAGGAGCGTTGAGTGGTTCACAATGGGAAAGGGGTTCTAGCTCACTCAAAAAAAAATATAGACAATTTAGAACTCATTTCTCGTTTCTCCATAAAATGGAAACTTGTTCAAGTAAAGTTTAAACGTGATGTGATAATGTTTTATATGACTTCGTTTTGGCTTGGTGTATTCCTTGTTTTCCATCTATCAACATAACATTATTCAGTCTTTCAAATCAGTTTCAGTTTCTCTGAATACTTTTCTCAGAATACTTTTCGCAGTGTACCCGGATGGCTGAGGACTTCCCTCTGGGCTGCCATTACCTGTCAAGTGAGCTGAAAACAAATCGCAATGGGAATGTCAATAGGCCAGGACCAGGAGCAGGACCAGTGGCAGCGAACTTCCAGCCGAGTCGAGTCGAAATGCTCCCAATCGAGAATGCAAAGTGGCGGCAAAAAGGCCGACAGCCTCGTCGGGTCAAGTCAATTGAGTTAGTGGTTGACGGATGAAATCAATTCGTATTCCAGAAATTCGAAAGTGAATTCGGCATGGGGATCAGGCTGATCAAACTTATGCATTTTGTGGCTTCGGCTTGCTGAATGGACCTGGAGCTTAGTGCACCGACATCTCGCCCCTCTCGTGGGTAATGCGCATAATTGAGTTGGCCTCGTCTACTTGAAACATAACAACTCCATTAGAGGGAACGTGTGTCCTGTGTACTCGCAGATAATCCAATTAGAGCGGGCGGTAAACGAAAATTGCAATTAAATAAAAGTGCAGCACAAAAACCAGGCAACGAAACTAATCCGTAGCTAGCTAAATGCTGCCAAAGATTCAGATTGCCAAGTGAGAGACCTGCCAATGGATGCCAGGCACTAAGCTAGTCCAAGTTGCAAGTTGGACCAAAAAAGGAATGTTTTTCCGACCGCAGATCAGGCAACATGGATGAATAGAGCAGCAATTTAAATCCTCTAATATTTAAGAATATTTATCCTTCAATTTTAAGGATTCAGTCTTTCAGGCAGAAATGATTTTGGATTTTTACTGAATACTTTTCGGCATTAAAAATTCTTTAAGCAAGGGTGAGTTGCGAAAATTTAACACACTCTTTGGGGTAGTCTCCAAGAACTAAATTTTTTCAAAACTATTAAGAATTTTCCCCCACACATAGAGTATATATATCCGCAATTAGTGTGCCGTCTTCTTTGAGAGTTATAATCAACCCATCGAATTTTCAGCATGCCAAGTGAGGACCAGATACAGATTCGGTGAAGTCGCCGCGATGGTGATAATTATGTGGGCGTGTCGGGTGCCAAATAAAGCTATGGACACCTCCCCTTGCCAGGCATCAAACGCAAAATGCCGCACGTGTCGCCAGCGAGAACGGGAGAGCAAGGATGAGCAGAGGTGGCATCCGCATCCATATCCTCCACCCTGCCACACTCCAGGCCCATTCCATTGGCGGCGTGTGGGAGCACAACAATTGCTGATAATCGTGCCTGATCGGCGGCGGCCTTTTTGCAACTGCCACCTCCACCTCCACACCACGGTTACACCCACTCTCCTCTCATCCTCAGCCCGGCACCTGCCAGGCCCATCAGCCTGCACTTCACTTAATTAAATTGCAGCGCAGCAACGTTCGCCACGCGGATGTGCCGCATTCAGCACAGTGCTGCTTGAAAGTCGCCGCACCATAATCGAATTATGCGGCAAGTCGCGACTGCAGAGAATTACGATGGCAAAAGGCGAACGGAAAGTACGAAAAGTGCGGAAAACTGTGCGACGGGGAAAAAACATTATTAAAAGCTCATCAGCAATTGACATGCGGAGGAGTTGACGAGGCCAGCGGAAAGGTTAGACAGCGACGACCCACAATTAAACGGAAGCAGCAACTTAAAAATGACTTCATTAACTAACCTTTTAAGCGCGATCCGGCAGAGGGAAAACATAAAGGTTGAATTGAAAGGGAATGCGAGGGTACTGGGGACCCTCGTCATCATCTTTATCGGGAGGAAATGATGGCGCAAGCAATGAAGCGTTGCGAATATGGAAATTCAGCTCAACAAGTTTCTGCCATTGTTGGCGCAATTCTGGTTATTTAATGAACATTCAAATGAGCTTAAGACCCTGGAAAAAGCCTGGTTGGGTAGAGAGAAAATGGTATTAGTTATTGTAATCAACAAAGGGTTTTCCGGAGGTTTTTGCAAATACGTTCTTATTCTGGAATGATAATGTATAACACATGAGAGGAAGTCATTAAAGCGAAGAAATAAGATTGTCATATGTGAATCAGGAATTTCCTACAATGCATCTTTGTTCACATTAGCTAACGCAGTTCTCAACTTTTTTACATATTAAAATGTAATATTTATATTATAATTAGCTATGCAAATGTATGCAAAAACCTTCACCCATCCCTCATCCTAGTGTTCTAGAAAGTCCCAAGTTAATTCTGTGATTCGCTAAGCAAGAAAAAATATAAATAGGAAAATAAATAAATCTATTTAACCTCAGTTAAACCCTCTACAATATATATCTAAAACATTTTCCCACTTCCCATTTCGAATTGATAGATTCCTCAGAATAAGCTTGATTATTCTGAAATTCAAATGCAGGCAAATCTCCTGCAATCCATTCACTCGCTTTCTCCTTGCCCTTGTGGCTGCTCTGCAACCGAATCGCACTCATATCACTCACATCGGAACTCAGATAAAGCACCCAGCAAATGTTCGAATAACGTGTGCACATTGCCATGCCCATTATCGGCGACATCATCGTTCGCATCGTCCCCAAACGCGTTGCTGGGGTGCAACACTCCGAGCTCCACTCCGGCAGAGCCCTGATGACTGCTGCATCAGTGATGCAATCCACGTGCAGGTTTTTTCTACTTACTGTTTGTTTTTTGTGTGCGAGAGCATCTCATATTGAATGCGACGGGAAAATTATGTCCACACATTAAACTGACGCTGGTCGTTTTGGGAAAATCGAGGCAACCGAGGAAACAGGGCTGCGAATCAGGCAGGAGTGCTTTTATTGGGATGGAACTGAAATATATCCTGGATAAAAATACTTATTTTCATGGAGTAAAAGATATAGTAACGTGCATTCTTAGATTACATAAACAAAATCGGACATAAAACGGGCTTAAAAGCCAGATTACAGACAGATTGATTTTGCCAGAGGACTAGCCTAGAAGGTTTTTTATGCCACCATGCAGATCATCAGAAACCTTAGCCTAAATAGGTACCATATTTAACTTTATAAGCACTGATTTTTCTATATTAATTCGAAGGGAATAGAACTTTAGTTACCATAAAAATATTCATATATAAATAGTTAATAATACCATTTAAAAATAACAAACATAAATTACAGTCAAAGCTTACTCTCATATGAGTGACTGGAGATTTCAAACTCTAGCTCACCAAAATACCACAAGTACCAACATACCCCTGGACTTAGTATGAACAGGATATTCACAGGCAGAATAGAGTGCTGAGGTACGAGTACTAGTGCTGGTACACAAACACTCAGTCACCCGACGTGGCACAGAGCGGACCAGCGTCTTGCATCTTGCAACTCGGGCGCTTGTCAACTTAATTTATGCTCGATTCCGAAACAAGTCTCCCCTCGTCCAGTGCTGCATTTGGCAAAGGCCATCGATCGACTCGAATCGGATCGCATCGGGATCGGCCTGTCTCCAAGATTGGGGATCGCAGATCGCGGATCCCAGCGCAGTCGTCATCTCATTGCTGTGGCAACTTGCGGCGACATTTTTCATGTCTTCATGTGATCGAAGGCATAAATTATCGCAGATCGCGCAGCGTTGTGTCTCTTCTTATGGTGTCCGCACTCCTTGTACTCCGGTCTCCTCCGATGCTCCGCCAGAGGCATTCAATCTTTGTGTCAACAGAAATTATTTTTAACAGCAACTACTACAACCGGCGGGCAGGCTGGCAGGCAACGGAGGAACGAGTCCCAAGATTAATTGGACCTGATTACAAATGTTTTGTATGGCAAACTAGCTGCAACTGCCACTGCGACTGCAAGTTGCCACGCGGAGGGAGCGGAGGAGCACTTGAGCAGAGTTAAATAAACATTTGGATCCATTAGGGCTTAAATGTGATAATGGTTAATGGTTAACATGGCGCGATATTCCCAGTTTGTGGCTGCGAATTTGCAATGCTAAAGTTCGATTGGAGAGATCGCATAAATGCAAGGCCTTGAGGGACATTCCTTTATGCTCCAATGTTGAGTGATGAGTGTGTTTACGTGATCCGCATGAAATATTTGCCACGAAGAGCTGAAATATTTGCCCAAGATCTGTCGGAGGCATTTCACTTTTTTTTATGAATTACTTGGCATCTTTTGATTATCTAACTTTGAGAGTGTCGCATTATTTTATTGCTTGACATGGGGAATTGCATATAGGAAAAAGAAACAGAATTCTAACTTGGAATTCCATAAGCAATTTAGTTATGGTTTTTAAGAATATTCTTCATTTCTTCTTGTAATTCTTTTAACTTCAATGCTGATGTCTGTCCTTGTAACTTTGATTGAAATACTGATGAAAATATTTTTTTTATAAGATTCGTAGGGAGTTAAAATTATAATCTTGATGATTTTGCATGTTTTCTATATTATGTTAGTAAAAAGAAAGGAACTAAGTTTATAAACCCTTACAGTTTATATGATTTATGAGATCGGAAATGACTCCTTCACAGCGTCCTAAGCTTTTGATTATTATTTCTGAACGTTCTGAACATAATGTTCCTGATCCATTGTTTAATTAAAATTTAACTCCTTGCCGCACATCTAATGTGCATATCTGCGGCTTCCCCGTGAAGATCAGAATACCAGTGGCTGCCGCAAAAGTTGCCTCCAGGCCTCAGGCAAATCCCAGACCCTGCAACTTACCCCCCGGTTTGGCACGAGAAATACCTTAATAGTTTATTAATGATTTTGCTGCCGCTGTTCAAGGCTTTTGTTGCCTTGCCCTAGGTGGAAGTTTATTATAAGCGGCTCGAGAAAAGTGAAGTTCGGGGGGAGAGGGTCTTAACTATCTGCAAGTATCAAACCAGCCAACACTTTCTTTTCACGTTTTTTAAACCAATTATAAAAGTATTCAGTGCAAGAAGTTGCAAATGGGCGGCCCAGGGAGTAGCAACACTTGCCGGGGCCAAAGTCTATGAAGCCATCATGTGGAAAAACACTTAATTACTTTAGAAGAGCTGGCTGCTTGGCACAAAAGTGTAAAGTGCTCGGCCACGCCCCTTCCGATCCCAGTGTACATACATATATACATAGTTCATAAACAGTTAACTAACTAAGGCAAACTGGTAACTGGTAACTGGTAGTTGGTAGATGGTAGCTACTAGCTCTGGTCTGGAACTGGTGGAAGCCGTCAAAGGTTGCCCCTGCCCGCTGGTGGGGAGCCTGACGTGTAGTCGTATTTAAATTAGATTTGCCTGAAATCGTGCGTGATTGTCAGCGGCATGTAGGGGGCCTTGGGGGGGAGCTGAAAAAGTATGGGTAGTAGCCGAGTACCTGAGCAAACACCATTACCCATTTTGCCAAGAAGGATTTCTGTGTGTGCGTGTGTGTGTGCCACTTGAGAAACTTGCAAATTGGATTTCGGTTTTTCCCCCCAGTCGGCGGCGGCAGCAACTTTGAGTGTTAAAGTTCCTATTTTCCCGGGCCCACGTGGGTGCCTCCTAAGTGGCAGAGGTCGTGAGCATTGCTTTTTTACATCCTCCCCAAACCGGAGTCCAGTATCCACTCTACTTCCCGACATTGAATCATTTCAAAATTGCGCCATTTTCTGGGTCAATTAAAGTGAAGCATTTGCTCTTTATCAATTAAGTAAAGTCCAGTGACAGGCTATTGTCTGAAGAGGCCCTCGCGGGGAGAAAACTGAATAGTTGTTTTTAATACTGAACTTTGCATTTATTTACAATGTGAGTGAAGCTTGAGGTATGCAGGTTTCGGTATCTTTAATTTGTTTAAAATATATCAATTAAATAATGCATAATTTATATATAGTATAGTATAATGTTGTTATAAAATAATTCAAGAGCTTAAATAGTAATTGATTTGTTTTATATTAAATAATTCTTGATTGGTTTGAATTATATTTAGCTATTTTTGATTCCATCAAACCTTGAAGATATTTCATATGTTTACAAAATATATTATTCTTGAATAAAGAGCATTCTTAAGTCGATTTTTAAACAAATAAAATGTACTTATTTATTCTTATTGCCAGCTTGTTTTATTCAAAGTTCTGTGTTGGAAAGGAAATGAATCATTTATGGGTCTTTAATGCCTGAAAGCTGTTGAAATGAATTGAAAATTTGTCTTAATCAGCGGCTTGGAGTGGTGGGAACTTCACTATCCCCCTTGAAAGATCCAATTTCACAAACCATTTCTATATCTGTGGCTGCAGACCCTCCAACTACGATAGATCCCAAAAGCGGAAGTATAAATAATGAAATGAAATGGCTGACAATTAAAGCCATTTTAACGCGCATTTGTAGCCAGAACACCGCAGGACATTTATCGCAGCCAAGGACAAGGTTCAGACCGAGTCCTTGCATAACACAGATAATAAATGAGCCTTTGCGGGGCGGCTAAACTGTTTTGACTTTGTTAATAAATTGAAAAATTATGATAATGCCAACGGGGACGGGGACAACGACAACTGTGTGGGCGCATTAAATTAAACAAAAGCAGCTCCCGAAGGACTCGGACTCCGAGGCAGGAGCTCCCAGACTCGTGCAATGCGCAACGCAACATTAAGCAGGCGACGCGTCGCTCCAGGACATTAAGGCCAACCGAGGCAATGATGCAACGCATTCCGGCGACCGTTGAGGACTCCAAGACGCCGCAAATGCGCAATTACACTCTCCCGTGTCCTGAGTCCCGTGTCCTGTGTCCACCCCCTTCGGATCGTGTTCGTATATGTGTCTGTGTCCGCATCCGCATCCCTGTGTAGTGCGTGTGCATATCCTGCAGCCGTCGCCGGTGGCACTGCAATAAAGTGTCACTATAAATAAATAATAACGCCCTCAAAGCGAAGCCAACGGAAAGAGCAGCGTGAGCCGTAGGATAATAGTGGAGAAGGTACAGAACCTGGAGCGAAATACGGCAACTAAAAGATACCCTTTAATCTAATTTTTTCTCTGTTTCATTGAGAGAAAAAAATTAAAATGTATAAGAAAAGATTAGCTCGATTTTAAGTTTCCTTCGAGGCATATATCTGTATATATAATTCATTTATTTATAATAATATCGAAAACATAGATAAAAAAATTTAAATACTTTTCGTACTCAGTGTTAGTAAAAGAAGAAAATATAATTAAAACTCATTTAGCTCATCTCCTATCCTCGATCTGCCAAAGATTGGACATACCCCAAAACTATAACGAGTATACAGTACCAGGGAAACCAAGTATCTCGGCACAAGCGTCGGCGTGTATGGAAGCACAGGCGACGCCCGCTGTGCGAAAATATTGAAAAATTGTAATTGTATCTATAAGATACAATTACAGAACGGAGCCTGACACGTGACCATCGCAACGCATCGCGTCGCATCGCCTCGCAGGATCGAGTGCGAAAAGTCACCAGCGGCGACGGCCTTCGACGACGGCGACACTTAATGGGCCAGAGTTCCGAAAAGCAAACAAAAGTAACGCTTGATTGCGGGCGGATCGGAGCGGGAAAAGGGCAAAAGGGCAACGGGCAAAGGACAGCGGACACCGGGAGCTGGGGCATCATTCATTGGCGAAAAGGGCAGTGCGTAAGCCCTTGGCGAATGCAAACAAACACACTCCGAAAGGCGAAAGGGAAAGCGGATGGAGCGGACAGGAAGACCGGAAGCGACTAACGTGCCACTGCAGATGAGAGATGCCGGGATGTGATGAGTACAGTCGAGATGTGCCGCCCAGGACTGGAGTGGATAAGACGAGTGGGTGGGGATCTCGCTCGGGGGCAGGACAACGGCTACGGCTAAATGCGAAATGTTCCGGGCCAGCGAAAGTGTGAACCTGAAAGCAGATGTCACTGGGAAATGCAGGGGAAAATTGGAAAAAATAGGAGTTTCAGGGCAGAGAAGCACAGCGTGAGGATGGCTTTGAGTGCTTAAAAGGACGATTTAATTTAAAGCAAGGGCTTCAGGGTAAACAGAAAAGTTAATCGATGCATAAACTTAAGATAAATACAATTAAATGGAAGAAAAGTGGTATGAACTCAAAGGCTTTTAATAACTGAAGTATTTATTTCAGATATTTGAGTAAAAGAAATTATTGAAGTTTTATATAATCCCAGTTATGCGACCTATTTGAAATGTTTTTTAAACAGAAACTTACCAGTTAAAGAACAATCTCTTCCATACTGACAAGAAAACCTTAAATATGAACCCTGAGATGCCAAAATCTCTAGCTTAAAGCCGCAGACTCCCCGCGACACTTGGCCACTATTAGTTACCCCATTAGCAAATCTCATTATACAAAACGTTTGATTTATGATTGCAATCTATGAATGTGAGAAACGCACACAAAGCATTTCCGGGCGACCACAAATGCGGCTGAAGGACTCTCGAGGAGGGGCGCGTGTCCTTCGGCCCGGCACAAAGCCAGTCGCAGAGTCGAAAGCGCAGGATCAACTTAAGTGCAGGCCACAAGGACGCACCAGGCAGGAGACAGGAGACAGGAGACGCGTGTCCGTGGCCCAAAGTCGCATAAAGTAATATAATCTCTTATTACAAGTACGGCAAAAGCGACCGGGCTGCCACATGCCGTATGCCACATGCCACATGCCATCCCCCCTTGCCGCCCATTCGGTGTATCTCGCTCACTGCAGGCAGTCCCGAGCCCAATCCCAATCCCAATCTCTCGGCCCGAATTTATTGCCCCTGCAGTGCAATGCGACTGCGAGTGCAACAAGCGCTGGCTCGGAAAAATATTTATAACTAGGCATAATGAACTCATATTTTATACCGGCGTTTATTAACCCATTGATAGCCGAGCGTCCCAACCAATTTATGCGTCTGGGCGCCCGAGCAACCCATTTAGGAGGGTTGATGGATCGAAGGGGGTTGCATGTATCTGACGGTTTATCGTTAGAAGCAAGTCCCGAGCAGGCGGGGCCAGTGACAAATAAATGTCATATTAATGTCAGAAACCCACAAGCAGAATTGATTCGCTGCGGTGCCTGGACCCCAATTTCAGACCCCGATTCCCGACCGTCCTTCTATTCAAATCTTCGCACTGCCCAACTCAAGGGGCAGGCAACATTGCAGGGATTGTTTTTTGTCTGGAGATGGAAGCGTGAGTTTTAGGGCTAAAACAAAGGAAAGAAAAGGAACATTTAAAAAACTTATAATAATAATGATAATAAATAAATAATACATAATATTATATTGATGGGAGAATTTTACAAGTAGTTCTGCAAGACGAATGAAATACATTTAGAATCTTAAGAGTTCAGGTCCATATCCCATGTTTACCATATTCACCTTCCCATCTTCTAAACGTCCGGTTATGTTCAAATGGCTCTGAACGATTTCTGCGAAAATAAATATTAATAAAATTAAAACTAGTCTTAATATTCTCAAACGCAAAAAGTTAAAGAAATTCGAAATATACATTTTCAAAATTCGAAAGCAATTATATATCCTTTTGCTGTGCAAAATAAATATAATTTTCATTTAAATAAGTATTAATTTCTCAAGACTCTATAATAATTAGTAACCATATATTTAATATTCATATTAATTATTCTCCAAATGGAATTCCAACTTTAATCGTGTCACGTGAACATCCCCAAAACCCCCCAAGTATGTGTTCATCCTGCTTCAGCGATTTCATGCGTGCCTCGAACGGCAGGCGTTTTATTTCAAGAATGTCTGCGATAAGCCAGCATTATGGCTTTGGGATAGCCGGAATGGACAGGGGCTCCGGTTGTGACTGGCTTAGTGCAGTTGTAGTTATCGCAACACAAATTGTTCTCAGATATTAAGAGGGAAATTATGGGATAATGGGAGCAAACAGTCCCGAATGGGAATTGGAAACGTCTTTATTCGGCCGGCGATGATTCGGATTACCCATTGTTCATTTTTGAAATATCCGCACCGGTTCAGGCGCAACTTGTGTGGCTTCTGCTACCTCAGTTCGTGTTGCCGAATTTCTCAATAAGCGAAACAATGGGAAACCCGACGCCCATCGCCCGCCTGCCAATTTCACGTTAATAATGCCCGTAAAACGAGCCAATCCCCTAATGAAGCTGTCCGGCCCGAAACTCACCTGCCTGCAGCCCGGTAACTGTGATTCTGGCAAAAAAAAAAAACCAGAGAGTAACTAAACCGTGACCAGGATGACCGGGTCGAACCCCATTGTGTTTTGGGTGAACGCGTGTGGTCGTACTGTCGGTCTGCTCCAGACAAAAGGAAAGTAAACAGCGTAACAGACAATAAATAAACAATAGATTTGTATGGAAGGACTGCTACCTTGTGCTCGTTTCTCCTTCTCCTCCTCCTCCTCCTCCTCCTCCTCTGACTTTTCCCTTTCCAGGACATGCGTTTTAAATTTGTCGCCTGCATAAATTTTCCGCCCGCCTTCGATTATTCCTTCGCATTCATTGTTGTCCTTTCTTGAGTGCGTGTTTGGCCTAACAAATTTCCAGCTAATGCCTATTTCCTTTCCTAGGCTCGCTCCTATCCTATCCAATATCCAATATTGTGTAAACAAATGATGGCTGTAGGTGTCGCCTTACAGTTTCCTCTGTCATACCATCCTTTTTCCCTCAAGTGAGTGTGTGTGTGTGTGTCGCATAGATCATGTCCTGGCAGCGGCGGCAGCCTGTTGGATTCGGTTGCGCCCATTTCTTTTGTACCCTGTAGCTTAAAAATTGAGGATATGTATTATTACATTCTAAGAATGAATATTGAGGTAAGGTGTCAAATAAATTGATGAATGGTTTATATATATATATAGATTTAATAAACTTTATTTATCACAAAGAAATGATAGTTTATGTTCATGTCCTTCGAGAAGGATTCTCCAGCGTTATTAAAAAGAATTTATTTTTTTATAATATAAAAAGGTACAAATGGACTATAAATTATAAGTTGTTTATATACAAAATATGTTCTTTAGAATCTAAAATTATATAAATAATTTTTAACAGAGAGCTAGGGTAATAGGTGCCTCTTATTCGGTACAGTCCTAGTCCCCTTACTGCACTCCAACCTATATATCCCAGTGCGTCTCACTGGGTTGACAGTTGCCAGCAGCTGTTCAGACCATTATCATTCAGTGTTTATCTGTCTCCGAATGCGGGTGAACCTATTGACACAATTGTTTTTGCCCAGGAGGGACCCGGGGTTGGACCTTCTTCCCGGGGTCCGTTTGACAGTCGCACAATTTGCGCCGCCATTCATTGCCCAGGCCATTGTCTCTCCCTGGGCTATTTTTAATTATTTGTATTATGTTTCAGTTGTTTACGCTGATGCGTTTCAAGAGTGTAGCCATAATAACCTCAACCTCTCGATGTCCCCATCAATTTCTCCTCGTTAACGGTGCCCGATAATGTGCGTTCGGATCGTTCAGGAAAGATAGATGTTCGGACGGCAGCTTTTCCAATATTTGTCGATGGTCTGAGTTCGGTTTCACTTACATGGTGGTCTGCCTATATAGTACTTATACTTATAGGGGATCTCTAATGCGGTTTTTGTGTTAGGTCAGTTGGGTCAAACACTTTCCCAAATGACTTTCGCCCCGACTTTTTCCGCCCGAAACCTTGGGTTTCAATTAACCAAACTCCCCCGAACCATCCATCATGCGGCCCCGGGGTCCCTGAGCCACGTTAATACCTTCAAAATTGCCAGCCAACGCGACGGGGGAAAAGATTTACGCTTTATTACCAGATAATTTCATTATTTAGCCAAAACATAATCAAATGTGCCCATATCCGTATCCATCACCGCATCTACCCCTACAGACACACACATGCACACAATTAATTTCATAAGCTTATAAAAACGTGCTAAGGCAAGGACGAAAAATAAAAATCACACAAAAAAAAATATATATATATTTACCTAGAGGATCAGATAAAGCAGGAGGTGCCGCCAGGTGGGGGGGATTTTGGGAAGACCGAAAAACCGAAGGGAAATTATACATAATCCTGCCGTGCAATCAGCGTGTAAATTATATGGGACGAAGGCTGTGTGCCAAAGTACCGCAAAACTTGCTAGCGGTCCTGAAAATAAAGTAATGCGAAATAATCCTCGCCGTGTTATCGCACACACACCCGTACACACACAAAAGGGAGGTCCTGCCACCTGCCCAGCACGACACTCGCCGTGTGCCATACAAAAGCCTAATATCATCGGCGAAGGCTGTGGCGGAAAGCTGGAAAATGCAAAGTGGAAAACGGTAAGCGGAAAGCGCAGTCAGGACACGGAGACAGGATATTTACATAGCGTACAATATTTGCTCACTGTATGTGTGTGAGAGTTTGTGTCTCTATGCCGCCTTGGCCGCGTATGTTTAATTCGAGCCAGGCAATAGATTTGCACAGTGCTTATCGTAATTGTAAGGTTTCTACATCTTGAAGATTTTATTTACAAAATAATTATTTTTTTAAATATTGAACTAGTTTTAAAAAACCCATAATATGGCTAGGAGTACCAAGAATTAATTACAACTGGGAATAAGTCAATAGCGTAACAACAAGATCTATCAATACTCCCTGAACTAATATAATTCTATTAAGAGCTTTAAAAATAATAAAATAGTGTTATAATTGGAAGAAACTTATGCGGAGTTAGAATACATAAAATTAGTTAAACTAAGTATAGATATCAACTCAAAATTCATGTTTTACAAAAATGTTAAAAATTATTCTGCAGTAAAATATAAACTTTTATAAACCATTCTTAATGCCCATTTAATGCATTACATACTCCCATCACGATTTTATATTTTTGAAACGCAATGTATGCCCGTACATATTGAATACATTGTATCCTCTTAACCAAAAAGGGGATGATGATATATGGCTTATCCGATGCTCTGGCTTCGGTGAAAGGCGATCTGATGTGGGCGGAGTCCGATAACAGGCAAAGATATTTATTGAGTACCCAGTTTAATTGGTGGTTAGAAATGGTTTATCTTCAATAAAATGGCGTAACCAAAAGGGATCGAATTAAAGCAATTTAAGCAGAAGAGATCTATTGTGAGATAGAGAAATCTATTTTATTTCAATGAGACTTCAATTGAGGATTACGAAAGCCGTAATTAATTAATTCCCGAAGGCAAGCTTACAATTTCTATAGAACAACAAAGTTTTAAAAGTAAAAATAGTTCTTAATTATTGAGCATATTTTAATTGTAACTTATTTCTATAATATTTAATATAATAAATATAATTTAATTTAATTTATGTAATATTTTGAAAATTATTAAATTAAAAACCCTTTCCATTCGCTTTTCCAAATTAAACATTGCATTTTCCATTCATCGCTATATTTATAGAAGTCTTACAAACAGGATTTTAATAAAGAGTTCATTCGCATTGATTTTTCAAAGGATCCTCCTCATTATCCGGTTAAGTATGGCAGCTCCTTCAATAGGAGTCTGTTTTTCCACTGAGCCCTGAATTGTGATATTTTCTCTTTCATACTCCCTTCTTTACTTTTTTTCTGCCTGCTGCTAAATCAGTTTATAATGGTTTTAATGAAAATTTTTATCTTTTGTTGCCACACACACACACACACATACAGAAATTGAAGCCTGTGCGAGGCGATGAAAAGCCGCATTGTCATCAATTTTGCCTTTGAAAAGGAAAAACACCGGGGAGTGGATGGAAAAAGTAGGCTGACAAGGCAATCTCCTTTGGCAGGGGGCGGCCCTCTCTCCCGGTTTTATGGCACTATAGTCTATGTTATGAAGCAATTTTTAATTTATGCACAATTTTGTTAAGCTGCCCCTTAAATGATTTGGATAAGGTTGTTGGGCAGGGCCAACAAGTAGGTCATTGTCACTAAATAGTGCGGCAGCACAGGCAATTGCCCAGGGGTAGAGCCTCGAGCATAACACAAAAAAAAATATAAAAAAATATATATATATGTGTATAAACCCTAGACGGCCCTTTAAATCCGATTATGTGCCCATGCAACAATTTGGTGACCCTTCTGCGGACCCAAATTGGATTAACGCTTCAGTGGGAATTTATTTCGAGGGAAAAATGAGCCATGCACCGAATCCTTTCCAATCAATTGTTCACAACGGCCCCTGGGCAAAGTCTCGGGTTACGCTCTGCGCTGTCTGAAATTTGAGCCCGAGTAATTCTTCAACACATCTCCAGATACAAGATTCGAGATACAAGATACACGAGCTCGTAGCTGTGTTCGTGTCCATTCGAGCTCGCAAAATCTGGCCATAATTCGTGGAAGTAACATGTTAATTGTGCTATCAATACGCACACACACCTCTCAATGGTTTCGTTGGTTCCCTCTAAAATTGATCTCTCATTCGAGTGTTGTTTTCCGCACTCGTTGCGATTGAATTACACGGCCTGACAGCCGCGTGTTCTATCGCCACTGATTGATTTATCGGATCGCAGTTCCTTTCTAGCGCGGACAAAAGGTTAAGCGGAATATCTCCCGGCTGTGACCCATAACATATTTTTATTGGGATATATTCTCGGCCTGTTATGGCCAGTCAACCGCAGAGCATGAATATATTACGGCGCACACAAAAAGCATTCTGTGCGGTGAAGTCAAGCATGGAGGCGCAACTCCCAGCTCCCAACTTCCTGCCAGGCTCCCTACCAATCTATCTGTTTATCCATCTATGCAAAAGAAATAACTCGTGTACCGCAGCATTTTATTGATAAACTTCTGGCCAAGGTCCCCAGCACTCCGCCCGTGGCCCAGAGGCACACTTCAATGAGCACAAACCAGCTCCACTCGGAACACGTCTGCCAGGCGAAGGACCCTACACTTTTTCCATCCTCAATGCAGGCCAGAAGAGCCAGACCAAGAAAAGCCAGTCAGCGCCAGTTGTCGCAAAAAGTGGAAATAAAATGAAATATAAATCCGAGTCTGCCTCATGCAAATTTAAATCGGCAAAAACCTGCTCTCTAGCCCAAGCCAAAATTTAACTCTTGGAGAAATTTTAACTATAAACTGAAACTATAAATCTTAACTAATATTCAGGAAGATATTTTAGAGAAACATACAGAGATATATTTTTATATATTTAAAATTCAAAAGAACCAAGCTGACGTAGTCCAAAAACTAAGATATTTATACAGTTAGTATCCATCCAAATGAGCTAGACTATTTCCAATATCTTTTCCTATTGGCTAGTAAATCCTCCTCAAGATTGATTGATTGATTCCATAAATATATTCTAATGTAAATACTTAAAAATAGATTATTCTTTTGAGAGAACCAAAAAGTAATTGTTTTTTAAGATAGATTTAAGTTTCCAAATGATAGCTTCACACAAGAAATGTTGATAAAAAGAGAGTTCTCCCTCCATAAATTTCTAAACAAAAAAGAAATACATTCCTGAACTGCTTAAAATAGTTTGCAAGATAATATTTATCACAAAAACTGACCAACACTCATAACAATGTGGTCACTAGACTCGAGCATTTTCAGAAATGAAATTGAAAAGCTTCAACAAAGTTGGGAGTGTCAACGACACTTTGCCTACCACAGAGTAATTGCTTTTTAAGATTGATTCAAATTTCCCGCCTCAAATTTCAAATAATATTAGTTTAGTTGACAGACTGCCAATATGGAATTGCCCGTAAATTTGCAAAACGCAATAGCCAGAGCGAGTTTTTCTTTTTTTTATGCTTCAGAGATGCCTCGTAAATATCTCCAATAAGTGCCGAGCTGGAACTTTATGGCACTTGGATCCGCTGGAGAGGAGCCAACGGAGGACACCTTTTTGGGAAATTGAAACGGACGTGAGCCAAAAAGTGCAACATCGAAATAAACACGGCTGGCGAGTGTGCGGCGGGGCAGAGGCAGAAATGATTAACTGCCGGAGTGCAGGCCTGTTGAGAACGAGTAATGCGAATAATGTTGTCGCAGTCGGGTGGCAGCATAAGAAAAATGAATTTAAATCAATAAAAAATAAAATACACACACTCAAGGAGGTCCCCCGGCTGCCACCTCTCCACCTGGCCGAGAAAAACTAATGAGCAATGCCTACACGTTTGTGGCCCAAAGCCAGAGGCAACTGGCAAGTGGCAAGTGGAAAGTGGCAGGTGGCAGGTGGCTGTACCAGAACCCGTACGTGAGCCAGTTCGTTCTCCTCTCCGAGGAGTGTTTAATTTATGCGCCGCATATGTCGCCACCCGACAGACTTTCCAGGTATGCGCAACATATAAACTCGCAGAAGAACTCCTCGCTCCTCCATCGCCGGGCACGTAGTCCGGACCGAAACTAGACCATGCCGGAATCAACGGGCCTTGGCCAAAATTTAATTAAATTGCCGTTGTGAGAAACACCATTACAAGTATTATTGTTTGTTATTTGCGCTTCTCCCGGCCAACCCCCCTAGTCATAAACAAGTTGCCAGAATAAATGGCAAACTTGCTCCGTTTGTTTAGATTACGGGGAGTATGAAAAAGTTTGGCGAAAAGAGTTATAAAGCTTATATTACATTAAGCTGGAAAGTTGCAAATCATATCCATATCGCTTGGCACAACTATTCAAATTAATTAGTGTGTGTTACTTTTACATACACAGTAATAGTTACAATTACTACCTTTTTCTAAAATCATTTAATTTCCATCTAAAAAGTACCACTTGTAAAGTCAAATTTATCAAGTCTTAAAAGTAATCACGAAAGAAAACCCATAACGAGATTGGCACAAGTAATTCCTTTTATAACTTTCCTGCCATCGAAAACTGCAGGTGAATCCATGGACAACTTATTCAAGTTTACCCTATGGATTTCCACAAATTAAAAAGCCAAACATTAGTAGTAGAAAGGATGCACTGGGGAATTTAATCCGGTTGATACTACCCAAGCAGACCGTACGACAAAACATTTATGCAGGACGACGGCGGCGGCAATCGAAGATGGAACCCAGGACGAGGCAGGAGCACCACTAATCTCCGACCACATTCAATAATCTGGCATGAACGGGGCAGGATGGATGGTGGAAGTGGAGAGCTGTGGAGGCCAGAGATAGTGGGCACGCCAGTCATGCATGGCACTTAACCCCTTGGTGGCCCCCATCACAGCACACCAGAAGATGGGGCGCTTTAAATTATGCCAATGATTTGTTGCATAAAACCAAGTGGCAAGTGGCAATATGGCAGCCAGTGGATGGCCCAAAAACGAATCCCCCAGCCGACAAATTGTGCAACTGCAGTCAGCCAAATCCGAAAGCCAAAGCCGAAGCCGTTGCCGTAGCCAAAAGCAGAGCCAGAGCCAGAGTCAGAGCCGGAGCCAGCGTCATAGCCAAGTCAAGTAGAGCTACGACCCGCCCCTCGCCCCTTTTCTGGCTGTACTGATTTTGGCAGCAAGTGGCATGGCCACATTTGTCGGTTGAATGGAGCTGCACCGCCCACCGTCCTTGTTTCGAGTCTGCATAATTTTTATACCAAGCCTTGGCACCGCTTCCACTCCATTCTCATCGAGGACCACCAGCTGCCTGCCGGAGTCTGACTCTGAAGCTGGGCTTCAGTTCCGGGCATCCTGCATCCTCGGCACCCCAAAACATCCTACCAGCATCGGTAATGGCCGAGCGGCAGCCGCATTGCATTGACAATGGCAAATGATTAAGTTGCTTATTCGACAAATTGATGTAGCGTTCGCTGCATCCCAAAGAGGAGTTACTATGTGTGTATGCTCCTGGGCTCTTGGGGGTCTGTATATTCCCAATATAATGGCTTTAATGGCTATTGTTTCAAGCTGATGCCAAACGGGGGGGGAAGTCTGTGCAATACTAGTGCCAAGAAAAACGAGTTAGGAAAGCGAGAAGCGTCAAAAAATCAGTTGGCAAGATAAACCAAGTTTAACAGCTGTAGGAATATATTGAAATTATGAATGAGATACAAAATCTATGAGATACAACCTAAGGATGGCAGGAAGCTATATGGATATAAATCGATATCCCAACGTTGCGATAAATTTATATTCTGTTTGATATATCGGTTGTAAGTTATGAACAGTAAATGTTCCAAAGGAGCTTTAGAGATGGTTTAAATAAAACCAGTTAAAAATGTTACGTTAGATCCTAAATTCATAGTACATTTCCTAGTGTCCACAGACATTATTTCCACTTGATGAACTCAAATAAAATCCTACAACCAAGCTGTAAGTGACAACAATTCCAGCAAAATTACTCCAGTTCGACAGCTCTTGATTAGCCAAGTTTATAAATCACATGAGCGAAACGGAACGCTTAAAACACAGATGCCTCGTTGGGGCAATCAATTTGCCGCTGCCCCAAACCAATCTCAAGTTCGGCGGATGTTTTATGAGCCCCGACTGCAGAATTTAGCGTCAACACAAATAACCAGAAGTAACCCAACTCACTTGATTCTGGCAGCCAAACTCGTACATAGGCGAGGCGGTCGGCTGCCATACTGGCAACAATTAATCACACCAGGTCCGGCATATGTGGGAAATTTTCGGCTAACTCGCAGTCCGGACCGAGAGGAAATTGAGGTGGAAGCTGGAAAACAGTTTGCGATGAATAATGACAATTGGCAGAAAGTCAAAGGCAAAGTCAAAGGCGCCAAGTGACGAAAAGCGGCGGTGGAAAATGATAAATGAATGCAGGTGGCGACGCTCTTTTTTCGGTGGGGGAGCGAAAACAGGGAAGGCAAAAAGGCTAATCGATTGACAACGTCGGCGAAAAAGTGGGAAAAGTTTTTAATGATTTTTCAAAAAGGCGTTATAATCAAAGGGAAGAGCGTTACATCCCAGCTGAACTCCGCCAGCCACTCGAATTCATAGACAGTCTGCGACTGGAGGCACGCCCGAGTAATTCAATAAAACTTTGCGACAAATGAAGCGGGAAGCTGGTCCTGTGGGTGAAGTTGGGTAACCGTAACTTCAATCAAGCGATGGCTGGCAAATGAAAATCATTTCCTTCCATGTCATTATTATGTATTTTAAGCCAACTCGCGATGGATTTCACTTTCCTGCACACGGAGAGAAAAATATGGAAGCTCAAAGTGGATGTTGGGGAATTTAAAATAAGAAATTTTTGTAAGTAAATGTTAGAATATCTTTGAGAGTTAGTGTCCCTTATACTATGAATGGAATTTGATGTATAGTAAATATTAATACCAAGTTATTTATAATAAGTACCAATATTTATTTCACCTAATTGTTATCTACTTCTTTACCAAAAACATCCTTTTGGTTTTCAAAAGTTGTTAAATAAGAACTGTTCTTTGTGTGTCAGTGGCTTTGACTCATCGACACAACTCCAGATACGGCTACAGATACAGATACAGCTGCGGATGCAAAGATATTCGGAGCTGAGATACAGCGGTCTGCCCTTCGTTACACCACCGAAAGCAAAAGAAATTTTCCTTTGGCGTTTGTCTGGCGTTGTATTCTTTCCGTTTCCGCTTCCTTGGCCGTTTGCAGTTTTGTTGCTGACGCTGCTCGGTCCTCGGCCCCCTCGGTCTTGCCTTATCCTGGAACTCCTTTCCCATTTCCCCCGTTTCGCATTTGCCAGCGACGGCGGCAATTTGGAGAATTTTTCACATAAAAAATAATAAGAAAAGTTGTATGCTAATGTTGTTCTCTGTTCTGTTCGTCAGTCGAGCTTCTCGTCCTTCTGGTCCTCCTTCACGCCGCGGAGCGTATTGAAAAAGAAGAAAAGAAATTGAAAAACAATTTTTGCATTTGGCATTTTCACAGCGGGCGGGAAACGAGGATGGGGTTTCGAGTGGAGAAAGTGGCTTAAGCAGCTCTAAGCTTAAGAACTTACTATGGGCATGGCAAACTTTAACCCTAGGAAAAATGGGGTAAACATGCTTTGCTTTAATATATATGTATTTATTTAACTATTTTAAATAACATGTATCTAATAAGAGTACATAAGCAAAAACTCTATTAACTTGTTACCAAGGTAATGTTAATTTAGTTCCCAATCGGAAATGTCTACCCTTTTCATTTTATTTTCCAGAGAAATTAACCCAAGCTTAACCGCTTTCATCAAAACACTCCCTTCCACCAGCTATTTAGGAATTAAATCTTTAAAAGCAATACCAAGCGAACTTCATCAACTTTTTAATTAGTTTTGCAATCGAAAGCAACAAAAAAATGAAACAAAAAGTACACAAAACTTTTGCAAGGGAACCGAGCTGATGCAACAATCATAGGATTCATACCAGGAGCTGGCAAACTTTGCCTTATAATTTCAAAGGTAAATATTTATTTTTGAGCTAATGCCCCGTGGCCATAATCAACAGCTTGAAAATGCCCACCGAACCGCACTGAACCAAACTGGACCGCGTCGCGCTTTCGACAAAGTAATCAATTTTTGAGGACAGGCCAAGCCCCGACCGACTTTCAAAAAGTTGTGATGCAGTTAGCCAAAGCCATCAGCAGGACGAACTCGCGTCCTGCCACTGAAACAGTGAAGCCATTTTAACTGGTTTTCAGCTTATTCTGGGTTATTAGTAGATTAATTTCAAGTTGAAAAGGATTTAATTTTACTTTTCTTGATACTTTAGTATAGGCATTAAGTTCTAGTCCAGCTAAAACTGATGATACTGGCTTGAAGGTTTATTAATTAAAGTAAATTAAATAAAAACGTTAGGATATAGTTACTTAAATGTTTTTGAACGAATATATATTAATATGACTAAGTTTAATAAATTATAAAAGTTCCTAAAATGCAGCCAATTGATTCTGTTATATATGGGTAGTGTGGATTTTCAATACATTTGATTATATCTTACTTATACTTTTAAAAATCGTGCTAAAGTTTAATTTTTCTCTTATCTCGCCATAAACTGCATCAAACATTTAGTTAACTATTTAAAATTATTATACTTTGTAAATGTTATTCCTTATTAATGTTGATTTAGTCGCAGTTTAACTTGGCTATTCGTTGGCAACACTGACAGCTCCCCGTCAAACCAACCCACTCCAGTTGATTCACCGCAAAGTTCAGACATCACCTGCCGCAGGGAGGGGAGAAAGGAGTGGCACTCGAACAGGAGCAGGAGCAGGAGCTGGAGCAGGACCCGGAGCAGGAGCAGGACCAGAAGCATGAGCTGAAGCCCGGGGGAGGTACAGGAGATGGCTCCCCAAATGGCTCCCAACTGACTCCACTCTCGCTGACTGACGACCAACTGTCGTCCCACTCTCACTCACTCTTGATTTTCCGCTTTTCCCACTTTTCTCAGTCGGCGTCTGTTGCTGGTGTTTTATGCCAAAAGTTTTAGCGCTAAAAAATTGAAATGCTGCCTCACGTGCCACGAAATTTTTTATATTTGTTGATTTTTGGCTTAGAGTGTTGACCGAAAACAAAGTTCCAGTTGGCTTTTGTTTTTCAATTTTCAGTTTTTTTTCCCCCCAGGTTTTTTTGTCCGCACTCACTTTTCCGCCAGCTTCCTTTTTTTACACCCATTTCGGGGATTCGGTTTCACTGCGACCTCTTTGACGATTCGGTTGCGTTCAGTTATTTGTCCGGGCTGCCTTACCATTTTGTTCATTTTTTAATAACTAAATATCCTTTGTCCGCCCCACCCCTGGCCCGCAGTTTAATTTGATTGAAACGCAACTATTCGAGCTCACTGTTTTTTGAGCCCTTTGATTGGGCTATCCTTTGACTCCATAAATCTTTGCCGACCGCAACGTAACTTCTATGGATATTAAGTGACCGTGGGTAAATTCACCAAAAAGTCAATAGGATGCTCTTTTCATCGATGTCACGAGTTTACTGCACTCTCATCGATATCACTTCAAAGTTTTGAACTTTTGGGAGTTTTTCCGTACGGCAGATTGGTCACAAAGTCAAACATCGAAAAGGGTATGGCTCTTGCAATTTCGATTGGATTTGCAATGGGTCTTAATAGATTATATGTTCATTGTCTCAGAATTATGTAAAGCTTTGTATTGGTTTTATTTTAAGCTTGGCAATAGTAGAAAAAATAGTAAGCTTTGTATGCATTACCTATAAAGTTTAAATTTATTTATCTTTCGGATGTAAATACCAACTCCATTTGTAGAGTTTTAAATAATTAAAAAGATGCTGTATATAAACCAGAAATATGCTCCTGCTGCTCCTTGTTCTCTCTTAAAAATTTAGCTCTGAATTTATGAATTTATGCATAAAGCTGGAGATTTGTGACTCTGTATAAGCCACTTTCCTGCGGAAACCGTGTCCTTGGTGGCCTCGTACTTATTAGCTTTCGATTTGCGTAGTGGCTTTAGCTAAATGCTATGGCAGCGGGCACGTGCCCGCTTTGAGCGCTTTTTAAAGGATCTCTCCGGGTAGACAGGGACATTAGGAGACAGGACGAAACTAGTCTTTGCTCGTTGATGGTGTGACGGGCATATTAAAAAGGGACGCTGCCAACATCGTGTCCCCAGCATGACGTGCCAAAAACTAAGTAGTGTCAGCATGGCAATCAAAAGGCATGCCGTGACCTGAGCCTGAGCCCCTCCAGGTGTGCAGGTGTGCGGACAAGGACTTGGCCTATGTAAAGTAGTCACTGACTAAAGCAGAACTTGACTTACAGTATGATAACACTACAAAATAATATTTAACATTTTCTGATTGTATTTAAATCCGAACGAAGAATATGTGAAGAAATATCTCACTTCTTTTGTATACTCTACGTTCTTAAACATTTTGATACAAACCTATTTATGAAGATGCATAGTTCATGTTTTGGAGGTACCACTGTAGTCGGAGGCACAGGGACAGCCCGCTCTCAAATAGGCAGTTGGCATTACATGCCTTTTGTGTTGCAAAGAGATTGGTTCGGTTGCGTTTTCCTGGGTTAGGTTCACTTGGGGTCGGGGTATGTGTGTGGGTGTGGGCTGGGGTCTTTGCCTTACTACCGGGGAACAGGGACGTGCGGGGGTGGTAACCAAACAACACATTGCTCTTAGAGTGCGTTGTTTTAGGCTAAGTGACGGGCGTGGTCGGCCTCAATGAGAATGCTCTCCTTACGCCATGGAGTGTGGTTTCCCGTGCCCCACTCGAGGAGGAAGAAAAGCCAGCATTTAGTTTTGTTTTTTAAATATTATGCACGGACGTTTATTGAAATCGTTTTTCTTTTGTGTCTTTGCCATAGAAATCATATGGATAACTTAAGAACTAATGCAAACTGCTTAAGTATATTACACAAAAACTTACAACTCGAGACTGCAAGGGGCAATAACTTAGGGTTAGGGGTTAAGGGTTAGGGATCGGGATCGCTTGTGCTCTAACATTAGATAAATATTTCAAGTCGTACTAGCACTACGGTCTTAGACATTTACACGCGAATACATTCACATAGATATATGTTCCGGTATCGTATTGGTATCCCATTATAATGACAAACTTGCAACGCTCTCATTGAAACTACGATTTTGTTGTCGACCTATCCTAGTAAGGGCTTACTTCGGGGTTCTGGTTTTCTTCCGAATGTGTGCTTTAGCAATGATTACCATATCAATATTTTCGAGTCTCCTGCGACGCAGCTTGAAAACTTCTTACTGGGCTTCTGCTCTGCTTGGCGAGAGAAATGTGTGTGTATCCTAACAGAGAAATCCAATTGGTGTATAGTTCTGTTGCTTAATCCTAGTTCTTGCATTGAAATGTCACATGTCCTTACTGACTAACCTAGCACTAAGAGTTATTTCGAGTACAGTTTGGATGGAGAGTTTCCAAACAACTGTGTCACCCTCGTCCTCTCCATCCAACGCCTGCGGTTGGGCATCGCTCGTGTAAGATTGCTGCTAACCCCTATATATCTAAGCACTACCTTTTAAATATGTCTTTGGGAACAGAGTGGACGAGGTGGTCTGCTGGAAAATCTTGCGGCGCCGCCTCTTGTTGTATTTACAGGTCTTGGCATGCTTCAGCACCGCTGGTTAAACATATCTGGTGATCTGAGTATGGAACTCCGATAGGCAGATCTGAAGCTGGCTGAACGAGGGCCGTTCGGCTGGCATCGAGGCCCAGCAATAGGCCATGATCGTAAATCTGTAAATGGGGAAAGCAAATAAATTAGCAAACGCGTCTTAAATAATCTTAAAGTATTCAATTTACATAAAATATGAGGTGCCTTAAGGTTAATTCTACAAAATAAAACTATACTCCTAACTGTGGTGTTGATTTTGTACTCGAATAAGTGCTATATATTAAAATTTTCTTAGTCTAAATTATATACAAATACTATTTATTGTACTTACAGCTCATCTGGACAGTTGAAGGGCTGGGCCAGCCGATAGCCATCCTTTAGATAGTGCTCCATTTCGTAGGGATCAATCTCGGCGTAGGGCAGCTTGCCCAGTGTACACATCTCCCACATGAGGACCCCAAAGGACCACACGTCGCTGCCCTCGTTGTAATGCGACTTCTGCAAGGCCTCCAAGGAGAGCCACTTGATGGGTCTGTACTCCCCATCGCCCAGCGAGTTGTAGTCGCCCGGGAAGAGGTCACGACTCAGGGCGCTGTCTGTGAGCTTTACGCGCAGCTGATCATCGATCCTATAAAAGAGATAGTTAAAGATTTAGATATAATAGACATTTATAACTTAAGTTCCCATTAATAATTGAATAAATAATAATGTAAAATTTCATATAAACATTGAGTTTTTAATATGAATACTTACACACAGTTCCTGGCCGCAATGTCCTTGTGGATAACCCCATGGTTGTGCAGATGCTCCATGGCCATGGCCAGCTGTGAGGCCATCAACACTGTCTGAATGGTGGTCACGCTCCTGGCATACGACGGATCCTGCAGGAAGCTCTTCAGATTCCTGACACTACCAGTGGCGGCATAGAGCACGAAGGGCGTGGCATAATCCTCAATTGAGATGCCAAGGACAGAGAGCACGTTCGGGTGCGAGGCCTCGTAGAGCATCATGGACTCCTGGAGCAGGAGATTTACTTGCAGCTGGCTGGCGTGCTGGGCCACGGTCTTGACCAGTACCTCCTGGCAGTCATTGTAAGTGCCGCGATAGATGCGCCCAAAGTTTCCCTCCTGGACGAGACAGGAGAGCCGGACGCGGCACTTCTGGACGGTCAGCTCCTGGAGACGGCGGTTGAACTCCTCAGGCTCATGCTCATATTCGCGAAAGGGCCGCGTCAGAGTCGCGTATGTGGGTGTGATGGTCGAGGGGCAGACATAGATCGAGTTGTGGGCAGTCGAGGATATGGTGGGAAGACGCTGGAAGCTGGAGGTCTTGATCAAGTGCACCCCGTTCGAGGGATGCCGCTTGGAGGGACCCTTGGCACAGTAGGCGATCAGTATGAGGGTAGAGACCAGCACCAGGGCCAGGATACCGCCAACGATGAGGGTGACCACACCGCTTGCCGGCGGCACAAGGTTCTCCCTCAGCATAGGATCGAAGTCCCGCTTGGAGCCTCCGGAATTTCCCCGGCCCCCGTTCACCGGTGACTCTGTGATCACGGGCCGCTTCTTGTCCTTCTCCCGGTCCGGTGACAGGTGCCCATTGGCCACCACATGCTCCTCGTTGCGATCCACATAGTGCACGTCGCTGTTGTGACCTCCCAGTGCCGGCTGCAACACATCCAGATCATCGTCATCATACTCCTCATGAGCACTGTCCTGCTCCTCCCTCAGGCAGATCTTCTTGCGCTTGAAAATCAGGTTCGTGTTGTTATTTGTTGCCCGGTCCAGGATCACCTCCACGTTGATGGTTACGGTCACCTCGGCATTCCTGGTGCCCGAGCACTTGAGGGCAATGCCCCAGGTCTGCGGCTCCATGGGCACATCCCCAATCCGGGAAATATTCAACTGGGGCCGTGGCAGCACCTCCGTGTCCGAGGTGGCGATATTGATGCTGTAGGGCAACGGATGCTCCACCAGCGACTGCCACGTAAAGGTCACATCGCTGATGTTGGCCGGCACGGGCACGGCGAAGTTCAAGGCGTAATCATTGATGGCTCCCTCACGTACATAGTACAGCTCGGCAGAGACGCCTGGAAAGGGTTAGGAAAAGAGAGAATTATATTTAGTAAGCTTGTGAGAAAATCCTGTAAGAAGTATTATAGTAATAATAATACTTAATAAGGAATTTCTAAATTATATCACACAGTGCCTTCGGCAAAAAAACGCGGCTTTTAAATTAATAATTCATACTTTCAGCATTTAAGAACCATATCCTTGGTGTTATTTATTTATATTAAAATCGGTACTACAACTATTTATTCTCAGTGGAATGCTTGTTGCACATCACATCAACGCTGAACCGGTGCTAATCCCATCCAGTCACTGGCAAAATTAATGATATATTTGTGGGCCAAGTGAATCGGAGAAAAACTTTTAGCTCAGTCACTCGACCCGACTGCGTAATCAATCAACAGGGATAACAGTTTTCTTCTGCTTGGCGGGGGCGTGGAAAATTGATTTTCACCGAAGTGGATCGGGCACGGGACTCGGGCAATATCTGTCCGTCGAGACACTTTAGTGACATATTGAAAGAGTTAAATGGCATGCTGCGCGCTCTGAAAGTGATTGTCAATATTCCGAGCCCCATCCTTGTTCTGTGTCCTTTTTATCGGAGACAATCAACAAATAAGTTGGCTAACAATAAAAGGAGTGTTGGAGAAGGACCTTAAAGACATTGAGATCTAAGGTTCTACCTTAAATTAGGGAATATTTCTACCTAATTTTGTTGAGTGAACAGTAAGGGCACCCACGTCACACCTCCTGGCACCTGTCCAGGGAAACCCTCACCGGTGTTATCTGTAAATTGATCTGATAGTTTTGACAGCCCGTGTCTGTGTGTGCAACCTGCAACACTGTTACCTGTCCGACAATGCATTTTTAATTAAATTAGCCATACGATTACGAAGGAGGGTTGCCCCGGCATTTGATGCCTTTGCATCTGCGAGGCGCCTCCGTGGGATACACAATAAATCAATCAAATTATAAAAAACCGAACAGAACGCAGAACAGGAAACGGGGAACTGAGACAGAGACCCCTGGCCGAGACACGCGACTCCCTGGGAATGGTGTGCAGGTGGAGGCGTGGTCGAGTGGGCAGGTTAAATGTTCATGCTTAATTAATGCCGATGTAGTTGCTGGGCGCGTTGCATGTTGCTGCTGCAGCGTGTGTTTATTTTAGATTTTTATCGCTCCCGCCGTCGCCCGGCCGCAGTTACATTTCATACTTGTACATTTTATTTTAATTTATGCCACTTATTCCTCGCTCTATTCATGCCACCGGGAGCCGGAGGAGCGCATAAAGCGGTCCGCATTATAAACACATATATATCGTACTAATTAGTGGGGCAAACCCCCAGAAGTCCCCTTCGCACGCTTCGTCTGCACTCGGAAAATGTAATTAGTAAGCCCAGAGAAGGCTTGCAGGAATTCGAGGTCTAGGGGTAGATATATGTTATATATATTATATATGAAAAACTGTCGCATAATGAACCCGGCTAAGCCAGATAGTGAGCTTATGATACCTGCGCCGCTGCGTTGCGGGGGGTCAAAGGGTTTAATGGGCCTCAGACATGTGAGTTGCAGCTCATTAAACAGAAAAATAACTGCAAACTGGAGATGTTAACTGAAATAAATGTGGCGATAAGAGGCGGGAGTTGGGAGAACGCTCAACGTTATTTACTTCCTCTTTATTATATTAAAAAAAATGGAGTGGTAAGAATGCTAGAATTAATTTAAATAAGTCATAAAAGGTTGTGACTTGTAGTTAATCATATCTGCTCAAGTGAAATCTTAAAAATATTAATATAATTCTTCATATTCTCTTGAAAGCTCTTCAGTTACCATTATCACTTTTACATTTTCTTGGTTTTATACAATTTTTCATCAGCTATACATAAAAAGCCTTATGGGTAGACATACTTTTAAAACTATAAAACCACACTCTGCAGTCTTATACACCCTTAGCTTTTGGTGCTTTTAATTTCACTCAGTCACCCATTCTAACATTCAACTTTGAAAACAATTACAATTAAAATTCCGCAGATGTAAAACTTTTTCTCCCCTTCCCAGCCCTTAACACAATTATAGACAAGTAATAGCAATTTACTTTGAGGTGCCCCATCAGTCTCCCAACCCCTCGAGCTACCCTCGCAACGCGTTTTGCATTTCAACTCGGTCTGGTGCTAATTAGAGCTGATTGCCCAACAAATGAAGTCGATACCGAGGGATACCGGGGGATATTGGGGATGCTGGGATGTTGCGGGGATGCCAGGTGCCTTGAAGGAAAATCGATTTGGCCAACATGAATTCACGGGGAACAGGACACCGGGGGGACTCCCCGGAAAAAACTTCCACTTCGAGTGCCAGTGACACATAAATTCAGCGCGCTCAGAGAAAAGTAAAAGTTGTTCAAGCTGTGCGAAAATAGTTTCGCCGTTGCGGGAAAAACGGCAAGTGGAAAGAAAAGCAATCGCTTTTACTCGCTGGGTGTTGATAAGAGAAATGAAAATACGGGAAAATTGTTGAAAGAGGTACAGGAATTTTCACAGGATGGCGGAAAGCAGTTTGAATTCAAGTAATTCTTTGCGTGTTTTTCAAGCTTTAAGGGTTTGAATTTTGGAAAACTACTAAATATAAATTCAAGCTACATATTCATATATTTTTAGAACATTTTCCCATTTTATTTCCTTGCAAATTCAACTCTTTAAGCCCCCATTTTGTTGGCGAAACGAAAGCGATTTGAATTCATGGCACGACATCTATTTAATTTCAATTACAACCCTAAAAATGCCATAGCAAACGCATCAACCGAAAAGGAAAATTCTTCCACACACACACACTGGGAGCTCGGAAACCAAGGGAGCAAAAAAAAAAGTGAATTGTCCGTTTTTTGCGTTACCAACTGAATATTTTCCCCCTTTTCCTTTCAGCAACCCGTCCAGATCCTAATTTATGCAAACCCAAGGCAGACATGAGCGAGATTTCCAGCCAGGCCAGGCCCAGACACAGAGATGGAGACCAGATCACACATAGTGGGTAGTTTGGATATCATTTTATGCTTTCTTAACATATTTTTTGCCCTTGTTGGTGGCTCGCCCACATTGCGTCACTCGCCGGCTGCGACGGATTGGGTCCGGGGGACTTTGCAGGCCATAAATCCGGAATTGTCTTTTGACACATGAATATGTTGTGCATTAAAGCAGACCCGGGCGGAGGACGAGGGCCCAAAAGACACCCCCGCGCCGAAAGTCAGACGACATTTTTATTACGATCTGGGGAGCGAGTTATCCGCTGGATGGCCCGCGGCTGATGATGACATTCGCCTGGGCACTGGCCTAGAAGCTGATGCTGATTTAGGGTCATTACCGCGGGGTCTGGGGCTTGGGGAAGGGCTTGTGTCGACATCTAATGGGCTCTGCCATTGCCATTTCCATTTCCATATCCCTTTTCCCTTTACCATCTGCATACGGAGCCAGAGAGCCGAGAGCCGAGAGTTAGTTAGTCCAAGCCAGGGGCAGGCCATCATAATCCAGGCGGATTCAATTTGCTGGCCTCCTTTGAAATCGAGAACTATGCTGAGGCTGGGAAACCCAACAGCCCATTGTCCCTAACATGCAGCTTGCAATTCGCAAAATTATATGTTGGTCGACGAGGCTGATTAAATCTGCAGGCAATCGAGGCCTGACTCGAGAAACTAAGACTCAATTTTCCCATAAAAGGTCAAGAGAAGTCTCAAAGAAGGTTACACTGACAACAAAACAACGCGAACATAATATGTATGTATGGATTTTTATATAATTATCTGTAAACATTACAAGCTTCTGCTTGCTGTGAGCTAAAGACTGCTTTAATTTTCATACATCATGCATATAGTTTCCAATTTAGTCTCGCTAATTTCTCCCGGTGCAGAAACGGCTCAGAAAAAGGTAATTTTTATGCCCAAATGGTCATGATTCGTGCTCGACTACGTTGGCCAGACATTTGGCCAAGTCTTGTCTGGCCAAACAACTTTACTTTGCGCGGCTCCGATCCACGGAGCGTCAGAGTGTAAGACAAACAAGCCGAAGGACATGTGAAGTGACTACGTCTGACAGTCGGCCCCGTCAGTCCCCCTCCCGATTCCCCCTAGTTCGCAGGGGTTCCCCTGCTCCTGCAACCTACTGTGTGGCAACTTCATCCAGCATCCAGTAGCTGCCAAGTATTTCTATTTGTATTTCATCGCCCCGGTCGAGCAGCTGCAATTTATTTGCCTTGGTCTTTGGTCTTTAGTCTTGGGGCTTCGGTCGGACTCTGCTCCGGACCCTGGTCGTAGCTCTTCTTTTAGTTATGGCCTGCCCGCAGCACTGACGCAATCATCAAGTCCCCATCCGAGCCCCGGTCGTGTGTTTTCCTATACATTATCACCTCGGCACAGGCTCCTCATCGATGTGGCGGATGCCCTCTTCTGGTCAAGACCATAAATTCCGCGCAGAAAGACGGCCGGTGATGCATAAATTATGTTGCCAACTGTTGTTGCTGGACTTCTATGACAAAGTCCATAAAGAAACGCATTACATTTATGGCTTTCCTTAGTGAGATGGGAATGGGAATGTGGTCAAGTCTTCCCTCAACCTTTGTTAACCGATTCTGGTTCTATAATTAAGAATGTAAATTTCGTATGTGTTGCAGCACAAATACCAACTGGCTACAAAGGGATACTTAAAGAGTCTAAGACTATTTTCTCATTAGGGTTTTTTAAGCTAAACAAAATGTAATTTACTTGACCAAAGGTAAACGAAGCTCATTAACTGTTTTTAACCAGGTATTTTTTACTGAAAACGAAAAAAGGATAACAAGCTATTAACTTGACCATTAAATAAGCAACCTTATACATTAATTGTTTGGTTTTTACAAACCGAAATAATTACCTCTCCTGACTGGAACCCATTTGGGTCAAACCGCTTAATTATTCAACCACTAATCTGTAATTAATCTAATACCTGAGCTACTTCCAGATACCTAGGCGCCACCCGTAAGAACCGCAAATGTGAAGTCGATATTTGGCATATAAAAAATAATACCAACCCAGTGAAGGCGTGAACGGGGAGTGAAGTGCACTGAGTCTTATTGACTCATAAAAAATCAAAGGGAGCATTAACAGGCGAGCTCTTAAATTTAATGCGATTATCTGGAGAAGTTAATGTGATTATTATCCAACCAACACCTGTCAAAGACAACGGGGAATCCAGGTAGATGTGGTAACAACACCCACCTAGATACATCCAACAGTTCTGCCTCCGGGCACTTCCCCTGACAGTGATTTCTGCCACAGTATTGGCCATTAACTTGCCAATGGTGCCAAGGTTTCTTTCAATTTTACCAGTCATGCACTGGGGAAAATGTTATTAAAACGAACATAAATTTCTTGCTATGTTCTAAATCCTAAATATGTTTTTTAAATTATATAAATCAAGACTTGAGTTGATCAGGTATTTTTACAACCTCATTAGTAACCATTGCTAAGGGTCATAATTCCCAATTAGTTTCTTGGCCTGCTAAAAGGCTTCAAGTATTTTTAGAAATATAAACCTTAGCAAGTCTGGACTTATTTTCTGTAGTGTTTAGACTAGCTTTCGAGTCGAGCAGCATTGCGTGACGTAATGAAATTTTTATCACCTCTGGCTGAGGGATCTCCTCCGTCTCGTTCTGTATCTGTATATCGGTGTCTAGGCGCTGTCATAAAATTTATGGTAAGTCATAAAGCGAGGGCGGTCCACCCGCAACCGAATGGGATGGTTAGAACTGCCCATGGGTTGGGTTCGGATGGATGGATGGATGGATGCCTGGGGTTTCTCAAGTTCCTGGCGTTTCTGGGGCAGGTGCCGCCACCACCTGGTTGGGCTGGGGGTTGAAGCACTCGGAGCAGTTGGAGCAGCTGGAAGCCCGGGGCTGCGGTTTACGGTTCGGCCTGCTCTGGTCAGCTTCTAATGTGCGTTGTGGATTTGGATATGCATCCAGCCTCCCGCCTCCCGCCTTCAGCTTCCATGGCCATGGGTGGTCCCAGTCAAAAGACAAACCCACAAAGTCGCATGTGTGTGTGTGTTAAGTAAACAGAAACTTCCTGTGCTGAAATTTTCTGCCGGGGCTTGGAAATTTATGAACAATTTTTGACAAGGCAGTCGAGGTCGAGTTTGGCCAACAGCGGAGCCTCCTCGGGGCATCGTCAGCCGGCGGACCGAGCCCGGGATCCGGACCAAAACAAACAGGCACACACAAAAGGGACAAAAGTGGAGGGAAACGCACATATTTTTCAATAGCACCCCGGGGATGCGGTAATTTATGACTCTGACCGAGTGAGAGGAGCTGGTGGCCCGAAGCTCTCCGGGCCGTAGTATTGACTTTTTTACTCCAGCAGCACGGAAAGAAGTAAAACACACACATAGGGAAAGCGAGCAGAAGGCACCACGAGGAGCAGATTAGCATTGTTGCACTGATGTAGGCGTGGCTGCCACTGAAGTGGACATTGTCGCCCAACCTTCCAACCAGCCACTTCCAAACCCGCCGAAAGTTTTCAGCTTTTGTTTGTGTCAAGTGCGGGTGAGAACGAGTGTTTTTGGGTCAAGCAAATATGCATATATATTTGGGTCCTGTTTTCATTTGCCGTTGAAAAGTGGTTAAGGCTTTATCATCTTGTAAACGTGACGATGCGGAAGGCGGGAAAATAAAACGAAAATCCAGCCAAAAAAAAGAAAGGGAGGATTCTGCCACATACGAAACGCCAGGAACAAAGCTTTCACTCGCTTTTTACTTTTCTGCATTTTCCTCTGCGGTTTGCTTTCCTCTCATCAGCTCTGGTGGATGAGTGGAGTTCAGGAAAAAAGAATCTGTTAAGATCTCTATAATTAACACAGCTTAGCGGTGAGATAATTGGATGTGAGGGTGTTTAAGTAATTTACACAATGTTAAAAGCATATTTATTCAAAAGGTTGAATGGTAGGAATCCCGTGAAAAGCGCCACACCTGCTAGTACTTAATAAATGGAAAAGGTGCAATATTTTCTACTTAAACAGCTCCTTTGTAATTTAACACATTCCACACTATTAAAGACACTTATTCCGGCCCAATTAACAAACCATAATGGTTTGTTTTCCACAATTAAGTGTTGCTGAAATAAAAACCATGTCACATTCATTCACAAAATCTCATGCTACTTTTCTGCTCACTTAATAGATTTTCATTTAAATTCATTCACTCAGTTATTCATTGGCTCGCCACCCTTGGTTTTTCCCAACATTTAAATATGTTAATGATAATGCTACTAATGCCCATTATATATGCCTTACTTCCCTCTCATAGCCATGGAGCTGGAACTACCAGACATTTCACGCCCCACACCCAGCAGATTCCAACAATAACAAACCAATGTTGGAACCATAAATATTATAAAAGAAGAGGGAACAGACATGATAATAACCGCGACAAATTCACGGAAGAACGCAAAGCGAATTGCATTCGCCGTGGAACGAATCGGTTGAGTTTCCCGCAGCCTCTCTGCGAGTCCACAATTCACCCTCTGCACAAATGAAATTTATAAATATTCTATATCAACGCTTAATTAAACTTAAAATAAACCGCAAAATAATCAGGATTCAACGACTGGCTCTTCACGTGCCATGTGGAGTTTCCATCGGGCGTGACAGGAAAATTGCCAAGGCAGATGGGAAAAGGAGAGCAGCTCTCCACCGACTCGTCATCCGATTGCAGACATAAATTATATAGGGGAAAAGACTGATGGTCAGATGGTTATTTTGATTAGCGGAAAATTGTGGAATGCATGTCCAAGGGTGTTGAGATCCCCATTAATCTAAGACTGACAAGGCAGATCGGAAAAATCAAAGGAAAATTGGGTCAAAAGAATGCATTGGCATCTCGCAATGTTGTTCGGAGTGTTGCTCTTCTTTCGGGAACTTAGTTTTGTGAACGCATCGGCCGAAAAGTTTCACTGGGATTTGGGAAATAATTTTAAAAGTTTAAGCTGACTCACAAAAGTTTTGGTTAACGTGTTAAACTTTGCAAATAAAATTGTTTTATTCATGTTTAAACTTCTTGGTTGTGCGAGGTACTAAACATAAATAAAAACAGAGACATTCTAATGTGGCAATTTAGTCATTAGTTGGGGAACTCTAAAATATTTATCAAATCTTTTGATATAGTACATTTTCCCTTATTTTTAAGTGTTTCTTTTGCTATACATTATTTTCTATATATTTTTTTGTATATTAACCCCCAGCTAAGTAACCATAATCGCTTTTTTTTTTTGGGTGCACTCAAAGGGGACTCGTCCCCTCCTGCTCCTATTGTTGCTTTCATCTTTGGCTCGCTCATCCCATAGAAACTCATTATGGAACCCCACATGCGCATCGCTTTTGCGGCACTTAAGTGCTCCAAAAATGCCTAATTGCCAGCCATGTTATCAGGACTTGGATGTATCTTTGTGTGTATGCCAGAGATAGTTTATTTTCGAAGAGAGAAAGTCCCCCTGGCGTGGGAAGCTGCAGCTGTTGCTACTGCACTTGTGGTGTGTCTATACTTATAGGCTGGCAGCAGATAATTGTGCGTAAAGTAATTAGCATTTTGGTTAATCGATTGCGCAGCTTTTGTGTGAAATTGTGCCACAAAATCAAGACGAAAATCGATTGGCACGAAGTCCCTGTTTCTACTTTTGTCAACGAGCCTTTCAGATTCGATTCCCACAATCAATACTAATGTCGAATGAATGCCCAACACGTGCCATTGTATTTTCACTTTTCCGGTTTGGTGTCCTGAATGTAAAAGGAGTAGCGTTGAGGCACAATAGCAAGCAATGAAAAAATTAAATACAAAATAATAAAAAATAATTTACGGGCTCATTACGAGAGTCATGTCGAGAGCTGGCTGGTGGTGGTGGGTAATGAAGGCACCCGCCCGGAATTCGCCGGCAATAAAAATATGAGTCCCTGAAGGGTCTAAGGTACAGTGGAACCAAATCAGGCAGCAATAAATAAATATGAGAAACCTATGAACTACAGCTAAGGCACAGAAATATTCTATTTAATTTAATCTTAAGACTAATTTTTTAGACTCTCCTGAAATCATTATTTTTAAGCTAATTTGTATTGTATGCATTTTTAATTGCTTGCTCGCTTTCGGTATGCAATCAGTAAGTGCAAAAGGACCTTCGTTAATCAAAGACCACTGTGCGAGTGCCACCATGGGGAATGTCAGCCTGCAGCTCGCCTGCAGGCAATGGCTGCTGGCTGCTAGCTCCTAGCTCCTGGCTCCTGGCTCCTGGAACACCCCTCCCCTCGGTCGCAAATAAAGCACTCAACGCGGGTAGCTGGCAGGGATGAACGGAGGTCTCCGCCTCACCAGGGGTGGCATGGCTGTCTACTGCGGGACTGAACTGGCTTTGGGACAGCTCTCGGAGGAGGAGGATGGGAAGTGGAATCCACGGCGTGCTCAAGTGCCGGGCCCGCCTGCTTTCCATTCAGTGCCGGCGTTTTCCCTGCGATACTGCTTCTCGGATTTCGCTTCCGGGCACAGTCCTCCTCCTCCTTTCGTTTGTTTGCATACGCAGCGCTGGCAGGACGAGGGTCAGGGACATCAACCTGGGGGATGCACGATGAGGGGGAGCTGCTGTTTGCACAACGCATTTCTGGTCCATTAAGTAGCGACGTTGTTGCAGAGAGGTAGAAGGAGGCGGTGGTGGTTACCCTCCGACCGGGCCCGTTTGTCATTCTTGTGTGCGACTTTTCTCACTTTGGGAAAACGGCGGAGGACGAGGGATAGATGCATAGGTATCCACGAGATACAATTGCTTTTGGCTAGCACGCGTCTCGCTGGCATGCCTTTGTTTACACAGACATTTCATTTGCAGCTTAGCAAATGCATCTGCAGGACAACCATCCACTAATCACCCATCATGATTGTGGGAAAACGAGATTTTCCCTCAGCTTTAGCTTAATTACCAGCGGCGTTTATTTATTTTGTTATTTTTTGTTAGCCCCAGGATCATTTGATTATTTTTTCGTAAGCCTCTAAGATGATTTAGGCATTTCCCAAGGCTTGAGGAGATTTATCCTTAAAAGATTATTTTACTTTCACACGCAATATGACTTTGGTTTTGAGGAAACTCGGAAATTAGTGTAGCAATTCATTTTTTTTTAGAAACTTTTAAGACTTTTAAAAGAATTATATTTAAAATATATGAACAGCAATAGCTTTAAGGGTTTATTTAAATATAAATATAATTGCTACACTTAAGCTAAATGCTTAAAATATTTCTATAAGCTGAAAAATATTCACTACTAACGTTTATCAAGGATTAACTCTGGGATTTCTTTTTTATATGTTCGTTGGAGATTAAGGAATATGCTTGGCATTTTCCCAAGGATAACTATAAATACGAGAGTCTTTATTTCTGATTTAAGCCTCACACGCAATCGTAATTCCTTTTATGAGCCTACTTCCCTTGCCCCCAAGGCGAACCATTATATCCGCCTTTTAATGGACGCAACAATTTGTCTAAGCAGATAATTTCCCAAAAAAAGAAAGAATGAACCCGAAATTATGGAGTTCAACGTAAATGGGGAAAAGCTCAAGTCAATTGGAAGTTATGCAACTCATTCTGGGGGCGGGAATGGAAATGGGAAAATAGAAGACTCTCCCATTTCGTGTCTGGCCACCACTAATCATGCAAAAAACCCAAAAAAGCAACCGAAAAAAGAACCTCACCAAGAAGACAAAAAAAAATAACATAAACAATTGAAACTGATTAAATTAATTTGATAACAAGTCCGGACTGACTGACAGACCGAGCATTGAGGCACTTTAGATACGAGTGCCACAGAGGAGTCTCGATTTGAAAATAGCTCCGCCCGAGAGTTGATATGAGAAGCACTTCAGGGAATCCCCTGGCAAGTGTGCGTGTGCATTGCTAAATTGGAATGTGAAATATGATTTTAATTTAAATAAATTTAGTTTAATTGGAAGCCAACCGAATGGGCTGGCCCAAAGCAATTATAGATTGTTTAAATCGCTTCCGTTTTGTTTTTTTGTTGACCTTTTAGTGATCATATAAATCATCAGATAAATTTCAAAGATTGCCTGGTCACTTGGATAAAGTTAAAGTTATGGCTATATGTATGTATATTTAAAAATAAAAACAAAAAGTCATTCATCTGCCAAATTGATTTAAATCTACTAGAAATGCACAACTAAAATAAATACGAAAAATGTATGCTAATAAACAGGATTCTCGTCTTGGCCAGAACCAACTTCTGCATAAGCTTTATGAAAAACTTTTTTAATAATAACTCAACGCACTATAGAACTTTTTGCCATGGTGGTAGAAATTGCAGAAATAAATCAAATATAGCATGCACTATTTTTTTTGGCAACTGGTGACGATGAAGTTTGCATTGCCATTTATTGGCATTGCAGGCAGGAAAAGTGTTTTCCTTTTATTACCACTTTATCCGATTAAATTGAAACTATTTTTCGGCATAACTTACGAGTGCATTCAAATGGCCCAGCAACTGAGAGGCTTTGTGGAAGTGGGGGGAAGTGATGTTATTTTTATTTTCTTGTCTTACAAAGCCCATTACAACTTTCGAATTACTGAACTTCTATAGCTTCTTGGGTTGCGTGTGCCAGTTAAGGTGTGAAAGCCTGTGTTGTTTATGTTTACGTGGTTATTATTGTCACACCCCGCGACGCATGAACAACAACATCCGCATCCGCAAATCATTTAGTTACTTAATTAAGCGCAAGTGCAGGCGTCAATCGTGGGGGCGTGGTCACCTAACCATAACCGATTTTTCGGTATTGTTGTTCCAAAATATTTACGCAACACACGGCAGGGGGAGGAGGGTGGGGGTGGGTAGGGAAAGCCACTGAAGGGCCAATGACTTGCAATTGCAGTCTGCAAAGGGGGGTGGAGATCGAAGTGCAGGGCTGAAGTTGTGGGTTTCCATCGTTAAGCGGGATTACGAGTGGCAACTGAGATTTGGCCAGCCAGCGAAACGCTGCATGTGCCACTCGTTGCCACTTTGGGCTACATCATCATCATCATCATCATCATCATCATCATCATCATTGGTGCAACAACATGTCCTATGTCTGCTGTTCATTTCCCAATTATGTAGCCAGACGCGACAACTTGGCAACGGGATGAATTCGTACACGCAACAAGAATACGGTGACCTCTTTTCATAATTAATTTGAGGAATTACAACAAGACGAAATTAAAATTTAAGTAAATTATAAATAATAATGTAAAATTTAAAATAAAATAAAATAAATGTTTCTCTAACTCATATATTCATATTTCCATTTAAGTACTGAATATAATAATAATGCCCGCCAGTAATTCTATTTAATTAAAAATAATATAAAATAAATGTTTTTCTATCTAATTATATATTTATAATGTATTTTTTAAATACTGCAAATAATATTGTTTGAGAATTATTATTATAATCATAGTCTACCATTTTCGCCTCTTAAGAAAGTTGTTTTAAAGGAGTACCTTCACAATTAATTTCAATAAAACATAGTATATATTTCTATAGTAACATGAAGTTAATATAAAAATGTCCTATTGTCTTTTAGCTTTAATAAAGTGTATGATTTTATACATATAATAATATTTTAAAAATTAAATCAAGTAATAATTACTATGTTATTTATTTGGTTTGTCAAACGACGGTATTTGTTAATCATATTTAGTTTTGATTCTTTTTTAATTTCTATCTGTATATAAAATTATATACTATAACTTTCAATTGCTAACTGAATATAAGCCATATGCTAACTTTCTCTAAGTGCACCAAAAGACAGGTGGCAGGGAACAAAGAGCCGAGATCCTGGGACCGAGAGCAGATCCTTGTTTATGTTGTCGTGGCAAGTTGGCAACACATGCCGCACGCTCGAGCACATCTAATAGCTTCGATTCCAACTGCAACATTAATTATGCCGAGGGTGAAATATTTTTGGCCACGCACACAAGAGATTTAGCTTAAGTTCTAAGCCCCGTCGTGAGGCTGCCCCTAATTGAGTTCACATTACTTGCCGAAAATATGTTTTGTATTTCGGCCAAATGTTCGCATGCTTTTATTAGCCAAACGTGAGTTGGCAGCAATTTCCATTGTGCGTCGGAAAATCATGTTCGGTTCTTCTGCAATGATGAATCTCTTGGCCGCGCCAGTTGAAAGTGTCAAACCATTTAGAGAGATGGGGTTGAGATTAGCAAGTGTTGATAGACAGACCCGAAACGTGACTGGCGAATGTCGATGGGTTATACGTGGACATGGACCTGGGGATCAGGCTCCGACAGCTGCCAGGGATACAAAGTTGGCAGAAGTTACGCCAGGATTATTGAGCGAAGTGTGAAGGAAACTTTTTGGGGCGCTGTAAAACGGTGGCGAGAGTGCTGAGTAACATTTTCCACAAGCCTAACAATATGGTTATAATTGGTTGTGAAGGCAACACGAAAGATAAGTTAAATCTTGAAAGATGGAAATTCTTAGAAAAGGTTTAACATGGAATAAATCATATTTATTTTACTTAGGGATTCATTATTCATATTATTGACCTGTTTTTAGGTCTGTTTGAGGTGCTTTTAATATGGTTTTAATGGGTTGAGTCAGCTTAAGGATAAGCTAGTTAAATGTTTAATGTCTAGATAGTCATTCTGTTCTAGGATTAAATATTTAATATCTAGATCTAGTCAACTTATTCAATGATTTTTATAATAGGCAGATTTATTATTTAATCAAGGTGCATCATGGCTTACACATCATTAAATTTTCTTTATGTTGAGTTTTCCAGGAAATAATAAACATAAAACATAGCTAGATATTTAAAAATTGTACAACCCATTTTATAAATAATGATGTATACTATAACTCCACATATTTCCATATATTTTATAGCCTAACATACTTAAAACAGAGCCCAGCTCTAATTGGAGTCTGAGAAGACGGTGTCATAGTTTAACCTACTTTTATGAGAGATAAATCTGTATTCTTGCTCCTCTGTCCAACTAGGACTCCTGCAATTATCTAATGGTGTTCCAAACGATGCTTCCAAATGATTTTCCACACACACACACACCTGAAAAGCGTTTTAACTGTCTTTTAAGTGGAGTGACCCCTTCGGTCACTCATTGCAACCGCAAAATCCATCAACTGCACCGACTTTACATATCCGCTCATTTCGCTAACGAGCTGGGGCCACAGGACCAAAAACCAAGCCCCTGGCCCCCTCTTGATCCGCACCTGACATGGTCTACATGGAGCTCAGCAATTTGGGGCGCACACGGAGCAGGGATCGGGGATCGGGTGGGTGGATGGTGTGACCTAACGAACAGTGAATGCCATGCCGCAGCTGCAAGTGCATGAAGCTCTTCTTCGGGCGACCCGCCTTCGCATTGCCGGAGCTGGTGCCGCCGCTGCCGGGTTGGGTTGACAATTTAATTGATGTGCACTCACACAAAGGCTTTTGAAGCGACCGCTAAAAAAATATATGTATATATAAAAAAGAGGTGACACCTACCCGACGTTGCGAACACATAGTGAAGGACCGAAAGTAGGTCAGGCATGCAACCCGCTGTCAGCGCTGAATAATTGGAGAGGGTATCGCCGGCAAACCCACCCAGTCCCGATCCGAATCCCCAAAAACCTGACACCACACAACCCCACAACCCCACAACTCCAAACCCCAAACCCGAGAACCCGAAACCCCAATCCCGATACAACCGCATTTGGAGGAGCTGGCAGGCACCGCTTAATGGGTTTTAATTCTGATTTCGTTTGACACGCGGCTGCCACAACTAATAAATTTCCCCGGAGCCATGTCAAGTGGAAAGCCTCAACTGGCCATCGCCGTCCATCCTCCCACATACCGCACACCAGAGCGCTCCCGCTGGCCATATCACCTTTGATTGATTGTCTGCTGGCGCTCGACGGATGATAAGCGGGCCAAGGAGCCGCTTGAGCGTCCTGAAGCCAAATCAAACATGAATTACGACGAGTAGCAACGGATGATAAGCGGTCAGATAAGCGCCTGATTAGCTCCCGCTGCAATTGCAGCTCCGTACAAATATTTACCCAGTTATTCACAAGTGACGCGATGCAATCTCCGGACCTGTGTATGCACCTCCCTCTGCCCATCAATCACACCCAGGCTGTTTGCACACACACAGACTCGGGTGTGTTGTAAATTTAACAACATAATTTTTGATAATTTTTCCATATCTCCCGCCTCACCCCGTCCAGAGCAAACAAACACTTTGCATGTGTTTTACGACTCCACATGGATTTGTCCCCACTTCGTCGGCGGACGCCTGCCTCATCCCATTCGGGGCTTTCCCTCCGGCTACTGATTTATTTTTTATATGCACTGGGTTGTAAATTCTTTGTTCGGGCCCTGTGACACATTGTAAAACAATTTTCCTCACTTTTATTAGCCCGGCAATCTTTTCTGCGGGATTTGTGGGTGTTTTCTTGGGTCGGAAAATAGCTTGACTTGAGCCAGATACATACGAATTTTTGGTAAAGGAATAAATTGGTGAAAATGGGATTATATCTTCATGGGTTTATGCTGGAAAAGCTTGTATATTTAAAGCTGATATGGTTATTTGAGTGGAAATTCGGCTTTTGTATAAAGATAAAGGCAGTAATCCAATAAATGAACACAAACTTTATTTCACACAAGAGAATATTTCATAAACTCCTATAAGATGTTAGTTGTGCTCTCTTGACTTTCATTTTTTGTCTTATTGATCTTCTTTGAAGGAATTTTTGTGTTTTTAGATTATTTTCAGAAATTCTGGCACATGACTTGAGCAAAAATTTAAATAAAACCAATATTGTGTGAGCAAATAAAAATAGCCATAATACAATCTGTGACCTGCTTGTCAGAAGGCAGAATCAACTTCTCAAGTTGAACCTTGTTGTTCTGGGCCAGAAAGCAATTAGCAGCATGTATTATTTACAAAGGAGTAAATAAATCAGGAAAATCTGTCTTCGTTCGCCCCAAAGCCACGTTGCCAAACTCAAAAGAAACACACAACAGCAGTATGTATATTTTTGCAAAGTTGGCTTTGTGTAAATCAAATTTGGTTTAAGGTCCGACCACAAAACACAAGAGTACCAAAAATTGGTCAGTTAATTGACAAACAATCTGACGGCGACTGGTAGCAAGGAAAAGGGATGTTCCCCATAAAATAAAGCTAAAATAATTGCGTGAAAACTCACCGATTAAACGCAACACCTCGTGCAAGTTGAGGAAGATGTTCAGGTGGGCCTGGCCACTGGCGACCAGGGCCAATAGTAATCCAATTGTCAGGCAGTTTGCGGCCATCTTCGGATCGGATGTCCTTTTGGGTATCTCTAGGGTCTTAGAGTTTATTGTATTTAATTATTTGTAGTCTTTAATAGTTTCTTCGCGGCACTGGCAAAAACTTAATTTTCGCTGCACTTTTGGCTGTTCACTTTTGCGTTTGAATTTGAATTTTATGCGGCTCGCATTTCTGAATCCCGCAGATTATTTGAGCAATTATTTGTCAGAGCATTTGGCACGTTGCCCTAATCTGGCCGTTCTGGGTAACTCGGGCGCACAGAGTTTCCCAATACGAGTCGAACCGAATCAAAGTCTCTCCCGTTTTCCTCGCTTTCCTCGCACTTTTCCGCTGCGAATTCACGTTGATGCGCACACCGTGACGATTTTCCAACGACTGTTCAAATTTGACTGAGCGCGGCAAAAACATCGATGTCACTATTTAAAACGAAATGCGATAGCTTTTCCGACATCGATAATTTCGTGTCCGCTGCAACTTCGAACATGTTCGAGGCTGTCCCACTGGTATAAACAAACAATTGGCCACATACATGCTCCCCAGGCAGCACTCAGCTCAGTGGATGGTGTCCAACCAGCAGCTGATGGTGGACTCCGACGCGTATAACAGTTCATCTGCTCTTGGAGGGGTAGTGGTAATTCTCTCTCTCTCTCTCTTTTGGAAGACCATCCCCAAACCGTTGTGGTTCCATGTCGGCGCTCTACAACTCGTTCCCTTCGAACGCAACCTCAACAAGTTCGCAGGAGAAATCCAATCAGAAATTAAGGTTTTCCAACTTTGTCCAGCAAAGTTATTAAACATTTACGTAAAAATAGAATAAAACCACCATATATTTGAGTTTCAAACATAGATATTCTTCGAGTATTAAATGATTAAACCAAAAGACAATCATTGGAGGGACACCGTTGAGCTCCCGACCGATTTAGGTTAGGATGCAGTCGCACATGCGCTCGATAATGCGCCGGCGCAAGTGCTCCACGCGGTGGAGGAGTTGTTGGTCACCGTGCGCGCCGAGGAGCTTCTGCAGTTCCTGAACCGCCTCCAGGCACTCGCAGTGCTGGGCGAGAAGTGGGTTTTGGCAGAAGAGATTGTCGCAGGTGATGGGGTCGCATTTGCGGAGCGGAGCACGGAGATCCTCCCGGAAGCAGTTGCGGATGTACTCCCGGTGGCACATCTGGCGATAGTAGGCCCGGAGCTGGCGCTTCTTATCCGCCCGCATCATGTCCTGCATGAAGGGGGCGTCCGCCTCGCAGCGACAGCGGTCCATGAACTCACAGATCTCGCAGGGGCATCCTGGGGGCGGACAAGGCGGGCAGCTTTGCTCCTCCTTGTCCTTGACTTTGCCCTTGTCCTTGGGATGCTTCTTCTTGTCATGCTTCTTAGACTTGTCCTTGTCAGCATCTTTTTTTATTTGTTCATCCTCGACCGTGGGCCTGTCGAGACTGGCCCCAGGAGCGGAATCTTTACGAGCATCATTATTTTCCTCGAGAGCATTCTTAGGGGGTTCCCCTCCGTCTGATCCCCATGGAGCATTGATTTTGCCCTTCCACGGCTCATCCGTTGATCCTGAAAGACGCCCGCCCGATGTGGGGAGATCGCTAACGCGCTTAGGCGCCTTGCTAGGTCGTTCTTTTTCGCTGTCTTGCTCTTTTGTTTTATCCTTATCGCCTTTTACCTTCTTATCCTTGCGTGGAAAGTCATCCCCATCATCTGCATATTTATCAAGCTTGTTTTTATTCCTCTTGCCCGTGTCCGCATCCTTGTCCTTGTTTTTGTTCTTGTTCCTGTTGTTCTTGTTTTTGTCTCTGCCTCTATCCACATCCGTATCCTTACCCGTATCCTTGCCCGTATCCTTGCCCGCGTCCTTTCCCGTATCCTTGCCCGTGTCCTTGCCAGTATCCTTGCCCGTGTCCTTGCCCGTGTCGTTGTCCAGATCTTCACCTTTGTCCTTTTCCTTGGTCTTGTTTTTGTCCTTGTTCCAATCATTGGTTTTATCTTTATTTCCCGTTCCATCGGTTTTTCGGTGAGCCTCATCCTCTTTGTCGCCCCCTTCGCCACCGGGTCCACTTCCACCGCCACCACCGTCCTGCCCATCGCCACCTCCCTGACCATCGTCGCCATGCGACTTCTTTGTCCCGCAGCAGGTCTCGTACATCTTGCAGAGCGGATCCGGCGAGGGATCCTGCTCGAAGCACTTGAGGAACCTCTCGAACAGCTGATCGTAGTCCTTGGGCTCTGGACTCAGCTCCTTCTGCTCGCGGAGCCGAAACTCTTTGGGTTGAGGATCGAGCCTGTACTCCGCGCACTCGAACTGAGAGCATGCATCCTGCCCTCCAGCGCCACTGCCCTTCACCGGGGGACAGTACCAGTGACGGCGACGCAGTCCGTGAGGCGTCTTTTTGGGAGGTCGTTCCATGCCAAGAGCTTTGTCTCTGGAGACCATCGACTCTTCGTGCTGGGCTACACCAAAGGGATCGTCGGGATCGACTGGGTCCGTGCAGAAGATCGACTCGAAGGCCGTACGAGGATCCAGCCGTCGCTGGACGATGGGCATCTGCTGCAGCTCCGACTGCAGGGCCCCACGGTTGAGGATGTAGGGGATGCACGTCTCACCGGAAACATAGTCCATCCCAGGGGTATTCCTCGGAGGTGGAGGCGGAGACCGTGCCGGCCTAGCAGAACGCCGCCCGCTGGCCTTCGCCAGGCTGGCCATCAGCCTCTGGTTGAACATCACCGCTTCCGGCTTATTAGTGTGCGCGCCGATGCCATAGAAACCCAACGTATGCTTGTCAGGACTCTTCTGCCACAGGAACATCACGTCATCCTGAATCTCGTCGAAGGGTCGCCCACAGCCGTCCGCCTCGAGGGAGTCGGCCAACAAGGAAAGAGTCCTGCTGGGATTGCAGGTTGATACTGGCGGACGGATCGAGGGATACGTCTCCGCCTGATGGAAGCGATAGTCCTGGCAGTTGGCCCACCTCATCGCATCCCTGGGCTTAGGAATAGCTTCGTCCGCCTGCTGGGAATCTCGCGGGCTTGTTGCGCCATCGTCCCCCACGTCTGCCCCACTGCATTTCTTCACCGATCTCTTGCTCGAACTCATGTGTGATTACCTACTCTGATTTTTTTTTTAAATTACAAAATTTAAATTTTATCTGTTTGCCCTATGAGCTCTGTTTACAGAAAACTGTTTAATTTCTGTCAGGTGAGTTGTCAAGCTAAGGCTCCTCGATCATTGGGATCTTGTTGCATATTGCATTTTTGTATTTGATTATTTAAAAAGCGGAAAGATTTCAACAATATTATCGCTCATACGCAGCGTTGACAGTGGTAAAATATTTATTTTTTAAATCAGTTGACTTTAAAAGAGGCCTTAATAAATCAATATTTTGTTGAAATCGATTCTTTAAAATACTTTTAAGTTAACTATAAACCAAAATACGCTTTTTAATTTAAGTAAATGACTCTTCCAAGTTCAGTTTATTCTGTCAATAACTCATGTATGATAGTCACAAGCTATTAGTGTTTTGTGGCAAATAAATAAATAAATAATAAGTACATATGTGTTTACGTACACAGATAAATAAATTCGCGATATAAACTATAAGACATGGAATGCATAAATTCATTGACACATATAGTAAATAATAGGAACATTAAACATAAAAAAATTGTATATAAGCTGCACGAAAACAAGTCTTATTCTAGGTCTAACAACTTAAAGCGTATTTTACCCCTAAGGGGTACTGCATGTGGGGTCCAATACTTGATATTTTGACACTTTACTTTGGCCTTTAGTTAATACCCTTGCAATTACTATCTTGGTTGCTACTAAATAAGTAGTAAATATAAGCACGTTAGCCCTCCACCTTGAGGAGATCAATGGAGCTCAAAGTGGTCTCGATAAGCAAATTGTAATCCAATTCGTTTAGACTGGCCTTGGCCGTCAGCAGGTCCAGAAAGGAGTCCAACGGTGTCAAGGCTTCGGCAGTTAAGTCTGTCAACGAGAAATGTGTTTCCTATGACAATTGCGATCCATAAAAAGGATAATGGTTTGTGCAAATGGGACAAGGACACTGGCGAACACTGATCAGCGTTGCTTACCAGTCGGCGATGATTCGATCTACCAAGTAACACATAGCTCGCCATGCTCAGGAAGGCCGTGGTTAAAATAATGAACAGAAAAACCAAAAGCAGCGAGTGGCAGACCACAGTGTTGGGTTTGCCCAAGGCTGAACGGGATGATGTGGGTGAAAAAAATGTGCAAATGCAAATGAAATGAAGGTGAATTAAGGTGGAAATCTCACCGCTCCTGGTATTGTTTCGGGACTGGTTCGCGCAGACTGATGGCCGCTGCTGCTGGTTGGCTTCCAGGAGCTGCTGGCCGGACAGAATGTTCGCCGCATGCTCCCTGCCACGGATCATGAGGCTGTCCGGATGCTGCCAGCATTTCAGCAGGCGCTGAGCCCTCTGCTTGGGCAGAGCCGACAGCAGCGACAGCTTTCGCTCGATGCCCAAAGGGGAGTCCTCGATATCTATACAATATATACGCAACGAAATTAGGGAATCAACTTTAAAAATCAAATAGGAAACCTACCAAAAACAATGGCCTTCATGACGTCCACCTGCAGTTCAAACACATGATTCTCCACATACTGAAGGAACATGTTGTAACCCAGGGCCCGATAGCCCAGGTAAGTGAAGAACGAGGAGAAGCCCTCGGGCAGGGGAAAGGCAATCGATTCCACTGCCAGGCAATATCTCTCCAGGATGAGGAACAACGAGTGCTGTTGGCTGGCAGGCATTTTGTCTCTGCAAATATTCCCAGAATTAAATTAATTAAAGTTAAACCTTAAACCAAGTCAAACTCACATCAACTGAAAGCCACGCAACGTTTCCATGCGAGCATCCAAGCCCGCCGCACGGCACACGAGGGAGCAGAGGGCACGGGACAGCTCCAGTTGCGAGGAAACAAACTGAGAGGCCACCGCATGGACATGAGCCGGAGCCTGGGAACGCTCGAAGAAGGTCTCTTTTAACCACCGGAAGCCAGTGTGCGGCTTGGAGGAGTGCTTAACCAAGTGAACGCTCAGCTCGCGCAAGTACTATTAATATTTTATGAAATTAAAAAAGTAATATAATGCAAATAATGTGGATTTAGTTACCACCGAGATGACGTGCTCCTGCTTGCTGGCCGTGCAGCCCTCCAGCTCAATAAAGGGCAGAACCTCATTGCTAAAGGGAAACGCACTGCCGCTGCTGTAGTCCCCGAAGCCACCGCCCGAGCCAGCGTCTGGAGACAGTGGCGTGGTGCACCTGGACAGGGCCTCTGGCTGGTAGCACGCCAAGCTAAAGATAAGCTTCTCCGTCACCTGCTCTCCACTGAAGCGCGGCTGTTCCTGCTTCGCGGACTCGTTAAGCAGGTCCCATAGCCGTGTCCAGATATCCGTGCGGTATGGTGAGAGACGCTGCTGCGGCGATAGGAGCATCATGCTGGTATTATGCAGCGTTTCGTGCGAGAGGCCCACACTTATATCCGCTACCCGGGCCTGAATGGGTCGCGAGGCAATGGCCGTGGTCAGCGGCAATAGCCTCATCAGTGGCTTGGCTTCCTCCGGCAGACCGCGAACTGCAGCCGCATAGCTGCCAGCCACAAGGGCCTCCTTCAGCAGGGCCACCGTGTCCAGGGAAAGCGGACGTTCCAGGATACTATTCAGCAGCTCGGCCAGAACATCCATGTCGTTCGAGTGCAGCAGGAAGTAGTGGATGATGCTGATTCTATTGTCCAGCGAGCTGTCGTTGCGGAAGGCCTCGATCAAATGCGACTTGGGCACGGTGAGAGATACCAAATCCAAGGTGGCCACATCGTAGGCCAGGGCTCCCCACTTCCGCAGAGGAACCAGCTGGGTGATATCGGGACTCCGGTTGCTGTGGGCAGCACACACGATATGACAGTTGGGTTCATGCTGCAGTCCCACGTCCAGCAGATGGACAAAAAATGCCGACGAAACCAACAAATGATGCTGTCCGTGCAGAGCGAAAGTGGGTTTCAACAGCCGAGCCTTCTGCCACGGCACCCCAGGCATGACGCAGTGCACCACGCAGCCGTGATGCAGCAATGTCACCGAGTAGGCGAAGTGCACGTCCTTCTGCTCCGACTGCATCGGCTGGTAAAGGTAGTAGTGGCAGACGAAGAACATGCCCGAAGAGCTATCCGCCAGAATGATGAGATTCAGGGAGCTGTCGTGCACGCGCAACGGTACTGCATCATCGTCGTAGCTCGGGCTTTCATCCTCTCTCGAACTGCCTGTGGGCAGTTTGGGCAGGTTGAGAGGTATATTTAGCTGAAAAGCATGAAAGGGATGACTTTAAAGCTTTAATACGAATCTCGTACACGTACCACCGTCTCCGTGGGCTGTTTCTCGTTGAACTGGAAGGCCGACAGTGTGGGACTTAGAATCGGAGCTGCCTGCTCGCCACCCGCCTCCTCCCTTTCGTCCAGCAGACTCAGGCTCTTGGCCTTCGGCTTCAGATGGATGTAGTAGAGAGCCTGACACTCTGGATCCCACTGAGCCCAGCTGAAGTTCCTTGCCAGAGTTTCGAATGTCAGGATGCTGGTATCCAAGCGCCAGGCACTGCCCTCACCGGCGCCAGTCGAGGATGTGGTCGAACTCTGCTTTACCACACAGCTGTACTGCCTGATGGCTGTGAAGGAAAATACGATCCCGTAAATCCCTAAGGGATTCATTCAGAAAACTGCAAGATACCTACATTCTTCGTGGGTGAGCACCAGAAGCTTGTCCTGCCAGCAGGTGCGCGTGGCACTCTCCACTCTCCACAAAAACTGCGTCATGATTTGGCGCGGTGTGGGCTCCGCATTGATGGGCGTGACAGTGCCGCCCTCCAAGCTGCGCACCTCCACAACAAAGGCCTGGTAGAGATTACCTTCGGTCTTCTCCACAAAGGAGAGCAGGGTGACGCTGCTGTTGACGCTCGCCTGGATGATTTCACAGCACTTGGGCAGGGTCCAGAGGAGGCGCAGCTGCTTCTTGGTGGCATGGAAGTGTCCAATGCAGGTCTCCTTGCGCACCTTCTCCGCGTCCTCCGAATACTCGAATATCCAGGACGTGAGCATAGAGCCATCCTGCTCCTGGCCCAAAATGCGCCACTCGTTTGCCTTTTCTGTTCGATGGGAGAACGTTTTTCATTATTGGATTCCACAGCCGTGCCTTTGCCAAAACTCTACTCACCCTTGTAGCCTTGGGTGGCCAGCAGACCGCAGAAGTTGGCCGCCAAGTTCTCTTGGCGCAGCATTTTGGGTTTTATTTATAATTCGCACAATAACATTTAATATTCTAGTTTTTCAATTTTCTAATTGGAATATTCGCTGCCAGTGTGACCGTTGCACGGTACTGAGAAAATACCACGCCCAAACAGCTTGATCCTGAATATACCAAAGGAAGGACTCTGTTTAACAGAAATCGATACTTATTGGTTTCAATATAATTGAATTTAAAAATAAACGTACTTTTTATTAACTATTTTAAAATGCCCAGCAGTTTAAATTTGAGATTCCATTTAGTCTATATGTAGAAGGTTTTCCGCCATCTGTCAAAGTATATTAGTTCGATATTATGTTATTCGTGGATCAGGCTTTTCCATAAAATTGTCTGTGACTCAGGTATTACAAATTATTCAGGTGGAATTAACTATATCTAATTATTGTCTCCCATAGCCGCTATGTCGATGAAGTACATCTCCGCCGTATTGGGCCATTTCTTTGGCGCAGGAATACGTGGCACTGCAAAAATCTTTGCCCTCTTTGGGGGCATATCTGTGGTGCAGCGAAACTAAGGCTCCGATCCATGCTGCAAAATTAAAAATCCTGCCTATGTACGATTTAAAACTCAATTAAAAGTTTAAAATAAATGCTTTAATTACGCATACAAAAAATATTAAATAAATTAAGAATTTGCTTAACATGAAGAATACTATGTATTAACGATTCAAGCTGCGAAGAGTTAAATATAAATGTTATATTCCTATTCTTGAAGATCTCGATTTTACATGAATCTTTATTGGTTCTCTAAAAATTTTATCGGTTAGTGGAGAATAACGTTTATTTATTTATTTTTATGTTTTTGTTTTTATTTCACATTATTTCTATACCTCATTTTTAAAATTACTATTATAATAATTATTATAGTCCTTAATTCAAGTAGGCCATGATTTTAAATTTACCTATCCTCGTAATCTACTTTATATTTTTAGTTGTTTTACGAAATTCGTTGTGTTAACACCTCTGGCAATAGTATTTGTCCAAAAGTTCTCGGTGCTATTTTGTTTGTTGTAAAATCCCATTTCTGTAACTGAGATCGATGTGAGTTTAACTAGCTTAAATTATAAAAGCTTTATATTAATCTAAAATTTTTGAAGCTTTTTGATTGTATTTCTTAGAACGAAAAAAGGATAAATATTAATAGGCCCCTTAGGCAAATCTAAAACTAAGCTCCAAAAACGGTAAGTAAATTGCCTGTACTAATTATAGTAACAATATCTAGGGATTAACTTCGTCCAGACCATGTGCTGCGGACCCTGTGGACCTCGTTGCTGCAATCCCTGCAACGGCTGTTACAGCTGTTGCGTTGAAATGTGCTGCGAGCCCTGCACTCCGGCCTATATTCAATGTACTATTATGCCCTGCGGCCCCAGCGGTTGCTGTTAAGACCGGGACATGGAGATGCCAAATGGGTTTATACTTGAACTGAACTTATCCACACCCTGCAACAAAATAGCAATGTAATCCTTGAGAAAAAAAAAAATACGGAATAAAAAAACGAGTTCGTAAAATGACAATCCGAGATCGTATTATTACTAGTTGCTACCAATTTGTAATGTTATTAATTTAAGAAGATATGTCCCAAAGGTCTCTGAAAAAGATTTTTTGTTCTATCAATTTAAAATATGTTCTTATCGTAGCTGGCTTTGCTTTCAATTTCATATTCAATATTTCAATAGTTAAACTCGTACTATTTAATAGTCAGTTTGTATCTAAGCCTAGTCCAGTAAGGTGTGTTTGTTGTCTTCATCCCTTTGTAAATATTCTATAGGTGAGTACAAATAAATATCAACTTGAAAATCTGAAAATATTTAATATGTAATATGTAATGTTACTTCGTTTCATTTGCTAAAATCTTCGGAGAATACACTTTTTGCGCTAGAGTAAAGATGTTTCATCTTTCCAGCCACCATGTGTTGCCCCAGCCGCTATTACCGCTCCACACCCTGCGTCCAGTGCTGTCTAATTGACTGCAGTTACTGTTGTCCTGGATCGCAGTGCGGAGGTCCCTGGTGTGTTACCACCTATCCACCCAGCAATGGCTGTTGCGGACCTTGTGGGCATTGCTAGGCAAAATCGAGTCATCTTTGTGGATTGAAAGGGTCTTGTGGACGACAAAGCACCTTACTGGAAAAAAATCCAAATTTCATCCCATCTAGTAATCCCTGGATTCCAATGCCTGTCAAACTCAGTCGAGCTCCCCAATGCCAATGGGGAAAATCATCAGTCTGACTCCGAGTCTCGTGTCGAACACAACCCAGGAAATCAATAGAAAATATCCAATAATACAAACCTTTTAGAAATAAATAAGTTGTGGTAAGTGAGAAAATTCGATTTCGTTTTAGTTAAAGCATTTAACAATTTCTTCTGTAGTTCACACGGGAACTCTTTGTCGGACGCAGCCGTAACTACATTCTACCAAATCCAAGATGTGCTGTAATCCAGGAGGCTGTTGTAACCTGCCCACTTGCATTCAATGCACAAACTTTTGCTACAACTGCTGGACAGGCACAGCATCTGTGCCGTTTTGTCGAAACAGTGCATCATGCTGTTGCGGTCCACGGTGCTGAAGACTTTCGTTAAAATTAAAATGAGTAACATAATAAATTAAAACCAAAACAGTACAAAGATTTATGAACGTTTTTAATCTTCCACAATGCGGAAATATAGATGAAAACTTTCATTTTTTAAATGCGAAACGAAAGACACTTTGAAATTAACGAAAAAATACTGCCAGAAGCATGTCTAGTATTTTGTAAACCAAAAAATACTATTTAGTGAATAGCAATAAAATCGAATATCGATAATATCCCGGTGTCGAGTATTTTTAAGCAACAACAAACACAATCAGTGCTACCAACTTTTGACGGGAAGCATGAAAAAAATCCTAAGAAACTGATAAAAAATCCAATAAATAGCTAAAAACATATATATAATATACATATAAATAAAATTTGTATTAAATTTTTTGCGATATTCCAAATAATTTGATAAATATAAATATAAATAAATTTTAAAAATTGCTATTCAGTACGGTACGCCAGGCTAAATTTACATTTTACTGTTACGCGTCTGAAGATTAGTTTACATTTGACACAGTTTCAGAACGGTTCTACACGTTTACAGATGTTTGGGGTCGAATTCTCAAGTTTGGAGATGTTTGGCGTCGAATTCTTATGTAGAAATTAACAGATCGGAGAGAGAGAGCGGGAAAAGTATCCAATTATCGATAAAAACCAGAATTCCCGCTTTTCACAGTTCCCGCAATTTTTCCCGCTGTTAGCCCTTAAAAAAGCCAGTTTTGACGGGAAAAAAACACAAATTGGCAGCACTGAACACAAACAATCCAGACGCTAATCTCACAAAAAGAAAAGTAAACAATTCCTGGGCGATGCGATAAGGCGACTGGAGAACCGTCTGCTTTGGACTGCAACTATGGCGGAGGACAGCCACTGGCTAAGCTGGTGCCGGCTGTGCGCCAAGGACGATGCCAGGAGGAACGTGAAGGTGCAAGCGAGCGACCAGACGGGAACCTGGGACAATGTCCTGGTAATGGCCATCCGCAAGTACTTCGAGGTGCATGTGAGTAGTAGGCCTAGCTTGAGGAGACGCTGAATATGACGCAACTCCCCTAATCTATCTCAGATGCGGACGGAGGATGAGCTGAGCAGTGTGCTGTGCACTGAGTGCTACACACTGATAAGCGAACTAATCGATTTCGCGGAGCATGTGACGAAGGTGCAGGCCATTTTCGAGGTGCTGCGACGCACGGAGAAGGAGCCGGACAAGCGTCTGGATGTGGCAGCTCTACGACACCAGTATGGACTCGGCGAGGATGACTGGACGCACATCATTAAGCCCATGGCGGTTGCGGAAATGGAGGATCTTCCCGAGTTTGGGAAACGAAGGCTAGTATTACAGGAAGAATCTCTCCCACAGAAAGGAACAAGAGAAGAACTCATAATGATAAGAGATGCGGATTCCTCACAGCGGGCTCACGGTGATGTCCACGAGCAGGAGTTTATTGATATAGATCCCATTTTGCTGGAGAACAATATACATACGAGTCACACAAACCAGTTGGGAATGGATGATGTGCTGGGTGAGGTGCCGCAGCACGATGAATCTCAAATTTTGATCACCTCTCCATATTCGGATTCCAGCGAGGAGGAGGAAGTGGATGTCAAACCTGAACTAATGACAGCTGATCTCGAATTCCTGCCACTCACACAAAATGAAATCTCTAGTCTCGTCACTTTGGCCAAACCACGTATGGCCGATGGCGAAGTAACCGCTGATGAGAGCGGCAAACGCAGACGCATGAGTTGCGAGAGATGCGGCAAAGTCTACAAGAATCGCGCTTCGTACGAGAAGCACAGGGAAGGCGAGTGCCACAGAATTGAGCGTAGGGCAAAAGTGGACAGGACAACAACCGCCACCACCACCTGTGACGTGTGCAACAAGACCCTCTCCTCCGCCACAGCCCTGAAGATGCACAAGGAGGGCATGCACAATAATGTAAAGCCCTTCATTTGCGACAGCTGCGGCAAGCAGCTGAAGACGATCACAGCCCTTAATGAGCACAAGCTGGTGCACACGGACAATCGTCCATTCGAGTGCACCATCTGCAAGGCCAGCTTTAAGAACCGGGCTCGATTAAGGGCCCACAAACAAATCCACGCGGAGCCCAGCTTCGTGTGCAACATCTGCGGCAAGAAGCTACAGACGCGACGCACCTGGAATATGCATAAGGTGGTACACAGCGAGGAGCGTCCACTGAAGTGCGATGTCTGCGGAGCACTATTCAAGCGCTCCAAGACGCTAAAGACACACTTGCTCAGCCATACGGGCCTGCGGCCGTATGTGTGCAACTTTTGTGGCAAGTCCTTCGCATGCAATACCAACTGTCGATCCCACAAGGTGAAAAAGCATCCTTTGGAAATGCAGCAGAATGCAGCTGGTCACGTGCCATCACGTTTGAGTATCCCCACGCTGGAAGAGCTACGGGAGATGTGAGTATTGTAATCTTCAGAAAAGTGCATTCATTTTCTAATTTCCTAATTCTTTTGCAGGACTAAACAACTACCAAAATCTACAGAATAGGCTAAGCTTAGAGTTAATTAATAAATAAATATAATTATAAAAAGAAGTACTTTAGTTTATCTTTAAAGAAGGGATAGCTTAATATGTTTATATTGTATTGGTTATTTGATACAATTGTGAATATATAAATCCATATTTTAACTTTGGGCGATATCTGCGATAAATATTAATCCAGTAATTGTGTTATTTTGTACTTCAAACTGACGTCTCATAGAAAATAATATAGTTGCCTTAACTTTGCTGCAATATGAATAGGTTTTATCTTTTACTTACCTTATATATATTTTTAGTATGATATATTCCTTGTTAAATATGGCATTATTAAGGTAATTAATCCAGTAATTATCACTAAAACCTTATGGATTAAATTAAAGACATTTGGTTTATTTAAAAACAAAATAATTTTATTGTGGTTTAATGGAAATAGAAATTCTTACAATACAATTGTTGTTGTTGCTGGTTGTTCTTGGTTGGTTTATTAATAATGTTACACAACATTTTTTAAATGTTAATTAATACCGTATATTAATATAATAATTTCATGTTGTTTTTCTTCATTTTTTAATTACTTCGAAAATTGTGGCCCCTAAGCATTAAAAAGACTTTCATTTGTTGTTAAATACTCAAATTCACGCCGATCTTGTTGACTTTTGCAATGGAGTTATTGAGTAGAAATTCATGTAGTGTTGTTCTAGAACTCGTCACTCGATCAAATTGCAGCTTTTAACGAATTATCATGCATTTTTTTTTTAAGTTTTTCCACATGTATAAAAATATTTATATATAATTTAATGTAAGTTGTTTTTTGTTTTCCCTTACACATTACATTAATGAGTTGTTTTTTGTTTTTATCTGGTTTGCCTTACGTTTTTATATATGTATAAAATGCGCATACAGTTGGAATCTTAGATTATAATAATAGTTAATGAGTTAATAACGTTCACATTCAATTACATCGTATTCGATTTAGTTACGATTAAGTTTATATTTTAATTTGAGTTTTCATTATTTGTTCTTCGTGACCAAAACAAAAAACACCGTTTGCTTGGCTTTCAACCGAAAATGTAAAGTATTCAAGTTATAAATGCTTTTCCAGTTGTATTACATTTAATTGTGCTTGATTCCTGGGTAGGATTGGTTTGGTTGATTGCGTGAATGACCGACTGGATGAGTGATTGATTGACTGACTGACTGAGTGAGTATTATGCAGGGTGTCTGAGGAGGAGCTGAGCTGAGCTATCCTGGCAGTAAGTTGAGTCAGTTACGAACTTTAACCAAATGTTGTAATCGTTCAGTATCAGTTCCAGTGTGTGTGTTGTGGTTAAATCTTTGTATGCATATTAGAAACAGTATATAGCATATAGTATGCATTTGGTGGGCGTGTATATATGTTATTTTATTTCTTACGTTTTTCTCATTTCTCATTTCAACACAAAAAGTTAACAATTTCCCCGTTTCGAAACAGCTGAGAATGCCTGACAAAGTCTACATGTATTATTTGTATTTATTTTATATACTTATGTAAAGACTAAAAATGCCAACCCTCAATGATATACATGATTTGCGTGTCAGTCCATATTTTCCACATTTTCCACAGTTTTCCCTCCTACCATCCGTTGCTTTAACATTTTTCGTTTTCTTTGTAAGTACTTCTTAACTGTAAAACAAAATTTGAGCGAAATATACGTGTTGTAACCGAGAACGTATGGCATGGCGTAAACAATTAACCATAATAGATAAAACATAATATTTTAGCAGATATCAAATGTTTCCTTTCACATGACTATATAATGTACCGTATATAGGTATATGAAAGCCATTTAAGCAGAACCCTGTATACACTTGTTTTTTATTTAGTTTTAAATTCAAACTGCGGGAGACTCTAAAATCAATCCTTCGACGGAAAAATATATAAATCGTTAGCTAAAACATAAATATATATATGTGTATATAAAGAAAACTTAATTATAACGACATTTAACATTAGATTGGTGTTCTTTTTCGGTTTAGTTCATAATATTTGTTTTCGCTTTGTTTAATATTAATTATTATAAAAATACATATATGTATGCATGATGACTAGATGATGATTCCATGATTCGGCTTAGTTGCACTATATAGCTTTATAAATATCTAAAATCTAGATGCGAATGCGTGATTATGATTAAGATGAGCTAACATTTATGCATATTTCCAAATGACTTAGCAACATTCTGTTCTTCTTCTTCTTTGTTTATGTATTGTGTTTGTTTTATGTGCGGTTCGACCGTAGAGACTCATTTACACTAATTGCAAATATATTCGTATTTATATAATTTTTTTGAGTCCCAAAATTGATTTAAAATAATTGCGTAACGTAAACGTGTTCCATACAGTTCCATTTCCATATCCACATATAGGGAAATGATGGCATACGATCCTTAATTAATTACCACTTATTTTCTCCAACAACAAATTCAACACAACTAACACAATTAAATGGGGAATGTTTTGTTATTGATAATAATAATAATATTTGTATTGTTTCAATCTCTCATTCAAATGAAATGTTGCTGTATTCTGTCTGCCAAGTAGCTCTTGTTGTCATTGATGCTGCTGCTGTGTAATTTGTGCAATACTGTAAGATAAAAAATAAAAATTAAACAAATTAAAATGAGGGGAATTTGGAAATGTGAAAAGAATATGGGTAATTTAAAAATTTTTAGACATAGAGTAATTTTTCTAGGCCAAAAGAAGAGGAATAAACAGATGAATAAATTTAAAAATTTGTATAAATAGGTTATCATTTTATAAACTTCTTATTTTGTTATTGCATTATACATTGCCCATTTGGTTCTCATTTAAAGTTAGATTAACTTTCTCTCTTAAAATGTTTGACTTAAATACATTTTGTTTTAAGTGCTTTTGCTGTATTTTTAGTATTATTTTTTAATATGTTGCTTTGCTTCAAAAATTACAAAATGCTCGGGATATGAATTGTGTATGTATTTTTTTGTTGTAATTTTTTTCGTTTTGTTTATATTAGGTAATCTTCAATAGGAAGAATAAGCAGCTAACAACAAACATTTAATTATTATGCCTTGTAGTTTGTATACGCACTTTAATTATAGATTAAATTTACGGATGTATATAAATATTATATTTTGCACCTAGAAAAGTTAGCGAAAATATTCATTATATTCTTCTTCTCGTTCTCATTCTTTTTCTTCCATTTTTTTTCTTGCGCTTTTTAAGTTTACATAGTTTTAGTCAATTAAAGAGTGAAAAATCAGTTGTTCAGCCTAAATCAGTTAGTTAGTTTTAATTTCTCAGTTTAAACAAGTGCAGAGATAAAAGCGGAAACGGAAAATCTTTTCAGAAAAATTCCCTAAACGAGTCTCATATTCATTTTATTTCACAAGAGTTTTTATATTTCTTTAAGTTTCACGTTTACGTTTTCGAAGCAGTCTAAGATTTTGTTGTTTTTGAGTGTTAAAAAACTGTTGAGTTCACTACTAATTTTTATGTTTTTTTTTTTGTCTTTTTGTTTAAACACACACATAAATATATATATTCATATATACTCGTAGATATATAAGTATTAGCAGAAGTAGCCTAACGTGTAAAATGTATTACAGATGGAGAGGTCCAGGACTTTATCCGGGGCTTCAACTTCAACTTGTCTCGTTTTATATAATAGTAGCAACATTATAAATATAAATATTCATATATATATATATGCATGTATATGTGTATAATTTGTTGTGTAAATCTTCCATTTCAATTCGTGTATAAAATCAGTCATAGTCATTAATTATTTTGTTTGGTATTTATCATTTATGTTTAGTTGTGTTTCTTGGATTGCTACTTGAATATTCGGTGAAGTTCCTAACCAAAGCTGTACGATTTACTGTCTACGGAAATAATGAATTGATCTTGTTCTTCTAATCTAGATAATCATGTATCAATTCCCTACTCCTAACGAGAAATGAGGAAAACCATAATGGGGGGATGGAACGAAGTCGTTTTACGCAAACTCTTAGTTAGATTACATACCAATTACATACATTCAAACAGACACTACTCAAGCATGCATATTAAATGTATTTCTATATTAAGTACGCCCCTCGTGTTCTTATTCCCTTAAAACATGTGTTTGAATTAAGCACTACCAAGAATTAAAATCCTACTTATGGAAAGCTGCGATCGCTTTGCACTAGATGCTAACCGAAACATAGACGACACAGACACACTCAGTTGTTGAGATTATTCAGTTAGATGCATATATATCTATATGTTATGTTCATAATAATTTAGTGGTTCAAGCATTTCTCGGGGAGCCTTCCTTCTTTGCTGCATAATTTCTAATAATACTTAAAAACACTTCTACGAAGCCAGTTTGAATTTTAATTTACTTTTTTGGATTTGGTTTTTCTTTTGGTTTTGGTTTTGGTTTTGGTTTTGGTTTTGGTTTGCCTTCATTAGTTCGCTGCCTTTCCTTTTTATCGGAGATATAGAATTCAAACTTCTGCCAATCTCTACTAGAACTTGTACAAAATTTAAATTCCATACAAATACGCTTAACAATGCCGCCAAATGACCTTTGATTTATGTTGTTTTTTTCTTCTTTGTTTTTTGTTCCGTTCCTTAATAACATTTATCAAAAATATAAACTACAATTAAAATGATTTTTAGATATGGCATACAAACACCAAATATGTCTGTATATATACATATATATGTATGTATATATATATCCTAACATCTAGGTCTGTTCTGTTCTGTAACTTGTGCCTGACAGTCTCTTAACCAACCCCAAAAAGAGAGAGGAGCCAATCCGTAGATGGATTGGCCTCGATTCGATTTCGCTTCGATTCCGTTCAACATTCATAGAGAGCTCCTAACAATCATAAAAAATAATAGTCGCGATAATATATATATATATATATATATGGATAATATGTATGGATGTATATGTGGTGTTTTCCAACACTAGCATGCATTGCCATTTATTATACAACACTTATGCTTAACATTACTCAAAATATGACTTTCTAAATGATTCTTTCTCCCCACTACCTCTAGCTTCTGATCATCATCTGGTGGTTTTTCCTTTACTTTTGAATTTTTCCCTTTCCTTTCAGATTTTTCCCTTCCCTTCCGTTTTGGCGTCCTTTTTCTTCGGGTAAAACTAGACTTTGCCCAAAAAAAGTAATCACAAATGGCGACACACGCGAAATGCCCAACTACATATACTATATCGGCAATATTAACATACAAAAATCGGTCATATATATATTTATATGTGTAGAGCAAGATATCAGAGGGCCTTGACGCTTGTCCGATTATATAGAGGATTAGAGCACAGTTAATTGGCGGTATAAATCGTTTACATATCGATCTGAAGTATCGGAAATAAAAACTGCTAATTACTTAGTACGTTTTGATAGCTCACACTGTGCTTTAGTTACACAATTTATCTTGTATAAATATGTTATATAATTTGTATCCTCTGGGATTGTGTGCCAAAGAGAATATTATTCTTTATTTGTTATATTTTATTTTTTATTTTCTTTTTTTTTTTTTGCTCCTTATCCGAGATTTTTAAATATACAGAAATATATATTTAAAAAAATTGTTGTCGGTTTTCCTTATTTTCTTTTCTTTTTGCACAGTCTATTAGATTCTCAATTCATCAATTTGTTTATCAACATACATTCACATATATATTTATATCCATATAAAGATTAAATAGTTTACCACTAGTACAATAGGTGCGTCAGAGACAGACGGGAGGGGGGCGGGGGGAAGGGGCTACGGAAGCGGAAAAGTCGGCATCATGGGGTTAATAAACATCGCATCTGTTCAAACCAATAATAATGTACAAATCTAAAAGCGCTAAGAACGGAAAATATATAACAAATAAATCGAACAAATAATAAATAATAAAAACAAATTGGATATCGGAATATGTATAAAAATCTTTAATTGTTTCTCAGTTTCTCAGTTTGTGGCATTTGTTGGGTTGTGTCGTGTTTTTTCGTGTAGGGTTTTACAACAGTTTCTCTTCTTGTATTTTTTAGAGCAGAGATTGCTTGGCTATTGTTAATGCATATATGTTTTAAATTACTTGTTTATATTCTTGTGTCCCACTTTTCGTGTTTGTAGTTTGCAGTTTGTTGTATAACATTTTAAAACGTAATAATAAAGATATAATAATAGTTGATAAACATAAAAACAAATTTATGCAAGCACAAAATACAAATAAAAGTCCTTGTCAGAAACGCGGCTTGTGCAAGCTAAAATGCTAATAATAAATATATAATTAAATAGTATGCATTAGGCCATAATAAATACCATCAATTAGCAGTTTCATTTATGTTTTAGGTTTTTTTTTTGTTTGTTTTGTTTTGTTTCAACAATTTATATAAAAAATTTTCAACAGTTTTTTGTTTTTTTTTTTTAGTGTTTTGTTTTGTTTGCATTTTGTTTTGTAATTTTTTTTGTTTTTTGGTTGTCAAGTAAAGAGTTTGCTTTTCTCTCACACAGAAAACGTACAATACTTTTGTTTTTAACCCATTCGTCGTTGTTACAGCTACCATTATACATCGATACACATCAGCTTCAAAATACAATACAATAATAAGTCAAATTCAAGTCAATGAAATTTTACAACAAGAAAGAACTAAAAAATACATACTCGTATATTTAATAATCTCACTTAAGTAGATACACAAAAATAAAAATAATTATATTATAGTACAATCGACAATAATAATAATAATAATAATAAAAATATAAACCAAAGTTTCAAGTTACACAAAGCAAAGCGTTTTTTTAAAACAAACAAAGGGGAAACTATGCTAGTTAAATACTACGTTTTGTTTTTTGTGTTTTTAATACAATATTCGTAAAATTATATTCAAGAATTCTAATACCTGCTTATGCGTGGGTGTTGTCAATAAGAGAGGGGTCAAGGGTCAGGTTGGGGGGTTGGGATTTTGGGATTTTTCTTCGCGTCGCGTTTCAAGCTCAAAACTAACGAAAAGTAGTGATTGTTACTTTTAAAAAAAAAATTACAAAATAAACATTTTTTAAATGCTGTTCCTGTTAATGTTGCGTTTGTAGTCTCAAAAAGTTGTTTGTTTTACCATCGCCTTAAATAGTACACACTAAAATATTCACTTTAGATATTCAACTTGTCACATCTTCGATAACCTTTAACTTAAAGAACACTTTCGTTTGGGTTTGCATTGTTTTCGAGGCTCGGCAAACGTAAATGCTTTCTATAATCTGAATTATTGCAAGCAACAACAAAGTCTAGCTAAATACAGTGCGGAACATCATCAACAATCATCGGTCCGCACCGCGGGGCCTTTTTCAAAAATATATTACTAATATTACTTTCGAAGAAAAGAACCAAGAGAGAGAGAAAAACAAAAACAATGAAGCGAATGGTCGTCTTGGCTTGGCTTGGCATCGTTTCTCCTCAATTTTATAACTATTAAATTATTTTGAGATTTTTGCTTTACTTGTTAAGTGTTTATCGTAATTTAATGTATATTTATAAATACATATATGCGCATGTATAGAGACATAGACATATTTAATTGTATAATTATAATAGTTATAAATGTTTTAAGTCTTCTGCACTGATTGCCAACTTTCAGTTAAGTGTTATTTTGTTAATTCCTTAATTTGATTTATCTATGCACACGCTCATCGATTAATCGCTAATCGATTAAAATTAAAAACAGTCGCATGTGTTCGGTGTGCACATAACTATCCTTGTTAATATTTATTTAAATTCCATTCGACAACGAATCATTTACCAGGCCGAATAACAAATTTGTCTGTCGAGAGTGTTGCAGTTACGAAATAATGGGGTTTAAAAACATATATTAAAATTCCTAAACAAAAACTAGCTTCAACAGTTATGAACAAAAATGCTTGTTATTTCAACTATTTTCAGTGCGTTGTTTTAGTTGCAATTGTTGGTCTCTCGATGTATTTAAATTAAGAAACGGCAAATGTGTGGTGGTTTTTGTTTTAATAAAATTCATTCATCTTTTTGTTTTCGTTTGTTTGTGTGTGTTGTTGTTGTACAATAATAATAGTATAAAACAATAAAAAAACATAAAAACTAAGCGAGTATAAAAATTTGTGAATTGTTGTTTGTGTGTCGCGGTTGGGGTTCGGTTTTGTTTTGTTTTGTTTTGTTTTGGGTTCGGTTTTGATTTCGTATAAAAGTAGCAAACATGTCTTAGCGGATAATAATTAAGGTCTACAATATAAATAATCAGTAATCAATAGGTTCTTGTATAATCAAAAATAATTTATAAACGTAAAAAACAGTTATAATAATATATATGTATGTATGTATCAAAATGTGTTTATGCAATCAAAAATAATAATAACAAACAATTTGCGCAATCATATATAGATATATCTAAGAATTACAATCAATTATTACTTATTTAATGCTCGATACGCGGCTTGTTCCTCATTTTGGGGTTGTTAATTGTTAAATTTAGTTTATGTATAGTATTTTTTGTTTATGATTTTCCATTTCGTTAATTGGTTTTTAACTTTCGTTTTTCTTATTCGCAGTTCTTGCAACAAAGTTAAAAAGTGGAGGGATTTCTTCTTGTATTATTATAGCTATTAATTATTAATTTTTTGTTTTGTGTCATTTCTTTTGTGTTTCTTTCAAAACGAATGAGGAGGGAGAGAGACTTGCACGCGAGAGATGAAGATGCGGGGGGAGGGGCGGAAAAATATATATGGTTTTGCTCAGTTTTGGGATCCGATTTAAAACATGAACGTGAAAATTCACACAGAGATATCCATATATATATATATTTATGGTAAAAACAAATACACAAAAAAATATAAAAACTAAGCCTTAAACAGCGTAAATATACACATATATATATAAAAAAATCAAAACAAAATTCAACAATAATTTAAATAGATAATTAATAAAAAGCAATCCAACAGTGTGCGTGTGTAAGTCGTTAGGCTATGAGAGACGACGACAGTACGACGACAGTTTCAGAGGACAATAGGGGGAATATATATGTATATAGATTTCGATTCGGTTTCAGTTGCTTTATCTCTTCCTGCTTCCCTTCTCAGATCTCAGATTTCGACTCAGTTTAAGCTTTAGATTTAGTATTTAGAATTACAGCTGGGGGAGACCGCGCAAGTCAGACTATTGAGAGAACTAGGCTTAGAGCAGAGAGGTTCGAGAGCCGGATGACACCTGACAGACAGTCCTCTCCCCTGTTCCGGACTCCCATCCATGGAGTGTGTGTGTTGTTTTGTGTGTTCTTTGTGTGTGTTTACATACCCACTGGCGCCAGCTGGACATAACGATAGATGTAGAGCCGGTAGTCTTTGCTGGCCAGCACCACACTGCCATCGTCCATTAACGCCACATCGAAGCACTGGGCGTGCTTCACCTTCGACTCGAGCGCCGAGATCAGCTGCCCGTCCTGCGTGAAGATCGTCAAATTGAAGTTGTTGTGGTTATCCGCTATCAGGATCTCGCCGTTCGAGTTGATTCCCACCCCGATGGGGTAGTTGGTGATGCCCTCGCCGCCGATTTGCCGAAGGTACTGGCCCTCGTAGTTGAACACCTTGACGCAATGGGCCCGATTGTCGCTGATGAAGATCTCCTGCTTGTCGTTGACCACCACACCGTTGGGGAACTCCAGGTGCTTGGAGCAGCCAAACTTGTGCAGCACATTGCCGTTCTGGTCGAAGATGATCACGCGCATCACCTTGCACTCCACCACGATGATGCGTCCCTTGTTGTCCACGGTCACGCCGCGCGGATGCTGCAGTATGGTGGCTCCGAACTTGCGCACAAACTGTCCGTACTGGTTGTAGATCTGGATCTGGTGCGTCGGGGACCGCTCGGTGACGATAATGTCCCCAGAGTTGCGAACCACAGCCACTCGATTAGGGTACAGCAGCTGGGAGTCGCGTTTGCCGCACTCGCCGAACTGGAACTTGAAGCGTCCCTCCTTGTCGAAGATCTGGATGCGATGGTTGTTCGTGTCCGCCACAATGATGTCGTTCTGGGCATTCACCGCCACGCCGCTGGGCTCCGTGAACTGTCCCTCCATCACGCCGAATTCCCCAAACTTGCAGTGATAGATCATCTTCTGGCGCTTAATCTGCGACTTTGGCGGGTAAATGGTGGCCGACAGCAGTTTGTTGGTCAAGTCCAATAGCGACTCCGAGCTAACGGCACTGCCACCGCCACTCACCACGGTGCCGACTCCCACCGAGGACAGGCTGGCAAAGGCATCGGCCACGGATGAGCTGCCTGCTCCTCCACCGTTTGTGACAGACGAAAAGAGATTGTCGCTGCCGCCGTTGCTCCACTTCTCGTAGGGATTATAGTGGGCCACGGTGCTGTTGGCACCAGTTCCATTGCTTCCGCTGTAGCCACCGCCGCCGCCACGCTTGGGCATTAGCTCGCCGAAATGCTGCTCCACGGCCAACGCATTGCTGCGATCTCGTCCACTCAGGAGGAGGTTTCCATTGCTGAACGCTCCACCGCCTACACCGCCGCCAGTCGAGCTGCTGTTGTCCAGCAGACTGCTGCCAGTCAGTCCCAGGCCAAGGCCATGGAGCGAGGATTGCGCCTGCAATTGCTGATGATGGTGCGAAGTCGCCTGATGGTGATTGTGATGACCGCCGTGATGATGCGACTGCTGATGGTGTCCGCCATGGTGGCCGCTGCCCGCGCTGCTGGCACTGCTGTTGCTTGCGCTCTGTGTGGGCCTGGCGATCGGTGGTTGCTTTCCATGGCCGTTGCTGGTGAGGCTTAGGCCGCCATGGGCTGCATCTGAGCTGCTGGCCCGAATATAGCCAAAGGTGTTGCGAACGCCGGCCTGAATCGACTGATAGTTGGACATAAACTCCATTTCGAAGGGCAGCTGCATCTCCTGGATGCCCGTTTGCAGTTGCTGCTCCAGGGACTTGCGCAGGAGCAGGGCTTCCGCCAGCAGCGATGACGGGGGAGCAGGACTCCGCTCCACAGCCTCGCAGGTGGCCAGACCCTTGTCGATCAGATCACGGGAGCGCTGCTGCCACGCACTATTGCTGTTCACCTTGGCCGAGTACACGGACTCCAGCTCCTTGAGCAACTCCGTCTTGCGCTCGTCCAGCATGGAGGCAAAGAACTGATGCGTCTCGTTCAGCTCGTTGTGCGCCTTCTGATACTGCAGCTTCACCTTGGTGAGATTCTGGTCCGAGTTGCCGGCAATGCCCACAATCTCGCCAATCTTGCCGCGCATATCTGCAAGCAGAGTCTGCAGGGCTGTCTCATTGGCCGAGGTTCCCGCGGTGGATGCTGGTGTCAGTCCCGGGGACTGCACATTCTCCAGTTCGTGCAGACCGGTGGAGTGCTCCAGGACAATGCACTCCTTGCAGACCAGAATGCAGCAGGTGCGACAGCTAAACTTCAGCAGCTCCTGCTTGTGGCGCGGACAAAAGAGTTGCCTCTGCTGCTGCTGCTGCTGTTGTGGGTGCAGTGAGCCGTAGAGTGAGCTCTCCTCTCGCTGTTGCTCCTGGGAGTTGGCCTGGGCGGCAGCGGCTAGCACAATCTTCGAGAGCTGCGACATGGGCTGCGTCGGCAGCAGCTGCTGTTGCTGCTGCTGCTGTTGCTGCTGCGAGTCGAGCTGCTGCTGCTGCTGCTGCTGCTGCAGCATCATGGTCAGCGAGCTGGCGTACTTGAACTCATTCGAGGCCGGATTGTTGCTGGGCGAGCCGACGGAGCCCAGCGGTGAGCCGGTGCTCGCTTCAAAGCCCTTGATCAGGCACACATTGTGCCCGTTGAAGCAGTGCATAAATTCGTGAGCGGTCACACAGTTGGCGCACAGATAGCTCTGGCAATCGAAGCACTTGGCCACCGCATCGCTGCACTTGCTCTTGCAGGCGGTGCAGCGTGGCGGCGATCCGTTGGCGGAGGTGTTGCTGGATGAGCTGCTGCTGCCGTTGCTGGCACTGCTGCTGTTGCTCCCCTTGCCCGCTCCGACCACCAGGCTGCTGATTCCCGAGTTGCTGTTGCTGTTGCCATTGCCCTGCAGATTGCTGCCAATCACGCCGGGCCCGTTGCTTGTGGTGCCATTGTTGGTGCTGATCACACTGCTGCTGGTGCTGCCGCAGCCGCTGAGACCGCTGGTCGAGGAGCTGCTGGACGATGACGAGGACGATGACGACGAGGACGACGATGAGCAGGACGAGGAGCTGGCCGAGGAGCTGGACGAGACCGAGGCCGAGATGGGGTGATGGCCATTGATCACAGTCACCTCCGACCGGGACTTGACGCTGCTCCCGACCGTGTACTCGTCACTGCAGATTGCCGAATCGCTGGCCGGTGGCGATGAGCCGCTCAGCGTGAGCGGGGAGTCTGATAGGTAGCCGGCGTGTTCGTACGATTCAATCGAGTTCGCCCCGCCCCGCATCGAGTCCAGTGATGGTGTCGGCGAGGACGCCATCTTAGCGCTGTAATTGCCGTCGGTGGCCCCGTTTACCTTTAGGAGTAACAGCTGCAAGGGAACGCGGCGAGCGCAGAAATGAAATTGAGAAAAATGAATTATTAACGAGTGCTAATGCGTGTACACGGAAGGAACATTGTGCTATGGTCGCTGCTCTTCGTTTAAACGTGCGCTCGTTATCCTTACCACGGAGCAAGGAGTTTACGATGGCTTCATTCATTGTTAATACTTTGAAAGCTTGGCCTATCAAGGATGCCACAGAAATCGTTGTAGATTTGAAATCACTTCAAGAGCGAACCTTGCAACAAAAAACAGATTAAATTCGAGTCCTTACATGTATCCTTTTCAATTCCACGACCACATCGGAGGGGACCCTGCATAGCTAAACATTTAATATACATTTTTGTACATATTATATACATTTTTCCCTTGACTGACCATGAGTCACCTGAGGTCCTTGCTTGTCTCTCTTTATTTTATCCTCATGACTCAGCCGCATTTGGCATTTCCATGGCCCCACACAGGCAGGCCCCCTTTTACTTAGTCACGCCGTCCTGCCCTCCTTTTTGTTATCATAATTTGTAGTTAATTGCCTCCATCCAGAAGCGTTCGAAGACTCTACTAATCCCCCTCAAAGCCTGGCAGCTGTGACCCGTCTTTTATTAAACATCCTCGAAGGTGGGTTCCATTCTCGAATCAAACTAGGAAACACGCCCCCACGGAATGCTTTTTAACACAATTCCAATTTCTTACGCCACAATGAAGCGAAGCTGTACTCTGGGATGAAAGGACTTTGGCCGCGAGGGGGATTCCCCTGTCACACACACACACACACACACTTTCCCCCTAATTTCCCCCCAATATCCTGCTTTCAGAGACGGAGACGGAGACGGACACAAATGCAATAAACGCACGCACAGACAGACGGACAACTTCGCCACTTCACGGAACCCCTCGTCATAATTTAACTCCCCCCTTTTTAGCTTCCTTCGCGGTTCGCTGCCTTGGACAGGAGCAGGAGCAGGAGCAGGAGCAGGCATGGCGGCTAGGAAAGTAACAGGAGTTTGGAAAGCGAACAGGGGCAAAGGACGTAGAAATATGAGGGCAATGCGGGCAGGAAGCGGAGTTGTACAACAAACCCCCCGTCAGAAAAAAGTAAACAAAACGATAAAGGCAACCAACTTGGGTAAGCCGAAGGATACACATCCTTGCACTTTTGTTACAAAGGCGCGTTGCCAAGGCAGCCTTATGGCATTATAATTGAAAGCATAAATCATGTGACAGATATTGCATTTTAAGTTCTTTTGCATTTCAAATTGTGTCACAAAGTATGCCAAATATTAAAGAATGAAAACAAGATTGAATTCATGGTATAATAATTGTAAGTCATTCATTGAATACCCTTCCCTCTGTAGGTAAGGGTATAGAATATTCAAGAACGTTTTCCACATTTCCAGACCAAGCCAAAAACTTCCGTCAACAAGAAAATCAACGTAAAAGGCAATTGAAGTGAAAGCAAAGAGAGCCAGCGAGACGAAACGAAACGAAATACGAACAAAATCAACCCCGAAAAATGCGCCCAAGGGGGAGTTTTATATGCGAAAGGGATGTGGCCCCGGGGAGGGGAAAAGGGAAATGGAGTCCTGCAACTGTCTAGACTGGATGTACATTTATCATGCACACACACACACACACCGGCACAATACACAGTGTTCCCCAGGAACTCCTTTAGATTTGCCTGATCTTTGTGTGCAATTTTAATGTAACAAAACTGCCCATCTTTATATATCTGAAGTTTTACAATACCCTTTTTTAGTCGGAGCTTAGTTGATATGATCGTAAATCGAAGTATATAGACTTTTATAAATATTCTATTAAACTGGCTAAGATAGACTTCTTTTCTTATACAAAAGGTGTCCTTAAACTAATCTAAAAAACCTAAATATAAATATAATTTATAATATAAAAAAACCCAACTAATTGGTACTGAATTCGGTACTGAAAACAAATCTAATCTATAGTTTTAGGTAATTGTTTTAAGGGATTTCAAAACTTAAGTGATTTCTGTAGCACCCCCGATTATCTATATTATTTAGGCTTTTAAGAAGACAAATTTAGGAAAGATACAACTGGCAAAATATTCCTTATTATTATTATTACTATTTTACTGATTGTATTAATAAAACATATTTTTGTAAACGGTCTAGAATTTCATTAAAAATGCTTCAAGATAATTTTAAAAAGTATTCTCCGGTCATTAGTTTATTAAATTAAATATTGCTACTAGTGGAATAATACAAGTAAACAAAGGCTTTAAATAAGGCTTTTCCCTAGTGATAAAGATTTAAATTTGCATAAAAAATATAAATGCAAATTAAATATTAAACTTTCCCTCTAAATTTTTCTCTTAAAAGCTTATTATTTTTATACGGAATTAATCCAAATCCCCTTTCACAATATCCATCAAGCACTATTTAATCCCTGATAGGGAAAAACACAGATTTCCCGGCGCGGATTCTCATTTGTAGGAGCGACCACTGTACAATGTGATAAACGGAGATAAGCCAACACTTACCTTTACTTTTTTGTTGTAATTTTGTTGTAGAAATTTCTATATATATATATATATATGAATATATATATATATTCCAGTTGGTAACGTCGTTTCCTGCTTGTTGTTGTTGTTGCTTTCTTGTTGCTATAGTTTGTTGCTCTCTCCCTTTCTCTCTCTCTCGCTCGCTCGCTCGCTCTCTAGCCGTCTCTGTCTCTGTCTTGAGCGCAGTCTATATGATAAAGTGCGTGGGATGTTGATGGTTGTTGTTGTTCTTGTTCTTGCAGTAACACGTTGAAACAAATTTGTGTAGCATACTTTCAAGAGCTGCCCAGTTATTGCGTCGCGCACACAAAAGGCTGCAATGGAAATGGTGGAAGAGAAGAGAATGTCGTTATTATTATTGTTATTATTAGAAAAAGGATAATTAAATGCAAGGCCAGATGACGTCTGCGTGCGTACGTGTTTCCTATTTTCCCCGCGTCCTTGCCTCCTATAACGGGAATAAAAAACGCTTCGCTATTTATGTACAATTGCGTGACGTGCGACGTAGCTCCCTGCAAAACTAACTCTGCGCATAATGCAGCGACCCGGGTAAAGCTCACATCGCAGATCCCGGCAGCGACGCCGGCAGAGGCGGCGGCAGACAACAGAGAGAGAGAGAGCGCCAACCAAAATGTCCTGGGAATTCGCTCTGCTCCACACACAACAACAACAACAATGGCAGCAACAAGGGGAGAGCCCCTGGCGTGCACAAGTGCAACGCTGCGGCTGCTGTCTGTCTGCGGTTTTCCGCTTTTTTCCCTCCATATTAACTAATAAACTTTAGAGAAAGCAGCAAGGCAAAGCCCCGCCAGAAAATCAGGGAAAAATCAATACATCCTATTTACATTTGCCAAGAGAGAGAGCCAACAACACGAATAGGAGAGAGAGTCCGTGCAAAGAGAGAGAGGGCGCCCTTTTTGCCGAACTGTTGAATGCCGGCTGCAAAAGCAACAATAAAACTGCACCCCACCCCCCCCTCGCAAATGTTTAGCCACCCCTAAAACAATATGGCGGCCAGTCACCCACAGCAAAACAAATAAGAGCAACAACAACAGCAAAGAACACGGAAAACCTCCCCAGAAAGAGCAACAAACGGTTTATTTGCGCGCGCTACAGGTTGCGTGAGAGACGGAAAGGCACTAAAGAGAAAGAGAGAGAGAGAGCGAGCGAGCACAGCAAGCAGGAAGCGATAACCGATAACTTTGGCCTGCGCATGTTTTTTCCCCAATTTGGGCAACGACCGCCGCCGCCGCAGCCAAAAGCAATAAAAACAAAGCGATGTGCTCTCCCACACACAGGCACTCTCCTCCCCCCCTCAATCCCCCATCTCTGTCTCCTCGCTCTATCTCTGTTCTATGTTGCCGCAGAACTTTCGAGTAGAAGAAGAAGCTATGCTAGAAATGACGTTGCAGCTCATCAACATAACTGCATAGCGAAAAATTTCTGTATACCGGCAGACACGGCAGCCGGAAAGAGACAGAGCCGGAGCTAGAAGAGCGAAGAGATGCGGCGGAAAATGGCCAGACGACACACACACACACACAATTGAGAGATTTACACATGTAAAGTAGCGGTAATTTTCATTTCCTTTTGCCAACTGTTGCGAATCGAGGGGGATGATAGAAAAGGCAGAAATATTTGTAAAGAAATAGCAATAGCGGAGATCTTCAAAAGGTATCGATCACACTCACGTTAGCACTTTCGGCTCACACCTGACACTCACACAAACATACATAACCGGGCAGAGGCAAAGAAACTGACTCATAAACAAACCACCGGTAATTTCAACAAATTAGTTAATAAACACAAGAATAGCACAAAAACGTCACCGGTTAAAGAGGAAGAGAAACAAGTGTGCACTCTGGAGTCAACGAATACCCTACAGCAAGAAGACAAGGCATTTCAGAATTATCGATCAACGTAATAAATATTTTATTAAAAGTTTTAAATTAATTATTTGGGTTATTTACATACAACTGTATGTAAAATACATATGGAAACTGATCTTTACTAAATATGATGTAAAATTAAATACTGACAACCATAATTAATACCATACTTTCCAGTATTATTGTAAAAGCGTTAATGAAGAAATAAAGAGGGAGGACTTCTGCTTCCCCTTTCGGGTCATAAGTTGATAATGTTGTGAGTTGTCTATCGATTAGATTACTCAATTTGTGAGATAGTTGACGGAAGGCAGACGGCCAACAGGGATAAGGGCCAAATCGAACTGACAGTTGGATTGTATATGCCATGACGAGATTAATATCACTTGGGGCCACAGGCCATTTGAGTCGTAGCATTGTTGTGTGTCGTCTCCGCAGCACTTTTCCGCTTTTCTGGCGGGCGAGTGTGAGTGCCATATGTTTTACTTTGCATTTTTTTGTTTTTCCTTCTTTTTGGAGGGGCCACAAATTCCAGAGTGCTTGTAAAAGTGTTTAAAAATAGAGAGCAGGCTAATAATCAGAAATGCGAGTGCAGTGCACTGAGGGCGGCGGGCCGCACCCCTTTTCGCTCTGCCCCCCTGTCCTTCCATCTCTTGTAATTAAGCACAGCGCGAAGAGGCGCACAAGACGAAGGAGGAAAGCACAACAAAAGGGAGCGGAGAATAGACCAGAACCAGAGAAGAAGCGACCAGAAGAACCGAACCATGTGAGAAGTGGAACAAACTGCGCCACAGGCATTACTAATGCAAAACAATTTGTACAAGATTATAAATTTCATGGCTCAGAAGAAGTGAGGAAGGAAAACAAAGCGAAGCGGCTGCGGCGGCGGCTGCGGCGTCGATGACGATGATTATTATGGAGGAAATAATGATCAGAAACAAGAGCGCGGGCAGCAGCACCAAGTTCAAGCCAAAAGCTAGAGTGTGTGGGAGAAAAAATTATGAAAAAAAAAGGGGGTGCGCGCCATTGCACTACTACTACAGTCGTACATCGCAAAGTTCAACTTCTATAATGGCTTTCATTACGTTTCTTACTGTTTTGAAAAAGTTTAATGGAAAATATGGTATCTGCAGGGTTCCAAAACATAATTTTTACTATCAACTGCATTTTGTATTTTTTGTATATATCCATTCTATCCTTCTTTTTTAGCGAACTACTACTGTAATTCCATAAAAATGCAAATCAAACCAACAACAAAAATAACAAGGAACAAGGCAGAGAGGAAAGCGAAAAGAGGATGAGGAAGCGGGGGGCGGGGAGCGGCGTTCGTTCTGGTTGTGCAGCAAAATAAACAAGCGTTCCATTTTCATGCATTCCCCTGCGGTCTGCTTTTTTGGGGTTGCAACTGGCGGAATCGTCCAAGCAGCAGCAGCGGCTGCAGCAGAGTTCAATGGTACCCAAAGGCAGAGGCACAATGGTGGCACAAAATATTGGCAATGCATGCATTGCATGCAAATTTTATATTGTGCCAGATTATATTAAAAGTTGAAAGATGTGTTTATAATAAATTAAATTAAATTAATTAAAAACACAATTGAATGTCATAGAAACATTCTCAGATACCTTCTTTATAATAATTCTACAAAGTTAGCTGCACAATACATATATATTCGAGCTCACCGTTTGACCAGCATTGTATCCAGAGGATACAGTACCCACAAAACTGCAGGGAACAATATACCAAAAGACCAGCACAAAGAGCACGGCCAGAAAACAGAACAAAGCAAACTACGCTTACCTGTTCTGCTCACACACACACACTCACTCACACACATCTGTATATACACACACCGAAAATTCACATTCTTCTAAGAGGTACCAGCAACAACAAAAACGCTGACAGTTGGCAGATAAAATATCCATCCCGATCCCAATTCCTATCCCCATCCCATCAACAAAATCCCAGGTTCCAGGTTCCAAGCTCCCAAGCTCCATTTACCATCGCATCTGCACAACTTCATCGCAGACAAAGGCACCGCCGGGCCAACATCACGACCGCCGATTGTTGTTCTTGTTGTTGTCTCGGTTCGATGCAAATTGAAATACAGTAGATATTGGCAAAGAGAAACAGCCAAAGGTTCGAGATAAGGAACCAATTTATATTTTAAATATCTTTTGGGGGAAAAAAGCATTCCTTTTATATAAAACTATCTTCTTTTTTGTAGTATGACCCATAGAAATACAGGAATTGATCTAAAAATGCGATTATTTAGATATTTAAGAGGTTTTTATCAGATTTCGCTCATGTTTAGATATAGAATCAGATCTCTAACGCCAAGGTTATAGATTTGTTAACCAAGTTTACAATTCCATAAAAAGAAATCGAATTACAACAAAGGTATACAAATTCTACCATATTACCTGCAATAGGAATATATTTACGAATTGGAAAAGAATACAACTTATATTTTTATTTTAATATAATTAAATAATTAATTAATTTATATTTTTAATATCTTTTGGAGGAAAAATGCACTCCTTTTATCTAAAACTATCTTTTTTTTATATATGACCCCTTAGAAATACAGGAATTGATCTAAAAATGCGATTATTTAGATATTTAAGAGGTTTTTATCAGATTTCGCTCACGTTTAGATATAGAATCAGATCTCTAACGCCAAGGTTATAGATTTGTTAACCAAGTTTACAATTCCATAAAAAAGAACTCGAATTACAACCAAGCTATACCAATTCTTCCGTATTACCTGCAATAGGAATATGTTTACGAATTGGAAAAGAATACAACTTGGCATTTATTTGTATAATTCCTGACTTTATTATAATGAATATGTTTACCCAATCTCCACTGTAATCCGCAGCAAAATTCGTCGAATTCTGCGACGTTTGCTCCTCCCGCTTCTTGTTTTTTTTCTTAATTTCTCAGACGGTGCCAGCTATGCGTCAGCAGCAGCAGCAGCAGCCGGGCAGCGCCGCGACCCCCAAAGCAGCTGCTGGTGAATGAAATTGACTCGACGCATTTTATTGAAGACAATGGGCGAAAAAGAAGAGAAGGAAAGGAAAAGGAAAATCTGCGACTGCGACAAGCACAAGGGAGTTTTATTGTTGCAGAGCAGACATGAAGAACTGGAGGAAGAATAAGGACAGCAGAAGAGCAGCGGCAGCAGCAGCATCCAATTTAGCAGACAACAACAACAGCAACGATGTGCCCCGAGATCCCAGACGCCGTGCATCTCTCCTCCTCCCTCTACCTCACCCACTCTCCTGGCTCTCTTTCGGGTCGTTCTCCCACGACTAGCTTCGACTCTTTCCCACTCCCGTCAAAGGCACCGCAGGTCAACGGCGTCGTTGCAGTTCTTGTTTTTTTTTTTGTCTTCTTATTCTTCTTCTTTGTTGTCTCTTTTTTTCTGCACAACATTTTTCTTTCTTACTGCGCTTTGTAGTGTCTGTGGTTCGTTAGCTGCTGCTGCTGTTGCTGCTTACCCTCTCCTTCGCATTGCATTGGCATCAATGGGTGCGAGAGCAAGGGAGATAGCGCATGTCTGCATGTCCTGGGCTCTGCTACACTGGTGGTAGGAAATAGCAGGGCAACCTGGCGCACAGGTACAGTGTCGGCTGGGAAACACAGAAGATTCCAGGAACAAAGTTAGGAAAATACCAAATATGGCATTTTCCGCACAATGGTTTTGCGTAAATATATCTTTATCAAATTGTTGGCTTTAGGCTATGTCTGCAGCATAAAATCATTGAAGAAATTTAACTAAAATATATACTTTTCCTATCAAAAACATAAATTTCGCGCTATCTAGAGGGCTGCAACACCACCAAATCATCCAATCAAGTGAAACGTGTTCGCTCGCCCCGCTTGCGTGTCAAGTTCCGATAAATATTTACTATCTTCTTAACATTTTCAATTAGAGTTGTACCAATTTCGGGTTCCCCCCGTTATCTATTACGTGGTGGCAAAGCGACGCTTTGCGATAGGGCAGACACACAAAACAGAACAGAGAATACATATTGGTACAGCAAGAAGCGCTGGCAAAGATTGGCGGGAACTGGCAAGCGAGCGAACGACCCCGACCGAGTTCTAGAAATCTCGGAAGAGAACACAGTCGCCGCGGGCAGGAAATGCATTTTACACAACAGTCTCTTTAATTCCGAGTTCTGGAAGATGGCCCAAATCGGCCCTGATAAAAGGATCGTGAATAGGATTAATCATTTAACCGTACTCTAGTCTAGTTCATGAATTGCAAAAATCACGGAAAATGAAAAGTATTCTATTCTGGTACAGTAAACTCTAGGTTGTTAGCATTTAACTATTTGAGCTAGAAGGCTTATACGAAATATAAAATAGAAAAACATATATATATATTATTTTCTTAATAGTTATATATATAAAACACAACAAAATAACTAAAAAGATTCTCAAACTAATGTAACTTTGCCTTGGGCCAAGTAGTATACCAGGTATTTCAGGTATTTCCCGAGTTGTGACCAAATCAACGACTTAAGAATTTCAGGCTTTGCTTCTGCATTAATTATAAACATGTTTTTCCCAATTTAACCAACAAAAAAAAGCAACAACCTTTGCAAACAATAACACAATCTTAGAATCTCTGGTAGATGAAATCAATCCCGATAAGTTTGATCACTTCTTTAGAGCCTTTGACTTTGAGTTATAATCGCTGGTCTTTTCGATTATGTTCCCGCTTTCCGGGGCCCACTGCAATCGGTTCTATATAAACATTATATTATAAAACACAGCCGTTGGCGACAGCTCTTAATCAGAGATCTGCTGGGGTCGCCAAATCGAGCGTGAAACAAGACACATGGAATAAATAGCGTTCGACAGACATGTTATGTCGTATTTCTTCTTTCCGTTCTGTACATTTGTTTTATGTTTGCACACACACACACACACACACACTGAGATAAAAACAAATTTTAAACACGTTTTAAGAGTTTTTGTGTTTTTTTTTTTAGTTACGCTCACACTCACGCTGTTTGTATATTAATGAGCTGCCCCAAGCGTGGCTCACACGTCGATCAGCCTGTCAGTCAGTCTCTACACAGTGATTAAATTTAGAGAACATTGCCGTAATAATTTTTTGTTTAAAATACACACACGAGAAACAAGAAAACCAACTCGTGTTTTATTCTTCCGCATCGACGCAACAACAACAATAACGAATAACGATATCAACAACAAAACCCGATGGCGGGGGAATTGTTGAAACAGTTGGGTCGCAATAAATAGGCTCGCCTCTCCGATTTTATTTATTTGTATGCGTTTTCTTTTCTTTATTGTGGAAGCGGGAAGGTCGCGCTTTGAGTTGAAGGAAGTACGCACCCCTCGGGCTTTAAAGGTTGTTAAACCATTTCATTATCAGAAGTGTTTTGATCATATAAAAAACAATACAAATCGCACAGATATTTTAGAAGAATATTGAATTAAAAAATCCAACAAAAGATTCATTTTCATATCTAAATATTATGAAAAACACTTGCGTTCTGTATACTCTATGAATAAATAAGAAAAAATCGTTTTTATTATAATTATTTGAGGTAAACATTTCTAATTTCCCTTTAAGGGAAAAAACTTGTGGATAAATATTGCCGGCATCAATTTAAATGGACGCGAGTGTATAAAGCGCAGGGGGGGAGGTATGCAAAACAAAATAAGGAATGAGATAATAATAACAAAAAGCGTACAAACGTAAAAAAGTTAATGCAAACAACAACACAGCGCGCCCCGTCAAAAAGAACAAACACACACACGCATAGAATCGTAGAAGGAAGACGGAACGCAAAGAAGACGGCAAGAAAATGTTTTGTTGCATTGCAACAAACAGAAACAATGCAAGTGATGCGTCGCCAGAAGGAGACAGAGACAGCGAGAGACTGCGAGCGAGAGAGAGAGAATTCGTAGACAACACCAATGAAGAAGCGCAGCAGGAAAAAGGCAACACTCGCTCACATTCACACACACACACACTCACAGATACAGCCACGCACTCACGTACGCGATTCTAAACAAGTTGATGAACTCTACGGCGGCTGCGACGCCAACGTCAGCGTCAGCATCAGGGAAAGAAGAAGCAGAACTAAAGCAGAACCAAACAATTTGTTTCTTTCGCTTTTTTGTTGGCTTTTTTTTCATATGTACATATAATAATCTTATTTGGTTGCATACGTACATAGGCTAGGTATGTGTATGTTATTGTTGCACTTAGATTTACTTATTATTCCACTAGTATTAATACTTTTATTGCTTTTTTCGCACAGTTCACTCGCACGCACGCACACAGGAACGCTCTTATTTTCTCTCTGAACGCGACGAAAAACTAACGCGATTGATCGTCTTTCCGTGTTTATTCGGCTTAAATAATTTGCAAATAGCTTATAGCCTTAAATGTAGCATATTTTAAATTTAATGTAACAAAGAACAAACGTGCGTCGAGTCGAAAAATTGCGGCGAAAAAATTTTTTTTCGAATGGCCCGCTTGCACTTGTATTTATAGGTTTCACCCAAAGCGGAACGTTCCGTTCTTGCGGATGGCTCTCTTCTCTCGCTGCGAGAGAGAGAGAGCGTTGAGAACTGAATGAGAATGGAACTGGCAAAGAAGAATTTTTACAAGACATGTCGAACACGGAACGAGGAACCGGGAACAACCGGAATCGGTACGAACGCCAAGCCGACGACAGAAAAAAAACTCACCCAACCAGTTATCGCCAGCGGGAGAGACAAAGAACCAGCCAGAGAGAGAGGGTGGGAGCGCCAGAGAGTGATGGAGGCAAAATCTAGTTTCGGCTGCAGAACGACGACGACGCCAGAGGAATGGAATGGAATGGCAATTGGAACTGAGTGCAGACATATGTACGTACATACATACAGACATACCCACGGCTAGGCAACGCCAGCTGCGCTGCCCGCAATGAGACTGACCTCTGACAACCTCCTACACACTCAAACGTACATACGGACATGGCATGTACATATATACACAACCGGAGCAGTGCACTCCAAGTATTCCGGTCTCTGTATGTACACACAAGTGTGGGAGTGAGTTGCAGTTGCAAAGAGAGCACAAGAAGAGAACCAAAAAAAAGGGCTGCACGTAGAGGAGAGGAGAAGGAAATGGTAAATGCAGAAAATAACACTAGTCGTGGGGCAATTTGTTCGGTATTTTTTGTTGTTGTCGTTTTTTGGAGTAAAAACCCCATGCATAGAACGGTTGCACGCAGCGTGTCAAAAGATTATCGTTAGCATTTATTTTCGGCTCTGTTTCGCAATAACTGATTATTCGGGGGAAATTTGCATAAATTCAAATTTAAAACAGTGTCATAATTGAATGGAACCCGAACTGGAAACGATAATTACAGGTTGGCCGGACGGGAAGTGCCCAGGAATTCATCCGAAATTCGAATTATTCCTAGAGAGATTTTACTTATAAGCTTAAAAATATTTTAAAATGAAAATAGCGTTGCTTTGTAGTAACAATAATACTAATGTTCTGCTCACAAATTGATCAATTAAATCGGTAAAATTATTCTTGAATACAGTGTGTGGCTGAACTGCTATTAATATGCTCCAGAGAAAGGAAGAACCCAGCAATCATACACACACACACACACACCTGTCTTGTGTATGTATAAGCAAGTTTAAGCTCTTTATGGTCATTACCAACCTGGCAAGTACAACAATAAGCGACTAGTTTACAACCGACTTTGCCGCTTCAACCGCTGATGCAATAGGTTGGCGAGAGGGAGGGGGAGGGGGGAGAGAGAAAGAGCGGCACGGGAACGGGAATGGAAATGTAAAAGTCTGCGCGCGCTTGCGTCATGTGCGTTTCTTCAACTCTTCGATCGACAGTGCTGCGCGCGGCTCAAAGAACAGCGTGGAATGGCAAAACCGCCGTTTGGCGTCTCTGTCGCGTCGCCGTCGACGTCGGGCTACGTCCGGAGAACAACAAAAACCAGTCTAGAAACGCGCACGCCGCTCAACTCTATAATTATGCTGCCGTTCGAGTGTGTATACACACACACCACTATATACAAACATACATGTATATGTATATGTACTGCCTGCTGGCACAAAGGGCCTTAAACTTTGCTTAAAGTCAAGGTCAGTGATTTCTTGTTCGCCAATTGCGATAATATCGCAACAGAGGCTGCGTGACTCACGCACCCGCCCACCTTTGGCACAAGAGCAGCCCGGTTCGATCATGTTCGAACCAATTAAGTTTAAACTTTCGACTGAAAACGATTTGATTGTAATAATACAGGGAATATATACATATGTTTATTATATTCCTAACACACTGTTAAAATTTCCTTAAGAAAATGTTGTTATCTACCGTGCAAGGGTTTACATTAACAGGAACCCGGAATTCCTGTCGTTTTTTTTTGGCTCTTTAAAGTTACAGCTGATTTAAGATAGATAACTAAAGCAAGATAGTTTCGAAAGAGTCTCAACAATTTTCAAAAATTAAACTAAGAGCATTTAAATTCTAGTCTAGTTTAAAAACATCTAAAATTTAGATACTAAATCGCTATACAGAAATTAAAATACCTAAATATGTATATACCAAGCTCTAAGCCAGTACATACCAAAAGATATTTCCTGATAATTTGTATCTTGGTACCCTGTATCTCATACAAATAAATGGATTAGCAGGTATCCAAAAGTGGCGCTCTATACTTTCTGTTCCCTCCGGATTAGCCCCGCCAAAATTCCAAGAATTGACGGGTTCAAGTGGCTTTCTGGGATGCAAGGCTACGCGGGATGCTGCTCTGGCAGGAAAAAAGCAAGTGGAACGGGAGGCACTGTGGAATACAGACAGAAATGTACGCCTTCTCCCCATGTGATCGATATGTCCATGTAGCCTTCTCCGCTGTCCCACCGTAGCCACATCTTTTGTCCTTGCCGGCGGTTCATGAACCTTCGGCTTTACTCCTCTGACGAACGACGTGCTTAAAGTAGCAAAAAAGATACGGCCGCAAAAAGAAAAAAAAAATCCAGAAAATACGACACAAGACACAAGCTAAAGGAAAAAACAAAACGAGCAAAAAGAGCCAAAAGGCAATGGCAAAGACAAAAAAAAAAGAAGAAAAAACAATTACGCCAAGCGTTGAAATATTTTCGCTACAGTCGAACTTCTCCAACTGGAATACATCTGCCACACAAGACAAGACTAAAAAAATACACAAAAACATAAAAATGCAGTCGAGTAGTAAGAACTATGTACATTTTTTTATTTTTGTAAAATAAATTAACATAAACAACAACTTTACGGCATTTTTTAGCGGCTTTCATTTAACAATCATACATATTGCACATACAATATGGGCACATAAAAACCTTAAGATTGGTAGTAAAAATCTATGACGGAACATGACATTTGTAAAATATTTAAAAGTAAAAATATATAAATAATATAATAAAAAAAATCATAAAAGTGCAAAACGGATACATAAGTATGTCAAAATGTCTATTTTGAAATCAGTTTTGTAATGAGTTTTACGCATTTGCTAATAAACGCGTGTCCCTGACTTATTGACACTATTTTCTTATTGTAAATCCTTGGGGTCTTTAAAAATTTGTATATTATGTTAATTATAAATAAATGTTAAACAAGAAAGAAACTAAGTTCCGAAAGCTGAAGTTCATATACCCTTTCAGTTTGCAATTGAATTATAGGGTCGTACCTAAATCCTTCATAAGTAAGCTTAAAATATTAACAATCTTTGAATCGATATTTTTCGATATTTTTAAATCGAGTTCTTTTTCGATGTATAAAATTAAAAAAAAAATGATAACTAAGCCAAAAAAGCATTAATATAAATATGAAAAGATTCACAATCTTAGTTTTTAGTAGGTTTATATATATGAATACTCAATTTAAAATTTAAATAACTAAAATATTTGACAGTTTTGACGATGTAAGCCCTTATAAAATTAAAAAAAAAGAGGTAATAACCGTTTTTCTGTCTAAGGTAGTTAGATCGACTCGGCTGTTTATGCTAATCCAAGAATATATATGATTTATAGATTCGAATTATCTCCTTTACATCTTCAGACTAAAATTAAAATACCCAGGAAGGGTATGCATGTAAGTTTCATTTAATTATGCCATATGTACATTGTTAACAAGATAAAAAGGCATTTTGAAATGTGTTCCCAGTTTTACAATGAGTTAAAATTAGGCAAAGAGCACGGTAAAGGGTTAAGGCACCCCGCCTTATTAACTAACCGAAGCGACCCCAGCAGCCTCAACTGTTTTATTGCCGTATTGACAGACAATTCAATCGAGCGCGTTTCAATAATAATCACCCCAAAGGCAGCTAATTTCAATGTGCCAGAAGAGCCGGAGGAATAACGCACGGAACGAGCGAGCGATCCCTTTTTAGCAGCTGTCGCACACACACAGCAACTACAACCGCCGCCAGATGTTTCCCTTGATCGAAGGGGAAGCGAGGGGCAGGGGGTAGCCCAACCCATAAACCATAAAATACGGCCAGCGATCACATATTTGTTATGGCTCTTTCAATAATTTTGGGCTGGAAAGAAAAAAAAATGTGACACTTGAAACCGGAAATTAGCAGGAGTTGTGCAGCTGTCGCTCCCTCTCTTTCCCGCTCTCGTGTACCCTCTCTCTCTCTCCCTCCCATTTTGAGACCAGGTGATGAGAGTAAGAGAGTGGTCGAGTCTTAATTGAAAGCAGGAAATACTCATCTCTGGTCACACTTGTCAGTTCTTATGTCACTAATGGATCCGCGCGTTAGCTCCATGAACAGTTAGTTACACCTCTTAGTTCCGGAACATGGGCAATTTGAGCCATGTTGTAATCAAGCCCCCTTAAGCAAGAAAGAAACTGAGAATTCTTAAGAACAAATTAAACTATTTCTTTCGTAAGCTTGTGCTGTTGCTGTTTTCGTAGCCCAGATACCCAAGACGTTGGCTGAAGTCTCGATAAATGATCGCAAATGGACTCAGAAAGGAGAGTTTGCAAACACTTAGCAAGATTTCAGTTTATGCTCTCCGATTTTTATATCCGAACAGAAAAAGCATAATAAGAAAAAGCATAATGAGAAAAAGCATAATATGAAAAAGCAATTTATGCTTTTTCCATGTTATAAAATACAATGAAAATAAAACCACTTCATAAACATAATCTTAGTCGAATAGTTTTAAGCTCATAAAGTCTATTAACAAAATGAGTGCGATACTGTAAGACCATAAAATGAACTCTCATTTAATTCATATCTCAAATTGCTCAATTCAAGTTTACAACTTAAGGCTAAGAACACTCGGCAAACAATGTTAATGACTAAAAATTTGTTATTTTATTTACACTTTCTGATAAGTTGATGTACATATTAGCGAAATTTCAGTTGATGTTCTCGGATTTTTAAATCCGATATATAGAAAAAGCATAATATGAAAAAGCATAAAATGAAAAAGCATAATATGAAAAAGCAATTTATGCTTTTTCCATGTTATAAAATACAATGAAAATAAAACCATCACATAAACATAAACTTAGCCGAATAGTTTTAAGCTCATAAAGTCAATTAACAAAATGAGTGCGATAGTGTAAGACTATAAAATTAACTCTCATTTAATTCATATCTCAAATTGCTCAAGTCCAGTTTACAACTTAAGGCTAAGAACACTCGGCAAACAATGTTAATGACTAAAAATTTGTTATTTTATTTACACTTTCTGATAAGTTAATGTATTTTGCTGGAATGGAAGTCCGTAACTGGAGACACATGTGCCCGCATGAGCTTGGGGGATCCGCTTGGATCCCCCATTCGAAGGTTCGAGGCCGATCGTTCTCGGCTTTCAACGCCCACCATATCCCCTTACATTAAAGCTAATGAGGGCACTTTATTGAACTCTCCTCCGCAGTCTTTGTCCCTTCTTCGTCATTTCTTTGTGTGAGTCTTCTTCTTAGGTGTCTTCCCGCTGTGTTTCAGTATTTTTTTTTGTTCTTTTTCATTTTTTTGTTTCAGCACTGACCTCATAATTCGCATTAAACTAATAAGCGAAGCAGACGCCCCCTCATCCATGAGCAGAAAATTTCAATCAGCTCGTTGAAATCCGAACTTCAGTAGAGTCTTTTTTTGTGCTCTTCCCCGTTTTCTCATGTTTTCTGCTTTGCTTCTTGGAAAACTCACGGGGGTTTTGGTCAAAATGTTGCGAAAACATTGTTGCGAAGGGTCACAGAGTGTTAACTAGAAGTGAATGTCGAAATTGAAATGAGAACGAAACGCTATATGGTCGATGTCCGTCTTAGAGATACTGGATTACATCATTTTGAGAGTTTAATTTGAAGACTATCCCGAAAGAATTAGTTAAAGTTTTTAAATGACCCCATTTTGAAACCATGGTTTGAGATTCGACTAACCAAGTGAGCGGGATAGCAATACAAAGTTGTTACTTTGTGTAATTATTATCAGGTTTATTTTAAGATTGTACCCAAATTTCCAGAGTACCTCCCCAGAAATGTATTTATTAGATGGATTTTAAATTTCTACCCAAAAAAATAGGTTCATTGGACTTGTCTAAATCGAATCGTCTTTATAGGTTTTTTAGTTTTCTACCAAACTTTGTTTTCTGAAACCTTTTGCATATTTTTTTTATTGTAGAAAGTAAAGTTTCCAAGATCATGGCTAAAAGCATGTTTCTTAATGCGATCTACGCAATATAGCCTTGATATAAATGGTATATAGAGAGTTAAATACACAAAAAAGCCTCAAAGTGACATTAGTTTGGACACAATAAATATATAAAACGTTAACAGACATGGAAGAACAACAAAGCCAAAAGTCAACGAACGGCTAAAAAATTCACGAACTTGAAAAAGTGTGTAGCTAACGCTGACGCTAGCGTCGACGCCGACAGAACTTTTGATGTCAATAAACCAACTAACCGGCGACCTGCGGACCATGAATAGACACAAAAAAATATAAAAAATAACAACAAAAAAAAAGAGAATAACTTGTTGCTCGCACGGCAACAGAAAAAACTCATATTAATATATGTATAGCCAAAAAGTGAAATAAAATCAGTGATGCCATCAAGAAATCTCTGGATAAATGTCCTGTTGCGAGAGTGTGCCTGTTACTACTGCTACGGAAGTGGACGAAAAAGAATAATAATAACAGCATTAGCACATGTTTCGCATTCGGTATGTGGGGTATGGTCCCCCCTCCCCCCTCCGCCCGCATATAAATCAGGAAAAAATATATAAAAGAAGAAGCTACTCCCAGACATCAGGCGCGTACGTGAGATATGATGAATAAGCCCAACGTCCGACCTGTTCTTTCGTCTCTTTTCTGTACTATCACTCATTCCGCCTCCACATCCGCACTTCACTTTTATCCAGGGCCTGCTCCTCTTCACATGCTGGCAGGTATTGGGTTTCTAGTACGAAGGACACACCACAGGGATGGGAGGGAGAGATGCCAAAGCGGTCTCAAGATAGATTTATTGTCTATGCGGATGTGTGCAACAACAACAACAACAAAAAGGGACTTGAATATTAGAGTTTAACGAAACCTTGCATACCCTCTTTTAACATCAGAAATGGGTTCTGACTTACCCCTTACCTTGCCAATATCTGTAGTAGGATTAGGACCAATTTGTCAAGTAAATTGGTATATTCTGCAAAAATTAAAAGAAACAGAAACATTAGGTTTAGTTATATATAAATATTAAAAATATCTTTTATTATATTCAAAACATAATTTGTTTAATTGTTTAACCCATCCCTCAATATAGTTAAGTATAAAACAACATATTTTTAGAACAATTAACATTTGCTTTGTCTCTGTTAATGCTTAAATAGACGTTAGGGGTAGCTGTTAGTTTATCCAATCGACAAATTCAACTTAACCTTGAAATATTGGCAACTTAAATTAAAACAAACATATAGTTCTGTGGTATATATATATACTTATTTCCCAAATTAATTTAAGTATTATATTCAAGTTAAAATTTAGATTTAAATTCCTTTCAGAGATTCTACTTTTTTAATAGTCCTTCGGTAGGTTGCAATCCCTCCCCCAGTGTAATCAATTCTTTAAATAATAAATTTAGTTTTCTTCCCACTGGATAATTACCATCTATAAATTACCGGTTTTCTCAAGATAAAGTAATTAAAATTGATTTCAGACTCCAAATACTTTAATTTATAGACGCCCACGAAAATTGTTGCAGCCATTCGCTAGGGTATAAAAGCTCTTAAGTACACGCATTATTTCTAACATGTCCTCTCGATCTCTCCCCATTTTTTTTTTCCTTTTTGTTTGCCATGCGAAACACTTTACGTTAATTATGCACTACACACAAAAAAGGAGCTTCCCTGCGGGGTATGCCCAATGGGATGTTAGTGGGAGTTCGGTGACTGGGGGTCGCATTTAAGAGCTTTGTCATTGCGGTGCGATGAGGTGGGGATGTGGGTCTGATGTAATTGATGAACGCTGTTAATTATGACCGGCTTTAACTGTCACTTTTTTTTGGTAAATTTCTAAGCACGAGTGGTTTAATGAAAGGTGCTGGTGATTGGGGAGCGTGAGACACGTGACACTGTCACCAAAACAGACTGAGCAGTTCCTATTTTTCTATATTTCTATTAGAGATATCTCAGAGGAAATACGCAAAATATTTTAGTTTAGTATGAATGAGTGAACAACTAAATAACTGGGACATACATTTAAATTAAAAAACTGTCTAATTGGAAAATTTAAAAACTAAATTAATAAGTGAACAACTGACATATTAAGTGAAAAAGTGAACTCGCAAAAGTATAAAGTTAATTGTTGGATGAATGAATAGATGGATGAATGAATGAATAAATAAAAAACAACATAATATATATATAGATGGATTAATAAGTAAATGAATAGGTTGAATGAACGCAATAAATATGTACCTTAAGGAACGTACGGATGAACAAGGAACAAGTGATGGAATGAACAACTTAGTGAACCACCGTTTAACAAGATGAACAAGCCAACTACTGACAACTGTTTATGTTCATTTCAACTATTTTAATAATTGTTATTTAATTTATATGAAATATAAACAAAAACCGAATCAAATCTCCCTTATAGAGTGAAATTCTCGCTGATTTCAGCAAAGTGAACTCCATTTCGTCGTCTGTGAAAATGATTGACCTGCGGGGGTAATCACTCCTCGAAGCTCTTGCATGCTTTTTTCTGGTTTTTCTTCTGTTCGATTCGGTTCGGTTCAATGCCACAGAGCTCGTGTTCCAGTTACCATTTCGTTCCACAGTTCGCGATCTTCACACGCGCGATATTGGGGGAGTTGAGGGCTACTGGGGGAGGGAGGGAGGGAGGTGGGTGGGTTAGGGGGGAAGATGGCTGGGAGGTAAGAGATAGGTTAGCTAAACGTCTGTTTCTGTTCTTTTGTTTCAAACTCGTTTATTGGCTCTACCTAGGCAAGCATTTCAACTTTCAAAAAGAGCCAAAGTCAGCGCCAGGTTATAGTACACAGCACAGATACAGATACAGCCGCAGATACAGATACAGGTACAGAACTATATGTGTGTATGTATGTAGTATATGGTAACTTAGACCCCGTGACTCCGACTCCGGCGTAGAGTCACTTTTGTTGGCCAAAAAATTTGCTTTGTTTTGCACTCGATGGCAACCAGCGAGCGCCCCTTCTTTATTATTATCTGTGTCTCCTTTTAGCAGCTCTTGTTTATTTGCTTTTTGAAACTTTTTGTTCTTTTGGCGCATTTTCTTCTTGGTTATTTGCCTTGGTTCTTGGCTGTTGGCTTTTGGCTCTGGCCCCCATTTGCCCCTCCTCGCAGCCTCTTCGGTCTCTCTAATGGCTTTGTTACCTTCATTTTGGGGTCGGTCTTCGTCGGTTGGTCGCTGTTCTTTCACCTTTTTCGGGCAGTGGAAACTTTTTTTGGCAGAAGGTCAACGTTCATAATTGCCAGTGTGATACACTCTTAAAGCCAACGAACCGCGTGCTTTTCGACCGACCCGGCGGACTCCTTCTCTCACTCACCACACCAAATTGCGATATTAGATGCGGCAAATTATTATGCTTGTACAGTCAAGCCTGGCTAAGGTGGAACGATACTACTACGACAGTAAAATACAACAAATTGTCCTTAAATTAATAAAAACACTTTACCTACACGTAATATTGGTTTTCCATATTTCAAAGCTAGAACTATAATTCTATCAATATTAAAAAAAAAAAACAAGAAAGGATGAGGAGAAAGGCGACTTCTAGAAGCCGAAGTATATATACCCTTGGAGTTTTCTATCAAATAATAGGATCAAATCGAAAATCAATCACTACTTAGCTTAAATCAGTCACATTTTTTGGATCGATATTTTTATATGACAATTTTATCGATAAATCAAAGCATGAAAAACTCAACAAAACCGAAATAGTATATGTTTTAACTCGGAAAGCGTTTCTGTGTCAGTTTTAATCAGTTTAAAAAATTTTAACATGAACTTTTTGTCAATTTTTTTTAATTTTATAAGATTTTGAAAAAATTGCAATTTTTTTGTTCTGTCAGAGATGGCTAGATCGATTCGGCTGTTGATGCTGGTGCTAATGACTCCACCACAGCCTTAAACGCTTCTTAATAAAATTATAATATCTTGCAAGAATATAAAAAAACGAAAGAACTTGGCCTACAATTAAATACCCTAGAAAGTAGGCATAAAAGTGTATTTTAAAGGTTCAACTGTATGTATTTCTATGATAGTACAACGGAAATGGCACTTTTGGGTCGGTTTAAAGAGGTTTTGCTTGCTTTTAAAATGTTTCCCCCCTACACTTCTTGCCTTTTCATTTCGCACACCCCTTGATTATTTCTTTAATCAGATGTGGGAAGTTCTGTGAACCGAGCTCTCGACCTCTGTGTCTTTCTCCCAGGGGTCTATGTGGAACGTTTCCTCTGCCGATTCGAGTGGGTTTTTCCCCACTAATTTCCCCAAAAAACTTGTGACGGAGACGACAATTCTCGGGAGGGCATTACTCTGGCAGGGGCTAGGGTTAAATCGGTCAAAGGTTCCGCCAGATTACCGATGGGGCCAAGCCCCAGAAACATTAGTTGCCCAAAATTGAAACAATTAAATTATTCCATAATTATATGGACAGAGTATGCTGGAGGTGATAGAGGGCAGGGCAGGAAGGGGCCTCGTACAGAGAGCCACGCCTTCAGAAACATCAAATATCATTAAACAGCTTTTATGGGTTGATTTTGAGTTTAGAGTTTTTTTTTTTTTTTTTTGTACTTAAATGAACTCCAAAAGGCAAAGAGAGAGAGAGAGGGGGAGTGAGCAGTCGAGACAGAAACAAACATAAACAAAAGAAACGCGATGCAACCATACTCGAAGTTCTCTTTTCTGCACTTTTATAATTTTTTGTTACTTTTTTTTGCTTTAAAATCAATATGACAAGAATGTTGAATGTTATTGTTTACTTATCATTGGAAGCTGTAGAAATGAACAACAATACTACGAAATTAATAATCAATATCAAATGAGTTTAATAAGGTAAATACTTAGTAAGCTAACAGATAATTGAAAGAACTAGTGAACAAGTGGGACATATATTTTTTATAATTATTAAACTTAGAAATGCAAAATATAAATTAGCAACTGACAGACTGAGTGAATAAGTGAACGAGCGAATGAATGAATGAACAAGTGAACAACTAACAAAATGAAATAAAAAGTTAGATAAATAAAATCAATTGATGCATTACTGAATGAATTAATAAATGGAGGAAATAATTACATGGCTGGATGAACGAATAAATAAATGAACATGGAACAAGTGAACTGAATGAACAAGCAACTGACTGTTTATGTTCATTTCAATCAATGAATGAAGTGACTAACTGGACTGTTTTGAATCATTAAGTTTGATGTAGTAAGCTGGAATCTCCAACTTCCCTCGTTTGCACTTAACTTCATTAAAAATTATCGGCGGAAAGCGACAGACTTTGTTTTTTTTTTAATTTTTTACGAGTGTAATCAGATATAGACAATAATAACAACAACAACAACAACAACGAGTATAGTGACCAATCATCGACAACAACATCCACAAAAGGCGGCTGCAGATGACGAAGAAGAAGCAGAATCAGAAGACAGAGAGGAGCGTCGACTGCGGCGTTGGCGTACGAACATTGACCTTCATTAAGAAAGAAGAAGCAGCCACAGAAAAAGAGGTAAGAAGGCAGCCACAAATCTTTGAGCTCTCTCGCTCACACTCCGTTTATTGTTGTTGCTGCTGGTGCTTTGGCCATCAATCAGTCAATCAGTGCTCCTCTCCTGCTCACACGCATGTCGTTTCCTTTAAGCTCAATCCACCTTCCTCCCAGCCTGTTTCTCGCTCCCTCTCACTCTAAACATCTATCGGTTACTCACGGCTTGCAACGGTAAATTTGCTTACGTTTTTCTGGCTTAATAAACACAATATTATTTAACACTGACATTTTACAACCAAGGAACACAAAACACGAAATGCAAACTTATGTACACTTGGCCAAATTAATGCAATCGTTGCAAATGCGGTTAGAAATTAATGATCGTAAAATTAAATTTATAAATTGGAGTAAACTTATATGAAAATGAATTAATTAAATTAAACTTAAAATGGGATACAAAATTGCATTCAATAAAATGGTTAAGTTTGGCACTTATAGATTAATTTATTCCATTTATATTTTAATACATGAAATTATTTTAAACTCGACTATTTATTTATTTTTATATTATTTATTATATATTTATTTCTATTTATAAATATATCTAAAGAAGTTTGCTTTTGAAATTGGCATACTATTTATTTCTAATTTATTTTTAAATACAATTGTTTGTATGTTAGTCAATATATTTTTCGCAGTGTTCGCTGGCTTCGCTGCCGACGCCTACTGCTCTGCCGCTGCTTTCGGACAAGGGGAGTTGGGGGGCAGAGGGGGGCACATTCACTTCTCGTTTTGAGCTGAATCACCATAAAGCAAAAGCCACGAGTTGCGGGCCAGCGAAAGAATAAATAATAAGTGTCTTTTGGAGGGGGCCTGCAAGGGGGGACCGGAGCGAGGGAGACAGACAGATGGGAGCAGAGCGGCAAGAATATCTAATAAGAAATCAGCAAAAAAGAGAAGAAGAAAAAAACTGAACAAAAAAATCCGAGTCTGAAAAAAACGTGTTTTTCTGTTCTTCGTTGTGTTATTCCTTTATTTTTATTTTATATTTTATTTATTTCTATTTCCCATTTTGTTTTATTTATACTCTTCGTTGCAGAGGGGGAGGGGGCGGAGGGCGGGGTAGCTTAGCTGAACGGAACGGTCAGGCCGAAGCTCTAAGCGCGACGCCAAAGTACATTGTGAAATCATTTCTATTTCTAAACAACAACAAGCGGAAGCAACAATAAAAAAACCAAAGAAGAATTGATAGCAGGCTACAGTGGACGATCGGAAATTCTTCGTTCGCAAAACCAGGAATTACAATAATTAATTACAAACTAAAAATGAATAATAACAACTAAAAATGAATAATAAAGGAAAAATGAATAAGCAAAGTTCAATTGGATTGCTGTAATGGCAATAATTCTCAACTGGTTCTAGTGTAGATTTTAACTTGGCTTTATTTCTGAATAAATTTTCAAAATTTATAGTTTCTAAAAAGATGCAAGTACAGTTTCCTATGTTGCTGGCTTCACTGTACATGTGTGCAACTGACTTTGCTTGGTCCCCCCCTCATTCCCCATTGTCAAATCCATCTTGTTCCATAGGTATTTTTTTTTTGCTTTGTTTTATCAGCAATTTCAGCTTCAGCTGAACTATAGTCTGAATATTTCTACACACAATGTTTCAATATGGATTCAAACCGTCGGTCTACGTCTGCGACTGTTGTTTCTTCGTGTTGTTCTTCTTCGCCCGCTCTGTTTCTTCTGGCTCACTGTTGTTATTGTTGCTAGATTAATTTGCTTTAACAGCTGTCTTGTCGTCTGGTCTGTGAACACACACATATATATACACAGACATATAGTATATACTATATACTAAAACCCAAACAAAGTCAAAGGCAGCTCCAAAGACTCCAAAAGCAAGCAGCGTGTGAACTTTTAGCGGAGAACAACAATTATGCGGGAAGAGTTCGGGGGAGTAAGAAGAGATTCCCAAGTGCAAGAAGACTGAAGAAGCTAACGGTGCCAAGAACTGAAGATGAGGAAATAAGGAAGAGATACATCCTGATACTAAAATATCTTAAAAGTGTAAGCTGGCTATATCTAAGATTTTGATTTTGTGTCTAGAATTGTAATGAAAGTTTATTAGAAAGGAAACAAATTATATATATAATCAAATCAATATAATCAATATAATCTTTTGGCAAAAACAATATATAAGTACATAACTTCACATATATGTACTTTTAAACACTATACATTTCTTTTATCTCAAAACTTTTACTGAAACCGCAATATTTTCAAATCCATAAACTGACAAAAAATTGATATTCAATTGAACTATAAATAAAAGCATCAAAATTATCAATTACATCATTATAGAATAATAATAAATACTGATTTTATAAGTTATTTCTAACCTAATATTTACAGTATATATTTTAATATATACCATAATAATAATAATATATTATATTATATAGTATATATTATAGTATATCTTCTAAAACAATGTTTTTGATGTTTTTTTAACTTAACTCTGCATTCCGCACAGTGTAATTTTCACACTACAGAGAGATCAACAAGAAAAAAAAACAAACATATTTAAGACAGAAAAAATAAAACACATGCTGTTGTTTATATTCCAAGAATATCTCGCAAATGAAGCTTAAAGGAGTTGAGATTCTCTCAAAAAGATTGTTGCTCAGATAGCCGCCGCCATGTGAACCCTTACCAAAAATGCTTCAGACTCTAAAAACTAAAGCGATCCCTGCCGGACCCATTATGATAATGGAATTTAACTTAATAACAAAGAGCAACCTGTTCAAGCAAAACGGAAACAGAGACCCCAAGAAACCCATGCCAAGTCATCGTGCCGAAACAAAAGTTTCTGACAAAATTCCCACGAATACGGAAACCCTCTTACAACCCTCTTTACAAGACCCATAAAGATTCATTTACAAGACAGTTTTCTTGGGACAAATTCCCATTTGCATGCGTTAAATTTTCGCATATTCATGAGGACAACAGGACAACAGGACACGGAAAGCTGAAAGGAACCTGAAACTAAAGAAAAAACTACCCCTTACGGCTAACAAAAGTAAATGACCTTTAATAATGTTGTTTGGGAAATTTCACGGGCAGACCGAAAAGCGAGAAACAAAGGACATACGAACAAGGACGAGAACTTGAACTGCTCTCGTCCTCTCGAATCATTCAATCTCTGTACACAAGAACCACACCCAAAATAATCACATGGGGTGGGGAAAGTAATAAAACAATTTTATACTCCACTCCTCCCATCCCCCCTCCCAGAGGTAAGATAACACTAAAACAAAAGCGGGGAAGGCCCCCTCTATATAGAGAGAGCCCTCTATATAGAGAGAGCGTCCAATTAAAGGTGATTTCTTGACTTTATGGCGACATAAACCTGTAATCGAAGAAGGGGCCTACACAGTGAATGGAAATAGTAACTACAATATAAATATTCACTTGAAATTTTGTACTGGTACCATAATAATAATAGCTACTAAGATGGTATGATATATGATATATGATATAATATTTAAATGCAAATGAATTTCTGTATCTGAATATGAATAATACTTATTAGTTTATGCCTCCGCTAATAGCTTTTTGTTACAGTTTTATATGTATTATTTTTTACTGTGCACAAAATACATATTTTAATATATAAAATCGTAAAAATATATAATACAAAAATTCATAAAACTGCCTATAAAGGTGTAGCAACGAACGAGCATCGAGGGGAAATCCAGGGAGTTAAATCCATCCATTGCAGCAATAGAGCCACCCTCAATTTCCATTCAACATATGAAAATCAAATCAGCGAGGGTTGCCATTGTACTTATACAAACAGATGTGCGTGAGGGTGCACGCGAGTGTGTGTGTGTGGGGGAGGAAAACGTTTGTGTGTGAAAAGTAAGGGGAAGAGAGGGCGGGCTTCCGTCTGTCTGGGGTCAATGCACAAAAATGCGTAGAACGTGCTAGTGTCCGTCGAAGGGGGAGTGGAGGCGGGGGGATTGAGCTTTGCTCTGGAAAATCGTTCACTTTTCGCACTCACCAATACATGGGCGCACAGTGTGTGTGTGTGTGTGTGTGATGCTGGGGGCTGGCCCAAAAGTTTGTTGACCCCAAACGCGAACAGACAAGCAATGCGTAGATGAACGTACCGATATATACGAATATTTTGGGTACAGTGAATGCTCCAATCAAGCGCTTCTCTAATTTGATACCCTTTGACTTTGAACATCATTTTTGAGTTTATTGAAAATTCATGTACTATAAGACATTTTCAAGTTTAGATCTTAACACTGGTCGTATCTTTATTCAAGGCATACACAAGTGATTTATGTATTTCTACTATTAATATACCTTTAAAATTGATATTTTTATAAACCATTACAGTTTCAGTATTATTAGACACTAATCCTTCCACTCTCCTAGGCCTCCCTGTAGTTGATGTGCTTGATTTTCGGGGGTAAGATGCGTTTCTCCTTCCTTTTGCCGCACCCCCAGAGGGTTGATTAGCGCCGCCCGCCCAGCACCCACCACCATCACCACCCATTCACCCATGTGAACCCTACGCTACCTTCCTGCCTTCCTTCCTTGCTTCCTTCCTGGGCATTAATAATATGGCTGACATGACTATTTATTTATTTGCAAGACACTTTCCCTAATGCCGCTCTGTCGAGTCGAGGGGGTGGCCAGACAGACGCGCCACCCTCCCCCCCAAGAAAAAAAAGGGGATCAAAGTCAGACGCATACAAAGCGCTATAAGTTCCATACAAGTCCAACCACCCTTGCCAAAAATAATGAAGAAAGGACGAGGAGGGCGAGGACGAGGACGAAGGACCAGGACGCGAAAGGGAAATGCAAGTTGTAAGAGAAATAAAAACAAAATAAATACGAGCGGCAGCTGTAAAGTTCAACAATAAAAGTGTGCAAGCAACAGAGCAAAAAAAGTGAAACGAAAATGAAATGAAATGAAACTAGGCACAGGACACACAGGGGATGTTGGTCCTTGGAGGACTAGCAGCAGCAACCACCACCAGTGCACGGCGCTGAACTCAACGCCCATCGGCAATATGGACGATGGCAACAGACGGCACATCGGACACTTTTTACGGCCCCTCCACAACAGCGCATTATGCAAATCTCCTCGAGCGTGGAAGCGAGCAAAATTTACAAATAATATACGATAAAATAGGATAGGATAGGATAGGGGAAAAAATAAACATAGATTTCAAATGAAAGCCACAAAGAACTCTGTTTTTGTGTGTTATTTTTCCTGAAATACACCTGAAACTGCGGAAATACATCAAATTCTACCTGAGAAATAGTATGCACATTTCAAGGTAAAATTATAGTTATTAAATAAATCTAATGTTAAAATCTTGTCTCAATTTTTAAATAAATTCTTTTATTTTTTTTTTCTTTTTTATTATTTTATTTATTTAAATTTAATAACAGCCTAAGTCCTAAGTCATACAAAGTGCATCGAAAAACGCACATGATTTGTTGTTGCAAACTCTTGAACACAGCATTGATGCATTTTTACAGCCTTTCTGCCGTTATGTTTTGTTGGTATTGCGAAATAATTATATCATTAATATCTATAAGATTTAATTGCAAGTTTTTTGTTTAAATCAGTAAAAAATCCCTCAAATAGTTGCAGCAATATTTCATTAACATATGTACATATGTATTAAGATATCTTTTATATCAATTATAATTGCTATTAAACTTTAAAGTCTAATAACATTTAACGAATATTTAAATTTAACCAATGTGCCGAATAAGCCGATGTCCTGGGAACCTGAATTTTCAACTGCAGCTACCTTATCCTTTTTTTTATGACATTGCAAAATGTCGATATCCTATGTGGACGGCAAAGCAAAGAGGAAACTGGCAATGAACGCATGGAGAGAGCGGAGAGCAGAGAGCAGAGAGCGGAGAGCAGAGAGCGGCACTCTGCTGGCGACGCTGCTGCTGCGTCTGGGCTGCGATCACGCACTCACACCAAGGATGGGGGATGGAGGAAAGTAAGGAGAGAGGGGAGAGAGAGAGGAAGGAGACAACTTCCTTGCTCTTCTTAGTCGTCTGGCCACCATCGCTCATTCGCTTGGTTTTTTTTATGTTGATTTTGGGAATTCTAAAAATGCTTGCAGTACCAACCATCCTTCGTCTCCTTTGGCCTGTTCGTTCTCCCTCTCTCCTTCCATCCGGCGGCAGATGACAGGTTTTCTGGTATCTCTTCCCACCTCCAGCTTCGTTCTGCTCCCCTATCTCCCCCCTTTTTCGTTCGCTGCACAGGATGCTGGCCTGGCACGTTGTGTGTCCGTTCTCCGCTCTATGCTCTCCATCTCCACCTCCATCTCCATCTCCGTCTTGTGCCATTGCCATTTCGCCTTTCTTGTCTGCTTCTGAACCCGGATCCCTCGTGCCCCCTGCCCCCACTCCCTGCTATTCCTCTTCCTTCCCCTACATCCTGCTGACCCCTCTCCTGATGTCTATGTATTTTATTTTATTTTATTTAGTTTGTGTGGCTTTCGATGTCTGGAAGCATCCTTGAAAATACTTCGAACAGTGGTACCTCGAAAATACCAACATCCTCTCAACTTATCTGGGTTCAAATTTCTAAATAACGTATTAATTTATTATTCATTAATTTATATATGTACTAAATACCATTATTAAAACGTTGCTATTTATTTCCTATTTCCTATTTCCTCTTCAACCAGTCCTCACTGTATCCTCACTGTGACCTGTTGTCAGCATGCCTCTAGGAACATCCTGGCAAGTATTTTGTATATCAAATAGATTTTTGCAATATTCATGTCCCCAGGTGAAAGATATATGTATCACTCCGGGGAAAGCTCATAGTCTGTGCCTCACATTTATTTGCACGTGGAAATATGTCTTTTGTGCAGGTAACACTTGCTTTGCAAGACATACAAAAATACATACAGTATTACCCATGGCTGGGAGTGCGGAAATTGTCTACTAATCAGTTTCGCGAATAAATGCTAGGATAGTTCTTTTCCATGTGTACATAATTACATATACATAGGTGTACCAAATACGGTAGTGGTAAAAATATTAACACTGATCTCTTAAATAGTAATAAATAAGTATTTTAATATTGAGAAAGCAATTTAATCATTTTCCATGCAAATCTTGTTATTAACAATTAATATTTATATTTGGAACATTAAAAATCGATATTAATAATTGGAAAATTCAAACATTCGAACATAAACATACTCTGTAGTGAAATGTAAACTGTAAAGAAATTAATTAAATACAAAATTAAGGTAAATTTGTGTTAGAAAATAATAATCACAATCAACAATTATTGTAACGTGGCTTAAACAAGCAGATAATTTCATTACTGATCTTCTACTAAAGGGTTTTCTTTCAAATTAGAAAGAATAGAAAGATTTGCATTGAAAATTTTTAATGTTCACATTTAAAATAATTATTATTTCTATATAAATAATTGAACGTATTTTTAAATAACACTTTTACAACATAAAAATACTCTGTAGTGAAAAGGACATTTGTATATAAATTAATTAAGAAATAATTGACTTTAACTAGCAAATAATTTAATGACTGCTAATATTTTGAACGCAGCTGTTGGTCTATCTGCCAATTCTGTTCTGTTTGTATGTGTGTTTATTTGCACGGGCCAAATGAGAACCCCTGTATCGTGTTCCCAGAACCATTTCGCACTTCTTTTATTTTTATTTTATTTCTTTTTGCGACGATCGTGACGCTTAAATGCAGTTCCTTTGTTGTAACCACTACAAAGCCAAATAATTGCAGGCGTAAAAAAAAGAATAGTCAGCTAGGGAGAGGGTGAGGGGAAAAGGAAGCAGGAGAGAAGCGAGAGCGAACCCCTTTTTTGGCCAGGAGAGAGCAGCTGCCTGGCTGTCTCTCTCGCTCTGTTCCACACACACACACACTCACGTGGATGTGAGACAAACGCCGGCAGGCAAAAATACATACATACATACAAACATACACGCAGCACTGCAGCTAAGTAAAGGCAACAACACGAAAAAGGGCCGAATGGGGGAAACGAAATGGGAATGGAACACAGCCTAGACCGAATTGCAACAACTGCAAATTGGGGGGAACGCATGGCGCCAAACGAAACGTGAGACAAGCGTGCACCCAGCCACACACACTATAACAAGCAGATTATTACAACACAAGCTTTTCGGCGTGGGCGCGCGGAGGGGAAACGCATGAGATAACGGAACATGCTGCCGATTAGTCACCACCAACAGATGTGTATGCCCAAGTGTGTGTGTGTGTGTGTGTGTGTGTTACCACGAAACAAATGAGTGCAAAGGAGCCAGCAGGATGCCTAGGTGGGAAGGAAGAGAAGGGCAGTACGGCTTAGCAACCAGTGGAAATCTCATTACAGTGAATATTGGCTATAAGGGATGGCGAATACAGAAATAATTAAAATTATAATTGATCCCAAAAGCAGGATTCTTTTTGTTATGAATTTATTTGCATTCTTTTATAACCGTATACTGAATATTTCATATATTTTTGGCTGCATTGTACATTTCCAATAAGGATAAGAAGCTTAAACTTCTAATTCTTAAAAATCATTAGCCAACAATGGGACTCCGTCTTATTTTATGGATTATTTACAATTATTTTACAATTGTTTATTTAATAAAGCTTAGTGTATCAGCGACAACGACAACAAAAGAGAACAGCAGGCGAAGCGGAGCTGCTAAATCCAAAGCCTGCCTCTGTGAACTGGTATTTTTTGTTGTTTTTTTTTTGTTCGAACACTTCCGCCTTTGCATGCGCCGGCAGCGACGTTGACGTCTCAGCTGCCTTTTTTGCGACTGTGTGCGTGCTACAGCACGCTGCTGCATGAATTTGCATAATTTCGGGACTGACAAGGGGGCGTGGCAGTCATTGCCAAAAAAAGAGAATTCATTAAAATGACACATACTGTCGAACGTTCAATAATGCGTAAATATTTATAAGATATTGTTAATAAGCACATTGTGCATTATACAAACCTGTATTGCAGTTTATTCCTGTCGCGCGATCGATGCAAAAGAAATGGGAAAAAAGCTGAAGTGCCGTTTTCTTGGCTGTATGCGTTTTCGGACTGTCGGTGTTTTTGGAGCAACTTCACGTTTAATGCATTGCGAAAATAATTGTTTGCCGATGCACTTTTTTTTGTTTTTGTGCTGCCACCGCCGTCGGTGTCGTTCTTCTTTTTCTTTTCGCTCTCCTCTTCGCCTCTTTTTGCCGCCTTTTCTGCTGATGCTTTCAAACAAATCGCGCACACACCACACACATACACACGAAGGCGGCACACTCTGTGTACGATGCAATTATGCTAATGCGGCTGTTTGCGACACTTCTGATGGCCTACAACTACGGTTAACTGATTGCGTTGCTAGCCTGCCCCCCAATATATTGGCCGCAAAATTAATTAACAAACAATACAAATCTACAAAAGCTGCGGCTTTTTAGCTGCTTAAAACGCGTCAGAACTAGAGGAGGAAGTAGAGGCGAGTTGGCAATCGAATAATCGATATTTATAAATTCTATAATTATCGATATACCCTCTGGATATCAAAACTTAGCAAAGATTGACTTTGTTATTTTATATTAATTATTAAAATTATGAACATAAAAAGAGCACACTTGGATTTTCTTTTTTTTCATAAAACTTCTGATAGGAGAATCTTCATGAATCCAATAAATATTTGGATGACTTTTATTTGTAATCGAATTTCATATTTAAAAATAAAGTTTTGAAATTCTGTTCCACCTTAAAATTTTGTCATTAATTATAAATTTTAAAAGAGATTCGATTTTTAAACTATTATTAAATCGATTGTTTTCGTAGCATTTGGAAATTATCGATATTACGGGTGTAGTATCGACTTACTTCCATCTTTAGAAGTCGGGCACGTTTTCTTTTTGTAAACAAACGGAATAACTTTTAAAAACTTAAAATGGGTGCCCTTGCAGAGGTAATATATTGATATTAACATTCGTACTAGTGATCGTTAACCAGAAGATTACTCCTAGTTGGCTGGGGACGAGAAGAACGGCGAGGGATCCCGTACGTTTGTGTTCTCCAACGAGGGTCATACGCTGGGCAACGCGTTAAAGACAATAATTGCCCGATACCCGGAGGTGGACTTTTGTGGGTACACCATTCCGCATCCCACTGAGCAGAAACTGCACTTCCGCATCCAAGCCCGAAGAGAGCGAGCCATAGATATACTCAAGCGGGGACTGGAGGATCTGGAGGCGCTTTGCGATCACACAATGGTCACATTCGAGAATGAGATGAAGCAATTTAATACTATGAAAGAGGAGAATACATGATGGGCTAGAGGCTATAAACTAGACAACGCTGCGTGCCTTCTTGGGATCATAGTTGGGCTTGCGGAGGTGGTGGTAATTGGGCAGGACCTTGCGCAGGAAGTCGATCTGGAGCGTCTGCGATCCTTGCTTGTCGATGGCCTCGCGCTGCAGGGCCTGCTCCCCGTAGACAATGGTGTTCTCCGGCAAATGCTGACTGGTGCGCATCTTTATTCCGGCACCAACCACACAGCCGTTGGACACCGTCACGCCGCGTCCCACGAAGCATTTGCTCTCGAACACATTCTTGTCGCCTATCCGAGCTGCCTCCACATTGCAACCCACCTCGAAAACGTTTTGGGTGCCAATGCTGAGGATATTATTAGAATCCCAGCTGGCCCCTGGCTCCAGGCGATGAGCTATGGTTGCATACTCCTCGATAATGCAGTTTTCGCCTATTATTATGGGACCTGCATCAGCGATGACTGTGGCACTTGGGTGCACAACGCAGCCCGAGGAAAAGGTGATGTCACCTCGCAGGTTGCTCTCCTCGCAAACCACCGACTTGGGGAAGATTTTGATCCTATAGGACGGAGTACAGTAAAATATAACATATAAATGGATATTCATATTTTGGATTAATTATAAATTACCTGTTTTCCGAAGGCATTTTCCAATTTCCTAAATTGTTTACCTTTTCCACCGACCTAAAATGTGCTAAAATATACCACAAATACCAATTGATTGTAAAGCTATAGAGTTGTGCGATATTTCTCAAGCTAGAACACGATTATTTCCAGTTTTACCCCATTTTTAATTAAAAGTATATTTTCCAAATAAAATAAATAAAATGCATTAAATATTTTTCTAAATCTTAAAAAATTGAAAACATTTAAATCGAATTTACATTTAATCGAATTACATTTAATCGAATTGACTACCCTGTTTTATCGGACTATCGAATATCCGGCGTGAAGAGTCGGAGTGCCTTGTACCTCAAGCTGATGCAATTTTGAACAGCTTTTTCGAGATATAAAGCCCAGTTCTCAGGAAAAGATTACTCATTGAGCAAACAAGATGTCGGCCGATCAAATGGCAGAGTTAACCATAGGTAAGTGTGCCTACTTAAGGAAATCTGGGAGCAACAAATCGTCCACGTTGTCAGACTGAATTATCGATCTATAATGTGCAATATATATGTATTTATGACCATGTGCAGGGTCTATCTTCACTTCTGAAAAGACGGGAAGCGATGAGGCAGGCGATGGCAGCGAGTCGAAGCCATTTAAGACCATCATGCAGGCGATGCGTAGTGCTGGAAAGGAGCCCTTCCCCACCATCTACGTGGACAGCAAGGATCCGAATGCGGTGGAGCCCTTCGAGCCAGCTGCCAAGTCGCAGCTGAAGAAGATCCAGAAGCTGTACGCGCGCGAGTCCCAAAAGAATGCCGAAAAGCAGCAGCGAGAGGCCGAGGATGCGGTGAAGCGCCAGCAAAATCTAGAGGAGGCACGCAAAGTGAAAATTTCTGAGGATCCCAGTTGGCCTGTGGCGCGCAAGATTCGCATCCTCGAGGGCACCGCCAATCGCGGCTCCCGCGTCAAGATCTACGGCTGGGTGCATCGGCTCCGGCGTCAGGGCAAATCTCTCATCTTCATTACACTTCGCGATGGCACAGGCTTCCTGCAGTGCGTGCTGAACGATCAGCTCTGCCAGACCTATGATGCCCTGGTCCTGAGCACGGAGAGCAGTGTGGTTCTGTTCGGCACTTTGAAGTTGGTACCGGAGGGCAAGACGGCTCCTGGCGGCCATGAACTTAACGTTGACTACTGGGAGGTGATTGGACTGGCTCCGCCCGGTGGCGCTGACGCCATTCTCAACGAGGAAGCCCAACCGGATGTGCAGCTGGACAACCGGCACATCATGATTCGTGGCGAAAACACCTCCAAGGTGCTCAAGATGCGATCCGTGGTGACGCAGGCATTCCGGGCCCACTACGAGGCCCGTGGCTACAACGAAGTGACGCCGCCAACTTTGGTGCAAACCCAAGTGGAAGGTGGGTCCACCCTCTTCAAGCTGAAGTACTTCGGCGAGGAGGCCTATCTCACACAAAGCTCGCAGCTGTATTTGGAGACATGTCTGCCGGCCCTGGGCGATGTCTTCACCATTTCCCAAAGCTATCGAGCGGAGCAGAGCCGTACACGCCGCCATCTGGCTGAGTATTCGCATGTCGAGGCCGAGTGTCCCTTCATCACGTTCGATGACCTTCTGGACCGCCTGGAGGATCTAGTGTGCGATGTGGTGGATCGCGTTCTGAAGTCTCCTTGGGGCTTTTTGGTGAAGGAGCTCAACCCTGACTTCAAGGCGCCGCAAAAGCCATTCCGTCGCATGAACTACGAGGATGCCATTAAGTGGCTGAAGGAGAACAATGTGACCAAGGACGATGGCACCTTCTACGAGTTTGGCGAGGATATACCCGAGGCCCCGGAGCGCAAGATGACAGATACCATTAACGAACCCATCATGCTGTGCCGTTTTCCGGCCGAGATCAAGTCTTTCTACATGTCGCGTTGTAAGGAGGATCAGAGATTGACCGAAAGCGTGGACGTTTTGCTGCCAAATGTGGGTGAGATTGTGGGCGGATCGATGAGGACCCATGACATCGACGAGCTGCTGAAGGGATACCAGCGCGAGGGCATCGATCCCAAGCCATACTACTGGTACACGGACCAGCGCGTCTATGGAACTATGCCCCACGGCGGCTATGGATTGGGCTTGGAGCGCTTCCTTTGCTGGTTGCTTAACCGATATCACATTCGCGAGGTCTGCCTGTATCCTCGATTCCTCGACAGATGCAAGCCTTAAACGGGGGACGAGGGAGACGAGCTTTTCTGCCAGCATTTACAAAAAAGGTTTATCTTAAACATAACAATTCGTTTTAATAATTTGTAGCTTCTGCTCATGAAATGAAACTTAATACAATTTATTTGTATGAATATGCAAAAATAAAGGCCGCGCCTACGCTTATATTGGAATAAATTTATTTGATCTTACGTTTTTTATTCTTGCGAATTACGGATCGAGTGGAATAGGAGTAGAAACTCAAGGGGTTTGTTCAATAAGATTCAATTACAGGCTTTAATATGTACTTAAAATATAAAATAAAACCTATTTATGTCAAAAACTAAATAATATTAAATATTTAAATATATAATCCAACGTTCAGTCCTTGATCGACTCAGCTAGTTATATTTTCGAGGAGCTGCTCGATATCGGTATCCGCATACTGCTCGGAGCTGCTTACGGCTTGCGATTCATCTAGCTCCATATCCTCTTCCTGCGTGTCATCCTCCTCCTCGGCGTCGCCATCGGCCTCGTCCTCCTCCTCGGCACCGTCGGTCTGGGGAACGGCTTCCACCTCGGCAGTCAGGTGCTCCTTGCGGTAGTGACTGCGCAGCAGTTCGCTAATGGTGCCGCACACTATTTGCCGCACCTGAGCATCGAATCCAGGCGGCAGCCAGCCCGTTCGCTCGTTGCATACCGCTCCGGTCAGCGGTGTTGGTATCTTTTCCAGCATTTCCTGGATTCTCGCCATTCGGACATCCGAGTAACGCAACATGCATTGCCGGGACCGAGGAAGCTTGTGCTCATCAAAATAGGGATAATCAATGTCCTGGACCAAATCGGAGGAGCCGTCTTCTGAAGGGCCAGATGAAGCGTTCGCCGCTTTACGCTGCTTCACGAACTTCTTGGAGTAAACGAATTCCGAGAGACCAGTGCTGAATCTCAGTCGAAAATCGAAGGTCTGGTAGTAGCGACTGTTGAAATCCTTTCGCGGATCGTAGCCAAAGCGCACATACATTGTCCGCCACGGTCCGTTGCTGAAGTAATATGCCAGCGAAGGGGTGATGCACTTCAACTTGTCATTGGTCAGTCCGGACTCATATTGCAAAGCAATCCTTGTCCAAATCGGGCAATCATCAAAGAGTTTCTTAACGCAGGCCAGCTGCTCATCGGACACGTACTTCACCTTGAGTCGCTTGAGATTCTGTGAGTCCGCCTGGGTGGGAAAGCTGTCCACCATGTTGAAGGAGATGACGCCCTGGTTATCGTAGGTGGCCTTTGACTGCACACCCAGTACCTCCTGCTGGCCATCCTCCTGACTGTCGGTGCGATAGGAACCCGGGTAGACCACATCAACGTGCGTGAACAATTCTGGAAGGGACAGGAGCTGATTATGTCGGCGTCTGTAGGGGGATAATTATAGTTTTTAAATAGTTAAAGATATTATAAAGTAATTTATACTTGAAAAAATCCAAATCGGCGCTGTCTCTGGGCATTAATTGATCGAGGGCGTAAGTGAGCTCCAGGGCAGCATTGGCACTGTCACTCCTCGGCGTCGACCAGAGCGGCAAGTACTGAAAGTCACATAGGGAATCGAAGGTGAACACCCTGCTGCAGTGGCCCACAACACGCACAAAGTACTCTGGCGGACGCTGTCTGTCCTTTTTGTGACGTCTGACGGTTATGGAAAGCAGGACACCGGTCTTGGCGCTACAGTCACCGAAGGTGGGCTTGTTGTAGGGATTCTCTGGATGGAAGCGCAGTGGCAGCCGCTTGACCTCATCGCCCAGCACCTTGAATTGAAAACCATGGAGTTTATGGACAGATCTTCGGTAATCCAATGCTTACCTTGGATATGTTGATTATGCCACCTAGCGTGGCCAGCATACGGTCAGGATTGACCACCTTGCCGGGATATTCAATCAATTCAAACTCTTTTTGCGGATTAAAACTTAACTGGCGCGACATGATGAGATTTAATTGAGATGGGATTTCACAAAAATAACCAAGCCATTGATATCGATTACAGGAAATTGAAAGCTATCGATTAATTTAGCTAAAAAAATCCTACGTTTTGTCTAATAAAAACGGTAAGAAAGTCTTCTTAAAAGTTTATTAAACAATTTAAATTACAATGAGTGAAATTGTTGTAATGGTCATTAACCAAAAATGTTATAATCAAAATAGAAAGATAAATAGCTAGACTCACATCTTTGAATATTATCGGTTGTCGATATAAACAGCCGGTGATTTCTTCTTCTTTCGTTTGGTTTGTTTATTAATAAAAATGTCGAGTAAAAACAGAAAACGAACGGCCAGCAGCAGCAGCAGCGCCGAGGAGCCGGACAGCGAGGAGGAGTCGCGCCTGAAGGATCTGCAGGAGCGCGACGAGTTTGCCAACCGGCTGAAGCAGCGCGATGAGGACCGCACCCGGAAGGTTGTGGACTCAACGGGCGGGCGTAAGGCTATCGAGGAGGCCACCAAGCGTTTGAAGCTGGAGCACGAGGATCGGGACAAAATTGTGCCCCATCTGCGTTTGCAGTCGCGTCGCCAGTACCTGGAGAAGCGCAAGGATGACAAGGTGGCCGAACTGGAGGCGGACATCCTGGACGACGAATATCTCTTCGATGAGAGCGTGTAGGAGAGGAGTTATGGGAGAGATAGAAGGTTAACAGTCACTAATGGGATATTCCTTGCAGATTAACCCAGCGGGAGAAGGAGGAGCGCCAGTACAAGAAGCAGCTTTTGAACATAGCCAAGGAACATGAGAAGGCGAGGGAACTGGAGCGCGTACAGCGCTATCGCATGCCCCAGGACATGAAGAAGGGCGAGAGATGTGAGTAATTAATCCAGGCGTAATTCTTTTCAATACCTAATCTTCTTTGTTTACCATTTAGCGGAATATGTGGAAGTGGATGAGTTTGAAAGGCAACCAAACTCTGAGCAAAAGAAATGGGAGGCCGAACAGTTGGCCTCGGCACGGTTTCACTTTGGTGCCAAGGATGCCAAGGCTGAGGAGGAGTACGAGCTGCTCCTGGACGATCAGATTGACTTTATCCAAGCCTTGACACTGGACGGAAGTCGCGAAAAGTCCTCCAGTCGACAGCCAGAACTAACCGAAAAGGAGCGCAAACGTTTGACGTTGGAGGAAACGAAAAGATCCCTGCCTGTGTATCCCTTTAAGGACGATCTGATAGCAGCAGTAAAGGAGCATCAGGTGCTTATCATCGAAGGTGAAACCGGTTCAGGCAAGACTACCCAGGTGCCGCAATATCTGGTCGAAGCGGGCTTCACCGAAGGCAAGAAAATGATCGGATGCACCCAGCCTCGTCGAGTGGCCGCCATGTCGGTGGCAGCGCGTGTCGCCGAGGAAATGGGCGTTAAGCTGGGCAACGAGGTGGGCTACAGCATCCGCTTCGAGGACTGCACCTCGGACCGCACCATTCTCAAATACATGACGGACGGCACCCTGCATAGGGAGTTCCTCTCAGAGCCCGATCTCGCCTCCTACAGCGTGATGATTATCGACGAAGCTCACGAGCGCACCCTGCACACCGACATTCTGTTTGGCCTGGTCAAGGATATTGCCCGATTTAGGCCAGAACTGAAGCTGCTCATCTCGAGTGCCACCTTGGATGCGGATAAGTTCTCGGCTTTCTTCGATGATGCACCCATCTTCAGGATACCCGGACGTCGATATCCCGTTGATATTTTCTACACAAAGGCTCCGGAAGCGGACTACATCGATGCCTGTTGTGTCTCGGTCCTGCAGATTCATGCCACCCAGCCTTTGGGCGATATTCTGGTGTTTCTTACCGGCCAGGATGAAATCGAGACCTGCCAGGAGGTTCTACAAGATCGCGTCAAGCGTCTGGGCTCCAAGATTCGTGAACTGATCGTTGTCCCCGTCTACGCGAATCTACCCAGTGACATGCAGGCCAAGATTTTCGAGCCCACGCCACCCAACGCACGCAAGGTGATCCTGGCCACGAATATAGCGGAGACATCGCTCACCATCGATAATATAATCTATGTGATTGATCCCGGTTTCGCCAAGCAGAATAACTTCAATTCCCGGACGGGAATGGAGTCTCTAATGGTGGTGCCCATTTCGAAGGCGTCGGCCAATCAACGAGCTGGCCGAGCAGGACGAACTGCCCCGGGCAAGTGCTTCAGGCTGTACACTGCGTGGGCATACAAGCACGAGCTGGAGGATAACACGGTGCCGGAGATACAGCGCATCAATCTGGGCAACGCTGTGCTTATGCTGAAGGCTCTGGGGATTAACGATCTCATACACTTTGACTTTCTGGATCCGCCGCCACACGAAACGCTGGTTCTGGCTCTGGAGCAGCTGTATGCGCTGGGAGCCCTGAATCACCATGGAGAACTGACCAAGTTGGGCCGCCGCATGGCGGAGTTTCCGGTGGATCCCATGATGGGCAAGATGCTGCTGGCAAGCGAAAAGTAAGTCGCACTTTAAATCGAAAGTATTTTCTTAATACGTTATCCTTTACAGATACAAATGCTCCGAGGAGATGGTCACCATTGCCGCCATGCTCTCCGTGAACAGCGCCGTATTTTACCGGCCCAAGGACAAGATCATCCACGCGGACACCGCGCGAAAGAACTTCAATCACATGCACGGAGACCACCTGAGCCTGCTGCAGGTGTACAATCAATGGGCGGAGACGGACTACAGCACCCAGTGGTGCTACGAGAACTTCATCCAGTATCGGTCCATGAAGCGGGCACGGGATGTCCGCGAGCAACTCGTTGGACTGATGCAGCGCGTCGAAATCGACATGGTCAGCTGCTTGCCGGAGACAATTAATGTGCGCAAGGCGGCCACCGCTGGCTACTTCTACCACGTGGCGCGCCTGTCCAAGGGGGGCCACTACAAGACCATAAAGCACAACCAGACGGTAATGATACACCCGAACTCTTCGCTCTTCGAGGAGCTGCCGCGGTGGGTGCTCTACCACGAGCTCGTGTTCACGTCCAAGGAGTATATGCGCCAGGTGATCGAGATCGAGAGCAAGTGGCTGCTGGAGGTGGCGCCGCACTACTACAAGGCCAAGGAGCTGGAGGATTCCACAAACAAAAAGATGCCCAAGGGCGCGGGGCGGGCCGAGATGACGCAGTAGTTTTGGAGTATTCCAACAATCCGAGTTTTGTACAAATTAAAATGCAATTACTACTAAAGGTGTAAAGGTTTTAATTATTAAACAGTGCGCCATATTTACTATTGATTTCAATCGATTGCCCCAAGTTTGTGGCATAGTGACATGTTATGACGTTGCTCTTTTATAAGATTATTTTAATGAATTATTGTATTTAACGTTTAATTTATTTAGCCTATTATTTCTGCTTATTCGACGAGAATATATATTTTTTAAATTTAAAATCCATCTTTACTCAACTTTCGATACCATGATAACTTATTTGTACCTATCGATTTATCGGTCTGCCTTACGGCATTTACTTAGCTATTAACTTTCGTTCTCAATCATTAATAATACTTAAATTGTACATTCCAATTGGGAATTTAAGGCCATGCATGAAAATTTGAACACAAAAGTTAGAATTCTAACCCATGTACCTGTATGCATGTAAAATTGTTGTGATATGTAAAATTTAAATGTAAGCACAGGGATGGTTATTATTAACAACTGGCAACACTGAACTGAACAATCTATAAATGTAAAATAAGTGGCAACACTGGTCAGTCGTGCGGTTGGAATTTCGTGTTTTGTTCGTTTCCAAGGGGAAAATTGCACAATATCCTGATTTAATTTAACTCAAAGAGCTTTAACTAGTAAGTGGTTAAGCGCGAAGATTGCGCTTCACAGGATACCTTATTCAATCACGCCAAAAGTCATGTAAACATCACGTTGTCGGCCAGCAATGACGTTCTAACCTAAAAATCTGACGAAATTGCTTAATCTAGTCGGCTTTTTATTTATGTGTAAAAGTTTACCAACTGCTTGACACAATTTGTTTTTTTACTTTCCCGTAGACACAATGGCTGCTCAATTCTTCAATCGCATCGGCCAGCTGGGTCTTGGTGTCGCGGTGCTGGGAGGCGTTGTGAACTCGGCGTTATATAATGTGGAAGGCGGACACCGGGCGGTGATCTTCGATCGCTTCACCGGCATCAAGGAGAATGTGGTCGGCGAGGGCACACATTTCTTCATTCCGTGGGTGCAGCGGCCCATCATCTTCGACATTCGCTCCCAGCCCCGCAATGTGCCGGTCATCACGGGCAGCAAGGATCTGCAAAATGTGAACATTACGCTGCGTATCCTGTACCGACCCATTCCCGACCAGCTGCCCAAGATTTACACTATTTTGGGCCAGGATTACGATGAGCGTGTGTTGCCCTCTATCGCGCCCGAGGTGCTGAAGGCTGTGGTCGCCCAGTTCGATGCCGGCGAGCTGATTACCCAGCGTGAGGTGGGTATCGGTCCAGAGAGTTGTGTGAAGGGGTTCTTATGGGTTCTTATAAACCTTAACGTTCTGATTATCCCATCCGCAGATGGTGTCCCAGCGCGTTTCTCAGGAACTGACCGTGCGCGCCAAGCAGTTCGGCTTCATTCTGGACGATATCTCGCTTACACACTTGACCTTTGGACGAGAGTTCACACAGGCTGTTGAGATGAAGCAGGTGGCCCAGCAGGAGGCGGAGAAGGCTCGCTTCGTCGTTGAGAAGGCCGAGCAGCAGAAGCTGGCCTCCATCATTTCGGCGGAGGGTGATGCCGCTGCCGCCGATCTGTTGGCCAAGTCATTCGGCGAGGCCGGCGACGGTCTTGTGGAGCTGCGTCGTATCGAGGCCGCCGAGGATATCGCCTACCAGCTATCGAGGTCCCGCGGCGTTGCCTACTTGCCCAGCGGACAGAGCACGCTGCTCAACCTGCCGTCGACCATTGCACAGTAGTAGCTGGGTGCAGCACCTAGTTCCGTTAAGTTGTAACTACCTACATATAGCATTTAACTAAGTACTTTTCGATTCTTGTTTCTGCTGAAATATGCACTTCGACTGACTGACTGTGGAGAAAATGAAGCGAAACAACCAAAATTTGTCCCATGTAAACGGTTCTATTCATTCTCTTCCCGATCGGGGTCGATCCTCGGTCCTCTGTGCTGCGTGCTCCATAGGCGGCTCAACCTTTGTTGTCCCCCCGTTGTCTGAGTCGTTCGGGGCCGCGCTCCCAATTTGGTCCAAAGGATCTGCATCTCTGACAAAAAAAGAATTTCAGTGCAACCAACCAGTGTTTGCAGGACACAAGGAACAAATTTGATTGTGAACCGTAAACAATAAAAATTAAACCGTAAATTCTTTTGTGTTTAAATTGAGTTTTTAAGATTCCAGCAGAAATAATGGGGGGATGTGATCCCTTAGTGATTATTTTAGAAATAGGAAAATAAAACCGCATAGAATAATTAGAACTTGTTATCTTTCGTTTTGCGTTGATTGAAAATGTTTCTATATATGGTACACATATATTATACATAGAGTAATATATATATATCATATATAAATATATATATGACTTACTTTTTTACTTGCTTAATGATTTGAGTTTTATACTTTTGGGTATGCGCATATATAAATACATAGTCTTGACTCGATGCCACTTAAATATCTGTATGTGAATGCTAAAGAAAAATCAATTAATTATTTTATGTTATTTATATTAAAATCTTTTAAGGAGTTTTTTCGTATTTTATAATAATGTAGTAAATTATTATTATTTTTTTGATTACCCTGTAATACATTCATAAAAAAATAAACAAAATCCTTTGGCCATTTTATTTATAAACATACAAGTGTATAACGTGCATACATCCTAAACTAAAGGAGCTGTTGAAAAATAAAAACATGGTGATTGAAATATGTGATGTATTGCATGGAATTCTGGTTCTGGTCCTAAAAAGTTAGTTATGTGTAGAGTCTTATAACCAAATGTAAACTATAGAGACCACATTAAAGTAGAGACTACATTAAGTAAGCTCTAGGATAACACATAAAACAACTAAACACATAAATGATGCCGTCTCTAATTAATGTATTCCTTTGATATGCACTAAATGTGTATTTTATACAATTTGACTAGAACTCTGGACACGGCTTCACTCCTTTAGCCTGGTTATGCAATCCCCACTTGTGGGCGCCTTGAATGCCAAAGGCGCTACTATTCTCCCGCAACTCGAAGTCAGCCATAAATCAAATTGTAGTACTCCTTTTGCCCCAATCCTCAGCTCCAGCCACCCGTAAAGGAGCATAATGGGGGTAGACTGGGAGTGGGAGTGGTCGGGCGGTACACCCGACGCATTAAAATCGAAAGCAGAGCCGTTGGCATGGCATATAAATCTGTTGATTCAGTCAAGTGATTTGCCAAAGTGGCTTCGTTGAAATGTTGTCAGGCACACTCGCGCACACAGACTTCCTTCCAGCTCAGCAACAGTTGGCCTAACCCGCAGGTCACCCCACGAGCCCCATTCCACGCATCCCTTATTCGGAATACCCCCTCCCCCAGACCTAGCCCACACTCACTTCCTCCCCTAGCACAATGGGAAAGCCAGAGTGAGAGGCTGGAGAGGATGGACTTTATTTTTGACGTCACTATGCCATGAGCGGATCCGGGGGGTCGCCATATCAAAAAAAAAAAAAACACGCGTCACATGAAAAGTAATGTTTCGAAAACCTGTTCCGCAGATGCGCGTAAAGCGTGCCATTTGCTTTGATTTCTTGTTTCTTCTATGAATTTTTAATTTGTTTGTTTATCTTTCATGCGTTCGATCTTTTTCGCCAGAGCTTCAGGAAATCCCGGCTGGCAATGAGTCATGAGAGGGGATTCCTGGCAGCGCTCGGTTTTATTTTCTCTCAAAAATGAGAGATCGTGAGCAGAATCTGAGCAGTCAGCTTTTGGGAATTAAAAGTTATTAAGTGGACTATTTACTCTACAAAAATAAAGAATATCTTCTACTGGAAAGTATTTTTTTTATACTCTTAAAAATTACATAAAAATGCATTTTAATTTGTTGCCAAAAAAATTTCAACTTTAGGCATTCTTAATAGTATTTAATTTTAAAGAAGTCAAAGTCACGCATTTGTTAATCTATTATTTTCTGAGATAGTTACATAACTATTTAATTTATTTTCAAATTACTAATTGATTGATTAGAGTGCAATGTTCCTGCTCCTGAGTCACGCTCAAATCAATGCATGTTCCAAAAAGAGTCATAAAATCACCACAAAGAACGTAAAGAACACAAATCAAGTGCAGAATATATGTACGTACATATTATATATTTTTACAGCCCGCACAAGTTGGAGTTCAGCGGCAGCGCGGCTTGAACCGGTCCTGCGACAGCGGCAGCGCAGTTGGCCGAGCTTTAAAAGCCTTGGCCAAAAGCGAGTGGCGCTCAGTTAAGAGGCGAATGCCGCGCACAGCACAGCAGCTCCATAAGATCGAACAGAATTATCTGGCATTATACACATAGTGCACACCCCGCAGCGGACAAAGATTTAGTTCGGAACGGAAACACAGCTCGGCGACAAGTGCAAATAATTAAAGGCAGTTAACTAAAGTGCACGGTGAGTGGCGTGTGTGTGTGCCTAAGATTTAAATACCTAAAGTGCTGGGGCAACATAATGAGTGCATGGCAAAAGATTCATTTTCGGGGCTAACGCGGCGTATACGTAATGGCATACATCTAAACCTGGGCATTTAGCCTTGCCTTGCTTTAATCTGATGTATTTTTAAGTTTAACATTCTTTAGTGGCTTACTTTTTGGGTCTGAGTATCTGAAAGTTTGTGTATTATTCAAAAAAATGTGTGTATTTGCTGGCCATAGCCACAAGTCGCCAGTCTCAATGTCAACTTGTTTGCGTTGTTAAATGTGAATTGAGAAAAATAATTCAGAGTTAATTAATACAAAATGTTAATGGCTATATTCTTATTAACATATAAATTTACTGTGTGATCAAATGATGAAGTTATCAAGTATAATCTTAATTGTAATTAGTACCTAAAAGTAAATAGAATTGGGAAAAATTAACAACTTTTAGTTGCATTTATTTACCCCAAACTTGACCCTTTTAAACCAGGCGCTCAAGCAAAACTAATAAGTATTTAATTAAAAACATTAATATGACATCAGAGAATGATAATTAGTATAGTAAAAAGTTTAGTTTAAACTGACTTTGGACCAAAGAATTCCTAATATTCTTAGTAAACAATTAATACACACATTTAAATTAGTTTTAGCTCAGTGTAAGCTGCTCCACAGCTGCCTCTGATTAGCACTATCTCTAAATTACTAATAGATAGAGTGCTTTTTGTCATTTATTCTAATCCCCCATTAAAGATTCGATTTCATTCCATTACAAATTATATTTGGCCTAACAAAACATGAGCAAATTACCCATTAATAACACTAACCAACCTAAGCAAACTAACGGTAATGGTAAAGCTAACAATGTGGAAGATAAACTGGATCCCAAGGTCTCGGTATGTCTATAGCTTTGTCTAAACACAAGCCCACAAATCCATCCTGACCACGATATACCCTTTCCTCTCCAGATCGACATGGAGGCTCCAGAGTTTAAGGACTTCGCCAAGACAATGGTTGACTTTATTGCCGAATATCTGGAGAACATACGCGAAAGGTAAGTGTCACTGGGAACGGGTGTGAAGTGAGTGTGTGCCTCAATTAGCCTGAATTTAATTTAATTTGTAGCAGTATCGATACATATAGGTTTTATTTATAAGCAACCTGTGTTGCTTGACCTCAGCTGAGTTTTGCTGTTCGATTTGAAAGTTCGTTCTGTTCGATTCCGGGCAAGTGAATGACATTTCGCACACGCTTTTGAGCATTAGTCATGGGAAAGCCGCCACGATTATATTGGGAACTTTGCTTTATATATAAAGCATTTAAAGGCAGTTTACCTTCTCAACTGCATACTCCACTTCAAAGCACTTTCACAGTTTCTGTTATTTATTTGTGAGGTTTCTTAACTCTTAACTATTCAGCCTACGGCTAATTAATCATTGCGGCATTTAAAAGGTTTATAATGTTGGCGTGTCAAGGTTAACTTTTATGTAGTAATAATTGCCCAGAAGCCTTGGGCAAAAGCGACGGGTTGTGCATTGTTCTTTAGGAGATTTAACAACTCATTTTAGGTTTCTTTTGCCTTGATAACAATATTAATAAATCGGACATGAATTGATTTAAATTTATTTATCTTAAACCTATCATCTATATATTTGAAGGAATGTTTGAAAAGAATGTTTAACTTTTTGCTAGTAAAAACAATCTTTTATTTAATAATTCCTCATGATTTCTTACAATTTTGTGAAATAAGAACTGATTTGCCGCTTTTCTCTTACATTTTCTTTTATCCCTCTCTTGACGACACTTTTCCACACATTTATATTGATTTTTTATTGCCACAAGGCAGAAGTTAAGGATGGAAGGATGCTTCGCTTCTCCTTCCGCCTATTTCCCACTGCCTTTGTGGACTAACGAAGTTTCACAATCAATTAGCAAGAAGCTTTTCATGCAATCGGGGAACTAATAAGATTATTCTCGTTTCAGGCGCGTTCTACCAGAAGTTAAGCCCGGCTATCTGAAGCCTCTCATCCCGGATGCCGCGCCCGAGAAGCCGGAGAACTGGCAGGACGTGATGCAGGACATCGAGCGGGTCATCATGCCAGGAGTAACCCACTGGCACAGCCCCAAGTTCCATGCCTACTTCCCCACCGCCAACTCCTATCCAGCTATTGTGGCTGACATGCTGAGCGGTGCTATTGCCTGCATAGGATTCACCTGGATCGCCAGTCCCGCCTGCACGGAACTGGAGGTGGTCATGATGGACTGGCTGGGCAAGATGCTGGATCTGCCCTCTGAGTTCCTGGCCTGCTCGGGTGGCAAAGGAGGCGGTGTCATCCAGGGAACGGCCAGCGAGTCCACCTTGGTGGGTCTTCTGGGCGCCAAGGCCAAGAAGGTGCAGGAAGTCAAGGCGCAGCATCCGGAGTGGGACGAGCACACCATCGTGGGAAAGCTTGTGGGCTACTGCTCCGATCAGGCGCATTCCTCCGTGGAACGTGCCGGTCTTCTGGGTGGGGTGCGTCTGCGCTCAGTGCCCTCGGAGAACCACAGGATGCGTGGTGCTGCCCTGGAAAAGGCCATCCAGCAGGATCTGGCCGAGGGTTTGATTCCCTTCTATGCCGTGGTCACCTTGGGCACCACGAATTCGTGTGCCTTCGATTACCTGGACGAGTGTGGCCCCGTGGGCAACAAGCACAATGTGTGGATCCATGTGGACGCCGCCTATGCCGGCTCAGCATTCATCTGTCCGGAGTACCGCCACCTGATGAAGGGTATCGAATCGGCGGATTCCTTTAACTTCAACCCCCACAAATGGATGCTGGTTAACTTTGACTGCTCGGCCATGTGGCTGAAGGATCCCAGCTGGGTGGTGAACGCTTTCAACGTGGATCCACTGTACTTGAAGCACGACATGCAGGGATCTGCTCCGGACTACCGCCACTGGCAGATTCCCCTGGGACGCCGATTCCGAGCCCTCAAGCTCTGGTTCGTTCTGCGTCTGTATGGAGTGGAGAATCTGCAGGCTCACATCCGCAGGCACTGCAACTTCGCCAAACAGTTCGGAGATCTCTGCGTGGCGGATTCCAGGTTCGAACTGGCAGCGGAGGTCAACATGGGCCTGGTGTGCTTCCGGCTGAAGGGCAGCAACGAGAGCAACGAAGCACTCTTGAAGAGGATCAACGGTCGTGGCAACATCCACATGGTTCCAGCCAAAATCAAGGACGTGTACTTCCTACGTATGGCCGTGTGCTCGCGCTTCACCAAGTCCGAGGATATGGAGTACTCGTGGAAGGAAGTCAGTGCTGCTGCCGATGAAATGGAAAAGGAGCAGTAAATGGAGATTATGAAGTTCTGTTCCGGCTTATTTCGAATTTACATTAATTGTTATTATATATTATTTAAGATGTTATCAACAAAATCATTGTGAGAACGTAAAAGCTCTTTTAGCTCTCAAAATGTTGTTCATTATGTTTTGATAAGTGTCTCCGAGCTGGACATCCGTTGCCCATCCATGATATAAAGTATTCATTTCATATTTCGCGAAATTTAAAGCCGGAACAGATCCTATAACTTTGACCAATCGCGACATGTTTAGGGAATTTACATCGCAAGAAAAAGATGGCAGGCCTTCACTGTCCTCCATCGCCACATTAGTTCTATAGTGACCTATTTCATGTGTATAGATGTTGTTATTGTTATAAAAACAATTTATTGTTATCATGCTAATTAATAAATGTAACTGCTTAAATATTTAGAACAAATTTTAACTATAGATTTTGATAAGTGGGTTCAAATTTATGGAATATTTGTGGTATTTTAAGGTAAATTTTCTGCTTCACTACGAATGCAGTATATTTCTTATTTCCGGTTCCGCCATAAGATCAGACTGAGTGACAGCAAACTAAAAAAGAAAAAATGATAGTGAGCATATTAAAAATGTATATATTTTTACTAACCATTACAATCGTTTTCGTATAGTGTAAACTGAAGTGGTGTTGACCATAATCTGAGCTCCGTAACTGCCTGATAAGGATTATTATCTCTAAGTTCCAACTCGCAGCACTATATATACTGATAGAGTACCTGCCACAATTTCATTTGCAGTTTTGTAATCCCACCCAAAGGTTCTATTTTACTAGCTTGCAAATAAATTTAAGTGTAGCACAACATGAGCGAATTACCCAATAATAACTCTAAATCTAACAATGTGAAAGACGTACTGGATCCCAGTGTCGCGGTATGTCCATACCTACGTCTAATCGATACACAAATCAATTTTGACCTCTGTTTAACCTTTAAAGATTGGTATGCAGGCATCGAGAGGGTCATCATGCCAGGAATGACCCATTGGGGCAGTCCCAAGTTCCATGCATACTTCCCAGCGGGTAATTCCTATCCGTCCATTGTGGCTGACATGCTGAGCGGTGCTATTGCCTGCATAGGATTCACCTGGATCGCCAGTCCCGCCTGCACGGAACTGGAGGTGGTCATGATGGACTGGCTGGGCAAGATGCTGGATCTGCCCTCTGAGTTCCTGGCCTGCTCGGGTGGCAAAGGAGGCGGTGTCATCCAGGGAACGGCCAGCGAGTCCACCTTGGTGGGTCTTCTGGGCGCCAAGGCCAAGAAGGTGCAGGAAGTCAAGGCGCAGCATCCGGAGTGGGACGAGCACACCATCGTGGGAAAGCTTGTGGGCTACTGCTCCGATCAGGCGCATTCCTCCGTGGAACGTGCCGGTCTTCTGGGTGGGGTGCGTCTGCGCTCAGTGCCCTCGGAGAACCACAGGATGCGTGGTGCTGCCCTGGAAAAGGCCATCCAGCAGGATCTGGCCGAGGGTTTGATTCCCTTCTATGCCGTGGTCACCTTGGGCACCACGAATTCGTGTGCCTTCGATTACCTGGACGAGTGTGGACCCGTGGGCAACAAGCACAATGTGTGGATCCATGTGGACGCCGCCTATGCCGGCTCAGCATTCATCTGTCCAGAGTACCGATACCTAATGAAAGGCATCGAAAAGGCGGATTCGTTAAACTTCAATCCGCACAAATGGATGCTGGTGAACTTTGACTGCTCGGCCATGTGGCTGAAGGATCCCAGCTGGGTGGTGAACGCCTTCAACGTGGATCCACTCTACCTTAAGCATGACATGCAGGGATCTGCTCCGGACTACCGCCACTGGCAGATCCCCCTAGGACGTCGGTTCCGCGCTCTCAAGCTCTGGTTTGTCCTGCGTCTGTATGGAGTGGAGAATCTGCAGGCTCACATCCGCAGGGATTGCAACTTCGCCAAACAGTTTGCTGACCTCTGCCTGGCGGACTCGAGGTTCGAACTGGCGGCAGACGTCAACATGGGTCTGGTGTGCTTCCGGATGAAGGGTAGTAACGAGCGCAATGAGGCTCTTTTAAAGAGGATCAACGGCCGTGGCAATATCCACATGGTTCCAGCCAAAATCGAGGACGTGTACTTCCTACGCATGGCCGTGTGCTCGCGCTTCACCAAGTCCGAGGATATGGAGTACTCGTGGAAGGAAGTCAGTGCTGCTGCCAATGAAATAGAACAGGAATAGTATGTGGAGCATAGAAAGTTCTGCTCCGGCTTAGTTTAAATGATTAGCTAATTGTCCTTTAAATATATTATATACATATATGTACAGACGTAAAATCTACTTATTTCATGTCGATTATATATAATAACCAAATTATTATATTTCGGTTAGTAACTTTGGGAGTGAGTTAAAATAGTTTAATCAAAAAAGTAGCAATCATTGGCAAACAATTTATAAAAGTTGGTACAGAATAAAAAATCACCCAAAACCGAATATAACTGGAAGTAGTAGGTTTGCAGGGCACTTCACTATTTCAAGTTCATAACTTAAGGTGTTATCAACGAAGCACCTGTTTGTTTGCACGTATGTTTGGCGAAAATATGAGGTGATCGACCCCATTGGGATCAATAAAAACAATTCTTACAATGTGGTCTAGACCTAGCGATAAAGTACAATTAATTAAGCTATCTCTCTGTTTTGCCTATGGGTTGACTTCTTTATCAGTTCTTCCTATCAAATAAAATCGTGAAACAACAAAATAATTATCTAACGCAGCCTAAATGCCCACATTGCCGTGTTACTTTTAGAGTATCACATATTTTTCTTTTTTTATTGTTAAAGTGACTTTAACTTTAAAATAATGTAACGGCATAAATATATACAACAAATTTTAACTATTAATTTTGACTAGTGAGTTCCTACTAGGTTCTTTGTACCATTTTTGTGTAAATTTAGGGAGATTAATTTCCAATCAATAACAATGCACGCTGTTTCTGTAATAGTCGATGATGCGTTGCGCTTCCCGGATGCCACTGGACCGGGCTGCATCGATGGTGCCAAAGCCTTGCACAGCAGTGGCATCCCCGGCGAAGAGCAGGCTGGGTGACTTCTCACCCAGCGGAGCCGCCAGTTGCTGGACATCGCGCGCACTGCTGTTTGTGGAAAAGTATGGACGTCCGCCGAGGTAGCACGCCGAAGTGCTCCAGCTAGAGCGGAGCAAGGCCTCGGGATAGGGGATCAAATCATTGCTAATACAGCGTCTCAGCAACGTGGTAATCTGGTCCAGCAGCTTGTCATCTGGGAGCTTCTCGATCTCCTCGTAGTAGCCACCACCCACTTGCACTTCCAGCACATGTTGGCTGCTGGGCACTTGACTGATCTCCACCACCTGCTGGGTCCAATTGCGCTCCACTTGCGGATCGGTGGAGCGACTTGGATGCGCCCCAAGTGGTCGCAGGCTTGTCTTGAGCCATCGCTTAATTGGATTCTTGTAGGAGAGATAGATCTTCAGAGGATTGCCGAAGCCCAGGTTGCGTATGGCCAGCATCTTGTCCAGCGGCAGCATGGGTCGGAACAGTATGCCCGCAAAGCTCTTGAGGACGCCCAGCGGCAGGGTGCAGATAATGTGATCCGCACTATAAAGACTGCCATCCAGGCAGCCAACGCCCTTGAGCTGCGACGGAGTCCACTGAATCTGACCCACGGGCTTGCCCGTTTGCAGCTGCTCCTTGTCCAGCTGCTGTGTGAGCTCCTCCACGACGTTATCCAGTCCGGTGGGCACGTAAAGCGGTCGCTTTTCTGGCTGCACTGGGCACTTGGTTATGTGCTCAATGTTTACATATTCCAGGCAACATCCGAGGACGCTGCCGAACTCCTTGAACAGTGACTGGAAGATCTCCCGCGCCGCCTGCTGCTCCTCCGGCTGCTGGAATGTGGCGGCAATGATCCTATTGCTCTCTGCCCTAAAGTAGCTCATCACGTTGTCCAAGGCCTGCATATCTTCGCCGCGCTTCACTCGGTCCGAGACTTTAAAGCCGCGGCACAGCTGCCGAAACAAGGTGTCGATGAGCTCCGCCATCGCTGGCTTGATGGCTTGGCTGCCATCGCCGTCCTGCTCCATGTGGACGTAGATGGGCCGCTCGGGCTGCTTGATCTGCTTGTCTAGGCCCTCAGTGTTGCGCAACAGCTCGTACATCGAATCCTGCGACCCATCGATCTTTACCCATTTCGCACCCAGCTCGCAGAAGGTGTCCCCAAAGCGCTGAGAGTTTATCCTGCCACCGTAGCGCTCGGTAGCCTCCAGAACGACTGTGCGCCGGAAGCCGTGCGCCAGTAGGTGCTGCGCAGCAGAGAGACCGGAGAGTCCGGCACCGATGACCACTATCCGGGCACTTTGACGCGCTGCCTCCAGATCCGGGCTACGCAAATGGGCGCCGGAGTCCGCCTGGAGCACCGTTGCATTGTATAAGCTGCGCTTGGTTGCGAGTTTATAACTGCTGGTAACGAAAGAAGAGTTCAGTAGGTGGCGCATGGTGGCACATCCGGACTGTCCGGCCGGTTTATGCAACGCCACTTACCACTGCATGGCAAGCGGTAAAAGGAATTTAAAAACAGAAAAGTGTTTTCAAAATTTTGTCAGATTTCCAAGTTTGTTGTGAACGCTAGAGATGGCACACTAACGTTACGATTATTGCCCTTGCTGGGCTATCGATATTTGAAGAAGGTATTTTTCAGAAATGCGCCACACTTGACCGCCAAATTTAATTGAATTTGAATTTGAAATGAAAAGGCTAGCATTGTTAATATTAATTTAATATAAATACAACAAAGTTTAACTTTATTAATTCAATGAAAACCGACACCAGATTATCTTAAGTAAACCTATAAATTATATTAAAAGTATTCCACGAAAATCAGAATCGTTGAAATTTCCTTTTGCAATATTTCATTGCCTACTTCTAGGCACCACTAACACTGCGTTTGAATATTTTTCTATTGATTTATTTTATTTTTGCGTGGTAAACTTGCCTTTTTTCAACTTTAACAAATTGTAAAGGATCATTTTAAGGGCCTCAGTATTATTAGTAAATAAAATGTTACTTTAAACCATATTGCTTTCAGTTTTTATTTATAAACACGTGATAATCTTAACAACTACAATGCACACTAATGACATCCTAAACATAAATATGAAGTTTAATTGCAAGCAAAGGGATTCATCTCACTGAGACTTCTCGTGATCGTTCAGATGGATTTGGAAGTGCTGGGTCAGATCGGCCATATTTCCCGCCTTCCGAGCGGCCACAGATTGCTCTGCCAGCAGGGCCGTTAGCTGGGATTCGATCTCCGTCCAGGCGAACTCAATATCCGAGGGCTTGGAGTCCATGCCGCACACAACGAACCTGAGGAACTGGCGACCGGCATGCTCCGCCTTTACCATGTAGATCTTCTTGCGCTCCATGAGCCTGTGCAGAAGCTGGGCCGTAATCTCGTTGTCGCCCCTCGGACGGAAGCAGACCAAACCCAGGGCTCGAGGAGCCACCAGCTCGAAGCGAGAGTCCTTGGTCACCAGCTCCTCGAACTGTTTGGCCAGCTCAATGTGCTTGCGCACATGATTTCTCAAGCCCTCGGCTCCCAGGGTGCGGAATGTGATCCAGACCTTGAGGGCGCGGAAGCGGCGACCCAGCGGGATTTGCCAGTGCCTGAAGTCGGGAATCTGTGACTGACCCTCGTGCTTGTGCTTCAGGTAAATTCGGTCCACATTAAAGCTGTCCACCACCTTGTTGGCGTCCCGCAGCCACATGGCCGAGCAGTCGAAGTTCACCAGCATGAACTTGTGCAGGTTGAAGTTCAGCGAGTCGACGCGATCCAAACCCTTTCGGAGATCGGAGCATTCCTCCAGGGCGAAGGCCCCGCCGGCATAGGCAGCGTCGACGTGAAGCCACACCTTGAACTCCTCGCAGACAGTGGACAAGGTCTCGATGTCGTCGTAGGCACAGGTGCCCGTGGTGCCCAGGGTGGCGATGCAGATGACGGGAATCCTGCCCGCCGCCATATCCTCTTCGATGGCCTGCTTCAGGGTCTCTCCCCTGAGTACCAGATCCTCTCCAGCTGGCAGCAGCCTAACAGGCATGGCAGCCAGGACACCGGCCTTCTCGATGCAACTGTTACTCTGATCCGAAGAGTAGGCCACCAGGCGTCCACGCACCTCACTCTCGCTTAGCTCCGGATGCGACTCCCTGTAGCTAACTACCGCCTGCTCGCGGGCAGCAAGGACGGCCACCAGGACTGCCTCGCTGGCAGATCCCTGGATCACACCGCCGCCGGGTCCCTCGCTGGCATGCAGGAAGTGCTCGGGTAGCTTCAAGAATTTGGCCAACCAATCCATGACCACCACTTCCAGTTCTGTGCAAGCAGGACTGCAGATCTGCAAGGGAATAAAAAGGTTATTAATTATTTTTTTGGGTCTTAAAAGGAGATGAATCTAAGCGGAACCTTAATATGTGACTTTAATTATACTTAAGATTTAACAATATTCTAATATCCTTTTTGCAATACTATAGCTTTTCCCCAAATATGTAATGACATAATGAGCTCTCTAACAGCTCAATTGCTATTATCTTAAGTCCCAATCGATAGCTTACACAATAAACATTCATTGTTTGGCGCACAAAAGAATTGATTATGGTAATCTCGGTTCCGGGGAAAGGTCATAATCAAAATATTATAGGGTGTCAACTTGCAATTTTTTTTTTGTATGGAAAACTCTTATGGAGGTGCTTGCATCGCAACCTGTTTGTCGGGTTCTTGGTTTCACTTTCACCCAACGCTTACAATGGGACAATGGCCCATTCAGCTGGCCAAAACAATGGATCCAGCAGCCAGCGGAAAGATTTCACCGCCAGATACACGGGGACAGGTGGCGACAACAACAACATACCCAGCTGAATCCAATGATGCCGAACCCGCTGGCCAGCATCTCGCCCACAATGGAGGGATAGGAGGTGCTGGTGGGGTAATAGGCATGCATTTGCGGCGACTGCCAGTGGGTAATGCCCGGCTTGATCACGCGATCGATGTCGCTGAGGACCGCTTTCCACGACTCCCCCTGCTCGGGCATTTGGCCGGGCAGCAGGTCCAGGAGGTAGCCCGGCTCCACGGAGGGCAGTACCTCATTGTCGCGTATGTTCTCCAGATAGTCGGCCACAAAGTCAATTGCCGCCTTGCCGAACTCCCGGAACTCCTTGGCATCCATTTCGCTGACAGTGCCTCGAAAGCCGTTTCTATTTGCACTTTTCACGTTCTGTTTGTTTTCGCTTTCGGTTTTTATTTATTTGTCCAGCTCGATTTCCAATCGCTCCGTTGACGCTTCTCCGCGAGGCCTGGGAAGTTCACTCTGAAGCCGATCGGCGATGGTGACCGGCTTTATATAGACAGACTCCTCTGGTCAGCCTCCCAGTGCTGGCATGCTAGCTGGTTTCCGGTAAGGTATTAGTTAAGGCTTATATATAAAAACTAATCTACACATTTTGTGATTAAAGTTTAGAATACCCGGCTGTAAAATCTTTTTGAAAGGTAGTTTATTTCTGTTTAAAATCCTGATATATTTTTTGTTTTCTTCTAAGGCCTTGTAAAAATAAATAATAAACTTTTATGATATTTATATTAGAATAATAGATTTTGGTATTTAAACATAAGAGTATTTATAACGTTCTAATGAAATCTAACTCAAAAATCAATCATCTCTGATTACCCCCTATAGCGCATCGAATCGATGAGATTAGGGAACGAATTGGGTGGCTAATATAGTGTATGTTTATGGTGATCATATAACACTGGCTATTTACGTGATTAAAATAAACCATTAGTTGGCAATTTTCCTAATCATCATTAATTGCTTATCAATGTTCTAGGAAGGTAAGTTCGATCGATAAGTAATTCTTATCCAAAGCATTGATTAAATTTGGCCCATAGATCGTTGGTGTTACCAAGGAAGACGGTATTCCCTTAGTTTTGCTTGGGTCTTCGCTCTTAGCTGTAAGCTTTCTCAGTCTTCTCTGAAGCTTTCTCTCTCTTAACGAACGTTTTGTATTATTTACTTAACATTCATATCGATCCGACCAATCAGGTAGATCGTCATCGATACTGAGTTCTTGTTGGGGGATTGTTTGTTAATGATTTGCTAATGAACCATAAATTTGTATTTGGATTCATTTTATCAAGATTAATTTTTAAGATTGCTTAGGAGCACAAGATCCCACTGTTATTGGGATCTCGTGTTTTATCTGTAGTAACCTTATGATTGACTATAAATTAAACAAATTGTATTCTTCATTCTAAGAAACTATTATATGATAATAAACTGTAAAATTAAAAATTAAATGACTACATTAAAGGAAAAAATATATAGTACCATATAAGTATTAAGTATTAAGTATGACGATTTAACGTGCTATTAACTAATGACTTTTAGCAGGGTTTTACTTAGATCGGTTAAATTTAATTTATAATTTATTGAGAAACGTTTAATTATATGGCCTTTGAATATAATATAAATAAATAAAAAATCTATTATACTTAATCTATATTAACTTAATAATACTAATATGACAATTTTAATATCTATTAGTGTATCTTGACCTTTTAAAAATCATCTATAAGATAGATAACTTTAGAAGTTATATTTTAGGGATTCTTGTATAATAACCATTGCACGGAAAGATTCGTTATATATGTACTTTAAGATATCTTGAAGACAAAGTATTTTAGGTTAATCCCTTTTGCGTGATATTCTTCTCTTAAATTGAAAATCTTTATCTTCATAAATACATTTTATAAACAAAAGAATTTAAAATCATATATAATTGTCACGTTTTCTTTTTATATAAATTTATAGACTTTTGTTAATATATATTTTTTATTTAACTTACCCAACTGAACCCCAGGACGCCGATGCCCGCGATCAAGAGTTCACCGATAATGGATCCCGCCGAGGAGGAGGAAGGATAGAAGGCATTAAAGTAGGGCGACTGCCAGTGCGTCAGACCCGGAAGGATAATGCTCTCCAGATCTTTAAGCACTTCCCGCCAGTGTTCCGGCTGCTCGGGAATCTCCTTGGGCAGCTGATTGACCACCGCATAGGGAACAGCGTTGGGCAGGACATTTCTAGGAGAACAAGGAAGTCAGGCTCAAGGCTCAGGGGGGGCTTAAGAAATATTCTTCTCACACACCTCTCGCGAATGCTGCTCAGGTAGTTAATGATGAACTCAATCGAGGCGTGACCGAACTCGCGAAACTCGTCAAAGTCCATGGCGGAATGGACGATCCTGGTTAATCAAGGCTTAGACACTATTTAGTCGGGGAATTTCGATAGTTAGCCGCTCTCGGTGGGTTCCGCACTTGTTCACCGCTGACATTCGAATCTACAAATGAGCTAGCTGCGATTTAACCAAGCCTCAATGAGCCCCGAATCTCACGGCGTCGCGTAGGCCCCCCGAAAATACGTCTTTGGGGAAAAACAACCGCAATAGCAACAAAAATCCGGCTATGTGTGAAAATGTGCAGTGGCAGCAAGTTTTTTGTCTTTCGCTCTGCGAGTGGCCCATTGCCGAGATTTATGTTTATGTAACTACTACCGACTGAACGACCGACCACTGAGCTGAGAAAATGTCAAAGAAGAAAATTTAAATAAACTGCCTGTTAATTGTCAAACGCTGTCCAAACATTGGCCATCATGGAGCTAAAACTATTCATTTTATCGCCCTGCTTACTAATCCCCTTATTTGTCCCTTACTTACTGCCAATCCGGTTCCATATCGTCGCGTCATCGGCAGTTAAGTGTCCCAGGTCGGGCTCATTTGGCAAAATACTTCATCTGGTTAACCATTAACGGCCACATTAGATGGCCACAACAAAGCGCTGACACAATTTGAAAGTCAAAGTCGATTTTGTAACCGCGGAAGTGCTGCCATGGGCCAAAGATTCGGATCGGATTGTATCTGCATTCGTTGGGTGCATTTCATCAGCCATTCCCATTCCAGATGCGTTTCAGGGTCACGATACTAACGGCATGGCCCCCTGATAAATATTTTTATACCGCAATACTTGGGGATTCAGGGGAATAGATCGTTACAAGTGTCAATTAAATACTGATTAATAAGTCGCTTGTACCTAAAAAATTTAGGTAAAAATAGTGATTTTAATATCTTTCTTTCCTGCAGAACGTTACAGGTTATAGAAGAAGGTTACATTAATAAAACTTTTATTAATATCTTAAAGGAATTTTTAAAATCTTTTCCATTATATTTATTAATGGCTATGTTTTGGTTGTAACATTACTTTCCTATGATTTATTTTAATAGTTGAACATTAACTTCCCTGCAAACAAAGTTGACATGGCATAATATCCATACCAGGCTTGGCAAGGAAACTTGATTATTCTTTTTTGTTAATTGTTTGAAGTTCAAGTTTAAATAAAAAATTATTAACAATAAAGTTAAGACATTTGTATATACATTTTCTATGGTCGACTTGCTTAATGAGTCTTAGTCAGTCTACTATAATTATATAGCAATTGAATAACTGATTAATATATATATATAATATAAATATATTTCCACTCTATATTAAAAAAATAACTTTGGCCTCTCAAATGAAGCTGTATAATTTAAACATTTTTTTAAGTTTTTTGTCTTAAAATTCATATTCACTTTTTATCGTTGTGTTTTAAATCATCCAGATTTAAAATCATACATTAATGCTAGTGTTTAAATGACTAAAATTTGTTTACTGAGGGGAATTATTAACACATGTATTAGTCTACTATTATAAGTAATTCCAGTTGCTCTTAACAGTTCTGTTTGGTTTGACAATAACATTAACCGTACATTGAAAAAACGAATTTGTCTTTCCATCCTAACATCATGTAAAATTTCTTTAATGGTTGACAAACTATATCCTTAACAACAAGTTAAATCATTTTTTGGAGTCGACAGCTGAATACAGAGTTAAACTAAAAGTTGTCATTATAGATAGTATATTTTCCATACTGTATATTAATAAGCTTTCTTTTTAAAATTAAATTAAATTGTATATAAAAGCTACTGCTTGGAAAATCGACATACTTATCAAGCGACCCATGCATTCCAGCTGTTCGCGCTGCCACTCCGTCCTGCCCTCGGAAAACCCAACCCAACCCATAAACGACCTTCTTCTAGTGACCACTTCTTTTTGTCGATGGGGTGTATGCGCCATGGGAGAATGGGTTCCTTTTTCGGATCTCGGATGGAACGGAGGGGATTGGGGATTTCGGGGTTCAAAGTGTTTGGCAAAGTATTTGGCGCGCTCTAAGCGGCTCATAAATAAATGCGAAAACAAAATCGTTTTTGCAGACGCAACGCATTTAAGGGGTTTTGCCATGGGTTGGTATGTATGTGTGGGAGGGGGAGGGGCGGGGTGTACTATAGATAAACCGAGGTCTGGGAGCTTCAGACAGACACAGACGCCACCCTATATGCAGATACAGCGAACGCACGGACACAGGGTGACTCGTGTCCAAGAGGGTTCTTCCCGTTCGTGTGTGTGTGTGTTCTATATCGGTATAAGGCGGCACTGCGTCGGCGCTGGAACGATTTGAACCCTAGGAATAGATGTCACCCACCCACTTTAATGGCGACAGGCTGGGGCGATAAGATAACGGTACTACCTGCGCATGCCCGGTCTCTGGGTACGTTGTTGTTGCTGTCTCTATCAACGATTTCCAATGTTTTCAATATAAAGGGGCGGCGCTTACTTTCCCCTGGAAAGCCAAAGGCGTTGTTGCTGTCTCGCTGCCCCTCTCTCTGCCCGCTGCTTTTTTGGTGACCGCGCGTATTGACTTGGATTTTTGAGTTAAGTTTCTCATATTTGTTCGCCTCGGCCGGCGCAGCAGTCGCTGCCGGCGTCGCAGCCGACTTTTAAGTGCTGTTTACTGTTGTTTTGGGGCCACGAAGGTGTCGCTCGACGTTGGTTGGCGTTTTTGTTCTTGTTCCCTCTGTTCTATCTTTCTATCTTTTTTCTTTCGCCGTGCAGTTTTGCAGCTTGAAATTCTTGAGGCAGAGGGAAACAGAAAAGTTCCCATTTTTCGGGGCAAAGTTTTTACGTTTTACAAATATTGTAATGCTCATGGAACTTTCAAGGGGTGGGGGCAGGCGGTGACGGTGTTGGTATGGAAAGATATGCGCATGGCCAAAAAACAAGCATAAAAATGTCGTCGCTTCTGTCGCTGCTGGCGTTGTCGCCTTGTTGCCATTGTTGTCCTGCCATTCAGGGCTGGCTGTATGCATTTTACCATATCATTTGTGTCACATTAAGATCAATTGGTAAACACACGCACACACGCAGACACACAGCCAGACAAATACCCACACGAGCAGAGCCCACACATATGGACAGCGAAGAGGCAAGCGCGGCATAAAAAGTATCGTAAAAAGCTCATAGTCCAACGGCAGCGGCGGCAACAAAAGCGTCAAAAAGTGCGCAAAAAAGAAAGTAAACGAAGGAAAACACACGGCGACGAAGAAAATAAATAAAGATGCAGTGCGGCAAATAGAAGAATCCAGGCACAGCAACAACAAAATAGCAAACAACGCAGCGGGAAACCACTGTCAGCCGCCTGCCAGTGTGGCCATGCCCTGTGTTGTCGCTGGTACTGGTACCGTTAGCCGTTGGCCTTTCGTCGCTCGCCGTCGCTTCCCGTTAGCCATGCCGTCGCCATTTTGTCGTTCGCTGGCATTTGCCGTCGTCATTTCCGCCGCCGTTGCCATTACCGTCGCTAAAATGGCGTTCGCATAAAATCGCGTTTGCGTTCGTGTGCAACTGAAACGAAATCAAGATAAAAGAAAAGCCAACGAAAACGAATTAATTTTTACTGAAATACTAGTATTGAGTATTGAAAGTGCGAAGAGTTCCAGTGCCGCTCGATTCTGCCGTTTTGTGTAAAAAGCATTTGTGATTGATATTTGTATTTTTAACTGGGTTTATCAATGCCAGCTAGCTTGATAGAACAATAAAAAAAATTATTTGAATGGATTATTAAATGAAAATCAATATTAAATATTTTTTTTTTGTTTTAATGAAATAATAATAAGGGAACAATTTTGTTTTTAAGGCATATGTTAAAGAAAAACTAAAACTATTAAATACAGAAAATAGTCATATCGAGTAAAACGTTTTGGTAAACAGTGGTTAGAATACAAAAAAAAATTTTTACCCTAAATATTTGTAAATGAGGCCTAGAAACATCGAATATAGAAAAGCTGAAGTTAAATTATTATTATTCGAATATAAAGATAAATTAAATAGCTATGCTAATGTTTCCCTAACCAAAATGTAATTGTTTGTATGTTTTATTTAATTTAATTAGTGTTCAGTAAATATATACGTTGTCTTATACACCGTAAAAGTGGCATCATAGTTGAAATGTTTTAATGACACATAAAAAAAATAATAATTCATTCTTTAAGTTTCCATCCTTTAAAACATCTTAGTATTATAGAGAAATATTAAAGGTCTTGTAAAACAACCCAGACCTTGGATGTATTCCTAGATAATAATATTGAGAATTGTCCACTTGCCAGAAAATGAATACATATGAGCTCATCATACTATATATAATGCCATTGATCAGTTAGCATATTCCGGACTTACATAAAGCTCAGCTGACTCCCTTGGTGTCCCCGTGTCGCAAACAGATTCAAATGGCTCAAGTCCCTGGCTACTTTAACTGATAGAGCAGCCGAATGAACCAACGATCCAACGAACCTAACCGAGCCGTTGTCGAATAGAAAAACAAAAACGAAAGCCCCAAGAAACCGTCGCGATAAGGAGAAACATTTAGCGGGCTCCGCCGTTGAGCACGAGCCAATGCCAGTTATCGAGCAGACAGCGATCCCGACTAGCGTCTCTGGCTCGTTTAACGGCTAACGGGACGCGAGTGCGGAAAACTAACCAGGAAACACGGTTTCCGATCTCTTTTAGGGCTAATACAAAAGGCTAACACAAATATAACTCATACGACGCGTGTACAAACCAACGGCCCCTTAGCAATGATGCAAACCCTGAAACCACCGCCGCCACTACATCATCACCACCAACTACAGCACCAGCACCAGCATCCGCAGCAGCCACATCAACATCAGCAGCTGCAGCAGCAGCAGCAGCAGCAACAGCACCTGACAGTCATGGATAATCATCAGCAACATCAGCCACATCCGCCGCATATCCATCAGCAGCAGCAGCAGCAACAATTGCCGCCCACGCCGCAGGCATCGCACCTGGTCGGCGGTGGGCAGCTTCCGCACCACAATCACCTGGCTGTCGACCAGGATGACCCAAATCCCGAACTGGTGCTCGCCTTAATTTCCAGGAACCGGGCGCTCGAGGGTAAGTGGCCAAGTCATGCCATCTTTGATTCAGCCTTGTCCAATGTAGTACCTTTTGTCTAAGAGTTTTTCTGCAGAGAGAGAAAACATGGCAATAACCATATTTTTGTTTCAATTAAAAGGTGTAAATTCTTGGAAAATGATTGATAGTTAAAGTATTTTTGGGTGAATTTTAATTTATTTGAAGTGAACAACTATTTCTCTGGTTTAACATGGCTTCTTAGTTATAATCTTCAGAAAACCAATTCGAAAGATTGAGAAAAGAAATGTAACTTATGTTTGCTTTTCGAATTGTTCTAATTTTGATATTTTTTCTCTCTGTGGGCTGCGCTTTAATTATGCAAAGTTTTTGTTTTCCGCTCGGTCTTTGTTTTTACGAACCGCAAAAAGGTCATGCAAGGAAGATGGGTTGAGGTTGTAGGGTTCATGTAAGGTTCTTGCGGTTGGCCTGGCTTTAGCATTTCCATTCCCGCTTACGGCAGCTTAAGTGTTTTTCAATTAAATACGAAAGCTTTCCCGGTGGCCCGCCGCCATCTTCATATCTTCACATCTCCGAGGAGCTCATTTCGAATGCCCTTTTAGGGGGGCCCAATGTGGCGGCTTCTCGGTTTACCGTTCCCGTTCCCCTCGTTTTTTATGCACTCGCTTGAAATGTATGGTCCAAAGGGACGGCAATATATAACTGGGAAACTACCCAAGAAAGTTTTCTGCAAGAAAATATGCTGAACAACTTCGTAAGGCGGATGATTTATTAGTGCTGGGTTTTCGGTTGGTCAAAGGGATTTAGTTTGTCGGAGCTGCTTAAACCGACCAAGGGAGATCCCGACATGTCACATTTATGATTTCGTTTCATGTCCCCCCAACAACATACTCCCACCCGAAAATCCCTCGCCGAATCAATCGAGAATCCCTGGGCTAAAAGCCAGTTCAGAAAGTTGACAACTGACTGCGGATTGTAGTCTGGTGGAGAAGATGACATCTCGGACGGAGACACGCGCCGCTGACGAGGACAAAAGCCGTAACCAAATCCAAAGGCGAAACTGTTGACAAACTCCGAATGTCGCCGGCATTGTTGCTAATGCGTTGGGAATACCCTCAACCAGAAGAGGCGGTACGATGCACGTGTCCGGAGTCCGGAGTCCGCTGTCCGAAGTACAAAGTCCCGGAGTCAATGCCGAGTCGGGCATTGAAAAGAGCAGGCTCAGCTGATTTGTCCATTACCCGGGGACTCAAGTGCGGCGGGATTTAGTTTTTGAGCACGCGTAATTACAAACAAATAAATGACAGAGTTGGAGATGGATTTGGAGTTGGAGTTGGAGATGGAGGGCAGTGCCCGAAACCGCATGTGCTGGGACTCTCGGAGCGCCTTCGCCACGTGTCACTAATATGCGCTGCAGTTTCTGGCAAAGTGCGTGTGCACTGGGAGAAAAATCGATAGCTAGAATACTTTTGAACTCAGAATTGAAATTCAGAAAACCGGAGATCATCATAAGATCATAAGATGGAGAATAAGATGCTTAACGCTCTTGAGCATACCCTCTGTCATTCCAGTTATTATTCTGTTTTTTTCGACAAAACTACAGAAAAGCCTAAATACAAGGCATCATATGGAGTTTTGAATCCTATATATTAACTCAGATTATTGATCTACTATTTGGTTAAAAGAAGTATACTACTTTCTTCTTATTAAAATATTTAGTATGCCTATCTTAAATTTAATCGTTAAAATTCTGTGGGACTTTACTAGACATTAAATTATATACCCAGTAAAAACGTAATACTTATTTTCATAGTTGCTTATATTTTGGGACTTTAAAAATACATAAATAAACAAAGGTTTAAAGAACATAGTCTATAAAAGTATATCCTTAATTAATTTTCTGGCGATGTAAGTTCTTTATGATCTTTGTGAAATATCCCTATAATTTACATTTCAATATTTTCAAATTATAATTCCTATATAGGAAATCTGTTATTGGTTTAAAAAATGTGAATTAATCTGTAACCTTTTATTATGAAAATGTCTATGCTCTACTATAAACTAAAAAACTAAATTTTATTCCCAGTGTATTTATGACAATTGTCTAGTTTTATTTGCAATTCGGTTCTCAGTGCAACGGAGCGGGGCTTGGGCTGGTGTAGCGTGGCAGCTCGATGTCCCAGCGGACTCGGGTGACGTGTGCCGGGCGACGTGCAAAAACGAGCAGAAAAATTGAATTATGCGCTTGCGGTGCTTCCTTTCCTCCCTTCGCCCCTCGTCCTGTCTGATCCTGCCCCGCCCTGCCCTGAAGCCAAAGTCCCACCCCTTCCAGCACTCGGTTTCGGGCAATCGACAAATATTTTGTTATTTGCACATAAACATATTTATCGAGTTTGGGTTTGGTTTTCTTTTCGACTGCCTCAAGTGCGTGCGGCAAGGGGTTGGTGGCGGGAGGCTTTGGGCTGCACCCACGGGTGTTTTGTTTCACCCGTTCGCCTGTCAAAAATTGTGTAAATATGTTTATCATTTCCACTTGCCCACGGACCCACAAACCCACGGTGCACTTAGCGCTGGGCAAACAGACGACCCAAAAGAACTCGTCCTCCGCGACCCATTCCCGGCGCACTTGCCGCTCAACCGCTGTGCCGGCCGCGTGTCCTTCGTTAGCGCAGTCCTTGTGTGGCTTTCCTATTAACGGGCCTACCAGCCCGAACCACCCCATGAGCCCACTCCAGGCCAGTCTAAGCGTATCCGTTTTTGGTTTGTTTTTTCCTTCCTGCCTTCCTTCCTTCCCCTGTATCCGGATCCGGATCCGCTGTCGGAATGGGGTTCGGCAATTGTTGCCTTTAGCTTATGTAATTTGTCATAATGTCAACAGGCGCAGATCACGCAGTAAGAGCAAACACTTTACTCCACTCGAGAACTGATTGTCCATTGAAATAACTGAGGCAAGTAAGTGAGTCCGCTCGACGCATAAAAAGTGATTAAATAGATGACTTTTGGTGAAGTCCGAAAATCCCTTTGAAGATTCCCTAAATATTTGGATAGAAAAGTATTTAAAGTCTATGAATAAGATTAATTTTGAATAACTATTAAGACAGTGTTCAAAGTTATTTAGTCCAAAATAACAGTTGTCACTATGTAGGGTGCTAAAGAAATTACTTGTTTTTTTAAGCACCTTATAAAGGTATTTTACATTGAAAAAATAAACATATTAAAGTGATTTCAGTATCTCAAAAACTAAATAACTTTTTAAGAGTCTTGAAAGTCTAGTTAATACTGTACTGTTTAAAAAGTACTGTTTAAAAAGTCTAACATTAATTTGAATGGTAAATTTAATAGTAAATACCTTTGCCTAAAAATTGTCTAATTAGCCATCACAAGTTGATTCTATTGAAAGTTTGGAATTCGTTAAATTTTCCTCTGAGGTATTATGTAGTATCTTTTATTTTGAGAGAAGAGAAATGTTCATCTAATAAAGCGAGTCGATCTTGGCCTAAGAGGTTACATTAAGTGGTAAAATTACGACATCATATCTTATTTATTTTTAAATTTCTTCAAACGTACCCTTTTTCGATATAAGCCTTTAGTTCGCAATATATCTGTGACTATATAGTGAATACATTTGACTGGCTGTAATAACCAAAATTTGCCTAGCTTTAATATTTACAAACAAAAATTTACTTGCACAAATAAATTCTCAAATTAATCAAGAAAGATAGTCTATATTACTTAAATAAAACGCTTTGTTTATTAATAAAACTCCTGCATCATTTGTAAATTTATTTAAGGCGCTTAAAAATTACTTCTTGTAGATCCACACCGACCACTGGAATAACAATAGGAGATTTAGTTTTAATACTTGAAATATTAATGGATAATTACCCAGTGTTTCAAAGTCAAAAATTGCAGTTATTCCAAAATGGTCACTGAAAATTTGGACCATCCTTTCACCTACATGTAGTTATAGGTGATTATATAGATGGCTTGATTGTACCATTGTCCTATATGGAACATGGCATTGGTCAGCAATTCCTGCAGTTCCATGCGAACGGTCTGGATCTCCTCTTCAGGCGAAGATGGGTCTGTGGCCACATGAATGTCGCGCCGGAAATTCATGGGCTGAGTTCCGTGAAGGGTTTCAGTGCTGACAAAGGTGCTGCTGGTGCTCTCACTTAGGGGTACGTATCCTATACTGGCTGGGTAAATACTCTCGCTGGTGTATCCAGAATTTTGGGACTCTGCTGTCGAGCGATGGGTACTTCCAGAGGTTCCCAAGGAAGTTGTTATAGAATCTCTTGCCTCCAATGTCATTGGCGGTAAGATGTGACTTGGCTGTACATGGTTAACCTGCAATAAATCTCTGGATGCATCTGTATTCTCTTCGGAACTGGTTTCAGTTTGTGAAGCATTATTTCTTTTCCGTGGTCTTCTCCTCCGATTTCGCTTAGGATTCTCCTCAGGATTCCCGTTTCCCTCCGATGGCGCATCCATGCTGAAACAATTACTAATCCAGGTCCAGATCGTACAGTTTCGAAATTGCCGTGTCCGATTGAGACTTCAAGTCGAATTCAGTGGTGGCTGCAGAGTCCTCGGAGAAATCGGTTTGCGTTGAGGAATTGAAAGTCCTACAGATTTTGGCCAGATCGCGTCGGAAGATATCATAGGCCACCAAGTTGATATTAGACATCTGAACAGGAGTAATTAGTCCCGAACAGTATCGAAACCGTTTTGAAATTATTTGCTTACCTTAAATTTTTTGTTCGTTTTGAAAGTCAGTCCGAAATATGTTCCCTTGTTCGATCCAAGTGTTTAGGAGTTTACCCTATGAATGAAAGCGGCAGACGTTGACAGTAATCGCTATGCTATTTGGATTAATGTTTAAACAATATATCTCTATGCCACATTTTGTTGTAACTTTATAACTCAAGAAGGGTCTCACCTATCCAAACAAACAATGTTTAGGCTTTCTTTGTACTATTTCGTAGATTGTTTATGTGAAGTTTGTGGCCTTTGCCATCATTGTCATTTTGGACGAGCTTCAATCAAAGCTTTGCTTTTATAGTTTTAAACATATTGCTGAGTGCATTCATATAAATGGTGAGTCTTATGTACTATGCACTTTTCTCAGTTTTATTTTAATACGGTTTTGAATTGATGCATCCTTTTTTATATAAAGAAAAAATGCCACCTTATAGACGATCAAATATAGGTAGACGAACGCGTAATGCTAAGAATGTGGCATTACTAAGACGATCACGGACTGCAAAAGCTAATGCATTGCAGTATGAAGGTAATGCATGGTATATATATATAACTCCGATTTAAATTATATCAGTTGTTATTATTATTTATTAAAGAAAACCATTCTTTGAAATCAATAATTCATTTAATCCTAGTCTAGTTTTTATGCTTTCGTCTCAGGAAACTCGTTTAGTCTGCTTTTTCAGGGCTTTTTCCATGTTTTTTTTTCGGAATAAGAACCTTCCGTTGAGCATTTGTGTCGTATTCACATTCTGGAAGAATGAGTCCCGCCTCCATTTTGGGTTCTAAGGCGAGGGCCCAGGCCTTCTCCTCTGGGGACATCAATATCTTATGCCTTTTCGGTGACCCCAATACCATTGGAGTCCGCTGTCTGTTGAGCACGCTTTCAGCATTTTTCATTGCTTGCAAAAAAAAGAAAAAGGAAAAAGGAGCGAGAATAAGGTCCTGAAGGGAAGGTAAAATTGTGGGCCTAAACTCACAAGTCGCGCGCAGGTCTGGCAAACAAAGGCTGCTGGTCCAGAGCCAAGTTGAGAAATCAGTTGATTCTGTTATTTTTGCCGGGTTATTGTTGGCTGTTTCCCCGTCCTTTACTGGCGTTCACATAAATCATTTTTTCGCCATTTTTCCGGATTCTGAGTGAAAAGTGTGGGGCTGGGCTTTGTACATTTTACCTTCCTCCTCCTCTTGCATATTTCATGGCATTCTGGGTCTGCGCTTAGCATCGACGACAGCTTTTTGACTAGCCAACTGCCGGCTGGCAGGTAAGCCAAGCGACCGCCTCACCACCCACAGTGCCTATAGAGCCCTCCCCCATTTTCCACCCATCCCCAAATTTCCACTACGGATTCTTTGAGTGTGTGTGTGGGTGTTTTTTTTTGGCCACGTTGCTGCTCCCCTTGGAGGGCTCTTTTTTATCGGGGGAGGGTTGAAGGCGAATGTTCAAGTTATGTTAAGTAAATAATGGGGCGTTCATATGACGCTGGAAATGTGTGGGCGTGGGTTTCTTTTTGTTTTCCCTCCACTCTCCTGGGGGACATCTGCGGGGGGATGTACACAACAGCCATACTTATGTGTGTTTTTGCAGTCAACTGTTTACTTTTATATTTCTTCGCTGCTTAATAAAATAAAATAGGAACTCCACTTGCTAAAAAATAAACAGTACGACAATGGTCGGGGATGTCAGCTGAGAATAGGACAGTCATCTCTGGGGCTGCCGTGACTTTAAATGGGGTTCCAGAACTGAAGTTTACAGGATGTTTTAAGGTTACGAAACTCTTTTAAATGTTATGTAATAAAAAAGAAAGAAAATTACATTTGAGGTGTAATATAAGAGAGAAATTATTATTAATTGCTAATAATATTGCATTTTCTAACATTCTAAACTAAAGCATATTTTCTATTTTGTATTAATTTTAGAGCTGTTCTCATAAGACTTGAATTAGTTTTTAGACTAGCTAGGTTACCTCAAGCTTCATTTTCAGAGTTTAAGTTTCAATATTTTATGAATAACTTGTATATATCCCATACTTTAGCCTTGTCTTTAGCCTCAGTGCTTAATTTAATATTATATTTCTGTATAGGGTAGTTATTCATTTCATAAAAACTATTATTGAAATAAATTTCAATAAAAATCGTAACTTTATTTTATAAACTTTTAAGCAGAAAAATAAATTCAAAAACCATTTAGTTCGAATTTCTATATATTTTAAAAAGGACTATGATACAATATCTTCTGTATTTTTGGCTGTAATTTTATCTTCCTCTTCTTTTATAGCTTTAAAATAAAATAAAAAAGATTTGTATCATCATTTTGTTTCTCTTTAAGTTTCATTGTATCCATTCAGTAATATATTCTTGTATCTTATTCAACTCCATTATATCTATTTGTAAATAGAGTACCCCGAATAAAGTTATATTTGCTTCAACATTAAAATTTCAGTACTTCAGTATGTAAATGTTATTTGAGAATACAAAAAAAATAATTTTGTAGCAATTTAAACAAAGAATTCCTTTAATTATGTCACTCGACTTGATCTCAACTGTAGCCGACGAATTTATTTTATTTTGCTAAGGGCGAATAACAAATTTTTTCGCTACTTTCAAGTAAATATGTAAGTGAATTCATAGGTACAGACGGATATATACATGTGTATTTATATATGTTTATTTATATAGTATGATATTCCTACCCCTCGAGTATGTTTGCCGAGTGCCTGTGGCAGCCCCCAAAAGACAACATTGCGTTGTTGCAATGCTGTTTGTAACTGAAGTGAATATTCTCGTATTTGTGCAGCACACTTTGTGGGGCCGCAACGGCGCCCTCCTTCCTTCGCCCGAGTGCCAGCCACAATTTCCACAATTTTCCAGCCACTCCCCATTTGGCAGCTGGCAAAAGCTGTCTCAATGTTGCTCTGGCTTCTATAAAAAACAATATCCCGCAGCGAACTTTATTAAATTACACGATTTTGACAGTTAAGCAACAGCCTGCCCCCACCAGTTTTCCCGGGAACTACCCCGAAATTCCTCTTCTTCCATTGAATCATCTTCTCTCTCTCCTCCTCCACGGTGGAAATCATAATTTTTCTTATTTTATGTAATATGCTCGAAGCTGCCAACAAGCTGGAGAGGAAGGACCGAGGCATCGCATCCGCATCCGTATCCGCATCCTCGATGCCGAAGGTCTGTCTAGCAACGTGTTGGGGTTCAGAAGCTCCATGGTATTCCTTAGGGGCCGGTTTAGGCAAATACAAGGCGAAAATGCTGGCAATAACAAAGTGTACAGAGATACGAATTCTTATTTTTATTTAATTCCCATACCCTAAAAGAGAGTTTTATGATTTTCATGGCACATTGAAACCGAAGCTGGTCTTAGTTTCAAATAAAAGTCTAAGTACTGAAAAAGAAGGTTGTGTAAATAAGAAATTTAAGAAATAGGGATGAGTAAAGATATCTTATGGTTCTTTGTTTATTAATTTGTAAATATGTTTATGTTTTGTTGGAATTATAGCTTAAAATGTTTATAATAATTCTATTTAGTCTGTAAGATTTGTTTCATCACTTATTTTATAGTAATATTTCCTTTTAATATTTATATTGTATGTATTATTAATTATGCCTTGAGGTCTGTTAAATTTGTTTTAAAGGACATTGCAGTTTATTAATTGTTATTACAAACTAAGGCAGGACTGCCCGCAAAGTTCACCCCACAAGCTTTATTTCAAAACCCGATTGATCTAAGGCAACCTAAACAACCTCGTATTAAAATCTTAAATTCTCTTAATCCTACAAAATACAAAAATGTTAAAATCTTTTACTTAAGTATTAAAAAGTTCAATTTAGCAGAAATTAAGATCGGTATATTTTTAAGTCCTGGCATTACTCGTTGCAAGGGTATTTAAAGTTTCATTTGACGAATACTTATTTCCCTCGATGCCGCCTTAATTTTTTACTGGATTCCAAAATCCTGGCAGTGGCAACCGAGTTGATGGAACATTTGAGTGCCGTTGCCCTGGGGCAGGTGGCAACGGAAGGGGCATTCCGGGGGAGTGGCAACGCAACGGTTAGCTACTTTTTTGCTTTTATCATTCCGCAATTAGCGCGCCCATGTCCGCTCCCGCTTATCATCGGCTCCGGACTCCGGAGCAGTAGCTCCGGGGAATGGGGCGGAAAATCTCTGTGCTCTGTGCTCTATGCTCTGTACTTTGTGCTTTGTGCTTTGTGCTGCCGGTGTAAATATTTGAACGGCATTTCAGTCGATACCTTGAACGTTGATAAGACTTCTTGCTGCAGTATCTAAGTATCTGGGTATCTGGGTATCTATAAATACGCAAGGTAGGCATTTCTTTGCGTTTTCTATTTCCATTCGCCAGTATCTGTGTCTACTACTTCGGGCCTTGTTCCATGCTCCTCCAGTGGTTATCTGGAGTCTGGTACAAGATTCGCCCATTGAGAGGGCAACACATTTGTTGACACTCTGTCCGCTTTACGTTACAAGGCATTGGTTACCCTGTACTCAGGTGCAAAGAACCACACCGAATGTACCAATTGATAACGCTGGAGGAGAACATGAAACCGAAACCGTGTTCCAAAAGCGGTACGAGTACCAGTACCTTGTTTTGCTCACCGATATGTTTTTATCGGAAGGGTTTGCAAGGAATGGGAAGCGGTGAAGTTGTTTTTCTATGGCTTTATTGGTATTGAAAGTCTTCCGGGGATCACTCAAAGCAGGCAGCGTTAAATGAGCCCTATTAAGCATGAATCCGCGGGATAATGCGGAAAATTTTCCTTTCATTCGATCCACCCCCAACCAGACCTACTCACCCTCAACCTCACCCTCAAATTTTCACTCCCAATCTGAATTGCAGTACTGAGATCCTTTCAGCCACCCCTTTTTGTACTGGTCCTTTATGCTCTTATTTTATCAGTGATTATTTTCCACGTCGCTATGCTCTTTGTCTCGACTCCGGCTCTTTTGTCCGGGGCATATCTAAACAGGTGGTCCCAGCAGGTGGCTATAAAGCCGGCTTGGAAGCCCGAATCCCAGATCCCTTTGTCTGCGGTGCGGCCATCACCCATCCCGCCGCTGCAGCTCCTGTCCATTTATACAGTATTTACCTTTCAATCAAGCCAGGATGTAGTTGTTTGGATTTATGATTTCATCTTTTTGTGTGTGTTTTCCTTGGCCAGTCAAGTCAACCGCATATTATTAGCAGTCGAAAGGGGAAGATAACCGCATCGATGGTATGAACGTGGAAGTATTACGAGTTATTCGGTAATATCTGGTGTTATTATTTATTAAATAATCATAAACTTGCATGTTTTTTTACTGCTATAAATAGGTTAATCAGCTACATACAGAATATGGAAGATTGTTTTTTAAAGAAAAACTTATAAAATAGCTTTAATAAAATAACTTAAATATTCTAGAAGTCTTTTATAATCGTAATTTTGAGTTCTATAAAAAGATATAGAGACTTGCCAATAATATAAACAATATAATATAATATATGTATGTTTATGGCATATAAGATTTAATTTGATTGAGTATTTAATAAAGTCTATTTTTAATAAAAATATCTTTAAAATAAATGCTTTGTACACCTTACACTCAGCAAGATTGAAAACTTAATGTCAAAACTACTTTAAGTTACCTGAAAGGCAGCATTAGAAAAACGTGATGCCAATTATATATAATTATATGCATTTCTTTGGTTTTACTATTTTGTTGCCAAGTGAGTGTTTATGCGACTCGTGACTCAGTCGATCGAGTAAGCCACTAATTTTAGCTTGAATTATCTTTTGGGTTTTTTTTTGTGCTAGTGGGAGATAATCAAGTGAGAGACAATGCTAAACAATCGAAGAGTGTTATTATTGGTATTATTTTTAAGTCTTATTCACGTGGACCCCACTTTCGTGAGTGATGGAATTGTTGTCATTATAAAGCAATCTAATTCCCGATATGTCATTTTCAACAATAATAGCCGCCGATTAGTTAACTTATCACTCGCCCCAAGGAGAGTCCAATTCCGCCACAATCGGAGTATCACGAGAAATCTCGCCGGTCGATAAATAAACTAAATAGAGTCGAAAAAGCCATTCGGATGAGCCTTGTGGTCACAAGTCGCAAAGGTCGCCGTGCATAGACACTAAACACTAAAAGAATGGAGTTTGCCTATGGGTTTTGTTTTGATTTTGTGGCCCCAAACAGTTGGCAGTCGATCCCACGAGTGTGGCCACTTATAGAGGCTTATCGGGCTTACTGGGAGATAAGGTAAGTTTTGCCTAACCCTCTCCGATCACCTATCAGAACAGATAAGTGTCACTCGAGGAACAAGTATTGGAACGCTATAGAAAAGTCTTTCGACTTTTGGGTATCCGCTAGATGAGTGTATAGCCTTATAGGGGATGTGTGTAAAGAATAATTACCCTATAAAATATGGTAAACTTTTATATATAAAAATTTGTAATATCGAATAATGTCGAATTTAACTTTAAAATATCGATTTTATCGAAAAATATATATATAATAATATATCGAAAAAAAAGTGTTATTTAATTAGTAAGATGTTCACTAGTTATATGGGTCTGAAAGATTGAATACAATATAGATGAAAAATATATTCTTTTATATCGGCTCTTCTATTATAAATGTAATACAATTTCGATAAATCGATGTATGACATTTTAAAAAGGTATATATATACATATATGACAAGGGTTTTCTAAAATTAGAATTACATTTTTACCAGATATAATTACTCATCATAAAATCCATAAAGAGATCTAGGTAAAATGTAAGATAATGGGTATAAAGCCAATCAAAGTTCCACAACCTTCGCATAGCTCAGTTTCTCCAGACCTTCTTCAGTGGTCTGTTTGCCCGGACATCTAAGAGGTGCGCCGCTGAAGGTTCTTCTCCGGGCTCTGGGCCAGAGCATGGGTTCCGATTCAGTTTGCCGTAATATTTACACAGATTGCTGAACTACTTTCCAGCGAAGTCGGTGGGCACTCGAAGGTGTCAACTGTTGTTGTATAACTAGCGATGGCCTAACCCGCTCCAAGTTGGGTAAAGCTGGCCCCGGGGCATGCCGACTATCTCTTGGGGATCGCAGGGGAAGACTATGGGGCTTGCGAGCCACTCCAGAGCCTGAGCTCTTTCGAGTGCCCCTATAAATGTGTGGCACTGATTGCGCCTCGAGTAGCTGATTATGGCAATTCAACGGCAGCACAGGGCACAAACACTGCCTACTTGGATTTAAGTCCAACATAATCGTTTATTAAATCTAGAGTAAAGTTATTTGTGCGCTTTGAAGTCACCGCTGTGACTCTCCGGTGTTTGTCTGGAGCCGGATTGCAGTTGACCCAGTAAGACCATCTGGGGGTAAGGGTAATCTGGGCTCCCGATAAGCCAAATCACAAGCTGGCAAATAGATAAATGGGTTTATTTCCAAAACACATGACACCCGACTTCAATGGCGATTGCGAATCCGAATGCGACCTGACCATTGACTCGAGCGTATGTCGCAAATTATGTGATGCTTCCTGAAAGCGTTCACTGAACAAAATGATTTTATTGCATGAGCCTTCGTCCTTAGCCGTAGCCGTATCCTTAGCCACTTGAAACCGTTCGCCCATATGTTGCCATTTGTGACAAAACTGCACCAGACACGCCATCTCCGCAAGGGGGTGGCAAGTGATGGAACCAGAGAGTCTTACACTGAGAGCAGTAACCTACTGGCTTCCTGATTTTAAGTACAAATATTTCAGAAAACTGGAAAAAATACTAAAGATTTTGTTGAAACCATAAATATGTCGTATTTTAAGTACAGAAATTGTGTATCGTTAAACCTGTTAAATTTGCTTGATGGTAATATGTATTTTCCGAAATTGTATCCTTCTTAATATTAATTTTCCATTTATTTCCAAACAATTAATATTGAATGAATGTTATAGATTTATAATTTCTTCTATGCTTTAACAGAGTTATTTCTGACTTAAAAATCTTCGTAAATACAATTCTGATTTGTCTAGATTTTTAAGTAATTTTCTTTTCGAGTGTAAAGTCTGGGCGGGGTTGGATAGTTAAGCGGAAAGGAAGATGCTGGTGCTGCTGTCGTTTGTTGTCGTTAATGCCCAATGGGTGGCAAATTGTTTTTTATTATCGTTCGGGCCGTGGCCAGACGAGGACGAGGATGAGGTTGGGCCCGGAACCAGGCCGGGGGTTGGGTTACCCGACAAAGGAGTAAAGCGTAAACGAGTCCCCTTCTCCCTGGCCGATTGCGTGAATAAAACTTTAATGGAACGACACAAATCCCTGTTTGTTGTCGACCCTCGCCCCCGCGTCTTTGGTGTCTCTAATGCAAAGTAATTGAGTGCGAAAATGCCGTCAGTTTTGTCGGAGGTTTTTGTGGCTGGTGCTTGAATTTTTGATACTTTATGTCCCCGGCACATCCGCACGGCTAAGAGCAGGCATAAAGAATGCACTCCAAGTGCATTCCGCTCCCCAGTTGCCACGTCGCATTTGGGAATAGCGCCGAGACTCGAAATAAAAACAAGAATGCAAAGGAGTGAACTCTAAATGGTCAATGCACAGTGCGCAGGGCTTAAAGTTGGGATCGAAAATCGAAATTTCTGTAGGTTTTTTGATCTAAAATAATGTTAAGATTATCCATTATACAGATCCGAAAATAAACTGAATTATCTTAATAAGTATGAAGCATATTTTCCTACTTTCCATAGGTAATTTTCCAAATTTTCTATGGAATTAATAATCCTTTAAGCCAACTTGTTCACTTCAAAAATACTAGGCAGGAGGATTATATACATATATGTATGTATATACTTCGCAGTGTACAAGAGCAAGTATTGGTGAAAAGGTGGTGACGTTGTGCTGACCTCCGGGGAGACATGCAGCTGGGTCACGCGTTGCGGGCGTGTCAGGACACTCCGAGTCCACTGTCACATGGAGCTCACGTAAATTGGTGATTGCAGCGCGTCCATTGCACGTCCCCATTTTTGTTTGCCGAATCAGAACTGGATACTTGCAGCTAAGTTGAGTTTATGGCTTCCGTCGAGGATGGGCGTAGTCCTGCGGACGTGACCATGCAGTTACGACAGCAAAAAAGGGGCACAGATTGAAAGCTTGGTCCTGTACATGGTGCATTTTTTTCATTTTGGTCATATAATTTAAAATTAAATTTAAAGTCTTCTATATTGTAACTTCTTATGTTGAATGTTGCTTTATCGTATATTATTAAAAATTAAAAATTTGTAACAATTAGCAATAATTAGGTAAGAATATTTATATATTGCTTTACTGTGGAGCCTTTCTCAAATACTTTCCATTTATCTTGTTTTTGTTATGTGATCAATAAATGAAAAATATATAAAAGTCAACATTTGGAAGGAATCAGTAAAGTTAGTGAGTTACATTTTGTGGATGTCCACATGTATTATTTAAATAAAGGGTTCCCCTTAGGGTAGTATTATAATTCTTCTAAGAAAAATAATTCAGATAAAGGTTTAAAACAAAACTATAATTTTATACAAACCTTTCTACCATAATGATACTTATTCTTAAGAAAACGCCATCTAACTTTGGGAATGTGTATGTTTAAGTGGAAAAAGTGCATTATCATCTGATGTTTAAGAGGGGAAAATATAATTAGTTAGCCTGTACAAAATGTTATCGGTTAGTTGTAACCACTATTTATTATGCAGATATACAGAGGAGGTACATTGTTTCCCAACATTCAATGACATATTTTCCTTACTTGGTTTTGATTTAGCGGTCACTAAACATATAAAATACCCAAGAATGTGATTATATATACATGCCAGTGGAATCGCACAATTATTTTTTGATTCTCCAACCCTGTGCATGAGAGAGAGAAATGGTCACATTGTCACGTGTAAAGTTTGGTACAAAGCTAAAGCGTGATATATTTGATATAAATATGGATTCTGCAGAAAAGGAGAAGGGCTTGGAAATGGGTCTTTCAGATATTGACAAGAAGGCGTACGAGGAGCCTTCCAGCAGTACTGAAACCCCACAAAAGACTTTCAAGGTGAAGAAATGGGACGCCGTGGCCTTGTGGGCCTGGGACATCGTAATGGACAACTGCTCCATTTGCCGCAACCAGAATCTGGAGCTCTGCATCGAGTGCCAGGCATGCGAGTCGCTGGACACCAGACAAGAGTGCCCAGTGGCCTGGGGCACCTGCAACCACGCCTTCCACTTCCACTGCATCTCGCGCTGGCTGAAGTCGCGCGCTTTATGCCCGCTGGACAACAAGGAGTGGGGGTATGAAAAGATTGGAAAGACTTGGATGGACAAGGGTACACAATGTAAGACCATAAATCTCATATATAAAGCTCGGAATTAAAATATCTTGCATACTACTTTTTAGATCCTACGCCGTAGGCAATACATCAATACATACATGTGCTTAAATGAGCATAGAAAGAAGGCTCGTAATTAAATAAAGTGACATTACACTTTACACATACATTCAACGCACAAAAAGGAGACATTTTTAACATTCAACGCATAAAATGAGACGTTTTTCACTAGAATAAATGCCAGAATAAAAGATCGCAACATTTTCTCATCATGTTGTAGTCGACTTTTTACCATTTACCAAACCTGATTGGTTTAAATAAGTCTTACTCATAAATAGTATTCTTAGCATGCATAAAACGCATCTGTAATTTACAGATTAGAATTTCCCAAATTATTTATTGGTATCATTTAGTGAAGAATAACTAAGTTTTGTTTACTTAAATAGTTTCTCAGTTTTCTTTTTCTTTAAATTAAATTTAAAACGTTTAGTTAGAGCTTATGAGAGTTGGCTTTCAGCATTAAAATATGAATAAAAAGTAATAGCTTTTTAAGGCATTGAATGTGAAGCTGTAAAAAGTGAAATGTTCTTTAAATTCCGGTCGAAATTGAATCCACAGTCCCCGGTATTTCCACTGCTTGGCACACAGATTTTAGCCCTCTCTCCTCTCCACATCCACACAAGCGCACACCAAGGCACCCGCAGGATGTGCACACACAGTTTCCATTCCCGGTCCCTTTATAAATATGGCGACGTCCATTTTTGTGGCTGATAATTCAACAACACAGCAGGCAGGAAGGCAGAAATAGCTCTTTGCTTCCTGCTCCCCCTTGCTCCATGGCCCCGGTCATGGAGTTACTGCGTCCTCCCCCACGCAGAGCGTAGCCAACCATTTTCTGCGCCATCTTGGCTTCATCAAACGCACACAAAAGACCATAAAGGCAAAGCCAAGATAATGGCTGCACAGCACAGCACAGCACGGAATGGAGCGGCGGAGTAGAGCCCTCGGAGCAGGCAAATAAAATGGGCACCGAAACGAAGTCGTTAGAGCAGACGAACGGAGCAGCATCCCACCCGCCTAACCTCCAACAATGCCGGGGCTGGGCGAGACCCAGCCCATGGAATCATGGAGTCCCACCCACACCTAGGACGTTTTGTGCCAGCTTCAAAGGAGGAAATCACCCCAAGTGTGTATTTTTATAGAGACCGCAATAAACCTTTTTCTTCTGCCATTTCCACTGTTGCTCCCGTTTTTGGCTTTGGTTCTATTTCAGTTTGAATCCTGGTACACTCGAAGAAAAAGCTAGTGAATTTTTAAATAGTTTTTTAGGTAATCCAGAATATTGCAAGGAAAATAATGTTCATTTATTTTAAAAAAGCCTGAAACGATTTATATAAATTTGGGTATATGAGGTGTATATGTAATGGGAAAGATCCTGCTGTGGGATCTAAAATACTTTTGTTTTAAAATTCTAAACAGAAATTAAAAATTCTGAAACAATTATTAAATTAAATTAATTAAAGGATTAAGCCGGAATTAAGGGGAACCCCGATTCTAGTTATCTTAAATACCAGTAAAAAGTATATATCATCTAAAATTTGAATCTCTCTTATTGTGTTAAGATTAATTTAAGTGTGCCAAGTGGTTGTGGTGGTTCCACATCATCCCCAAGGTCCTGGCAGCTTGATGAAGTTGCAGTTGAGACACAATACAGACTGGACCAAGACTCCGAGTGGCGGTCGTCCATAAACATAAAGGCGGCTCAACGAGGCGGAGGCGAACCCGATTGATGATGGGTCCCGGGCCGGGGAGCACTCAAAATTCGAAAGCAAGGACCCGGCCATGTCTTTCCCCAAGCAGCTAAGCCCGGCCGACATCGGACATGGGCTTGGCATGTCGTCTTTGTCGCCAATTCCTACTCCTATTCCGAACTATTTTTTTTTATTTTTCGCTCCGTAAACCTTTTTTGTGGCGTTTTATGGCTACGGTCAAGGGTGCCGGTCGGTGGTCGCTTGGACAGCTTGCAGCTCGGACTTGACGCTTCAATGGCTGCCAACGAGAGCGCACGCCTTTTGTTTGCTAACAAAAAATAACACAAAAAAATAAAGCAGAATATCAACTAGAGAACAAAATGCTTTTTGCAAAGTAGCCGAAAGCCAAGCGTGCTACAAAAGCAGAAAAAAAGAAATGAATAGGAAAAAAGAACCTGAAACAAGAATGAAAAATACGGAAAATAGGAAAATGTGTGCGGCGAGTGGATCCCATTGTTTAATGGCCGTCAGATGGAATGTGCGCCATAAATTGAAAAGTTATTGTGTTGCACGGCCCGCAGAGCTGCCTGCCACGCCCTCTTCTCCTCCTCCACTTTCAACCAAAAGCCCCCGTTTTCCTCGTTCCAATTGTCCTGACAAGCAGTTTTTGTGTTAAAATTGTTGAACCAACATATTTGACAGTTAATTTTTGGTTAAAGCAAGAAATTTTCTGAATGCCCATTTTGTGTGGTTGTTTTTCGTTTTTGTACTGAGTGTAGTTGAGGCATATTTTTTAATAAGGATTCGTAATGACTTTTGACTTTATTGCCGTCAATATGAGTTAACCTTTGGTATGCTACATATTTTTAATGCTGAACTCGGGAATTTTCAATAAGAGCTCCAAATAAATAATCATCTTTAGAATGTTCCAATTTAAAGAAGGAATAAAATAAAACAAAAGATGGTAATACAATAGAACCCTTCTGAAACCAAAATTAACAAATTGCATAAACGCTAAAGAAAACCCCTAACAAGCCCAAGCCTTTCCCGGGATCCTTTCCATAATGGCTTAAGAGCAGGTATATAAAACAAATGCATAAAGTAAATTATAATAGACATAATAAAAAACGTGCTGAAAGCCAAGGCAAACATGTCGCAGCGCTTTGTTGCCAATTACTTTGAATGCCCACGGCCCGGAGAGGCGGGGGAAATTGGGGGCAAGGCCGTAAGTGCTCACGGCCCGGAATTAAAAGCAAACGCATTAAAAGGTGCCCAAAAAGACTTTCACCTTGGCAAATGGCGACAAAACAGGCGACAAAATGGCCCAGCTGCAGATGGTCCCGCCTCGCACTGGGCCTGCTCTCGGGGGTTTGGGTTCTGCCCCGCTTCCCTTGACTTAATATTGCATGAGCTGATGGTGGCTGTTGGCTGGTATCTTGGCTGGTAGCCGGTAGCCGGTAACCGGTAACCGGAGAGCATTGCGACCACACGACACCGGCAACATTTTTAATTATGAAACACTAAAAGTGGCAAAGCCAAAGTGCAACACGCCGTCGGTTGAGGCATGGCACGCGCTAATGGAGGGGACTCCGGATACCGGATTCCGGATCCCGGATTCCGGAACGGTTACAATGCCACCGAGTTGGGGGTGAAGTCTGAGTGGGTCTGGTGGAGCGGTGGGCGGAGGCCATTGCTATTAACTTAAACGCCTCTTTGCCGGTTAATGGAAATGAACCTGGTAGTCGTTGTTGTAGTTGCCAGAGAGTGGCAGTTATATGGTTAAGACACCGTTGTTGGGGTGCCAAGCACACGCACTCCAGGTGCACAGAGGGAAAAAGATGGGGCACTTGGAATTGAATGTTGGTATTTTAATTTGCAAGCAATTATGAAACATTTGATAATTGTTCTATGAAAAGAATTGGGAAATTAGTTTATATACTAATTTATAATCAGTTAATCTATAATTAATGCCTGTCAAAATATAAGAGCAAATTTTGTCATACATTGCTCTCGATTGCAAAGCCCTTATAATACCCAGATGAGTAACGCCATATGACTTTTTGCACCTTTCTGCTTGTTTATACAAGATTTCAATACCACTTAAAAAAGTATTTTTTAAAGATATATTTCTATGTTTAATACCAGCAGCTAGTTGCTGTTTTAATTATTTTTTCTGAACGAATGAAGTTCATTTTAGCCTTCGTGAAACTTTGTTTTTTGAAGTGCATTTAGTGTTAATGTGGATGCGAGCAAAACCCCTTCCCGACTGCGGATTGAGTTACCTTTTCCACCTTAATTGCAGGCACGTGTGAGCCGCTTTTAACGTGGCTAACAAGTCAAGTGCGTGGCTCGCACCTACGATCCCAGCCCAGCTCAGCTAAACTCCGCCGTGAAAAGTTGAAGGGAAACTTAAGTCGCGCCTAAGCCGCACGCGTTTAAACGGAGTTTCCACGCGGCTAGAATTTCCATATGTCGATGATAACTAGCCAGGAGTTGGAGTAGGAGTTGGGTTGGGCCAGGGCCTGGGATCAGTCGCGTGGCCAGAACGATGAGTCCACTTAGCAAGTTGAGGGTTGCTGGTTGACTCATCTCTGGTTACCAGAGGTCTGAAGTATCTCTTTTTTTTATTGCTTCGCTATCGATGGCTGAGCCAGGCACCAACCCTCGCTCCCTCCGGGTTAAGTGATTCCCATCTCGGAGCAGACACATGCAACAGTTTTGAGCGCTACTGGAAACCCTCCGAGTCCGAGGCACTTTCTCGGGGGTTGCTGGGAAAATTGATTAAGGTCATTATGCAGTTGGGTAGACGGCTTCGGACCGACTGACACTTAATCCCAGCGGCATAATCAGCAACATATTGCAGCAAAAAGCTTCGCCATGAAAAGTGGCAAGTTTTTGTTTTCACCGAAATTTTTAGCACCCTTGTGCCGAGAGGGCTGCGAAAGGTTAAGCACCAAGCCGTTCTTTTTATGACTTACCCATTTTAGTTTCACAATAAACTTGCCCGCCTGTCTTCACCTGGCTAGGGAGATAGAGGAGTGTCCTGGAAACCAGTTTTCCACCGGACTGGGCGCTCCCTTTCGCCGGAAACCGGATTATTCATGAGGTCAGTGGGCGGCCAGTGGGAGCTGTGTGTGTGTATTGAGTGTGGAAGGAAGAAGGACCTGGAGTATTCGATGTCTAGAGAGCACTCATTGCTGACAGGCGACATAAATGACCGTAGCAACAAGTGCCGACAAACCAAAAACCTGTCCAATTTCCTGCCACGAACCAAGACCCAAGCACAACCCTAGTACACCCCTTAAATGCTGCAAATGTTTTTATTACATTAAAAGCATTAACATTAACGGTATGTAGAGCAAAGTACCCCCCGGGTAACCAGTCCACAATTTATCGGGGTAATGCTCAGCCATCGCCAATATGTCATCAATGCGGGGCAGGACTCGCAAGCCGAGCTGCTACGCTTTGTTAACACCCAACAACTCCGGGGGGTGGCATGTCCTCTGGCAGAGCGGCAATGAATATTTTTTTCGGATCTGGACTCTTATTCGGGGTCTGTGCAAACAAACAGCGGGATTTTGTCATAAACGAGAGCTCAACGGCGGTCGGCTCGGAAATTCCTTTCATATTTGTGCATCCGATTCAGGATTAAGGAGTGGGTTGAACATTGGTTCGGAAGTCTGGTAAATTATAGATGGATCTTTAATTAAATTATAGGTATAATTCCCTATAAGATTTTACTAATTTTGTATCCTTTTTGTGGTATTTGAAAGGATCCCAGTATAATGAGTCTTTTGCTCTTAAAAATCATAGGCTTCAATATACATTTATGCGTAAAGATTAATCCCAAAGATATATAACTTCTAGACGGAATACCAACTCTGAACCCTGAATTTTTTATTTATGTCAAAATATATACATATATATTAATAAATATAGTTACAATTAAAGATACATAAATTAAACACGTTTCCTGGAAAGCATATTGTTCATAAAACCGATTTTTTAGCGAGATCTTTCGATTCAAATATTTCTCAAACTTTATTATACTTTCTATATAATTCTTACCATTTCTATAATTTTTTCGATATGTTAAATAATTTACCTATTTGGTATTATTTTCTGAACCTACCCACTGTGCCAATTCCCTCGCTGTTCCATCCACTGAGAACTTGACTTTGTCAATGAGGCAGCTCAGTCAGGACTTGAAGTCAGTCTCGATCCGTGCCTGTGCTGGTCCTTTTGTCCACCACCCTTCGTTCCTTTTCGTCCTTATTTAACTTTGTCGAATTGATTTCGTTAGGGCGATAGCAACAACAGCAACAACGACAAGGATAAGGAGCACGAGGCAGCGTTGGTGGAAAGCGGCAACACCCTTGAACAAGAGCGTTTTCCTTTCGCGCTGAGCTGGTGCTGGTGATGTTTCCATTTGTACAAAATAGAGCACTTAACGGGGAAACTGCAAACAAATTATTGCACTTGCTGTCACCGGAGAGTGACTCTGACTCCCCTCTTGCTGGGTGTGTGTGTGCGAGAGTGCCCCGCCTACTGGCACAGACACATCCGTACCCGCATCCGCATTCGCATTCGCATACTCCGCCTCCGACCCCGGACAATATCCATCCATATCCATTGCTGGCGCTGCATACACTTAAAGGATTACAAGCGGATCTGTCGCTTGTTTGCCGCTAAATGGACGCATTTACCCGCCGCCAAAGGAATTACGGAGTGGGAGGAGTGCCCAGTGGGCGGCTGGGCGGAAGTACACAATAGCGGGCGCTTTTTATGGCCAATGAATAGATGAATGAATGCATGACAAACTGACTGGTTGACGGACTGGCTCACTGGCTGAATGAGTGCGGCTGCGGATACGGAGGCTAAGGCGAAGTTACTTAATGGATTTGGTTAAGTGCTGCATTGACATTTTGATAAATGCTTTGGAACAGATGCGTTGCCGCGTCCGTCGCGTTTCAAGGAGCCCCGGGAAAGCTTAAAAGGGGGCGTTGCCAGCGCGCCGCGCCCATCTCCTTTTGTCCTGGACACCGTCGCTGCCTTATGATAAATAGTTTTTCGCCTGGCAGCCCAAGGAAAAGTCACCCCCAACCAGGGACTAGGCTTCATTTTTTTCCAGACAAATCCATTGACCGGAAAAGTGTTCTCGTGGGGGGGAAGAGTTATTTACCATAGTTTTCTTGTAGATATTAATGTTATTGGGGTAGGATCTTAAGTGAATTCAGGACATTCTTGCCACAAACACATGATTTGCATTTGTAATATCAATAACAAATAATGATAACAAATAAATAAATCAATGTCGAGGAGGGAAGATGAACTATGAAAGTAGGGTTATTTCCACCTAATTCTATTAAGAATCATATTTAAATATGTTTAATCAATTTCGTTACATTGTATTTTACATAATCCACCGAGATAATTGCTTAATTAGTCTCTAATTCATTGTTAATCATGGTTATTTACCCAAAGTACCTTGGAGCTTAATAAAGTAAAACACTTTTCAAGGATTCCACATTGCAACATCAGGAATGACTCTCTTTGTAACTTGAGTAACTTTTGTAACTTTTTAATGGCCTCTCTTGTCCAAGTTCCCTCTTATTTTTGAACCCACAGACAAAGCACTCATCGCCCTGACCCCAAAATCAACCCTGACCAAAGTTAAGTGTCAATTTTTTTGTACATTGTTTACCCTCAAATGGCAAAACTTTTTGTTTCGTAATTTTATTTTCGAGTGCCCCCTAATTAGATAATATGCGGCTGTCGCGACGTTCGTGTCCTTTTTGCCTGGAAAATCGAGTCCTGCCAGATGACGCCGGGCTTTCCTCTATGCAAAGTGACGATGCGTGCTTATAGCTAAAGCCAAACCCATTCCAAATCGTTCTTTTTTATAATACAGTGGTAGTGATATACTCTTACATACAACTAATATAGATATTTGGGATATAAATAAATATCTATCATTGTGGTTATTAATTATTTCACAAAGAAATATTATAAAGCCAAAAAAAAAAAAAAACATAAATGTGAAGTGAAGCATGATAATTTAGTTTGTATACAAATTCCTTTTAGGATTACTGAACTCTGAACTTTGAAAGGCCCTGAGAAAAGTAACAGAGACCCAATATCCTGTTAATTCTTTATCGGCTCAAAAAAAAATCATTTGATGTCTGAAAGGCAACTAAAGAAAAGGCATCATAGGTTTCATAAGTGAAATATTTAGTTATTGGCATCGAAAAAAAAACAATATACTTTTAATTCTAGTTTAACTATTCTGTAACTGGAACATTAAAAGTGAGTCTAGAAACGAAGGGCTAAGGGTTAATAGCTTAACTTTTCTGTCTTGTTTTGGATTAAAAGTTTTACATGCATTTAAAAATCATTTCTCTATTGTTGTGTATAAAAACTTGTATTTATTTGTGTAACTAAAATGTCACTCCAATTAATGTTAAGCTTTTCAGTATAAACCTGTCTTAAGTAGTTCGACTCATCTCCTAGTAAATTCCACAGTTAGAGTATGCTGAAAAACGTTGAAGTTAAAAAAGGGAAAAGCCAAAAAGGCAGGCGCATAAAAAGGACGACGCCACCACGAACAATTTGAATCCTAATGGATGCGTGCGCCGCGCCAAACGACTGGCACGCACGCGATGAAGGCACAGCTGGCGGGGAATGGCACCGTGTCCTGGTGTCCCGGTGTCCCGGCCTGCTTTTTTCCTTGGCCCTGGCTGTGGCGGAGGTGTAAGGTTCACGTGTGCCCACTTACCCATCCCAGGTTGCGATGCCGTTTTATTAATGCTTTTGGAGTGCTTTCAATATTTTATCGTGCATTTTGCTCTATGACTTGGTTCTGTTCGGTGTTTCCTGGCAGGACGATATCCATCGGTTCTGGTCGTTCCCTGTTTTTTTTTTTACCCCTTTCGGAGTGCATCGGTCGTTGCGTAATAACTTTTAGTTGGTCACTTTGCGAGGGTGTAGTAGCCTGGCCAGGCGGGGGAGCAGCCTTCGAGGGGGCACATAAATAGTTGCCCGCACTTCCACTATTTCGCTATTATGATTATGACTTTGAGTTGCGCACTCTTTTTATCTAAATGGGTCTTTTGTTTGTCATGCGCGGGGTCTAATGGATGGACGAGGCGAAGCCATATCAACCTCGAGTGCGGTCCTTGCACGTTGATTACGGTCATTTGCTGTTTGGCGTTCTCGAGCTGCAATTGGTGAGCACTCGCGCCTCCTGCCTATGGGGGCGGAGGGGCTCAATTAAGTTGTCAATCCAATTACTTCCGAATGATCCGAACAGATGTCAGCACTGGCCAGGAATCGATCTAGGAATCGAGCTAGGCAAATGGGGATAATGGAATTTTTGGGGAGGTTATTGTTTACGTTGCTTACGTGTATACTAATTGTTTGCTTAATTCTGCTTTCCAAGTTATAGAAAACTATATATCAAATCAATTATACTAATTTAAATGTGAAACTTATTTAATTTCAAGATATTATTATTAAAGATCCTTATATAACTATCATATTTATTTACTTAACCAATAGAAACTTCTTTAAAATTAATTAATAAATTGCAGTTCACCTTAAAAACCATTTTAAGAAGTTGGCAATATTTTTTTTTTCCAATGCAGCTGGACGCATATAGCCCAAAGCTTCTATTGACAGCTAAAATAAAAATGTATATTTGTGTATAAAGTAAACCGAATAATATAAAATGCGAAGCTTCAGAGATATAGAGTATTGGCAACGCTTTTAAGTTTTAATGTCGCGGCAACACGACAATCTAAAGTCGCTATGGGATTTTAAGCCAACATATTGCACTGGAAAGACTGAAGACTGGGGAGTCGGGTCAAGGGTACACTATCCAATAGAAAATTTAAACTTACCGCATATTTTAAAACACGAGTTAATCAAATACATTCCTTGTCTTTTTATACTCTTACAGCGTATTAGAATTTTAGTCAGAAGCTTACAATGCAACGAAGGAGTCATTTCCGACCCCATAAATCATATATATTCTTGATCAGCATTAACAGCCGAATCTATCCAGCTATGTCCGACAAAAATTTAATTTTTTCAAATTTTTGAAAATTTTATAAGGGGTTACATCATTGAAATTGTCAAAAATTTATAAAAATTTCAATTTTTTTGAATTTAAAATGGAGTATGCAGATTTATTAACCAAATAACAACTAACATAGGAAAGCTTCCCGAATTTAAATTACTGCTTTTTTTGCTTAGTTATGATTTTTTTTTTTAATTTCATTTGACGAAGAAAACGCCATGAAAATATACAGAAATATCGAATGAAAAAATTGTATTTTAATTTCTGTCAGAAGCTTGAAACTCCGTGAAGGAGTCATTTCCGATCCTATAAATCATATACATTCTTGATCAGCATCGAAAACGCAGTCGATCTGGATATGTCCGGTTACAAAAAAAATTTTCGAAAAATTTCCCATTTTTTCAAAAAGAGATAATGGGTTACATCATTAAAATTTTCAAAAATTGGCAAAAAATTAAATTTTGACAAATTGTAAATCTAGTATGCAGGTTTGTTAACCTTATAAAAATTAGCACAGGAAAGCATTCCGAATGAAAATTAATGCATTTTTGGCTTAGTTATGAATTTTTTAAACTTTGATTTTTTCCATAATATTGATATATATATATATATATATATCTCGGTTTTTGGTTTGATTCGTTCACTGTTTTTTATATTAAAACACCCCTATTAAACTTTACAAGTATTTTAAACAAATTGTGGAAATGTTAGTTGAGGTAAGGAAATTGTGTTATAAATATTAGATATATGTTTATATGAGTAATATCAAAATGATCAGTTTTTCAGTTGACCAGAGTAAAATCTTGAGCAATTATTTTATTTTAACAAATTTATTAAATTTTCAGACATTTGGACGTGATTTCATTAAACTCTTTAGGTAAAACTTAATTATCTTTAAAGTATTTGTAAATTTGAAGCAATAATACCTAAACTATTAACTTGTTTGGGATACATAATTTCTTTGTCTGGAAACTCAACTCTGGTCATCTTTACTATTTAGTTTTTTTGCCTTAATCTTGAAAGAAAATTTAAATATTAAACTAATTTTCTCGAATATGGTCAAAAACATTTAAATCTTTTTTAAATGAAATTAAAGTAACTTATGCCACAAATAACCTTATTTAATTGGAGGCATCATCCCCGGAGCAGTTCGTCTTAGCCTGCGCTGCGATTAAACAACAAGCTCGAAGGAATGTGGAGTGCGTGTCCACCATTTGGACCTCATTTCTGGTCACATGCATCCTTGAGCAACCAGCCTTTGTCTCTGCATGCTTAATACCTGCCGTTATCCCAGCCAGATCGAGGGTGTATGCCATGTCTGCATGAAAAATAGCTGCTTTCGAGCTCTGCGAGACGTAATCCCAGCTTTGGCTGCCTTTTGCCCGTTGCCAACATATTTAAGCTCCACTCCAGGACTCCGGGTCCTGTTGTCCTGCTGCCCAGATAATGCTTAGCGACACACTCCCTCCCATGTACATATATATATGTATATATGTATATATACTATATGAATGTGCATATCGCTGTCTGCCTGCCTGCGTATCGCTCAATTTGCCTTCGATTGCGGAGCCGCCATTTTACCCATGGCAGCCATTCAAAAAATCCCCCTTTTCTTTTCGCTCTTTTTGTTGCCTGGGGGCCATTGTGAATCTTGTTGTCGATTCTGACAACGTCGCTGCCGGCTATGAATTTGGCTTGGTTTTCTTTCACTTGAAAAACACAATTGTGTGTGCCTCAGTTCCTTGGGTTGTTTTCAATTTGGTTTTGCGAAAGCCCGCAAAAGTAGACTACAAAAATATTCGCAAAATATAATGCGGGCATCTGGAATAAATTACACAGCACTTGAAATAAGGACAGAAAAATAAGATAGATAATCGATTTTACCTCTGTTTTTATTTATGAATAAATAATCCAAATTATATGATTGCTTAAAAGATGTCGTCAAAAGCTAAGTCTTCTTAATACACAAATAAAACGGAGAACGTAATTCTATAGAATTGAAGATCATACATTTTAGTAAATGTGGTGTAAATCAGGCTGACTTATTTTCCCTTTTAACATTTTCCTGATTAAAAATATATATTTCAATTTACGTATCTTATCTGTACCCTGAGCTGACCGCAAGCTTAAAACCCTACATAACTTTAAAGAAACATACAAAAAAATAGAGATATTTCAGCCAGCCTGTCAAGTCAACTTACAAAGAAGAGACTTTAAAAGCCCAAAAGTCCGGACTGCGGATGTCGAATGTGCGAGTGTGTGTGTGTGTAGGGGTATATGTAGGTGGTGTCGAGTGTATATGTAGGTGGTGGTCCTTTGGCTACGCACATTCTGGCTTTTGGAAAATGGCCGAAACCAAGAAGCCTGAGAGCGCCGACCACTTGGCAGCTCATAAGTGTGCGTCTTGCTTCACCAAACCAACTGACGGACGCCCCAAAAGCGTTTTTGGGGTGTACGTGCACTGAGAGAAAATTAGTAAAGGATAATTTAAATTGTATCATTTATTGAATACCAATTTAACCAGTAAAGAATGCTTGGATTAGTTTAGTATTGTACATGTCGCTGAATTGCTTACCTTAGTATACAACTGAACCGAAGATATTTAAGTTTTAAGATTTCGACAAGTAATATTTCGATTTTTAAGCTCAGTACACCTAAAAACTTAAGATATTGAGTAAATATTTCTAGCTCCAAATAGGTTTCAATCAATTATTATAAAATATTAATTATTTTAGTATCCACAAATTGTAATAATATCATAGTATCATAATATAAATTAATAAAATACTATGGCAGACAATATAGAATATACAATTTCATCAGCTAGTAAAAAATATAGAAAATATAGTATCGTAAAATTAAATCTAATTATGCATTTTAATAGAAAGAAATAGAAATAAAATAATATAAATAGAAGCTGATTCAAAAATATACAAATAATAACTATAACACATTTGTGAGAACAGAGAACAGAGAAAGATCGTGAGAGGAAAGAAGCAGAGGCGGTGGGAGAACTGCAGGGCAGAACAATACAAATACAAATATATATATATATGTATGTGTGTATATATTTATGGGTATTTTTAGTACACTCCAGTTCAAAGCGAGAGAGCGGAAAGATAGAGACACGCCGAGTGCGAGTGGGAAGGAGCGACAGAGAGCGCTGGCCAGAGAGAGAAGGCGGAGAGTGTGCGACAGAGAGGGTGGGAAAAAAGCGAGGCTGAAAAGAGCTTTTTCGAGAGACCACTCCCCGAAAACTGCAGGCGACGTCGACGCACACAAAACAACCAATCCCAGGCACAAACACACAAAAAACCCAAAAGAAAACCCCCCGCACACACACGCACACTCGCGAATATGGCAAAGTGTTACAATGCAATTTCCCCGCCGCTATTGTTGTTGTTGCTGTTGTTGGGCGACCAACCCAAACTCGATTGTTGGAAACAAGTAGAATATAAAAACAACAACGGCCAGCCTGGAAAACTGGCACAGCCGAAAGCAACAACAATTGGCACAGGGTGCAGCAGCTGAATCGGCTTTCCAATTGGAAGTCCACTTGGCTTTCTAAGGGTTGGGTTGTGATTAGTCAGCAGCGTGGTGTGTGTGTGTCTGTGCGTGCCACCCCCTTCCCGCCCGATGAGCGGCGGCATCGGGTGCCGTTAGTCGTCAGTTGCTTTCCAAGCGTCAAAGTTGCCGCTCGGCTTTTTTTCCGGTCATTCGTGCAGCAAAAATTCTGTGATAACGGTAACAAGCCAACCAAAAACAAAAAGTATATATAATTATATAAATATGATACAAAATTAAATCAGCAAGAGCGCAATTCGAGAGAAAGAGAATATACCGTTAACTCAAAATATCGACCGGCGGGCGAATCAAAACCAAAATGTGGATTAAATCAACAAAAATCAAAATGTGAATGGTGCAAAAAGTGGTCAAGTGATGGCTGAAAGCTTATTCAAACAAGGTTAAGCGAAACATCGGCATTTACTAACCAAAAATCGCTAAGCATCCAACACAGCATGGAACTCCTAAAGCTAATGATGTTCAAGAGCGACTTTCTGTCCAACGGCAAATGTGATGATCGCGTACCGCCAATTAATTTGAGTCAATTGCCAGAGTTTTTGCTGTGTAAGTTTGGTACTTCCTTTATCTGATGGAAAGGATAATGGTTAAGGGGAAGGGTGTTGGCTTAATCGTAGAATTATATCCTCAGCGGAATAAGCGGTAGTCGGTCTACAAAAAAAACCTGTGATTACAAATAATTTCGAGTTACATCTAAAGCGAATCAAATAACTGAAATCTATTCCAAAATGAATGAAATGTTCATAAATATTAATGAGTTCCGCATAATTTAAAACCATATAAAAACGCGATGAATAAATATAATATTCATTCGGTTGGGTAATTTTTTAAAGTCTTTGTTTTATTTATAGTATATTGATACTCAAAATGTTCGACATATTTATTAAAATATAGGAAATCATTTTCCTATTATTAAACCTATTTTGAACTATAGTATTTCAAAAGAAAATGTTTTGCAAACTTTATACATGAGTACATATTATATGTTATGTATTTCCATTTACAAATTCTTCATTTTAAAACGTTTTTCATTTAGTTTTTAAAAATCAAACCGACTTTTAAGGGAAGAAAAGATGTGCTTAATAGAAAACAAGACAATAAAGCATTTTTGTGAGGAATAAATCAAATGAATTTTAAGATTAACAAATTTATAATTAAAAAGTGAATTTTATTTACAAATAGAACTATATCTATAAGTATGTAGACTTTTAATTCAGTTTCACTTTGCTGAAGGGCTATCACTATATGTTTAAAAATGGTTTCTTTCCACTATAATTTAATTATCACTTGTTTGTAAAAATGGAAGCTGTTTTTACGAATGATATTTTACAGAAATAAAATGGCTTTGTTTACATAATCTACATACTATTTGTTAACTTTTTTTACTTTGGTTATTTGCATTTTTAAGGGTTGCCGACTTTTAGGCAATTACAGACAAACAATATTTCCAAAAAACAATATATTCGGTTCTAAATGGGGTTTTCTGTTAAATGATATGTTCTTTGTGTAACAATACAATGAAAAGCTGAATTTCATGTGTTTATTAGCACTTTTAGATGTACATAACAGTTTTTAAATAAAGTTTACTCTGTGTAGGACAGTTCATAAAATTGTTAAAAGGTATATAGTGTCTAAAAAAATATATATAAACTTTCCATGAAGCTGTGATAATAGGTAATTATGCGAAGAAAATGTCGAATAATTCTGTCAGCCGTTTTCGTAAACCCAAATTTTTAAATTTCCTCAAAAGATATATGTGTTTTTCATATTTGACTCTCGGTTTCTGGCGAAACACTTTTGAGTACACAATGAAAATCAAGTCATGATCTAGATATTAATGCTGACCATATAGTTGCTTTTTAAATAGATGACAAAAGCATTTTCAAATTAGGATCAAATAGCTCAATTAATATTTCACTTGATTTAATTCAGTTAGTACGAAAAATATTGAAAAAGAAAAAAACCGATAGAAGACAATGATAGCGCTTCAAATAGGTAAAAAGGAAACAACTCGTCTTGGACTAATGCTGCTACCAATAAAATCACAAGAGGACTCTAATTAATTAAGTCAATCCTTCCTGCCTACAGCTACGATCCCAAAGTGCGGCGGCTGCCACGAGCTCATCCTGGACCGCTTCATCCTCAAGGTGCTGGAGAGGACGTGGCACGCCAAGTGCCTGCAGTGCAGCGAGTGCCATGGCCAGCTGAATGACAAGTGCTTTGCGCGGAACGGGCAGCTCTTCTGCAAGGAGGACTTCTTCAAGTAAGTAAATTTCTCAAATGCACGGCCGGGCAGACTGGGCAGACTGGTGGTTAAGCCGGCTTGGTTTAATGAAAAATCTCCTTCCATGTCGCATTTGCCAATGTTTGGGTCGAACAGACGTTACGGTACAAAGTGTTCCGCTTGTGATATGGGCATCCCGCCCACGCAGGTGGTGCGGCGGGCCCAGGACAACGTCTACCATCTGCAGTGCTTCCTGTGCGCCATGTGCTCCCGCACCCTGAACACGGGCGACGAGTTCTACCTGATGGAGGACCGCAAGCTCATATGCAAGCGCGACTACGAGGAGGCCAAGGCAAAAGGTGGGTGCCTCCTCCTCAATTTCCCTGCCTCGAATCCCATTGACCTTGAATTAACCGCCCTTGCAGGTCTCTATTTGGATGGCTCCTTGGACGGTGATCAGCCGAACAAGCGACCCCGCACCACGATCACCGCCAAGCAGCTGGAGACTCTGAAGACCGCCTACAACAACAGCCCCAAGCCCGCCCGCCATGTACGTGAGCAGCTCTCGCAGGACACCGGCCTGGACATGCGTGTGGTGCAGGTCTGGTTCCAGAACAGGTGAGTCGCCTGCCCTGGCTTCGTCCTTTTCAATGTACTAACTGGACTTCTCTATGCAGGCGGGCCAAGGAGAAACGACTGAAAAAGGACGCTGGCCGCACGCGGTGGAGCCAGTACTTCCGCTCGATGAAGGGCAACTGCTCGCCGCGCACCGATAAATTCCTCGACAAGGATGAGCTGAAGGTGGACTACGACAGTTTTAGTCATCACGGTGAGTGTTTCATCCCTATTACATATGGAGGAAGAGAGAAATTTGCTAGGATTCTTAAAGGTATTGGGGTTTATGTTTTAAAAACAAAATTCAAACAATGTTTTTAGTTTCTTGTCAAAATCTCAGTCAGTTAAAAGTTCTACATTATGTTAATTTTATTATTAATTTTTAAAAAGACTTGAAATCATAAATATTGTCACTTTTTATAAGGTTTTGTTAAGGATAACTATTCGAAAAGAAAGTTTTCTACTCCTTTCTGTGAATTATAGTTTTAATCAATATTATTTTATTCGTTCGGCCTACTTTTCTTTGTTTTTCATTATGAAAATACATGTGGTGTCAATAGCCTACCCCAAAGAATATCCGTAAATGATGAGTACAAAATGGGATAATCAGAGAAGTGGTTGCTTTTAAGGATCTTTCGGGATAACTTAAACTAAAGCTAAATCCTTTGAAGCTTCCGAAATTCACGTGACAAAATTCCTACTTGCAGCGTGTTAATTGAAGCAAGCTTTTCTTTCTTGATTTGCTAAGAACCTTAATTATTTGATAAAGAAATGTATATATAAAAAACTCAGTATGATATAAACTATCATGTACTTGTATACTAAACTTATATACTTATATACTACTTATATACTACTTGTATACTATATTATAATATTTATAGACTGATCACGTATTTAAACTTTAATCTCTTGTGGCAAACTCTAAACCTTAGTGCATAAAAAGAATGCTTACTAATACTACTCTCCTTTTCCAGATCTAAGCAACGACAGCTACAGTACCGTCAATTTGGGTCTCGATGAGGGCGCCTCGCCACACAGCATTCGCGGTTCCTACATGCACGGCAGCTCCAGTCCATCGCAGTATCCGCCGAGCAGTCGCTCGCCGCCGCCAGTTGGCCAGGGGCACACGTTCGGCTCCTATCCGGACAACATTGTGTACACCAATATAGGTGAGTGGGAGCCGGGGGGAAAGCAGAGTAAAAGTGATGCAATGGCATTTTTTCAATCTCAGATCATGCCGTGGCCTCCAATCTGCATGCCAGCAAGTCGCACCATCGCCTGCACAGTAGCAACAACGTCTCGGATCTGAGCAACGACTCCAGTCCCGACCAGGGCTACCCCGATTTTCCGCCCAGCCCGGACTCCTGGCTCGGCGATTCCGGCAGCACCAACAATACCAGCGCCAACAACAACAATAGCACCACCAATGCGAACAACAGCAGCAGCAGCAACCACAACAACAACAGCAGCAGTGGGGGCGGCGGTGGGGGAAGCGGCAGCGTGAGCCTTAGTGCCGCCGCACCCAATGCTTCAGCGGCAGGCGTACATTACTGATACTCAAATCTGCTTTTGCGTTACTTCGAGATGCAGTCGCGTAGCCTGCTGCTGGCGGCAACTGCTGCACAGCAGCAGCAGCAGCAGCAACATCAGCAACACTCGTCGCATCTGTAGCAGCGACGCCATCTTGAAAGCTTGCGCCAGCAATGGCGAAACTTAACCTTTGAGACATGTGGCAACGCTGCAAACCCACACACAACACAACAACACCCCCTATCGTTTAGGCAATAAGCGTTTTTTGTTTGTTTTTAGTGAGAAGATATCCCCCAAAGACACAATTTGCTCAAAATCCTTGATTTTTACTTCGGTAGCTTGAGATATACATAGATATATACACCCGACACGGCTTGAATGTTACTATCCTTGAACGATATAAACATCACTATCATTTACATTTGTATCCCCTATACTTTAATGTAAATATTGTATATTTGTGTATAGTGAATGGAAACTAAAACTGAATTTTAAATTAATTTAAGTCTGTATAGCGTAAAACAAATGCGGGGTAAACGAGAGCACAACATTGGTTAGGCCCTTGCCCAAAACAAAACAAAAAGAAAAACCAAAAACTAAAAAAAAAAACAAGAAAACCAAACAACCAGTTATTTATTGCTTTATATAGGAATACAACCAAATTGCATAGGAGAAATATCAATTACGAAAACGTGATGTCGTATTTATATCTAACGAAAAACGAAAAACCAAAAAATATTTCAACCAAATAGAAATGTCAGTAATGAAGCAACTACGTAAAATGATAAAACGAAATGCGATGAAATAAATTACTATTTGACACTTAAGAATAAAAGACAACAACAAATTGTTAACCAGAAATGTTTATTTATTTTCTTATCAATGCATTGGCATCACTTGCTTGTTTGTATCTTTTAATTTTTACTCTAAATATACATTTTATAAAACTTCCTTTTTCAGAGTTCAGTTTGGAGTGGAAAACACATCTATAAAATTTAAATATCGATATCGATCGATATGATATTTGTCGATATATTACGTCGGACATTTCCTGAATCTTTAGCTCCGAAGGCATCATGAATAGCAAGCCGTATCTGTTAGTCATAAAGTGTCTGAATCTATACTATACCTAACTATAATATGACTTCTTTTCCGGATGAAAGTGACTATACGGTTCCAGTGGCCGTGTGTCACATTTCCGAATTACAGGAGACCAAGATGAGGGAGGTCGTGCTTAATGAGGATACTCGTGTGCTCCTGGTCAACCACAATGGTCGCCTGCGGGCGCTAGGCGGAAGTTGCCCGCATCGTGGAGCTCCCCTGCACAAGGGAGTTCTCTCCAGTGGCCGGGTGCGATGTCCCTGGCACGGCGCCTGCTTCGACCTGGAGACGGGCGACATAGAGAACTTTCCCGGCCTGGATTCACTGCCCTGTCACCAAGTCGCCGTTGACTTCGAGGGACAAGTCCTAGTGCGCGCCAAGCGATCTGACTTGGGTAAGAACTCGCGGATCAAGGAGATGGTAGTGCGTCATTGTCGGGATCAAAAATGCTTTGTCGTCGTGGGAGGCGGACCCTCGGGAGCGGTCTGCGTGGAGACCCTGCGGCAGGAGGGCTTCACCGGACGCCTAATCCTTGTCTGCCGGGAGAGATACCTGCCCTACGACCGTGTAGAAATCATGAACTCCCAAAACAAGAGCATTGATCAGTTGTGTTTTCGTGACACGGAGTTTTATCGGGACTACAACATCGAGGTACGTCTAGGGGTGTCCGCCCTGAAGCTAGATACTGGACAACAAGAGCTGCAATGCAGCAATGGAAGGGTTTTGCAATACGACAAGATCTACCTGGCCACTGGTTGCTCGGCCGTAAGACCAGACATACCCGGCATTGGGCTGGCCAATGTGAAGACCATTCGAGACATTTCCGATGCCAGGAGCATCCTTAACATGGTTAACACTAAGTCCACCGTGGTGTGCTTGGGATCCAGTTTTATGGCCGTGGAAGCGGCCGCCCATCTGGTCTCCAAGGCGGGTAGTGTAACTCTTGTGGGGCGACAACATGTTCCATTCAAAAGCAATCTGGGAGAGAAGATTGGACAGAGGATACTTCAACTTCTTGAGGATAATGGAGTGCTTGTGCGCATGAATAGTGGCATCACCCGCATCCTGGGGAACTCCTATGGGAAGGTGAAGGGCGTAGAGCTGGTAGACAAGTCCTGGATACCGTGCGACTTGCTTATTCTAGGCACTGGCTGCAAGTGTAATACAGGATTTCTCCATGACTCCGATGTGTTAATTAATCCCAACGGCTCTGTGGACGTCAACGACTTTTTGGAGACAAACGTGCGGCATGTGTTTGCCGGTGGCGATATCGCCAACGCTCATATCCTTGGTGGCCATAAGGATCGTGTGAACATAAGCCACTACGGCTTGGCCCAATACCACGGACGCGTGGCAGCCATGAACATGTGTGGCCACATCAAAAAATTGGAAGCGACACCCTTCTTTTATACGGTCATCTTTGGCAAGGCGTTCCGATGCGCCGGATATGGTTCCTACCGGGAGGTCATCGTCGACGGAAGTCTGGAAGATCTGCAATTCGTGGCCTACTTTGTGGACAAGAAGAATGTGGTGGCGGCAGTGGCCTCCTGTGGCCGGGATCCTGTGGTGGCCAAGTTTGCGGAACTGATATCACAGGGTAAAGGGTTGTGCCGGTGTCAAATCGAGGATCCTAAGACACGCAACAAGTGGCATTCCTTAATAACGCCATAATACTGGGGTTCAAAAGATTTAATAATTTTAATTAGGTTTTCAGTGGCGAAAATTGGCGCTGTAAACAATAGCAGTATAACAGTTTGCCTTAAGCTTACATCTGTTAAATAAAGCTTGTATTATATATTATGTTAAGCTTTACCTTAGCGCCGAAAATAAAATAATTTAAAAAAGGTGGATTTTGAATTTGATTGTTAACAGAAATTATTAAGATTATATGTTAACACTCTTAAGGAATAATTATAAGTCGGTATGTTAATACTGTTAAAGAATAATTATAAGTTGGTATATTAACACTGTTAAGGAGTAATGATAAGTCGGTACACATCTTGGGTGATTATTGGATCACCCTAATGTTTAATTGTAAAATCAGCATAAACATCTTTAGGGGCCGAGCCTGATTCTTATTGGTGCACGGTATGGTGAGTTATGTTGATTTTGCTAGTGTCAGCACTTTGGCTGCACGAGCGGTCGGCTTGCCGGCCGCGCTTAGCTTACAAAAATTCCTTTGTCTTCAGTTTTATTTGAGAAACCGAATAAAGAGCACAAGCTCATATTCAGAATAACTCCGGCAACTGCCGTTAAATATCTTATTATTATCAATCCTGTCTGAGTCTCTAGGCCAGCGGGAGCAGAAGGGCAGTCACCCTTCCACCGTAATCGCCATATCTCATCGATTGACGATACTGGCCAACCGGCCACCTAAACAGTGACAGCTGCGAGGGAATCCAAAGGAGGTTTAATACATGTCTTTGGACTTCGCGGGAGAAAAACATAATTGGAATCCCAAGGAGGTTTAATACATATCTTTGGACTTCGCGGGAGAAAAACGATAATTGGCGCTCAACTTTAATATAGAATCCACAACCCCAAAACATGTAAGTGGGCTGACCAACACCTATACAGTGAAACTTCAAACAAACATATAGGAAAAAAATAAGAATCCCTAAAATTTATTTACCAAAAATCAAAAAACATACGATTTAAATAAAGCAACTGCAAATGTGACATACTAATAAAGCAAAATATATCTTCCGTCTTTATATAACATTTTTTCGGTTATTAATATCTATTATTAATAAAATCATTATATAAAAATTTATTTTGTCGAATTAAAACATTCGGCCTCCCAAAGATTTGTGTTTAGTGTCAACCAATTAGTGGCCTTATGAATTTTCCTGGCCCGTACAGGGAAGCTAGACGTGAACTTGAAAGTGATAGTGAAGAAGAGTTAGCCGAAGGGCCCCGTGAATATCAACTTGCAAAGGCAGAGCTAGGAAATAACGCAGAAACAATGAACGCGTCACAAGTAGAAGCGTTAATTCAGGCCGCATTAGCTAATCAGGAACTGAGGCTCAAAGCCGCATTCGCAAGTCAAATAAATGCCGTTAATCAACAGCTTCAAAATCTGCGTGTAGAAGCGCCAGAAGTAGAATCCTACCAAAGGGTAGCGGTAGTACCAAACGCAGCAAGATGCGATATACCATTACATGTAGTGAAGTCAGTTCCAGATTTTACTGGGATACAAGACGAGTACGTAGCATGGAGGCAATCCGCCACCGATGCCTATGAGTTATTCGAGAAGTATCAGGGCAGTCCCGAGCATTTCCAAGCCGTTACTATTATTAGAAACAAAATTAAGGGTCCAGCTCGCGCGCTCCTAGTTTCGTACAATACAGTACTTAATTTTAAAGCCATAATAGCCAGACTAGACTGCTCTTACGCAGATAAAACATCTTTGCGCCTATTACGGCAGGGACTTGAGTCGGTCCGGCAGGGCGACCAAACATTAATGCAGTACTACGATGAGGTCGAACGAAGGTTGACCCTCGTTACTAACAAAATTGTCATGACACATGACGACGAAAGGGCTGCATTACTCAATACAGAAGTTAGGGCTGACGCCCTACACGTATTCATTTCCGGTCTAAAAAAATCACTAAGGGCTGTTGTGTTCCCAGCACGGCCAAAAGACCTGCCAACAGCACTGGCATTAGCTAGGGAGGCAGAGGCCAGCATTGAACGAAGTGTGTTCGCGGCCACATATGCCAAGGTAACTGAACAGAGAAATCAGAATACTGATTTTCACAAGGGCCAACTCCGAGCGCCCGAGAAGCAAAGGAAAAATTATGATGCTGACCGCGGACCAGAAAAAAATCCCCATTTTTTTAAAAAGCCAAACAAATATCAAAACAATGATTCATGGCGTAAACAAGACAACTGGGTAAATCAGGGTAAACCAAATCAACCACCAGAACCTATGGATATTGATCCGTCATCTTCTAAATTCCGACACCCTACAGCCTTTAGACAGGGAAACAACCCCCAATACCAAAATATGCAGGGCTCAAAAAGACCAAACTCTTCAGAGAGAATGACTGGCCAAAGGCGCCAGCGGGTTAACAATGTTGAGCAAACCGCAAACGCGGATGATACTCAAGATTACGAAAACGCGGCCACAGCCGCACTAAATGCAATTGATGATAACAGTGACTCATTCGACGATAACGACATCGTTAATTTTTTAGAGGAAGGTCACGCCTGCCTTTCATTGAACGAAGGCTGGCGGGGAGAACTATAAAAATCCTCATTGACACTGGAGCGGCAAAAAGTTATGTAAAGCCCCTAAAGGAGCTGAAGAACATAATGCCTGCCGACTCCCCATTCACTGTGAGTTCCATTCATGGCTCCAGTCAGATCAGAGAAAAATGCTTTATGCACATATTCGGCCAAAAGGCTCAATTCTTTTTACTTGATACCGTCAAGACCTTTGACGCCATAATAGGTTTCGACTTGCTAACGCAGGCCGGAGCGGCATTAGATTTACGTAACAACGTAATCAGGTATGGAAACATATCTGAAGAACTAAAATACCACGAATGCGATAACGTGAACTTCACGAATATCGATGACATAATAGTACCAAATTCGGTGAAAGCTGAGTTTAAAAAAATGATCCTTAAGAGGAAACAAGTGTTTTCGCACTCTAACGAGGCGCTACCTTTTAACACCTCGATCGTTGCCACAATTCGTACGGAGACTAACGAACCCGTATATTCCAAGCTATACCCTTACCCCATGGGAGCAGCTGATTTCGTTAACACAGAAATCAAACAGCTGTTAAAGGATGGCATTATCAAGCCCTCTAGGTCTCCATATAACAGCCCGACATGGGTTGTTGACAAAAAAGGACTTGATGCAGACGGCAACAAGAAGAAACGGCTGGTGATCGATTTCAGGAAACTGAACGAACGAACCATCGCCGATCGTTACCCTATGCCAAGCATTCCTATGATTCTAGCGAACCTAGGAAAGGCAAAATTTTTCACTACCCTAGACTTAAAATCGGGGTACCACCAGATTTATCTGGCTGAAAAAGACCGTGAAAAAACGGCTTTCTCCATAAACGGAGGAAAATATGAATTTTGCCGTCTACCCTTTGGACTGAAAAATGCGGGAAGCATCTTTCAAAGGGCAATTGACGACGTACTACGGGAACAGATTGGGAAGATTTGTTACGTCTATGTAGACGACGTGATAATTTTTTCCGAAAATGCTGCAGACCACGTTACTCACATCGACACAGTCCTAAAAAACCTGTGCGAAGCCAACATGAGAGTGGCACCGGAAAAGACAAAATTCTTCAAAGGAAGCGTTGAGTTTTTAGGCTTTATCGTTACATCAAACGGAGCCAGAACAGACCCGGAAAAGGTAAAAACCATCCAGGAATACACTGAACCAAAAAATTTGTTCAGTCTCAGGTCGTTCCTAGGGTTGGCTAGCTACTACAGAAGTTTTGTTAAAGACTTCGCCACCATAGCTAGACCACTCACCTCCATACTCAAGGGAGAGAATGGCACTGTTAGCAAGCACATGTCAAAAAAGGTTGCTATCGAGTTTGATGAGTCCCAACGCAGAGCGTTCATGCGCCTGCGAGATATTTTGTCGTCGGAAGATGTGATACTAACGTATCCAGATTTCAAACTTCCATTCGATTTAACCACCGATGCCTCAGCAAGCGGTATTGGTGCAGTACTGTCCCAAAAAGGCAGGCCCATCACAATGATATCCCGCACGTTGAAAGACTGCGAGCTCAATTACGCAACCAATGAACGAGAATTATTGGCAATTGTTTGGGCCATAGGAAAATTACAAAATTACCTATACGGCACAAAAGAGATCCGAATCTTTACAGACCATCAACCTCTTACCTTCGCTGTATCCGAGCGAAATACGAATGCAAAAATTAAACGATGGAAAGCATTCATCGAAGAACATAATGCCAAGCTATTCTACAAGCCCGGAAAGGAAAATTTTGTTGCCGACGCTTTGTCACGGCAAAACATAAACGCTATACAGCACGAACCTCAATCTGATGTAGCCACTATTCACAGTGAACTGTCCTTGACCTACACGGTCGAATCCACCGATAAGCCGGTAAACTGCTACAGGAACCAAATAATCCTAGATGAAGCAGAACAACCTTTACGGCGACACTTCATAGTTTTCGGGACCAAAAACCGTCACATAATCCAATTCAATAACAAGGACTCACTGATCGGATTGGTCAAAGAGGTAGTGAACGCAGATGTTGTAAATGCCATTTACTGCGATCTCTCCGCATTAGCATGCATCCAACATGCCTTGGTGACCGAATTCCCGGCAACCAAGTTCTGGCACTGCAAAAAATTCGTGAACGACATCACGGATGCAAGTGAACAGAAAGAAATAATTACCTGCGAACACAACCGCGCTCACAGGGCAGCTCAGGAAAATGTCAAGCAAATCCTTCAGGATTACTATTTTCCAAATATGTCCAAACTCGCCAACGAAGTGGTTTTAAATTGCAAGACATGCACCAAGGGGAAGTACAACAGACACCCCAAGAAGCAGGAGTTGGGTGTCACGCCAACCCCCTCATATGCTGGCGAAATGCTACATATAGACATATATTCTACCGATAAGAGGTTTTTTTTAACCTGTGTAGATAAATTTTCAAAGTTCGCTGTAGTACAGCCACTACCTTCTAGGGCCATAATCGATGTGCGCAGCCCTATATTACAGCTAATAAATTTTTTCCCAGACGTTAAAACCATATATTGCGATAATGAGGCGTCCTTTAATTCGGAGACCATAACCTCACTATTGAAAAACCAATATAACATTGACATTGTCAACGCACCCCCCCTACACAGCAGCTCGAACGGGCAAGTGGAGCGATTCCACAGTACCTTAACTGAGATAGCTAGGTGCATGAAAATCGATCGAAAGATCGACGATACCGCAGAGCTTATTATGAGAGCCACGGTAGAATATAACAGGACTATACATTCAGTGACAGGGCTGCCACCCATACAGGCCTTGCACTCAGCCAGTGCCGAACAAAAATCGGCAATAATAAATAACATTAAAAAGGCACAACAGGCCAATCTAGATAGGTGCAACCCTACTAGACAGAACAGAATTTTTGAGGTAGGAGAAAAAGTATACCTCAAAAATAACAAAAGGTTAGGAAATAAACTAACCGCACTGTACACAGAAGAGCGTGTACAAGCAGACATGGGAACGTCTGTTCTTATTAGAGGGAGGGTGGTCCACAAGGACAACCTTAGATAAAAAATACCCCTCTACTTTTATACATTTTTTACTTCATTTTATTCATAGTAGGTTTAACCTTTCGCCTCCTTACAGGATCGTGGGAATTTTATTGATAACGTTAACTATGGTTAACGCTAGAATTATGGATTACTCGCACGCTCAGTATATCCCAATTACGGACGGGATTGCGTTGGTATGGGAAGATAGAAACCTTCTTAGACATTCAAGTAATTTGTCCGAATTTGCAATTATAATAGAAGAAACTACCAGGTTGTCCGATTTATTTCCACATTCTCATATGAAAAAATTGTTAGACGTCGACACCGAACATGTTAGAAGTTTATTGTCCGTTTTAAAAATACACCATAGGATGGCCAGGAGCCTAGACTTCCTAGGCACCGCACTCAAAGTAATTGCGGGCACACCTGATGCTACCGATTTTGATATGTTAAAAATTTCCGAAGCACGCCTAATTGATTCAAATAACCGACAGGCTGTAATAAATACACAGACACAGAATAAAATTAATGAACTAACAGAGGCCGTTAATAAAATTATCAAGGCCAAACAAAATAATATAGTTGACACTTCTCACCTGTACGAGGTACTTCTAGCCAGAAATAGAATACTAATAACCGAGATTCAAAATGTTATGCTTACAATCACGCTTGCAAAGGCCAACATAGTAAACCCAGCAATTTTTAACCAGAATGATTTGAAGTCTGTATTTGTTGATCACCCCACGGAAGTCCCTATCATTAGCTTACTAGAAGTATCTAACATTAGAGTCCTTCAGTCCGACAGTATAATCCATGTGCTAATCGCATACCCTAAGATTAAAATTACTTGTAAAAAGGTCACAATCTTCCCCGTATCACATCGACATACCATCCTGCAATTGAAGGAGAATACAGTAGCCGAATGCATTAGCGGCGTCTTAGCGGTCACCGAGTGCGTACCAACAACTTACGCATCATTTTGCAAACTTGCGGCCCATGACACTTGCGCTCGAGGCCTACATGCGGGGAGTACCGCACTATGCGAGACACAAGCCAGCCATCTAAACCCCATCACGTTAGTGGACGATGGAGTAATGATAATTAACGAGTGCCCAGCTAAAGTCAGCACTGACGACGGCCCTGAAATAGCCACCAACGGCTCGCATCTCATCACTTTTGAGCGAGTGGCTTTCATCAATGGCACCAAATACTCAAACCAACGTGAAGCCGTAAGAAAGACTCCGGGCATGGCGGCATCCCCGTTACTCAACATCATCGGCCACGACCCCACGTTAAGCATGCCACTTCTCCAGAGGATCAACAACCAAAACTTGGAAGTCATCCAAGGGCTCAAGGAGGAGGTGAAATCGGCGGGAACTACTGACATCTGGTTCGCGGTCGGCGTGGGAGCCAGTCTTCTCATCAGCTGCTCCTTCCTACTCATCATGATGCTGAGGAGGAGACGAGACGCGCGGGAAATCCAACAAGTCGTCGATAAATTCCAAATGATCGAGGACGATCATATTTCTAAGGGGAGAGTTGTTAACACTCTTAAGGAATAATTATAAGTCGGTATGTTAATACTGTTAAAGAATAATTATAAGTTGGTATATTAACACTGTTAAGGAGTAATGATAAGTCGGTACACATCTTGGGTGATTATTGGATCACCCTAATGTTTAATTGTAAAATCAGCATAAACATCTTTAGGGGCCGAGCCTGATTCTTATTGGTGCACGGTATGGTGAGTTATGTTGATTTTGCTAGTGTCAGCACTTTGGCTGCACGAGCGGTCGGCTTGCCGGCCGCGCTTAGCTTACAAAAATTCCTTTGTCTTCAGTTTTATTTGAGAAACCGAATAAAGAGCACAAGCTCATATTCAGAATAACTCCGGCAACTGCCGTTAAATATCTTATTATTATCAATCCTGTCTGAGTCTCTAGGCCAGCGGGAGCAGAAGGGCAGTCACCCTTCCACCGTAATCGCCATATCTCATCGATTGACGATACTGGCCAACCGGCCACCTAAACAGTGACAGCTGCGAGGGAATCCAAAGGAGGTTTAATACATGTCTTTGGACTTCGCGGGAGAAAAACATAATTGGAATCCCAAGGAGGTTTAATACATATCTTTGGACTTCGCGGGAGAAAAACGATAATTTATATAACATTTGTTTAGTTCCCCCCAAACATTATGTTAACTTGAAACACATTAAATCAGAAATATCTTTAACCGTCTTGACACACTAGCCAAATATACGCTTCAATTAATAATAACAATAACAATTATACGCCGCATTCCATTTTAATACGCTTATAATTTTACTCAGAAGAGAATGAGTCATTTCTGTTACTCTCACATTTTCTCCCTGCGCCTTTCCCTATCTCTCCCCCATTACGTGCATTTCGGTGTGTCTATCTCTCTATATGCATCTCGAGAAATACCTCTTTCTCTCTATCTCTCTCTGCGTATCTCAAGAACTACCTCTTTCTCTATCGCTCTCAGTGTGTTTGTTCTCTTTACTCGGAGACTATAAATAGTGGCAGGGCCTCTCGCACTGACCTCATTTGAGCTGCAGCCTCCCAGCCGTTTACATCGATAATGATAGTGGTAGTGATAGTGATAGTGATTGTGATTGCCCATCGACCAGGACGAAGCCCACTTAGATGATACCGTGAAAGGTCTTACTGAAGTCACCAAGAATATAACTCTACACCGGAAGGAATTAATCAGTGACGAAAAAGGATGACGTGTCTCCTCAACTGCGGTAAGTCTTAACAATGACAATTATATTATGTAGGCCTAAGTCTAGAATGAGCTGTGCTAGCTAAGTATTTATTTTCCCTTATGGTCATGGGAAACATTACATAATTCTAATTTAAAGTGATACAGGATTTTATGTTAAGGATATATAGAAACGTATGCTCAATGTTAACAGCCGAACTAAATCATAAATTATTTACGAATATTGATTTCTTACCCCCAGATAGTTTCAAAACTAACTTTGACTCCTGCTGTATTATTATACCCTTATAAGGCATTACAATTTCAGTCAGAAGCTTGCAACACTGTCAATGAGTCTTTTCCGAACCTATAAAGTATATATATTATTGATCAGCGTGAACAGCTAAGTCGATCCAGCTATGTCACATTTCGGTTTTCGAAGTTAGCTTTCTTTCTAGTAACGTTCCTATTCTTACGAGATTGACTTATAATTTTCAAGTGTATTCGTAACATATATATAATGCCATCACTCGCCCTCTGTTTTTGTTTAACTGACCCCAAACAATTAATTTTTTTTGGGGGCTAGAATACAATATAGAAGGTAATTCCCTATGTATGATAGCCATTAAAATTTTAGCAATTTACTGACAGTTTAAACACGTTAATGGGCACATCAAAACGGCTATAAGAGTCAGATAACGGTAGTCGAAATAGCACAGCTTTATTGTTGCAGTTTTTTTTTATTACACACAGCATATATGTGAAGTTTTATGTTACAAAATGGATTTACTTCCGGCAGTATTGAAACCCATTCTTTTGTTAAACGTTTAATGGGTTAACAGTTTAACGGTTAAATTATGCAATATGCGATGTAAAATGATCTAAATAAAAACAAAAATACAGCTAATTAAATAGCTTTTATTTATAAAATGGAATGTAGTTTACCAGCAACTCTATTGTGTAGTCAAATCTGATCAAATTTAATAAACACATTAACTATTTCTTTTCTTATAATTTAAAATATTTGTTGAGGTTCGAGTATATGTCTAATGCAAAAATTAATAATAGTATATTAGAGCAATTTTTATATTTATTTTGTAGAGAATTTTATACCTGGCCCTGCGCTTTGTGTTACTTTTTTGAAATGTCTAGCTTTAGTAGTTATTAGACTTGGTTAGAACTAAATTAATAAAACTGCCAAAGGAAGCCAAAAAATAAATATTGAAGGGAAGGAGCTGGACGGAGTGCCATCTGGAAAACCATGTGCCCGAAAGAGCCTGTGGAGAGCAGCCTTCTGCCCGACTGCCGCATAGCCAACAGAGTGCTCCTCTTCACACTGCTCCAAACTCTCCAGGCGGAGGAGCGGCGGATGGAAGAGGTGGATGTCCAACTGCGAGATCGCTATGACGTGTTCCGCCAGGTGCTGGCCAACTATCCGGTGCCCGTGGAGGAAGGCTCCGATGACAGAATTTACTACGATGCGGATGATGTGATACGCGGCACCGATCCCTCCAGAAACGAGACCTTCGAGTCCAGTCTGGAAAGTGATTCCCGAGATCAGGTCCCCGAGACTGGCAGCAGAATTTCCAACAGAGCTAACTAACTGTTTTGCACGATTGCTCGTTATGCCTAAAGTACGAAGTAAACAATTAAGAAAGTGAAATTAACTATATTTCGTCGCGTTGATGTCTGAGCAACGAAAGTAAAACTTGACCATTTAGCTGCAAGCAATAAAAAAAGAAAATTCAACATAAAATTACAAAACAATTTAGCGGCCACAGATGCAGACAAACATACATACATATTAAGCAATTTAATGTGCGTTTGTCGTGCTTATTTTCCTGCTTAAAAAACTGGAACCAGTTGGCCGTTTGTCCAGTGAAATGTGAGAGCGCTTATCAAATCTAAATGATCACATTCAACATATTTTATTACAAAAAACAAAAAAACAAAAAGAAAGAATTAAAAAACGAATGCTAATCTCACTTAAATAATAACATAAAACACAATAGGAAAGGAAAGTTTCAGCCAACTGGTGCTGCAAATTCCCTACTTAAAACATTTTTTGATTATAGGTTTAAAAAAGATTATATAGAGAATTCTATCTTAAAATTGTTTCTATAATTTGCGAAATTATCAATTCCATAACAAAATCTTTTACGTAAATATTTGGAGATCTCTAAAATTGCATATTAAGTAATAGATAGATTTTAGATAGACCTTTTGTTAATAATTAAAGTAATTGCTACAGTATTAGGTTCCTTCTACTGCTAATGAGTAAATGTTTTAGACATTTTAACAATAAAACGTCTCTTTAATTTAAAACTATAACTAATATATCAATCTCTATATTAAAACCAATAGCTCCTGTAGTATATTTTATTTTTCTTTTATAGGGAACATAAAGAAATTCCTATTACTTACTTTAAGTTCTTTTTTATTTAACAATTTTTACCTTAAGTAACTCTCCATACTTACAGCACATTTCAAAGTCACTTAAGTCTAACCAACTCCACCCTTTTGCCGCCGAAACTCACAATTTCCCAAATGACCAACAGGTAATGACTGAACACGACCAGATATTGCAACTGTGGACGGATCCATGAGACGGACGGATCTGCATGTTCTGCTATCACATGCCATGGAAATGTGTATCTGCCGCACAAATGAACAAATTATAGTGCGATCTGAAAACGGTCGCGAATTGAGACCGAACCGTCATAAAAATCAGTTAATAACCGCAGACCAGCAGTACGTACATAGGAGTGTGCCTGAGTGTGTGTATGCTGAACCTTTCCGCATGTGTGGCATCATAGACGTTTTCATTTTCATTTTCATTTTCATTTGGCCAGATCGTCGGGGGATCGCTTCACTTAGTTGACAAAGCTTAGTTCACCTGCGCGGTTCGAATCGACGGAAACCGAAAGTTCTGAGCCCCATACTCACATTGTCGAAAGTGAATGAAAGAAAACCAAGTGCACTTAAAGTGATCAAGTCCTGCGAAACAATGCGAGCATTCCCTATATTTTGTCTGGTTTCACAACTTTTGGCTATAGCTCGAACGGAATCCGGAGAATTCGGTAGGACATAAGTGTAAAAAGTGTCAAATGAATCCTTTATTTTATGTTGCTTATTGCATTAAGAATCCAAAAATTTCAAAGTCAATAAAAAGAACTATAAGTTTAACATCATTGCACTATAAAAAAACATTAATAAATAAAAAAAAAAAAACATTCGTAAACTTTGTAATATATTTTAATGGACTTATAAAATCGTATAAAACAAAATTTCGAAATATATGTCATCCTCCTTATGTATTAAAAATAAATGCAAATGTTGTTCTTATAGTTACTAAAGGATAATTAATGAATATAATGTAGTTTCAAAGAAGTTTGCTAATTATACATCCTTTAATTAGATACTAAAAAAAAATGTGCTATTAGAAAAAACATAAAGTTCCGTGTTTCTTTATATTTGTTGGAAATGCAACCTTATTCCTGATCCTTGACTAACTACATTAAATTCTGTCAAAACAAAACTTGGAAACCATTAAAAAAAACTAATTACAAAACATAAATTTTCAAACGTAAAAAATTTAAACAGATTCGATTTAAGGATATTTCCTAATAAAAGTGTAATTTAAAAATCTCCTAGAGAAATTACTGATTCCCGGCTCGTATGCAAAACCGGGAGCAGGCAGAGCGGTGCAGGGAAATGAAACCAATGGACACTCTGTGGCAGCACGCTCCTATTACGATGGTGGCCAATCCGCCGGACAGACCGGCTGTTCCATTGGCACAGAGTGCACTCCTCTGCACGACTGCACGGCCCTGATCTACGAGGTGGCTCGGAGTTGCTACTATGGCGACAAGTCGCTTTACTGCGGCGGAACCAGTGAGGAGCTGCCCTACGTCTGTTGTCCCAGCAGTCCCCTGGAGAAGAATCAGGTGTGCGGGAAGTCACTGGTTCAAGGACATTTCTACAAGGGCTTAGGATCGTATCCGTTCGTGGCCAGAATCGGATTTAAACGTACGTTTTAACGTACAAGGAATATTTGTACAGAAGGATTTTTGTAAGGACATAATTTACAATTGATCTTCCATATTCCTATATCCAGATGTCAACACGGGGGCCTTTGCCTATCCATGCGCTGGAGCCGTCATTGCCCGCCGTGTCATCCTCACTGCCGCCCACTGTGCCCTGGCCAAGGCCGATGGCCATCGACTGTAAGTGGGTCACCTAGAGCCGCTTATCGGACGAGCAGCAATCGATCGACTTTCTCCCCTGGACTCTTGCAGGTCATCGGTGCGCGTGGGTGAGTACGACACGTCCAGCGATCCGGACTGCGCCAATACCGGATTCTGTGCCCCTCGCTCCGTGAACCACGCCATTAGCCACGTCATCGTGCATCCCGACTACAAGCAGGGCCAGTATCACCATGACATCGCCCTGCTGGTGCTCAAAACGCCGCTAAACTACTCGGGTGAGTGTGCTGGGGAGGATGGGATGGGACTGGGAGACTCGGGGCGGTTACGCTTGGCGGTGCCGGCGTTAATTAAAAATCGTTTTGTTCTGTCATCTTTCCATCTGCTCCACTCCACTCCAAGTTCACAAATGTCAAATGTGCTCCCCTTCCGCTGCACTCTCCATCGGTGTGTCGCATGCCGCTAATTCTAGGTTGGGATCCCAACATGTCGTTTAATTGGGCGGCGTTGGGCTTTGGTGCGTGTTTACTGTACCAGCTAATGAGCCGAGCACCACCTGGTCAGTGGATTCACTTTGATTTTTCGGCCGCAGTTCAATGATCACGAACTTTGGAATTATGGTCTGCAATTAGTTGGAATGGGTATAGAAGTATCAGAATTGAGATAAAATATTCAGTGTAAATATCAACTTTAAAGATACTTTGTTCCCAAAAGTATATTGAAATGATAGAACAATTTATTTAAAAGAATGGGATGACAAAAAAATTAATTGCCGCAATTGAAAGAAAAAGTGCAGAACCTATTTGTTTGCATTCGGCTTTTATTATTTTATACTATTTCTGGTTGCCGTAAACAAGGTCCAAGGATAAATATTTCTTTTGGCACAGTGGGTCCATTCCAGTAGAAATAAATAACTATATTTAATGCAAATAATTCCCATCTATATAATTAATTATTAATAATTGAAAAAATGAATACTTTTAGAGAGCTTAGGAATGCATATAAAAATATCGAGGTGATAGAAATATATAGAAGGTATTGTAGATATTTTTATATAAATACCTTATATATTAATATTATAAATATTTTAAAAATACATTAAGTAACTTATTTACCTTTCCATATATATTGGTCAGATATATTAAAACGAATATAGATTGATGGATCATATTTACAGCCTTAAAATATCAATTCATTTGTCTACCTTCGTAACAAATACTTATATTTATACAATATCAATATCCTTGAACTTGCTTATTACATTTAAAAAAAAATTAAGGTCCCTTAAAATCGTCAAATAACTTAAAAACGAATGTATTTAATTCAAGATTTAATATTTTTCTCAGCCTAAACATTTTATAACTTTATATTCAATTGACGAAATCAATTAAGTTAGATACCTTTTAGGTTCATGGGAAAATGTTAAAGTTTTTCATCTTAATTTAGGCCACTGTCCGTTGAAAACTTGACTTGTCTTCTTGTTACTCCTAAATTATTGGTTGCCGATCTTGTAGTTTGAAATTAACTGAAACGTGATTTTAATGGCCATTTCGAGCAAATTGAATTTTAAAGCGTAAGCCCCAATTGCAGCACCTCTCGCACATACCAGAACAAATAAGGGTGATTGCCAGGCACGGCCAAATTGCAATTTGGCCAGATCGTAAACAACACATTATTTTGGGATCCGAAAGGAGGCGTTGCACAGTTGGCTGGCCAACTTGTTGCTACTTCTTATTATTGCTTTATAATGTCCAATAAAAGGGAGCGATCCGGCATAAATCACAGGGTCAGGCATAGGTGTTGCCGGGAGGGTTTCCTAAGTTCTTAACTTTAACCGTCTGCTTTTATATTATATAAAGTTTAAATATTGTTCAAGAAAAATATATTTAATTTCATGAATTTTTGTGAAAATGCCTATGACACAGAGCTAAGAAACAATTTAATAAGTAAATGCTTTTTATTGCTTAATAATCAGCTACGAAAGTTTTCTTTTTAAAATCTAAATATTAATAAGTAATAAAAAATTAATTTTAATTTTAAAATTAAAATAAAACAGCATTCTTTTATATAAAAAGCATTAAAATAGGGACCCCTCTTGGCCACCTTTGGTACGCCCTTTTGGGAGCCTTGCAACAATGTTGCAGCTCTGCCAGGTAGCGATCAAGAGTCGATCTGAAGATTAATGGCCACAAACACACACCCATTTCCACTTTCCCACCGGCAGTGGCCACACAACCGATCTGCCTGCAAAAGACACGCGCCAATCTGGTGGTGGGCAAGCGTGCCACCATCGCCGGTTGGGGTAAGATGTCCACGTCGAGTGTCCGGCAGCCGGAGATGTCCCATCTGGACGTACCGCTCACCAGCTGGGATCTGTGCCTGCGGAATTATGGATCCACTGGCGCCCTGGAATCTCCAAACTCGATCGAGGGCCAGTGGATGTGCGCTGGTGGCGAAGGCAAGGATGTGTGCCAAGGATTCGGTGGAGCTCCGCTTTTCATCCAGGAGAACGGCATCTTCTCACAGGTAACGTCATGAATAAAAATGTGTTTTAAAAATATTTCATTAATATTTAGAACGCAAAAAAGAGTAGTTTATTATTATGTTAGCTTAACAATATAATATCCAAGTTAATCGCATCTCCTTACCCAACAGATCGGCATTATGTCCTTCGGATCGGATAACTGCGGTGGACTGCGTATCCCAAGTGTCTATACCTCCGTGGCCCACTTTGCCGAGTGGATACACGACAACACACCGCCGGAATAGGCTTATTATGTAAAGCTCATCCACTAATCTTAATCTAAATTAAAATTTGCATTATAAAGAAACCGATAAAACTGCGCAGAGCCAATATGCAACACTTACTTAAGAACAAGTGCCCTCTTCTCTGAAACTGTTTTTAGTGATCGTGATATCTTGATCTGAGCAGACACGCATCCAATAATTTAATTGAATTAATTGAACTCTGACACGAAGCACTCGGAGGCGCTTGGGAAATATGAAAATATCTCATACTAAAAACAAAATGACAAACAGAAAAACAGAAAAACGATCGGAACCGTACTCTATCAAAAGTTTCTTTGACTTTCCACTTGATTCGGATTTTTCTAGGCCAAACTCACCTAATTATAGGGATTAAAGAAGCTGTATGACTTGTTGGAAGGAACAAAATAAGAATTAGTACTTGTGGCTTTAAAGAGCAATATATTTTTTATTAACTGCAAACCCAGCGGCTCAAGTCTTAAGTTTGATTTATTCAATCAACAGAAACTTTAAGGCCCATTAAAATTCATAATACTTTACTAATTCGAAAAACGATAACTTACCATATTAAAACTGAAAATTCGCCAGTGAATATGTGCCCTTTAAAGCTTCTCATTCTTCGTTTGCAATTCGTTAAACTTAATTGTTCCTTGGACTGCGTGATTCTGTGCCTGTGAATCCACTCGAAGGGAACTTGATTTCCAGAGTGTTGCCTACCTGAGTGCGAGCGAGCATGGAGACAGACGAGCGGGCGGTACCGATGCCGGTGCCGGTGCCATGTGGCTAATTGGAGTCAGCTGTTTTTATGAGCCACCGGGATCAGCTGGTGGTTTGGCAGGAGTCTTGGCAGCCCAAGAACTAAGCCATAAAATTGAATGACTGCACTGAGAGAAAGCGGCACGATCTGTGGCGGCAAATGTAATTGCTGTTGCATAAGCCGCCTTGCTGACACATTAATTTGTTCACATTCCCGCTGAAATCAAACGCTCGCCTAATCAATTTACGGCCGGTCGGTTGCAGTTGCTGAAAAGGCACCGCCGGGGGCAGTGTATCAGCCAATCGGCGAGATCCCAGGGCCGGAGGCTGGCGGCAGAAGCCACTAAATGAAAAATCAATTTGTTTGCTCTCCACACAGACGGACGAGGTCCCCAGACGGTCAGTCGGCATTCGATCGTCGCGAGGTAAACATCGTCCAGCGCGGCACTCGCATCAATTCCAATCCGCCGGGGCGAAACATTCTTGGAACATTCTCCGCAAACTGTCCAATATTTTAATTGTATATCTCCGCACGCCGTGTGTGTGGCCAGCCGGAAGAATCCTTCAAAAATCGAAATCGCCTTGAAATATTTGTTTGTGCTTTCTTATATTTAACAGTCTGGCTGATTTTGAGGTTGGCACTAATTAACAATAGTGCCCAATTAGTTACATTTAATATATAGTAGTGAATCACTCTTCGGATTCGATGTGTCGGTACGGCTTATGTAAGAAGCATAAAATTAACTACATGGTCATAAATATGTTCTGCTTAAAACTTAGGTCCTACATCCAGTGAGGTAGTGACGACGATGGGGTTTATTTTCTCTGAAAGAATTAAAAAAAATAAAGGAAGATTAGTAAGCACTGTAAAAAATTGATAAAAAACGACATAAGCTAACTTTGAAAAGGCAAAGATTGCAATTGCAATTATAATTAAGCCTAATGTTCATTAACTTCCATTCGGAAAGTAATTATTTGTTGACTTTAGGTATACATATATCCCTAGCTTTCCATTAAAACCTACAAATATACTATATAAAAAGCATTAAAGAAGAAATATTATATATTAAAATTTAAAAAAAACTGTTGATATTCTTTCATATTTTAAATAATTTTGGTTCGATGATAGGCAGAGATTTAGCTGTTCATAAAGATAGCTTAGAAGTTCGGAACTAGTTTGCGGAGACAAAAAAATCATTGCTAAACCGAGGTGGCTATTGATGCAGATCAAGAATATATAATATATAATAATTAATTCAAGAGACTTGCAGTCTGCAATACTTTCAATAAGTTTGTTTTATTGAAACAGCTTGGAGAGCACAACCATCGTTAACCGATATCTCACGGAAGATCTGATCTGATTATATGGCAACCCCTGCGAGGTGAATGTGTGCCAAAAGAGAATAGAACAGAGGCCGCCCTCCGCGAGGCCCATATCTAGCGCCAATAAAAAATTAATAAATAAACAAATAACGGGCCTGGAAAGAAATTGTTTTCAATGTGCGTAATGTGCTGCTCGGTGCGCGGGTGTGTGTGTGATAGACTGTTTGTTTACGCCTAAACTACAGACAGACAGACAAGCAAATAAGCAAAATCAGATGAAGTGGCCCAAGAATTAGCAAAGCACAAATAAAGGCAAACCCTTCGGACTCGTGCGATTTTTCGCCCGCGATTGCGAGAGCCGGAAAGGCCGCGCGAAAAGCGAGCGAGTCATAAACATTCGCGGGCTAATCAGATGGCCAGAGGATCGAGCAGCTAATTAACCGTCCCACCGCGAGTGCTATACAGTGTGTCACCAAAGTAATGGTACAGCAGACGGTTTTACCTTCACAAATACTTTAATCAAATAATTGTTGCAGTTCTCTTAACAAAATATCAAATAACTAGAAAGGTAACTAACTTTAGGGTAGACGAAGTTCCTATACCCTTTGAACAGGGAGCCGAATCTTAAATCGATCACAAATTTGCCAAAAATTGATTAATTTTAATTCGGAAAGCTTTGCTTTGCCAGTTTTTATAAGGTTAACAAGCCAGAATACAGAATTTAAAATAAAACAAATTGATTTTTTTTTTTAATTTGGAAATTTAACGATGTAACCCTAACCCCTTATACAATTTTGAAAAATTAAGTAAATTTTTTTTCTACCAGACATGGCTAGACCGATTCGGCTGATCATTCTGACCAAGAATATTTATGGTTTATAGGGTCGGAAATGATTCCTTCACTGCGTTTGCAAGCTTTTGACTATAATAATAATACCCTGCAAGGGTATATAAATCTCTCTATTATGTTCCACAAAAGTCAAAAGCACCTTTCATATAACTAACTAAAAGTAAAATTAAAAGTTGAATGTAATATTTTGTGGAGTACAATGTTAATGACTTCATTAAGTCATGGATAATATTGATCCATTTTGCTCCACTCCTCCTTTATATCAGATTTATCAGTTTATCAGATCTTCAGAAGCTAAGCAATATGTTTGTTGGACAACAACGCGTCAGCAGTCAGAAGTAAAGAGAGCGAAAGCTAAACGCAAAATAAGTTTCGGAATATTTTCGGTGTTGAAGCCTTAGCAACATGTTGCCGAGCGCCAGCATCATGCTGCTGGCACTGCTGGGTGCCATCGCCGAGGCGAAGCCGGAACACGAGTGCACCAGCATCGACATCCGCAACGATTGCAAGAACTTGCATCAATTGGACAACTGCACCGTGGTCACCGGCTACCTCATGATCACACTGATCACCTCCGACCAGCTGTGCAACTACTCGCAATACACGTTTCCCCTGCTGACCGAGGTCACGGAATTCGTGCTCTTCACGGGGGTGCGTGGCTTGACCAACATTACGGAGATGTTCCCGCACCTCACCATCATCCGGGGCCGACGTCTGTTCCTCAACTACGCCCTGGGCGTGACCAGCATGCCTGACCTTGAGCAGGTGAGTGGCAGCAGATCCTTAAAATCGGGCTTTCGTATTGACAGCCTTTGCTTCTCTTCCTTAGTTGGCCTTTCCGCAATTGATGGCTATACAAAGCGGACAGGTGTTCATCGGCAACTGCCCCAAGCTCTGCAACATGGATCGGGTAGGAGCTGAATAATTCATTATCTATCAACTGTTGCTTAGAATATATCTACAGGTCAACTGGGATCTGCTCACCTTGAGCCCTGGCGACAACCAAGTCATTGCTACGGGCAGCAACTGCAGCTCCCCGGTCTGCACGGGATGTGCCTCGTCCCACTGCTGGTCCAACATATACTGTCAGCGCTCCCTAAACGAAAACGTTGCCAATCCCAAGGCGTAAGTTCTCAGCATGAATCCGTCCCAAATATATTTAAACCTCTTTCATAATCTTTAGCAACATAAACTCATGTCATGAGGAGTGTTTCGGGGGCTGCAGTACTCACTCAACGTCCGCCGCCGACTGTACTGTCTGTCGGGGACTCAGCGACGCCGGGACATGTGTTAAAAGCTGCCCGCAGGAAAAGTATATTATCCTGGCATTTCAAAGTGCTCCACCTAACTTTGTCCTCCCTGCAGGTACGTCCTAGAGCATCACCAGCGCTGCTACTCAAAAAATGAGTGCGTCAAAAAGCACGGATACGTCGTCTACGAGTCTCAGTGCGTGGCTTTCTGTCCCAGCGGATACAGGGCGAACAACCAGTCCGAGTGCGTGGAGTGCGGTCCCGATGAGGCTTGTATCAGCTTTTGCACGCCGGAATCTCCGGCGAATGCTTTTACCATAAACAATCTGGCTGACGCCGAGAAGGTGCGCGGCTGCCAGATATTCAATGGCAGCCTGATCATTACCATTCGCCAAAAGGTGAACGAATCGCAGCTGGTCCAGAGCTTCACCGGGATCCGCGAGATTCGTGGTTACCTTAAAGTTTATCGGTGGGCATTATGCATTTTTATGAATTTGTACATGTACAAGGAGAGAGCATCCTCTATTCTTACAGCTCTTCTGAGCTGCGAAGCTTAAAGTTCCTCAATAATCTGGTTCGCATCCACGGCGATCCCTTGGAAAGTCACCGATACTCGATTGTACTCTACGACAACAGGAGACTGTCCGAGCTATGGGACTCTGGCCATAAACTTGAGCTCAAGGATGGCGGCATGTTCATGCATCGCAACAATAAGCTGTGCAATCACATAATGCTTGGCTTCCAAAGGGCGGTGATCCACGACAAGGCCTTAGACTCCCTCCAAACTAACGACCAGGAAGTATTGTGCAGCCCGTCAAAGCTGCAGTTAAACGTCCAGGTAATAAAAATAAATCAGTTCAATGATAATCTGTGAGCCTGACTAAATCTCTTTTAGAAACGCACCTTTAGAACTGTTAACCTGAGCTGGCTAAAGTCACAGACTAGCCAGAGCTTGGAAATTATCCACAGGCCGCTGCCATCGGGAAAACTGTATCACGAGGAGAGTGAACTAGAAGCACCTGTGTGCACCCGCATCAATTGGAGGCGCCAATTGCTTTTCCCTGACGAGCTTCACGAAAACGGCACCCACTACTTCTTTGAGTTGGACTCCCTGGAGCCGGACACGCGGTACGCCTACCTGCTACGTACTTTTGGGGACGATAACATGCACGAGGCGCGTAGTGATCTAACCTACGTGCAGACGGAACGCGACATTCCAAAGCCACCGCTACTGCAGTTGGTGAAAAAATCTGACAGTTCGCTGAGTGTGCGTATGTCTGCCCACGACCATGACAGCTTCCTTTTAACAGTGTTCGAACTGGCCGACGATCAGGCCTATATAGAGCAACGAAATTATTGCCACCAGCCTTCGTACGTCTGGCAGGACATGGACAGTGCCCAATGGCTGGCGTTCGAGGACTACGACGACTGCTGCGCCCACAAGGAGGAGCAGGCAGAGGACGCACGCTTCATTGCGGACATGCGGGAGCTATATCGCTGCACGCTGGACGATCTCAAACAGTGCCGCGAACTAAACTTAGACGAGGCAACCTTGCCGCAGTTTCGTCTGCCGGGCAACACCTCGGAGTACGATCTGCGGCAGCTGCATCGCTATCGGTTGTACGCCCTGCAGTTGCAGGCGTGCAACGAGCTAGGATGCAGCTCCCATACGGCGCTTCATGAGCGCACCAACTACACAATGGGGGCGGATCAGCTCACCCATCTACAGGGCTGCTACGTTCCGGAGACACAGAAGTACATCATACGCTTCCAAGAGCCCCCGCAGCCCAACGGCCTGGTGGTCAACTACGTGATCCACTACCGCAACAACTTCAACCAAACGCACACGGGCTGCGTGACGAGGCAGGAGCACGCCAAAGCCGGTTACGTGTTCGCGGAGCACTTGAACATCACATACACGGACTGTGCTGTTCGAGTCCACTCCCTGGCCGGGAATGCAATAACGACCTACGTGCCCATTACTCACTGCACGGACGAGGAGCAGAAGCTGGCCCACAGCCGGCCGGCCAAAGAACTGATCGATCACGACATCTCCTATGTGCCAGTGACGGCGGCGCACGCCCGCGGCATCAGCATATTCTTAATCTGCTTCCTCTTCGGCTGCGGGGCATCGCTGGTCTGGGTTCTTTACAAGCGGCGTTGCTGGCAGAAGTGGCCAGGACTGCGCCGCTACGTGCCCATCCGCGAGCAGTGGTTGCGCGAACGCCAGCAGCCGGAGGATCGCGAAATACTCGTCGACGGCTTCGAGACGGTTCGTTTTCAGAACAACGGCAATGCTGACGATTATCCCATGTAAACGACAATAAATGTAACTTACCGCGAACTATCTCTAGGAGGACGATGTGCTGGGCTTGGGTGAGAGCGCAGCTGTTTTGGCCTCCGACTCCGACTCTGTGCTGCTGGTCAGCACAAGCAGCGGCTCTCCGCTGGAGGACATCGCCAGTACTTCGCTGTCGGAGGTGGGTGTGGGAGTTCGCGGCGACAGCAGTTGCTTGCGGCTCCTGAGGCGCTCCAGCTTGGCTTCCTCATATTCCTTGAGCTCGGACAGCTTCAGTTGAATCGTTTGCAGTTCGCGGCGTCGCATTTTTCTTGAAATTTGTTTGCTATTTAAGTAGGGGTGGAAGTGGTTATTGTGATGGCACAAGCGAAACTGAGTTCGACCGCATTACTTATCGATTATTAATCGATATCGACAAGGGAATATAACGGGGATTCTTTAAATTTAAAAAATTCTAACCCAATGCGGCTGTTATAACAAATTAGCAGAAACATTTGAGTTAATGATCAATATTCGTCTATTTTTTTAAGCTTTTGACCTATGTACATATTTATATACATAACTAAGTGGTAAAATTATTTTACAATTTACTCTTCGCCAAACAGTCCGCCCAGTTCCAGGTCTTCTCCTCCGGTCCCCGTCAACTGGTGTGCCCTGAACTCCGTGAAGAATTTGCCATCGCTTTTGGCGCTCCATGCCAGCTCGTCCGTCTCGGCAGCAATGTGGCGGGCGTGCTTGGGCGGAGTGAAGTGCGTGTAGGTGCAATCCGTATAGTTTGCCGCCGCTGGGAAAGCCTCGCCGGGACGCAGGTTGTAGTGTTCCTTAAGGAAATCCGTCACCTGGTCTTTGGAGCTTAAACTGTTGAATCGAACCCGCAGCTCTCGCCTCATTTCGCCGCTCCACATGAAGGTTAGGTGGTGGTGGAAGCACTGGAACAGCAGGTTATCTCCGGCAGCCTCAGCAATGTCCAGCCACTGCTGCACACAGGCCACCGGCGTTGTCCTGGCCAGCGGATAGGCACTGTTGAAGAGCGCTGGATTGGCGAGGAGTCCTCGGGCGGCCATAACGCCAGCAGCTCCGGTCTGGGCATGCAGCTGGCAGGCATCCTCCCAACTCTCCACATTGCCGTTGACAATCAGCGGGATCTGCAGAGATTGCCGCACCTCTGCCATTGAAGGTATGTTTAGTGTGTCCTTTGAGTGCTTCTGGGCCGGAGTCCGGCCGTGCAGGGTGAGAAAGGTAACGCCCGCGTGCTCCAGTTGGCGACCCAGCTCGATGGTGCGCTTGAGGGACTCATCGCCGCCTAGCAGCCGCATCTTGACCGAGACACTGAAATCTCTGGGCAGAGTTCGTCGCACTTGCTGGACCACGTCGCGCACTAGCTCAGGCTGCCGGAGCAAGCCGCAACCATAGCCCTTGGCCATCGCCCAGCCCTGTGGACAGCCGCAGTTCAGATCGATACCGTCCACGTAGGGATAAATGAGCTGAGCGGACGTCACAAACTCCGAGGCATCCTTGGCAGCAAACTGGGCAATAAGAGGCTGGTCGTCAGCGCCAGTGGAGAACTCGTTCTGGCGAGCCTTCTCGCTGTTGTTGATGGAGTCCGAGATCATCATCGGTGTGAATGCCAGCTGGACTCCGTTGAGGCGGACTAGGCGGCGGAACTCAAGCTTGCTGTAGCGCACCATTGGAGCGCTCACTCGCAGGAAATCCGGCTGGGCCTCCGCAAACAGCTCGGCGATGTCATGGTGTGGCCTTTGCTGAGGCAGATACATGTCCTTATTTACTTTCCTTCTTTTATTAATAAAGGTAAATTATTATTTGCTCCACTTTAATTATTTATAAACCAACAAACAGAAACGTGCAGCGGTTAACATATGGGATCGATAAGCTTATCGATAGACGATTAGGGAAACGATAGGTTGTCAGGGGTTCAAAATAACCGTTGAGATTTAAAAATTGTTGACTGGAATAAGTGCACGAAAAAAGTAATATTTCTATAAAAGCTTAATTACAAGTGATACTTACTTATTTTAAGTTTTTATTTTTTTATAAGACACCAAGAATATCTTTAACTTCTCCGTGCAGTTCTATCAAAATGAATTAGTTAATTATCAATTTGGCATGATAAAAACTCACTGAAACATGCTATTAAATTAAATTAACATACTAAATAAGAAACTAAACCATTTATATTAAGGTATGTAAGTAGTTCCTGTGAGAAACATGAGCTACGGTCTTTAGTTTTATTTCAGAATGATATAAATAATATATATTTATTCTTTCGTAAACAGATTACTAAAAAACTTTGGGTCGCTTTGCGTCGAAACGGATAAATATGTCAAGATAAACTTATGTGGTAATGCCAAGATGCATTATTTTCTGTGTTCCGAAACTAGTATCTTATGAAGATTACAAAAACTTATAGCTTACATAAAGAGAAACCTAATTTAAAGAGAATAACTAGAGTTCTGTGGTAGCCACTCCCCAGTATTTCCGCATACGGCTCTCGTGCTCATTGAACTCGTCCTCGTCGTGTTCCTCCTCGTCCAAGATGTTCCGATCCCGTTCTTGAGTCACAGCAAAATCGTACTCAAAGTTGTAGGGCATGAGGCGTTGCAGGGATCCGAAATATGCCGAATGGGGTCCTCCGCCTCGCTTGGCGGAGCTTCCGGAGAACTTGCGTGCCTTCGCATCAAACAAATTGTATCCATAGCTGTGTGCCTGCTGGAAGGAGAGGGCACTGCCAAAGTGTCCAGGGACCGGCTGCTTGATGTGTGGATACGATCCCAGGGGAACGGAGTTCGGTGTGGAGCAGGTCAAAGGCTGTTGCAGCTGCGGGGTGCTAGAGGAGATGAACTTGTTGGTCACGCTGCGCATCAGGTTCGAGGTGAAGTCGTTGCGATCCGAAGCTGGGGCAGCCAGGATGGCACTGGGCATGGGTCGCTGCTTGGTAAAGGACTTGGAAATGGTATTGAGCTCCTTGTCGAAGAGCAGCTGCGTATTCTGTTCTAGCATGTACTCCCAGCACTTGAACTGCTCCTCAGAGAGAACCGATTCCGTCTCGTCAAGCATCTCTAGCTGCTGCTCCTCCTGAAGAACCCGGGCGTGAGCTAACACGAATTCGTCGGCGCCTCCATCCTTGTCCTTGGCCAACAAATCTCGATCGCTCTGGCCGCTCGGCGATGATCGCCCAGCCAGGGGCTCCTGCTCGATGGCCCGGTGCCGGCAGGCGTTGCTCCGGTCACAGCAGGTGCGCTTGCAGACAGACACACTGGACGCTGGCACAGGAACCGGTGCGGGCTTCTTACGGACGCTCTGCTTCAACTCCCGGATCAGGTGGTCCACGTCGGTACCCAGATGCCGGAAGCGGACCACAATCACACTGAGGTTCTCCTCTGCTCCCAGACTCTGGGCGATGTCCACCAGCCGCTTGGCGGCCAGCAGAGCGTTCTCCTCCTTGCGGATCTCCCGGGCAGCGCGATCAATGTCCATCACCGACCACAGTTGGGCATTGCCCACCACCAGATACTCGTCGTCATTGCTGAGGGTGAGCTGGAGACGAAACAAAAGAATTATATAAAATATACTTACATATATAATTTTAAAAAACACACTTGTAGGACATGTGGATCCCTTATTGCCATAGCGGGACTGTGTTCAGCTTCCGTTTCCGTTAGTCGCAACTGGGCTGTTCGTCGCACAAGGTATGAGTCCAGTCGCCCAGTGCAGGCCATGCGAAGAACATAACGCTTGCTCTTTAGAGGTCTGACCTTCGACGGAGCCCGTGTCCGGGTGAGATGGAACACGGCGGCACTTCTCACCCTCCCGCACTGCTGCTGCGCCGCCAGCAGCGTGAACTTGATGTAATCCTTCATTGCCGCTTCCTTGACCAACTGCTCCTGCTTCATCAGATCGGGAATGAGTTGAACCATATCTTGGGCCACACGGCCCTGGCCCTCCATCGCCTCGAACATTCCGTACAGCGCTTCGTCGGATCCTCCATAGTTGGGGGCCCTGAGCTGGCAGACCGAAAGCTTCCGGCAGTCGCCAGAGCCAGGAGTCTCCGCAAATCCCATACTCCACGGTGCCGACTTGCTCTGACTCCTTTGCGCGTTCACCTGTCGGAGAGTGGTCGTGGGCAAAGCAGCTCGGTTGTTGCCAGACACATCTATCAGGCTCCAGTGGCGTTGGCTCTGCGTCTGACAAACCTTGAATTGTTGCTCGTCCACCTAGGAAGTCATGGAATAATTAGTGTCTCGACATAATGTCTGCCATAATTAACGCGATACCTGCAACTGAAGATTTCCAGATAGATCCAGGTACTTGAGATTCCGCGAGGGAACCAGTGCCACCAGATTGACCCGATCCAGGTGATTGTGCGAGAGATCCAGGACCTTCAATTTGCCCAGCTTGGCCAGTTGCGGCGTGCACAGGAGGAGATTGTTGCAGCAGCGGAGCACTTTCAACTGGCCAAGGGTGGCCACCTCCTCGGGCAGTTGTTGAAGCATATTGCCCGACAGTACTAGGATCTCCAGATCCTGCCAGTTGCGGATGCAGGTTGCGGGCACCAGTCCTATGCGATTGTAGGCCAGGTGAAGGACCCTCAGCTTGGCAGCATTGTGCAATGACTCGAAAATTGTGTCGTTAAGTTGGTTTCCCGACAGGAACAGGTTAACCAGGGCGGCGTGGTTATTCTGCTCATAGCGTGGCAAAGTGGCCAACTTGTTGCAGGATACATTCAACGTCTCCAGTCGGGCGTGGGTCACGGCAAAAAAGTTATCCGGCAGAGCCTGCAGTTCGTTGCTCTGCAGCTGGAGACTCTGGATGCTGCCAAAGGCTTCCGGCAGCAGCTCCATGTGCTTCAAGTCATTGTAGGCCAGATTCAAGGTGGCTAGCTGGCTGATCCTGTAGTTGCGAAGCAATCCTGTCATGTTGCTCAGGCGATTGTGTGAGGCCTCCAAGGAGGTGAGGGATGAACAGGCCCCGATCCAGTTGGGCAGTTCGCTGAAGTTATTGTGAGAGATGTCGATGCGGTGGAGCTTCAGCGGCACAGGATGCGTGTTTGTAGTCGAGATATTGTGCAGGTCTGCAATACATAGTATTATACGAATATTAATCAAGCCTAAGGCGCAGGAGTACATAAGACAGCTCTTACAATTTCGATCAGCTACTAGAGCCTGAAGATTGGTTGCATTGATTATTAGCTCCATCAGCTTGTTGCGGCTACACTTAAGCATCTCCAGCTGAGCCAGCGAGCTGAGGTCCAAGACCTCCATTTCGTTTTCGCACACCTCCAGCTGGGTCAAGTACTGCGGGCGAAAAGAGAAAACGCCGAATGGAGGAAGTCGTGGCAACCGGATGCTGTGGGCTCCGAGTATCGGAGTGAATCCAACTTACATTGTAGTTGCCAATCAAAATACTCCCCCCCAGCTGGCTGCCCTTCAGGCTGAGCTTCTGTGGGGATGTCTGTCCGCCGTTGGTAGCCTCCTCCGGCAGCGGATCGACGGACAGTGGATTGGAGCCACAGTGACTGGCACTAAGCTTCAGCTTCGATTTGTATGGATCCGTCATTTTCCTTGCGGTGGCTTTGAGCATTGTTTTCGGAAGTCTCTCTGGTTTTTCGTATTTCTGAGCTCTTGCCGAGGCTACAACGGTGTTGCACAGCACTTGGCTATGCATCAACGAGCACCCAACCACTGACGTATCGCCCTGAAGTTTATATATGTTTTCATTGGGGAATATATGAATTGCACTTCGCGTTTATATTATATTCACTGAGAGTGTTCCCTGTACAAGGGGATTTTATTGTATTTGAAGGTTTTTTACAGGGAAAGATGCACTCGATGTGGCAACAAAAACACCTGTCCCCGGATTTGGTAATATATCTACTTGTCCCTCTTTAGGGATCCACACTGGCGCGATGCGACCGCTCAACTGAAGACGAACACGATAACTACGATGGCGATGGCTCTGGGTCGTTACAGCAAGACGGACACGCTTGAGAGCCGGCCCGACGGTCTTTCTGTTACTCTTCGTGTTGCCCAAATCCGAGTTGCGTTTAAGACGTGGAAGTAAAGTGAAGCCCAACGGAAGGAGCAAATGGTTAATAATTTTTTTAAATTAATTAATGCGTAGACAAACCCATTTAACCCTAGTTATAGGTAAACAGAAAACGGTGACCAACTTATTAATGAACAATGAACAGAGGGAATAGTGAACAACTGAGCAGCTGAGAACTTATCAGTAAATAATTAACTGAGAAATGAACAGTGAACAAATAAACAATGACAATGACCGAAGTGAACCCTATTAATTCAATACCAGTTAAGCTATAAAAATACGATCACTCAAAACTCCTCAGCATCGGCACGAATATATTGCTTTTGAAACTTAAGCAAGTTGTTCATTCCTTGAAACTTAAGCAAGTTGTTCATTCCTTGGACAACTCACTGTACTGGATACTCTAATAAAACACACTATGGACTGGGCTATTCAGTGAGGGTGCACCATGGCAATCCACTTAAAGAGCGCTACGATCGGTTGCAGCAACGGATCTGTTTCATCGTGGCGGCTGGAGGTGGTGACTTCCCAAAAATGCTGCAAGAGGCAATGGTCAAGAAGTAAAGTCAGTTTGTTTTTGTAGCTTTGTGTTGTTACACGAATTTTAGAAACAATTTGTTTTTGTTTTATTATTTCAATGAAATATAATAATAATTGTTTTGTTATGCCTACGCATTTAGCAGCGAAACTCAGAAAAGTGTGTTTATTTCATGTAAATCTTCTGCTTTTGTGTCCTAATTTCCTTTCGCAGTTCCTCTGCTGACTTTACAAAAATTTTAACAACATCATCTGTACATAAGAAACTAAAGGGCGGGCAGGAAATCATACATATTTTGTGGTCAACCGTGGGCGACCCTTTTGGGGGTTATCTCTTCTATAACTTGGCCAGTTCATACATATACAGGGGTCAAGTTCTGAGTACATAAAATAATAATTAGACAGCGTGCTTAGCATTAATGTACGCCCTATCCACATGGGAGTGTATCATATACGATTGTTTGCATTAAAATAATATTTATATATATATATATATATATATATTTATATGTATATATGTATGTATGTAGGTATTCATATAAAGTACAAAAAAAAACATTGCTAAAATACATGTGTAAACAAAGGAGCAGCAAATAAATAGATGGCGGAGATAACTAGAGTGGGTGAGAAATAAGAAAGTCTGTTTTCTGGAATAAGAATAAGTCTGTTAACTAAGCACATTGTGCTGCTACGCCCATTTGTTTATACACATAATCAATTTTTTATATTTTTCGCTAAGTATTCCGTATGCTACATGTTTCCGTTTCCGGTTCCGTTTTTCGATTTCCTAGGCTGTTACTTCATCTCCTCTCCTTCGTTACGTGTCGTGGCTTACGTAATGAATGGTTCTTTAGCTTAATTCGATCGCGGTTATTATTGTAACACTCTGCCCACGAGAGTTGTGTATGTGTACTGAACTGATTCTGCGACGCAACGCGGATTAGGATTGCGAATTTGTTTCCTTATTGCTCTTTTACATACAACTTAACATTATAAATATTTAGAGTGTGGCATATGACTAAAATTCGTTATCGACTATGTGTGTGAGTGTGTCTTAGGGCGCGCGTCCGTCTAAATCATTCTTATATACGGATAAGGGTTGTCAAGACTCAGGCAGCCGCTTGCCTGCCCTGCCTCGATCTCTGAAGAATCGAATTAACGCAAATGTCGAGAGGCATGCTTATGGAACTAAGAGACGTGGCAAAGGCGGGAAATTTGATTTCCGCACACTACACAATCTTAATTAATGGTAATTCGTAATAAGTAGGTAAGGATTATGCATAATCATTAATATTATTAGCAGTAATTATATTTCCATATACGTCCGCGAGTGTACGGGCCCTCAGTATTATTTCCCCGTACTGGCCACAGTGCCCGCCGCCGTTGTCGTCGCCGAGCTGATTTGCATGCCGCCCAAATCCTTGTGGTGGTCACCCGTTGAATTCGTGTCCATGCTCGTCTCTGAGTAGTCCAGCTTGTAGCTGGCACTGCGCGTCACATCCTCCATGGACGCCTCCTGGCACTCACGACCGCTGTGCGTCTGCGATCCGCAGTTGTAGCAGGAGATCACCTTCTGTCCGTTGTTCCCGCCACCACCTGCTCCCGTTATGGGGCAAACGGTTAACGCACTGTACGGCGTCGTACTGGGAACCTGCGGCTGCTGCTGCTGCTGCGGCGCTGGAACTGTCTGCACCGTAACCGCGTTCGTGCTTACCACGGCCGCCGTGCTCTGCAGCTGGGGCGGTGTCACCGCTGTGGGAGTGCCGCCCGGCTGTACCGGCAGGAAGTGGAAGGCCGGGTAGATGAGCTCACCGTTGTGCGGCGGCCCCATTGGATAGCGGAAACCACCGCGCACTGTCTGCGGTGCGCCATGCGCCTGGAAAATTGTCTGCTGCGGCGGCGGTGGTCCACGCTGGTGATATGGATAGCTGGCATTGTAGGCTGCGGGCGGTGGCGGTTGAGGCTGCAAAAGGACTGTTGTTGTGGGCGTGCTCACCGGCGACGGACTGATAAGTAACGCCTGCTGCTGCTGCTGCTGTTGTTGCTGCAAGCTGCCGCTGCTGATGGTTTGCGCTTCGCTGACAATGCTGGGCGTGCCCGTCGTGTAGATCTGCTGGTAGTTCTTATCCATACCATTGCGTCCATTTAGCCGCTGCTGCAGGTTCAGTTGCTGCTGCTGCTGCTTGTAACTGAGGTGATGCTGCTTTTGCTGGTAGCTGCCCAGGTTGCTGGGAACTACCGTGGTGATCATGCCCATGCCCGTATCCACCGTACTGTGCAGCGGCAGTGATAATTGCGCCGTTGGCGTCGGCGTTTCCGAGGGCGACAGGTCTCCGCAGGATCCATTGGAACTGCCAGACTCACTGCCCGTGGTAGCAGTACTTTTCGCAGAATTGATGCCCATCATCGATCCGCTGCCGTCGTCATTTATATTCATACTCTGCATCATTACGTTCATGTTGTAGTTGGTGTTCTGAAAGTGCGGCTGCTGCTGCTGCTGTTGGTGATGGGGTATGAAGGTGTTCGCCTTTACCCGGTGGTGTCCTGGCCGCGGGAAACCGTTGCGTATGAGACTGTGCAGACTTGTGCCGCTGGAATTGCTGCTGACGCCTTCGCTGATATTCTAAAAGAAAGAATAACGCATTTAAATTTATAAAATTATTTAATTATATAAATAATTACATCGTGCTGCTGCTCGCCGCCCACGGAGGAGGGCGGCGGCGTTGTCTCCACCGAAGGACGTCGAGCATTCTTCTGGCCCACCAAACGTTGCGACATACTCCTCATTTGCTGCTGATGTGGCTGCTGTTGCTGCTGCTGCTGCTGTTGCGCCTGCAAGGGAACATTGATGAGGGAGCGGTCCCGCTGGGGACTTGTTGTGCGACTGCTTGACGGTGAGGACTGCTGGCTCAGCATAGGCGAGCTGGCTGGTGGCACTTGATGGTCCACGCTCTGCGGCTGCTGCTGCGGCGCGGGCACTTGGTGGGGCGGTGGTGGAGGGTAGTGACGCATCGTCCACCCCGTGTTCTGGTGACCGACAATGGCACTGGTGTCCGCTGGAATGGTGATGTTCGACTGCATCAGATGCGGCATGCCCTCCACACTGATCTGGTGTGTGCCGTCAGAGCCGGGCAGGAGCTGCATATCAGGCGGAATATGTGGTTATCTGTCTGCTTTGATTCGGTCATTCATGTAAACTTACCTTGGGAAAGTGCTGGGGAAATATCATGGGTATGTTACCCTGCAGCACCTGCACCATCTGCGGGTGCTGCGGATGCGGTGGCGGCTGTTGCGCCTGCATCTGATGGATCACATGCTGTTGCTGCTGCTGCTGCTGCTGGAGAATCATATCGTGGGGAGATGGCGGTAGCGGGTGCGACGGCGCTGGCGGCGTCTGCGACTGCAGTGGCTCCATCTGCGCCTGCGGCAAAAACCTCTCCATCACCAGCTTGTTCTCTTTGATCTTGGCCAGTATGGCAAAGATCTTCTTCTGCTCGTCCATGGAGAAAACGGGGTGGATGGCCGCCATGGTATACACCAGCAGCAGCTCGAGCAGCGTGTCCTGGTCGTTGATGCAGCTGAAGTCGCACTCGCCCCAGCACTCCAGAGTACGGAAGATCTCGCTCACGCAATTGCGGTTACAGGCACGGATGAGCGCCAGGTAAAGAGCCATCTTGCGCCGGATCTTGCGGTCGGTGGGGTCGCCCTTCTGACAGGTGAGCATATCCGCCGCCAGCTCGTGCGGATTGTTCGCCCGCAGCTCCATGCCGCGGAGCGTCTCCGAGTCACACCTGCCCTGCTCCTCCAGCAGAGTGCCCAGGAAGCGCAGCTCGAACGGCAGGCAGGCGGTGAGCAGAGCGTACATCGTTTCGATGCGATTGTAGCTCTCGAGTTTCTCAAACCACAGCAGGACGTCCTGTTTGCAAATCATTTCCAGTTTTCCAGTGTTTCAGCTTGCGATCCCAAGTCCGTGTGTGATCCTGCATCTACTTCGCGCCTCGCTGTGGATCGCCGATTTCCCTGCTCTGCGAGCCCGAGAGTGTGTTTCCGTGTGTAGCTGTGTGAGTATGTGAGTGCTCTAGTTACGTGTGGTGGGTGCAAAGGCACAACAACAACCACAACAACGGCGGCGGAATATCGTTAGGTGGCAGCAGCTGCTGCTGCACCACAGCCGCAGTCGACGAGCGCTGGCTGGGATCCGCGCCTGGACACGGGCCAGCTTCCCGGGCGCTGCTAATTGGCTTTTCACTGCCCGTCCCTCTGAATCGCTCGCTTTTTCGCCCCGTTTCTGCCGTTACTACTGCTCACAAAGGCTGCCAACAACTACAACTAGTCGCGTATATTTTGCGCGTTAGCGGGAGGAGACGAAGGCGACGGCGACGTTTGTATCGGCGCGGGCGGCGGAGGACGGGGGGCTGCACCACATTGGCCAGGCACTCGCTACTTTGCTACTTTAGACTCGCTGATGGGCCGCTGTTATTTGGGAGACTCGCCGCTGCCAAAAATTCTGCAATTTCCGCGATATTTGTCGCACCGCGCGCACTCTTCGAGGATAGTTTATGCAACGCTTAAGCTCGGGGCCTCGCGGTGTGTGTCACTTAAGGGGCACTTTAATTATTTACTTTGCATTGTATGCACTCTTGTCAAATTTTCTATTTCTGCTAGTGCTGTGCGGTGCTGCCGATTTGGATTTTTTCCCGTCAAAACTGGCTTTTTTTGAAGGCTAAAATTTTGTGAATTGCGGGAATTGTGAAAAGCGGTAATTCTGGTTTTTATCGATAGTTCGATACTTTCGCACAGAGGGTATTCTGTTAGGTTACGCTCACCCCGTGTCAAGTTACACTCTCTCTCTCTCCGATCTGTGTATTTCTACATGAGAATTCGACGTCAAACATCTCCAAACATGAGAATTCGACCCCAAACATCTGTAAGCGTGTAGAACAGTTCTGTAAGCGTGTAGAACCGTTCTGTAACCGTGTCAAATGCAAACTAATCTGCAGACGCGTAACAGAAAAATGTAAAACTACGTCCAGGAAGAGGGAACTGCGGGGCTGGCCAAATAGGGAGGATCCTAAGGAATAATATTTGTATTCAGCAGAATTCCAAATTATGTTTATGTTTATCTAGTCATTTGTTTATACGAAATGATCTCAGTTATCAGTTTTCTAAGTTTGATTTTCGAGGCAATGCGAACAAATATTTTTTATATTTGTGTACAACCCTAACTATTAATATTAATAATATTTACATTGTTTAAATTTTGTAAAACATCGATGAACCCTACATCCATATCGATGTTTTTGCACCTCCATTGTTTTTTTTTTTTTTTTTTTTTTGTTGTTTGAATGAGACCAGGTTGCAGGTTCATAAAAAACCTAAATTAAAAAGTGCCAAAAAAGGCAGTAATTTTTCAATTTTTTTCAGCTTATCGTTTTTTGTTTTCAAAGTTAAAAGTTACGTCACAACAGAAAAAATATTTTGTACATTGTATGACGATGAAAATTACTTATTTTGCCTACTTTTTAAAAACATAGCGATCAAATAGAATATAATTATAATAGTTTACAGTATGCCTTCTTAGAAATTTTATTCACCAGCACTTTTTCTTTTGCTAAGGTCTTAATTTTTTTTTCAAGTCACCCGCAACACATTGGAGCGCTATCGATAGTATCGATGTTAGCATGTTATTATCGAGACCGAAAAGCCTGGCAAAGCTGGCTTGAGACTTGGTAGTCCGGCAACGGTGGTTGCTTGACTATGACGTAGCCCTGGCAGTTCATTTCTGGTAGTTCCTTCGTTAAGTCAGGGCTGCAAACATAAGTTTTGTACTCATGAGCTTTTTACAGGTGTTGTTTGGCGGGACTTTGAAATAAATGTTGATTCACAAACCTCCGCTAACAACAAATAAAATAAACAAGAATAGTGAAAGAAATTTGATTAGGTTTTGCTTGTAAAACCTAAGAATTAAAGGAGAATAACTATAAAATTTGTGGGGATTTTAATTATAAAAAACAATATAAATAAATTCAGGAGTTGCAGAAACTAGACAGCTAAGTGTGTGGCATTGAGTAAATAAGCTTGTTCCAGAAGTTCGGGTTGTTCCTGTCCAGATAAGTGTTTAGGACCATGTAGGTCCGCAGCTCGCTGTCCAGGTCATCGAAGTTTTTCACGTCTGGATAGAGGACGACGATGAGTCGCTTGCAGCGATCCTTGGAGGTGGCGTGCAGGGCCAGGCGGAACTCGAGGCGACCCCAGCTGGACTTGAGGAAGTTGTCCGTCATCAGGATGATGATGCGACGGGAGTCCTTGACCGACTGGCTGATACACTCGGGAATGGGGGCACCCACCAGCCAGTCGCGCAGGTAGAAGCAAAGCCGGAATTTGTGCTTGCCCTGCTCCAGCCGCTGCACAAACTCCTCTATGAGCTCCTCGTCCTTGTGGCAGAAGGCTAGGAATGCATCGTACCTCTTGTCCTGGTCCAGATCCCGTCGCGCCGCCAGGCTGAGGCATATTTCGTGCTCGTAAAACCAGATCAGGATGGGCTGCCTGAAGCAAATGAAGACGTTGATCGACGAGGCCACGACCAGCATGGAGGCGGCGAGGGTGGCATAGTAGACGAAGGCGGAGGGACATATGTCGCTCTCCTCGGTCTCGATGAGGGGTTGCCCGGAGTCTGCACAGACAACCAACGACGTGTCTCCAATGTACTTGGCTTGCCGCTTAACAAACTCCAAAAAGTCCAACTGTTCGCAGCCGCAACTCCAGGGATTGCCGGAGAGCAACAGCTCCAGCTGCGAGGAGTTCATCTTGTTGTCGAAAAACTCCCTTGTGCGACCACTTAGTACTGAAATTCCATTGTTTCGAATATCCAGGAACACCAAGTCTTCCGGCAGCTGATCGATATTGGTCAGTCGATTGTCGGCCACATGGAGGCGTGTCACACTGGAGAAACCCGGCAGGGAGATCGAGGGCAGTTCCTGGAGGGAATTTCCCTCAAAATATAGAGTTATTCGGCCAACTGTTGGTGTAGGCAACGGAGGTACTTCCAGCAGACCCTTGGACCTGCAGTCGATGACGATGGTCCGATCGTTGGAGCTCTGGTCCAGGCAGCAAATGCAGGCCTCAGGACATTCTCCACTGGAAATGACACCACTGCGGTTCAGGCTCGTCGCGTACTCTTCCGGTTCCCTCTCCCGCAGGAATGATAGGAAGGATTTCGTACTGCAATCGCTTTCCCAAGGATTTCCAGCTAGCTTTATCTCCGTTATTCTCCCGCGAAACCTCATAAAGCCCACAATGTCATCGTCGAGAGTCTTCAGGGAATTGTTTCGCAGATCCAGATAGGTGAGGTTCTCGGGGAGCAAGTGATGTGGGAATTCGGTTAGACGATTGTTCTGGACATGCAGCTGCTGGATCGAAGCATGTCCCGGCATAACCAGGAATGGAGGTTCGCTGAGTTTTGTTAATTCGTTGCCGTCGATCATTAAAGTCGTGTTGTACTGGATCGAGTTGGGCAGAATGGGATAGAACTCAAGGAACATTTCCCTGCAATTAATTATGAATTGTCCCGATTCGCGGTCGACGCAACACTCGCACCTATAGGGACACGGGGCGTTGAGGTGGTACATAATCATCTCATCGTATTCAGCTGAAAATATCCACATAAGCCTGTGCAAATCTTCCATTAGCTTGAGGTTTACATAAATTTCGCCGCTGCCCATGGAGGTTACTATCGCGTCTTCATCTGCTTCATAGTACAACTTGTCGGGGTGAAGCTCAAAGAATTCGATTAGGAAAGCAGCTGCTCCTGCTGTTGTCTTATCCATTATTTCCAATATAGGATAGAAGTTGTCCTTTAAAATGCGTATAGTTTTCATCTTTCTCCAACGAAACTCTAAGAGATGCAGTTCGTCGCAGTAGAAAGTCCATTTGTTGCCAAACTGCTTGAAATGCGTGAGGTTTGCCACGTACTCAAGGACCTCTGTGTCTAAAGAGCCTATCTGGTTATTACTTATATCCAGATCGTCAAGATCAGCAGGCAGTTGCCTGACACTGAGGCTAGTTAGTTCGTTTTGTGACACATTTAGCCGCTTTACGTTATTATAGCCTCGCAACGTGGTACGAGGCAATTTGGTGAGATAGTTTCCTTGAAGGAGCAGAGAAGTGGTTCCCGCGATAGGAACTGGCAAGGACGGAACTACGAATAGAGATACCTGTGAGCAGTTGATTTCGAACTCACGATTGTTCCGATTATATAGGCACTTGCACCTAGAAGGACAGGGTATGCCATTTGTCCCGACGCGGAATACACATATCTCATCCCCTGTCCGACATATGAAGGCGGTTAGGTTCTTAGAAGGTAAGTACCTATCGACTTCAATGGTCTCGAGTTTAGAGAATGGGCTGAAGCCTTGCAAGTCCACTTCATCCTCAGTGTTTATTATTATATCTTTTAGAGTCTGTCGAAGTACATTTGACCTGAAAGAAACCCTTTTGTGTTTGCCATTACTTAGAGATATTTGTGAGTATACTCACTCTAAAAACGATAGATCTTTCAGGGTGACGTGGTTTAAAATTAACAATTCCAAGTTTAGCATATTATCGAACATTTTTGCATTCAAATTTTCCACTTTTAGGCCAGCAAACGCCAGACTTGTTAGTTTCACTTTGCCTGTAAAAGTGTGGTCCTCTATATGAAAACTCAATTGCCTTGTGGGAATTGAAGAAACAATTGCAATCTGCTGCAGGTTGTCTTCGCTCTTCCGTACGTAATCATTTGCTACTGCTGAATTCACCGAACTGTCAGATAAATAGCGTACAGTCAACTTTTCGGGTCCAAGTGCATATGTAATGTCACGCTCTTCTACTTTCAAGGAAGGCGACTCAACATTGTAGCCTGTGATGTCCTTAACACCAAGCTTTCGCAGATAAAACTTGCCAGGACGAAATCTGACATCGTCAGCACTGGGAATTCCGGACACAGAAACTCTCACTAGTTCTATATCGGTTTCGTTCGAGAGTTTGTAAATATTCCACTCGCGAAAAACGGGATTTGTCCAAGTAAATTTCAAAACTAGAAAAACCTCCATTATTTGATAATCATCAGTGGTTAGAATATTATTCGAAACCGAACACGTTCTGTTCCTGCAGGCTCCACAGTAGATTTCACAATAATCCTCCCTGATCCTAATGCCATTTATATATGAGTATTTAAAGAGAACTAGGATAAGTATTAATTTTGACGACATAACAAGATCCATTCTCGTTGGAACTTAGATGTGAACTAAATTGAATAATTAAGTTCTTTGGAGAGTAGTGCCAAGCATGCTGCTGTGGGCGCAGCTATATAAGTAAATTACTTCCGATATGGTTACCAAGGGACTCATAAAATTATACAGCTAATCAGCAAAAAGAGCTGCAATAGTTTTCTGTTTACTTTAAATTGTACATTTTTTCCGGGAAAACCTAAAGTTTGGACTTGGAAGTAGGGCCAGAAGCACACAATCCTCAAGTAAAATCGAGGAGAACAGCTATTTACGAAAAACTGTGACGTAGCCATTGCTATGTACCCATAATTAGGGTAATTTTGTTATCAAATATTTGTTTATTTATTTATTTATAAAGAAAAATAGCAATGAAATAGCCATAATCTTAGAAATGTGAGTCATTGTTTTATAGTAATGTTTATTATTTATATAGATTGACAATACTTAGTTTAGTTTTAAATAAATTAGCTAGTAATAATCATGTTTATTTTCTTGTGACCACCTTTATTTTCCACTTCCATTCGGAAAGGAGTTTCCGCTAGCTCGAATCTTGTTCAGAATTTTCCTCACATCCTGGCCAGGCATTTTCCTCGCCCGAAATCACTTCGGGACCCCGCCTCACCTAGGCTGTCAGGGCTCCGATGGCCACATGCCGTGGCAATTGATGTCAAATTTATAACGACAAATACTCGAAAAGTTTGCCACGTAGCCCCAACACACAAACACACACACTCGACCGCCGCAGTGGCCAGACATGCCACCTCCTCATCGCATCCCCCCGAGGTGGTGCAACCCCTTCGGCAGCCTCCCCCCGCCCCGTGGGTTGTTCACATTTCGAGCATCATTATTGCTTTTTGATTTTTCGGTGTGAATTTGTTGAGCAGCAGACTGTGCGATTTCGGGTTGCCCCAAGATGAATTATGGCCGGCAGATCCAGGCTCTTGGCTGGAACCGTGCCCAGGACATAACGCTCCACCGGCAGCTGGGAGTCCCTTTCGACGGAGGGAACATATTAATGCAATTTTATTTAAATTATGCTACATTTATGCCTCTTGTTCGCTTTGATATATTTGTTTTTTATTCGCCGCCATGGCCAGGACAATGGGGCGGAGAGGCGAAGGAAACGGCCATCGGAACTGGCCTCCTTATTGTCCCTTTTGGTGCATTCCACAGTGCCTTGTCTGCAAAGTTTTGTGCATTTATTTATGGCCATCAAACCGTTTACGCCAGCTGATAATTTTAAATGTTAATTAGACCCCGGCCCCGGCTCGTCCAATTATTAAAGATTTAATGGATGGCAAATAAATTTGCAGCTTCGCAGGAAGGATGAATTAAATACAAATTGATATATTAATATTAATAATTAAATTGCAGTAATGCGTAATCAATTGTCAATGAGTTGCAATTATGCAGGACACAGTTTGCGGGAATGATAGCCCGGGAAGTTGGGAGCTCGGATTCAAAAATTAGTGATATTAAAGTGGAAACCACACCTTTGTGTATTCCTCGGTGTTAATTTAATCCTGTTGGAAAAAAAGTTCATTTAAATTGTTTCAGAAAATAATAAGAATGAAACTGGTGGATTGTTATTAAGTAATGCAAACAAAACAATATAAATAATATATTGCAAGCCATTTTAAATATGCAAAGGCAGAAAGAAAAACATTTACTTTAAAACAAGTATTATAATGGTTTACTTTGAACAATGTTAAAAGGATAAAACACACTTAAAGCCATGTGAGCCAACGCCCTGAAATAAAAATGGAGACGGTTCCCCATTTCCCATTTTTAAATTCGACAAATTTGGCAAGCAAACGAGCATTAATTATTCGTGTGAATAACTCTGGCAGGACCTTCCGTGCGATGCCGAAGCCATTAGGTGCAGACTGAAGCAGAAGAATGCCTCCAGGTACATTGAGATTGCTTAATTTTATTCGCACTCGCATTGAAAATCACTCCGAATTGTTTGCGGACATTCTTTTGGGATGAGTTCGGGCCCAGAGCACCTACAGGAGAGGGGGAGGGGGGCGGGAACTTTGCAATTATGGCCAAGGAATAGGAATTCCCGTCGAGCCGTCAAAACCGGAAATGGCAAAGTGGCAAAGCGCAAAGCGGAAATGGCAGGCACAACACACAACGCACAAGCGCAACAGAAAAATGCAAATTTTCACGAAAAGGAAATTATAAAAATATTTGTCGGGCCACCATAGCCCCTCCCCCACTCCCCCTCCCCCTGCCTCGCTGGAAAAATAGCAAAAGAATTTTTGCACGTGGATCGTCCTTGTTATTGCAAGGGGCTGTCTGAAGTCCACTCGAAGCGAAGGTCCCACAACTCAAGTGCTCCGTCGTCTGGGGCAAGTTTTTATATTATTTTTTTTATATTTTTTTTCCGCCACTATATAACAAATAACAAGTAGCTGGATATATATACAAATATATATGTATGCAGCCCAGATATAAATGGCTGTGCGGGGAAGTAAATTTATGCACTGGCAAGTGAAAGGTGGAGTTCATATTTTAGCCATAGCCAGCGAGCGATTTCAACTTTAATTATTTTTACAGGTGCAATTTATTTACATGAATTTCAATCTCCGCACCGGGGTATAAATTACCATAAACATCTCCTGTATGAATACGGGAGGATATATGGGCTCTACTGCATATTTTTTCTCCTTTTTTTTGTTGTAGCCTGGGCTTTTTCCATGATGAATATTTAATGCAGGAGGGAAAGGGGAGGGGAGAGCTACTCGAAACGTCAGATACAGCGAAACAGCAAAGCGAGCATTACAAACAAAGGCTTGTTCCAGACTTATTTTCCGAGGCTTTTTCGGAAATCATAAATGCAGCAACACAGACACACACACACGCACGGGCTGGGTGTGTGTGTGTGGCAGTGAGTGTGCGGATGCACAGGTGAAAAGTCAGAGAAAGTCAAATTAATTCCACTTAATTTGTTTTAACCACAAAAGCCAGAGTATCGAATGCCAAATGGCTGTCAGTTCGGCGGCAGCTACTGTGCAATTTTCGCACAGCCAGCGAGCAAAGTTATAGCCATAGAATGCCATTTCAAAATTGTTTAATTTAAACTGAAAGTTGCAAATTATAAACCCTTCATTAGAACTAAACATAAAGTTCGAATTCCACTTAAAAGCATTTCATTAAAACTAAATAGTTTTGCATTTAAGTTTTGCTTCGAAAAAAATGTAAACATTACAGCGGCATTTAAATTTCGTAACATTTTACTTGTTACAGTGCTCTGTCCTTAGAACTGTTAAGTTACATTTCAGAGCTTTTCATTAACAGTAAGGACTTCCTGTTAGTTTTAACATAGCGTTAAACTCCCCGCATTTTAGGGCTTTTCATTAACAGTAAGGACTTCCTGTTAGTTTTAACATAGCGTTAAACTCCCCCCTGTTCGCTGTTAATAACATAACATTTATGTTGATTAACATCAGGACAATATCCTGAAAGCTTCACAAGAATAATGGTAAATTTCCCCTGTAAAAAGCTTCAAATCGTGAAAACTTTCAAGCTTATTTACGCAAAGCTTTGGCCGCCAGCTACCCGCATTTTTTGGAATTTAGAAAACTCGCTTTCTGAGCTCTGATTGGCCGAAGCCGCCTTATAAAAGGCAAGGCCATGTCCAATTAAAGTTCAGTTGGGCTTTGGGAGCGTTAAAAGGATGCTGCCTCAAGGATGTGCCGGACTATGGAAGCCAGTGATGGGTAAAATTAAATTTATTTAGGCTAAGAAAATTATATGTAATAAAATGTTTAATCTTGTTAAGGTGTGCTTTATTGAGGGTGGAATACATCAAAGGACATATGTAGCTTGTTTTTTTTTAATACCTTTATTTAGGTATTTAGAAAACACTCTGTCTTAAAATATATATACTAATATTTTAATTTTTTAGTACACAACTGCTGGGTATAAACATTTTGACGCAAAAGAATTGAAGAGTCCTGTCCTGATTTTATCATCTTGAAAAAGTTATGATTGTGAGACGAAAGTAATGTTTACGGTTCCCTGTTTCCTAATATTTGAATAAGAATTTAGGATTATAAAATATACAGCCAAACGCGTAGTAGTTTTCGTAATTTTTAAACCTAGTTACTTAGAATATAATATGCAGTGTATTGTAATTTTAGTCAATTAATTGCAGGTCAGTAAAGGAGGCATTTCCCACTCTAAAATTCAAATAAATTATTAATTAGCACGAGCAGACGAGTCGAACAGGCCATGTCCGACAAATACTAATATTATTACTGATTTACTTCAAAATCACTAAAGGTTACATCTGTAAAATTGTCAAAAATGCAACAAATTTTGAAATTTTCCAATTTTAAGGTCCGTCCTGATTTATTAACTTAAATAAAACCGAAAGAGAGAAGCTTTCGGAATATAATTTAATTCATTTTTGACTAAACTATGATCTATTTAAGATTAAGGCCCTTAGTCTAGGGCCCTTAGTTCAGGGTTTTAGCTGAATTTGCTATATAATATTTCATATTTGTATTTCTTAACATATAAGAATTTAATTTAATGTTAATTCTATCATAAAAAAGGACTCATGTGCAATGCATAAATACCTTTCATTATTTACTATTTTGTTTAAGTAAACCCCAAATCATTCGTTTTTGTATACCCTTATAGGGTGTTATAATTTTAGTCAGAAGCTTATAAGGTAACGAAGGAGTCATTTCCGACCCTATAAATCATATATATTCTTGATCAGCATCGCAAGCCCTGTCGATCTGGCCATGTCCGGTCAAAAAATAATTTTTCGAAAAATTTTCCATTTTTTCAAAAAAAGATAAGGGGTTACATCATTAAAATTTTCAAAAATTGATAAAAAATTTTATTTCCTTAAATTTTAAATTAAGTATGCAGATTTATAAATCTGACAAAAACTAACATAGGAAAGCTTGCCGAATTAAAAATAATGCATTTTTGGCTGAGTTATGAATTTTTTAAAATTTGATTTGATGAAGAAATATACACAAATATCGACTGAAAAAATGGTATTTTAATTTCTGTCAAAAGCTTGAAACTCCGTGAAGGAGTCATTTTCGACTCTATAAATCATATATATTCTTGATCAGCATCAACCGCCGAGTCTATCTAGCCATGTCCGGTTAAAAAATAATTTTTCGAAAAATGTTCCATTTTTTCAAAAAAAGATAAGGGGTTACATCATTAAAATTTTCAAAAATTGGCAAAATTTTTAATTTTTTTGAATTAAAAATCGAGTATGCAGATTTATAAACCTGACAAAAACTAACATAGGAAAGCTTTCCGAATTGGATTTAAAGCCTCTTTGGTTTAGTTATGATCGATTAACTGCGAGGGTATACATACTTCGGTTTACCTAAGTTTGCTTCCTTTCTTGTTAACTATAATAACAAAGCGATTTCAACAAGTTTGCAATTTGACTTTATTTGGGAATATAAGCAAAAGAGTAATTAATGCATTGCTTAAAGCGAGTTAACCCAATTTAAAATCTAATAATAATAATTTTATTGAAAATGTCTTTGGCCAGATTGCTAGTTTTCATTGCTCCCAGAGCAACCGTCACGACTTGGGGCAATCATTTATTTCACCCCTTTTATTACGTCTAAGTAATGTCTTCGGGGGAATCGTCACCCTCCACTGGCTCGCGACCGCAACCTCACTCAAAAACTCCAATTACGACCTAATTAACAGTGCCTAATTACACCCGGCCACGCCCACTTGCAGCCACCTCCCCCTGGGAGGACCCACCCGATAACCTTAAACGCATTTCTCAGTTGCAGTTCACCAGAGTCATGTGAAAATTAAATGCTACGCGAATTTTCCCATCCTTTTTTATATTCGCCCAATTTGGCAAAGTGGGGGGAGTGCGGGAAAAGCAGATTCCGAGGAGGGGGGAGGGGGGGAGAACTCCTCGAGGCTGGAAACAATTTATTGGAAATGCAATTGAAAATGCAGCAGGCGTGTCGAGGTCGATTTAGAAAAATGCCAGCCATCGAAATGCTTTGAACTTGCGGCAATAAATTTCTCGATTCTGCCAGGCCATAAAACGTCCAAAAAAAGGAATAAAAATCCTAATGAAGAGCCAGGGCCGAAGCCAGAGCCTACAAATTGTATTAAAACTTGTACGCTCCTCAGCACTCGAGAGCGTTTCCCCTCTGTGGCCGCATTTTCATTGGCAAATCACTCACGTAACTTTCCATTCCGCAAAAAGATAGTTGCGCCAAAGAGCCGGAAAAGTTGACTACATCTGAACTTTAACCCCGTCCCGTTTGATGTGCCTGGCCGAGGAGAACATTAAACTATCCCACAACTAAGTGGACTAATTCCTGTTTTCAACTTATTTACTCTTTTCCATTTCCATCTCGGACATCCATCTCCACGACAGGACTCGCTCGGCAACAGGCCGTTTAACGCCCATTTCGGCCTTCGTCCTGGGTCCTTCGGAGGCCCCCGAGCATATGCTACAAATAATTTGTTATTCAATACGAAACACGAAAAAGTACACAAAGCGGCAAACGAGCTTCAACAATTCAACACACACTGGACATTTAGTAAATTGGCTAACAACTTTTTCTTCGCCTCCCCCCGGTTTCCCGACGCCTTTTTATTGTTGTGGTTGTTGTTACGTGATTTTCCTGTGAGACTGTGTGTGTGTGCGGGGCTTGGACAACATGTTGTCCCGTGTCCTGTGCCATATGCTTGACCACAGGCAGGGATAACAAGAGCACCGCCCAAAACAAGAAAAAGGATCCACCGGACAGATGTCACGAAGGATTTCCAGACTGGTTGAAGATTGAAGAGGTTACGGGGCTAAGGTGGCCTGAAAGGATATGTCGCGACCAATTAATGGAGGAATTATCTATAATATCTGAATAATATATTATATTAACTAAAGGTTTGTGAAGGGATTATCTATCTTTTCAGGGATTTTATCTTTTTCAGAGCGTTATTAAGTGAATAGAATGCATTTATGGGCATTAAGTGTCTTTATCCCGGATTTCATTCAAGCAAAAAGGTATTAAATGTCTTGGAATATGTATACATTTTTGTATATTTTATTAACACAGAGTATTTGCAAACAAGGACCAAGTAAAAATGTTAAAACCTCACCCAATAAAGTACATGTTTAATGCAGATACGTAAATGTTTGCAAGTAAGCTTTGTCTTTACCAAATAAAATATATATTTATTAAGGCAAAGGTAGATGCAGACTTTGGTCATTGAATAAACTATTTGGCTTATCAAACAATTGTCCAACTTAGTGGCAATCAACTGGCTCTCATCAAGTCAGATTTGAGGCATGTCCTGCTGGTTTTCCTTATCCTTTTTTTCTGCTTGGCCATATAGCGCCACTTACAGTTATGCCTCATGTTTATTCTCCGCACTGCCATCGACCAGATTGTCTCCTTAGTTCTTTGCAGCTTCTGGTTGTGCCTTTGTTTACGCTATGGCCACTTGAGCTGCTTTTATTTTATTGAAGATTTGTATCAGAATGTCAACAGGAGGGCATGTCAACGACAAAAGTAACAACAACATCGACAAGGAGTGCCCAGGAAAGATGCAGAAGTTGCTCTTTTGATGTGGGTTGTGTGTCTCGAGTCCTTTTCTCCCCCTCCTGGTTTTTTTTTTTGTGTTTTCCTAGCATTTCAGCAAATAAAATGTTTGCTTAAAAAATTGCAGACATGCATTGCCAGTGTCCCTGTCTCCTCGCATTTTCCTCTCCCATTTCCGTCGCAGGTCCTCCGCTTAAGTTGAAAATGTTGAAATGCTCATTTCAAGCAAGCTTGCCATTCTCCGTTTTCTGGGAATTTTCGGGCAGTCAGGAATTTACTGCAGTCACGACTCCGGCCTGACACAAATACATTTAAAAATGTGCTAACATATGTACGCTGCCATCCCGGAGCTCACATATTTCTCCGCCATCCGCCGCGTTGACAGGACCCCTCCTTATCACGCATCCTCCAGGAGTGGAATGTAACGACAGTTGGCAGTTCAGTTCGGATAATGCAGGCAGCGCCAGGAGCAGCTGGGCTAATCCGAGAGTGCGTGAAGATAATCTGCTACACAACTCCGATTTCACTTGAAAGCGGCTCTCGGGTTAAGTAAGTCCAGCCAAGTCAATGGTAATGCCAAAGAATATTTACTCTCGAACTCTTTCGATGTCCTTAATGCAGTTAATCGAATTCCCTGGAAAACAAAGCTACCTGAAGGCTAAAGCCCACCATGTGAGATGTGAAATATTTAATATACTTCGTCCTTGTGCTCCCATTCGGTTCTTCAGTTCGACGCCATCAACATCAAATCATCACAAGCACAAATTCAATTACTCAACACTGGGGCAACATTTGTGGGGCTGCCAAAGGATCCTAACAGGGGGGCTGAACGTGTCCTGGGAGTGACATTAATGCGATTCCGGCGACTGTCAATCATATTAGTATTTCCAAAGCAATTGCCAAAATAATGCTCTCGACTCTTGTTTTTTCTGGCACTTTATTTTTATTTACTCGCTCTTTGAAGAGCCACCCGTCGCTCAATTTGCAATTTAATCGATTGCCTCTAAAAATCTACAAATAAATTGCCCCGAATATTTCTGTTTGCCTGTAAAGTTCTAAAAGTTCTGAAAGGGAAAATGTATTTCGGCTATATATAGACGTTATATATTTAAGCAAAAACCAAACAAACTCAAATTTATGCTAGGCATTTTAATGGATTCTATTAAAAATATCAATTTTATAGTTCCCGGAATGGAGAAATATATTAGTGAAGAATATATTTAATAGGATGCCATATAAATCACTGCGGATTTGAAAGCACTTAGCACGATGTCAAAAAGTATACCTCAAACTAGAGCTGAAGTATCAATACTATCTATATATAATAAATAACTCTTTTATAATATTTTATGGTCTATTTTCTTAATGAAAATATAATAAAATTAATGTAGGAATAAAATACAGAGCTCAAATATCAGTGTTTTTAATTATTATTATTACATTAAACCCAATATTATAACTTTATATTCAGTGATATAGGTACTGAATATAAAATTATATATTAATAATAGTAATAGTATCATTAGTATCCGCGAAGATATCGAAAAACATCAACAACTATTATATAAAAAATTGTGGCAAGAAAATTAAGATCTATTATGATGAAACCATCCTAAAAATAATTAATATAAATATTGAAATTACCATTTATAATTTTTTAAATTTGTATCAGATAGAAATAAAGAAAAAATTTGTATTCTTCCCTGATTAAACTAAATTTAAATATTAAAGTAATATATAATGTAAAGAATATCCGTTTTTTTGTACATTTAAATGGTTTCGAACGATTTGCGAACCTGCCTACGTTACCTATCCCATAAATAACACCCTTGACACACTCATTAACACCCCCGCTCCCCGCGGCCTCCGTATCCAATTGGCCCTCCCGAATCCCGAAATACAAACAGCATCGCTTTCAACATTTTCCAAAAAGAAACGAAACGAAATGAAATCGAATGTCGAGCGTTTGTCGGACAGATTAAAAATACAATTTACGGCAAATCAATTGCGGCTAACATGGCAACGGCGGGGGAGGGCGGGCCAACAAAAAAGGCAAACATTAAAATGGCCACCGCAAGGAAAACGGTTGGAGCAAAAAATGAAAAGCAAACAAAGGACGGCGACCGAATGCCGGAAAATCGAAAGCTGAAAGGCAACACTCAGGGAGCCCGCAAAACAGGCGGAAAAGAAAGGACGACAACAATAAGGTTGGCGATGGCAACAGCTGCTGGCATAAATTTGTATAAATAATAAACAATTTACGCTTTGGAACGAACGGCTACGGCTCCTGGTCCAACTGTGGCATCTGCTAGTCATCCGCCTGCAAGTGCAGCAGATCCTGCAGATCCTCCAGCTCATGTGTCTTCTCTTCCAGACTTTCTCGCAGCTTTGCTGAGTGCTCCTGCTCCAGATTTCCTTCTAGCTCTGCTGACTGATCGGGTTCCAAATTTTCCTGCAGCTCCAATGACTCCTTCAAGGGATTTTCCATCTTCTGTTGCTCATTTGACGGCTTGTTCCTGGAGATCGTGGAGTTTCGCACTTGAAGCTCAAAGGCTCGAACGGCTAGGAGACGCTGCTTCCTGGTCAGCTGGCTAAAGTAAATGGCTCCCATCAGGTAGCTGCGCATATCCTGCACGTAATTTATCAAGTATTCAGCGCTCTCGGGAACGGGCAGGACGTTGAGAACCTCACCCAGTGAGTCCTTAATCCTGGCGGGGCACACCACCTCAACCACCACGCAGAGTGAGGCAAAGGCCGCCACAATGGTGATGGTCGCCATCATGCCGTACTCGCACCACACCTTGTGGCAGCACACCACGCGGACCATTCTGTGGGTGATCCGCTCGTACGTGCACCAGCCCAGCTGCATGATCAGTTCCATGACCAAGACTGTGACCAGGATCTCGATGGCAATAAAGATCCGGGGGGCACGCTGCCGGTACAGCTTCGGCAGGATGTTGCACTCCCAGATCAGCAGCAGCGTGGCCGCCAGGAAGATGGTGCCACTCACCGAAGGAGCCGGCGAGCACTGGTCCATGGGCTGGTCCACGAAGAAGGACTTGCCCCACACCTGCAGCAGGGCAGCGACTGAAATCGCCGTCTGGCTCACCATCTCGGGGTACTTGGAGAAAGTTTCCAAATCAGTTGCTCGAAAGTTGTGTGTGTGCCTCTGTATTGACTGCCTGAAATCTAGTGAACAGCTTACTTGGACCGGCGCCAACTGATAGACATATCACTTGGCAGTCGCTTTTCCCAACTGATTCATCGAATCGCAGTTGGCCGAAAAGCCACCTGATTGTTTTTCCGCCTCTCCCCGCTCGTTGGTTTTCACAGAAACATTTTTTACTGGCGGATTTAAGCCCTCTTGGCATTTAAACACGTCATAAGCCGCCCGGCCGGCTCAGCTTGGCCTTAACATTTATTGCATACTTCTGAGGCCATGTCCTGTAAAACGCATTCTGAAGTGGCGTAGGTGAAACAATATCCTGCCTCCTTAGGGTATTACTCTTAAAACGTTCATTTGGAAATAAAGATAATACTTTTTATTATCAATTTTGATATTACTTTATAGTATCTGACTAGTAATCGCAAAAAAATAGAAATAGGTTAGCAGCTATTCAAATTTTCACAGTTTCTAAGTAACCTTTGGAAATTTTCATGATAAAAATGTAATAATATATATATAATTTCTTTTTTTCAAATACATATCCCTTAATAAAATCTGAATAAACTGAACAATTACCATAAGTTAAACATACAATTCCCGATTTTATTAATATCATATTAACACATTACTTCAAAGATAATTCCCAAGCACCTAAATGTCATTTTAACTTGTAACAATTAAAAACCTAAATTCCCAATTAATTTCTTTATTTCTACAAACAATAACATAGAGTATTGCAAGTCGTACTCAAATAATTAAGAGTGTAAAATACCTCTGGAGCTTGTCTTTGTTCGTTTGGCTCTGTCGGAATTTATATTGGACACTTTCTGGTTTCGGTTTGTGTGATTTTCACTGGCCTCATAAATTATTTGATGGCAGCAAAAGAGCACAGAAAAATCAAGTTTTAGTGCGCACTTTGTGGCAGGCCCACAAGCCAGCAGACACTTAATGTGCCATCAAACAATTTGGGGCATAAGGGGCATAAGGCATAAGGCATAAGGACTCTGTGGATGTGGCATTTAAGCGTGACAAATTTCCCCGAAAGTGAGGCACTTTAAATTATCATAGCTCCGGGTGAAAGTCGAGGCTGGCCGGAGGGAGTGCTGCGACTTGAGCAAACATTGGGCCAAAGTCAATGACAAAACTTTTGGCGCAGCAATAAAAATCAACATTATTATGTTAATTGGCTGGGCCTGGGCCTGGGCCAAGCCCTTCGGCGATCCCCGGTCGGGTCAAGATTTTAATCACTAAATTAGTTTACAAAATACGCAAGTACGAGAGTTTTCCGGGAATTTTTTAACCGAGTGCCTTAGGTCAGGCACGAACAATCAGGATGCCAAAGCGCCTAAAAGCATGTGGCCCTTATTTGTCTTATGGCACGAAGGCAAAAGGTAAGTCGCCGGCTCCTTTGTTAACTGCGGAAAGTTCTCTCCCACCTGCATTCTTCTGGCTTTTTTTTACAGTCAAAAATAATAAGTAAACATTATTTATTTTAAAGGAAGCTGCCGAGCAGCTGCATGACCCCGGGCGCTTCAAAGTGGAAACAATGCCGGCAAGGATGAGGTCCTGGAAGCTGCCTTGTCATGGTCGCGGGCAGAACGTCAAAGTAATTAAACAAAAGTAATTAAGATTAGCGGACCTGGAGTAGCTCCGAGCTCTCCGACTCTCACCTCTCAACCCGCCGCCGCCATTACGCTCATTATCATTATCATAGCGCGAAAAGGTAAGGCTAATGTTAAAGGCAACAATATGAAAAGCTCCCCGACAACTTTGACGTCATTATGGCCGGCATCGCTCACGGTGTCCTTAAATATATACATCTTAATGTAAGGACTGACCCCTCTTCCGCCTCTTCCCAACCCCCGGGCTATTTGGCAAATTATTATTGTTGTGAAAAGTTTCGGCGAGCGGAGCTAATGATCTTTAAAGATTAGTTTCAAGCCATAACAGGACGCTCACCAGGAACCGGACCGGGACTGGGCAATCAGCAAAGGGGTCACGACCCCCCAGGAACAATCATCATCAGGCACTAAACTCAATCGACAGCTGACTCGCCATATTTCTCCCACGAATCCTCGCATCCTGGCATCCTCGAGCCCTGTAACCCTCGGAAGGCGTGCTTCATTAACTCCCGCACACTCGTCCTGCCGTATCAATCCCATCCTTCATTGGCTTAACTCCTGGCTATCATCAACTACGGCCAAATCCCCTCGACTCTGATTTCGGACCATTCGCCAAAGTTTTCGGCCGGGCCAAAACACAACATTCGCAGATATTCGGCCGCTTAAATTATACTTGGCGCTGGCAAAGGTTAGCAGGATCCAGGATCCAGGATCCAGCGTTGATAGGCATCGCAGCGGCCACGCACCGAACGAGATTTATTAGCATTCAAAGGGGCATTTTGGTCCGCCGCTTACCTCCCGTGTATGGGGTAATTTTTCACCAGACCAACTTTTGTTTTGATTAAATGAAGCTTAACGAGTGGACGCACAAGCCACAAACAATTGCACGGCAAGAAAAATATAATAACTTATTATAGCAGCTGAGATTTTAGTACATTTATCATGACAAATCATGGCTTAATTATACTTAAGCTTATCTTTTTGTTTTTTATTGTTGTTTAGTTAGATTTGATTCATATTTGGTGTTATTCTTAAAGTGTTTTAATGACTTCTATTGCCTTGCCATTTTCAAACCCTATTAATTGCTAAGAATACAATTTATTAACAATATTTTATAAGCTGTTTGAAACTTGTTAACAATTAAAAACAATAAAGGTATATAGAAGTTCAGTTAGTAAAGCAATAAGATGTTAAGGTTTTTACCAAGTGAAATTAATGACAATTCATATCTTTAATATATTATATTAGTATCTTAGTTAATAGTTCCCATATTTCTTAATCGTTTTTCTCAGTGCATAAGCAGCTACGTGTTACCTCAAGTCTTGGCCGAGCTCGAGGTGCTGCCAACTTAACTAATGAGCTGATTTACAGCCCAACACGTCCAGGACAAAGGCCAAGGACTGCAGTTTGCCGAAAGGTGAATGGATGCGGAGGGGGTGACGGGCATCAGGAGCCAAGGTGGGGCGAGGTCGCATGACAAATGCGCTTTCCTGTTATTTATGGTGACCGCAGGACAAGATGTTCTACGTGCGGTCATTAGGCCTGTAGGCGTTACGGCCCCTCCCCCCCGTGCACTGGCAATTTGTGCAGGTTATCGAAGTTCCACAATCGACTTTAGATTTTACGGTAAAACCACAGCTCAAATATGTTAAATTAAAAATAAAAGGGAACAATGTATAATACACTTTATACATTTATTTCGACTCCCCACCAGTCAAGGTCCTTCCAGACTTTATTTCTATTACTTTTAATAGAGAGATTTTAAGATCTAACAGTCCTAAGTTTTACTTTCTAAGGTTCTTTAAGAATGCCTTGGTTCTTGGACATACCAAAAACTCGATTAAAGAAATAGATATTCAAAGGGAGAGCTTCTTCTTATTAAATTTCCTTCAACGCCTTTTCTAAGCCGTTGTTTGGCCAGCGATTATCCCTAATTAGGCCTTGATACATACCCTTCGCAGACAATCAAGACGCCAACCTGAGCCTGAGCCCTGCTGACAAATTGTAATTGTGTGACAAACAAGCGGAAATCGGCTTAAATCTGCCGCCCCACAAAAGGAAATCCGCAGAAAGTGGCAGGCGGTTTAGGGCATGACTTCCTTTATTGAGTTATTAGCCAGGCTCGACGCTCGCTCTTGGGCCATGTGGCAAGTCAATTTGTCAGCGGGAAAAGTTTCATCAGCCGCGCTTAGTCACGATGGCTAATAAAGTGTAGACAGAGCTTTTTTTCGGGGCTGGGGCTGGGAGTCAGACCATTGACAGCCGATGGAATGCAAATTTTTATTTGGTTCCGATGACAGAACAAGTTTTAGTGTTGGTTGGCTGGCTTCCCGCCTCAATTTTCCACACATTTTCCCACTTCTAACGGCTTTCGATTCTTGTGTTAGTATGCGCTTCATTCGGAAACCTTTACGCGAGGCGCTTTCAATAAATTTTTACATTTAAAAAAATATATATTGTCCTGAAAAGGAAATGCTGCCACTGGATACTCTTTAATTTATATATTTGGAGTTCAAAAATCTTTAGTTTATTGTTTATTATATGCTATATATTTACCTAAACTTCTTCACCTTATTTGCATTCACATTTAAACAAAGTACAAATAAGAATTTAGAGTTATTCATTAAATTATTGCCTTACTTGGAAAGATATACCCAATAAAGGGTAACTAACATCTCCAAATAAATCATAGCTAAAATAAATACAACTATTTTCAAATATTTGCCAGAATAACACTCATTGAGTGGGCGAAAGAGTGAAATAAAAAGTGTAATATTCGCTAGGTGCCAAGGGGCACTTATGCGTAACATTGCGTAAGTGCAGCTGTCGGATAACAAGGCTGCGTTGTGGGTGGTGTATTTGGTGGAAAAGTGCATGCCAGCTTGGGTGTGAAAATTGCTGGAAAAACGAATGCATGCTTACAGGGGGGAGTCAGTTTTGATTTTCCATTGCCTGGCTCTTGACTTGTGAAATGGAAATGTGACGTCCTCGCTTAAAAGGCTCTAAGATAGTATATTCATGGAACTTTCGATTCTCAAAAGTATCTTTCAACCGCATGCTGTAATCTTTATTTATTACTTTAGGTAAATTTGCTATCCAGTGTAAGAGCTAGAGCATCCCAAGTATAAATCTCCGCAGACGGAAAAACTTTCTCAATAGTGTTCCCCGAACTAGTTTACCTCATTTGGACAGTCCTTAGCCCAAAGAGTAGTCTGGAAAAAGGAAAACTGTCGGGTGAAATGTGAGTGTATCTACGAATGTACAGGAAAACACGAATGAAACTTTCCATTTTCAATTTGCTGCAGACTTTAGCTAAGTACCAGAATAGGAGGAAAACATTTCTGTCCCATCGGACGGTCCCTTTCTTTTCTTCCTTTTCTATTTTTTCTCAGCAGGACTCTGTCTACTTAAAGTCTCATTGAACCGGAAGAATAACATTGAACAGCAAACAATCAGCAGTCAAAAATTTCATTGTTAGGGGCAGCAGCAAATAGCAAAACAAGTGCGGGGCAACACAAAAAAAAAATAAAAATAAACCGGAAAACTTTTGGACAAGGCGTGAAAAATACAAAAAGACTGCACAGGAGGTGAAAAAAAGAAGAAAACTTTTGCCATGGCGAGGAAACTTCACAAAGCAGCCAACAAAGTGTTGTAATGGCTGGCCAGGGGATCCCCCGTCCACCGCTTGACTTTTGACCCAACGAGGCGAATGTGTTGCAACGACCTTTGTGGCCTTCCGGCTCCGCCCTCCCCACCACTTTCTCTTCCCGCCTACCGATTTGGTCACATGCTGGCGCAACAGTCGGCCACGCCCCCTCCAAGGTCCTAGGGGGAATCCCCCCCTCACAATGAACCTGCCGGCGACGCTGCACGTACTTCCTGTGGGCGTGTGGGCACCAGGACTCCCGACGAGGACTCCCGGCCAGAGGGCAGTCTCCGTGTCTCCCGTCTAGCCTTGTCAGTTTTAATGTTTTTGGCATTGAGCGATGCCTCTGATTTGAAGGAGTTCATTAAGCTTGTTTGGCAGGGCCAACAGGGAGTTACGTCCCTGCGAGTCCCCATGTCCTCCCAAGGATATTCGTCCTCTCAGACTATATAGTCTGAGTCTTTGTTAGTCCTGCTGGAGGAAAGTTCAAAAGCAGCTTGTTGCTGTCCACTTGTATTTGGCTTTTGTTTTGCTAATTAGGCTGTAGGCCTAAAACTTAATGAAAACAAATAATGGCAGTCAGGCTATTGAAAATGGTTTTCAATTTTAAGGTATTTGCTGGCCTGATATATGTTTTTCCAGTAAGAAAATGTTCATGAAAATGTATAAAAGGTTTGCAATACATTGTATAAATTTCTAATTCCTGGGAGAAGTCTTTTTTTTTATTAGTTTTTGTTTAATTTAGAATCTTATAAACAGCAGTTTTGATTGAAATTTATACTTCATTCAATTTTAAGTAGTAAAATAAAACATTTTAATAGTAAAGCAAAGCCAATATTTAAGTAAGAAATAATAAACAATATTTGTTTATAAGATTTCTATTACAAATTGCACTCTTCGCACTTCTTTTTTTTTTTATTAAAAAGCTAAAAAGAGCAGTCACATTAATTAATAAATAACCCTCTGTTTAACCAACTCATTTTGCTAAAAAACGTAATTATTACCAGCAATTAGTTGGCCCTTTATCAGCGAAAATCCCATAAGCAGAGCGTGCAAATTGAATATCTCAAATTAATTGAATTTTTTGTAATTTTTTTGGCGAACAAAACCCACTTTTGCACTCTGGCCACCAAACTAAAGAAGAAATAAATTTAATTAACTTGTCTAATTGAAAGCTCGCCTCCAAAATGCAATATATGCTGCAATAGCAGAATTTCACCAGCTGCACAAGGGACAGAAATGTGTTTTGATTTTGCCTCTTAATTTGCCGTAATTCAATTATTTTTTAAACCAGCCCAAAATGAAGCCGAACCTCGAACCCGGCCTGGGGTTCGACAGCGAACCGCACTTGCAACTCGAACCCGGCGGGGGGTGGGAGGTGCTGCCACTTTGGGGGGTGTGGGTTGCCGGTGGAGTCTGTTAACATTTTTGTCGCGTGTTTTGCGGTCTGTTGTTGTGGTTGCGGTTGCACGCAAACTACAAGCCCCGGAACACAGCGTTCACACCGGCAGCCGACGACCGACAGCGGACGACCGGCAACCAGCCGGCAGCAGCAGCAACAGCAACAACAACAACCAATGAGCCAGCATCCCCGTCCTTTGGTTGGCTCAAAACGAAGTGCCGCTTCGGGTGGCCTCGGCCTGTTATCACTCGGCCAGCGTGGCGTATACGTAACAGCATTTTTCATTCGTTGGATTTTCTTTTGCACGGCGTTGTTGTTGCTGCTGCTGGCGGCAGAGCCGGAGCCGGGCTCTGGGGCGAGCGCCAAGTGGCGTCGGCACAATCAGTTTCGCTACGGATTCTGCACGAAGCGGACGCGTTTAACGGGAATTCGTCCTGACAACGCGAGTGAAAGGATCTCGACCGGCGAAAAGTCGTCCTGCTGGGACCCAAAACGCGTTCTTCGCCATGTGATCGGGCGATTGAATAGGATCTGCTGACTCAATTGAAGTGTTTTCTTAAAAAAGTGTAGTGTGGAAAAAGGTGGAGAAAACTGTAGAGTGGAAAAGTTGGAAATGGTTGTTCTTTTTTAACACTAAAGATATGGTATAAAATATTGAGATAGTTTTTTTCTTCTACGAATAGGAATTTTGTAAAAAAATTATACGAATGAATAATATTGATAATATTGGTCAAATTAGTATCATTTTAAATTCAAGTAAAACCGAACTTGTAACACTAATTTAACAAGTATCTCCTTTCTTCTTTTCTAAGAAAAAGTAATATAAATAAATGTCCTTAAAACTATTAAAATAATAAAATAGTTCCTGAAGTTGCAGAAATGCTGTCAAACTCAATTTTTTTCCTTTTAGATTTTTTTTTATAGTACATTACTTTAAATTTATGAAAAATGATTAAGTTAGGTGCCTTTTTATTTGAGCTTTGGTTTAATATAAATTTATTTATTATTTTTCCTAAAGACTTATATTTATTTCGTTAGTCAAAATACCGACAATCTAATTTTATATTAATTTTGTTGTGAAAAGTGATCATGATCCTTGGACCATTTCCCAATTAATATTGAGAATATATTATACAAAAAGGAAACCAAAATTGAAAGTATAAAATATTTTACGAATAGATCTAGTTAATTATCCAGTTTTTTTAGTTAAACTTATCTGACAAACTCAAATAATTTCCAAAGCTAAAAGAGAGGATTGCAGATCTAATTCGCGAATGAAAACTCTGCTTCTGTTCTAAAATATAATAGGAATTGGTTTTATAAAAATTTATATAAGTTTATATATAAATTTCTCAATTATTTACAACTCAGATTATTCTTTACTCTAAGCATTATTGTTTAAAATAAATATCTAGTTAGGTTTTAATAGATTTTTGTTCTTGATATTATCCCTTGTTTTAGAAGAAAAATCTGAAATTAGTCTAATTTCTATAATGCACCTTAGTGTCAGGCAACTAACTCTCAAATAATCGGAAGCCATTTTAAGCTAAGCCACAAGGACAATGAAGAGACACACACACACACACACACTCAACTTCGGACGTCACTTGTCAGGCACTCGAAATGGGTAAACAATTAACAGTTAACTCTGCTAATGCACATTTCATGCCAACAAAAAGTAAACAAACAGTGCCAACAACACGCACACAGAGACACTCCTCAATCTCGGAAAAATCGCAAACAAACTTATAAGCGAATAAATGAATCCGCCAGAGTTCACATTTGGGACAACTACCCAAAAAAAGAAGTTAACGAAAAAGGATAGTGCAGCAGGGATAGTTCAGTTCGGTGGCGATTGATAAAGGACTGCTGCTGCAGCAACGCACAACAGGCAAACACAACCGAAACAGCAACGCAAATATAAACAAAGAATTTAGCTTAAAAATACATTAACCCACTGCAGCCATAGAAAGTGGGGCAGTGTAGGGGGAAAAAGGACTACCGACTGCTTGAAACTTGCATACGTAATGGAGTGAGGGAAACTCTGAGAGCGTGTGTGAGTACAGTGCAGCTTAGTTGGGGTGAATTTGTGGCATAAAACCAGGGAACTTCAATGGTTTTAGTAACCATTTCGAGTGTATTATACATTGGGAAATTATTGATCAAAATATGTGTTACTGCAATAAAAGCTAATTAATAAAAACTAGAAATATAGATAAATTCATACACATTCTTTTAAAAATCCTTTGTGGCATAGAACCAGGAATCTTTAATGGTTTTACTAACTATTTCGAGTGTATTATAAATTGGGAAATTTTTGATCAAGTCAAGCTTGAAAAAGAAAGCAAGCTAATTAATAAAAATCTACTAGAAACTATAAATACAGATAAATTCATACACATTCTTTTAAAAATCCTTTCCTCACAATACATAAAAGTGTTAATAATAATTTAAAAAAATACATTTAAATATGATTGAAGCTTAACTGAGGCTCTACCACTCTGGGGTCCTTCTTTAGCAGTCTCCACTGCACTTGAGTGCGGTTGTTTTGCATTCTGGCATCGATGCAGATCAATGGCAGGACTCAGCTCCGGCAGAGCAAACAGAGCGGGTGGACGATGGGAACTCCATGCTGTCAGCTGTTCCAAAACTTTTTGTCCTCCACCAGTTCAGGGCTTATTGGCTCCTCTATTTATTTCCATCCTCTTTTGTAACCTTTTTTCTATGCTGTTTTGTGTGTTTGGATTTGGTTTGTCCTCTGCTGCAGCAACTTTACAAATTGTGCAGAGGAAAGCAAACAAAATTGCGAAAATATGAAGCTATTGATGATGATGATGATGATTGCAAAAATATGGATATTATTGGTGTGTTTCAGAGCTTGTGATCAAATGTGAAAAACTACTGATGCGTCAATTGAGTAAATATTTGTCACTATACTGAAAAGTTTAGCATAGTTTTTGTTGAATTTAATTGTAAATTAAAGATACACTTTGTAATTCAAATATACCTTTCTTGTATCAAAATTTAATTAAGGAAATCATTTAATTTAATCATTTAAAATGCAATATAATCAAATCATCTAGCTTGAGGCTAAAGATCTTATGCATTTTCTAAGAATTTTACTCTAAAACAAGAAACGAAACTAACTTCGAGAAGACAAAGTATATAAAACTACCATTTGCAATTAAATTATAGGATCGAATCGGAAATCTATCATTATTAAGCTTAAAATATTCTCATTCTTTGAACCAATTTATTTATATGACAATATTATCGACAAAATCAAAGCTTAAAAAATGCGTAACCAAGCTAAAAATGCATTAATTTTAATTCGGAAAGCTTTCCTGTGCTAGTTTTTATAAGGTTAATAAATCTGCATACTTAATTTCAAATTTAAGAAAATTAAATTTTTTTTTGATTTTTGAAAATTTTAAATTTTTGAAAAATTTTCAAAAAATTATTTTTTAACCGGACATGGCCAGGTCGACTGGGTTTTCGATGCTGATCAAGAATATATATGGTTTATAGGGTCGGAAATAACTCCTTCACGGAGTTTCAAGCTTCTGACAGAAATTAAAATACCATTTTTTCAGTCGATATTTCTGTATATTTTTATGACATTTTCATCGTCAAATCAAATTTTAAAAAACTCATACCTAAGCCAAAAATCCATTTATTTTAATTCGGAAAGCTTTCCTGTGCTGGTTTTTATTAGATTAATAATTCTGCATACTCAATTTATAATTTAAGAAAATTAAATTTTTTGCCAAATTTTGAAAATTTTAACGATGTAACCCCTTATCTTTTTTTGAAAAAAATGGAAAAATTTTTGAAAAATTATTTTTTAGCCAGACATAGCCAGATCGACAGGGCTTGCGATGCTGATCAAGAATATATATGATTTATAGGGTCGGAAATGACTTCTTCCCCGCCTTACTAGCTTCTGACTAAAAAATATATATATAAAAGTAAAGCTATTTTGAAAGTATTACATTTTATTCATACTTGTATTTATATAATAAATTCTACTCACATCTTAAAGACAAAATGTGCAAGTAAAACAAACCATTTTGGTTTTCATCTAAAATACCTTTTTCTCGTTAATATACTAAGCAGACATTTTCCGCGCCTCCTATTCCATTTTTAGAGCTGTAAAGGAAAGGTGAAATCTGACAGTGTCTGGCGAAGGAATCGCCTATGGCCACAGGACACTCCACTTAAGCTGGGTATGCCTGTCAAGGCTTATTATTGTTTTCGTTTCGCAATACCTTTTAAATAATTTTTAACTCGGCTAAACATAAAATTGTTATCGTCCACGGAAATCCCTTTAATTAGCATTACTAAAATTTGTACAAATTTGAATAGTTGTTTTTTAGCTTTGCCGTATTACACTTTTTCCACCTTGTTTATTATTTCTAAGTTGCTCCAGTTATAAGCCAATTTGTTTTGCTAAAAGTTATCATTTACAAAACGGGACAGGCCAAAAGCAAACACACACACACACTAAATAGCCTCATTAAAATTTAATTTCCTAGCATAAAAACAAAGGGAAAGCGCAAACACATAGAGAACAAGTTGCTCTCCCCCAAACAATTTATTAATTTAATTACAAACACTTTGCCAAACTCATAAAAAAGTGCATAAAATTTGTTGGACTTCTTGTTCTTGTTTCTCGTTTTTGGTGGTAAATCTGTTTTTGGTCTATGCCGGAAAAGCTTCATCATGTGTGAGCTGATGGCAGAAATTGCTTAATTTCATAAGCGAGTCACAAGGGAAAAAGTTGTGTCTCCGTTTGCGAGTGTGTTTGCCAAGCTGCGTGCGGACCCCACAAAAAACGCAGAAGCTGAAGGCGACACGCTTAAAAGCCATAAAAAATAAAAATTGTTCAAGGGAAAGTTTCGCTTCAGATGGCCTGGCCAAGAAACAGAACCGAAAAAGAGCCACGAACAGTATGTTTTGAATATATGAACCAATTTATTTTGGACTACACTTCAAGCTATCTACCCTAGTCTTGGTTTTTCAAATAAAACTTAATTTGAAACATATAAAAGAAGCAGATAATGCACCATCTAATATTTTATTAGTATTACTATTAAACTGAGCATTTCCTTAAGACTTTTGAGGCACTGTATGCCACTTTTCCTAGGGAAACTTAAGATATTACAACGTTGGCAAAAAATAAAGTTGCAAAAGTATGAAATAAAGTCGGAAAAGAGAGAGAGAGACCGAAACTTAAGATAAACAACAAATGGAAAGAGCATTTAAATTAATTGGCATAAACTTCGCTGTCTGCACATGTGTGTGGTGGAAACTCTCCCATCCTTAAGCATTTTCCGACTGTAGTGGCATTTATTTTTGAGAGCATTTTAGATAAGGAATTCCTATTTTTATGGAATCCGGTTGGGCTTTTCCCTGACTTTTAATTCTGTCTCAAGATAAACTATATAATGCTGGTACATTTATCAACCGGCCGCCAAAGGGCGCTCGAGTTCCTGCTTTCGAGGCAAATCTTTATGACTTTTCGGGTATTTCGTTGGCCCCCCTTCCCCCTCCCTTGCTGGTGGCTTAAACTTTGCTGCAACACGTGCGACCGCCTACGCAGCGGGGGCGTGGCAGGCCCGGGGCAGGCGGCTCTGTGGCATAATATTTTGCCAAACTTTATTGAATTCCCCAGCAAATCTGCATGGCATCTGTGTGCACGCGTTGAAAGTTACTAGACGGCAAACAATTGTTGGGGGAATGGAAAAACGGGGAAATCCAGTGCATTGAAAGCAAATTTATGGGCACCAAAGTCAAATGGAAAACTCGAGAATTAAGGCAGTTTTTCCTATCCCTTTTTCCTCGCTGGCAGATGGAAAATGTATCACTACGAAACGGGGGGCCAATGGAAAGTGGGAAAAACTAGTCAAGGGGCTTTAAGAAGTTTTTAGGTAACCCTTTACATATTTGTTACTATGTCCTTATATTTTTTATTTAGTAATATAATTTGGTAACTATATTATCATAGAAAGGGAGTTTTATAAATATTAAAACTGTTTCAGAAGGGATTTTATTATACCAAAAAATTGTATTTAAAAATAGCAGCAACCATTTCCAAAAATCCACTTCAAACTTGTCAATATTTACAAGCTTTTCATAAAATGCATTTACAACCTTGGCACAGAGTATCTCAAATGATAGCTTCACGAAAATAATCCCCAACAAAAAACGCTGATAACAAATATGAACATTTTGGCAAATGCCACCAGCGAAAAACTCTGATAACAAAGCCGTGTGAAAAGCGCCGAGTGAAAGCTGTTAAGCAAACAAACCCCGAGGCGGTCGGAAAACTAGAGCGACAGCGGGGCGGCTAAAAGCGAGGCGCCAGATCCGGGAGGATGCACTTTGGCCAGGAGACGAGGCCATCCTTGGGGCTCCTGGCTGTGGCTGAGTCGACCGCAACGGCAAGTTGATGTTGCCCCCGTCCTGGCATCTAATTGGGGCCCTCCTCGTGCTCGTGGCAACAGCGGGGGACTCCACCAACAAGATCATCCTGCCGCAGATACTCAACGGCGGCGGGGGCAGCGGAGGCGCTGGCGGAGTCGGAGTCGGAGGCATCGGCATCGCCGGGGGCAAGCATCCGTCCGGCTCCAAGACAGTGGTGGCGGGATTTGGTGGTCCGGGAGCGGGAGCAGGAGCAGGAGCGGGCGGAGGAGCTGTGGTTGGCAGCGGCACCGCCAACACGGTGGTCGGGAGCAATGGCGTGATTGTAGCCGGCGGCGTGGCCAATGTGCCGACCTCGAATTTAAACAGTGAGTATCTCGCATTTTCCATCTAAATGAATATTGAGCTAACCTAATAGGGCATACACTGTCGTACAATTTAATAGTTCAAGTTAAGAGTGGCAGAATATAGCTAATTTAAGCTTTAATATTCTTAAAGTATGTAATTTATAGGTATTAAATGATTATTTTCAGAGAAAATACTTGAAAAGAAGGTTGCTTGTAATTTATTGCTTTGCTTAAAATGCATTGACTTTTGATATTTACATCAAATTTGATGACTTTGTATTTCTAATTTGTATGGTTGAACCTCTGAGCTAGAAGCATTCACAATTATTTATTTAACATATTCATAATTAAATTAACATTTTCATAATGTTAATTAAATAATTGTGAATGGTAGGAAACTCGTCAAATTATTTTACAGAATGGTCTAAACTAATAAATATTATATATACAAATAGTTCAAATATTCAGGTTAAATTAATCCGCATTAACAAGAATTCCTTTACAAAATTTAACTATTGATAAATTGTTTTTAATTTATTTTATGTTAACTTTGGAAAATGATTTCTTTTCTTTTTATCAAAATTGGATAAATATATTTGCTTGATAATTAAAGCATAAGTTTTACTTCTATTTAAAATGTTTTATTCTACATATAGTTATAAATAATATCTAACTATTCAGTTGAAAATAATTCAATACCTAAATTCATATAATGAATATTTATATTAGTTGGTTTCCAATTAATTCAAACAATAAACTTTATAATGGTTTAAAACGAGGTAATAAACCATTATGAATGGGGGAACATTCCATTTGTTTACCTTTTTAAGGCATTAAGTTATTGATAGGTTTTTGTCTATTCGATAAATTTAAGTTTAAGATTCTAGGTTATTATCAACCCACTATGAACGCAATTGTGTAGGGCTGTGTAATCCCTAGTCGCGATTGCCTTTTGGCTGGCCTCTCAAACTGGCCTGATGCCGTCAATAGCACACAGATATTTTGGTCTCGTAGTCGTCCCATGGCCCCAAAGCCAATCATATTTGCACTGACAAATGGCGGGAAAGGAAGGAAAACGCAGCCAGTTTGAGGGGAAAAGAAGGACGAGCAAACGGACTCCGCGGGGCATTAGTGATACACGGCTTTATGCCAAAAATTGAGGAGCCGCAGGAGTCAGAACATGAGCAACCCTGATAAATACTGTACTACACTTTGGGAAATTTGGAAAATAAATTGTGTAAACTTTTACAGTACAAGATAAATAAGAGTACGTTTTTCTCTAATAGCTTTTTACTTTTTCTTATTTATGAATTATTTTGTGAAACTAGATTTAAAGTATTTAAGTTAAAATATAAATACCTTAATGAGGGACCTAAATCCTAAGAAGAAGCCTCTACTGCATAGGAAATCAAGACTTAATACAAAACACTTTATAAGTAATATTGAAGCCGCATACTTCTTGCTTTTCTTTTATGATTTTAAGAGTAATATTTAAATTATTGGTGACAAAAAAACGAACGTTATTATTAATTAAATTCATCTAAATTATCAACAAATTTCTCCGAGTACACACACACATTTGTGTGATGGTGAAAAGAAATCCAGAACGGTGACACAGCCTCGGGGTTAACACGCCCCCCACCCACCTCCGATCTGCCACTCAACTCCTGGCAACCCATGAAAATGCCGGCTGTCATTGTTCTCAGGTGCGGCAGCAAAAACAACAGCAATATAGCCGCTCAACTGTGCGCAAAATTCATTCAGGCAGCGCGATTTATGTCGCAACAGGCGACATCCACCGCATCATCCGCATCCTCGACTCAGAGCTCCAGCTCCATCTGCACCCAGCATCCTCCGGGTTCCCGGTGCAATCCCCCAACTGCCGATGGCCAATGCGAGCCTCATAGCCAGCGTGTTTTATGCATTGTGAGCTGTCAATTTATTCATGAGTCGAGCACCTTGGCAGTGCCAGCAAAATTGCAATATCAACTTCAATTAAGTGTTGAATATTTACTTGAAGACAGCAGTAATATTTGCATGCATGGATGCATTGTTTGGCTTTCTTTTAAGTATATTTTTTGGGGTATATAAATATTGTTATTATTCTAAAGACAGATATTTAAAGACTACAAGAGAAGGGAGTAGGTATTCTCTAACCAATAAACAAGTTAAATAAATTATTAAATATCATTTAAACCCACTGATAATTAATTTATTGTTTTATATTCTTGTGTCTCATGGTAAGACATTTTTTAAGCTTGTAACTTACTTAAAACCTTTAAAAATAGGCCATGTTATTTGTGGAAAATGCTCTTACTTGAATTTTAATCATCCCTAATTTGCTTTCTCGGAAAACTGTCATCTCTATCAAGCTTCTCATTCATTCTGTTGTTTTTCTGCCCTGCCTGCCCCCCTTGGGGGCGTGCCTGCGTGGACTTTGGGAGGCGTAGGGGGCGTGGCAGCGGATGGCTGAGACCTCAACAAAATTTATATGCAGACACGCGCTCTGGCGCGAAAATTGCAGCTGGATGAAATCCCATGATTATGCAGAGCATTTCCCCGCTCCTGGTGCCATTGCGTAAACGTTGAACGCTTGACTTGCAGCAAGGGGCAACAGTGTTTGCACTTTGCATCTATTTTTTGTCACTATGCCATGCGCTGATCACACAGGAAGAAACAATAACAGGAAACCACAGGTAGCTAAGGTACATTATGCGTCATAAAGACAGGTAAACCCACCAAAAAGTGCACCTGAAGTTCCTATGCAGGAAGTCAGTGAAACAGGATCATTGGCGGACTAATAAGCTCTATCCTTATCATTCAGATAAACGCTTTTAATATAATTTAAATATATAAAATATATATTATAATTTTTGAATTTATACCTTGCAGGGTATTATAATTAGGCAATAGCTTGTTACGATGTGAAGGAGTCATTTCCGACCCTATAAATTATATATATTCTTGATCAGCATAGAAAATTCAGTCGATCTGGCCATATCCGGTTAAAAAATAATTTTTCGAAATTTTTTCCATTTTTTTTTTTTTTTAATCGTAAAAATTGTGAAAATTTGTCAATCATTTTAATTTTCTTAAATTTTAAATTGAGTATGCAGATTTATTAACCTATTAAAAACTGACACAGAAAAGCTTTTCGAATTGAAATAAATACTTTTTTGGCTTTGTTATAAGTTTTTTAACTTTGAATTGTCGAAAAAATGCTAATATTTTAAGTTACATTATGATCGATTTTCTGATCTTATAATTCATTTGCATACTGCTTGGGTTTATAAACTTGGGCCTCCCGAAGTTAGTCTCCTTTCTTGTTTAATATTTAAAATTATTTCTAATTATGTAATAAACTAAGTTCTAAAAATGAAAACAAATTTTTAACAATCTCTTCAGCAAAGTTCGCGGAATTTATATGAAAATTAACATCTAAATTAATCAAAAATACAATTTAAACTAAACACAAAAATGTTGATTGAAAACATTTCACTAACATAAGACTGAGCATTGCATTTTGGATCCTTAACCACTTCAACATAACATCTATGTATGTAATTTGAAGCAGTTGAATTTATCGCAGTGCACTTTGCAATGGGGAAAAACAAAAAGGATGGTAACGTTCGTCAATTTATGCAACTCTTGTGTTATTGTTTCATAATTAGTTAGGCCAGCTGCCTGGTGCTGTGAAAAACGGCCCCAAAGGCCGGGCTGGGTCGCATTGTTTGCATGCCCCCTGGTTACGTCGAGTCAACCGAATCGTATTGACTTGTGCACATTTCAATTCGGGCAATGTGTAACTCTATATGTTTGTGCTGCATATACACAGATGTCTGGCAGGCACACGGACATTATAAATAGCTAATTAAGCTGGAGCCAAACGCGATGCGAGGCCGGTTTGAAACCATTTCGGAAACGTGCAATTTTGTTGCCCAAATAGAAACGAGCTAATCATAAATTGTAATTAAAATTGCCACTTCCAAAGAGCAAATACATACGAATCGAAATGAATCAATAAATCTGATCAGATATCAACTGAACACATTACGTTAAATATAATTCAAAAGTGAATATGTTGAATTTAGTGTTTCATTCAGCTTTATGATTCAATAAGTTATAACGTTCGATTTGTTTAACATACAACAGTTTCCCCATATAAGTGACATGATAATTTTAATTAAAAACATGTAAGTTTGACTTACTTTACATTAATGGGAGTTATGTCTTTTTAGTTAGTAAGAAAAATGCATCAAAAACTTTTAAAAATTTTAAACTATAGGTATTAAAAAAATCAATTTAAGCTTGATTTTCCTTAATTGTTAATAGCCTTTATATAGTACATAACATGCACTTCGAGTAGTTGCGGATGCTTATTCAAAATTCTTTGACTGCTTGGACGCATGTTGACTTTATTGAAATTGTGTGATTTGTTATGCATAATTGTTGCCTTTTCAGGAATGCGATTAAATAATTGCAACTCAAACAGTTTAATTGAATTGCCAAAGCATTTCCGTGAGGCTATCAGGCTCAAAGCAAACATGAATTGAAAATCTATATTAAATATTTGCTTGGCTCAACTAAATTAGCAACTAAACGAATAAAGCTAAGTCGCCCCCCTTTGTCCCCGACGGAGTATCAATATTTGTCGGAATAATAAAGAAAATGCTGTTCGGAGTTTTGCACAGTTGCCTTCGTGCCACAATTTAAATGCATTTTCACAGGACGATGCGGTCATTAAAACTTTAATGAATTCAGTTGCATTTCCACATCGAGAGACGGGGCGAAAAAAAATGATTTTAACTTGTTGATGTTGCAGGCAAATATTGAAGCGTGGAAATTCGGTGTGCGACTGTGTGTACGAACATGTGTTTAATTATATTTGTTGTTCTCCGATTTCCCCCCCACGGCAAAGCCCTGGGAAAGCATCAGCAATAATGAGTCAACGCAGAAATCAATGAAATAATTATTTTGCACCCCCGAAAGCAATTTTTTGTGGTGCCCGGCCTGTGTGCGCGGGTCCAGGAACATTTTCACAATTAATTCTGTGCGCATAATTGATTTTTACGCTTTATTTGATTATGCAAATTCATGGCTGGCATATTGACATAGGACTAAGTCAAATATGAATAAAACTGTATAAATATTTTATGCACTAAATTAAAATGAATTCCACTTCATCTCTCTATTTGTATTATTTGGTTTTCCCTGTTTTGTTTTTCCAGCTGTTGTCGAAGAACCCGAATTTACTGAATACATCGAAAATGTAACTGTACCTGCTGGACGTAACGTTAAACTGGGCTGCTCCGTTAAAAATCTGGGATCTTATAAGGTAAGCAATACTGTTGAAATACAAATTCTTCCCATCAAGTCCCAAAAATACTCTTTATAGCAACATGCATCTTATTATTACAAGGGCTTTGAACCTGTTAAAATGTAAATACTTCCCATCAAGTCTCAAAAAAGTCTTTATAGTAACATACATCTTATATTACAAGGTCTTTGAACCCACTTTGTGATACCTCTAAATCTTACCTCTTCAGCCTCCTGAAGTCACCACAAACATACCCTATATTATTGGCCATTTAAGGCCAAGTGAGACTTTCCTGAAAAGTGCTGACATCGCCTCCATTTCCATTTAGTTTTTATGCATCATTAGCTGCTCTCCTTTTTGGTGGCAAAAGGAAATTGAAATAGAGAAAGGCGAGCGATAGGGCAGAAAAGATTGCAATAGCAAAGGGGAACGTGAAATGATTAATTAATTAAGCAGCTCGTAATGAGTGCTAATGATTTGATTACTTGGCATAAAAACCGTGTTCAAAAAAAGACTAGACTAGGGCATGCATGCTAAATGAGCGAACGATAAGTCAACTAATTAATTATCCAACCGCGCGGGCTGCCCTGCAGCCTCGAAATCAGGCATTCAGTCTTTTCCGTGGCGGTCCTTGATGGAAAAGAGAGCCTGGGAAAGCCGGGACGAAAGCAGATCATTATCAAATGCAAAGGCGGATTACACTGCCACCGACTGGGGCATCATTAGGGTGCACTCAAAGTGCTAGATTCCGAGCTCAAGTGGCCTTCATCGCCGGCCTTGTTAGCGGCCCTCCTGGCCCTCCGAAAACCCATCCAATGGACTGCCGGAACGTAGGAAATAGAATCAAATTGAGGTGTAAATGAGAGCGACAAGAGGAAGTGCAGCAAGGGAAGGCTCCTCCTTCCTCCGGGGACGTGCAACGCATGCCAGTGTGTCCTGGGAATCCCTAGGCCAAAGGTAGAGAAACGAAAGACCTGGTTTAGCTTTAGTCTCGGATGGCATGTTTAAGTAGCTGGGCGTCTGTAAGTAAGGCTTTCCCTCCATCAACCCCCCCTATATTGGCCTCATGTAATTCATAGCTATCACCACACACACACAGGACTGCAGGTCCTTCTCCTTTTTGGAACATCAGAGGAACTTGTAACCGGTTGCGTTTATTTTTATATGCGACACTATGATGCAATTTTCTCGCTTCCGCTCTCTGCCATTTTCCAAACACTTTTTTTTGCCTTCTCCTCCATTTTGACTGCTGATGCTGAGCTGTGAAATTGCTGGGTGTTCCATATACTACGTGTGTGCCGGTGACACAAAATAAAAAAAGGGGCGACTCTAGGATGTTATTAAAAAGTCCTGGCTTTTTTTAAGTATCAGCCATGTCTGAAAGGTTACTAAATAGTAGTCAGAGAGTGAACAAAATGCATACGAAGTAAAAGCAATTAGAGTGTTTTTACAAGCACAACTTATACTTTACAGGTTGTTTAGTTTATATTTAAGTATTTGATATATCAAATTGGTACTTTCATTTACAAAAGAAAAGATATTAAAGGGTATCTTTTAATTTATTATGATTAAGCATGAAATATTTAAATATCTGAAAGTTTTTATTTAAATTGCGGTATTCTCGAAGCTCCGTTTTTAGCTCTCGATGCTCATAAAATATCATTTAAGTCAATATTTAATAGCAAAAAGATTATGCTATTTCTACATTTCTAAATTTTATAGAATTATTAAATTACTATTTAAATTTTTGACAATGTTTTGACTTTGTTTATATATTTTCTGGTTCACGACAGAGAGAATAACAAGAGTATTATAATTTTAGCCCGTAGTCTGTAATTAAGTGAAGGAGTCATTTCCGACCATATAAATCATATATATTCTGGATCAGCATCAAAAGCCCAGTCGATCTGGCCATGTCCGGTCAAAAAATAATTTTTCGAAAAATTTTCCATTTTTTCAAAAAAAGATAAGGGGTTACATCATTAAAATTTTCAAAAATTGATAAAAAATTTTATTTCCTTAAATTTTAAATTAAGTATGCAGATTTATAAATCTGACAAAAACTAACATAGGAAAGCTTTCCGAATTAAAATTAAAGCTTTTTTGGCTTAGTTATGAGTTTCTTAAAATTTGATTTGACATAAAAATATACAGAAATATCGACTGAAAAAATTGTTCTTTAATTTCTGTCAAAAGCTTGAAACTCTGTGAATGAGTCATTTTCGACCCTATGAACCATATATATTCTTGATCATCATTAACAGCCGAGTCGATTAAGCTATAAATATTAAGATATAAAACTTCGGCTTCCCGATGTTAGCTTCCTTTCATGTTGTGTCTCATTGTAAAGTGGCTCCGTACCTAATATCTTAAGTCCACCACTCCCCTAAATGAAAGCTTTAATTATAATATTTAAACTCCATTATATATATTTTTTAAGGAATAAAAATGATAAGTTAAAGGATATTTCCCCCGCAGGTCGCCTGGATGCACTTCGAGCAATCGGCCATTCTGACCGTTCACAATCACGTGATCACGCGGAACCCGCGCATTAGTGTCACGCACGACAAGCACGACCGGCACCGCACCTGGTATCTGCACATAAACAACGTGCACGAGGAGGACAGGGGCAGGTACATGTGCCAGATCAACACGGTGACGGCCAAAACGCAGTTCGGCTACCTGAACGTAGTGGGTAAGTTCGGGCCATATTCGAGGGGGGGGAGAAGCCTAATCAGGGGCAGAGTACTCCGGGGACGCTCAACGGGGCTCACGAAAGTCCTGTGCAAATACGCGGTGAATTAAAAAATAATTTATGTGCCTTAAAGCGGCGGACAAACATGGCAAAAACAATGCGGCAGGGGGGCGGGAGGCAGGAGGCACAAACAGGAGAAGGCCAACAGCAAAGTGGAGTCCAGAGAACGGGATCCAGGACTCGGGCCGGAGCCCGAAACGGAGCACAGTTCAGTGAATCCTTTGGCCGGGCGAAATTATTTTCCCTGCCTGGGCAAACAACAAACAAATTATTAAAAATGCATGCGATATTTGTGGAAAAAGGGAGCGAGTGCGAGTGCGCGTGCTTTTAATTAAAAAAATGTGAGAAAAAGAAACGAAATTATATGCAGACAATCAAATGTATTTTAGGCCATAGATGTAACCAGAAGTTGCCACTATATACATGCCTCATCCAGAATTGTATCTAATAAATTTTAGTCAACAGCATATCCCAGCTAATTGGGTTAGCATAAAAATAAACACCTGTTTTTTGGCCGATTATAATTGAATGAGCACGGGTTATAATAGGTTTTTCAAATGAAATCGAAAATAAAAGTGCAAGCAGATGCACATACGTACATATAACCCATAAATTGCACTTCAATTTGATCGAATAATGAGAAATTCAAAAATAATTGCTCTGCAACTGTTGGGCTCATATAAAAGCAATTTCCTGTTGCCAAAACTACAGAGTCCTGCGTGTTTGTGGGCCAAATATTTATCATGCATAAATACAAGAGCAGAGTTCAATTTTAAATGGTTGCTGACTTCATCTATTTAAGAGGATTATCGGTGTCCAACAGTTTAGCGGATATTGCCGATTACACTGGCCAACAAATAACATAGAGTCGGAATATTTTTGTTTGCAAAAATATTATAAAAATATTTGTAATATGATAAGTAAATTAATAACATTAGGAAAAGTAGTATTAGTAGATTAAGTGCCCCCTTGCATGTCCTGCTGTATTTCCTATACTTTTATTGTAATATTTAGTTCTGTAGGCTAGTGTCTCTGCCCGCTGATTTTCCCATTTTCCGATTTTCCCCCCACAGTGCCCCCGAACATCGACGACTCGCTGAGCTCCAGCGATGTGATTGTCCGGGAGGGCGCCAACATATCGCTGAGGTGCCGGGCCAGCGGCAGTCCCCGCCCCATCATCAAATGGAAGCGGGACGACAACTCCCGCATAGCCATCAATAAGAATCACATAGGTAAGTGCGACTGTCAGCCGGATGCAGTGCATCAATCATTTAACTCTCCCATCCCTTTGGCAGTGAACGAGTGGGAGGGCGACACGCTGGAGATCACTCGCATCTCGCGCCTGGACATGGGCGCCTATCTGTGCATTGCCTCCAACGGAGTGCCACCCACGGTTTCCAAGCGCATCAAAGTCAGCGTGGACTGTAAGTATCCTTTCCCCCAGTCTCTGGGGACTGTCATGGGAAAATGATGAAGTGACCCCCGCGTAGCTAGCCACGTTAACAGTTTTGTTAACCGTTCGTTCGATAACGTGTCCGGTAAAGGTTGGCTAAAATCTAAATACCATTTTTGTTGTTCCATTCGTTGGGGCTTCAATTTATTTTTGTTACATGCTGACTGGATATTTTGTTTATCCGTGGCATTTGTCTAGCTTAAAGTTTGCTTTTATTTCGTACACTTCGTGATTCGCTGCCACTCATAGTTGTATTTGGCAGACGCGGATTAAAGTCGAACACTCGGGAAACGCTTTCTGCGTGTTATTGGATTAAATCTTACTGTGGCAAAACAAAAAAATACTACAAAAATAGTTTGAAATTTAAGGAATAGATTTTGTAACATACTTTCATACTTTCATTTCGAAAAGCATTGAAATTGTTTAAACTTAAGCTGAGCAGTATTTGATTGCATTCTATTATTTTAAACTTAATCGATCCTTGATGAAATCCATCCTTGCATCAATCCATATTTTCCACCAAGTCAAACTCAAACTGCTGCATGTCCTGCAGTGGAGAAAAACTCGCTAAAAGCCCCTCAAAGGACACCCACTGTGGCGACCTTTTGCAATCGGAAACACACTTGTAGCTCCTGCAGCTTGTGGCTTACACCAAAACAGCTTGGTAACAAAAAAAAATAGATGGAGGATGGAATCAAATCACTGCGTTGGCTGTTGTGCACTTTTTCAAGATTTATTACAGGCGACAGACACATCACATGTCCTGTCAAGTGCTGTCATGCCTGCGGAAATGGGCGGCTGGGCTGGGGCAGGGCTGGTGGGTCGGTCGTCACAGAAATTTGCTCGTTTGCTGTCACTTAAAAATGCCGCAAGCATAAATCTATTTTTGTTTTGTACACGACATTCGCCAGTGCCGCCAAACAAACCTCGGTCACTATCCAGCCATCCAGCAATCCTGCAATCCTGCAATCCTGCAATCCTGCCGCCCCTTCTTCCCTGAAGGACACCGAACTGTACGGCTCACCGGTCGCTGTTGGCAGTTGCTAACCCCTGTCCAGTATCCTGTAAAAAGTGCAATACAAATTACACTTGTGCGGGGGGCTTTCGCAAAAACAAAAAAATAGGGAAAGAAAAAAATGGAACTGCAAACAGAAACAGTCGAAAATACCTTGATTGCGGCAGAAGGCCTCCATAAAAAATGAAATTGTTCAATGTGTGTGCGGATTCTGTAGATGTAGAATGGGTGTGCCTACTATAAAAAACCACAAAGGGTCAAGTTTTCGTGGTTAAGAGGAAATTGCAATCGCAAGTAAATATTACTACTCTGTGTAATCAGCTTTCAATAGATAGATAAGCTGACACACTAAGTCAATCGAGTACTTAATCACTTTTAAACCATGTTTTTATTAGTGAGAAAATACATTCACCAAGCCACTTTACATAAACTATATTCTAAGAAGTAATATTTAGAATATAACAATGATTTTCATCGGTTTCGAGATGGATTTGTACCTTTAACTTTACCAACAAATGGAGCCCAAAAAGAACCCACTTTAAAGCCAAAGGACTATCATGGTTAGCCATATTCGATTCTCTAATGGCTATTACAATCCCTGATTGGCCAGACAGGAATGATTTTTTAAACGTTGATCCCTTTCAACTACCGCATCCACAGATAGCCGTAACAATCGACGATTGTCGGAGAAAGCACACCGTTTCTGCCGTGTAATGTTCCGACAATCAAGTCAATCCCCCATCATCTCATTGCGACTCACTAATTCCACAAATATTGTCCCAGGATTGTGTCCGGCGGCAGTGCAATCAATGGTCTGGAACTTGGACAGTAATCCACTCGGCTGCGCCCTCCCTTCAACCCCTTAACGAGGCTTCATTAACGGCTAATTTTCAAGTTGTTTACACTGGCAGTTTTCTTTTTCCCCTGCACTTTTCAATAGAAGAAAGGAATGTCACTCAATGTCCGGCACGGTCCGGCGCACTCTCCCACCCGCCGGGCTAAATTATTGTTGACTCAACGCGAGTCCTTGTGGCACTTAACAGCTAGCTGTTAGCTGCTAGCTGCTTGGATCCTGGCTGGCTACCTTCGCCAATATTGTCGCCACTCAATTGTAATTTAAATCAGTGTCCGAAAGGAGTGGAGGAAGCTGTTAGCAAATGTTTGTCCTGCACTCGAGTCCTGGGCGCCTTTCACTTGCCACTGCTTTTTGTGCGGGCAATTAAAATGAATGGAAATGGCAGAGACGACAACTTCAAGGTGATTTCTGTTTGACTTTCGCTTAAGCCCCGCTCAAAAGTTGTCTGGGGAAAAATCAACAGAAATTATATCAATATAGAATATCTGTGCTGCATACGAAATGAGTAAGGTTTCGGTTTTTCCTAGAAGCGGCACAGGTTAAGGGTCGTTTGCAGCATATGTTGCCCTTTGCCGGCGAACTTTTCCGACTCCGTCGCCGACTCCGTCTCGGTTTCTGTTTCTGTTTCGGTTGCACAAAGGCAACAAATCAGTATGCAGTCAGAAATACACATAAGAAGCGCTCTCCTTGGAGCCGGAAACAGAAACTGAATTTGTTGCTTCCTGCTTGTTAGGCAGCGCACGCCGCAAAAATAAATGTATGCGACTGTACGTACTATATACTCACATATATATACATGGGCATCCTAGCCAAAGGACATATGCAAGCTGTCACAGTTGTTTTAACAAATTGTTGGGGGTTGTGAGTATAAGTTTGAAGTATCCGAAGAAAAATGTCCTTGCTTATGCTGGGGAATCTGCCAATCAAAATATTATCGCTAGACTGAAAAATCTGTTGGCAAAGGCAGCCAAATTGGATTTGTGATCTCCCCTGGCAGGCACACACTTGACCCGACTCGCTGACAGGCTAATTAAGCTGCTCGTCACACTTAAGCCTGCTTTGATTAAGAGGATTATGCCCAACCCTAATGGCGCTGAGCACCTCATCAAAAAAGGACAAAAGAGCCATGAGATACTGTCCATAAAAACACCGAAAAAAAGTGAGCGAAAGAAGGCCGTCAAACCTGACGCTAATTTGTGTCCGAGCTGATTAAAAATTCGATTGGAGCTCCTCCATTATTTCTTTTTTTTGTCAACCCTTCAGCTTAATTGCCAACTCGTGGTGGACATAAATCAACAAAAGGTAAGGCAGGCGGGCAAATGCACCATCACTCCTGCCGAAGGATAACCATTGTGCTCCTTAATGATGATGGAGATGCTGAAGGAGCCCGGCGACTGACAATAACTATGGAGAGACGTAGTGCCGAGTGTTCATTAGTCCCGCTCTCTGCGACATTTCCCCATTTAATATCTTAATTAAAAATGCGCGCCAAATGCGCCTGAAGTGTGGGACTTTTTGTGTTTGCTTCTTTCTGCGGTGGCAAAGGTTGCTTTTCCATGAATGTCCTCGCACATAATTGCAAAGCTGCAGGCAGGTGCAAGGCGCCAGTCGACCCAAGATAAGAAAAAATCTCAAATAATGCTATTCATAAGATTTCGTTGAAAAGAAATAGTGTTTTTTGCTTTCCAGTTCTTTTTTTTTTTTTTTGAGGCTCAAGAACTTTCCCCTAGTGACTCGTCTCGACTTGCAATTTAAATGAAAATCACTGGCAGACGGAGGAAAAATTGCCTGCTTAAATCAAGACATTTGCATAAACCCAAAAACAGCCAGGAAAAATCTATATGAAATATATGCATGCATAATTTGGTCTTGAAACTTTTTTGTTTGCCAATAACAAAAACTGGGCAAAAATAAGTTCTAAATGAATTATAGAGAACTTGACCACAAGTTTAGCTTCGAGCTGAGTTTATGAATTCGTTGAGGTGAACTTTTTTGATTACAAAAAGTGAATGAAAGGTTGTTTTACCATTTTACCATTGCCAAATGAAAGTGATTGGATGCCACATAAAGTACTTGTGATTCTGATCATTGTAATTGTTCTTTCAGTTCCTCCAATGCTGCTGATACCCCATCAATTGGTTGGCGCTCCAGAAGGTTTCAACGTTACCATCGAATGCTTCACCGAGGCACATCCCACATCCCTCAACTATTGGACACGTGGCGAGGGACCAATTATTCACGATTCGCACAAGTACAAGTAAGTCATCCTCCAACCATAAACTAACTACCCTATTTTGTTTAGAATATATACTAAAGTATGTGGGAAACATTTGATATTTTACTTGCAGAGTTGAAGCTAGCATTGGGCTGCCAGCGTACAAGACCCACATGAAGTTGACCATCATCAATGTGAGTAGTGGCGATGATGGCATCTACAAATGTGTGGCCAAGAATCCCAGAGGCGAGACGGATGGCATTATTCGGCTGTATGGTAAGTGTCTTAAACTATTTGCATTTGTTCAGAGAACAAAGAGATTTGTAAAGCTGGGAAGACAAAGAAAAAGGCTAGTACAACTATCCATTAAAGTTCTTCAAGCTCCTGTTCAGTCTGAACTAATTAAGTTCTCCATGTCCAGTGGGTCCAATAAAGGACCCGAGGCATTGAAAAACTACCGCATTGGCCTTAACACGAATTGACAAATCTAAGCCATTTAGATGCTCGTCCGTGCCAGGGACAAAGCCAATTGGAAGGCCAAAACGAGAGCCAACAAAAAAAAAAAATCGGTGGGGGGAAAGAAAAACTCGACCGCATCCGTGGCCGGACTTAATTGCCCAAATTCGAGGCAGGACTCACTCAGCCACCCCGCACTGGCACTTGCCCCTCGAGTGAACCTACAGAGTCGCCACAGAATGGAAAAGGAAAAGCTCGTTGAGCGGGCATAATCAAGCCAGTGAAAAATCAAGTCACGTCCTTCGCCCAAGGTGTGGAATTTTTGGCCAGGCTGGTCTTGGTCTGGCTTAGCCCGAGAAGTTTCCCTTCCTCCGGCTCAGCCCAGCGGAGAAACTTGGCTTTAAAGTTGCCATGTGGCCATGTGTGCGATTTGGCCAGCATTGCGAGTTAATATCACGTCTTTAGTTTAATTACGTGATGGATTTGATTGAAGGGAAGATTTTTTAGTTATCGATTGGAAAAAACGACTCCCGGATGTGAATTCAAAGTCAGACCAGAAATAGAATAAAAGCAGAGCTTATAGTGTGCCAAGTTCAAAAAACTTCAGATGGAAATAAACAGAATCAAGGGTCAAATCTATAAAGCTAAGCTCACTAAGCATCTAATCTGCTGTATTATGAATATACATTGTAATAAATATTTGAAATTTAATAGTAACACGAGCTGACTGAAAGTTTATAGCCAACGGCTGAACAAATATTGTCAGAAGCTACTTGCATATTTAAGTTTATAAACGAGGTATCTATCAGATACTATCTGGACTTGGACCTGAACGGTACAAAAATGCAGCTAGGCTCTTGGCTGGCTCTCCTACTGGTCCTAGGTTGTACTTGGGCAGAAGAGTCTACGACGGCCAGCAGTAATGGGGAAGAAAATGAGAGGGGATTTTTGATCCTTCCACAAATCGATGAACTGCAAAACGATAATGTCCAAGCCATTGCCCAGTTCAAGGAGAAACTGAATACTGCGGTAAGGAAGCTACTGTCCGATCTACCAAATACTACCAAGAAGAAAAGGAGACAAGCCCTGCAGGAAGCTCTGGCAGCTCTGACTGGCTTGCTCATTACTTGGCCACTGGATGGGAGTCACAGCGACCTCCAAGCACAACAGGCAGAAGTCTCTGGTCTTTTGGAACAACAGAACGAATGGAAGATTTGGAAGACGAATCAAGTTGTCCAGGTCTCGGAGTCCACGTCTGGTCAAAGGACTCGAAAAGCCTTGGAGGTAACCGAGGAGGTTAACGGGCGCTACGGCCTCCAGTTAAGCCAGTGTGCCAGTGAATTTACTTGGCTACTAATCCTGTTAGATTTGGACTTGGGAGTATCCCTGTATGACCTTCAGAGCCCCACCCAGGAGGTGATCGATGCTACTGATAGGTGTCCCAACCTTGAACCCAATGAGTGCCTCAAGGCCGTGAGGGATGCCCTCGAAGGACTCGAACCGGCGGCACAAACTCTCCAGAAGCTCAGGTCTGGAATCGAACCCGTGCAAGATGCCCAAGCTAATAGCGTTCAGTACATGGAGTTGGCTTTGGAGGAGTACTCCGAGGCGCGACGTCAGGCGGAGACTGTGCTGCAGGACACTATCCAGGAGTATCTCGGAACCATAAATTCGGGTTAGGAAAATGACTGTACTCCAGCAGCTTAAGCGCTAATAAAAACTTGTATTAATAAAGCAGCAATATATGAAAAATCAAATCTTTGATATTGCATTAAGTAGGGGTTAAGGAATCTTACTAAATTTGATGTAGTTTCAAAAATGTTAATCAATCGTTCCTATAATATTTATAATAATCCGTTTGTTATTAACTCAAGGATAAAAAAGTATAAAGTTGGTTGCGTTATATACAATACCCAAAAAGTTAATGAGTTCCCCAAGGACCTGTCTCCAATACTATATTCAATATATAACAATATATAATATATAACAAAATGTATTCTGGATTACATAATTCAAAGAAAAATATAAGTATGGTTAACTTAAAATGATAAGTTGTCAACAATAGGAGTCAGTTTCTCCGCCAATATTTACTAAATACTATTGAAAGATAGTTTTATAAGTTTCCAGCTAAACAAACAATGACCAGATACTAAACTAAGTATAAAACAAGGTATCTATTAGGTACTACCTGGACTTCGACAGCAAAGGTACAAAGTCGTTTTGTAAGCCGGGAAAATGCAGCAAAGTACCTGCCTAATCCTGTTCTTAATCCTTGCCGGAACCTGGGCTGATGATTCTGTCACAAATGAGAGACAAAACGAAATTAATCTAATAGTTCTTCAACAAACCAATGACCTACAAAATGATAATGCCATAGAAAGTTCCAAACTCAAGAGCCACCTCGAATATTTCTTGACGAGATGTCTGGAAAATCTGCAGGACATTACCAAAAAGAAAAGAAGAAAAGGCATACTGGAGGCACTGACAGCTGTGACGACCTTAGTCATTGGTTGGCCGCTGGACGGGAACCTCAGAGATCTCAAGAGACAGCAGCAAGAAGTCATTCGCTTATTGGACAGAGCTCAAGCAGAGTGGCAGTACTGGGCAACGGATAAAGTTGTACAAGTTTCGAAGTCCGTTTACGGCCAAGGAACTCTAAGCGCGTTAAATGTCATCGATGAGTTCAACCAGCGCTACATCCTGAAGATACACCATTGTGCAAATGAATTCATTTGGCTTCACATCGTAATCAATCGGGACTTGTCAAGGGCCCTCCAGGATATCCAGAACACCATGTGGGACTTGATTTCTGCTGGCGAGAGTTGTCCCACAACCGAACCCCAAGAATGTCTGACCGCCGTGGAAGAAGCTCTCGAAAAATTCAAGCAACCCGCTCAGAATCTCGAAGACCTCAGTTCAGCCTACAATCATCTTCAAAATACCCAAGTGGAGAGCGTTCAGTGCCTGGAAAAGACTTTTGAAGAGCATATTAAGGAGCGGAGTCAGGTGGAGGCTGTTCTTCAGAAAATTCTCGAGAATAGCGTAATGGCGGGATAGGAATTAATCCATCTAGAATTCAGCAAAATAAAGCCTGGCCTTTGGTTCTACCTTTTTTAATTACTAGGCATTGGGGTATAAACAATTGTATAAACTATATTTTACAGGTGCCAAGGCCTGAAAGTCTATATGGTAAATCCCTCTACATTTCGACATTTGAATAGTAATTACTCTTAAATTTCGAAAATGCATATCATCATTAAATGTCATCCCGAAGAGATTTTACACATTTAAATAATTTAGGGCCGAAGCTTTGATTTTGCAAAATAGGCGCGACGGAAAATCATTGCTGGAAATGCAATTGCAACAAATCGAAATGACAGCGAGCCCGTCGAAGGGTTTTAATTATGGACAACTCTCCGGGAGGCAAAAATGTGCATATTGACACATTATTATGACTATATATATTAATTAGCATTCTGCATAATCCACCGAGGCGTGTGCAATGCGAAAAGACACAAATGCAACATTATGCAGAGCTGAAAAAAAATGTACTTAACTGTCACTGACTGCACCAAAACTGGAAATAAGAAGAAATGACTGTACACGTATATCAAACAAATGAAATGAAACGTGAGGGAAATTCTCAATTGGAAAAATGTAAATTTTATGAAAACAAAAACTTTTCCCTGCAAATAGAATATTCATTGTTGTTATTGTTCATCAATGTGATGTATATCTAGGTGGGCTGGAATAAATTCAAAGTAAATGAAAACACAATACAGTGCAGAGGCCGTATAAAATTAAATTGTCTATTGAAATATATCAATTGTGGACAATTTTACGGCAATTACCTAGGGAAAAGCACAAGAATTTTCCTTTTGTAACCACACATTTATCAGAAAACAAGGTGCAAGATAGCAGAAAATATCTATAAGTATAATAAATAAGGAATAGACAATTCAATTTACAAGTATTACTTGATATTTACTATATAACTGTTTTTAGTTGATATTCTTCCCGTACTAGGTTTAGTTTATATTTTTCTGTGTTTTACTTGTAAAGTAATTGCAAATTTTTTGCTTTTTAACAAGATATGTCCCATTTATAAACTATTTCTCTGCAGTAAGCATATAATTTATACTTAATTTTCAAATAAACAAAACCTTGCACCTTGTTGCAGTCTCCTATCCACCAACAACTGCCTCATCGGGCCTGTACTCCACGGACTCCCATTGGGGAGAGAACGGGATCAACAATAATAACAACTATGCGTACGGAGGCTCCGACTCCACGCGTTCCATCTATGGACAGGATAAAAGTGAGTATTGATATATCCTTTGCACCCCGGCACCCTTCTGACCTCACCATGTCACTCCGTTCCCTCTCACACGACTTCTATGGCTTCTTTGTGCTCTATTTCATTTCATGACCACCATACCCGCCATTCATTCAGATACGCGGTATCAGTCCAACTTGAACGAAATCGGTTTATCTGAACAAAAATCCTTCCTAGATAAGACCCAGAACCCGCTGCTGGCCGCCGGCAATGCCAACGAGGCGGATGCGGAATCCAGCGGCGGCCACAACCCCTCCGTGGACATTGCGTGGCTCCTGTTCGTCCTGCTGTTAACAGTCCGAACTGCCGTCGGTTCTAGCCCTAGAGTAAGTTGGTGTTAGTTAAAGCAAATCTAGCCTAGAGTTTACACACTTCACCTACGTAAGGCTTTGCGGTACGGTTAGCGCCTGAATATACGAAATTATACACATAATATACTCGAATAGTCCCTAGTGAAACAGACCCTGATTACGATCCGCCCTTCCCCCATATATATATATATGAGACCCCGGGCCCCGATGAGCCTGGCCAGCATATGTATATCCATCAATCACGACCCTGAACGGGAATCTATATACACTCATAACCACAGCTATGTATAGGAGTTAAGACAAACCAACCAAAGGGTAAATGCAATTTCGTTTTGCTTTCAATGCTGTGCTTCAAACTGAGAAAGTTTCATAGTTATCACATAGTAAACGACACGATCTAATATATATATAAAGACACATCTATATAATCGTGCGTCAAACGCTGCTGACACCCACAAACATGCATATAAGATAGCGAACACCCAATTAAATATTTATCCAGATAGACGCCTTAAGGATTGCAAGTTAAATGCAAAATAAAATAGGTAACTAAGCCGGCACACATATCGAGTATGGAAATCGAAGTACTTAGAATACGAAATTACCTTTACCGTTTCTATTTTTTTGTAGATATAGGTCAGTTGAGTTAAAGTTGAGGAAATTCTGCAAAATTTGGATTCAGTTCAAAGTTAAAATTTACAATTTAAGTGAACGGAAGCTTGGAAGGCAGAGTCTTTGAAAAGAAATAACAATAAACATATGACATAAGCAACAAATGCCAAATAATTACACAAAACCTTATATTTTGTTGGAAATTTTAATGGATATAGCTTAAATTTTATTTTGTTTACCAAACATTTCCTACCAAAGCTCATGAGATCCAATCTTCTTCCGGTCATCTTCAACAAACAATTAAATTATGATGTACTAAAGGCTTACAATTGATGTAAAGATAAAACAGAATGTTAAACATTAAGCTAAAATAATAAAAGCGATAATTGTGTTGCTTTAACTGCGTAAAAATTAAACACAGAGAGTAATGTTGAATTGTGAGAACTATATTTGAATTAAAAGCAGAGCTATGGACACCATTGAAATGAAGACACGAAATATATATAAATATATACCATCATATACAGTTATAGACATGCATATATATACAGAAACACACTCGTACACGGACTACACTTATGTATCATGTATTTAAGCATATAAAATGAGTTGTAACTGAGGCATTAAATTAAATAAAAATCCGAAAAAGACAAATAAAGGAACTGAATGGGCGGCCAAGGCACTCCACGACGCAATGAAAGTGAGCAAATTGAAATAAAAATTAAATGCATCAGTGGGGAACAAAAATGATGTGTTAAATGCTTAATTAGCAACCAAATTAAACAACGCCCGCGCAAACACCGTCAAACATTAATATTAACAAAAACAAACATTATTTGCAACCGGCAAAAAAAAATATGCAAAACATTAATAAACAATTAACGTGGCTGCAGTTTTTTTTGTACTCGGATCTAGCAGTTGGTTTGGTTTTTCCTGGCAAGGAAGACGGATACCCTCCGACCGCATTTTATTCGTTATGCAATTTTATTGTATCCATTTTTTATGCCCTTTCCCCCAACAACAGCAGCCATAACAGCGGTGAAAAACAAAAGAGAGGATATTTTTCTTTATCGAAGTTTAAACACCCTTACAAGTATGTATAATATTGTCGAATAGATTTATTAAATTGAAAAGTAAAAGTATACTATTTTCCTAAAGTTTTTTCAGATATTTAGAATTACGTCTTTTAAGGAATTGCTAACAAAATTCGAACAAAGACTTACATACCCCTAGTCAGGGTATAAAAACAAGTGAAATTGCGTAAAATTGCCATATTCAATTTAATTATTATGCGGACGTGCGATGTCTGAGGGTTTAAGAGCTGGGTTCCCGGGATGGGCGTGGCGGTATGTCACTTGAATTTCAATGACACAAACGCAGCAAACTTTAGCATGCATTTTTCATTACGCTTTTTAATCATTTGAAAGTGCAACCAGGGCTGCCACAGTTAATGAGGCATCCCAGCGGATGTGGACGATCCTGATAATGGTTTATTGAAGTTTACGAATTATTGTCGCCAGCGGATATCGATTTTATGGTGTACGAAAAATGCAAATAATAGTTGTTAAATGCGTGGGATAAATATAATCCTGTAAGCTTTTCAGTGACATAATATTTGTATTTTCTCAAGACCTGTGTCCGGAGTGGATAGTGCTAGAATGAGCCAAACAAATGCGGAAATTGAATTGAAATCTCGCTTATATATAGCAAGAGGATGCTGTGAAAGAAAAGCGTACTTTATGAGGAAATTCAAAAGGCAAAATGAACATAACAGAGCGGAACAAAAACGGAATCAGCTTGAATCGCGGCACGAGATGTCAATTTCATTACAGAAAAGGACACTGGCAAACCGGAGTCATCTGCATAAAAGGGAAATTATTTTTCCTATTTTTTCGCCAGCTCTCCCTTTTCCCGCAATCTGCTCGGACAAAGTTCTGGCCAAGACTGATGGCAGAAACGATGTATAAATAAATTTCAGAGGAAAAATGCAGAAATGAAGTATTCAAAACAATTTCCGCAGTGCACTGCGAGTGACAGAAGAAAATGTCGCCAAATTTATGTAAAGTTAACGAAATTAAGCAAGCAAAAATAAAGAAATGAACGAAATTAACCTCGAAGTAGATGGAAAAATTCCATTATTGGGCCAAAAAGTGTTCAAAATATTTACGACATGCTTAAAGAAACCGAGTAGCACTGCATTATCAACCCATTGTGTTCGCCGCGAGTCCTTTTTATTCCTCGCCCATTGTTGAAAACTTCGGAAAACCCTCGGAATCCTGTACAGAATGGATGCAGCTGCGGCTGCATACTTTTAGGCAGCCTCAAAAAAGAAAACAATACGCCCGGCATGGGAGCGAATTTCTTTGCGAATGCCTCGCGAGCCTAACAACAGAGTTATGTCTCCTTCAGATCCAGCCAGACGGGGATGAGGCCAACATATGTGCCGGGGAAAAAAGTTTATTTTGCGGAACATGCCTGCCATACTTTTTATCCTTCAAGCAGGATGCGCGAGGGGGCCTTATTAGGGCGGAAGTACTAAAGAAATCCAGATATGGGCATGATAAGGGAGTAAAAGAAGGTGTAAGTGCATTTCCCATAAAATGGAAATTGTTCGATTTATCGGGACAAACACAAAGAATCGAAACTAGAAACGTGGTCAAGATAAATATTTTCCATGCTGGTCAGCCACAAACTTTGCTCCACTAACTGAAATTTAAATAAGCCAACTTGCTTTCCCATTTTCCATTTCCCAACTCCCCTCGCATCCTTTTTCAACCTCTGTAATTGCCACAAATGAGGCATATCAAATTTGATTTGATTTGAGCGTTTAAGCCACAACAAGGACAACAATGGGAGTGGGGGTAACAATCGAAGGACGACACTTAAAGCACAGTAATCTGGGGACGAGGGAGGAGGAATGGCGGAATAAAAATATCAACAAGCCAGCAATAAAACAGTCGGGGAGTGGAGTGCGGATAAGAGATCTGAACAGAGGCATCCAAGTGAGCACTGGCGGAGTATTGTCCAAATGACATCAATAAAATATTTAAACCCAACAACAAAGCAGGACTCTGAAGGGGCTGGATGTCCTTGCTCCACGCCCCACAGAAAAGAGGGAAAAACGCAAAGAAAATGATGAGGGAGGGGAAAAACTCCACTTGAGTGGCGCCGTGGCAAACGAGCTTAACGGGATAAACAGGAATAAGGATGTGCAGGAGGACTCACTCGAAGCAGGAGCAGAAGCTGCTCGTCTCGGTTTCATCCTGACTTTGAAGTGGAATGTCGGAATTTGAATTCAATTGCAATCGCTAACCAATCCTGCCTCTTACCACTTTTCCCAACCATATTCCATGTTTTTATTGCGGCTTCCTTTTTTGCTTCCTTGGCGCTGCCAGAATCATTTGTCGGGCCAGAAGCCCCCCACAAAGGCTTAGACTTGTTAGCAACGGCTTCGAGCTGTTTACGGGTCTTAGGCAGTTGGAGGTCCAAGAGGGCTCTGAGGGATGGAGAGGGGACATAAGTTTGTTTTGCCACTGCGTTGATCCGCTCAAGAAATCGCGCAGGCCAATCAGGAGGTGGAAAAGGAGGCCGGAGCAGCTGGAAAGGACTCAGAGATGGGTTCCCGACGATAGGAAAGCCATTGAGATGCCAGATTGCAAATGGACATTGAGGGAAATTGTGGTGGAGACACCAAAGGATGCTGCGCTGCCTTGGTTTCCATTTCACGTTTTTGATTTCTCATAATTTGTGCAGCGCTCTCGGAAAATGTTTCGTCTCTGTAATCATTCCCCTTTGAAAAGCCCCAATCTCTTGCTCAATTTTTGTTGCCACAAATTTACATATTTTAATCAGAAATTGCCGATTTCCCAACGGCAATCAATTCCGGAACCACTTTCTGATTTGGATCCAGGCTTTGGGCCTAGTGATTGCCTTGATCTCATTTGCTGGTCAGTTGCAGCTCCAGCTTTAGGCTCGGCACTGCTGAGAGACGCTTTAAAGTGGAACTAATCCCGTGTCGACGCCTTGGTTATCCGCCCAGGATTTGCGGGCTGTCAACTGTCCGCCGTCGTCGCGACCAAAGCTTAAGGGAATCGCTATGCCTGGCAGGATGATAAATGACTCCGCCAGGTTCGCCCGTCTGTTGCTCCCTGGCAAATTTGCATTTAATTTTAAAGTGTCTGAGGCCAAGTCAATAAAATATCAAATTAGCATTTTAGGCCCAGAGGCTGTTGTAAGCCTTTGAAGTTGCTACTCCAGTGTCCGAAGGCGTGACTTTTCCACACTGAGTAAGTCATAAACTAGCCGGAATCCCATTTGATGGCTGCTATTAAATGGTAATTAAGTATAGCTTCCCAATTTGAAATGGTTATTGAGGCTGGTAATTAATTTCTAATCAGAAATTATTTGCCCGAAAATCTTGTACGTTTATTATCCTTAAATGTTTTACATTTTGCCAGCAGCTTAAAGTCCTTTCCCAGCTAATTCTTCTTAACTCCGACTCCCTTTTGATATTTAAATTTCCCCCAATTGTTTGCTTCCGTTCCGGCCACATTGTTTTCCTTGGCTTTTGTGGGAAACCATTGCGCAATTAATACAATTATCACATTTAATGCTCGCGCACAATGCATATGAAATTTTCCTGAGGAAAATCCTTCGGAAGGGGACAGACTGCTCTGCCGTGCGCTGCTCACTTCAGGCCTCGTGCCAAAAGCGGAAGAGTTTCCCGGGGGAAGCGCGGGAAAAGCGGAAGTCTAGGCCATTCAATTACACCTGCTTGCCGCCGTGGCGGTGTGTGTGTGTGTGTTTTCCACCATTTTCCTCTTGGCACTCGTCGCGCCTCGGAAGTTTGCCAACAATTTTATTACATTTTCGTTTGTCGACACTTCTGCACTGATTTCGTTGTTGCTGTTGGTAGACGCTACTAACTGATGTTTTTGTTGGTACTTGCTGTTGCGGTTGCTTATTACTTAGCGGCAGCAGCAGCAGCAGCAACAACAACAATAATGTCGGCTCAAAAGTGCCAACAATAATAATTGCAACAGCAGCGACAAAAACAACAGCAAGGACAAAAGCATGCTGCCTCTGTCTGCCAGGCAAAGTTTTTTGTCAGCAAGTGCCAGGCATAAAAAAATAAAAGAAAATTATATACAACAAGAAAGAGAATATAAGCTAACTTGGGGAAGCCGACATTTGTATACCCTTGAGTATTGATCATGCTAATCATCATAACTAAGCCAAAAATACATTCATTTCAATTCGGAAAGCGCTACAATGCTAGTTTTAACTAGATTAAAAATTCTACATACGAATTTTAAAGATTCAAAAATTAATATTTTTTTTTATGAATTTTTGGCAATTTTAACCCCTTATAAAATTTTGAAAATTTTGAAAAAATTAAATTTTGGTGGGACATAGCTAGATCGAATCGGCTGTTAATGCTGGTCAAGAATATATATGGTTTATAGGGTCGGATATGACTTCTTCATTGCGTTTCAAGCTTATGACTGACTTATAATACCCTGCAAGGGTATAAATAGATTGAGAAGCAGGGCTAACTAAGAAACCTAAATTTAGGAAATACCCTTACTGAAGGGTTATTATTGTAGAACCTAGCGATTGATTTTAGTAGTTTATTGATTTATAGCAGCATAATATCTGTTATAATGTACTTTTCTTTTTCTCCAAGAATAAAGTACCATATTTGCACCATATAAATATAAATATTTTTAAATTTAATAGATATATTTATGTAATTAGATAAGAGTCTCCATGACACATTGAATAGTAAATTTGATTACTTTTGGTTATATTAATATATGTAGATATTCTATATATTAAAATAAATATTCTCCTATTCCTCATGCCTTTTAAAATGTAACATTTGTGGTATTTAATAGGTATACGAAATTATAATAATATAATTTTCACATAATTCCCCGTATTTATTTATAAATACATGTATTTATATATGTCGAAAAAAACCCCATTAGGAGGTTTTTAATCAATTTAAATTAAGATACATTCCACACCTATTAAGTACGAGATATAGGCTTCATGTCCTGGCAATTATACCCTCTAAAAGAGTACAGCTGAAAAAATAAGAAAACAAACACTGTGAGCGGAAAATGCCGCATAAAACATAAATGAATAACAACAACAATTAGCAGCTAAGAGGGGCGGACAGAGACCGGTTGATAGACTCCTCTCGGTCTCCTGCCATTTGGCAGCGGCAGGAAATCTGCGAAAAGGAAAAATCCACTTCTGCTCCGAACATTTTCGGTTATTAAATTTTCAATGGGAATTTGAATTGCTCTCTGGCTGCCAGATCCCTTTACTTCGCCCCATCCCTTTGGCCTCTTGTTTTCCGGCTAGACGCAAAGTGTTAAAACATGTTACACAGCAGCAACTGCTGGGAGAGGGGCGGCAAGGATACACGTAGGTAGTTGGAGGGAAAGGAAGCGAGACTCTGCTCGTTTCCCTCCCTTGTTTGCCATGTTTTTTTTTTTTTTTATACAGATTTAATTAGTTTTTATTACCACAACACAGCAAAAAAAAAAGGGAAATTGTTTGTTGCTGCATATGGAACTTTTCATGGCTGTCTGGCGCTCCATCTCTTTCTGTCTGCTCTAAAGGCGTCCTGTTGTAGTTTTATTTTTCATAGCATACTTTTGAGTCGTCTAGGCTTCGAGAGCTATTTCCTTGGGCACCCATGCTTTCCTTTATTTAAATGCCAAGTGTGTATGTGTGTTGCAAAGTGTGTCGCAGACATGTTGACACTAATATCCTTGTTAGCATAGAAGAAAGGAGGTGCTTCGCGTCAAGGGCATCATTAGGAGGCCTCTAAATGATTTAGTTTTATTACAAGGAAAGGAATGTATGGAAAAATATCCAAAAATCATAAAAAATCATAGAAAACGTGACATTGAATACTAAAATATCGATATAATCGAGACTAATTTCTAAAAATCAAGTTTAGGGGCTTGAGGGGATATACATTCCCTCCAATATATATCATTTAACATTAAAATATGTTGAGCGAACAAAAACAGAATCTGTTCCACAAATAGTGATCGACCTTTTCTTTAAATATCAATAAATTATCAATAAGTCAATTCCAGGACATCGCTAGTTCACTTAGAAAATAAATGTAATATGCACTTTGAATACAATTTATATAATTAAGCATAGTTTTTACGCTTTAAAAACTATAGGAAATTTATTAAAACATCACTTTAATCTCATTCATTTTAAAAACCATATTTTACCAGCCCAATTATTTGTTAAATATCCAATTAATCTCTGCCCAAGTATTTAGCACGATGATCCTGATTACACTTTGAGCTGGCTTAATTCAAAACTGCCAAAATGCAAACTTTACTTTCATTTAGAAACAATATGGACTGTGTATAATGTGGGACTGAAATGATTGCAATATTTGTCTCGGCAGTTTATCATTTTCCGGCTGCCCAACAAGTTATCTCAGCAGATGCAATTTGCCGAAAAACAACAATCGGAATGAGGTTTGAAATGGGGGAAAATGACACCAACAACAGCAGCACGAACAACGAACGATAATGAAAAACCACAAAATTGATGCAAAACTTTGCCACTAAATTCACAAATTGCTCAAGTTTTAAAGTTTCGACAGGCGGGAAAGGGTTACGGGGGGCGGACTTCACCCAGGATCAACGGGTGTGCGTGTGGGCAGGATGAGAAACTATTCAGAAACAGAGATTTGCAGCATCCGCAGTAGGAGAACCTGGGAGCGGTCTTGGTTGGGAATGCAGATTTGCCTACACTAAGAAAAACAAACTTTATAAGTTTTTAACTATGATGTGAGCGAAATTTTGTTTCTTTTCCTTATTTTTGTTTGTGCTTGAACATCTGGAGTTATTTAACTTAACTTTTGTTGAATGTATTTCAGCCATAAAGTTTAGGAAAATATGTTTATACTTGTAGCTTTCGCCTTTTTTTTGTTAAATTGTTTGGCAAAGGCTGGTCAGAAATATGTATTGAGGAAAGAACTGCATAAAGATTAGGTACCAATGGTTACTTTAAATCGTATTTATTATTTACTATTGTATTTTGTTAAATTTACATTTATTATGAGTTAGTTTCTGGTATCTACTATAAGCTCTAAATATTTTAAAGAAATATGTATTCAACTATTTGGCTTTGTGTATCTTGGCGTTGATATTGTTGCTGCCTTCATTTAACTTCCCGTTGAAGGTTTGCTAGTTGTTGGCTTGCTGCTTTTGGTGCTGCCACACTGCGGTTGTTTTGCCTGCGTCGAGTTGGCTTAGTTGAGTTATTAAAAAGCAATTTGTGGCCGTCGCTAGTTTGGGAATGTGTGTGGCAGCAGCAGATTGAGCGAGCAGCTGGCCAAAAAGTTGCCGGCAGCAAACTTGTTAGCACACAGAGACGGGCATCAATGGGTTAAGTAAGCAGCTCAGCAATATTGAGCCAATCAATTGGCCAACGAGAGGATACGGGCCAAAACTAATGAAGCCCTAACAACAAAGTTTCTTTTAAATAAATCTTTTTAATAGGGTTATTTCTACATATAAGTTGGAGGTTTAGATGTTATTTATATTATAGATTTTATAATACATATTACAAGCACATATAGTTTTAATCCTTCTTTTGTTTTATGAAAAATGAAGCACCAAGAACTTGACCCTTGTCGTCAGTATATGTATAATATATTATTAATATTAAAGCACAAATCTAATTCAAGCCTTAATTTCCTTTTTTAATCTCTTGCAAATCATATAAACTCATTAAATCTCGCACTAATGCCAAATCAATGCCATTGAAAATCCGTCCATTCATTACACAAGTTCATTTTCAAAAGCGGATTATAAACATTTTGTCTATGGACTCCTTTCTCCTTATTCCCGGTTCCTGTTGGCTTTCCTTTATACCAAATTCAGCTTCAGACCAAGTTCATTTGCCGGTGAACAAAAGTGTGCAATAAATTCCACGAAGCCACTAAAAACCAACTCCGGAGAAAACTAGAAAATCGTTAAATAAAAATGGAAACTGCATAAAAGTGGGGAAAAATAGAGGAAAAAGAAAACGGGCATGCAAATAAAGCGAAAATCATTATCTGCACATGAAAATCTGGTTAACTTCGTTTAGAGGGAAACCGTGTAAAAATAGAGCAGGATGAAGGCGGAAAGTTCGCCGCGGAAAATGCAAACATTTTTCAAAATGCAGTCAAAAAGCCAGCAAACAAACACGGGCTGGAGGAGACTAAAATGCAAATTCTTCTCAAGTGGCGGCAGAGGCGAAGGTAAAAGGTAAAAACTAGGTGCCAACAAGTTTGCGGCGTTAAAAGTTGTTGAAAGGCGGGAGGGGGGGGGCGGGGCAACTTTCATCATGGAGAGAGCAGCGGGAATCAGGGGATTCCCCTCATATATTATGTTAGTGGCGGCAGCCAGGCAGCTGGCACCTGAAACAGGACTAACAATAGCAACAACAGCCTTAGCTGGCACTTGCATTAAATAACGGAAATGAAAACAAAGGACTTCAACTTCCGGTGGAAAAAAGAGAGAGAGAGAGAGAGAGAGAGAGCAGTCGCCGAATTGCACTCGAGTGAAAGTAGAAAGTGGCAAGTGGAAAGTGGCAATGTGGCATTGTGGCTTTTGTTATTTGCCTCTCACCGCTCGCTTTGATTGCACAGCCAGGTGTGCTTCTCGCCGGCTCGGCTCCGGATGGGTTATTCCCCCATGTGGCATAAATAATTTGCACTCGGCGGTGGAACAAAACGCGAGGCGAAGTCGGCACTTGTAGCGCTTTAGTTGCAGCCTTCCAGGAATCCCAGTGAACTGGGGGGAATCCCCTGCCGGAAGTGGAACAGTGTACGTGGCCTCGTGGCTTGCCTTTTGGCTGCTGCCGAGTTTTTCCGTTGATTGCATTTGTTAGTGCTGCTCAAGTGCAAGGACATGGCCCGAGAACAAGTGCGTCTGCTATTCCTCCAGCCACAATGAGGGATACCCTCCGGGGAGATGTACTTTCCCAAATGCTCTGCTTAAAAGTTGTATTTTACAGTGACAACACTAAAAAACTTCTAAATTCCCAATACAAATTAAAGTTAGAAGCTATTCTATCAACATTCATATAAAATATATATTAATTATAATATGTATAATAGGATTTGAAGGATATCCTTCCTATGAAGTGTAATCCCGTGTCGTTGTAAATCCTTTTCAAGCCCTGCTCCCTGATAGTTTTATGTTCTGCCTGGGAAAAATGCTAAATAATGCAGTCTGGGCCAGCTTTTCCCCGGCTTTTCCGGGGGCAGCTGCCTGGCGTAGCACGTGTATGAATAAGTGGACGGGTTAGCCTGATAACAGCTGAAATTTATAGGCAATACTGTGGCTCTGGCCACTTGCGGCTGAGTCCGCTTAATAGAATTGCAGCGGCACGAGGGCTTAAAGCCCCCGAAAGTAACTGGATGTGGCCCACGGAAAACAAGGGCCAAATGCGCGAAGTTCAAGTTGAAGAACCGGAGCGAGAGCAGAAGCTTTCAGCCAGTTGAATTTGTATTTATGATGACATTAAATAGCCGCCGAAAAAAGGGAAAAAGCGAGTTGGAAAAGGGCTCATCTGAGGCGACTGGAGTTCGTAACCAGGCCAAGATAAATAGGAAAACAAAAACCACTCAAAGCAACGTAAATTGAGGATCCCCCTCCCCGCCTGTACCCGCCTGGAAAGCGGGGGGAAAACTTTCTCGGAGAACTCGGACTCGGCGGTGGTCAACAACTGGCGAACCAGACGGGACATGGGGGGGCATGGGGGACACTTAGCAAAAATGTTCCTTTTCTCATTTTTTGCGCGACTTATTTTCTTATTCATGTTTACTATTTTATTGTGGCCCCAAAGGAGGCAGGCGGCCGGAGCGGAAAACTTAGCGTTAAATTACTGGCAACTCTCGAGGGCATAGAACCGAAAATGGAAATTTATGTCCCAATTGCATTTTCGGGTTTCCCGCTCTCGTTATCTCCCTCGAAAAGGCAGCCACAAAGAAAGTTTGCTCAGGCAGATTATTGGTTTTTCCGGAGTTCAGCCTCCCGGCCTCCTGGCCTACCCCTCATATTCCGCTTTAAACGCGGCACTTCCGTGCTGCCGTGCCGTCTAATTGTATTAAATTTGCATTAAAATTGTACAATTTCCCGAACGCATTAACAGGCCACAGACAGATTCCGGCCGCAGTGAGAATTAACATAAGTACACGGGAAAATGCTGTAAAACACTTAACTTGTCGGCCGGCAGGAGGGGCGCTCATTAAGCCATGTGGCACATTAAAAGGCAATTTAATACTTTATTGACTCGGTAACAGCCAGAGAGGGGAGCGGGCGGACCATTAATAGAAATCCACTTTAATGCGGCGTCCACGCCGGAGTCATTTATCATTCGCCGCGGACATCCCTGATCTTTGGTCGCGCCGATGGCGGACACTTGACATCCAGCAAATCCCCGGCGGAGACACGGGATTAGTTCCGTTTTAAAGCTGGAAAAGCGGCAGAGAAATTTTCAAACTGGCCGCCAAATCAAAGATGAAATCTCCACAGCGTCTGAGGGAAAAAGTAAAGCTGAAACGATGCCGGCGAATTGATTGCCGTTGGGAAATCGGCAATTTCTGATTAAAATATGTAAATTTGTGGCAACAAAAATTGAGCAAGAGATTGGCGCTCTTCAAAGGGGAATGATTACAGAGACGAAACGTTTTCCGAGAGCGCTGCACAAATTATGAGAAATCAAAAACGTGAAATGGAAACCAAGGCAGCGCAGCATCCTTTGGTGTCTCCACCACAATTTCCCTCAATGTCCATTTGCAATCTGGCATCTCAATGGCTTTCCTATCGTCGGGAACCCATCTCTGAGTCCTTTCCAGCTGCTCCGGCCTCCTTTTCCACCTCCTGATTGGCCTGCGCGATTTCTTGAGCGGATCAACGCAGTGGCAAAACAAACTTATGTCCCCTCTCCATCCCTCAGAGCCCTCTTGGACCTCCAACTGCCTAAGACCCGTAAACAGCTCGAAGCCGTTGCTAACAAGTCTAAGCCTTTGTGGGGGGCTTCTGGCCCGACAAATAATTCTGCCAGAACCAAGGAAGCCGCAATAAAAACATGGAATATGGTTGGGAAAAGTGGTAAGAGGCAGGATTGGTTAGCGATTGCAATTGAATTCAAATTCCGACATTCCACTTCAAAGTCAGGATGAAACCGAGACGAGCAGCTTCTGCTCCTGCTTCGAGTGAGTCCTCCTGCACATCCTTATTCCTGTTTATCCCGTTAAGCTCGTTTGCCACGGCGCCACTCAAGTGGAGTTTTCCCCCTCCCTCATCATTTTCTTTGCGTTTTTCTTCCTCTCTTCAGGGGGCGTGGAGCAAGGACATCCGTGAATGCGATTCACCAGCCCCTTCAGAGTCCTGCTTTGTTGTTGGGTTTAAATATTTTATTGATGTCATTTGGACAATACTCCGCCAGTGCTCACTTGGATGCCTCTGTTCAGATCTCTTATCCGCACTCCACTCCCCGACTGTTTTATTGCTGGCTTGTTGATATTTTTATTCCGCCATTCCTCCTCCCTCGTCCCCAGATTACTGCGCTTTAAGTGTTGTCCTTCGATTGTTATCCCCACTCCCATTGTTGTCCTTGTTGTGGCTTAAACGCTCAAATCAAATCAAATTTGATATGCCTCATTTGTGGCAATTACAGAGGTTGAAAAAGGATGCGAGGGGAGTTGGGAAATGGGAAAGCAAGTTGGCTTATTTAAATTTCAGTTATTGGCACAAAGTTTTTGGCTGACCAGCATGGAAAATATTTATCTTTTCAATTTCATAAAGTTATTCCTTGGCCACGTTCCTAGTTTCGATTCTTTGTGTTTGTCCCGATAAATTGAACAATTTCCCATTTATGCGAAATGCACTTACAACTTTTCCACCCCCTTACCCCCCGCCCCCCGTTTTCTTTGTTCGCATTTTTCCAGCCACATATTTGGACCTTAATAAACTCTCTCCCATCCTCTCTGCGGAAGATAAAGAGTACGGCTGGCATGTTCTGCACAAAAAACTTTTAGTCGTACTCGCATATGTGCGCCTCCCTCTTCATTATATTGCTGCCACGCCCCCATAATCTGCTAACCACAAGGCACAGCTACGTTTCCAGGCCGGAATGCATAAAGAATGTTCTACGTTTTTCTTAGCTTTTCGTTTGTTTTTCCTCCGTTGGTGCTCGAAAGTATGCTACTATTTTGCGGAATTGGCTGGGAAAATTGGCCCAAAAATGGAATCTTCAAACATTCTTGTGATAATATTTGTTGGCATGCAAATGCATTTCTCTTCAATAAAATTAATGTAATGTTTTAGTTGGTAATGAGAACATTTAACAAATGCTTTTAAGTCAAGTCAATTTATGCGTTTACTCATGGTATAATATGGTAAATCGAAATAGTTTCAAAAAACTTTACTTTTAAAAAGATAGATGTAAATAAAGTGTACACATTCATACTTCTTTTGGAAACGAGGCAAAATTTGGTGACACAAAACATTAATATTAAAAGATGAATTAGCTTTCAGCAAGTACAATTTTTAATAAGAAAATCAAGGAATTAATACCTTTCAAAAACCCTGCATAAATATTTATAAAAATGTTTTGTGCACTTATTTAAATTGACAAATTTCCGGCTGCTATTCTTTTTGCTTAAAGCTTTAATAAAATCTGAAAAGTACTTCCCTTCCAAGGAAAATGTTAAACTCGTGTTAAAGACAGTAAAGATTCCGTCATTTAGGGAACCTTTTCCACGCGGTTCCTCCTCCGCAACCTTCGCTCTCATCTTTCGATAATCGAAAGCTATTATGCCCACATTAGTCTGAGTCCCAGATTTTCCGGGTCTGTTGTTGTTGTTGCTGCTGCTGATGTTTTTGTGGGTTGAGATGGTGTCGCCTTTTATGCAAATATTTACATATGCTCAGCGACGACACTGGCGGCTGCGGCACGCTGCTCTCTCGTGTCCTTGTCACCCGGGGGGAGGGTGGAGTCCTGCATCCCCTACGACATTTATTTTTCGATTGTTTGCAGAGGCAGGATGCCTTCCTCCCCCTCCGCCGCCGCCTCCAACGTGTGGCTCCTGTCTCGCTTGTCCCGTATTTTATTGTTATTTTTCCTATTAAATTGCGTCGGCTTATCGCACGTTTAAAATAGCAACAAAGACAACAATATGGCAGGCTGTAGCCCCGCGGAAACCGTTTGAATTGTAACTTTTAACTCCATTTATTGTAAATTGTTGTCTGCACAATATACGTCTTCTACCCGCTCCGCCCATGTCCCCCTCTCTCCACGCCCTGGGGGCATGTTGCGTGTAGGCGTGGCATCTATCATTACAGATAAGAAAGAAAATAAAATGTGGCGCGTGCTTTTCGATTTTCTCCAGGGTTGGAGCGGGTTTCAAACGGGAGGGAAATATTTCCCATCGATTCGATTTTCCTTAAAGGGATTTTTTGGCATGTCTTGGTACTAATATTTCGTTTGTTTTTATCGAATTAAGTATTCTTCTTTTTTTACAGGGTATTAAAATTTGAATCAAAAGCTTTCAACACAGTGAAGCAGTCATTTCCGACCCTATAAATCATATATATTCTTGATCAGCATCGAAAGCCCAGCCAATCTGGCCACGTCCGGTTAAAAAATCATTTTTCGAAAATTTTTCCATTTTTTCAAAAAAAGATAAGGGGTTACATCGTTAAAATTTTGAAAATTTGATGAAAATTGTAATTTTCTTAAATTTTAAATTGAGTATGCAGATTTATTAACCTATTAAAAACTAACATAAAAAAGCTGTCCGAATTGAAATTAATGCTGTTTTGGCTTAGTTGTGAGTTTTTAGAACTATGATCGATTTCCATTACGATCCTATAATTCAAACTAATATTTAAATATATATTTTAACATTAAATATATAATTAAATGTAAAATAATTCTATACATAATTTGTTAATAAATCTTAGTGACTTATTAATCCAAAATATAAAATGAAAGGATCTGTGATAGCTATATATTAATAATACCCTCAAACTTGGCAATCAACAAACCAACTGGGACTTGCTAGGGTGCTTTTAATTTAATATTTTAGTTTCTCCTCTATTCCTATTTGTTTTTAGTATCAAAAACGTAGATATAACTCATCTAAATAATAAAAAATAATAATACCTCAAAGTTCAAATATACATACATGTACCTTTATTTAATCTAGTCAAATTCTTAGGTCAAGAGCATAATTATTTTGTATATTTCTTTCGGTTGGTGAAAGGCGGGGAGGCTGGTGAAAGCCTGGTGAAAGGCAAACAAGTTGAATAGCTGTCGACTTGTGGTTGACTCTCTAATACCCACTTGAAGGAACGAAACCCACTCAAGTTCACAACTTGTCTATCTTTTCAGCTGCCCGCCCAAGCATTTGAGTCTTTTCAAATTGAATCAACACAATTTTCTTTGCCAGAATTATCAACATCATCATCATCATTATCATCATCAGCAGCAGCAGGAGCGGGAGCATCCTTGTAGATGTCGCTCATGTTTTCTCTGCATATATAAGTGACCAAAGGACCTGAGCCCTTCGTCCTGGGAGCCGAACTTTTTGACAAGCCACTTAATTACAAAATAATAAAGATTTTCGCTGCAGACAGTGGCGCTTTCATTAACACAATTCCGAGCGTGTCTCCGCCCACGAACTTTTATTCTAATTTCAGACTCGTCGCTGTCCATAATGACCTGGTTACCAGGCATTTCCATTCCCATTTCCATCTCCATTTCCACCATTGCCACCTCCCCCGGCATCTTGGTAATTTCAATTTGGAGCATCCTCGGACCCACTTGTGGGACTCACGTGGCTCGCTCCGTCGCGGAGGCTCGTCCGTGGACCTGTTTGTCTGATTTGATTATTAATTGAAATTATGTTTGCCGCGGCAACGCGCATTGAATTTCTGACAGTTTTGTGGCAGCTCTGTGGCAGGGATTTCCAATTTACCCCCACGAAGGTCCCTTCAGGCCACGACCGTGGCAGAAAATCCATTTTCATTATCCGGCCAATGCGAGGTGATTGTTATTGCATTGCAGGGTTAATTAGTAAGGTTAATAAGCGCTTTTCGTTGGATATTATGGAGTTTTCAGTGTATTCTTGGTCATAAAAAGATGCGTTTTAATTGCAGAAGCATGGTAATGTGCTTTAGTTGTTATATTTGAGTATATTAATTAAAATTGATAGTAGTAGTTAAGAACTTCTAACTTTTAAACTCCTTGCCTAAGCCTTATTTTAAATTTTCTTAGTCTTTGGTCTTAATTCCTGGCCTCCTAGAGACTTTACCATTTATAATATTCTATTCTCCGATAGGCTTATTCCACAAATTGCCCGTGGCGTATCCCATTTTGATATGCAGGAGCACATGTCGGGGTTGGTTTCATCTGGCGGATCCATCCCGGAGCAGCCTCCTCTTCCCGCCTGACATTTATGATGACAGGCGGTCCATGTGGCGGTACGAGTGTGTGCCGGCGTCATTCGTTACCATTCCAACTGATGTTGACACGTGCTACATCATCATAGATGGCGATTTCCTCGCTCCTGGTCCTGGTCCCGCCGGTTTTTCCTCTGACGCTTTCCTCGGCGGCACGTACAAAACATAAAAGTAACTGCACTGCGCTTTGTTGAAATAGTTGCAAAAGGAAACGAGCAGCAAAGCACCAGAGGGCCGGCACAGGGCAGAGCTGGCAGAGCGAGGAAAAATTAGAAAAAGAATGGGGAAAGTGGGGGAAAACGCAAGCCCGACACACACAGGACGTCCAAATTCGACTGGACTTCAAAGTGTTCAAATTGCAGCGTCACGGAAAGTGCGAGAGAGATTTCCGTAGCGTCTAGGGTGCAATGCACCCGGCACAAAACAAAAAAGGAAAACAAAAATCTAACAGAAATGAAAAAAGAATGCGGAAATAGACATAGACAGCGATAAGACTGGAAAAAACTGCATAGCCTAATGACGGAAAGGATGTTGGAAAAAAGATGTTAGCAGAGGTTGGGCGGGGGGAGGTACACAAAAGATACAGGATCTTTTTGAAGTGCCTGCTAAATCGATGTCCTGTGGCAAGGAGGGTAGCTTTATTCATTCGAAAGAACTTGTAGATAGCAAGGCAATTTTTAATGAATTTAATATAATTTACAGAAGCTAATACTGACTAACAATGACTACTAAATCATTGAGTTTTCTTTAGATTTCTTTATCTTCTTCAAAACAACTAATATTTTGTACTGTTTGAGGTGTTGATTGTCACTAAATAAACCTTTTTAGGAACACATATAAATAATTTAAAGTATTCCCCTGAACAAATCATTAAGAAAGCCAAAATGGAGGCTTCTTAATACATTTTTAAACCTTTTCTTGATTAATTGAAACTCTAACTTAATATATTCTTAGTTACTTCAAGAAGGTAAGTACTTATATATATATATTGTTATATATTGATATATATTGTTATATCGTCCCCTTTAAGACCACTTGCCTTTCCTTCAACCCAATCACATCACCTGTAAGCCACTTTAAGCAAACATTCCCCCCTTTAACAATGGCAGACACACAAGCTTGGGTAACTTATAGCCAAAAGGTTGCATTTCAATGCTTGCAACCGCCCCCCACAATTCCCAGTGGCTGGGGTCCTGAGTCCTGGGAGAGAGCACCGATGGCAACTCTCACTTGACTGCCCCGAAAGTGCATTTCATGTTCAAATCAAAGTAAAGGTTGCCCCCAGCCCTGGCCCCGTGCACCTAGTTCCAGTTACACTGGCAATTTTTCAATGATGTGATGACTATGGATGCCGGGCTTTAAGAATTTATGAAAATGAAACTGATGGTTGCCATGGCCATCGCAGATAGGGCCAAAGCCAAAGGAAGCCGGTCTGGGGCGAAAACAAACAGAAGTCGCTCGCTGGAACAGCAACAAAGATCCCTCGGCGGAAGAAGGATGGCCCGGGTCGGAAAAGGTTCCCAATGCCATTACCACAATGCAGTCATCGTTGTTGTGCTTATATATATATATCCTTGCAATGATTTCCAGCGTCCTGTTTACTCACGTCTCCCCACCCTGCACCCCGCCACCTCTCCTCCTCTTGGCTGCTCAGTGAACTGTGCGAGGAACTGACGGCCCTGGCCGGGAATAAATTATTAAATCATATACCGTTTTAGTGCGCTTTAAGCCGCCCGATTCACCTGGATTTCCCTACTTGGAATTTTCAATATTTAACCAGCTTTAAATATTTTTTCAAAATAAGAAAGGAAACTAATTTCGGTAAGCCGAAGCTTATTTAGCCTTGTGGTTTGGAATGGAATTACCATAAAGGATCGAATCGGAAATCGATCATAGCTAAGCTTAAAATATTAACTTTCGATATTTTTATATGACAGTTGCTTCAAAAAATCAAGGGTTAGAAAACTCATTGCTTTGCTAAGAAAAGCATTCATTTAAATTCGGAAAGCTTTCATATTCTAGTTTTTATTAGGTTAATAAATTTGAATACTCAATTTAAAATTAAAGGAATCGGCTGTTGATGCTGATCAATAATATATATGATTTATAGAGTCGAAAATGACTCCTTCAAAGCGTTAAAAGCTTTTTACTAAAATTAAAGTACCCTGAAAGGGTATAAAAAGGGCTTTAATATGCCAAAACTAGGATTCATGGAACTCTAGCCTGCAAACAATTTTAATAGAATAATTTTTTGAAATATATATATTATTTCTTTAACTTCTTAAAGTGTAAAACAACATTTTTTATAAGTTCGGTTAACAAATCTTTATTTTCCAGTGCAGTTTCGCCATCTCTCCGCTAGCCAACTTAAGCCAGTTATGAATACGAGAGGCTTAGACAGCGAGCAACAAATTTCACAGTCAGCGCTTTGTGAAAATCTTCATGCAACTTAAACGCAGACGCACAAAAAATGGGAAATTCCTTCGTTCAAGCGCTTAATTGAAGTGGGATAAGGACGATGGAAGGGAGTGGAAAAAAAAAGAAAAGCGGTGGTATTCCTACACGGCTTTGCGCCATAAATCCCCGTAATTTCAGACAACGAGCGGAAGGAAGGAAGTACCCGCAATCGATAAGCCCTTAATTGGCCACACGAAGGACATCTTGATGCAGTCGCAGGAGGCTGATTGGCTTAGCTGTGAGAAGGCAAAATGGTGTTCAAGTCGCAGGATTATCGGCGGGGCTTCCAAAGGTTATTCCACCTCGGTGAGGGTTTCATTAAAATGAAGCAGATATTCCATGCAAGTTTAATGCCTGACCCAAGGACCATAATTGCGTGAAGTTTTTAACCCAAATGTGGGAGCCACAAAAACCGGTTAGCCCCGCGCACATATGCTGCAATTTTACGAGGACAATGAGAGGTGGTAACACGGGATCGGATCACATTGTAAATAAAACATTGTGGGGAATGACAGGGCGAGGGGCCGCGGCTCAACATAAAATGAGCAATGGCCAAGTGTTCCATAAAACAAAATTCCAGAAAAAAAATGAAGGAAAACTGTGAAAAAGGCAAAGGCAAAGTGCCGCGAGTGCCGTCAAGTGCGAAATTTAAATTTGCATAAATTATACAATGGCCAGAGCCGCGAACAAAAAAACGAAATGGCAGCGGAAACCAACCACAAACACGAAAGACAAAAGCCCAAATTGTTACCAACAAATTTTTTTGTGTAGTCATGAAATATATATGCGATAATCATGAAGGCGTGAGATTTGAGTGGCCATAAAGTGTTTGACGAGGATGAGGATGGTGTTTCAGGATGGGTGGATGTGTGAAGTCCAAGGGTTTGGGGTCACCGCAATGACCAACGAAAATGTGAAGCGAAGGCGATGTAAATTACTTTTAAATTAAGTTAAATTTACCATTGAAGGTTGTAAGCAAAGGGCTCAGCCTAATATATATTAAGCTACATATTATATTACCACATTAAATACCTTATATTGTAAATTGGTTCTATTTCCAACCCATTTAAAATAGATTAGTTATTATATTTCTGAAAGCGATCATTATGAAAACCAACAAACACTGAAATGTCGCGCAAACTTATTAGCATTAGCTAATTGTAATGACCGCTATTTACACTTAAATCAACAGATTAAAGTTGATACGTGTCATCCAACTAATTGTAATGACCCATGTTGACAATTAAATTTACAAATTATCATTTAAACATCTGACATAAATAAATTACAACAGGGATAAGCTTGGGCCCAGAAAAACTAAAGACAAAAATAACTTTTACAACAAAATGTTGTAGTTTCGTTGCTGGATTAATCTCGAACCATTATGGTTGCTTTGCGAGTGTTTGTTCATCTACATTTGATCACAGAATAAGAATAATGAAATATGCTCCAGGGTATTTTAAAATATAACTGCTAGGCTGGTCATTTAAATCTTAATAATTAATCTTTCTCCACTTCAAGGAATTTATCGAATGTTTAATCAATTTTCCCATCCAAATTCGTTAGTTTCTGATGAAGAAAAAGTGCAAGGGGACCTTTGTATCAATGGGATAGTCGGAAAACTCCGCACTTTTTGAAATCAGACAATTAAAAATTAAGAGTGGTGAAAGATTTGAAACTTGTTCTAGGATTTAGATGATGAAAACTACAGCTTTGGCGGCGACATGTGGAATGATGTTTTCATTTGCTGCACTAATACATAGATACCGCCTGGAAGACCTACAAGTTCTACCGGCATTACTTCCGGAACTTCTCAGAGTTCGGTACCACAATGAACTTATGAACTTTCTAATCCATAATGATCATTGTCCACTTAAAAAGTGGCATTATTACCTAAAAATGTAGCCACTAACGCGGCCACATGACATACAGAACAGGATACACAGGATTAATAGGATACTTTTTCAAGGACGACGGATTCGTTGGCTCCTATTTTGCTATTGTATTAATCGAGAATATATACATGCGATTCATTAGAGTGCTTTGAACCTGAATGAAGAGATCATTATTAGTTTAGTTTAACATTAGTTCCCCTTTATTGTAAATACTTTAAAAAACAGATCCATTAGAATAACCTCTGTGTCTTGATAACACATTTACCCATAAATATGAGAAAAGTTAGCTGGAACAATCTCGCATCGATAACTTACCCAAAAATCTTATAAATACAATTTAATATTAGCAAATCGTGCCTGCGAAAACATATGCGAAAAGCAACAATTGTCGGGAAGATTCCCATGCATTAATCACAATAACTAGCCGCAAGCCAACTTCACTAGCCCAAGCGGAGACCCGAAAAGCCCCATAAATATGCGGAACAACGGCAAACTATTAAATATAAACACGCACACATATGCATACATATATCCTGACTTATTCCAGGACATTTAAGAGAAGGGCTCTCCCAAACGAAACCCGAAAACCGCAGCTTGTCATAATAAAGGACAGACTGGCAGGGGAAGCACGTTTAGATTGGCCCAGCAAGCGGCAGGACATCTACAAAACAAAAGGACGAAAGGGACCAAGAGGGGAGAGGTGATGGACACGGGCTAGTCGAGCTCCTGTCGAGTCCCCTTCTCTGGTCCTTGGGAACGTGACTTTGTGATTTTATGAGCGTTGAAAATGCCACACGTACTCGGCAAGGATTTGCTTTGCCCAACACTCGCCTCCCTTCGAAATCCCCTGCATTAACACTCAACTAGTGGGGAGTCCGGGCAATGCTTTTTATGGCTGTGTTTAGTGAAAAAAAGGATTCAACTTGATTGCGCCCCCAGGAATCTCTCTTTCCCACCGTGGCAGAATATTGGCCTCTCGCTGGATGTGGTTAATCCTAGCCAATTAGGACGCTCAGACGATCAGAGTTAAAGGAATTTCAACCAAATATTTCTGCCCTTATTATTTCGCTTTGGCCTCAAAATAATTCCATTTGATTCCGGCCCAAGGCATAACCGCCAAAGGATCCGATCACACTCCAACTATGCAACCAGGAGCAATTTAATGCAAAGTCGTCGTCTGTAAAGTTTTCGACCCTCGCTCCGCGCGTATTCCCTGGCTGTCTGTATTTCCTTTTTAAAGCCCAGCGAAATGTTTCAAGTGCACGGAAACAAAAAGCAAAACTGCGGGGCAATGGCAAAGGCAAAGGCAAACCAAAAGGCATTTTTTCCGGCTTTCCTTGAAAGACAGAGCGGTGGCCATAGCTATGGCCCGGCTGGCTGCGGATTTCCTGATGATTTTATTGGGCCGCCAGCAAACATTTTTGAGTGTTGCCAGCAGCGGCGGACTGCGGAATGCGCCAAAGTATTTGGTAACTTTTTTCCTGGCCACCGTTCTTTATTCTTTTTCCCAGCCGGAGGGCAGCCAAAGGATGCGGCATAAAGGATTAAGCCTGGGTAGCCAGCCAGCGGGCTTGTAAATTGTTAAGCAAGTTTCCTTTCGCCCTGCTCCTTTCTCCTTTCGCCTTTTAAATTTCATCTTTCTCGAACACGATGAAACCGAAGAAGACACAATAAAATGTTGCAAAATATTGAGCATTTGTAATGGGCATCAACAGGATATGGCGGCGCAAGGACGCCCACCCAGGCCGGAGCACATGCATCCTTAGCATCCTTTCTTGCCGTCATTGCCACTACGGTTTAGTTCGCTCTCCGGTTCCCTTATTGCAGCCGACAACCTGCAGGCTACTTACGGCTCCGGTTCCGCACAGAATCCAGGCCAACACACACTTGGGTGGGTGTGTGTGTGTGGGGGCGTGTGTGTTCCATTTCAGCCGGAGCCTCTCCTTGGGCTTTACGTATCGCTGCTTATAGACTATGGCATGGCTTCTGGGCAACTTACTTAGCGGTTGAGTGCAAATCTTATGCGAGTGTGTTTGTCTGAATGCGAGCAAGGGAGTGTGTGTGCGAAGGGTGTGCTGGTGTGCGAGTGTGCGGTGGGTGTGCATGTGTGAAGTGGCTGTTTTGTGGGCTTAAACTGCAGTTTCCAGCACGGGTATGTTAAACATTTGGGCTGGCCCAGGCACATTACGTGAATGTGATTGAAATTAGCCAAGGGCGAAAGCCCAATCTGCAAATAAGGCAACCTACCCGGTTAGCCAGAGGGCTTCGAAGGGAAAAAAATAAAAAATCTAATTAGGAACACTATAATTAAGCTCCAAAACTATACGATTTCTTCGGAAAATATATATTTTATATATATATAAGAGATATAAGAGATATAGTTTTCATTTTACTGCTTTCTGGTATCAACTCCTTAAGCAACCCTCTTTAAGTTCAAACCCCATCAAGAGTACTTTTTAATTTTCAACCTAAGTCGATTCGGCTTGAATGATTCTGCTAGTTATTGCCAAAAAATAGTGTGGAAACTCTAAGAAATAATCTTGCAGAAAAACGTCTATAAATTCGACTATGTTTCCTTTTAATTTTCCTGTTTTTTTTTCGTTAACAGCAGGTATATTGTCCTGCCGACAAATGCTTCATCCTATTTCAATGTCAAGAAGTCACCGACCAGACAGAGTCGGCACTTGAATCGTTAATCATTTTGCGGCAAGAAATTACGTATACGTCAAGTGTAACCGGTCAGATAAGCGGCCCAAGGAGACAGAGAAGGGGCAAGGCTAGCGACACAAGGTTAAGGTTTGAGTGGAACAAAAGGGGTTTATCGTTTGATAAATGGCCAGAGAAGTTCGTCAACCCCATTTTTATATATGTCTGCAGTTTGGGTTCAAGGTGAACTTCGGAGACCCGAGATGAGTGGCTACATTCAAGGGTAAAATTATGCAAATGAGCCCTCACATCGAGGCAGCCAAGCAATTTGTCAGCGGTTCGGAGGCGGAGTTGCCGAAAAACTTTGAAGACAAATCAATAGAGCCACTCGATTGCAATTAAAATAGTTGAGGGAAAGTTTTGATCGCGCTAAGGACGTGACTGAAAGGGCTTTACTTTCTAATTAGGCACTGGGGAAAATCAATATGGCATTTATCCCGCAATCTGTTTCGCCATTCCACTCACTCTCAGCTTCATATCCTTCGAATCGACAAATGCAATTTTACAAGCAACTGAAGACAGACAATGAACTCCAGCCAAATAAAAAGGATTCTTTCTTTCTTATTTCGTTGCACTCCACGAGCACTCAGTGCGCAAATATCGGATAAGACTCCTTCGGATGGAGGGATATATCGGGGATACTGTGGGTGTTGCACATCCTTATGCAGCCTGTTGTCTGTCTCGGGGGCGCACCCCCTTTGATCTGTCCCGACTGTCATTTAACTGTCAGTTTCGCTGCTTGTTTGTGTCGCTTAAACGTCGCCACAGGAGGCGCAAAAGGGCGGGGAGCCATGGCTGCATTGGGAAATGGGAAATCCGCCGGGCATATGTATGTGCGACTCCTAGCGGTGATTATCTCCGTGGCCTGGCTGAGATTTTGGCTCGAGTGCGCAGGAAATTGGCCAGGGATAATTGATAAAGAAAGCGGAAAGGAATTTCAATGATGGATACTCCCATTCCATGTCTATAGGACCTTCTCTGATGAACCCTTTTAAGTGGAGAAACACTGGAGAAATTATCTTGGACAACTTTTGATTATTGTTGTTACTTCAATAACTATGTTTGTGTGTTAAAACATATTTAAATACATATTAATGCGGGTGGGTACGATCTTTTAAACGATTTAAATATATAAAATCAATATTTTCTTAAACTTATTAAATCTACTGAATCCTCTTTATACCCGTGCAGCCTATTATAATTTTATTATAAAAATATAATAATTTGCAACGCAGTTAAGGAGTCATTTCCAACCATATTAAGTACATATATTTATATATTCTTAATCAGCATTATCAGTCTATTGATTAGACTCTGTCTGTCCATCTGACTCTCTCTCTCTCTGTCGCTTTTTCTCTGACTTTCTCTCAGTATTTCGCTAAGCCTATCCCTCTCTGTGTATCTCTATAGAGATGCCTCTTTCTCTCTAAGTCCATCTGTGCATGTCTAGAGATATCTATTTCTCTCTAGCTCTCACTTTCTCTGTTCTCTTTACTCGGAGACAATAAATAGTGGCACGGCCTCTCGCACTGACCTCATTTGAGCTGCAGCCTCCCGACTGTTTACATCGATAGAGATAGTGTTAGTGACAGTGATTAGCCTTCGACAAGGAAGAAGAAGCCGTGAAAGGCCTAATTGAAGTCACCGAAAATAGAACTATGCACTAGAAGGGAATAATCAATGACGAAAAGGATAACCAAATGTCCTCTACTGCGGTAAGTCTTAACCATGAAAATTATATTATTTACATATTTAGCTGGTATATGACAGATCAGGCCTAGGTCTAGAATGAGCTGTGCTAGCTATGCATTTATTTTTCAATTAATTCCCTTATGAACATGGACACCATTACTTCATTTTAATTTATAGTGATGCAGAAATTTGTGTTAAGGATATCTAAAAACGTATACTCAAAGTTAAAAGCCTAGTTCAATTATAAATTCAGGTTTTATTTTTGTAAAAAAAAAAACTTTTAATATAAACCAAAGCTAGCCATATATGGCTAAAAACATGTTGATCAACATGTTCCTAAAGTTCAGAATATAAGAAACGACTTATTCGGCATTTGTGCCAAAAATTTGGGCAAAAGCATGTATATCCGCGTATTATATACGAAAATAATATATATAATATATGCAATAAAAATATATATAAATCATGCATATATAAATATAACAAGGTAAATAGGCTTGGGGAGATGTGCATAAAAATAATATTTATTATTAAATTATTAAAGGGTTGTCATTGGTTTGCATTTCTATTTACAAATACCTTCCGCCCTTTAGGCCTTACAGTCCACAAATGTGGATCGTAATCCGGGATCAACCTCCCGTGAGAGAGCGCTTTAATTCGTTTGTTTACATTTCATTTTCAAGGGCAAATATCAGAGACACGAACCCTAATGGCGAATCGCAACGAACATAAAGGAGGTGGGGAGATAATAAAATAAAGAGAGACATGAATAAGATCGTCACTCACTCCGTTATTTGTTGCTGGAAGCTGAAGCTGTGAAAGCGCCATTCCGCTGCCTTCTAGAAATTCTCAATTTACAAAAATTTTCACACAAATATTAACAAACAAATATTGCAAAAGCAAACACAAATAAATGCACAACAAAAAAATCACCAAAAAATATGCACGTGTTGAGCCACAACAAAAAAAATTAAAAAAAAAAACGTTTCCTCACTTCTCACTCACTCTTTTATCCGCTTCGCTTCGCTTTTCTTCCTTCTTCATCTTTTCCCTTTTTCGGCATACGCCGCATGCAACGGCTTTTCCGATCGATGGAAGAAGCGCACAAAAGCGAGACGAAATATATGGAGACTTTGAATCACTGCCACTTTCGAAAATTTTCCGTTACACTTGCACAGCAAAAAAACAAAAAATAACGGCCGCGCACACCTAATATCGTTTACTCGCTCTTTCCCGTTTCCGCACCTTTTCGTTCCTTCGTTTGCCCGTTCTTCGTTCTCTCCCGCGCGTAACACGACCGAAAATTGCGAATTGGAGTAAGGAGTTCCTCAGACTTTCTGATTCTCTCCTCTCTTCCTCTCTCTGTTTCCTTCGCACGCTGCAACCGTTTGGTGGCGATCGTTGGCGTTGTGTGTGTGTTTAAGGATAGTTTTAGCACTAATTAGTCACTTGAGCAGCACTTAAACCCCGCGGATCAGCTAACTTTGTTTAGTTGTCATTGCACTTCATTTGTGTACTTCAGTTATGTGGCTGCGAACGCGCCAACTCCTTTGATCCTAATTGCACAATGAGTTTTCCGTGATACACAGCAGTTGTGTTGTCCAATTGGGAACTGTGGTTGGTCTAATTCGTTCACTCGCCATAAGATCACAATTGGATAATTTTTTACCGGCAAATTTCGTTTTTTTCAGCAAATTTCTTCTCCGCAAATTTTTTGTGGCACTACCACGCTGCAAAAACACGATACTAGTATCGATATATCGATTTTCCTTTGATGGACAGAGTATCGTTTAAGTATTGTCAGTATCGATATATCGTTGTCACCTTGTGACTTAAATGCAACAATTATTAAATTATTGCCCTAAACTAATATTCCTCAGGGATATTTATAATATACATTGGTGGCCCTTACTTAAAATTTGTACAATTACCTTGAACTTAAGTCACGAGGTAACAACGATATATCGATACTGAAAACACTTAAACGATACCCTTATTAATAGGAACATCGATATATCGATACTAGTATCGTGTTTTTGCATCGTGGTAGTGCCACAAAAAAATTGGCGGAGAAGAATTTTGCTGAAAAAACGAAGTTTTCCCGTAAAAAATTATCCAATTGTGAACTAATGGCGAGTAAACGAATTACACAAACCAAATATCCCAATTGGACAACACAACCGTTGTGTATGAAAGAAGACTCATTGTGCAATTAGGATCAAAGGAGTTGGCGCGTTCGCAGCCACATAAATGAAGTGCACAATTCGTACATAAATGAAGTGCAATGACAACTAAACAAAGTTAACTGATCCGCGGGGTTTAAGTGCTGCTCAAGTGACTAATTAGTGCTAAAACTATCCTTAAACACACACACAACGCCAACGATCGCCACCAAACGGTTGCAGCGTGCGAAGGAAACAGAGAGAGGAAGAGAGGAGAGAATCAGAAAGTCTGAGGAACTCCTTACTCCAATTCGCAATTTTCGGTCGTGTGACGCGCGGGAGAGAACGAAGAACGTGCAAATGAAGGAACGAAAAAGTGCGGAAACGGGAAAAAGCGAGTAAGCGATATTCGGCGTGCGTGGCATAATTGCAATTTACGAGCGGGATGTGTACGGCCGTTAATTTTTGTTTTTGTTTTTTTTTGCTGTGCAAGTGAAACGGAAAATTTTCGAAAGTGGCAGTGATTCAAAGTCTCCATATATTTCGTCTCGCTTTTGTGCGGTTCTTCCATCGATCGGAAAAGCCGTTGCATGCGGCGTATGCCGAAAAAAGGAAAAGAAGAAGAAGGAAGAAAAGCGAATCTGATAAAAGAGTGAGTGAAAAGTGAGGAAACGTTTTTTTTAATTTTTTGTTGTTGTGGCTCAACACGTGCATATTTTTTGGCCATTTTTTTGTTGTGCATTTATTTGTGTTTGCTTTTGCAATATTTTTGTGAAAATTTTTGTAAATTGAGAATTTCACGAAGGCAGCGGAAAAGCGCTGTCACAGCTTCAGCTTCCAGCAACAAATAACGGAGTGAGTGACGATCTTATTCATGTCTCTCTTTATTTTATTATCTCCCCACCTCCTTTATGTTCGTTGCGATTCGCCATTAGGGTTCGTGTCTCTGATATTTGATTAAATGTAAACAAACGAATTAAAGCGCTCTCTCACGGGAGGTTGATCCCGGATTACGATCCACATTTGTGGACTGTGAGGCCTAGCGGGTGGAAGTTATTTGTAAATAGAAATGCAAACTTAAAACCCTTTAATAATTTAATTATAAATATTATTTTTATGCACATCTCCCCATTTTATTTACCTTGTGATATTTATATTTACATTATTTATATTATTTTATATGTAGTATGTGTTGTTTTTATTTATTTTTATATTATTATTTTATATACATTATATTTATATGCTATTGCCCAAATTCTTATCATAAATGATGAATAAGTCGTTGTTTATATTCTGAACTTTAGGAACTATTGGTAAACAGTTTTTTACTTTTAAATGTACCAAATACAAGGAAATTTAACATTCCTTTCCTCTCACTCTTTAAATGAAATTATTTCCTTCGATGGGAACATTTATTTTTTTTTTTTTTGGGCCAGAAACTTTAAAATGGCAGCTCGCTTTCGGGCAAATTGATTCCATTGCACCCACTTGCTGTGGCTCAAAGGCGAAAAGTAAAATTTCAATAAACTAGTTAGCCAAGAGCCATGAAAAAGTGAGCAAGGAGAGGGGAAGGAGGGCGGACTAAAAGCCAAATGGGAAACATATTTTAGCCATGAAATTTATGCCGCCACACACTAAATGAATTTCGCAGACTAAGGACCCACTGCGAAACCAGGACGCGAACAGTGGCCACAACAGCAACAAAAACACCGTCAGCGACAGTAAAAACAGTAACAACAAAGGGCGAATGCAAACAATGCAGATAATTTAGTTGGCGGCGGATATTTCGCAACAAAAGCACAACAGGGAAAGATATCGGGGAGGGGGCGCGGCGGGAAAATTCAGTTGGCCAACTAGGCCTCCCAACTTGTTTAAATTGGCGCTAACTCAACGAAAAAACAAAAAAGACGAAGGAGGTAAGGGGCTAAGGGGGCGGGAAATCCATTGGCACGCCACAAAAATAGTTAACTTTGCGCAGGCAACGTTTAAATTATGCAAGCTCCACAGGACACTGGACCCAGGACACACGACGCTCTAGACTATGGACTCTGGACCATGGACTCACCATCCATCTGTTCGTCCTTCCCCCCCGGCCTGTTCTCATTTGTGTATGGTGGGCTTGTTTGTTTGCTAAACGTCTGTCAGGATCCACAAATGTTTGCGTTTGGCATTCAAAAAGTTCATGCAAAATGAAATTAAGTTGACTCCGGCAGTGGCTTTAAGGACTTACACGAATCCAGCCAGTAGTATCTGTATCTCTGTCTGTATCTTTATGTGTGTGTGTGTCTGTGGCTGGGCCCCGCAAATGCAGCTCATTTAAACACATGTCACAATACTTTCGCACAGCTGTCACTTTGACAATTTCCTAGATGAGTTCCTGGCGATTTCGTCGGCGCTTCCGCAAGCCGAAAAAAAAGGCGAATCTTTAAGCCATCTCGTCGGGTGTCTGCTGAGCGTTGCGTAGGTCTGTCAACGTCATCATCGTCCTGGTAATACACACACACACACACACACAGACATCACATCGCATATATCCTTCGGCTCCTTTGACTTTCAGACGCATAATGAAAAGTTATATCACGAGTATTAGAGAAATTGCGAACACATGTGGCTGGGACTTTGCTTGAATATCAAAGATACGAGAGCCTTAAAGTGGGCCCCGGTAGTGTTTCGGAGTGGATTGAGCTATTTGATAATCTAATATAAATAGAGTTCTATAAAAATATATTGGCAAGTTAAAATTATTCATCATTTTCTCTTTGAATGCATTATTACACAAGCCAGGTTTCTTAAGATAAAGTATCTTATAGCATTTAGGACATATTTAACCTTTAATTTAAAGCCTGCTTAGTTATCTTAGTTATTCAAAGTTAAGAGCTGAATAAAATATTACTTCTAACAAAGTCTATCAGCAATAAAAGTCAGTAAATATCAGAATATAAATAAATACTTCTATCTGTTAGATTTTCCTTTTCAATATATTAGAAATTCAATTTTATCCAAACCAAACAAGATAAAGATACAATATATCCTACAGATTAAATCATAACTTGATTCCCGGTGGACTTCCAATATTATTATGTAAGAAAAGTTCTTTATGAGCATATATTTTGAGTGAATTTGTATCTTTTTTGCCTTTTAGTTCACATTTTTATAGTAAAGTCCAAATGTTCTCCTCAATAATAATAACTAAAATCTATTATCAGAGTTTAACAATAAATGGAGACCCTTCAGGCACTCAAGATTATCACCAAAAATGTGTTTTGGCACGCGTTGTAAACCTTTTGGAAAAGATGGGAGCCCGCTGTGAGTTTTTCTTTGCATTAGCGAAATTAAAACCCATGGGCGAGGAGTGCACAATTCATGCGCTTCCCTATTTATCCTATTCCTCTGCCTGCGTGGCATAAAATTTCATAACAAGGACCCGGAGCCGGAAACGGGAAGGATGCGCTTTGTGGCACCCACATCCGTGCCCCGTCCTTATCCCGACACATCGCCGCGGTCCTTGGAGTGGGTCTGTGTGCTCGCGGTTTCCTAGGAAGTAAATTTCGTTATCGTTTATTATTATTATTATGCGCGATGTGTGAAATGTCTGAGTCCGGCGTCTTCCCGCCCACTTGATTCCAGTGCCAGTGCCAGCGCCAGTGTCTGTGTGTGTTTGTGTTGTGACGTGGGAAATAAATTTATATTCATAACACACAGGGCGAGCAGGAAGCCGGCCGGAGGTGGGCCTGGGAAGGCCCTTCGCCCGACATGCATACAAAGTGCTTTATGTGTGCCACAAGATGCTGAAAGATGGCTCTTAGATGCGGCCCGCTCCTGTAGCATTCCATCAGCAGACTCCGGCAAGTTTTTTGATTAAACTCCAGTGCCTCAGCCAGTCGTTGGTTGGGTTCTTTTCGGGCCTGGCCCACTCAGCCCGGTGGCTTATTAAAGCCACGTCAAGTGCGTGTCGGTGGCAAAGTGCTGGGAGAGCATGTGTGCAGCCAGCGGCTAATGGGATTAGCGCTGCATCCTGGGAGAGGCGGCTCTCTCGGAGGACCCCGGAGCAGCTCCTCCAATCTCCTCATATTGATTACTAATTTACTTGTCGTAGAGCACATCCCACACACTCTACTTGCCACAGTACTTCACAGTGCACTTTCTGCAGCTCGATAGTTCATGCAACTTGAAGTTTTTGGCTTAACCTAATTTTGTTTAGAGGAACAAATATTTATAGGTTGATTGAAATTCATCTTCAGAGTTCTGAAATCCGACTGTACCTGTTAGGGGAGCCATACTGTGGCACGTCAGCCCAGATGCACACGCAGAGGGTTGCAGATAACTCGATTTTAGGTAGCCAAACTTGGCATTAACATGACGACGACGACGACAACGACCAAAGTTGCAACATGCGTCTGGAATCCTGTCGCTGGACAACTTTGTCGTCATATAAAATGTACAAAGCTCAGGTAGTAGGTTGTAGTTTCCCAACCGGCAGGGGACAGTCTCGGGCCCGCTCCAAGTCTCCCCAGCCCCAGCCTCAGCCCGCCGATCCCTTCCAGCCATGTGGCAGTCCAAGTTCCACTCAAAGTCATTCATGCGAAGAGTCAAACGGCAGCCGAACATCGCAGCACAACAATCAAAAAAGCGCTTCAGAAAAGTCAAAGACGCTGCAGGGCAACTGGAACTGGAACTACCAAAAAAAAAAAAAAGAAAAGGTGGCCCTGGGAATGGGGCTGCCTGAATGGAAATGGGCATGGAAATGAGTTGGGAATAGAGGACCGAATAGTAATGGGAGCGAGAGCGGGAATCGGAATAGGAGCGGGCCATGTGCAGCGCAATAACTTGCCAAACTGACACCATGTCCTTGGGGTCTACTTTTTTCGGGAAGACTGAGCGCGTTGTATCGATAACGGTTTGTCTGCTGCCAGCAGGAAGTGGGTTGTGTTCATCATATGTTGGAGGAGGTCCAGGGATTACATTGCCCGAAAAAAATGCTTTCCAACTAACCACAAATGATAACAGGATGTTATCAAGGACTGGAATTATTCCTCAGATTACTTTGGACAAACACTAATGTCGTGGATCTATTTATTGAAAATGGTGTGGGTTTTTAATTAGATAAACATGACGCTGCTTTAAATTTCACATTCCAATTTATTAGTTGTGGGAAATGTCATACTAAGACACTATTAAAAAGTCTGAGGAATATTATAATTGTAGTCAAAAGCGTGTAACGCTGTAAATAAGTATTTTTTAACCTATAAATCATATATGTTCCCAGATCAAGCATACGCCGTGTAGGCCATCCAACGGAGCCATAGACAAGCCCAAAAGCCGATGTATTTAATTTTTATATTATATATTTTCGTACAATTTCGGACTTTCCTGGAAGTGGAGAATACTTAGCTACATTTATTCATATTTATTGGCATTATACCTTTCGAAGGTATTATAATTTTAGTCAGAAGCTTAAAACGCAGTCAAGGACTCATATCCGACCCTATAAACCATATATATTATTGATCAGCATTAACAGCCGGATCGATCTAGCCATGTCCGACAATAATTAAATTTTTTCAAAATTTTGAACTTTTTATAAGGGGTTACATCGTTAAAATTGTCAAAAATTTATAAAAATTGTAATTTTTTAAATTGTTACATTTCATGTGCATTTTTTTACGCTAATAAAAATTAGCATAAAAAGGCTTTCCGGTTTAAGATTAATGCTTTTTTTTTGGCGTATGCATTTATTAAACATTGATTTGTCAAAAAAATTGTCATATAAAAATATAGGTGCAAACAATGCTAATGTGAATCCTTTAATTCGTTTACATACTGCAAGGCTATATAAATTTCGCCTTTAGGAAGTTATTTTTTCTTGTTTCTATATAAATTCTGAATCAAAAATATATATATAATATTCCAAGCATTTGTTTTCTAAATTATATACGTAAAGTATGTATAATTAAGTTGAAATTTACCTTCCTTTCTACTATAAATATTACATATTTCTCTCACTGCACTTGACTATGCAAACAATGAGAAATCATGCACAAATCGAGCAAATTGCATATTTCTTATTTCTTTCGCTGGCGACTTTTAATTTTTTTATGCGAAATGCAGTTGAGACACGGCTGCGAGTTGCTTCGCTTTCCATCGCCAGTTCCATCTTGCCGCCATTGCGATTCGCCGAAAATGCTCCATTCCCCCGTTGGCCGAAGAAAGATGAGAGAGGGGAAAACGCAACCACATGCCCTGGCTTGGCTTTTCCTTTGCCATTTTTTATGCGCCATATTTCGAACGCTCGTGTGTGACTTGTAAATTTCCCCAGTCGGACTCTCCGCTTCACTCGGCGGCGCTTGATTGAGCTCACGTTTCTCCGGGCTCTCCGTGTTCTCCGAGTCCTGCGCCGGCCGGATACGTCTTCGGTTTGACTGTCAGACGGAGTGCACACTTGGCCTGACTTTTTATTTAAAATATATGAAATGGAGTGCATACTCGAATAAGCCCTGAAATTAAGCCCGGCGAGGGAAACTCTTTTTCCTATTTCCCCCGAGTGCCAAGAGCGAAGTTTGCCGCAATTTTCGCTTGGCTTCGGTCGGACGTGAGCCCCGGAATTCCTGAAGCCCAAATGAGTTTACAGAACTTCGGCATCATTGTCTTTAATCAAAGGGCATTAAAATGTGCATGCGTGGTGGAACATGGATCCTAACCCAGCCCCAACCCATCGCCTGGCATCCGGATCCGGTTCCCCATTCGAACCGTTTTCACTTTGGGTCCGGACTCCGGACTCCGGCGTGGCATTTTTGCATGTCACACGGCGTATTGCGAAACATGAGTATGTAAATTTTTTGCTCCCTTCCTTGCGGGCTTTCCCAACGCCATTATACTGTATTAAGTACGGAGTTGATTTCACATGTGTCCTCCCCGCCCGCCCGTCCGCCCGCCAGGACGCTGTGAAAAATGTTGCAAAGATGCAAAACAACTGTTGGCAGTTTGTCAAATTTGATTTGTCATACATCAAATGGCTTTAAAATGACAAGGAGATGTCTGATGCGCTGCTGACAGCGGGTCTCTGAGCTGTGGGCGGCCAAAGTCGTCCCCATTTCCATTCTATTCTCTTTGGGAAAACTGTGACAGGACGAAGAACGGAGCGAGAGCTGAATGGAATTTCGTTGAGGGTTCTCCTTACACTTAGTTTTGTGTTTTTTGCTGGTGACAAAATGTGTCCAGCAGCGAATGAGTAAAAGTGTTGATGTGTATAAACCCGGTTAGATGTTTTCCCGACTGCCAAAAAAGGGAATGGGAAAGGATTTGGTTAATGAAATGGAGTCTTAAATAAAGTAGGGTTCATGAGTGAGATGAAAGGGAAATAATTCGCAATATTTCTTATTATTATGCTGGAGATTATGCCTTGTCAGGCTCTATATAGCATTAAAGAAAATATGTTATGTATTGCTGCAGTATCTTAATATATTCAGCTTGCGAATTAGGTGGTACTTTTGCAATTATTCTTTATCTATAAGATACTGTTTCGGTTCTCTTTTATTTCCAACCTCATTTTCCACTTTGAACCACTGTCGATCAATGTAATTGCAAAGCCAACTCGTGAGCAGCTCCTCTTAATGGCCCCATCATCAGTCATTTCGCCATTTCCAGATGCGGCCAGCTTGAGCCACAAATTGACGCCACTTCACCTGACTTAAGAGCCCTGGTCGTGGCCCTAATATTCTAATATAAATTTAACGCTCTCCATCAGGAGGCCAGGCACCTTGGCAGAACAACAGGACCCGGAACAGCAGCCGTCGGCAATGAGCTGACTTATGAGCAGGAGCCAGGGAAAGCTGACGCCAAAAGGTACTTCAGGTCAACAAGGCTGGCAGTCAAGGAGCAGCTGAAGGACATGCCGGCGAGGCTCATTTGCCTCATCAGGCGGAGGAGCATGGAGCACTCCACAGTTGGTTGTGGCCAGGCTGCTCCGGCTGCTCTGCCTTTGTGCAGCGTGACAGGCAAATTGCCAGGACACACACCTGGCCACAGACAATGTGGCTCCCTTCCCTAACCAGCCCTCTGCTCGCGTGTTAAACTTGCCCGAATGGACTCCCACCACACATTTGTAACTGGGCCAAAAGAGCAGGGCATGTGAGTGTGTGGCTGTGGTTGTGGATGAAGATGAGCAGCCGGGGACTGGGCTGCAATTGGCCTGTGCGACCATGACTAATTTGTTAGCAATTATGTTGGATTGACGTCCCGGATTGGGCCACATTAGCATAATTGTTGTTATGAGATCGCCCAGGAGTCGGCAGCCCTTTTGATGGAGAGGTGGCAGGGTTCGGGTTCGGCTTCGAGGTGGCCACACGCAGTGCACTTGACATTCATTAACATGGCACTCTGAGAGACATCGGATTCCGGGGGGGTAACAGGAGGCCAGTGGTGCTAACCGAAGCATAAAATAACTAGGAAGGATCTAAGTTGAGTTTTGAGCAGGAAGTTTAAGAGGAATATGTACAGGGAATAACACTAAAGAAGTACTATATAATACTGTATAATATATAGGATTATTTTCTTTATACACATTAAAAATTAAACCCAATATAGAAAGGATATTCTTGTTTTACGAACAACTTAGCAAGTACCTTAATTGTGAATTGAAATGATTTAAACGGGTATTGATTTATACATCAGTGTGTTGTGTGTGATCGATTTAGGCAAAATGAATCCAAACAAAATTCAAAATTTGATCCCGAAGCAGGAATGCCTACTGCCCACAAGGACTATCCGCCACGCAGACGATCGGACGTGCAATTCGTGACTGGCCTGGCGGTAGGCATTCTGGAGGTGTTGTGCTTGAATCCGCTGGACTTGGTCAAGTCCCGGCTGCAGGTGCAGGGCATTCTTAGGATGCCGTCCAGGGACACCTACAGCGGCGTCCGGGACGCCTTTGTCAAGATATACAGGCACGAGGGCCTGACCACCTTCTGGAGAGGCATGGTGCCGTCGATGCTAGTGACGCCGCCTCGCAGGGGTATCAAGTTCTTTTTAATGGCCCAGCTAAGGCCAATGGTGCAGGTCGGGGCCCAGGCAACGCCCTTGACTTATGCCACGGCAGGGGCTCTGTCCGGTACCATCGAGGCTCTGGCCATGAATCCCTTCGAGGTGGTCAAAATAACGCAGCAAGTGCACGAGAAGAAGGGCCTGAATGCCTTGGCGATGGCCAGGCGCATCGTTAGGCTGAACGGCTACGGGCAGAAGGGTCTCTATCGGGGCATTACGGCGCTCATAGCACGCAATGCCATTTTCCAATTTACCTATTTTGGCTTATACACAAGCATTGGGAATCGGCTGCTCGCCAGGCACCGCTCCAGCTCCGAAATCTTCCGGAGATTCGCGATAGCCTGCTTTGCGGGCGCCGTGGGCTTGTCACTGAGCGTCCCTTTGGACATGGCCAAGTGCCGGATCCAGGCGCCGCAGCCAGTGAGGGGTGAGATCAAGTACGGCGGCACCGTGCAGACACTGAGGACCGTGTACTGTGAAGAAGGTATCCGTGCGATGTACAAGGGCCTGACGCCGCTGTTTCTGCGTGCCATTCCAGGCGGAGCCATTCTGATAGTTTCCTACGAAGCGATTTACAATTTCCTCATCCGTAGATGTGGCGCTACGAATAATGGTCTTTTCTGAGGAGAAATTACTTAGAGATCCCCTTTTACAATTTGATACAATGTCAGGTGAGGAAAACTCAGCTATCACCGCAGGAAGCAAACGGTTTTTCAACTTTAGATTGGTGAAAATAAATCCCACAAGCAGTATTTTTTCAATTCTGGTGTAGTTTTTATTTATAAAGTCAAGATAAGTGGCAAGAAAATCAATCAATACTTTCACTAAGATAAACTTACAAACCTAAATGAAAACTGGGGAAACTGTTCTTAATTTAAACTCATGTTACTGTCCTAGCAGCTGGAAAAGCTCGCTTAAAGAACCCCAAATAGTTTTGTTTGTTCCTGTTTCAGTTTCAACTTCCGTTTTCGGGATTTCCTCATACACACACACACAGAGCGGAGACAAGACCGCAGACCGCAGCTCTGCATGTTTTACAATTTACACTTAATTGTTTAGCACGACAACAACAGCAGCAGCAGCAGTAACACCAAAAACATCCACTGAAACAGCATCAACAAGACCGACAATTATAAGCCAGCCATAACAACAATTACAATTACACGGAGCACTTACAAGGGGAATTATAATTAATTTATGCCGAGTGCGCCGGCAAGTGTTTGCTTGGACGCTCTCTAAGTGAGCTACTGACTTTGTTTTTCGCCCGGGGTTTCCCCATTTCCTTGTGTCCTTTCTACCCATTACTGAAGGAGCACAAGGGTGTATTAAATATCTGCAAATAAGATAAAGAACTTGATACAAATGAATATAGTATAAATAAACTCTGTGTGTGCCAAGTAATTCCCAGTCGAACTTTCCAATTCTCACGTTGTTTCTGCCTTGTTTTTTCTATGTCTTTCCACTTGACACTCTCACCTAATGGCCTGGTAATTGAAGAGTCCTGCAGGATGATCGGAATGGCAATTAAGAGCCATTAAGGTGAGCAAGGCGGAGGCTGGCGGCAGGGCGTGGCTCAACTGCTACATTATCATATCTGAAATTGAGGTCCAATTAAGCTGCCTAATTCCTATAAATCAAAGTTGAATGCCAGGAAAGTTTCGGCAACATTTGCTGCCATCAATCAGATTTTGAGCATAAACAAGCCGGACCCGGCCGGACTTTTCCCACCCACAGGGGGGAGGGGGCGGCCAGTCGGTATTTGTCAAATAGAGTTCATGCTTAATTAGTTTTAATGCGTAATAAGCATATTTCGGCTGAATTAGCCGAAAACATCAATCGTAGCTGCAGCCAGCAGCAGCAGCAGCACGACTCTCTCCCGATTGTAATGCCAAATTGGGCCTTAAAGTATGCAATGCACATTTTCAATTATTCATAGTTGAAATTGCAAATGCGTAATGAAATGAAATCAAAAGCAGAATTCCCGATCACAGCCCACATCGCCCCGCCTCGCAATGCCATCGCAGCCCCATCGTTTTCATCCCCAATGGAGTGGAAATGCCCTTGAGCCGTTTGCCATGTACATGTCGACGTCATTTTCCATGGCATAGTAATTACACTAATCTATATTTCGAGTGTCGCTGTGTGTGGGTGTGCTGGATGTGTGCTAGCTGTGTGTGTGCTCTGTGGCTGTGTGGCTGTGTAAATGCATTTGAAATTGACCCTGGAGACATTCTCGTTGGCCAGAAAATGCAACACAAAATGCATTTATTGTTTCGTCCTGTTGTGTTTGCCTGCCTGCCGGTTTGTTTCTCGGTTTGTTTAATTGTTTGCCAGCTTCAAGTGTTTCTTGGCAATTTGTCAAGCGGTTTAAGTTTACAGCAGCCAGATCTTGGCTTTAAATTATAGTTTCGTCAAATTTATGTGATATTTGAACACACATTTGCCCCACCAATAAAGGCCAAAAACGAGCCCTCAATCAACAAACACTGAGCCAAAGATTGCTTTGAAAAATTTGCAAACCAAATTGAATTAACTGGGAAGTGCACAATGCAGTTTAATTGTTGGAAATGTCCGTGCTACCCGCTCCCCCTGCCAGCGGTCGTGTCTAGTCAATAAAATATGAATTATTTGAAATATTTAAACGCCCCAAATAAATCAAATGCCAACACTCGACACCATCATGGCCGGAGAGAAGGCAGAATTTACAAGGATTTTTTGTGTTTGCTGCCTGCCAAAAACTGTTTCCAACAGAGGATAATATTTTTCTTTTTTATATCAGGAAACGGCAAAAATTTGTGTTGCCGTTGTGGTTGTCTAAATAAATTTTTTATTGACCATGGTTAACGCTTCACTGGCCAATAACCAGTGACGGCAGGGAGGGGCAGGGAAGGCAGGGGAGTGTGAAAAAGGCAAAAACCACTGGAGAATGCCGGGCGAAAACGGGAGTGAGTGCTCAAAGTCCTGGCAACCCGCACAAACGCCTCAAAGCATGCCACAAGTTATTTTCACAGCCCAGCACACACACACACACACAGAGAGGGCACTCAAGTGTGTGTGTGTGTGTGCGAACGTGTCTGTGTCTGAGTGCGAACGAATAAATGTATGAATGAATGAATGAAATGCTCAAATTACACATGTTATACAATTGTTGGCAGAAAATATGATTATGCTTTGGGGGAGAAAGGGGCCACAGCACCCAAAATACGTCGAACGAAATTTTAGAAATGCTTAAGTGTGTGTTCGTAAAGTTATTTATTTGCCAGAGAAGTCTGACAACGAATTGAATGTCCCTTCTAACGTTTTAGATTTCTTTCTTAAATTAATAGACTATAAATAATTCCATAAGTTTAAATTATATTGTATTAAAATTGTTACTGCGCCTAAAATGCGCCTGCTTCAATTGATTTCAGGAACAAAGCGTTGGGTACTTCGCTTTTCTACTTAATAAAAATCAAATACTTTTACTTTTACAATCAATTAATTTTCCAAACTCTACGAGTGTCATGTATACCTTAATTTCTAATCATACGAAGTAGAATATTCCCAATTCGTTGTTCAGTTTCGTGGGTGGCATTCCATAAATTCATAACACGTTTTCCGGTTACCTTCATTCGCCTGGCTATCGAATGTTCAGACGGATTTTATCCTTCTTGACTGGCTTTTATTCTCGCAGCTTACGTGTCTCATGTGCGCTCATTTTCAACTTTAAAGCAGTGGCTGGCAGACGGACCGAGTGCTGGTTGAAAACGAAATGAAATTAATATGAAGTTTGACTTAACGCCTCATAAATCATTGTCCAATTTTCAGGCGACAACGAAAACAGGACACGGGAGGCGCCCCCGGTTCGGGAGCCGGATAGTCCTGCGGTGGCATCCCTGTCCTGCTGACGTCGTAACACAAACACACTTAAAATGATTGAAATATATGTAGAGTCGGATATATGCGTAACATGGCACGACATTGCCTCATATATATGGTGCACATCCCGACTATATATTGGCCGGCTATCCTGGCTATCCTGGCTATCCTGGGTGTCCTGGCTGGCTCGTCCTAGACGAGCGGAGACTTCCGAAGACCGAAGACTTCCTCATTACACGCTTGTCACGTGCACATTTAACGTTCGGCTGCACACACACACACACACACACATCCACATAATTATACGCACACCCAGGCAGGGGGACACCAACACCAGGGCATGACAGTCATTCATATTAATATTGTCGGTCAAAAAAAAAGCCAGGCGGGAAAAACAACGCCGCGGAGAAACGACACTTTAGACGCCAGAAAGCCCGACTTGCATACCAATTTTTACATTTCAACGACTTCTCAAGCAAAAGATATTTTTAAAATCTTTAAGTTCGTGAAGTAATAATTACAATTTATAAAACAGCGGTTCTGTATAATATATCTCCTTAAAACAAAATGTAATTGAACTAAGAATTCAAGGAGTTTAAATACATTTCTGCCTTAAACCTCCTTCCTTCTCCTGTCATAATGTTGCATTTTGAAATCAGACTTTAAATTCGAGATTTAAAGCAATTTTCCTTAAAATAGACATGAGCTGTATCTTAAGATTTTGTCTTAACAATAATATTTCACAAATACAATTTGAGTCTCATGAAAAACTTAAAGCTTAGGGAAAACAATCTCTGCTAAATAAGAGCCAGGACCAGACCATATAAAGTCCCAGTCCCAGTCAAATTTTCAGTTTCCACAACTGCTGGGATATGCAAATTCTTTCTGCGGACAAACTAGAAGAACAATATACCGTCGTGTAAGCAATGCATGGCAAGTGTTTTTCAATTTGTTTTGCAAATTATGCAGCAAAGTGAGAACTCGAAAATGAAACTCATCTGCAAGGCTCTCGCTTTAAGCTACACAAAACATATATGTATGAGAGTAAATATGTGCAACTATGGCATTTTTAAGAGGTCCTTTAAAGTTGCCCTAATCAACTTAATCTGGGCAAGCTCCCCGACTCTTAATTCCATTTGAAATTTCTGCACCATTTCGAATTACAGCCAACAAGTTCATGTGCAATTTAATGGCAACTAAACAGACCCAGATCCAGATCCAGGGCCGGGTCATTAAGCTTGGACTTGAAACACTGACCACATGAGCCGCAACCACAGGACGCCGTCCGTCGGCATCCCCATCCAGCCACCCAGCCACACATCCGCATCCACATTTGGAGATAATTAAACATGCTGCGCACGTGCAGCGGCTGCTTTCAACATTTTATGCTCAAACAAAAATGAAATAAAATGCAGGGAGCAGCCCCCCCGGGCAGAGAAGAGCAGGGGGGTGCCTTGTCTGGGGCTGTGTTCCACAAATTGAACCCCAAGTAGACGGAGCCACTGCTGACCGACAGCAGCAACAATTTCATATATACATATATATATTAATTAAAAGGAATTTTACGCGCTAATGAAATAAAATGCGATAGTGTGTGGGGGCTTAATAGGGACGTGTATGTAGCATATGCAGTGAAAAGGGAGTTCGCAATTTAATTTGGCACAGCCAAGAGAGAAGATGCACACAAAAACGATGCAGCCAGGACATATACACTACGCTGTGCAGCGCAGTCCTTGCGTTGTCCTGGCAGTTCCGAGCGGAACTGTGGGAATGTTGAAGTCGGCTGCGATGGTTTGACGGTTTGAGATGCGAGTACAACGTGTTGCATCGAACCCAGGATAGCCACTGTTAAAAGGGGGCGGCTTCTTCTGTTAAGATAATGATGTGTGGCCATTGGTAATTGAATATGTGGGAAAATAATTAATGGACGAGCCAAAAAGAAAATATATATATATAAAATCGGGGGCCTCGCTTTCCGTTGCATCGTTAGGGAGAATATTATTGTATAATTCTTTAAAAGCATCTCGACAGCACACACTCAGACGTCTCATGTCCTCCTCCATATGCTGCTGACCCATATCGCGGCCGTTCTGTCAACGTTTTCTGACAAATATTGTGACAGCTGTCGCCGAAAGGGAAAGTGACAGGACGCTGATCCGCACTTCCGCCATTCTGTTGACATCCCGGCACAACTGTACCCCGTCCTGACGCATCCTTATAATTGAAAATTAATAGTCGCTAGTTGCTTGTTTATGCATTCTCCGGCTGTCGGCCAACGCTGACCCTGCCGTTGCATTGGTTCCCCATTTTGTGTGTTTTCGATTGCATCACGGGTGTGGGTGGCAACCCTGGCCATTTCCGGAGAGTGGACACGCGTTCAGGCAAACAATACCAATTACCAGGCGCGTAACGGCTCGGCACAGGATATGTGCCAGGTCGGAGGATATGAGAGCCGGCACGCGTGTGTGAGTCCTTCGCGACTGCCCTCACATATTCATATATAGATATATATGCACACGGTGGGGTGTGTGTGCGTGGAGGTGGGAGTGTGGCTGGGTGTCAACCATGGCCAATGCAGATGTCTGCTTGTGTTTGTTTTTTGCTGTTTGTTCGCTCAACTGACATTCGTCCAGTGTTATTTTTTCTGCTCCCCCCACCGGCCCACGAATTGTCCTTTTTGTTTTTATTTTTTGCATTTTTTGTTTGGAGTCTCTGCCTGACCGAAAACCCATTGTACAATTTTAATTGGCGTTTCAGTTATTGAAATGTTGCACCCAGATCGATTTATTCATACACTACAAGGGCGGGTAGCGTGAATAAGTGAGTGTGAATGTGTCAAAGAATTGACTTCGATTGAATATAAAAATTCAGCCACCAAGGCTTCCTTTTCCCTAAGTCTTAGTGAGTATAAGCAATTAAAATATATAAATATACTAATATTAAAATCATAAACAATGTGGAAACTTACAAATTCTTTTGCTCAGCCTAACTTATTTCAAGTTCTTTAAATATTTTAAACCATTTGCCATAAGAAAGGGTATCCAAGCTTCAGTCACCCATAAATATTCTGCGCTGTCTGTGTTTTCCAGGATATTAACAGTCAATAATGTCAGGTTTTTGTCGAACATATGCGGCAGCGATTTTTCATTGTCGGCTCCAATAAAACGCTTTTCCCCACTCGCTGTGTCTTAATATTTTAATTTTTTGTTCCTGCATTTCACTTTTAATATGCTTAAATGCTGCAAAAGAATAAAGAACAATAACTGTATGAAGTGATACTTTTGACGGTGCGAATAATGATCGATTTTCTGCCTAAGAGGTGGGTGGCACTGCCAGGATTTGCAAGCTAATTGAAATGCAGCATTTAATTCGAAAAAGAGCAGTAGCTTCTGCATGAAATTATGTGGCTTCCTGTTTTTGTTTATCGGCTCGGATTTTGGTGTTAATAATAACATAAGCACTCGAAGACTGCAGCCATGTTTTGCTCCAGCGATTGTTTCCTAATAACAAACACGACACCCTCCCAAAGCTCTGTCCCTGGAAAATCCCTCGCACTTTCCCCCATCATCTGGCAGCTCACGTTGGCACCTCGGCAAGGATTAAGTCATGCTGCTGTCATGCATAAATTCTGCAAGTTGTGCAGCAGGGAATGGATTGGGAAGGACACGAGGTGGGGCCCTGAGCCAGGGAGCCATTCTTCATTCCCTTGGATTAAATCATACTGTACTAACTTCATAGTCATTTCTGGTTATAAAGCTTTGAGCTATAATCGAAGTAAGCTATCACAAACTATAATACAGTTCAGTAATTAATAAAGGAGCTTGCTTCTCTGAAAACCTCTTAACGGAATTCATCTTAATTCATATATCAGAAAGTATGAAAAGATTCTACATTTAATTTCTAAAACAAATTAATTATTAAGGTTAAATACATACTATTTATCAGGCTAAAAGAATTTTAAGTTAATTCCAAAACTAGAAGACTTTCACATCAAGCAACTTCGAACTATTTAACATACGCTTAGTTAACACAAAATTGGAAAATCATTAGCTTCACCCTCTCTCCAGGCCATTACCATTATAATAAAGTTTATTGTGTCATCGTTAAATCACCAACAACTAAGCCAAATATGTTTCTAATGACTTACAAACAAATCCGAGACCGAAACCAAAGGGAGCAGCACTAAGGACATATTGCTAATCTCTCAACAAAACCCCAAAGCCGATCCTTCCTCAGCTCGTTATTGTGCACTTTGTGACAAAGTGATAAACGTATTGGGCTAATATTAAAATAATAATTTTCACAGAATTTGTGGCCAGCAAATTACAGTCTAGATTAAATGGAAATTTGCCCTGTTCTTTGTAAGGATTTTCACTTTTCATTTACAAATTCTTGGTGCTTACAATTTAGCTGCTTGTCATAAATTATAAATTCAGCAGTTCTGAATATTTACTGCCTACATATTTATTCCCGTGACGTGTACAAATAGGATAAAACTATTATAGCAAAATAGAAACATTGTGACTTTTCGTACTGATTTATTTGTCTTTTATTCAGCATTTGTGTGCTTTCTGAATTTGTCCTGATTTTTGGGGACGCAATCCATTGAACTGTGAGCAGGACAAAATCTGAATAAATAGAGAAGAAAATATAAGCAATTATTTTCAAATTTTCTTTGAATTCCTGCACATATGTTTATTATTCAAAATTAAACTGTCAAAAAATGAAACGCCGAGGTAATTGACTTTAAATCACAAAGCTATTTATGCTAATTGAACTGAGCAATGGGCTTAGATTATTTCCCGAATATTTGAGTACAAAAATTAATGAGAATGTGAATAATTCATTCGTGCCTATTAATAATTCTCCGAACAATGAAATCGAAATTTATGCAAAATGTTCAATTATTTGTTTAACCTTTAATGTCAGCATGTCATTCCAGCATCATTATTCAAATAGGCTTCTTTGATTTAAATTCCAAAACTTCACAAAGCACCCAGCCGCACCGCAGAATTTATGCGGCAATTTTAAATTTTAATACAGATTTCATTTGCAACATTCATTCACTTGCAACGTCAAATAACTGTCAGGCATTCCGTGCCAAATTACAATATTAATAAAATCGATAAAGGGAACAAAAACTAACCATTTTAAGTTGAATAAAAGTGACCAAGCAACGAAAAAAAAACGAAATTAACCGCGAATTACAAATCAATTTAAATGCGGCAAACTTTTTTAGCTGGGGCCAAACAATGAAACTTCCCGTTATTCTATTTCCCCGGAAAAGCCGAAACTTTTAATTCAATTCGTGTCTCAGGCATGTCAATGAGTTTGTCTTCGCGGGTGGTGCTTTCGAGTAAGTTTCCGGCCTCTTGAATGCAACATTTTTGGGTCGTAGCGCTGAAAATTTGTTTAGTAAATGAAGAGTACTTAAAGTGCAAGTCAAGATCCCAGTCTCCCCCCTGCTGATAGCGTCCCAGCTATTCCCAGCATTATGTATTCTTTTTTAAAACATGCAAAATCACGTCTATGCATCTTAATAACTTTCCGTGCTCGTGCAAACAATGCGAACGTGAAAGTTGAATAGGTTTGACTTAGTTATCAGAGGGTTCCCGTCTACGTTTCCCAAGGAGTGAGGTCCTGGCTTTGGTCCACGGTCTCTCAATGCATAAATCAAATGTACATTTTGTAGTTGAAGTTGAACTTAATTTAGTTTCTGGGAGTTTCAAGGAAGTTTCCGAAACTGAGGGGGAGTCAAGTTTGGATACGTTTCTTATGCTTTTTAGTACGAGAAATTCAGCTATCAATGATAGGTATTTTTTAAGAAATAAAAGTGAATCTTAAGCTGAAAAATATGCTTAAATAATAACGAAAAAACGAAAAGTAAAAGCATTCATTAATCAGTAAAGACCCTTATAAGTTTAAGATACGTAACGACCTTGTTTGGATGTTAAGAAACACCTACACTGGCATTCATTGTTCACCCCATTCCGGATGTCAAATCCATAACCATAACTTTGTTTAGGAAACACATCCATTCCCACTCCCCCCTCGCACACACGTAAAACAATTGAATCGAAAAGAAACCAATCAGTCAACGGGGATTCCCCCATGTAACCCAACGAGTGCACCAGAAATCCCCAAAAAAAAAAACAGCTTGGTTACAACAATACAAAAATTAATTGATGGCGAGCACACACACTGGGACACACATGACTGCACACACACCCAAACACACACCCACACACACACATATGCATAGTACACACAGATGACGCACCAACACTAATTGGCAGCAGCAACAACATGGCGCACAGAGCCGCCACGAAGTCGATTTGATAACGGAACAGGAGATGATGGGCGCCGAAGGTAGGGAATGGCCCTCCGATTTGGTTATGAAACTGCCAAACGTGGCTCGAACGTGGCTCGAACGGGACGGGGAACATGGCCAAATCGATGCAGACATAGACGAGCAACAATCAATCAATTAAATGCCCGACTGCAGCCCCAAACACGGCCCAGCGGATGATGTTCGGCATGCAAAAGTGTGGCTGCCTTTCAGGCGGCCAGCAACAATATTAAAGATTTATTCATGTTTCCGGCACTCTGGCCATCTTTCCCTGGGATAGTTTGCCAATTTAAGTGACAGTCTGAAATGTGCAGAGTTTACCTCGTTGACCTATGCTGCAAGCCAAAGAGGTGGCAGCCTTTCCATTGGCCAAAGCATTTCCCGGGGCAGGCACATTGAGAAGCACTTTGTAATGACAAATGCAAAAATGTTATATCAAAGGTCAATTTAAACGATTTTAAGACTGAACATTTAGTGTTTTAGTTTTTACTTTTATATTTTCCAGATGTAAGTAGCTCTGAGCTAAGCAAATTATAAATTATAATCAAACCCCGATAAGGGTCTTGTGAAATATTAAAACGTGAACGCACGGAAAGTCCAAGAAGTCAATCTAATCAAACAATTTGATAAGAAACACACGATAGTTGTATAAAAAACATATGAAAAAGGAATTAATTTATTAACGGAGGATTCCAATCTATTGTTCTTAGCTCATCTATATAATAATACAGCCCTGTGTTTTAGGCATAGATCTTGACCAGCAAGAGACCCAATACGCTAGCCGCAATGGTTATAGTGCTGCTGCTCATCTTTCCGGCCGGACTCTTGTTGCACTTATCGCCGGAGCAGGTCAGACATTTCGTCTTATTGTAGTGTCCATAGGCCGGCTTCAGGGTGAGGCTGCAGGGTCCAACTGCCGGATGGACGCAGCCATGGAGCTGATGGATCACCTCATTATCTGGAGGGAGGTGTGGGTTTTAGTGAATTTTCATGGGCATTTTTTGATATCCAAGCTACTCACTCCAGGTGTACTTCAGGGCCAGGCAGTCGAAACGTGTGCTGGTCGCATTTCGGACATTTTGGTGGTAAACTTCAAGCTGGTGACTTGTCTCGTTGGCAGCCGCATTGGTGCAGGTGACTTTCTTGGGGCTCTTGCAGTCCTTCGGTGTGACACAGGTGTAGCACACCAGGGAGTTGGCTTTAATAGATATTGCTTTGCTTATTGCGAAATGAGTTAATCTGGCCTATTACTCACCGAAATGCACACAGACGAAGGCAACCAGCACACTGACAATCACTGCCTTGGTATTCATTTTGCGGTATTTATATTTTCAACAGGTTGCAGATCTTAGCTATTAGCCGCTCTGTTTTAGACTAAACCATTGCGGAACGTTACCAACTTTTTTATAAGGTGATTCTCTTAAATTTTTAGCACCTCTCTCAACACTCGACAGAGAAGAGACTTATGATAAGCTCTAGTGCCTTTACAGATTAGATTATAAGCACTTTTATAGCCTTATTAGATTGCGAAAAAGTTTCAATGGGTCATTGAAAGGGTTTCCCCTTTTCATGTCAATTGAATTGTTCCAGACATGGTCATAAATATTTAAGATATTTAATATTTAACTATTTGGTAGAGATTGTAGGAGAATTTAAACTTCATGAATGTGAAAAATGTTTATTTAAAAATACTATAGTCTACTGAAGATATACTCTATGGTGACTTTACTAGGCTTTATCTATCAATTAACTTAAACATAGCCAACAGATCCGGAACCTCGCAATAGTTTAGCGGTTTCACACCTGCCTAAAGAGCCATCATTTTCCATGATTAATGCTTATCTTTACGTTAGTATGAGCCTTATCAATATGCCGGCCTCAGTATATTAATAAACATAATACACCGTGCGTATACGTAATATTGATAGCAATGAAATAGGGGAAGTTTTCAGCTAAATTGCTTTGCAAGCTTCCAACCAACCCGGCAACCATTTAATCAACAAGAAACGCACCACTGACTCATTTCAAAAAATTTCAACGATAAGTATGTAAATCTTATTCACAATTTAATTCGGGAAATATAAAAAAGATAACCTATTATTAAAGATTGCATTGCATATAGGGCAATTGTGTAAACGCTATGAATCTATTCACAGCAAAATTAATTTAAATTAAAATGTAAATTAGTAAATGCAATTCTTATCAAGCTATATATAGACTTATTAGAGGATATAATGACCTTCCAAGCTATTCATTTGACTCTAATAACCATAAAAGCAATACAGGAATTGCTTTGTTTTGTTTTATTGAAGGAAGTAAGAACTTAAACTTTATGGCCAAGTTAATGACTAATTAATGACTATGGAAGCCATAAATATATTACTTCCTTTCAAAAATGCAATTTTAACCAGTAAACAGTGCTGTGTACTAGTATTTTCTTGATGATTCTTTAAAAATTCTGCTAAAACAACATCAACTTCTCGCTTCATTATAAAATTTGTATACCAAACATATAAAAAATGTAATTGAGATATGGGAAATATTAGTTTTATTTAAATAATTACAACTGCACTTTGGTTAAATACTGTTTGACAGACTTCTTTGGCAGCCTAACTAAAGATCTTGGCCAGGAGCAGGGCAATTGCAGATCCCAAGATGGTGTAGGTGCTGCCGCTGAAGGTTCCCGCCGGATTGCAGTAGTCGGTGTTGCAGGTGGAGCATTTCCTGCTCCATGCATTCTGATTAGCTGTGTTTATCAATGTCAGCTGGCAGATATTCGTGGCAGGGAAGACACAGCCCAAGAACTCCATATTGTGAGTATTGTCTAGCATGGAATTTAGCATAGATTAGAAGGTTTTAATTGGATGAAATATGAAAGAAGTAAATACATACTCTGGGGGGAGTAGTAGGTGGAATTGGCGCACAGGAAGCTCAAGCTGCCATTCGCCGCGGGCACATTGTTGTAGACCGTGGCCAGATATTCCCTATTGGCATTGGCCGTGGCATTGTTGCACGTTTGGGTCGAAGGGCTGCGACATCCCGCGACGGTGTTGCAGCTGTAGCAGGTCAGTGCATCGGCTAAGGATATAGCATATATTCCATTAGTAAGGATTCCTGTAGAACTTCACAACACTCTCACCAAACTGAACGCCCAGAAAGGCCACAAGGACCGCACAGAAAGTCACTTTCTTCCACATTTCGATCGGGATTTATTATTTAAAAATACAGCTGTTCGCCAAGCGCTCCAAAATGAAACTGTTTCCAGTGCAGCCAATGTCTGCACATTTATCAGCCCCACGCCCCTAATAAAAGCCAATTTTATGCCGGCAATATAGATAAGATTTGCTTATCAGCACACCTCTTAGCCTGTTTGAGTCAGGGAAACGTATTCGGAATGTTGAGTAAATATCAATACCGGGGGGGTTTCTATTGATCGATGGAATGCACTCTTTGTTTTTAGTTCATATGCCCTAAATAAGTGTGAGTTTCCAAAGAAAAACTACTTAAAATAGCACTTTATAGTGATTTATATCAGTATAAACAAACGTGAAAAATAAAAGTGATATCGATATCAGCAATCTAATTTCAGTAAGTTTATATATAATGTTATAAACGTTTGAATCAATTGAGTATTAATCTGTTGGATCAAATTGGGTTATTAGATTGCTAGTTTCTCTATATGATCATATGCTTAATCCTTATGACTAAGACTGACCTAAATTTAGTTATTAGGGAATGATTTATTATATTTATCATATTAAATGTCGTAAAGAACCTTTTTATAATGCCGGCGATATTTAATAAAGCCAGACATAAAAAAGTCCGATTGAATAATTAAAATGTTCCATTTATAGTATATTGCTAGAGAACTTTGTTTCTCACTCCTTTTCTAAAGGATTACATATATTTATGAATGTATACATTTACTTGCACTTTAAAATTTTCCGTATTTTCCAAACACTTATATTGATAAACATCTTTGTTACATTTACTTAATATGAATTTTAGAAAAAACACGTACATAGCTGAGCCGGCCTGATAAGCCCAGGATAAGCTCCCAGTACGTTGTAGTCAGTCACTTTTTCTTTTTGTTTTGAAGCCAAGTAAATTAGAAGAGGACTTGCCGTAGGTGAAATTGAAAATCATACATCACAATCGTGGCCATTGCCCAGGACATGCCACGAATAGCTAAGCAGCAGCTGTGCCAACCAGGATCCTAAGCCGCTGTCAAGGATGCGTAGGGAATATTACAAATGACAGGACAAATGACTAAGTGCTGTGGCAAAGGAGCCACCGGCACTCCAATCTAACAAATAAAACCAAAGAAACAAAAGCAAGGATCGCCTGCGGTCGAGATTTAAAAAATACGTGTATCCGTGTGTCCAAACAGGTAAACAACGGAATTACAATATGCTTTCTTAAAAATTAAAATGAACAAAAAAGAAACTGTGGTGGAGAACGAGGAGCAGCGAGCTTTTCTGACAGGACAATAAGCAAGGATAAGCATCAAAATGATGATGACGATGGCGGTGGGGAAGTGGCTCAGCGCGCTGGCAAGACAAATACAAACACGGGCATAGATACAGATATGCGACAGGCGACAACGATAGCAAAAGTCGACGAGTCTGACAGTTACATTTTAGTCCTGTTGCGGCTCCTGTTTGTCTACTTTTTCCGCTTTTTGTTCCGCTCCTGGCTGGTCCCGGCCACATTTCCGCTTGCACACTGCCTTCGCATTCCGGTCACGTATCCTTTTTAATCCTGACAAGAATATTATTTCCATAAAAAACCCACACACACTCGCAGCGACAGCGAGCTAAGGCCACATCCCGGCAGATCAAGCATACGCCGCGTAGGCCATCCCACGGAGCCATAGACAAGTCGCAATGGCCCAGAAGCAGATGTATTTAATTTTTCTATTACATATTTTCGTACAATTTCAGTGAAGAATATTTAGCAACTTAAACGCTTTCATATTTATTTGTATTTACATAATTTTATACCCTTGTAGAGCATTATAATTTTAATCGGAAGCATGCAAAGCAGTGAAGGAAACATTTTCGACCTTATAAACTATATATATTATTGATCAGCATTAACAGCCGAGTCGATCTAGCCATGTCCGGTTGAAAAATACATTTTCGAACTAAAATTAATGCACTTTTGGCTTAGTTATGATTGCGGTTCGGTTTTGCGAAGTTAGCTTCATTTCATGTTTTTTTTAGTTTAAAGTCCCATATCTTTTTCAGTACATGTTAGAAATAAATGTATACAATTAGTGTTTAATACTTAGGTCACAGATAAAATGTTCAAAGAATATGTTTTAAAGTATCTTATAAGGTCCCTAATAATATTGGGTAACATTTATAATTCTATTCCTTATAAAATCAGAAATGTATTGACTACATAAATTCCTGGCAAGTTAAACCTCTCACCTAATTGGTATCTCAATTTATAAAGGAAACTAGGAATTCCTCATTAGAATGCATTCTGTCATTGCATAAACAAGTTTTAAATGGATTTTTTATGCCTGCGACAATATTTCTCGTCCCAATAACAAATTACAAAAGCTGCAGAATAATTTATTACAATCGAATGTTATTGGGCCAGCTGGACTAACATACAAGCCCGCCTGCGGACCCAGCTAGGAGAACAACAATGCAGACTTTAGTGCAAACAAATCGACGAACTATAATAATAAGACAGTCCCCATGGCAGGACAAGAGATAAAATTAGAGAGCGAAGAGGGGCTCCTACACAGGACTCGGACTCATTGCATTGTCTGCAGCAGCTGTAAAAACTTTCAACAACAATGAAAGGAAACAAACAAATTTTACATTTTCTATGTCTCGGTGGCTCCCATGAACAACAAGCGGGTGAAAAAAAGGGAAAAACAAGGGAGAAATGGGAAAACCAAACCAGAAAAACAATAACAAAAGCGGCTTAAGTACTGCCACAAGTCGTTAGTAAAAGGTCGCCACTCCTCGAAGCGGCTCAGGCACTTTAAAGGATAAACTCTGAGATGTCAATCGGACCTCGATAAGTAAGGTCCTAAAGTTCTTTACTTATATGTGTATATCCTGGAGTTTAACAAACCTCTGCATACACAAATAAATTAAGTAAATGATAAAGTATATAAAGTTGTATAAATAAATAAATTAAAAAGTGGTGGTACAACTTTGAATACTTTATTGATAAATGCAAAGGAACTTTTTTAGCTGCAGTAATATCCGAGTAATATTTGTGCTGCACAATTTCGAAACCACTTAACTTGCTAAATTGTAAGCACCTTTAATAAAAAATCGCAATATTTGGATGAAATCGAAATTCGTCAGAAATGGCGATAAGCGAGCAATATTTATTATTCTTTATGATTAATACAAGCAATTACTTCTGAAGTGGTCTGACCACGTGCAAATGCATCATTTTAAACATATATTATAGGCGTATTTAAGATAAGTATTTACAACACCTTAATATTAGAGGGGAACTACACCCAGACGACGGGTTATTAAACCAATTCAAGAAAAAAATTGAAAATATATACATATCTGTGCCATAGAACACCGTTTTAAAAAACCTTTATTTAATCTGTAAATTTATTATTTGAAATATTTGTTTCACAGTCTGTCGATTCACTCAAATAACTAAAATACTAAATAGTCAAAGATTTGAATTATCATAGAACAAGAAAGGAGTCTTACAATCTTCTGTAAGCCGAAGGTTGTATACTCTTCTAGTTTCTAAGTGGGACTGGTGTCAAAATTTTAAATCGAGCATAACTAAAACCAAAATTGTCTTAATTTCCATGTGTTTTGTGTGTTATTTCTTATTCAGAAAAGCTGCATAAAAAACCCATAATTAAGTCAAAAATGCATTAATTTCCATTTGGAAATATGTACTACGTTATTTTTTATTAGTTTATTTATTATTATTGTAACCCCTTATAAAATTTTGAAAAATTGTCAAATTTTTTCGCTCGGACATTGCTTGATCGATTGACCTATTGACGCTGATCAAGAATATTTTAGGCTTTTCACCATTTTTGAGTCGATATTTATCTATATTTTTATATGACAATTTTTCGTCAAATCAAAGATTTAAAAACTCATAATTAAGCAAAAAAAAGCATTAATTTTAATTCTGAAAGCTGTCCTATGCATTTTTTTTTAGATTAATAAGTCTACATACTCAATTGAAAAATTAAAAATTTTATCAATTTTCGAAAATTTTAACGATGAAACCCCTTATTAAATTTTTGATAATTTTTAAAAAATTAAATTTTTGTCGGACATAGCTAGATAGATTCGGCTGTTGATTCTGATCAAGAAAATATATGGTTTATATGGTCGGACATTCCTCCTTCAATTCGTTGGACTTAAAATACCCTGCAAGGGTATAAAAATATAAAAATATATAAAATAATCCCGGCTGTACGAATATAAATATTTACCACGAACTTTATTTAAATTTAACAAGAAATGCGGCTTAATTCAGGCAAAGTTTATGCACCCTTTAAGAAATAACAATGTAATTCAGCAGCATTTGTATCCTCTCCTGCATTGCATTCTGCTGACTAAAATCACAATACCCTTTGTAAAGGTATAGAACTAAATAGCACCTAAAATACTCCTCAAAGTATGCTCTACCGCAAGCCACTTGAGGTCATTCGAATGTGGAAAACGCCAACACACAGAAAGTTTGCCTTGTAACCCATCTCGACATAACCGTTCAATTTGCAGTTCATGTCTTGAGTTCTATTTCGTGTTGGGCTCCTTGCTGTTAACCAGTTCACGTGCAAAATTGCAATGACCCAAAGGACACGACAGACGGTTCACACACTGACACACCTGCCGGACCATTTGCACCCCTCCTCGATGCCCTCCGTCCTCCGTCACCTGTGGTCGCCGTGCTAACTGGCTTGACAACCGTAGATGGCGTAAAGGTAACCGAAAACGTCAACAGGAAAAGCCGGGAGAAACACAAGCAAGAATAGGAACACTCGCAGCAATTTGCAGCATTTAATCAACAATTAGTGCGTCCTGGAAAGTGACTGGGAAGACCAAAACGAAAAGAAAACCCGGACCAAAAAGGGGCACAGCAATCAAGGATGAAAACCATCCGGCAACTGGGCGGCACTCGAAATGGAAACTTATGGCATTCTACCCCCAATCAATTCACTTTACCTATGACAACTTTGCCGCTCCTGTTCGGGTTTCTGTTCCTGTGAACTTTTATTTGCCTTTGGGCCAATCATTAAGTAAATTTGCTCTTCGTCTCTGTCTGCAGTTATGGATATGATGTGGTCAGTCCGGCTTCTTCTCTCTGCAGACTGTGTCAATATTTGGCTTTAAGGTTTTTCTGGGTCAATTGCTTCCATTGAACATGATGATGAATGGACCGACGGAGGAGCAGCTGCCTCCGAGGCAAGTGCCACAAGTTCATTGATTGAATCGGTCTCAAAAATAAAAAAAATTTGTGGCAATTTAGGAAGGCTGATGAAATATTAGGCTGAACATTATGTCTCACACCTATTAGGTACTTCTGACTGCTAATCTAATTACACTACTAAATACATACTTATTCGTAAGATTTCAATTACTTAGTCTGAATTAAAACAAGTGTAAAATTAACAAAGCTTTAGGTTGAAAAACAAAAAGTTTTTTATTTACTTAACTCTATTATTTGGTTGCGAACAATACACATTATTCTTTTACCATCTTAAATACCACTTGTGGAGCTAATCCAACTGCGAACCGAAGCAACTCTCGAGTAAACGCCGGGGTAGCTGGGTCTGGCGCATCCGTAGCCCCAGGAGACGACGCCCCAAAGGATGCCGTCGGCGGCCAGCGGGCCACCAGAGTCGCCCTGGCAGGCGTCCTTGCCACCCTCGGGCAATCCAGCGCAAATCATGCGATCTGTGATACTGCCAAAGCTTCCATAGGCCTCCGTGCACTGACTCTGGCTCACTTTCGGCACGGTTACGGCTCGGAGCACGGCCGTGGATTCCTGGGCGCTTTGCGTGTTTCCCCAGCCGGAAACCAGGACAGGAGTGCCATCTGCAATGTCCGCATCCTGCTCGGGAAGTCCCACAAAGGACTGGGTCACATTCTGTGCGCTGTAATCCTCCAGCTCGAGGAGCGAGAAGTCGAAATCAATGGTGTAGGCATCGTACTTGGGGTGTCGATGGACCCGTTTGATCCCGACCAGCACTCCGCCGTCAGCAGTGCGCGAGGAACCAATCCGGACCTTGGAGACCAGTATGGCAGAGCCTTCCGTGCAGTGGGCGGCGGTCAAGACCCATCCCTGGGCGATCAGGGAACCGCCGCAGAAGTGATAGCCTCGCTGCAGGGAAACCTGGTAGGGAATGGCCTTAATATTGGTCTCCTGGCCACCCACGATGCGTCCATCCAGGCGTGGTCGTCTCACGGTGGCCGCCAGGCTTAGATTTGTCAGGAGAATCCCGATGAGGAGCAGCTGAAGAATGGTCCGTTCCATGGCAGAGTCTCCGATGCTCGATCGCTTGTGCTGCAGGCGCAATCCGATACACCCTTATATAGCACCCGGCAATCAATCAGGCCGACTATCAAACGCGATTTCAGGGTCAATCCCTGCACACTCGCCTCACCTCGCATTGTCCACTTGGCCTAGATCGATGAGCTGGCTCCAATAAACTTTATTGCCGTGAAATAAACGACATTAACTACTTCATTGGCGTTATCTAAGAGGGTAATCGATCAATTGTCGCAGTCCAGTGCACTATTTTACAGCTTAAGCCAGGTCAGAAACTTATTGTTGGACGGCATCTCCACTAGCTTCTCCAGCTGCAGGCCGTTTTCCAGAGCCACCGCCTTCAGGTCCTTGATGTCGCGAACGCCCCAGGAGGCGTCTCTGCTGCGAAGGCTCTTGTCGAAGTCTACGTTGCTCTGCGGCGTAAGGACGCCGTCCAGGGCGTAGGGTCCGTAGGTGAACATCCTGCCACCCTTTTTCAGCAGCTGCCCGGCAACCCTAAAGAGTCCCGTCGAACAGGACCAAGGACTGATGTGCATCATGTTGGAGTTGAACATGTAATCGAAGCTAGCCGGTGCTGGGGGCACCTCCCAATCTCTGGGGTCCTGAGTGATGTCCACACAAAGGGGTTCTCGAATGTTGCCGGTGGGGCAGTCCTTTGCGTAGGCGGCAATGGACTCCAGCTGCTGCCTCTCGTACTCTGTCGGCTGGAAGGATATGTTGGGCAACAGCGGTGCCAAGTATCCTGCATGTTGTCCCGATCCGGACGCAATCTCCAGCAGCTGCAGATTCTTCGCTTCCCGGTCAACTTGTGCCAGAAGAGCCTCGGAAATCGGCTGGGAATTGCGGTCCGCGGAGGGATGTGTTCTCTTGGCGAAACTGCAACGAGGAAAGATGTGCAGGAGTCGTTTTGTCAGGCTGTGTTTGTGTGACATTATATTAAGTGTTTTGTGGATTTAAATTGAGTACTTTACTTATTTAACGAATATGCTAATTGTTTACCTCATTTTGTTGTTGTTTTGTCGGTGTCTAATGCAAAGTTGCCACATAAGCTCATTTTTGGCAAAACTTTCTAAAGCTAAAATTCTAGCTAGTTTTTGAAGTTATTTGTACTTTTCATACTTTTGTCAACTAATACCGATAGATTTTTTATTAATTCCGCAGGTATTGTAATGTAGCTATTTTATCGCCTAAAATTCTGGCTGCACTGTGCTATGTTTTTCGTTCAGCCTGGCAACACTGAATCATACTATGTTTTTTAACACGCATCATTTGACGTTTTTTTTCCATAAAAATACACAATTTTCCGTTGCCTCGATGGCTTTAACACCATATAAACATGTAATGGTGCGGAAATTAATAAAATACAATGGCAACGTTGCCATTTGTTTTAGTGTGACCACATATAGGAATCAAAAAATCCGTTCAAGTTCTGGCCGGCTTTCGGCTTTTTAACTGAACAATTTCACGGTCGCACCTTTCCTTGCTTTGTGTTTTTGCAAAATACAAAAATTAAATATCGAATTTAATATATTACCAAGAATATTTTAAATACGAAGCTGCAAAATGTCGGACAATGATGACGATTTTATGTGCGACGACGACGAGGATTATGGACTGGTACGAACAGCGTGGGAAACCCGATGTTGCTGCCGGCTTATGGTGTCTCAATTTGTTGTATTTACCATTATAGGAGTACTCCGAGGACAGCAACTCGGAGCCGGATGTGGATCTGGAGAATCAGTACTACAACAGCAAGGCGCTGAAGGAGGAGGAGCCCAAGGCAGCCTTGGCCAGTTTCCAGAAGGTGCTTGACCTGGAGAACGGCGAGAAGGGGGAATGGGGATTCAAGGCGCTGAAGCAAATGATTAAGATCAACTTTCGGCTGGTGAGAAGTTGCAAGTATAATTATAACGATCATTTATAATGTTATCTCTGTACAGTGCAACTACGATGAGATGATGGTGCGCTACAAGCAGCTACTAACGTACATTAAAAGTGCTGTGACCAGAAACCACTCGGAAAAGAGCATCAATTCGATCCTGGACTATATATCCACATCAAAGAATGTTAGTACTAAAAAGCAACCAGCCAGAGAGGAGCTAACTGACTAAACACCATGATTTCCAGATGGGCCTGCTGCAGAACTTCTACGAGACCACACTGGACGCCCTGCGCGACGCCAAGAACGATAGGCTTTGGTTCAAGACCAACACGAAGCTGGGCAAGCTTTACTTTGACCGCAGCGATTTTACGAAGCTACAGAAGATACTCAAACAGCTGCACCAAAGCTGCCAGACGGACGACGGCGAGGACGATCTAAAGAAGGGCACCCAACTGCTGGAGATCTATGCCCTTGAGATTCAGATGTACACGGTGCAAAAGAACAACAAAAAGCTCAAGGCGCTCTACGAGCAGTCCCTCCACATAAAGTCGGCCATTCCGCATCCCCTGATCATGGGCGTGATCCGTGAGTGTGGCGGAAAAATGCATCTGCGGGAGGGCGAGTTCGAAAAGGCACATACCGACTTCTTTGAGGCGTTCAAGAACTACGATGAGAGCGGGTCCCCCCGGCGAACCACCTGCTTGAAATACTTGGTTTTGGCTAACATGTAAGTTAAAATCAATTTCAATAATTCAGGGAGATTAATTACTAGTCCCAACTCGTTTAAAGGCTGATGAAGTCTGGCATCAATCCATTCGACTCCCAGGAGGCCAAGCCGTACAAGAACGATCCAGAGATTCTGGCCATGACCAATCTCGTCAACTCCTATCAAAACAACGACATCAACGAGTTTGAGACCATCCTGCGTCAGCACCGGAGCAATATAATGGCCGATCAGTTTATTCGGGAACACATCGAGGACCTCTTGCGCAACATTCGCACTCAGGTGCTCATTAAACTGATCAGACCGTACAAGAACATCGCTATACCCTTCATTGCCAATGCGCTGAACATCGAGCCAGCAGAGGTAGAGAGTCTGCTGGTCTCCTGTATCCTGGATGAGTAAGAAAACTCCACAAGAGGCTGAGAACTCAACTAATATTTATTTCGTCTCCAGCACCATCAAGGGGCGCATTGACCAGGTGAACCAGGTACTCCAGCTGGACAAAATCAATAGCAGCGCATCGCGCTACAATGCACTGGAGAAGTGGTCCAACCAAATCCAATCGCTGCAGTTCGCGGTGGTCCAGAAAATGGCTTAACTACCCTATTCTAAAACCTTTAAACCGATTAAACATGAATTAAACATCTAAAGATGATTCCTTGTGAGCAGCTTCTGTGGCTTGTGCTTCCGTTTGACTTTTTCCGCAACATTTGTACATCGAGATCCGCAACCGGTAGATGCCGAAGGCCAACAGGGAAAAGCAGCAGATCAGAGCCAAACTGGCGCAAACGAACCCAATTGCGAGCCCAGGACGCGCCCAGTCCAGGGCGTAGTAAATGAACCGATTCCCATCCCTGTTGGTTTAACAATATAGTACTAAAACAATTTGAAAATATTGGATTAAGCCACCGCTTACATGTCAGTGCCGCCAGCCCAATAGTAGATCAAAGAGTGCACCAGGAAGATAAGCACTACGCAAAGGGGATAGATACCGTGCAAGAGGCGAGCGGGATAGGCCACCATGAAGCAGTCGAAGACCATGCATATGGAGTTGAAGGCATGACACCACAGGTTGTACAGCTCTCCTGCAATTTCGGGCTGGGCTGCGAATAGATACGTCTTTATATATCATATAAAGCTAAGATAATAAGGTCCTTGGCACAACTTACTAGATGAAAGAGCGGCCCAAAAGACCAGCGTAATCAGCATGGACAGCACAGATGTTGTATAGTGAGAGATCCAGTAAATCTTTAGGGAACGACTGCCAGGTTCTGCAAGTATCAAAAGTATTGTGTATTTAACAAAAAATTAACACTCAAGTTGCAGTGGAAATGGATCATAAAATATTGTGTACGAAATGGACTTTATACTGCAATCTTTTCTTACCGAAATAGGCGGGGTTAATGTAATATATCGTGGCGATTACAGCCCCAAACGTACAGGTAAATAAACACAGTGAAAATCCCCAGTCGGTAAGGAAAATGAACCAGCGACCGCCGTTGAAGTCCTGCATCATGCTCCCGATAACTCCAGCGGCAAAGAAGGCGGCCAAAAACCATCGGTACAAAACCCAAATTATATTGCGGTCTCCCTTTTGCCATTGCGAGCGGCAGAAGACACCGGGATCCTCATGATAAAGCGAGAATTTCGAGCGCTGGAACTCCTCCTTCAAGGGCTGACAGCAGGATTCCTGGCTTTTATCGACCATTTGGAATAGATATCTCCTCCGCCGGGACAGGAAAAACTTCGAAAGCAAGTTACTGCTTCGCTGGTAGAATGCAGACTGACAGCGGCCCAGGTGTTCAATACTCTTAATAGGGGGCAACTATGCCCGCACATTGTTTCGGCTTGAATGGTGCGATACACGCCGTCTGAATTATCACGATCCTTATCATCCTTATGTCTGATTCGGCAGTGGTGCACGCCCCCGATAAGACCCCCAACGTGGACAAGGTCGGCTGAAGCGGTCAACGAAATCGAACTTCGAGACGAGGAACATTAATCTCCTTTCTAGCGCAGTCGCGTTAGCCGTTATTGGAATTTAGAAGCACATTTTTCGGGGTTTCCATAAGTATATATATACATATATATGTTGGCATATGCAGGTGATGGTCGTAAAGCATTAAACTGGTAAAGAACTTTTGATAATTTTCAAGTGTCGTATGTTTTTTCCCATAGTGATGACTACATTTCTTGCAACGATTTAAATCTGTAGACTAATATCTATTGTTATTTATATATAGCAGTTAGTTATAAAAAGTTCTCAACAAATCAGAATTCAACTATATCAATAAGTAAAATTTCCAAGATAGGGATTATTAGCTTTATACTAACACTTGTATAGCCCCCTATCTCAACCTGTCTGAATTGTGTACGAATATGAAATATTACAAAAGACTTGTTATTGCCATTGATACCGACCGAAATACCAATATGTACGTGATAAGTTTATGTACAAACATAAGCCCAATGTTGATGTCAGTACATAAACACCTCAGCTGATTGACAAGTAGGAAAATAACATGTTCTACTATCTCACGAATTGAATATCAACTATCATTGTCTGGCACCTGACTAATCATTCATAATTTTATAATTTAAATAATCTTGGATTCATTCTATAATCAAGCATTGCTATGAATTATGGTTTATTGGTTGATACTTTAAATAAATATGTTTGATCAGGCTTTTTTACATATAAATATATTGTTTGTGTTTAAAATACAGGCTAATTACCTTCTCCAGCAGAGATTGTAAAAGCTAAGATACCTCATCCACTGTTGGCAGGACCATCTCAAGGATTCCACAAAGAAATCAAATACCCCTTCTATTGCTTTGGTAGATCTCCCTTAGATGTTGGGATTTTCAAGCAACATGTCTTGGCTCTATAGGGGGAGGAGCTGTCGTGGCTGGAATTTCCTCAGGTTTCTTGCAGCAACATTCGTGCATCGAGATACGCAATCTGTAGAAACCAAATACCAGCACACAGAAGCAGCTGACCAGCACCACACATCCGCAAACAGTTCCAATGGCCAGACCCGGACGCTCCCAGTCCAAGATGAAGTAGATGAATCGATTGCCCATCCTGGGGATTTGTCAGAGAGTTGCCAATGGACTCCTTGTCTTAGTTCGTACTTGTACTTACGGATCCACTCCGCCGGACCAGAAGTATATCAAGGAGAATAGCCCATAGGTGATGCCAGCAGCAAAGGGATAGACAAAGTGCATGATCCGGGTTGGAAAGGCCACCATGAAGCAGTCGAAGATCATGCAAACCGAGTTAAAGGCATGGGCCCACAAGTTGTACAGCTCAGCTCCCATTTCGGGCATTGCTACGAAGATATTTATGTTTATTATTTATAATTAACTTGTGCTTCCTAGTGGTTAATAAGTTAAACTTACAGGGATAGAGGGCAGCCCAGAAAACCAAGGTAATCAGCATGGCAAGCACCACAGTTGTATAGTGAGAGATCCAGTAGATCTTTAAGGCCCAACTTCCAGGAGCTGACAAATAGTATAATCCATCCGAAATCATATATTATAATTAATTAGTTATTTAATTCATACTTAGAGTACAAATTGAATGATAAGGAAAGAAGTGAATGAATTACTCACCGAAATAGGAGGGTCTGATAAAGTAAATCGTGGCCAGCACAGCCCCATAGGTGCAGCAGTAGAAGCACAGCGAGAAGCCCCAATCCGTCAGATAGATGAACCACCGCCCACCGTTGAAGGTGCTCACCATGCTGCCGATGACTCCGCCAGCGAAGAAGGCCGCCAGGATCCAGCGGTACAGAAGCCAGATGAGGTTCCGGTCCCCCTTCTGCCACTGCGACCGGCAGAAGGCGCCAGGATCATCGTGATGCAGCGAGAACTTGGAGCGCTGGAACTCCTCCTTCAGGGGCAGACAGCAGGGCTCCTGGCTCTTGTCGCGCATACTCGAGGCTGGGTGGACGCGTCGTCGGGTTCGTTGGACTAGGAGGGCCACAACAGTCCAGAGCAGGTGACTGGCTCGCCGGTAGATCGCAGACTGGCGGAACCATGTGTCGCAGGTGTCGAATACCCTGAGGTGTCGAGGGCCATGTTTTCCGCAAATCGTTTCGGCCAGAATCGGGGTAATCGTGGAGTGTGATAGGAGCCGCTCCGGCTATCTCGGTCTTTATCACCCGAACGAGCACCGTTTATGTCTAATTCGTGCGCCTCCGATAAGGCCAGGAGCTCGGACGTGGATCTGGACAAGCTCCACCAGATGCGTAGACCAAATTGAACCCTTGCGCCGGCCCATGACTGGGAATTTTCCCACCTCATTAATATCCCAATGGGGCGGAGCCCAATCGATGGCTGTGAATTTTTAAACATTTTTGGGAATTTTCGCATATGTATATATTCGGTCATAAACCTATTGATAAACCCTCGTGCTCCTCAAGTGTTGGCGGTTCCTTCTCGGTGACAAACCAAGTGCTGTCAGACTCATTCCCACCAGACATAGACTTGATAAGAGTTCACCACAAAAAACTATTCAATCGACGATGTACTCAAAGTACTCACTTGATTAATTAATCAGGTTTGGAAATCGTGAAAGTATATTCTGCAAAATTTAGATAAATATTTTGCTAAGATTTTGGTTAATCATTTTCATGGGAATTATTATAAATTAAAATTAAAATAATTTTACTAGTATATAGTAAGAAATTCTGTTATAACATTTGGTCTCTCTAAAGTTGTCTTACCCTTAATACCAAGCTAATTTACTTCTTTTAGTTATGGAGAAAACCAAGAAAGAAAACTAAATTCGGAATTTAATTATATGATCGAATTGGAAATTGATCATAATTAAGATTAAAGGATTCGTATATTTAAATCAATATTTTAAAATGAAACTTTTTAGAAAAATCAAAGCTTAAAAAACGTATAACTTAGACAAAAAAGCATTAATTTTAGTTTGGAAAGCTGTCCTATGTCAGTTTTTGTTAGTTTAATAAATCTGCGTAATCAATTTAAAAATTTAGAAAATTCAATTTTTTGTCAATTTTTGAAAATTTTAATGATGTAACCCCTTATAAAATTTTAAAAATTTTGAATTTAAAAAAAAAAAAAAACATTTTTGCCGGATATAGCTAGATCGACTCGGCTGTTGACACTGATCAAGAATATATATGCTTTATAGGGTCGGAAATGACTCCTTAACAGGGATACATGTTTTTGACTGAAATTTAAATATTATAAAGGCTTTAAATATACATACATATACATGGGATCGTGTGTTAACCAGTGTAATGAATCATAGATTACCTGAGAATATTGACAAAGTGAGCAAAATGTTTAAGAACTTTTAAAAAGCTTTTGTTAAATACAGGGTGTATCTTAGCCGCACAGCTACACAAAGTATTGAAGTCAAATATCATTAGTACTTCGAGCTATCAATTTTCCAAAGGTTGGAAAAGTTCCCATAGTTTTCATTGTTTACTCGATGATGTTTGAATTCCAGGGGAGGTTACTTGAATTTCCATTGCGCTATTTAAATCCGACAAAATTTTCCATTCTTTACAAACAACTAATCTCTGGTTTCCATATAATGTAATCAGAAACCTCGCGCTCTGTCGCTCCTCTGGAATATTCCTTTAAAAACAGAACTCGTGGTCGGTCAATTTAACTTCTTGACTCCCACAGAAAAAGAAATCATACAAAGTGTCAGCTTGAAATATGCTTGTTGAAATCAAAATTCAATTACAATTTATTTACGCAATGAAGAACCAATTTCAATTCACGGCTTTCTTTACAACAAGTGCCGACGACACTTTCGATCCGTGGCTCCCCTTCGACCAATGGCAAGGTCAGATATTGGGGTAACGAACCCGCCAACCCTTCCGATGAGTTATGACCGAGGGGGTGCGATCGAGGGGCTCCGAATTCGATAGCGGGAACGATATGCAAATTAGCCGGAATGTCGATATGTAATCGATGCTGGACGCTTAATAAACGGTTCACTTTCAATTGCGCAAATATGCCAGCCAGAGAGTCGGATGCTCTTTGTCTATATCAACAGGGTATCAGATAAGTACGCCAACTTTACTCCCCTGGCAGTATTTGGTTCGTGCCTACTTAAGTACATATATTCCGTAAATAACCAGTTTTATAATTGTTGCCTTAAAAGCTACTGAGTAATTTTGTGAATCTGCGAATAAACCTGATGAAAATTTCACTCACTTTATTTGTGTGCAAAAAAATGTAATTACAATTGAAAACTAAAACAATATATTTCTTTAGAAAGGCACTGCGATAACATATGGTATTCCTAAAAACTATTATCGCGTAAACGCCCTTTTACGTCAATATTATTTTTCATGAAATAAATACTTTTTTATCAATATAAAAAAACAAATAAAATGATTGGTTTCTTGTATAAAAGAAATACTATAGTATACTTATATAAATACTACGTGCTTGGCAATAAAAACAAATAAAATGTGTAATTTAACTTTCAGATATAATTACTTTAATAACGTAATATTTATTACTAATATTAGTTTCAATTTAAAATTTAAATATTCCATAAAAAACAACATTCTATATTTTTTATATAAAATAAGCCTTTTTAGAAATCTCAGTGGAACTGAACTTTAGTCAGTAATTATTGTTATCTAAAGCCATTATTTAATTAAAAGCCAATTAGTGATTTTTGAAGTGCGTGAAAGCTCTCTCCGGGGATTAGATAAGGTGTTTCCTTATCGCCAGACGGGTATACCTAATATCTGTGCCATTTGTGGACAATGTAGGTCATCGGGAATTTCGATCGCCAAGTGGTGCACGGGAATTGGGAGCCTCGCACATTTTTTGGGTGGTACTGCTTAATGGCGATCTTAATTGGGCGACCTTTGTGGCTTCAAGTTCACTGCTGGTCAATGGTGACAGATGTGTGTGCGTCGCGGCGATCCCCGGCTGTCAATAGTGATCACTGATACAATATTATCTTCTCTAAAAACGGTTCCCACCAGCCACAGAGGGCGGCTTTTGCCATACGACACTCTTTTTGGCGGCCGGCTGTGCCACATATTTAATTGAATTTAGCGGCGATGTCGCCATAAAGCTATGTATGCAACTATAAAGCCCGATACGCCACGGGTCAGTTTTCCCATTTCCCGTTAGGCATCCGATGTGCAAACTGATCGTTCGCCGAGTGATCACCGATCCAACTATCAGTCAGTTCGCCGCCGGGAGTGATCGAGTGCGCCCGCCTCCGGACTCCGAAAATCCCACAAGCCCCATTTCAAGATCGGGGGAACCCTCTCCTCCTACTGCTTCTCCCATCTCTTTCTGCACTCTCTCGCCCTCTCTCTTTCCATCGCCCTACACCTCTCTCTCTTTTGGTGCTCGTGCGCGTCGTAAACATAACTCAAAAGCACTGGCAAAGTCACACGCAAAAGGTTCTCGACGCCAGTTGCCGGTCACCAGCGACTCGGGTCGGAAGTCTCCCCTCCTCGAAATTCCCCTTAACAAAATCCTGTCCGCCATAGAAGTGTAGAAAAACAAAAAATTAAACAAATTATAGTTAAATAAGCACACATTTGGAATCTATGAAACCATGCAACTTTTCGACGACTTTTGCAAGTGCTTCAACAAGGAACTGCAGCGGGCGAACTTCGGCTTCTCATACAATCGCGTTCATCTGTTCTACAGATCGCAGGTGAGGAGACTTCCCCCTAATTACAGTCCAAATACTGCAGCCTTATCGGTGCTGTAACCGCTCAGGTGTAACATATAATATAGCAGTTAAAAAGAAAAATAAACCAAGACATTGTAAGTCCCCGTCAGGGGAGGAGTTCTAACCTTTAGTGTGACATCATTGCAGCTGGAAACGAGGCACGTGTTTCTGAAACACCAACAAATACATACATATATAACAGCCTTTCTGTCCAACCCCCAAAAATGTGTAGGGTGAACCCGAAATTCTCATAAAAATTCCGCGAATTTTACGTTTTAAACAAGCAAATGACGTACTTACAAACTAACTGCGAGACAACTAGATAAGTGCAATATAAAAATATTTTTGATAAGAATAAAAGGCAACTTTTAAATAAAATTAACGTAGAATGTTAGCTAATAAAAGAAGTGAAATGTAGAGTAAAATGTAACGAGTGTCAGGAATGAATATTAAAATTATATTATATTAACAGTGAACCACGAGGTCATAGAGACACCGTAGAATAGTCATAGAAACATATGCCATAAGCCCCTAGGGGTTATTCAAAAAACTCAATAGCTAGAATATAGCCTAAAATTAAAGGAAGAATGCATAAAAGTTCTAATTAGAGTGACTCCACAAGAAATGTGGTTGCTTTCACATACACAAATACGCTGGCTATGTTTATTCATTTGAATTTAATTAGCATAGCTTACCTAAAAGCGTACATACATTTGTTAGATCATTCATGTGTGGAGTACATAACTATAGCAACGTCAGAACTATAACTCACATTGACTCGGAGTTATGCATTCGAATGGAGTGTTTATGAATGAGAGCTGTGCAAACAAACAACTTTAATAAATATTGATCGAAACCATATACTGCCAGACACATAAAAATCTAAGTCACAAGCAACAGAATTTAAGTCACAAATAAAGTTATGAGTTGGCAATCTCACTTTATCTAGATACCGAACTTTAAACCAGGCCAGTCACAATGAGTTCGTCACTATTAAGGAGGCTTTCGAAATAAACAAATTTTGCAGCTTATCAAAATAATCAAATTGTGAGTCATTTTCTAATCATTTTCCTAAAAGTTAAACCCAGACGCGTCGCAAAAGTTCTGGGAATTCTCCCATAAAAGAATTACACATTTTTGTCAATAGAAAGCCAATCAAAACAAACAAGGAACCAGATAGCAATGTAGTTTTGGAGCAAACCGCCATAAATATGCCGGCCAGACCTTATCAGACCGGTGTCCATAAATATCCATGGCGACTGTTGACAAATGATTCCATTTCCGCGAAAATTAAGTACAAATCAAACTAATTTAATTAGTATTAGGCACGCGTAAAACAGAGACTTTGATTCGAAGGACAAGTCTGACTAGCTAGACAGCCCCGTTTCTGGCTACGTCAGTGAGGGTGATAAGCTGAAAGTCGTGATAAGAGATGCCATAATCATTTTTATGCCTTGTTTTTGTTAATTTGCACGGGCAAAGGTGTGGAATATTTAAATTAATATACCATATTACGTAAATAGACAACAGTTCAGAGTGTAAAGGTTAGGTATTTGACCGCGATAAGGACTAATCCACATTTTAATATTGATCTCTATAATCTGACCATAAATAATGTAAGTTTAGAAACTAAACAAAGTATATTCTGCTGGGCTTTACAAATAACAAAATATTTCTTGCTTTAACTGCACTGTATAACTTAAAATATCATTGCCACTGAGCAGTTCTTTAAATTGTACATAATCTTTACCTATAACTCGTAACTAATCCAAGCTTTTCCCTTTTCCAAACAGTGGCAAAAGGATGAGACCAACACAATATATCTGCTCTATCGATGGATCTGGGCCCTGCTCTTCCTGGGAGTGTACATCATGTGCATGATCGTTCAGTTCTGCGATGGCAAGTTCTTCATCTACATGACCAACTGGGGATACGGCCTCTGCACGATCACCATGCTAATTTCTGCGGTGCATGTCACCTGCTGGCACTTCGATCTGAGGAACACCCGGAGCCTGGTCCAGGAGTCCGGCAACAAGGCGGACACCTCGAGGGGCCTGAAGATATACTGGTGGCTGTACAATATGACCCTATCGCTGGCTCTGATTATATCGACTGTCTACTGGGTGTTTCTCCACGGCAGGATGAGTGAGTAGAGTCCGCTATAAGATTGACCATATTTAAAATAATTTTGGAATTTCACAGACAAACCGGCGCGCTTTCCAGCAATTAGCATCATTACCCACGGCCTGAACACTGTGATGATGCTGATCGACTTCCTGGTGGTGGCTTTTCCCCTGAGGCTCCTTCACATGGTGTACAGCATGAGCCTGGCGATCTTTTTCTTCGTGTTCACCATCATCTATCACTTTTGCGGAGGCACAGACGAGTGAGTACTGGTATCATCCGCATTCGACACAGTTTCGAACTGATCGTTTTACCAATTTCCTGCAGATTTGGCAATCCGTACGTGTATCCCATTCTGGACTGGAACCAGCCCAAGCGTTGCCTGGTCACCTTCGTGGGCATCTTCCTGCTCATCCTGTGCTACTGGATACTGCTCTTCGGACTGCACAAGCTGAAGAGGATGTTCAACAGGGCCTTCAGTGTGGTCTGGTCCCCGCATTCAGTGGGTCTGATATGAGCTTCCCCCCCGAGGTCACAGACATGAATATCGCCTCATTAGCACCCTCACTTCAATAGGATTAATTAAGTGTCACCAGCATTGCATTTTATTCCATACACTCACGCACACTCACTCGCATGCATTTATTTATGTCTAGTATTTCTATAGTAAGTTTTAATCTTCTGGTTCCTTAACGTTGAATTGGTTTAGTTAGGTTAATAAACAATGATTTTGTTACTACATTTATGGATGGGATAGTAGAAATATGAAAATTGTTGAAATACTCTATTGATGCCATCACATTATACGGGATGCATTCAGAGAACTATGGAATTGTATAAACACATAACAAGACAACACATAACGAAATAATCGAAATAAAAGAAGTGTACATAAGAAGCTTGTGTGATTTTAATATTAAATATGCCGGTACTGAACACTAAGTAAATAGGGGGATATAAAAAATTAATAATTTACCTAGTATATCTCAGTTAAAATAAGATCACTGGGTATAAATATTAATAATTGAATGCTTAATAATGTTTATTTGACTGAATACCATCGTTTTATAGTTTTAATTAACTGAATTAGTTACTTGGTAAAATAATAAAATGGCAAACGATCTAAAGTAACTTAAAATAAGCCTTTAGATTAATCAAATATCCATTATTAAATATTTTAACTTAATTCATAAAAGTATCGCCAATATATTTTATGAAACGACGCAGCTAATTTTTCTAATAAAAACTAAATAATTCCAAGCTATGTTTCTTTATTTTATTCTACATAATATATAATTGTATTAAACTATTCACCCCTAAATTTAGCAATTTAAAATATTTCTGGTTTAGCATTTTTCTATTTCTTTTCAAGGACTTCGGGGTCGCCAAATGACTAAATTATTGAAAAGTGAAATGTATGTATTTGCTATTTTCAGCTGCTGGCGTAACTATATAATTTAAATTTTAAATATTGAGTCAAGCCATTAAGCAAATAAGACTGTTTTTAAAACAATATGTTTTATGTGTAAATTCAGGGATTAATCATAATTCTTCAATGAGGCTTAATCATTTCCTTTAGAATTACTTCCATTTCCCTCCTCTAATCATTTTGCACTGCTAAAAATTATATTTTTAAAGCTCCACAGAAATGTGAATCAGGTTCAATGACACAGAGAATTGGGTAACGAGAATTATATTTTTGCTGATCAGTTCCCTAACCCAGTTTGTACTGCTTCAATGGAACGCTGACTCATCATTTTCATTGTTAGTTTTGTAATTAGTTTGCAGATCTAGTTTTTAACATGAACGGTAAGAATTTAGTTCTTTGTTAAAGTTAAACTGTTCTCTGCTGTCTTTAAGTAATTGCAAAAAGTAAAAAACTCCTCTCTTATTTTTAGCAAACTGTACCATCAGCTAAGAATTTCTTTTGTTTTTCTTTCGGCTCTCAAACATTTGCCAAATATAAGCACACACAAAACACACACTTAGATGAACGAGTAATTAAGCCCAAAGTGGATAACAGAGAAGGGCAGAAAGCTGAGCCGAAAGCATCCATCGTGTTTTATGGCTCTTTTATCGTTCTGACAAAATCGTTACACTGAGAAAAATAGCATGTATAAATACTATTAGACAGATTAGATTTGTCAATTACTATATTTTCACATTATCTTTAGATATTTCTATTGTTCATGTACAAGTAGTGATTGCATTGCCTAATTATCATAGCTTATATATTATAACTTTTTCCTTACATAAAATAATTATTATTTAAAATATATGTATAATAAAAAAGATAATCGTTTGCCAACTAGTATTAGCACCTATTAAATAATTTTTTATTTTAATTAATAGTGATCTTCTAATTGATTTTCCAATTTAACTAATGTCGATCATTATCACAAGAAATAATAAGCCGCATTCCATTTATAAGCTTCATTTAAAAGTCCAGATCTGTCACATTTGGCTTAATCTGTGTACTAAAACAATTTTAAATTTATATTTTAGATTTTAATTCTTAAAGTTTTAGGACTATAGGCCAGTTTGAGTAACTATTGCCTCCTTTCATCCCTTGAGAAAATTCTGTAATAGATCGCAAAAAGTAATTTCACGGGATATATAAAGATTTTTCCCAGTGTATATCAACAGCAACGTGGAGCGATTCTCTCTCTCTGACACACACTAACAAACACAGCTGCCAGCACACCTGGCTGCGTCGACGTCAACGCCGCAGCAGCCGCGTCTGCGCTTACGTTAACTGCAGACGTCCATCCGCATAGTGACGAAGGGCAACAAGAGTGCTGAATTGAAAATCAAATCGGCAAATACTATATATAGTTTGAAATCTATTATTTTTAACGATTTAATATTAAAGTGACTATTACTCTTTTAACTACAAAAAACGTTTGCTAAACATTTATGTTATGAATACTGCCAAGATAAATGTTAAAGTAGAGTGCCACATAAGAAATTTATTATCATTAAACATTTTTTATATATTTTCGGTATTGCCACATAATTCAGTATCATGGTCGGAGTTTAAGATATATTCGTAACTATTTTCTTACCAGGTTAAGATGTGTTGTTGTCGACGTCGGCAGCCAGTCACTCCACCGCAGAAGCCACGATCATTCGCAGTACGTGCTTCGCTATGAGAAGTCGTGATTTCAGCTTCGCTCTCTGCAAGCCCCTATCGTTCGGTGCGTGTCTCTCCACTTTAGTTAGTAATATTATTAGAGTTGTTGCTGCCTAGTGGATGTTCTTGTGCATTGGTGCGTGAATGCAAGGCATTGTTGTTGCTGCTGGCAGACAAACAACGCAAACTAACAATACAACAAAATTGCAAGGCACAGCAAACAAACTCGAAACCGACTGGGTACCGTTATGCAAAGTTGTTGTTGCCGTTGCTAAAGGTGACCCAAATAGAAATTACCACCGGGCCAAAAATACATAAAAGACAATCCAGACCAAGCCGAGCTGCGTTTATAATTCCAGACAATAAATGGCCAGTTGGCAGTCTTTCAAAATGTGATTGAATGTGCGATGAATGAAGTGAATAATTCACAGAACCCATAATTGTGCAAAAATCGGTGAAAACTAATTGAAACTTATAGTCGTGAAGCAACATGATCAATAGCAATTAGCTTTTGGTTTTAAAATTATACGATTGCATTCTTCAGAAGTGTGGAAATTCCCTTACAAACTTGTTAAACTAGCAAAAATTCCCACCTTGATAATATTTGTAGGAATAATCAATTGAAATCTCTAAGCCAATGTTTACTTAAATAGATTTTTTAACCAGAATGAAATTAATATTGATGTGACTAGTTAATTTGCAAACAAAAGGTTTACAAGTTGCTAGTATAAATATTTATTAATAACTCTGATCAGTATTTTTTTAATTATTCCACTGAAAATCTAGAGAAGAGATTGATATATAGAATTTATTTTATTCTAAGCTTTATTCTTATTTTACTTTTTGTGGGAGAAACGTCATTCGATATGTTTTAAAAGTTGCCTAAATTTTAAATACTGAATAAAAGGTATACTTCCTCTGGGAATTTATGCAAATTTAGGTTCTTGTATGTACATACATTACACTTGAGTTTCTATTCGAATGGCATAAGTTTTGCATATATATTGGCTCATTGGATTTAACGTTACGCTTGAAATTTTAGGCACGTCCCCAAAAAGCGTTAATGAAAAAGCTAACTAAGTGAACGATTATAAGTTTCCTGCCAACAACGATTCCAAGGAGCGGCAATTCGGATTCGGCCAACGAGTTATTCATACTCGAATGCTCGACTGCAATTAGTTGAAGGTGAGCCTATGCCATGTAAAACTGGGTTTGAATACACATAAAATCATTACTGTTATCTAATTAACCGGCATTTTATAAGCAAACTAGTTTGTCGGCATTTTTCTATGACGAATGCTGCTGAGAACTGGACCAATAACATTTGTTTATGTTTATGGTAACACAAGTAATTATATAATCATTAACACCTTTTTTTTTTGCTAACTTCCGCTTACTGATCAATGAAACATATTCGTTAATTAATTATTGACACCTTCTATATAAAAACTGACCTTGTTCAATCCTTCAATTGGATTTGTTTAGGAACCGGCTTAATTTTATGACAGAGATTAAAATGTAAACATACTTAATTTCATTCTTTTATTTTTTATATAGGGTTTAAGTACCTAATTGCAAAAACAGGTGTAGTATGAATTTATCAAAGTAATAACAGAATAAATGTATATAGTTCGTAGGGACCAAACAAAGCCACATTTTTCCACCAATTAACGTATTATGGCCAATCGAAATCAATCAATTGGCCAATTACCGTCTGCAAGTGGCTTGTAAAAAAGCTCAAGAATTTTTATGACGATATTTGATTGGTGTTTGGCTGAAACCTCTTCGACTTCCACTTGAAAATCATAAGAAAGTTTGTTGTGGCTACGCTTTTGTCATTAACATAAGAAATGCTGCCAATGGCGTTGAACTCTTGATTTCACTTTCTATTAGAGTGATTGAAAAGATTGTGAATTAATAGGACCGAGTGGCTGTGGCTGACGTGACTTATCTAATATCTATAACCAAGGGGATATTGATATTATTCGAATCTAAAGATCGGCTCTTGGACTTGCCATTCACCCGGCCAGTTTGACAGCATTCGAGGCGAAATATTATTTACACAGCTTGTAAAGGTCAACGAGTTTTTCGGTTCGGTTCAATGTGGTACAACTTCAAGAGCCATAAACCTATATATTATTTGGCTACAGTGCGTTTCACAACAAAGGGCCGGTCTTTGCCAAGTGAGTTGGTTAATTTAAATGATTTTGATGTAATGTTGCCAATTCTGATAATATCTTGCAAAAGCTTGTTTAGTTGGGGCACTAACGAAATTCAAGTCTTTACAACTAACTGAAAATACCATTTGCCATACCTTTTCGAAACGCACTGTGAGCATATGTTTAATGCGGGTTTCTCTTCTCTTTTGTTGACGAAAATGTAGCACAGGCGACAGCCAAAAAAGCGTGTAAATAAAATGCACACTAAAGAGACTCGGAACTGTCTCGGCCACCAAGGTACATAGATGGCTTAGAGTTGTTTAACCGAATGGCCCACCTGCCTGGTTTCTGGCTGAAAAGTTTCATTAGCGCGTCGTTCGTGCAAGTTCAGGGACATTGAACATCTCATCACTCGAAAATGTTTATTTCAGAGTGTGGCTCTGGAGAAGTAATTATAACTTCAGAGCTTATGGCCCGGTGTTTGTATAACCAACGAAATTGCCGCGAATATGGTGACTTTAATGAAGTCAGGGTCTACAATTTCAAATGGAACAGCTGTGGCCAACAGCACTTGCTATAAATTAAGCGATTGGGTTGCACTTTTCGATGTTAACTAACCAAATTTCCAATTTTCTTACTCAACATACTGAATGAGAACTAATTTGTTTTATTACACATTCTTTTATATAATTTGTGATACTAAAATTCTCAAGAAATGTCGTAAGACTTCTGGTTTCTCATTCACTAAGTTCGAACTCATTTATTTATATCTTTTCTGCCATTAGCCTGTGAAGTTTTTCTCTGCTACCCCAAGGCCGTCATATCTAATCAGGAACGACGATTGCACTCAAGGTGGTGTAGTCACAACAATAAAGTTGTTTATGCGATTTTCTTTTGTCAGAGCGTATCATTCAGATTGTTGTAAATTCGCCTCGGAGCTTAAGTACTTTGCTCATTACTCGGCTCTTTCGGCGGCCGACCTACACCCCAATAGGCCAAGCCAGGGTTCTGTTTTTGTACATGTTGTTCGACCTTAGTAGACTAGCTAATTAATACGTTTTTATTGCGCAAGTTAATATTTTTATTTTTGCAATTAATGGACGACCAATGCCAGCAAAATACACAGCGAAAATTATGAAGGGTTTCTCTTCTACCCTGGTGAAGCGAATAATTATTCACTGGCTGCATGTTAATAGAGCGCTCAACGAAGCGCATGAACTATCTGGTAAATTGATCCATAAATGATGGCACCCCGACCGCCATCGGAGCTCCTCGTACAATTATATGAATAGTCGTACAATTGTGGCATTATTAGCGCGATTAAGCAGAGTACTAGGCCCAGCTCGTCTGGCTTCGCAATTTGGTTTCGCACTTTGCCCATAAGTTACTAACCTGTCTGTGTCTGGGTCATGCCAAGGGGTTGCGCATGCCCAGTCTCAAAAAAAACAAAGCAGGGAAGTTTAGTAAAAGTTTGCGATTACTAAAGTCCATTGGTTAAAAATGGAGGGAAGGGGGAACAAGTTAAAGATTGATATTAAATGCATAATTATTAAAAGTTATGATTTACAAACGACTATTGAATTGATTGTGGGTTTGATAAGTTTTATATTGAGAAAAGCTAAAGTCTTAGGCCCGGTTTATTCTCATTAACAACTTGCAATTTCTATGTAATTTATAGTTGTGGGTTTTATAGGATTTATATTGACAAAAGCTAAAGTCTTAGGCCACGTTTATTCTCATTAACAACTTGCAATTTCTATGCAATTTATATTTTCAACTGTAATTTTGAACATTTACTGTAAGTATCTAAACGGGGCCGCAACATTTGCCGAAATAATAATAAGAGAACTTAGGGACGAACTTAGGGCTCAATGTCACCAGGTTCTGCATCAATCTTATATCCCTCATAGACGGTTAGCAGGACCTCCTTGGCAGCCTCATGATTGGCCTTGCCCAGGGATTGGGATTTGCCGTATAGCTTGATGTACTTCTTTTGCTCGTCGTGGATCAAGAATCCCCCGCCCTGGCCTTGGGTGCACAAGCCCTTGTCTTCGGCCTCTTCTTTCAAGGCGTCATAAATGTCAACTGAAAGGACGATTTGGTACAATTTTAGCCGAGGACTCGCTCCGGATAGGAAGCCAACTTACGGTGGTACTTGGCTGAGCTGTTACTGCGGACCACCTCCTTGGCCTTGCCCATCTCTCCGTGGATGTAAACCTTGGCCATCATATATTTGGACTTTCCGGATACGATCTTGGCCACAGGAAACAAGACCAGGTTTCTCGGCCTCTCGCAATAGGGACGAACCACTGTCTCAAGGGAATGCCACATATAATACTGGATACTGCCTTTACTAGACGAAAGCTTAGACTCACCGCACACCACTGGACGCCATACAGGCTTAAGAATTTTTCTAGCCAACTCCATTGCAACACAGAATATAATTTATTAAACTTATGTTTTAATAATTTGGAAATTTGAACTGTGTGTAAACTGGCATTTGAAGAAACTGAGAATAAGAAATGTGTGAAGCGGAAGGGAATCGCTTGATGACTTTTAAAACCAAGGTTGCTGAGATTCAAAAAATTTCGACTATTTTCCTATAGGTTATAAGATTTTCTTTTTTAATATTATTATGTAAGCAATGCGAAGAAAATAACTGAACTAAAAAATGCATGCATAACAGCACTATATTTCTTACCCTAACAAATGCATTTCGTACAAGCTAAGGTCATGCTCTAAGGTTAACACATGTCTTTATCCAAAAAATACAAAATAAATACTAATTTTCTGAATTTATATAAACAGCAGTATATATTTAATTTAACTTATAACATCAAAGATTTCTACCTGATATTAATCTAATAAAATGTATTTTCTCATGCATTCTTCCAGACCTGAACACATTCTAACAATAAATAGAAGCGTGCAAAGAGAATGGCACCGCTGGAAACGGCTTTAATTGCCTAACTGTTGGGAGAATCGCAGTTGCATGCATCCAGTGATTGCATAAGCTATAGCCACATTATTTCGACACCGATCGTCAGCGAAACCATCAAGATGAGCAAGCTCCAGGTGATCGTGCACCCGGTGAAGAAGGAGTTCCAGCGCAAGAGCTGCGGCTTCGACCACGACACGCCCGACGACTTCGTCAAGTCGCAGGTAAGGATTGCTCCCGGGTGTGGGCCAATTTAAATAGTTCGATGACAGTACAAATAGCAGCGTCCTTGGGCCTACCACAGAAACGCCCCGTGTGGACACGCAACTGGGCAGGTGTTTATTTGGTATCGTATTTGAGTTGCACTCGGGGCGCGGGTCAATGTACATGATGGGCATTTTAAAGTGTTGGCCAGTGTCCGCATCGAGGTCAATAAGGTGTGCTTTGGCTAAGTGAGACTTTTAAGATTTCATCAAAAATGTTTAGTAACTGATTACTGTTTGGCCAATACTAATTCAACAAGCGCCTTGGAAGCTCTTTAAAAATGTTGTAAATTCATTAACTACTTGTTTGTTTTCTGTTTAAATATTTTGTGACATTTAATTAGGGTTTAAGTTTATCAGAATAAGTTCTTCTGTTTTTCCCCATCTGTGAAAAATGTCAATTGTCCCATAAGAATTGAAGATTTCATCAAAAATGTTTACTAACTGATTACTGTTTGGCCAATACTAATTTAATAAGCCCCTTGGAAGCTCTTTAAAAATGTTGTAAATTCATCAAAAACTTGTTTGTTTTCAGTATAAATATTTGGTGCTATTTAATTAGGACTTAAGTTTGTCAAAAGAAGTTCCTCTGTTTTTCCCCATCTGTGAAAAATGTCAATTGTCCCATAAGACCCCACCGAATCGAACCATCTTACAAATGGTAAGAGACAATGGGCGTTTGCCCATTTTGTGTAGCTCTTACCTTGGGAATATTTAATAAACTCCTTCATTCACAGTATCAATAGAGAGAGGGTTACAAATGTACACACCAGGGGGGAGGGGATATATGTATATGACAGTACACTTTGACTTCTGTACACCGATTGCTCGTGCATTGTAAATTAAACTATTGAAATATGCATAAGCAGCAGGCAGTTACGAACTCTGGGGTCTGTCAAGAAAGCATTACTTTAAACATGCGATGGTTGCAGTCAATTTAAAGGACACTTTAGTGTCTAGAAGCAATCAAAGTCCATGAAATTATAGTTTAAAAGTTCTCAATGAATCAATTTAGTAAAACTTTCAAAAAAAAACGGGTTATTAAATTGGTTTTCTGTGTGGGTTATTATACATATTGTGGGAATAGTTAATGTAAATTAGAGAGTATATATAACAGTTTTGTAATAGTGGGAATTTATAGTAATTTTATAGTAGTAAGTCTCTATGGATGGTATCCCTTTGACCTTTGGTTTCTTAATCTTCCGAATTTTAAATTACAACTTGTTTCAGTGGCAAACCCGCTCGAAGAGTATGGCTTATTTATTTTACCGCTGGTTCATGGCCCTGTTCTTTGTGGCCGTCGTTGTCACTTCAATGTGGCCAGAAGCGGATGATGAGAGCAGCTACTGGCTGTACTTCATCTACATGACCAACTGGGGCATATGGATGTGCATGCTGACGAATCTTCTGGGCGCAGTGCTGGTCACCGTGTGGCACTATCACCCGGAATCTGCCGGTGAGTTGTACCTAACCATTTGGGGAATGTTCTTTAAATTAACTCATTTCATTTTCAACTTTCAGATAAGCTCTTGAATGGCTCCTTTAGCTATTTCCGTGTCTACTGGGGCATGCACATCATATCTCTGGTCTTATCTATTGTCATCACCATTATCTACTGGGGGATTCTGTACGACGGTGAGTAGTACTTGGCAGTAAATTGCTCTACAGATCTGATACTTTGTGTATTCTGCAGCTAATGAGAATAACTTGGATGCCACAAATGTGCTCACCCACGCCTTCAACTCGATCTGCATGTTCATCGATCTGTGGATCGTGGCACATCCCCTGAGGCTGCTGCACATATTTCTGCCAGTATTATTCGGCATTGTGTTTGCCATATTCTCGTACATTTACCACCTGTGCGGTGGCATTAACAAGTAAGTCTGCTTAATTTTAAAAATCAGCAATATCTTATTCATTATTTGATTTAGGAAAGGAAAACCGTACATCTATCACGTGATTGATTGGAGTCAACCGGAGAGCTCCTTCGTCACAGTCGTGGGCGTGCTCATCCTGTCCTGCTTCATCTATGTCCTGCTCTTTGCGTTCTTCAAGCTACGACTATTCCTGTCTCGGCGGTGTCGCAAAGCCAGCTTTGTCCTGCCCACCAGCAGTGGAAAGGGACCGGATGAGAAGACCGGAAACGGAATACAGCACTCGCCCTCGCGCATCTCCATGGTGCTGGGCAACTTTGCCGGATACGAGAACCAGGCCTACTCCGCCAGCGGGGAGGTGGCCAACAAGAGCTAAGGCGTAGTCCGGAGTCCTAGTTAGACCCTAGCAATTAGTCACATTCAGCTGTAGGATTATGACCAGTGATATTATATTTTATTGATTCGAGTTAAGTGAATAAATTCGTTCTGTGGAACTCTTCGAAGGTGAAGCGAGTCGCAATCTTGTTCATCAGTGATGCGAGTGTCCTTATGGCGAATCAATATTTATACTCAAACAGAGAAAACAACTTTCGGAACTTTCGAACGAGCATCAAAAATTCAGACAGTTAAAAGTTCAAAGAGGACAACATGAATGTGCCCAACAGCCTTCGGGGTTTTTCTATTTGATTGACACGCCCGCCTTTGGGAACTTTACAGTTGATAATTAATAAATGATAACTTTCACATTAGGATGGTATGGATGGGTCCCCATGCACTAAGAGAAACCCGGGTACTTGCTAGCCGCCTGGTATGAGATTTGTAAATATTTTACTCAAGCCCCTAATCACAATCGAATGGCTATATTAACCCAAATAGGCCCTGAAGGACGGACCATTAACCTCTGAGGGCCGGTTTAATTCCGACCTCAGGGAACCTATTTATAAATGCTGGAGAGTGTCAGAGGAGATTCTGGTTCTTATTTCAATATAGATTTGGAGAAAGAAAACTTTGAATAGTTTTGCAATATATTTTTTTGAGTAAAACTATTATAAAATCTCCCTTAGTTTTCCTCTTAAAATAAATATTGAAGAGCAACTGAAAATCTATATATTAAAAGTTCAAAGGCTTCTCACCCTCTTTTTCTTCTGCATGTTTTTTATTGAGCATTTTTGACGGGCATTATTATCGGTTACAAATTGATATAGTCCCAAAGCCACATTTAAATTATTGAACCTTATGGTTTTTTAATTCAATTGACCTCATCCTTTCTTTCGCAGGGGTTTCCCTCAAGTATATGCGCTTGGCACAATTAAATGATTAATTTCTATGATTTTTTAAATTAGGGGTTGTCATCTCTTCCCATCCTTTTGTGCGCGAGAGCTTTCGTCGCCAACAAAAGCGGTCCTTAGCCTTAATCACATGTGTTCGGTTCGAATTGCTTAACCCTAAGTTGACCGCACCCGTCTGCAGTTGTGTACACATGTTGGCCAAAACGCGTAGCCTTAATTAAGTTTGAAAAGGCATTTAATAACCAAAGGACCCGCCCAGCAATCCCAAGGACGAGCACGAGCGAGTTGCTGGTCGCCGTGTTGTGGTCGCCGGTGGTCATTGCGAAGGATTTACTTTACGCATAAGTTGGAAATCCGGGTCCCACTGGACTGTCCCCTCCCCTCCCCTCGCCTGGCCTGGCCTGGCCTGGTGTGGGTGTCAATGTCAATCGCTGGTTTCCGTTCGATTCGGCAGTTGTTATCCTTGTTGTTGCCGTTGCTGTCCTTGCGTCGACGGCACATGACATGTCACAAATTCCAACAAATTAGGCGTCGCATCTGTGGTTGTCCACGGATCGATATGAGACCAATTTGATCGATATGAAGTTTCCTTGAGCTTTGAACTTCTTTCGGTGTCCTTGCCGGGCCTAATCAGCCTGCCCCATGTTCCCGAGTGTCCAATGCCCCCACGAAGAGCCCCCAAAAACGAAAAGAACTAACTAACCCAATTGAATTTTAATTGAACACATTTTGAAAATTTTGACAGCTGTCCACGCTCCAGGGAATAACCCATCGTCCTTCCCCGAGAGTCAACCACAACTAGAGGTGAAATAAATAATTTAGGCCAATTAAGAGTGTGAAATATTAATTGAATGCTCACCCACGGCCCAGTGTTCCAGTTCCCATTCATCGCTCGGAGGAAATCCTGCATATCACGTAATCACTCCACCGAATCCTTCTTTCCCACGGGATTTTTCAATTTACAACCGATTGCCATTGTGCGGCGCTATGATTGCGCAATTTTGCTGCCATCAAGCGCATGAAATCGCTTCAGAATGGACACATATCATACTATATAGCAGACTCATGATAGCTGAACACTTTTCCAGTGAACCAGGGGATGTGCTTTTAGTTTCGAATTGCTGGAATATTTATTTCTTTGACAATTTAATAATAATAATTAATAGTTGTATACAACATTTTTATTTAGCTTTCGGAAGTTTGTTTCATTTCTTCATTGTTTATACTTTACTGTAGTGCAGGTTTAAGTAGCTACCTTTTAATTAAAAAAACATGTTAATATATATGTATATATATTAAAAACTCAAAATAAGTTATGCTTCACTTTTATAACTCCTTGATTTAAAGGATAACGATTCTTTATTATATATAAAAATACAAATTAAAGTAGCCTTTTGTTCTTACCCCTCCTTTAATATAATTACCATTTAATTTCTTATTTATTCTGAACAAAAGGATAATTATAACCATACATTTTGTTATATCATTTTCCAAGTATAAAATAGTCTTGCATAAATGTGTGATATTTTATATTATGTATTTAATAATTATATTTTGTTTCTAGTTTAAAATATTTATGATCCTTGTGACTATTTGTGAGCTGTGACTATTTTTGCGCCCGCACTGATTTCTATTAGTTACCTTTCAACTTGAACAGCTGCAAGTCAGGGGCTTTATTTACACCTATGAAAACAAAAGCTGAAATGACAACCACAATCAACATAGGCGACAGGACAGCAGACAGCCAGCGAAAAGCATGGAATGTGTTTTAAAAAACCTGGTGGGAGCCGAATGTGTGAGAAACGCACCGCTGGCTCCAGGACACAGGACTCAGGATACCGCCACTTTGTTTGGAGCGCATAAACAAATGGCGGCCCATGAATGACACGGACATGTGCGATGGGCTTGGGCTTTCAGCTTCGGTTTGGGTTCGGGATTAGGTTTGGGTTTGGGGTTTTGGGCGGTGAAAACACTTCAAGGATGTCAGGGGCCAGAGCCGTGCGTGAAACTTCCAGCGGCCCACAGGCAGCGAGCGAGCAGTGAAGCCACCCACCCGCCCGCCACTGGAATCGCATGTGGATACGAGTGGTGGCCAGGAAACTGCTGGAACTCATAAAGTATTCATTAATTGGAAACCCGCGCCGGGCAACCAAAGTGACCAGGTGAATCGGCTCGGCGAGGTAAAAACCGAGTCACTTGTCAATTTCGAAACTCAGTTTCGTTTCGGACGCTCGGCGAGGCGTACCTGCCCCGGTTTGTTGAACCCGCGGAAATCAGAACAGGATCGAGCCGAAAGGAATCGAATCGAAATCTGAAGCTCAAACATAAAACCGGCAACGTCATGCAGTTCGTTGTGGTGCGTGTTGCCGACGATAAAACGCGAAAACAAGTATCCCAGAGATACCAGCAATAAATGTACACAAATTTATAATATACATATAGAGTACATAGGAATACTTTCCGGGCGAGAGTGCAAATCATTTGTGGAGTTCCACCGATTTTCGGTTAGAAAGAACCTTCTGGGAAAAGCTCAATATATATATTCGATATATATATATATATATAAATATTTGTTTAAACACAATACTCCTCTTTCTGGGCGAGTGAGAGTGCACGCGGGCGGGCGCGTTTGGGAAAACACAATTGCGAAAATTCAGCTATACTGGCCACCGAATGGATAATGGGTATTTGTTTAGACACAGGTGAGTAATGTGCCCCGTTCGGGAGATCTGTTGGCAGAGATTAGCAGTGCCTCTCCACGGCCACAAGATAACAAAAAGAACCCTAATGAGTAGCGGTCCGAACACGCCAAGGGGGACTACTTATAACACACAACTTTTCATTAGTTTTTGTGGCAATGAATTTTAGATGACGAACCTGAAGCGTTAGCTATAAAATTTTATTTCTTATTTTCCATTTTCAATGGCATACTTCTCAGCTGAGACTCGTGGTTAATCGCACATTGTACTGCATACTTTGTTTGAGTAAAGTTAGCATTGAAATATGTAAACAAAAAACACCAAACGATCATTTAAAAACACAGAAATACATATTAAACTTATTCAGTTTGGTTTCTATTAATATTTTAAGTTATTATCCGAACTTTTATTAAGCATTATATTATATATGTGGGCATTATTTTATTGTTGAGAGAGCTACGTGAATTAGTGGTTTAAAATTCCTTAAAGAAATTTCCAAAACTGTGATACTTCTTTAACCTTTTAGAAGGTTTCTGTATTAACCCTTTCCACCTGCTAATTAATTCTCGGTGACATATTCAATTGTCTACAATTCAAGGGACAGTTGAAATTGAAATTACAGCAATCAGTTGCCTTTACAATATATATATATATATATTCGGTTTATATATACGTATGTTATATGTCGTCAATACGATTTTACTAAACATATATACGGATATTATAGCAAAATAGAGACCTTGCCGAACGCTATAATTTGTATCGGAACTTGGACTCGTTGTCCACCAAGGCTGGCTGGTCCTTGGACATGTACGTTGACCACCAAAGCCAGTCCACATTACACATAAATCCTGAAATGCGCGTCACTCACAAAAACAAAGGGAAAACGAGAGCCGAGTGGGGAAATGGGAAACCCCGCGTCGGAAAGGGACAGCAACAATAACAAAACATGTCAATTAAATAAAACTGCAGAAAAATCAATAAAAGTGTCACAGAACCGAACGGCCAGAGGGGCGAAAAGAATGAAATTGCTGGAGGGGGCAACTAATGGGAGCTGGGGCACATATCGAAAGCTATAGAAAATCGCCAGGCCGCAGCTGATTTTCCATGAATGAATTCAGCGGTGACGCCATACTAAACTAGCCACGGTTGCCATACAATTAAATAATTGTTTAACATGTTTTAATGATGTGTTTCGCGATTTACTGCGCTTTCTTCACTCCCCCGTCGAGTGCGTGTCCTTCTGGCAGTAATTTCCTATTTCTGGCAAATTGCTTCCGCCTCTCCGAAGGCTGGCTAATGCCGACTTAGCACGTTACCCGGACCCGGGATTCCTCGCACTAACCTGCCAACACATCCGGTTTCCGGTCCGGAGTAATGGCGGTGCCGTTGGGAGCAGGGTCAACTGTTGCTCTTGCACAGAAATAAAAGAAACTTTATTTTAAAAAGGAAAATTAAAGGAAAAGTAAAAACAATTTCAAGGACCTTGCATTTTTAAATAATATCTTTGGTATTTTAAATAAGGATATGTCACAAGATATTTTATCAATCCTTTCTGTTGAAAAATTAGTAAAGAAACATGCACATTTGTGCACTTCTTTTAAATAAATTAAATAAATTCATTCATCACATTAACAACGATGCCGGAACATGAATTTAATTTAAAGTGCTTATAGCCTACAAGATTTATTTTCACATTTATTTAAAATATTAATTTTACAAAGAAAGACAAACATATGAACATCTTGGAATAGGTTAAAAGGTAACTAATTTCCATTTGAAAGTCTTTCTAAGCACAGCTGAAATACTAAACTTTAGCTAGAATTCACGGTGGGTTATTTAATGAAATGAAATATTTAATAATTATTTATTTTTAACGACTATTTTTCAGATGCCAGCGCGGCACAAGATACCGGCGAACAAGGCAACGATTGGAGTCATACACGGAATCGGAATGCCCAAAATGCTGGCGACTTGGAGGCCGCCGCGGCGGCGGGAAGATTGGGTTCTGCCAATGTCGGCGCTATCGATATGCAAAATGCTGGAAAAATCAAATTCGATCCGCCCAAAGTGCCAGTGATATTTGTTTTAGGCGGCCCAGGTAGTGGCAAGGTCACCCATTGCGATACATTCATGCAGGAGCGACGCGGAGTAACGCACATCAATATGATGGATCTGCTGCAGCAATATGCAATGGGAAATGGTATGATTTCTATGATTATCTTTAGTAATAGTCGGAGATTTCTAACTACCCGAATATATATACTATTGTTTAGTTTCAAGAAAAAGTTCTGTAGGCGACATCAATAGATTTTTATAAAATACCTAAATAAATACGGATATAGTTGGCGCATATTAAATCACATTCAAACCGTATTATTTAAAAAAAAAGGCAATAAAGTTCATTTTACAATTTCTAAAAATATTATTATTTTTAACAGATTTTATAGAGAACTTTAAAAATAAACACTAAACCCATTTAAGACATTATACATATTTGAATTAATTGAGATAATATACATTAATGTAATATAATATTTAAAACAAATACAATTGCAGTTTGATATTGAATTATTGGATCGAATCGATCATAACTAAGTTTACAATATTCGCATTCTTTGATTAAATACTTATCGTTATTTTTCAACAAATCAAAGTTAAAAAACTCATAACTCAGCTAAAAATGCATTAATTTTAATTCGGGAAGCATTCCTATGTTAGTTTTTATTAGGTTAATAAATCTGCATACTCAATTTAAAATTTAAAAAAATTTAAATTTTTGTCAATTTTTGAAAATTTTAATGATGTAACCCCTTATCTTTTTTTGAAAAAATGGAAAAATTTTCAAAAAATTATTTTTTAACCGGATATGGCCAGATCGACTGGGCTTTCGATGCTGATCAAGAATATATATGAATGGAAAAATTTTCAAAAAATTATTTTTTAACCGGATATGGCCAGATCGACTGGGCTTTCGATGCTGATCAAGAATATATATTATAGGGTCGGAAACGACTCCTTCTTTGCTTTGCGAGCTTCTGACTAAATCCTAATACCATTTTTTGAGCCAATATCTATAAATATTTTTATTCGAAATTTTTTTGGAAAAGTTAAACTTTTAACAAAAAAGTTAATAACAGAATTAATTTAAATTCGAAAAATTTTACTATGTTGGTTTTTAATAAGTTAATGATTCTGCAAACACAATTAAAATTTGTATCTATTTTTGAACATTTTAACGATGTAACCCCTTGCAAGATTTTGAAAAAAATGGGTAATTTTTTTTTCTCACTGAAATGACTAGATCGACTCTGCTGTTGATGCTGATCAAGAATATATATGATTTATATTGTCGGAAATGACTCCTTCACAGCGTTACAAGCTTCTGACTAAATTTATAATACCCAGAAAGGGCATAAGATTTCGTATAGCAGTCACATACAAAAATTACGTATACGCACTGGTGTAAATTTGATCATATCTAAGTCAAAAATGCATTAATTTTAATGTGGAAATCGCTCCTAAGTCAGTTTTTATAATGTTAATAAATCTGCATACTCAATTTAACATTTCAGAAAAATTAAATTTTTATCAATTTTTGAAAATTTTAACGATGTAACCCCTTATCTTTTTTTGTAAAAATGGAAAAATTTTCGAAAAATTATTTTTTAACCGGACATGGTCAGATCGACTGGGCTTTCGATGCTGATCAATAATATATATGAAATATAGGGTCGGAAATGACTTCTTTACTGTTTTGCAAGCTTCTGAATATAAATACCATATAATACCTTGAAAGGGTATAAAGGATATCTAGATATTTATTTTAAAATTCCATAACTAAGTGCCTCGATGTACATTTTTTTGTTGTGGTTCAGGGAAATATTTAAATTCTAATTTTTAATTTTAATAAAAACCAAGCCACCCATAGCTCCAGCTCCAGCCTTGCGGAGCTAGTTTTCCTGTCTTCTAGTACAAGTAACGAATAAATATCTACAGACATTCACATTGTTATCTAAATATGATTAATCAATAAGAATTAATACATCAATGAAGTATATAACAGCTACTACATTTTGAATATTTATTTAGCCATTAACATATTCCCATTTATCTTTACAGACATGCAGGACTTTTCGCAACTATCGTCGAAGACAGTCACCGAGGTGCTGATGTTGGAAATGAAAATGGCTCCAGCTGCCAAAGCATACCTGATATCGGGATATCCACGCTCAATGCGCGACGTTGTCGAGTACTCGGAGAAGGTAATTTCTTGCCACTCGTCCAACCAATTTGCGCTGTCTTCCCCTCGAGTCCTTTATTTGTTACGAAGCCATTTCCGTTGCCGCACTCTCTATTTACCCAGTAAATTGCTGCTGAGCTATTTGAACTAATTAACTGGCAAATGGGTCGCCGTCGGTGTGTTTGCTCGGCCATAATTCCCATGGATTTACAGCCAAGCTCACATTCGCTGTCTGTTACATATGCGAGTGCTAATTGGACAGACCTGGGTAGTACCGCCTGGGTACTTGTGGGGAGTACCAAGTACCCAGTCACGTACACAAGGCGTTAACTATGGCATATTGGGCTATAATTGCAAAAGTAGGACACTCTTAGGGAAGCAACTCCTTGAAGTACATTATTTGAATCTCTTCTCCGATTCGCTTTTGTTCCCACCTCCAGATACAAGTCGTGAATGGCGTGATTCTAATATCCTGGCGTCAATCGGTTCTACAGAAACAAATCGATTATGGGGCCAAATTAGGTCATGTAGTACTCTCCTTAGCCAAAATGGAATTGGAAAATTTCTTTAAAAATGTGATGCCAGTCGCTGATTATTTTGATCAAAGCGACATGCTGTTGGCCGTAAGTATGACCCACATTTAAATCATGAAATCAGGAAATATATAGACGATTTCCCGCATTACTCTCTAGGTTAATGGCGAGCGTGCTCCCACAGAGGTGTACAAAGACTTTCGCACCGCCGTCCTCGACATACTCAGCACCCTCGAGAACCACGAGGCGGTGATGAACGGAGTTACAGGTATGGGCAGAGGGGTGCATGACATACCCGGCAGTATTGTTAGCGTTGACACCGCTCCAAGTCAAGCCCAACAAGGGACTCACATTGCAGAAGGCAGCGCCACCAATGTGGCCAGCACCACCACCGACACCGATGCCACAGACACCGTTCTGGCCAGGGATCTGGCCTTGGATCGGAGCGACGGTGGCCGGAACGTGGCGGTGGCTGCCTCGAAGATGGACACCCAGAGTGCGGACGACGATAGCGGGGTTGTGGTCACCAAGCAGCCAAAGCTGCGGCCGGGTTCGGAGGATTCCGGACTACCGCCCATTATCTGGGTAATCGGTGGTCCGGGCAGCAACAAGGCCACGCTCTGTCTCAAGGCCGTGGGCCTGAACCCGGGCTGGGCACACATCAGGTGGGTTTAAATGGTATACTGCTTTTATATATATATAATATAATATAATTCGGTCTTCCAGTGTCGGTCGCCTTTTGCGGAATATTACGGACTCAGCGCCACGTGCCAATACCGAGAGCTATGCCGTTAAGGAGTCGTTGGCCGCCGGGGATATGGCGCCGGAGAAGTCGCTGAACCAGCTACTGGAGACCAATCTCCGCCTGTTGCGGGACAGAACTGGAATCATCATAGATGGCTATCCAAGGAATTTGCAGCAGGTCAAGTACTTTGAGAACAAGGTAATGTCGATAGGCTCATGAATTTTTACTTTCAATTATTAATTTTCCTCTCTCCCTCAGTACAAGCAACGCCCGCCCATTATCCTGCTCGATTGTTCCAAACTCCAACTGGGCCGGGGACGTATTGATGACACTGTGTCTTCGTTCCGCCGGCGCCTGGAGCTGTTTCGGGAGCAGACCCTGCCCATGCTCAAGATCCTGGACACCAGCAATCGTTTGCAAATCGTGAGTAGCCATCCAGGACTGGAGATACATGGTGTTCACATCGTTTTACATTCCCAGGTCGATGGCGATACGGATAGTCCGTCGGTGCAGCGTGAATTCGAGCGCCTCATACGGAACCACATTCAACGGCTGCTAAACAAGGGCCATAATCCGGATGAGTCGGCTCCGCTGGGGGACCAGATGATGCGCAACGAGCAGACCGATGCCATTCTGCACGACTTGGAGACAAATGTGCCCGGGGCAGTGCCCACGATCAGTCACCATGTGAGCATGATGAACGGGCACCTAAAGAATCGCGGCAGTGCCTTGGGCAGCGGAAAGCATCCCGCCCAGATGATGAACGGCCATGTTCCGGGCAGACCCGGAACCGGAAACGTTACCCAGCCGGTGCCCGTTGATTTCCGGCACATGCTGGAGGAGGCCGAGCGATATCCGGTCGACTCGTATATGTAGAGTCAGTCTCGTAATCAAGTTTTATAGTTTTATAATGGAGCTAGAGAGTAAGCGTATTGTTAATGCTGGTTTGTTGAGTTTTCGTATGCGGTGCGAGGGACCAATGAGTGGCGAGAGTCCTGCTAGGCTAAGGGCTAGAAGAATTTAATTCTATATCTTACTTCACTAGAGATTTACACGCAAATCGGATTAGCCTAAGTGCGCTTTTATTGGAGGTTCCAATGTAATTGAAAGGTAGACATCAACTTCAACGAATAAAAGCAGAGAGACCAAATATACTCCATTGAGCTGGGTTTTTCTATGCGAAATTATGGGATATTTAAGCAACAAAATCAACAATATATGTGAAGGACGAAGCTACAATCTAAGACATAATACTAAAAACTTATTATTTTCGGATAAACAACTGTAGCATAAGCTCAGAAAATTTACTAGTTTATTTACATTCAACAAATTTAATTATTTCCAAGTCCTGGAGCTGCTGGGTTGAGAATTTAGGCGCTCTGACACAGCAAGGGAATGCTACAAAATAAGTCACCAACCAATTTAATATTCACAATATTATAGTTTGTACTTTATCCAGAACTCCATTTCCGAGTCCTTGCTTTTGGGATAACAGACGCAGAACTTCTTAGCAGTCCTGTCCTTCACGCAGTCCGAGCTGCTGTGGCTGCTCAGGTTACTAACATCCTTAATATTGAGAGCGAGCACTTTACCCGACTCGAGGTTATAGCGCAATGTGGCCGACAAGATGCTCTCCAAGGGATATGTGAGAACCCGCAGGCGGACGACCATTATGTTTCTCTTTTCAAAGGTCCGCTCCGCGTAGTCCAGGTTAGAGAGCCGCAGCCGCTGGCAGTGCAGGTTGAAGCCCTTCTTGAGCATCCAGAAGTTGATGTGGGAGACCAACGATTTGGCCAAATGGTAGGCACCCATGTCGTTCGGCAAGAGTTCGAAGTCATCGCAGGAGCAGGAGTGGAGCCCGATGCAGGCCTCCTCGCAGCTGCGGTTGAATGGCACCAAGTGCAGCAGGGACTGGGTGTTGCGGCAACTCATTAGGGATACCATCTCCTTGGGACTGAGAGCCTTCAGATTGAGTATGTGCCTGAGGGTGTTGTGAAGGTCAAAGGGCGAGGTAAGGCGATTGCGGTTCTCTTGCAGGTTGCCGGCGAATCTTGGATAGGCCTTACGGAACCAGGGCGGAAGGTAAATGTGCATCATGGGCAGTCGCTCTTCTAGATACCCGTCGGGCAGATTAACCAGGTCGCCCGACATTTGACCCTGGTCGCTCAACAGGATCACAATTGAGCGCTCGAGCACATGGTGCTCGCTCATCGACCTGAAGAACTCCACCAGCTTTTCGTCGAGACTTGTGGGCCCGTGCCGGTAGTCGCTGGTAAAGGTGGAACTCCAAAATAACCCCAACGCTGGCTGATCCAGCTCCACGATCACTCTTTGCGCAAACTGCTTGCAAAACTCCAAGAGATACGAGGCGCTCGGGCGTCTGCCTATGCAGTACTTGCGCCCAAATCTTGTGACGCTAGCCATGGATTGACCGATGTCCTCCAGCAGGGTGCGGAATTGGTAGTCTGTGCTGAATTTCGCAGGAACAGATGATTCTAGGCTGTCCTCCCCAAAGGCAGTTGTGTAGCCAGCTTTCTTGAACGCTTGCCAGAGCAGAGGAAAGCGCTGTTCACAGGTTACATCCGACTTGGCGCCGGCCAAAATGGCACACAGGTTGGAGAACGCGCTGTCCCCCACCTTGTTGTACCCCTTCATCTCGAACCAACCCTCCTGCTCGACGAACTCGGCTGTCTTCGGCATATTGCGTTTGAAATTCATCCGCGACACACTCTCCAGTCCAAGGATTAGCACACTCGGTCGTTTCTTTAACGGATCCGACTCCACGGGCACTCTTCGGTAAGGCATCTGCACCAGCGGAAAGGCATCCTCTTGGATGGTCCTTAAGCCTTTCTGAGCAACGTGACACTCTGCCACAATGCCGCTGGGAATCCAGTCGATGACGGCCTCATTTTCGAAAGTCTTCCACAGGCTAATCCTGACGAATGTTGAATTATATTAGACCAATTATACAAGGACCTAAGTCAAGGGACTTACGTGTCATTGGTGACTTCCCTGTATTTGCAAATGTACTTGGGTAGATTTGGTACCAATTTTGCGAGCATAGTTGTGTTCACCCGCAGCCGATATCGCTGCAGTTTTTGAACGAATTTTAGTTCAAAAATAGGTCCTTCCTTGCTGCATTTATCCAACGGCACAGGCTTCAGGATCGCTAATGCGTCTTTGGAAAAGGGATCCACATACGGTATCTTGCACATTGGATTCATCACAAAGAAAGTAGTGGCCTTCTTTCTTTTTCGCCGTGAGCGCTGTATTTCACTCAAGTCCACATCATAATCAGTCTCTTCAAGATTATAAGGCTGCTCAGTCGTGGTGACCTTGTGCTCTTTATCGTCATCGAATAGACGCTCACGAAAAAGTCTTAAGCGTTTTTCCTGCGGCGATTCGGTGCGTGGTGTTGGTATTAGTTCCTCATGACTTTTATTTTCGACCGCAGGAAGGTCCTCAATGGGCACTTTCCTGGGGTTCTTGCTCTTCGTATAGTGGTTGACCCATATAATGGCTAACAAGAGAGCAAAGAACATAAAAATGTATTTCTTAAATTTTAATATAGACCTTGGTCTCATTGTGTTGTCCATATTCAAGAAAAATTTCAATACCAAAGAAATTCGACGTGTAAGCAAAGGTACTCTGAGTTAATACACAAAAAAAAACATTTATAAATAAATAAAATACTCTTTCTTATGAACATATATATTGTTTACAAGTTATTCGAGTTGGACTTGCGACAATTGCAGAACTTCTTCGCCATTTTATCCTTCACACAAGAAGAGTGCTTGTCATGGGAGCTAAGCAGCTTGATCGTGTCCAACTTGATGGTCACAACATTGGAGTCGTTGTTGGCCTGAGCCATAGACGAAAACATGGTTCCATATGGTCTCGTAGTGAACACCAGTCGATAGGTCTCAACGCTACTAGGAGAAGACACTGTGTATCCGTGCGCATCAAAGTGCCACTTGCGCTCCGCTTGAAGGACTTGGCCCAACATCAATGGATAGCATTTCCTGACAACATTAAGGCGTCTCAAGTACCTGTTCATTCGGTACACAGCTACCGAGGCTATTTGTTCAATTGTCTGCCCAATGGACAGTCTGATGAAGGGCTCGCAGGCACACCTATTTACGGGAATGGACGCCTCTTCGCAACTACGATCTTCCGGGAGTTTCTTCATGATTGACAGAGATGGATAAGTGGGCTCCATGAACCAGATTCCCGGACGTGTCTTTTCTATAAACTTCCGGATGCCCAGGTACAGGTCGCCATTGGAACTGAGACGATGCTTATTCAATTGCAGCGCCCTCACCTCCGTTGGATACCTCTGCTGATACCAGCGAGGTAGGTAAATGTGCAGCATGGGCAGTAGCTCCTCCAGAAACCCAGTGGGATGATCCACCAAAGGGCCCTGCCTTGCACCACGATCACTTACCAAAATCACAATGGAACTTTTGAACAGACCGTAGCCCTGGAACTCCTCCAGGTAACGAACAAACAGTTCGTCCAGAGTGCTGCCCCCCCGGAAGTCGTTGTGGGTGAAGCTACTTGTCCAGAACAAGCCGAAGAGCGGCGTTGGTACCTCAAAGACATATCGTTTGATCAGCTGAGTGGCAAAGTCCAAGGCGTAGCTAAAACTGTGCCTTCTACCCAGGCACTGTCCGAACTGCTGAAATGTTTTGAAAACCTTCTCGACAACGACCAGGAAGGGACGCATGTAAAAGTCCACGGGCAGCCGAATGGAGTCAATCCCGAGTTGTTCAAAATAGTCGTTGGTCACATCCTCGGCATACGCTGTGAGGTAACCGGTATTCCGAGAGATTTTCCACAGCTCGGTCAGCTCGTGAAGGCACGAGGGATCTCTGGGATCGCACAGGAGATTGTCTTTCCAAGGAGATTCGTTCGTAAGGATGGCCACTAAGTTACTGATCTTGTTGTCGCCTACACTGTTGTAGCCCTCCATTTCGAACCATCCTTCCTGGCTAACGAACTTGGAGGTGAGCGGCATGGTCCTTTGGAAGTTCATCCGGGACATGCTGTCAATCCCAAAGATAAAGATACTCGGCTGCTTGACATTGCTTTTGGCCTTCGTCCCCTTGTCGCGGTTCCCCGGATGTTGGACAAAGGAGAAGGCGTCGCGCTGCATAACTCGAGACGCGTTCGCCAGGGCGTGGCACTCGACAATTATACCTAGAACATGACCCGGCACCATCCAGTACGGACTAAAGATGATGGGCTTTGACCTGAAATAAACTATTAATATCTATTATTTTTATATTAAAATTGTACTTACTGAGCAGATGAGCTGTTGGATCCCGGACTTATCTCAATGTACGTGCAACCAAATGGCAAATAGCTCGCAAAATGCTTCTCAGCCACTGCTCTATTCAAGTTAACCCTATATCGTCTCCTGGTACGATCGTAGGTAATGCTAAACAAATCCGGCCCATCAGAGCAGGTCTCTAGATTCAGTGGTTCCCATTGCGCCAAGTCCTTAGCAAACGGATCGACGCGAGGAATCTTGCACTGGGGACTGTACACGAAGAATCTACCGGAAGGATTCCTTCTGACAACTGTGGTTGTATGGTTGCTAGGTTTCGGATGCCATCGTGTTGCTTCGCTAGTTTGAATCGAATTGTTGGTCCTGTTCCTTGCGAGCAAAAACAGCAACGTGAAGAGCACCACACAAAGGCAGAGTCTTCGATGATAGCCACGAAACATGTTTATATTTTCAACTTTTCAGACAGAATTTGTTAAATCGAGCAAGGCACCCTAACAATATCAGATCAGATTTCAATGTATGACTTGTATACGATAAATGCCCAGAATGTAACAATTGGAATATGATTGTAAAATCAAAATATTGAAGCTTAATTCGGTCTGATATACAAATCAATAGTACGTTTGCCTGACTGCATTTAGTCTTTCTAAGAGAGTATAATAACAGAAAATTCCAAAATACAAGGAAGAACTATATAAGGTACAACTGAAATCCTTGCAGTTAAATTATATTTAAAATATGTATTTACAGTGGGATGTGATTCTAAAAACACTGGAATGCTTTATAAAAATTAATACAACTAATGTTTTTTCGTTTTTTCATGTGGTACTGACATGAATTTGGTTTCGTCATAATATTCGCCTTCGCGATCCTCCAATAATTCGTATTTAACTTTCTCCACTCTTGTTACCCCTTTATGATTAAGTTTCAATACTTTATCCTGGAGACAGCAACAGAATTTCTTTGCAACGGCGTCCCTGACACAGTGCGACTCATTGCTGTAGGCATTTAGCCGACTGATCATATCTATTTCAGTGTGCACAAACGATTGGTTTCGGTTGCTAAGCACTATTGACCGAAACATTGCTTCATTTGGACTTGTGCTGAAGACCAAGCTGAAGGTGTTCACGCCATAAGGAGCAGCGACGGTAAATCCCGATTCATCAAAGTGCAACATCACGTCCGCCTTCGTAACTTTGTGGGGCGTAATCACATGACAATCCTCTTGGAGGTCCAGCATCTTCAGGTACTCATTCATCCGAGAGGCAGCCACCTTGGCGAGTCTTAAGAAGAAGGGTGTCACCCGGACGTCCACGAAGGGCTTACAGGTGCACCAGTGCATGGGTATGCCGGCTTGCTGGCAAGTCCGGTTCCTGGGTAGCACTTCAAAAATCGAACGAATGGTATTGGGCGGAAAGCTATGGTGAAACCGTATTCCTGGGCGAATTTGCGTGATAATGTGCCTGAGCCCCGCGTATAGATCATAATTGGAACTGAGGCGGTTCCTGTTTATGCCCAGCGCCCTGGCCACCCGTGGGTAACGTTCTCGATACCATGGTGGAACGTATATGTGCAGCATGGGCAGTCTCTCCTCCAGGAAGCCGGTGTAGTGCTGGGCCAGCGGTCCGTACCGCGACCCGTGGTCACTGAACAGTATCACAATGGACCTCTCGAACAGCCCGTACTCCTGGAACTTCTTCAGGTAACCAACGAACGGTTTGTCCAAATTAGAGGCTCCCCGAAAGTCATCGTGGGTACAGCTACTTGTCCAAAACAGGCCGAACAGCGGCTTCGGTGTCTCTGCCACAAATCGTTGAATCAGCTGCTTGGCAAAGTCGAGAACGTAGCTAAAACTGTGCCTTCTCCCCACACAATAGATTTGTCCATGGTGCGTTATGGTCTGCGCCACTTGTTCGGTGACCAAGAGAAAATGACGTAAGTAATAGTCCACCGGCGGGTGGGTGAAGCCATGCTTCATGTAGTTGAATGTGGAAATTCTGGCGAGATCCTCGGCATAGGCCGTCAGGTAGCCCGCGTTGCGGAAGTGGTCCCAGAGGTAGATGAGGCTGTCCAGGCAACCCTGCTGCCTGACATCACACTTGAACCGCCATTGGTTCGGAGTCCGGCCCGTGAGCACGGCCAGCAAGTTGGGGAGTGTGTTGTCGCCCACCTTGTTGAAGCCTTCCATCTCGTACCAGCCCTCTTGGCGGACAAATCTGGAGGTATAGGGCATGAACCTGTGGAAGTTCATCCGGGACGTGCTGTCGATTCCGAATAGGAAGACATTGGGGTACTTGGCGGCCCTCCTGGCGTCGTTCGTCTCGTTGCGATTCCTTGGGTACTGGATGAAGGCGAAGGCGTCAAGCTGCAAAATCCGTGACTTGTTCGCCAACTCGCGACACTCAACAATCAGACCGAGAATGTTCCGCGGCACTAGCCAATCCTGAGAGAAATACTTTTTCGGTTTTAAGCTGCAATAATAATGATCAATAAGAAAGACTATCAAGAACTATATGGAATAAGAGAGAATACTTACAGGCCAAGGGAGTCGTTCGGTCCCCTACCAACCTCCTCGTAGGTACAACCATAGTTCCCATAACTGCCAAAGTGGCTCGAAGCCACGTCGCTATTCACGTGAAGCCTGTACTGTCTTTTATACGTATCATAGATAACGCTGACCAAAGCCGGTTCCTTTGCGCAGGCCCGAAACGGCAACGGTCGGAACTTCATGAAACTTTCCTCAAACGGATTAACCCTTGGAATCTTGCACTGCGGGCTGAACACGAAGAACCTAGATTGCAGCTCCTCCGCAGGACCCTCACTAGTCCCATGCTTACTTTCATTTACAACGATTTTCGATGTGGTAGTGGGTAGTGTTTGCATCTTCCGGGTTATAGTTACATAGTCCTTGTGCTCCAAGTCCTTGGGCGTTTGATTTATCACAAAGAAAGACAGCAGCAGCAGTGCCAAGCACAGGCAAAGCGTGCGAACGTAGTAGCGAAACATTTTACTATTTATTCTAACTTTTTATAAATTATTTCTGATTTACAGAACGTTGCACACTGCCTTTTTTTACGAACTTGAATCGATCCAGTCCTTGTTTCGTTCATATAAACTTCACTTCACAATCTGCTAAGCCCTCCCTCAGCCTGGTCAATTTACCAAAGCGTGAACAGTGATCGGCCAAGCCATGATCTGCTTTCCCGATCACGGTTCACGCTTTGGAAAATGGATCAGACTGAGGCAGATGTGTCCCTGATGTTCATATAACTACTGCTTTGCTTCTGAGCCAGTCGAGACTGAAGTGAGTCCACCAGAATATGATCCTACACGTTTTTATGGGTGAACTATGACCCGACACGAGAGCTCGAAGTAAGGACCGGAAATAGAAGAGCCAGCCTCCGCCAAGTATCTACTGAGAGTGGCCAAGATATTCAGATATTCAGATTGTTCAGATACAGAAAAACAATTTGTATAAGCCATATATACGTATTGAAGCCTATAGTTCCTAAGTGTTGATGTCACAGATGTCGGGCTGCTGAGCAATTATTTGTTTTCTAACTAACTATAATTGCATCAACATCAAACTTAATAAATATTCTAGTTATTTAAGCATGAGAAGCACTGTCTTAAGGCGGAACGGATTGGAGTAGCCGATCCTGGAGAAATGTAAAGTTAATAAGATAATACATACTTATAAGGCATAACAATATTATTTCTAGGAATTATTAGATCTGATATGTCGACATATCATCTACTATATATTAAATTTAATCAACTCCATTTGAGTTCAATCAATTAAAGTGACGAAAAACTGATTGCAAGTACATAAGGTCTCTCTTAATATGAGTAATGTTAAAGGCAATGCAACAACCAACTTGTATACTTATAATTATTTACTATTAAGTGTTTATTAGGTACTTAATTAGATACTACTACAGCATGGCACTGTAGCAAATGCAGTAGAGTTTGGCCAGCTTGTCATCGATGCAGAGCGAGTCCTTCTGGTAGGAGTTTGTTCTGCTGATTTTTTCGACATTAACCTCGGCGTTACGTGTGACGTTATTATAGACCACGGTGGCCTGGAAGTCGGCACTATTCTGGAATACCTTGAATTTCACCCGATAGACGGCCGTCTCCAACTCCCCGAAATCTTCGTACAAGCTGGTTCTTTTCAGACTCGCCTTGATCTCGGTTTTTAAGGAGAAGTACAGCGTCAGGTTGCTGCACAGGCTGCTGAGATTCTTGTGCACAATGTACTCGTTCATCCGATCGATGACGCTCCTGGAAATGTCATCGGTCCAGTCCTTGCCACTGATGGGAATGTAGGGTTCGCATGTGCAGTAGTGTTCCTCGACGCCCGCATCCTCGCAGCATCGGTCCTCGGGCAGTGGGTAGAACAGGGACTGGCAGGTGGGACAGTCGAAGGACTTCGGCAGAGTGGGTCCATCCGGAGTGCCGCCAATCTCGACGATGTGCTTCAGTGTATTGTGCAGATCAAAGTTGGAACTCAATCGATGCTGATTCAGCTCCAAGGCCCGCGCATACGTGGGATACGTCTCCCGGAACCAAGGCGGCAGGTATATGAACATCATGGGCAATCGCTCCTCCAGGAAGCCCTCCTTCAGCCTGGTCAGTTTTCCATAGCGTGAACCGTGATCGGCAAAGAAGATCATGATCATCTCCTCGAAGGCTCCTTCCATCTTGAAGTCCAGCAGGTCGCCCAGCACCTTGTCCTGCATGGCGGATGGCAGAAAGGGATCGTCGTGGCTGAAGTGATTCGACCAGAACATGCCCCAAATGGGGCGATCCTGGACAAACCTTTGGGTGAACTGCCTCCCATAGTCGTAGATATATCGATTTGCCATCCGACGACCCAGACAATACCGCATGTAATCACGATCCGGCAGCCGGTACACATTCAATTCGGACTCCAGAGCCTTCAGCAAGGGCCGGAAATAATAGTCCATGGGCTTCTTCGAGAAGCCTGGCTTCAGGTAATTAAAGTGATTGGAATTGCTCTCATCCTCCGCGTACGCTGTCAAGTAGCTGGCGTTCTCAAAGTACTTCCATATCATGGGCATCTCATCCAGGCAGCCTGGCTTGTCCGTATCGCAGAGCTGCTCCTTGGCCGCCTCCACCGAGTAGCCGCTGAGAATAGCCAAAATATTGGGGAAAGAGTTGTCGGCCACCTGCAAGACGATGCTAATATCCATAAGCGTTTGTTGTTGTATAGAAACAATTTGTATATAGAAACAATTTGTATATATGATCACGGACTTGTAGTTCCTATGTGTTTTAACTTTACAAATATCTGCTGAGTAACTATTTGTCTTCTGTCTGGGTGTAATTGTTGTATTAATATCAATAAAAATAAGTATTGCACTTGCACTTGTTGCCATGTTCAGGTGTTTATGTTTATATTTATTTAAAACGCCAAGCTATTTTTCATTACATTATTTTGTAAGATTCCCAGTTTTTTTTAAAGTTTCGAAATTCATTATCAGTTAGTTTTATTTTATTTTATTAAAGCTTGTGGCTGGCTAATGAAACTAGGAAACGGAAATTAATTAAATATATCTCATTGATTAAAAAAGTAAATAAAAACCATGCCTATATCGTTGCTAGCCAAGTAGGTAAATAAGACAAACCCGGAACAGAAGGTTACTTTGACAAACCAAAGCTTTTCTAAAGTATGTATTGAATTATCTCTATTAAAAAGCTGTGTCAAAATTCTATTTCTTTCTTTATAAAAAGGTCCTTAAAATACCCTATATTTAATTGAGTCAAAAATAATATAATTATAACTTTCTGTGCTCTCAACTTACCTTATTGTATCCCTGCATCTCGTACCATCCGTCGCTTTGCAGGAAGCTAAAGACCTTGGGCATGGTGCGTCTCAGATTGATGCGGGATAGCGAGTCGATGCCGTACATGATCACGCTGGGCTTACGGGCGGCCAGCGGCTTCTGAAGATCCCTGGGCAGCGGCTGGTGCTGGACGAAGGTGAAGGCGTCCTTCTGCAGGAGCACCATGGGCTCCTCGGCCGTGTGGCACTCGACAACCATGCCCTCGACGTGCTCCGGCACCACATAGCCGTCGGTGAAGTACTTATTCGCCTTGAGGCTGCACGATGGGAAGCAACGGGTGGTAGCGTATTTTTAGCTCATGGGGGGAATTCACCATATCTTACTTGTCGTAGTTATCTACTCTGCTCCCGTACATAATTTCCCGGTAGAAGCAGTTGTACTCCGATTCGGTGAAGTTCATCAATTGCCGGGCAACTTCCTCGTCGATGCGGAGGATATATCGCTGCAGCCGAGAGTTGTACTCGGTCGATATTAGGTCCGTCTCGTTCGAGCAGGTGATCAGTATCTGCGGCTGGTATATCTCCATAACCTCCGTGTTGAAGGGATCCACATAGGGTATGTAGCACTGGGAGGTATTCACGAAATACTCCTGCGGCTTCGCCTTTGTCCTGGGGAAAACCTGCGATCGCGACGCGGTAGTGAGTGGCTTGAATTCGTCCTCAGAGCGTTCACTGCCAAAGCGGATGAAGTAGACCAGGACCAGCAGGAGGCAGCACAGGCCCAGCAGCTTATAGAGCGGATGGCCGGTCCGGAATCGCGACTCCATGTTGTGTCTTCGATCACAAATTCAATTCAACTGAAGCGGCGCGCAACAGGTTGTCGCCACGAGAAGTCTCCGTTAGCAGAAGACACGCGCAGCGTTATCATGGCGTTTGTATGAGCAGATGGGGCGGCATCGATAGTTGGAGACCCATTATGGAGTTCTGAATTGTTACAGCTACGATATCTTGGGAGAGGTCAGGCACTCGATAAGAACACATTTCCCTAGGAGCCGAAGGTGTTTCAGTACAATCAATAAATGAAATTAAAAACTGCAATTATTGCCAGTTTACTCATGAAAGGTATGGCTGAAGTTAACAGTAGTTTTTCCTTAAGCCTCGTCTCACTGTGGTTTATTACAACGACATTTATTTGGAAAGAAAATTAATTTTCCCTAAATGTACCTTAATGTTAAATACTTGATGACTAAATGCACTATCAAAAAATAAACTCAACTCTAAACAAGAAAGGCAGCTAACCTTGGACGACCAAAGTCTGTATATATTTTTGCAGTTGCATAACAAAGCCAAAGATGCATTAATCTCAAAAGTATTTTAAAAAAATGTTACATTTTATCAAATTTTTACAGTTTTTATGATATTACCCTTTACAAAACTTTGAAATTATTTTGTCGAGTGTTTTTTTAAGTGTTCTATTTTTAATTGATTAAATTTTGCCGTCCAAAAGAAATATTGACCTTTGTTTATCTACAAGAAAATCAAAAATATGTGTATTCTAGGTATATTAAATCGCTATTTTTATATGCTGATTTTTTGATAAATTAACGTTTTTTTAAATATCATAAATATCATAACTAAGCAAAAAATGCATTAATTTCAATTCTGAAAGTTTTTCTTTGCCAGTTTTTACGTAATTAACAAAACTGTATACTGAGTATTAAAATTTAAAAAACTAAAAATTTTGTCAAATTTTTGACATTTTTAATGATGTAACCCCTTATAAAATTTTCAAATTTGTGAAACAAATAAATTTTGACCGGGCATAGCTAGATCGATTCAGCTGCTGATGCTGATCAATAATATATATACTTTATAGGGTCGGAAAAGACTCCTTCATTGCGTTGCAAGCTTCTGACTGAAATTATAATACCAAGTAAGGATATAATAAAGTAACAAAAGTCAAGGTTAGTTTTGAAACTATGTGGGTATAAGAAATTAATCTTTTTAAGTAATTTATAATTAAGCTAGGCTGTTAGCTTTTATTATACTTTTGTATATATACTTATTAAAAATTGCTGTATCACGTTAAATTAAAACAAAGTAATGGGCTCCATGGCAATAAGTTAATCATTTGAAAAATATGCTTCCAGTGTAGAGTTATACTCTTGGTAACTTCAATTATACCTTCAATTAGACGGCATCATCGAAGTGGGCTTCTTCCTGGTCGAAGGCCAATCACTAGTGATACTTTACTATCACTATCGATGTAAACAGGTGGGAGGCTGCAGCTGGAATGAGGTCACCGCGAGCGGCCGTGCCACTATTTATAGTCTCCGAGTAAAGAGAACACAGACAGTGAGAGCGATAGAGAAAGAGGAAGCTATTGATATAGGCAGAGAGAGATAGAGAGAAAGAGGCATCTCTAGAGATACACATAGAGGGATAAGCATACTGAAAAAGAGGCACAGAGAGAGAGAGAGAGAGAGAGAGAGAGAGAGAGAGAGAAAGAGAGAGACAGAAATAAAAAAAAGAGAGAGGCAGACGTATAGAGGGAAAAACTCCATCCTTCCGTAGCAAACTTCTTATCTTATAAAACACTTATTCATATCTTATAATACACGTTTATTTATAAAGAAATTATTAAAATTCCCCTCATTCTCATTTATAAATTCACATATATTAATAATATATTAATATATATTAAAATATATGTAATATATAAAAAAAAAGTTTCATGTCCACAGCTTATCCAGGCAAATGCAATACAACTTGACGATTTTATCGTAAACGCACTCGGAATCATTGCCGTACATATTGGTGCGACTGATGTGCTCCACATTGAGCTCGAGGGCCTCCGTCTTCCTGTCGTACAGCGTGGTGGCAAAGAACTCCCCCAGGTTCTGGTGCACCTGGAACTTCGTGTGGTAGTGTCGCATTCCGCCCGCCAAATTGGAGTCCCCGTCCAAGTTGTCCACTCGCTGCTCGGTGGCGTTGACCACTCGCAGGGTGAGATTGCTGCAGCGTTGTTGCATGTGGTGCTGCCACAGGTACTGATTGATGCGCTCCACCACCTGGCTGGCCAACCTCCAGGTCCATTCCCCCTCCCTGACCTCTTCGTACTTGTGGCAGGTACAGTACGGCTCAATGATGGCCGCCTCCGAGCAGCTGCGGTTTTCGGGCAGCGGCAGCAAGAGCGACTGGCACTGGGGGCAGTTGTAAGACCAGCCCTTCGCTACTCCGCCGATGTCCAGGATATGCTTCAGGGTGTTGTATACATCAAAGTTGGAGCTCAGCCGATGCTGGTTTAATTCTAGAGCCCGCACATAGGTGGGATATTTCTGGCGGAACCAAGGCGGCAAGTAGATGAACATCATTGGCAATCGCTCCTCTAGGAAAGCCTCCTGCATCTGCATCAGCGGACCGAAGCGGGCGCCGTGGTCCGAGAAGAATATCATGATCGTGTGCTCGAAGGCCCCGTCCTTCTCAAAGTTGAGGAGATCTGTCAAAACCTTGTGCTCCATGGCCGAGAGCATGAAGACGTTGTCGTGACTGAAGTGATTGGACCAGAACATGCCCCAAATCGGACGATCGGCCACAAAGCGTTGCATGAACTGGCGGCAGTAGTCGTATATGTAGCTATTGGCCAGTCGCCGGCCCAGGCAGTACTTCATCAGGCAATCCTGGCAGTACGTGGCCTCAGTGTGGTTCTCCAGGGCGACCAGGAAGGGTCGAAAGTAGTAGTCCGTGGGCTTCACAGAGAAGCCCGGCTTCATGTAGTTGAAGGTATTCGCAATCACCTCATCCTCGGCATAGGCCGTCAAGTAGCCGGCTTTTCTCATTTCCTTCCATATGAATGGTATTCTATCCAAGCAACCGTCGAGATCAGTGTCGCACACTTGAGTTTTCGCCGTTTCCGGTGAATAGCCAGTGAGCATGGCAAATATATTAGGAAACGAATTATCAGCAACCTAAAGTTAAGAGTATATCATCACAGAAATTCGCAGAAATTATGTAAGACTTACCTTATTGTAACCCATCATTTCGAACCAGCCCGGTGACTTTAGGAACTCGTGCACCATGGGCATGGTTCGACGCAGATTAGTGCGTGAGACTGTATCTATGCCGTACATTATAATACTGGCCTGGCGATCTGGCACTGATTTCCGGGGCTTACTTTTCGGTTTCTTCTGGTACTGTACCAGTACGAAGGCGTCCCTTTGCAGGACTCTTTGCTCGTCGGCCGTTGTGCATTCAACCAGCATACCCTCGATATCGATGGGCACCATATAGCCGTGATAGAAACGAGTTTTATTCCCTATGCTTTGCTTGAACAAATTGTTGTTGTTACACGTAAGACTGCTAATTAGTTAAGGCACAGATTTACCTATCGAAGACATCCACATGGCGACCGTAAATAATTTTCTGATAGAAGCACGCAATGGCGTTCTCTCCCACCTGCTGGTGGATCACTTCCTGGTTAATGCGAAGCACATACCGCTTGTACAAGCTGTCGTAGTGCACCGTGATTAGGTCACTTTCATTGGTGCATGGAACAAAGGACATCGGCTTGTATACCTTCATAGCCTCGGCATTGAAGGGGTCCACATACGGCATCTGGCACTTGGCGGAATTCACATAATATCTTTTGTCGTTCTCGTGGGTTTCCTGATTGTTAACATTTAGCTTTTCTTTATCTTTGCAGTACAGTATTTTCCACGCGATTAATAAAGATAGAAACGCAAAGCACCAGAAATATCTTTTGCAAGACATCGCCAGAGACCGCACCATTGTCGATTTATTACTAACTTTGAAAACTTTTCAACGAACCGTTTGAGTAAACCGAGTAAAAATAAATTTCACAGCGATTTTACACATATCTCTAGAAAATCTCGTGACTAATCAATTGAGATCTTATAAGTTAAGTTTAGTGAGAAACTTGTTAGAAACATTTCTTACTCGATTCTTGACAAAGAAATTAACAATTAGGCTAATGTCTTCCCGATTTTAAGAAAAGTAACAAAAGTGACACGTATTTATCTTGGAAATTGTAATAATGAAACAACCTGTTGATGATATTTTCATGTTCAGAGGAAGGTAAGTAGACAACAAACAAACTAAACAAAAAACTACACCCAGTTCAAGATATTTAGTACCGAAGTTCTAACATCAATACAGATCCATACTTCGATTTTTTAAGATATCATTCGAAAAGAGAGTCTTCTGTATCTCTATCTAAAAAAAAGTGGAATTAATCGAAAATCTCTGGCAAAAATTGCACTTTTGATGTAAAAGTTTCCACTCGACTTCTAAAGGAAATTACACTTGATAAGATACACTGAAAGTATAAATCCTTCATTTATTTAATGTCTTAAACACTTCAAACAAGATGGAGATAGCTGCGACAATTAGCGATTTTATCTCTGTTTGCAGATGACGCTGACAAGTGTCACCTAACTGTGCAAGTATCTGATAGATAGCAAAAAGCAACTGATGAACTCAGTTGATAGGAAGCATCTGGCATATATTGTTAACATAACATCTTTGTAAATGAACAATAAAACATGCCGACGAATCACAAAGTCAATGAATTAAAATGTCAACTATTTATAATGTTGAATAAAAGTTATTACTGAATATTTATAATAATAATAAACATTTTAATAGCTTTAAAATCTTTTTTTAATATTCATTTTATAAAATACAAAAAGCCTGTCATCCATAAAGCTTAAATGATTGCCTCAAATTAAAAATGTGCTACAATAATTTGTTATTAATATAGATATTTTATTAATTGCTTTTTAATTTAACTCATATCAAGTGCAACTTCCGGAGCCGGAACTCTGTAAACTTGATACTGTTCTGTGAAATGATAAACACACGCTTACAATTCATTTCCAGTCGATGTGTCATAGACAGCACTGTTTCCAGGTACATATCGAACACATCCGCAGATAAATAAACACTTATAGGTGTGTACTTAGGTCCAGAGTCAGGGTGCCTGCCGGTTAGACAGACAATCACAATTAAGCGCTTATCAATTGACTGCATGTTCAGTAGACTTTATAGCATTGTTTACTAATTCATTATGATAATAGGCCGAAGCTATCCGTATCAGTGCCACTTTCAGTATCAGTCTCCCTTCAGATGAGGCCCCCGGCTGGACAGACAGGCCGACGTCTGTTTGGATTAGGCGTCATCGCTATCCGCAGATGGTGCCGCCTCAGTCGGATTATATTTCTGCGGTTAGTTCGCCCCGGTTATTCGCACGCTTCGGTTCTACTTCGACTTCCGCCAAGTCCTTCGCAGGACTCCCTTTCCGTGTTCGAAATGGCCAACAAAAAGATGTTCAAGCGGACTACCTCCATCAGTCCCGGACAATTGCATTATTATCACACGGATTTCTACTACTCCATGCCGGACTTGCATAGTAAGTTGTTTCGAATATGAATATGGAATAAATAATATGAAATTCAGTGTCAGTGTGATGAAGTGTTTTCTTCCAATCTTGGATATATTCTTTTGCATTAAGATATTTATCTTGCCGATTAGTATCTGTCTTCTCACTTTTGGTACATTTTCAAGATTAGGCCATTCTTTGTGGTGGTTAATATATATTCTATTTAAACTATAAATATGTCCGTATAAATATAAATGAATTTCTGTGGTACAAACACCACTTTCATATAATATAGATTATATATTTCATATATTATATATATTATACATTTCATATATTATTTACTATATTTTACGGATTTCTACTACTCCATGCCGGACTTGCATAGTAAGTTGGTTCGATTTTAATATCGAATAAATATTATGAAATTCAGGGTCAGTGTGATGAAGTGTTTTCTGTCCAATCTTGGATATATTCTTTTGCATTAAAATATTTATCTTGCCGATTAGAATCTGTCTTCTCACTTTAGGTACATTTTCAAGATTAGGCATTTTTTGTGGTGGTTCATATATATTTTATTTAAACTATATATATGTCCGCACATAAAAAAATTATTTTCTGTGGTACAAATAGCACAACAAAGTTCATATTTCATAAATTTATATATTATTTAATATATATACTTTTTAAATGATTTTCTGTGTTAAAAAAAAAAAATCGTTACTATTGATTTCGTAAGCAATTCCAGGAAATCTTTAATTAAGAAATATACAATTAACCAATTAAATGTAAAAACTGAATTATATGAATAATAAAAAATAATAATAAATCAATTTTTAATCTTGCAAGTATTGTATATATAAAATCTAAAAGTCCAGAAATATTTATTTGAGAGATGATTTAAATAATTTGAAATTCATGTAGTTTCTTCGCTTTTATGCATTTGGAATACTTTGAATATAATTATGCATTGCTTAAGCTTAAATATATTATAAAAATATATATTAAAATATATAAAAAGACATATATGTTTCTAAAACATGTGTATTATTATTTAAAATGTTATATTTCTAATAAAGAAGTCTTGCTATTAATAATTAATTATAGTCTCAATTTAAAAAACAACATTAAAACTGGTTTTTAGCAAAGACGCAAGAAGCCAAGTTTGCAACCAACTTAATCACAGCCAACTTCACGTCGAAAAAATAACGGCATTTCTCTTAATTTTTCACCGTAGTGAGAGTTTTCCGAGAGAGTATCTTTCAGTTCGCTCGCACACTGAGAACGCGTGAGCGCATTTGTATCTGAACCTCTTTGTTGTTTGGAGTTAAAATTTCCGCTTCTGACAGACTGCATTGCTTCGTTGTTGTTCCACTGCCGCGATGCACAATTTCGTAATATTAATCACAAATAAATGTTAAGTCAAATGAAAAAAACGGGCGAGTGCCCGTCGTGAAATAAGCAATAATAAAAAAGGCCTCAATTATAAATATAATCTGAAACCAAACAAAGATATGCGGAAGCAGAGCTAAAAACAAAGTGTTAACACTAGACAAGAGAGGCACTGCGAAAGACTAAGGGAGAGAGAGCGAGTCGTTGACAACAACACAGTTGTTGATTAGATTGCATAGAATGTGTGTCAAAAACAACCGCCGAGCAATGGAAAAAACAGTTGTTGTTATTGATAATAAATCATGGGAAGGTGCACGTGCAACGCCGCTCCCCAGTGCATTCGTCTAATTTTGGATATCTGCCCAGCAAAGCCACTTAGTTCGATAGACAAACAAAACAAAGACACACGCGAATTACAACAACTGCCTGTGAAATTCACAACAAATTCAGACTTGTCAACACCACAACTTTTGACGTCAGCCGCGCCGCGATAATCCCAGATATATAGTGCAGCCATCGGAAGGACAGGGCAACGCGAGGAATGTAAGTGACAGTGGCAGAAAAACACAAACTATCTAAACCAAATGTGTAAATTCGACTCGATTCCCACGCCCAGGTAATCGAAAGCCAAAGCGAATGGGAACAACACCTCCACAGGTGCCTGCAACGGGTCTATGCTTTTCAAAGGCATTTTCCGAGACTGCCCTACAAAAGTGTGTGTTTCATTAGGGAACCCGAAAATAAAAACCGGCTAAGGAAATGCCAAGGTTTTCATTAGGCTACTCAAAACAAGAAATCCACACTGACAGAAAGTTGCACTCAGAAATATAGACAGTTTTCATATGATTTTCTATAAATCAGTTTCTTTATTAAGTATATATTGAGTAATAATACCACACAAATTTCTTTGGATATATAATAAGATACATTATATAAAACCAAACAAATTAACCAAAATTTCCAATTATTTTTAAACAGAATTTTAAATCACAAGCAATTTCTACATGATTTCTAAATAAACATATATAATATTTCAATTATAAGTATTTACAAAACATATATAACATTCAAAGATTCCAAATATTATTTTAAGTATATGCACAACAGGTTTTTTTTATAGCTTTTCAAAGAAAACACAAGAAATATATGGCATTATTTGAGTCCACAGATGTGGGTCTTTGTCATGGGGAAAACCTAGGAAAACCCTGACAAAGAACAAATAAGAACCGGAAAATGCTGACAAAGAGTCCGATTGGTATTTATATACATATATGTACTCTTTTGGCAACACCAATTATTAAGTGCAATGCAAATCGAACACTCAATATAGTAGTAATATTAATAAAAAGTAGGACAGCTTAATGTGAGTCAAATAAAAGCATTTAATGTTGAGTTAAGTAGGTTGGTTGGTAGGAAAAATAAGTTGCTTGCATTAAATTAAAATTCAGGCAAGAGATTAAATTATAATTTAATATAAAAATATATTATTTAAAGCTTTAACATACATAGAAGGCTTTAAACAATATTGTGACAAAAGAAAGAAAAGCTCACACAAACAAATCATAAATCTTTGCATCTGTTACTCACTCGGAGCTACGTCTCAATTTACATTAATTCACACTTAATCTATATACAGAAGATACTGTTTATTATGCTTTTTTATTATTATACTTTCACTTGAATAACTGATGAAGTTTTTCTTAGCATTCTCTTATAGCCAGGGCACACAATGAGTATTTAGTTGATAAGCAGAAAGCAGAGAGATATTGTTTATGCATAGCTCGGGTTCAAAAAGCACTCGACAAAAACGTGACATATAAAAAAATAACTCGTGTGGGCCATAAATAATCTATGCAATATACACAATTATATAATATAGCTGTTTATGATCGCCCAACTCACCCGTTGGTTGACGTCGATAAGACCTGGCTAATATTAACAGCATTTTCATGGAGGAAAACATGGCTTATCAATGTTGGCATCAATAGGCAGGCGGTAATTAGCAAAGGCCCCCCGATAAGGTTTGCCTACTATATTGATTATGCGTAACCAGGTCAGATTACGAGGTTCATAGGGTTCAGGCGAAATAATTAATGATTCCTCTGGCAAAGAGTACAGATCGTAGACATGTCTGGCAATATGTTTAGCTGATATTTTTCCCCTTCTTATCATAGTCCGCTCCTGTTACGATTCTGAGTTAGTTAACAACGATAAGCAAATCTTTTCCGCAAAAACCTAGACGGTGGGAGGTGAGAGAATGCTCCGGAGTCGTGGGCCGCTAAACATCGATCAAACAGAGGCTGTCACTTGCCGGGCCATCGATCGATCCCAGCCTGCCAATTGAATCTTGTGAATAGCTTAGTTATACACTCGAACAATATCAACATTCGTGGCGGACTGTTGATACAATCTCGCCTCTCACAAATACTTGGCTAGCCGGTAGGCCAGACTAATTTGATAATCGCACAATCTAGACAGTGAGCAACAAACCTGGCTGGCAATCAGACGTACCGTTTTTCGCGAGTAATTTCCACAGAGCCAAAGGAAAATCCTGTGCCGCCAAGATGCAGCCCCTGACGGAGTATCACTTTGAAGGTGCCAGGTGCCCGGGGATTGGTTATAACAAACAGAATCTATCTAGAGGCCCTTAGCTTATCAGAATCAGATAGTAATAGTTGCTTTTCTTTTCCCCGCACTCTTTCCAGAAACCCGCAAGATGCACGGCGTGAAGCGGGTGCTAATCTTCTGCCTGATGATTGTGATACTGCCGGCCATTCTGATCATCATGCCGCTGCATCTGCGGAAAACCGTCTTCGCGGACGTCATCTATCCCATGGCGGAGTCGGACATCATTGAGATCCGTGCCGGAATCTCGTCGATCTTCTGCTCGAAGCACACGCTCCGGATGAACTCCAACTTCAATGCCTTTCAGCTGCGCAACAAGCCCGAGATATCCACGAACCGCAAGCACATCAGGCTGAAGAAGTCGATGACCCTGCCCGACGACACCCTGGAGTACTGGGGCTTCTTTCTGCTGAAGGGGGCCAATGTGCGGGTCAAGTTCTGCTCCCGCTACGATGGCTCCCGCATCCTCATCGTCAAGGGCCAGCGACAGCTCAACCTGTGCGGCCTCACCGATCACAATAAGAACAAGATGGGCGCCAAAATACCCAATGTCCATGAGGAGGTCAAGGTGTTCTTCGAGGATAACGTGGAGATCACCGAGGAGAAGAGCAATCAGGATGTTTTAATGGAGCACGAGAACCATGGGGGCGAGGACTTGAGCGAGGATCACGCGCAACCCCCGGTGAATGTATCTTCTAAGCCAGTCAGTACAGGAACAACGCCCAAACTGTTGAGGAAAAAACTGAAAAAGGGCACCATTCACCATAACGAGCACGATGTGCACATTGGAGCCTTGGAGAACCCTGGAGCACAGATCGTTGAGCATGGCCATCGTCATATTCACAACTCTGAAGCAGCCACGCATCAGCAGCACTCGTCAGACGAGCACCCAGGGCAGGAGGTATCCCATCGAGGTCGCCTAAGGAGGCACATGGCAGGGACCCAAGCCCATCAGAGGAGGCAGGAGCTCTACGAGAAGCTCTACAAGAGGACCAAGCGTGAGAATGTCTACGATCGGAAGTACGTTCACGGCGGCAATGCCATTAACTTTACGGAAACGGATGAGTCCAACTCGGTGTCCAGCTTTGAGACCGGCCTACTGGACTGCTTCAGCGGAATGATCCTGCTGAAGGAGTTCTTCCGGCCGAGCAACGAGTGCTCCAATCCCCACGTCATGGACACTTTCAGCAATCGCAGCTCCTTGGCCGTGCACAATGTCACCGACGATGCCTACTACTACTACATCTTCTACAGCGACAACGATCATGTGCGGAACGAGATCCACGCCATATTCGATATATACAAGCCGACGTATCAGTACTCCAACCTGACCGAGTCCCAGAGCTGCCTGAACACCACGAATTGCACCTTCAACATAAGCTTCCTGTCGGACGAGATCGTGGTGGTCGAGGTGCCCACGCGGGACGGCATCGAACATGAGGAGGATGATATAACCAATTTAATATCCACCTGCCATCCGCGCAGTGAGATCTATGCCCTGTTCCCCATAACTGTGCTCGTCCTGATCCTGTGCTGCTCCTTCCTGTAGTCCTCCTGAGTCCCCCATCCGTTCGGACGGAGCCTTGTGATATTTATAGTGAGGTAACCGGGTGATATACGCGCATGCGAGGTGTGGCAACCGACACGAGAGCTTTTCAAGTAGCCATAGGATTCAATATCGATTATACAACACGCGAAATGAACAGTCTGAACAAATCATATTTAGAAATTCACAGAGTATAATCAATGTAATATAGCCGTAGCCTAAGACGCAAGCATTTAAATGTCTACAAATACTGAATGAGCATATAATTTGTATATCCTGTACAAATACTAGTAGAATAAGGTACTTTTAAGTGGGAACTGTAGTACTTATAGACTTATATGACTCAAATGATTTCTGTTTTGACCTCAATGAGTTAGGTAAATTTATTGATTAATTGATATTACTAATGGTTAGTTAAGCACCTCTGTTTTGTTATCAAGGAAACTTTTCAGCTGAACCTTAAATTCCGCATTTCCATCTACATAAATTTCAAAGGCAATCCAGCAGAGGCAAAGGAAAAGCCATAATTGAGATTTCTTTAGTTACATCCAATGCAGATACTTTGCCGTTGGCATAATCATAGAGCAACATATCTTCTGTGCTCCCTAATTTCAGAGCAGAAAACAATTTTGTTGATTTTTTTTATTTTAAATCAATTCACACACAAGTCAGCCAGTCAAAGGCTTATTTGTTGGGCGTTTGTTTGTGACTCGTTATTTTATTTTCTGATTTGGACACGAGAATAATGCTAATATTTACACAAAATGTCTGCCTGCAGTTGGCATAATAAATAAATGGAAAATAACATTGTCATCACAAATGAATTAATTTTCTTTATAGTCTGTCGGATTATTGCGTTCAATATGTCGCGCAAACAAAGTGCCTTGGATTAGCATTAGTTTCATTAGGCTAACCGGAAATAATTGTAGTAAGTCAAGTAAATAAATAGATATAATAAACAAAAATTGTATTTTTATTGGGATTAAACTGGAACTAAAAAAAAGGGGTTCATCAGCGTAAATACACAGATAGATACATACCCTTGCAGGGTATTATAACATTAGTCAGAAGCTTGTTTGCTATGAATGACTCATTTCCGACCCTATAAATCATATATATTCTTGATCAGCATCAACAGACGAATCAATCTAGGCATCTTTGGCCGAAAAAAAAAAATTATTTAATTTTTAAAAAAATGTATAAAGGGTTACATCGTTAAAATTTTCAAAATTTGACAAAATAAAAAGTCATTTTCTTAAATTTTAAATTGAGTATGCAGATTTATAAGCGTATAAAAAGACAGCATATAAAAGCGTTCCAAATTAAAATTAATGTATTTTTGCCTTAGTTACGAGTTTTTCAAACTTTGATCTTTTCAAAGAATGTTCGATAAATATTAATTTAAAAAATGGCGACAATTTTAGGCTTATTTATAAGGGTAAGGGTTCCTATAGTTAGTTTGCTTTATTGTTAATATTATTATTTATTTATTTTATTTTTATTTTTTTTTTTTTTTATTTTATTATATTATTTTTTACATTTTTTTTAATTTTATTTATTTTTAATATTTTAATTTATATTTTTCACATCAAATTGGTTGTTGTCCCAACTGATCTTCACTACACACACTATGTAGTATGTATAAACACACGGGTAAAATGTAATATTACACAAAAAGAAACCTAAATAAAATTGGTTTTACAAATGATTAAAAAAATTAACTTCCAGTATCAGAATTAATAAAAAAAGACATTGTGTTAATTTAACTTAATGATAACTTGGTATTTTGTTTGGCAAATACTTTAACCTTTTACCATAATTTACCGCATTTGTTTCTGCCCTAAATGCACCTTTAACAACTCAGGTTTCTGTTCTCAATATACAAGAAACAATTCTCAAAAGCGCTTTCATACAATTTTTATTTTTACCATTATTATTCACACTTCTTTAAAACACTCGCATAATCGAAATAAAATTGTCAGAATACAAACTTAATTTAAAGTTAAATGCAGCAGTTGCTTTTAAAGACAACATTGCATCTTCATGTCGAGGTGAGAAAACATCTGCACGTTTATTATCTGTCTAATTGACTGTGCAATCTTTTCTTATCATATTTGTCAGTTACTGAGTACACGTAAGTAAGGACGTTTGCAATATCTTATCATAAAAGATCGATAGCGAATCGTTATATGATAAAGCCCACTGTTGCGAGAGTCGACCAGTACAAATATTTCGTGACCCAACTTCAATTACCGAAGTTCCGGCACTTTTTATATATTATAAATTATAAATAATAAATTTTGAAAAAAAAAAAAATCTTATTTAATTCAGAGTTTAAGAAATAAAAGCTGAACATTGCAGCATAATTTACGAATTTATAATACGTGTTTAAATTATTTTAAGAGAGAGTCCTCTATAATATTAAGAGAACACCCGGTAAATTTTCCGGCTTAAGAAAACCCTTAACCAAGACAAGAGTTCCCAACAGCTGTTTTCTGCTATATGCCACATAGAGGCAATATAAAATCATTGAAAAAATAAACCATGAGACTCATGTATTAGATATTATATACATATGAATGTGAACAATTCTTCAGTGATCTCTTCTACTTATCAAAAATATTTATTAATAGTCTTTTCCCAATCATCCGATTAATCAGCTCTCTCTTAAATGCTCTCATGACAAAGTTGCAGCCGGAATTGGCCATCTCTCTCCCATGTCACCGCTTCACCCCCCCGCCTGAACGACCCTCGACCGCCTGCGCAAAGAACAGTACCCAGTAACCATGAAAACTATGCAGATTTCTTGTAGAATCGCTCAGGAGTTATGACCAATTGTTTATGTAAAGATTTCAGGATAGAAAACTACGTTGAACCCTGGTTCAGAAAGATGGAAATGGATTCTATGTAGATTCCATGTAGAAATAAAACTAGAGAATATTATTCTATTAATAGAAAGTAAATCTTAGGAGGGATTGCCTACTTCTATAGAAAACAATACATAATATAAGTATGTAATAATAATAAGGACCTTTTGACTAAAATAATTGTTTAATGTTAATAAATTGATTACGTTTGAAAACGTTTATCTTTGTAAATTGTTGTATAATTGTTCAAGGATAAAACGTATAACTAATATTAAGTTATATTTTTATCTTATTTAGCCACAGCTAAAGTTAAGGTGATTTTTAAAAAATTTTGTAAATGTTTATTTAATCAATTTTCAACAAAAACAAAATTAATTTAAACAAAACATTAATTTCACAACGGCATTGATGCTGAAATTCCCTAAGGGTATGCCTCTTTTTGAGTTATAAAATAAATTACATTATTTTATATAATGAAACAAATTTTAAATAAGTATTTTCTTTAATTATTATTTATTAATTTAGTTTTAATTTTTGTCTGAATTTCATATCGCAAAGGGTAAAAATTTCATGATCAGCTAAGCGGCGACACCTCCTGAGCGATTCCGCATGAAAAGAACATAGAATTCATGGTGAAAAGTACCACTGGGTAGTGTGAGGAAGAGAGGGCATGCGCTCTCTTAGTGCCCGTCGCACTCTCTTCGCTGGCTTTCGCGGTAGTTTCCTGCTCAGCTATAGAATTTCGCGGCAGAATTTTATTTCAACTCGTCGCGTTCGCTCACGTTTAGCTCTACGCTCGCTTAGAAGGGGAGGAAAATAAGTTTAATTAAATATTTCGATTAGCGCAATTTCACCGCTCGAATGACACGCCGAGCAATTAATTGGCAACGCGAAACGTGAGTGCAGCTGCCAGTTGAAAGCGGTTGAAAGTGCAAAATCGGTGTTGTTGGAGCGTCCTGCGACTGGAGAACATGTGAGAAATTGTGCAAAAAATCAATTTGTAAGTAAAAGGGCGCCGCGCCACGCTTTCCACTCCAGTTAAACCCACCGAAAACCAAACGAAACGCAAAACAATTTACTCAGCAAAGATTGCATTTTGTATCAAAACAAAAACGCAACGAATAAGGAATATTTAAGTGCAAGAGCAGCGCGATAAAAGCTACGAAAAGAAGGAATGCAATAAATGCAGTGCGCAGTGTAAACTGTAGCAATGCCATTATTTTGTCGGTCAAGTGGAATAGTGAATCAGAGACATGCGGTCCCGGTCCTTTCTTACCAATCGGTCTAAATTTGTGGAGTCATAATTAAAAAAAACAAAGGTTCATGGTTTGCTTCTAACCAAAACCAGTTTTATTCTGTTTTCGCCACAACGCGGAGTGCTACGTGCTTTTGAAGGAATCTCAAGGAAGAGTGTATCTTTTATGCCAGTGCAAAACAAACGTGCTTATGTTTCGCTGAAAGGCACTTTGTGTACTTTGTATACAGAATTTAAGGGAGAAAAATACAAAAATAATTGATAATTTTATCTTAATAAAATAAATACATATAAATTCCCTTGTTAAAATATAGAGATTACCCCAGAAATGCTTAAAAACAATAATTTGACATTAATTTGTATATATTTTTCGACTGGGAAGCGTGATCTTTATTCGTCATACCTTATCCTGGTGGTTGTTGTTATTTTTAATATGCTGACATTCTCCAACAGCTGCCCTTTCCGTCTCCTTTGCCCTCTGCTTCGCCTGCTCTCCGGCTCTCTCTTTAGTTGTCATTTCCGTTGCCGCTGCTGTCGCGTTCACCCCCTGCTCTCCCGCCCACCCCCCTCTGCACTCCACGGGGGTGAATTGTCTGCAGCCGAACTGCATTTACTTTAATTTATTTGTGGTCCCACTTCCACGAGGGCGTCTCTCTCTCTCTCTCTCTGCCAGCCTGTACATGTGCATGTGCATGTGATTGTGTGTGTGAGATTCCCTGACGCCCCTCTGATTAGACGCTGCTGTTGTTGTTATTGTTGTGCTTAATTCGTATGCAGATTGCACCCGTGATTTGCCGTTCAACTGCAGCGGCACTGATAACAGCAGTGAGTAACCAAGCTCCAGCCTGCAGGGTATCTGCTAGCCGAAAAAGGCAAGCTTTGGATGGTAGGGTATCTCTTTTATCCATATAGGAAACACGCCATATATGAAATGCTCATGAAATCCATTGTAGTATATTTTTGGAGACCCTTGTACTTAACCACATCTATATTTGTGAAATAACTAATGTAATTGAATTCTATTTGTGTGAGTGAACAAATATTTAAGTGTTGAAAATTACAATTTTATCATTGCACAGTTTTAAATTTATTAGAAAACGTTTAAAACATTTAAATATATCATTCTATAAGTAGCAAAATCCTTTTTAGAAAATTAATTCCCGAAAAATAAATTATATTCCTTAATCTAGGCTACTGTAACTAAAGTAATTGAATTCTATTTGTAAGAGTAAACAAATATAAGTGTTGAAAATTACACTTTTATCACACAACAGTTTTAAATTTAGTAGAAATCGTTTAAAACATATAAATGAATGATATATTCCATAAATTCCAAAATCCCATTTAGAAAATTAATTCCAGAAAAAAAAATTACATTCTTTAATCTAGGGTATTGTAACTAATGTAATTGAATTATATTTGTAAGAGTAAACAAATAGAAGAGTTGAAAATTACAATCTGGGCATTGCACAGTTTTAAATTTAGTAGAAAACGTTTAAAACACATAAATATATCATTCTATAAGCACCAAAATCCTTTTTAGAAAATTAATTCCAGAAAAATAAATTATATTTCTTAATTTAGGGTATTGTAACTAATTTATTTGAATTCTATTTGTAAGAGTAAACGATTATAAGTGTTGAAAATTACACTTTTATCACACAACAGTTTTAAATTTAGTAGAAATCGTTTAAAACATATAAATGAATGATATATTCCATAAATTCCAAAATCCCATTTAAAAAATTAATTCCAGAAAAAAAAATTACATTCTTTAATCTAGGGTATTGTAACTAATGTAATTGAATTCTATTTGTATGAGTAAACAAATAGAAGAGTTGAAAATTACAATCAGGGCATTTCACAGTTTTAAATTTAGTAGAAAACGTTTAAAACATATAAATATATCATTCTATAAGTACCAAAATCTAATTGCAAAAAGTAATTCCCGAAAAATAAATCATATTCCTTAATCTAGGGTATTATGCGTTCGATCTACTTGACCCCTTCAGCTCCATTGCAATCATTATCAACGTACTTATTAACGGAGTACTTGAAATGACAGCTTAGCTGCTGATTCGTGCTGGAGAACATTTCCTCGAGGGGGAGTCAAATTGTATCTCCAAGGGGTTGAGACAAGCCTTGATCACTTTAAGATTTAAAAGTACATTAAAAAGATGTTACTAGATACTTTGTTATTGCACTTTAATGACCTGAAAATGAGTCTCGGAACATTCAAAATTTATGTAGGTCATTTCGTTATTTTGAAACTTTATATTTGAAAGAAATGTGCCCTGAAGGTAAAGGCGAGACAATACCTTAAATTTTTGGGCAAACCAGAAATTTGACGTAAGAACTAGCTAAGAAAGATTTCTTTTATTTATCAATCAGCAGGCAATTATGAGAACCAAACGATTTTCATTAGGAACCGAAAACGACCTTTGTTGTTGTCGTTTAAAAAGAGGCTTGATTCTTAATTTAAACAGTATACAACAGGTTTCTGGCTAAGCTTGTAGCTCACCTAACTGTCAATTAAGTAGATCTGACTAGAAAATAATTTAATAAAAGTTGAATTCAGTTAGTTCAAATGCAATATTACATTAAATTCAATTTCTATTGTGTATAAATCGATTTAAAAGCTTTACTTGTTAGTTTAAAGTTTGCTCGTTGTAGATTCGACTACCGGAATTTCCCTGCCACTTTTATTATTGATAAACTTAATTTACAATTGCAAACATTGTCCAATTTTGACTGCCATAATTAGTCACCAACATGAGTTCCCGATATGAGATAAGTCTTTACATATGTGAACAGCAACTGATTGAACAAAACAACTGAGGTTCTGAAACGGATGCAGGCCACATTTCTTCTTTGTTCTGCCCGATAACAATTACCAGCAGTTAAAGTTCCACATTGATAACCAGCGACCAACCATTGTGGCTGCCTTATTGTTTATCTGAATGGGAAGTCACCGAAAGTGAAGTGAACTCAAATGGGCCACATGTGGCGTTTTTATTCGACTAAAGTATTTCTATTTGGTCAAAAAAGCAGCATTAAACAATAACAGAATTGAAACATTCGCGGGATCGCAGAGCGTGGCTGATTGTATTGCCCTCAGATGAACAGAGGCCTAACAAAACAATTTAGAATTTGCTTTTCGTTTGGTTTTTGGTTCGGTTTCGCCTTTTGTTCCGAGTGCAGTCACTGTCACGCCAATGCATACAAGTCGACAGAAATGGCAATTCTATTAACTGAATGACATAATAATAATAAATATATTTTAACTGCCTTTTAACAAACAGATGGTTCAGTGTGAATTAGGGCGGAGTTTGAAATAGTTCTTGATAAAAATTGTAGCTTAATTACTTATATAAAAATGTTATTAAAAGCGGAAAAATCCATTAAGCTTTAGAGATACAAAAAATGTATCTTTTAATAGAACATTCTTCAGCTTTTTATCCCAAATTCCTTTAAATTCCAAGATATATGATATTTTCTTTTATTTCATGGACGTCTAGAACAATACTTTTAGAGCAATATTAGATATTTTAGTTGTTTCTACAAAACAAGGCAAGATAAGTAGTTTTCTGGGTCATCTCGCTATATTTTACAAGCCACAATTTAGATTACTTTAAACCATAAAACTAGACTTAAAACAACTTATCTCTAGCAGATTCTATTTATTTAAACATTGCGCAAGCTTTATAAGGTGTCTTGTTATAATTTCCACACCCAGCTCTACTATAATAATATAATTTTCAATGATAACGACATGATAGTGTAATTGCTAAATAAAACTAATCACTATGGATATCAAATATGTTGAACAATACAAATAAAATGGTTTGAATTAAAGGCACGTTGGCAAATGAGTTCATATTCGTGTTACGAAATAAAGTTATAATTGTATAATTTTCTTTTTTTGTTCACCTGCAAATTTTTCAATTGGCGGCTGCAGTGTTTTACGATGGCAATGGGTCTAAAATTAGACTATCTGAATGTAAATTATTTGGTTTAGATTGTGCATCTTTGTTTGGACTCGCCACACGCAAATCAAGCTTCCAGCTTCCAGTCCAAGTTCCCCAAGCGGCAACAATGATAGGCAAATATGTGTGCTGTTAAATTGCGTTTAATTGCAATTGCACACTGAATCGGAACGGAGCTGGAGGTCTGTCAGTTTGGGCATGCCTAAATCTAATTAATTTGCAATTACAATTGCAACTGAAAACTGCCAAGCAAGTCGGGCAAACATTTAGGTCCGTTTCGCCCCCACAATGTAGGATTTGCCTTGTCACTATTGCCAATTGAAAGCATTCCCAGAACACAGCGTTCAGGCTTCCATCTCAGATTGCCCAAGTCCTTGACCTGCTAATGGAGCATTATCGTTCTCATGAACCTTGAACCGAAAGCTATCGAAGTCATCGATTTGCAGGGGAACGGATACGAGCTTAGCCAGGACGAGAAACACAATTAATCCCAGAAGAAACGTTACAACCAGTTGACCCAGTGACACTAAAATATGAAAGCCTTGTTAAAATCTACTTTAAAATAGTGACACACTCAAGATACCTTTACTGGAGGACCAGGGCAGCTGTATCTTCGATGATATCATTTTATTAACGCACTTCTCACTTGGATAACCGAATTAAAAATGAGCTCAAAGCGCGTCTGTAATACGATAATACCTGCCATTGAGATATCTATGACGTTAAGATTGGCCAGCTGCTCAAACAGAAACTACAACAATGCGTAGGCTGCCAGAAGGTACAGTGATCTCTGGGAATAAAGGAACTAGGAAATAACTGAGCTGACATTACAGTCAAAATACGGAAAAACAACAATCCAATCTGTTCGCCTTTTGTGATTCCCAAACAATTAAAATCTGCTTTTGCCTTTTTTTAATTTTCTGATATCATCCTTTTTAATTTAAAAATATATATTGGCAAATGTCAGAAGGCTTAAACAAACTTAATTGATTTTTTACCTTCTTGATAACCATATCAGTTTACCAAGAAACCATTTGGAGTATGAAGAAGTGGACTCCTCAAGTCTGCTAATATATCAATAATGGACAGTATAACGCCGACAGAAGTTGACCCCCAAATAGTGATTAAAAGCCGCGCAGGAAAGTCAGAGATAAAGAGTAATCATTGCTGTAGATAAGTTTTGAATAGAGGCTCAATGATAAACCCTGCGAATGAGGAGTGGCAAACTAACAAACTAATGTGAATCACCGGAAACCCAATAATTTAATGTAAAAACCTAAAAATATCGGAGGGCGGCTTGCCTCTAGATATGGATAAGTGTTTTTGCTTTTATTTATCTGTTGGGTTGAAAGAACTGCAACAAACAAAAGAGCATGAAGCCCAGAACTGAATGTATTTTGCTTCAAAAACTCGGTATTTTGGCTCTCTGGCTGCATTTCTTGGCAAGGTGTCGTCTTGTTCAGGTTCAAAATTGATTTGCTTAAGCCACAATCTGTTGTCGCAACTGTTTTGCTCTGTTGCTGCTATTAATATTACCAAAGTATTGTTTCATCCATCAAATAAAGTTGATAAGTGAGTGCTAAGCAAGCTATTTGCTAAACAATGACGATGCGAGACAAAGAGTTTTGTTTGCTCAAAGCAAAGATTTAATTGTTCTAATAAATGTGACGCCGGGTAGTCAAAGTAGAATGAATTGAAGTTGATCGGAAGTTGTTAATAAATGAGAAATTAAAAACGTTCTTGAATTTGAAGTCTAGAAAGATGAAGAGTAAATGTTCATTTAAACCATATATATATTCCAATTCGTATTTGTATAATTGATTATCTTTTACCATTAGTATCACTTGGAAAGATTTCTTTTGTATTTTTTTAATTGGTAAATAAGCTTGATAAATAAATATATTCAAAACTCCTCCCAGCATAAATATACTTAATAAATTAACATTAATTAGGCTAGTGTTCAGTTCAACTACCCCGATTTGTGTTTGTTTTCCTCAGCACTCGCGACATGCTAGTTTCCAACTAAACAAATTCTTAAACCGAACAAAATTATCTTTATTATTGTGTCAAAAGTGTAATTGCTTTTCTATTTGCTCTTCGCATGTGAAACATGCGAATTGTTTAGATTTTATGTTGTCTGTTAGTTTTACGACACACAAGTACGAAAATAGCCAAACTTGTTGCTCGCCGATGCTGTTTACGTATGCCAAAAAGCCATTTCTGTATTGCACTTATCTCGGAAGAGAACCCCAGCCACGTACAAAATAATAACTAAAATTTAAAAAATAAAAATAAATAATAATAAATATTTATCAGCAACGCGCAGCCAGAGAATGCAGTTCCGATGAGTGGCAATTGTCACGTTTTGCATGAGATTAGCACAGTTCGGCCAAGCCGAGCGGAGGCGAGCCAAACTTCCACCGAGCAGAACCAGCACAATTTTCAGATAGTTGACACTTCAGATCGAGTGACTGACGTGAGCACACATGTGTCACTAAAGGGAGTACCTCTTATTTTGTTGCATTTGCAGAAGATGTAAGGCGAAGCCCGAGTGGAGCTCCCCGCCTTGAAACGCCTTGAAGAAACGCAACCAAAGAAGCTACAGGTCCAGGTCCCAGATAATTAACCAAAAGTTCCTCACACACCCGCAAGAGTTATCCCACAAAATAGCCAAATGACTGCCAATAGTCTGCTGGGCAGGTCCATACTTAATGAAGGTGAGTGAGAAACTATTACCATTTAATGGCTTATTTTATATATCAATTATATTCACAGGCCGTTCGAATAAACGATCGTTTGTGTCACTCATTGTGGGCCTGGTGGTGGGCTTCTGCCTGGCGGAGCTCTTCGTGTACACCTCCACGCCGGAGCGCAGCGAATTCATGCCGTACGATGGCCATCAGCATGGCGACGTGAACGATGCCCACCACAGTCACGACATGCTGGAGCTGACGGGGCCGGAGCAGGATGTGGGCACCCATGAGCACGCCCATGAGAACTCCACCATTGCGGAGCGGCTGTACGGCGAGGTGCGAGTGCTCTGCTGGATCATGACCAGCCCGAGCAACCACCAGAAGAAGGCGCGGCACGTGAAGCGCACCTGGGGCAAGCGCTGCAACAAGCTGATCTTCATGAGCTCCGCCAAGGACGATGAGCTGGACGCGGTGGCCCTGCCCGTGGGCGAGGGCCGCAACAATCTGTGGGGCAAGACCAAGGAGGCCTACAAGTACATCTACGAGCACCATATCAACGATGCTGACTGGTTCCTAAAGGCCGACGATGATACCTATACGATAGTGGAGAACATGCGCTATATGCTGTATCCTTACAATCCCGAGACTCCGGTCTACTTCGGCTGCAAGTTCAAGCCGTACGTGAAGCAGGGCTATATGTCCGGCGGTGCCGGGTATGTCCTCAGCCGGGAGGCAGTGCGTCGCTTTGTGGTCGAGGCTCTGCCCAATCCCAAGCTCTGCAAGGCGGATAACACGGGCGCCGAGGATGTGGAGATCGGCAAGTGCCTGCAGAATGTCAAGGTACTTGCGGGGGATTCCCGAGATGCAAACGGACGTGGTCGGTTCTTTCCCTTCGTCCCAGAACATCATTTGATACCGGCACATACGGACAAGAAGTTCTGGTACTGGCAGTACATTTTCTATAAAACAGATGAGGTGAGTGTGGAAAGTAATGCAGAAAAAGAAAGCATGTTAAGAGCTGTTTTCCTTTAATTTCAGGGGCTGGACTGCTGCTCGGACAATGCCATATCCTTCCACTACGTCTCTCCCAACCAAATGTATGTGCTGGACTATCTGATCTACCATCTGAGGCCGTATGGCATTATAAACACGCCGGATGCACTGCCCAGCAAGCTGGCCATTGGAGAACTGATGCCGGCGCCCAAGGAGCTGCCAACGGAAGCTACAAGTGATGCGGTCTCCAAAAGATCCGCCGACACCAAGACGCAATAATAGGGACGGTCGAGGCAACCTTCCAATGTACATAGATAGCTTTTGTATATATATTTCTACTACGTACTTCCACAAGATAGATCGCCCTAAGCTATACTAGCATTGCCATTATTACCTTCATTTCCATATGTTTTATATTTTGCCGACGGACCTTGAATTAGTATAATTTCCCCCTATATATATGCTCTCGGGGGTTTCGTTTGGCATCTTTTGTACAAATACCAAAACTAGATATAATTTAGAGCTGTTAATTTAGTTTGTAATTACGTCTAGGTTGTACATTTTGCAAATCATCACTAATTTAATCGAGAGAACTTGTCGTTTCATTTAGCTAGTTATTTACAATTTTTGAGCAGTCTAAGTACATCCTATATACATATGTAGCTATATATATTTAATCTCTCTTGTGATTGAGATATTACGTATTATAGACATTAATGTACTACACAATTCAACAAGTATTTAATAAAATGCTGCTAATGTATTACAATGGAACCAAAATTGTCGAAATAAAAAGATTGAGAAGTCATGACAATGAAATGCACGGTTAGTATTTCGTTTTTATATATAATAAATTGGTAAATATATTTTTAATACTGTATTCTTGTCATATATATAGTTTCTTTGATAACTCATTGAAAATGTTTTGAAATAATGTTTGATGTTATGATACATTTTCAATAAGTATACTAAATTTGAATTTTTTGACGGAAACCCATAATGGGCTAGAACATTATACATAAGTTATTGATTATTTTTATAATTTTTATTATTTTTATATTATATTTTTAAATTTGTTATATCCCTTTCTTCAATTTTAGTTTTTAGAAATGAATTTAAGGTTCATTTTTCTACATTCCCAATGAATACTACTTTACACACATTACATTACTTTACCAGCAATTTTTACTGATATGTAAACTTATTTATACATACATTATACACTGTATTTTAGGTTTGTACATAGTGGCGCCACTTCTTAGTTGTAAAAAAGATTTTACTTTGTAAAAGAATATAATTGTTTATTTTTATTATTATTATTATATTATTTTTATTATATTATTATTATTTTTTTAATTATTTTATTTACAAAAGTTGTAATACCCAATTTTAAGGATGTCACCCCTTATAAAATTTTGACAAAAGCTTACAAATTTTACTTCTGCCTTAAATGGCTAGAGCGACTCGGCTGTTTATGCAGATCATAAATATATACTATTTATAGGGTCGGAAAAAAAACTCTTAGCGTTACAAGCGTCTGTTTATTATTTTAAAACAATCCAAAAAAGAAACTAACTTTTAGAATCCAAATTTTGTATATAATTAAGAATTAATAAGTATTCATATTTGGTTGTAAGAATTGCCTTTACATATTAAGGTCGGCAATGGTATAAATCTACGTGAAAAACAGGTATCAACCAATAAATAAACATTGTGATTTTATTTTATTTAATAACAGTTCCTTTTGTTGTCATGTAGGTATTAATTTGTTTAATCAATTTTATCTGTTAATATTTTTAATAGTAATAATATTATTGAACTCCATTTTCAAAAATGCTTCTAATAATGATTCCAGTTCCTTAAAAACTTGTATGACCTTTCATTAAATTTTCCTTTATTTGGCCTAAAGAAATATTTGATTAAATTGTTATTATTTTGAGACAGAAACGGGTCACAAAATAAGTCCTGGCTTAAGCAGTTAAACAGAAATGACTTACAATAAAACTGTCAAAACGTCAACCACTAAGCCGGGGAGTGGAAACTGTAAGGACGCCGCGGCGGACCGCAGGCCAATTTAATTGATTCGCGCTAAGCTGCGATGGCAGCTGCCTTTTGGGACTGTGAGACAATTAGGATGCTTCCGGCTTGGTACAATATAGGAATAAATACATATTTATACCTATAAGTTATGCATATTTTAGGCAACATTACCGCACATAAATCCCTAGCATCTATTATGCAAAATCCGCTTGCTGTTTGCGGAAATGATTTATTCACGCATGGCCAAAGTCCAAATTTCCCGGCTGTTTATTTGGTATTTGTTTTAATTGCGTTTACAAAACTCTTAAATGCGAAATAGCATTCGAATTTATTGCATTCGCTGGTATGCAATTAAACTGGCTTAATCGTGGAATCTAATTCAATTATTGATGCGAATAAATTGTTGCTTCTTTTGGGTCAGCGAAGCGTGGTCAAAAGGAAAAGTATTTGCTCTGAGCTCTTTGTATTGTATTACAGAAGTGTGCATATTCCTAAGAAAGCACTTGATGGTGGAGAGTACTAAAAACTTTGCTTTTCAAAGCACTTCAGGTAATTATATAATGTAAAACAAAGGTTTCTAGCTATCATTACATAGGAAATTAAGCTCCATTTGTGCGATATTTGTGTACTCTTCAATATATTTAGTGATTAAATATTAACAAATTTATAAATATTAAGCAAATGTAAAAATTAATTGAAAAATTAATGCTGAACCCTTCAATTCAAGCTCTTTGTTCCAGGGTTTCATTGCCTGACAATGGCAGTATCTTCCCTGCTCGAAGTATGAAAATGGCTTTCAATTTGCTGCAGATGCAACTTTTTCTCCATCTTTTCTTCCGTCTTGTGCTGCGCTGTCTAGTGAAGCGTTAATGAAAAACTTTGACAAAAAACTGCATAGCTTCAACCCATCTCAAAAGTTCCATGAAAGGCACCAAAGTAAGCGACTGGAGGAGAAGAATAACAATAGACTGTCAGGGGCTCGGGCCAACATGGCGTATGATTAATGCTACCGAGGCATCAATGAAAATCAATTAATTAACGACAACAACACAAGCTCCAGAGGCAACCGTGGCTGGAAATCGAAAAACAAAGGACACGCGCTCTCGTCTGCTCATGAATGAATCAACGATTGAATGAATGAATGAGTGTAATGACTCTTTCATTAAGCGCTGGACCGTGAATAAAGTATTAACCCACTCCGGAACCGGGCTCAGAGCAGAACACGGAGGCAGGCACGAGGACCGAAGCGCCGAGGAGCTGCATAAATTTCCATTTAGTTAGACAAATGTGACAAAACGGAAATTGCAAACGGAGCTAAGCACTCGTCGGCAGTGGCTCAGCAGCATTCCGGCTTCCTGTTTGGAACCGAGTGAGTCCCTGGCCGGGCCCAAGGATCCTCACTGCTCGCTGCTCGCTCCTTTATTGGCATTTGCCAGCCTGCCTGCCGCTAGTCCTCCCAAGTGGGTTAAATAAATGATGAACATGCTGAAGCATATTGAAATGTAATTCATAACGCAGCATCGGCTCACATTCCTCCTGTTGCTGCCTCCACATTGCGCATACGTCACGTTGGTCACAGGATGTGCCAGCAGGTACTCTTCCACATGCTAATTGAATTATGCATCTGCATCGGCACGACCTGCATATAATTCAATAAAGCGGAGAGTGACTGGGTATACAAGGGGTGTACTTCATCCCAAGGACTCGATATTTCATGAAGACTTAGTAGTATATGCCTTTAATCTCTTGAGATATTTAAAAACAAGGTCTAGAGTTGAAATAATCCATCTATACATATAAACTAAAACGAATGTCTCTGTTCTCTGTATTGTTTATTTTATTATTTACTTGTACCATTAATTTCTCTATCAAAAGTTAATTAAATATTGTAATTGTGTCAGACTTAGGTAGGTCTTAACTGAGCAGTATATGCAATTAAAGGCATCTTGAGATATTTAAACACAAGGTCTAGAGTTGAAATAATCCATCTATATATAAATTAAAAAGACTATCTCCGTTCTCTGTATTATTATTCACTTGTACCATTAATTTCCCTTTCAAAAGTTAATTAAATATTGTGATTAAAAAATAAATGCCATTTAAAAACTCCAATAATTGGCGTACACATATCCTCAGGTAATTTTAAAATCACTTGCCCCAATAACATTTTCATGGCATGAAAAACAGAATCACTTAAAAAGTTATCAATTTATTTATTGATTAAAAAAAAAAAGAAATGCAATTAAACTTTCGCTGGCAAAATGTGATGACTGCCGGTTATTTAAAATCGTTTTTCATTCGAGCTGACTGCGCTTTAATTTTCCGACATATCGCCCTGGAGTTTGGACACATCTCTGACTCTGACTCTGGCCAAGATAAGCGTACAGTTTCGGTTTCGACCACAGTCCATAGTTTTCTCTGGGCCCGGGTCCATCTGCCGCCTTCTTGGCCCCCGCCCTGGCGACCCTACATGGCCAGCGAAAACTTTCATTGGCCACTTTTGGACTGTGATTTCCTTTTTCCTTTCCGGCGATCTTTTTTCCTCCTCGAATCCCGCCTCGAATTCCGCGCGCGCTGACAAACTTTATTATTTCGCTAAAAACTTTTTAATGACAAAATCAAATTGGTGCAGGCAAAAAAGTTGCGGGCAAGAAAGGCAGGACTCAAAAGAAGGGAAATACTGGCGGCTGTTTGCCATATAATTTGAGGCTTATTAAAGCGGACGCCGGGAAGCAGCTGCAGTACATTTGTATTCCTCAAAGTTGGTTCCGCAAATAGCACGGGTCCTTCCACGAAATCACATCATGTCCTGTCCTGTCCTGTCCTTCAATTGCATTGTCAGGCCTTTGGAAATGTGAGGAGAGGGGGAAAATGAGCTCTATTCACTGTGTCACTTTGCCACATTTAGTGGCACCCTCTAAAAGAGTATATTTTCCCCTCAATGTGTTCACATATAACATAAGCAATGTCCAATGGAGCATTCACTCATTGTGGGCGAGTCCCAAGCCATCAGGGATATTAAATTTAAAGCTCTAATGTTTATGACTATCGATTATGCGACCACACCCATCACAAATAAATTTTTATATATAGTTCTTTCCCTTGAAAAAGTATTTTTATGTTACAGTGAAGAGCCTTTTTGATGGTCTAACCTGAAGATATTTAACTCAAGAATCCCATATACTTATATATAAATACCTTAATGTTAAGATATATGTTCGATAATCTGTTCTATATAGGACTCAAAACTTAGTTTAAACATTTTCGAGATACTTTCTCTAGATTATTAATATATCTGATCATAAAATATGATGCTTTTCAATATCCTTTTACAAGTTTCTTTATTTAAATTTTAAATTTCTTTTAAATTCCATTTCAACACATTCTTGTTAGTGAGAACTGACTGTAGATGTATGAAAAATGGACGGTCAAATGGTTATATGGTCGCTCAATCAAATGCCTGGACATGTTGTGCGAGAGGACTCCGACATCGAAGTGGATGAGTTTCTGAAGGGATGTTTTTGGGGGTTCCCCAAATCTCATCTCCAGAGCGCAGCATCTCCGCAGAAGGGATAATTGCAAACTATTTGTTAGAATTCACAGAGAAAAGGTTTCGTGTGTGGGCCATAAAAACTAAAGTAAAATGCAATTCTTTAGTAAATTAATGTGCTCAGAGAGACGAAGCCCTAACCATCCATCAATCAAGGACTTGTCGATTTTTCAGGGGAAGTGGAGGCGACAAGTTGCACTACAAAATCAATAAAACTGTTGGATAGCTGCTGGGGCAGTTACTCATTTGTTTAAACAATCAGTCGGATGCTGAGCCAAATGTGACTCAAAACTACATTTGTTAGCCTCGTTTAGGGGCTTTCCCCGCTCGGTTTGCTCCTTTTTTTTGGCTCTCACATGTGCCCCGGCTTGGGACCCCATCTCGTCCCCTTTTCGGCCATAAATCTTCTTGAGGCTGACACAGAAAGCAAAAAGTTAGAAATTCTCTTTCTATTTTCCGTCAGGCTTTGTATTTGTGTTTCGGCATATGATTGATGTTTCCCCAAATATGGAAGGGTTTTGCGTTTAACGTCGGAGGGAGGCAGAGTAGGAGCTCCCATGTAATTACTGGAGTGTTGCTAATTTAATTAAACACAGACCATCAACAATTGGAAATGATTATCAGTGGCATCAACTTGAAGGGAAAATATGCATTGCTTTCCTCGTATTTCGGCCACAACAAAGGCTAATGAGCCACTCCAGGACCACCCCCTGGTCCCGCCCACTTCATCTCTGTCTGCGGCAGGATCCCGAGGACTCTGAGGCTCTCCGGCTGACACTGAGAAATCGCAGGCGCCTCGAAATTAAAAATAACCCAAGCAAAAATCTTGAGAAACAAAGGCGAACTGGCAATTTATGAAGCTGCTGCCGCTCATGCTCCCCTCCCTGCTCGGCAAAGGCTTAAAGTATTGTTAGCGCCGGAAAATTCACCTTCTCTGTTTTTCTCTGTTTTTCCAGCGAAACAAAAGCCGAGAAAGCGAAAACAAGCGAAAAATTCGTTAGCGCGTTGATTTATCATCGACAGAACGCCTCTCGTGTCTCCGCCACTAACTATACTATGGGATATATGTGTCCACGCTCTGGGAAATCGCGCGCAGAGGGCCGCTAGGTAAGTTTCCGGTAATCCAATAACACCCAAATAGTCCGGGCCCGCGACAAAGGCGGACTGAATGCGAGTAAATTGTGATATAAATCACACAACAACTGGGCACAGAGGCGAGTGGAAGCGGAAAAAATGCTCCTTGTTGGCAAATGACAGGCGGCATCGCCGCCACAAGGACCTGGCTTCCGCCTCCCAGGCCTCACCAAGGGCCGCAAAGGAAAAACCCGAAAATGAAACTCGTTAGAAGTTTTCTTTCGGCCACAGCCTTCCATCCAGGACGATAAGGGTGGCCAGGACGGACGGAGCGGCAGAAATGAGTAAAAAGGCAACAAACAAAAATCAAAAGAGTCGCCATGGCTTGGGGCCTGGTGTTTGACCAAGTAAAAAGGTTGGTTTCAACAGTTCTAAAAGTTATTTTAAATAAATTAACGAGTTAACTAATTTCCATAAATCTTTCCATTAAATTTTTAATTGTTATTTATTTAAAGTATTAAGATATATAAAGAATATTTGCCTAACCTTGCAGGGTATTATAATTTTAGTAAGTAGCTTCATTCGGTGTGAAGGAGTCATTTCCGACCCTATAAATTGTATATATTTTGGAACAGCCGAGTCGATCTAGCCATCTCAGACAGAAACAAAATTTTTAACATTTTATAAGAGCTTAAAATTGTCAAAATTTGGCAACAATTTTAATTATTCTAAACTTTAAATTGAGTATGCAGGAAAGCTTAAAATTATTTTTTTTTCCTTATATTTTATATGATATTAAATTTAATATTATTTTTCTAGTGATCTTCAAAATCACATTTACCTTCTTTCAAAACAATTTTCATCCCTTAACCAATAAATACTATTCTATGCATACCATGGTTTTCCCTTTACCTGAAAACAACCCCTAATATATATTTTTCTTGGCTCTATAATTCCCAATCGATTCTAGCTCTCACCATATAGAGAGGCCCTTGACTGGAGAATGCAAATCACTCTGGTTTCTCTTCAGTTTGACGAATAAATCTTTCGCCTTTTACTAAAGATTTCCGTGGAGAGGAGCACTCTAATGAGTCTAAACTCAATTTTTAATTAGTGCCCAATGCAGGAGTATTCCTGCGGGGCCATAAATAATCAATTTCATATTGTCATTTACAAATTTAAGTAATAAAAAAGCCATTGCACAAATTAATATATAAAATTTTAGCTAGAAACATATGATACGTTTTATTAAGCTATTATTTTGTCTTCATAAAATGGTAGCAAATATTGTGAAGACTATCTTTGATGTTTACACTTTATTTATTTATTATTTAAATTAATTTATATATATTTGAATATATTTATTCCTTTACGGCAACTTGTGACGCCACCCTCTTTACTGCCAAACAAAAATCTGCAGCAATTTGTCTTAACCAGAAAGAATATTATTTAAATGTCGACCCATAATTGTGCACTATACAATATATATATTATATCCTTGTATATACGAACAGATATTTGTTTATATATATGGCTACGCCCTCACATACGAGTACCCTGCTGATGAATGGCCGTAAAATGAACTTTAATTAAATTTGTTGAACCAAAACACAAAGTCATAAATAAGTTAAATAGCACACCATGGTGCGAGTGCGAGCGCGTTTTGTGGTCAAACAAAAAGTGGAATTATAATTAAAGCTTGATCAAAGATACACAAAATGTATCTTTTATATTTATTCAAACAAGTTGCGCTGAACTTTTAGCGGCTAGAATAAGTGCATATAACTCAAAGTTTCAAAGAAGTAGGCCAGGCCAATGTAAAAGCCTGATTATGAATAAATGATGGTAGTTTAACTGTGAATAAACTCTTACGAGGACTTCTTGGCTAAGAAGCAGATGCATTGCATATTTCATTCTATGAATATATTACAGTTCCAAAGACCCTATGACTTGGTTTTGTATTTAAAGAAGTATTAAATATTATTACGAGTATTTTTAATCAAATATATGTATGGCATGACTTGATATGCACTCTAAAATCCTCAAGAATGCTGCTGAATAAAGGAAAACATCTCACTGACATGATTTGCCTCTGTATCAGCACATTTCCTGCAGTTCCTTCGAAGCCAAAACATGTCCTGTGTTCCGCATTTTCATTTCATTTCGAGCACACACGCATGTGTCCTGTTTGCCTCACTCCGCTGGAAGTGTCCTGCCACATCCTAGGCTCCTGTTCCAACAAGACAAGAGACACATGTTCCCTTGTTTGGCCAAACACTAGAACCAAAAAGCGTTTCTTAGTGGGCCTGCACGGCGTATGCGTAATTTTGTAGACTGAGCAGTGGCAGTGGCAAATTGCATTCCATGGGAGACTAGGAAATTCACCTAAAAAAAGACAGAACTTTCAATCAATAACTGAATGAACGGACGGAGAGAGCTCTCTTGAATTTAATTTTGCATGATTTGTGCTGCCTGTGTGACCAGCCTGTGGCCAATAAACGTGACTCGGCCACGTTTCCTGGCTTTCTGGCTTAAGTCTTTATGTAAATTTGCCAAGCCACCCACCACCCCCCACAGCCTCCTGGCCAGTGGTTATTTTGTCTGCCACATTGGTTGCAGGCTGTGGCAGCTGCAGCAACATTGATGCACGTACGAACATAAATAATCGTTGCGGCCAAGCCAAGTTAGTTGAAAAATCCCCAAAAACTGTGTAAGCCTGGCCACAAGCGATTGGCATTGAATTCAGGCCGGCTAATCCGGACAAGAAATCATTCTCTCTGGGGCAAAGTTCTTACTCGATTCGGGGGAGAACACTTCAAGTTGAATTTGTTGACTCGCAGTTTAATTTCTCTACTTATTTAACTACATATGGCTGTCAGCTAGAGACAATTAAGCTTTAATTAGAAATAACTTGAGGAAATGGGGCTGTGGGCGCCCAACGAAGCAAAGAGCATTGCATTCTCCACTCGACGGCAGAAAGAGCAGCAGTTGAGTTTATTTTTGTGGCTGCCATGTGGTGTTTATACACGCATACGAATATATATATATATATTTCTGTGGCACATATAGAATATATGTTGCCTGGCATTCGCACACATGTCGGTCGAGGGCTTTTGCCATTGTCAGACATTGGATTGCAAAGTTAATTTGCAATTGAAATGGCAAATAGAAAGCGGCGACCAAATTCACTTAACACAAGCTGTCATTTTCCAAGGAAGGCAAGCTGCAGATGTAGATGGAAATGGAGATGGAGATTCTATATAGATATGGCTGCCATTGAAGGACAGGAATCCATTGTGCTTTCCCACAATTAAAACCGGATGCCAAACTCAGCTCAAACATTTGACTCCGGTTTTTCCATCGTTTAAGCATTTACAATCGCAAAATGTTCTGCATAAATTGAACAAAAGCCATAAACGCGTTAGTCCTTTGCCGCAATGTATGCGCATAAATTATGGCAAATTGCGCTGCTAGCTAATTATTATGCGTTGGTCCAGAAGCCCCAACAATGACCTCACTAACAGTGCGAAAGGACTTGCTAAGGAGGTTGGGAAAGGGTCTGGATTAACTCTTGATTAGGCAGCTAGTTGCTTCTGGAGTGGACGATATAAAAGCTGGAAAAAATAGAACGCATAAAATGTTAATTGTCAGCAAATAGTGCTGCAAGCGTGGCCATAAAACTCATGCAATGAAAAGCGAATTTGAAAGCTGTAGAACAATGACGAATGTGGGATACTCTCTGCCTCGATAAAATTTAGAGAATGTCTTATGATAGGATTTACTATATAAACCTACCGCAGCTTAGGTTGCAAAGATTTAAATACATCGCTAATGGCTCAAATATATATAAAAATATATTTCTTTGCTATTAATTTAAGACATTTAAGAGTGTTTCTCTCTCTCTCTAAATTAGTAATCCGCACAGCCCTATTTTCCTAAAATTAAATCTTTGACACATTTTCATTTAATACCTAAATCCAACCCCTTTTTTTAGATAAAAAGATGTTTAATGGTCTTAAGCAAATAAATATATAAACAATTCGCATGTTGACTATATGAATTTGAAAATTAAGAGTTGGTTTTTAAATTTCTAGAAGCATCTCTTCCTTTTTTTTTTTTTTTGTATTTTTCCCAACCAAATAGTAAATTTACTCTACCCACTTGAATGAATAAAAATGACTCTGTTGATTCTGCAATGTTTGGCTTTAACGACACATTCAAGCGCTTGTGGCAAGGATTTATGTGTGTATCATCGCTCCATTGGAAAATACTAGTTGCCCCGATTTCTATGCAGTTGCAGGTTGAGCTTTATGTGGCCACTGTCCAGTATATGAAATTATGATAAATTATTACGCACATTTAAAAAGAGGGGGGGTAGAGGGGGAATAATCCCGCATAATATTCAAATTGAATGGCTAACCACAATTCACGGTCCAACTCCGCCAATTAAGCCAAATGCGTAATTATGAAATGAATTACCGGCCAAAGCCGAGGGCATCGGATATACACACACTTATACGAGCATGCAAGTTGAGCCAGGATGCCAAATGCAAATTTCAATCCCCAATATCCCGCCTGAAATCCTCCCCTGCTATCATTTACATCAAAGACCTATCAGGGCCGCCTCCACGGAGCTGGGCCCATCATTCGAAAACCAAAACTTAAAGTAATCAAAGCCCAAACAAAACAAGAAACCCCAACAATGGCAAAGATTGAAAAGGGAAGCCTAAAAATACCGAAAGAATGCGAGCGGACGAAGGGCCATGGGAATGGGACTGGGAATGGGATTGGGAATGGCCACCGGTGGGGTCATATGGCAGAAAGGATTACACGTGGCAGCCGGGGCTGGGAAATCCCCTTTCGGGCCACTTGGGCACGCTGCTGTGGCTCCTTCACCGGAACTGCCGGTCTAAGCAAAAGGCAGCAGCAAAACAGAAGGCAGTCCGGGCAGCAGCAATAATAGCGACTAACTTTGAGCCCGGAAAAACAAAAAACAAAAAAGCAAAAAAAAAAGCTGATAAAGAAGAGAAGAAAAACGAACAAGAAAAGCAAAAGGCATGGCAGGAAACATGCATGTGAGGCTTAATAACAGCAGACATTTTCCGTTTTGTCATAGATTAAACTGGTAAGCCTTTACGCCAGTCATTAATCCTGCCGAATTGTATTTAAATTTAAGAAAATAAAAGGTTATATATATAATAAAAATATATACAAAAATTGCACTTAAAAATTCTGGTAATTTTTAATTTGAAATTACTGATACTTATATTTGCATTATTTCTTTGTTAACTTCTGACCAGATTTTCAAGAACAATCTTTTCAAACTCAAAAGTTAAAAAGACCCTTATAATTGCAAACGAATCTCGAGCTTTTTTCCCCTTTGACTTTCCAACAATTACCTCATTTTATACTGAGGTGTTTTTGAGCTAGAACCCTTTTTATAAATCTTAAACTTAAACTTTTACTCTTTCAGAAAGATTCTTCTTTTTTTAATCAAAAAATCTTGACTGAATTTAAGGATACTGCCCAGTTTTTCTTTGGCCTAATCGTTCCCAACAGAGAAACCTGGAAATTAAGCCCCAAAAGTTGATGAAATCTGTGCTCCATTTGTGAGCAGCGCAATTTCCGGTTACAAAATAAAACAAGAAAGGCAGATAACTTCGGGAAGCCGAAGTTGATATACCCTTGCAGTTTGCAATTTAATTATTGGATCCAATCGAGGATTTATCATAACTAAGCTAAAAATATTCGTATTCTTTGAATTTATATTAATCAATATTTTTATACGACAAATCAAAGTTAATAAAACTCATAAATAAGCAAAAAAAAAATAAGACATTATTTTAAATTCGGAAGGCGATGCTGCATACTCAATTTAAAATGTAAAGAAAAGTTAAAATTTTGTATCAATTTTTGAAAATTTGAAAATTGGTACATATTTTTTGGCTAAAATTGACTCGCCTGTTTATGCTGATCAAGAATCTATATGATTTATATGAACGGAAATGACTCCTTCATACCGTTACAAGCTTCTAACTAAAATTATAATACCCTGCAAGGGTATTCATATATGGATAAGAACATGTGGAGCAACATGTTTCTAAGGTTCAGAATATAAACAACGACTTATTCAGCATTTATAATACCAATATGGACAAGAGTATATAGATATATTCAAGTATTATATATAAAAATATTAAAAATAATGTTTATATAAATATAAAAACAAGGTAAATAAGAATAGCATACATATACTATTTAAAATTTAATTTGTAAAGGGTATTCATTTGCTTGCATAATTATTTCAAATAACTTCCATCCATTAGGCCTTCCAGTCCACAAATGTGGATCATAATCTGGGATCACTTTCCCGTCAGAGAGCGTTTTCGTTCGTTTGTTTACATTTCATTTTCAAGGGCAAATATCAGAGACACGAACCCTAATGGCGAATCGCAAACGAACATAAAGGAGGTGGGGAGATATTACAATAAAATAAAGAAAGATCGTCACTCACTCTTTTATTTGTTGCTGGAAGTTGAAGCTGCGAATGCGCGTTTCCTCTGCCTTTTTAAAATTTTCAATTTACAAAAATTTGTACACAACTATTCACAAAACAAAAATCTAAAGAAAAAACACAAATAAATGCACACCAAAAAATATGCACGTGTTGAGCCACAAAAACAAATAAAAAAAAAATTCCTCACTCTTTTATCCCTTTCGCTTTTTTTCCTTCTTCTTCATCTTTTCCTTGCTTCGGCACACGCCGCTTGCAACGGCTTTTCCGATCGATGGAAGAAGCACACAAAAGCGAGACGGCAAATATGGGGACATTGAATCACTGGCACTTCGAAAATTTTCCATTTCACTCGCACAGCAAAAAAAAAAAACAAAAACTAACCACGCACGCCGAACATCGCTTACTCGCTCTTTCCCGTTTCCGCACTTTTTCGTTCCTTCATTTGCCCGTTCTTCGTTCTCTCCCGCGCGTCATACGACCGAAAATTGCGAATTGGCGTAAGGAGTTCCGCAGACTTTCTGGCTCTCTTCTCTTTTCCTCTCTCTGTTTTCAACGCTCGCTGCAACCGTTTGATGGCGATCGTTGGTGTTGTGCATTTATTTAAGGAAAGTTTTAGCACTAATTATTCACCGGACTGCACTTAAACCACGCGGATCAGCTAACTTGGTTTAGTTGTCAGTGCACTTCATTTATGTACGAATTGCGTACTTCACTTATGTGGCTGCGAACGCGTCAACTCCTTTGATCCTAATTGCACAATGAGTTTTCTTTGTACACAGGGGCTGCATTTTCCTATTGGGAAAACGGGTTGTTCTTGTTGGTTCACTAGCCTTAAGTTCACATTAGGATACGTTTTCACCGACAAACTTCGTTTTTTTCAGCAAATTTCTTCTCCGCCAATTTTTTGTGGCACTACCACGCTGCAAAAACACGATACTAGTATCGATATATCGATGTTCCTATTAATAAGGGTATCGTTTTAAGTGTTTTCAGTATCGATATATCGTTGTCACCTCGTGACTTAAGATCAAGGTAATTGTACAAATTTTAAGTAAGGGCCACCAAAGTATATTATAAATATCCCTGAGGAATATTAGCTAAGGGCAATAATTTAATAATTGTTGCATTTAAGTCACAAGGTGACAACGATATATCGATACTGAAAAGGGTTAAACGATTTTCGGTCCAACGATAGGAACATCGATATATCGATACAAATAATCGTGCGTTTGCAGCGTGGTAGCCACGAAAAATTTGCGGAGAAGAAATTTTCTGAAAAAACTAAATTTGCCGGTAAAAAATTATCCAATTGTGAACTTATGGCGAGGGAACGAATTAGACCAACTAAATTCCCAATTGGACAACGCAATCGCTGTGTTCTAAAGAAAACTTATTGTGCAATTAGAATCAAAGGAGTTGGCGCGTTCGCAGCGACATAATTGAAGTACACAATTCCTACATAAATGAAGTGCACTGACAACTAAACCAAGTTAGCTGATCCGCGTGGTTTAAGTGCAGTCCGGTGAATAATTAGTGCTAAAACTTTCCTTAACATACACAACGCCAACGATCGCCACCAAACGGTTGCAGCGAGCGAAAAGAACAGAGAGAGGAAGAGAGCCAGTTCGTCTGAGGAACTCCTTACTCCAATTCGCAATTTTCGGTCGTGTGACGCGCGGGAGAGAACGAAGAACGGGCAAATGAAGGAACGAAAAAGTGCGGAAATGGGAAAAAGCGAGAAAACGATATTTGGTGTGCGAGGCAAAATTGCAATTTACGTGCGGGATGTGTACGGCCGTTAGTTTTTGTTTTTTTTTTTGCTGTGCAAGTGAAACCGAAAATTTTCGAAGTGCCAGTGATTCCGTCTCATTTTTGTGCGCTTCTTCCATCGATCGGAAAAGCTGTTGCATGCGGCGTGTGCCGAAGCAAGGAAAAGATGAAGAAGAAGAAGGAAGAAAAGCAAAACGGATAAAAGAAGTGAGGATTTTTTTTTTTATTTGTTTTTGTGGCTCAACACGTGCATATTTTTTGATGTGCATTTATTTGTGTTTTTTTTTGTGATTTTTTTTTGTGAATATTTGTGTAAAAATTTTTGTAAATTGAGAATTTCAAGAAGGCATAGGAAAAGCGCTTTCACTTCTTCAACTTCCAGCAACAAATAAAAGAGTGAGTGACGATCTTTCTTTATTTTATTGTTCTGTAGTTATTTGTAGCATTTGCCCTTGAAAACGAAATGTAAACAAACGAAATAAAACGCTCTCTACGGGAAAGTGATCCCAGATTACGATCCCTATTTGTAGACTGGAAGGCCTAGTGGGTGGACATTTTTTGTAACTAGAAATGCTTGCATTAAAAACCTTTAAAAATTAAATTTTAAATTTTAGTTTTATGCAAATCTCCCCAATTTTATCTTTAAATTGTTTTAATATTTATATTAACATTATTTATACTAATTTTTATATATTATATTTATATATTATATTTATATATAATACGTGGACATATTTACATACTCTTGCCCATATTGGTAGTATAAATGCCGAATAAGTCGTTTTTTATATTCTAATATATTGCTCAAATTATTTTTGCCTACAAAGGTATAAGAACTAAGAAAACTGATGCTAGGTTTTCTTAGTTCTTATACCTTTGTAGGGTATTAAAATTTTAGTTAGAAGCCTGTAAAGCTATGAAGGAGTCATATCTTACCCTATAAATGTGATTGGCTGTTAATACTGATCAAGAATATATATAGTATATATTATAGGGTCGGAAATGTCTCCTTAACTGCGTTGCAAACTTCTGACAAAAATTATAATACCCTGCAAGGGCATAATAACAAATGAAGGGAAAATCATTTTCTGATTGCGATCTCTGCCTTTGGCTCGTTATGCAATTAAATTGCAATTAGCGCTCGCTTAAATTTTTAAATTACACACACGAGGAGTTGGCAGAAGGACGCTATCTCACGTTTGGCTGGGTTAACAACTGCACCTGTGTGAGCTAGTCGAGCACGTGTAAAATCAACATGTTGCTCCTTGGCTCCTGCAAGTACATATGCCACCTTGCCAGCCACCGAGCCACCCCCAAAATGGAAACTAGTCTGGGAGTTTCCCGCACATGCACTGGTTTTTCATCAACAAGTTTGGAGTGCCTGATTTTTGAATTTCCCGACTTTAGCCCGCTTCTCTCGCAGCGAAAAAAAAACAATGAAATACACAGAAAATGTAACAAAACAAACAAACAAACACACACACACACACAAAGTCCAACATACACTCCCCTGGACAGGCTTCCACTTAGCTTCCTCTCGCCTCTCCGGGCAATAAAAACTTCTACTCCGGCCGAGGCTTTTCCCGGAATCCTGCTCCTGCTGTTGCTCTCGACTTGCCCGCGTGCCTCCGATTCTTTTTTTGGCTCTGCAATTTGTTTGGGAAAATAAAACTTTTATCAATCCTAAAGGAAACGCTCTCAGTGGCCGCAAAAAAACTCTCTCTTTTGCCATCTCTCATACACTGCAAAAAGCCCAGAATGTGCGGATAATAGTGGTACAGTGGGTCAAGGTTGGTGGAAATTAGGCGAAATATTTTGAAGAAAGTAAATTAAGGCAGTTATGAGTGAATAATTATTGAAGCATATAAGCAATTAATTATAACAATTATATATATTAATAATAATTAAATAAGTATTGCTATCGTTCTTAAAAATTCTCAGATACCTTAATTAAAATATGCAAGAAAGATAAAAAACTGTTGATCACTTAATACTCAGACAAACGTAAGTCTAACATATTTATATTATTTCTTAACAATTAAAATTTAAATATATATATATATATATATATGTATATATATGTAAATATATATTAATAATAATAATTAAAGAAATATTGCAATCGTTCTTACAAATTCTCAGTGACTTTTATTAAAATTAAAATATGCACGAATCATACAAAAGTGTTGATCCCTTAATGCTAAAACAAATGTAGAAGTCTAACATATAGTTACTTATTTATCGTATTTCTTAATAATTTAATTTTCTGAGTTAGAAATTAAGGAAAGAAAATCAATTAATTCTGGTATAATATTATTTCGATTTATAACAGACCAATACACAAATATAATTATAATATTTCGTATTTTTGCTTAATTGAATCTTTTTACCAATATTATTTAATAATATTAATATTAAACAATATCAGAACAGCGTCTGCTTCTCTAATTGAGGCCCACTGTGCGCTCAGCTGGTTTTTGTCGTGACGTTACGTATACGCCGTGTGTACGTGTGTGCCGAGAGCGAGAGACCAAGAGTGCTGGAGAGCAAGAGTCAAGCGGGTGAGTGAGAGAGAGAGAGAGGGAGCGAGAGACGGCGAGCGGCAGTTGCGCTCTTCCGCTTTTCCAGGGGATATTTCATCTGGCTGCGAATCTCAGCCAGCGTTCAGTTTCATCTGAGACGTTTGGCGCAGCGGTCGATACCTGGAAAGCATCCGGCCAAACGCTGTGAAAAAGTACGAACGAAGGCGTGAAACTCGAGCAAACAGGATTCAAGAATTAAAGATTTTTGCAAATAAATGTGTAGAGTGTGAAGCTCTGCGAACAGTGGATTTGCTTTATATAAATCGCGAGCCTGTGCTTTAAAGTGTTGTGTTTATTTTCGAAGAGGAACTCGACTGGGTCCTGTGGCCGTGAAGTTTTGCATTTGCCGTCGCTAATTGTGAGCCACGAATTGCAACTGACAGGCGGCAATCAGTGGCGAAAAGGAAATCGGAAAGGAAAAACTTTGTGCGTCCTGCCATCGCACTTCAGCCAAATCCCGGGAAAAGCCTCAAGCTGGGCGATTACCGCAAAATGACACGTGTCAGGCGCATTGTGGTGAGTCCTCCGCCTCCCCAGAAGCTTTATTTTCTCCCCATAACTCTCTTTAACTTTCCCGCTGGCTAATGCCGCAAGCAGCGGAATTGCCGCCTTTAAAATTAAACACTTTAAGGCGGAACACCGCACACACACACACACCCGCTAGCCACACTCACAGCCAGAAGCAGACACACATTTTTCACCGACCGAATTTTTGCGGCATGCCTTTTTTGCCCTTTGCCTGTTTTCCTCTCTACAAAATTGAATTTCACATTTTAACGCGTTTGCATGCCGCTTCTCGCTCCTCACTCTTCTCCCCCCCGCGCCGTGCTAATTCTATATTTATTTTCATTTTCCATTGAATTTGGGGCTCTTTGAACTCTGGCCATTCGTCAATGGCAAAATACCCTTTTGGCCGCAGGATGTTTTCGTTGGCCTTTTGGCCTAGTCACGTGGCGGCAAGGCTGCTCAGTTAGCAAATATTAAACGTGGGCTTTGAATATGGGTATAATCTGCTTAACCAATATGCCCAATCAATCGTATAGGGTATCCCCGGAGCCAGCGTCTTGGTCACCTTCTGTTTTTGGGCCAGGACGAAATTTTATTTTACGATTATTGCCGCACGAAGGATGAGAAGCATTCACGTGACATACACGTCCCAATGCCAATGTGTTTGTTTCCTTTTTTATGCGCTCACTGGCCCAAATTCGTGAGGTTACATTTAAGCACACACATAAACACGGAGACAAAAAACCTTAACCTTATCTGCCGGCCAAGTTGGCTGCCAAGACCAGATGCCCGTAGCCGGGCAGAAGTCGCGCATTAATTTCCGAGAGTCCTTATCTGAGCCTTCAAACTAAACCAACTGGCTTTTTTGGCCTCGGTAGGAGCACAGTCCAAAAACAAACAAAAAAAATGGGAAAAGGGAAAAGAATTTCTCACAAAAAAGGCAACCAGCAGGCGGAGTAGCAGGCAATGAAAAAAAATGTAAAGAATGCAAGTGCAGTTGATGGAACCTTTGTGGAATTTCCCTTTTTTCGCCGAATTTTTGTACCTCTTAGGCTTAATTTGGGCAACAGCTGCAGCAAGGCGCAAAGGTATGAAGAGCCAGCGGAAAATGTGGGCCCAATAAAAACTGGGGAAAACAAAGAACGACAAAAAGAAAGGAATAGAAACGGGATGGAAAAAATGTCAAAACAAGCTACTATAGCGATTTACGGGGCAAAGGAAAACACGTTGAGGACCAATGTCGCGCATACGCCACGTTGGACACGAATTTTGGGGCAAATATGTGTTCCGCGGCGAAGTTGATTGAACCTTGAACGGAAAAGTTTTCCCCCTCTGCCACGGTAGCTTTTCTAGGTTATCAGTTATCCGGTTAGGGCTTTTACTTGCATTTGAACTTTGGCTTTGGCATTGGCATTGGCTCCCCATAGAATTCAATGAAGTTGGCCAACACCACGGTTACAGTTTCCGATTGGGAAAAAATGAAAATTACATTTATTCGCCATTTATTTACACATTTTCAAGTTCAACAGATGAAAGTTTACATTTATAGAACTATGCATTGTGGTTATTTATTAAACTTTATAATTAGTTTTCATAAGAAAACTGGTTTAAATATAGTAACCCATACTAAAAGGATTATTTGTTATATTTAGCTGTTATTTATATAATATGTAAGATCAAGCTCATCTTTTTTACAGGTCTTATCTTAAAATTGTTTAAATATACTATGAACAAGAAAGAAAATTCACTTTGGGTAGCCGAAGTTTATATACCCTTTCAGATAGCAATTGAACTATAGGATTAAATAGGAAATCGATCGCAAGTCAATTTAAAATATTCGTATTTTTTCGTATCGTATCGTTCCACAAATGAAAGTTTAAAAAACTCACCCAAAAACTTACCCAAAAAATCATAAATCATTAGTTTAGAAAGCTTTTTTATATTAGTTTTTATAAGGCTTATAAATCTGCATACTGGATTTGCAAGTTGTAAAAAATTTTAATTTTTGCTACATTTTCACATTTTTTGGATGTAACCCCTTATAAAATTTATTAAAAAAAATTGTAAATTTTTTGTTTCTTGTTGACATGGCTAAATCGACCCAGCTTTTGATGCTGATCAAGAATATATATGATTTATAGGGTCGGCAATGACTCCTTCACTCCTTTACAAGCTTTCGGCATTCACGTCAAAGCTATAAAAATAGCTTACTCAAATAATGTAATTATTTCTTATATTTCTATTTTTTATCTGTCTTAAATTTCTAATTAAAATCTAAGAAACATTACCCTTTTATTAATCCACTTTAATTTCAAACAATATTTTTGCAAATTCATTAATTTCTCCTTTGCTGAAACTGGCAATACAGCATTATTTAGAAAAATAAAAGAAAACCACCGAGAAAATCGTTTGCCGCAATAGCTGCGCCGCTGGCTAATATTCGAATGGGAATTTGTCTTGGTTTCCGCCATTTTGGCCAACAACTTAATTTGGCCAACTTGCACCCAAGTTCAGCCATTAGAGATCATCAATCTGGCCCTCATTATTCAAAGCGCCACTCCCCCCTGGCAGCCGCTTGGCTCGCATTAACCTGTTGTCAGCCGTTCATGGCATGGCAAAGGCGGTGAATCCTGCTTTTGGCCTGGCCCACACACACACACACACAGTCACACAAATCAAATGTAAGAGGCACTTGTAAAATGTCCTGCTCATCCAGCTGGAGGGCGTGGCCCTTTGGCACAGCGCGTCACGTTTATCACAACAGGGCAATAAATTTCATTCGCCTTGTCCTTGTTGGCAACAACATTTTATGGTATCTTCATTTTCGACAGCTGCAAACAGTCGAATCCGAGAGATTGGGAATCCCTAACCGAATCCGGGAATCCGCATTCGAATCCGAATCCGTATCCTTTGCATAACATACTTGACGAACCCCCGTCAATGCACATTATTATCTGTAGGGGGAGAACAAACATTTTATTTTGTCATTTTGATTGATGGCCATAAGCCCGACAGTTCCTTGGCTTGAGTTTCGTGTTTGTTCGTCGTTTTAATTAAAGTGTGCGTGGGGGGAAAACTATGCTTTGGTAGGAACAAGTTTTCCGCCAAGGCCGCCGGCACGCACACACCCTTCAAAAATATTATGTTTTCTGAATCGGTGTGAAGCGGTCGCTGGCGGGCAAACGGTTTTTTTTTTTTTTTTCGTATTTTGTGTTTTGATTAAGGACGAGGTGAAGACTCCTGGCACACACACACAATCATTAGCACAGGATGCGAGTGTAGTTGATGGTTCTGCTGATGATGGATGACGGGGAATGCGGTTTCTGCGGCTTCGCCGGGCCGTTTCATCTCGAGATGAAATTCCATAATAAACGAAGGGATTAACTTGCTTTCTGCGGATTTAAAATTCCTGCTCGAGAAAATTCCTCAAAAGTTCGGTACCTATAAAAGCGATGCTTTTATGTGATTTTATATATATTTTCTGATTTCGTCTGGCGTAAAGCTCGGCAATTACCGGCTGGGCTGGGAAAAGCCCTCGGTCCTTTTGAATACCCAATTTGGGGCAATCTTGCCGCATTACGTATACGCACTGTCATCCCCAGCACTGAATTTTAATAGCCTAGATTATGTACCAGAAAAAAAACAACAGTGTATAAGTGAGTGGAAAAAAAGCCACCCCCGCTCTTCGTAAATCTGTGTGTGTGATTTCCATTAAAGTTATGGTCGCCAATGTCCGGTTATAAGAGCCAGCACAGACCATTAGGCAGGTGATGGGATCTGGACAGCCCTGGTCCTGCGTCTGGAATGCTTTCGCAGCTCCGCTGTTGCCGCTGTCGTTATAAAATTGAAGTGCTAAAGCCAGCGGGGTGTCAACACCGCAGCGACAGAAACAGAAACAGTATAAAATGGCTTGTTTGCGGAGAGAAAGGACGATGACACAGAGACCAGGGGCCCAAGGAGGCGGACAGACGTGGCAGCACAAAAGGCTGTCAGCGCGGAGGACCAAGGCGGCTGGCGACCACCAAAGCCGCTCGCTGGCAGGCCAAATTGCTTTTTGCCGTATGAAAACCCGGGGAAAACAGCAGCGAGACAACATCAACAACATCAACAGCAACACCAACCGGGGGCGGCAGGACATCAGCCATAAGACAGAAGCGTGGAGCAGCAGGTGGCGGGCCAGAGATGCCCCGGAGTCGTGATCGTGTCGGGATATTACGCGAAATCTCCACCACTTAAAGGTGGACAAAGGGTTTCTATTCAAAGGGATATAACAGATCTGTTCACTTTAAAGCTTTAGGCTTTTCACATAAGTTTTTATCTATCAGGACATGTGGAAATTTGTAACGGACTTGGCTATTAATAATTCAAATCGTGAAGCCTTTCAGGTCAATTTAAAGTCAAGCCATGACATCTGGGCAATGTCTAGCATATAATAATAATAAAGTTTTAAATTACCACAAATTGAGTGACATAAAACTTGTAATTTGATTGGCATTTAGTTATGCTTTATTTGAAAATACCTGCAAGGCCTTGCCAAAATTCCTGGAAATTCTTGGATTACAAGCTCAAACGTTTGGAATTTTCTAAGGCTTAGATACAAGACACTAAAAGCTATTAAACCAAGAATTTGCGGATAGAATTCGGTTGACTTTAATATTTAATATACGTTATTGAAGTCCACTTGTTACTTGCTAAAGCCTCAACAAGTTCATTGCCACAGCCTGACTTATCACGCGGCCAGCTCCCGGGCAAAATTAGAGACACAATGTATATATAAAAAAGAAATTGGCCTGGAACATAAAAAATATAATAATATTCTATATATATATTCCACATTGCCTATATACATTTCCTTTTTGTGGGCACGCACACTTCAGTGTTTGCACCGGGTATTTTAATTAAGCTAAACAAACGCACCGAAAACAATTATGTACAGTCGTCCTGGCACCTGGTAGGCGGCCCGAAATTGTGTGTGTGCGCCAGGATTCGACCTTTCCAGTGAGCGGATCCCAGAGCTTCACACTTCATTTCATTTCAATTTAAAGTTTTTTCTCTTCGTGTGCGTCCTTTGCCTATGCCTACAGACCCGATTTTTTATTCCTGGCTGCGGCTGCCAATTACGGCGGCAAGTTGCTTTATTATACGGGAGCAGAGGCACGGCACTCCGGTGCTCGATGCCCCGGAATGGCAGCCATTGCTCCGCGTTCCTCGCCATTCCACGTAATTGTCCCCCTCGACGGCATCGTCTTGGTGTTGCTTTATTAAACCTTAGCAGCGCAATCACCGAAATGGGCGCACTCACAGAGGCGCCTTCGCAGGGCCAAGACACACGTGCCGATATGGCCCATTGCCGGGAGACTCGCAACAGAAACACCTACGAGGCACGTGCAACATTTGTATTTAAATTTGAATGTCTCTGCTGCCAGAGCGCTTCACCTTGCACACCGACACAGATACGGGTGTGTGTAGTGTAGTATGTAGTAGGTGTGCTCCTAATGGGCCTCAGACAGGCGCGGAAATATACAGACAAAGATGTGTATATATACACTGAGGGCACCTCAGAAGAAGCAACAATTCTCGCCTTGAGCCAGGAAGCTGGCACAAGGTTGGCCTCAAAAGTTTCGAGACCAAAGGAAAGTGAAAGTAAGTAGTTCAAGACACACGACCTAATTGATGGATGGCTTGCTTGACATATAGAGAAGATGATCAAAGTGAGGTATTATTACAAAAATATATACATAAGTTAAGCACAGTAAAATTTAACCAAAAAGGGTATAAACCTTGTGCAAAACGAGACAGTAATAAATGAAATATCTTTGACAGTCTGTTAGGAAAATAAACTTGTGCAAACTTTTGAGTTTGAGCAATTAATTTGGCAAAATCATAAGTCTCTTGCCCACTGACAAAACATATTTATTCTAGGCAAATGATTCTAAAAAGTTTTCTCCGGCCAAGTGAAAACCTAATCAAAGTTTGGAGCAAGTTATACTCCGGACAAGATTTGAAGCCACCCGTTCGCATTACCCACCCACAACCCATCCACTTAGCCGCTCAATGCCATGTCCATTCAACCTTGCTGGCACTCGCCGCCCTTCCCCACCTGCCACCCGCCACCTGCCACCTGCCAGCTGCCAGCAGCAGGACTCCCCAATGATTCCTGGCATTACATTCTGGCCGAAATGCGTTCGCATCAAACTATATAACACGTTCATATTTCTTACGGTTCGTTACCCATTTAATATTAAAGCAAATTGCTGACTGAGTTGCTTTCGCCCGCCGTACAGAGCAAAAAAAAACCTGGCCTTTTCGGCCATCAAAGAGGTGTTATTTCTGAATCAAAACTTTTAGCCAAGTTCCATTTTGGGCACGCTCAAAGAGTCAACAATGTGTGTCTGTCGCTTAATATTGATTTTGTAATCCGACTCTAGGCCTTCATAGACTTTTGGTATGCGGTGGTCCTTTGTTCAAGGACGACACGTAAAGATCGATATTAATTCTCAATTTTTAAGTATTGAGAGAAAGAATTTTCTCTGCATGCAGGCAGGTAGTCTGTGACTTAGGCCGCCTTTTTGTATTTTCTTGCTTCCTGGCAACATTCCTCAGCCGTTACGGGCACTAAATGATATGCAAATAAAAACGTTACCCAAGTACGTGGAGGAGCCCAGGACCCAGGACCCCCATGTGTGTGCCCAGGCATTCAAAGGAGGCAAGAGAGTGCGAGTACTGAGTCAAGCAGTCAAAGGAAAGGCTATTTAAATTCAAATTTAAATGTCTGCGCTTCATTTAAGCGTTGAAAATTGTTCGGTTGCCTGGCATATGGCAAACTTTTTGTGCCTCTTGGCTTAATTAACATAATTATGACCAAAAAGCCAGCGGAATTTTCAAAAGTTCCCCTCAACGGCGAGGCTCTCTGGCATTTTTAGTTTTACCTGGTAGTAGGAAGAAAAAAAGGGGTGGCCAACACGATGCCCAGATTTGTTATCCTGGCATCCGCAGCTATTTATCTTGAGCGCCAACTCCCCCAAAGTATGCAGCATAAGTAGTGCACACGCATACAGAGACACCAGTCACCCACTCACACACACACACACACAGTGATGCACTCGGTGTTGAGTGCACTTTCCACTTTCACTTTGCGCTCGCTTGTTGACTGCTTCCCCTCCACTCACGTTGCCTTCCCTGCCTCCCTTGCACTTTCATTATTTGCGTTTAGCTCACGCAAGTCTCGCATTACACACACACACTCCCTCACCCACACACACTAACACACACACACACACCCCCATACACCCGGAGAGGGGCATGAGCACAAAGCCCTTTTCATTGTCATTTGCGCCTCAACGTATGCCATGCATTCTGTCGCTGACTCATGTCCATGCAGTAAAAATTCCATTCCAGCAAGAGTCTCATCTCTGGTAATACTCTTTAACCGGGTATTATAAATGTCTTATGACGCTGAGCTTTGGTTAAACATTAAAGGGGATGTGATTTCAAATCTTAGGAATTGGTTGAGTTATTCAAATTGACCTTTTTATTCCGATTTTCTTATTGAAATGGTTGTAAACCTTAAATATAAATATCAATAGGATATCAAAGCTTTCTTTCCATACAATTTAAAGTATATTAACAAGATCTTGAGTAGTATAGTAAAATATTTAGTCAACTATTTGATAAGTTCCATAGAATCAAGTAATTGTTAATGAAATTATTAATTTCTAAATTGCTAGAAACAAAACTAAACTCAAAGTTAGGTAGGAACTTCTTAAATTCAGTTCCTTAATACTTACTATTTGTTTATTATTTAATAGGTTTCAAAATACACAACATTTACATAAACTTAAGCTTGAGATAAAACGTAAACTAAACATTACTAGTACTTAACAAAGTGCATGTGTGCTTTTACTACATTTTTGTGTCCAAGATATTTGGACCATTGTTTATTCTTTTAGCCTGACAACATTTTGTGCTTACTAACTGGTCACCCACTGGCCTCCGATTTCTGCCCAACGCCCCCTCCCTGGTCGTCCCTCATTCCGAGACTTATGAAGCAAGTTTTTGCCATTTCATTTTTGTTTTTGTTATTTGTGTACTCGCATTTGACACTTGTTTTTGTTTGTTGGTTCCAAGAGGGGCAGCAAAACAATGGGTCCGAGGTTGGGGGAACATACAGTTTTTGTCATGTTTGTTGATTGTGAAAGTTGGTGAAGCGCTTTTTAACAGTTTTCGTGACACTTTTCGGTTCTGTGCCATGGCACATGTATATTTTATGCTTTGTTGCCGCTGGCCAGGCCCAGACAGGACGCCACTGACATGGCCGGGTGACCTTAATGCTGCAGTGACATGTTCGAGTGGAAGGCATCCGACATGCCCGTCAGCCGCCACTGTATCCCCGCTGCCATTGCAAATGTCTATAATGCAATTTTCCGGCCATTTTAAGCCAACTCGAAATGAAAACGGTGAATAATTTATAAGACACGAACAGCAGGAGTAGGGAAATGGAAAAAGAAAAATACCATTATCAATTATTTTATGACGGGGGCATGGAGAGTTATGGCTTGCATTGTGGTTCGATTGCGGTGCCACATTAAACCAGTTGCCGCTGCAGTCGCATTGCATGTGGCAAGGACATTGGCGAAAGTTTCCATGCCGCGCATTCCATTCGCTAAAGAGCCTTTCAAATCGTTGTTGTCGATTTCACCTCTGTGCCAATGCAATTCCATTGAATCGTTGAGCGTAATGAGTTTCTGTGGCCGTGCCTATTAAGTCGCAAATACAGGAATTTCGTTAAAAAATGTATTTATAGTTTGTAAACTAAAATAGAAAGTGCAAACCAATTGTTTGGGCTTTGAAAATTGCGATTTATAATACCATTCCTAACTTAACTGCTTATTTTTCACTCCTTTGTTATATAATATTGTTAATATTGCTTTTGAAACACTTGAATTCCGACATTTACGAGTATTGGCCATCATTACTCAATCGCTGGCCATTTATTTGACTCACCTTGTCCAGATTTCCGATATATATATGTGCTCGTACATATATCCTCGAGAGCAGCCAGAACAAATTACGCTCCATAAACATCAATCAGCAAGGCGTCTTCGTCCAATTGAAATTGAATTCGAAAATAGCCAACTAATGGCGTATTTTCAATTCGATTGAAAATTATATTTCCTATATATTTATACACACATCAATATATATGAGCGTGTGTTTAAGAGTAATATATTATCAGCTAGATGTGGCTGCAATTGAAAAGGCAATTTTACGCTTTAATAAGCATTGTTTATTCTTATGCTCAGTTTAATCTCTTTTTTGTGGCCTTTTCCCTTTACTAGATCGATGCCCTTAAAGCAAATTTACTCAGAAATTTTCAATTTAACTCAGTTACCAACAAAATATATATTTAAGTTGTTATACTTTGGCTTAACTTAGAATTTAATATTCAACTAAAACATGTAGAGTATTTGCAATCGTGTAGCATATTTCTCTTTGTTTTCGCTTTAAGTATTTTTCAATTATGCCATAAATAATTTGCCCGTGTATTTCAATTAATGGGCTTTTCCCCCTGTGTTTTCTTTGTAAATAACGTTATTTAATCGAGAGACCTTTATTGTTATTGTTTCACTATCACAGAGAGAATCGTGTATTTTATGCGAATTAAAGCTGCGAAGATTTTGTCCATGAAGCTGTGGCAGTCACCTCGAATCACCTTTGAAGCTGTCCATTCATCCAATGCCTCCGATACCTGTCAGTCTGTCAGAGGATGGAATCCATCTCGGGGCTGACCTCAGCTAAAATCGCTTCCATCGTGCTCACCTGGCTCACCTAGGCAGTCGAGCGACTGGGGATTTCCCTCCCCCCCTATTCCCCGCCAGAAGTCCATTTGCACTCTCACAATTGTGGGGCTTTGTTTGTTGGCTTAATGTAAAATATTGTGTATACGCCAGGTTGTACATTAAAAGCTTTGTGCCACAATAAGCAAAACATTTCCCTGTTATTTATAGTAATTTTTTCACCATTCGCCAACTTGTGTGGCAGCAGGCAGGGCTAATGTTATGGGATTTCTAATTTATTACCTGGGATCAGTGGAGTTAAATGATGGCGAAAAGATACAGAATATTTAACGATCACGCTGACGACAGATAGGTGGAATTCAATTGGATTAATTGGGGCCATTAAGTTGGTAAGAAATGATTTAAGTTTCAAATACATTCAATTATAAAGTAAGAGTTTCATTTGAATCACATTATTTAGATGTGTATTTATTTTTCCAAGCAGTCTTTCAGGTTTCCTTTGTATAAAGTCATTTCCCCAGAAATCCAGTACAGATTCCAACAGAATTATCAGTAATTTTGGCTTCTTTATTTATTTAAATATAGATTACTTCGAAAATAAATACGAATTTTAAACAAATCGTTTAGGTCTCTTTTTTAGTTGAAAATCTCTCATTAAAAAGAAAACGCATTCCTGAAAAATTCAAACAAAGCCAGACAAAGTTCATTCCGGGAATCTCTCGGCTGACCTTTCGTTCCAAAGTTTATCCTAGAGGGGTCATCGGCACTTAAATATTCGCTTACAAGCCGCAGCGAACACGCTCCCCGCATAAATTGGCTTTTGGTAAAATGCTTACATTATCCGAAATCGAACGATTGCACTTTGTTTATTGATCTGGATGGGCCTTTGCCTTTGACTTTGTCCCTTCCCGTCTATATTTGGGACTTCCAGACCATTGTCTCCAGCTTCCCGGTGAGCTGTTTCAGTATTTCGTGGCCTGTTTATTATTGCGAAATATTTTCATGCCGATTTTTACATTTAGGAGGCGGCCGTGTTTGTTTTGATAATTTGTTGGTAGATGTGCACGCTGGAAATTTGTTTTTCTCCTCGCGTAGCTTTTATGTAATTTTCTTTTTTCGTGGTCTTGACTTTTACAAGGTGAAAAATGTTCTTTGGAAATGTGGCCCATAAATTTGAACTGAAATTGCCTCAAAGAAGAAAAATCGGAATAAGGCGAACACGGAAAGCATGGACATGGACATGAACTTGTCTCTTATTCGCTGTCATTTGTCGTCGTCTTTATTTGTTTATTTACATTGCCCAACGACTTCTCTTCTAATTTGGCTTTTATGCCTCGCTTTACAATTCGGCCAACTTCTGTCGCTTCTGTCGCAGTTAACTAGTCTCGTTTCTGTGGGCCACTTTCGGCTGTCTTGGCCAAATTTATTCCAATTCCCCATTCCCTCTCTCCAATTGACGCTATTTCTGTCTGGGCAAACCATGTCGAACATTTTGTCCGCTTCGCTGCCTGCTTATGGCCTGTAAGCCGACGCGTCTTCGGCCCGGAGTCTGGTGGCCATAAAGTGTTGGCGCCATTCGACGGAAGTATCTGGAATCAACAGAGATGCCTACCAAATCAGTTGGAACATAACACATAATTCCATCGCTCCAGCGAAGATCTGAAAGTGGCTCTTAAAGCAGTCCATTTCCTGGCAGGTTGGTTATGAAGCCATTTTGGTGGAAGAGTGATTTTACGGTCGACGGATTATAGTTTTGAGTTGAGCATTTTCCTTTTCATCAAACTAGGAACAAGATTTATTGAGAGAAATAAATGTAGAATATATATGGAATATTAAAGTTATCAAAACTGTGGATTAATAACAAAACGCACGCAGCTCCTATTTCAAATTGATTTATGGAGGACAGCGGAAAACGAAATGATAAACAATATTTTTCGATTCGGTTTCCAATTCAGAAACAAAGTTTATATGTAAAAATCATCTAAAGCAACAAGAAAGATATTTTATATTTGAAAGTGATGTATTTAAATCAATAAAAAGCGGACAATAACAAGTAGATACTAATTTCAACGAAATTATTGTAATTTTGAATAGAATACGATAATTTCATACTCATTCCTAGACTTATCTTTGAGTTCCTTAAATCATATATCACATATTTCATCAGTTTTTTGACTGACTGACAGCCATACCATTAAATTTTTACAAAAAAATCAATTATTATTAAATTTTATCACTTTATTGTGCTTTAAGGAAGCTCTCAGGGCTCCTGTCGCATCACTGAAGACCAGACAGGTCCTTTAATCAGGACGCAAATCAAGTGCTGGTAGACATAGGCGGAAATCTAAATTTGGCACTTGGCATTTGGCATTGTTGCTCACGACGTGCGACGTGGGCTGCCCGAGGGGAGCTGGAAATCTCGTTGCCGTCAAGGCTGTCGGGCTCGATCCAAGTTCCAGCCCCCCACAGCCTCACAGCCCCTGTCCTGCCACAAGAGACAATTTATTTGGCTCTGCTTTAAGCCCGGCCTGGCTTGGTCGCCTTTGGCCAGAGGCATTTGTTATTTTTCTTAATTAAATCTTAATTTTTCTTGCTAGCGCGTGTGTGCGGACATCGGGCGCTTAAAATAAATGCAGGCCAGATGGAATGCCGCCGACCGCCGGGCTTAAAGCATGGATACAGGATACGTGGCATATCGGGCTTACTGCACAGCCTGCAACGTGCGACAATAATAAAATTGCATACCCGTTAAAGCCGCCTGTCTGGCCGAGGTTCCCACCGCAACCCTTGACCTCCGGCGTTACATTGAAACTCATTTAAGTAGAGCCCGGATGGGGGGCTGCGAATGCCACTAATTAAGCCTAATGGCGCATGAAACATGCATTAAAACTAATGTGCAAGCCTCGTCGCCGCCACCGTCAGCCAACGGGGCGGGGTGTTGAGATGGAGATGGCCTTGCCATTTGTGTCGCACTGAGGCAAGAGTTGGCCCTGTTGTTCGCCTCCCTTTAACGATGGCAGCCTAATTTTATGCTACGCAATATTTTGTTGTTGAAGTGGTGGTGAAAACAGGCGAGTCCCCCCGGTAATAGGTGGAGTGAAAGCTCCCCATTACGATAAATTACGGAATTAAGTCCTGCGAAACTAATTCCCCCTTCGATAATTTCGCAATGCATTTGCTGCTTCAAGAAGGCAAATAATGTGTACAGACATTTCCTGCTACGAAGAAGATTGCCACTTATCGTTGTTGAACTGTTGTTGAAGAACTAATTACACTGATTTATAGTGCAAAGTTGCACGAAACCAATTTCCTTATGCGACAATTGCCGAAAACTTTTATAAAGGATGTCAGTTGAAAAGTTCCTAGCCAGGTTCGAAGTGGGAAACAACTATTAAAAATTCTCCTGCTAAAATATTTATCAGAGTGAGCTAATATTAAGAATTTATTATGTATAGCTCGCCTGCAGTTAATGCAATAAACCTAACCCCAGTTCCCAAGTTGCACTTCGCAGAGGCACCTGATTAGGCTCCATTGGTAACTCCCCCCATCCCACAAAACATGATTTTCCCTGTCAAGGAGCAGTAAAGCAACCACTAATGAAACATTATGGCTGTCGTAACTCGGCCGACGAGCCAGACAGCTATGCCGCAAATCCACTAAAAACGTTTACGGCTTACGTGCAACATGGGCCGTGTGGTCCAAGCCATAAGTGGCACGTAGCAGACCCGTCAAAAGCCGCAAAAGTGTCCTCACAAATTGCAACACGCTGCAACACGTTTCCAGCAGCTGCAATTGATTTTTCCTGCCGCCATCCAACCTCCCAAATAGGCAACAGAATGTTACAAGCCGAGTTTTCCTTTAATATAATCAACAATTCTCATATTTTACGATTGTAGATTCGGCTGTGTGATGCTTCATTGAAGCAATAAATTTCGAAATTTTGCAAAAATGCCACGGGAGCAATGCGAAAAACACATGAAAATGATATATATGTATGTGTATGGCCATGCTGGCACTTTCTATGCATCCGTTGTGGCTGTGTGCGTAGCACTTTGCGGAACGGGCACTCGGCCTTCAACCGGAAGTGACTTACGCACGGCTGCATCAGGCCGGAAGTGGGGCTGCGAGCGAGATAGAGACAATAAAATGTTGGGGGGGGAAAATATTCCCTGCCCCTCCCCACCACACACGAATGAATGTCAACACGTTGATAACAAAATGCATGAAACAAACTTGCAGGGAAAGCATAAAAAAAACTTTTTTTCGTTCTCTCAAAACAGAAAGGAAAAATAGAAAATATGAGGAAGTGAATTTTCCACACACGTCCTCCCGTTGAAGGTTGCATAATAAATTTAATGCAAACTATTACACCATAAAATATTTACTGCAGCACATATTTCAAATGTTTTAAATGTTATGTTTGCCAAATATCAAATATCAAAAAAAGTGCAATAAACTTGATTAATAATACAAAAAATACACGTAGCGCATAATACTTTAAACCGCAAAAATATTTGTATTTTTATTTTATTTCTACCAAAGCAAAACTTATGTTGTTCTAAAAGCTAAATGGAAATGGAATTTTAAACCAATTTCTCTTATTTACCTATGGTATTTCATGCTGTGTCAGTATATATTTATAAAGATTCAATTTAAACTATGAGGACCATAAAATATTTGAAATGCCGAAACTATTTCCGAAAAGTTATCTATAACAAGTCCATTGAAATAAATAGAATTTCGATTTTAGCCAATAATAACGTTTGCTTCGATTGCGGCGAAATTTAAACGGAATTCGAACTATTTTCTGAAAAGTAAAAGCCGGAACGGTCCAATTATTTATAAGCCACTCTTTTTTACCATGCTACCATAGGGTTTTGGCCTTAATGGACGCACACATGGTCGTCAGATGATACTCGTTAGTCACCGCCCCGTGCCCCACTCTGCCGCACCGCAAATATGCAATGCGTTTTGCTTTATTTTGCTGTAAGGAATTTTTCAATGCTACATTGTTCGGTGAAAAAATGAAAATCATTTTTATGAAAACAATAAAATCTGCGCTTGGCTGCGCAAGCATGCCAAAAAAAAAAGAAGAAAAACAGAACAAAATACCACCGACCAGAACAAAACAGAAAAACTTCTCCAAACAATTTGGCTACGTAAGAATTAATGAAATTTATGTTGGCCGCTGGTCGGTGGCCATATCAAACATTTCCATTGTTCCCAGAAGTGACGTTTAGGGCGAGGATCCTGTTTCCTAGAGCATATACTTTTTAATTTATAGTTGCGTCCGTCGCTTTAGGTGAAAGCCAAGCAAAGACCCCACAAAAACCCCACAATGGCCGAAAGTTTATGCATTGTAATGCGCTCCCAGGCAGAGTGCACAGTGAATGCTCCCTAAAGATGACTCAGGCGAATGATAAACACCCTCCCCGCCCACTCCTCCCCCTCGTCCCTGGGGGCTATTGTAGATTATTTGTGTGTCATTGGCTATTTAAGCCAAAGCTTCTCTGAGGGGCCAGAAACAAGTTGCAGGGTTGTGCAAAAGGAAGCAGCAAGTGCACGGTTGTGGAAAGTGTTTTGTGGTCTTATTTGGGTGTCATTTGTCTTCCTCAGGGCATGGGGCTATAAAGCTGACATTTAGGGTAATTATGGTATATATATATATATATAGAAAATTGCTTTGTTAGACTTTGGATTATGGGGATAACATGAGCTTGATTCCCTTGGGAATCTACAAGTTGTTGAGTCACTGTTGGGAAAGCCGGTCAGGACAATCTGAAAGAAAATGGCTATTGAATGTCATTTAAGTTCGACTTTTAATAAGTATTTCTTCGATAAATATGGTATCGATATATAACGGAAGCTATTTTGTATCAATCAATGTTACGGTAAGGTGAGATGAATCGATTTTCTATTTGATATATCGAACCAATTTCCAAATCCAAGGTTGCCTGGGATTGTTTTTTAGTATATGGATTATATAGATATTTTTCGATGTTTAAAAATTCGATACATTATATTTAACGATATTATTCTCTCGATAAAGTATATCCTATTTGATCTCCTTTACTAAAATGATACTTATTTTGTAATTACAATTTGAATACATAAAAATATATGATCTTATTAATTCTTGTCTTGAAAAATTTTTATATTTAATACTCCATAATTATTATTTTTGAAGTTTATTCTTCCCAAAACTTTAATATAAATTTCCCATTAAATATAATCATCTCTAATTGTTCTTGAACTTGCAATGAATCTCGAAAAATTTAAATTTCTTCATTCATTTTTCTACCCCTTTTAACTCCTCTAACTATTTAGCTTAATAAGTCTTCTCTACTCCCATTTTTCACTCTATTAAATTATTACTGCGATGAATCAATGAACCGTGCCTTAATCCAACTATCCAACCGTCTGTGAATTTTTATCCGTATGCCCCTTAGCCATCGTTTACTGTGCATGCATTTTGCATAATAAGCTGCTTAGAAGTCGCACCAAGAAAAAGGCGAGTGGGGCCAAGAAAAACTTGCCATAACTTAAATTGAAAATGTAATGCTATTAACACTCTCCACTCAGCCGCCATGCCGTGCATTCGCCCGCCCCCAGACCTAGATTTGCATATTACAACACAGCCATGTTTAAAGTGTTAAGTCCGTACCCCTTCCCCTCTCTCTCTCTCACACTCTCTCTCACTCTGTGGCATGCAACATTCTGCATAATAAACAGATTAGTTTTTTAGGACTCACCTGCATGTCGCACACAACCACACACAGCTGCAGGAGCGAGTGTACAAAGGCGCTGCCATGTTGCCAGTGCATGTAATTAGAAGGCTGCATTGCCTGCTTTTGGGCAGTGGCCTTTGTTTATGCAAATATTTAAACACTAGACTACTTAACCCACATACAAATGCCAGCGAGTCCCAACACAAAGCGTAGAGACAAAGAAACAGTAGCAAACATGTGTCTTGTTGCATAAGGACACCCACACACACACACTCTTGTGAGCACTAACAAGGCTAAAAGCACAACACATGAAATTGGCACTAACAACAGCTCACAACACAGACACAAACACACACGCAAAGATGATGCACAGCAACTAACTAGCGATGGACAAGAGGAGTGAGGAGGGAAAATGTTTAAGCAAAAAACTGCATTTTAAAATATTGTGTGTGTTCTCTCTTCCCCTTTCCACACCACACCAACACCACTCCATTCCAATTTAGCGCTTGGCCTAAAAGTATGCAGCATCATTAGTGTCAGAGCGAAGGACTCGCCAAAACTACACTATCAAGGGGGAAACAAAGGAAAAACCTGAGGAAAACCCAGGCTGCGCCCGGCAAAAATTGAAAATGTATGCTCATTAGTAATGGCAGATGCGACGAGCGGCAAAAACTAACTGAAAAGCGCATTGCAAGGACCGAACCGAGAGCGACAAGTTCCTAAGTCAAACGCCATTCATAATTAGCAGCAACAACAGATGGGTACAAGGACGCCGGGGACATCTGGCACAAGTCAAGGACGAGCTGTAAAATAATTCGCAAAAGCATGGCCCCCGGAAGCAACTCCAGTTATCTCGAGCCCCACCACAAGACGCCCGAGTCCTCCTCAGCGAGCTGATTTCGATAACTCGACAAATTAGCAGAGCGCGCTAAATTATCGCCGGGGAAATTGATAGATTCGATTAGCAATATAAAAAGCGCGGAGCCAGCGAGGACGGAGACAGCAGCCGGCGGCTCCTTTAATTTGTCACAACCACCAAAAGCAGCAGCCATCCCATCGGACTTCCGCCAAATCCATCGCTTTAAGCCAACAAACATCGAGTCATGCCTGAGCAGGATAATTACGATGATGAGGTAATTTCTTTTGTTATACTTTGCGCACAAAGCCAACCACCTCGAAAGTAAAATAAAGCACAGAACGGGGACCCCTCAAAAAAAAAAAAAGAGAATATATTTTCTGCCCAAATATAATTAGGCATAATTAATTTTAAAAACAAATATTGCACGGAACGTGTGTGCGCCGAGTTCCGGTTCCTTCTTCGGGGCATTTTGCCAGGATTAGTCAAGCATTTTTTGTTTTCAAAATTGAAGGCAACCCGAACTTGGGCGTTGGGATTAAAATTTTAAATTGCCTAATGACTGGGAAAATTGAAAAGCGCCCGAAGAATACATTAGGAAAAGCTGGAATATCAAAATGGGCTAGCTGACGCAGGCAGTGAGGGTTATTGTTCTTTAACATCATTAACTTGTAATGCAAAAAATATGGTTATTCCTGTTATTTAAGCTTGATAGCTTAAAAATCTTGAAAACTTAATCTTTATGGTATTGTTTTTGTTCAATTAGCAACAGCTTTTATTTGCGTGATTTATAAAAGGAATTAATTTTTATACACAACTGTTAAGGGTTTTATTTCTATTAAAATAGATAGATGTGGCTATTTAACTATTTAAATTAATAATTAATGCAGGAAAAGAAAAGTAAGTCTTGTTTAAGACATATTTGTTAAAAGGTGCTAATGGTTTCAAGCTTATTTCTGTTTAGTGTGTCAGATTAATTTAGTTTCGTAAATCATGCGAATTAGGTTGCGAAACAGGAAATAAAGTTAGAGTATAGCCGCTGGGTGACACTCGGGGGAAATCCCCAATCTCTTTCGCCATCTCGGACTTATTATTAGCTCCACTTGGCCAACGAGCTGACTTGGCTCTTACATCGCCACTTCAGCTGCGACTCACTCTGATTTCAACTTTGAGAAGTACCTTGAGGAGGCGGAAAAGTTCACTCGACGACTGAGCCAGGCAGGCAGGCAACTTGAGGCATCGTCCTTCGTCCTTCGCTCCACGTATTTCCCTCCTTCTTCCCGCCAATGGTCTGTGCTGGTCAGCTTTTCCCGCTTCGCTGCATCCTTGGCGGCGCCATGGAATCAGCTTTGCGGCCACGATGCTAATTGAAATAAATTCCGCATGCTCTCCCCAACAAAAAGCGCTGACAGCCAGCGACTACAATTGTAAAATTGAATTAGCCATGGCGACTCCGTATGTGATTTGCATACTAAGTTGTCTGGCAGCGTGAAGGAGGATTTCGCAGGACGAGCTGCTCGCGTGGGAGTGCCAAACGCTTGGGCAAGATAAACAGCCGTCAAAACGGCAATCAGCCGTTCGAGCGGAAATCAATTAGCCGGCATTTTCCCTTCGATTTCCACCAGCTCCCTGCTAGCCACCGACTGGATCGCTGGCCACGTTAAAGTGTTGTCCATCAGTTACTAGTGCAATCGAGTTTAGCAGTGCTTCCAATCTATTTTAACTGTTGTGATAGCGCTAATGATGGCTGACAGGTGTTATTGTGCGCGACAGGCACACAGGGGTTAAAGCAACATGTACTGGCTGTATATGTTTGTTAACTGTCTAGGACACATTGCAGTTTAGAGTATTATTTTATGGATTTTCATAGCAGGAGGTCAACACTGCCGCATTAAATAGATTATATTTTTAGAAAGAAAAGTCAATGAAGTATAAAATTCACTTTACTTTAAACTAAATAACCCTAAACTACATTAAATCAGTAAACTAAATAATTAAGCTCCTCAAAAAGAGCCCTTCGGACTACCTTAAAGACTCTTAGCCAGGATAGCTGCAACTTTGTGCCAAGCCAACAAAGTTTGTGAGCATTCTAAGGTATTTACTCAACCATTAAGTCATAAAAACCGAAACTTTCCAGGGATTTCTTGCAAAATAATCGCTGCTGAACAATCCAGCCAAAGTCAGACGCTGCACATCGCGTTCAATTGTGTCAGCGATGGCATATTACATTTTATTTTGACAAATTCAGGTGACTTAACGACCGCCGGCAGCCGCCACACCTGCAGGAGCAGGAGCAGGAGCAGGACGATCAAGGACAAGAGCAGGAGCTGAAGTTAGAGGGGGTTACAGACAGGGGACAGAAAAATAAGCAATCATGGCCGTGTAATGGAAGCTCAAGTGTGTGTTGACATAGAGGCAGCCCCGCACACACCTCACCACAGAGGTACAAGTACACACATATACACACACACGTGACAGTTATAGCAAATGCTGTGCCGTTATGGCCTTGAGCTAAACTGCTGTTGACAACGGCACCCCCCAATGCCAAGGGGACAGGTAAGGGTAAGGTAAGGTAAGGGGGGAGGCAGGCACACTCACAGGTAGACAATGGGGCTGCCTGCCGGAAAGCCAGCGACAGACAACCGCACACGGCAGAATCTATTGCAGCTAGCGAGCAAGGATGCATTACACAGAGAGAAAGATCTTAAGGATTTATTAGAATTAATTGACTTTGATAAGGTTTTTCAATGATAATTTTTGAATAGAAATTACAGTGATTACGAAAATCTACTTCAAAAGAAATGCTATTAAACAAATCTTTGACTTTTTTTGGTAGAAATATTAACTAAAAACTTGGCATAAATATATCTATAAATAATAAAACTAACAATAAATCATATACCTGTTTTCTGTCTGTCAGTCTATTATATTTTTCATGTTTCAAAACTGTCATAGGCTTCATAGGATTCGTTCCTATTCTCTTGCCTCTAAAATTGTTTCAAAACTCATTTCAACAATATAAATTAAGTTGATTTAAATCAAACTCAATGTAGGTCCTAGATTCTCGCTGTGTGTGTATGTTGCATCCTTCTCGCAATCGCAATCGTTTTGCGAACGACCGACTGAAAGACTGTTTATGGATTTCGTGTTTGACAGGAAGGCAGCAGGCCATAAAGATTGCCTACTAATGTCACCCGCCCAACCGGAGAGGAGCAATATTGCCCCAGACGAAAGGTGTTGCCCCAGTGCTGTACACCCAAGGTTTCCAATATTCACAAAAAAAAAAAGTGTACACCAAAACGTACCCACCGGTAAATGCAATAAGTCAGCTTTCATTGGCTCAGAAGTTTTCCTTGCCCTGACTTTGAGTGAAAAGCAAACATGGCTAGGAGAAGATCAAGGAAATGTAGTTCTTTAGCAGCTGCCTTTTCCAAAGGTCAGTTGAAATATACAAATGTACTGAGTAAAGTATAAGTACTCTATATTTTAAAACATTAAATGTCTTATAATAACAGTTGAAGAACTATTAATATATAAACTAATAGTGTGAGCTCCTGAAGACACAAATGAAACTAGATAAATACTGGAGTCATTTTCATGAACTTATGTAAATTTTCCTTTTAACATTTGAGTTCTTCCCCCTGCCATGCTGCAATGAACATCTTTTCCACATTAAGCCAGAAGGACCCTTGCGTTATTTTCGGTTTAATCTCAAGAAGAAATTTTCGCAAAACCAAATTTGAAGACCGGGCTCATAGATGACCTTCTTTTTGTGTGTGCCAAGCAGCTGTCTTTTAATGCGATTAACTGGGCCATCTCCATCGCAGCAGAGCCAACTGGCAAGTTAATTGAAAACGACACTTTCACTGCCAGCGGGGCTTAGAGTCCGTTCCCTTTCCCATTCCCGTCCCCCCTTTACTACGACAAATACTATGACTGGCATCTATTTTTAATACGCTTAAGAGTATGCAGGAAAGAATTTTAACGCTCAGAGCTTAATAACTATGACAACTTATGCAAATAACCGGCAGCGCCCCACCGCTTAACCCCTTGCAGCCGGCTCTTTCAACTTTCTGCACTCGAGAAGCGGCCAAAGTTTACCCAGCTCAGCTCGACGAGCTCAACCGCAAAAGGCAGCTAATGCTCTTCCAGGGACTGGGACTGGGGTGTAGTAGGTGTATGTGGGTGCCATGTGCCATGGGTTTTCCATCCGCATTATCTCTGGCCCCTGGCCAGCTCAGTGGAGGCGAGAGTGAAAGCTGTAGTGAGATTGAAAGTGTGGTAGGGACTTAATTTGGTTATTCCGAACTTGGTCGGGGTGAAATTTCCAGGCAACATCTATCAGACTTAAACCGAGACTCTGAGCAATGCCTGAAAAAGAGTTCGCTGGCATTTTCACCTGGCTTTTGCAGTGGCTTAAATCTCAGGTAAGCGAGAATTTAATAAAGTCCGATTGTATGTGTATTTCCCTGCGGAGCTGCTTCCTGTTTGCCAGCACAATGAAAATGGAATGATAACAATGTTGATCCAAAGTCCCTCGATAATCAAAAGTCAGCAGAAATAAAGAGCAAACAATAATATGGGGAAATCCAGCAAGCAAACATCATTAAGCGGTGGGAAAAGCGGTTTCCCATTCTATCAATCTTTCAGCTCTTTCACGTTTTTTGTTTCCGCCTGCACTTAAATCGCTATCCATTTCCATTACGATTTCCTCTCGTGCATTTCACATTTCCACTTGTCGAGTGGCGCATTGCGTGCAATTTTGGTTACAATATTTCTCCATTCGGGCCAGGAATGGCCCATTAAACGAATGGCCTTCGGTTTTGTTTATGGAAGCCCGGGGAAACCAAAATCTCTGGAAAACGAGAAAAAACCTTGATTGCAGTCCGGAAACCTGACTTATTTATGGTCCTCTCAGTTATTGATTTTATAATTGTCCTTAAATTTAATTCAAAACGTTTAAAGCTGCAAGAATACGGCCAAGAATATCTTAGCAATTTTTAAATTATGGGCTTTCAGCCTTGTTAAATTTACTGCTTTCTATGCATTATTTATTGGCCTAAAACAATCAATTCAAGCAAGTAAACAGGACATCTCTTAAGTGTATGTTTAAGCCGATTTCTAAGCTAGCCTTTAAATTGAAGCGTTATATATATGTGCCAGCCAAATTTGTTGCCAAAAATACTCGTAGTAGAGCCGCATTTAAAGCCGACTAATTTCTTCCGGCTCAGTCTAGGCCTGTAAAATATTTTCGACCTCTGGCAGGCTCTGCCTAATAGCTGGGCATTAAAAATTTATTGAAATTAATAGCAGACGCTACTCATGTGCTCTGTTCATTTGAGTATCCTTCGCATTCCTCCATTAACCAAAGACGTCAGAAGTAAACCCATCGAGCTAAGGGCGGCCTCTGCCGAAATTGATGACTGTCATTATTTTTAATTCCTTTAGCGTTAACAGCAACTCATCAAGTTGAGTGTTTAAATTTCATTTATGCTCGTATTTTTGCATATTTACTCTCGAGCATCTTGTGTGTGAGTTCAACATATTTACAATCAAGTTGAGTGTTCTTACGCAAGTGTCCTGGAGGACTCTATGTCTTGACCTGCCGACGCTAAATAAATTCAATTCAATTAAGACAAATGAAGTATACGCCGCGTGTGCCCGCCAGGGATCCCCATTATGATTATGATGGCTTTCACGAAAATATTTTCATGCAGCCAAGCGGCGAACTGAAAGTTACCCCAAAGTTCTCCTGGCTCGGGGTCTCCTCTATTGTTGTTTGATAGTTTGGTTTACGCAGTTTTCACGTTATTTGCCGCACAACTCCGCGGCAAGTAATAAATACTGCTGCTGAAATAAGAGCAAATACATGCAGGGTGGGAGCGGAGTCCTTATAAATAAACATGCTGGCGAAGGATGCGTGTGTGTGCCCCGGGAACACGTGTTCCCTCGCAATTTGTCCCCATTTGTATGTGAGCCGTGTTATTAATTAAGAATCGCGCTTCACCAACGTGCACTAATGGCCAAAAGGGAAGCTCTGCGGGTTGAGCATATTTATGCGATTTTAATTGAGCGATTTCCCCCCTTTCCCTGTTTGCCAACCGTAATGGCAAGCAATGTTGGGGAAAATCGATTAGTTTTTGGTATTTGTCTTGTGCTCTTTAAGGGTTGGGGGGTCCGGAAGGAATTTCTGCATTTTCTTTTGTGAATTAAAATATGGAATAGAGCTTTTATTGAATTTATTGATGGAGAATGTACACAATAAATAAGATTATATGTAATAAATAATGAATATAAATATAAAATTTATATGGAAAATAATGAAAGAACGAATTTATATGAAAAAGAAAATGTTCTTCACTGTTTACTAATGACAATAAATTATAATACTTGCCTGGGATTCATTATTATATATAAATATATAGATATTTTAAAGCAAATTTAATATTTGCAGCTGGACCGTAAGTTATTATTTTCTCCATTAGTAAATATTCCTAATATATTATTATATAAATAGGTATCATGTTTTTTTAGGTTGTCAAAAATTTAAAGAACAACCGGAAGTTATTCAATGGCACATCTTCCTAAATTATGATAAAAATATGTAACAATGTCCCCGCAAATTAATTTAATAAGCCGCAAGCATTCCGGCACGCAACTCTTGATTAATACATTGCCATTTTTCTATTATCTGGCAGAAGAGTCCCGTTTTATGAGTCCTTAATTAATTATACGGCTAAGCTAAGCATTGTGTGTGCTGTGTGTGTGTGTGTGTGACATGATGGACTGACTAGGACATAAGCTCCAGTCCCTCGTAAAAATCGGTATCAACTTGTGCGGGCTGCGTGAGTTTAGTTTTTGTGTCGTGTTTAATTTGGGGCCTCCGCTTCTGTTTTCCTTTTGTTTTTCGCTCGGCTACATTAAATATGCATTAAGCCTTGATTTCCAAAGGGGCGGGAAGAGGTCCTTCTTCCTTCCTCGTATGCATAGAGTGTGCGTGTGTGTGTGTGTGGGTAGACATAAATTAGTAAGAGCAACGCTTATGAGGTTCAATGGCCGGGACACACACAGGGAAAGCAATAACTGAATCATCAGTTTACTAATTGCATCTTGGCCGGCCGAGCAATTATTGGCCAGTTTATTATGGCCAGTCTTCATAACTCCGGGCCTAATGAGCCGCACGTGCGCCTTATGCGCTGCATTTGCATTCCATCATTTCTCAATTAATTTTCCTAATGTCGCCCTGTTCCCTCTGATTACTTTTCTTCTCATTACGCACAGTTGGTCTCCAGCAATCCGAACCAGCGGAACTGGCGGGGGATCCTCATCGCGCTCCTGGTCATCATCATCGTCCTGGCCCTGATTGTCACATCGGTGGTGAGTCCTAGATAATAATAGATAATAACATTCAGCATGAAATTTGTTGGTCCTTGTCCATTGCGGTGTAATCAGGGTACCCGATGGCCGAAATCGGAGCCACAAATAAATCTATTTGCAATTAAATAGGAATCCAAAGAAAGCACCTATCTAGGAATACCGAAATGTGTTCCACAAAATGCACAATGCAATTGCAATTAATTCAGCAGCCAGAAAACCCGAAAACAATAATCCAAATACTGTCAAAACAAAAGCACATTTCCCCCATACACAAACACCGAAAATCCTATGTAAATACAAGTTGAAAATAACACAATTTCAGCAAAGTCAAGGGATTTGAATACCCTTTATTAAATATACTTACTTACAAGGAGTGTTTTTTCATATAAAAATATAAATAAAGTCTTTACTTAATATCTTAATATATAAACATTTAAAGTCAAATTGATACAAACAAATATTTAAAATATTTTAAACCCATTTGTAAGGGTATCTGCATCTGACATGCATTTCCAGTCACTGTAATAGTACGCACCGCAATGCGAATTTCATTGGCCCGCAAACCTGACATGTTTTGAAATACGTAAAATGTTTTTCTATTCGAAATCACCACAGAAACAAAAACAAATCCAAAGCGCGTAATTGGATGGTGAAAGTTTCCTTTTTTAATTGGCCAAACTGTGTGTAGTTTTTAGCCCACTTCAGGGGGCCCGTCCCGTAAATATTTTCTCAACAATTTGTGCCGCAGAAAAAAGCAAAAAGGAAACTCAAACTTCCATTAATATTTATGTGTATATATGTCTTTACCTACCCTTACCTACATACGTATATAATAAGAGAAAAAGAAAAACAAGAAAATGTGATAAATTTTTGTGTAAATACGTTACGCTCATTTTTGTCTTTTGTCTGTTTGTTTACTTCTTTTGCGAATTTGTGGCTGCCTGATAAATTTAACCCCACACCACCGACCATTTTCCTTTCCATTCGTTATTGCTGTTGGTGTTTTGTGTGTGTTGTTCACGTGTGCCTGCCTGCCTGTCTGTCTGTGTGAGTGTGCAGAAGACAACATATAAAATTTCTAAATTTATCAAAAAAGGTGCTGCTCACGCCGCCCGATGAGGGACCGCGGGTCAAGGGTCAGCGCATCAAGCTGCAGGACATCGTCGATGGCCTCTTCACGCCGCAGCACGCCAACGGCAGTTGGATCGATGGTGAGTCCTTCGTCCTTCGTCCTCCGTTCCTCTATGCTTCATGCTCCACGAGTGACATTCTGCCGGGCAAATCGCTTTTAATTTCCGCCCTGTTTTTTGTCGTGTTACCCGCTCTCTGAATCCATCTCATCTTTTTGCAGGCGAGGAGTTCCTCTACCAGGACCATTTGGGCCGCATCTGTCTGCTGAATGCAGCCAATCGCTCGGAACGTGTCCTCATGTCCAATGTGACATTTGTAAGTACATTTCGTCCGCCATTCGGGCCCGCTTTTCCCTCTGGCCAGCCATCGCTCCCGCCGTTTGTTTGCTTATTGCTTATCTCTCTGAGCGGAATAAATATTTGCCCCATCTTATTTACGAGCTGGGAAGTTGTCGGGAGTCCTAGATATAGTCGCACGGGCTAGGTGCACTGGGGGAAAAGTTCATTTACAAAAAGCTATTCGTCTTACTAGCTTATATGTAAAAAAAAAGGCACAGACAAGCTAAATAAAAACTTTGAATAGGAATATATACAGATTAGGGATGTTACAAAATTGTAGCAATATTTTATGCCACAAGTAGGTCCAGTATTATGTCCTGTATTAGTATTTCAAACTTCGATAAATCAAACTAGACAATGCCTTCAATAAAAACACATTCATTGATATCCATCTATAATATAGATAACTTATATGTTCATAAATAATAAAGAAACTACTTTAGTTCCCTAGAAAAGTTTAGTAATACAATTATAATTGTTAGCTTTCAGATTTAAAATATATTTACCTTAACATTCAATTTAAGAATATATGTAGTTACTGGTTGATTCTTAGACTTCGCCGACAGTTTAAATAGACTTCTCAGGGTTATACATTTTTTTCCCCAAGTGTTGTGCGATTGGTAGAGGTGGGTGTGCCGCAAGGCAGATATCTCAAGTGTACACACTCGACTTGGCAATGTTAACTGATATTATGGTGCGCAGAAAAGTAGGCGAAACAAATGGGCCAAGTTATCGTTAACTGAGTGCGGGCGAGAAGGACTTTTGCCCCAATCCAGCGATAGCGATAAAAGGCAAAAAGATTTTTATGTCAATGACGGGGGTAAGCACACACACATATGTATATGTGTGTGTACAGGCCGGGGGTGGGTGCGGCACTCTCTAATGAATAATGCGCGGGCTGAAATTGAAAAACAAACAAATAAAGAAATGCGAAGGAAAGGCAGGGGAGCAAAGGAAGGCTTTCCTTTGGCAAGTTGAAAACTTGGCTGGCGAAATTTCGAGTGCCTCGGGGGAGCCAAACTATGCAGAGAGCAACAAGTGCACAGCCACTGCAAGTCAACAGTTGCCAGCTGAGTGGGAAATAATTAATGTGCAGCCAAATCCAAGGCGGCACGAGTGAGCAGTCAAAAGTGCGCAGTGGCAATGCATATTCATGCCCAGTTAAGGATCTGGTGTAAAGTTATTTCTTACACAAACTCAAACAAGAAATGAGCAATGAATAGCTAAATGCTAAGCTGGGCTCGGCTCGATTGAGTTGCCCCGGGCGGGAATCATTTGCAGAGCACTTTCCCGACTTTCCCCGGCAACTCTTTGGCAACAAATTCCGCATTCAGGCCCCCATAAACAATGCCGCAAATTTCGAACATTTCCCGCCGTGCCACCAGCAAAACTTCCGCAATTTTGCGTGCGAATCAGAGGAGACCATTAAAATTTTAATTAAAATTGCGTATACGCAACGTGTTCGCATTGTAACAGCCGCCCTGCTGCTGGCGGCCCAACATCTCATCAGCTTTCCGCGCAATTTGCAGGCAGCATTTAATACCATTTAATCCCAATCCCGCATCCGCAGAAAACCCTGGCCCCCTTCACCTTCACCATATCGGCGGACAAGCGCTATCTGCTCCTGGCCCAGAATGTTGTGAAGCTGTTCCGTCACTCCTACCTGGCCCAGTACACGCTCTACGACATCCAGACCAGGTGAGTTCGAAGTGAGCCTCGCTTTGCCCGTACTCAATGCATGCCTTACCCCTAATCCTGCCCTGCAGCGAGAGCATCAAGTTGCGGCACAGTCCGCACCAGGATGAGTGGCCGTATCTCCACTTTGCGCGGTTCACACCCGCCGGAAACGCGCTGGTCTGGGTGCAGGGCTATGACATATATTACCGGACGGAGGTGCGCAGTCCAACGGTGCATCGGATTACCCATGATGCGGTGCCCGGAGTGGTGTACAATGGCATACCGGATTGGCTGTATGAAGGTGAGAAGGTTAAGGATTAAAAATCACATTTTTTTCTTATAACTAAAGTGTTGAATACTAAAACATTTATATGTAAATGCTGTTTTTTCATTTACAAGTTCAAGTACACCTAGTCGTATACGTGATTTTGTAGTTAGAAAATCACGTATACGACTAGGTGTCCTTGTATTGTATTTGCTTTTGAATATTGATATTGATTTATACATATATACATTATACATCGCAAATTTATATATATATATGTACTTTTAAACTTAAATTACTTACTCATTTAAACTCTGTAGTAAAATTTCCAAATAGCTCTTAAATATCACAGTTCATTTATGTTTCAGTAACATTATTCATGGAATGGTTTTGCATATTTTAATATTATTATTCTGAGATACACACTATTTTCCTTTCTTTTCTTTCCTTCACACCATTGTGTAGTCATTTGTAAAGTGAAAACTCGCTACACCAGCTCACCATTCAACATTTAATTTAATCCTAACGATATTATACTCAACTACCACTTATTGCCATTTTCCGTTCGGTTTCGCATTCCGCAGAGGAAATTCTCCATGCAAATAATGCGATTTGGATGTCGGACAACGGCCAACTGATGCTGTATGCCACCTTCAACGATACGCACGTCCAGGAGCAGCACTTTGCCTGGTACGGCACGACTGGCTCGTCCGGCGGAGCGGCTGCAGCTGCAGCGGCAGCGGGAGCAGGAGGAGGAGCTGGAACGGGTGGAAGTGGCGGCTCGGCGGGCAGCAGTAATCCGCATGCCAACCTGTACCCGGAAATCAGGTCCTTACGGTAAGTCGTGACCCCATTAGGGGCGAGACTTGGGCTATATCGCTTTTCGATTATGTGTTAATGATGCCTCATCTCTCTCGTGGCCGTCGTTAGTTCTAATGGGATCCTAGCGTCACGCTTAAAATTCATGAGGTGACAGTGGGGTAACCTTTCAGGCAGTGGATTCAACCTTTTCCGGTGCCAAAATCCCATCTCGGGGTTTGCTGACAGACTGGGCAGGGGCATGGAAATTAGTTACCGGGCAGCATAAGACAAAACAACATTTTCGGTTCACCCTAGCAGGCTGAAAGGAGTGTGGGCTCCATACAGGTTGATCCCCTGTCAATTGGGTTTGATAAATTGCTGAAGGAGGCGTCCGGAAAAGGCCCAAGTCTGAGCTAAGACTTGACAGAGTTGGGTTTTTGCTCCAAAGTCGACAAATAAGGATTGGAGGCAAAGGTGAATTAAGGTTTAATCTAGCTCTTTTTGTTTTGTTTGTTTGTGGTGCTTCGGCAGGTATCCAAAGCCGGGCACTCAGAATCCCACAGTGACCTTGCGGGTCGCCGATCTGAAGGATCCGCAAAAGGTTCGCATCACCGACCTGCGGCCACCGCAAATCCTGGCTCACGAGTAAGTCTTCTGTAATAAATAAATAGTTTTAACAATACCTTGTTAATTTATTTAATCAATTCTTATCTTCAAACAGAGATCACTACTTTAGCAGCGCCAGTTGGGTGAGCCACTCAAAGATCGCCGTCGTTTGGCTGAATCGTCCTCAGAACATCTCCGTGGTCAGTGTGTGCAAGGCTCCCGCCTTCGAGTGCATCGAGGTGAGTCCAATTAGGCTTCGGAGCCAGCAATCTGCTAATGAATCCCATCCGCCGGTTGCAGACCCACCGGGTGAGCGGCGACGGACGCGGCTGGGTGGACACTGTTGCCGTGCCTCTGTTCGCAGCCAATGCCAGCATCTATGTGGCCATCTCCCCGCTGCGAGACGGTCTGTTTGGTAAGTCATTGAATCGTCAAATTGGCCTTTGTTCCTCGGAGTGACACTGAATCCTTCTCCCCCTCGCGCTCTCCAACCAATACCTCTTAATCGCAGGCTATTTCCGGCACATCGTGCACGTGGACATCGACAATAACCGGGTGCTGCCCCTCACCCATGGCCCCTACGAGGTGAATCGATTGCTGCACTGGGATCAGCTGGATAATTGGATGTAAGTGATTGCGCCACACACACGCAACCGGTTTGACTTCCGTTCCGAGCCGAGGAAAACGTTTATTCGAAATGAAACCAGCCATAAGCTGTTGCCCATTTATTGAAATTGTGAATTATATATATTACCAGGCTCGAAAAGGGAGTATTCCTTACACTGATATATTTTAAAAGTAAAAACAATAATATATTAAAATGGGGTTCACTAGAAAGCTTCACTTCTCTCTTTGAATCCCTTAAAGTAAAGCCTGCAATCTGTTTTTATTTTATAATTTAATAACAAAAGATAACCCTTATTTATTAAACCTTTGATCATTGCAGCTACTTCCTGGGCACTCCAGAGCGCCTGCCCTCGCAGCAGCACCTATATCGCGTATCCGCCCTGCCGGCCCGCCAAGGCCAAGCGCTGCTGCCCCCCGACTGCCTGACATGTCCGGCGCTGATGCAGCAAGCCGAGGGCTACGAGGAGGGTCATACCAAGTCGCCACCGAAGCTGGTGACCGCCTGGGACGATGACTGGGAGGACTCGGAGGAGACAGAGGCACAGCCGCCGCCGCAACCAGCGTTGCCGGTGGAGCAGCAGCGACCGGGAAGGGGTCAAAGTGCTCCTCTGCCGCCGCCTCCAAGCGATTGCCTGTACCATGAGGCCCAGTTTCCGCCCACTCGAAGGGCTAAGTATGTCCTGGTCGACTGCCTGGGACCCGTGGTGCCCACCTCCATTATCTACGGCCTAAAATCCTCCAATGCGGCCAAGGTGAAGAGGCAGAGCACCCAGCAAGAAGAGCCTCCCACGGAGGGCGCGGAGCCGAAGGTGACGGAGGAGCCCAAGTCACAGTTCCTGGAACTCCTGGTCACCGTGCAGAACAACACTCGGCTGAAGGAGAAGATGGCCAAAACAGCCATGCCGCAGGTGAAGACCTTCCCCGTGATGATCTCCGGTGGATATCATGCCCAGGTGCGGCTCTACCTTCCGCCCGTGCTGCGCGAGGATGAGATCACGCGGTATCCCACCATCTTGCACGTTTACTCGGGTCCCGGCTCCCAGCTGGTCACCGATCGCTGGCACGTCGATTGGAACACCTATCTGGCGGGCAGCAAGGACTACATTGTGGTGGAGATCGACGGACGGGGATCCGCGGGACAGGGCTACCAGCTGCTGCACGAGGTCTACAAGCGTTTGGGCAGCGTGGAGGTGTCCGACCAATTGGAGGTCAGTGAGTACCTCAGGGACAACCTGCACTTCATCGACTCCCGGCGGATGGGAGTCTGGGGCTGGAGCTATGGCGGCTACACGGCAGCACTGGCCCTGGCTGGCCAGCAGTCGATCTTCCAGTGCGGAATAAGTGTATCGCCGGTGACCAATTGGAAGCTGTATGGTGAGTTGTTGTTAAGGACTTTCTAAATTGTGTATGCAATAAAAGGAACATTCATTTTTTATTAATATAATATATATTTTCAGACTCCACCTATGCCGAGCGCTATCTGAGTTTTCCCAACGTGACGGATAACTACAAGGGCTACGAGGAGAGCGATCTGTCCAAGTATGTGGACAACCTGCGCGATCGCCAGTTCCTGCTCGTCCATGGCACCGCCGACGACAATGTCCATGTGCAGCAATCGATGGTCCTGGCCAGGTCGCTCACCAGCAAGGGTGTGCTCTACAAGCAGCAGATATATCCGGACGAGGGTCATAGTTTATCGGGGGTCAAGCGGCACCTGTACCGCTCGATGACTGCCTTTTTCGAGGACTGCTTCAAGAAACTGGTAAGCGCAGAGTGACTCTGAACCTGGGCCACTGTTTTGTATTATATTCCACTATCCTACCACGATTATATATATATTTATATATACCTCTCTGTTTCTCCTGCTCTCCAAATATATACAAAAAATCACCAACTCACCGCCAAAACATGCCACAACAATTGTTATTCGTTTCCGGTTGTCTTTTTTTGGTTCCGTTCTTGTTCACCGCCCCTCCCCCCTCGTATAGATCGATCAGCAACAACAAAATCAAACAGATTCCATGGATTTCCTGGACTTTCATAGTTTCTATGGCCGCTAAGTTTGATTCCATTCCCGCACTCTCCAGATAGTAGGTACTGTCGCCGTTGCCAGTTCTCCTCCATCGCCGTCGATTTCCCATTGCTTTCGAATGGTTAATACTTAATTGTCGTTTATTCATTGTCGATGTTGTCATTAGTTGGAGGTTCTCCCAATCTGTTTGCCAATTTATTCGCTGTTTTCAATGTCATGTTGTCAATTTTGGACGGGGACCGAACCCATATATTTTCTGTCACAAAATGTTAAGTGTTGAGATACATATTTGTAGATGTTTTATGTTTACATACCACTCTATATCATTATATTATTTTGTTAATTTAAAGACTATTTTTTGTTACTTTTAAAGCCCCCGAAAAAGAGTGCTTGAATAAATTCCGCAATGAGCTTTAATATATCTAAAAATATATCAATTCTGTGTTAGCATGCGTAGTAATGTCATTATTCATTTTTAAGGATTACCTACTGTTACTCACAGTAGGAATGAATGAAAACAATATCGCTAAATTATAAATATCGAATGAAGTATAGTATATTTATGAAAAAAATTTAGAAAAATAAGTCTTTAAATATAAATTTTTAACAAGATATTTTTATTTGACCCTTTTAGGGTATTATAATTTTTGTGAGAAGCTTGTTACACCATGAAAGAGTCATTTCTGACCCTATAAATCATATATATTATTGATCAGCATCGAAAACTGAAGCGATCCAGCCATGTCCGGTTGAAAAATAAATTTTAAAATTTTTTTCAAAAATTTCAACATTTTATTATCGTTAAAATTCTCAAAATGTGACAAAAATTTTAATTTTCTGAAATTTAAAACTCAGTGTGCAGATTTGAAAGTCCTATAAAAACTAGCAAAGAAAAGCTTTCCGAATTGAAATTAATGCGTTTTTTGCTTAGTTATAATGGATTTTCTCTACAAGGGAAGTTAGTTTTCTTTTTTGCTTTTATGTATTTAAAAAAAATATACTTTTAAGCTTTTTATAAATTTAAAATATGAAAAAACAAACTAGATTTGTTGTTGATTTCGTCTCTATAATTTTTTTGAATAACAATAGTTTGAAGTAAGCTAAGGCTTAGGGCTTAAAACTTTGATTAATCGGCATTCACGTCAAATATCGGCACAATATCGATGTATCGATTCTATCGATTTGTTCACCATTATTTCTACCCACTTTTAAAGAATTATTTCTACTTTCTCCCTTCCTATCCGAATAGTTGCCTCGTTTAAGCTTTAAGTTACCGCGACCAGCTTTCTAGGTGTTATTTTAATTTAATATTACACGCGTTGAATCCGAATTACATTGGTTACACTTTAGGCTTAATATGGCTTACCGAGCAACCTTCATTTTCGGTCCCTGTCCCAGCCATAATCGTATGTGTTTGCTGTTGGTTTGTTAGCTTTTTTCCCGGGGATATTGCGGCTTCCAGTTGAACTTACTTGTGTTTATTTTAGTTTTCGGTTGGTCTTCCCTGGATTATTTTTGGCTCTTGTTTGCTGCAAGTTTTCGTTATGAGTTCCACGTCTTTCTCTGTTTGGGAGCCCACTTTCCCCATTATTATTCCGAAAGTTGTTTCGCCTTGGATATACATATAAGTATATGTGTGTATATTTAGTTTTTTTTTTTCTTTTTCTTTTGTCCTGAATTCCCGTTGATCCTTTGTTTGATTCAAACAAATTGTTTTGGCTGTCCTACATATGTATCTTTTGGTGTGTGCTGCGTGTGCGAGTCTTTTATTGGGACTTTTTGTTGCTCGATGTGTTTTCCTTTTAAGCGGGCTAGAACCACACACACACACACACACACGCTCAGTAAACACACACACCCACACGGACACCGACTTTCCACTTTACCTAAATGTTTGCTTATGCCTTGATTGTGCTTACTATTTTACATGTAAAACTGTTATCCTGCCAAACAAGTATCCTATCCAGCTTCACTATCTCTTACTCTTACTCTTACTCTTTTGCCTTGTCTGTCAATCAGTGTAGAAGATAATTGAATTCTATGCGATGAAGTAATGGTGCTTGTTTTTTGTGTAATTTCCCAACAACAGGTGCCGCCGGAAACGAAAGCCGGCCTGGGGAGTGGCGGCGACATGCAGCAGCAATAAGCATAAATTATGGAAAATCATATATATATATATATAATACATATAGAAACAGCATATTTCTGATAGGAAACGAAAAATGTATGAAATGTCGCCAACTTCAACTGGAACGTGCGAACGAAATGGTATTGTGAATTGCATTAAATGTGATTTATCATCGGCACAACCGCAACAACAACACAAGGACACACAAACACACACAGAGGGAAAACTGTTAAATGGCAAAAGCAACTAAGTTAAATGGCATTTGGTGTAAAATTAATAAGCAAAACAGCAGCAGAAAGCGAAATGCCAAGTAAGTGTGGACAAAAAGCAGCATAAACAAATAAATGTACGTATGCGGATGTGTGTGCGAACAAAATCAACATGGTTGTGAAAACATAACGCACACAGGCACAGACCCCGACACTCACGCACACACACACACACAGAGAGAAAGAGAGAGAGAGAGGCAGAGGGAATAAGAGCGCGCAACAGCGCGCACAAAAGTAGGCAATAAAAATTTACACATGCGGCTTTTCCCCGCCGACAGGTGTGACATTTCGATACTCTCACAAAAAGGTTTTCCAACTCCGACAAGCCTTTGCTACCACGTGTCCTTGCCAGGCAAAACAACTAGTCTATATCCTTGTACTTTCATAGTTTTTGTTATTTTGTTTTTTCGTGGAAAGCAGAGCTGCCTGGCATTGAGTATTATTTTACGAATTTCTTTTAGTTAAATTCAACAATTATACCACTTTTTTACCACAAGAGTATATCTGACTTCGACTGTTCCATATTTTACTTATTCCCTCTCACATTTTTCCCCGTATCGTTGTAATTTATGCATTTTTTGCATAAATTTCCAATGAACAACCAAACAGAAATGAAATTGAAAACCAAATTTATAGAAAATGGTAGACGTGAGGCAGCTGAGGTTGAGTTTTCCCGCTCGTACGGAAATGACCAGCATAAATCAAATCTGGCGGCATTCTAAATGACATTTTCTGATAGTCGAAACGTTTTTATCATTTGCCAGGGGGAAACTTTCCCAAAATGTGTAATGGCTCACAAGGGCGGAAAGTGGCCCATAAATTGGTAGCGAATTTATGGGCATTGCTTGTAATTGAGTCTGGCTTTGCAAACTACGCTGCCAGAACTATTGATTGAGGCGAGAATTCGTGAACTGAACTTATTCCAAGATTAAAAATGCATTGAATTTGAATTCGATTCAGTCATTGTTCGGATAGATTAAATTACGCTTTAAATTATATTTTCGTTACTCGTAAATTTGAACGTAAAATTTACTGCCGGACAGTACGCAGAATAAAACTGAAGCGAGGCCTGGACCTCAGCTGAAGAGAAAGGAATTCGTTTGCAGTAAAGTTTAATTAAATCAAGCGATATAAAAACACGGCAATAAATAAAACATAAATAATTGAAACGAAATGAAATGAGCTGAAATAATTGCATTTTCAGTCAACAAACACAAGAGAAACCAAATGGCCAAAGTAAAATTAAACGAACAAGGGAGGACAAAAGATGGAAATACAAACTTACTGAAATTACAAATCAAACAAACCAATTAATTAGTTTAAATGCATGTAAGTAGCGCAATAATATTTAAAATATTAAATAGTTACATTTGTGGCATTTTGTTCATTTCCATTGCCAGTGAGTGTAGTGACAGTAGCGTTAATCCGAATCCGAAAACCCAAAAATATAGTTGATTAAGCGAGGATTAAAGTATAAACACAACTGAGAGAAGGTCAAAAATAGCTGCGATACACATTAAACATAAAATGGTATGAAAAACAATGCTCGAATCACAGAATCGGGAGCAGGAAGTGAGGGAGCTCCATGGCCCAAAAAGGACACCGCATCGCACAGTTGGCAAAAGTCTCAATTAGGACAAGTAACCTCTTCCCCGGCCAGAGCAATGTGCAGAAAAGGATTAGCTTTAATTAGATATTTGGCACGGCACACTTTCTGAGAGCGGCAGTTAATTAGCAGCCGCCGACTCAGTTGCGGCCCTTAATTATGACGGTTGTGCAGGCAGTCTCCCAGGAGATGTGGATCAGGAGGTACAACCCATGGTATTCTGTGTCAAATGAACACGGGCCCATTATACCCCTAAAGGGACAGGGTATACAGTGAAGTAGGATAAAAGCTAGTACCTGAAATTTTGGCTTCTTGGCGGGCAGAATATTTATAAAGATGTCTGACTTTAATTTAGAAAATCCTGCATCTAAATACAACAATTTGCCAGCTAGCTACAAACTTACACGTTTAGGTACTGCAGAGTGGCCAATATTCTTGAAACTTTATATTGCCATAAAATCTGTTCAAGTTGCGCGAACGCAGCAGTACTTTAATGCTCGCAAAATTTATATAAATACAAACGTGTGTATCCAGTTACGGCCTCTGCAGCCCCTAGCAATCCCAGCGGTCTAGAGTTTTCCCCCCACAACTTTCAGGGCAATTTTAATAATAAAGCCGCGTTGGCCGCAGTGTATAAGCTCGTCCTTACAACGTAACCCATTTCCAGGCATCCGGCCGCCACCCAGGTACATAGGCGGGCAGTGATGTGTGCCGCTGGTGTTGGAAAATTGCAAGCCAACATAAATTTATGTCTGCCTGACACTTTTATTTGCCGCGCTGGCGGTTTCAGCTTTTTACGTCGCGTTTTTAGACGCTGGCAAAACGCATGCCAATGTTTGGCTAAGCCGCAGGTTTTCCTGTCCACAATTAACTCGCCCAGGTGCCACACCACTGGGTGTGTGTGTGTGTGTATCTGTGCGAAGGCGTTTATATTTAGCCGGAGAAAGGTCGTCTGTAAAAGGCCATCTGCTGCTCTCAATTCCATTCCCCATCGCCAGATAAAGGAGAAAGGTGTCTGCCCTGAAAGGGCCCAGAGTGGAGAGCATTGTTCCCCTGGACCCTCCGAGATGAGGCCATAAGTGCGATGCTGTGTCGGGGTGAACTTGAATGGCGTGAAAACGAAACGATACCGAAAACAAATGGCAAATGCAAAAACAAACAAAAAATAAAACAAAGAATACTTAAATGCTTTCTATGTAGTGTACTAAGGACCAATTACCAAAGAGACATGCGGAAATAACTAAATAAATATATATACATATACAAATTATAGAATTGTAGCCACGCGCAGTAGAGGATTAATGAAATTTGCAATATATACATAGACCCACATACGACATAATGAATATTGACTCAATACCATTTAGTAATTATACAAGCATCTATATACACCTAACGATATATACAAGAAATCTAGTAAATATGTATACACATACGGATACGGTAGATTAGTTCGATTAGTGGATCAAACGTTTGCATTATTCGAGTTACGAAACCTTTGAAAACCAAGTAAACCAAGTAAAAACTAAAACTAAAAACCAAAAAACCAAAAAACACTCAAAGAAAACAACTCTGTACTGTTAAAATACTATTAGCTCAAGTGGAAACTCGGCGGGGAGTGGCTCTGTATAAAAGGTAAACTGTAATATACGCCTATGCATAACTAAATAACTATACTTTGATATATGATAAATATATTTTATAAACAACTTTTACTCTTACACAATAAACAATTTTAATACTCTGTCTTCAGCCTTACCGTAAACTAAACGAAAGAATCTATTAACTCCTTAAGTAGATCTCCAGCAAGGATGGACCTAGCCTAAATCCAACCAAATCGATAACAAGTTGTTAGTTATGTTCTTGATTGTAAATAAGCTTTAAACGGTTGACTCAATTCGAACACTTTGTTTACTCCTTTCGTTTGAGAGCGTTTGCGAGATACTTGCAAGTATTTGAACCAAACTGGCCGATAGCGAAAACAAAACCTTTGTGATCCAACAACAAGTTTCTTCTCTTCCATGAAGCAAAACCAAAGCAAACCAATATAATAATATGAATTTAAACTAATTATGTAATTACATTGACTTAATTAGCTGAGATGTTCAATAATTTCGCCAGGCATTTAGTAATGGAAGTTTATGAAAAATCATGAAAATGAAGAAAACCCTATAATAAATGAAGGAATAAACAGAACACTGAATGAGCTGCTGTTTTTATTTGTGGGAATTTAAATGGTTTCAGAAATGGTGTAAAAACTTATTGTAAATATTCTTAATTTATTTACCGTACACTTTAATTAAAATAGAGTATCAAAGCTTATAAATATGGCCTGCATTTCCCAAAAACAAACTTCCAAATCGTAAATCAAACCTTTTAAGGCAATCCCCAAGCCGTAATACGTAAGCATTGAGCATTTTCCTCACCATTCCCAGCTGGGAAATTCCCGGCATTAAGGCCGAAAAAATGTTGATCAATTTCCTGGTCTATTGGCCAACTAAATCAAATCCACACCTCTGGGGTCCGAATTAAAAATGAAATATTGCACTAAGTGCCCGAAAGAACCATTCCATCGAAGCGGCGATGCCAACCTGTCTGCGATTTTGCGGTCCTGCCGGCCAGAGAAGGAGCAGCAAAATCGAAAATGTAAACCGTGGAAAAGTTCGGTTTGGCAATCTGCATAAAACACGTAACGAGTTGCAGTCCGCTTTTCCGCCCTGCCTCCGGAGTTTTCCCCCCTTTGTTGGCCACGAACCACCGGCTAAAAGGCGGCACGCAAATGGCCACAAAATGTGCGCCTGGCATGCAATGACCATTGGTTTTGGGCCAAGCGAAAGGGGGCCGTGAGGGTGCTGGCCAGGCCGAGACCTCCCTGATTCAAGCAGGCAAACTTTCGACTTAATTGGCCAATTGTTTGCCAAGGCGCTGAACAAGAAAAAGTGTTGCATATTTGATGCCGTTTAACACACAGCTTTTCCCCATCGTTTTCCCTTTGTCCTTTGTGAGTGCCCCAAAACGAGCCGGAGCCCAAAAAGGTGGCAGGTTTTAAAAGCCCTCGTTTTGGCAGCTAATAATTTATCAAAGCGATTTTTGCCACTAAGCGTCTAATTGCCACTCGAGCGGGGTGTTGGCCGTTTCGCCGGTTATCGGGAACAAATGTGAAAGTATATAGCAGTGTATAATGCACGGATGGCATGGCCGACCGCTCTAATTGAGCCGCAACGGCAAGGAATATGTCCGGCGCAAATTGCCGGCCACTTAAATCGGGAAACCCGAGACGATGAGGGCGGCCTGGACCGCCCACCGGCAAAAGTGTGCTTCCCACTGCGATTCACGTATGTCACTCCGGGTCATTATCTAATTTAAACAATAGCCTCCGGTTGTATCAAATTTAACAGCGCAGGATTCCACCCATTACATAAGCAGCTTAGGATTTGGCACAATACACACCCAAAGTATTCTATGAACTGGATTAAAGTGTTAGCTTTAATTAGCAAAACAGTAAAGGACGTTTTTTAAATTTAATATAAGAGGACCATAATAATAAAGACTATGGATGTGATATAACTATTATCTATCTACGTATTACATTAACACAAAAGGTACATAGATTTGATAGTAAATATGTTCCTAGTAAATATGTTATCTTTTTATAAATTAATCATTTTTAAGTTGCAGAAGGAAATACGCCAGAAAGTCAGAAATGCCACTTACAAAATTATATAGTCAAGCATTATTAAAGTGTGTGATTTGGTACGTAATCAAGAGAGGTGTCAGCTTACGGCACACATGACGTGGGTTCAGTGACCTAATTCAGCAGCATCGATTCCAATTTATGGCACCTACCGTAGCTGAAATGTAAATTTTTAAGTCTGCCTTAATTTTATGTGCCCCTATATGTTATTCAGGGCACACTCGGAGGAGGCAAGTCCGAGGCCGCTAATGCCAATCAATTGCTGTCCGATGTCCTGACAAGGGTTCCTCCAACAGTTGGCTATTTCTGTGCTATTGCGGATACGAGGCTGAGACGACGATTCATACGCCGGAGGAGCCTGTCGTCTGTCAGAGCGGAGTAGGACTCAATACAGTCGCAGTGGCAGTCGCAGGATAATGCCTTGTGTACGGACGCACAATACATAAATAATTTACATTTCGCATGGTCACGCACAAATCATGTGAGCCCGGTGCCATGGCGGGAGCGAGCAGACAGTCGAGAATTGGAATCGGGTTTGGGGTTTTCGGCTCCACATGGCATAGAGAGGGCGGTCGATGCCGCATGATGCGTATAAAAGTGACAGTTCAACATGGAAACCCACTCAAAATGTTAATTGATACGTATGCAAGACGGAAGTGGGCCGCGGGGCATGTGCAGAAACTTTTCCATTCTGTTTTTGGAAGGCAGGCAGGCGGGCACTTTCAATGGAATGATTTCATGGGAGCCTAATGCAGAGCTGCGTGGATTGGATCATTGATTAAAATAATGGAATATAAATTTAAATTTGACTTTTGCGAGATTTGAAATAATTAATTCGGTTAGATATAAAGTAATTTAGTTCTGATTATTAAACTGATAATAATTAAATTGTAATCTTTTGTTTATTCACAGGTTTTTTAAATGTACTATATCTTTTAATCATAAACAAATCTTGTTGCAGTAAAAATGTTCCCGTGATCATTCTATGTCAAATCTTTTTTGTTTGTTGAATTTATCTATCAATAATAATGAAATGTGCTTCAGATATACATTCTTTCAGTGATTTAATGCTCTCCTATCATATGCATTTTACTTTCTACTATGAGCACTTTGAAATATTCTTAACAATTATTGATTTAAAGTTGAGCTAAACACTTATTTTTATATACTTTATGTAACGGTCTTTTTTAAACATCGATTTCAAGCGTTGCCACCTGTTTTTATTCTAACGACCAGTGTGTCTAGATCCAACGGTATTTTTCGTCGACCATCGCCGGGTCACACTTATTACATAGCAAAAAAAGAAAACATATTTACGTTACAATAATTTATTTATTTTATCCATTATCCATGGAGGCACTTAACGATGACTGTGTGTGTTACATACTGGAGTTCCTGCCCCTCGTGGAACAGATTAAGATGGCCAGGCTGGCGCCGCGGTTTCAGGATCTGCTCTGCCTGATTGTGTGGCGAAAGCCCCGGTACCGGAAGGTGTCCGTATCCGATTCCATGCTGGAGCCCCTGAGCAAGGAGGATTACGTCTTCTTCTTTGAGCTGACCAGCGCGGCGATGGAGGAGCTGTACATTTGGAACGTGCACAAGAAGGCATTCGACACGTACCTGGGTCGCCACCTCATGAGACCGGAACTGGCCTTCTACCTGCGCCGGGACTACAGCAACCTCCGGGAGCTGTGCATCGCGGACGAGAGTATGAACAACAGTATGATAAACACGATTGCCAAGAGCTGCAGCCAGCTGCGCAGCTTGAGCGTTTCCAGTGCCTATATCACCGGGAAGTACATCGTGGGCCTGACCAAGCTGGAGTCGTTGGTGGCTCCTGAATGCTCCGTTGAGCTGCCCTACCTAGCCGAGCTGCTGGAACACCTGCCGCTCAAGCACCTGGATCTCACCTGCAACCGGCATCCCGTAGAGGCGACCATTCTGCAGGCGGAGGGCAGTAAACGCTTGGAGCGCCTGGGACTCTCAGATGCCCTGGACTATGGATTTCCGCTGGCCGACAGCTTGCCTCAGCTGATGACGCTGGTGGTCAGCTATCACAAGGTGAGCCCGCAAGATCAGCTGGACATGCTGGAGACAACACGCAAACGAGTGGAGGGATATGCAGGCAAGTTTCCCAAGCGCCTGCAATCGATCCTCTGCAATGTGGTGGACGTGGAGGTGGCACTTGAGCAGATCGCCGGCCTTGAGAAGCGCCAGCCCAGGGAGTCGCCAAAGTTCAGTGAGCTGCTAAAGATTATGTATTTCTTGTCGAACGCGCAGAGCGCTGATAAGAGCTCACCTTGAGATTATGCTACTAGTTGCCCCCCTGTACATGTACATAAATAGCTATTATATGTCACCCAACTGACAAGTAGAACTGATATGTTTATCTGCTAGCTAGTAGCTTCCCTAGGGTAATTATATGGCGTCGCAGGTAGCTTTCTTTGGACAGGTATCTGTTGTTTACCTATATTTTTGGCGACTTGTTTAAACTAAAGTATATTGTATCAGTTGTTGGAAAGTTGCGCCGAATAACTGTTTGCTTTACACTTACCGAGGGTATACAACTTTTAAAAAGAAACCTAATATAAAGTAATTCATAAAAACGTATTCTATGTGAAAATTAAGTGATGAATTGGCGTGGGAAAAGCACACGCCACTCTGATTTGTGTACATTTATTGCCCCCTTTTAAAGCCCACAATAAGTCGATTTCTTTATTTAATATAAACTTAAATTTCGTCAAACTTTCAGACATCTATAAGCCAAAAAGTCTGAAAAAATGGCTATAAACCTTAAATTTTAATGCGATGCAACGATTTAGTAAATACTAGAACGTCAGAACGAAAGAACAATATTACATATTCGGCAAAGCCATGTTTTGATATCCTTGCTTTATAAACAAATTTAATTTTCTTTCAATTTGGCAAGACGATCTATAGAAGCTATAAACTATTTTCAACAGGCACAAGGACATATCTATGTATATTGACTTACTACGAGCTAGAGAAGATATAATTTATATTGTAAAATGTAGGAAATATCTCCTTAAAAGAAATTCAATTTTCTGTCAGGGTAAAATTCATTACACCTTTTTTAATTTTCTCAATAACTACCAAATCTTAAACAGTGTACTTAAAATTTCGGCTACTCCGAACCTAGTCCATCATTATTATTTTTCCGAAATAAATTCGGCGGGGACTAAATGTTTATTTTGTTTTGTGTCCTCATTTGTGCCAGTTCTGTAAACACGATGATTCAGATGGAGGATGAAGCTGTGATAGAAGCGAACCAAATATTCCATTGACTTGTTAGACCCCTGTCTAATTGATATATGTATATCAATTAGGACCCAATTGTCAGACAATACACAGTGTTTTCTCTTTTGTCGGCACTTTTTTCTTATGGTTAAGAGGTTTTTTTGTTGATTTAATCTGTAACCTTATTGTATAAATGCAGTTCATGTTATTAAAATAAGAATTGAAAACTTTATTAAATGAAACATTTGTCAGAAATGATTGGTTAAAACGAAACCAATAAAATATAAATTCAATGTGTATTAGTATAATGTCGAATAATGAAAAATGAAAAATGGGAACAATCCTCTTTTTTGGAACTCTATCGCCTGGGTAGCACAATAAATACAAAAAAGAGAATTAGTGTCATGCAAGCGGACTATACCACGAACCAGGGCCCCAGATACGAGAACATCACTCCGGAAAAGATGCCCGTAATCAGCATGGCAGCTGCGTACATACCAGCCGTCGTCTGGTACTTGGTATGCACGGTCGAGGGGGCATACATCATGCCCAGGGAGCTGAGATATCCGGAGCTGTAGGCCATCAGGATGCCGATGCCCCAGTAAATCCAATCATTGTCGATGTACACCGCCAAGGAACGAGTGGTGTCCGGTGGGGAGTAGTTGCAGAACACGAACAGAGGGATGAATACCACGCGAAGCACCACGGGCACCCACAGGAACTTTGGACCAGGCCACTTCACCCAGGACGTGGTCAGGCTTCCCAGCATCGCACACACGTTGAATGTGAGGAAGCACGTGATCAACACGTAGTAGTCATTGCTCACGATAAAATCGGGATCCGATCGATGCACACTGGACTGGATGGCGGGGAACACGGACAGCGACACAAAGAACGTGAAGAAGATGTTGAACAGCTGCGGCGAGGCCTTCTTGAAGATCGCCCAGTAGGGCACATTCAGCTGCTGCTTGGAGTCCGTCTTCTTTTCGCTGTTTTGGCTGATGGTTTCGTAGTGCCGGAAGAACTTGTTCAGCGGCAGAGCGAAGTAGGAATCGAAGCAAAGCAGCAGCACCAGGATGGCCGTCACAAAGTAGTAGATAGCGGCTGTGCGCTTGGAGTCAAATATCATGGCGCACAGAATGGACATCACAGTGGTGAAGCAGCCGCAGATGTTTGAGCCGAGCACCACGGCACCAGTGTACTTAATCGGCAGCGAGGCCACAATGCCATAGATGGTGTTCTGGTAGATGCCGTTGCATATGTTGAGTAGGACAATGCACACCATGGTGATCCAGAAGAAGAGGCCCGGCCACTGGGACGAGTCCAACATGGCCAGCACGATTGTCACCAGCAGGATGACCATCTCGATGATGATGCTGTACACAATCCGGCTGGTCAGGTCCCCGCCGAAGGCGACGAAGATGTTGAGCCAGTTGAACAGCACGTTGGGAATCTGCGAGGCAAAGCCCATGTTCTGCATAAAGTTGGTCCGATAGTTAATCTCCGTAGACACTGTGTTGTTGGCCCCGAATTTAAAGTCCTCGAAGTACGACTTGGCGGTTATGAACATGTTCCATGGCATCAGAGTACCCAGGCCATGCAGCATGAAGATGAAAAACACGATGAGATACTTGTCCTTCGGCGCCGGCAGGCCGAGCTTGGCCATCACCGACCCCGCAATGGATCCCTTCCCATTCGAGTCATGGGGCGGCAGTTTTGACTCCCACGAAGGATTTAGCGTGACTGGGGCCGGCTGCCCGCTGATGAACGGCGACTTTTCCGACTTCGTGTCCCTCATGGCTGCGAGCGAATGCAGTTGTGGGCCTGGTCCAAGCTCGGATGTCTTTCAGGTTCTGGTTATGCGGGCGACAGCAATAATTGGGGCGTATGCTTGAAATCCGAAAACTTGCGCGGTCAGTTGTTCTCGCTGCTGACGCGGGGACGCCAAACCGGTAGGAGGGCGGGCGGTTTGACTTTCAGCTTCGGCGTGGGACTGCTCCAATTTCAGGTACGCGGCATGCGGATTTGCCCTCCATGCGGTTCTTGGCGCGCCTGGATTAGCGTCACGTGGTGGATAGCGACTGCACTTGCGAAAGAACTGCGCGGATGATTACGACCAGATCAAAGGTTATATATATATATATATAAAGTAGGGTTGAATAATAAAAATAAATATTTTTTCTAATAATGATATTATTTTTGTCCTAATATCGATTCTGCGTGTTTGGTCACTCTGAATTGCGAACCTGTTATTTTACATCCTACACGAAATTAAAGCCATGTAGAATGTATAATTCATAACATATCCGCTCTCATCCAGAGACAAAGAGCGTAAATTAACAGAATTCTCTCTCGTTGGCTGTCGGTAGTTGATATATCGATATTTAGTTTGCCCAAATAACGATTTTGCCATTTTTATATATATATATATGTTTGGTCACTCTAAGCTTTGAAGCTCTATTTAAAATTTCACATCTTCCACGTTTGTAAAACCATTTTACGCATATACAGGTACATTATATACTTTTAGTCAGCAGTTCGCAACATTATAAGGTATATATATTCTTGATCAGCATCAATAGCCGGGTCGATCAAGCCTGAAATTTTTGAAGCTATGTATATATATTCCCCTCTTGTTTGCTAATTAATTTTATATATATAAGAGAATCAAATGAAAAGTAAACCAAACAGGAGATACATTAAATTTTTATACAAATATTTAATAAATAGATTTTGATTAATTTTAAAACGGATCAAATAACTATCTATCATTATATATATTACAGATTAATATCGTAATACTCTTCGTATGTGTAATATTGCTCGCTTTCCAACACTGAACTATTCTTCCTCGCGGCTTTTAAATAAACACGTTGTTTACAATATTTATCACTGAAATTGACCACAATGGGCACTGAGGCGGTCTCTCCCAGCATTCAGTTGGGCGACTACATCGTCATCCAGCGCCAGAAGTACACCAAACTGCAGAAATTTGGCAGCTTGGACACCACAGCCACTCTGGGGAAGGAGACACTGGAGCTAAAGTCGCTTCTGGACCAGCCTTACGGGTCCACGTTCAAGATGAGCGTCAAGGAGACGAAGCCAGGCAAGCGCGGAGCCCAGCGCCAACACACGCTGGAGCTGTGCAGCGAAACGGAGCTAAATAGCACACGAGAGGCCCTGGGAATCTCCAGCAGTGGAGCGGATAACCGCGATATCTGCGACAACGGAGAAGCACAGGCCCTGAAGTCAGCGGACATCGAGCAACTGCGTGAGGAGTGCAATGAGTCCAGCAAGATCATTGAAAAGCTGGTGGAGAACTCGAAGACCTTCCACGCTCGCACAGAGTACTCCCAGGAGAAGTACTTGCGCAAGAAGGAGAAGAAGTACTTTGAGTTTGTCCAGATCCGGCAGCCAACGATCCGACTGATGGTGGACATCTTCTACCGCCAAGACGCGGAGAAGATTATGGGCATTCGCGTAGACACGCTCTCGCAGATCATCTCCTACTCGGGCGTGTGCGGATTTGGCAGCTATCTACTCTACGAGAGCGGCACCAATGGCTTGCTGCCAGCTGCTATGCTGAACTCTATTGGAGCCGGGACGGAGGGCAACCTGGTGCACATGCATCCTGGCAATGTGCCACAAAAGCAGGCACTGCTGGCCCTGAAGCTCCCCCTGGAACAGCAGCTCAGATGTGTGTCAGTCAATTTGTACTCGGTTTTGAGGGAATTCTACCAGGGAGGTGAAGCGATAGAGTCGAATCATCCTGTCACAGAGCCTACAGAAGTTCTGGAGCAAAACATTCAGCCGGAGACGCCCATTGAAGATCAACCGGAGGCGATCGAACCGAGCACCAAGAAACCCAAGCTGGAGGAGGTTAAAGGTGGCAATGGAGAAGGTTTGTATGTCCTTCTGACGAATCTGTGGGATTTCGAATTTGAAGGTATATTAAAAATAAAATAATCTAGCTCGTGTCTCTTTTTCAGGAAATAAGGGCCCTCCACGATGGCAGTTGGAAAACAAGCGAGCCACTGCTCTTATGCACTACAAATTTGATAGCCTTGTGCTGGCCTCCAAGGAGCATCCGTCCAGCATCCTGCAGGCCCTGCTGCCCCTCGTCAAGCCCTCGCGTCCAGTGGTGGTGTTCAGCACCTGTAAGGAGCTGCTTCAGGAGACGTACATGGAGTTAAAGACCTCCGGCAAGGTGACAGGTCTACATCTAACCTCGAACTGGTTGCGCACCTACCAGATCCTGCCGAACCGCACCCATCCGGAAGTGAATATGAGCGGAAACAGTGGGTACCTGCTAACGGGATATACGCTAAGATAGTTGTTAGACTGCCGAATACATGTAAGAGTTTGTTTTGATAATATCATCCAATGTTTTTAATCCCTATTGTGAGTTGGAAGAATCGTGGGGTCCCAGTGTACGTCGAGTGTGATGGATGTTGTGTGTCTTCGTACAGCGCTCTATGTGTGATAGATCTAGTAAATGGGTGGCACGTTCTTCAGCACGAAGAAATGTCCGCACTCGCACCGTTTCGGTCCTTCGTCCTTCTCGATCCACATCCACTTGGGTTGGCGGTCGTCCAGGCAGAGGCAGCCGACGAGACGAGCGTCGTATGCAGAGTGAACCACAGTTGGATCGTTCTCTCTCCCAGTGCCACGCTTAATGATCCGCCTAAAGCCCCAGGGATCGTCACAGCCCTGTTTGGCCAGCTCCATCTCGCGCTTCTGGATACCTGTCGCCAGTTCATCGTCATCAATCAGCACTGATTGATGGAGACGGGCGCTTTACTAGAGATCTTTCAATTTTCCCCCCCTTCACTTACCCGACTTATGCACCTGCGATGTGGATATGGCACGCGGTGTGGAAGCAGTTGATCCTTTCTTTTGCTGTAATCCAAGTTGACGCCACAAGGACTTTAGCTTGCCCTCGCGCTGGGTCAAATTAGATATAAGCCGCTTTGAAGCAGCTTGCGCCTTCAGCAGGCGCGATATATAATATGACATCTTTTTGTTTTATCCCGGTAGATATTTTGCTGGTTTTTGTTCTCCCGATGACATGAATGAAGCAAGACTGATGCTAGAGGATTTCACAATGCCTGACTTTGTACTAAGAGGCCTACTGCGATTTAAGAAATAATTTTTAACTTTTGTTATTCTTCTTTTTGTAACTTAGTGTAGTATTATAAGGGCTGTCATTTGGACAAAGGCTAAACGCATATCTCAAGTGACGTTTCCTTCGTTTTTGGATTGGTCCAAATAACTCATGGGTTATAGCTTTTGTTCGAAATCACTTTCTTGCCTTTATTATTATATCGTGTATAAGTAAGCATCCAGAACGCCGCAGTTGTAGCGGTGGAAAATAAGGACATAACTAAAAATGGAAGATACGGCCGCGCGTTTTCTGTTTTTTTGGGTTGATGTTTGTTTATTTGGACAGCTAAGTTGGTTGACTTTTAGCTTAGTAGTGGTTGTTGTTGTTTTTTGTTATTAATTTGTTTATTGAATTAATTAATAATAACTTTAAACAGCTGCCTTCTCCACCAGCTTGAACCAGTGGCCGCACTCACAACGCTTCTGGTTGCCCTTCTGCAGCCACATCCATTGCACGTAGGTCTGGTCCTCTTCGCCTGCGGGTGATGTATAATATATTAATATATATTTTAGATGGTAAGCTTTATATAATTTTCGGTCAAAATAATAGCACTGATCACGAGGGTCTTTTAAATACAATGGTCTCGGAATTAAATGTTAACCTAATATATTTACGAATTGTAATGAACCAGATAAAACGTAAACTAATCAAGTCCAGATTATTTTAACCAACAAAAACTGGCTTTAGCTTAGTTTTTAAAAATATACGAAAAGGAATAGTTGCTATATTAGGCCACTTCCTTATCAAAACAAACAAAATCACGGGACGTTCACTGATACTGGTTCATCTTGTGCTATTATCTTGACCTCAAGGACTACTCACAGATGCAGCCCACAATGCGGGCATCGAAGGCTGATGGAATCAGGTTGGGGTTCTCCTTGGTGCCGGCACCCCTCTTGAAGACCTTCATGTCGAAGGGATTATCGTTGCCGGCGGCCTTCAGCAGCAGCTCGCGCTTCTCGATACCGGTGGCGTGCTCCAATGGATCGTTCATCACTGCAAGGCGAAGAAAAGGAGGAGTGATGAGGAAGTTAGCTCATAAATTGATAAGCTAGGGGGCCATCAGCTGGGAAATTGGCAAGCTGGTTACATAAACAGCAGACGCCCCAAACGTCAGGAGCTGCGTCATGGGTTGGGTCATCATAGGTTATTAATCTCGGCGAGAACTCATCGAGGTGCTAACTTCGCAGCTCTGCCGCTCCGCGCCCCCCTCTTAGTTGGAAGACACACATTTCCCTGCGCATAGTTATTACATAACCTCGCACTCTTCACAACAGCGACTTTTTCCTGCGCCAAAACTGCAGCTGCCCAGATGGTCCCGTGCAGGAGGATTCATATTTTCATGCAGCCACTCCATAATTATGCAATTCCGGCCTCCAGTCGCCGCCAATTGGACAGGCAAAGTTAGTGAACGTGACGGTTTGCAATCTGCTCCACTGCGATTCCCGTCCTGGTTTTGGCACACTTACTTTTGCAGAACCGCACGGGCGTGTATGTAACATTCTGGCGTGCGGCGGCACGAAGCGCCATGCGTCCACAGATCGATGCCATTGTTCGTTTTGCGAAAATTTCGGTCGGTCTTAAAAGTGAACACCAAAAATTCTTTCGTAATTTTTCACACACCGAGATTTAAGGAAGTGTGACCAGCGCGACGCGGAGTTATCGATAAATAATATACTGGAAAATACCAAAATAACTTTCATTTTGGTATATATTCTATCGAATAAATATTGTATTTATTGTCCTAATGTTTGATAAGATATTAAAATTATCAAAAGCTATACATTTTTAAAGAAGATATATTCGTAAACGTGCGCTGGTAAAAATTTGTGGATATTTTCGACATTTAATCGATAACAATGGAAGTCAAATTGTTTCCACAGTTTGACACATCATTCACTGCAGATTTAAATGTTCGATTTACAAAGTTTTATCGAAAAGTAGTGTGGCAAATATGACAAATCTCCGCCAGAGGGCGCCACTTAGTTGCCGGGCAACGGAAACAGGAAAAAACCAAAACAAACAATTTGTTAAAAATAATTCTTCAGCAGTCAGAAAAATGTCGAGCAAGCCGGTAATCTGTTTTGACACATCAAAAAATGAAAGATTTCAAATATCGGACAACTACAAAATGCTACACCGCAAGCTTAAGGTCAACTGGAATGTGGAACAGTCAGTATGCCAATAAATAATTTTAAACTATGCGCATTGATGCATACATTATTGCAAATATTACGGAACAATGATCAGTCCTCCATCTTGTTTGTCTTAAAAGTACAAAATTCAAATTTAAGTTTGCTTTTTTCTACTATTTTTAATGGATCCTTTTCCTTCTCGCTCTTAACCAATTTAAATAATAAACAAAATCGTGTTTTGTTTATCCTTTTCTTTCCAACATTTGTGTACTCCCAGAAACGATGCTGAGCTCAGAAAGGAGCGACTGGCTCGGGTGAAAGTCTTTGTACTGGCAGGACCCCAGGATCGCTTCACGGAGGATGAATTCGAGGTCCTGAAACATTATGTGGAGGTGCAGGGCGGCAGTTTGCTGGTCCTCCTTGGCGAAGGTGGTGAGGCGGAGTTCAACACCAATGTGAACTTCTTTCTGGAGCAGTACGGGATATTCATCAACGGGGACAACGTGGTGCGACCTCACTACTACAAGAATTTCCATCCCAAGGAGTGCATTGTGGGTGGCGGCGTTGTCTGCGAGTCCATGTGGCGGCATCTCCTCAAGCTGGATATCGAGAAAGTGGACTATGACTTTACCGATGAGAAGTACAAGATACATTTCCAATATCCGTACGGCGCCACGCTGAACGTCTCGGAGCCAGCCAATGTCCTTCTGACCACAGGCCCAGTGGTCTATCCCTTCAATCGTCCTTTGTGCGGTTACTATACCAATGGAAGGGGTGGAAAGATCTTGGCTCTGGGCTCAGGCTACATTTGGCACGATAAATATCTGCAGGACAAGACCAACGATGCCATATGGGAGTACATGCTGAGGCTGCTCGATGGAGACGAGATAAACTACACCCACTTGGACTTTAATGACGTGGAGGTGGGTGAATGGACTTTAATCACATTTGCCTAAAAATCCTAACTGATCTGTTGTTCCACAGCTCAGCGACAATAAGCACTTTACGGATCTGGCGTTTCTGGCTGATATGCCCAAGGCTTGTCTAATCGACTCGATTGGATCGGAAATGCCCACCGACTTCAAGCAGATGTTCGACATGAATCTGTGCGCGCTGAGCAACAACCTTCTGAAGGACGTCATCGACGCGTACGAGAAGCTGCACGTGAAGTACGAGCCGCTGAGGATCATCAAGCCACAATTCGAGATCCCGCTACCCAATCTCCAGCTGGCCACGTTTCCGCCTATCTTTAGTGAGCCGCCCGCTCCCCCGCTGGAGCTGTACGACCTCGACGAGACCTTTAGCGGTGCCCGATCCCAGCTGGCCCACATGACGGGACAGTGCCTCCAGGCGTTGCAGTCCAAGGAGCCACAGAGGAGAGCTATGAACCAGCGGGAGCTGGAGAACTACATTAAGGAGTGCGCCAGAATAACGGCCATTGTGGACGAGCGGCAGGACATGGCTGCCCGAGAGATTCTCAATATTGTGGCCCGCCAGATTGTCAGCTACAGACCGTTTGCGGAGGACTAGGACGATCCAATTACCTGCAGAACGGCACATTCCGTGCCACCGTTTTCCGGCCAATCAGCAGAATTTTGTGAAACCAAAAAATATATAAAATTGAAAACCTAGTCCGTTTTATGTAAACATGTTGGCGACTCGTATTCAAACATGGCCGGCAAGCCAGCGAAAGAACCGAAACAGCTCCGCCGGGCTCCCGAAATTGGATTACACCGAAGACAATTTTGGAGTGCGGAAACCCAAAACCTGTGGGAAGTAAAGCTATATAGAGGCTCGCTCTCCCATCGCTTAGTACGAAAATTGTTTACTTAACACAATTAATTATTTGTATTAATATTTCCCCATGCGGCGAGGGTCCCGCTCCCCCGCCCCGTTGCCTCGCCGATATTCCCAGAGAGACCCCAATAAGTTGCTTCGTTTTTAGGTGTCGATAATTTGTTTCCGCCTTTCTGGAGGGGCTGTGGCGTCTCCCCTCGCCGCTAATTGGGATGGCAGGCGGGGGCTCTTTTAGTGTGTGAAACCGCTAGTTAGTACTTGTCCCAACAAATGTTGTCATCAATCTGAGGTCTCAAGGGAGCAATCTCTGCGAGGAGCTGGAGAGTCCTGTAAAAAACACTAAATGTAAACAACTGACGGTTGTAAATTTCTACGTTTATATGGTAGATAGTTGTTGTGTTTAGTTGGAAAGGAATTCTCTGGAGCTTTAATGGGCAAAGGACTCGTGGAAAAATCAACATCTAAAGGGTCTTGTATAGAAACTAATGAAATGTACTGTCCCGAAATATTTAGAAACATTAGAAATACAAGCAAAGTCTTTAACAGAGACTTGTAATGAAAAAAAGAAAGATGAACTTGATATAATAAAGTACTTAAATTTAAATCAGATTCTCCCCATTTAAGTTAAACCTTTCAACTGAAGGTGTTCCTCTCTGCACTGTCACTCGCCCCGACTCTCCCAGAGCACTGGTGCTCAATCAATCAATATTGATGGTTCCCACACCGCAGCCCGAGTGCTCCATGGACTCCATCCATCCCCTTAGTTCGCCATTTTGTTTGCTATTTCTGTTTGGTTTTTTTCTTCTTCTTGAGCTGACCGCTAAATACAAGGTTGGACGGTTAAGCCGGGAAGGGGCTGGGGCTGGGGAGTTGGGGCGGGGGCTGCAATAATCTCTCGGTTCGGACTGAAATCGGACCCCAGGCAAGTAGGAAGTTACCTTGAGTGCATTTCTATATATTGACAGTGACAATGCCCGTCCAAGTTGCAGTTCATTCATGGTTTCAGTTGGGTTTTTTTCTCTCTCTTTTTCTTTTTTTTATTTTTTTAATACAAACAGGTTCACAGGCTCACGGCACAGAAGCCGCACAAGTTTTTCCTGGGTGTCCGTCCTCCGCCGCCTCCATCTTCCACCCTTCCCTGCCCGTCAGCCATCTGGCCGCCAAGAGTGGCTTCATTAGCTGAATGAAAAACTATGTTTTTCCGATTCTGTTTGCCCAACAAATCCAGCTGTATTTGCCGCACTTCCGTTCTCCCAGAGCCTCGTGCAAATATTCGGAAAAGTCAGGGACTTTTCAAGTGCTTTGTTTGACTCTTCACCGGGACATCCCTTCTCCGCGACCAGCTGCGATTTTTATGAATCCGAGCCCAGACTCTCTGCCTTTATAAATTGGTTACTTTCCCAAACTGACCAACGTTTGTCACCTGTGCTGCGTGGAGCTTGGACCGCGGGGAAATTCCGGGAAAACCCTCATGGAGCTCGCCGTGATGCGGGTCGTCGCGACATCATTTTAATTAAATTACAGCCACCAAAACGTGCGACACTACAATAATTTTTATTCATTGTCAAAAATGGGCAATCATAAAAAACAACACGTCTGCATCGCAGCTGGCGGGGATCGAGGTGTGGAGTGCCGGGGAAACTGGCCAGACATAAGCACACACACGCGCGCACATAAAGGGAATGTAACAATCAATTAACAGGGCAGATAGGTTCAGATAGCAGATTGGGCCCTTAACCCTTAGTCGGTATACCATATTAAGATTTAGGTGTCCAGCGTGGTCAAAAAATTTTAGATATTTAAGAGAATATATTTAGGGATTTATATTAAACTACTCGTAGATAAAACCATGCATATTTGAGTTAAAATTAAGAGGTGATATTAAATTAACAATACAGAAAAGTTAAGATACCCTTCCAGGGAATTCTTATTTTATTCTGAAGCTTGCAAACCAGTGAACAAGTCATTTCCGACCCTATATATCATATATATTCTTGATCAGCATTAACAGCTGAGTCGATCTAGCTATTTCCGGCTGAAAAAGAAAATTTCAAAATTTTTTCAATTTTTTCAAAATTTTATAAGGGGTTACATCGGTAAAATTGTCAACAATTGGCAAAAATTTTAATTTATTTTAAACTAAAAATTAAGTACGTAGATTTATTAATCTAATAAAATCTTACAAAGAAAAGCCTTTCGATTTAAAATTAGTGTTTTTTTGGCGTAGTTATGCAATTTTTAAACTTTGATTTGTCGAAAAAATTGTCATATAAAAATATCAATTTGAAAAAATAGAAAATTTAAAACCTAATTATGCTCTATTTCCAAAACGACCTTATGATTAAATTAAAAAATGGATTCGTATAGAAACCCGGGCAGTCAAAAGTTAGTTCCCTTCGTTGTTTTATTAAACATATAAAATATCTTATTACATTTGTATTCATAGTTTTTGTATGCTTTTGAAACTCAACGTTGCGTCCAATTATTACAAATCTTAAGTTTTATTTATATGTAGTTATATGTATATAAAATAATATTCAGAATGTTGAAATTCTTATTAAAGGTGTCTTAGGTATGAAATGAATCATTTGAGGTACAATATTCAATGTACATTTCGTTTATTATATAATTGTTTGTTTATTTATTTTACATCTTGTAAGTTCTTAATTTACATCTTGTAAGTTTTCGTGTTATAAGTTTCAAGATCATATAAAATTTTTAAGTTCCTTTCTTATATGACAAATATTTATTTTGTATTTAGCGCTTCTAGCGTGCTTGTTGTGCCTTCGTGATCCGCGACAGGGTTAAGCCGCTGACCCAAGAGTTCGTCGTGGCACGCTTCTTGGCCCATTTGCCCGTTGGCTCTTTGTCTTTGCTGGCTCCGTGGCGCGTTGTGGTGTCGCTGTGGGGCCCAATGTCAATGTCTATATGGCCGGGACATGATGGCCATCATTGAAATAGAAAGCTTGTCTTTTATGTTCTGGCATTGTTATTAATTTATCATTAAGTCGCCGTTGTACAACAAGCTCTAATGATGCGTGTAAATGCTAAATCCATGGCACTCCCCTCGGATCCAAGCCGAATATCTCACACTAAGCCGAGAAAATGCTCGAAGCGCGTGTACAATTTAAAATGAAATAAAATCAGACGCGCAGCTTTCGAAATTTTATGAGCTTGTTGTGCTTATTAGTCGCACCGAGAGAAATGGCGACAGGCCACAACACCGCCAAAACAACCATAAAAACAACAACCACAACACGCATTTCCACTGCTAATTTTTCACGCGCTCCCCGTTCCCATTCCCGCTCCCGCATCCATTCCCACTCCCGTTCCCATTCCCGTTGCCAAAGTTGGCAACCGACAGCGACAGCTCCTGACCAGGCTATCACTGGCCGGAGCTTCCACCAAGGGTATCGCTCTTGCTTTGTGGTCTTTGTTGCTGTTTTTTGAGTGGATATGGAAATCTCTCCCTTGGAAAATAATCATGTGTATGTATTAGGAATTTTCAAATGAATATATATTTACACAAAGTACACAAAGAATTCTGTAAGATGCACAAGCTATGCTTCAGATACAATTAATATACTTTCAGATATATTTTAGATGCCCTGTTACGAATGCATTTCCCAGATACATCTTGAAAGATTTAGGTTTGTACTCATGTACAATAGATATTGTTAATTTTTATAGTTCATCCAGCATTCGTTGGTATTCAATTAGCTGTTGTGGGTTCCTTGTGCTTTATTTTTATATTTTTTGGCACGCCAGACACGCACGAGAAATTCCAAGAGATAAGGATCGTGTACGACAAGGTGTATTATGGACCCCCAATCCTGAATCCGCAGACCCCCCTCGCTCTGGACCCCCTTTGGACACGGCGGCCCAGCTCCAGTCGGAGTCCAGTCGAGTGCCATACTGTTGACTCTGTTAAATTGCCAATATTTATGGTCTTGGCTGCACGGGCTGACTTGTTAAATGGGTGTTCCTTCCAGCAGCCTTTCGTAGGACCTCGGTCCGTGCTCCATGGTCCCCAAGTCCCCATGCCCTGGGCCCGTGGTCCAGGTCCAGACCCCTTGCCAGTTGGTAGCTGCGAAACGTTTAAAGACAAAACGTGTTGGCCCGATAAGTCCGAAAGGCAGCTGGTACCCACGTAGGGCCCTGCCCATCAATTTTGACGTATGCCCGTCAAAGTTTTTATGGCCAGAGCTCGCCATTTTAAATGTGCCTCCAAGTGCACACTTTCCATATGTTCAGGTAAGCATAAATGCGCAATGTCGTCGTTGAAGCTATAAAAATGTCAAAATATGCTGCAAAAAGAGAATAACTATAAAGAAGTCTAGGGAGAGCAAAATGGCACTAAATGTGAGCTATGTAAGTCGTTGAAAATGTATCTTAACGAGTCAAGCCACAGATTCCCTTGATAAAAGTTATATGAAATTATTTAATTTCATATTTACTTATTTATCATCTATATATAATAATATAATATATATTTATAATATTTATAAAAATCTATTTATTATGACATTATAATTATAGGAGGATTCTGACAGAGTCGAATAACATTATTGAGGTGTATAAAGTTTTGTGAGTATTTTTGTAATGAAACTATGGTTTTAGGGATATCGCGAAGTTGAACACAAAATATTCCATTTCTATAATGATCTACTAACATAATTTATAGAAAAATATAAATAAAATCCTTATGAATTCCATGTAATACCTGTATAACACTTACATTGAATGGAACCCAGGGCATTTCAAATTCTATTCATCTCAACTCTGACATTCTTATCTCTCTGGATTTTTATTTCTTTATTTTTTGTATAATATAATGCAATGAAAATAAAAAAAATCGACTTGTTTCCAGGTTGATACGCCGCTGATCGTGCGGTTTTTATGGTTTTATACCACATTAATGCCATTTTTTCCTGCTAGCTTTACGTTTATTTTGGCGAGGAGCCCCACGCGAATCTGCCATGATGCTGACATTTCGAATTCACCCGACCCGGGTCCGCGTCCGAGTCCCTTCTGAAACCGTAGATGTGTGAGAGAGGAGGAGCTCTCGGACTTATCTCGGACTTATCCGAACGATCGTCACCTAAAATGTTATAAGTCACACCTAGCAATTTGTCAGATTTCTAGCCGAGCACGGGGGCGGGGGCGAGTGGCCGAGCGAGACTTGTTCCATAAATCAAATCGGTGCACGTTACATTTGGGGCCCATAAAAATGCAAATTGTATGCATAAAGTATAATTTTTATAACTTAATTAACCGAGCTTTACGGGGGAAGGTGGGGGACGTGGGCTGGGTGCCTGCTGCGTTGCTGCCTTTTCCTCATTAGGCTGGCGCCAAGTTTGAAATTGATTTCGGGCGCATTTACATGACAAAGCTGCTGGCTGGGAGGAGGAGGCTGCATGGGTCCGAGCCCGATTTTTCTGTGATAAGCTTATCAAATGACCACTGGCAGTTGTGGCTACTCCTTAAAAATCAGCCCGAGCCTCGACTTATCCGAGTTCTCGGAAGAGCGGCGATAAGGTGAGAGCCAGACGCACCATAAAATAATCTCCGTCTAATTTGGGTGTCGTTTACACGTGCCAAGATCCCGCGGACTCCACTCCACTCCGGACGCTCTGACACTGATGAGGCCCATCAAGATGATGGGTCAAGTGCTGGACCCCGGAGGGCAGGGTCATCAAACATGCGGTTTTATCGCTTCATCTCGGAATGCCGGAATGCCAGTGATGTGCATTTTCCAGTTTTCCAGGGGGTGGTGCGGATGGCCGGAGTTTACATATTTGATTGGGTTTTATAGGAAGGGTTTCGGGCTAATTTCTAAGGAATGTTTGGGTGGAAAGTGTTTTACAGCGGCATACTAAAATTAATCATTTAAGTTCCTTTCCATTAAAGTAAACTTTCATCGTGGATGGTGTACTCTGATTTAGTTAGTTTAGCTTAGTACATTTTTATTCAACAAATAAATAATAAAAGACTTCTTTCCTCTGTTTAGTTAGAAAAAGAATGATAATCAATAAAGCAATTTATGGGTCCAAAACTAATTTAAGAAAAAGGGAAGCAAACTTCAAGAAGTCAAAGATGTTCCAATGTGCAATCGATCATAACTTGGCCAAAAATTCATTAATTTTGGTTCGGATAGTTTTTCTGTGCTAGTTTTTATAGGGTTAACAAATCAGCATATGAAGTGTTACAATTTTTAAAATTTATTTTTTTATCAAATTTTGACAATTTTAATGATGTAACCCCTTATAAAATTTTCAAATTTTGAAAAATTTCGAAAATTTATTTTTTGACCGGACATGACTAGATCGATTTGGCTTTTGATGCTGATCAAGAATATATACGATTTGTAGGGTCGGAAATGACTCCTTCATTGCGTTGCAAACTTCGGACTGAAATTATAATACCCTGACAAGGGTATATTAAATGATTTAAGATTATAACAAGGGAAGAAAAGAACATTTGATTCATTTTAAAGAACTTTAACTTAATATAGATTCAAGCTAAATCTTTCCTTGGTATAAAGATACAACTAACCATCAAAGTTGTACCTGTAACTAACCTGTAAGAATTTTTACTTGGAAGAAACATTATGCCCTTCCAAAGCTATTTATTAACTACATTTTTAGATTTATGCACTATTTTTATCCTTCTATCATTTATCTTTAGTCTTAGACTTAAGCCCTATTAACACAAAGAGCGAAGAAAACACTGCTATTGATTTGTGTCTGTTGCTCCTCAAGACGTTATCTATATATTTATTTATAATGTGTAATTTGCTCGGGAACAAACCCTTCCTCTTGGCCGGGACCTCGACTGTCTGACACTTGACCCTTTCGGAAAATAAGCAGTTGCGAGTGTGAACGCCGATGGGGTGAATATTGGTGACTGTCTGGAAATCGAAATCTGGCGCCGTTTACATTGCCAGCGGCTAAACAAAACTAAAAAAGAAACATCAGCCAAATCCACAAGCGAGAATGTCTACACAAAAGTCAATAAACTTCGATGCGATAGGTATGTGGACGACAGCAACAATCACAGGGCAGCAATGGCAACAATACGAGCGCCATAATAACGACCACGGGGGGCGTACCGAATCGAAGGGATAAACAAAGGGGTTTCCTCGGATTCATCCATCCATCCAGCCGGCCCGGCCCTCCTTGTGTGCGTGTAGAATCAACAGGTGCAATGGCATTATCAAAACATATGTCTCAGATATGGGGATTCTTTGTGCTTTTAAATATTTACTTATGGGATATCCAATTGCTTGTGATTCATTGTCCGAGATATCTGGTTGAAGACTGCTTTACTTTTATATTTTTAAAAATACATTATTGATTTAGGCAATAGTTTATGTAAGTTAAAAATAACAGTTCCTTCTTTAAAATTGTTGTTTCTTCAATTAGTAATAGCCATGAATCCCCTGGGAAATCAGTTTAAACTCTGTACTTTAAAGCTAGCTGGAACTGGTGTCCCAGTTGATAGTTTCCACCCAACAGTTCCACGCTTTGAAAACCTGGAAACCCACCACCTTTCGGCGCTGACTCATCGGGCAGCTGTCTGCCGGCTCTTCCCGCTGGTGACTTACTGTCAACTGGCGCTTGGACCGAACCCGTGGGCCATAAATAATGCCGGAGTGGAGCGCAGGCAGAGGGACCCTACACCTTTGTGTGTCCCAATTGGAGGAGACCGGGCCCCGGGGTCTGCCTCCTCACTGTCGCCAGCTCCGATGCCAAGTGATTTTTTCTTAACGCGCCCAGCGGGTGCTCATTGTACGGGCAGTTAAACAAGACGCTTTTCAGCTCGTAAAACAGGCCACAAGAAGGGATCCAGCCTCCCGGGTCCGCTCCTTCTGCTGGCCGTTTGTTTTCATATAATAAAGTTATTGATTTGTGTTTAAGTGGCGTGGGTGACCCCCTAAGAACCCCGAGGTCTCGCCCCGAAGAAAGCATTTCTCCACGATATTAATGCGTCGCATTTGGGCCCACAATCGATGGCATTTATCAGTTTATTTGCTTTATTAAATGCTGAGCCGATGCCTGTCAACTGCGACATGAGCAAGTCACTCCCCTCGAGAGATCGCTGCCCACTCCAGGCCAGCTTCGGGCCAGCTCCAGTCTCCGAACTGTGGGCGGCGCATTTAAGTAGCTTAAACAGACGCGGTGGTCCAAGACATAACTTTGTCTAATGACTCGGAAATCCGTCACTAATAATAAGAGCCGAGGCAATAAAAAGGCAGCGAGCATTTGAGACCCAGCGTTCAGCGTCCGGAGATTGCTGATGCATTTCTGCACTTAACTCGAACTGGCCAACGGAGCCTCCAAGCTCCATCTGGGGCCTGGCTCGGAGCAGGAGGAGGGCTCCAGCTGGACCCGGAGATGGAGGTGGGGCCACTGACACTGAGCACGTGTGCTGCCTGCATAATCCTATTACCCAGCTGACGTCGCTCGAGCTTTATGAATGAAAATATGCCTCCGGCAGTTTCACAAAAAACAACTGGTTGTTGAAAACGAATCGAGAGTAAATCCAATTGAAGGCAATCGGGGGAAGGAGGCAAAATTGAGCAAATGTCACTAGATATGTATGAAAGTTGCTTTGTATTTACTATAAGATAATTGATTTAAGAAAGTACTTTGGTCCTTAGACAATAATACATTAGGGACGAAGAATAATTACTGAACAGAGCTTATCGAAATAGGATATTCATAAACCATATCATTTTTTAAGACTGCTAAATTTGCTTGCTTATTACTTAAGCCAAGTTTTACATAAAGATTTAATATTAAATAATATTAAGCCCAATCTATATTATTATACATTTGTTTATTGAATTTGATTTCATATTATTTTGCACTATTATTTCAATTAAAATACCTACAAAACAATATTAAAAGTATATTTTAACAAATATTCTTAGTAATTACCTGTTTTATCTTTTATTCAACACTTTTAGTTGTAAATGAATACATAAACAATTTGTAAGCTGGCCTCATGCCTATGCAAATACTAATTTAAATTAAATTAAACCCATATTAAGCCCATTTGTTAATATCAATGACTTCCTTTGTCTGCTTCACTTGGATTAACATCAAATAATTAATTGAGTCCTCCATTCGAGGCATCTGATTATGCCTAGTCGGATATGAGAAGAATCATCCAATTATATCAATTATAACATGCCTCCGGCATAAGGTCCAACGAATTACTAATTATTTCCCTTCGCCATAGATTGCACACCAATCTGGCCGAGCCCATCTTATCTAACTCATTAGGGGAAGTTGCCTGCCCGCCTTCCGCCTGCCAGAAACCAATTTAAAGCCGCATTTTCCTATAGTTCACAGCTTAAAGTTGTGCAGCACTAGGAACACGCCCTGTGGAAGCCCCATCCCTCTAACATTCCAATTGAGTGCTTTCTGGTGCGCAGGCGCCCGAAAATCCTCGCCAGCCGACGGGGGAGGATAGGATTCCTCGCAGGAGCAGGACAATTCAAAATGGCTGCACAAATATTTGGCAAGGGAGTGTCGCCAGAGGGAGCGGGCTGGGTGGGGGGCTGGAGTGTGTTGTGTTGTTAAGCCTAACTGTTACTGTCGCAATTCATTGAATTTGCAGGGCTAATTAAACACGTTAACAACTGTCGCGACGCACTGGGGCGTGCAGGGATAACTTGCTCCAAGATCGTTGTCGTCGTCGTCCAGACGCCAGTCCACAAAAAATAATAATAATAATAATAAGAAAACAAAACCCCAGGCCGAAACAAAGGCAACCAAAGAGGAGACAAAATCGGCCTTATGTCTCCTAGTCTGCGCTGTGATTTTTTGGCTAAAGACCAGCGGCTTGGAGCTGTCCGTAATATCCCAAAATTGGCCAGACTAATGAGAGTTGACGTTTCGCCTGGCGCCCAATCAAGTGTTGCCAAATTGGGTTAGCCAGAGGGCCGGAAAAAAAGGAGACCCAGAACCGTTCGTGGAAGGTCCCTGGGGACAGAAAAAGGCTTCCAGGAAGCCCTACTGTCAGGCGAACAGAACTGCCAACTTGCCTGAAGCTCGTCGCTTATTATTCTGGTCAAATGTTCCGTTACTGATTCGTTGTCGGTCTGCCAACTTGGTCTAATATGTAATCCTTTGATAATATTAAGCAAAACAAAAGTTCTATGATAGGTAATATGATCAATATAAATTCAAATAATAATTTATTTGTATACCCTTTCAGGGTATTATAATTTCAGTCAGAAGCTTGTAACACTGCGAAGGAGTCATTTCCGACCCTATAAATCATATATATTCTTGATCAGCATCGAAATCCAAGTCGATCAGGCCATGTCTGGTTAAAAAAGAATTTTTCGAAAAATTTTCCATTTTTTCAAAAAAAGATAAGGGGTTACATCATTAAAATTTTCAAAAATTGACAAAAATTTTATTTTTTACAAATATTAAATCCAGTATGCAGATTTATTAGCCTAATAAAAACTAGCATAGAAAAGCTTTCCGAATTAAAATTAATGCGTTTTTGGCTTACTTATGAGTTTTTTAACTTTGTGTTTTTGAACAATTTGCCATATAAAATTATCGATAAATATCGAGTTAAAGAATGCAAATATTTTAAGCATAGTTATGATCTATTTCCAATCTGTAAGTCAAAGAAAATCTTAAACCATTTCATACAAAAATGTAACTAATTAGTGGCATCTTAGAATAAAATTTAAATATTGGAAATTCAAAATAAGTACAGTATACAGTTAAGAAAGTTATGCAGAGAAGGACACCAGATCAAAGCTTATATACTCGTAGTTGTGCCTCCTGCCAACTTGCTGGGACTGTGACAGTTATATTTGATTTTTAATCAGTTCCTTAACAAGAACATTGTGTGAAAAAGTTATCCTGAGGCGCCTAGGACGTAGCCTTCGTATCTGTATCTGGTCCTGCCTGAAATGTTCCGTTACGCTCGTCCGATGAGTGAAATTAAAGGCGAATCCTGATGCGCCGCCCTAAAAGCAGACAAAAAGAAAAACTCACTCAAAACCGACTGAAGCAGCGCGCCCTAAGGTGGAAGCGAGAGCGACACACTGCCAAAGGGCAGGCATCGCTCGGAGCGAGATGGCAACAGAGCAGCGACGATCGAGTGACTCGTGCAGAAGGTGGGGTGGGGTCGGGAGTGCGAGGGGGAGACAGCTTTGCGACCCAAACGAGTGCTTTTCGGCGATGAGCGCTTTTGCTGGGCTGGAGTCCCGAGCCGGAATCAGTTGACACACAATTGTTTAAATAAAACAAAACACTCGTGGCGAGAGCGGACGACCATTTACTGCTGCCAGAGCTTTTCCCGTCGGCTCAGCGCCCAGATAAGAACCAGAGGCGAATCCGAAAATAAACAATTCACATCATACGAATTAATTTGGCACGAATTAATTTGCGTAACGGAACTGCTCACTTAACACCATTTAATGTCCATCCATCGCTCACTCGCTGGTGTCTCGTGCGTCTCGTGCAATAAAACGGAATAGGCTTGAATTAACAAATTAATCAGCAATCAACATTTCGAAATTATTCCAATTGGAACCTGTGTGTGTACTACGGGCGCGTTTATAAAAAAATAATAATAATTTATCGTGGAAATGACGCCCTTACCGTGTGCCGTCTGACATTTCCACTGGATTCCGCAGGATCCACATTTCCAGGAATTGGAAGTCGCAGGAGCAGCGACCACACCAGCCACAACACTTGGAATATGTTGTATAATGTACCGTGCTACCAAAACTTTTCAACACTGGATTACTACAAAGTGAGTAAAAGCCAAAAATATATTCCTTTTTCTTGAAATCCAATTAAGTTTCATGAAATCTATATATGTTCTATAAAATATCCTAATACTGATCCTAAATCAGCAATAAAAAGAATAAAATGAAATTATTTCGATCAGATTTAAAAAACTTTTGGATACTTAAAAGCTAAAACTGTATAATCCTATAAGAACTAAGAGCCTTGTAGTAAACATACAGCCGGACAAGTCTAGATTGATTCGCCTGGTGATATTGTTTAAGATTGTACAGTTTCTGATACTTTTGTAACATCCTTCTGGTCGATATTACCTAGCCCGTTTATGCATGTATATAGTACATCCCATATATGAGTCTATAGGCCCATTAAAATGTCTTTAAAAACCCAAATTTTAGATGAGATTACTGGAAAAATATATTTTATAAGTAACCCTTTTAAAGTATGTTTTATTGACATATCTGTTTTTGATACAAAAACAAGAAAGAAAAAAGAAAACAGGGATATTGAAATTTCTATACGCTTGCTGAGAAAATCCATCATAGCTCAGTCAAAAATGCATTAATTTGAATTCGGAAAGGTTTCCTATGTTCGTTATTATAAGGTTAAACAATCTGCATACTAAATTTGAAATTTAAAGAAATTAATTTTTTTTTTTCAATTTGGAAAATTTTAACGATGTAACCCCTTATAAAATTTTGAAATTTTGAAAAAATTTCGAAAAATTTATTTTTTGACCGGGCATGGCTAGATCGAATCGGCTGAGGATGCTGATCAAGAATATATATAGTTTATAGGGTCGTAAACGACTCATTCACTGCATTCTATGATTCTAACTTAAATTATAATATCCTTCAAGGGTATAACAATTATATCGCAGGAACTAAATAAATAAATAAATTTCAATTCCTAACTGGGCAATATCCTTGGACCACACAGATATTGCATAATCCACGAAGGTTTCCCAAATGGAAATCTGATTTCAATCAAAGCCAAATCCAGCTCCTGGTTAGCTCCTTGGCCTCGCAAGGCTCCTGATTTCTGACTCTGTGTGCTCCCGATCATATTTTCCGCATCAAAAATTCATAATTGCGATCCCTTAATGCGAGTTCCTAGCTCCGAGTAGACTGGTAGCCGATGATCGTGAAAGATAGGCTGTTCACCGTACAGTGAACTGTAAGAAATCAACGATGCTACTGCGCATTTGCCCAGCGCTGATCCTTTAAACGCAGGACACAATGCAGACAGTAGTCAAAAGGGAATTTTCAGCTTAAGTGCGCACAAAAGGCTGCAGAGAGATGTATATATGTATATCCTGTCGATCGAGTGGGAATCATTTGACCAGAAATAAAACCGCAAAAAGGATCAGCTTGAGAAGGCACTAGGTCAAGGGCTGAAACTAAAGGAGCTAGATCTCCAGATCTGGATTTCTGTTTCTGGCGAATTCCTTCTTCTTTGATTGACAGTCAGGTTCTCTGGGTCTCTGTCCCCGTTCCCAGTTCCCCGGATTTCTTTTGGCTCCGAGTGAGTTCCTGTCTGTCGATTTCCTAGGCTGCCGTTGCCCAGGCAGCTCCCGCACATCGCCAGGACCCCGCCAGCCTGCGTAATTTGAGCAAAGTTTGCTGGGCGAAGCAATTTGCGATGTTGTTGTCACGGACAACACACAGAATGTTCCAAAATGGCTGCCATCGATGGCGCAGCGGAAGGACGAAAGGCAGAAAGCCAAAAATGCTGCCACAAAAAGCGTCAAATGCCGCCATTTTTTTGGGTATCTATGCGACAGCATCGGAGAGGAGACAACACGAAAATCTCATAAATGTAAATGCAGAAAAGGACGAGTCGCGTTTGCCGAAGCCATTAGCAAATAATTTCAGCGAAAATGTTGTTGTATTCGGCATTGTTGAGCACACACTGTGCAGGAGGGAGAGGCGAGGGATACGGAGCGAGAGAGACGAATGCCGTGAGGATAATTTCATTGAAATTTGAGTAGTCAGAAAGGAGCAGCAGCAAAATGTACAAAAGGACAACGCCGTGCAGATGCCTTGCGCTTTTCGTTCGCCATTATAACAACAAACAATGCAGGCAGCAGCGGGACAGGGGCAGGGTACACAGATCCTGGGATCGGGGGTCCTTCAGCCCCCTCCCTGTTGTCCCCTTTCAGCCCGCCCTCAGCTCCTTCTCGTACTCCCCGTATGTTTGCGTTGCCCGCAGGACTCAGCTCAGCTCTGCGGGTTTTTTCAACGAAAAATTTGTAATTCGCTTCTCGTTTGCGGCTTGGCTTGGCTTGGCTGCTCCATTTCAGCCACGCCCTGGGATTGCTTGGAAAATTAAAATTAAATGCTACCCCCGCCAGTTTGGAGCTGCTACGCTCATTATTGCCCCGGTGCAAATGTCCTCCGGCGACATTTTTACAAAATCTGTGAAATCTCGGAATCCCTTAGGAATCCCTGGCCCATCGTCGCCCTGCTGATAATCCGCTTTGTCCTCCGGCTTAAGTGGCAAATGTTTGTCTGGGGCGTGGCACGGGAAGTGCGTCTATTCAATCTCCTTTCCTGTATCGATCATCTGTGCTCCTACCTGTTCCTGTCCGGGATCGAGGCACTCCTCGGGCCCGCTGTCGATCAAACAAATAAACTTGTTTGTTTGTTTGTTTACCCGAAAGCTACGCCAGCGCTGAGTTGGGCAAGATTTGCAGTAGCCGTGGTCGAGACAGAGTCAATAAACAAATTGGGAGCTCGATATGGAAGCTCTTTTCCAGAGACTGGCACGAGTTGGGAATTTGATGATTGCCATAAAGATAATGATCACATTGAGGGGATTTTATTGTAATAAGTTTTACTGGAAAAAATGCACAGCCACCTTAGCTGCATTAATTCATTGAAACTGCTCTTGTTTTAATTTACTTCACATTATATTATAGTTGAGACTTGCTTACAAGGCTTATCGCTTGCTTTTCGCCTGACATAATTCCGCTTACAACGTCCTTGTGACCCGATTGTGACGTCATATCCGAGGGCAAAACCACAGAAAATATATGTACATATATATGGCATAAATTTGCATGCATCATGCTAGAATTACAGCACTAGAAAACGTCATGCCGAAGGTTTATCCCTTAGGCCCTCGCCCTCCCGACCTCCTTTGTTCCAGTTTCCAGCTCATAATCCGCTCAACTGGCAACGCCGCTGGTCCTTTTTATCCTGTTTTATGTCGCCTGTCCGCAGATGAGGATGTGAAATGAAAAATTAGAGCAACCTGTCTGTGATGGATGTCTCTTTCCCTTCTCATCCGCTGGATTTCGATCTCTAATGCCCTCTAATGATGGCAAATATTTGTACCTTGTTGTGGCCATTTTGCCAGGGATTTGCTTTGTCTGCCTCCAGTCTTGTGACTCACTGTTGTCTCCTGGTCTAAATTTGAATGGTGGCAGTGCCCGAAATAGTCCCGACCAGCTACCAAGGGTCTGTGCCCAATCAATTGTCACTTTCGACAGCATATTTTGAGCCAACGCTGGTCTATAGATAGCCAAAACTAACCCAAATATAGTACGCAACTCTTTGCCGGGTGAATAATTACGCGGAATGGATCGGCTGCTGTCACCAGAGCAACGATCTAATGGATGTCCACCAGAAATCGAAGTGTCTAGATCTGAGAAACTATAGTATAACCAATTTAAAAGCTATTGTGCCGTGTGATTTCTCTATTTAAACCATTTACATACATTTATTTTTCCACTTTTTTCCAGAATATTAAGAGAAACGTTTAGGGTATAAGTATTTTGATGGAAGAATTGTAATATTGAGGCTGATAAAATAAGCAAAGATACTCTAGAAATATTAAATGTAACTAGAATAACATATAAATTTATTTAGATATAATATAAGAGAGTTTTTGATGAGATCACAGAGATCTAGTGCATAAAACTCATCTGCAAAGTCCTCTACTGATGGGACTCCAAAAATGTCCTTATTTCAATACAATACCTTAACGTAAATTTGAAATTAATTGTAATTTCAAGTTCATTAATACAATTAATTCTTGAGATTCCTACCATACATTCGAGTAGGGACAGAAATGCCTAGCAAGCTGGGTTATTGCCAAATCCTGGGTATTTCTACACATTTATATAGAGCAAATCCATATAGATGGAGCAATACGGCTCAACGGCGAGACGGACACGCAACTGTCACATCAAAAGCGCCGGAGCATCTTACAACGCTCCGGTAATTGGTGCGGGGCCGGATCCGAGTTCGGGCCCGGAGATCTTGCCCGGGGACTGCCATCGCTTACAGGAATTCTGGGTAAAATCGGGAAAAAATAGACGTCGAATGGGAGCTAAACAAATGGGCGAAAGTGCGACGAAATGAACTTGTCATAATTATTTGACAGTCTGGGGTAAGTGTGATGCTGCGGCGGCACTCCCCTGCCATTAACCAGAAATTGATGTAAAACATTTCGCCAGAGGCAGCGGGGGCCAGGGAGTGACAATGGAGGCAAAGGGGTGCAACACTCCTCGGGGTATCCAATTCGGTCGCTTTGATTCTCCTTTACGGTGTCACTGCCAGCGGGTTGCGGGGTCAAGTGGTCGCAGCCTGTGAAAACAGAACTTACGCCTCATTTCCGGTGCCATCGAGTAGCAGACAGCTTGGAGCACGATAGGATTCCTGTCGGGGTTCCACCATTCCGGCCCGGGTTCGCTTAGGTGTGGCTGTTGTCAGTCAAAGGCGCAGACAGGCAGCTGCCCTCCCGGTAACCCCATCCCCATGCAACCCCTTACCAATTAAGCGGTTTTTTCTGAGACAAATTTGGGCGACCTTTGACTTGACGGGGATGGCATTACTCGTTAGCAGTCGTGACAGTTTTTCTTCGATTTTTCCATAATTTTACCACGAATTTATTTTGGCCTGCCTCGTCCCTAGCAATTTTCCCAACAACAAAAAATATCAGATTTCCTCGTTGCACATTTTTCCAACCGTCCATTCTTCGGGGCTTGGGAAAGTGCAGCAGCAGTGGCAGTAGCAGCCTCCGGACTCCGGACAATTGGCAGCCAAAATGCCAACAAACAAATCATTCACATTTCGTCCATTGATTGGCGAGGCGGCAGAGCGAAATTCGATATTCGTTCGGATCGGGATTGGGATCGGTGGAAAGGAGCAGGGACCTAGGGAGATGAAAGTGCTGAGAGGCTGAGAGGGATCGTCGAGTAGAACGGGAGAAAGGGAGGAGGCGGCTTAGGCCATCCTCCGATTTCGATAAGGCCGGCAATTCCGGTGCCAGTTTTCCAGGGCGCACCTGTTCCTCTGCTCGCGGAACTTGTCCCATCAACAGTTGGTCTCGTTTCGGCTTTCGCCCAGCGGTAACACAATATGCACTTCCCGGCTCTCCACCATTCGGCGGCCTTGTCGTTCATTTTTGCCGTAATTAAGTTTAACGGAAATAATCAACTATTTGCCATTTTCATAACCATTATTTTTATATTTTTTTGTCGCTTTATTGTCGCCTTTTCCCCTGCTACTTTGGGCTGGCAATTGTTGAACAGAAGCAGCGCAAAAGTTAAATGTGGCCAAGGTCTGAGCGATGAAACCGATCCCCGGCAACTTTAGGGCTGCCACATATGGTGTAAATGTAACCGATAGGCCAGCAGGGGTATTCGGTTGCCAGTTGCCAGTTGCCCAAGTCCAAGTGTTGCACAGTTGGCACAGTTTGTGGTTCGCCATCCGCCGCACGGGGGAATCTCTGCCTTTAACGGAGCCGGATTCTGTTCAGCTCGGGAATTAGCCAAGGAGTCGATATGATAGTTACAGCATACACACTTCCAATACCACTATATTTTATCCATATTTATCTTTATTTGCAAGTAAGCAAGTGTGTGGCTTTATTGTGGCAGAAACTTGCAATTACAATTTTTGGAATTAATGCAGCAATGTGTTTGGTCTTCGAGTGGCAATGCTTTCAGTCCTGTTTTTAGGCAAATAACAGTATTATGGGACCCTAACCCAACCGATTGCTATGCCCCGGTCCGCCGGCCCTGGTATTATGATAGATTAGCAACAGCTGGATCTGGCTGTCTGGATTCCTCGTCCTTCGGCCCGGTGGCGACACAATGACCGCGGTCCAAAGAGCTTAGAATCTTCTCCCCGGAGGCGACCTTCTTCGGTTGTATCTCTAAGGTCGCCTCCGGCTGCTTTGGTTCGAGATCTGGTTCATCCAAATTGGCCTGAACCTCGGAGTCGTTCTGCACCAGCTTCAGTTCGTGGACCTCCTCCGGCCCATTGACGGTGCCCTGCTCTGGCCCAGCGCCTCCCTCTTGATTCTGGGCCTTGTGGAGGTGGAACAACCGCTTCCAGTACATTGACATGGACGACTTAACCGTCTTCGGGGCGGTCAAGGGTCTCTCCTGCGCCATCGGGATGCCCATAGAGCTGGACTGTTCGGGTTCCTCAGTGTTAGGTACATCCTTGCTGGCTCCATCCTTGTTGGGTAGCTTCTTTCGGGAAAATAAACGACTCAACGTGCTGGTCTTGCGCAGTTCCTTGTTGTCGCCATCGATGGAGACGTCGCTCGCATACTCCTTAATGGCCGGCTTCTTGCTGATCTTAAAGAAGCGCTTCAGCGAATTGGTCTTGGACATCTGGGCTTCCTCGGAGTCTGCCACTGGCAGGACCTCTGGTTCGGCTAGCGGTACATCTTGCAGATTGGACATATTTCTCCACTATGTCCACGAAAATTGGTGGGGTTTTTTGAAAATGAATTTTGGTATGGTTACTACGAAATATATATAACATATGCGTGGAGTGTCTAAGCAGAATGATAGACATCTGTCAACAGAAAATCCATAGCCTATTAAGCCCGAATTTTCACGAGTTCAGGATCTCTACTCTGTTTATTTAATAATGCAAATTAGATTCGAGACGAGGAACCTTATTTTGTATTTCCAGAAGTGTCCAAAGTATAGTCCTTATTCCTGATGATTGATCGAGATATATACTTATTTTCGACACAATATTTTAGTATTGTTGTTAAAATGCTCTTTTGAATTTATACATTAAAATAAATGGTATTTTCCTTTCATGTTCCAAATAAAATATATTACCTTTCTTGTAAATATGTAAATTTAACCAAAATTCATAATGCTAACAAGTAATTCCAGTCTCTTTTGTAGGTTGTTTTCTTTTAAATTCGTTTTTAGATAGGTTTTCCCAATGGTTTGTTCATCTCAAGGTTACAAGGCATATCCAATTTTTACAGTATTACTTCATTAATTTTCACATAATTTTTTCATTTTTGTAATTCACAATCTTGTCTTGCCTACAACTTAATTAACAAAGAAACTCTCGTTCTCCGCTGACTGTCTTCAAAAGGGTTGAAGCAAGGGGTTCAAGTCACACCTGAAGAAAATTTCAAAGAGTTAACGAGCAACTCCTTTATCGGAGATAAACTCAAAGGGTTATGCAGGCACAATACTTACTTGCGCACCTTAGAGGGTTGTTTTCCTGCCAGCAATCAAAGTTTTTAATTAACAAACAAAGAAACCGATTTTCCGAAAAATTGTGTAAATAATTTGCAAGGATTTTCCAGGCAAAAAGGGAAGCTTGGCAATCGCTGAACCCGAACCGTGACATCTTGAGAATAGGTCAACATTGTTGTTTAATTAGAGGACAATAGCTGTCAATAGCTTGGCCCTAGCGAACACAGAGTGCAGGAAGCAAGAAAGTTGGGCCAAAGTCAAAGGTTGCTGGCTAATTGCGAGGCGGAGTCCTGGCCAGGGGAGGCGACTGCCAGCTGTGAAAAAATCTTATCCACACTCCATCTTAATGACTACTTAAACAGCGACAAAGCCAACCCCCAGCCTCGAGTCCAACCCCGACCCCAAACCCAACCCCACAACCCCTCAACCGCCCGAGAGCAACCCCCTGGGCCACTCTGTATGGATATCGCCGATCAGCTCAAGTGCGGCACTTGAGGCAGCTGTTTGGCACTTGGGATGACTTTAATTTAAGCCCTGGGGTGCCATATATATATACGGAAACCTCAACATTAATAAGTGTTAATAATTGTGTCCCTGTGTGTATTATTTTTTCCGACTGCGCCGACACGCCCCCAACCGCCCAAAAAACGGGTCTACGATTTCACATCACTTTCGCAACAGCTTGACGGGGGAGGTTGACTGAGAACCCGGCGAACTGAGACCGAGTTAGAAAGTCCGTCCAGAGGAGCGTAACATGGATAGGGTATAAGTATAGGATTACCGGCATCGGCATCACCATCACCATCACCATCAGCATCCACCTCCATGTCCGTGTCCGTGTCCAAGTCCGTGTGCGGATATGGCAACCGAAACAGCATCCCTGGGGGTCTCCAATGATTTGTTGTTGTCGCCGGGCAAGTTTACAAATTCAATTTGTCAGCGATGCCTCAGTGCTGCCTTTTGCGGGCGGGGTGAGTTGTTGAAAACCCAATTCCATAGGCTTGGCAACGGTTAACGCAAAAAATAACACCGGAACTAAATTTGGGAAGCAATTGCAAAATATAGACTTTAAGATACCCATTGATATTTATATAACTTGATTCGAAGAAATCTAAGAGTGTGTCTTAATAACAGTTGCTTTTGAAAATGATTATAACATGAGCACAAAGGAAGCAATTTCTAAGAAGTTTGTAACTTCTTTCTTTCTCCTTTCTACTTTCTACTTTCGCCTAATGGCAGAAAGATATTATAAATATTAAAAAAGTTATGAATTTTAAAGTATATATCCTAGTTAAAGTTCTATAAGTAAAAGTGATTAGTTAGTTTCTGTCTATCAAGTACAATATCTTAAAGAGAGCTTAAAAGAGACAGACTATTTAAAATATGCCTACGTTTTTACTAAATATTTTGCCTTGACTATGGTTATAAGCTAGTCGAGTATATCCTTTTCGTCCTGCTGGGCCACCGAGTAATAGCATATGTTCCCATTGCATACTTGAGGGCGCATTTTATTAGAGCCCACCGAGGCGGGAATATTTAATTTGGATGTTTGGCTGCGGCGCGTTTTGACACGCGCTAGTCAAGAGCACATAATTAAATTAATTAGAGAGTCGTTCCCACAGGTAAACCCGCTCCGGCACCCGCACCAAGGCACCGTTGCCACCACCCTCCGCCAGCTCACTTTGATGCGATCCAATCCACTCAGAGTTACCCCACAGCCCGGCCAGAGTTTTGATGCTCATTCGCAGTGACAGGCGACACACTTCGCTCGGTGGGTGGCCCAGCAGGTTGGAGTTGGTGGTGGCGGTGGTGGTGCTGGTGCTGGAACTGGTTGCCAAGAGAACCCACAGATAGCGGAGCTGCCGCTGGTGCTTCGGCTTTGCCTTTTAATGAAATTCCTGACCAATGTTTGTTTTGCTTAGGTCACCATGGCGACTCTCCCCTCGGCACATTGGGTGCCCATGTCAGAGCCTGACCTCCAGCTCTATTATGGTATATATCACTCGGCGGATCGGCACGTGCCTGGGGCCCAAGCACAGGTTCCGCATAATTTTTCCCAAGAATGAAAGCATAAACGAACCGTTTCTGGCCAACCCCGGTGGTCATCATAATCGGCTCAATCGCCATGAGCTGGCAGCGTCATTATGTTGCAAGTGCAGTTTCTGAGTCGGTTTATTTTTGTTATTCGTCGGGGGAAGCATGACGCCCACATATAGACCACCATAGTGTTCGGCCTCGCTCTCCGAATATTGGGAATATTCCCTCTGGCCTTGTGGATTCATAAAACCCAAGTTTATGTTCATATTTTTTTATGAAGCCAGCAGCACAGTAGTTGGCCAGGCGAACTTTAACGATCTTGGGGCCATAAAAAATGGCTGTCTCCGATATACTTGAATATGCTTAAATATATTTGGTTAATGTGTCGCGGGTCTTGGCTGGAAACAAAGCACGATTTTTGTGTGATTTACGATCGATTCAATTCGATTGATATGGGATCCCTGGAACAGCTGATTGTCTGCGGTTACACTATAAACATTTGTACAAGTGGAAAATGTGTTTTCCAAGGGAAATGCAATACCTCCAAAGTTGCTGTTCATATTCTTTATTAATTTTGCAAGCTTCCAGGGAACTGAATGAGTGTGGAAATCGGACCAATGGAAGTGAAGTTTGTTTTGTCTATGAAGCATTTTAATTACCAAATCGTTTCATTCAAGATTTTCGGAGCGGGAACGGGAACGGGAACGGGAATCGGAATTCCAAGTTCAGTTCCCCTCGAGGAACCATTCTTACAAAACGAAGAAACCCCAAGCCAGAAATCTGCATAACAAACTCTTCCCTGCCTCGGTTCGTGCCAACGTGCAGTTGGACTACACAACAAGTATTTTCGCAATTTGCAGCTCCTTACCCTGCGCTTTTCTCTATTCCATATGGTGTTGTGGTCAGATCTCCATGGCTCAGCGAATTTATTTGTGACGGAAAGAATGCCTCAGACCTTTGGCATGTGCTGACAAATGTGCAAAGTTGCTAATCAGCAAACCCAAAACAAAAAGCTGACCCACTTCGTAGGCTGTCGCAGTCGAGTGACGCACTACCCCGTGGATGATGACTCTTGAACCCGGCAACTCGAGTCTCGTCGTCCGTCGCGGAGGGGGCCGGCCAGGACGTTGGAAACCCAACATTGACAACGGACAAGCAGTGTCGCAGAGCCCCAATCCTTATCTAGATGTCCAGGCGAAACAGTCGCAGGCCCAGATCAAGTTGTAAGAATGCGAACATGGCAACAAATGTGCTCGACTCAGGTGTTAAAACTTTTGCATTAAAATGGCGCCCAACTGTAGGGGCACCGCTCCCAGGGCCCCGCGACTTCCCTCTCCGTGTAAAATTAATACAACACTCGGGGAGGTCCAGGCCGATCAAAACTGAACGTAAATCTTAAACGCTTTCGGTCCCGGTCGCCCAGCCAGTCTCTGGTTCCCGCTCCATTGTGTGCAGCAGCCTCTGCAGCCGCACGATCAGCACGTTCGACCACGGAGGGAGGAGATCTCCGGAGGAACAGGATGGTCGGCGATCGGCAACCGGTCCACGACAAATGTGCCAGTCTCAGCAACATGCCGAGCCCCAGAAATATCTGCAAATGCAGCGAATTGTGTGCAGATTTGTTTACAGAAGACTCTCCAAGTGGCCAGGGGACGGAGGACGAGGGCCAGAGGACGTGGGCCAGAGGACGTTGGACAGGGGCACGTTGATCATCGTAGATATAATTGACGACATGTTGTCTCACGATCGTGCTAAAGCGATTAAAGCTTATTTAATGCCCAACCGGCCGAATCGTTTCCCTAAAACTGGCCAAAAGGTCAAATGGGTGTCAACCTCCCCATCCAGTTTTGAGCCAGCTTTTCCCTTGGAAAAGCCGGACTTGATTTGAAAATTCCTCCTTTGATTTGCGATCATCAAATTACCAGCCTAACTACTGATTTTTAAATAAACCCATTGCATTGCATGTGTGTCGCCGTTTATTTTCTTAACTGCACTCGATTCTGTGTACTTGTGTAATTCCATCCAGGCCTTAACGTCAGTGTTTGCCTAGACGTTCGGCCAAAAAAAAAAGCGAATTGTTAAATCAATATAAATTGTTTACAGCACGAACAAATTGTTTGGAATGGGGGGAGTATACGGCTTTAAAACGAAATGGTGGCAATAAAAGCTTACATCAACATCGACTTTAATTAGGTAACACTGGATATCCGATTTATTGGATATTACTTTGATTGGCTCAAGTCTGTTTATCGAATGGCAAACATAAGTACTTGTAATTGCCATTACAAAATGCAAGAAAAACAAGATTGGCTTGTAAAAGCAATTTTTGCCATATTTTTAGGCTTACTTATTTAATTGTCCTTACTCAATAACATTTTTAATAGGCTGGAATACCTAATTTTCATTTTATTAAACAAAACCCACATTTAATGAATAAGAAACTTTTTTAATTGTAATGATTATAAATACATATTAATATACTCTTGTAGTGTATTATAATTTTAGTCATAACCTTGCTATTCGAAATTTTATAAGGGGTACATCGTTAAAATTAAAAAAAAATATATACAAATTTTAATTTTCTTATATACATTTTTAATTGAGTATACAGAATCATTAACCTATTAAAAACTAATATGTGAAAGCTTTCCGAATTTAAATTAATTATGTTTTAGCTTAGTTATGAGCTTTTAAAATTTTAATTTTTCTAAAAAATGGTCAAATAAAAATTTTGATAGATATTGACTCCAAAAAATGGTATTAGGATTTTAGTCAGAAGCTCGCAAAGCAAAGAAGGAGTCGTTTCCGACCCTATAAATCATATATATTCTTGATCAGCATCGAAAGCCCAGTCGATCTGGCCATGTCCGGCTAAAAAATAATTTTTTGAAAATTGTTCCATTTTTTCAAAAAAAGATTAACCCCTTATCTTAAAATTAAAATTTAAAATTTTCAAAAATCGACAAAAATTTTGATATTTTCAAATATTAATTTAAGTATGCAGATTTATTAACCTTATAAAAACTAACATAGAAAAGCTTTCCGAATCAAAATTAATGCTTTTTTGGCTTAGTTATGGGTTTTTTAATTTTTCATATTAAAATATCAATAAGTATAAATTATTAAATTCAATTCAATTCTATTATTTCTATTACTGCAATGGTATAAAAACTTCAGCTTTCCGAAGCTAAATTCCTTTCCTTTACCTTTATTATTCTTTATAAATTTAGTGTAATTTAGCTTTTGGTGTTACCATGCAGATAAATAGGGTTTTAAAGTTCAAATTCAGAAATTCACTGTTTATTTTCTTTAAATGTCACTAAGAGTAAATAAATCTGTCTCTTAGTTTTACTTTTTCAATTAATTTTACCTCCCATACTGAAGTATATAGGGAACCGAAGATAATGGTAAGCTAAAGTTAAAGGATATATACACGATCTATTAGAGAAATATTCAAACAATTCAATTATAACATATCCTTTATACCATTTATTAAGTTAAATGTTTTATATGCTGTTCAAACGGCTATTTACAATTTACTTTGAGGAACTCCCAACTTAAATGTGAGCTCATTAGTGGCTGTCCACAAAATGCCATCGATGGTGATTCACAGAGTAAAGTGTACGGGGTTTTCGATTTTGATTAGATGCCAATTTGTTTATGGCACTCGCCGGCCTGGCCGGAGATCATATATCCTCGTATATCGCGTATCGGTTAGACTATGGCCAGCACACTCCGGCTCGCCTTACATAAGCATTCCGATATTTTTTGGGGGCTCCGAATCTAATGCGTTACGGATCCACACAGAACCCAATAAGTGCTGCTCGGGGGGGGCTTGGATTACCCGATATTTTCGTTTTGGTTTTTACGATTGCCATAAAATTGCTGGCGGTTTCCATTGAACAACCAGATTAGCTTATTAATTTGTGTAATGTGCGTGAATGGTGGCCGGGTATTAATTTATTCATTTATGCGCATAGGAACACTGCAGAAGACATGGGAGCACACACTCTTCGCATGGCGTTCGCCCAGCGGCAAAATCCCTCCACAATGGGCATTGTTCGCCCGCATCCGAGAGATACGAAGAGGCGAAGATACAAGCTCTGGAAAAGTGGTTTTTGTGCCACCCCAGTTGATGGTGGTGGACATGGTCGGATTTTCGCCTGGGGAATGGGTATGGGCGGAGTCATGGTCGACCCTGCCAAAGGCAGTGCGAGCGGGAACGCTGCTAACTCGTTTCGAGTGAGTTCGCCGTCCAATGCCGAGATTTCCACTCAACGGCGCTCTCTCTGCCGGCGTCGCAGTCGGAGCCCTCTCTTTTCCGGTCTTGAGTGGAATGCCCAAACCCGCTTTGCCACTCATGCTCTCCTTCTCTCAGACTCCGCCCACCGAGAGAAAACCTCCCTCAGGCGCTATTCGACTTTTTCTTCGATCCGCAGCTTGGCCAGTCAGTTGATTTTCTCGTTTCGAGCGCTACGGGAACGCTCGGTGCGCTCCGTTCCGATATCGATATAAAGTAGATTCTATTCCACGCTCGCTTCCCGTTCCCAAGCCGAGCATTAATCACATCTGAGCCGAGTCGGCATTCGATTTCAAAACACACCTGAATCCGGGATCTGCCAGGTCCAGGCCGCCGCGTGTGTTCGCAACTCGTAGTTCCTAGTGAAAGTTATCGCAAATCCCGCATAATGGTCACCCTAATGCCATACAACTATGCTGCCCCGCGCTGCGGATTAATTGACAAAATGATCGAGCCAAAGGTAATCAAGTCGCCGGGATTTTCACCCATCGGGAAGCTTTAAAAGTGATGTTGTGGTTGCCGCCGGGCTATGGTTATTGGTTATTGTTAGTGTTATGATGCTGCTGGGTAGTAGCTTCCTTGGTGGTTACCTTGTGGGGCTTCCCCCACCAAATAGTGCAACTCTCCGATCTAAATTTATTGAGCCTGGACTCGAAAAAATATATAGCCCACCTATGTTGGGATGGTTTATGGGTTTTGGGTCTAAAGGTGATCTATTGGGTGGCGTGATTTAAATTTGTTTAAATAAATCTAGCTTAGTGTGACACCTAAGACATGTTGAGATGTCAAGGTTTCATTGACAGCATCCTAAATTCAAAGAAAATAATATCTTGTAGATATTTTAGTCTCAAGCTGAGTTCCTATGGAAGGTTTCCTCAAACCACCTTCATATATAAATCTGTTAAACACCTAGGAATATTGTCACATATCTCTCAGACTTTTGAATTTCTCCAAATCCCGAACGTTAAGCAGATTTTATATTTGCCACATAATTATGGTATGTCCCCCTTCTACGCAGGGGATTACTAGTTTTTATGGGCCCAAACCCAAATAGAAGCATTTTATTGACTCAAAGTTGGTGCTGTTGTTGGGAAAATCGTTAATGGGGATGAAGATTATAGACACCTGACCACCATTTTATTACATCACATTAATCGGCTTAACTCCGCTGCTGACTGGGCAATGAAGCGGAGAGGTCAAGTCTTAAGGGTATTAACAAATAGTGTCCAATGTTGCCAACTTTAAACTGTTCTTCAAACCATTAATCGTTCAGGGGAATTTCTTCTTATTGAGCTTTGCTCCAGGTCATCAGAGGCTACAAGTTCGTTTCCTGGTGATTTAATGGAACCGCTTACCAAGAGCCGTAGGTCCAACTAAGACAAAGTCCAATCCAGACTCGGAGGAACGTGACGAACCTCAAGCGACTGGCTGACGAGATGGTTAAGGCGAAATATTAATAGAGCATAAATTACAGCCCTAGCCCAGAGTGGACGCTTTATGGGAATTTAAAGAGCCTGGCCCACAAAGGCCAGCGCTGGGCTTCGCCTGGCCAGCGGCATTAATCACATTTTAATTAAGTTTAAGCCGTAATCGTAAAAATTAACACGCCATAATTCAACTGCGACAATGCGCGCTGCATGTAATTTATGACAAAGGCACAGGCGAAGGAGAACTCTCAGTCTCAGCCTCAGTCTCAGTCTCAGTCTCGAATCTCAGTCTCTCCAGTCGAAATATTGATTATGGCCCCGTCGATTGACACTTGGCGATTGTTGATTATACTGCCACGATTGTCGATTGTGGCCCGAACGTAATTAACGTGCCAAAGTGTTAAAGGCGGAGGGGGGGTAGTAGGGCCCCTCGTCTTAGCCACCACTGAAACAAATTTTCCTCTTGTTTATTTTGATGCTTATCGGGGAACGGAGCGGAGTGGGGTCGCTTGTCAGGGGCGGAGGGGTCTTAGGGCCGGGTTAATAAAAAATTTGTCGCCGTCTTCTCGCGTCTTGTCTTTTGTTCGCCTTTTGTGGCCAAGAGAGTGTGTGCCTGTGTGTGTTTTAATCTTCTTCTAAAGCAGCAGAAGAGACAATGAGATTACGATCGCAGGAATTTCGTTAAAGATGCTCGAAAACAGGTCTTTATACATATATGTGTGTGTGTGTGTGTGTATGTATGTGGCCAGGGGACCAGCCCCTCTTCCTTGGCCACCTCTCGTCCCCGGCCCTGGTCTGTGTTAATGTTTACGTTGTCAGCTTGTGCCATAAATTAGTTTAGTAAAAGGTTGCATTTGGGATCTCCCAGCCCCATCTCCCGATCCTCCCGATCCTCCCTGAGACACTGCCTCATTCTGCATACAACGGCGAGTCGAATTCGGTTGCTCGTGCAACACGCAATGCTGATTCGCGACCGGGGATTCGCGCGATCCGGAATCGCAGCTCCATGCTACCGTTCGGTATCCATCCATCTGTCCGCTGCGCATGCGCGTGTTCCTCTGTTCCGTCGACAAATTTGAGGTGCCTCCTTGCTGCTCCGCTGCCTTCTCCCGTCTCCCCCCCAAGATCACAGGATGATGGACAGTGCGTGCGTGTGGTCATCGCCGGACGGCAGGAGCTGTCAACTGAAGCCGCTCAGCTTTTTGGGCTGGCTCTTCAGGGGCGGCAAGGAGGGCGGGCACGGATTCCAGCACCTGGGCTTGCCTCCTCTACCTTCGATTTGTCTGGCTTCCGTTTGATTTGCATAAATTTATCCCAACTCGCACTTCCTTCGCTTTGTGTGGCATTTGTCAAGCTTGAAATAATAATTCTCAAAGCTCTTATTAACTTTTTGGGTAGATTTTGGAGTTACGCTAAGGGGAACTCTTAAAACTTCCTCTTGTGAATATCAATATCAATAAAACATATATTGTTCAGCTTGATTATATTCAAATTAAATTTAAATTTGCCCTATAGTTTCTAAATTGTTACTCAAAAACCCTTATATTTAAAGAAAACAAACGAACAGGAAATTGAATTCTAATAAAGAGTTGTAAAGGAAATTCCATAACATAAAAATACAAATTTATTGTTTGTATTGTTCTTTTGTAAAAAAATACAACATTGCTTAGAAAGGTTTGCTAAACCAAGAAAAGACTTTTACAAACCACTTCCCAAACCAGAAGTATCTCATTTGTACTAACATATAACAAATGTATATAGTCGCAATACTTTTGAATTTGTTAATTGCACTTTACTTTAATTTTCTTTCATCTAATTTCTCCTCTCTCTAATTTTGTTGTAATTTTTTTATGCGACGTACAATTTCAAAGCCTTGCAGTATCTTTACTTATTTTCCCAGATACTTTTCCCTTCTTAAGTCCTCGCTAAGCTTCTTTGCGAGTAGGAGAGTGCCTCCTTATCTTGACACATTCTTATCAATATCTGGGACAAGGCTGTGGCACCTGCTTCTGAGCCTCTCCCCCCAAATCAACTTCCCCTTAAATGGCGCCGAGCATCCGAAACCCCGCAAAAGTTTTTCCCACGCACGATTTTGCGCTGCGAAAAGCGCTTGTCGCAGCAGAAAAATTCAAATTGCGAATTATGTAAAATTCACTGTTTTCTTTCGCCACTCCGGCAGTGGATAACCCACATAGGGTTTCCAGGCGGTGGAAGTGCAGAGCTCAGCAGGTGTTGGGCCGTTGTTTATAAACAAATTCTGTCGAGGGCCAGCGTGAATTGCGCCTCGGCGACTTTACATAATCAACCGACAGAGCCGATAAAATAAATAAATTGCTTATGTACTCTATCGTGTATTAATTTCTATATGTTTTTTCTTGGCATATTTTCAGGTTAAACGTCCCAAGACCGAGCACACGGATACACATGAACGCAACCGGTAGGTTTTATATGCTTAACTAAACTATAACAATAACAAAGTTCCCTAGGAATAATGTAGTTTTTGACTAAGACTTATTTTTGTATAAATTCAAATTATTACATTAGATTATGGGTATATTTGTTGAGATCATATAACATATATTCTTTAAAAAAGGAACTAATTTTGAAGGCTCTTTTTGATGGTACTTCATATATCTGTCAGGGTCTAAACATAATCATGAGACGTGCTTTCTTGTTTAATTTATTCTCATATATAATAGGCATTTGTCTACCTAAATATTAAATAAATTTGTATAAATTCAAATTATTAAAATAAAATTATTAATAGGGAATATTTGTTGAGATCATATAACATATATTGTTTAAAAAGCAGCTTATTTTGAATACTCTTTTTGGTAGCACTTCTAATATCTGTCAGGGTCTTTCCTGTTTCATTTATTCTCATGCAAAGTCAGGACTTTTCTACCTAAATATTAAACAAATTATATTAGAATTTGTTCCCTGGTACATCCAATTTATGAATCCTTAGCGAGGACCTTCAAGAGGTTCACAGCTGTAAGCGTAGACAATTTGTAACAGAAAGAAAGGCAAATCCCTCACACTTTGCCGGGCGGCGCACCATCCTCAATTGGTTTCAATTGAAACAAGGCGAGGGTCGCTGGTGGAATGGAAGTACTAGAATTTTGCATGTGGTCCTCACAACCTGACACATGCCTCGGAAGAAATTCAAAGAATTCCGTGCACGCTTCAGCTGCTGCGAGAGAGATCCCAAAAAGCAAAGAGCTCAAGCAAAAAAAAAAAAAAGAAAAGATGAACCGAAAAGTGTCAGAGCACTTAACACTTGCCAAGAGGGGCAGGAAGGAGCGGAGAGATTCCGGTGAGGAGGTCCTGGTCCAGGCCCTGAAAGGGGCTTAAGGGCGGCAACAGTTGCGGCTTTGTCTTAAGGATCTCTCGCACCGCCTCCCTCTTTAATGTTGCTCATTATTATTTCGGTAATTTTGAAAAATCTGCCATTGGCCGCTATAACATGTGAGTCGGTTGAAGAAAACTCACTCAAAAGGTGGGATCCACAAGCGAAAATCTTGGTTGGCTTTTCCTCTTTCACTCTTGCCAGCGCACGCGTCGTTCTCTTTGCTGGGAAAATGCTTTCCCCCCTTTTTTCGGTCAGCTGCTCCCCCTTCTTCATGCCCCCTTGTTGTGGCTGCTGGCAAGATAAATGTTACTACATCCACAAAAAAAAAATATCTCAAGGTGTCAGATTCCTTTGGAAATTGGGCACTTAATTTACCTTCCTATTAAAATTATGAAAAATTGTTACAAATCTTGTCGAAGCCGGCTGGGAGGAGTTTCTAAAGAGGGGAGAATACGGTGGATAAATCTAAGGAGGTAGAGGAAGTCTTAAGGCCTTTAAAGATGTCGTTGAAGGAGGGAGGAATTACCAAATAATTATAATAATAAAAGAAATTCAGTTCCGTTTGATGGTTAATTATATTTATAAAATACTTCTTAGCTTTGTCCTCATTTCTTTCCCAATTTAACACTCTTTCAGAAGGCTTTAAAGCTAAGTTGGGTATAAAAGGCAGTCGTATTAGTATACCATTTTCAAATATTAACTAAATAATAAATAATAAAAAATAATTAAAATAATTATATAAGTTTTGATGGCATTTCGAGTACAATTTCCTAAATTAAAGCCCCGAATATTTTTCCAATAATAAAAGCAAAGGTATACGTTGGCATGTATGGTAAATACAGCTGCCACTCTCTATGACGAGGGAGCGAGAAGAACTCCATTTAATTGCTCTGAAAAGGATTAAATTACCAAATATATACTATCCCATTTGTCTCCCCTTCCGCCCTCGCCCCACATTATTTATATACCCCAACATTTTCCAGTGTTTTGATTTTTCCCAGTGATTTATTTCATTTTCCATTTGGGGCTCCATTTTATTTGAGTTTTATTGAGCCCTTTAGGATTTTCGAATTTGTCCACTTAATTTGTGTGCGGCAATTGATTCTACTCGAATAGTAATAACGCCGAAATACACACAAAAAATACATCAAAACGTAAATTATAAAAGAATAGAAAAAAATAATATTTGTCGCCATTCCTTGGGAACAAAACATTTGCTGCACACATGGCCAGGACGGGGCTGGGGCAGGGTCACCAGGGAAGACTTGTCCGGGACAGTCCGCACATGCCAGAGAAGGAAAGGCAGGTCCTACAAGCCTCTCAAGTGCCCCGAATCGATTTCGAGCGATTTCCTCCTCTCATCCCAGCGACTCGCCATCGAAGCAAACATCCAAAGCAAAAGTCTGGCGACGGATGCGAGATCGTAGAAAAATATTTATAACACTTGACGAGATTTTAAAGACCTCTCCGTCGGTCCGGGCAAGCCAGCATCCCGGCTGGGACACACTTGACTCGGACTCTGGGGCAAGAGCTCTGGAAACTGGGCATTGGGAACCGAAAACAAGGAACGACAACGTGCCGTTAATTTTATGGCTCTTTAAAGATTATTGGAAATTATTTTATGTGTTTTCCTAACGACTCAAAGGTTCTGTGTTTCTGTTTCTCTCCCACACAATGGGCTATGTTTCCATATGCATGTTACTGGTCTTACATTTATAGAGGTTCCGAGACCTCAAATCGAATTATTTTAAAAGGGATTTAAGTGACTTTCTATTGTTTATAATTTAGTTTATGCATTCATTAAAATTTTTTAAGTTGAGTAAAAAAACATAAAATTATAGAAAAGGATTTCTATAGATCTACTTTTAATTCATTAAAATTTTATGGGTTAGATCATTCTGCTTTCTTTCTTGTTACTTACAAATCATAACACTTTTAAGAGTTTTTTTATTGACTTAAGTAAATATCATCAGAATTTAGAATTATATAAAACCAGTTAAGAGATCGAGAGCTGTTTTGTATATAAATTACACTTTGTCAGATGCATTATTATTAAGCTGGTTCAGTTAATTATTCATTACCTTGCTCTTTTTACTTGCCGCTCTTAATAATTTATTTGTAAAATATTAAGAGTGAGTTTAAAAATAAATACTGTGATTGAGCAACAAATTACACTCAGAGTTAGAGTTATTATTAACTGGCTCAATAAGTTATGTATTAACTGACTCATTGATTGATTTATTGATTGATTTTCAATGTTATGCTTTGTATTTAGGGTTGAATTCTAAATCTTATTTATTTTATAAATAATTAAAACCAGCCAGTTAAATAACAACAATTAAATTTCAGTAAGAAAGCAGAATTCAACACGTTTATTATTTCTTTTGAAGTTGCCACACATCTCACCCCCTTTGCAATTACCTCCCTTGTACTCACAACCCTTTAATCTTTTCCCTTGCAGCCTCTGCAATCTGTCACAGCAGCAACAGCAGCAGCAACCCCAACAACAGCAGCAACAGTCGCAGCAGCAACACACGCAGCAGCAGCAGCAGCAGCAGCAACAGCAACAGCAGGCGACACATCCCAGCACCGTGTTGGCCAGCAATGGACCTAGTAGCGCCGGTGCCAGCATGGGCGTCGGTGTGGGCGTGGGAGTGGGTGTGGGCGTGGCCGGGCAGTGCAGTCCCCTGGGACTGCCGCCACAGAGCCAGCCGCTGCAGCCCACAATTGGATCGCTGGCCTCGCTGAGCGGACACTACTCGAACGGGAACACCAATCCCAACGTGAATCCGAGCAGCTGCAGCCTGGCGGCAGCCTCCAGTTTCTCGCAGTCCGTGAGCAGCAGCTTCTCCACATATCAGCAGGCGGGTGGCGGCGGCGGCGGCCCAGGCGAGGATGTGGGCGTGGGCGTCGGAGTAGGCGGGTCCAATGTGATGTCGCACTGGTCGCATGACGGAACTGCCTCGAGTGCGGCTGTCAAGTCAGAGTCACGCAGTCCGGGCCAGGTGCACCCTGCCCTGGACAATGGCTCCGTGACCAGTGTCAGTGGCTCCAATCTCTACGGCTGCAGTTCGGCCAGCTCCAATCCCCTGGACGGCGGAGCGGCCACGGTCAACTCCTCCGCGGTGGCGGCGGCTGCAGCGGCCGTGTACGATGGCAAGCACGACTATTACTACTACAACAGCATGCAGCAGTACACGCCGCCACCCTTCTACTCCGGCTATGGAGCTCCATACGCGGCTGCGACGGCGGCCAGGCAGGCCAAGATGGAGCCGGGGGCAGCGGCGGCGGCGGCCTACCTCACGCCCAGCTACGCCTCCAGCGGCAACAACAACTCGCAGCTGTACAGCAGTCCCTACGCCGGCTACAACAACTTCGGGCAGCAGGACTACAGCGGGTACTACAACGAGCAGTATGGCAACTATTACAGTCCGGCCAACTACTCGCCGTACGCCGTCAGCTCGCCCAGCTCAAGCGCCAGCCACGGGCATGGATTCCATGTGGCAGCCTCCTCGAATCTCTCCGAGAGCCCCACGGACACGCACTCGACGACGCCGGTGCACCAGACCACGCACTCGCCGCACTCCCCGCTCCCGATCTCACCGAGCGCCAGCTCCGGCATTGGACCGCTGGGCTCGGCTGCAGCTGCGGCTGCTGCGGCTACCCTGAACTCCAGCGGCGGGAGCAGCGTGGGCACGGCAGGATCGGGCGGCGGCGTGGCGGCCAGCAAGACCACGCCCACCGGCAAGACGGGCCGTGCTCGTGGCAGGCGCCACCAGCAGCCGAGTCCCACCAGGAGCACCGCCTCGGATACCGGAAACAGCGAGGCCGTTAAGCCGCCGGAGAGGGTGTTCGTGTGGGACCTGGACGAGACCCTGATCATCTTCCACACGCTGCTCTCGGGCAGCTACGCCAACCGCTACACCAAAGACCACAGCTCCCTGATGACCATCGCCTTCCGCATGGAGGAGATGGTCTTCAACATGGCCGACACGCACTTCTTCTTCAACGAGATCGAGGAGTGCGACCAGGTGCACATCGACGACGTCAGCTCCGACGACAATGGGCAGGACCTGAGCGCCTACAACTTTGCCACCGACGGCTTCCACACGGGCACTCCGCCCGGCGCCCCGCCCAATCTCTGCCTGCCCACCGGCGTCCGTGGTGGCGTCGATTGGATGCGCAAGCTGGCCTTCCGTTACCGCAAGATCAAGGACATTTACAACAGCTACCGCGGAAAGTAAGTACACACTTGCCACGAGGCGTGTGTGCCAGTGACTAAACTAACTGATGAACCTTTATCCTTGCAGCGTTGGCACCTTGCTGGGACCTGGGAAACGCGAGGCCTGGCTGCAGATCCGCTCGGAGATCGAGGTGGCCACCGACAACTGGGCCACGCTGGCGCTCAAGTGCCTGAGCATGATTGCCCAGCGCGAGAACTGCGTCAATGTGCTGGTCACCTCCACCCAGCTGGCACCGGCGCTTGCCAAGGTCCTGCTCTTTGGCCTGGGCAGCATCTTCAACATCGAGAACATTTACAGTGCGCACAAGATTGGTGAGTAAAGGCACAGAATGGCAATCAATCGATGGATCCGAGATGTAACTAGTTTTTTCCTTAATTTCTCTCCAGGCCAGGAAACCTGCTACGAGCGGATTGTGACTCGCTTTGGGCGCAAGAGCACCTACGTGGTGATCGGCGATGGGGCCGAGGAGGAGTCCGCCGCCAAGGCCATGAACTTCCCCTTCTGGCGCATCTCCGCCCACAGCGACATCCGTGCCCTGTACACCGCCCTCGATATGGGCTTCTTATGAAAGGCCAAACTGTAAGGCTGTGGCCCAGGTATCGTTGCGGTTTTGAGTACAAACAGCAGAGGATTTAATTAATTTATTTAATGTATATGTGAGTGAATGTGTGCCTGTGTATTGTGTGTGTGCGTGTGCGTGTGCGTGTGTGTACGACAAACAAAAATGGAAACTGTAAACCAGCGCAAAATAATTTAATTATTTTGTTTAAACCACTTATACTTTAACGCCAAGACTTTTTTGTATTATATAGTTTTTAAACAAATAATCAACGATCGTAACAATTCTCGCACGAAATTGTTTCAGCTGTATAATTAATAAATTAATGAATTAACGATATATACGTATTTAGCACCTTAGAGTAGCAAACAATAACAAACCGACCCGGATCCTGGCAGGGGAGCGGCGAGCAGCGAGGCAGAGAGATCGATCGGAGCAAACACAACAAAAACTAGTTTAAAGTTCTTAGTTTAAAGCAGAAGCATAACTATAATGATTATAAATAATTCGACAAAGCCGTAGTATTCAAATTTTAAATAACTATTATATAGCTGCATATATTAAACTATATTTAAAATATAAAACCAAGTAATAAAAGAGCAAAACCAACAACGACGCACTCTATTAAAGCAATATCACTCGAGTTTATTTATTGTTCAGCATCGAGGTGAGTACTATAAAATAAAGCCTAAAACAACAACAAACTATTGTACAACAACTATTTTTTAAAACAATACTTTTGTTTAGTAGGTCTCTCAAAATAGTCGAATTAATTGTCTCAATTTTGAGTAACTGGCGAAGCTACTTAGCACATGAACTAATGTGCTGATCTGTGTTATGAGTAAAAATATGCGCATTGAGTGAAAACATTGTGTTATGAGTAAAAATAGTGGCTGCACCAAAGTACATCCTCCGTCTGCTACCTTCTGTTCGCCTGGTGCTTGAAATCGAGAAATCGATGAATTTGTACTGAAAATGTTCAAATTGAAGCCTCGTTTTGGCCTAAAACAACAACAAACTATTGTACAACAACCATAGTTTTACAACAACAATACTTTTGTTTAGTAGGTCTGCCAAAATAGTCGAATTAATTGTCTCAATTTTGATTAACTGGCGAAGATGAGTTCATGTGCTGATCTGTGCTTTGAGTGAAAATATGGGCATTGAGTGAAAACATTGGCTTGCACCAAAGTACTTCCTCCATCTGCTACCTTCTGTTCGCCTGGTGCTTTAAATTTAGCAATTCAAGAATTTGTACTGAAAATGGCCAAATCAAAGCCCCTTTTTTGGCTACAACAACAACGGAATTGTTGTACAACAAACACATTTTTACAACAACAACATTGTTGCTGTTTAATTCCTCAAAAACAGCAAAAGAGTGGCGAGGAGATGATGATGTGAGCTTATCTGGGTGATGAGTAAAAGTAATGAGTGAAAATAATATCTTTGAGTGAAAATGGCTTGCACCAAAGTACATCCTCCCTCTGCTGCCTTCTGTTCGCCTGGTACTTGGAATCGAGAAATTTATGATTTTGTACTGAAAATGGCCGAAATTGAAGCCTCCGTGTGGCCTACAACAACAAAATTGTACAACAACCTTATTTTTACAACAACAATAATTTTGCTTACCAACCACAGTTTACTTAAATAAAAAAATATATTTTGTGCAGTGTACATGTACTGCTTTGTCGCTGAGAAAATGGCAAAGCAGTGCAAGAAAGCAGTGCGCCATAGCTATGGACTTAGCCGGGACAGACACAAACGTCGCCTTGTTCTAGACACAAACCAACTGTGGAACCTAATTTCTGCTGGTTGCTACCTTAGCTGTGGCGCAAAATTAAAATTTGAAATTATTAATATTACAAATTTAACTAGATATATTTAATGTTATAAAAACCGTGCTTATTTAGCTGTCAATCTAAATTGGCATCGAGAACTATCGAAAGAAATTTGAATTTATCAAAAAGTACCTTCATAGGGTACCTTCATTCGACCCAACCCTCCCTAAACTCTCATAAATACAATAAGCTCTTCATTATTCATTGTTTATTCAGTTGGTATCTTGCTTAATAAGTGTAATTTATGCAAATATTGCTGGATTCTTCGTTTTATTAAATAATCCGATTACTCATTTAACATCGCGTTTCCAATTTGATCAATTTACTGGGCCTTCGTTTTGGAAAAAGAAAACGAATTCAACTCAGTTGTACAATGTAAGGACATAAAGTATAGTACAATTTAATTACAATTACAACTAAATAACCATACAAATAAATTATGCCTAGGGAAACTTATGCTTAGGAGTTGAGTGCCCATTGCTCTTCTCGTCCACTTTTACAGATATATAATTTGCCTTAGGAAATTCGTGTCTAAATTGATTCTAGCGTGATTAAATTGTTCGCATTTCCACTTGATAAATATTGCACAATTTGTAGTATGCCAAACACGGTTGTATAATTATTGCATCTCTAGTGTTTTCGAACTCGTTCAATTTTTGACTCTGACTCTGATACGTTTTGGTTGTGTGTTAGATGCTAAATCACTGGATCTCTATGCACTTGCTGGTTAAGCTGAATTACAAAAGTTTCTGCCTAAATAATTTACATCAAAAAGCCAAGTAAACAATCCACAATATGCAGCCCTATATAGACTAAACTTTCAGTTATTGGTTGCTTAAGATCTAGGCCTAAATGTAAATCTGATATTCGACTGGTTTTCGTACCGTTTTACGCTCTACACAAAATTCGCCAATTACTAAACTTATGCATTTCATATTGTATATTCAGTTTATATATATTAATAACTATTGCTCAGTTAAGTGTGTTTGCGTGTTCAGCAAAAATGTGCCAGCTATGAATTGAGTTTCCACAGTGCATCCGGTTTCCCTCCTCTGGCCACTCATTGCGCCCGCCTCCCTTCCTTCACTTCCAGTCACTACTTTCCCCCGCTCCGCTCCGCTCACTTCCTCTTTCTTTTTGCTCGCTCAACACGACGATATCACAACAAAATGTACCAAGTAGAAGAATTAGTTATCATTATCAGTTATCGTTGACGATAGGTCAGCTAACACTAGGCCCGTCCGCTTCACGTGAATGGCGGCGGCAGCACCATTGGATCGAAGCTCTGCTGGAGGCTGGAGAAGTTGCTGAAGTTCTCGATGCGACGATAGCCCCACATGTCCATGGCATCGACGCAGACATCCTGGATTTGCTTGATCTGCAATTGGATGTTTGAGAAGTAAGACCTTCGAACAGAAATATATTTATCCATTGCAAATACTGACCTCGTCTGGCTTTAGATCCTGCATCCAATGGAATGGCGCTGACCTGGAATCACGATAGGTGGAGCTGACACCGCCAATGTTCACCTTGGTGTGCGTGTCTAGGAACTCCTCGACGGCTGGATCGAATGGCAACCCGTAGAACTGCAAAATGTCCTGTGTCATTTCACTGGGATTCAGTGACAAGTCTTCATAGCGCAGAGTCCTGCCAAGGATAATATTTATATGAGTTATATAATGTAATGTAGACAAGTAGACAGACTCACCTAAAACGCGATGGATATTTTTGCAACAGCAGCTCGGCTGTCTTGTAGTCATCCTGGAGATCCTGGCAGACGAGTCGTGGGTCCTCGCAATCCTCATTGCCTCCGCACCACACCCGATGCCGCCTCGACTGCATCGTTCCCCGTGGATCCCGCACCAGAAGCACGATCCGCACGCTGGCCATACTGCCGGACGGTGGGGGAGAGAAGGGGGAAAAACTTGTTAGAATAACCATATAGATAATCGCATATATATGCGATGAATGAGATATATAATTGCTAGCGTAATAGTTGTGCACCAAGCCGTGAAGTTCACTTGCCATAACAATCGCATGAGGGAGGGCGGAGGACGGCCGCCTGGAATTGGCTTTCAATTAAATCGGATTAAAACTTCCATAATGAAGCATAATTAGCATTTTCATGGGGCTCAGCACGAGCTGGATGCCGGTTGAGTTTCCCGCCGAACTCCAATGGCAATACATCGTCCGACCCAAAATTGTTTTTAATTACAACACTCAAATGTATCTCTGTCAGAGCCCCAGCCCCGCCTCCCTCCGCTGTGCGGCTATTGCATTTGCTAATTTATTTCATGAAAATGTTTTTCCTAAGCGGAAGCAGCAAAACGTTGATAAAACGGCAAGAGCGGAAACGGGGAACGTGGTTGCTGCAGGACCAAAAGTGGCAGTGGCACAGCCAAAAACCAATACTGAGTGCCAAACACTCAAAAAAGGTTTTTTTCCTTCCTCCTCTTGCTAGATAACTAGATAACTGATTCGGTAATTAAATGTGTATTTAAAAAATAATCTAAATTTGAATCGCTGGTTTTAATGGAAAAATTTTAAATGGTCTCTAGGAAATAATTAAAAAATTATTTAAAGCTATAGAGGATTCAAAAAATGGTTCTTACTTGCTATTAAATAATTTAGCAACAAATGCTTATACAAGTCAATAAATAAATAATGTATTGCTTTTACATTTTTGAATATACATACATCAAATATATATTTAATTTATTCTGCTCCGTTTTAATATGAACCATTTTAAAATCTTTGGGTTCTTAAGGAAATCATTTAATTTAAAGCAACATGAATTTAACTTACTGACTTACAAGATTGTACTTAAATAGGCATAGCTTTTAGAAGGTTCAAAACATATTCCTTGCTCAAAAATAAAACTTATTATATTTGACTTTCGAATTACTTCTGAAAAGGTCAAACATTTTCATTTACCACAAAACTTCGTAGACTCTTCAGCTAAATTCGTTTCATCTGCAATCAGTTTTTGTGGATTTCTCATTAGATTTTCGACATTTTAACCACAAACACAAATTGACACTCTCGAAAACCCACAATCCTAATATGCAATCCTGCAAAATAAATGATATCCACATGCAACCGGTTCCCAACCAGCAGTAACATCATTGTGCATCATCACCATCACCATCGTTATCGTCGTCGTTGTTGGAGCTGCAAGACCGCAGGCAGCAGTAAAACTGCCAAATCTCCCAGCCACCCACTTAACCACATTTCTAATGAGTTTGTAGCGAATTGGAAAGAATGTAAACAGCCCTGCCATCAGTGCCGAATGTGACAAATTGCAACAGATCTTTAAGGGATATTTTCGAAAGCAAAAATTAAAGAGGGCCTGCAGAATTGAATAACATCGGAGCAATAGTTGAGGAAGCCGGAAATCATGCAAAAAATTGACAACAGCTGCCGCAGCAGCTCGTGCTGGAATAATAATACTAACAATAAGAAATAACAGAGGCTCCACAGTCCCTATCCTGGCACAGGACCCTACTACTGTGGTAGCAGCGACAGCTGCAAAAATACCAATGCCAAAAAGTTATCCAAAAGCCGCCAAAACTGAACAAAAGTAGATATACAGTAGAAAATCCAAATGGGGGAAATATACATTCCACTTTCTTAATTTAAAACAAAGTACAATGGAAAAATGCAAAAGGTCAAATGGTTTTTGTGTAAAAAAAAAAGGATACGAGGAAACCCAAATTAATACTTATTGGGGAACTTATTAAATAAGTTTTATACAATTAAAAACCTTTTCAAAAGCCCGATTCAATGATTTAGTAATCACTTTTTAAATGTCCTTACATTTAGGTTGTTTATTAAAAGAAAAATTCCGATATTTTTATAAAAATACTATCTTATCTTCAATATATTCTGATCAACATCAAATCAAAAATCTATCTGCAAGGGTATAAAAACTTCAGCGTGCCAAAGTTAGCTTCCTTTCTTGTTATTTGCGGATTTTTTTTGGTAAATCAAAGTTTTTGAAATATTATAACTAAGCTAAAAATTCATTAATTTCAATTCGGAAAGCTTTTCTATGCTAGTTTTTATAAAGCTAACAAATCTGCATACTACGTTTTAAAATCTAGAAAATTAAATTTTTTGCCAAATTTTGAAAATTTTAATGATGTAACCCCTTATCAAAAATTGAAATTTTGGAAAAATTTTGAAAATTTTATTTTTTAACCCGACATGGCTAGATCGATTCGCCTGATGATGCTGATCAATAATATATATGGTTTATAGGGTCGGAAATGAGCTTTTCACTTCTTTGCAAGCTTCTTACTGAAATTATAATACCCTTCAAATGCGTTAAAATATTGATGTAAATATAATTTACTTGTTTTTTTAACAATCATTTTTATATAAATTTAAAAATAATATCTTTCTGAAATCTTTATATTTATTTCCAACGATGTTTGGTCGATTATTTGGCACCGTTTCATAAATTAAAAAATATATATATTTATCATTCATTGTATAGCAATGTTAAAATACTGATAAATCGAAATATTGACCTTCCCATCGCATATTATAACAACATCCATTTTTTGCTTATATAAAAAAGGCAACCAAGCTATAAGTGGACAAACAGCATTTTCATAAGCTAAAGAGCATTGCAAATTATAAATAAATAAGTAAATTAAAGCTGCAAAGTTATGATAAATAAAGCTTTTTTGTTCCTAGCAGCTCCGTAAAGTTCGCCACAATTTTTGTAAACATTATTTTAGTGCAAAAATTGTGAAATTTGGTTCCAAAGCACACGATCAAGAGTTTGCAATTACATCAATGCAGTCAAAATGAGTTTTTGGATTCGATTTCCATTGTACACTTTTCAAGTTGAATGATTTTTGTGGAGTGCACTTGCAGATGGACCCAAAAAACACAATACCAAATTGCTGAAGGCCAACGTGAATTTCACTTTCGGTTCAGCTGAGTAATTTGAGCTGTTTTCGTTTCATTTGTATTTTTTAATTGTGCGAACAAGAGACACTTGGCGCGTCTAAAAATATTTATAAAGAGTATTTTGCATAAGAGCCGGCCAAAAAATATGACGAATCAAATGGCCTGTCGAAGAATTCTCAAGTGGATTCCGAACCGTTTTCGACAGTGAGTCCGTCTAGCATAAATTAAAAATAGCAACACTTTGTATTTGAATAAAACAATAATTTGTCTAAAGAGTATTACCAAATATCTAACAATGTTACGGGCAGGTTTTTTTTTTAATTGGTAGCTACATATGTGGACTCTGGGGATTATATGTATGTATATGCTTTTTGCAGCTTTTTTTATTGGGTATTTTTCCACTTGATGGCCATAATTCAAGATGGCTTTTAATTTAATTTTAATGGAGCCGCGCGGCAATGCTTCGCATGCCATGCATTAAGTGCTTGTTAAATGCATTTAGCCCTGGAAAAAATGTTCATGTAACACATAAAATAAATGGAAAAATGCCAGAACGTTGAAGCTGCATAAGCTGCCGCAATTCGCATTTGATTCCTCACCACTTTGACCCACTGACAGTGGCTTTTGGCGACTCGTTGGCCCCAAATAAACAAAACCCCAAAGCTTCTTAGCATCTCCACTATTTCTGACTCACTGTGGGTCTTTATATGCTTATATTTGTATTTTTTGTTGTGCCTTATTTTTGCAGCAGTTGTGCCGCATTCTGACACAATTTCGGAGATCAAAAGGCGAAAATGTTGCGCAAAATATACGCAAAATTATTCTAGAGAGGCCCAATCAATACCCATACCCATGGCTGCCGATGGAAGCGGTCATGTCTGGTCTGGTATGTGGCACAAATGATGGCCACAGAGACGTTCACAGTTCACAGTTAGCCGCTCCGGAGAGCTGGCTTAAGCTCTTTGTTGAACACCTTTCGGGGTCAAGCTTGGCAGCGACGGACCTTAGACGATTAATCAATATAATAGGCCCGGCCCGGCCCGGTCCCGGGCCCCTTTGTGTTCTCCACGGCGCGTAGATTCCACTGACCCCCAAGCCGCTGCTCGACTGGCACTATTTACATAACTCTTCCCGGGCAGCGGCTAATAAACAAAAGTAAAAGTCGCTCACGTGTTGCTCGAGGCCTTGAACTCTTCCTCAGGTGAACTTTGCGAAGTGATTCGAGTCATTTGAGAGATTTCTGGTTGCCCCCCAGTGGCTCACTTTGGAGGCTCCTTTCCCGTTCTGCGGCTGTCCCACTTCTGGCCTGACCGACTATCATTCGGTTGGGCTCCCATGCGTGTGCAGGTGTCTCGCCTTATAAACCCGGCTGCGCACTAAGTACGGGGTAATTATTTTCAGAGGTTCGCCGGCTTAGGCTTGACATAAGCTGATAATGTTGATTAATGGCTGCTGGGAAAGCCAAGAGCCCAAAGTTGGGAGAGCGGAAAATTGTATATGGCTTTTCACTGCTATAAGGTAAGACTTTCTTTCAGCGATCATCGGAGGCTCACATTGTAGCTTTCCCCTCTTCTGCTTCTAAAAAGTATTTTTAAAACAACTCTTCACTCAATAAATTCATGAGTTTTTGCTAATCAATTAGACAGTTTTTAAATCGCCTTTTTCAATTTCCCTCGGGCAACATTTATTAAGCAGTGAAAATCGTATTTTTTTAAAGAATTTTTTCACGACGCGCTGAGTTTGTTGGCCAGAGCTAAAAAAATATTACGCATACGCTCCGTTGGCCAAAGGCCTGTAAATATATATACGTATACGTATGCATGTTTGAGTGCGCGTGTATGCATGTTTATTTATAAAAATATGCATAATTGTCGCGTGCGGGTTAAAAAACGTACGCGAGAGCGAAAGAGGAAAGCGAGAAAAAGCACAGAACGTCGTTGAAAACAGAGAAAAACTACACTCAACTTTTGAAAAAAGAACATAAAAAATGTATCTATTTTTAGATTAGATCTGTCAATATTCTCGTGTTTTGCCTGCCAATACAGTATTATTTTTATTATAAAGTGAATTTTAAATACCAAAACAAATAAATTTAATATATTTTAAATTGAATGAAAACTAGTTTCCTTTCTTGTTTTTCGGAAAGCCGAAGTTTATATTCCCTTGCAGCTTGCACTTGAATTATAGGACCGAATTGTAAGTCGTTCATAACTAAGCTTAAAATATTCGTACTATTTATCTTTATCTTGTATTTGACCCTTTTTGTCGAGAAATCAAAGTTTAAAAATTTCATAACTAAGCCAAAAAATCATTAATTTTAATTCGGAAAGCTTTTCTATGCCACTTTTTTTTAGCTTAAGAAATCTGCATATTCAATTTGAAATTTTAACTTATTGCCAAATTTTGAAAATTTTAACGATGTAACCCCTTATAAAATTTTGGAAAAAATTTCGAAAAATTTTTTTCTATTGGATATGGCTAAATCGACTCGTCTGTTGATTCTGATCAAGATTATATATAATTTATAGGGTCGGAAATTACTCCTTCGCACCGTTACAAGCTTCTGACTAAAATTATAATACCCTGCAGGGGTATAAAAAGTGATCTGGCGAACCAAAAAAAATAATATATATAATTTAAAATCAAAATTGCATTTATGTTTCAATGGCTTACTGATTTTTCCAGTGTACGAAATCAGTCCAACGAAAAAGAGAAAGGAAACAGTAGTAAAAACTTCCTGCAGCGATTTAAACTTGCCGAAATAATAAATTTGCAAGTCAACAAACTAGAAGGGAATATTAAAAATGTAACCAACCTCCTCCTGCATGTAATTTGATTACATTTTTAATTCGAGGCTCAGTGATATCCTGGGAAAGGCAAAAGGAATCCCTACTAAGCCACTTAAGAGCCCAAGTCGCTCGACACTAATTCCACAAACACGGCGGCCGAAAAATATAGTGAACTATATAGAACGACGGAACGAAAATAGCTCGGCAGAGTACACAAGGTTTTTGGCAAAAACCAAATACTTACAAAGCCGAAGCCAAAGAATTTTATCGATTTAACAATTGGCCAACGAGCACAAAATGCAGGCACGTTATGGCGAGGAGCAGTACAACTCCCCGCCCCGGCGAGTCGCCCAGCACTTGGCCCATATATTTTAGAGCCAGCAACTAACTAACTTTAGTACGGTCAGAAATATGCACAAATACTGCCACCCCCGGGCTCCGCCCAATTCTTGTGTTGCTGACAAAAACGCAAACACAAAATGGGAAAACATGCGGAACGATAAAAGCGATGACTCCGAATGAAGTTAACTCGGAAAATGCGTCCCCAAAACTATTCCGTTCCGTTGAAAGGGAAAAACAAGAGAGTAAACTAAACTGATTTCAGAATGGCAGAGCATTGTAATAACTTTAATTGCAAGTGACATGCGAGCGGGGGAGAAAGCAACTCCATAACGGGCAATTAGAGCATGTTGAGCTGCTTTAACTCGCAAAGTGCATTATTTTAATGTTTGTCCGGAGATCTCTGGCCTGGACGGAATCGGGTCAAGGGTCCTCCGTCTCTGGCTCTTTGGCCCAAAGAAAAGTTGGCCACCAGTTTAAAAGCTTTTAATGCTCGCACAGAGCTGGAAAACTTGCCAAAGCCCAAGTAACTTAATTTAATGTTTCCATAAGCAGGATCATGAAGCAAAATCCTTTCAAGGAAAATTTAAAACTTCATAGTTCAGCTGGAAATAAATTACTTTGATACCTTATTATATTAATTAGTTATGGTATTAATTGTTCAACTAGACTGTGTCTAAGTAAACAATTTGATTCCACCTCCTAAGAGGTGCTGCTACTTTGGAAAATGTCACCAACAGTTGTATTGTATCTTAATTAGCCATTAACTACCCATTTGATTTCTGCGATAAACAACTATGCCATCATTGCCGTGTCATTACCGATAATGGCAGCATTTAACCATAGAAACGAGACCTTGAACTTGACACACACGAACCAAAGTCATATAACTTCCATATCTACTACAACTCCGCAAATGGTATTCCCAAAGTTACCCATCGCTACCTTCACCTGCGAAAAATTGCGTGACTAACGAATCAAATCAAGCAAATTCTAAGGATAATGCGCTCTACGATCCGCAACTGGGTCAAAGCCCAAAGGAGCACAACCAGACCGCCGATCAATTTCCAGGGGCAGAAAGCCACCCAAATTGCGAAATGGAATCACGCTGGAGTACCTGGAAAAGGTATGGTGCGGGCAAAAAAAAAGTCTGAAATTGTTCCGGCAAATGCAAATAACAGCAAATGTCAATCAAAGTCAACTGGGATGCGGCCAAGTCGAGTGGCAAAAGAGAAAGGCAGCACATTTGTAGCTCTTGGTACAAAGACTGGCAGGCCGAGAGACTCCGGGAGCTGGGAGCTGGGAGCTGGGAGCTGGCAGAAAGAGATTCACATTGGAGAAGGCCAAGTAGGCGGTTGGAGGCGTTGCAGGGGAAAATTTTGAAGAGTAACTATCTGCAGCTTTGTGCTTTTCTTTTCCTGTTCCACATCCGTGTGAGTGCGCTTCCCCGGGGACCGGGAGAAGGCCAAAGGAGCCGAGGTGCAAAAGCCTCTTGGAAACTTCATTAATAACAAACTAAGCGACGTCTCTAATGGATATGCCAGGGATATATGCACGTTCGTACCGAACCTATCCCCATACATATGACAGGGAATTGTCTGAAGGTCTCGGCAAACAAGCCACCGGCACAATGTTGGGACAAAAAAGGAATAGAGCCGACCTTATAGCACAGTGGCATCGGAATAATAGAGTTGTGCAAAGTAAGTAATTGAATTAAAACTCTCAGACTTGTATTTTGAGCCTATAGAAAGTTAAGGATTTTTAAATAACTGATATATTAAGAATCTCAAGTCATTTGTAATCGAAACTCTTTGATTAGCATTTAAAATAAAAGAATAAACTTGCAAGAGGTTATAACATCATACAGCTTTAGTCTTGGTTGTATTATTCCCCATTTTGTAGTGAAATAAGTGATATTTTCAGACACTGTGCCCATGTCTGACCTCAAGCCCCATTGTCAGTTTTTTATTTTGCTTTTGAACTGCCCAGAGTATGAAATTTATTGGGTTCGTGCATTTGACATGAAGCCTTAGGGCGATGCTTTTGATAGGCGACCCCAGAAAAGCCCCGAAAACCCAAACCCAGTGTGTTGTGCCGATGATGACGATAATGACGATGGCGGTAACGATGCTTGTGGTTGGGGAAAGGACAACAAATGCGAGGCAATTTGCTTGATATGTCTAATGACAACGGTGAACCCACCCGAAATGCTTTAATGCGTCGCCTTTTCCCTACTAGCATTGATCCGATTCTGTCCACTAGTAATTTCATCGATTATCAAACTAATTGCCTGAAACTGGCGCCATTACAGCCCGGACACTATCCTTGGGCAGCACTAAATGCATACACAATGTCCTTTAATGCGAGTCCGACCAACCCTTGCACTTGATTGACTTCTGATCTAATTGAATTTCGCACGCCTGGGAACTGCTCCTGGGCAAAGTGAAATCAATGGGAGAGCACTAAAATCTTGATTGGAATTTATGTGAGGCACTTGAAACTTTTAATTAAAATGGGGGGCAAGGACACAAAGATAGCTGCTGCAAACTTATGGGAAATGAAATGAAGTGAAATGATTTATGCAGAACAAAATGGTGAGGAGAAGAAAGCGTGCCAGGACATTCCGCATTGTGAGAAAGGATCAGAGCTATTTTGATTTGTTTGACTTCACTGAGAGACAAAGGTTATGTTACATTTTAAAAATGTTATGGCTCCTTTCATGAATACACAATTCTGGTCTGTGAGTAATAAAAGGGAATTCCAATTAGGGTTTCTTAAATACCTTTATATATTACATAGTGTAGAAGTTAGTTCCTGTAAAAGCTTCAGTTTTTCATGGAATAACTTCTTTCAAAACATTTTCTTAAGCTTTTACCTTGGGCGCCCAGGTCCAACCCCTTTTTCAATTAACTCTCCGGCTGCATATTGATTTCTTCAAAGTTCCTTGGCGTGGCCCTGGCAACTTCCTCCGCCTAGAATGCATTTTCACAGCGGCACTAGTACCAGTTTTCCAGTGAAAACAGTGCACAGAGCACTTGAATAATATGAATGGACCCACCGATGCCGCCTCCTCAGAGGCCCCCACAGTCCGCCCACAATCTATTGACTCTGCCGCGCTGCGACGTCTTCTGAAGTGAACGCTGGATGTCGAGCGTTGAGCTACTTAATGACTTATCGCCGTCATTATGCCGCTCTCGGGCTGTGCGATTCAAAGTCACTTTTGGGCTGCAGCTCAGAAAGCGTAAAGTGAAAGAGGCTCGAGTGGCAACGAGATGCCGGCCAAGTGCGGCCCAGTTGGCAAGACGGATGCCAAAGTTGCCTAGGCCACTCTGAGCCAGACCTCCGCTCATATTCGGAGATGAGTCCGCTGAACCCAAAAAAGAGTTCCGTGAGCCAAGAGCCAAGAGCCCAGCGGGTAACACATCCGAGAACTACGCGTCACCCACATAAATTCAGACGGCAAGACCTTCCTTTCACTTTGCCCACGGCCTGAATGAAATTAAATGTAGCCAAAGGAATACTCAAACAAAAGGGAGAATGCCGTGAAAGGATGGAGAAGCTCGAATGCACTAACAACCGCCAGAGTAACCAAGTCTTTCAATATTCTTCAGTCTCCTTAGTACTTTTGAATGTATTTTAAGGAAATGGAAATAGTGGCTCTCAAACATGCGTAAGGAAAATCATTTCAAATTAGGGATTACAGAAAATATGAATATATCGAAACTGCATTGATATTTCGAGAGATTTCGAGGCGACAAATCAATACTTATATGTATATACTTATATATACATATATATAGGAGAAATATTGTAGTATTGTAGTTGTATTGTAGAAAATTACAATACTAATATATACACTTAAAATTTAAATGCAATGCAATATCGCAAATTCAGATATGTATATTGAAATAAGTATATTTTCCATTTGATAAACTCCATATTTATGTGGATAAAGTATATATATATTCATGTAATTTAAATCCTGCTTTCTGAGGGAAACAGACCTTGTAAAACACGTTTAAATTTCGATTCGTTTTGATGTTCCCTTTTATATCGAATTTATTAATTTAACCATAACAAGAAAGAAAACTAACTTCGGAAAGCCGAAGATAATATACCCTTGCAAATTGCAGTCCGTATTGGAAATCGTTCATAACTAAAAATATTCGTATTCTTTGATTTGATATTTATCAATATTTTTATATGGCATATTTAATTATTTCATAACTAGGACAAAAAAGCATTAATTTTAATTCGGAAAGCTTTTCTATGTCACTTTTTTTTAGGTTAATAAATCTGCATACTCTATTTGAAATTTAAGAAAATTAAAATTTTTGCCAAATTTTGAAAATTTTAATGATGTAACCCCTTATAAAAATTTGAAAAAATTTGTAAAATTTTTTTTTCTGTCGGAGATGGCTTGATCGTCTCGGCTGTTGATGCTGATCAAGAATATATATGATTTATAGGGTTGGAAATGACTCCTTCACACCGTTACAAGCTTCTGACTAAAATTATAAGACCCTGTAAGGGTATAAAAACCAGGAATGCTTCAAGGTAACGAAGCCATATAAATTATGCAAAATGTCGTATTTTCCCTTTTTTAAGTAATTTGTTTAATTTACGGAATGTGTAATCCTTTAAGCCCTTTTGGTTACATTGGATAGCAGCAGGGACGTCGAGTAATATCGATGGATCCAACCTACCGCAAGGGAATACCGGAGACAATGTGTGCCTGAACCTGAGCTGAACTTGGGTAGTTTTCTTTCTGCTGGACTGCAATTTCCGCCCCTTTTGATTGTCATGTAAATGGGAGGTGGTTTTTTATTTCCTCCTGCCTTGGCTCTTAAATAAATTGCTCCACTTGCGACCAGGAAGTGGCAGGATTCCAGATGGGCGTGGCCACCGAAGGGCGTTGCCGCTCCAGCGTTTTGACACTTCATTTCATTTCAGTTAAAATTTTCCCAACCCTTTTCCTTAACTTCTGCCTGGCAGTGTGTGTGTGTACATGGGCTACGCCCCATTTTGCTTGAGTCTCCTTTGATTTATTAATGAACTTTTCGTGTAAATTGCATTACTCTCAAGATTCTCGTTTTGTCAAGCACTCGAGACTGCATAACAAATGGCAGCGTATGTATGTATCTCACAGATAGAAGGTATCTGATAAAACAAAGGCAGCGTTTACTTATCTCTGTTAGTACTTACGACGAATCTGTTTAGGGGACTTGCATGGTAAACACTTTTCTTGAATTTTCTTACGCTAGTTTCTCCATCTACTTCTCGCTGTTTGCCATACCTGCAAGCAGAAATAAGAGAATTAAAATAAAGTTAATAAAGTCAGATTAAATTCTACAGAGAGTTTAAGAAAAAGGCAATTACAAGCCGCAGTACAAAAGAACCGCCCACGGAAACGAATTAAAGCAATCATAAATAAACGGAGCCAAGGTCTGCCTGAAATGGCCCAAAATCAATGCCGAGCACGTTTGGCCAACTGCTGTTCCCCCTCAACCGCTCCAGATTCCAGGCTCCAGGCTCCAGGTTGCAGGTTCAGCTGCCCACACAGAGACACCCATCTGCATCTGGCACCGAACCAGGGTTTCCGCCAGGAGAACGTAACCCCAGCTCCCCCAGATGGAGGAGCGATGGAAGGCGGGGCCCTGCGCTTGTTTATGGAGCACGAAAGGGTAACCCGTGTGGACGCGCCATTATTCGGAGCTGGAGCGAGCGATAAATTGCAGCAGATCTGTGACAAATAGCTGCGCCCGACCACGTGAAAGGCGGAAAACTGAAGGCCGAGAAGGGGGAGCAGCATGGGAAACAGGGAAAAATAAAGGAAAATTCAGCCAAAGAATGCAGCTGCAGCATTGGAATCAGGTAACATGCCAAACACCTCTACGAAGTTACCAACTAAATTATACCAAAGAATTTTATGGAAATCAAATTTAAAGAGAGTTTTAAAATGTTAGTATTCGTAAATTTTGTTTAGTGCATCAGCAGCAAAACAGTCATGCCACAGAATTGTGCTATGAATCTGGTATTAAAAATAATAGCATAGAATTAGAGTGAAGTTCTATATTATAGTTAATCCCAAAAGGACCCAGGCAACACCCAGATATTACAGCATTACACAAGACGGGTAAGCGAATCAAATCTTCACATAATAAAATCAATTTGGAGTGCATTACTTTTCCCGGGCTTCGGAAAAAAGGGGAAAATACTGGGGTAGAGGTGGAAGGAGTTGAAACTAATTTCGCGTTTATTACAGCCGGCGAAATGTGCGCAAATTACATGGATACACGGGCACAGGCCCAGAGTCATGGCATAGAGAACATTATGGCAGCAGAACTAAGCAATGCGCACGCTTTGCCAGCTTTAGATACAAAAATGTGCACTGAACAAATGGCATTATATATCTACTTTAATCGAACAATAAATCTGTGGAAGGCAAGGTTAGAAAAATACATTAAGTTGATGTATTTAAAGACTTGATTGGTAAAGGAAAGAATATTTATATATTAGATTACGAGCAGGGAAAATGTAATACTTTGTCTAGTGACAAATATTTAAAAACTTGAAGAGGTACCACATTTTTCTGCCAGTGCTCTGACAAATGCAATTGTCCGAGGCGGCAAAGGGGTTCTGGGTGAAGATGGGGGCTGTTGGGAAGCGTGGCTAACAATACAACGGAGCCCGGCTATGGCGGCAAGAGAAGAATGCAACGACTGCGAGTGCGGCATCCACGGCAGTGCCACACAAAAGGTGCCACGTAGAAAATTGCACAAGAATAGAACTAATTTAAACAACTGGCAGATATGCGGCCCAAGGTTGGCTCCCCGCCCCCTCAGCTCTGCTTCTCCCGTGAAAAGGTAATAAAAATTATACAATCAAATGTACAGCTGTCCCATCCCCAACCCCATCCCCGTATCAATATGGGAGATGCAGTTGATGTCTGCCTGTCGGCGCTTTGCAATTGCATTGTGCTCAGGTTCGACGCGATAGATTGTATCTGATGGATACCCCTGCCCGGCGTTTGTTTGTCTCTTTCACCGCTGATGAAACGTTGCTGATACGATGGAAAACTCATGTCAATACGAGTACCGTTTCCCCACTTCAATTAAAGTCCAAAGAAAGTCGGAAGCAAGTACAAGAAATTCATTAAATGTCACATAGGTTGGCTTGTTTATGAGCTGGCATCAGCTGCCAATCTATATCAACATATTAGCTTGAACTTATGGCCAATAATATAAGATCAATACAGCTAAGATAAACCGTGATGCTAAATTTACACAGCTGATGAATTATAGACATGCCAAAAGCGTAACTAAGTTTTATTTGCGGTTTGCAGTTCGATTTCAATATCAATACAGGCATTATCTAAGTCTCTATATGTAACTAGTATTTAGCTTGAGCTTAAGTTCAGCTTTACGTTTATAAATAAAATTGTGAAATAAAAATAAATTGCATCTGTTTTATTTTATTTCCTGGAATTTATTTCGTAAAGAGAAACCGAAAAGGCAACTTAAAATCCGTTCACTTTTCGCCTGATGCTCGTTTTGGATTTTTTCAACTCGTTATTCATGCATGCAAATCCTTGACTTTGTGCCTTAATTAAACAACGAGGAGCAATCGCAGAACCACTTGGTGACACACTCAGCCACAGCTGCCACACGTTCCCCGCCCCTCCTCCTCCACCTCTCCGTGACATATGCAAACAAATTACCCACAAAAAAGCAGGTAAAGAAAACGGAAAGGAAAAGTGAACTGCGTAACTTTTTATGCGACCGCAATGCCATACACATGGCCCATCCCCAAGACCCATCCCATGCCCATCCCAATCCCCACACCACTCCCACCTGCTGGGCTTCGTCCGAATGCGTTGACACTCTTATATTTGTCTTTGTTGCCTTCCCCCCGGGTGCGAGGATGGGGGGAGAGCACCCCGGCCCATCATCCTCATCCTCCGCCGACTCGGGGTTCAGGTTGTTAAGCCCCAAAGTCACGTTGGGCGCCAGCCACAAGGTTAAGTGGCAAAAAGCTCCTACAACAAACAAAAAACAAGTCCAAGTTGGGAGATAAGGCCCAGGGCAACACCAGCATCATAATATATATATATATGGATATATATACGGATATCTATATGAATATACAGATGCGGATATCTATATGAATATTCAGATACGGATACAATAATAAAAATGATTTTTTGAAATTGAAGCACAGCTGAATATTTTTGGGGAATTTTTTGTTAACTTCGGGTAGTGCTTGTAATGAAGGGATAAGTATAAATACCTCAGAATATTCTAGTTAATAAATTAATAATGAACCTTCAGCATTATATGTCTTTGGAAATCATAAGCCACCTAAATTGATCGAAATTACCTTCAATGATTCAACTAACTTTGAAACCCATTAGGTTTTGTAATAAAAACCTATTGTTCCTATTGTTAATTCCCCATGAAAACTTATATAAGTTTAAAAATACATTAAATGTTTATAGAAATTTAATAATAATACAATCTAATACCCTTTAAACTCATTTATATCAATTAATATTTAAATTGATGCATATATACTATTTATACTTTCATAAAACATCATTTTAATTTAACGATTAATATTCGTTTGCTAATATTTTAACCGCACTTGTATGAGAATATAAAACACCATTTATCTGTTTACCACAAAGATGACAGTTATCTGTTAAGACGAACGAGATTAGAATGGGCCACGAAATGGAAAATTTAATAGCTACTCTCTAGTGATTAGGTAATTATTATTTTCAAATGGGACGGAAAGTTTTTCGTGTACAAATAATATTCATAAAAATTTTTGCAGACTTTATATATCCCTGTTTATCTTCTTAGAAGTTGTAAACGTGAAAGTTATAAACAAAAGTTATCTCTTTCCTAGAACTGAATGCATAGACTTATTTTTAAAGTCATATAGTAATGCAAGAATATTAAGTATAATAAGAGATATCAAATTGTTGTTGTATAAAGAAAATTAATAATTATTATTATTTTCCTGTGGGACGGAAAGTTTTTCTTAAACAAATAGTATTCATAAAAATTTGTGCAGATTTTATTTATCCCTGTTTATCTTCTCAGAGGTTGTAAACGTGAAAATTATAAACAAAAGTTATCTCTTTCCTAGAACCGAATTCATAGACTTCTTTTGAAAGTCATAAAGTAATGCAAGAATATTAGGTATAATAAGAGATATCAAATTGTTGTTGTATATGAGAAAATGAATAAAGTTATTACTGCTATCAGAGGAAGTTAGCACTCCTATGATTTAATTTCACGTCATGCATATATAAAACTAACTAGCCTAAGTAATAAATGTCCAATATCCACGTCTAACCGGATAAATCCTCTTTTCAGGGTAGTGCCAAGAACTGTCTGTTGCACTCCAGTGATCTGCCTCCATATGCTGTCGGTTCATTTTATTTCTTAATTACCATTACTTATCGGAAACCCTTTCATAGAAGACCCGGCCCCACGATCCCAGAGGCCTGACAGCGCCTGCCACGGCGGACCATCCCAAAGACTGTGCTAGATTTTTCTCAATTTCCTCGCGCTTTTCCTGCTGCGTCTGCCGCAGAGCACCCGTCCCATGATTTGTGGCCGTGGCTCGCTTTTAATTATTGCGATTATTGTGGCAACAATTTACAGTTTTCGAACGCTGCTGCCGAGTGCGGAGCGCTGTGCAGAAGTAATTTAGAGCGGAATGAATTGTCTGGAGAGTGGCGGCGAGAAATTGCAACTTGATAATTATAATGAGCCAATAATGACGGCGATCTGAGCAGCAGCGGACCCAGTGCCATGACAACCTTGTTCTCTGCTATATGTTATAACCAGATATAGCTGAAATTCGATACGGGAAGTGAAGTGTTGACTAGAGCAAACTGAAGCACCGATCAGCGATCTATAACACAAGAACGAGGCCAGTTGTGGTCTATGGAAGAAGGCATACATAATAGAAATATGTTTTAAGTACAATCAATTACTTATTCCTCACAGGTGTTATTAGTAGGAAATATTAGTTATTTTACTAGTAAATTTAATAAAAAGGTTTGGTGAGTTTACCTTGAGAAAAATAATTACTTAAAAAGCCATTCTCCTACTTGATCTATCCTCTTTTCATTGAAAGAACTCAGCCATCAATCAACCCTATTTTCTATTGGCAAACCCCTTGTTCCGGGAAAGCGTTCCAAGGTTCTGCAGGGGGAACGTGGAGCCACGGCATCCATCCGTCCGGGCACTTGAGCGAAACATGTCGAAGAAAATTGCAACACGGAATTTTGCGTAATAGAATTCGAACTCAATGTGTCAGTGCTGTTTGCTGAATTCCAAGTAAAACGGAGCGAAGTGTTGTCCAAATCAAATGAAATGGAAAATATTGCAGGTACTGGAGAACTTGTTCGAACAATTTCCCTTTCAAGCGGCAGCATTTTCCCACCTTTACATTGCACCTCCCGCCTATTAAGATTGACATGCCAAAAGTGTTTCGATGTCACTTTCCCGGTTGCTTCGAAAATTTTAACAAATTGTGTGTCAATATAAAGGGTACAACGGCAAAGAGCAAATGTTTACTATTGATGGACAGCCAAGTGTTTTTCAAATATTTATATTTTGAAAGCGTGTGGGACAATAATAGGGAAAAGTGACAAATGTAATTGAATAACAAACCTAAGGTACAAAAACAATATTTACTAAACTTGCTGTTATTTATCGGTAAAGAAGGCAGTTTGTATTTCAATTTGAATATATAATTCAAGTAGAGAATTACTGTTTAATTAATAATTGTCCTAGCACAACTATTAGCAAAAAACATTGAAGTTTATCCTTGAGGTCTGCGAAGGACACCTCCTCAAAAATACGTATATTTTTCAGATAGATTTACATTAAAGTTATGCATTAATATAACATCAATCATCATTTATTTAATTTAGTTATTAAAGTATACATTCCATTTCCATCAAAACTATCTGCAGAGGGTATTTTTCTGCCACTCAGGAAAGTAAAAAAGAAAGTAAAAAAAAACTAAACAAAGTGTAAGACAAGTTGCCCCTTGCCTTGCCACCAATTGCTGCCGTGGCCAAGATTTCGGCAAGAAAAGGACGTGACTTGGGAGGACACAGGGGCAGCTTTTCCAGAAGGAAAGCTGGGGGAAAACAGAAGGCTAGGTGCAGAGGGGGGCCCACGCCACTGACACGTACTAACGAGCGACGCCTGACAGCTCACAGAGAGCGTCATCATGCTTAAAACTTAATTTGAAGCAACAAAGCGACGGAGTTTTTGGGCAACGGAGGCTGAAAGCCGGAGAACGGGGAAGCACCGGGCTCTGCGTCATTATGCAATGCCACGAGGAAGGCTTATATAATGAGTGCGGAACAGACCATATGAAAAATAGTCGGGGAATCTCCTTGTCAGAGCTTGTCAGCAGAAGATTGCCGGGCAAAATGAGTGAGAGAAGCGCGGCATGTGAGCCGAGAAAACCTCTCACTGACCCATTTTCACCAGTGCCACCAAATATGCCCCCGACTATTTATGTACTTTCCTTCCAGCGTACATACATCGAGATCAACAACCATCAAATAGCCGCAGCTAGGGGCAGACCGCAGCAAATAAATGTTGTGTTTATAACACCAATTTGTACTGAGCTCCATGGGAAAGGCCAATAAATAAACCACACAATCATCTAATGGAGAAGACAATAAATATAAACAAGATTTAATCGCAGCTGCTAAACCTTTGAGCAGCAGCCTCAGCAGAATTGTTGAGAACAATTGCATGAATGAATGTTAATAAATTAAAAATAGATATTCATTTTCAAACTGTAGTTAAAATAATTGAACGTTGTTAGTCAAAGGCTTTGCATGTCTGAGTTCATGGATTATACTGAGTAGTTTATTGGAAATATAATTAAACTGTGAAAAACCTTAACCAATTGATATCTTATTACATTGTTTTATTGTTACCCAAATAATTTTGTTATTTGCAATAAAACGAGGTGAGCACCGATTGCTCTGTGGCCTAAGCCCTGATTTGTGAGTCAGTAAAAAATTCGATTTTTAAACTCTATTACCAGTACTTAAATATACAACATTTTTATTTATTATTATAGAATCTTAAGTCAAAAAAAAGAAAGAAATGTTTTAAGATTTCATGTATATTATGAATACATTATGATACTGCGATGATAAGTTTATAGATCTCAATTCCATTTCCCTGAATTAATCTATAGAAGTACATTTGAACCTAATATAGTTATTATTCGTAAGGAAAGGCTCGGAAAGGACCTCTGACCTTGGGGTCAGAACAGCACACATTATCATATTATTATCGTACTTCGATGATAAGTCTATAGATCTCAATTCCATTTCACTGAATTAATCTATAGATATACATATGAGCCTAATTTAGTTATCCGTAAGGAAAGGACCTCGGAAAGGACCTCGGAAAGGACCTCGAAACGGACCTCTGACCTTGGGGTCAGAACAGCACACACGTGCGATCGGCAGATGTACTCCGGCAAACACACATATGCCAACTTATGGTTATGGGAATTAGTCGTTGGCGTAGGCATTGCCCCCCCGTCCACGAATCCTTCTGCTTTGCGTGTTGCCAGGAAAAAAAAAAAGAAAGGAAAAATTGGGGAAAACCCGAAACGCAAACGAAATGAAATATGTATGCGGTGGAGTACGTTCCAAGCCTGGAATTTAGGCGGTTCAAGTGGGTAACGGGTAACGGGTAACGAGTAACGCAAATGAATGTCCATGCTGGCATACGAAAAAAAAAAATAAGATAAAAGAAATGCCGGAAAAACGGAAAAGCTAAGCCCTGCGAACGTGTGGTCAAGGCAAGACAACGTTTTTTCTTTTTGTTTGGCCCGGAGCCAAAAAGGCGAGAGCAAATAAAGGCCAGGACATCAGGCCACCGGAAGGAGCAGGCACCAACCGTCCCGTAAGAAGCTAGAGCCTGGCATTTTTCCTGCTCCTTCTCTAAAGGAATATATCCCTAAGCAGCGGCGTTGACAAACCAAATACCAAGGGGAGTTAAGGGGAAAGCCAGGAAATGGCTTGGTTATGCTTTTGATTTTCGCTGAGATCAGGAAAAGGAACAGGAGCCAAAAAGTAGAACAGGTAACGCAGTCAGGGTCAGAGGTTAAATGTTGACAGTTTGCTTTGGAATAGCTTGTAAAAACCAACACAAAAATCAATTTATAGTCATTACTTTTCAGGGCTTGTGCAAGCAGATTGTCAAATAGAAGTCTTTGCTTAGGGAAAACTTATGGAAAAGGATTTCCATTATGGAAATTGATTTTTATTTTATTTATACTTTTTAAAAACCTTTAAAAATACCCAATTTCGATTTGCATGGTACTCAGAGGACTAAAAATTAATTAAATTACCCCGAAAAAAATGTATCTAATTACAAAAAGTATCCAAGGGAAGCTGTAAACATGCTTAAAGCCCGAAAGAGCAAAAGAATTCCAGAGACTTGGGGTAAACCAACATAAAAAGCATTCTCGGTCCCAGAAGATATTCCCCACCTCACCCAATTCCCACTGACCCCCATCCGGCCATTTCCTGGAGCTTAGTTGCCATGGCATCGGGCTTTTCCCTCCACTTCTTTTGTCGTTTATTAATTTAACAAGTGCTGGCCATTTGCTTTTTAATGAACAGGGCGACACAGTTTTGTGTCTCATTGTGTGTGTCGGAGAGTGACAAGACGGAGAGCGAATACAAAACTTCTATACACACAGAGAAATGTATACATAATTAAAATTAAATGTTGCATATAGTTTTTAATCAACTTTTAAATCAGTTTCCATGTGCCATTAAAGAGAAATTCATAATCTGAATATGGAATATGATTTGGAGATACTTTGCTAATTGCATTTCTTGATCAAAAGTACAAGCAAATTAATTTAATTTATTTTTCTTATTAATAAGAATAAACTTGTATAATTAGTAAACGTTTTATATACTTGAAAGATATGTATTTAATTGGGAAATAATGTATTATTAGTAAAAGTTTTAATTACTTGAAAGATATATCTTTAATTAGGAAATAATCTATTGTGGAGGCATAGCCAACCAAGGCTTTCGTGAATCATTTAATTTCCTTGGCATTTTCCAAATAAACGATATTCTTTTTTAAAGTAAAGATTCCAGTAAAAGAAAGGAGAAAGCAATGGTAATCCGAGTGACAAAGGAGACAAGCTTCGACAAAGAAGTCCTTTTAGACGACGCAGCATTCCAGCACTCTCATTTTTCTCTTTGAACATGAGACGTAGTGCCATGACTTGGTCCAGCTAGAGAATATTTCTCTCAGTGTCAGAGCATTGTGCATGCATTTACAAATATACAGATACATATCTATATGTATGCAAAAGTCGGGAGGTAAAAAATTAACAGCAACCATAAAGAGGCATGGGTATGAAAGTATCTAGAGCCGTTACAACGGAAGTTTTCTAATGTATCTGCCGCGCTTTTTGCCTTTTTGCACCGCTTTTGTTGTTAATATTGTTGTGCTGTTTGATGCTCTCTGGCAGTTTGATGTAAGCGGATCCACGACTCTTGCAAAAAACGGCGGCTGAGGAAAACCAGCGGCATGACAATGTTTAAAGTTTGCAATGCAAGTATAAAAAACAGCGATGGCTGAAACGAACCGGACCACACACCGCAGCCAGCCGGGCAGGGAAAATTAAAACAATGCCGGCTAGAAGATCTCACTTCACATCAGAATAACCCAGTTAAAGCGAGTTAAGTTGTGATTAACTGCCAAAGACAAGGCCAGTAGTCGGCAGTCAGAATTCGACCAGAAACAGAACAGCGCTGTGCGAACGGAATTTAATGAGCCCGGCCAAAAGAGAAAGTCTCCTCCCGCCACTCCGGCTCTCCAAGGGAACTGCATCGAAGGTACGGCCCGGTCTGGTCTGGTCGGTTGGCGGGTAACTGAAATGCGTGTCATGACTAGAAACAATTTATAATGCGGCCTGCAGTTGCCTCGCTCGGATCGAAACTGGGCCTCCGTCTCCACCTCCGTTGGGCTCCGTGCTCCTCCTCCCTTCACTAATTCAGACTGGAAGCCAGTCTCTGGCTCAGTTTAGAGCTCCGCTCGATCATTAACAGTCGTGGTCGCAAATTGCTCAGCCATTCAAGACTGGATGCCCCCTCGCTGCTCCGCAAACTTTCGCGCATAAATTAGGCTAATATATCTCTGCCCAAAAGGTAGAGCGGCGAAAATAGTGCAGCCCGGAGATTACAGTGTTTAGCAGCGAGGGAGGTCAGGATCTGTGCCTTGTGCTAATGATAGCCACAAAGCTGTCAGACCAGGTAACAGCGAGGTGGCGGCGGCGGCGGAGGTGTATGTGCTCCCAGCCAGGTATCGCAGATAGAGCAGCTGGGATTTTCTGTCTCTAATTCAGATTGCTGGAGGGCCTCCGGGGAGCAGCTGTTAGAGCACTTTTCTGGGGTCTTAATGTGTCGACGACTAAGCCGAGAAATTTTGCCGGAATAAAGAGTTATCGAGGTCAGAGATAAGTGTATTAGCACAACCCGGGAAGATAGCAAGTCTTACTATTGTTTAACGAAAAGTAATAGGAGATGGGTGCAATTTTAAGCTGACAGATTTTGTATTTAATATGCTGTGCAACTTTAAGGCAGAGCTCCTTGCTTCCTGGCCTTTGCCTTATCCATAATCTAAGACCCTTGGAGCACCGGCAGTGCCCACACACATAGGTTCTTCAATTATTTCATTTTGTTCATGCCAAGGTAAGTAGAATTTTGTCGAGCGATGCCCGGTGGCCATAAATCGTTGAGCAACTCGACTCGACCTTCTCGTCGTCACAGGGAAGGTCCTTTGGCAGGACTCGGAAGCGGAACAATTTGCCCGAGGCAGGGAGCCTCCTTATGCAATCGGAGCACTTCACTTCGCTTCACTTGGCCCGATGGCACCCCGGCTCTTCGATTCCCCGGCTCTTCGATTCTTCGGCTTATCTACGGCTCACTTACGTAAAATGCAGTCCAGAGACGACGCCCACATGTCGGACAAGATGCCCCCGTGCCCCCGGAGCACAGACAACGACGTCGATTCGGCTTTTTTCTTTCGCTTTCGCAGGGGCAGGGATCATTTAAAAAGTGAAGTGAGCGGCAGGAGGAACTTGCCCCACATGCATAAATAAATGGCCACAGACTCGACTTAAAGCGGTCCAAGGGGGCGCCGTATGCAACGGATTTCCGACAAAAACAACACCGAACTTTGGTTACAAGAAACAACTTCGCTGCAGAGTAAAAAAAAAAGAAAACGAGACTGAAGACAGGAAATTTGTTTCGCGTTGGATACGCTCCCTTAAAAAAAACACACGAAATAGAGAGCATAAAACAAAAATGAGCTTAGCGAAAATGTTACGGAAATATGAAAAACGAGGGTGGAGTGGGGGGTGGGGGGTATAGAGGAGATGTGGAAAAGCTTATAAACAGTTTCAGGCGAAAAAACTGAAAACGAAAAGTTTTTATTCAAAATAGAACCAAATATTTATGTTCCCAAAGTTGTTCTTTCGGAAATTGGGTTCTGATTTTTTGGGAACACACTGCGAGGTAGGGTTTGTCGGAAAGTCGATATTTCAAACGAATATCGATATTTATCGATGCCATATCTGAGCCATAAATCAATAATATGTTTGTTGCACATATATAACAGTATAAAGGAAGAACCAACACTTGGTTTAAACCATCATTTGAAATACATAAAAATAAGGTATAAAATATAACTGACACAAATATCATACACATTAACAAATATATATTTTGTTGTATATATTTATACTCTTGCAGGGTACTATAATTTTAGTCAGAAGCTAGTAAGGATGTGAAGAAGTCATTTCCGACCCTATAAATCATATATATTCTTGATCAGCATCAACAGCCGAATCGATCGAGACATGTCCGTCAAAAATTTTAAATTTTCGAAAATTTTTAAATTTTTAAAAAATGTAAGGGGTTAAAATGGTGAAAATTTGGCAAAAATTTTAATTCTCTTAAATTTTAAATTGAGTATGCACATTTATTATCCTAATAAAATCTAGCATAGAAAAGCTTTCCAAATTGAAATTTATGATTTTTTAGCTTAGTTATGAGATTTTTAAACTTTGATTTGTGGAACAAATTGTCATATAAAAATATTGATAAATAACGATTCAAAGAATGAGAATCTCTTAAGCTTTTCTCTTAATGATTTCCGAATTCATTCTAGCATTATAATTTAATTGCAATCAACAGGGTATATCAAGTATGGATTCCCTAAGTTAGTTTCCTTTCTTGCATTCCTTATCCATTACCAACATCTAACAAACATTAGCACAAATTTAAATGGCACTCAATTATTTTTATATATCTCCTACTTTAATGTTTATCTGATTAAAATAAAATAAGTAGAGATTCTTCTTAAACATAAAGCTCAATTCGGGCAACTGTGCACTTTTATGGATCATAAAATCTTGCCTAACCGAAGGCAATTGAAAAACTTTCCCAACGGCCACATTAAACAAACTCCGAGAAACGAGAATAAAAATAATCAATTGCATTGGGGCACCGAGAGTAAGATGATAAACGATGCTGGGGCCACTGTCGAGTTGAGAGAGTGAAAATTGTTAAAGCACGGCTGCCGAAAAGTTCCGGCTCGGTGGCAGCCAAGGAAAACTTTACATTACGGCTCTGTGAAATTCACATAATTATGTTATTGAAAGGAAAGATGTGGAACAACAGAGCCAAACAAAGAGGAAAACACGCTCTGAAATGGTAAGGCGAGGTTGGAGACACAATGACATTGACGACTGCATTTCCCCGCCACAAAATTTTCACAGAAAAGAAATTGAAGACTTTCTACGGCGACGCCGATTCATTCTACGATGGCTGCAATTAAAAGCGAGCAAGGTGAGAGCAAGAGCAAAATAAAAACTGCAACAGCAAAACTTTTTCCCGTCCATTAAAAGTAAAATAAATCAACTTTTACTGCTCCCATCTGTGTTATGGAGGATTTAGATGTCAGAACGGACCTAAACACTTGTGAATAAAACGAAATCAGGCAAGAAGACATTAGTGAATATACGGAAAAGAATATAATTGAAATCTTTAGTACTCAAAGCGAATGGTATTTATGAGGGAAATTGAAGCATTAACTCAAATGCTATAGCATTTATTGAGAGAAAATTTTTCTTTGCAATTTAAATCCTCAAATTTCCCCAAGACTTCACAAAAGAAAACCGTGCCAAAAGGTGTGAAAATTAAATCCGTAAACCACTGTAAAGGGTTAAGGTCAACTGCGTTTTGTGGAGAGCTTGTGGCACCATAAGGCCACAAGGGAAACAAAAGTTGTAAAAATCCGCATTTTATGGGCTAACAAAGTTGGGTTAGTTTCATTTTGGCATTATGGTCGGACTTTGGCTTAACTTTTTTGATTTTTAGCAAGGTCCAAGGGTGGCCCAAGAACCAATTAATATAAATGAAGACTTGACATAAATGAGTTAAAAATTATGAGGCTAAGAATAGACTTTATGCTCAAGCATCTATTGATTGATTTAACACCTTTCGCAATCATTAGTCGTTGGCAAAAACACAAAGATCCCCACTATTTGACCAAAAAGCAAACTCATTAGGTAATGCGCCAACACTTTTAGGCATTGCCACACACACCATCTGTGCTTATTTGTTTATTTTTAAACGCTGACAGGCAAATGCACAAAAAAGTTAGAAAAAGAAGTTGAAATACATCCGAGTTCTTTATTTCCCCCAGCAGCCGCAAGCAGAACTTCAATCAGCCCAGGCCTTGAGCACAGCTTTTCGGCTCCTACCATGTAGTTGTTTTTCCAGACTCAGGCTCTGGCGGCGTACAATTACCGAGCGGAATTTATGGCCAAAACGTCGCGTTGTAAATCTTTAAGTAGCCATAGACAAGGTTCGCATCGCCTAATGCGATTTGGCCCTCTCTTCCCTCGGACTACTGCAACTTTATGACATTAGTTTTGGTCGTGGTTCTCGAGGCCACTCGATGGCAGCACAGGGGAGGGGCACCAGCTAGACCAGACCTTCCTCCTCCTCTCCATTATGGTTCATCAATTTTCTGTGCGTTTCGGGCCAGCAGATGCTGCGGTCGCATCGTTAGCTGCATCAGACTGATCGATTCTATTGATCGATGAGCTGCTTTCAGCCACTAAATCATTGTGATTTTCACACGCTTTGCCAGCACCAGGCACTGGCCTGGGAGTAGAAAGAAGACCGCCAGTTATTACAGGCCCCCCCGAAGCGATTGGCTCTATTTTTTATGGGGTATACTTGGTTACAGTCCTAGTTTGTTGGATGGAATATTGAACTTTTTGCTTGCATTTAGGGAAGCAGAGAGCACAGCTTCATTTCCATAAAAGAACTTATCATGCCAATTAGTTCCTAGACTTCTAAGACTTCCTTTGGAGCGGGATTTATATTTTTTGTCAATATTAGCAACACTGAGCTTATACCCAACTATTAAGTACAGGAAATATATAAATGGCAATTATTTTTATATTTTCCTATCAAGCCTTCAGCAGTTTTGCTGTAAGATTAGTATAATCTGCAGAAAGTTTAATGAGTTTCTCAGATATTAATGTCAATGAGTCATAAAATAAGTCACCGTCATCTGAGATTAAATCCGAGAGCTTGGCGATCTTTAGTTCATCCTTTTCACCAGTGTTATTCTTATATTATTACACAAAATTTACACATTTATACATCAACATTTTCCCTATATAGTACCACGTTTTTCACTACAATTTCCAACTAATTTCCACAGCTTACTATTATTTCCACAATTATTCGAATGTTATTATTCATGCAACTGGCTCCAACTGGCTTAACTGGTTTCTGTCCAAATTTCTATACTTATCATTATTTGCCATTATTATCATCATCCAACGCCTCATCAACTTCTCCTATAAAGAGGAAAAATAAGTAAGCTACAAAGAGCAGCACTAAAACCAGACAAACCCAGCACTAGCTACGATTTTTTAGAAATTATTTGTACGCCCAAACACCGAAAAAAGCGAAAATTTCCAGTACATGTTGCGGAGAAGTAGCTAAAAAACAAATACAACGAAAAAAAATCAATCACTTTCACTACCCGGCCACGAGTGTTTGTCATAGTCAAGTTTCTGGTCGGATCCACTCCGGGGTCTTTGGTTTGGTTGCTCGCTCCCAGCTCCGCGCTGTGCCGACAATTTTTATTGCTGCTTTTCACCCATTTACGCCGGCGATCTCTACACGTACCAAAGCACCAACAAACAGCAGGCAAACTACCAGCAAACAGCAAAGAAAGAGGTATTGGCTTAGCCACCAACGAAACTAGTTTCAGTTTTTGCGAATGCAATAGGAGACAAAGTTTTGGGGCACTAAAAAATACAGTATAAATAGCCACAGACCCAATACCCTCTCAAAAGCTGATTGACTACAAAAATGTCGGTCAAATTTGATGTAAGCTGGCTAAACTACAAATTATTAAGAGGAATAAGTTAATGTAAGCTATTTTTTGTAGTTGATTTTATTTATAAATCTTTCTAATTATGCAAAGATTTGAACTTCTTTAGAAATGTGAAGGATACATGAAGAACTACATTTTTAAAACCGTAAGGGTCCATAAAAATGTTTAATTAAATAAGAAAAAACGTTTACGATGCAAGATCTATGGTTAAAATATACATCTTTATATTCCATAAATATTTACTTTAATGAAACTAAATTAAGAAGTTTAAAAACAATTATATTGTACCCAAAATTTTATTGAGAAAAGATTATACATTTCTCTGCCTGGTCTCTACTATCACAGAATGTTCGCTGAATGTTAACAATGCAACATTGTAACTTGTTGGCTTTAGTTTTTAATATTACTCATCTGTTAGATATTTTTTTATATCTAAAGTCGTCTTTCTATTCTTCAGTCACACAAATTTAATTGCCTGACCGTCACTGTTATATTAACATATTATACAAAAAAATATGAAAGGTCACTAAAAGTTTGTAACTTTGCAAAACAATTTTCTGCAGAAAACATCTTGGTAAAGCTTGTAAGTTTTTACTTTATAATTAGTTCTTAAAACTTCATCCATTTCCTCGAGGCTCACAAAGCTTCCCGCATTATGGAAATACCTTTTGGAAAGTGTAAAAGGAGACACCCGCACAGAGAGCATGAAAATTATGCTACTCGAACGTTCAGTGAACTCACGATCGCTCGCTTTCGTCGCACCGCGTCGCCTTCTGTGAGCCGGCTTTGTTGTCAAAACTGTCAAGTCAAAAGTTCAAAGCGCCAACAACAATGTTCAACAATGGCCCAGAATGAGGTCTATGGTGCAATAGGCTTCCAAGAACCAAGTTTTACAGCAGCCCGAAACTGCGGGGTCTTGACATCTAGCGGCTTCTAACGCGGCGTCCCTCACTCGCCGGGCCCTCTCTAAAACGCAGCTCGGAAAAGTTTTCGAGTTAATGGCCACTTTGCTCATTATAAGCCAACTAAAACTGACTGGGGCTCAAACTCTTTGTGGTTTCTGTGGCTCTTTCTGCTGGATGCTCCTCTTTCTCGCTCGGAGGAATGCCGCCCAGAGGCCCGGCGCTTTGTGCGGCCTGCGGGCGCTTTCAATTTTCGCAAATTTTAATCTACTTGATGCCAAAAATGGCACAAAGTTAGCGGCCACAGAAACCCAAGTCTAGAAAATTGAATGTACAACTAACTGAATCAGTTTTCCAGCACTAACAAGTAGTTTAATAGAAATCTTTGTAGGAAAATACAAACGAAAAGACTAAACTTGCATTATTTATTATATAAATCAAATCTAAAAACATCTATAAAATATTCCATTATCATTTGACTGGATATTTTTCCAATCAATGCCCAGCAAGAAATAATAATAAATGAGGAAATAAAACCCAGAATCATGAACTTTTGGCAATGTACAAAAAAACAAGAACAGCAACTCTCCCATTCCGTAATTCATTTCATTAACCACATTCCCTTCTTTATCGCCGCACAGAGGGATTGAGCAGGAAAGAGTCCATGAAAAATGGCATAAAAATAATGTGTGATTTATAAATAAAATGGCCATTCGGCATTAAATATAAGAGCCCGTCCAACGCGGCGTATACGCGATGATGATGGGGCAAAAGGTTCGGCCAGCTCCGGCTAGTTTTCCCAAATATTCTGGGCACACCCAGAGCCAAAGCAAATCGACAATTAGAAGCCAAGTTAGCGGCCCCTTAGTGAGTGAGTGACTGAGTGAATGAGTGACTGAGTGAGTGAGTGAGTGAGTGACTCACCAAGCATGGCTTTTTGCCCCACAATGCGCGCACTGACCCACATTGTGGCTAAGTGAGCAGCAACGAGGTGGCTGGGATTATGTTGGCCGCAGAAAACATAAATCCAAGTGCCGGTCAGCATTTCCGGAATTTTGATGCATTTCAACTAGCGGGGGATAGCGGGGCCAGCCATGCGTTAATAGAGTGTGAAAGAATTTTTACTGCAGCCCGCAAAGTGGTAAGCTAACAATTGAGTGCCAGACGAAACCCTAAGAGCAAAGCTAATTTAAGAAGGTATTCATGGGAAGCAGTAAGAGGCTATAAATGGAGCCATAAAAAGTTAATGGTAAAGTAAACAATTATGCAATTTAAGCCTGAAGATTCATGAAGTATTTGGTGAAGAAACTAGGTTAAATTTCAATAGTGTATGGATAGGAAAAATCATGAATATTATTATTCTTTCAGTACCAACTAAACATCTTGCAGTTCTTATATATTTGGAGGTTTCTAGAGTCAATATTATTTAAGGAAATACCTAAAATTATAGGAAGTGTGGCCTAAAGCTGGCAGAGCAGGCCAAAAGAGAAATTCCGCAAGCTCTACTTGAAGTGCCCTGTAATTTACTGGCTTAACTTCCGGGTGGCAGTCTGCTGGGGTCTAAACAAACTACGTTCAGTTCATGATTTAGTGTGTTAATTGTTTTCTGTCTTCTGGTGCCGGAACCACAAATCGGACCCGTTGGGGAGGAGAAGAAAGGCAACGCGGTAGGCAGTAAATATCCATTAAGCGACATCAAACATTTCTTTTTGGCATTTGTAAGCCATGCGAAAGAATGCCACAAATGACATTTTCCACTCAGCAATTTTATCTCCATCAACTCGATTCGTTTATTTATTGAACTGAAATCTGTGCACAAATGTCAGTTTCGCTCTCCCATTGATTGAAATTTGTTTTTGGGAATCTTTTGCATAACATTGACACAACTGAGCCAACACAAAAGCCGGATCTAATACATATCCCCGATGTCCTTACACCACGGCCAGCGGAGCAGCGGAGGAGCGGAGCAGCTCCAAATGTAATCGAAACCGCAAGAGGGCCGGGAGGGGTGGCCACAAAGCCAGGACCCTCACATCAATCAAATACATTTTCGTTTTTTGTTTACTTTTGCTGGCTTGCTTAGCCGAAGAGATTTCTATACACTAATTTTATCGATTTTTGCCTTTGTCGGGCCAGCTTACATTTTAAATGGGAAATTATGTAAATGAAACTTTTGTTTGCGGCATTTGGGAAATGCCTGAAAAGGATTTGATTTCGATTGTATTGCCAAAGGATTTGCTCTGAACAAGACAAGTGTTTTTCGCTCAGACGAAAGCAAATACTCTGAAATTGATACTTGAGAATGTTTGACTTTCCGTGAGTAACTTTTCTTGGGGTCTTGAGTGGGGCGTACCTCGGAGCAGGCATTTGAAGATGTAAAAAAGGTTATAACTGATAAATCATAGACTTTAGTAGAAATAGCTTGTCAAGTTGTATTGGCTACTTACTGGATTATTTTATAATTTGTAATCTAAAATCAGCTCCGCTGATAACTGCCCCCGTCAGAAATGCCTGGGAAGTAGCTAGTCAGAACTATAATCTTCACAATTTCTCTATCAATTTTCTAGGAACTCAAGGTCATATCAATATCTTGTTTTAAAATTTTGGAAACCCCTTAAAGTAATTACGGTCATAAAATAAAACGATAATGTGATTGTCTTTGGTAGTTAAATCGGTCATATGACAAACATGTATCGATTGAAAATTAATTGACATGAATGAATCCATAAATCGAAATTAATTAGCACAACTCATGTTTTAAATGTATACTATGAGAGGTTAATGATTGATAAGCATAATGCTGACGATGTCGCCATTTTAAGAATTTCTAAAAAACAATCAGCTTAGCTTTGTTTTAACTAAAAGCGTTTGCTTTGCGGCACAACAATTTGATAAACATTCTTGGCCGATAAGCTGAAAGGCTTGTCCGGCCGCTGGCTAAGGAAGTAATGTGGCAAAACTATGGAAATAATGCCTCAAGACTTATCGCAAATGGGGGCCTTGGCCTGCTCTCAGATAAAAACTGAATGGATGAATTGAGAAATTGTTGCGGCAGTTGAACGAGTGACAAAGGGGAAAAACTGCAATTTATAAACAAGATAAAATAAAATAGCCACAGACTAAGAGAGATAAAATATAATGAAGACGTTTTTTTATACAAAAAAACATACGAATTTGTTATATTTGGGGTTTAATAAATCAGTTAGTATAGAGTACGAAATCGCTATTTTGTTAAGGAAAGCGACCGAGATCTATTGGGCTTCTTGACGTATATTATACCATAATCAAGTGAGTTTAGATGATAACAAAGGTTCTATCCCCATATTAAAACCTTATCAAATCCGTTTTCGTTTTGATTTTGCATTAATTGGGTCTATCTTATCGTTTACCTACGTATTACAAAAAGGTGAGTAACACACTTGAATTAACCTATTCACTATAAAGCCAAATATATATATTAATATTACTTTCTTTCTACACTTACATAACGAAATTTCACATCCTAAATGATTTATAAATTCAGCTTGATGTAAATAAAAACGGATGCCCGCATTTCAACACTAGCAACATTTGGCAAAATCTGCTCACTCCTACTCCCATCAAGCTGCTTCCCCTGCCTGGTTTCACGAACTGGGCTTCCGCCCAGATCTCACTCGCCTGTCAGCTTACGACCGTCGCCTTTCACTTTCTTCCCGGATCTCTCTCAGCCCACTCACCTTTGGTCCTCGAGCAGCTTCTCGGCCTGTGCGAGCCGCAGACGCACCGTCTTCATGCTCTGGATGGGGAAGAGGCGGCAGAAGCGCGTAAGGAAGGCGGGCCGCCAGCAGAAGCGCGGAAACTCCCGACAGACGTCCCACAGCCGTGTGTTGTGCTCGAAGAGATATGTGTGCGTCTTGCCGAAGTTCAAGTAGTCCAGCATGTCGGCGTAGTCGCAGTTGAGCAGGTTCTTCAGATTTTGCACGGCCAGCTCCTGGTCGTCCGGGTCCCGGATCTGCTTGATGCCAAAGTCCAGCAGCGGCTCGTAGTGGTAAAAGTTGCCCGGTATCGAGTTGAGTATATCGCCCAGGAAGGTGGAGCCGGAGCGCCACGATGTGACCACCACGCTGCGCACCGGAGTGCCGTTCGTCTCCGGCGTCATGTCCGCCAGGCGCTCGGCCCCGCCGCGTGGATACTCGAAGTTCTCCATCTCGGTGAGGATGCGCGACCGTTGAGCCGACAGGACATCCACTATAGTAGCTGTCAGATTGTAGACGGCCGTTTGGGACGGCTGCTGCTGCTGCAACTGCTGCTGGAAGCGGTCGTAGAAGGCGCTGCGCGCCAGGGAATTGGACGGCCCCCCGTCCACGCCATAGGCGTTGCCAGGGCCACCACCAGCACCCGCCCCCGCCCCCTGGTCCCGGCCAGCGGCCTGGTTGAACGGAGTGGTCAGCGGACGGTGCTGCGTGGTGGCGATCAGCAGCAGGATGCACAGGCTGCTCACGCCGCAGATGCCGATCAGATTGGCCCTGCGCGACATTCGGCTGCGTCGCCGCTTCCCGCTCAAGCTGATGCGCTGCTTAGCGCGTGTCCTGCCGGTATCGACGGGTCCGAGTCCGGGTCCGGGTCCGTTCGACGCTTCCGCCTTCGCGTTAAGCAGCGCGCACGACTCCAAGTCCAGGTCGAGGTCCACGTCCGCCTCCGAGCCGGCTGTGCTCATTGGTCGCGGCGAGGCGAGGCGCTGCTCCTGGCTGATTCCTGGTGGCCACTGCCCGATGGTTCGCCAATGGCCAAAGGCTAGTGGTATTGACTAATTGGCGAGGTGACGATGTAACTTCGCACCGCTCAGCACTTGCACATTACTGGCCCGCTGGCTCGCACCCACACGCACATAGTTATCGCCCGCGCCCTCAGCTCGAAAGCATCGCAGGATCGGAGGCAGATGTCGCGTATTATTATTAAAATCTTTGTTTTGCTGCTGGGGCTTTTCCGCGACACGACCGACCGAACCGATTGAAAACAACTATCTGGCAGCTTTGGCGAACAAAAAAGCTTTTTTGACGGGAAGATGAAGAAAAAAGCTTAAAAACATATGATAAAAAAATACTAAAAAAACTGCTAGGCTTACATTTTACTGTTACGCTTTTACAGATTGCAGTTAGTATTTGACACGGTTACAGAGCGGTTCTACACGTTTACAGATGCTTGGGTCGAATTCTCATGTAGAAATTAACAGATCGGAGAGAGAGAGCGTAGTTAACACGGGATGAGCGTAACTTAACAGAATTCTCTCCGTGGAAAAATGGAAGCTTTTGAAGTTCGGATCTAGCTTATAGCCACTTGCTGATTGGTTTTTGTTGTTTTTATTTGGAAGGGAAAAGCGCGAAAAATCAACTTAATTTAAATCTTACAAAGATACATCCTTGAATGTTTTTCGGTATTACTCCTGGGGTAGTAATTATTAATTAAATTAATTTATTTTCGAAGTAGATCTAGATTTCTTAGTTTCAGCTATATGGCTATTTTCAAGCATTTTTAAAAGCTAGTATAGCCTTTTTATGACTCAAATGGCAAGCAACACTGCCAGTGTTACCAACTTGTTGAAGAGCTTAAATAAAGACGAAAGGCAATTTATGCGGTCACACTTTGTTAACTACCGGTAGTATTTAAAATTCAAAACCCTTCCACTTTCATGTCAAGTTTTTATGCTTCTTTTTGGATTAATATTTGGGCCTCATCGATTGCCAGTGGTTCTTGCGGCCCCGATTCATTTATTATAGTTATTGTTACTAAATTAAAATGCTCAACAAATTTATAGTCACTTCTAATACTATACTTAAATGTTGAAACTTTCTTGTTACTTAATTTACATTTCGTAATTGTCACAACTTTAATGTTATGGTTGTTGCCTGGAAATATATACTATAGACGATCCAGCCACATTTTTCATATTTAGGCCTTTCCCAAGAACAGTTCAAACTTATCGGCTGAAAGGCGCTCAAAGTCCTGTATCGGACGATAGTCCCAGAGCTCCATGGCCTCGGCACAGACATTTTGAACCGCCTGGATGTCCGCCACGGTCATTTTGTCCATCCACTCGTAGGCTGGCTGGTTTGAGTACTTCCAGGGAAAGTCCCAGCCCAGCGTCTCAACGACTTCGCCACCTCGCGGACGAACATGGCGAGCTTTTGTTTTGGGTCTATCTATTGGTATCCCGTAGAAGTCGAAGACCAGATTGATGCTCTCCTCGGGACGCTCCAACAGGTCTTCATAACGAATGACACTGTAATGAATAATTCCGATATAGATAATGTAATGAAAAGTATAAAAGGTATAAAACATCACATACTCAAAGCGTCGCGGATAATTCTTATACAAGATCTCGGCCACCTTATGATCTCTGACCATGTCGTTGCAAAGAGTCTTGGCATCACAATCCTCTTCACCCACACACCATTGGCTCTGCCTGCGCATATACATTGTTCCCCGAGGATCGCGAACGAGCAGCAGGATTCGCAGATTCAGTCTGCGGAACACCTTAAGAGTACTCCAAATAATAGGAAATCCGACAAACTTACCCCTTTCTCTCCAGCAGTGAAACCAGGTACTCAAGCCTCAAGTTGTACACCGCCATATTGATGAATGGATGCACCTTGCACACGCCAGCCATGACCTCCGGATCCCAACATTCCGCCAAGCTGTGTGTCAGGCAAGTTTTCGACTGGGCTCCGTAGAAACGACGGAAGACCGCCGATCGCATACCCCAGTAGATCATCTGCTCCGACTTGTTGTAGTTACAATTGTACAGTGATACCAGTTCATCCAGCACTTGGGACTGATTCATCTGCGCTGTGCTGCGGTTGTGGTAGGCAATTAGCGGAGCATAGTGCTGGTAGCAACCGGGCTGGTGGGCCAGGTTGTCCAAAAGGGTGAGTGCTCCCGAGCCCCGGAAGGAGACCAGCAGCGAGCGGAGCGGCTGGCCGCCCGTCTCCAACGTGTAGTTGCTCAAGTCTCCAAGATGACGAGTTTTATAGGCCACCACGGCCCTCTGCAAGGTCACAGGGTCCGGGATCAGCGAGGGCAGCAGGAAGAATACGAAGACGACATAGGACATGTAGACGCACACGCAGATGCCCGTCAATTTGGTAGCTCGCGATAATTGGACCATGGTTGTAAATTAAATTTTATTTTCCGAAACGCGTAACAAGACAAAAAATTTTAATGTGAATTTTGTGTAGTTTTTCTGAGAGCAGGTTACTGTCTACTGTGAAGGTCCAACCGAAGCCAACTAGGATTGCCCTTCCCACAAAGCTTGATTGTTTGTTTGTAACATGCTAACTTTATTTGCATATTTTATGTATATAATATACGTAGTTTTAAATAAGAGTAAAAATGGTTATTATTCAAAAACTAAACCGCTAATATTACCATATTTAATACGTAAATATTTGTTTCTATGTATTCTGTATAAGATCGAATATGCTGCTTAAAAAACCTCTAAACAGAACAATCATGTTTTCAAAAATGTATAGAATTCAGTAGTGTTCCGGACTAGGATATCCCGAATTGTAAAAAAAAATATTATAAATAAATTCGAATAATTGGTCAGCAGCATATTGATAATGTTCTATTAAATCTCGTAAAATTTCTATAGATCTCTGGCACTAATTTTGTATTCCGCAACAATCGAACACCTGTATTATGCTTCAATACGTATATATGCTTTGAAGGTATATCTGCTGTAAAGTCTGTTAATTTGTATAATCAAGGCAAAGGGTTTTCAATGAGGATGATGATGAGGATGATACGAGGCTAAGCTCATGCGGAATATGGCCATCATATAAGCAGTTTGAGAAGTCATCCTTAAAGTACATGGAATATTGTTGAAGATAAAAGCTTTCTAATCTCCCAACGTAACTACCTGATAATCTTATGACGGGAATTAGTGGAGCAAAATTAAAAATATCTTAATTCATACGTAAGTAATTGTAAGTATAAGGTTATAAACTATTTTCGATTTTGAAATACGTAATCGCGAATGTTCTTAATTAGGTACTTACAAATCAACTAAGGAACCAGTTGGTACTAGCCCCAAATATAAGCTAGGATAATGGTTCATATTTGGGACTCTGATACTCCACCAACTTTAAAGTACATACTTCCAAATTAATACTAAACGTGTAATACCATTAGCTGTCCGTCCCACGAATGTCTTGGATCTTTAGGTCTCAATCGCTGTTGCCCTCAGTCTCATCGTCCAGCAACAAGCTTGTCGAACCATAGCTACGGAGTCTAAAACGACAACAAAAACAATTAATAATTTTTGAAGATTAAATCGACAAAAGAATAAGGTAATGAAGCAAAATTAAATTGTTAATAAATAAAATACATATACCTCCTTTAACTTCCCCTCTTCTCATTGGTTGAGAAAAATAAAATAAATGAGAAACCATAAATTTCACCGCCTGCAATCTCACCTCATCATCGGATACCTTGAGGCCGTCAAGATTAATGCTGTTCCTGGCATAGCCCACCCCTGCTGACTGATCCTTCTCATGAGCCTCGTACAGCTGTCGGTTTAACTCATCCTTGCTGGAAGCGGTGCTGCTGCTCCCACCGTTTGTCATTCCCTTGAGCGGTAGGGCGAGATTCGCCCTACTGGCATTGCTGCCAGCACTTCCGTATCGTCCATTTCCGGATCGCTGTCTCTGGTGATGGTGGTGGTGCTGCCCATGGGGATTATCGAACTTTTGCTTGGCTCGCTCAAACTCTAGATTCCGCGACTTCGACTCGAAGATGTTCTCCTCCAGATGCGTGGGCTTGGCATCATAGAATGCCGCCGCTGCAGCAGCCGCCGCAGCTGCCGACGCTGCTGAGTTGCTCTGCTGCTGCTGGAGAAGCGTTCGCTCCGTGTGACTTGACCTCTTGACGGAGGCAGCATGATGGGCAGCTGCATCGCTGCCATTGTGGGAGCTCCTTAGGCCAGCCTGCGAGTCATCGAAGATCTGCCGCAAGTCGTTAATGTTCGGCAGACAGTCGTTGGGCAGCTCCACGGCAATCTTATTCCTGAGCTGCACCCCGCCCAATCCCCGCAGCTGTGGGCTCGGGGCACGTCTAGGGTTTAGTGGGTTAGGAGTTGGGTTAGTTAATAGTTGAGCCAGCACCATTGAAATGTTAGTTAACGTTAGAATTAGTCGAAAGACTTATATTATTACTTGTATAGGCACTTTTATAGGCACTTACCTATTCTGTAGATGCTGGATCTGGACCTGCAGGCCTTCTGTCTGGCCCACGAGCTCATCGTTGGAGCGCTGTAATCGCCGCACTTGGTTCACCGCCGAATCCAGTTCATCCTCAGCCCCAGCTAGCTCTCGCTTCAGCTCCTCCACACGCTGTCGCAGGCGTTTGACCTGAAAAATGAATATATGTATAGATTTTAAAATACAAGGCAGTCAAGTTGTAATGAGAATTGTAAATGATTTATTATTAATACCCTGAATTTTAATTTTATGATCTATTCTGTATTCCTGAACATAATTTACAAATGTTAAGATATTGATACAATCTTCCTAGCGCAACAGAAACTATTTGATAAGATCAATAATTGTAGTGTTTGATTTATATTTAAAATGAATCATATGGTTTGTCATTGGTTCGCTATCCCACAGACACAAAGGTAAATCATAACTGGTATCCCTATAATTCGTCCCACAACTGTGAGAGAACTTCCACTGCACCCAGAGACGCTTTGCTGTTCCCATCCCACATTCTTTGCACTGATCTCTAAGCACAAAGCGCAGCACTAAGTGGGGCGTATCTTCCGTCCTCCAGTGCCAGTGATAAGCAGAGCCGACCCCCGCCAAGCTGCGATAACACTTAAAAAGTTTCCTTCCACACTCGCCTTCACTCTTGGTTTCTATCGTCGTCAAGTCAGAAATAAATGCGATAGTGCGAAAAATTTAGAACCCGCGCCGCAGATTACGATCAGTGGGCAGAACAACAATATTTTGTTTCGGGTAAACAAAACCCCAGAAGAGCGAGGAGGCCAGCCAGCGGAAGAATCATAAGCTTTTTCTCTCGCTACAGCTTGGAGCTTTCTTCACCATTCTCTCGTCCAACGTCGTGCTGAGCAGCTGTTCTGCGGAGAACCGGCTGACTTTTTCCAAACCAGAAACACACAAAACTGTAGGAAGATGATTGCGCAAAGTGTAATCAGCAGACTGAGTCCCTGCGCCCGCCGCCTGGCCAGCTCGAGCTCCAAGGCTGGGGCAGCGGCCAAGTTCAACTGGCAAGATCCCCTTAACCTGGAGAGCCAGCTGACCGAGGAGGAGGTGGCCATTAGGGACGCGTTCCGCGGCTACTGCCAGGCGGAACTGCTGCCGCGCGTCAAGATGGCCAACCGCCTGGAGCAGTTTGACAAGAAGATTATGGAGGAAATTGGCAGCCTGGGAGTGCTTGGATGCACCCTGAAGGGATACGGTTGTGCTGGAGTCTCCAGTGTGGCCTATGGTTTGCTCACCCGCGAAGTGGAACGCGTGGACTCCGCCTATCGGTCCGCCGTCAGTGTCCAGAGCTCGCTGGCCATGGGCGCCATCTACGACTTTGGCTCCGAGGAGCAGAAGCAGCGCTATCTGCCAAGCATGGCGCAGGGCAAGCTAATTGGTGAGTCCACATCATAGAATTGGGAATTCTATCTCTATTACGTAAAGTAGCTTGACTTTCACTCTTTTCTCTAAAAAAATAAAAGCAAAGAAGTAAACAATTTTTGTCTGCACTTTATCCAGGCGCCTTTGGACTGACTGAGCCCAACCATGGCAGCGATCCTGGCGGCATGGAGACCCGCGCTAAGTACGACAGCAAAAGCAAGACCTACATCTTGAGCGGGTCCAAGACATGGATTACCAGTGCGCCCATCGCTGATGTCCTGGTCGTCTGGGCCAAGTGTGAAGATGGCAAGCTCCGCGGCTTCCTGGTGGACCGCAAGATCTCCGGCCAAGGATTGGACACGCCCAAGATTGAGGGCAAGTTTTCTCTGCGTGCCTCACCCACGGGTATGATCCTGATGGACGATATCCGAGTGCCGGAAGAGCAGCTGTTGCCCAACGCCCTGGGCTTCAGTGGACCCTTCAACTGTCTGAACAATGCTCGCTACGGTATTGCCTGGGGCGCTCTGGGTGCTGCCGAAGCCTGTGTGGAAATCGGTCGCCAATATACCCTAGACCGCAAGCAATTCGGCCGGCCCTTGGCCGCCAATCAGCTTATCCAGAAGAAGCTGGCCGATGCCACCACGGAGATCGCTTTGGGTCTGCAGGCATGTTTGCACTTGGGCCGTCTCAAGGACCAGAAATTGCACACACCCGAGATGATATCAATGCTGAAGAGGAACAATACCGGCAAGTCCCTGGACATTGCCCGACAGATGAGGGATATGCTGGGCGGCAATGGCATAAGTGACGAGTACCATGTGATTAGGCACGTGATGAACCTGGAGTCGGTCAACACCTATGAGGGAACACACGATATTCACGCCTTGATTCTGGGTCGCGCCATTACTGGACTGGCGGCCTTTGCCAACTGACTCCCCAGGGATCACTAAAGTTCTTTGCATTTACCAAACTAATCGATGTTAGCGTGTCTTTGTGAATAAATGTGTTAAATTAATCCAATTAGGTGGCAAAATCTTCGAATGGTCTCTCAGTTTCCCTCAGCTGATAAGCTGATATGCGTAATCTGCTCCATATATATCATACGATAAGGTTTTAGACTGTGGATTAACTCACCTCTGCCTCGTACTGCTCCGCGCGGCGGACGGCATGGCCCAGTTCAGTGTTGGTTTCGGCCAGGAGTTTCTTGAGCTTGGCGTGCGACATCTTCACCTCACTTATCTCCTTGTTGCGCTCGGAGAGCTCCTGCTGCAAAGCCCGTACCTCGACATCGTTGGCCTGCATGGGGCGGCACTTGCGGTCGGAACGCTCTTGGTAATCACGCAGCTCGGCACGGAGTTTCTTGTTATCTCGTTCCATGGCCAACTTCTCGGACTCCAGGCGCTCACGCTTGCCCCACTCCGAGGCATTCTCGGCCTGCAAATGCTCCAGCTCGGTGCGCAGCTCTGTAAGCCTGCGCTCTAAATTTTCACGCGCAGCGATCTCCTCCTGCAACGAGTTGTTTACGATACGCATCTCAGCGCGATGTTGCTCCTGGAGTGTGAGAAGTTCGCGTACAGCTTCTTGCTTGGCGGAACGCATCTCCTCCTGACGACCGCGCACATCCTGGATCTCTAGCGATAATTTTTCGATGCTCTTGTGCAGCTCGAGCTTTTCACTAAAGGAGAAATAAGGAATTTGAGCCAAGAATTATCATAAAACTACTTCGTTAACTCACTCCCTCTCAGCCTGAAGTGTTTTCTGCGCCTCGTCAAGACGCAACTGCAGCATGGATATCTTCTGCATCAAGTAGTCCTCGTCAAAGTCATCCTTGGAGAGCTGTTGAATCAGGCGTTTCTCTTCGGCAGCAGCTGCTTCATCCAACTCTGTCAGATGCTTGGGCATAGCGCCCTTCATAGCAAACTCCTCAATGTCTAGGTCCTTAACATCGTTGGGTAGTTTGGTGACCAGCCCGTCCTCGCTGTTGACGTTCTTCAGACCATCCGAGGAGATGTCCGGCGAACAGTTAGCGTCGCGGCCATTGGCTTCCGCGTCCTCACTGGTATCGGCACGATGGAACTGGCCGGCGTGCTTCATCATCAGCGTGTGCACCTTCTCCATCTCCTTCTTAAGCTGCGTGATCTGCAGCTCGAGATCGTTCTTCTCCCGCTTCAGGGAATGTGACTCCTTCATGGCGACGTCCAGTTTGACGCTTAGCTGCTTGGACTCTTCTCTTGCCTTGTTCCTTTCGTTACGCACCTGCGGAAGCAAAGAAAAAGTTGTGATATTGGACACCGGCAGTATTGACCCAACGAAAAGCCATGGCAACCACATTTACCTTACTCCACTTCTCTCGCCAGTTGGCGGTGCAGTCGGACCTGGAAAGCGTAGGTTGTGTGATTAACAGATAAGCCCGGTTTCGCTAGTTGCACCGTACTTACCACCACTTCATTGTCTTCTCCATCTGCGCCGCCCTAGCTCGAGCTTCATGCAACTCCCGTTGCCTCTGGGACTGGGGGTGAAAAGAGAAGAGCTTAACGAGTGCGGATTGCTGGTTTCAAGTTCTTCACATACCTCTCGCGCCTCCCATTCCGTCTCGCCGTAGCGGGCCGACATGGTGGTCCCCATGACGCCCACCACATCGTTGGCCATGGGGCGTCTGCTGCCCCCCACCGGTGCAGCAGCTGCACTCTGCGTTGTGGATGCCGCCTGTGACATTTCGCTAGTGTCGGCTGTAAACTGCTGCTTGGTCCACGAACTTTTTAGCTCCGCCGTTGCATTCTGGGAGTTTTAAATGCTGTTTTTTGTCGAACAAAGCTCTGGCTGAATACAGAAAATAAATTGCAGTGACATTCGCCTGTAAACGTCAACAGCTGTTGTAGCTTACGAGTGCATGTGAATGGTATACTGCACTTGAGAAAGACTTTTGTCCCTTAATTTTTAATTTATTTATATAAACGCATATCCGGGATATTTATTTCGCCATTTTTTGGCAAAAAAATGTTAATTTAAATTATTAATGATCATTAATCGTTCAAAAACCAAGCTGGATCACTTAAAAGGTTTTCTCGCCTAGGTGGTATATCGCATCAAACGGACTGCGGTCACACTGGAAGCACTTCCACAAACGGCCACATCAGAGAAACCGCAATATTTTTCCAGAAATTGTTTTTTCCTCAAAAATCAAGAAAAATTAAATTAAAACATGGCCAAGCATCACCCGGATTTGATTTTCTGCCGCAAACAACCCGGCGTGGGTGAGTTCTCACTTATTACCACCATAATTCAGTCTATAAACGTGTTCTGTGTTATGCGGCAGCCATTGGACGCCTGTGTGAGAAAGACGACGGAAAATGTGTGATCTGCGACTCCTATGTGCGGCCCTGCACCCTTGTCCGGATCTGCGATGAGTGTAACTACGGCTCCTACCAAGGCAGGTGCGTCATCTGTGGTGGTCCCGGGGTATCCGACGCATACTACTGCAAGTCCTGCACCATACAGGAGAAGGATGTGAGTTGAGAGCGGATTTTTTATATTATATTCTGATAATCCAATATTTATCAATTTGTAGCGCGATGGCTGCCCCAAGATCGTGAATCTGGGAAGTTCCAAGACTGATCTGTTCTATGAACGCAAGAAATATGGCTTCAAACAAAAGTAAGCATCATCCATTAGCCAGCCACGAAAGGGTTAGGATTCGTACATGAATAATTCCCACAATTATAATTTCCACTTTCTTTACAGCTACTGATGTCCTCTCCACTACCTCGTACATTGCTAATACATTTTTATTGTAATTTAACATATAAACATAGGTTTGGATAAATGAATGTTTGGAATTTCTTCTTATGCTTAGATGGTTAGGAGCTTCTCCTCACCACCGATGTCGTATTGCAGACAGAGGCGGTCGAACTCCGCCGACTTTTTGTCCAGATCAGTGACAAAGTCGCTCTTGGGGTAGAACTGGCGCAGCTGCTCCAAGTTCCGGGTGACGGACTCTGCCGGCTTGCCCGTGAGATGAGCGAGAACCATGAGGTTGATGAGCGTGTCATAGTCGTTGTGCTTCTTCAGCAGCGATTCGCGTAGGACGGCATCCGCCTCCTCGTACCGCTCGAGACCCAAATGAACCACCGCCTGGCCGTTCAGCAATGCCGGGGTGGGCTTGAACTTCTCACAGAACTCCTGGTATATATGGAAGGCGTCCTGCATCTGTTCCGTGCCCTGGGCGAGGGCTACCCACGCTTGGGCGAGCTGCGTCAGCGTGGCATCGTCGCTGATCTCCTGCATCTTAGCCACCAGCTGCTTGGCCAAGTCCACACGCTGGAGGCGCAGCAGGCACTGCACAGACAATGCCATCGATTCCAGATTCGTGGATCCATGCAAGATTTTCAGAGCGTTCTCGAACTGTCCATCGTGGCAGTACACAATCGCGGTAGCAATGTGCCAGATGTTGGTCTCATCCTCATCGCCGGCCACCTTGTCGGTGAGCTTCTCCAGCAGCTCCTCCGTGCGGGACGGCTGCTCAAATGCCTCGTGCACCAGACGCAGGGCCTGCAGGGGCGTGGCATTGTTCTCCTTGATGTCCGAAGCCACTATGCGTCCAGAATCAATGGCCAAGTAGGAGAGGTACATGTAGGACAGCAGCTCCGATCCAGCAGTTCCCTGCTCCGGCAGCACAAAGTTGATAGAGCCCATGAAGTTACCAACATAGTACTCATTGCGGGCATCGAACAGCGCCGAGTTGGTGTCCTCTTCGTTTTGCTGTCGGCTCATTTTTATATTTTAAGGGCTTATTGCAAACAAAAATCTAAATAATATTTTGGGTGAGCTGGCTTTCCGTCGAGTTGTCAAAGTGTGACCGTAGCGCAATCGAAAAATCGCATTACAGTCTGTACATGATGCAAGTAAATAAGGTGGTTTTGTGATGACCCAATGCGAAAACTATTATTACTCATATTTTCTCTCTCTCTCTTTAGCACTGGTTTCTCTGAGAGCGAAGACAGAGAGAAGGCGAGTAATACTTCTTTATCGTGCTCAACAAAGCTGATGACCACCTTTTATTATTCACCATGCGCGTGGCATTTCTCTGCCGTCTGGCCAGTGTTGTAAAGTCGATCAAAATTGAATTCTGAACATATATAGTAGTCAAAAAGCTCAGCAACGGCGCAATCCGGTTGGACTAGTTACCAATAACTAAGCTTGCGTATTGCATTACACTTGCCTGTAACCAAGTCGATTTGCGAAAATCAGTTGTTGGCTTCAAATACCTTTGCATTTCTACTCTTAATTTTTAACTCAACAAGTGTTTTTTTATTTAGTTTCTTATCAGGAATGTACAATTCGAAAAGCACAGACCTTGACCGGGAGTATTTTCCGAGTTATCATACTACCAGATTCCAAAATGAGCCGGAACCAAATTTGGCCGTTGTCGAGCATTTTATAAAGATAACGCAACAGCGTAAGTAATTAAAATATTATAAAATCGGACCAAAATTAACAGGACGTACATTGGCAGATGAAAGAGATTTGACCCAGAATCAGGGCATCATCGTGGAGAACTTACGCTATGGCGAAGGTCGGCGAGTAATTGATGTCTTCTCTGATAAGAACACACCCAACCAGAGCCCACTTTTCGTGTTCGTACATGGCGGCTACTGGCAGATGCTGGACAAGAGCCACTCCTGCTCCATCGTGGGGCCACTGGTGCGACAGGGATTCCGCGTGGCCGTTATGGATTACAACCTGTGTCCTGCCGTGACCCTCGAAAAGCTTATGGCGGAGTTCCGTCAGTTCCTCGAGTGGATTTTCAGATATGCCGAGCTCACACACGTTATGGAAATAACATTCGCCGGTCACTCGGCCGGCGCTCATTTGCTGGCCCGGATCCTCCATTCACCCGATGTGGTCAGTACCCAGCGGAGCCAGATGTGCTGGGCCCTTATCTTCATGTGCGGTGTGTACGATTTGAGGGAGCTGTACAATCTGGAATCGGTGAATCCCAAAAACATTCTGGGCCTCGACGAGCGCAAAGCGGAGAGCCTATCACCCATGCTATGGCCATACACTGATGTGGTCAGTTGGAGATCGACGCGGATCTACGTAGTGGTCGCGGAGCACGACAGTGTTACCTTCATAGAGCAGAGTCGGCGCTTTAGCGAGGTTTTATCGGATGCGGGCTTCCATACCGTCTTTAAGCTCTTTCCAAAGTACGATCACTTCGACATAATCGAAGAGACGGCCTTAGATGACTCCGATATATCCCGGTATATCCGCAATATCCGAAATGAATAAGCTATTTGTTCAGTTATTTCATCGTTATTTTACTTTGTAAAACAATCTTAGCGTAGTAGTATGTATTCCGTATGTACAGCATATTGTGGCTTACTGGTAAGGGTGCGGGCACTGCAATAAATTATCTTGGTTTGGGTAGAACAATAACTAATGAATCTTGCGGAAATAAAGTAATCTTTGAACGAAAAGTTTTTACAGCAATATACCAATCAGAATTGGATATTAAATTCAATGAAATAACCATTTGACTGATGTAACCTGATTATAAACCAGACCTTGCGGCTCAAAGATTACTTTTTCGAGTGGGATTCTTTATCAGTCAAGTCTATCCGTCCTACAATACCAAGTTGCGTTTCGTTTTCTTACAAACAAATATAAAGTATAAACACTTAATAACGCATAATTTTGTACATTAATTAATAAATAAACTAAAGGTATGTGTGGCTAGCCAGGCGAAGGAGGAGAAGGTGAAGGCCATGGCTAATCCTCATCCGAAATTATAATCTCCTCTTCAACGACAGGCTTTTTACTCAGATTGGAGTTAGGATTATGCTCATGGACGAAGTTGGCGTTTAGACTAGAGACAGAAATTATCTTCAGCTTGCCGTTAGGCGGCTCCTCATCATCTTTTCCGGCGGCAGTCTCTGCTCTCGTTATATCTATCACATCCTCATTTGAGGGCTCTGCTACTTCCTCCGCCTCAGCTTCGGAGTCGACATCGCTTACCTCGCCGTTGACTTTGAAGTTATCCACAAACTCGTCCACATCATCCTCCTCGTCCTCCGATTCCGTCTCCTCCTCCGAGTCCTCTATGTTGTCGTCATTGTCTTTGGAACCGCTTGTACCAGAGGTCGCAGTTTCCCCAACTTCCTTCTGATGTGCTGCTGATAATCCGTTCATAAGGGCAGCAACGGCGGCTGCTTTCGCAGCTGCTTGAGCACTGGTGCAGGGCTTGTCGTCGTCCTCTGCCAAAGCGGCTAGCTTGGCAGCTTCCTCGGCCGCTTTTAGCTGCTTCTGCTTCAGGCGCGCCTGTCGCTCCTCTGTATTGAGATCCTGCTCACGAGCAAATCTAAAAGAAATGAAAATATTAGTTTTGAAGCGATTATTGAATTACCAACACTACGTCCGCTTTTAAACTCTTCAGCTATTTGAGAGTTAACAAAGTTAAAAAATAACTTTCAATTTTTAGCAATATTTTAACATAGTGCTGACACTCTCAATATGTGCTCACTTTTCCAAGACATCACTTATTTTTGTTTTCTTCTTGTTATTCTCCTCCAGCTTGGCCAGCAGCTGCGGATCGCTGGCAGCCGGATCCTTGACATTCGCAGTGTAGTGCGTAACGGTCTCGTAAAGATCAGTCTTTCGTCGGGCCTGCAGCAGCTGCCCCACCTTGGCGAAGGCGTCGTGAGCTGATAGAATACTTCGTTTTATATTTACACAATCTTTGAAGTTTTAGCATATTGCTTACCTATCCTCTTCATCTCAAAGTTGGCTAGCCCCAGCTCCTTCTCCTTGTTACAGTGCTCCAGCAGCTGGAGCACATCATGGTAGTCGGGGAACTCCTGCATCCGGTTCACAAAAGCCGACAGTGTGCGATTAAAGTCCGGATAGGCAGAATCCTTAAATGTTATGGCCTGTTTAAGCTGACGGCTGGCATTTTTGCTCTCTCCGGTTAGATCACAGATTTTCTCGTATATTTGGCAAGCGCGCTTCTTGTAACGCTCCAACTGCAGATAGCTGGAGTCCTCGTCGTTCCAGTCCACATCCGCCTCCTCCAGCATTTCGATCCGCTTTTTGATTGTGGCCAGGGTATGATTGAGCTTTCGGATGCGTTCACCTAGTCGCTTGTCAAGGGTGGGGGAATCGGGTTCTGGTTCCTCCTCTTCCGCTTCCGCTTCCTGATCTTCCACCCTCATTGGGCTCTGTTCGCGCTGCTCATTCTGTACATTCCGTTGCTTGGCTGTAGACGATCCCGGTTGAGGGGAATCCCTTGCTGAAGCTTTCGGCTTCTCTCTAACCCTCGCTATCTGTCGCGCCTTCAGCTCATCCACCACGCTCTTAAGGTGTACGAACACCATGCCAGAATCATTTTTGATACGCATAATGGCCAATTCGACCATTTCGCGGAAACCACGGGACTTCACAAAGCTACTATGAACGTTATAGTAGTACCGCGTTAATTTGCCCTGGGCTAAGCGCTCCATGTCAGACGTCTGCTCCAGGTCGAGACAGAGCTTCACTAAGGCTGAGTACTCTGGCGTGAAGGGTTCTCTAGCCGGTGGCGAAGTTTCCTTAGGCTTCTCCTTCGGAGCGACCTTTTCAGCTGGCTGCCGTTTATCAGCCGGGATTTCTGGTAGAGCGTCTAAGTCAACAATTTCTGGGTCAATATTAATGGATTCTGCTACAGGTGGAGTCACTTTATTCCGTTTTTTATCCCCTGGATCTGTCTTGTTCTGGTCCAGCTTCTCTACGGTACTTCCAGTCTTGCTCTCCGTGTCCACTTTCTCTGTGGGCGGCGTCGTTGGCGGTGACTCTACCAAGACAATTGTGGTCGAGGCTGTGGGCTGCAACTGTTCTCGTTGCTTTTGCTGCTGCTGCTCAAAAATATGCCTTCGCCACTCCTCGTCAGACTTCTTGAGAACGGTTATGGGCTGAATACGCTTGGCGCCGGCAGGCCTCGTTACCGCCGAAATGGTGGCCCCAGGCAGGGAGTTCAACTTGAAGGCCGCCGCCTTGGCCAGCTGCTGATTCTGCACTGCAGCCGGAATTGCTGACGGAGGTGGCGTTGTCGTAGGCGTAAGTTGAGGCGTAATGCTAGTAGTGGGCGGCAAGTTCATCAGCGCCGACTCATTTGGGACAGAATCAGAGTGCGGGGGTGTTGCCAGCAGGCGCTGCGGGGGTGTAGCGCTAGCTGTGAATCCTTGCAGATTTGTAGGGGTCAACGGAAGCGTTACCGTCTTGCCCGCATAGGGCACAGTGCGGGCGGCAGTCAGTCCTGTTGTTGAGGCGGTGACAATTCCCGAAGCTTGCGGCCTTATTTGGATGTTAGATACTCTGGGCGGCACCGGTGTGATCTTGGCCACCGTCGTGGGTCGCACTATCGGTGGATTAATCTTTTGTGAAAAGGCAGAAGTTGGAACCATTACAGGTGGCGGTGGTGTCACCTTTTGCACTGAATGAGCGGGCGGGGGCGTCTGCTGGAGCGTCAGCTGTTGCATTATCTGTTTAGAAGCCTTCGACGTCACCTTGGGTGGCGTCCTCGACTGCACCATGGGAAGTTTCTGTATCGTCATGGATTTGTGTGTGATTTGGTTAACAGCGGGCAGTGATGGTTTTTGAAGAAACGGCGATTGTAGCTGGGCTGAATTCTGTAAGTCCATCACCGCTTTCTGCAGTTGCTGGGCCATCTGTGCCTTCTGTTGATGGCTAGCCGCCGGCGATGGTTTCTGTTGTAGGCTCGCGGGTGACTTCTTCTGCTGCTGCACTAACGGAACCAGCGGTTGCACCTGCATTTGTCCCACAATTGTGCTTTGTGGCAACTGCTGCTGCAGTTGTTGAACTTGAGCAATTGGCGATCTCTGCTGCTGCTGTTGGAGTTGTCCCAAGTATGCTCTATATTGCTGCTGTTGTTGCAGGTGCTCCAAAGATAGTAGGTTTGGTTGTACCACCGTAGGCTTCGGTGCTAGTTGGTTAGCTTTGGGCACTTGCTGCTGTATCTGTCGTCCTTGCGCCATGGGGGACTTCGGTACAGGCTGCTTCTGCTGCTGGATTTGCACCTGGGAAATCTTCGGTACTGGCTGTTGCTGTTGGACTTGCACCTGGATGGTTTTCTGTTGTTGTAGACCCATAATTGACTTTGGTTGCTGCTGGTGTTGTGCTCCAACTGTCGTTTTCTGCTGTAACGGCTGCTGCAGAGCCTTATGTTGCTGTTGAAGGTGGACTCCTAATGGCTTCTGCTGTTGCTGTTGACCCAGGGAAGGTCTTTGCTGCACCTGCGCTACGAGTCCCTTTTGCTGTGGCTTCTGCTGCTGTTGTTGTTGTAGTTGGACCGCGAGCACCTTCTGATGCTGTTGTAGCTGCTGCAACATTTGACCCATTGGCGCTTTGGCTTTCCCCGAACTAAGCTTCTGCTGATGGTTTGGTTGCTGCTGACCTATCCCAACCGGCGGCTGAATCTTCGCTGGCACTGCTTTTGCCACCATTCCCATGGGCTGTGGATTGATGGCTTTGCCAATGGTTCCTGGCCGGTATTGCGGATTGGGTATAACCTTCACCTGGTGACTGGGCACGGTGGTTATCACAGTATTCGGACTGGGCGCCTTGTTGGTCATCGACCATGCCACTTTCTGGGCAGCGCCCATCTTCATCTGCTTCGCCTTTACATTGTTGTTAAAGCTGTGCGTGTTGTTGTTGTTATTGTTCTCGTTTGAAGTAATGGTGATATTTCCATTAGTTATCGAGTTGTTTTTCTGGTGCTTGGTGACTGTAATACCACTAGGGATGTGCATGGATTGCAGAGGATCCGTTGGTACGCTGGGAATCGGCTTAATCGTCACTGCACCGGCTCCGAGCGAGGCTTTTGGTATGTTGACAATTTTGGCGGGCAAACTTTGTCTGCCGGATGGGACGACAACTCGCAGTGGGTCCTCCACGCGTCGACGCTTAGCTCCGGAAGGGGACTGCGGAAAATAGCAATATATTAATAATGAATAAATATTTGTTTGTATTAAGTGTTGAATTCTCATTCAAATCTGTCTTATAAGGAAACCAGACTTCCCACGGAGCTTGCTAGAACGGTGCACTAATTGGGAAATATTTAAACTTAATTCTCTTTAATGGTGTTGAATCATTAAATATATTAAAAAATCGCGACTTCTAATCCGCGTTTCTTGAGCGACCTGTTGGCCCTGTGCATTTTAAATTTGAATGAAAATATCAACAAACAAAACCGCTGTACGCGCGCGTGCCCATGTGTGTGTGAGGGGATGTTTTGGAGACTTGCGAGCGCGCGCTTGGAGAATTGTTTTGATTTCGGCCCGTATTATCGCTGATAAATTGCGTCTCAACACTCACATACTTCGAGAGGGGGGCGCAGCGAATGAACGCGAGAACACACACAAGCTAGTAGGTCTCGGCTAATGTAATTAGCGCTCACGATACGCCAATGCAAGTGCAAGACTCCAAAAGTCTCCATTCGAACCGTCCGGCAACACTGCGATATCTGCATATGTGTGGGTGGGTGTGCATATCGTGTCTCGCTCTCAACAAAAGCAGCGCGAAAAAAATTAATTCCACACTACATGAAGCACGCACACACACTCGGCCAGCAAGCCTATTTAAAATCCAACTGTACTTTTTCACACACACAGCAGCCGGGCCCATTGGCATATTACCTCTTCCTCCGAGTCCGAGCTCAGGTCAACGCATACCACCGACGAAGACATTATTCGTGCCAAAGCGACTCGCACCGAATTTATTCACTTTTCTGACAGGCTTCGATTCGTTCGGGTTTCTTGACATTTGGACTCGCTCCCGTTGCTGCCGTCTAGTTTTCACGCATATGGGCGATTCGCCTGCTTTGATCTCCTATTATATGATTCCTCTCTCGTTTACTCGCTTAAAAACAATTACAACTTTTCTCTTTCCTAGCGGTGTGTCGTGAATTATCGATATTTGACGGTAAGCAATTGCAGACAGTCTCCATATAGTGGAGAGATTGATGGGCACACTAAACTATGATATTCTTGTAAAAATTTGTTACAATTTTTTAAATTCATTACAATGCACAAAATTTCGGGAACCGAAATCTCCGTGAAAGTGATTATTAGTTTGTAAACGTTTTTAGTCTATTTAATTTAAAAATGTTTTGTCCAACCACAGTGTTGCCATATCGTCGAAAGAGTATAATTTGAAATCGATTAATACAAAAATAGCTAGCAAGCCGATTTCTCTTGCTTTCGGCGGATAATAATCGGTCTCTGCTATCACCACTATTGGAGTTAGAAACAGCTGTTATAAAGAAAAAGAGAAACAACTTTTAAATATATGCGGGAAACAAGCCAGGTTTCTCGGAAGTAAAAAAGGGAAAATATTTTTAATACCACAGAACAAAACAATACACATTTTTTGAATATTTATTTATTTATTTAACTAATTATTAAAATAGTTACTTAAAAACTTTGCAACTATTAGCCATCAAATGAGTTTATTTTGAAAGGCTTGATAACGGTGGTATTTCGACAAAACACAGCAGTGTATAATATTAGACATGAACCATGGCTTAAAACTCGGGAGAATAGTGTGAACGTTTGGCGAAAAAATGAAATACTCCAAATATTTTTGAATTATTGTGGTATTTTGATTATTTCTCAGCTGATCAACAATTGCCGCGACAAAAACAAAATCTTTTCTAAAAATTTAAGTTTACTCTTTTTTTAAGTGCTACCTTGGTTTTTTTTGTTTGTGTTTATTTAAAAGTGGAGCTGTATGTGAGCAGTCATTGAAAGAGGCGTCCGCAAAAGGTAAAATAAATAGAGACCATGGTTAAGACTTCGATAGGTCTGCATTCTCTTTATTGAAAAAAAGTAAAATGATGCAATTGGCTGAAGTTAGAGTGCAAGACATTGAAAACAGTGGGGTTATTTCATCATAATCAAAAATGGCCCAGATGTTATATACAATTCGCAAAAAGAGTTTTCAAAAAAGTTCATAGATTATGAACCGGTGCAGCAAAGGTAAATAACCACTCAGTACAAATAGATATCAAATATTCTTATGTGCACAAACTATGAACTATGTATGTATGTATATGTAGAACAGTTATTCAAGTTCCTTTAGTTAGATTCCACTTCGAGACTTTTCAGAAATCACAACGAAATGCCTGAAAAATAAACGCTGATATAATCAACAAAGATTTAAATAGCCATTTTATATTTTTACTGTTTGCTTTATTCAATAAACTTTGCTTTGCACTTAGGTATACTTTGTTATCCATTAGATAGCATAATTTACATTGAATTTATGTATATAGAGGTTAATCCAATATACTTGACTTTACTTGTACCCAACAAATGCTCATCTCTCAAACTATAGTCCCTTCTTAACATTATATACAATATACGAGTAATATGTTTTTATTTAGTATTCCGTTACATTAATATTTGCTCATTTGTGAATTTTGTTTTGTTTTTAAACATTAAATATAGATATAATAGACTTGATTTTGTTTGGAAAACACTTACAATATACAGCTAAAGACTGGCTACACATCTATATTGCGATTTCCAAATATATATATTATATATGCGATATTTTTGTGGCTTCGTTCTTCGCAAACAGAATTTGACTAGATCAACTCGTGGGTCTACTACCGATTGGCCTCTCCTCCTTGCCGTCGTAGAAATCCCTCCTCCGAATACGAATATTGCTCTATGGACTCGCCCAGCACGACTTTCGTTGTCTTTTCCCCAGTGCCCTGTTTCCCATTTCCCATTTCCCATTTCCCTTTTTTCCGTTACCCGTTCCCCACCTACCGATCCCAGTTCCCGAGTTCCCACCTAGCGTATCTGTATGCAGGCTACGCACATATCCTCCTCACCGACTAACCCAAAATTCGAAATCCTGACTAATCAAACATAATAAACAAGCTTAACTCGACTCGCACAAACACAAACCAGGGAACGGAGAGTCGTTGTCGCCCCAACTGCTATTTTTCACTTAATTATTGCTAAGACCCCAGCGTCCCCTCCACTCGCCACCCCCGAATCCGCCACCCATCGAGCACCGTTATTTTATTACTGTTTACCGTTGTCGAACGTCACTAGCGTCGTCCTTTTCCTGCGAGCAAGGACTAACGGAAGTGTGCCAATTCCAGTGTCAGCCATTGAGCGTTTCGGTGTGTTAATTGTTTTTCTCCGCCCCGCCGCCCTTCGACTGTTTCAAGTGCATTAAAAAGATCATGGGTGGTAAATTAACTTATTGGCGCGTCACTTCGCTGGCGACCGTCGTCGTTCCTCAGTCGCCAGGGCTGCTAGTTAACGGTAATTGATGCCTTGTTTTTGTTGCTATTGCTGACAATTGTATGTACAGTAAACACACATAAATTGCACACCCACTAACATAGTCGAACCTCTCAATAGCGACTTTAAAATTTACACAAAATTTAAATGTTTGCTTTTGTAAGAGTGGGGATATTAAGAAAATCCAGGCGAAGAAGCATGCTATTCTATTAAAATTAATATAATATAATATTTTCTGTTGCTGTACCTTAAAAATAATACGAATACTAAAGATATACATATGTGTTCGATCTTCAACTGGTGTTTCCTTCGTCCGATTTATACATTTAAATATAATTATGTTTATGTACATACATTGCGAACTATGCATAATACAATCATTTACAAGATTTATGAACTAGTTTCCGGGGGTTAACAGGGGTTAATTGTGTAATTTTACTTTGACAAATTAACTTACACTTAAATCATTTTATTTTCCCCGGAACCGTTTCGTTTTGTTCTCATTACTAAATACGTATTTTAACCTTAGACTTTTTAACTTACTGATATTTCAAGATGAGTTAAATTTGTGCAATTTAGATTTAATAAATGTATTTTATAATTTTGCCCTATTTATATATAATTGTATTCTCGTTAATAACTATCTGGTTTTCAGGCAAAGGGTTCGGATCTTTACGAGAAGCTTTTGAAATTGTCCTTCTAAATAGCTTTGGATTTTGCGTAGATGGAGAATTATTATATAAAATAAGATAGGAAACTTAGTTCGGGAAGCCGAAGTTTATATACCCTTGCAGATTTCAAATCAATTAATAAATAATTAAGCTTTTTTCGCTAAAGTTTAACGATGTAACCTCATATAAAATGTTGAAAAATTAAGAGATGGCTAGATTGACTTGTCTGTTGATGATGATCAAGAATATATATGATTTATGAGTTCTTAACAGCGTTTCAAGCTCCTAACTAAAATAGTAATACCCTGCAAGGACATAATAATAGGGTTAAACAAAAGGTATTATTCTTATTATGTTTTAACACAATATTTTAAACTAAATAAGATCTGGCTGTTGACGAGGGTCCATTATTTTCATCTATAATTATTATATTTTACAATTCTGAACGATAGATGAATCAAAATGTATACTGAGTGTATGTAGAGTGTAGCCTGGTTGATTATAGAGTCTTCCTTTAAGCTATAAATTCTATTCACACGCGATCCCGATTTACCACAGACCTCCCTTATGATCACTTAACCCCGCCTCGCCTATGGCTTAGAGGAACTCCCGGAAAGGCTCGTCAAAGTTGTCGTTGATATCCGCGAAACTTGCCCCATTATTGCCCACGCCCACACCGATCCCAACGCCCACGCCCACCGCCGTGTTCCCATTGAGTATGAGCGTAGGCTGCTGCGGCTGCTGCTGTTGTGGCTGCATCATGCCGGCTCCCATGTGGCCGTGACCCAGCATCGTCTGCTGATGCTGGTGCGGCGGAAGGTGGGTGCCTTGCTGCTGCTGCTCCAGCGGCGTCTGCATGTGCATCGCCTGCGGCTGGAGGCTCTGCATCGTGGAAGTGGCGGTCACGGCGGCAGCGTTCAGCAGGCTGCCATCGGTGGCGGCCAGGAGGGCGCAGTCGAAGGCCCCTCCATTGGCCAGGGCATCCTCAAAGCAAAGCGTTGTGGCACCGCTGGTGTTTCCAGCCGTCCCATTTGCTGTTCCGCTAACCCCACCTGCTTCTGAGGTGAGGTTGGAGAGCAGAACACCGCCAACGGCCCCGGAGTTGAGCTCCATGGCCGCCGCCTCCTCGTTCCGCTTGGACAGAATGATGTGCGTCAGATTGATGATGTAGTTCTTGGCCAGCGTCAAGGTCTCGATTTTGGACAGGCGCCGCTCCATCTCCACATGCGGGATGACCTCGCGCAGCGACTGGAACGCATCGTTCAGGCTGTGCATCCGCATCCGCTCGCGCTCATTGGACTCCAGGCGCCGCAGGTTCCGCTCCTTGGCATTCAGCGCTCCCTTGCGCCGCCGATTGGCATTGGCGTTTGCATTGGAGGAGCTGGAGTTGGCGCTATTGGGCGTGAGGCTGGATCCGCAGCTGCCGGAGCCGGCCTGCTGGCTCCTTCCCCGGCCAAGGGATCCCTGCCCGCCCTGGGAGCCGCCCGGCGGATGGCCGGTGTTGGTGGTGCTGCTGCCGCCCCCGTTGCTGCTGCCGCCACCGCCACTAGTGTCATCGCTCTGTGAACTGGAGTCCGTCATCTCGAGGTCGTAGGTGTTATTGCTTACCTGAAAGTCAACAGGAAAGTTTGGAATGTCTGAAATGCTCTCCCACCGGAGGAATCTGTGAGAGGATCAGGCTAAGTCCCTTACCTGGGAGGTGCGTCTGGTGGCTCGTCGCACCGGTCGGGTACTGCCCTCCGCCGATTCTGGCGACAGGCCATTATGTCCGTCCGTGTTGTAGTTGTTGTTGTTGTGATGTAACTGCTGCTGCAACTGCATGAAATCATGACTGGTCATCAGTTCCGTGAGCTGGGTAGCATCCATTGTTAGGGAAATATCCAAATCCAGACCCACAGTGAGTGAATATTCCGCTGAAAGGAGGATAGCTTAAGTTGGGGCATAAAAGGCTTTAAATTTAAAGTAAACGGCTTCTAATATTAACATTTCGTTATTAGATATTTGAAATATACATATATTGGGGTCACCTTTTAAGCAAGATCATTATCATAGCCTATAATAGCTTCGTTAAACTTTTAAAATGTATATAATATCTTATAAATTAATGTTTCCTTTTCGAGTATCATAGTATATAGATACATATATATTCAAAATATATGGGCTTGATCCGAGTAATTAGGATATAACTCTTGGGGAAATCATAGCACAGACAACGCAGTAAATTGCAAAACAACAAAATAGATCTAAAGTAGTCTTTACATTGAAATCTTCCTTGATTTAAGCTTAAGCTTTCTTAAATCCCCGAGTTGCCGGTTAAGATATGAGAATAATTATGAGTTTAGTACATTTTTACCAATCGACTCTTCTTAAATTTAAAAAAAACTGTCCGCACAAGGATATTTTCTACATAAATCTTGTCAATATAAATTAAGGCTTTTGGGCCAAATTGAACTACTTATTTTCAAAAAATTGCAGACAGCTAATGATGAATTTATACCATCGTGAAAACTTAAAATCTTTTCTTTCAAATCTAAAATATATATCATATATTTTAGATGTCATAGATGAAGTTTCTTCTGTAATATCCTTTTGAACTTTCAGCATAGAAACTGTATACGCATTGAGTGTCAAGCTTCCCACTCATTTATCATTGTTATTTTCTGATAATCCTTATCTGAAATCGATATTTGCTATCTACAACGAACATTACACGTGACTATTTGACACATAAATTAGGCTTGATGACACATATCTAATATTATTCTCTCAAAAGTTATCACGAAAGGCAAAAAAATGGGAATACGTTTATTAATGTTATTTGATTCGATTTTATTACAAGAGTTTTACGATTTAGGTATGTTCCACAGGCATACTTACTAGGTATATCTCAAATTTATTACCCAGCAAGAATAGTCATTTCTCCTCTAATTAATACAAGGCATTCATTGTGGGATTGCAAAGCAAAGCAAAGTTAAATTATTAAGTAAATATACCTGATTTATGTGGCTTAAATCAAGCAGTCCACTAATGAACATCGTTGAGTGCCTTAAGGATCTGCGAACAGCGCTAATCAATGGCTAAAAGCATTATTAAATAGTGAAGGGACAATTTGGTGCCCTTCTTGGAAGTCATATCTGGTCCAGGGGTCACTCGGCGTGAACAGATTGCATTGTACTTGAATTAAAATGAAGAATGAAGCTGCGAGCAAAACGGTTACCGATGAAACGCGATTGCGGCGTTGTCGTTGTTATGGTTATGGAATGCCCTTTGGCTGCCAGCATTTGACCCGGAACCGGGCTGCAGTATTTAAAGCGTGGGACAGACCAATGGACACGGATATCCGGGGGACACGCGGACACGGAAACCCGGGCGCCCGGGCGGTGACTTTTTGCTGTAATAGAAAACGCGCACTTTGCGGTGCATTTTCTGCCCGCTCGGCGTTGAGTGAAACAAAAGTGTCGCTATTATTTAACGACAACAGCTCCTTGGGCTCTGGACTCTTTGGGGTCTTTAAAAGAAATGTTAAGAGAAATGACTACAACACAAAGCTTAACACAGCGGTGGGTCTGCCAGCTTCGGGGAAGGGTATATGCGCTTTCTGGCTATACTTTGTCTCAAAATGTTTTGATTTATACTTTATAATTTGATTTTGATCGTTGAAATTGTAACTACATTATTTGAGTGTAGTTAAATGTAAAAAATAAATATATATAAATTATTTAATAACTTAAAAAGGACACCGAATTGTAACCCTAATCTGTCAATAACTTTAAAACTAAACAGTTGTTTTTTATATTGATCGCTTTCTAAAATATCACCTTCTCCTAATCCATCTAGAAGTCCTTAGACTCTTCACCTTAGCAGTGTAAGGCTGTAAGCCTGTAACATTGCACCGAGGTCAAATTTGATTTTTATGTAATGGACAGACCAGGAGTATTAAAAGAATTCTTAAGAAGGACAAGCGGGAGGTCCAATAAGTCGCCGATTTGTCGCCATCCGATGGCCTTAAATGCAGATCCTGGCAACATGTTGGAGGCTCGCCACTCCTTGCCGCCGGTGGCGGTGTCGGTGGCGATTACACTGAAGTTGCAGCTTCCTTTTGTCTGGCGTTGGCCCGGAGGGTTCGAGGATCTTAGCAATGCAGCCGGCAGCCAGCAGCCAGCAGCCAGCACCTGGTCTTGTGTAATATTTATTACGCTTTCTAGTAAATAAAGCATACTTTTGCGCGCCTTTGTTTGTCCTTTCCCCTGCGTGGGTCGACACAAGGTTGCCACAATGCGGCACTGCATTTGACAAGTATTGGGAATTCTGTTGAGCTTTCCACTGGGTTGCAGCTATGCCAAGTCTGAAGGACTTCAAGGCAGCTTCGGGTATTCGATTTAATAAAATTATCAATGCCTTGAAGTTGTATGTGAAGCATAGCATTTTTTTAATGAACTATAGGTTTTGTTTTGTTCCATTTATGTTTTTATTTCACCAGCTAACAGAAAGGATAGAATCGAAACCACTGAGGCTTCAGGCTTTCCTTCTTTAAAGATTGAATTTTAATTTTCCGGTTAAAAAAAATATACAGAACTCATAATGGCGAAATAATTATGAATATTGAGAAATTCTGTAGGTTTCGAAGCTATTTTTGACATAAATATATTTAATACTATTGGAATTCTTTAAAAAATGTGTGTGCATTATTTTGTACACTCTTGTAAAGCCTTAAAAATGTTATTAAATGTTAACATATCCCTTTGTCTTATTTTCTGATAACTCATTGTTCTTATTCTTAAACAGTTTAATTTATGTTAATCCATAACTTTAACTTACGTTTAATTATAGTGAATTAAAGTTGTTCGGCTTGTTAAGTTATCTTTGAGAGTGCATGTCACAAAATCACGAAAACACTTTTTTCAACAATTCTCACTATTTTCTTGGGAAAAATTGAATATTATTTTTATGTTATTGTATTACAATCAATATTATGCATTTTCAGCTTGTCTTAAAAACCACTTTATTGTTTCCCTTTTTCTGAATATTAATTACAAATCATCAATTTCTTGTTTTTCAGCACAATTCGAATATTTGTGAAAAGTTTTGGAGCTACGACCGAATCGCGCTGAACAAAGTATCGAAACTGAGCGCCCACCGAGTACCGGAAACGCGGAAGCGCTGAGGATGACGGCCACTTGTGGAATGGCTGCAGCCACGAAGCGACGGCGTCGGCGGACCCGAGTCCAGGCCAAAGGCGAATCACAGGCCTCGCCGAGGACCGCCGAGGCGAGCAACAAGTCCACCGCCCCGGCGTGGGCAGGGGCTTCTACCCGCACGAAGGCCCGAATCGAAGCCAAACTGGCGAATGGAGAGCAACTGAACGGGCTCAAAGCCTGAGTCAAATTCTGAGTGAGTTTTGTAATTTTGTTTTTTGTTTTTTTGTGGAGAGTGAAAGCCAGAGCAAAGTGTCTGGGCCAATTGTTACCCATTAGAAGGGATATATTTGGTCCTTAATCTGATAAAGTTGCTTGGCATCCGTGTTAGTTTCTTTTACAAACCATTTTTGTTCGATAATTTATTTACATATTTTGCTATTTTAAATTCTTATTAATTTAATTATTACTACGAAATATTTTTAAGCTTACAATTTATGGTAGTGGTATTTAAGATCCTATTTCTTAGGTGCCTATAAGTGCTCTGTCTTGGCAGCTCTGCTTAATATATTTCTCTATCAATTTCTTATCAAAACTAATACTCCCAACGAACTGCGATTCAAAGGGAAGACCACTGCGTCGTAGTCCTTATCACATTACACGTTATCCCGGTCTAACACACACTCATACACAAAACACTAAGAGCAAAGCCACCCCATAAGCCTCAGTCACCCAACGGGGTGGCTTGTGTTTTGGAGTTTCTAGACATGCACACCACGTGCTCGGGCCCAACTCCGGGCGGGGGGTACTTAAGGCCCAGGAGGGGCAGGGGCAGGGCACCGGGTGGGAGCATGGACTGGGACATGGCGGGGGCTGGGTGCCTGATTAGTCCCGCTGACGCATGTTGCTCTCAGCGGCCTGCATTCGACCGCGGATGACTTCCCACTTGGCCGTCGCCAGCTCCTTTGTTACCAACTCCGATTGCCTGGGCTGGCTGTATACTGTTATTATTATTATCGTCTGTTTGTCCACGCTCTTGTTGCTGTTGGTTATCACAGTGCTTACGTCCTTATCGGGCGGGTTTTATCTCATGATAAACTATTGTCGACAGATAATAAAATGTTGCCAGAAAGTTATTTAGCTTTTCCGAATGTTGCGAGTTTCCCCAGCCAACGCATGTGTGTCTTTGTGGTTTTTATATGACTACTTTTTTGCTTGATCTAGTTCAAAGGGTTTTTTTTTAATATTGACAGGAATATTGAAGGACTAAAGGATGTAAAGTTTTGTATTGACTTTTAAGAGGAGTTCTCATGTAAAAATCCTTTTTTAAAAAGTGTTTGGAAACTATATCTTTGAGTTTTTAATGTTTATAAAAACACTATTATAAATGAAAAGCTAATCTTTTGAATACTGAACAACATAAAGTAAATATGATTATAGGAACTGACTTTAAATACTAAAAACTTTTAAAACAATTAGTAGTAGTAGTAACTTCCTCTCTGAACTGATTCCAAAAATAAATATATATATTTTTTAGGACAATATTTACGCGTGGCCGTCAAGAGTCTCATAAAAATAAGTTAACTTGAATGGCAAGTGCACTGCCTTGCAGCCACGCATCCTTCGTCCTCTTTGTTCACAAATTCCTCTTCAGCCAAGTGTTGCCAAATGCAAATTGACAGTTAATATTTTTAAACTGGCAACTCTATTCCAAGGGATGGCTGAGCAAAAAATAAAGAGTGGGCCGGGGAAGCTGTTTTCGACAAGGACATTATGTAAATCACACGGCGGCAGGGCAGAGCGTTGGCGTACTATCTGCCACCCTTTCCCCCCGCCCAATGGGGGAAATAATAAACAGGAAGGAAAAAACAGAAGGAGCTGCGAAGGCAGCAAGTGTAGCCGAGAGCGGCTTACAATCCTTGGAAAAGGACCTTTTGATTATTCCCATTCAGCAAAGTTTTTGCCCGTTTGCGGCCTGCACCGAGGTCGTTCGCTGCCCATCAACAGTTGGTTGTGCGTGTCTGGACCCGTCCTGGCTGCAGTCCTTGCCCGTAACTTATTAAACCTATCATTGTACTCGACATTTCGTCTCGGACCAAACCGAGCAAACAAGTGCTCTAATATGGTCGTGGAGGGAGAAATACATTTAACATTTGTTAAGAGGAAAGTTTTAAATTTGTGATAAATAAATACAATAAAGTAAAGCATAATACAACATTTTTATGACGGAATATAAAGTAAAATACATCAATTAATAGTCTTATTCCTTTGAAAATGTATTGAAAATAATAACTTTTTAAATTCAAGTTAAATGGCTTACTTATTTGTTCCTTTATTTTACTAGATACTTGAATTGTTAATACATATTAAAGACATAAATACTTTTTGAATAGTTACACAACTATAGATTTCTTATTCAACACTTTATAATAATAAGAAGCGATTATCAAACTTCAAGATTCAATAATAACCAAATAATCTAGATTGAAACTCTTGTAAAAAGACAATATCGAAATTAGATTCTTCAAAAAAAGAAAGCATATGTACCTTCAAATTAAATAGGATAATTTCGTTGTTAGTCTATTCTTTCCTCGCGCCCCGTCAACCCATCAATCATGGCAACCGCAAAACTGAATTCAAATCCCACCCCGGGCGCAGGAGCAACCAACGCCTTTAATGCAATCAAGAGAGAAGTCTCCACCACACGACCGGCATTTTAAGCAGCCCGCGATCGACTTTAACATGTTTAAGACACAAATTTAATCATGGCAGGGCACAGGAATCCTCCGTCTTCCCATTCCTCAGTCGCAGCCATCAGGCCTCTAAGTCGGGGAATCACACCCGCGGTTATTTAAAAATGCTAAAACAAGAGAAAATATTGTTAGGCAATAATAAATAGAAAGGGGGCGCCGGGGCTGCGAACGAGCGAGAAAAGCTAAGTAGACGACCCTGCCCTCGGGGGCCAAGCCATCCTACGCGACCTGTCAAATGTCAATAGCAAAAAAAAAAAAAGAAAATCGTCCTTCTTGTCGTCGTCAACAGCTGCTCAGCATCCTGGTGCCCTTCGCCACCGATCACCACAGCTCTGGCCCTGATGGCGACCCTTAGTATTTCGGACGGGAGCAGGAGCAGGAGCAGGAGCAGGAGGTGGAGGCCGGTTGGTTGGTCACTCAGTTGGCATATTTACATTTATTATGGCAAACTCTCACAGTGCCGAGCCTGACTGTCGTACACATACTTGTCACATAATCGGCTTGTAATATTTACACTCCTGAAGTTGGCAATGGGAGACGAGATGTGGTTTCCAACAAATATTGGGGTCAAATCGATCAAGAGTGGGAGAAGTGAGTATTTATGGCAGGATATTTAAGTTAGTTTCGATTGAGTTTGAAGGAAATCTTTATGAAATTAAAGATAATCAAAATAGTGGCCAAAAATAAACGTCACATTATAATTAAGCCAGTAAATTACAATATATTTAAGACTAATAAGGGCTTCAAACTTTGATTCCTTTATAGTTAATTTTTAAGTCCCTCTATTTTTGTCCAAATGTTATTTACAAGCTTAAATTAAAAATAGCTTCACTTTAAGGACATCTTTTGGTGTGCTTTATAAGGGATATCTTTACTGAAAACTGGTATTTACTCAGCGAATGGCTGCTTGTTAAGTCTTTGGATTCTCTTGAAAAGGGAAAACAAAATAAGTACAAATAATTATTATTTACACAGTGGGCCATGGGAAACGAGAGAATTTATAGCACACATTTTGATTTAACGATCCGGAAGAGGAATATATGTGCATACTTGTATGAAAGGCGGCTTTTAGCATGCTTTCCCGTCGTCCTTCTTCGTCCTTTGCCATATTTATCAACCCTCCTCCCAGTCCTTTGGCTGGATTCGCTTCGGTGGCTCAAAAGCTGCTAATTGGTGTGATTAAAAAGTTGGAGGCGAGCATTTTAAAAATATAGCCAAGGCAAATATTGCGCATACGTCATGTGGACCCCTGCCTGCTTGTGGGCTTGCGGGCGCCGCGCCCTTAACTGCTTTACAATGTTAATGTAATCAAAGTTTAACTTCCGCCTGATTTGTGATCATTTTCATAATCAAACTTTAGTAGCGAAAAAGTAGAAACTCACTGCAGGTGAGCCTTGACAAAAAAAACCCAAACAAAAACAACAACAAAATTACATCTAAAAAGGTTGCTTTGAAAAATTAGCATTTAAATTACGGGAGAAAGTTCAATGAAGCGCTATTAATTGGAATGTCCTAGCCGGAATGGCAAGTGGGGGAAAGTTGGCCAGAGGAATGGATAGGATACGATAGGATAGGATAGAACCAACCGCGCAATGACGTCTTTTGCCTGCCTTTGATGGCTCCCAGTTTGCACCTAGAAAATGACACGACGGATAATTGTTATTGATGGCGGATTACGAGATCCTGGGAAGTTATACTTGGGTAAAGGCCGGCGAGGACGTTACGGAGCCATCGAATGTCATAGGCATTCATGGCAGGCCTTGAGGTCTGTTAATGAGCCATTCAAGATTTACATAAGTCGTCCTTAACTTTAATGGTAAATAAGTCTTCATTATGCTTTAGCTAAGTCTGAAAAGGTGCCTTGGCCACGTACAAGAAACCAATTAGGTTAATAATCCTGTACATTTTCCTAGATTTGCCAAACAAATGTTTGAAAAAAAATATCTCTCTGATTTTAAATCTATTAAAATGTATCGAAAAGTATATAATTTGTATACAAAAATCTGCATAAGTTTGAGTTGTTATAAGTTCAAGCTTTTTCTTTCTTTTTGACGCCAGTTCATCGGATTTTAAATATATACAACAATTTATGTAGCACCCCTGCTATTATTTAACTAAGATATGCAAATGATCTGTAATAAGTTTGAATTAATTTATTTGGCTTCCATTAGTTTGGGTAACACTTTCACATTCCGGCAGGGCGTCAAGGGCATCCGCATCACACTTCATAATCACATTATGTGCCCACCTACTCCTCCTCAGTCGTGTGTGTATATCAAAGACCGAATAGGAGGAAAATCAGCAATGCATATTTTAATTTTCGCACACCACAACAAATACAATGAGCGGTATGGAGGGCGGATGAGGGGGCTCAGTTCTCGCCTTGGCGTCCGACTGGCGCCGCTTTGACCAGGCCGCAAATGAGCAACGCCCCCTGGTCCACCCCGCGTAGCACACATTTCCCGCCCTCGAGGCAGACGCTGCCACCCTTTAATCACCCAACGGGGCACACATACACTTGCAAAATACACCGGAGAAAAAAATGTGTTATGTTATGAAAATAGGTTTCTCCGTTCAGGGTTCATATTATATTTTATACCTTAACTAGTTAGGCTTTTTTAAAGATATTAAATTGTGTAAATTACGTTTGAATCATTTAATTATTCGGTTTTGGTCTCCAGGCCACATTTAAATAAATTATTTCGTAGTAGAGAGTTTTTTTTTTAAATAGTTTGAAACTCTTGTGATACTACTTAATTATATTCGAAGAGAAAAATGCAAAGATCCCACAGAGTACAGCTTTAAACAAACTCTACCGTTTGCTATTGCTTAAAGACGGAATTTTGGTATTTTGGGGAGTTTGAGTGTAGCTTGCTATCCCTAATATATATAATAGACTTAACCCTTATTCAAATCTATATAATATCAGTTACATTTTGTATAAAAAAGTTTAAACAAGGATAACTATTGCCATTTTTCGCGGTGTATTCGAGTAAAAGGGAGAACAATCTATTTACATTTACACCAAATGTACAAATTTATTTATCGGTGAGGCGGTGGAGGGGCAGTATAAAGCATTGGGCGGGGAGTGGAGGAGGCGATGGGGGTGACGGGAACTTGGAGGCAAACGTCAAACGACGTCACGCAGAAAGTGTTTGCGTTGGCGAATAGCGCGCAAAAGTAGGCAACGTTATCTGCTCGGCTCGCTGCGGTGAGAGTGTGTGCAAGTTTGGAAAGAAAAGCGTGTGGGAGTAAGTGTATGTGTGTGTATGGGTGTGTATGGGTGTGCGGCAGTGGGCGGGAGGAATGTGGGGAAATGGATCATGTTTACACACATGAACGAGCGGGGGTAGGCGGCAAGCTGATGAGTTCTGTTTGTTGTTTTTCTTGAACAAACTTTAATTGTTTTTGATTTTGCTAAGGATTCAAGTGACGCGATTTTTATTCGCCTTTTGTTTGCTCATCAGGAGGATGTGGCTGGGATGCTGCAGCAAGGGCCGGGCGACAGTATGTTCTTTTTTGAAGCCCTTTCAAATGCTCAATTGGCAAACAACCCCAGGAGGGGGATATAACTGGAGGAACGCTTCGCTCTCGGCTAATTATATGAACATTTGTTGAGCTTCCCCAAAAGAGAAAGCAATGTTGTAAGGGGAGGGAGAAACTTGAAGAGTCGCAGAGAACTCTTTCAATTGCCTGCCAGGATTCTGTCTAACTGCACGCAATACACTGGGAGAAAAGTGGTGTCATTAATCGATCAACAAAATTGGTATTATAAAGAGTGTTGATTTAATTTAATTGAATAATTTAAATCAGGAAGTCAAAAGATTCTTCCCTTTTGACTTCCTGAAATTAAAGATTAAAAAAGTCTTAATTGGGATTAAAATGTAAAATATTATCAAAAATAAACTAAATGAGGCGAAATTCCAAATGAAAAACAAGGAAGATCTCTTACTAAAAGCTTAAATAAGGATTGATAGTTGTTTACATGACTGTGAAGGACGAAGTGATAAATTTTCTGACTCGTAAGTCTCAAATAGATACATAGATCTTTTTAATAAATTCACAGATCAAATAACGGGTTAACCCAGCCTTAAATTCTTCGAGTGTACTGCTAGTCAGGTGATGCAGTAACTCTGCTTTTCAGCATTTACCACTTGAAAAGGTCCAACATCATCCAATTGCCCAAATGTCACGTACTTTGGAACTTTGTGGGGGCTACGTGTAAATGTCAAAGATATGAAGATGGGGAAAGGGGGTCTTGGAATACCGCTAATTGTTGCACATGTTGCATGCGTCAGGAGGCACTCCCAGGCCACCAATTGCGAACTGTATGCACTCGGCTTAAAGCCCACGTCCAGGTCCAGAGTGCAGTTGGTGCATGCCTCTTTCCGTGGCAATGCCACCGCTCTACATTGTTTTGTGGCTCATCTGCGTGGCAAATTGAAAATTGCACTCATTTATTTCATTATTGAATGCGACAGCGAGGAGGAGAGTTTTCCTCTGGTCCCATTCAAATAGCCGTGAAATTGCATTTGATTTTGTCTGTGACAATTTGTCCAGAGGCAGGAATGTGGTTGAGTAAAGTGATTGAGATGCATTCCAGTTTTGCCATTAAATTTTCACTTAAAGCTTCTTGCCTTGGGGTATTCGTAGAAGCCTCTTTGAAGGTTGATTACTAGTCAAGGATTTATATTTAAATATTTTGATTGCAAGGAAATTTCTACTGCTTCCTCATCTGGCCTAAGAGCATTCGTAAGTCTCTAAAAATGGCTAATAATCATCAAAAACAATGAGCAGTTCCACTTAAGTTAACTTAACCCCTTGAACTGCACCCCCTTTGACTCAGACTTCATCCCCTTCATGTGTGTTTCATTTACATGGCATAAACAATACAATTGAATTGATATTGGCCCGCATTTGGAGCGGCTTTCAACCCGCTTCACTTGCCATTGTTTACATATTATTTAACTTTATTTTTATGGCTGCCGGCTAAAAGGTGAAAATGAAAATGGAAAATTGGGTACACGCTTGCTTTTCTGTGTGTGTCTGTGTGTGCTGGTTGGCGATAAGAAGCTACAATAACTTTTTCGCACTCAATGCGATTAGATAAAACCTCTGAAAAAGTGGAAAGCCAAAAATCAAACAATTGCATTGGTTCGTAAAATTAGTTTGCTCTGTAAGTTGTTTCCAAAGGAAAAGAATAGTATAAAATTGAAGATATACAAACACAAAATTTGGTAAATTATTTTTATTGAAAAAAGTTTCGTATCTGAAAAAAGAATTGTTTTTGAAAGCAATGCAAAAAGGGGTTTGAGACATTAAGTAGTCATGGATACACAGGGATTTTTTTAAGGGTACATAGTTATTTACAATTCATTACTGAAAAAGATGAAATATATATTTATAGATGATATTTTGTAAGGTATTTGGCACTTCGAGGTATTAAATAAAAAGTTGTGTTATGGGTTTATTATTATTTTATAAAGTCCTACACCTAAAAGTAAAGTAAAAGATCATTTGATAATTATTAGGATGATAACAAGATCCATTTTACTAAACAAGCTTTCTTCTCTTTTTTTACAAATACTTCCATTTGGAAAACTCTGCTCTGGCAGAGCTCATCCATTTTCACCACTCTGTAATTATAAACATCTATGGGATGCCATTGTCCCTTGCTGAGATAAACCAATTTGTGTATTTTTGTGTTGCGTGATAATTACATAAGTACTACATACACAGCCCGCTATAGAGGTTCTTTTAGCCAGTTCTACTCAAATTGAATTTGTTCTAATGGACGCCTAATGTGGTTACTGACTGACTCCTGTGCTCACAGTAGAAGCCATTACATAAACCACAGTGGGTGCTCCTGGTGAGATTATCTCATGGAATCGAAGGCAGAAATAATGAAATGTACTCCTCACACGTCCATCTCATTAACATTTGCCAGGGGTTAACCTCTGGCCCTGGCCACCCGCCAACGCCACCCCGACCGCCTCCCATCCATTCTGCGTCTCATTATAATTTTGTTAAATGTTATGTAAAACGAGTGTCGTGTCCTCCGTCCCGCCGCGGCACTTCCTCCATGGCGCCTCATTGGCGACTCTCTGGTCCTTAGAGGGTTGCCCACTGGCTTCCATTTACAGTGACGTTTTGACTTTTAATTGTGTTTTAAAGTGTTGAGCGACCCCCTTTGCGCCGGGGTGGCGGAATCCCGCCTGCACTTGGGTCACTTTCAGGCCATTTGGCTTTTGATTTAGCTCGGCTCTTTGGTCATTTGATGCCTAATTAAATTTAACGATGACGTTGATTTCCATCTCCGTTCGCTCCTCGGCTCCGGCAACCGCTCTGGGGGATTGGTGGCATGCGAGCGGTTTTATTTTACACTCCACAAACAGATTTGCCGGCTAAATGATTCTGGAAAGCATATACGAGTGTGAATTGATATGAAACGGAAGCCGCAGAAAATAATTGGATGGGGGCACTAGGGAGAGGCAGGCCATTAGTAATCATCCAGACAGGCATCAGGAATCAAATAGGACTGGAATAATCTATTTCTATATTCTATTCTACACTTCTAATCATTATATCCTGCTGACTTCGATAGATTATACTTTCAGTTGGCTTTAGCCTAATACCTTCTTTCCCAATTCTCCCGCCTAAGCCATCAAGATGAACCGCAAGTCGGCCCAAATCAAATAATCAAATGAAAATAAATCCCCCTTTAAAATGTAGTCCAAATATTTCCCTTAAAATCGATCCCAAAGCGGTCTAGGCTTCAGGATTGCCATTCATCAGAAAATCTGATTTTTCCGACCCGCCGCCAGACGCGAAACTCCGATGCTTCCTCAGTGCCCGTGCCGGCATTTAAGGGGAGCGAACAAAAAGGATTCTGACGGCGGACGGGAGCTAATAACAGGATTAACACAAAGGAGGAAAATTGAATTTTATGCCAATATACTTAACCAAGCGCTTAAAGAGTCACTCGGAAGAATCGAAGAGTGTCGCCGGCGATGGGGCGGATGGCTACGGAAGGCTACGGCGGCGGCTAGAGCAAACACAAAGTCCCAAACGTAATTTTCACGAATTCATTGAACTGCGTGAGTGTGAAAAATAACAATTTAGATAAATATTGCGCCGGCGACCTCCATGGGCGTCGCTGCCGCCTTGTCATACGCGACGGGAGTCGACATTGGCGACATCGCTGGGAGCAAGGAGCACGGAGCACGGAGCACGGAGAGCACAGGACACAGGCGAGCTCTAGACGGCAAGCGCATCGACCGTTGACACAGAAATCATATTAATATAAATTAACGATGTGGAAAATTTAGTTTAGTAGTGAAAATGGCGGGCCAGGGAATGGGTAGCCAGCCAGTCAGCCAGCCAGCCAGCCAGCCAGCCAGTGGAGCCAAGGCAAGTCGTGTGGCTCTCACGTCGCCGGCTCATCAGTCAAAATGTCCTGTCGTGCAAATCCCAGAGCAGCCCATGCCGATTCCCATATCCCAACCCCAATCACAGTCTCCATGCGGGCAGTGAGAAATTGTATTGTTTTGGTTTCCCGACCCGACTCGACTCCCCGTGTAACAATTTCGAGTGCATCAATCTCCATCTTTGCCTATTTTCTCAGCTTTTGCAATTTCCCCAATTAATTGGCATTCTGTGATTCAATTTTAATGCACCTTCACCAAGGGCCAGGCGCCACCAGCACCCCACATATCCATATATGTATATACGTAGACATAATCATAATCCGCTTATGCCCGTGCTCCACATAGTGGAGTCACTTTAATCGTCACCCGCACTCCCACATGGAGTACGGAGATCCTGTGGATTGGCTTTTGCAAAAACTTGTTAATTGCATATTAGCGAAGTTTTATCTTAATCGATAACTTTTAAACTGAGTGAGTTAAGTCGAGAGAATAAGTAAATTTAAGCTAATTTAATGTATATGTACATTAAATTGAATATATAGTCGTTTTTAATATTTTAGCTTTGTATTATAATACAGAAAACAAGAAAACAAACTAACTTTGAGATGCCAAAGTAGCCTGTCGAAACCCCTGCATTTTGCAATTGAATTAATTAATAAAATTAAAATATTAATCTTTTTTGAATCGATATTTATCAATATTTTTATATGACAATTTTCTCGACAAATCGAAGATAAAAAATCTCATAGCTTGGCCAAAAAATCATTAATTTTAGTTCTGAAAACTTTACTATGTTAGTTTTTGTTAGTTTAAAAAATCTGCATAAATCTGCATCAATTTAAAATTAGGAAAAAGTACAATTTTTTCGATTTTTGTAAAATGTAACGATGTAACCCCTTATAAAATTTTGAAAAAATTTATAAAAATTTTTTTTTTGCCTTAGACGGTTAAATCGATTCCGCTATTGATGCTGATCAAGAATATAGGGTCGGAAATGCCTCCTTTTCCAATTATCACCATAAGATTTGTTCGCTATATAAACTATGTATGTATCAATATTTGATACAAGTATGATCATTTTTTGTAAAAGTTCCAGTTATATAAATATCATAACAAGCCCAAAATGGCATTAATTTCAATTCGGAAAGCTGCTCTATAATCGTTTTTATTAGGTTAAAAAATCTAAATACTCTAATTAATCATCTGCGTACTCCAATTATTACCATATGTCCCTATATGAACCATAATCATTCTTTTTATATGATCATTTTTTGTAAATGTCCCAGTTTTAAAAATATCATAACAAGCCCAAAAAAGCATTAATTTTATTTCTGACAAATCTGCAAACTCAATTTCTAATTTTAAAAAATTAAAATTTTTGTCAATTTTTGAAAATTTTAATGATGTAACCCCTTATTAAATTTTTAAAATTTGAAAAAATCTTGAAAATTTATTTTTCGACCGAATACTGCTAGATAGATTCCGCTATTGATGCTGATCAAGAATATATATGATTTATATATATTTATTTATGAAATGACTCCTTCAAGTTTTACAAGCTTCTGACTAAAATTATAATACCTTGCAAGGATATAAATATGATTAGGATGCTTACTGAATTTGAACAATTATGCCTTTGTCCACATCTTCTCTACTCCTGAGATATCGATATTAATCCTGAAAAACACTTGAGGGCTTTGTATTGTAAGTTTAAAAGCTCGTCTGAAAAGGGAAAAGAAACTTAGAGCCAGGTCCGTAAATGAACACCCCGAAAACATAGTCTTTTTTTGAAAACCCTTTTGATTTATTGCTGATACATATGTTGAATAATATTCTGTATACGTTTTATTAAGAAAGAAACATTAAAGTAAATCTATTTTATTTGTCAAGATGCTAACCAATGTCCAAAAATAAAAGCATGCATAATAATGTACAGCAGCCGCAGCAGAGGGTAATGTAACATAAAAAGGTTTTCATTGGGGTTTTTGATAGTACAAATTGTGGTGTCTCAGTGAAGCGACACATTGGCCTGTGCTGCTCTGGATGTCAGGTTGTCATTGGCACCCACCGGCAAGGAGTAATTCGGAGTACGGGGACTCGTCATTAGTGCCAAAAAATGGGGGCCAAGACAGGCTGCGTACATTTTTATTATTTTCTATTGTTGGTGAACTATTGGTGAGTGTTAATTTGTGTTTTACAGAAAGTTGTGGTGTTGTTGTGGGACTGCGGGGGGCTTGGGGTTTAACGATAACTATAACTTTGCAAAAGAAACATTAAAACTTAGAGGTGAGACATGGGAAAGCCTAGCGTTTGCGCTCCTGGTAGAACTCGCGTATCAGCTGGCGCAAATAGCGCATCTCATTGCGACGCTCACGCAGAGTGCGGCGCAGCTCTTCGTTCTCCTGCGACAGCACCTGCTCCTCGCCCAGAACATTCTCCATTTCGAGCTTCTTCTTCTGGCGGTAGCGCGTGGCTGCATTTTTGTTCTGCTCCTTTTTCCGAATCTTGCGATCCTCGACGCCGCGCCCGTAGGTGCGAGTGCGCTTCTTTGGGCTTTGCACTGCCACCGCCTCGGCCTCCACGAGCGTGTGGGCTGGTGAGGAGCTGTTGCTGCTGATCGGCTCTGGGAGCCACTCCTCGTCCGCATCGGCAATGCTGCCACTCACTCCACTGCCGCCGCTGCTGCTGTCCAGCGAGGAAGAGGCCTGAGATTCGCAGTCGTCGTTGAAGAGCTCAAGCTCCTGAGCACGCATGTTGACAATATCATCGACCAGCTGGATCTCCCGGGCGATTTCGCTGCCGGCCACCCAGTTGTTGAAGTTGAAGGTGGCTGCGTGAGCAGCATCTGGCGCATAGCATTGCTGTATTAATAATAAGAGTTATCCTTAGTAAGGCTTCCACTAGTTAACGCAGCTTCTCCTTTAACTTACCACCTTTTGCTCGGTCTTGACGAGCACGGGCTCTGGCTGCTTGTAGACATCAAATTGCGGCGGTGATTGCGGTGGTGTCAATTGCTGCAGGATCAGGGATGGAGAATCGCCGAGCTGATACTCGGTGGCAGCAACCAGAGAAGCAGTAGAGGATGCAGGGAATTGTACTTTGGTTACGGGAATTATCGGCTGGCTGACCACATCGATATTGGGCTGATAGCTGTTTGTCTCATAATCGATGCAGTTTAGAGGAGCCTTTTGGTCCAGAAGGCATTCTAAAAGAAATTAATCCATGATTTTAGATGATATTTTAACCAATAAGAAGGGATTGAAATTGCGTTATGTAAATTTTATAAGTTAACTTGACTTAAGTGAATTTATTGCAATGACTTGTACTTGAACCAGACCTTAACAAGGTTTCTTATTCAACTTTCAACACAATAATTTAATAGATTATCACCGGCTATTTTAAGACTATAGAACAGAGCTCGCTGAATAAAAGAAACGTCTTATATCCTTCTCGCACGGTTGAAGTGTGACAGCTACTTCCTGTGGTGAAAAGACTTATACTGACAGGAACAACAATAATGGCGAACGAGTGAGTTCCGTTTCCGTTGCGCTCTCAGAAACTTTCGCATTTTCTCTCTTGGAGTACAATTGAGAGAAAACGTAAAAAAACCTTAACAGAAGTGAAATGATCAAAGCCCATTTACGACCTCTACTTTATAATATAGAGAAAACTAGCTTACTTAACTAATGGATTTTATGATCTCATGAATATCAAAGGCCTTATGGTTATCTTTAGTTATTGCACAGTATAAAGCTTGATCTACCATTTTTCTCGTCAACTTCCTTTTGTTACTTCCCCCCCGTCTATTAAGCCACAAATGCGTCGTAGTTCTGACAAAAGTTATTTGTTGTTTTCTATATTTTTCCACACTCTCAATTGAGACTTATTTCCATTGAAGTGAAGGACGCGCGGCGAACGTTCGCATCTCGTTCTAGTAAACATTTGCATATTGATTGTGGCATATTTTCCCCCATATACACGCTTGATTTCCAGTTGTTTTCAATTCGCTTTTATTGAAGAGAACTAAGTTCGACGACATCGATGGCTTTGATTATTTGATAAATTCGTTGATGGTCGTCGGCCAAATCACGCGGAGAGAGTTTTCCCCAGTGTCCCGCTGGCGTTACAACCTTCGAGAAGCATTGTGGCAACACCTGTTTGGCTTGTAAAATTGACCCAGCGACACCTTGGGCTGGGGCCAGGCCAGTCGACACAATCACCTCTCCCCAAGCTCGATTCTCCATTAACATAACAAGTTTCCCGTCGATCAATCTGTTCCTCCCAACCCCCAACCATATAGCAACCTCCTTGCAAACAGCTGCGCTTGCATACGTAAAAGCAGAGCAAACTGTAACTGCATTAATTGATTTACATAAAAATCTCGCATTAGAGACTGCTGTTGCCACGCCTAGCCCTGGTTTATTACAATATTAAATTGTTGTATGTAACAGTCGTGGAATAAAGTGATACCTTCCAGATTGTTGCTAATTGCAGAAAATGGACATAAATAGGAATTGATGTGATCATTGTGGGTCGGATGATGAAACTAAAGATTATCTATTAAAACACCTTTTACGACTCTTCTATCTGTAAATTAAATGAAGGTGTTGCATAGTCCTGTAACTGTACTGCATTTAGTTTCTAATCCTATAATCTCTCTTTGTTTTTATTCAAATTCTATTCTTCCTTTAAGTCTTACCCCGACTTCTTTATAAAGTAAAAGCAAATAGAGCGATTAAGTCGAGTGCGGACATTGTTGTCATTTCGCAAATATCGCTCAGAGACGGCCGGGACTGTAGTACAACGTCAGTCCGAGGCACAATCGTTTGAAAAAAATATATAAGTATTAATAATTAATGGGAACATGATTAGCAACAACCTTGGCGCACAAAATGCCTTCGTCGACGAATAAATGTGCAATGAGACTCGACTTGGTTTGCCTATGAAAAACAATGCAAGATTTCTGGGGATCTACAAGGAATCGAGTGTAAAATTCCCATATTTAATTGTTGTAAACTGGAATTACATTTTCTTATTTCGAGTGACTCGATGGAAAATCCTTTTGGCACATGTTTTCGCACATAGTTATTGGGTCAAGGTTATACAGGTCTCAATAGAGATCGGACTGGAGGTTATCTATGCTAGAACAAAATCTAGAATTGTCTAGTCTAGCTTGGATGATTACTAGTATCAACATTGTTTGTGGAAGATGGCAAACTATTTGTGTTTTCCACAAGTCGCGCCCCAAAAATACAAAACAAAACACAGAGGCGACCCGGAGAGTACGAGTCCAGTCATAATATGCAAATGAATTTTATAAATATTGAACTGAAAGCGATCAAAACGAGACAATGAAAGAAGTACGAAGCAGCCAGTTGGCGTTAAAACCCGCTCGACCGGAAAGTCATCAAGGAGCAGCCAGCACCACCCCAGCCCAGAGTATGTCCAAAAAGTGAACTGGACAGTCTCATCTCTCCACACTGTGCAGTCATGTCAGTGAAAGAGAGATGTGTTCCGTCTCGTATCTCTGCACTGCGGTGGCTGCTCCCTCCTAGAGATAAGTGACCAGACATGATAAGATGCAGTGGGTCAGACCAAACCCAGTCGACATCAAGATGCCAGAGTGCTATTGCAATTAAAATGTATAATTATAATTACTATTGTTATAAGGATAGGATTCTAGCAGACTCCATTCTGTGACAATCTATCAGTATTCCCAGGGAACTGAATTGCATACTTGTAAAATAACCTTCCAAAGGATAAGACATCTACTTATAAACTCCAGGGATTAGAAATACTTATAAAATAACTTTCCAAAGAATAAAATATATCTACCTATTCAGATACATATCAAGTCATATCCATACTAACCATAGGCTTGCATAAATATATATGTACTCATTTTTGCGGCAGCAGTGAATCGTGATGTTGGAATGTATGGTAAGGTCAATCGTCTCTCAAGTTTCGATCGAGTAAAAGTACGGGCAGTAGAAGAAGAGTAATAAAAACGCCTAGTTTATGGGATATTTAATCTAAACTAAACAAGTTAGTTGTCAAAAGAACCTTAACTAATATTGATCAATAATCAATGTACCTAGAATTAGACAAGAACCTAAGATTGCTAAGTGTTAACGAGATGCGCTTCGTAAGTAATGATATGATATATATTGAAATATTCGCAATAGAGGGGGTAAAAAAAATCACAGAGTCAATTTTGAATGTACAGTCGACTGGCCGGAGAACCTCTGTTGGTCCCAGCACTTAGGCCGAGTAAATAGCGTAACAAAAAATCAATATACAAATAGTGGAAAATAACTCAATAACTCAGCACGTGGCAGAAAGTATCTCGGGGTATTCCAGAGCGGAAAATCTGGCCTGGAGTATGTCTCTGTCTGTGTCTGTCCGTCCCTCGATTCCTGTATCCTGTTCCTGTCCGTGGGACTCAACTGCTGCCGCAAACTGGGTGACAGCTTCGGTGGACAGTCTGCTTGCTTAGCGTCGTTTCACCAACTTTTGCGAATTGATCACAATTTCACGGTTCCACATGTAACGGTATCCACAGTGTGGTATCATGCTCACAAAGTCCTTAGCGCCTGGACTCGAATGTTCAGGGTATCGCGCGTGTCTCGTGGCTGGTGCGTCCAGTCTGCTCTCCCTTCTGTCCGGCTACATATAGTGCTGCACAGCTGCCAATCTCCTCAAGCGAACTCGCTTCGTTTTCTTTGGCGCCGTTGCTAAAGGTGAGAGGAAGGGCCCTCGTTTCACTGCCTCCGATTCCGATTCCGTATGCAGCTTAGAAAAACTGCTTCGATTTGTTCTTGCTGTTGCACCACACCTTCCTTATCGGAAGCATTAAAAAGGGTGCTCCTCAAAGCGCATTGATTGAAACAAAATAAAATTTCAAATATTTTCCTTTTCGCCTTTTTTTGCGTTTCGAAAACGCCAAGACGTGTGCTTGTGCTGCTCCGTGTATTTGTTATTGTATCCGTTCGCTTTGGGCAGTTTTCTTTGTGTTGTCCAAGACGGCGACGAGCTGATGGGCGGGGCGGAGCGGAGCGGTGCGATCGCAGTCAAAGCCGAGTTTCGATCCGAACGTTCGCGGACTGAGTAACGATTCCAACTGAGTTCGGATCGCGGAGCGAGTGAGGTTTTTGCTTGGCCAACTGGCCCCCAGCGGGAGCGCTCCACAGAGAGGGTCATCGAGCTAAGAGCGCACAGTCAGATCGGACCCTCCAACCAGATCAATCTCTTGTTGTTTGCTCCCAGCCCGAGATGCTATCAGCAGCCACAAGCCAGCCCGCGAGCGCAGCGGCACGAGTCAGGTCGAGCCGAGCCAACGGACTCGGGCACAGTGGAGCGGAAGTGGGCAAAGCTATGGGCAAATTTCAGTTGCATTCGAACATTCAAGAAGTTGGAATATCTGAAGTAATACCTTTTCATATGTATCGTTGCAGGTTCGCTTATTTTACTAAACACTATAAACTAAATAGAAATTATATTTATAAAAAGAGCTTGTAAAAATTACTATAAAACAAACATATGAAATTCTCCCAATATTAACACTAAGCTAGGGTTGTATATAGAGAAGAAGAGCTTAATTTGATATATGGACAAAAATATTGCGAATGCATACTAATTTAAAAAATTACAAAAATTATAAGTATTTATACATATTGCATACCTAAAAACAATATCAGGAAAAAAACTAAAAAACTAATTTATTTAATATAATTCCTAAAAAATACACATTTTTAGGAATTATATTTAAATTTTTTGACAATTCTTTATATTTCCAAGAATATTATATCGCAGTATTAATTGATTTGTGAAACTTTCTACGATTTGAATGATTTCAAGTCTTAAAATTTGACTTTAGAACAAAATAAAAATATTTAAAATATTCCTGAGAAATTGGTATCAGTAAACAGCTACTTCGCATTCTTTTTTCGCCTATAGTATTTGACCATTATTATAAAAATGTAATTAGTATATATGTACTTGTCACAACAACATCTCTATAGTACCACTGTTCTTGGCCTTTTAAGTGCCTGTTTTTTTTTTAACAGCATTATCAACAGTGAGTTAATATACAGTAAATCGCACCCCTACTCCCGCGCCCGCAATCGAACCCACAGATTTGCACAAATATGTACATAGCTATAAGAAATTGAATCTTTCTAGATTCACACCCCCCCTGCTGCCCAGGAATTTGACACTTCTCAAGTCTCAGGTGGTGTGCGATGTGCATTGAACTCGGGTTAACCTGAAGAGCATGGAAATCAGACTAAATGGTATATTATGATTTCCGTAATAATAAACCATTCGTTCAACGGATATACATTGCCCAATGATATATGTTTGTATGTAAACAACACACATGGCGAGTCCTCGCTCTCTCGTCTTCGGATTAAAGATATTTTTAGCCATTCACAGCTGCTGGCCAAGCCCCAAAGAAAAGATTTTACCAAAACGGGGGGCACGTCCCCCGGAGGATAAATTTGCATTTTGAAACAAAGAAGTTTCCTCTGTCCTGCTTAAAAATACCCAGCATGTATTGTGAACAATTTCCATGTCATAACTGCGTCAAATGGTTCAATGATCGCACAAGTTGATAAATCCGTGAACTTATCTGCAGGTTAAGTTTCTGGTTTACAATTTTCAGCAAACCAGAATCGAAAAGCGATTAACCTTCAGGCCAAACATTACGGGCATGTTGGCAATTTGAATGGTTTGAAGTTGTTTGGGCGGCCGAAGGGAGGAGAAGAGAGCTCAGCTATGCCAAGAATTGAAACAATTCTTCTACGAAATAGCAAACACAAGCAGCTGTTATCTGTGAAATGCTCTTAGAGCTCAGCCCGAAGGTGGAAAGAGTATTCCAATGAGAGCGTCGAAGAGAGATCCAGTGATCACTCACTCGGCGCGTGATCAATCGAAGCGAAAGGCTCAGAAACTGCTTCCAATTTCAGTGCTCTCTTCCTCGCTCTCGGCCTTTAGAGATTCAGTGCAATTGGCCAGTACAGGTGGCTTGTGGGCCGCGTTTATAAACAATTATTATAACGAGCGCAGTGAAAATAAGCAAAGAAAAAACCTGCGAAACTTTACGCTGACCAAGATACCAGCGAATACGCCAACGAAAACAAAGCGAACCACAATCCGGTTTCCCAACTTTAACTGTCTGGTGGGAGACATTTCTCGTCTCGTCTTGGAAATATTCGGAATGTTTTTATTTGGACAAAGCGATTTCATTGGCGTGCCCCTTAACGAATCAGACAGAAAAGTGCGTTAAAGTGAATAGAAAAAACAAAGCAAACAACTTAGATAACAACCGAACTGTAATATTGTCTCGAGAAACGAAAACCTGATGAGCGCGTTTTTTGCAGACGTTCAAAGTTCAACTGCATTTTTAATTTTTATTTATTTTGTTTCTGATGTGATTTCTTGCTTTTTTTGTATACTATTGTCTTTTTGATTCAGTTTTTTGTAGATTACGGATTTCGTTGATAAGGCGTTTTTGTGGAAGCCTCTTATTTTGGCAATGTGTGAATAATTCGTCTTTTTATAGACCTAAGCATATAGTATTATTTAGAGTTCCCTAACCTTTAGCAAGTAATTGAAATAAGAAACCAAGTTGAAATGATAAGGTTATTATTTAAATTATGAATAACCTATGATTCAGCTTTCAAGTAAACTAAATTTGCCTAAAGAATTTACTATTCAAAGACTGATCTAGAGCAGAATGCCATACAATTCTCTTGTCTGATAACTTACCTTCATCCTTCAGGTCAAAGATCTCCACAACGAGCTCCTCATCGCTGAGCAGTTCAAGGGAAGCTGCCTCGTCCAGGGTCAGATCTTCGCCGTTGCCAATCAGTGAAATGCCTGCAAGGTACCATGAAACTTTAGTTCTCTATCCCGTAAGAGCTATCATTAGGCACAGACCATTTGCAAAGTTATCGTCATACAACCACTCGGCGTCTGCTGGCTCAGTAAGCGCGAACAGATCGGAGGACGCCGCCGCCGCCGATGTTGGGGACTGCGGCTCCAGCTTGAGGTCCCAGTAAAGCTCCTTGGGCAGCTGCAAGCTCTCCATGGTTTGGTGAAATGATGTTGCGTCCATAGTCAAAGTTGTTAAAATCAAAAGTTACTGGTGATATTCTTTGTGTTGCGAGAGAAAAGTCCGGACTGAATAATGCAATGGGTTGTTGTTGTTGCTGTGCTTGTTGTTGTTGTGAGGATGCCATGATGGCGCTGAAATAGATTGCAAAAAAGACGAATCAAAATCAGAGTTCACCAGGTGAAGCCTTGTTACACTGTTAATGAGCATTACTTGCATTGTCCGCACTGTTTGATGTGCACTGAGCCCCCTCCGAAGACGCGATCGAAACAGAATCGCGTGCATCGTCATGCTGATAAGCCGTCGTCACCCCTTCAGACCCCGAATTCTGACAAAATTCAACGGAATAATGTGAAAATCAAATTTGAACTTAAACTTCAGAGGCTCATATCTAATCGCTAGCCGAACATGTCCGTGGGCCTGCCCTAATACGTCGGTGTGTGTGTCATCTAGTTTAATCTTCACTTCAATACTTTTATCTGATATAACATTTTTAAATTGATAATTTTAAAAATATAAAAGAAACTATATCGAAAAAAACAACAAATATTTTTGTGTTTCGGCGGAAAACCCATTTCCCATTATGGGAAATACAATAACTCTCTACTTCAGCGAAAGCAAACAAAGAAAACCCGTTGCAGTTGCTGCCACAGCGGTGGTTCGTAGAAATTTTGTGCTAGCCGTTGTAAGGAGAACCCACTGCGGCATGACTCATCTTCCAACTCTCACACGTGCTGCAAGTTGCAACGCGGATTACCCAACTCCAGGCGGCTATTGCGTCAGCCAATTCCTCTACCCGGTTGCATGCCCCATTGCCTTGGATTTCGAATGGTAACAGTACATGCCACGTTAACACTACATTGTGGCCTAAACGAGAATCCGAACAAGTACACACACACACGCTTGCAGCAACAGAAACGGTGCAACGCCAAAGTGCGGCAGTGTGCGTAAATGACAGACATTGCGAAATTAGCGTTCGATTTTGAGGTACTTACGTTTGCTTTTTATACGTTTCCATTTTGTTGTGTGTTGGGGCACCTAGGTGCAGGTTGATTTGCTTGCGCACAATCTATAGAGCCATCTTTACGTCAATATAAATGCCGAAATCGCTGCAGGAAGTAAATATTGAACTTTTTTGCGTTTCATTTGGAACGATAATGACGATAACGATAACGTTAGAGCTGGAAGACAGTCGATGTCGATATCGATATTGTTGTTGTCGAAGTGGCGATACATCGATATGACTTACCGAGGTTTCCGAACGGTTCCCTTGAACCCCGTGAAGGTCAAAGGTTGTTCTAGATATGACTGAACCTTATTTACCCACAAACGCCCTCGCAAAATAAATCCCAATAATTGGAACAATACTTTTCGGTTGCCGATAGTTTGTTATGCGATAGTTTCAATAATTAAGCTCAGTTCACTGCTCCCCGCTCAAAATTGCGCCGATAGCTGGCCATTTTTAGCCCCTTTTGGTGTTTATCAACCGTGGGAGGGCGAGGGCTCGCTCCTCGCATTTACTTAATATGTGTTAAAGTGTAATTAAACTACGTAGCAGCTTTGTGAGTGCGCGAGTGTGCGTCGTCGCTGCGTCTCAGTGCCCAGTGCGTTGTGGGTGTGTTAGGTGCGAATTCCTCGGCTTTCTGGGGGCAGCTGCAGTTGCGCCCCCAACGCTGCGTGCGCGTGTGTGTGTGGCAATAGAAAAACGGAGGCAGAGTCCCAGAGGTCAAAAGTGCAAACGCTCGTGGCTGCCGGAGAGCGGAACCTGGAAGCGGCCTAGGTCGGAGGAGGGAATCGCGGGGCCGAGTTCCTGGTTTGTTTTGCTTTCCCGCAGGAAGCCAACCAGAAGCACCTTTGTTTGGCCCTCTGCGTATGGGTGTATGGGTGTGTGCGTGTGCCAGCTCGCTCGCTCTTCCTCGCATTCCTTCATTCCCGTGCTGATAAGCAAAGAGGAGCGCAAAAGAGAGAGAGAAAACTGGCGTCAGCTGTTCATTGTTTTGGTTGTGTGCGCGCCGCACAGGTTTCGCCCGCTTTCCAGCGCGGTTCTTCGATCAGTTCCGTTTGTGGAATGGAATGGAACCGCTCGTTCTTTTCACGCCGCCAATCTTTTCCGCCTCCCACCGCTTGCCACAAGCCGATCCGCGCGTGCTCTCGAGCGTTTTGTCGATCGCCAGCAATTGAGTTTCCATTATCAGCAATTGCCCGCGCGGTAAGAAGAAGCGCGACTACTGACGTCTCGCTCTCTGACGTCCACGTCTCCCCTCCGTCCCCCTCGGGCGCTCCTACGCGCGCGATTAATATTGTTATTATTGTGTGCTTCGTTGTGACGCAGTTAACGGCAAAAGCGGGGCGTGTTGTTGGCCGGAAAAGCCGCCGAGCGGACCAGGTGTAGGGATCGCGGAAAGCTAGGAAAACGCAAGGTGTCGAGACCAAATCAACGATTGATTCGTTAAAGAACCGCGCCAATTAGCAGTTTAATTAGTGGCCAGCAGCTCGCTTCAGTGTATATTAATAAATGTGCTAATATCTAGTAAATCACGATAAATATTTTCGTACCAATCTCAGCTCTATCAGCTACCATTTGACCCGCGAGCCGCTTTCGGAGCGATGGAAAAACACCAGCCGGTCGGAAAAAGGGCCAGTGCCAGTAGTTAATTGCCAGAGAGACATTAAAAAACCATTAAATGTGCCCCGTCACGACCAATAAAAGCCAAGAGTGAAGTATTTGCATAGACATACCCTCGAATTCCCCCCCAAAAATGATGCTGAACAAATACGAGAGCTATCAACGCACAAGCCAGATGTTTCCCCACCAGCAGCAGCAGTCACTTCCGCATCAGCCGCATCAGCAGCAGCCGCAGCTGATCCCGCAGCAAATCCCGCAGCAAGCCATCTTCCCGCACCTGCAATATGGAGCCGGAGGATCTGGAGCGGCAGCAGCCGCCGCTGCCGAGTCGGAGCGCGAATCCATACACTCCGGCCAGTTCATGGTGTCGCACTTCGAGGCCGAGGAGGCGCAGGACGACCTCGAGGACGACGGCGAGGTGAAAATGCTTGATCCCGAGGACCCCAGTCTGGACAAGACGGGCGAGCCGGCCAACACCTGTCGCGATGTCCAGCTGTATGTGCCCCAGACGGTGGCCCACTTCAACCGGATGGACCAGGAGTGCGACGAGAGCAGCATGGGGCTGATCACCTCCCATCTGGAGATCGAGACCTCGTTGACCAAGCTCTTCAAGTGCATGAACCTTGCCTACAGGTGAGTCTCCGGGGACACGTGCCCGCCTGAAGAAAAAATGAAAGAAATGTAGTTTCCCGCTCGTTCACGCGTTCCGCGCGTGATAGCCGCCAAAAAACTGGCCAACGAAAATCCAGCAACCAAAAAGCTGGGACCGCTGCTGCGGTCGCATAATCGCGGCACATGTTGCGACGCGACGTCGCTGCTCGGGTTACTTTGGACCCAAACTTCGCCTTAATCGCTCCTCCACCTGCCTCCCGCCCCTCCCCCTTTCGGGGCGCTGCTTCTCCCGTTTCTGCAAACGCCAGCGCAATCATCGCGAAAATAATACCAGAGTAATGGGCACAGTGATATCGGAGTGATTCCGGGCCACATTCACCTGAGTGTGTTATTTACCCGGCACTGCCAATTGGCGCATATAGGGCGCCGAATAAAATGCCAACTATTTATTTTTAATTCTTTACATTCAATACAGTTTTCATTTATTACTTGGTTAGGTTTTGTAATCAGCAAAAATATATTTTGAATAGAGTTCTTACTGTTAAATTTTATTTTAGAAGTATTATCCGTTTCCATTTTTCAAATTATATAATATTATTAGGAATCTACAACTTGCCATTGATCATATTAGGTTTCAAAACTGAACTACATAAATTAGAAAACAATAATCCCTAGTTTTCAATGAATGATAAACATTCATTTTGATTTGTCTAAATTAATTTGCAAAATTGAAATGAAACTAAATGCAAAAACAATAGACAATGTTTAAGCTGATGCATTTTATGAATGCTATATTATTTTATTTATTTTAAAATTTGGTTAAAACTATGCCATACATTTTTTTAAATTTTCCTGAGAGATTTAAAAAGTAGTTATTTTTGGAAAATTATTATTAGTATTATTATTGGGAATTATAGCGACCTGACCCCTTGTGTGCTTTTGAATATTTTGCATTTGCATACATTTAGTATGCTTTTCAAAATACTTTTTGTTGACCACAAATTATTTATAAATAGTTTAATGATAAAAAACTTAATCATACATAGTTTAATGATAGAAAACTTCCGTATACTGATGTCTTACTTTTAAATATGTGGTAAATCATTTATAGCAAAGAAGAAAAAATAAGGAAACTATATAATATATATTTTAGTATACGTTATATAGTACACTATATATAAATAGTTTCCTTTGTTAAAAACAACCATAGAAAACTACCAATATCATTGTGGCTGTGTCTTCCTACATCTATAATGTACCCTGTAAATAATATTTAGTTTGCAAGCCTAGTATGTAATTCTCTTTGAATGCTGAAGTTCTTGTTCCATTATTGTTATTGCCATCTGAAATCTACCATATTTGGTTTATGGAGCGGTTTAGTCATCGCCCAACATCGTACGAGACGCTTTCGTCTGTTCGATCTATTTTTAACTCATGTAGCCGGTACTTTCTGGTCCGCCTTCCGATTTCAGCTTCTTTCGCTGTTAATTCGTCTGCCTGGCCAGCGGTGTGGCGTTTTTTATGAGACCCTTTGGCCTTATCAGTCAGAAGTACTGGGCGCGATGGCGCTTATCAGTGGCAGCATTTGTACAGGACTTTCATTCAGGTCTGCTTTGTTTTATGTCGCTAATTGTTGCTATTGCTTTTGCTAAACAAACTGCGCGGTGGGGTAATATTCTGCCATTAGATAATGCGCAAATAGCGCGGCAAAAGCTGTCGTGGGTTGAAAGAATAGTTATTAAGCCCGAACGGGCCCCCAAGAACTCGTCAGATTAGTTGAGTGCAAACTAAAAGGTGTTGCTGAAAGCGTTTAGATTAGAGAGACACCTAAGAGATACATATTTAGCAAGTGCTGTAGTCTGGGGTAAGAGTGAAATTCAGCAAGAGATACTATTATCAAAATAAACTTGGCGCCAAATTCTGCGAAATCTTACCAGCAACCAGTTTAAATCAGTGCTTGCATTATTATAAAAAACAAGTTCATTTGGTAGCAGAATCCAATATGAAAGACGACTTTTGAATGCTCTTTACAGAACGCTTTGGGTTTAACAAGATATTATACGATCACACACCTATAAAATGCTTATTTTTTCTTTACTTAGATGCATTTTAAAATATTAAATTGTATATTTCGAATAAAAAACATATTTTAAGCTCCCTAATTAATGCCTGATTAGTTCCCTAACAATGTGTCTGGTCGACCAACTTTGATAACTCGTTTTTCGGGCCAGACGAAATCCAAAATTTACAATTCCATTAACCCGAATACAAATGTAGACATTTTCGGGAGATTTATGCCTCAAGTTCCTCAGACAGTGGGTGACGCAGAATTGGAATTATTATGCCTCCTAGAGAATGTGGCACATTTAGCGATCTGGATTTGTGCCAATGCCTTGTGTTATATCATTGTCAATACAGGAAGTTAACCATAGCCCAGTGGCAACGTCACTAGATAGTGCGGTATGGGAATGATGGAGGAAGGGACTACCGCCTCCACATGGGGGAATGCGGGTTAACTGCTCTCGGTGGTGCAATTCAATGCTCCCTGCCCGGGTGGGTTCTGTGCGAAAATGGCAGCAACTGACAGGTATTTACCTGGTGTTTGCTTAATAATTTCCACTGAATCATCAGGTATGATAATAGCACAAACAATAACAATGGTAAATCAGCAGTATAAACAACAACAGCATATCGGGTATATGGCTGAAAATGATTGCTGGTGGTTTATTATATCGCATTCACATCGCAATATATATCCCCTCTAATTGTTTTTGGCCAAGTGCAATCCCATTGGTAATCCTCTGGGCTGGAGATACTTGATTGGGAAAGCGGGATTATGACAGTTGGTTGTATATTGACGTGCACACAGATGTGCACAAACAGGCTGATTTCCCAGAGATAGCGCCTCCGCTGGGGTTAGGGGTCTTTTTATTTTTAGACCACAATCTGGGCACTGTTTACATATTTATAAATAAATCGATTAATTTATTGTAAACTGATACCTTTGGGCAGATAGGACGATATCGTAGTAGGGATAGATAGGTGAGATTTGTTTCCTTATTTGCTTACATTTCGGAATCATTAATAGTTTTTAACATAGGTCTATTGTCTTTGATTGTTTATTGTATTTACTCTATTATTATTTATTAATTACAGCCAAAAACTCACCTCCCCCAAGTGGAATCATTTCAAAGGTGTGCGATTGCGTTGGAAGGACAAAATCCGCCTCAACAATGTCATCTGGCGCTGCTGGCATATGCAATGTGAGTGATATTTTTAGCTAGTGAATCAATTCTCTTGAGTGGAAAACTAATTTCCGTGGGTTTTTCAATTAAGTAATAAATAAGCGAATGCATTCAAATGGCAAAGTATGTGCAATGAGATTTTATAGCTTTTTTCAATCAGAATTTATGGACAGATTTTGACTATTTCATATAAAGAAGTCTAATGTACAATATATAGATTCTTCATGTTATTAAACACAAACAGCCAAATCATGTTCAATTGCCAAATTACTGTTGTGTTAAAAATAGAAGAGTTTTTGTTTTTACATATGATACATACTTAGAACGGTCTTAAAAAATCTTAAAATTTTCTAAAAGATTTATTATTGAAGTTTAAACTTTTGAGATCTTTGAGCGCAATATATATTTGTTTCCATGTTTTAACTTAGGCTACCAAATATCCAAAAGTTTGTAGGCTTTATTTTGTATGGTATTTAGAATACACTTAGTACCCAAATCTATAAAAATTAAAGGATGCGTTTAAAGTATCTTTAGGATTCTGCACTTTAAATATCTTTAGGATACTGCACTTTAAGTATCTTTAGGATACTGCTCTTTAAGTATCTTTAGCATAGGGTACTTAAGCATTGTTCTTAGTTAATACGTTATTTCAAGCATTGGTCTTACTTCATATCTAAATAGGTTTGTTTGAAATTCTCGTTTACATTTATATTTCTTTATATTTGGTAATCGGAATATTTCGATATTTAAATTTTACAGTGGTATATATGATTATCTTAATCAAATATTGAATTTGGAATTAAACGGAAATGTATCGAACAGGAGAGCAAGTGTCTGTCCCATGTTAACTTGAAATGATAAACAACTTTCTTCAGAAATCGTATATACAATACATATCTTCTATGCATATAATAGAGACCTTATACCCCTATAATAAATTAGGTAATTGAATTACATTTAAATATGACTTGATTTCACCCCCCAAAATCTAATCAACCAAGTGCAAATAATTTGTTTTCCATTGTAAACAATCTGATACGATGACCCCTTCCCCGACTACTTAGTTAGGCCACTTAAGACGCCACTCGGCAGAAGTTTTCCACATGTTGTTATTGGCATTGGTTCTGCGCTCGGCATTGGTAAAATATTCCAAACCAAATTATAGGCCACTTTAATGTTTATTTCCTTGAGAAGCGCGGCACGTGCAAAAGCCCCAGCTAGCGAACACAATGTGGAGCGGATAGGTGAGCGTTTAGGTGAGCGAATCGCCGAGCGGGAGCGATAGGCGCAAGCTTTGAAAGCACAGCGACGGAGACGGCAACGGCGACAAGCTATCTGCCTTCCCGCTCACGCCAGAAAACACGATCAGTGACCGCTGCTAATGCTGGCGGAGCGGTGAAGCCCGAGAGAGTTGTCAACTGGTTTGTGGCAGATGCTCCTCCTCCGCTGGATGGAGGCATCTCCATCGGATGACCGACGTTGCCAGGCGGGCATCGCCGGCTCCTACGCTTCTACGCTCCTATGCTGCCCTTGTTTCTCCTCCGCTCGGCTTTGTTATCAGCCCCGGGCGTCCCCCTTATCAGAGTCTGGTCTCTCTGCGCCGATTGTCATTTCATTTGAATTTCATGGGATTTGTTTTTGGGACTTGTTGCTACTACCGCCCAATTAAGAGCCGGCAACAAATGTTTCCCTTGTTCAGTTCGTACTTTATAGTACTTGCTCGTCTAGACGGACTCGGAGTTTTCCCATGCTCTGGATCGTGGAGCATATGTCGCGGTTAGTCGGAAGTGTTCCATTGATTAGCACCTTTGCCGCAGTCCAAATCGGTGGCCAACACAAAGGAGGTGAAATTTAGAAAGAACCTCGAGCAGAAACGCGCACATTTCGATCTGATTTTGGCGGTCCGCTGTCCGTCTGCTACCTCTTACTACTGCTGCTGCTGCTGCTGCTGCTGCTGATATTATTTTCAAAAATTTTCCGTTACATCATCAGAACGGCCCCGGGCAGCGCTGCTTTACAAGCCATCATCGCGTCAAGCGATTATCTCTGTGCTCTAATAGATGTCGGCGACAACGGAGGCAAATGGAAAATTTCATGTTTATTTATAAGGAACAGCCACAAATATTTATATTTTATTCTCTGCAATTGTCTAGCTATCATAGGATACATTTTGAGCTATTACATCAGTTGTTTGGGTTTTACTAGTTTTAAAAATTGGCAAGGTATAATTCTAGTTCTTTAATTTATTTAGTGACTCATACTTGCTTAAATGGCTTTTAACCGTAGAAGGATTTTGTTATGTTAAATCAAAGATAATGTCTGAATAGGGAAATCAAGAGCATATCTAATTAATATATTTTTTTACAGACAATACAATTAGTGTGGGGAATTATGGCGTACTTTTTGTAAGTTTAAAATCAGAACTCCACATACCCTTTAAAATTTCAAAATCATTATTTGTTTTATAAAGCCTGATTTTATTTACAAAATCTTTGCATTATATATTTTTAAAATATTAAGCAAGAAATGAAACTAATTTAAGGAAGCCGAAGTATATATACCCTTGTAGTTTGCAATTGCATCACAAATCGATCATCTAGAGTTTAGAATATTCACATTCTTTCAATTTTTATATGACAATTTTTAACCCAAATCAAATTTTAAAAAATCCATAACTAAGCTAAAAATCTATAAAATTCAATTCAGCGTTGCTATGTTAGTTTTTGTTAGCTTATTAAATCTGCATACTAAATTTTAAATTTTAGAAAATTAAAAATTTTCCCATTTTTTGACAATTTTAACGATGTAACCCCTTATATTTTTTTCAAAAAATTGATCAAATTTTTTGTTCTCTAAAATATAGCTAGATCGACTCGGCTTTTGATGCTGATCTATTATATATATGATTTATAGGATCGGAAATGAGTCTATCACAACGTAACAAACCTTTTACTAAAATTATAATACCCTCTGCAAGGGTATACAAATACAGTGCGGAGTTAAATGACTTAACATGATTTCCACGCAGAATCTTGGGCTTTACTCGTTTTTGTTTGCCAAAATGAATCTGCTGTACTAATTAAGTTAGGTTGATAACTAAGTTAGCGCACGTTTGGACACGTCAAGCAAAACTCAGACAACACAAATGATTTTTTGGAAATTCCCAGGCAGACTACCGCTTTTATCAATTCATAACTGTCTGTGGAAAAATTCGGCCGTTTATGGGTGTCTCTCTAAAAATAAATCTACATTATTCTAGCCAAAAAATTATTAAACAAAAAAATTAACTGTAGTTTTGCCACAAAGCCTAGAACTACTATCGAAATTATTATTTTTAAAGGAAAAATATAAAGAAATACCATATTTACTAATTACATAGAGTAGTTTTGAAATGAACTAAATGATTATCCAAAAATCTTGTCGGTTCTTAAAACAAACCAGAGATACCCCTAGTAAGATCTTTAGGATAGGTACTTTTGTAAATAGATTAGAGTGCCTAGGCTGTAGGTGTTATATATGGCTATTTGTGAACAGGATTTAATTGATGTTTGCATTGTTTAGTTGGCAGCTACGTCAGAATTCTCCCAGAAACCCGTCGGGGGAGAGCCAGTGGCTCTGCCACACGTGTGTTCCTGGCCGCTTTTGTCATCTCCGGGGAACGCTCTATTCTCTATCTATGTACCTCTCCATAGAATCTTATCACTTTGCTTTTTCCATTTTTTTTTGTGGAGTGTTCTCCGTACTAAACTGTGTTTGTGTGTTTTCCATTTTTTGCAGTCATACAAAAGCGCAGAACCCCGGTGTGTCAATTCGCATCGCCGCTGGACGTTGACATACATAGTAATCCTCAAGTAAGTATCAACTGCCAAGTGAACGTAGTGCTCAATAAGTGGGAAATGTGTTCAGTTAGTCAGGTAATCGATTAGACATCTACGAAAAAAAATAAACACATTACGCAAATACCAATTGTTAGGTGAATGTGCTTAAAAAATTTAGAAAAAAATCACAAATAAATTGAAACGTTTAGGAGAAGGTGAGTCATAAGCTTTAAGTGCAAAGCCATTATAACCATTTAATAGTTCGAAAGAAATTGACATATAAGCGTTGCTTTAATATTGTTGATTTTACGGGTAATAACTATATTTTCTATTTATTAATTCTGTAAACTTTATCACTATTAGAAGTTTATAGGTCAAATTTGTCTGTAAATGGTAGCACATTATCCATTTTATATATATTGTAGGCTTTAACGATCTGATTCTGTCCTATACTATAAATATTTCAAGGTTTTAAGTACTGTGTTTATTTGTCCACACTACCTCATTTTCTGTACTAATCTTTTAAAGTTCTATAGGTCATATTATACATTTTAATCAATTAATTTAAATGCTATGTAATTTAAAATATTTCACATATTTTTGTTCTATATGCTCCACCATTATAAACCATGGGAATTCTTGACTCTTTCAAATTCAGTTTCCAACGTATAAACATTTTTTAAAAAACATTCTGTTCTATATGAGTTCTTTAACATTTAAAAAAATGTCCACAGATCATGAGAATGTTTAAATGAAATAATTTATTATAGTGAACAAGAATTAGGTTAATATATAAATTTAAATATGATCGTTTTTTGTGAATATGATGTAAATTGTGAACGATTTAATATATATAAATCAAGACTTGACGATATGGCAGATTATACCTAATAGATTTTTGTTTGCTTTCCACAAAAATCATCCGAAAACGTTGCTACCAATAATTTATATCTTACTAAGCTATATTTCATTTAGGAAATTTATTTATTAGGGTTACCCCATTATTTTAACGATAATCATACTTACTAGATACTACAGAGGAATTTACTGAAGAAAACCTAACAAATGTTATTGACAGAAAGGTTGTACATTAAGCATTACTAGCATTTCTTACTCAAATACATAGAACTGGTGTTAGTCATTAATTAGAAATTTCAAGTCACTCGAAATCGCATCGTACCATCCGCACCTGAGGCCAATCATAAACCCGAAGTACCTGGGGAATGCGGCGCACGCCTCGAACGCTTGACGGGGATGTCCTCATTTAGTTATCACCGAAACACTCAACTAGCCGCGACGCGACCCACCGAAACCTCGTTCCTGGTGGGTGGCTGCACCCAGCTGGAGAGGAAGACATCACTCGATCGCGGCGTGATCGTCGCGCGATTGTCGTGCGCCATTGACTGCCAGCGGGAGATATGGAATGGACCCCTGGTCGGGTCTGGTCTGGCCTGGGCTGGGGTCTTGGTGTGGTCCCACCATCCCCAATGCCCAGCACCCAGTACCCATCCCCGGACCCTCGCCAGCAGCACGTGATAAGAGCTACGCCGCGTTTGGGTGGGGATATTTTTAGCCTATCATTAACCTATCGGCGGGGCACTTTTATTTATAGTCTGAGATTCAATTTGAGTACCATAATGTTTAATCATTGCACTTATCGTTTGCTCACTTTCGCTGGCTTGTATATAACATTTTTGTTATTGCCAATACCTTTAGATTGTTTTCCTTGGATGCCTATGTGCGACCTTGCGCGTCGCTTTCTTTTCTAGATTGTACTTGGTTCAAGAAAGGCAATGAAATTGTATAAAACATCAACTATTAAGTCCTAAAGTCTTTGATGACTAATTGTAGCGACTCTTATCGCAGTCCTGAATGTTTTTCTGAAGAGTTAACTCAAAGTAATCCCACTTGGAAATTTAATTTCACCAATTTATGGTAAAGTGCCATGCATTTAAAAGCTAAGTAAGCAAATCAAGGCGGAGAAGATAGATTTTATAGAACTTTTGGGTAAAATTGGAAACAAAAATCCATTAAAACTATTTGTTCTATTTGAAAATTAATTAAAATGATAGTAACTATTATTAAAAATAAAGAAAATTGTGTAGCGGTACAAGCTATAGTTTAAAATTCTGCATCTGTGAATAATTTACATATGTTTTTATTTAAATTGACAAAAATATAAATAAATTTAAGTTAGTTCACCGACCATTATTTGCACTTCATTACCATGTTTTAAATAGTTAAAATGTAATAATTAGGAACATCACCTCAAACCCTATCTTTGTGCAACTTCTCACCTGTACAAAGATATCTGCTAATGAGCTTATCAGCGCACATTCCACTATCTAAGATATATTCCTGGAGGCAGAGCCTCTCGGGGTCCGAACACGCCCATTTTATAGCCTGAAATCGGCTGTGATTTAAACAACATAACACAATGTTCAACAACCCCAATGTCTCCCCTTTTTCTCCATCTGCCCAGGTAGATATCGCCTTATCGTAGAGCTAAACTTGACTCTGCACCCAGTAAAAGATTTATCTTATCAAGTTTACAGGCTGTTTTCACTCAGCCAAGTTAGCTGAAATGTGTGGTTGGTAGAATAGTTAAAATTGTATATTAATAGGGCTTCCCGGTTATATCGAGTGCGACTTGAAGTCAGTTTGGGAGGAGCACGAATCGGAATCGGTGGTGAAATGTGCCAGGTACAGATCGCTTTCCCGGGGAGCTGGAGCACGCTACCTCTCTCCATTCGGTTATCTCGGCGGGAATGTAGATTGCGCTTAATCATAATTAAGTTAGTATATATAGTATATATTTGCTTTTGATTAGGAAATTAACAAGGTTTCGCTCCGCTCCCATCTCCTCACTTATCTCTCGGCTGCCCTCTCTTTCCATGTACCCCACACAGACCGTAGTACTCGAGGGCAAGTACTGGAAACGTCATTCAGCCGTGATCAAGGCTGAGTACAGAAAATGGCGCAAAAACTATAGATCGAAGGCGACGGGCTGCTTAACCTACGACTCGGTAAGTACATCTTTAAAATTTGTTAATGGACTTGGTGGTGTTTTCCATTTCCTTGAACTGCACCAATATGACCATGTATGTGAAAATGGCGGTGAACAGCTGTAAAGGAATAGTCAAATTATTGAATGATATTTAGTTATATATATTGGTATACTGTACCTTAAACAAGGTGCTTTTATCCAAAGCGAAAAACCCGTAGGCCGTCAGAATGGGCTGCTGTCGAAGGTTTTTCAATAGGAATTTCTCTATCTAAAAAAGAAAATAGTTAAGGAGCAGGAAGGATCATTAATTAATTAATATTCAGTTGATTTATTGTAAAGTAAGAAATGAAAGCCTTGCTTCTTACCATTCGATCCAAACCAGTGCCAGTTCTGGGTACTTTGGCCAATATCTTTGCGGTTTTATTTGCCTGCAAAATAGAGGGATTCGGAGCAGATGTTAAAGATATGATATAACCCATTAAAATAAATTCCATCCTCAACTTAAATCAAATCCCGACATCCCACTCACTTCCACCGTTATGCCATTCGTGCGTAGCAATAGCACCAACATGATCATCCAGGGTGTATCCCAAGTGGAGGAGATTAGGAGCATGGGCAGGTACCCCTTCGAGTCGAACTTGCCCTCCATCACGGTGCTGATGAGGTAGAACGGCCCTGAGGGTGCCATTAGGAGCACCAGGGCCACAATGGGCAGCATCAGCTGACCGAAGCAGTGGCTCAACTCGCCACCGCACAAGGCCAGGATTTGCTGTCTGCCCCGGAGACCAGCTGCCAGCTCGTCCTGGGAAAGCAGGCGATTGTAGTGAACCAGACCGCCGGCCATAATCTGCTTGAGGCAGACGAAGAACACCAGCAGCAGGCAGACCACCAGGAAGGCGTACATGTAGACAATCAAGCAGAAGGCCAGCGGAAGGGCGGCCAGGCCGGCGTTACTATAACCATTAAAGTAGTTGGCAAAGCATACGACGGAGAGCACGCCGTACAGGATCAGATTGTGCAGGAACTGGCGGTCCCTGCTGCTGGTGACACACCGTCGGTTGAGCCGGAGCAGGTGTTGCACCAGCTCCCTGTGCCGGCGCCGGCGCGCATAGAGCATCACGTACAGAAGGAAGAGCACCAGGCACGTGGCTCGGAATATGACGGTCTCGTAGAAGTTGCCGGTCCGATTGTAGATGGCTATGTGGAACCGCTTCGGGTTCAGGTGGGCGTAGGTGAAGCAGCCCGTGGTCGCGGCCAAGACCACGACCAGATACGTCCGGGCATAGCGCTCGCACGAGGGTGTGGCCACCAGCTGGCAAGGCTCCGAGTCGAAGTGCCAGCACATCATGCCCAGAAGGTGCAGCAGGCGAAGGTACAGGCGCAGGTCGCGGCAAACCGGAGACATTCTGCTCCGGTTGAGGGAACGCTGCCAACTAACCAATCAACCGGATGGGTATCCATTTCCATTGTTGATTCACCGGATAGCGAAGTCAATATTTCCCACATAATTGATTGGATTTTGGCATTTGATGTATGACCTTATTAAATTAGGGTTCCGCGACATTGCCACGCTTCACAAATAAAAGGTTATTCCTCAAGGGATTTAAGGATTCCCCGTATTTTATACATGTGTGGAATGAATAATTATAAACTATTAATCCCTGTTGATTATGATGTGATAAGGCCATGTCATAATACTACCCTTTAAAACTTATTGTACTATGGAACATCTAGTAGGGCAGACCCCTCTTCTGGTGCTTCCCTACTCACCTCCTGCTGGACATTGGTAGTACCCATTATCAGCACCAGCAAAGTCAACCACGGCACGCTCCAGAAGCTGGCCGTTAGGGACATGAAAACGAAACGCCATTCCTGCGAGAAGCGTCCTTCGAAGATGGTGGACACAAGGTAAAAAGGTCCCGAGGGCGTTATGAGGAGAACGAACCCGGTTATGGGTAGCATCAGAAGGCCAAAACATTGATTAATCTCCTGATGGCTTAGCCACAACAACTGATTATAAGCGCGAAAGTTTTCGTTGAATTCCCGGCTCTCTATCCTGCCCAACTTCAGTTTGTTCAGCAGCGTCCTGTTGTAGTGCCTCAGAGTCGAGAGCAGGATCCGCTGGAAGCAGGCAAAGAGGACGACCAGTTGGCCCAGGATAAGATACGAGAAGCCGTACTGAAGAAGATAAATGGGAATGGTGGTCCAGGTGACGCCAGACACCCAGTAGCCATGGCCATAGTTAAGCATGCACATCGCACAGAGAACCAAATGAACGATGTAGAGGGAGCCGAAGTCGGAGATTCCACTGCCATTCCGACAGACTTGGTTCAGGCTCATCATCGACTGGAGCAGCTTGGCGAAGCGGCAACGTCGAGCGTAGAGCTGGATATACACCAGCAGAGTGGCCAAGGCACAGGAGCGGATGTTGATCAGGGCATAGCAGTTTCCCGTGTTGTTGTGCTTGCCCATAATGAAGTGATGCGGATACCAATAGCTGTAGGTGATCAGGCTGCAGGTGAGCACTGTGACGCCCGTCATGAACCAGCGGGTTCGGCGGTCCTTAGAGGCTTCTATTCGCACCAGACACTTGTCAAAGTCTATGTCGAACCCCAGGACTCCAAGGCACTGGAGGGTTCGAAGGTGAACCCGCAACTCCCCGAAACCGTTGCGCGGCATTGGATCTGCTTCAGTCAACTAATCACTTAATGTCGAAGGACATGCTTTTAGTGCTTGACTTTGTAATAATGGTATCTGCGCGATGGCACCCCTCAAGGGACCTTAAAAACTAAGTAAACTCGTCAATATTTGCCCCCATTAGATGATGACATTGAACCGTGGCAGGGGCAGTGGACTGGGCTCACCTCTCTTCCCACCTCATCGGTGCGCAGGGTCATCAGGATGGCCACCAAATAGGGCAGGTTCCAGAGGAGCGTGACGAACAGTGCATGCCACAGATACTCCATGCCCACCTTGCGGGCGTCCAGTTCAAAGACGATGGTTACCAGGAAGAATGGAGCCGCTGGTGCCGAAAAGAGCAGGAAAGCCATTATGACCACCAGCACAAGCCCGAAGTCAGAGTTCATCCGCTGGCGACAAACCCAGAGCAGTCGGCATCGCTGTCGGAGACGCAGGCAGCACGGGCTCCCGGACAGGGAAAAGTCGGAGCGAATCGCCGCGGCCAGGTCTTCATTGTAGATCCACAACAAGCTGGCCAAGATCCGGACTAGGCAGTAGTGCAGAGCAACTACCAGGCCGAGCAGCACATAGCTGTAGGTGGCAAAGGTGGTCAGCAATGCCACTCGCCACCACTCGAGTCCGGCGTGCCGAAAGACCTTTCCCTGCAGCGCTCCCGAGAGAAGGACCTGACTGGCGAACAAGGCATAGATCCGGACAAACTCAGAGGCGTGCCTGTGACCCAGGTCCATGCGGCTGTGGTGCAGCAGCAGGGCAATCAGCGACATGAATCGCCTGCGCCTCACAAAGAAGTACAGATGGATGAGGGACACCGCCAAGCAGGCCAGGCCATAATTGCCCACGAAATATGTGTTCCCCACTTGACCGTACATCGGCAACCTGTACCCTTCGGACTGGAACACCACATGACCCAGGGCTGCCAGGGCCAGGCACTGCGAGCAGACCAGTCCCACCAATGCAATGGTGTCATCCGTCCTGGACGCGTGCGTTTTGTAACCGCTCCCAGAGTCATGCGTGAAGCATAGCAAACCGAAGCACTTGAAAGTTAACAAGTAAATGCGCAACTCGCCACCGAAGGACATGGCGCCATACCGCGAACTGAAAGAACCGAAGCTCCAATTGGTCGCTCCTTAGCCCCCAGACCATAATTAATAATTATTTTGATTGACATAGGGGATAGGATAACAATACCTTCGAAATAGCTTATCTTTGTGGGGGGGGGAGTTGAAGCCCAAAAGGGGACGATGTCAAGAGTTTGTTAGGAATACTAAAACCTAATTTAATGATGTTACAGGCATTCAAGAAAGGGAACCTTGTCTAAAATACTATCAAGGGGAATTAAGGAAAAGTTATGTCTTTGGGTCCAAAGTTATAAAATTATAGCTCCTATAATTGAGACCTACGTACCTGAACAGCCACGCGATTGCTCATGAAACCGGCGGCACAGGTCATCAAAGTGGGCGAGAGCCACACAATGTTTGTCAGCAGCTTCAGGCCAATCGGCTTGTTGTTTTGAATTACCATGGCCAGGTAGATCACGCCCGTGACGTCCAGCGAGGCGAACATCCAGGATAGCCAGGCGATGAATCCATAAACGAGGCTGATCTCCACGTTGCAGAGGAGCACCAGGCGATCGTGCAGCTCCAGGCAGCCGCGCATGCGGAGGAGATTGGCGCTGGCTCGCTTGGGATCCCCGGCCTGCTCGACAATGGCCGTGATCTGAGACTGGTTCCAGCTGAGCGCGAGGCGCACAATGTGCACCATGCAGAAGTAGGTGCCCATGGTGAAGCTGGTGACCAGATAGCGTAGCGGAAACCCAAGCGAGGTGATCACAAAGAGACGCGACGCCTCCGATAGCCACTCAAACACGCACGTCTTGATGAAGTTGGCCATGTAGAGGAGATTGGTTCCCACAATTAGCCAGAGCAGGCGCCTGGGCAGCACCAGCCGGAGGTGGCCCAGTTGCTTCCGGCGACACAGCTCTATTTGGCGAACAATGCGCAAATGCGGGGCCTGCAGCCAGATGAGCCAGGCGTTCTGCACCACAAGAATGCCCAGGGCCAGTACCATTACCAGCCTGTCAAAATGGTTGCCAGTTTTGGTTAATTCCCTCTTGAAGCACTGGCGCCAGTAGATGACCAGGAAGGCCATGCAGCCGACCAGGTAGGCCTGAATGGCGAAGTGGACAACGTAGCAGATGGCACTGCGACGCAAATGGAACTTCTTCTTCGAAGGATTGTAGTCAATGCAGAAAATGCCCAAGTAGCGGCACAGGCGGTAATAGGCGCAGAGTTCCCCCGACTGGAATTCGTCCATGGTGAATGGAGGTTGGAACAGCAAGGAATCACTGCTACTGCCAACCGGACTAGACTTTTTATACCCTTGGCCTTCTGACCCCCCAGAAACGAAAGGAAGTGCTAGGAAAATTAGAGTTCTCGCATACCCTCAGTTCGAAGAGTCCATTCGTTTTAACATATGCATTTTAGTTCCTTTAAGAACATAATTTATGGTTGGAAGTTCCCTCTGATCCCAATCCTTAACACTTGCGACATAGTATAAGCTAGTAGGAAGAGTATCTCTATCTACAGAACTGCCAACTATTTTTATAACAAAATCAGTCAAGTGTTACTTTCCGCCACTCACCTGATTAAGTACGTCATTGGCGGCTAGGGGAAGGATGAGATAGAAGAGCATCGGGGACAGCCATGCCAGGATGAAGACGAGCTCCTTGTACGATCCGAAGTTCGCCAAGCTGCTAATGTAGAAGATCAGAACGCACTGCATGACCTGGTACAGGAAGAGAAAGAGCAGGACTCCGCCGTAGACCTCGACCACTTCCCTCTGGCCCAGCAGCAGGAGCTCATCGTGCATTTTCAGGCTGTGAGCCAGATCCTCCCTAGAGATGGAGCCGGTCCCGAACACCATTCGCCTTAGTTGCTCCGCCTGGACACGCAGCAACGTGGCCAAAATCCACACCACACCGCTGTAGCAGGTGGTTTGGAAATTGGCCAAGACACAGCGGAAGGCGAACCCCAGCAGAGTCACCACGCGGCTAAGCTCCATCTTTGTCAGCCAAGTCTTGGTCGCAAATTGTGTCACCATGAACGCATAGAAGAGGCAAACAACCAGCCAGATGCGGTAGAACCAGCGTGGCTGGCGCAGTGCGTCCGTCTCCACCTGCAAATGGCCCACCAGCTGAGAGAGTCTTTGCAGGAGGGCCACCTGCGACTGTTGCCTGGCGCGGAACCAGAGATTGGCCAGCAGTTGGGATACGGATGTGGCTATTATAACTGCGTTGTCGAATATCCTTCCGGTCTGCGTCTGAGTGTCCAAGTAGAAGAGGGACTCGGCCAGAGCCGCCACTAAGGCAAACGAGAAGGTGCCCACGACTATGGCCTGGGCGGCATACGAAAACCAGGTTCCATGGAGCCCGTACATGTGCCTCGTACTGGAGAAGTCCAGGTCAGTGAGGCCCAGGTAGCGTTGATAGTGCAGGAAAGCTAGAAGCCTCTTCTGATTCATTCCAGCTATACGTGCTTGTGGCTATATTTCACTCGGGTAACTGACTCATCGAGCGAGTGGAATTCAATTAAACTAATTGTGGGTCAGTGTTCTGTGACTCTATCTATCGTTCCCAGTGAGGTTCAACGAGGATTGCCAAGCCCAGCAGGTCCTTCTAATCGCCAAAACTTATCAATATCCAGTATTACGCAACGAATATGTAAATAGGGGGACCCTAATGACAGTCTGTGGTTGCATATATGCATATATATTGCTAAATCGTTATATAACTTAAAACTTTGTATTTACTCACCTCCTCTCTTGGGTTGTAAAAAACAAATGGCATCGAAGCATAAAAGCAAACGCAGGTTAAGAAAAACAAACTAGCTGCAACCGGAAAGTGTTTCTCAAACTTAAACCAAACGACATAGCAAAGGTGTGTTGCTTCCAAGATGTCCTGAATCAAGTACAAATACAGTAGTAATCCGTATACTTTACTTGACTCCAGTTCGCAGATCAGTATCATCTCATTTTGGATCGATAAATATTGACAAATCGTTTCTCTCTGGCTCTGTGTGTCAGAAGTTCTCTTTAACGCCCTTTGTATTTGTTGGAGACTTGCGGCCATGATGTGCACTGTGCGATGGCCTACGGCCATGTAAAAGATTTTCACAAAGCAGGATGACACCTTGTAAAGCGAATGAACCACTTCCTTGATTAAAAAGTTGAAGCTTAGCCAGGACATCGCAATGCTTTGTTTATAAAAAAAGCGTACAACGACAATGACGCTGTACACTAGCCAGGCCAACGTCAGCCACGATGGCACCTCTGCAAATCCGAAATCATTGGAGAGCTCCAGGACACGCGTGAGGCTGCTGGTCAGGCTTTGCTGCAGGGAAAATACCAAAAGGTATTGGAACATCAGGAAAATGGGCTCTGACAACCGAACAATCTTTATTAGGAACATATCCGTAGAACTATTGACGACTCTTAATTCCAACTTCCAGTCTAGACAGAGCACGTAAAGGCACCAGAGAAATATCAGCGTCACCAAGAAGTGGACATAAGAACGTATTCCGTTGGACCTCAAGGCCAACTGCTTTGGCTTTTCATTCCAGCGAATTTTCACAAGCGTTATGCACCCGAGGATCACTATAAGGCCGGGTAACGTTGTCCGCATTGCGAAGCATCGGTCTCAAAACTGAGTTAATGTCAAAAGAAAGGAGTAACCGAAAGGACCTGCAGTGTCGCCTTGCGATAATGAAAGGAAACCCATTAGGAAATGAGCGACAGCTTGGCTGATTACGCCTTATGGACATTATGCAATTGCTACACCCAGAGAAAAATATTCCCAAATATTCCTCTTGACTAAAATACTTCGTTAGTTATATTAACAATCGCACTTCTACTTACCTCTTTACGCGGGTCATTGTATCCCAATGGTGTCCAGGAGTAAAATAATGATATGACAAGCGAGAGAGAGAACACTGAACTTTTGATACCAAACTTAGGTGTGTTCCAGAGATAGTAAGACAATAGTGAGGACTCCAAGATATCATGTATCATGTACATGCAGATCAGAAGTCCATAGAAATCGCTCAAGTGCAGTTCACACAGATTTAGTATCTCATTTTGGATGCTTAAATTTTGGCTGGCAAGCAGTCTTGCACTTGATGGATCAGGAGTTCTTAGAGCATTTTCAATTTTTCGGCGACTAGCGTCCATAACATTGATAATTCGATGGCCAAGAACCAGATACAAGGTTTTTATGAAGTTCGTTGATATCTTATAGAAAACGTGTGCTGCACCTGGGACCAGCTCTTGAAAGGTCGCTGGCACGGGCGAACTTATACTCCAATATATGAAACGTAACTGGAAAAATGCGCTGGAGAATATGAAACCGAAAATCATCCAAGATGGAACGTCTGAAATTCCGAAGTAGCTTGAGAGTTTTTGCACTCGAACCAAAGTCTTGAGTAAAGTTTGCTGCTTTGAATATATCCATATGAGTTGCAATATCAAAACCGTAGACTCCATCAATCGCATGAGCCTTACAAAGTAAACATCCATAATACTATTAGTGAAGGCGAAATCCCTTTTAAAATCGGTAAAAGCGGTGTAGAGACTCCAGCAGAATAACAATTCCATGGAAAACGGGAGGAGCCAAAAGATCCGGCTGCATCTTAAGACGAACTCCTTCAGCTGGTCGTCCCAGCGGATGTTCGTTAACACCAAGGACCGGAGGATAACCACCAAACTGGGAAGCGTTATCCGCATTGTAAAGCATGCAACTCACAACTGTTTAGTAAATTGCATTTTCGCCATAGATACCAATAATATAATCCATTAGGAATTGAGCGACAGCATGGCTGATGGATCGGTATGACCCTTTAGCAATTATCTGCTCATGTGCTACACTTGGGAAAACCTCAAGGAACAATCAAATAAGCCTTACTTATTGTTTAACTTAATTAGAAGCAAATTGATTGGAGATTACTTACCTTATTTTTGAAATTATTCATTCCGAGATGGATCCAATTATAAAAGCAAATTGTCGTAAGCGAAATGAAGACGAAGAAGTGTTCAAATGTCTTTGATTTTTGGCTCGACAAAAAGAAAGTCAATAGCAGTACTTCCAAGGTATCGTGCACCATGTAAAAATAGAGAAGCAATCCGAAAATCGAACTCAAGCAATGTTCGCCCAGAGAAAGGATCTCGTTGTGAATCCCTACATGGTAGCTGACCATTTTACTCATGGTTTTTGTGTCACGAGCTTGGAAAACGGTCTCTAGAGTATTGCCACTTTCGGACAAGATGTGCTCCAGGCAGTGTCGCAGATACATGTACAGGGTTTTCACCAAATACGAGGACACTTTGTAAAACACGAAGGATGCCTGGCTTGAGAAACTAAATAGGGCCGTTTGCAAGTTTACCCTCCACAAAATGAAGCGGAGGAGGACAGACAGGGAGGCTGTCATCCAGCAATAGATCATCCATTGAGGTACGATCGGAATCCCAGAGGTCTGCTCGGAGAGAGCCTGTATTTGTCTGAAGTGATCGACCTGCGAGGCCTGCGTCGAAAACATCCAAATAAATTGGAGGGCGACCAAACCAAACTCCGTCATCTTGGCAATGTATAGACAGTACTTAGTCAGGAAGGTTTTCATGGCCTCAAACTCAATACTCCAATCCACGACGAGGTGATAGATGTTCCACAGACTTAGGCCCAGCAGGAAGATCTGCACCAGACAAAACCACCAGCTGTGGCTCACGGTAAACAGCTTCAATCGCTTGTCCCAACGGATGTTTGTGAGCAGCAGTATCCGAAGGATACGGACCATGTCGGAAAGGGTTAACTGCATTGCGCCGCAACGAACTTCAGACTAAACAGCAGACTTCCTAGTGCACTCCGAAAGCATAATCATTTCGAATCTAACTACTCATTTATAAATTAATTATCGATTAGCAGTACTCGACTTACCACGTTGTGCAGTCTGTGGTTCCTAATGGTCGGCAAGGCAGCATATATCAGCAGGGGAACTATTATAATCATACACATTCCGATAATAAAGGCATTGCCGAGCATTAGGGCGATGATGTAGCTAATGGATGCCGTCTCCAGGACAACGTACAGAAAGTGCAGGCCCAATGGAACGCTGAAGATGACGCTCATCTTCAGCTCACAGATCCGAAAGATAGTATCTATAAGCTGCAGCCGCTGGCCGAGCTCCTTTGTATCTCGATTACGCACCGATTTCTCCACTCTCCTGAGTTGTGCTTCTAAAATAGCTTCGATTTGATGAACAGTCACCAGGAACAGGTTAACCACGCAACTGAAGTAAATCTGTCTCATGAGAAAGGTGATGACCGGCACCAGGTATTGGATATCGAAGACTCTTTGCGTCACCATATACATAATAGTGAAAAAGAACAGTACGATATTTGAGCTTAGGAACACGAGGTTTATAAACTTGGGCGTTGTTGTCCTCCCTTGGTACTCGGCTTCCAGCAGCTCTAGCAGCTGCTTCAACAGCTGCAGCATACGATCCTGGTGCAGACGAAGCCAGGCAATCAGGATGACTATGAACAGGGGCTCCATGATTCCGGTTACGTGTGCGTAGTGATTCGCCATGCCGGTGTGGGTGATCTCGAACTTAAAGTTCCAGAACTTAATGTAAAATCCAGCGGCTAGGAGCAACGCTCCCTGGAGTGTCCAAAATAGAATGTGGGTGCTCCTGGTGGCTGGGCACAGTTGGAGGCCGCCTCCGCTGAGCTCGATAGCCGTGAGTCCCAAGCGACGCTGGCACACCAGGACGTCGTGCAACGCGGACCCCATGACCGAGCTGACTAACTGACTGACTGACAGCAGCTAATAAATTTATTTGTGCGACGCTTTGCTGGCCAGAGACTATCTCTCCCAAAACATCAAGAGTGATAACCCGCCACAATTATTACTGTTCTTTTGGTTGCAGAAAAGCGAGTTGGACTTTTTGGAATGGTCGCCGCTGAACGATAGGAACTTGATGCCAGACGACTGGACAACGGACACCTTGTTCTCGGCCATAAATGTTCCATTTCCTTTCCCCGATTCCAGGGAAATCGGTAAGTTTGATCCTACTTAAGTAAAGTTCCTCTAACTGATGCTTTCCTTCTATGATTAGCACGCGGCGCAGGTATCGCTGACTTCATACAGCCCAGCTTGGGGCCCTTGCAACCGAATTTAGATGACATCGACCTTACCTTCTCAGGTGAGTAGTAGTATCAGTATAGACTATTTAGATTTTGCTAACTGGCTTTCCCTCGATCCCACGCAGACCTGATACCCACCACACGCTTGCCACCCGTTCCGGAGGAGGGAACCGATGCCGAAATGCTCAAGAACGACGACTACTGCTTGCCGGCAATCGTGGGCGCTCCGCACACGCTCTACTGCAACGACAGCATCATGGACATGGTCAACAGCAGCAGCGGCGGTGGCGGTGGTGGCGGAAACGTCGATGCCAACATGATGGAGCTCAACACGCCGATCAATAACATGGCGTACAGTGAAATGGAGCAGCGCTTCTCAGTGGCGCGACAGCAGGTGCAGCAGCAGCAGCAGCAATCTGCTAGCGATGCCCAGCTTATTGGAGATCCCAGCTCAATGTCTGGCCGGATGCACGGAGGCAAGCACTTTGGAGCTATAGCCGCCAGCGAAAACAGCAGCAGCAACAGGTGCGTGATCAACGGTCGTGTGGCCAAGAGTACTCAGCGTCCTTTCCGTCGTGAGCCGCACAACTACGACAAGGCCCAGCCGACGCTGCACCAGACGAACCTTTACCAGCAAATGCTGGCGGAGCAACAGAAGAACCAACAACAGCAGCAGCAACATCTCGGCGGAGGCGTACTTCTGCAGGCGGGTTCCTTTCAGGCTACGCAGCAACAGCAGCAGCAACTGGCGCAGCAGCAGGCGCAGCAACACTTTCCCACGCAGCAGACGAACGCCTTCAACAACCAACAGGGCTTCCTAGGCACCTACGCGGACAGCTACCAGCAGCAGCAGCATCAACAGCAGCTCAACGTGAAAGTGGAGCCCCTGCAGGCTGATGTGCTGTCCCTGCTGAGCGATGGTGGCTACAACTCCATCGGTTACAAGCCCTATCCGCAGTTTAAAAAGTCCGCCTCGACTGGAACGTTTCTCAATGTGCCCCGCCTGCCGCAGCAGCAACAGCAGCAGCAGGGTTACCTGCAACAGGAACAGCCACAGCCCCAGATGCAACAGTCGCTTCCGCTGGGTTTGACTACCCAACAGCTTTTGCAGCTGACACGCCAGCAGCAGGCAGCCACTCCCCAGCAGCAGCAGCAGCACCAAACAACAGTGGTCAGTTTGCTGCAGCAACACCAACAACAGCAGCAGCAGCAGCAGCAACAACAGCAGCAGCAGCAGCAGGCCTCTGTCAGCACAGCCACTTGGGTGTCGCCCAACACCGTTTTGCCCAAAGAAATCCATCGGTCCAACAGCTTGCCCCTGAACGTGTCGCTTAACAAACTACCCGATGGTCGACAGCAACTCATCCACGAGCAGCCATTCGCCGTGCCAAAGTACCATGCCAAGGGCAAGTCGCGCGTGCGCAGCAACTCGATGCATCAGCAGCACTCGTCTGTGGTGGCGGCCGCCGGTGCGGGCGGCTCTCCGTTGAGCGCTCAGAGCTGCAGCAACCTCCTGGTCACGCAGCAGATGCAGCAGGCCACCAGCGACCCCATGCTGAACAGCACCCTGGCCCAGCTCCTGACTTCGAGTGAGTGTGCTTAGCGACCGAGAAATCCGAGGAATTCGGTTGCCAAAGTATTTATCGTTTCAGATTCCCGCCTGCAGACGGCCGTGGCCAACAGCTCGCAGTCAAATCCGCAATCTTCCGCCAGTGCCATAGCCGCCACCAGCAATAGCAATGTGTCGCCGGCGCTTTACGCTGCGGTCACATCGCCGCTGTCGGTGCCGGTGCCGGTTCAGCCGACGCAGTCACACTCACCAAAGAAGTCCGCCTCATTGCCCATGGCCATCATTAGTCCTGCACTACACAGTCCTCCCGGACACAATTTTGGTCCTTCTTCCACGGCGGCCAATATTGGCAGCAGCAGCTGCCTGAGTCTGTCGCCGGACTCGCCGTTCCACGAGTCGCAGGACTCGCCACTCTCGCCCTCGGCCAGCCTCAACAAGTACCAGCCGAGGGACACCCAGAGGCGTGCGGGTCACATTCATGCCGAGCAAAAGCGACGCTACAACATCAAGAATGGCTTCGACACGCTGCATGCGCTCATCCCGCAGCTCCAGCAGAACCCCAACGCCAAGCTGAGCAAGGCGGCCATGCTGCAGAAGGGAGCGGACCACATAAAGCAGCTGCGGCAGGAGCGCAACGTGCTCAAGGACAAGATTGAGTCGCTGCGTATGGAGCGGGACGAGCTAAACAACTCTTTGACGTAAGCTAATATCCTTGATCTCACAAGATTTCTTCATTTCTAATTTATGTCTGGTCTTACCAAAAGGCACCTGCACTCTATTCTGCCGGCAAATGGAGCGCCAGTCACGAGGCAGGGTACGGAGCACGTTCGCCAGCTGTACGAGATCTTTGTGAGGTACAATACCATGAACGACTGGAAGTTTTGGATTGTAAGTACAAAATATAACTATTATTATTCATCTGCTGACTCCCTGTGGTCTGTGGGAGCCATCAAATGTATAATTATTGAGTAACATAAAATTCGATTTGAAATTTCAGTTGGGCTTAATTTTGGAACCACTTCTTGCCTCGTACACGTCGACCGTGTCAAGTGCCAGTCTGGATGAGCTGCGTCGGACGGCCTTCCTTTGGGTCGATCAGCACTGTTCTCTCATCGACCTGCGCCCCGGTAAGTGGCGACCTTATGACTTTCCTTTGGCCAATTAATTTTAATTTAATAAAACTTTTAATTGCAGCTGTTACGAATAAATTAAAATACCTATCCATGCACACGGATATTGTGTCGGAGCCGCCTAGCACTTTGCAGGAGGAGGTGGCCAAGGCTCTGCAGAACTCAAGTGGCCAGCATCCGAACCTGCATAGCTCCTAACTGTTGATGATGCTGATGCTGCCCGTGATATGAATTTATTTAATTCAATCTATATATATATATTTTTAAAAATATATCCACATGAATTTGTTTCGGCTTATGAATTGTACAAATCGCTAAATAAGGCGGATTTTTATACAAGAGAATGGATGGCAGCCGGCAATAGATATAGAAATATACGCAGAGCAGCAAATAGTGCCTAAAATCTTTGACTTAAGCGTAAAATAAAAGTAAACGATTTTACAAGTTTTTGACCATAAGCTGCGAATATTTTTTGAACGTTTATCATTCTCATTTTCAGGAATTTAAGTTTGTGCCGTTTCTCACATTATAATTATCTTATTTAATATCAATGATTGAAAATTCTTTAAAAATACCATAAATAAATTCTTTCCACTTTTAAATCGCTTACTACAGACCACCTACGACACTTTCCCAGGGTGTTTGATATATGTATATACACTAGTCGGCATAATTATTTTGACGAAACTTTTTTTGACTCTATAACTTAGAGTTGCTTGAAACCGTCAAATAACGGTGCGAATATGAGGCGCAAAACAAATAATCTATTTTTAGCTATGTGCATGCCAAATTTTATTTCGTTTACCTTTTGCATTCTCTTTCCGCTGATAAGAATTCATGCAGACAACGGTTTTTTGCATGGCACAAGTATTTTGACAGCATCTTTATGGAAATATTTTTACACTTTTAAGTACGCGAGAATCAATGAACTTCAGTGTTTAACTTTGAGCAATATTTATGGTTGTTATTAAAATAGAAAGTTATTAAAAAATTTTTAAAATCATGGGTAAAACGGCTGAGCTAAGTTTGGTTACCAGATCTTCAATGGTAGCAAAATTTAACGCTGGAATAGCAGTCAAAGACATTGCCAATGAGTATAATGTGTCGCGTCAAACTGTGCACTACCAAATCAAAAAGTTTAAAAAGCATAATGACATGCGTAATTTAAGAAGATCAGGCGCTAAGCGTAAAACAGATCTCAGTGAAGACCGAGTCCTCTTACGGGAATTAAAAAAAAATGTTTTGCTAAAGCCTCAATCCGCAGCAGATCAATTTAATTTGTCAGCTAAGACACCAATTAGTGAGTGCACAGTCCGTCGACGATTAAAAGAATATGATTTTAAGACTTATAAAGTCAAGGAAGTACCATATATAACAAAAGCAAACAAGCTCAAAAGACTGTCATTTGCCAAGGAATATGTCAATAAGCCAAAGGAGTTTTGGAGGAGCGTTCTATGGACAGATGAAAGCTCCTTTGAGTATAATTCATCAAAAAATAAAATTTTTGTAAGATTACCAAGGGCACAAAGGCAGAAAATGCGGCCGGTTTGCCAAAAAGTTAGCCATGGTGGAGGCTCTGTGATGTTCTGGGGATGTGTTGCGTATAATGGACTGGGTGACTTCGTACCTGTCACTGGCTCGATGAACCAAGGCCAATATTTACGGGTTTTAAATGATAATGCATTTACTTCTGGAGACAGGCTAATTGGACAATCGTTCATTCTGCAGCAGGATGGGCATTATCCTGCCACAAAGCCAAGATGATTACACAATTTTTGAAGGATGTTGGTGTTACCACTTTGGACTGGCCACCTCAAAGTCCAGATTTAAATATAATTGAAAACGTCTGGTCTCTTATAAAACGTAAAAGAACAGTATCGTTAAATAAAACCAGAGAGGAGACAATTTCTGAGGTCACTTCCCTTTGGGAAGAGATATCTCCAGAGATCATCCAAAATTTAATTGATTCAGTACCGGAACGGCTGCAAAAAGTTATTGAAACTAAAGGAAATTATATATTTTACTAAATTCCTTTTTTCGTTTAGTTTTGTTTAAGTTTAAACTTTGCTATTCGTATTAAAATAAACTTGTCAAAATACTTATGCCACCACTTGAAAATTACATAAGCTTATATTTTTTTAAGTTAATATGATAAAATGTTGAATTCATTATTTTTAAGTTTGAATTAGCACTAAGTAAAACAGCAAAAAAATTCATTAAGTTATATTAAACCATTGCAAAGTTATTTAAAAACTTGAACCATTTGTATTTCGTCAAAATAATTATGCCGACTAGTGTATAATCTAACGATGATAAAGAGATACCAAATCAATGCACTTGCCATTCAGCGTAGTCGAAGAATATCACAGGCGTAGTTGTCGCGGTCACCCTGCTGGAAGTAGTCAGGATCATCATTCTATTCCTGATTTTTTCAGCTGTTGTTGCCGTGGCTGTTGTTGCTGTGACTGCCGTGACCGCTGCCTGTGGTCTTCTTGTGCTTCTAAAATTCCTGATATGTGGCGGCTTCCTGGTGATCTGGGCCTTCATCTGGTTCTGGCAACGTTATGCTGTCTGGTGTTGGCTATTCAGTACGAGATGCGCCGAGGAAAATAAATTGCCGACAAACTTTGACCTTACCCAAGAGTGAAATTAATAATTGAATTTGTATTTCTATTTGTATTAAATGAAGGGTTTTATTCCTAAATCCTTTCTTAATTTCATATAGTGATAGGTACCTTTCTTCTCTTCTCTAAACTTTCACAAAATTTATTTAAAATCTCCCTGAAAGTATGTTAAATTCGTTTCCTTGAACATGGCTCACAAGGGAAGACTTGTAAGTGAACCTTATTTCGCGATACTTACAAGAGAGTGACGAGAATGACGAGAGCGTTCTTATTTGTACTCACTTGCACTTGCATTTGTATAGATTGTGTCGGTCAGATAGCCATTCGCTATCAATTGAGCCTCAGGGCATTAAGACCCGGAAAACCGACTGCAGTTTCGGTCTGACTCTCCTCGGCGCGTTGTCATGATTATCATCGTATTTCTGATCATTTTTGCGGCTGCAGCCGCCTTTGGATTGATATTCCTCCTCCCATTGGTACTCAGCGGTGCCTGGATACTTGCCTTGCTGGTCGCTTGGCTTTGGCAACGCCACCACTTCTGCCACTGGCGACGCCTGGGGGTTCCCTTCATTCCGGCCACGCCCTTTGTGGGCAACGTGTGGCAACTATTGCGCGGTGCTTGTTGTTTTGGCGATCAGTTTCGAACGCTCTACGAGAGTCCGGAGGCTGCCGGCCACGCCTATGTGGGAATTCACGTCCTGCACAACCATGCTGTGCTTCTACGAGATCCTGCACTGATTAAGCGCATTATGGTCGAGGATTTTGCTCAGTTCTCCAGCCGCTTTGAGACCACGGATCCCGTGTGCGACACCATGGGTTCCCAGAATCTCTTCTTTTCCAAACACGAGACCTGGCGGGAGACGCACAAGATCTTCGCCCCATTCTTTGCGGTGGGGAAGGTGCGTCAGATGTACGGATTACTGGAGCACATTGGCCTCCAGCTCGAGGAGCACATGGAGGTGCAACTGGCGGGAAGAGACAGTATGGAGCTGGAGGTTAAGCAGCTGTGTGCCCTCTTCACCACGGATATCATTGCCTCTTTGGCCTTCGGCCTGGAGGCACATAGCCTGCAAAATCCGGAGGCAGAGTTCCGTCGTATGTGTGTCGAGGTCAACGATCCGCGTCCGAAGCGGCTGCTTCATCTCTTCACAATGTTCTTCTTCCCGCGACTATCCGGAAGAGTTCGCACGCATCTCTACTCCGACGAGTACGAACGCTTCATGCGCAAGTCCATGGACTTTGTCCTGGCCCAGCGCGAGGCCAGTGGGGAAAAGCGTCACGATTTGATCGATATATTCATCCAGTTGAGGCGTACGGAGCCGCCGAATAGCATAGTCCATCGTCCGGATTTCTTTGTGGCCCAGGCAGCGTTCCTCCTGTTAGCTGGCTTCGATACATCTTCTTCCACCATTACCTTTGCCCTGTACGAGCTGGCCAAGAACCCCGCGATCCAGAACCGACTGCGGAAGGAACTTCGTGAGGCCCTGCAGTCCAGCCGGGATGAGGGTCAGCAGCTGAACTGCGACAATGTTAACGGCTTGGTTTACCTGCGACAGGTGGTGGACGAGGTCTTGAGACTATATCCCCCTACAGCATTTCTAGATCGATGCTGCAATTCCATCAATGGCTATGACCTCTCGTCGTGGAACTCCGGCTCTAAAATGAAATTGCGAGCAGGCACACCAGTCTACATATCAGTGTTGGGACTTCATCGGGATGCGCAGGTTAGCCTAGCTCGCTCCAGATCGGGATCTATATCTATTTACCGAACTGTGTGTATATTTCAGTACTGGCCAAACCCTGATCGCTTTGATCCAGAACGCTTCGCAGCCGAGCAACGACAACAACATCATCCCATGACATATCTGCCATTTGGTGCCGGCCCAAGGGGCTGCATTGGAACACTCTTGGGTCAGTTGGAGATCAAGGTGGGTCTCCTGCACATCCTCAAGAACTTCCGCGTTGAGATCTGCGACAGAACCCTGCCCCAAATGAGATTCGATCCCAAGGCCTTTGTACTGACGGCTCATGGCGGCACCTATCTACGATTTATTCGGGATTGTCTGTGAATGAAATAAACATCGCGGTTCAGTTTTAACTGTATTCATTTTTGTTTATTGGTAATTTGCATTTTTCACATATTTTTTTATTGGTTTTTCTGTATTTTGTAATTAAAACTTTTCTCAAGTTCAGCTCAAAAATGTTCACAAAAGTTTTGTCGGCTGAGTCGGCCAACTGTTGTTGATTATAGTATAGTTTGGTAAAGGGTCTATAGAGTTTAACAAGTTGTAAATATTTAATCAATTCTTTTCAATCAGCCAGATATTAAGGGGTTCACGACTAAAAAATTAAGATCGTTTTAGTTAGGTTCGTCTGTTGAAGCTCCAACAACATTTGGCCAACTCGAAATATTCGACAATCATCAACCATATGGATTTTGTTTTTATTTTGTTTGTTTTTCTTCTTTTGCATGTACAGTTTTAAAAAACTAACCTGGAGTTTTCGGTTCTCCGTCGCTCTCTTTACAAATTATCAAAAAATAACTAAAGCAATTTTACACAGACATTATCAACGTAAACTATAGCTAATAACTAATTGCATTTCTTGTTTTCACACGCCCATCAACACGTTTCTTGATTTTTCAGTGCTGGTTTGGTTTGCATTTCTATATCATACAAAGTAATGAACTCAGATTTCTTGTTTTGTTTTCTTTGTTTTTACATACATCAAACGTTGAAACTTATAGTGATTTGCATTATTGATTTACGAAAGTTTTAAAAGGCTAACTACGAGCTAAGAATACAAGTTAGCAATGTACAACAATGGATGAGTCAAAAATAAAGTAGAAGAATAGCCCCTTATAATAACAAGATGTTTAACGCCATACGGAATTTTCTCTTCTCTTGAAATGGTGTTGAAAAGCCACAGAGAAAAAGCCCTTTAAAGCCTTTCGTTATGCATCTTGTTATTTTAAGGTCTTTGATGAGAGCATGTGTGTGTTGCATTGACAAAAGCAAAATGCCATTTTCGGTATGAATTTGGTAAATGAGAAACTTGTTTAGCTCCCAGCATTAGTGACCTCTTCGATTTTGACTGATAATTCGATGATTATTACAACTTGGGCTTATGATTTCGAAGCATTTCTGTATTGTGTGTATGGCATGTAACTCGTCTTTTGCATTTTGTTTTGATTACTTTTTTGGAATATATGATAGCGAAAATCAAATGGCTTGCGAATGTAAATTTAAATTGATATCTCATCTACTTGTTTTCCTTGCGATTAAATTTTGCATGCACGTAGTTAATTTCTTTTTTTTTTTTGGTTTTCCTAATTCCACGAGCACAACACACTGGCCGAAAAGAAGCCTCCACTCGGAGGGCGACTGCTGCCTGTTAACATATCTATGTGACATACAAATGTTTATGCATATTGGTATATATAAGCATATATAGCTAGTTAATTACATTCATAGTAGTGTAGTTTTCGACATGACATACATTTATATATATATGTATATATACTCATATATAGCGCTTTCGCATTATCTCACTTTTGTTGTTAGCAAATAAATGGGGTTTCGCATAAATCTAAACTATTTCCGATTTCTGCTCCTGTTACTTGCTCGCTCAGAGTTAGTCTTCTAATACATTTTACAAACACAGTTGGGGGACGCTACTATCTCCTGTCCTGCATGACTACCTGCTTCAGGGCCCCCGCTCTCACGCTGGATTTGACCTCGTGCCCGCCTAATGAGGCGGTGCCGTCCCGAGCGATATATAGCTGGAGGCCAGAGGCTGCAAAGAAAGGAATAGCATATTAGTTTAGACCTAGAATTCTATCGTGTTTTGCTATACTCACTTTCTGCCGACTCCTCTAGCTGATCCAGCTTGGTATCCTTTAGAATCTCATCGATTAACGAATTGGGATTGACCCGCGTCTCCTCCACTCGATCGGAAACGCGGGGCCCATCATCCAGTGCACCCTTCTTGCGCTTCTCGCCACTGCTTTTCGTGCGATCTAGAGATCCTGTTTCACTTATAACTAACGAGCCGGAACTGGGATTCCTGTTGTGGGAGCGAAAAGGGAAACGAAAAGGAGTCAGTCAGAGGTCTCTAAAAGTACATAATCTTAATCTTAATTGCTCAACTAAAACTATACAAGTGCTCTGAATGAATACAACAATCTGGCGGGCGGCGTAAAACAAAACAACGGAAAGGCAGGCAACAACGAGGCAGAACAATGCAAACTTCAGTGCCTTATAATAAGAATATGGAATGGAATATGGGAGTGCTGCTGATGTACGACGAGTATGATGCTCGATCAACAAATAAAGAATATAAATTCAAAGACCTACGGAAAACTTCAGGTAAAATTTGAAGAAACTAAAGTTTCCCAATTAAATATTCAGGGGGAGTTCGGGGTAAATAAAACAAAAATCAAAGAAATCAAATTTATTTTTTACTCTTACACAGTTAAAGCAACGAAATAATAAGATGCATACGGCATTCGTCACTCTCGCCAGCATTAGAGTGTTTAAAATCGTATGGCGTTACACATCTTATTATAGGATCTTTGGTTTAAAATACTTATTGTTAAATGAAGGCGGCAAGTGATCAATATTTAAATAATAAATTAAAATTGAAGACTACCAAACCAATAATTAGGGATGACCCTGTCTTAGGCACAGCTCATCCTCCTTTCTAAATTACATGGATGATTTTTTATGAGCTAGTTTCTGGACAAAACTAAGGGTCATCATTCGGCATCACATCAACTTAAAAGCAAGTACAGTACGCAGGTGAAAAAGTAAAAATAGTAGAGACAACACGGGGCAATCTTGAAGTCAACCCACATCATGGTGACGCTGGGGCGGCGTATTATCTGGGTTGTGGCCAGCGGCGATAGTGTGGCTCCCGTCACAGCCATCGCGGACGCCTCGGCGGCTGCGGCCGAGGTGGAGAGGAGTAGCGAGGCGGCCGATGGATTGGAGCGAATGCTGCAGGCGTCCGTGGGACTGGCGGCCAGTGAGCTGAGGGCATCGCCAGAGGCAACATTGCCCATCCGAGGACTGTTGCCATGGTGGCCATTGGGCGATCCAACTGTCATCTGCTGAGTGGTGGGGCCATCAACCGTGTCCTGACCACTGGTGGCGGCGTTGCACTGGAAGGTGATGACTGCTCCGCTGCTGCTGCTGTTGCTGCCATTCGAGGAGGACGCCGAGTGGTTCGAGTGGATGCTGGCCAGGGTCCCACAGGGCGAGCAATTGGCATTGGATGAGCCCAGAGCATAGCCAGTAGTTGGGTTTACCGATGCCTGCTGCCTGTTGCCGCCGCCGCTGCTGCTGACAGCTCCCATGTTGCCGCTGCTCTGGCCATTGTTGCTGCTGCTGCTCCCATTGCTTCCGTCGAAGAGGCGACGGGGAACTCCACTGAAGCTTCTGCATGGACGCGTCGTTGAAGGCGAATATTTTGTATTTAGACACGTAACAACACAACAATCTTAAACATAAACACAACTCTTGCAAAATATGCAGACAACCGAGGTAAGTGTTTAAAGAAATAAATCAAAATAATAAGAAGTAACCAAAGATATTGGTTATTTCTAGGCATTTTCTATATTCTTTAAAAGAAGCGTTTGATTTTGACTAATGCGTTTTATATATCATGGATAAGAGCGTTACGGATTGCATGTATATCCGATAAATGTGTGTGTGTGTTGCTGTGATAATACGTATTCGTGAATGTGTAATAAATTATAACCACAATTACTTAAAGACATACACAAGTTTTAGAAACAAATAGCAACATAATAAATTGTATATTAACACAATCATTATAAATTCAAATCTAACGTTTAGAGAAAACTCAGTAAAATGGTCTATCAATTATATATATTATTAAAAGCTTAACGTTTTTTGTCATTAGCAAATTTTAGCAATGATTGAGTAATATTCCTTAAGTATTACAATGAACACAAAAGAAAGCTAACTTTGGGAAGCCGAAATGTGTATACTCTTGCATTTAGTTATAAGACCATAGGTTCAAATGTTCAATTGTTCATAACTAAGCCAAAAATTCATTAATTTCAATTCGGAAAGCTGTTCTGTGCTAGTTTTTATAAGGCTAACAAAACTGCATATTGCTTTTTTAAAACTTAACAAATTAAATTTTTTGTCAAATTTTGACAATTTTAATGATGTAACCCCTTATCAAATTTTGAAATTTCGAAAAATTTTGAAAATTTTATTTTTCAACCGGACATGGCTAGATCGATTCGCCTGTTGATGCTGATCAATAATATATATGCTTTATAGGGTCGGAAATGAATCCTTAACTGCCTTGTAGTCTTTTGACTGAAATTACAATAGGGTAGAAGTAAAGCTCAGCTTGAGTGACATTTTTTGTAGCATTTTCATTTGACCCCAGGCAGCCCCGATATTACGACACTATCCCACACCCGTAGTCCATCTAAGCAGACGACACGCGCCTGGAACATGTCCATACCGACGACACGACATACAGATCTCATTGATATAACCCTGACCTGTCCATGAATATTCCACCGTAACGGATTCACTCGCAGCCCGACAGAGATGCCGAGCTGTCGGTCCGTCTATCATTTAATGCGAAGCTCTGTGTCACTTTGCCAGAGATGTGTTCTGCATGAGATTCCCCTCTCGAAATTGAATTTTAAATTGGAAACATTTCGGGACGCAGACAATTTATAAAAAATGTACAGAGTAGCTGCTGAGCGCCAAGCAGCACTCCCTCCAACCCATCCCGGGACCTAGAGAGACGCGTGTCCAAGCTCAGGGACTTATCCTTGTCCCAGATTCAGATTCAGACCTGGTCGACCCCAAGGGCATGTCCGTGTTTTGTTGTGCTGTCTGTCCATCGTGTGGCAGGTGAGAGTAACTGGTTTACACACCATTTACTCGTAATTGCTTTATGGATAATAGAGGGACCAAAGGACCTGCCAAAGAGCAGTAAACGTAAGCAGTAATCGTATTTTAAACGCTTACTAATTAATCAGTTCTAGAAAGTAACTATTCTGTTAATAGACACATGAGCAGGTAGCTTCATTTTTAAGCTTACCTCCTCGTTGTACATATAAAAATATTTATAGACTGTAATTTTACCCCATCTGTCATTGGTTAATTGGCTTGTGTTGATTAGATCATTAATAGAGTTGTTTGTATTGATTAGGATTGGGTTGTAAGTTAAATTGGCAGTGATATAACCTTGCTCCCATAAATATTGTACAATCTTTTTACAACCCTGCAAACAAAAATAGCTTATGTCTACCTTAAGAAGTACTCAAACCCAAGGTAAGTACTTGCTAGAACCCATAGGTGATTAGTAGAAATTGGAACAAAACAAGGGGGAACGTAACGAAAGGCAACAACAAACGAACGAGTAACGAAAAACAGGTGACAGGATATGTTAAATGGAAACGAAAACGGCTGTGTGTGGGGCAGTGGACCAATACCAAGGACCAGGACTATGTCTAGGACTAGGACTAGTAGGTCGCGAAAGCGGCGTCTTAGGCTAAACACTTAGGAACACAGTCTAGAAGATCACTAACGAGTAACGAGAAACTTGAACGAGTGACGAGCAACCTTCGGCCCGACAGGCTTGAATATGCAACTAATTAATGGAATACTTGGGACTCTTTTGCTTGACTTGGTTGGTAATCAAAGCGCGACGCACCTCATTAGCTCGTAGGCAGCATTCGTGGAATGTGGTCGCACCACGAAGGCGTCCTGGTTGGCCAGCGGTGTCGACGAGCTGCCCTGCAGGATGTTGCGCCGATAGGCCCGCTCGAAGGGTGTGCGCGACATGAAGGGCATTGAGCTGGCAAACGATTCCGCCGGCGAGTCCACCACGTCGTAGGTGAGCAGACGGTTCACATAGCTACTGCCCAGCGCCGGCTTCTCCGCCGACTGGATGAGGCGCGGGAAATTCGGTTTGCGTTCGGTGGTCGGCGTGAGGAATGGGTCTGCCTCGATGCGCTCGCTGACGATGTCCGGTATGGTGCCCATCGATCGCATCTTCTGGATGGGATACTGCGGCGACTGGGGACTATCGCTGCCACCGTCCTGGCCGATGAACTTTGCATTGCCCACCTTAATGTGGTGGTGGCTCTGGTGGTTCAAGTGCTTCACGTACAGCTTGCCCGCCGATCCATTCGAGGCGGTGGAGTTCTTGCGCAGATGGTGGTGCTGCTGGAAGCGCAGCCGCTCCTCCAGCGACTGCTCGTGCATGCGCTGGAACTCCTCGCGCACCGCCTGCTCCGCGTACTCGTCGAAGCAGAGATTATTCAGCGACTTCATCTTCGGTATCTGGGCACGCTCCGCCAGCTGCTTGAGTCGCCGCGGCGAGTTGCGATCCAGCTCCATGGAGGCCTTGTGGAACTCCATCTCGAGTATGGACAGATTCTCCATCGACTTGATCTTGGCCACGCGCGGCGTATGGTAGTTTTCCTCCAAGCCGGAGTCGTTGTCGCCCGAATCCTCGTTGAGGTACTCGTCCGTGTCGCTCGCCTCTCCGCTGTCGTAATACTGTGTGGCATGCGATGGAGATCCCGCACTGCGGTAGGTGGAGCAGGGCGTTCCCCCGCCCAGCGGATGGAACTGGGGAGGGCCAATCTCGGCCATCGGGGTGCGGAAGTCCTCGAAGGTCAATGTCTCCTGACCCGTGGTGTTCATGGTGGCGTTCGGAGTCTGGTAGAGCTGTTCCTCGCTCACATACTCAATCGTGGTGCTGAGGCTGAGATGGGTGGTCCTCTGAACCACTGGAAGCAGAGTGGCCGGCTGCTGCTGGTCCGGAGAAGCCTTTGGCCCGCGATGACGACCGTGCGGAATACTCAATTTCATGGCATTTATTGCTCTCTGATTAAGTCTATTGAGAAGAGAAACGGATTTTCTAAAACGGCTATAATTTGTTTGTTGGTTTTGATTTGGACGACAGTCGTAGATTGATTTTTATCGGATCGGATTATGTTATTTGAGAGAGATTTTGTTGGGCGGTTGGTTGGTTAGTTGGCCATTTACCCCAGTTTGTTATATATACAAAGCACATAAATTTAGTTTTTAAAAAAAGAAAGAAAACAAAAAGGGTGTTAAAATAATTTGGAAAAAAACTTAGGTAAACGTAAGTATATAAAACTTTAAAGGTTAATCTAACATAACATAAATTATAAGGGCTACCATAAGACCATATATTAGAGAACCAATAAATAAAAACCAGGTTATTAATCCCTTTGTAACCATACTAAAATATATTAAACATTCTGTGTTTGTATTATTGCAACCTTAACCATTAGTCCATGAGAGATGAAACTCAATCAGATTCTAAAAACTAAATCTAATAGAAAAAAAATATATATATATAAGAAACCTTCTACTTTCAGGGAAAGGGCAAAAGCCACAGGCTGGAATTGACTTTCGCAAGGGAAAACCTCAGGACAGGCGACCTTTGTGCCCGCCTCATGACGCCAGCCAGTTGATGAAGTCATCAGATTCATATTTCAGCAGAAAACCATTTCCTTGGCTCAACGGTTTTCATTTGCTGTCTCCCCCCGCTAATCGCTGACTGCATGTGTGCATGATTTTCCTTATTTTTTTGAATAGCAGCCAACATGCAAGTGAACCACCACCAGCCACCGACTAGGAGCCAGCCGGTCTGGTCATGGGAACAACAAAGATATAAAGCGAGTCGTCTGACCTTAAACTTTGCAATGGGAAATTTGTTGCATGCTGCTCGTCTGCAGCATCCGCAGCCCTGCACAGTACTAACGAAAATTTGCATAACATAATTGAACGGAACGCCCTCCGAGTTGCGAGGGGACCTCGTTCTGGAAGTGATTGTGTCTGGTTAGATGGCCCTGAGAGTTCCTAATGGAAGTGCCACAGCTAGGCTATGGCAGAGGTGGCGCCAGGCCATGTACATGTACATTTAAAGAAGGAAAACCAACGGCAGGGCCGATACGCGGTCGTTAGTACTAAGATTTGATAAATAAAATCGATTTAATATCGCACTACATTAAAATAGAATAAAATTCCCCACGGCACAAATATTTTTAGCAGAAAGCATTCATAATTACATATTTAGCAAGAATACTTAAACTACCTTAAAATATACAATAAGATAAATAATAAATACTATATCTGTTTTTTAATATAAAACAAGAAAGGAAATAACTTCGAAAGGCCGAAGCTTATATACTCCAGCAGTTGGCCATTGTATTATAGGATCAAATCGGAAATCGCTCATAACTAACCTTAAACTATTCCAATTCTTTAAATCTATATTTTATATGACGATTTTAGCGACAAATGAAATTTATAAAATCTCATAACTAAGCCAAAAAAGCATTAATTTCAATTCGGAAAGCTTTCTTATGTTAGTTTTTATTGTCTTTATAAATCTGCATACTCAATTTAAAATTTATAAAAATTTAAATTTTTGCCAATTTTTTAAAAATTGAATGATGTAACCCCTTATCTTTTTTTGAAAAAATGGAAAAAATTTCGAAAATTTTTTTTTCAACCTGACATGACTAGATTGACTCGCCAGTTAATGCTGATCAATAATATATATTATTTATAGGGTCGGAAATGACTTCTTAACAGTGTTCTACGTTTTTTACTAAAAGTATAATACCTTGCAAGGGTTTAAGAAGTATAAAGGAATAAAAAGAAAAGAAAGACACTTCTAGTTAATTTGGTTACTCCCAGATATAATATATAAGAAAATACGAAAGATATCTCTATATAACGAGTTAAGGTTGGATATCATATTATATCGAACCATTATAAAACGATAAAAGCTGAATTTATCGTTTAAATATTCATATCGAAAATTAATGGAGTTAAGATTGATGTATATAGCCATCATCTCTACTTGGAATACAAAGAGTAAGACTTAATTCGCAATAAAAATAAAATAAAATAAACATAATGTCTTGGTTCGACTGCAATTAAAACTAAAATAAAAAGAATATACTAGTACTACTAACTAACTAACTAAAGACTGTGGTGTGTTGTTTGGTTTTTTGTTTTTGTTTTATCGAATATTTTGTAGTATTATGAAACGAGCAGTGGTTGCATTAGTTGTATATTTAGCCAAGTCAGAGCACAGACTTGGCGAGTGTGAAAAGTATTAATTTTCTTTTAGTGTAGAAGAGAGTATTAGGTACAATTTGAGTAGTTTTTGTAAGTACATATATAGCGCATTTAAGGAGATTAGAGCTTCGTAGCTTAATATCAAATGTTATTGAAATAAGATTACGCTTACACGAATCGTAGGCAAAAAATAAAATAAAATTATTTATACAAGAAAGTAGGTCGAGGCTTTTTACAGAATAGCAATTATTAAGGAAATCTTTCTTCACTCACCTAGCATGTCCCGAATCGCCCTCGGAACTCTGCCTTGAATGCTGACTGTGCGAAAAACTACTATACCCCGAACCTTTTGACATCTGGGATAGATAGATAGACAGATAAGTATGACTTGCTTCGCTGGATCGTTAACTAAACTCACTTGACTAGTATTACTGGAATTCCTCGAATGACCCATCTCGATAAGTGTGGCGTTGCCGCCTCCGGAGAACCCGATGCCCACACCCGTTGTCCCGTAGTTGTTGCTGCCGATTGTCCCCAGTCCCGGAATTGCCTGGGTCACCGGTGTGGTGGCGGTGGCATTAGAAGCTGCAGCGGCGGCATGTTGCTGCAGATTGTCCGTGGTCAGCGTTACCGCCGACTCGGAGGACTCTGACAGCCCGGAGTCTGTCACTATGGCTGCTAACAAAGCCTGTGCATCGAACTCTGCAAGAATTTCTGTGGTTAGTTAGGTGGTCTCCAATCCTCATGATGTGTTTAGGACTTACCCTCCTCTTTCGTGGTGGACACGGGTCGTGTTCCCGGCAGCGACTGATTGCTGGGTACACCGCCCAATGTGGCTCCACTACCGCCCAGGGGAATGGCCGAGCCACCACTGCCGCTGCCTATGCTGGGCAAAGCAGTGGCCGTGGGTGTCTGCAAGCCCACTCCGGTGGCTGCATTGGCCAAGTCATCCATGGAGGGTTTGCTCTGCTTGCTCTTCAGGCTGGGCGTGGGTCTGCGAAGAAAGGTTATTGCGAGTTCAACAGAGTTTATGACCCCATATACTTACGCCTTGAAGAGAATGTCGCCGCTCAGCATGTGCATCTTGATGCTCACCCGCAGCATCGAGTTGTCCAGGCGGTGACGGGAGTCGTAGCCTTCGAGGAGGAAGCGGCGCGAGGTGAGCCCGGCGCCGGCGAACTCGGCAAGATTGAGGTCGATAAAACCCAGCTTATAGTAACTGCGTCCGCCCTTCATCTCCTTGCGTATCGAGATGCGCAAGTGACAGGGATCCAGGACACCGGTTGAGGCATTTGCGCTCATCTTGCAGGGGAACTCAAAGCTGCGGTTCCACTCCACGCGATGGTTCCGCACATCCTCCCTTTAAGTGGAATTTTTGTTAATACTTCAATGCAATATCAACTCAAAGGCAAAGACAATCTTACCGACTACTGTACTCCTGAAAGGACCCGCCATCGAGCAGTCGTATCTTGGCAAACAACACCTCGTTCACCAGGGCCACCTCGACTAAATCCTGCAACTGCACTTCCACGTTGAACTTGTACTTCTTCTTTTTCATCATAAAGGCCATGCCAGGGGCGCTAGGCCCAAGAAGTGTCATCAATTCCTCTCCAACAATGCGTGATCCTTAGCCGTCCTGCCACGGATTGGATGGAAAAAGGATCTACGGCGGTTGCAATGCACCGCCTCCAATCGACAAATCTCTTCCTGTGGTGCTCTAAGCTGTACCGCTGTATCTTGTATCCTTCCTTTAAATGTTGCTGTTGCCGCTTTGCGTGCTGAGTTGTATCTGTAGAATGTTCCTGTGCTGCTTACTTGACTGCCATTTTCAGGACTAACGGTGGGTTTACTGGCCAGGGGCACTGGCGATGGTGCCAGCTAGGTCCTGTGGCATGCAACACTTTCCAGCTGCAAAGCAAGGGGAAATCAAGTTATTATGACAATTTTATGACTTAAAAATTGTGCAAATTTGTAAGCAGCTTCAGGTATTTGTAATTTTGTGCTCCCTAGTTTTGTGCCAAACAAAATGATAGAAATATATATCAATTAAAAATTATTCAAGCATTTTATATTTTATGCGAAATTTAAGTCCTGGCTTTCTTTTCAAATATTTGTTATATACATTAGTTTAGGGTATGCATCTATGCCTCTTCTCTATAGCAATTTTGGAGGAGAAAAGTGCAGCAGAGTATTATTACAATCTATTAGTTAAAGTTAACATTTAATCTAGTTTTCAAAAGCTTATTTTCTTCCCTCAAAAACCATACGATGCCTCAAGACCTACAACATGTCATACACTTTGGGACAGCATAATAAATCAACTTTTCTATGCTGATGGACACCTTAAGATGTGTCGCCCAACAACATGGAAATACTTTTAAGGACGCTTAATAAACAAGTCTTCCTGCCAGTCAGTCAATCATTTTTTCACCAAACCATCCTGAATTTGCAAATAATAATGCATATCCTATAATTGAGCTAACAACACGTAAACAATTAAGAACGGCAAACACGCAATTGGGGATCGCATGACCAGAGTGCCGCCGCTTCACCGCCAAGAGCTTGGCACTTGATGCAAATATTTGCCATATAATTCCGAGCGATTTGGGACGCCTCTTCTTGTATTATACTGAATCCGTGACGCATTACCTTGGCGCTGACTATTGTTTGCCATTTTCCCTGGCTGTGGCCTGTGCTCTGTGTTATCTCGGGTCCATGGCATCTTGGGAGAACTGATTCGCATTTAGATTGATGACTAATTGGGCTGCCGAGATTCTGGGGAACCGACGACAGCCAATATACATATTTGAACTCAATTAATATATATTGAAGAAGGTTGGCCATTTTATTCGATTTTATTCAATTGCTGGCTGCCGGAGTGCAGACTAAATGAGGTCACCTTTTTGGATACTACGGCGGAATCGTGGGCGTTTAACTGGAAACAATTGTGGGTGATCGAACCTTAATTTTTCCTTTATAGATTTTCATAATAACCATAAGGCACTTTCCACAACTCAAACAAATCCCCGTTCCGCCAATTATGTCCATTACACACGCATTAGCCCTACCAATCGAGAGGACAAACATTGCGAAAACCAATCAGGGACCCAAAACCATTAACCCACTTGCACCCCCTCCGTTGAAATGTGGGTTGGGAAAGTGTCGATTTGGGGGATTTCGCTTTGGTTTAGTTTTCCTTCCGTTTTGGGGGTTGGTTTCCGAGTCGCACCCCAAAAAACAAATCCCCCAGCGAACACAGCAAGTTTAAAGTGAAACTTACTTCTTGGCCCAAAAGAGAGGTTGCTTCGGGCCAGGACTTCCCAAAAGGGATTGCCCACTGGCATGTGAAATCTCTGACCCACTAACTGACTAACTGACTTTGCTTTGTTTCCCTCAGTTTCCCTCAGAGCCGGACTCGGACTCGGGCACTCCTTCCGAGAACTTAAACATGCAACATTGTTAATAGACGCTCAGTATCCTTTCCATTAGAGGCAAGTGTCCAAGGATTGCCGAGAGTAAATTAGTCTGGACAAGCCCTCAATTGGCTTTTAATGAGAGACTTGAGTGCTGGCGAACTGAAATTGAAATTCCAGCTTGCAGACACTTTGATTAGAGGTACAATTGTCACTTAATTGCCAACGTGTTTTTCAATAAAACCTTATTAAACCTTTGCTCAAATGTCACGAAACGGGGGGAAAAAATAAAAAAATTAACAGGCCGAAGCGAACGATTTTGATTATGTCACATTGACCTTTACCTTGCCTCCCATCATTGCCACATTTTTAGCGGGCAAGGTGTCTATTTATTAACAATGACGCAGCAGCGATCATCACACAAACATGCCTTGCGTCTGACACAGAGGGAAATTAGCAAATATTTCTGGGAAAATACATACACAGGGACACCCTGCCCCCACCAACCCCTGTAAAATGAGAAAATGCAAATTCTTAATTCAACTTGGGTGCGACTGACTGACTGTGCCTCAATTGGCCGCCGCGCAAAAGTTGGCAAAACCAGAGTGCAGGCAAGCAAACAACAAATCCGAACAGCTGGCGCCACTCGATGACAGCCAAGCTGTAAACAAAGTATTTGCGGGTTGTGCGGGGTGTGTGTGAGGTGTGTGTGGGGGCGGCAAGCATATGAAATGGCGGAAGCGTTAAAATTCTGATTTTCGACATCACAAAAAAGTAATACTCGGTCCAGTTAACACAGATAAAGGGTTTAGAAAGAGTAGCAAAAGCACATGAATATTTAAAATATTTAAGCTAGTTTTGCTTTGTTATAAAAAAATTACTTTGTTCACTTTAACAAAAGTGGTAAGAATTTTCTATATAAAAATACAGGGATTTCTAGATAAATGTATTCAACTATTCTTGGACTTCCAAACATTTCCACAAATATCTGTGAATGACATACAATTACAGAGTTGGAAAGCATAATGATAATTACATTTTCTTTAGGAATTATCAATTGTCATTAGTTCATATAACATTAAATGCTTTATAAATTCTTTATTTCTTTTATAATATATAATTATACCTTTCCTGAAGAACTAGACATTCCACTAATCTTTGCTTTTTGTTTTCTAACCAACCGTTTTTATGCATTTCGTATTGCCACATAAGAGTATCTATCTCTGGCATTTGCTTGAAAATTACCTAGCATTACACTGCACTTTTCTGCTTTCCCGCTTTCCCATTTCCCCCATTTTCCACCACTTTTCCACTGCCAGCTACCTATGACGTTCTGATTCGCGTAGGCGTCGACTGGAGGCCAAGTCCATGAGCAAATTCCCGTAATTAATTCCGTCAAAGCATAATGGGATTCAGCGAGCTTCCCAGGTCGTCCACGAGCTGCCTCCAAGTCGCGTCTCCAGACAATGATAGTATCTGTTTCGCTAATCAGCATCCACCAGATGCGACAAACTTGATAACGGCAATTTGAAAACGCCAAGACAGCGGCAGAGAAACCAAATTAGCTGCCTGTGACGGTGACAGTCATCACATGTGGTTGTCCCCAGAGAGAGGGGTGATCGAAAAGTTGATATATTTTAAATATATATATAGCATGCATTTTTCCCAACATATATTCATGAAAACTCACAGCAAATATTTAAAGTAATGAAGGATCCAAGCGAAGAACATCAGTCTTAGGCAAGCCATAGGTTATCTATGTATCTTTTACACAATAGTAGATACTGTGTCGATATTTAGCGCCATATATTTTTCGATGTATCGAACTATTCCTATCGATAAGTATACAGCACATCAACCATAATCATGCTTAATCACCAACACAATCTTTTCGATCGAACCTCGTTTGAGTTGTACTTCCGCTGCCCTGCTGCAGGTGTTGCACACATGTCCCCAATGATTTTGCATGTTGCCCGCAGATCTTCTCATCTTGACGGGTGATCTCTCGGAGCAACCAATCCCAAGAAGTCCCTCTCATCTCCCTCGAAATATGTGAGCCCTAATGATGTGTAAAGCAAAACACAACCCGCAAGCAATCTTCACAGTTCTCAGTTCAAATAGGATCGGATCGTATAGGATCGGTTGGGGGGCAAAAACATATGCCAAAAAGCTGCGAGGTCATTCGAACGACCCGAGTGTCGGCTGAGTGACTGACTGAGTGACTGGCCCCATAAAGATAAGCACGGGGTGCCCCGGGAACGGCCGATAAGTACATTCCATCCGTGGCTGGGGTCTTCAATGCAGTGCAAACATTAATTCAAATTGGCCCATAAATTAACTGCCAAAGAATTCCAAAAAGAAACATGTAAACACAAAAATCAAAGAACCATATAGTGTTTCTAGGAAATGTATACATACAATGAATATTTTAGAACGTTTTCTATAATATTGAATATGCTTGAATATGAAGGTGATGGCCATCTCCCGTTTTTACCAGGACTTAATTCGGAATTTTTCTTAAAGAAAGGATATAGGAATCTAAAAAGTTATGATAATCAACGAAAATTAAACAAAAGATTTAAGTTTCCTTGAAGAAAACTACAAAGTAAAGTTATTTCTTAATGAAATCCCATACTCAGCACTACAAAATAGTTTATTACTGCAAAATATCTATATAAATTAAAGGCATATTAATGTTTTCCCTAAAGAACCTCTTAACCTTTTAAACTTGTAACTCTTTGCTATAACAAGAGTACTGGCAGCACGTGTCTTGATTGAAGGGATGCTTGAGTGATTTCTTCTTTTGCCTGGGACAAAGCAAGTTCAACATTAAAAGAAGAATGAAAAGCACAGTGGAGGGAAGGGACTTGAGTCAGACAACCCAAGACATTGACCTTGGCGTTGGGGCAAAGTTGTGTTAATGGATAGTGCTTTAAACTCATGGCCAGATCTAGTAATAAGGGACGTGGAACGACCTATGCTCAACTAACAGACAAAGGTTATAAATATATTGTTTAAATTTTTAGAGGAAAAACATTTAATGCAATCAAATTAGAAGTTCCAAAGCTCAACAATTTGTGAAGCAGTTTGAAGGTTCGCTTAACCTTTGATAACTTTGCATGCCAGCAAACGGCAAACTGAGCACTTGGCCTTTTTTTCTTGGGTTAAATCAATAAACCTTTGGCCTTTTGGGGAGTTACCTAAGCCATGTGTGCACTTCTTTCAGGCCAGCCTCTAAGTAGGCACTGGTTTCTTAACGAGCCCAGGCTCTTAAGGTGCTTTAAACTTCTTACCACCGAAGGTCAACCGTACTTGGAGCAATCTTGCAAATCCAATTAAGCCGGACACTGAGGAGAAAGTGTACTAACTTTTATTACAAGGATGCTTTGAAAGTTTCTGCCCACACACACACGTTCGTTATATAACTTGGCGGCCATTAGGCGGCGACTGACTCATTAGGGCTGTTCTAGGCTAGGCGATAAAACACCTACGAATCTCCACAACCACTCCTCACTCATTCACTGAGAACAGACCCCACATAGTTTGTTGTCATTAAGCTTGCAAACTTAATTTCCACAACTCAACTCCCTACCAGCAACTACCTACTACCTGCTACTACCACAAGCCCCTGGCCTGTCTCTTGGGCGAGGATCGAGGATGTGCTGCTGAAGTGTTAATGAGGTTTCGCCTCCGGAGTGCCATTGCACCTGGCTGCGGGGAGTGGGTAATTGTGTCACCTTACCCGCACTATCAGACCCCGAAACTGGCCTGGTTGGAGAGGACAAAGCGTGGCGTTAGTGTCGTCATTAAAAAATCCCTGCAAGGATTGTGAAAACCGGGTGCCGCCATCGCATTTAAACTAGTGCGAAATATCAAAAGGTAGCCTGACCCACATTTCGTGCTCAAAAGTGAAGTGGCTGCAACTGAAATTGCGCAATAAATGACCCAAAAGGAGCACCCAAGAAGGTAAGGAAGGTAAAAAACTGTTGCACCCGGTAGCAGGTCATAAAAAGGAGCAACTTTTTTACAACTACCGTCACTTTGATTTAGGGCTTAAACCATTGGCAAGTACTTTTTAATGGGGGCAACAAGCTAATACAACCTTTAAACTTGATGTTTAACTTGTAAAGCAAAGAAATGTAATTGGAAATCAGAGTAGTACACTTCATAAACGATTAATAAATACATTTATAATTCCTAGTAATTCTTTCTTATTCCTTATTGTTTAAAAATGAAATCCCAGGTGCATAATAATTCGCTTCCCCTTGCATTGCTTTCATAACTTATCATAAATATAATAAATGCGGTTCCGCTTGGTACATAGCCCCCTTGGGTGTACAAGTACCGCGAATATATATTTATATATATATAAACCAACATATTCGCAACATGGTAACAGCATTTTTCAGTTATCGCAATGGCCAAGGCAATGTCGCCGACGTCCACGTCGACAGGGCTGGCTGGGAAGCATTTAAAACGAAAGTGTTTCACTGTCAAATGTCAGCTCCAGTTTTATAAGCGATAAAAAAAAGGCAGACGCAACTACCAGCTGTATGGTTTTCCCTTGGAGCAGGGGAAATGAAATGGAATGGAATGGAATGAATTGGGAAGATGACATCAGTGGGGCAATGTGAAAAGCTGGCGGGGATCGGAAACTGGCGACCCAGAGCACCCGGAACCCGGAGACCCCTTCGTGACTCGAGCGCGGTGTTAGATCAGCACTCGGTTATATCATAATTGTTTTATCATCTGTTCAAGAATGTAAAGTGTAAGTCTAGACCTGATAGTGTACCCGGGGGCCTCACCTGAGTGCTTTCCCATTGTTCTATTGTAACCGAAATAGAGTGTTTATACAAGACCGATGATTATTTATATTTATAACTAATATATGGTCACAGTAAACATTTGTACAGTTCGCATGAAAAGAGGCCAGCAAATCAAACGAATGTTTATTGTTTTGCGCCAGTGTTATCTGATAGATATATCGAACTCATGGCATGCCAATACAGATGCAGATACAGATACAGATACAGACACAGATGCAGATACAGATACAGCAATAGATATAGATATAGATACAGATGCACAGATAGCGACAGCTGACAACGTCATTGCGATGGCATGGTAAACAAATGTTGCCGCTAAGTAAATTTATGACGTGGCTCCGACTCGGAGCTGTGCCAACATTCATTTTGGCCAAAAGCCTTTTGTGTACTTAGTGCCGAAATTAATGTTTATGTTTTTGCAAACTAAGCGCAAAGCGAATTGTGCAAAATTCCCCCAGCAGTAGCAGCAGGTATTTCCGTTGACTTGGCTCGACCACTTAAACCAGATTTTAATACCCTTTGGCAGGGTATTATAATTATAGTCAGTAGCTTGCAACGCACTGGAGGAATCATTTTCGACCCTATAAATCATATATATTCTTGATCAGCATCAACAGCCGAATCATTCTAGACGTGTCCACAGGGAAACAATTTTTTTGAATTTTTTCGAAATTTTATAAGGGGTTACATCATTAAAATTTTCAAAAATTGGCAAAAATTTTAATTTTTGACATTTAAAAATTCAGTATGCAGATATGTTAACCCAACAAAAACTAGCTCAGAGAAGCTTTCCAAATTGAAATTAATCCTTTTTTGGCTAAGTTATAATATTTTTAAACTTTGATTTTCCCAAAAAAAAATTTGTTATATATAAATATTAATTAAGAATCAATCAATCAATCAAAACTAACTTAATTAATTATATTTATTTCCATTACGTTCAATTTCGCATTCTTTTTATTCAATTGCACACTGTAAGAGTATACAAACTTCGGCTTCATGTTAACCTTAGCTTTCTTTCTTGTTTTTTTTTTTCAGATTTTCCATGGAAAATGGAAAAATCAATGATATCATGGCCAGCGTTTTTCATGTTTATACGTAATTTGTCAATAATTGGGGGTTTTGTCTACTGAATCATCACTTTTCCGTGGAGTGCAAATAATTTAGAAAATCGAAAGTAACTGGATTTCAATAAATCAAACCAGGGAAGAAGAATGGAAATCCTTTATTATATTCCATTTTATCTTCTTGGATGACCTTTTCTTTTGGCTTTGTTTGACGTTAGCTGGCCCAGTGACACAGGCCATTTGAGTGTTGGCATTGGGCCAAAAAGGGCCACAACTCTAAGGCTTACAGTTCGCTGCAGTTTATTACACGTGAATCCAGGGTAAAGGAATGCACCCAAAGGCTTATTTGCATATAGCGCTTTCCGGACTATATAGTTATTTTGGTATTTATGATAAGCAACCCTGACCCGTACACATTTCGCCAATGCACTTGTATTCCCCCTTTTAATGCACTATAAACAAAAAGTATAATAATAATCGCGTTAAGTAGTCGCAAAAGCCATAAAAAATCTGGGGGCATTTTCGTTTTCATTGCTCATACGCAACGTTGACGATGCTGACGCAATACAACCCCCAGCCGATGAGTTGGGATAGAGAAAGGCAGAGCGACAGCTGGCTTCCGTTGACCCTGGTCAATAAACTAGCAAATGGCGAGTAAATACTCGAACAATCAACCGAGAACAACCGAGAAATGTCAATAATGTGGGCCAACACGGAAAACTCTTTGAAAATACTTAATTGTATAAGGATGCGATACATTCATAATAGACAACCATTACCGAACTGCTCAAGGAGAGGAACAAAGGACCTTCAAACTGACCCAGATTTAACAAAGAAAGATTGGGAGAACAATACAATAATTCTTATTTAATAATGTGCTCAGTTTGAAAGTAGATAAAATCTCATTTCCATTTAATTGCTAGCTATCTTTTTAAGTACTGTACAGAATATGAATTTACATTCATAGATTTATTTCCATTTAGTTGCTTGTTATCTTTGAAATTACTATATGGAATATGCATTGACAGGTACAGATTTATACTCTATTATTAACATTAACTTTAATTTAATTAGTTATTTTTCTTTAAGCTTAAAGATTCCCCTGCACTTGATTAAATTCAATAACACAAGAAACTAAAATACACCAAGTTCCGTTTACGATAACCCCAAAAACCCATTTGTATAAAACAAATGTGTCAGATTGTGTGTGTGCCGCCTCCTCCGACTATAATTAAACCAATAAAAGCCAAAAGTCACTCTTAGAGCGCTTATCAGCCCTTTGGCAAAAAGGGGCAGGGGCAGGGGCACAAGGCTCGGGCGAAATTTATCAGCTTTGGGTGGGGGGTAAGGGGCGGAAAATATAAGGCAAATAAGCCCCAGATACTCTCATATGCATGCTCTAAAGTCCAGACGAACACACACTCGCAATTAATGTAAACAACGTTCCCTGTTTGTTGCTATCAATTATTTTTTATCATTTGCGATTTAGTCGTGCCACAACGACTTTCAGTTAAAACAGAGCAGCGAGGTGCTTTAAATTGAAATTGAAAAATAATAATAATTAAGCAAAACCTGTCAGCGACACGGCAACAAATCCTGTCGGTTGCCTGACTAATGCCCATTAAATTCCGCCAAGGAAGTGCCACGTGGAGGATTACCTTTGGGTAAACACAACAGATTGAGTGTTGGGCGTTGGACATTGGAAATATAACATAAATTGCAATCAGGCGCGAATTCAGAACTTCAAAGGGAATCCGCGTGCATTCGGTAAAAATACAACAGCCATTAACAAAATAAACCAATATATGACACATATAAAAACGATTGAAGGCCAAAAACACGTTAACAAAAGGGAAAGTCAAGCGGAAAACTCATTACTTAGATGTGAAATACACTTTTCTGCCAAGCAATTTATTGGAATAATGTCTGGGTGAATGACGCGATTAGATAATGTTTTTCATGGAATGATTGAAAAGGGAAAATAACCATAGAGTATGAAGTATAAATAAGCAGCGGTTCTATATATAAATCTCATTCCAAAACTTAACCAAAGCTAAAGGTTTCTATTTACGTTTGCATGTGGAATTCCCTCTTCGAATCCCCTCTGGCATTTCAGTTGATAATTTATTAATAGCTCTGCAATTTTTTCTATAAGCTTCTGTTTTATTTGCATCGCTGCATTCCAACAGGCTCTGCCCACTGTCCTGGCCAAAGGAGCTCCGCGGAGGTTGTTCTAAATTAAGAATGCACATTGCGTGATGGCGCAGTGGGTCCCCAACTGGCTAACTGCAGTTTAATTGTGCTCTGGAATTAATGGCCCTGGGCTAATGACGCTGAACATGACCAGGCCAAGGGAAATCCTTAGCACAATAAATCGATTAGCTTCGGCTTTTCGATTATTATTTTCTTGCAGCACAATTTTACTTTCAATTTCGGGCAATTCAAGGCAATTTCCGTTCCGGATTCGCCGCCCAAAAAGGTCGCACATATCACAAAAATACAATTCCAAATAGTAATTTGCATAAGCATCCGCCTGGGCGGGTCTCGAGCACCATTTGGTCGGGGGTTTAGTCTGGGACAGAGCTTCTCGTCGGCGTACATGTGTGCAACAAATTAATTTCAGAAATCTACAGTGCTCCCTGGCTGTGGGTGGCACTGGCTGGGGGTTTCAACTTAAATAATTATTACTCTTTTTTTATTATATCTCTTCTTTTTTTTTGTCTCACTGTTGTCGCCGTGTACGTGACTGGAAATGCAAATTGAAATGCTTCTGCCGCTTTTTTTCCCGGGTCCAGGTTTTGATTTTCTTTTAAATTGCAGTCAAAAACGCCGGGGCACGTCTGCAATTTAATGCGATGCTTCCCCCCGGAATGTCTTTCGTTGAATGCTCCTCCTGGAGCTGCTGGACTGAGTCCAGGCCCACTGACAGTTATGGATATAAATGAATTCTAAGCGGACACGGGGCAGGTTTATGTGAAAGGATTGTCACATACTTCTGGCTCCCTGAGGGGGTTCTGTTTGCGTTCTGTGAAAAGCGAAAATGTGTGTATATACACAATAAACAGGAGTTCGTGGAAATCTGGAGCAGGCGGATGCGACCCAGGAACAGGATGTGTAAAGTCAAAGTCGAGCAAGTATGAGTCAAGTGAATAAAGTCATTGAAAAATACCTAGGACAAATAGCGAACAAAGCTCGGACTTCCGCAGGGTAGGAATATATAAAGAGAAGATACATATAATAGCAGCAGATCTGAGCAATAAAAAGGATTTTATGTATAGGTTAATAAAGGTGTGTTCAGAGGCATAAAACACCATATGTATAAATGTTACGAATTGCTGAATTCTACAATAACTTGAACTCTGAGTCATTGGATAGAAGAAGATATAGATACACTCACCACAAAAACAATCAGAAATATTACGCATGTTATGTTATCTGTTTAAAAACCTCAATTGTAATTTTACTACAAGATATCGCTTCTGTGACTCACTCAGACTAATTAATAATGTAAATATATTGTATCTTGTATCTTGCCAAGGAGAGGCCTGTTCCTTTGTTTTTGCCAGGCTACATTTTTTTGTTGTGCTTAATGGGGCCGTAATTCACACAATGACTTTCCCGAAAATATGGCTCGTAAAAAGTAGACTTTGAGACATATTTTTTGGGGTGAAAACCTTCACGCTCCATATTTCACATTCGCTAATGATATGTACACACACAATGTATACTTTGCTTCTCTTTGATTCACTTGTTAATTACTATATTATATTTCACCAAATACACCCTCCACTAATTAGTTATTTGCAATGTGCAGGGAGATTTCTAAAAGGTAAAATTCATTTCCCCTACATAAGTTGAGTTTCTGGGTACTTTGAATGTAGTAAATAGTAAATATATATTATTTATTTGGCAATTTCCGGTTCTTTGTTGATTTCTGAAGTCTCACAGAAGCTTAACGTGTCAGTAGATTAACAATTAGGAAGAGTTTCTGTTTCCTTTTAAGAAAAACTAAGGCATTTATATTTACTAATCGCAATTTGCGGTTAAAATTGAGCAGTTTTAATAACTATAATAACCCTAGCTAGAACTAGCATCGATGACTAACTGCACACAGTAATAAATAATTTATTTTAAGCAGTGCCAACAATGAAGCATTGCTCTTCAGATTAAAAACAATCGATCATTTTATGTGAAAGTCAATAGCGATTAGTACTCAGGTTGTCCTAACTTATCAGAGCGAACATGACTCAGTGTACCGAGTTTATGGTTTTAACGAAATACGTCAGTAAAAATATATTATCTTTTATGGTTCGCACTTGTTTACTCGAAAACCAATTAGGTAAACGCAATGAGTTCTGTTGAAATAGAAAAATTGTTTTAAAAATAAAGATAAAACTAAAGAAAGTTAGTGCAACTGTTTAGGCGATGAAAAGCTATTAATTTTGTTGACAACCCCAAATGTCCTTGACTAACCTTTGGATATAAGTTATGGCAATCTAGATGTATATTTTCTCAGAAGTAGAATCACAAAGCTTACCTGCAATAAAATAAGAAAATATATTTATTAATTTTTAGAATATTTTATTAATATTTATATTAATTTATGGTTTACTATTGCTAAAGGAAAATATGTTGTTTTATTATGCAGTGTATTTTAATTATAGTCAGAAGCTTGAAACGCAGTGAAGGAATCATTTCCGACACTATAAATGATATATATTCTTGGCCAGCATCAACAGCCGAGTCTATCTAGCCATGTTTGGTCAAAATATAAATTTTTGATTTTTTTTTTTTCAAAATTTCAAAATTTTATAAGTGGTTACATCATTAAAATTTTCAAAAATTGGCAAAAATTTTCATTTTTTAAATTTAAAAATTTAGTATGCAGATGTGTTAAACTAATAAAAACTAGCACAGAACAGCTTTCCGAATTAAAATTAATGCTTTTTTGGCTAAGTTATGATATTTTTTTAAATTTGGATGGTCATATAAAAATATCAATCCTATAATTTAATTGAAAACTGCAAAAGTTTTCCGAAGTTAATTTCCTTTCTTGTTTTCATTATTTATTTGTATTATTTTATACTTCAAAAGAAAACTTTAGTTACGGCAGTCATACAAAATTGCTCAAGAAGCTGGAAAACTGCCTTAGTCATGTCTTTGTCTTTTGCAATGTGTCAAGTGTATACTTTACTAACATATATATACTTTAATACCCTATAAATATCACAGTGGACGATATTCCACGTAGTGACGAGCTCTAAAAGGGTGCCTACTCTTTATATAAGAAGATTTTACTGGAGGTGCAATCGTCACTTTTAATTTACCTTGTGAAGAGGTGTTTTTGTTTAACATACAGTATCTTACATTATCTGTCTTTTTCACATTTTTAAAACCAGAGACAACAAAAAGCTTACCCAGAAGCTGTTGATGTAATGCATTTTTTGTTTTATTCATGTCCACACAAAATATACTCGAATCGCCTTTGTTTATGCCACTCACTCGTGCAAATGTGTTGGAAGTATAAACAAAGGTATATCTCTTACATATGCCTGTATATTGTAATGTGAGTAATAAAGGTCCAGATTGACAACAGCAGGTACATACAGATTCAACAGAACGACTAAACAAAGGCCATCTTGATCGAAAAATGTATCAAATTAATTGGGGGACAGGTGCTGCTCAGAATTAAAAGGTTTATTTTAAGTTATATATACACAAAAATAATAAGTGCGTAATAATTAAATGGTAGGTTCAACGCCTTCTGCAATGAGAGTCCTGTGTACTAGTACAACCCAGAGTCCCTCGAGTCGAAAATATTCCGAAATAAAACAATGACCGCATAAATAAGAGACTAATTCTAGGAGAAAACTGCCCAGAGACCATGTCTAGACATATAAACATGGCAAAGTGTTGGGGAAATTAAGTAAATTCGGGGCTAGGCATAGTAAAAATATAAATGTGTTCTCTAGCAGCCACTTGGGCAAAACAAAACTTAAATTCGGGGAGAGGGAGAGGTAGGTTTATTAACGCATTATACGATAATTAAAGCCAAAAAAGAAGGCATTCGGATTTCCAAAGCACACACAGATTGAATGAGATCACACTCTGGAGTGGGACGGAATTTATTAAATGCAATTAGTCAATGTATAATTTATAAGTTCATTTTCGGGAGAAAGAAACTGAAAAGAAAAGTTGTTGTTTTGGCCAATTATGAAAAAAGCCTTCATATGTTCAACTAACTAACTAAGCCCGCACTCCCCTCGGACAGCCAACCAACTGAGAATATATAATTAAAATAAAAAGTGTAGTGCGATGTTTGCATGAAAACGAAATTGAAATGTGGCTACAACACGCAGGTGTTTGCGTGTGTTTTTCCAAGTTTATTGTTCCAGCCATTTCTCTTTGTCTTGGCCAGGCTGTACCGAACCTAATCTGTGTTGGACGAGAGTGAACTGCAAGTTTGTGGAAGATTGAATAACTGAGAATCATAATGGGTGAGTTTAAAAGCTAAGAGACCATACACTAAGCAAAAATACAGCTACTGAAAGTGGGATGGTAAGGCAAAGTAAAAGATTTTCATGTTTTCCAGAGATTCCAGGTCTAAACAGAAACCTAATAAAGCACTGAAAACTCAATCAAGATAGCTTATGACTTGAGATGAACTCTGATCGATCCAAGGCCCTTGGTGCGGCACATCCCTTGGATACATGCCACACTGCTAACTTGGCCCAGAGTTCACTCAACCTTCTGCGAAGCTGGTCGAGTGCGGTATAAACTATTTCTCGTTGTTTTATCCCCCGGCAGACCGCCAGACATCCAGTGACATGTGTTTTGCAAAGCTCATACGCGTCATGAGGGCCAACATTTCATTTCACTTCATTCAATACACAACTCATTCACAGCTTACATTGATTCAAACGAGCATCGAGTCGGTCTCCGGACTCAAACTGACTTATCTAAGTATCTCCATGAACATAAGTACACAACTGTCTGCAGCGGGGCACATTACACATTTCTGTGTAGCAGCTGTAGATACAGATACTGGAGCACGGCGATGTACGTATCTGTCAGTAACTTTGGCCACATCGATGATGAAGTCATTTGCACCGACGTTCAATGACTCGCATTGGAAGACGCGCGTGCGGGTTTGAAATACATATTTCTACGTATCTTTTTTTTCATCTCTAACTTTGTGTGTGTTTGCCGTACAACTTTTATTGCATCGAATACTTTGCATTTGGCAAAACTTGACGTATTTGGCAAACTCATCAGAAGTGAGTAATGAAGGGGAACAGTGGGGGAAAAATAATCAAATTTAATTTGCATTAAGGCAAATTACGTTAGACTTTTCGCTTTGTCTGCCTCGTGGCAGTATTAAAAAAAAAACTCGTTTTGATCAGCAATTAATCACTGATTAGGTGTCTCTATTTGCTCATCTACAGTTCTCATTCCAGAAGTTTTTTAGTGCTAAATAGGTTATTACAAATCATATTTAAATGTAATCAATCAATAGTTTGTATTTATAATTAAATAGTTCATAAAAGATCACATTAAAGATTGTTATTTTAAAAGTTAATACGTATTAATATTTAATACGAAAAGGGAACTGGAATTCTGGGAAAGGTAAAGACGTATATTCATATAGTAATTGAAACGAAAATGTGTATATATTCTTCTTTTGACAAACGATCTGCTAGTGATCTGGCATACAGCCAAGTTTTGATTTATGATCGATATATATCTCGAGCTAACAAAACTCTTAAAAAAATGCCTTAAGTTGTAGCTCCTCTTGAACACTGGACTCCTTATCGATTAGATTTATATCCCCCATTCTATTGAATCCGGATCTAAACAAATGTTTGGTTAAAAAACTATCACTTGAACTGCCATTAATGAGTACTGAGCTTAACTTTCAAAAGTATCTGCACTTCTTGACAGTGTTTTAATGAATCTATTGCGTGCAAGTGCTCTTGAAAAGTGCCAGAGCGGCAATTCTCTTTTTATTCACTCGTGATTTGTCAGCCATCAAAAATATGATCAACACCAAGTGCACACCGCTCTCGAAAGAGCTTTGACAAATAATAATCACTCTCTCGGTTATTTAATAACCCTCAAAACTGGATATCTATTGCATGTGTGATTTGTGTGGCATAACTTTGGCAAAACAATATGGAGAACGCTGAGCTTGTGTAACTGAAACAACACCAGAGCACAACAAGCCGCTTGTATATTAGTTCCACCTCGGGCCGAGTCCCCAACTTGGCAACAGCAGCAACGCCAAGTCAAATGCGATAAATTCTAATTGCGCCACGAGGCAGCCTCCAGTGCAGGTCCAGTGTTTGATTGAAAGCCAGTAGTAGTAGTAGTAGTAGTTGAACGAGCGACCGCACACATGGCGTATGCTTAATCTCGGCTCGTGTCTAGCTGGGTTTGCCAGACTGGCCGGCACTTAAGCCGACTTATAGTCGCCTCTCTTGACACACATGGATATATAGTATATATAGTATATGCCCCGCCATGACATAACACGTTTATGTCAATCATTTGCTAGATTCTGCAATAGTTTTTTGTTGAGTAATTGAGGATAATATGGGCTGGCAAAAAGTTTTCCTTGATTAATATCACCAGAGTGCGGTGCGAAGAAGTGTGTCAACATGAATCAAGCGAAGAAGAGAAGCTCAATTTAATATTGTTATGAAATGGGAGGCCCAACTTTATTAATGATCTTTTGCTGGGTCAGCATCATTACCCATTCCCTGGTAAAAGTTTTCGTTTTGCGGCCTAAACGCCCAGCAATTAGACGAGTTATTATAGTCTGGTAAAATAAAACTTTTGTAATTTTCACTTTATTTGCTTTGCATTTTTGAGAAAGTTTTCTGTCTTTTATTTTTGGAATGGCAAACTGCTTTTATGCAACTTACCTAATGTAATTAAAAAAGATAAAGCTATGGTCAAGTTTTACTAGTAATCAGTAATATAGAAACACTATCCCCTTGCCATATAAATACTATCTATCGTAATAATTGTGTGTTCTTATCTTGAGACCATGGCGGTAACATTGAGTATTATCAAATAATTTCTATTTATTACACCACAGTAAACTTGCACTTGAAAACTGAAGACCAAAACAAAGATAAAGCATAAAACACACACAAAAAGCATTGCACGGACACACACCTGAGCACATAGGCAGACATTGATACAGACAAAATACAAAAATAAATATAAAGACGCAATGTAAGCACCTTGATAATGAACGATAATGAATATATTACATAGACCCACGTCAACGGTATCGGTACAAGGCAAATAAATATATATATATATAAAAAAAAAAACAATGGGGAGACAGCTTAAAAACAAAGTCACTTAAAACCTCCAAGTGGCATTTTAATGATTGATGCTCAAGAGTCGTGGAATCCACGCACTTATGTTATGTTAGCCGACTAAAAGATAGGTGGAAACATGAGGAGGAAGGTGCCACATTATTAGATCAGCGAACACTTCAAAGCTGCGGAAGTGGGTGTTATTGAACTTTGTAAATATATAAAATATATAAAAATACATACCCATTAATTGCTCAAACTTAACACTTGCAACTGTGCAAATAATTATTCGAGTATGTAAAATGTAAATGTTGATGCCGGCAACATTTTATGACCTCCTTTGCCTTTGTACAAAGGGAAATGTATTTCTTTTGATTTTTCGAATAACGAAACTATATATTATTGAGCAGCTTTAGCAGAAAGCAATAATTTTTCCATTTATTTGTTCACTTGCTAAAAATGTTCCCATAAAGCCATACAATTACTGCAAGTTATTGGAAATGAAACTTGTTTCTTTTGTTTTTCTGAACTCGAAACCCCAATTTCCACCCGACAACCATAAAAATTGCCACATTTACTTGCCCAAGTAAGAGATATGTATGTTTTACGAAAGAAATTTATGCTTCAATTGCAAAATAATAAATATACTAACAGAGTTGGGTCAGCAAATATTTGCAATTGCACTTTATGAGACCCAATCAATTTTAACAAAGGGCCTGACGAAAAAGGTGACACAGATAAAATCGGAAAAAGGTGGAGCAAAATAAACCAATGCAAAGATACAATAAAGAATTTCAAAATGTCTCTGATCGTACAAGAAATTAATATGATTGCGGACAATTGAAACGGCAGCGACAAAAGGGGACCAATGTTGATTATTAGTGCAAATCAAATTGTAAATCCCTGAAGCGAAACCAAAGTCAGTAGCAGGGAAAAGCAAGAGACAACTTGTTGGCTAAAAAAGATTGGTAGATTCAGTATTTTCAAGCTATCTACATTTCGTTTAACTCGTATCTTTCAGAAAATGAAAGTGTAACAATCTACTTTATTGCATGAAGTTGTCACTCTCTCGATGTCTCGGCCTTTAAATCTTACACGAAATTAATTGCCATTTTTGCCACTAACTTGGATGACAATTGTTTCAACTCTTTTGCTTTTCTTTTCCATTTTTGCTGCTCCAACTTTCTACAGATTTTCACTTGAAAAGGCACAAAATAAACTTGTTCTGGCGCTCAAGATTTCGCCAATGAAAATCGAAACCCACACAGCAGATCGTCGAAGAAAACCCCGAGAGAGAGATTACGATGGCGAATAATGTCAGCTCCTTAAACACACATTGATAGCAGCTTTGCGTTTAAATATAGAAAAGTGACATAATAAATTTCTGGGTACTCAAACACCAAACCATCCCACTGCAGCCCCATCCCATCGAAGCTGACAAAGTTCGAAAGTAAATTTATGGACAGAGAATGCCGACCCGGGTTCCCCTTTCCCTACAAAATGCGATGTGCTGGCGAAGACGGATTTAGCTGGTGTTCGCTAAGCGTCTGTAGGCGATACTTGTTAATAAAAATCCAATTTGATGTGTTGGAATTTCAGAAAACATTTTCCCCCGGAAGCACCGCTGAGATAAATATAATAAAAGTGCATCTCTGCTAAAATAATGTAATCCTATTCATGGATTCTCAAGAGAAGGGGTATGCATATATACGAATGTATACTGTTGATATTTTTGGAATTGATGAGCCAATTGGAAAGTCCAAGACTGAAGCTGATTTATATCTACATAAAAATAGGAAAAATGAGTCAATAAATTATACAATTCTCCTAAAATTATAGGTATTATTTGGGAAATTGTAATGTTTTAACTATGTTAAAGAACTTCCTTATAAAACTAGCAATTTGCCTGTAAATTCTACTTCAATTCACCTGATAAACTTGGTTATAAATATTATAGTTAAACATCCTGCAAGTCCTGTGGCAAATCCTTATAAAACTACAATTCACCTAAAATTATTGGTTTTATTTGGGAAATTGTAATGTTTGCTTACTGTTCTTTAAATATGTTAAAGAACTAACTTATAAAACTAGGAATTTGCATATAAATTCTACCTAAATTTGTCTGAAAACCGTAGCTATAAATATTATGACAAAACATCCTTCAGGAATGTTAATTTTTGTGTGGGAAATACTTATAAAATACTCAAGTATATAAAACTCTAATCGATATCCCTCCTTCCTTCCCTTCCCTTGAAGTAATTCTATTTACGGCTTCCGTTTCGGCATTAATTTCTGTAACTTTGTTGACATTTTTGTCATTTCCGTCAAAGTGGCTTTGGATTTGGTGCGGACTTCTGTTTATATTTGTACTAAAACTTTGGCGCTAACTTGTTTGTCACTTAGTTGTAAGTTATGGTGCTGTTGCTGCAGCTGTATTATAGTATTAGTTTGGTTTATCGGGGAATGAGTGTCATTATTTACAAAAGAAGGTCTAACTTTGTCATTTAATGTGATTAATGTGTTTTTTCTACGAATTCAAGTTGAGATAAAGCCAGGAAAATTTCTATAAAAATATATATACATTGATTCATGGCCTTATTTGAATTAAATTATGACAATTCCCCACCCACAGTCTGTCTTAATAATTACTAAATGAAAACTTTAGCCGGGAAACCCCTATCTACAGCTGAATAAATATTCTGTGCTCAGTTTTTAGCTGCAAATAATGGACTGGAAAAGCAAGTGCAAAACCCAAGTAAAAGTTGCGCTTCTCGGTTTTTCTATTACAAATAATTCTCGTCACTAGCTGGGTGTTTTTTCAGTTTGTTTGACTTTTTTTTACACACGAACAAACTCATCAGCAAAAAGCTTTCCGGCTTTCCACTGCCCCACATCGCCAATCATCATCCTCCTCTTTCTCCTCCTCCACTCTCGAGAGGAGGAACAACAAGTGGACAAGCCCAAAATGCGGAAGCGATTTAATTTAGAAAACTTTTTGTTGGTTTTTTAGTTTTGGGCTTGAAATGGAAACTTGGACGTTCCCACGACCACGACCATTGAAATTGACAGAGCGCGTTAAAAAATCAAATAAAATAAAATAAAATAAATAATAGGGTATTGCAACCTGCAGTGGACCAGAAACTGTGCATCAGCATCCGGAGCACAGTCGCTGGCATTGTGGAAGGTGAACGCCACTCTGAAGGGTGCACACCTCAGACAACTGCATTTTGGGGAACCACCAGACCTGATGGGGATTTTCCCTCCAATTCGGTTTGCACTGCATTTTAAACTTTTGTCGAGGGGGACAACCGAAAAAAAATAAACACCCAAAAGCTATGATTTAAGAATGTCGTTGATTTCTGTTCACGCCGTGTGCATACCAATGCCGGAAACCTTGGCCCTGACTCTGATCCGAACACAAAAAACCGCCTTGTTGTTTAGTTTAAACACAGTTTTTGTGACACTTTATGGGAAAATCCTACATTTTGTAAGTTTGCTGTATTGTTCGAATTAAATCATATATTACAGCGTAGATTTAAGGCTCTCTTACTTACAAACTGTATACAATAAATTTGTTATATTTTCAACCCATTTCTTAGGGCTTTACCCTAGAGGCAACTTTTGAAAATATAATTTAAAATTGAAGGGGGAACCCTGCTGAATTGATCTGGCCCAAATACCAACTAAATGTGCCATTCAATTGGAGCTCATTAGTCCGAGTTCGTGACTGAGAAAGGAGAGTCTGAGACACGCACCCACAAAGGAAATTTGCAAAATTTGTATCTTGCCCAACTTTAGCTTTTGACTGTCTTCCTCCCCATCTATTTTTGAAACCCCAAAAAAGCGAATTTAATTTAAGAAAAGACACGGACAGAAACATTTAGTGGTTGGTCTATTTTTAAAGTGATTTATCTACGCGTTTGGAATTGCTAAATATACACAAACGCGACTTGCATTTTGGCTCGTTAGGACCATGAAATGAAGTCATTTTTAGCGGGCCTTTAACCCTTTAAGCATAGCTGTAGTAGAGTTAAATTAATAACAATTCGTTGGCCAAGCAACCGCAAAGTTTCATTTCCCATTCCACAACACACAGCCCGGCTCTCCCATATTATTTATAATCAAAGTCCAAATGCGTTGAAATTGCAGCCAAGTAAGTAGATTTTCCGCCTATTCCGCCACTTGTGTCCGGCTCCAAAACTGGTTGCGAACTTAGTTGGAGAGGCTATGAGTGCTGGTCTCCGTGAAAAATGATTGAATTACAGTAGCCACAGGCCGCGGGACAAGAATTCAGGCTACACAAACAGAAAAGTATATAAATATATATAAATATTGACGGGAAATATATTTATTTGTGCTTGATTTTAGAGGTATTTGTTTACGTTTAAGAAATGCTTGTCAGTAAAAACCTATAGGGTTTTTAATTTATATATATCTTAGGTTGAATTTTGTTTGTTAGCCTGTTTTATTTTTCAGTGTACATAGCCAGCCACAAGCGGCAAAGGCAAGAAAAGAGGAAGGCCGGACACAGGCCAAAGACATCACAGCGTGCTGAGAGGAGAGCCACAACTGGTTTTTTATTTACTATTATTTTTTTATGCGTTCTTTCGTTTATTTGTAAAGTTTTTAATTATTATTCAAGCTGGGTAGAGACGACCTTAGGAAAGGGTTCTGCCTACTGCGTGGGTTCTTGTGAGAGAATGTATAAGATAAATAATAAACATATTTATAATGAAAAATTCATTTAAAATTAAATTAAACAGAAATTACTAAATGGAAATGATAATATATATGGTAAGAGTGGATATAAATGAAGTCTAATTTTATGTAAGGTATCAGCTAGCCTTTTTTATGAATATTCTTCATTGAAACCCATTTTTTCGCCTTCGTAAAATTCCCTCTTCGTTAGATTCCAATTAAATCACTTCAAGCTGTATCATCTTCCACTTCAGCTCACTGAAATCAGAGCTGAGAAAAAACCTCAACTGCACTCGGTAACTTTTTTCGAACTTAATTAAAAGCCAGCAGCGACAAGCTGGGGGAATCACCGACGACAGAAAATAACATTGAGCGGGGCAGGGTTTATTTTTTTAGAGGGCGGAACGGTTGAAAGACAACTGGCAACGTCCTTGAGCTGCCAGACACACATTCTGATGCACACACACAAGCACACACACACACACTAAAGAGGCAGACACTCGACAAGTTCCGACGCCCCATCTTTGTGGAAACTTTTGCTGCACTTGCCACTGCCACGCCTCAATCCGCAAAAACCGCCAGCCGCTCATAAACGCACACCTGTAAGTGTACCTGTATCCAAACCCCTCTCTCCCTCTCTGTGTGTGTGTAAAATGCACTTAAAAGGAAAAACAGCAAATGCAGAAGCTTGCAATAATATCAAATGACAGGTGAAAAACATCTAGAAGCATTAAACCTCCTTTTTCTCCTTACTTCCCCCCGATATCTTCACACTGAGTTCCATTTTGGAGAACGTTGGCAACAGTTGTTTTGGACACTTTTATAGATGCAATTCGGCCTTGTCCCAGTTGTAATTGTTAACAAAATAAAAGGTAAAACCAACTATCTAGAACACATTATAAATAATTGAACTTATTAACATAGTAAGAGCTAAAGTTTTCTTTACAAATTTACTAAAAATAAGCAAAAGCCTTATTTTATGTCCGGTTTATTGACCGGTTTAGAGTTTGCTGAGGTGCCAATAAAATCAACCTCTTTAAAAGCAGTCAAGTAAGTTTTGATTTAATAGGGTTTTGGCTTTAATTAAGAACCTTCGCTCCACCATTCCCCGCCTCAGTTTGTAAATTTACACACCATTTATTAAGTTCAAGTTTAAATATGTGCCACGAAAACAGGAAATATATTTGCGCAAGCTAAAATTAACATAATCATACACTATATGGGTGTATATATATACATGTTTTTGTTGTTCACGCTTGAAGAAATTAATATTGGGCAATTGAAAATAAAATAACCTCCAAAGCGGACGGAAGAATCGGGCCCAAACTCTATACAGAATGGAACTTGTTTGCAGCCAGGTAAAGAAACAGGTAAGAGAAGAAAGCACCTCCAAGTTTCTCACAGTTAAAACGGCAAAAATGTCGTAAGTGTAGATTTCACACGAAGAAAATGCTTACTGCAAGAGCCGAGTGGGAAAAGTCAAGGCATTGTGACTACCAAAAGTTCATTTGAATATTTAGGTGTCCCATTAACGGCAACAAATCCCGTCAAGTCAAGACCTAGAGATGCCTTTGGAATGTTGCTTAGTACAGGTTATTAATACAAATCGAAGAAATAATGAACATGGATTCGTTCTAGGAAGCTAATTACTCTTTTGTGCAAACAGAATGAAATTCCCCTTCAACTATCTCCTAAATCAATAAATTTTTCTAAGTACACCGATAAAGTGTACACACAATTTACAAGCCTTATCTAAGACGATCTTATCGATATCTTTTTGCACTTAAAACATTTAGTCATCTACACAATTTTCATTCCCAGAACCTCACTTTATGGGCATGGGTACATATGATAAGAGAGGTTCGAACAAAAGAAAAGAAAAAGCTATTAAAAAATACAAAGCACACAGCTTGAAATCAAACAATGGCAATAAAACAATAATAATAACAAACCGAACCCAGCAGCTTCGGTGATATGGGAGAGAATGTGTGACGGAAACGAGATAACAGCAAAGACAGTACCCGGTAATGATAAGGTAATACGAAAATCGTTTGATTATACACACAGCCTAATCTCTTTTCCCAAAACTGATAAGATTCCGAAAATACAAATTAATCCCGGCGGGCATTCAGCAAACCGAAACGACCTTGGCTAATAAAAATGCACAATCGGATTTTGAATATTCAGGCAGAAACAACAAAAACACCTGGACAGACAGAGGCAAAATTTACTCATTTCATAAAGACAACCCTACACATATTTTATGTTAATGCGAAACGATTTCAAAAAAAAAAAAAAACTTTAAAGCAATTAGAGCAAAACCAAAATAAAAGCCCCAAAACTTGTTTCCAGTCTTCAGTTTGCGAGTGCAAAAGCACTGAAAAACAACAGACAATGATTCGGAATTCGAATTTCAAATCAAATGCAAATAAGCCAACGAGAGGGTAGAGCGGAAAAAGACTGATCATTGAACAAGAGAAACGAACAAATGGCAAACTAACTTTGAAGCTGACAAATTCAATCCGGAGCTGGGATTGTTAAGAATCGAAATCTAATAAAATAAAAGTAAGTTTAAATTGAGTTTAGATCTCTGATTGATTTTAGTTAAGGTTTTGGAAAGAAACAAAGAGAGTGAAACTGAGTGTCCAGGTAAAATATCTTTATAAAAGAAAAACATATACTTATATATAAAATACATTAGAGAGGAAAACTGAGTGTCCAGGTAAAATATCTTTATAAAAGAAAAAACTTTTACTTATATATTAAAAACCCAAAATGGAAAAGGCTGACATAACTTCTTATTCTTAAGTTTCAGAAGCACCTTAAGAGCTAAGACTTTAACGAATTTAAGATTAACTTAAACCGTCGTAATGCTGTTTTTCTGTTCTTCCCCCTTTCTTGCATTTTACAACTCTTGTGAATGATATAGAAACTCTTCTATTTCAGAACCGGAACCAAGACCAGCACGCGCTTCCTCCGATATCGCTCAGAATTCAAGCGTAAAGCCGCCCAACGGAAGCGGTATGAAATGAAGAAGAAACACACACACTTTTTGCCGCTCTCTGAGCACTTTTTTTTTATCAGAGCCAAAAGCTAAAAATATACAACGAATCAACAACAAAAAAATAAGAGAGAGCACATGATATTTCAAAAATACCAAGGCGCAGGCGGCGGGAATGCTGGGGGTTCGCCAAAAATGCAAATTAGTGTAGGGACTCCGAGTGCAGTGAGCGTTGAATCGCCAGATGTTTGTCTGTCGTGTAGTGCAGTGTAAACGGTTGCTTTTTTTAAAGTTCAGCGCCCCCTTAAAGCGGCGGAGAAAGGTGAGAGGGGGCACACACACACACACACACACATATATATGAAGTGAAAAACTTTGAGGTAACGTAACACACACACAGAGGGGGGCCAAGGCAGAAATGTTGACCCACAAACAAAATAATTGATTTTACTCAAACCCCCCGCCAAAAAAAACGAAACCATTCCACCTCTGTCCACTCTTTGAAATTTCCTTTTTTTATAATTTGCATGTCAACCCCCGAAAGTTGTTACACCTGTCCACCAGATCGGGCACGGGCTCAGGCGATTCCTGGAAGCAAGCGAGGCGTGTCGCCCACAGGTGAGTGAATGAATGAATGTGGTGGCTATTCCCGCTCTCCACCGTCACGGGGAATCCCCCTTCCTTGCTCTGGGGAGTGGAAAAACTCATTTGACGCGTGGTCGGCACACGACAGGCAAACAAACTGAACTAATTTGCTGTTTAAACATCACAAAGTTGTTGTAGAAAATCAATAAGCTGTTTGTTGTGGTGTTTGCCATGGTTTGGGGTGGTTTGTCCTCCTCCTCCTCCTCTGGGCGACGCCAAGGAAATACCAAGTGACTTGTTTTGCCTTTGAGGCAACGCAACGCAAAGCAAACGCAACGGAAGGCAAAAGCAGAAAATGTAGCATTCACACGGAAGTCGGAAGCACTTTTTCCACCTGCCAGCCAAAGATGATGCAAGTTACATAGAGGTGTACATAATGAGCGTGGTTGGATGATAGGAATGACTACCGAGAGACCGTCAAGTGTGGTGATAAAGGAAAACAAATTCAAAAGGCTCTCTAAAACAGAAAATGGATAAGGCAAGGATTAAGCAGCAAGCTTGTCTAAAAATTGGATACATTTCTATAAAGTATTATATGTATATAGCAGTAAAATGTATATGTATCTTTAAGTGCGTAGCCCAAATCTGAAAACCACTTTAATAATTATAATAATAATAACATTCTACGCCCACACATTCGCCACTTGATTTCGGTTTATATAAACAATTCGCCCGAAAAAAGACCAATAATTTCTTTCCATACACACACATCTACTATGTACATACATATATGAATACACCGAAATGCAAAAAAGAAAACAAAACAGAAAAACTGTGAAAAGAAAGCAAATCTCAAGAAAGTCGAAGACTGAGAAATGTATATGCCTTCTTTCTATATGCCAAGGAGATACTCCAGCTGTTCTTTGTATCTCTATACTCTCCTCCGTCTTATGTTTCAGCGAGCTTCTTTCAGCAACTGACGAAAAAACAGCGCTATGAACTTGAATTGCCCAGCAGCAGAGAGGGGAAAACAAACACGAATACATGTGGATCCAAAGATACTTAGATACATTGCGGGCATAGGGAGAATTGTTCGCTTTGCTTTCCATCTTCTTAGCGACATTCAAATCGCCAAATGTTGTCCGACTGGTTCCGCAAGCTCTGGGGGCACCTTCCTCCTGCCTTGCCACTCATCCGCATCTCTATCTGGCCGTACCATTTCTTCTCCCTAACTGGCCCTGGGAACTGGGTTGCTCCAAGTGCCTTGGACAGGGCATTAATACTACAACCTTTGTACAAACAAGTATCTGTATCTGTATCTGTATCTGTTGCTGCCCTACACGATTGTCATTCGAGCATTTGAGAGCAAAGTAATTAAGCAATTTAATTGCAAACAAACCAACCCGACGTCGGTCCTGGTCTACAAATTGATCTTTTCCGGCAAATGATAAATGCAGTACAGGGTTTGATTGAACTGCAAGCAGAGGGATCAGCTAAAGATTGTTAAATATTCCCTGAGTCCGAGGATACATCTTAATTAAATGTTTGTTACTTAAAACCCCATTATGTAAACTCACGTTTACCCCTATTTAGTGCCCAACTTAATCAACCGGTTAAAGGATTACGATAACAATGTGAGTTCTCAGCCAGCCAGCAGCTATACTAAAACATATAGAATTTCCACTTGTGTCATATAGATAAACCAAACTGTAGAACTCTGTGCTGCCAAGCGCTATGTGCTGTGCGCCCACATGCAAGTGAAAAATTTGAATTTAATTGAATGCATCCTCATTAGAGAGCGGCAGACGAAGTCATATTCCTGAACGACCAATTCAGGGTTGTCCTCCCCTGTTTAACCTCATTGGTGCGCTGATTTGATTTGATTATCGCAACATTTTTCGCACTCGCCCGACGTTTTTGGTTACGGAATGGAGGAAATACCATGCCGCCGGGCAAATTGAATTGCTCATTTCAAGCTCAGATGCCCGGCCAAGGCCCAGGGGCAAGGCGTCCTCCAGTCGAAGCCCGAGCGAAAAGGCTTTCGGAGCTGGGAGCTGGGAGCTGCCTGCCTCCTCGATGTTCGGCTATTTATAGCGCTATTTCCTCCAATGAACATAACATATTTTACGAAGTTAAGCGCGTGGCTTGAGGAGGTCTCATCGCATATGTGACGGGGATTTGTTTTTTAGGCTTTTGGTATGCATGACAAATTAGGCCGAAATTGCCAATGCCTGCCACGTTCTTAAAATGCTGCAGAAGATGGCAGTTTCTATAAATTTAGACTCGAATTGCAAATGAAAAGCATGGGGAATCGATAGATAACCTCTATAATATGTAAATCATTTTCCGCTTAAAATGTATCAGAAAACACAAGACTAAAATGTGCCTTGTATTTGCATTCATTCTGCTCAATAAATTTCTAGGAATTACATGTGATCAAATAACAAGAAAGGAAACTAACTTCGGAATCGAACTTGATATACCCTTGTAGATTGCAATTGAATTATAAAGCTTAAAATATACGCATTTTTGTATCGAAATTTATCAAATTTTGTTATAAAAATTTTTCGAATAAAAAATCTCTTCTTTTTTAGCGTTACAAGCTTCTGACTAAAATTATAATACCCTCTTCTAAGTTAAAAAAATATTCCTAGTAGATGCTAGTAAGAAAAGGATACATTTTATTTAATTCAATAAAATATAAGAAGTGTAAGACCATTATAATGGACTATGTAACATTTTGTTCTAATATTAGTTAAGATTACTGATACACAATTGCGGAAAACCCATTTTTTAATAGGTAAAAATTGTTTCAAAACAGTTTAATCTGTTTAAAAGTGTTCAAACTACAGTTTATGGGTCTAAAACAATATTGTACCCATTAAATATTTTCCAAGACAACACTTTAATTTAAAAAAAAATTCTTTTGATTTGACTTACCTATTAAATTAGGAGAAACACCCGCGCCCAATCACTGAGTTGTGCATAGAGAATTTCCAATTTCGGGGGCGTTGCAAGCAGCTGATGATTATTCGTTGGAGGCGAGACACAGACAAGCGAAAATCAAATATTAAACACACTTTTGCACAAACAAAAGACACAGCGGTGGCGACAACAACAAATAGCAAAGCAGCAGCAGCAGCGCAGCGAAGGCAATTTTCAAATTGTTAATGCGATAAAAACAAGGCAACAACAACAACAGCAGCATAAAATCGAACAAGGTGGCAGCGCCAATGCAACAACAGCACCAACGAAACACAACAACTGACCCCAAAGGGCGTCGTACGTCGTTTGCTTTAGTTGTTTTTGCAAAAACACCTATTCTTGTTGGTGTTTTAACTGCTGCTTCAACAATTATTGAAATACAATTTAGCGTAGAGTTCTGAGCTCAGAGTGTACGGTTTCAGACACACGCTGCTGCTGCCACAGCTATTGTTGTTGTTACTGCCGCTGGTTTTTCCACTTCCACTTTGCGAAGCGAGTGGGAGAGAGACAGAAGGCAGGGGTGCAAGAGAACGTAAGAGCGAGAGGAACAAGAGATGAGCACCCCCCGCACAACAAACACAGTTTCGTTTTTTTTTTTTTTCCTCTTTTTCTTCTTCAGCCCTGCGATTTCGTCGCGTTTCGCAAAATTTGGGCTTGAACACGAATGCGATTGTATAAATTCTTTTCTGTTTGATTTGGCAGCACTTTAATTAACATTTTTCTGGTGAAAAGCACTCACACCAACGCACAGTAACACTCAAAACACGCACGTAAACGACGCTGCTTACCAAAACGCAATAACAACAAAAGCCACGACTTTGATTGTTTTTTCCGATTTTGTGCGAGCTCCACTCGCCACTGGGTTATTTTCTCGGTTCAGCTGGCGGTTGTACAGCACTTTTGCATTTGTTTAATCGGAATTGTTTAATGCGCCACCCACGACCGAACCAAACAGTGCTGCCAACTTGAATTTTTTCCCGACAAAACTGGCTTTTTTTGAAGGCTAATAGTGATCGGCGGGAATTCTGTTTTGTATCGATAGTTCGAAACTTTTCTCACGGAGAGATTCTGTTTAGTTACGCTCTCTCTCTCCGATCTGTAAATTTCTACATGAGAATTCGACCCCAAACATGAGAATTCGACCCCAAACATCTGTAAAAGTGTAGAACCGTTCTGTAACTGTGTCAAATGCAAACTGCAATCTGTAAAAGAGTAACAGTAAAATGTAAACATGGGCGAGTTGCTTCTTGCGAGGATCCTAAGGAATAATATTTATAATCAGCAGGATATACAATTTCTCATTAAACAATGAGGTTTACCAGAATCAAGATGATGAATCTTACAATTTATGTTTGTTTATGTATTCATTTGTTTTGGATGTATGATTTGATTTTAACATTTGCGGGACTTTAATTATATATAATAGATATTGCTTGCATTTACACTACCCGTGTTTGTGATTAGTTATTAAGTATAAATTATTTTAATCCCTCGTGTTCTTTTACTAGTAATATTTGAAAGCTGAAAAGAAATAATAATGGTTTGTTTGAAACTTTGCAAAGGTCAACTTCTATGAATATTTGTATATCACTTTTTAAAAAAAAATATAAAAGTATAATAACAAAAATTAATTTACTAAATTGTTATTTTTGTTGAATTTTTTTGCATTTTTATACATTTGTTTTTAGCTTTTTATTGTATTTTTTAATCATGTTTTAAGATTTTATCTTAATTCTTCCCATCGAAAACAGCCTTTTTTGTTGGTCAAAAGTTGGCAGCTCTGGTATAATCGTGTTTTGTAGCTAGATTTCCCCTTCGATTCTATCGATGTTTGTCCGTCGATATCCTTTTGCCCTATCGATTGAAACATTTGTGTTAATATTTTACACCTTGCACGTGTAGATAAGCATTTTACACGTTTACAGATACATTGGGTAGAATTCTCGCCTTTGGGGTAGAATTCTCATACATGGTGTAGAATTCTCATGTAGGAAGTAAAATCCATTAACAGACCTGCTCTAATCCGAGAGGGTTAAAAGATTTCTGTTTCGAAGGCTGATAGGTAAGTGTCATTAACAGAATTCTCTCTCGTTGGCTGTCGGGCGGTCGTTGATATATCGAGTCTTTGGTTTTGTTTGAGTATCGAATACTCGATGTATCGTAAAGCATTTTCAAGGTCAATTCCACCACAAGGGCTATCGAAATCATTGTTTTTAAAGTGAAGGTATCGCAAAATTCAATTGAAAAATACTATTGATGTAATTTGAATATTACGATACATCGATATTTTGTCTTTTCGTGAAAGAGAGGAGCGAAAGCGCGTGATACTCTAATACGCAGAAACATTTAAATATACCATCATTAACCAGTTAAGCGCTTATTTTACCCTTATTTACCTATTAAACTAGCGCCGATCTTTTATTTATTTAATTAATATTTTATAAGCCATGACTTGAAGCCATTTGCCTTTTTAAACATTTCAAATTAGACATGATTGTTATGGGCAAGAAGAATTGTTGTGGGCCTTAAAGATACAACTAAATTTGGTAATGGAAAATATTAAAAACAAATATTATTTGTTAAAATTTTACTAAGCACACACTCTTAGGCTTAAAAATAATATTGATCGATAAATGGTTGACCAAGTTATCAATGGAATCAATTGTTCATTATGTTTTACAATTATTTATTTACAGAATTGATTTTTGTTTAACAAAGTACTCCGAACAGTTGAGGTGTACGAACAGCACGGCTGCCGCCAGACGGGCCTGCAGCTCCTGCTGACTGAGATCGTGTGCCCATTCCACGCGTCCCCAGAACTTGAGCTGGTACTCCTCCTCTAGCCGCGCCAAGGCCACCGCCTTCTCTACCGGCAACATCTGCTCGATGACGGCACAGGCCAGGATAATGGACTTGAGGGTGTCCACTGCGAAGATGAAGCCTAAAAGAAACGAGGGTACTCTTGAGAAAATGTGTAAATAACCCCTAAACGAAATAAACGTTACCATGCAGCGTATCTAGGCTGTAGGAGTGCAAGTGCTTGGCGATCTTCATCTTGTCCTGCTCGCTGACCTGCGGCGGAGTGATGTTGAGGGTCTTCTGCAGGTTCGTCTCGTAGCGCTGATTGAACCACGCTATTACCGGGTCCCACTCGTTCAGCTGCAGGTCCTGCAGGTCTTTCTCGTCCTGCAACGGATAAGAATCAGTGAACGAGTGCCAGTTGGCTATTTAAATGCTTTAACTAACATCGTACTGGAAGAGCACCGTGTCGGTGGGGATGAAGTTCAGCAGGTAGTTGACCATGTCCAGCTTGGTGAGATTGTTCGGGTTGTCGATGGCCGTGAAGCAGAGCGCGGAGAGGTGCATGCGAGAACGCTCAATGTGCTCTTTCTGGGCGTCGAACTCCGTGGCCACGGCGATGGCCAGCGGCTCGCTCCGCACCACGAACGGCGTCCCTTTGGGCGTCTTCAGCTTTCGGTGGTCCAGCACCACCTCGTATCCCCCGTCGCTGCTCAGTACAGATGTCTTTTTGTAGAATCTTTTCGGCGGCGTGGCTGAGGAACGAAGCGCCGGCTTGTTATGAAATATGTGTCCAGGTGTGGGCTCCAGGTTCTGCTCTTACCGTAGGCACGCACTGTGATCCGGGAGGCGGGAGCTTGCCACTGGCTGCAGCTGCCCACCCGCAAGGCGCGGATGGCACTCTGCATCAGTTTTCCATTCATTTTGCAAGGAAAATCTTTCTTTGGTCGGTTTTTAATGGAATTTCGTAAGTTGGTTGAGCTCAAAACATCGGTTTAATTATCGATACTATCGATATTTAAAATAGTGTTCGTAAATGCGCCGTCATAGACTCATGGTATGTTCAGAAAATACCAAAAATATACTCTTTCCGTTAGCTTTGAAAACTTTAAACTATTTTTAATATTGATCTAGTGAATAATTCGTAGGTATTTAAAGTCGGAATCGTTGCAATTAAATAGTATAGGAAGAAGTCATTTTAAAAATATCCTTATGTTTAAACTTAAAAACATTTTTGTTATACTTTTTGCAATAATATTTTAGTTTATTATAGAAAGGAATAGTGTATGCCATAGAAAAATATAAAAGTGGTCTTAGTCCCGACGACGGCACCTGCGTTCGCACAGATCCTTTGTGCAATAGCGATTGTTGTTTCCAAGGCAGCCGTGATAGGCCATCCTTACGCATTCCCTATTGGCTCGGTTGTAGTACCACATCACAGGATTGGGATCAGGGTTGCAATTACGGGCGCGGCGAACTCCTTCGTTTCGGCCGCCATCGCAGTCCTGGTTACCTATTGTAACAAGTCGAGAATAATTTTTATTTTGTTATAAAAAGAGTTAAGAGGCCACTTACGAGGACGTCCTGCACAACGGTCCTGGGCACACGTAAGCGCAACGTACAGGACGAGGCAAGATAAAATCAAAAGGAATTTCATTTTTAATTCACACTCTTCCGGATGATCGAACTTAACTGATTTTTGGAGTCCCAGGGCTTTGCTTTTATAGAGCTATATACAATGACAATACTAATAGGATTTGCATAATAAAGCTGAAACAATAAAATGTATTTTCCCTTTCCGCCTTGCACTTGAGCCCTATTTAGTGTTCTGTATATTCTAAAGCCAGGTGTTTATATTATATGAATTATTTTTCTTTTCTTTTTTTATTTTTTAAATGTGGCCTAAAATTTTTAATACAGGTGTTCACGTGCGTTTTTTTTTTAAACTTCGATGGGCAACAATTGTTTGTAAGTACATGTAATATAAGAAAAATAAGATATTTAATATCTAGGGTCGCTTCACTCAAGGAAAGCTCTATAATCAAAAATATAAGTTCTAGTGAGCAAGCCTTTTTCCATATTATTTTGAAAAATTTGTCAAAAATAAATATTTGTTGTCGGTCTTGTTCCAGTTTTGTTTTGTTTTCATAAATGTGCAGTTGAAGAAACACATACGACAGAGCAATGGATCGTTCCAACATCCGGGAATCAATAAGCTTCGAGGAAAATGAGGCAACCATGCACACCATGAAAGCAATCCACAGCTTGGATGCGATGTACAAGACCTACGTACCCCCAACAGTAGCCAAGAATGTAAAGCCTGCATCCTCTTCAATTTTGAAAACCCCAAGCTCCGAGAATCGCAAAAGTTCCAGTTCCTTTATGCCGTTTGCCCGCAATCTATCGCCGTTCCTCTGCTCGGCTCCCTTTCAGCCCTATAATATCTATGGGCCTGGTCTTCAGTTTTCGTATGTTCCCATTGCAGGCAACCGTCAGCAGAATGAACTGCTCAACAATCGCATTGAATCTGGGGAAATTTGTAGGAGAGGTGGCAATTGTGCATCGTTTGACAGCACTGCAGGTAAGCAGATATATTAACGACATACCAGGACATAACTTCATCGGCATGTTTTTTAGGCTCTGCCAGCTATGGCATGCATCCAAACAATGTGTCCTTCGTCGACCCGCAAATGTACAATGGGTCCTTCTACTCCCAGAATCCATACTATAGCGACCAAACCTATTCTGGTTATTCAAGCGGGTTCGGATTCCCGGGCCCGTATCAACAGCAATACGTATCCGATCAGAGATTCGACTACAGTCAGCCGCCATCCGTTGCAACCGAAGCTCCGGGTAGATACATATCCAACGATAACTACTGCACATGCACTCATGTGGATATCAAGAGCGTATGCTCCTGTAAATCCATTTGCAGTAGCGCGGAACAGAAGTATTCCGATCAAGTGGTCAGCGACGATTGCACAGGAATGTCAAGTGATGGTTGTGCACCGGCTACTTCCAACGGCTTGCGATTCAATTCCATTTGCAATCCAGGCAAAACTCCCTTAGGCGCACTAACTGGATTACTTAATGATGTTCGTCCGTGTCCTTTCAGCAGCTGTCAGCATCATGGCATGGATTACAGACCCTGCTCAGAGAAGCCGAGCTCCGGCAGTTTGAAACGAAAATGTCTCAAGGTTCGCATAGCAGGCGAAAATAGCTGCTCCAAGAGCTCTCTTTGTGGGTCACGGGGAAGCATGTGCTCACGAACTTCCATGTGCAGCGGCGTGAAAATCTCGTGTTCTGATCGCGGATTCATTATGCCAGATCCAGAGTGCTCCGGGACAAATGATCAACCTGGAAGTGACTGCTGTGGGTCTGGTCCTGCGTGCGACCAGCAGAAGCTATCCTGCCGACCGATGATCTGCTGGGACAACAGCTGCAATGGATGCAACTCCAATCAATGCGATTACACGAACAACAATGGTTGCATGAACAACAATGGTTGCATGAACAACAATGGTTGCATGGACAACAATGGTTGCATGAACAACAACGGTTGCATGAACAACAATGGTTGCATGAACAACAATGGTTGCATGGACAACACTGGTTGCTTGAACAACGATGGTTGCATGGTCACCAATGGTTGCATGGACAACAACGGTTGCATGGACAACAATGGTTGCATGGACAACAATGGTTGCATGGACATCGGTTGCATTGACCTTAGTTGTTACATGAACAACAATGGCTGCATGAACATTGATGGCTGCATGAACATTAATGGCTGCATGAGCATGAATGGCTGCATGAGCAACAATGGCTGCCTGAACGATAGCCTCATGAGCACTTGCAACAGGAAGAATTGCAACATGAACGATCCGCTCCAGGACTGCACCGTGTACGAGAGGGACTACAAGCCTGTCATGAGTGTGTGCAACCATTTATATCAACACTACGCCGGTTGCTGTTGGCAGGACCTGCCACTGGGCGGCGGGTGCGGGCCCTGCGGCTCATCCTCAACCTGCGGCGGATATGGGGCTCTTGCCAATTTACCTCATTGCTGGGCATTTCCGGTTGATGGCAACAGCTATATCCCTCCATCGGCCACCATGGACACCTGTAGCCGTCCTTTCTGCGATCACTATGTGGATAACCCTAATGGCTGCAATAATACCTGCAATAATACCTGCAATAATACCGGCTCCTTCGCAGGAAAATCCAGCCTCAGTGGATCTTGCTCAAGAAGTGCACGTTTCGAAACGGAGTAAGTTGCTGTGCTAGTTCCCAGTACAATAATTTGCTTAACTATCCATTTTCCTACAGTTGCATGCCAACACAGTGCGGCAGTATGTGCATGCCACAGTGCGGCAGCATGTCAATGCCACCACAGTGCGGCAGTTTCTGCATGCCACCGCCTTGCGGCAGTTATGCGGGAATGTGATTTTTCCAATCACAACCAAAAATTCAACAAGTAATTAATACCGGATTTGAACACTTTGGATTATTTTGATATATGGCCTATATAATCCGTGGGAGCAAGTATCGGCTAATAATTAATATGTTCTTTCAAAATCAATTATTTAGATTTAATAAAATTCGAATTCAATTCGAAACATAAGGGAATTTCTTTTGCTTTTAGACCGCATTAAAAGTGAAGAAAATATGTTTGCCCTACAAAATGTTGAATTAGTTTTTTTCTTCTGCAGTCGATACTAAATCGATAATTTAATGTCAAAAGTCGATATATAAATACGATAAATCTATATTCTCTTTGATATATGGCATTTTTTGAAAATTTCTAGATAATCACATTTTAAAATTACATGCAATATTTGTATTCCATATTCGAAAATTCAATATATCAAAGTTTAAGATAGAAAAGTTCAAAGCATTCTCAACAATAAGATTTTAATATTGAATGAGATAATTTTTGATATTTAATAATTTGACGTATCAAAGTTCGTCGATATATATTCCGAATTTTCCTCCCATTCATAAGGCCATAAATCCTTTAATTAGTTTTTAAATAATACGACTTCTTGTAGTTCTTTTTTCTAAACCAGAATTCCCTTATTAAACTGATACATTTTTGCATTTTTCATATTTTTTATTACAAAATATTGCATTGACAATTTACGTTTAATTGTTGACCAATTGATTCCTTTTATATTTCAATAATTACATTTATTTAAAAGCAAACGATATTTCCTATGTGGGATGAGTTTTGGTGGCGAAATCAAAACATGTGACACAAGTTAATAGTTTATAAGACTGAAACAGTTGTGTTTTTCGTTTTACAATTTGAGCACAATCTGGCTGCTTAAGCAATGGGCTTAAGAAGTAGAATCTGTTCTTAAAAAAAACACTGCCGATTTCGGGATTTTACAATATTTATTCTTGATACGTAAATTATATGATAGTTTTGATTGATTTTGTGAATTGGTCTTACATATTTCTGTGTGTCTGTGTGGCTTGTTCTTTATTTAACTATGGTACTCTGTATATTGATATTTAGTTAGGGCGATTTCTTTATTACATTAACATTTAACTATTTTCAATTTAAGTTTAGGTTTACATTTACGGACAGCAGCGGGATTAGACAGGCGGCCAGGATCGATATGAACTGAGATCGTGCTCGTGGTAGTAACAGAAAATTATACATTCGGCAAGGCATTAAATAAAAATGTTGGATTTTTTAAATGGCAAAAAAGAATAAATAATAATTGTAGTTTAATTTCAATAAAAATCACGATACACCGCAGGATCACACATGGCCTCCTGTCTTTTGAAGTTAAGTATATCTCTCTGGATCTCCCTTTCTGTGGGTTTATGTTTTTATTTTATTTGGAATTTCATGTGTCTTACAATCCTCTTGTTTTTTTTTTTATTTTGCTTTTCTGGTGGGGCAGGAAGAGCTTTACAGTTAACGTACTCACATATAGACATACATATCTAACTATCTAGTTTATAAGCAAAATTATTCTCGGTAATTGTAATTATTTGTTTTGCTCACAAATGTTTTAAATCCTGTTGCAGGATTTGCTTCAGCTATTTAAGTAAAAGTTACACCATAAACGTAATGAATTAATTAATGAAAAAATTAATGCGAAACTAAAGTACAGATCGAAAATGATTATAAATTTGATTTATGTATGTAGTTGTGTGTGTGTTTGTTTTTTATGCAACAAATTAGCATCACTGGAATAGTCTTGGCCAGCCAGAGAGCTGGCGATTTCGAGTGGTCTTTTCTTGTATATAGTTTTGCGGCCATATCTGGCTTTAAATATATATATAGTTATATGTAGACAAGGGTGAAATTGCACTAAAAACTAAATGCTACAACATTTAAAAGTTGGATTTCACTATCCGTTTTCCATATTAATGTATAGATATATATATATATGTATCGAAAATTCTAGCAGCTCTCCTCCATTTGATAAACCTTTAAATCGGTTTTGGCAATTCATTAAAAAATAGTTTGAATTTACTCCCCTCTTACATGTAGGTATGTATATGTCTGTATGTATGTATAAAAAGTCGCTAGCTGCTTTAACTAAATGTAATTTGATTTGCCTTTTGTGGTTGGTTCTCCTACTCTGCCGTTTCTTTCGTTCGTCCTTCCCCCCCTTTGCTTATTGCCTAGAAGTATTCTTTTAAATAAATTGTTTAGTCTTTTCATTTTCCATGTGTGCTTTAGTGTTTACTCTATACATAAGTCAAATATATGTATATGTGTATATATAGCAAAAACATTATATACTTTTCTTACTGGAAACTCCAAGCCAACAACGACAGCAGCGATCGAGGGCCATACATATATCAAAATATATATATTGGTATATAAAAAGGTTTGGCAATCCTGCGTATGCGCCTAGTTTCATCATCTCTGGCCTGATGCGACTGCCGTCGTGGCTTTGGTTTTTAGGCACATGTTTTCAGAGCTTATAGGTATAGAGAACTTACCTCTAAACTATATATATATCTAATACTAAGTGTGTAAATCTTGTTGTTGTGCCAGCGGCAGCGTATTTCCACCGTTTTCATCATCATCAATTGTCAATGTTCTCCGCGCAGGAGCTCCATCAGCAAGTTGAAATCGGCTCCATCGCGAGTCTTGATCGTTAGCATCTCCTTGCCCAACTAAACAAAATGTATATATACATTATACTCTTGATATTTGCCAGGAATATGTCAACACACTCACCTGGCACGTACGCTGAAGATCGGGAATGCGCAACAGTAGCTCCCCGAACTTTGATGGCGTGTCGGGGTAGTGGGCCAATGTGTAAGCCTGCAAGCTCTGCAACGCCTTCTCCTGGCACTCCCGTACTTTCACTGCCTCCTGAAGCTCCGTGGTATCTAAAAGGGATAATCGTTAATTATCTGCCAAATATGCGTGTTTAGTCTGTAACTTACCTGACTGCAACAGCACAATCACCTTCATGGCAACATATTCGTAGCGGTCAACGCGTAATCGCCGCAGGTGATCTGTCAGATTGAGCATCCGTTCAATGCAGGTCTGTAAGTTTGAAATAGTTTTAAAACATGAATAACTTTTGATGACAATTAACGAAGGGTAAACTCACCTGCAGGCCATTGGATTTGGCCTGCGACAGCGTTATCTTTCTGCCTTGGGACATTTTTATTTCGCCGGGAGTGTCGATCGATCGAAAACAGCAGGAGAAGAGCAACAGTTCGCACCACGAATTGATGAGCAGGCAAATCTGATCATCGATCTGGAAAATAAAGAAAAACAATTAGTTCCAAGGAACTATAATAAACACTATCCGCCGGCACCAACCGAAATGTTCTTGAAGAGCGGCAGACTCTTGCACCATTTGACAATCTTGTAGAGGCGATGATCGGCCACGTTGCAGAGATGGGCGATCAGATCGGGATTGGCGTTCTCGCCGTTGGACGAGAGACCAGCACTGGCCAGCAGTGGGTTGGTCAGCTGCGGCTGCTGTCCCTGGTTGGCGCCCGATGAAGTGGCTGACGAGGATGAAGACGACGACGAACTGCCGGAGGCGAATGCGGACAGCGGTTGGTTAATGCGAGCCAGCTCGGCATCGGTGTACTGCCAGAGATGTTCGACATCCATGATTTCCTGCAGTAGCAGCGGCACGTTTCCCGTTCGCAGACTCTGCTTGCCCGCCTCCGTGGCCACGTCCTCCGTCTTAATGGAAGCCCCACCCAGATTCGGGCTGGCTGGCAGGGATGTTGAGCCGGGAATGGGTCCACCAGCGAAGCCATTCAGCTGCTGGAGTCGCTGATGATGATGCTGCTGCTGATGCTGCTGTTGCTGCTGCTGCTGCTGTTGCTGTTGCTGCTGGCTGACCACCGCTGCGGCAGCAGCAGCGGCAGCCGCTTGATCGGGACTTAGCAGCGGACTAAGCATGGAATTGGGCAGCGTGTACGAGCACTGGTAGGTGGAGCGACCGCCGCGCGTCCTGTCCTCGCGGATGGCCTCCAGCTTCATGCCCTTTTGCAGGCACTTCTCGAACCGACAGGCCGGGCACTTCTTGCGCGTGGAGATGCTCACCTGGCAGGGGCCGCCGCGCACGCACACGTAGTTCTTGCGATTCTGCACAGTGCGCTTGAAGAACCCCTTGCAGGACTCGCAGGAGAAGATGCCGTAGTGGAAGCCGCTGATCTTGTCGCCGCAAATGGGACACGGTGAGTTGATGAGCTGCTGCCGTGAAATGCCAGCCGGCGAAGCGGGCAGCGACGAACCAGAGCCCGTGGCATCCAGACCGTTGGATATCGAGTCCATGCTGAGATTTTGTGCCTCCTGGCTGCCAGACGGTGGCCCCGTGGACGAGGCCTCCACCTTCAGAGGGCGATACAACACGCTGTGGTGATGGACGCCGCCGTTGCCGTACAGCGAGCCCGCCGGGGGGGCATGTCGCGCCTGGATGGGTGAGTGGGTGGGGCTGAACTCGGAGCTGTAGCTGTAGCAGCTGCTGTGCGAGGCGTCGCTGTTGTTCCGACTCAGCGAGGGCGTGTAGGGGGCGTGTCGCGAGGTCAGCGGCGACTGCGATGGCGAGCTGTGCGTGTAGACGGAATGTATGGCGGAGTCGGGACTGGGATTCGCGGGCAGCGGCAGGTGGCCACCGCTGCTCGACTTGCTGCGGGCGGCCAGCAGCGGCGAGTTGTCACCCAGCGGCGGCTCAAACTTGAGATTAATGGGATCGCTTTGCGTGGGCGCCAGCTTCAATTTGGGGTTCGCCGAGAGCGATTGGGAGGCGGTGCTTACGGGGAAGACTTTTCCCTGCTGCTGCTGCTGCTGCTGCAGTTCGCCTGCAATGTTCTCCAGCTCGGTCTTGATCGGCTGCAGCGCACAAGCCGGCTGCAGGGGTGCTCCAGCGCTGGATAGGACCTCGCTCTTAATCGTCGGCTCCGTCTCCATCAGCTCCTCGTCGCCGCCGTTGGCCTCCGGTTCGCTCAGCTCGCCCTCCCATGACATGGGCCTCGGCCCGTTCTTGTCCGCCGCCCGCCGGCGCACCTTCAGGTTCTCAATGTTCGCCAGCTCCGCCTCCGAGTCGGACTCCTCCTCATGGTTGGGTGGCAGAGCGCCACTCAGCGGGATGCGCAGACTGCCGTGGCCATAGTTGGCAATCACTGGCACTAGGTTGCCATTGGGCGTGGGCAGCTCATCCAGCTCGCACTTGATGTTAGTCACGGACACATTGTGCCTCGATCCGGTGGTTCCGCCACTTACTCCCAGTCCTCCTCCCAGCGTTGTCGTCGTCGTGGACGCGGTGGTGGTGCACATGTTGACCGGCAGCTGATAGCCACCGCCAGTTACTCCGAGGGAAGCGCTCTGCTGCTCCGTCTTGATGCTGGACATGTTCGGCATGCTGATCCTCTAGCGGCGGTAGTGACAATGGCTTCCAGTTGGTCGATCCGCAGCTCTGGCAGATCGGTGTGCGCTCTTACGACGATATATGTGCTTATCTCAGTTGTGCAATTTTGTAAAAGTTTGACAGATGTCGTTGATGCAGTTCCATTGTGTTGTAAAACTAGAAATAATAGAGAGAGTTGCAGTTAGTGAATGAGTTTTATTTTATAGTTATTATTTTATTAAATATATATGAACATTTCGGAAGAATTAGTAGTCTTTTGATTGTATTTGTAAGGGAATGTATCCCCAATAAAGTGGAATTAATTGATCATTTTTTTAGTTGTTTAAATTAATTACAAGGTGCACAAATGTTAAATGAGATTTAGGATAATGAATTAAAACCTAGTCTAGACTTCTTACTATATAGTAATCTTTCTGAACTTTTAATATCTGATCAATTATATAATTTTAGAAAGATTGTAAGATTCAGTCGAAGCTTTAAAGTAAAATCCTCATCATTCCATTCCATCTCAAAAGCAAGCAGCTATCACAATTTTATAGTTTTGGCCAAGAACAAGTTTTGGCTCAAACGCTTAAGAATTTCGCAGGTTTTTTTCGCCTAGTCAGAATTGAGCTTCTTCCGCTGGCTGGAATCTATTTGTCATGACTCAATCCCCTTGGCTGGTGGACTGTTGCCCAGCGAATTGGACTCCAAGTGCCTGCCTGGCAACGCGAACAAAGGCCTATTAATGGCGGATGGGAAGTCCAGCGACAATAGGGTCAATGCCACCCCACACGGCCCACCCACCCCGGCGACCTTGGCCAGCACTTATGCTAATTGAGTTCGCCCGCAAGCCGGCTTCAAAGAACCGCTCACGCTCACGAGCGGCACTCTGCTCTGCTCTTGCTCACTCAACGCTTATCTCCTGCTCTCGGGCTTCGGGCAATGCTCAGCAAACTATAGGCAATGGCCAGCCACGAAAAATGTCATCGAACCCACGGAATATGGCTCCGCTGGATGGAACCGGCGGACCGCCGAACAGAATGGATGGTATTATAATAAATTTAAGGTACATTAACCCAGAGCCACGCAGCTGGGCTGGCCCTGCGTTCTTCTTTGGTCACATGTGATGCGGGATGGAGAAAGAAATATGACAATGAGTACAGTGGAGCTTAGCACCAGGGAGTAATGGGGAAAAATAGTATTGGAACTCTAAAAAATGTTTTAAATAAAACATAAGCGTGTTGAAAATATAACTAAAATATAATTGCTGTTCGGAAGGGTTATTTTTATAAATTACTTGTACATTGCAGGCAAAGCATGCAAGATAACAGGTGATATATACAGGACACGCTTTCCCTGTAATTAACAAGCAATACAGAACAAGTATTGAAATTCTAAAAAATATTTTGAAAAACATTCGCTTGTTTTAAATATGCATGCTTAGAATATGATTGATTTCGGAAAAGAATTTTTCAAATAAAGCTATTTATTTGTTGACTTGCTTGTACATTGCAAGCAAAGCGTGAAAGGAAAATCATTCGCATGTTTTAAATGTGTATGTTTAAAATATGATTGATTTCGGAAAAGAATTTTTTTAAATGTAGAGATATTTTTTTACTAATTTGCTTGTACATTGCAGGCAAAGCGTAGAAGAGAACCAACTTTGCCTGCTTTGTAAAAACAGAAAAAATTGTTTCTTAGTCAAGAAAATAAATAATCAAACTATAAACTAAAAAAAAAATCGAAACTTACAGACCTATAAACATTTAGAACAACCTTGACTTTCTTTGGGAGTGAACACTGTACAGTGGCAAGGGCAGGGCGAGGTCACCTGGCAACAAAGGGGTGCCCGGGGTAGATGTACCCGATAGCGTGGGCGCTGCCTGCCTGGTGAGGGGTTTCCATCCGTTCCCAGCCAGTGTTGCAATGCAATTAAACGGGAACACACAATTCGAAACGAACTCGCGCGACCCCTGAGAAAGGGAGAAGAAGCGGGCGGGAGGGGCAAAGAATCTTTTTGTTGTTTAGCGGAGACAACAACCCCACGCACTGCACGGCAAAAGAAACGGCCAAGCCAAAACAGAGAGAGCGAGAGCCGGGAGCCGGGAGGAAGAACAGAGATAGCGCGCACGAGAACGAGTAAGAAGCGACGCCGCGCAGAACGCAGAACGGGCAAAGGACGACCTTCAAATAATGTTGAATTTTGTACGCAAACGACCTTGCATACAACAACAACAACACGACCGACGTCGGCGATGGCGACGGCGAAGCACAACCACGAAGAAGACGCAGCAACGAAGGCAGCTCCACACTCATACATTTGAGCCAAAGTACTCGGAGAAACTCACACAGACACAGTATAAGACGCAACACATGCGCCGCGGGGGAGACAAAAGAGCGGAGGCAGAGAGCGAGACCGAGAGAGAGCCAAAGCATGCGTCAGTTTATTTTCTCGTCTTTTGCTTTTGGGGTTAGAGAAAGAAGAACAGAAATACTCGTAGACAGGGTGATGTGTGTGTGTGTGAATTAAGCAGAAAAGAAAATAAACAAAAATTGTTTTATATCAAGAACGCAAGAGCCCTCTCTCTCTCTCTCTCACCCTGCTCCATCAAGAATCATTCTCAGCTGAGCTTGTGTGGGTGTTCCGGCAACTAGAGAAAGAACGAGATGGAGCGTTCAAAGAGACGAGAAGTGAATTGGTCAGCATTTGGTTTTTGCTGATTTTTCATGTTCTGGCTTTCAGGGAAATACTCATATCACATACTCATACATGCATGTATGTGTGGGTAAATGTTCGGTGTGGGGCTCTGAGAGAGACTCTCAAGGCCCAACAAATGCAGCCAAGCGATTTTCGATGATGGCTTCCCTTTTTCGGCCTCTCGGCTTTTGCCTTTTGCCTTCTACCTTTTGGGCCTCTCTTCTGTGGTTGTTGTTGTATTTGGGATGGCACTGTACCCACACCAGCATAGATTACACACATGTGATTTCGATGTGTTTGTTGTTGTTTTTGTGGGGAGTTATTGGTAGGCGGAAGTAAGTGCGCCTTCCTGTGTGTATGTGTGTGAGTGTGTGTCTGTGTTTGTGGGGGTAACGGTTGATGGAATGCAAATTAAATGGACTTGAGATGTTGGAAGCCTTGGCCTTGGATAGAAGCTTTATTCCAGAAGATTTAATGGATTTTCCAAGCTCACAAAAAATCACTAGGGCTAGTGATACCTTTCTAAAAGATGTCTTAAAATATGAAAACTATTCATTTGAGGTAACAAAAAATATACTGTAGCACAGTTTTAGACATCATTTTGAGGTTATGATTTGAAATATCTTAAAAAGGTATATCAGAAGGTATGCAATAAAATAGTTTAGGTAGTAAATGGTTTACTACTTTACACAATTTTAATTTGTTGACAAGTTTTAGAAGCTTAAATTAAATGTTCTTGAGTTTAATTGTAATTTTTCGTATATACCCAATTAAATAGCAATTTTAAAACTTTGTCTACATAAGTATTTTTTTGTTTTACTGCCCAAAGTAGAGCATTCCCCTCCGGGCTGACACTCGGTTCTAGTCCAAGCTGTCAAGCTGAGTGCTGGATTCAGCCATGATCTAATTACGCTTACCTAATAATACCGGGCTGCCTTCGCTCTGACTCTTATGAAAAGTGCATGGCAATTAGCTGGCCTGGCACTCCCCCCTCCCCAGCACCGCTCCGAGTTCTTGTAGCGCCGCTATCGCATTACAACCGTCCCCAACAACAGGCGGGCACGACCTCAACTGCACACCGAGAGATTCTACAGTTTCTATACTCTATCTTACAATGATACTTGAGGTTAATCCTTTTGCCTAGCTGGTCACTTTAATTACAACAGAAAGAGGTACATGGTCACTCTAGGCTGTTTTTAGGGTCACATTAAAACAAATGCAATTGCAAATAAATATATATTGAACTTAACTAAAGCAGAAATATGCAGATAATAATATATAAAACTACGATAATCTTGAAAATCTAACAAAAAAAAGGTTTAAATACTCTTTTGATTTTCTGGGGTGTTTCATGACATCCAAGAGTATACCCAATTCGGTGTTAACAAACACTATTACCGCATTTTTGCTGCAATTCGACTAGCCCCTGAAACCAAGTCGGGTTCAGCTCGGTTCAGGCCGTCGAGCGGGGTAATCTAATGGCACGACAAGTCCGCTGACCGAGACAATAAGCGGGTTGGGCTCTGGGGCTCCACAGCGCCGGAGTTTGGAGTTCGGTGTTCCTCGTTCGCCGTCTGTCGCTTATCGATTTTTATCGGGCTCTGGCTTTGACAGGCCATCGAAGGCAACAACTTCAGTTACATGGGAACAAACTCCCCTCCGGGCTTTGGCAAAGGGGTTGACCTTCACAGTTTTTTCTTTTCTCCTTTTTTTTCTGTTCTTTTTGTTTCCGCGGAAATGCGCCCCCTAGAAAGAATATGGCGTACTCCGTGCTAAAGGGGGGAGTGAGGAGCAAGGGGTTCTTTGTGTGGGTGGAAATCCATGTCAATAATATTCATGACATTGACATGCTTTGTGGGGCACAAGCTCCGAGGGTTGAACTTCCCGACTCCTTCGCTTTGGGGGTGGTTGATATCTCTGTTGACGTCGGAGTTGCCCACTGAATAGGAAGTTGCTTTCAATTATGCGTGACATGAAAGCGGAGTTGTTTTTTTTTTTTTTATGGCGGATCTGCACCCCCAAAGCCAAAGCCAATGGGGGTTGGTAGGGTGCTCTAATTGGGGACAACGGCGTCCTTTCCCCTTTGGAGCTTGAGGGTTTCTGTGGGTGTCTGAAATCCCGAATAATTGCACTCCCCGGGGATTACTTCGTAGTCCTTTAGGTCTAGGTTACCCAAGCTCAAGTTTGTTTTGAATAAAAGTTAAGGCCACAAGAAGAGGAATAGTATTCTTCGATATTTTAGCACTAACTCGAGAGTTATCTAAAATATACTAAAAAACTTAGCTTATAAAGACTTTTGCTTGAAATACTCTACCTAAAATCAAACAGCAAAGCACTCTCCCATCCGTAATTACTATACAAAGCCACCAGTAATGTGGCACATTCCAAAACAGCCATTGAAATCCTGAATGCTTGCATCATCATAAGAGACCAAAGCGACCAATTCGAACTGCAGCAAATTTTTAACACGCTCCAGAGATAGACAAAGCAGCAGCAGCACACACAGATACGGACACACACCTCCGACACCTTTCGCCAACAGCAAACAAAGAGCCGGGTTATGTCTATGGTCGTAGCACTGAGGGCGAAGGGGCTCCGGGGATCGGTGTGGGGGTCCGACAATTGCAAATTGCATTACCTGGCAGCGGGGCAACATTTTTGCAGTGTGTCTCTGCCGGCGCTGCAAGCTTTTTGATTAATCACCTCGACCCGAAGAGGCGAGTGGCTGGACGCGTGGCCGGGGTGGGGGGGAGATGGGAGCGGGGAGGGGGGAGGGGGCCGGGGCGGCAACATAGGCATGTCATTAGCATAATGTGCAACAGAAGTTGGCTTATGGAAAATGGCAAACAAATTGCAAAACACCAACAGAGCTGTCATGAATGCAAGGCGCAATGGGTTTCGGCCAGAATTGTAAGCCAACTTGGCAGTCAGAAGTTTTAACGCTGAATATTAACTTGAAATATTTTGTTAAAGACGAAAAACACTTCAGAACCAGTTCTTAATTTAACTGCAGAAAGATTACAGAATTAAGCTTTAAGTTTTAAGTTTTGTTTTGCAATTTCAAACCAAAATTTAGGTTTCTTATTTAATCAGTTCTAAGTAATCGCTGAGGTTCTGGTATTTCATGGTCGACTCCTAGGAATTTTGAGTTAATACACGGTCTTATTGTAATTTAGTAAATAAATCTAGTGAATTTTAAAGTTTAGCAACTATTTTTAGTTATAGCTATTTCTCTATACTATATTAAAACCTATTTTTCCATATTTTTCTCATTTTTTTCTTTTGTAAATTATAAATTATATATATATACATTATATATACAAATTGTATATATAAATAGAAATGTAATTGTGACATATCCATTAATTCGTAAACATTTTACTAACTCCTAATTTGATTCAGTTACTCTTTTTTCAGAGAATTCCTCAAGTGAATAAATCTAGAGATTTTTAAAGTTTAACAACTATTTTAAGTCATAGGTGTAGCAATAATATATTAAATAAATTGTTCCTATTTTCCGATTTATTCCCACTTTTTTTTAGCAAAATATAAATTAAATTTTCAACATTACTGATAGAAATGTAATTGTAATTGTAACATATCAATTACTTAGTAAACATTTAAGTAACTCCTAATTTAACTATACATTTAGTTACTCTCTTTTCAGGGAATTCCTCAAGTTACCGAAAATCTACGAATTAATAATATTAATATTATTAATTCTCATTTCTGCAATTAATTGCATTACTTCTTATTTATAATAGTAATTAAATTATTTATCACTTCTAAAAATGAATATATTATGTCCTATAGTGTTAGCCTGAATGACCAGCACTTTCCCAGTACATAAATTGACCCGTTTGATAGGCGTTCGTTGATTGGGAAATGCGTGGTCGTGGCCAATGGTGCCTCTTGGTTGCAGAGTTTCCTATTACCATTTGCGGACACATTGCCACGGAAAATTATAAATTAAAAGTTAATGTCTGCTAAAAAAAAACAAGGCAGCTTCTATCTATACGATAGTACACATATACATATATCGTTAACTATATATGTATATTTGTAGGCAGACAACTAAAAGAACTTGATTTTCAACAGGTGCGTCAGGTCTCGTCTCGTGTCTCGCATCGATATGGCCACCGTTGCCTTGTAATGCCACAAAAGATAGAAACGGCAACAAAAAAACCGGTACTAATGGCATAAACACACTGAGAAAAATGCATTTTATGTATCTTAGCAACGAATTTGTTAAATATTCCTTCTGAAATAGCCATTCTCTTAAGTTCTACAATCTTCCCAAAAGTTTTTAGACTTTCTTGAAAGTAGAAATCGAAACCCCTCTCTGATTGATAAGATAAATCGTAATCACTCTTTACAGTGCAAAAAAAACACGCCTCGAGTAAACAAAGCGAACTAGTTTGGTCGCACAGAAGATGACTTTGTCAACATGGCCAACGAATGCAAGACAGACGCACTCCGGGAGTCAGCCTGGAGCACCTTTGGGGCCACCGTCGCTACCGTCTCCCGACGTGGTGGTGGTGGTGGTACCTGCCAGAACCCAGGTTCCCAGTTTTCGGGGCGTTGCAATCCGGCGCTGGCCAGGTCTTCGTCGTCTGCATAACAATTACAGTTTACCGTTGGACAAACAGGAAATGTTACGCTTGCGCATTTTCATTTTTATTACTTTTTCCAGACGGCTTTTCAAACTCTGCTTTTCTGTTTGTTATTTTTATTTTTGCATTTTTATGACTGGCACTCCCTGTCAGTCCCGTATGCAGAACCACCTCCTTCTGTGGGTTTGGTTTATCAGCTGGGAGGCCTTCAACCCACCACCATCATCATCAGACTTCGACGCACTATCAATATCAAGCAATGATAACACGGCCACCGGGAGAGCGGGGAATCGCTTTGTTCACAAACGTTTATTTATAACATTTGTAATTCATTTTGTTGTTTGCTTGTTTTCTTTCTTTCTTTCTTTTTTTAATTTCAATTTGTTTTTAACTTTTTTTTGCAGCTGTTGACATGGCTCTGGCAGACTCAAGGTCGTTGCGAGAGTTGCTTTATAAACAGGGAAAAACAAAAAATTAAATACCGATCATCAGTTCCCGGATCTCTGTTTTTTTACATGCACGAAAATCAAAAGATTGTTATGAATTATGATCGATTTGGGGATCTTAAACAAATTAATAATATTCTGTATCTTTTATATTAAATTAATAAGAATTCCTAGCTTGATTTTATCATAGAAACCAATGGGAAAAAAATAAATAAAAAATCGTCGAGACGTTCCCATGACTGGGTAACCCTCGTCCACTGTCCGGTTGGTTACCCAGTGCCACCAGCAGCCACTTCACTGCATTTGCCTTGGAAAGACCAGCACCAGAAGGCCTCTTAAACAGAGTCATTAAAAAGCTTGTAGCTTTGCTCAGCGGCGCATGCAAAGGAGCTCGATGGACCACAGCCAGGGCTCACCTTAAACTACAGTGCCAGAAAATAATATATAGTACTAAGTTCATAAATGAAAAGGTATTTCATAACAGATGGGGGTTCTATCCATTAATAAGATATATATAGATATAAGGTATTAGAAAACAAGAACTAGAACTTCGGGAGACAGAAGTTCAAATACGATCCTATAATTCAATAAGTCAGTTTGCAATTGAATTATAGGATCGTATCGGAAATCGATCCTAACTAAGCTTAATATAATCGCATTCTTTGAGACGATATTTATCGATATTTTTATAAGACAATGTTTTCATAAAATTATAGTTCAAAAAACTCATAAAAAAGAATAGATTTTAAGCTTTCCTATGTTAATATTTACTAGGTTTGTAAATATACGTCCTAAATTAAAAAATTAAATTGATATTATTTAAATAATATTTTAAAACAAATTGAATATTGTTTTGTTCTGCCTGATATGGCTAGATCGACTCGTCTGTTGATGCTGGCGTAACAAGCTTTTGACTAAAGTTATACAACCCTGAAAGGTTATTAATTTATATCCTTGAAGATGCTTTTAATAATAAACTTATTACCAGAGAACGTATGTTTTATAAATATATTATTTCAGCATTTTGTGGCTATGAAGTCATATGGCTATGAAGGCAGTTCATTCATCTTTAATATCATTTATGATGTATTTAAATTATTTATTTGATTTATCAATACTTTCTTTTAGTGTATGCTTTATGCTGACCGCCCACCAGCGATGCAATGTAAAATAATCGCCTCACACATGCTTTTATTTTGTAGTAAAAAGGCATACTACCAACTAGTAGCGAAAGGAATAGAATAGTTGGTATCTAGACTTAAGTATTCCGATCCTGAGACTAAGAGTCTCCTTACAGATCCTTTTACGAACTTTTAGGCCAAGAGCTAAGAGGCTAATTACAAATGTAATGCAAGAGCGGTGCCTTCTCATCTGTAGACTAATATTCCACAATTCGCAACATGAATACATTACTATAAATACTCGAACAAGTATAATGTTATTCCAGTCTCACTTATTATAGGCACCGGGTATCTGATAGTCGGAGCACTCTACTTAATCGTTCTTTTTTAGCTTTTTTTTATTGCTTCTAAGCCGCAACACCAGTTGGACCCGCTTTGAGTTCGTTTCTCTCCATTTTTTTTTTTTGTAAGCTGCTCCCCTTGGTTCTCTTGGAACTCGTTTCAGCATCTCCGCTGTGCTGCTGCTGGGTGGGCACGTTGCAGGTCTCGTTGCCGCCGGCAAAGGCTCCAAATGCGACTGCGACTTGGACTCCGGCTCCGTCCCAGGTCTGGTCCGGTCCGGCTGCGTGCGTTTAATTAATATCAAAAGCCAGCTCGCGACGCAAACTACACATGCATATAGGTATGTACGATATGTACGATGCTGAAATAAAACTTAAGAAACAACAACTGCTGGCTGCACTGAAACACACTGGCAAGTTGTTTTGGGACAAGGTTGTTGCGATCGCGTTCGGCCAAATGCAGCTGAGCTGTTCTTTAGCCGTCGCACTGCCATTTACCCCGCATGCGTGCTGGCATTCGGCCAAGTTATATAGATGCAACCACTGGGTTTTGGCCGAGTTGATCAAACTGTTTTTGGCAGGTTGCAATTTATTAAGTGTTATTGTGTAATCGATAAATTGGCACGATTGTTTGCCATTGAGCCGAGGCATTTCGATTACCGATTGGGGAAAAGAACAGCGAAAATGGAAAAATTAAATAAACAAGCAAGGAAGCTAACTATACCCTTGCATTGAAAATCCATCATAACTTAGTCAAAAATTCATTGATTTCCAATTGGAAAACTTTTCTGCGTTAGTTTTTATTTGGTTTATAAATCTACAAACTCAATTAAAAATTAAAAAAAATTAAAATTTTGCCAATTTTACAAATTCTAACGATGTAACCCCTTATAAAATTTTGGAATTTTTGAAAAAAATTAAATTTTATCGGACATAGCTAGATCGACTTGGCTGTTGATGCTGATCAAGAATATATATGATTTCTAGGGTCGGAAAAGACTCCTTTACTGCTTACAGGCTTCTGACTGGAATTAGGTAGGGTATAAAAATGCAAACACAAGCCCAACAAGGTTACTTTAATATACATATTTATCCTGCAGCGTTATATAATTACATTCTTGTAGCGCTGTGAAGGAGTCATTTCTGACCCCATAAATCATATGTATATATTTATAATGTCTGCAGGGAAAAAGACATTTACCAATTTATTCAAAATTTTTTAAGGGGTTACCATAGTTAAATCAAATAGAGTATGCAGATTTATTAGCCTCATAAAAATCGACATAGTGCAGGTTAAAAGCAGTTTAGAATTAAAATGAATGCATTTTTGGCTTAGTTATGAGGTTTTTAAACTTTTATTTTGTAAAAAAAAATGTTCATATAAAAATATCAATAAATATCGTTTCAACGAATGCAATAATTTTAAGCTTAGGTTTGATCAATTTCCGAATCGATCCTATAATTAAATTGCAAACTGCAAGTATATTTAAACTTCGGCTTACCGAAGTTAGTTTCCTTTCTTGTTTTAATTACAATAGTTTACTATTGTTTTTATATATTTTGGTTTTATCCTTTCTCTATTTTCTAATCACACTAAATTATTCTCAATTCCTCTGTTAGATTCCGCTTCTAAAATTATGTTTCACCAAAAGTATACAAGTTATAATATATACAATATTATTAGTTTTCAGATATTTCACCATTCAATCCCATTAATTTACACTCACACTAGAAGATAACCCCTTTTAGGTTCAGATACACACAATGCACATATGTGAACCTCCCTTCCAATCGGCCTCCCAATTGGCACCGGAGAAGAACCGTTGCTCCATTCGCCTTGGCCCTGTGCCCAAAAATGCAGTCTGCCGTCTTCTCTTTCCCTTCTCTCCTGCTGTCCGTTATCTATTTGGGGTCCTCTCTCGTGCTCCCTCGCCGCATCTCGCTCGCACTCGAGGGCTCGGTTTGTCAACAGCTGCATGCGCACAACAACACACAGCACAAGCTCCCCAATCTCCCGTGTGCTTTAGTGTGTGTGTATGCGCGCCTTCTTTGTCGCTGCGAGTGCATTTCGAGTTGTTTTTTTTTTCTTCACTTTACTATTACATTTTTCGGGCAAGGTCATCAGCGAGACAAAGTCAATGGCCGCCAATGACCCTTCTCTGGCTCTCGGTCTGTCTTTGGCCTCTCCTTTCTCGTTCTTCTGCCTCATTTACAACTTGTTCTTGGCACAGGCGAAAGAGCCAAAGCAGAGGGAGAGAGGGAGTGCTGATGGAGGAATGTGGGGGGGAGGAAAGAGGGGCGAGGAGAGTGTAGGCAAAGGCAGTCAGCATGACGTGTTATTTTTGCTTTTCGCTGTTCTTGTTGTTGGCTCTCTCGCATTTCTCTTTCGTGGCTTCCTCTTCTGAGCCGCATTTGCTTTTGTTTGAGTTCGGAGCTTAGGTTTGAGTTTCTTTTTATTTCTTGGCAACAAGTCGTCGTCGTCGTCGTCGTCGCTGCCTCTTCTTCTTGAACGTATTTGGCCTTTCTTTTGTCCGTTCCTCTTCTTGTGCCACCACCCGCCCCCGCCCCACTACCATTCTTCTCTCTCTCTCTGTGTGTGCTTTCTTGGTTCTTTGGTTCTTTATGTCTTCGTTTTCCCGTAAATGTGTCCAATGATCTCTTTGCTCTGTTCCTCGAGTTGATTTTTATAGTCTTTTGTTTTCGTTGTTCATCTTCTTGGAGTTCTCTGCCCCCGATTGCCCCCTTAAAGCTACCCATCGAGTTTCTTTTCTTCGATAGTTTTTAATTGTTCTTCTAACCTGCGTCCTGTCAATTTTCTATTCGATAATTTTTTGACAACTTTGTTGTCATCGATAGAACAGTGGAGACATAAATGTTATCGATAAAGAAATTAACTATAAAAACTGAATAATATCGGTTCTAAGCTTATATCGATGATGAAGAAATACACGATCTTTATTTTATTATAATACGTATAATTCTTTCATCCTTAAATTCTTTCTCCTTAAATTCAATTTGAAAAATTTTTCGTTTATCCATACAAAAAAAAAAACCAAATTAAAACCAAGTAAATCTCTGCTTCTCCTCTTCAGAATAATAAAATATACGCCATAAGCAGCGACGCTTCGAAATATATGTTTTCTCAGGTCCTAAATTAAGCGAATGTCCTTCAAAGCGGGCCACTCCATCACATTAAGATTCAGGCTCCGACAAAAGGCAGAGCAGACAGAGCTGGAGGAGCAGAGCCAGCAACAGGAGAATCATAAGGCTCGCCTTAATCAAAACAAATCAAGTTCGTGGGGGAAGGTGTCTCAGGGCGTGGGGGAGAGGAAGAGCGAAGGAGCAGCCGGCAAACAATGCAATAAAGCAACCAAAAAAAAAAAGAACTTCAAAAGTGTGGCAAGGCGCGAAACAATAAAGGAGCGTCAGGCTAGAGAGAACCGAAGCTTAGAATACCCTTTACAAAGCAAATGAAATCTTCGAATAAATAATAAAATAAATTTAAGAAAAAAAATAAATAAATAAATAAATGAATAAATAAATAAATATTAAGAGAAACGACGCTAAGAATACCCTTTACAAAGCAAAGGAAATCTTCGATTTGATTGCGAGATGGAATAAATAAATCAATAAATAAATAAATAAATAATAAAGAGAACCGACGCTTAAAATACCCTTTACAAAGTAAATGAAATCTTTGATTTGATTGCGAGGTGGAATAAATAAATCAATAATTAAATAATATACATATAGTATACATATGTATGTTCCAAGTTACTTGTCTAAAATGAACTACCTTTAGCAAGGGTATTAAAACATGGGGACAGACAGAGAAAAAAAGGAGGAGAATCGAATCTCAAGGAGCGGTTCAAACATAATTTCAAGGATTTATGTCTTATTCAGGCGCTTTAAAGCACCCGAGAACGGTCAAAGCAGGCTTAACAGACTGAGTGAAACTCGAATAAAATTCGAATAAGGAGGACAAGCCTGTTTCGAGCCATTCTCAGCGGTTTGTTTTGATCTTCATTTTATAAACGAGTCGCTGATGGAGACGGGGACTGAGGTCAACTTAAATGAAAATGAATATGCGTATAAAATGGGATAATTGAAGGGATTCACATGAAGTCCTAATGGGTTAAGTAACTTTAACTTTAACCTTCTTATCTACTCGAAAAGATTCGATTAAGTTCGTTAAGTACAAAGATCAAAAACTAAAACACTATTGAAAAACAATATAGATTATTTTATCAATAACTTTGCTTGGGAAGAACCCTATAATTAAGCAATGATGTTGCAAATTTCACTGAAAACCTAATTAATTAGGCCACATTCCCTAGATTTCTATTACTATATTAAACCACATTGCAATCGTACATTTCTATATGGCGCAATTAAAGCCATTCAAAGTGTGGAACAGGTGTTTATCAAAATTTTGCTTAGTTATCTATCAAATATTTGATCGATTAATTTGATTTAGCGTATTTTTCCTCAACCGCTACTAGACATACGGGGGAATCGTCACGAGACCAAGATTTCGAGAGCAAATGAAAAACAAATCAGCCAGAATGTCTATTGGGATTATATAATTGCGCTGCAATAGAACAGAATCGAATGATTCATTGGCCAAAAGGCGACGAGCGATTTGTTATATCTTTTGGTCTATACACACTCATACCGCTCACATCGGAATTATATTTTATAGACGGCGTCCCAAGGTCGTTGCTTGACTTTCTGTAGAAGGGGGAACGGAACGTTCCGTTCGCAGCGCTCTTCGCTTTCTGTGGTTCTCGATTTATGTTCGTGTGTGTAATTTCCTGTTTGAAATGTGATAATTTCTTTTGTATACGCGACTTTAATTCTCTTTTTTTTTGCGAAACTACTGTATTCCCAGATTGGGAGATGGATATCATAAATAACCGGGCGTTGTCAACCTGTTTGCTTCGAACGATTTGTTTTCTAAGTTAAAGAAGACTAACAGATATTGATGGAAGAATTAAAACTATTTCAGATTTTCAGATAATTCAATAATGCAGAAAATAAATAATTTGAGTATAAGAAAATTAGTTTAAATGAATATGTTTGTTGTGCAAAATCGAGAAATGTTCAATTCGCTCAATGTTTTCTCAGGCTAAAACTAGGAAACGCCAAGCATGCGTCATAAATTGGTAGGAGCTTTGCTCCAACAGTTTGACTCAAAGCCGAAACGAGCTCTTGGAAGCGGAGAATCGAACCGAACTGAGTCCAAAAGAAACCTGAAGCAGGAAGAACACGTTTCTTCTGGCGGAGAATGAGTGGAACCAATCAAGCAAAGCAGCCAAAGAGGACCAAAACCAAAGGCGAGCACAAATGAGGGCAGGGTAAGAGTGTCAGCAAGGAAAAATATACTATTATTTCAAAAAATATCTATATGCTATGTAAATCTTTACTTTAAAACAGTTCTATTACAAATATTATATTTAAAATTAGACTTCAACATAGTCTTATAAAGACAAGACTACATTAAAAATAGTTTATAGACTCATATTCATTCTACGTTCCTGAGGGATTTTATTTAGTTTTATACTTTTATACTTTCTCAGTTTACCAAGGTATTATTTTAATTAATTAAGCAACTATTCTTCTTTCTTAATCAAATTAATAAACTCACAAAATTAAACACATTCAGTTTGTTCTCTTCTCTATGAGTATACACTACTCTTATTCATGGCACACAAATCAAATTATCCAAACAAACTGGAGCCACAGTCTCAGACCTCAGACGATGGCGGCAATTTTCGAGTGATTAGTCATCCAACAAAGGCAGTTTCCAAAGCAAAATAAAAACGACAGAGGAATTGTGGAGTTTGAAGAGCTCCAGAATGGCATAGAATAGGTTTCTAAAAAAGCATTTTATTGGCAGCTTTCGAAGTTGTCTTCGCGATTGAGAAACCTAGCTTGTACCTCGAAGACGAAGCTGAAGCAATAGGGGTTTGTCTGGAGCCATGCGCCAATCAAATTTTATCGTTTTGCCTTAATTTGATGAGATTTTTATCGATTTCTCGTTGCCGAACCCAAAAAAGAGTGGAGAGCAGAGCATGATCCCACCGGCTTCTTCTTATTCATCAAGTTATTCTTTCTTCTTTGCATAAATTAATGGCTAATGGTCATAAATTTCGACCGGCTCTGGGACCCTGATGATGGGTTTGTGAAGCTCCTTTGGCATGGCTCTCGGGGGGGATTTATTAGCTGACCTTCAGTGTTATAAATAAATAAACATGGAAATTCATTTATTCTCTGAATCATTTTGTTAACTCTGCGCTGGTTTTCTCGTTAATTGAGTGAATGACTGACACAAGGGCCGAGTCTGTTGATGGGTCAGAGTTATTATTTATGAATGCTGATCTAAAAAGTGATGATAGCGATGAAAATACTGATTTTACAGATCGAATTTACTATTTATTTTCCCATTTTAATTAGAAACTAACTAAATACATTTTATTTATCTGACTTTAAGACCCTTATTTCAACTAAACGAAGCCAGCTTTATATTTAATCAGATTTATCAATCATTTTTGGACGACTATTGCAGCTCACACTCATACATTCCTTTTTTGGCTGCAACAAAAGTTCAACTGCAGTCCAAAAATGCCTCCAATTGTTGCACAACCATCGGCAGCACTGCAGTGAGTTGCACCCAACGGCAGCAACAACATTTGGGTAACATGTTTTTCGTCTTTTACTGTGGCCCCGCGCCACCTACCAACACGCCAACGGAAAAGCGCCGAGACGAGTCGGGCTTAGCCGAACTGAGCCAAGATATTGGCCAAAGCGATCATGTTTATATAGACACGTATAGACAAAACAAAACTAAAAAAAAAGCGGCAACAACAACTGGCAATTGGTAAAGTTGCCAGTTGCAAAAATCAAACAAAAATGGCACAACAGCGACTGGAAAATGCAACTGGCCAAAAACAGGAAAAGAATTAACAAATAGTTTCCAAGTTTTTAATACTCTTTCAAACGAAAATATACAAATAAAAACTAACAGTTTAAAGATGTATATTCTTAGCAAATAATTTATATCCGCTTAAAGCTTAAACCCAGTTCAAAGACCTAAAAGATATAGATACATTGTTTAACGTTGGAAATGGAATTGCTAAGCTAAAGGCTAAGTATTTTTTCATAGCCTGATTTCAATATATATCTATATTAATATATATTAACATAGATTTAATTTTAAGAAATGAATCAGTAAACTAATTTCCTATCTTCAAAACTATATGAATACCTTAAGTTCTTTCTTTTTACAGAAATATAAATTTAATGAATACAACCTCTTCATAAAATATAGTTAGTAATCATAAAAAAAGCAACCTACAATGGTCTGACTTTTAACATCTTTCCCTCTTTCTTGGAGAGAGCAGAAGATGGCTTCTTTTCTTTCTACAGCTTCAGCTTTTCCTACTTCTCCCTCTCCTGTAGTTGGTTTTTTTTTGGCGAGGTTACAACAAGGTAAACTTGCTGCCATGTTTATTGTATCTTATAGTTTGATCTCCCGCCCCAGACAATGGGACAAAGCAGAAAGTCTCCTCCTCGCCTGCTGTCGTGTTGTTGCGGCTGTGTGCGAGCCAGAATAAGCCAAGAATTATGGTGAGGAGGTCAATGTTGCAATTGTTAACTGCTAATTAGCAGTCAGAGTCAAAGCCAGCGGGGCACAAGGGTGGGCGGTGGGCGCAGGCGGATGTTGAAGCTATTGAAGCTTGTAACGATTTATGTACTGTAAGTAGAGGGGGTGGCGAGTGGGGGGGTGGGAGATCGATGCCAGTTGGAACGCCCAAAGATACATATATCCAAGAACCGGTTAACAGCTGGCATATGGCATAGGAACGAAAAATAGTTGAGTCGTTGCTGCCGCCGATGTTGTGGCAGTTCAAGATCGACAAGAGATATGGTTAGACAAATTATAATCTCCATAGGAAGGAGTATTAAGTATTAAAATAATAGTTTGCCTTATATCAGTGATGATATTTTGGAAATTATAGAGAAGAACAGAGCGATTAAGAGAGTTGTATTTTAAGAGATTCAAGTGAGAAATGTAACCAAATCATTGTGATATATTCACTTAAATTTTTCAATTTAATAATAATAATATACAAATTACATCAGTGATGACATTATTATATTAAAAAGGAGAATAAAACATTTTAAATTAGTATGTATAGTATAGTATATGATCATGAAACCCATATGGAACATACAGGGGACTTAGAGAACTCATAGGGCTTTGATATTTTTTAGAAGAATGTCTCAGAACTATTCCAAGAAGTGTAATGTCTTTTTAATAACATATTTTGAACCTTACACTTTTAATTACTTATTTTAGAGACCTTTTTTAAAGGATTTTAAGACCATAGAGTTTTCTGCAGCAACTCCTTTATATACACCTAAGATTTATCCCTGTAAAAATCGTTTACAAAGTTTATAAAACCAAAAAGCATTGTCGATTACAACTACTCGGTGTTCATAAATTAGTTGCACGCCTCGAGAACCGCATCACCGCCACATTAAAATCCCAATCCGGGGATCCTGCCGCATCCCCTTGGACAGTCCCGCCCCTCCACACCTGCCTTTAGCCCAAGTTATGACAACAAAAGCTGTAAATTAACATTTGAGGCCGCAGAGCACTTAAAAAGAGTTCAAGAACATAAACAAGCGCAGACACGATGGCCGCAGCCAATCAACTTACAAAACTCGCGGTTAACCTTCAGCCAGATGCGGGAAAGAGGGAAACCTCCGAAGCTGGCGAGGACCGCACATAAACCCAGTTTACAAAATGAAAAGAAGGTAAGACTGGACTGCAGCCAGCGGAGGCAAAAAAAAAAAGAACAGCCAATAAACACAAAAACCGCAAGCCGACGTAGTCAAAATAATAATGAGCCCAACATTTAAAATGCTTTATGAGACAACCGCTTCTGCTTCAGCTCCTCGAAAGCCTCAGTCCAAGTACCAAGACCGAGCTGAACCTCATCAGTAGAATTGGCAGCACCTACGGGGCCAAGACTCTGTCTCTGGCGGGTCTTCGATTTTTCTGGGTCAAGCCACACGCGAAAGCAGAAAGAGCGGAGACTCGTCGTCAGAAGAAATGTGTGGTAGAGTTCAAAACGTGCCCGGGCCATATTGTTAAGAGACTTGCGCCTCCGTCCTCCCCGCCAGAAACACTCCCTGATCCGAGCCCTGTGTTCTGCTCTCCTTTTTCTTCGGGCCCGATTCATTGTAGCCAATAGTCATTGTCGAAACGATTTCCGGTGGCATGCACTCAGAAAAAATTTTGAAAATAAAAACCAAATCAAAACAATATCAATATTTAAAGAGGTATTTTGAGAAGATTTTATATAACCTTGCAGGGTATTAAGTTTTAGTAAGAAACATTTGCAACCCTTTAAATAATATCTTATTAATCAGCATTTACAGCCGAATCGATCTAGTCATGTCTAAAAACATGACGACATGAAAAACGTGTTTTACCCAGATTCTTAATTTTATAAGGGTTTACATCGATAAAATTTTTTAAAAAATTGCAATTTTATTAACACAAATTTATAGTTTTTAGCAAAATATATGAACTTCAATATTAATTAATATCCTTTAATAAATACTATGTAATTTGTACCATTTTTATTTGCAACTGCGACTTATTTTGTTTTAAGTAATCGAATTCTTCTAGATTTTTGTTTCAGTGCACTTTTGGTTCTCTCCGATTCGTTTCTCTTCGAACCGTTCGCTGCAATTGCACTCCAAGCGGGTGACTCAGACCAAGTTTGAGGTCCGAACTCGAGCCCCCGCCATATGAAAGTAGTTCAAGTGACCAGCGGCGCCGTTACATTTCACTGCTTATGAATTGAAGTGGCCCGGCCAGTCACTTCCCCCCTGTCGCTGCCCCTTATAACTGCCTGCCTGCCCCCGTGTGCCATAGATTGGGGCGTTAATTAAATTGTTTTGATTTCAGGGGCTCGAAAGGCCTTTTTCGTGGTGAGTGCCGTGGGCTTTTGGGGAGCCCAAGGCCTCAAGTGTCACAGCTAGTGGGAGATTTCCTTCTCCGAACTGAACCAGCTACTTGCTGAGATACAAAATAATATTATTAATTCAATTATTTAGCTATGCCCGGTGGGAATATAAAGAGAAAAGTGTTACAACTGTTTTTTAAAATTAATTTGAAAAAAAGGAAAGTCTAGGAATTAGAATGAATATTCATCTTTCTTTAATCTTTTGTAGTTCTGGTACACAAAAATAGGTAAAACCTATAAGAAACTCCTAAATTATTTCAACCACACTAAATTTAAAATAATTTTTAATAGGTAGCAAAATGAAGAAAAGCTTCTGGATTTATTATAAAACCTTATTTAAATGAGAAAGTATAATTATATTGAAGTTGAAAAAATTCCTTTGACCGAAAATCAGTAATATACTAATATACTAAAATAAATATAATATAATAAAGTGACCGTATTTGTGCATAAGTTGCCAGCTCCGATAAGTCAGGGATTTTTTGGGCATCACTGCCTTAAATCATTAAAAACAATTAATAAAAGTCATTAACTCACCATTTCAAAATTAAATCACGGTAGTCCAATAGTCGTTACATTCAGTCTAATAAGAGTTTGATGGGTTTTCCCTAACAATGAGTTTCCGTCGTTGGCAAAACTTTAGGTTGTGCAGTTTCAGTTGGTTTTGCTAATAGTAGGTTTTTTTTGTTGTTGTTGTTTTTAATCTAGTTTGTCACATTTTTATTGCGGGAAATTTTGCTGGCTCTGCATGTCAATTAGTGTTTGACTTTGACTCTCCTTAGCCTCTCGCGTGGTGGCGATTGGCAAGTGGGGAAATTATTGCACTTCACTTTTTCACCTGCGAATTAATAACGGTAAATTATTCATCATACTCGATCCGGTGTGCGCCGCGCACTTGTATGGGTTAAGAACGGCGACGGACGCGGCAGCGAGAATGGACAATAAAATAATACAAAAAACAAAGTGCAGCCGCGAAAGGAACGAAGACGACGACGACGACGAAACTTGTTGGAGCTGCAAACGCGGAAGCTGTTGTTGCAGGCAAAGGCGAAACCAGAAAAAACTCTTCTGCACATACAGTCCAATCAGAACCGACACTCACACACTCGACACACACACACTCACACACACGCACCGTGTTCTGTTTTGCACTTGCCTTTCTGCTTTCTTCGAGAGCCGTGCCGCTTGGGTTTTATTTTACACGACAGCGGCGCTCTTGTTGCGTTTTTCCTCACCTTTTGCAGAGTTTATTGACATTTTCAGCGTCGCTTTGTGCTCTGCTTTCTTCGTGCGAGCGAGCGAGTCGGCGAGCGAGCGTGCGCGCTCCCTCTCTCCAGCAAAGTGAGCTCTTCCGCTCCGCTCTCTCACTCTCTCGTTCTCTCCCTCGCTCAACACTTGCTTTTTTGTTTACAATGGAGTACGCACACACTGGCAGCCGCGCGTACACACACGCACGGAGAATAACCTTCAATTTTATCTTATTGCGCGCTCTCGTCATTCGTTATTCTTTTGCCTTGCACGGGAACTAGCATTGGCTTTGGTTCGGTTTTCACATGCAGCTTTCATTTAATTTATACCTTGGTTTTGTGCATTTATTTTGCGTATATTCTTCCACATTCCCCACAACCAAAAAACACTCACTCACTCACTCACACACACATGCCCCCACACACCAACGCGGCAGCAGCAACGAACGACCTTTGCGGTGCGAGCGAGATGGCGTGACACGAAAATTTTGACGTTGCTCTCCCAATTTTGCTGACTGAGAAAAGGTTTCGAAATTCGGATTTTGTTTTTATTATGCACAGCCTTAATTGCACTGAATTTGTCGGCGAATCCGCGGCTTTTCACCACTCTTTTCACTCATTGTACGCTCTTAGCGCAACACTTGCTTTGTTGTTAATTACGATTGATTGACCACAACAAACATTTGTTTACAAAACCAATCAGATCAGCATCTCGTGTTTTTTTCCGCGACCATTTTTGCCGCGGGTTTTTTCTTCCGTATTGCCTCTTATTTATTCTTTATAACGACAGCTAGTTCGACTTGCTTTTAGTTATTATTATTATTAAGATATCCCACGTTACACTGTTTAAAACTCACGCCACGAAAAAATTAGACCGCAGTTCTGTGTACCGTAATTTTTTTAAAGAACTTTTTTTTGTGAGCGGTTGCACTCGTATATATAGGTTTTTTCCTGACAGTGTTGGCGGTTCACCTTATATCAAGCTACATCTAGCATATCTGAAAATGGAAGAGTTGATGAACTCGAAACTAGCTATAGCTTAAAAAAGCTTAATTTAATATTAACGTTGCATTTTTGAACAATATTTGTGTTTGTGCCATTCATGATTTATTTTATGTGACAAAATTACTACAAATATAAAAAATTTCCTTTTTTTGCCGATGGTTAGATGCCTTTCATATGGTAAGAACAATTAACACATTTTCTGTTGATATTTTGCAAAACACAAAATTTGATTTGATTTTATATAAATACTTTAACATATCGTGCTGTTATATGTTATTTATAGTAATTTTAGTTTAAATTTAGTTCATTTTTTTCCTTTCTTCAATTATATTTTCAGCTTATTCTATGGCAAAATCCCTTAGCACAATTACTAAAAAACTGTGGTCGGTACAAAAATCAACACAAATTAAAAATTAATATTTCTCTTATTATTTAAAATAATAAGAAATAATGTTATGTTAATATATTTTTCTGCATTTCTAACTTCTTTCATTTATATTTCCAGCTTATTGTAGGGCAAAATCACCTAGAAGAGACTGTGTTTGCTATAGAAAACAACAAAAATGTATATTTATTATTACAATATATTCAATATGGAATATTATGGCACTATTTGGAAGTAAATTTAAGTTTAATTTTTAAAATTCTGTACAAATTTTCATTTTACTTGTGATTTTCTACACTAGACCTAGCGATTGTTAATTGCCAAATTGTGCTGTTTTCTGAGTCAATCTGGCTAATTTTAATTTTGTTCAAATAATTACTGCTACTAAATTTAATGGTGTTAATCTTATGTTTTTTGTGGTTTAGCAACAAATTGACAATTTCTAACTTATTTCATATGCTAGTATAGCCTTTTTATAAACAAATGGATTGGCTTCCGCTGCTTCCTTACCTTGGCTCTCTCAAACTGCGAGAGTTGTGGAGGGTATTTGTGCAATACGGCAACTGGTCACACTACGAACATACTACAAACAAACCGAAACCGTCTCCCAGATGGCGCTTTCACTGAAACAACAATTTATGGTTCGAAACTTCGCTGGAGTCCGTTAAATTTAAAAATTCAAATGTGTTTTTTTTTTTTTTAAATTCGGCAAATAGTTTCAAATTTGTTATTAGTTGTTATCCACTCTCCTCCTTTTATTTTACGTATTTTAAGACTGTTTTACTAGTTTCTTTCCAATAAGGCATCTTTCATAGATACGTATTATATTCCATATTCATAATTTTATTGTACACAAGTATTAAGTCTGGTCATTTAATTACGTGTTTATTTATATATTTTCTTTCCACTTTACACACAATTTAATTATCCTCTTGTTCCGGAAATAGCCCAACTGGGTCAGGCTTTTTAAAGTCAATCATTTAGTTTCGTTGCTGCCAAAGTAGCGTCACAAAATAAAGACATTAATAATAACTTGTCTGGGAAAAGCTTGCTTCAAATGGCCAAAAGCTTCACCATTTAAGCTTGATCGCCGTTTGTGGTAAGCAAACGGACTAATTAAAGTCAAACATATTGGCCTGGCCGCCGGTTTTACATTATTTATTGGGAAACATTTCCGATGATAAATGGCGCATATATGCAAATGTGTGAAGCCTGCAATCCATATGTTAATTTTATGTTTTTAATCATCCTTAAGATTAACAAAAAAGCATTCTGGGCGTACAGCCATCGAAATTGGCTTACGTTTTTCGTGGATTTTATTTGTGTTTCATTGAATATGGTTAGCTAATTGGTTAATTAAGTGAGACCCGAGGGGGGCAGAGGCATCCGAGAAAATACATTTTTATGCAAGCCATGATCATCTTTGTCGAATTCGATGCTGGTTGTTGCTGTGTGAACCTCTTAAATGGCATAATTAAAACGGATTACGCCTCTTGTGCCGGCCATCTGTCTCGTAGTTTTGCAAATAAAAAAGAGAAATATATTTATATCTGCAAGTCTGCAGATGTTATTCGATACTCTTAAAGTAGGCTAAGCAAATTCGCGACACCTTATGAATTGATTTCGTTTAGAGTTTAGATATGCTTTCAGCTGCTGCATTTATGCATTAAAAATTAACCAATATGCAAGGGCTTCGATTAGCTTCAAACAACAATAAACAAAACGCAGACACTTTGTCGCTGCTGCCCGGGAAGGTCGAATACACAACAAAAAAAAAATATTATACTATAAAGAAAATTGGAGTTGTGACACATCAAAATGATATTTCGAAAATATAACAATCGAATAATAAGAAGCAGCTTAAATTGATATTGTATTGTTGTATTTTTATTAATTATCAATGATAAATACTTCAATTTAATGGATACAATCGATTAATAAATATGCAAATTTGAACCTTTTCATTATTTTTTTATATTGATTTGTTTTATAAATTTGTGAATGAAATATATAAATATAATATAACAATAAAATTAAGATGGATTAATATCACAATTAATGTAAGATAGATTAGTTTTATTGGGATGTGTTATAAACTAATCTATCTTTGTTTTATTCTGATATTTTATTTAGTTTCCATTGGTTCTGAGGATTGTTTCGTCGTAAAATATATAATTTAGTAATAATTTTTTCCTTTCTCTCCCGTTTTTTTATTTACAAATTATACAATTTTTTTCCTCAGTTCATAGTGACATCGATACAATACCTAAACAAGGTGTTGACGAGCGGGAAAAGTGCCACCTCACGATTGGGCAAAATAAAAAAAAGATGGCAAAAGCGGCCCAGACAAAAACACCAAAAAAATATATTGGTTGTTAATGTGGCCCTTAAGACCACAATTAAAACGCTCAGCTTCGGGGACTTTACACGGGGCCCAGACCCTAAATAATATTCAAATTAATTAAGCCGCCGCGGACGCCTGTCTGTTTGGCTTTTTCATTTCGTTTTCATTAGTTACAAGTTCACTGAGGCTACGCCGAGCCGGGCATCCTTGAGCCGGACAAGCTGCGCTTGGCCGAGCGTGTAGTTTGGCCATTAGCACCGGCTAATAGTCAAACAAGACGAATTTCCTCAAGCCAGCCGCGTGTGTGAGAAGTGCCTCGATCAACTGACCCCTGACCTTAGCCGGCGGCCCTTCAAGCGGTGTGTGTGTGTGTGTCCAGCCACTGCCCCCGCATCCGAATGTAAATGCAAATGCGTGTTGGCGTGTCCCGGGCCCATCCGCTCGGCAGCCGTGCCGCTGCCCTATTGACATTGCAAAACCCATCCAAATCTTCCGATAGCAGCGATCGGTAAGCGGTAAGCGGCAAGCGGCCACGCAGGCGCACACGCCAGGTGAGAAGGTGAGAGCGCCGGCTTTAACCCTGGGATGGGCCAAAGGGGCTATTCACAGGCACCGTTAATTCGGGGATTAATTACGACAGCCGCTAATACACTTGCTGTGGATTCTTCCCTAAAATCACTTAATATATTACAAAAATGTAAACTTTACAAAAATCAATTCAATTTACTTTTAGAAAACCAAAAAATGTACAATAAATTTATGATTAAAATACATTTTATAAATTTTTACAGGTCTTATGTTGATTTAAATTCCCTTACGATTACTGCGACACCCCATAATGGAATTTTTAATAGAAATCCTAGCGTAAATTTCTATATATTTGTTTTCTTTAATTTGTTTAAAGTCCGGTTTAAGGTCACTGTTACGTTTCAGTAATTAAGCCAAACGATAAAGATTATCAGAGTTCTGTTAAACGCAGAATTGTGCTGTATATCGTAATCACACCTAACACATTTTCCCAAAAAATTTATAAAAAAATGGTTAGAAAGTTAATTTTTTTTCTAATTAATAAAAAAATATTTTATTTGTTATATTTGTTATTTTATGTATTATTTTTTAGTCCCAGCTATATTTTCTTTTCGTATTTATTTGTATTTTACTCATAACTTTTATTTGCGTGCCTTGCTAAAACCAGCTTTATTGCTCTTTATTTTCCTAAAATTAGCTTCGTTTTATCGGGTTGAAAAAGATTAAAATACTACCTGTCAAATTACAAATTTAAAATATTTTGTAAGATGAAATTTAATCCAATAGAGTCTGGACCTAACCGGCAGCCTCTGCTTGCGCTTTGCTGCTCAATTAAGTACTTAACAGCACTCTTGTAATATTTTCGACTTTATAATAGAAAAGTAATTATTTTTTAACCGAGTATATTTAAATTTAAATTGATTATGAATGGCGGGCTTGAGGCTATCACCAAGTCGCTGACTATGGCAGGGTTAATGGTCGGCTTCTCATAACTGCCTGGCTTAACTTTGACAGGCAGAAGCAGAAGACCCTCGGCCAAGACCCAGCCAACAGACCGAACTGAACCCGGCTTTTGGTATAAAAGTGCCGGCCCATCTGCAGTTGGTCATCATTCAGCTTCAGCGTCTTGCGACCAGAGCTTGCCAAAGCAAATCCAACGAACTTCGTAGCCCAGCGCCAACAAATCAACAACAATGGTGAGTGTACCTGTGCCTGGCCAGCGCTTCCCAGCTCCACCTGGCGGCACATCGATCAAGATAGCCGCCGACCTCGACCGCCGGCTCACCTTCGCCTGTCTAGCATCCCGTTCCCGTTCGCTAATCGATCTCCGTCCGTGCCTTTCAGAAACTCTTCGTCTTCGCTGTGTGCGCCATCGCCGTGGCCTCCGCCGATGTGTCCCACCTCAACCTGGGCGGCAGTGGCTACAACTACAACAAGCCCACGCCCACCTTCAACATCCCGTCGGCTCCAGCTCCGGTTTACTCTGCCCCAGCTCCGGCACCAGTGTACTCTGCTCCTGCCCCGGCTCCAGTTTACTCTGCTCCTGCCCCGGCTCCAGTTTACTCTGCTCCTGCCCCGGCTCCAGTTTACTCTGCTCCTGCCCCGGCTCCTGAGTACCTGCCCCCTGTCCAGGACATCCCTGCCCCAGCACCAGCTCCAGTTTACTCTGCTCCTGCTCCTGCACCAGCTCCAGTCTACTCTGCTCCTGCCCCCGCTCCAGTTTACTCTGCTCCTGCCCCGGCTCCAGTTTACTCTGCACCTGCCCCAGCCCCTGAGTACCTGCCCCCTGTCCAGGACATCCCTGCCCCAGCACCAGCTCCAGTCTACTCTGCTCCTGCTCCAGCTCCAGTCTACTCTGCTCCTGCCCCAGCTCCGGTTTACTCCGCTCCTGCCCCAGCTCCAGCTAACGAGTACCTGCCCCCTGTCCAGGACATCCCAGCCCCAGCACCAGCTCCAGTCTACTCTGCTCCTGCCCCCGCTCCAGTCTACTCTGCCCCTGCTCCAGCTCCAGTTTACTCTGCTCCTGCTCCTGCACCAGTTTACTCTGCTCCTGCCCCGGCTCCTGAGTACCTGCCCCCTGTCCACGACATCCCAGCCCCAGCACCAGCTCCAGTCTACTCAGCCCCTGCCCCAGCTCCCGTGTACTCCGCACCAGCTCCTGCTCCCGTGTACTCTGCCCCCGCCCCAGCACCCGTGGAGTCCGGCTACCAGTACAACGTGCCCGCCAAGCGTTTCCGCTTCTAAAGTGGGCCAGGCCAGCCGGTGACCACCAGTGAGAGCCACTGCCATTTGGCGCGAGGACGGCTTGTTAAATTAACAAGCGGACATCGCGTCCATTGTTGTTGAATATTTGTTGTTACGCAAAGTTCCCGTTGAGATTTTAGCTAATAAATAAACATAAAAAACGTATTAAAATGTAAACACAAGAGGCTGTTAATTGCAAGTGGATCGCTCCGGCGATCGACTCGCTCGAGTGTTGCGCGATCCCGGCGCCTGCCTTTAGATATTTAAATCCAGCGCCATAAAGTCGGGTGAAAGAGTGACATTGGCGAATTCGCATAACAGTTGGCCAAAAATTGTGGTCCAACTCCGAGGTAGATTTTATACAAAGGTGACCCCAGGTGTATAGGCCATAAAACCGTGTTGGCCAACCTTTTCCCAAGAGGGACCATTCAGATCGCGCTTACTTATACACATATATATTTAAAATAAATATATAAGTATCTTATGAGTAGGCACAGGCGAAAAATCTTACGATTTGGCCATCTGAAGATCGGTTGAGAGATCTTCAAGTCCTCAAGTTCAATGGGCGTTGAGAGTTTTCTGGGAATATGGCTAAAAACAAGAGAGATAGTTGACTATTGAATGCTCTTGCTGTTCTCAGACAAGGAATTTAGCACATCTCTTAGTCCGATTTTAAAATTAAAATCTCTAATTATATTATTAAAGACTAGAAAATGATCTGTTATTAAGCTATTAAAAGGAGCTTTCAATACTTTTTAATTAATTACTTTAATTATGGTTTTTCAATATCAAACGATGGTCGTTGCTTAGAGACAGTAAGGCAGATGGACTTGTCTAGATCGGTTCGACTAGTGATACAAGAAAAAATGTTTTCAATTATTTTGAAAAACCATATCTAATATTTACCAATTGATAAGTTGCATTTGTGAATTTTTGTAAAGGTCACAGCTATCCTCAGATACAATCTACTACAATTTCGCAATGAATTGGAATTCATTTAGCACACGAAATTCGCTGATTGCATTTACTATTTGGCAATGAATTGAATATTTAGCACTTAGCGTTTACTGCACACTGACTATTTGCTATCCTACTTATCGATGATCACTAAAGTAAAGTTGTCAATGAACCAACAATTAAGTAAGGTTGAACATGGCAATCAGACTATTAAAGAATTTGAATGTTTATGTTTCATTACCAAATAAATAGTATCAGACCATTTATCAATAAACTATAATTAACTTATTTATAATAAATCTATTTAAATACCTCAGTGATTGCAAATTAGAATATCCAGAAGCATTTATTGCTTTAAATGTGTGTTTTTAGGTATTTAATTTATCGTTAAATTGGACATATCACCTGAGCTGCTGATCTGAATAATCGTTATGCAAATGCCTATCATTAAATCTTATGCAAATGAAACTATTTAAGCATAAGCATATTGCCAATTGCTGCTCACATTTTCATAAATAGTTTTCACTTTTTTGGCAAACATTTTGGTTTGCGAATTTTAGATTCAACTTTCTTATAACCTTCACCTGAAACACGCATCAAAGACTTTTGCAGAGGCAATATAAATTTGAATTTGTTGAATAAGTTAGCTTTAACCTTTCTACTCTACGCTTGAATTTATTTCGCTAAATTAGGGGCTGTTTTGTAAATAAATTAAAAAAAACAATTTCTTTTAGTCAAAAAATTATTCGTTAACCGCACTCTCTTGCTTCAGTTCATTTCAGAGGCCAGGCAAAGAATAGCACCCCTAATAATTCTAGTTATACAATTAAAACTCTGTTAATTTGTAATATTTGCAACTAATGATAAATATTTTTATTATCAATATATATATATGTGTGTTTTGCCCATCTTTGATCTTAGTATACCATTTGCATTATGTTAATAATGTTTTTTGTAGGTAGTTTTAACTTTTTGTAATATGCACTGCATGCTCATATTCCAATTGCTTAGTGTTGGGTTTATTACTCAAACTATCGTTAGTGTACATTGCAATATGTTTAGGGTATTATTCGTTTATAGTTTAGTACTCATTAATGGTATGTATCATAGATTACTTATGCGTCTCTCGCTATAACTCCCGTAAAATATACATCTAAAATTAGAATACTAGATGTAGTTGATGTTTTGCTTTAGCTAAGAACTCTAGGAGCACTGAAAGTTATGGGATAGGTAAATAAATTAATTACTTAAAGCGGAAAGTGTCTGTCGTTGGTCAAAACAAAATTTCTATACAACATAAAACAATCAAATCAGCTCATTAGATTATCATACAACGTAGTATAATTCCACTTGCTTTAAACTAAACAAAATTCTCAAATTGGATTTCCTTCTAAATTGCTTTGCGGGAGTAAATTTCCGATAAGTGGCCTAAAGCAGGATATTAAGCTCCACCCTACAGAGGGCAATGCAATCTCCGGACTACTTCAGCTGCCGGCTGTCCAAAGACTACCCTACTTACAGTACTCTTTAATCCTTACTTACAGATATCAGCTGCTACATATATTTACATATTTCTCCCTTTAGGCGCCCGCCGGCGTTTGTTATGTGTCATAGTCGTCCTGCTGCGAGCTAAAGTAGCTCACCAAGCCACTAAACTCGCCTACGGCTGTGCCTCCCGTGGCAGGTGGCGGCGCTGTTGTGTCGTGAGCCGACCCTGAATCATCTTCGGCAATGGTTGCCGGCGAATTTGTGGCTCCTGCTACTCTTGATCCCTCGCCTCCCACAGCTGGCGGGGATTTGCTGATGGGGTAAGCACCCAAGGTGGTTAGCTTCTTGCTTGTTATCACAGAAGCAGCTGCAGCCGTTGGCTTGTCGGTGATTATAGGTGCTGCGGGTGCTGCCGCAGCAGGTGGCAGAGGTGGTGCACTCTGAGGCGGGGGTCCTGACGGCGGTGGTGCCTTGCCTGCACGCGTCAAAGCGGACACCGAGTGATTGGTGGGCGTCACCAGTGGCGGTACACTAACGATCACCGAATTGGGCGGTGCTTGGGAAGGCGGCGTGGTCAGTGGTGGTGGCGGGGGATAATAGCCATAGGGAGGATATCCGCCTGAAGGTGACAGAAAGAATTATAATTAAAATATATATTCAGGAGCAAACGGAACATGATAAGAGTTGTAAAGTTACTTACGTGCTCCAGCCGCAAAATCCACTGATCCCGGTCGCATATTACCAGGAGGTCCTGGTGGTCCTCCTCCCACACGAGGGGGATAGTTGGGATTCCCATAAATAGGTGGCGCTCTACAAGATGATTCAAAGGTCAAACGGATTCTCATGCTACACAGAACTTCTCCACAAACTTACCTGTACGGATTCAAATGGGGTGACGCATGACGTGCTGGTGGTGGTCCAGTGCCATAGGCTCCTCCCATGGGTGGTCCGGAAGGTCCGCCGTGGTGCTCCGCACCATGTAGGTACGGTGGACGTGTATTTGGGGCTCCACCACCGCTGGCCGTCGATGTGGGGGGACCGGATCCCCGCAGGGGCGGCGGCGGTCCGTAGGTGGGGCGGAGGGCTGAGTGTGGTGGCGGAAGACCAGGCGGTAGTTGTGGACGCAGAAGGTGTCGCGGCGGTCCAGGGGATGACGAAGGAGAGCGTGATCCCGCGGAGGCAGCCGGGACAGGTGGCGGCTGTCCAGCCACTTGGCTATAGAAGCGGGCCAGCTCCGCGCTGCTGGGATACATGCCGGCGGGCGGACCGTGACCATGTTGTCCGTGTCCACGTCCATGGGGTAGGGGCAGATGGGCCGGCATCCGGGTAATCACAGAGGCCTGCGAGGCGTTGGGAGCTCCGGGAGGGGCGTTAGTGGCATCCTCGTGTGGCTTAAAAAGCGGCTGAGGCTGTCCCTTTGACTTTTCCGCTGGAACTGCCGGCGCCGGAGCTCCCGATGATGATGTAGCCGCCGTGACAGCCGCCGCCGTTTGTTGCTTCTGCAGCTGATCCCTGAGCGGTGTGACCTTTTTTCGTCTGCCACGTGGCTTGGTGTCGGCTGTGGGATTTCCAGCCGCTCCGCCATCGGGCGGACGCACTGCCGCTGAGGCGGCTGCAGATTGCATTAGATGTGCCGCCGCTGCAGCTGAGGGCATAGACATAACTAGCGGCAGATGCTGAGCCGTCGGGGGTCCGGGTGAATAGTTGGCTCGTCCTAATGGCTGTCCGAGTGGGGCGGACAAGGCGTTCTGCAGCAGCTGCATGGCTTGAGGCGGCGGGACCGCCTGCGACAGATGACGCTGCAGCATGGGATGCATTCCGTGTGGCGGCGGCTGCGGTGGCAGGAGCGAGGCTGACGGATGCGCTTGACTGACGGATAGCGGGAACTGGTGGCGGAGCAGCGGCGGATGCATGGTGGGCATGGGCAAACGCTTGCGATGCGGCTCCTGCAGTCCCGATGCACTGGGAGACGGAACAGCAGCCTCGGGAGCCGCTCTGCTCGCTTGCTTCGACTTAGAGGGCGTGGTTCGCAGAACTTCCTCGGCTCCGGGCAGCTCTCGGGCTGCCACAGCGGCGCTAAATTGTTCCTCCTCCTCCACCATGCGTGCGATGGCATCCCCAATGTCCTCGGGCAAGTCATCGGGCAGCTCTGCATCGTCCAGCTCCGACTCATCCACGTCGTCTAGGTCACCGATAGTCTCGCCCTTGCGCTGCAGGTAGTCGATGTCCAGCACCTTCGCCTGCCGTATCACCGAGAGCGGCACAGTGGACAGCGAGTCTCCGCCGGCGCCAGTGGCCTTGCCGGGCGTGCGCTTCTCCGGTCCAGTTCCTCCAGCTCCAGCCTTGATGGGCGTTAGACGGGGAGTGGCTGCCAGCTTGGCTCCCTCGGCATTCTTTTCGGCCAGCATTCGCTTGATCTCCTCCTGTCGTTGTATGAACTTTTGCCGCTCCTCCGGCGGTGTGTCGGGGCGGTGGACGCCGGGTTTAATGCCACCATCGGAGCTGTCGTCGTCTGTAAAAGTTTAATAAGGATAAATAATGCCTCAGGAATGGCATTAATGTATTACTTACCCTCCTCAATGTAGGCGTAGCGACGTCCACGTGTGCGTGTGCGATCATCGGATGCAACACCCTCCTCATCGGAGGAGGACGCTGCCTTCTTCTTCTTGGCCTTGCCCTTGCCTTTTCCCTTGCCCGACTGCGCCGCCGAGGATCCACTGGATTTAAGGGGCTGCGAGCGTGGCTGCTTGCCAGAGCCCTTGCCCGACAGGGGTGCACCATCATCGTCCTCGTCATCTTCCTCATCCTCTTCAGGTTCACTCTCGCTGATGTCGTCATCGGAGTACTCCAACCGCTTGACCTTCTTCGCTGGCTGGCTGGCGGGTTTCTTCAACTTGGGCGATTTCCTGGCTATTGCCGAAGATCCAGATTTCTTAGCTGCCGCCGCCTTCTTCTTCTTTTTGGATGGATGCCAGGCCCCGTCATCGCTTTCCGATGTCGTGTCGTCGCACAAATCGGCGCTGTCCACATTCTCGGACAACTCTGATCCGTTTTCGTCGTCATCGGTTTCCGTTTCCGTGTAGTCAGAGTCCTCCTTCTTCTTCTTCTTGCTGGACTTGCTGCTCCGCCGCTGCTGCACCTCCTCCTCACTCTCGTCGCTCTCCTCGACCACGAACTTGCGATCCTTGCGTCTCTCGCGTGCCGCCCTTCTGGCCGCCTTGCGCTGCTTCTTCCCTCTGCCGGGTCGCCTATATACCTCCAGGCTGGAGTCAGAGTCCCCAGAACCGGACTGTGAGGTGTCCTCATCCGAGTAGCTGGACGTCTTGAAGTCCTCGTCGCTGCCGTGATCCTCCTCGCTGCTCACATCCAAGGTGGTAAGTTTGCGAGGCTTCTTTTTGGCCGGCGGCTGCTTTGTGGACTTGTTGCTGCGCTTGAGGAGCACCTCATCGTCGGAGGACGAGCTGCCACTGCCACTGGATTTGGATTTCTCCTTGTGCTTCTTCTCCTTCTCATTCTCGTTGTTAGCTTCCCTTGCCGCCGCTGCAGGCTCCGACGGTTGCTGATCCTCGCGACGTGCCTTCTCCTTGTCCGCCTCGATGATGGTGGAGATATCCTTGCCACGTCCGAGATTCCCAGCACCGGCCACCTCGTCCATTTCCTTCTTTAGCGCCGAGTTGATAAGGTCGTCGTATTCGTTGAGGCGATAGCTCACATTGATCTGGCGCCGTTTGCGCAGCTTGTAGATCGGCTCGTCGTCCGAGTCCGAGAAGCTGCTGCTGCTGTCGCTGCTTGATCCAGAACCAGATCCCGATCCGGAGCCAGAACCACTGCCTGCGGACTTGCCATTGCTGGAGGCGGACTCGTCACCACGCCGGCGCCTGGTGCCTCGCTTAGCTGCACGCCGATTGCTGCGTCCGTCGCCCCGACGCCGCTTCACCTTGTCGGCCTTGTTGCACACCTCCGGCTCCTCCTCCTCATCGTCGTCGTCGTCATCGTCCTTGTCCCTCCTCTTGGCGTTATTGTCATTCGCCGCCAGATTGGCGGCTGCCTCTCGATCCTGACGATCACGCTCCGCCTGCTCCTCGGCGAGGCGTCGCTCCTGCTGCTTCTGGGCCACCAAGGCATCGAACTTCTGCAGCTGGCTCTCGAGGGCAGTGATGAGCTGCTCCTGCTGACAGGGCGGACAGTGCCAATCGCCCTCGGGGATGTAGAAGAGCACGGGAGAGAGGCAGGAACAGTGGTAGCCCTTGTTGCAAGCAGGTGTATCGCAGAGCAGTATCCATTCGGGATGGTCTGACTTGCCACACTCCTGGCACGCCTCCTCTGCATCGTCTTCCTCCTCCTCGGCGTTCTCCTTGCGCACGGTGCGCGCTCGCTTCATGGGCACCACTTGCGATTCGTCCTCCAGCTCGGATTCGGGCGAAAATTCGTGGTCAGAGCGAAAGAGTGGTGAGCCGGGGTCCGTGTCGTAATGCGGTGGCTCCTCCTCTTCTTCCTCGCTCTCTGGCTGCTCCTCGGAGTCCGATGACCACCCATCCTTGCCGGGACACTTCTTTTTCTTCTTATTGCGAGCCTCTTCCTCGGCCGCCTCACTGGCCTCCGACTCGGATTCCTCGCCGGAAGGCTCCAGCACTGTAGGATCAGCCTCCTTCTCGGCCTTCTTCTTTTTCTTGAGCTCTTGCTTCATGGAACGGAGCGCCACCTCCTCAAGCTTGCGACGTTCTGCTTCCTCCTTGATTTTCTGCTGAGCAATGCGACGGGATTGGCGCACCGGGGTCTCGGAGTCAGTGGCTTCGATGATGTTGGTGGTATCCACTTCACGCTTCTTGCGCGGACCACGTCCCCGGCCCACCTTCGGCTTGGGCTCCTCTTTGGGTTCCTCCTTGGCTGGCTGCTCCTCATCCGAAGACTTCTCTTTTTCGGGTTTCGCCTTGGGCTCGACCTTTTTCATTTCCGCCTTTGGTTTAACTGAAGTATCAGTGGTTTCCTGCTCCTCCTCGTCATCTTCGGATTCCTGCTTTACCTCTGATTTCACATCTGGCTGTGTTTTTTCCTTGGCTCCACCGCGCGTTCTCTTGGGCTGAGGTAGCTCGGAGTAAACTACAGCGGCTCCACCGCGGCGTCCAGAGCGACGGGCTGAAGATCCCTCAGGGGTAGAGCCTTCTTCTTTTGCTGAAGGCGGTGACGCGTCCTTTGCGGGCAATGCCAGCGGATCCTCCTCTGCCGTTTCGACCTCCTCCTTGATGTCCTGCTCGTTGTTGCGCTTCAGCTTCTCGCAGATGGCAGAGGGAGAGGTTTCATTGGGCGAGGCTTCTTTACAGGTTGCCTCCTTGGCCTCTTCACTACTACGACGCTTCCGATGCTGCGATGCTTCAGGAACTCCAAGGGGAGCATTAGGATTTATGGCTTCTGGCAGGGCATTGTCGCTATTCGTTCGCTTTCTAGGAATGGCCTCCTCCTCGCTGTCATCCCCCTGCCGGAGCTGGGTAAGCAGATTCTTCTTCAGCGGTTTTGTCACCGGCGACTTTTTGGAGGAGGAGACAGGTGGTGTGACTTCGCTGGCTGACGGTAGCGGAGGAGGAGTTTTTTCCTTTGCTAGTTTCTCGGAAATTTGCTCCACAACTTCCTTCTCAGGCGGCCCCTTTTCCGGTGTCTTCTTTAGCTTCTTTTCAATAATTTCGGCCAGGGTGGGCTTTTGCTTGATATTGGGAGTCGTCGTCTTTTCCAGGTGTCTTTTCGGGGCTATAATCTTGCGACGACTGCGGGGGTCGTCCTCTCCGCTGGAGGATGTCGTCTCCTCGATCTGTGTCTTCTGAGCCTCCACTTTGCGTCTAACTTCCACGTTGGATGTTTTAGGGCGCATCTTAATCCGCTTGCCGCCCACATCCAGGTCGTCCAGAGCTGCATCGTCCTCGTCCTGGTTTTGCGGTAACTCCTCTTCCTGCACTTCGCTTTCGGAAGTGGAGTTTCTGGGAGCCGGCTGGCAGTCATTTAGACGACGCTTTCTATTCGGCGGTGCAGGGGCAGGTGCAGGTGGGGGCTTAGCCTCGATAGGCTTGACATCCGGTACTGGATTAAAGTTAGTTTTCTCAATCGCTTCAGTATTATCCTTAGGGATCAGCTCTTGGGAAGCACTAGGCCCTTCGTGTTGTACATTTTTCTTTAGCTTTTCTTCCTCGGTGGAGGTCATCGTTTCAATGCCGCTGGGAATTGATTTAGTTTGATCTTTTGCTTGATCGGCGGATGTAGCCTCGTCATTCATTAGATTCACTGATGTTGATTTAATAGAATTATCTGAAAACTCTGACTTCAAAGTCTCTTGACTCTCCTTTTTGATACTGTCAGCAGTTTTTTCTGGAGTTTCTGGCTTAATACTATCTGCCCTGGATTCCTCAACCAACTTTGTATCTTGTGTCTTGATTTCAGGTTTAGGAGAACCCTCTTTAGTGATGGTTACAGTTTCCGTTTCCGGTTTAGTTTCGGTTTTCGTTAAATTTTGGTTTTCCTTAGCAGCTTCTTGTGCAGTCGAAACTTTGTCATTACTTAAGCTACTGCTGCTTGATGTACCCTCCGCTTTCTTCTGATCGGTGTCTAAAGGTTTGTCCTTCTTGTCCTGTTTACTTTCATTTGCAACTGGGCCATTTGCACTCTCGGTTTCTTGATTTAATGATTCCTGGGGGTCTGGCTTCTTCTCAGAACTTTCAACTACTGCCTTTACCTGAAGAAAACAAAAAGTAACATTTATTTAAGAGTTATTTAAATGAAACCATTAATAAAATGTACGAATATGTCTAAATGTCTCTTCCTTCGCTGCAATCAGCTAATTATTACCTGTGTAGATAATGATTGTCCATCAACTTCCGTTTTACTTTGCACAAATATGGCCAGCTCTTCTTTTGCTTCTGTCGCATTGGAGATTTCCGTATTCTTATCCTTAACATTGTTCTTGAATTCCTCTTGATCTTCCTTTGCAGGTGACTTGGGTTCTTCGCTCCCTGCTTCTTCTGAGATTGTCGTTTCGTTAGTGACTTGGTCATCGAGCTTCTCCTCGCTGGGAACAGCAGCAGCAGTAGTTGATGGACTCTCCTTGAGCTCACTGCCATTGCGCGGTGGGGTCTCTTCCCTTGAGTTTTGGCTGTCGCCATTGGTCTTCTCCTCACCGTCCAGGCTGTCGAAAATGCTGCGTTTTGCCTCTGGCTTTGTGTTTTGCTTCATGGGGCTTAGCTTGAGGCATCCCGGCTCGCCGAAGAAGAACGTGGCCTTGGGCTCGGACTTAGTAGAGGTAGTTTCATCCGCTGGCGCTTCATGCTGGCCATTGCCCACAAGGCAATCGGCACCATTACCTTGACTGGAGACATAGAGCACAGGATCTTCGATGATTTCACTGAACTCGAGATTGTCCTCGTAGTTGAAGCTAGTGGAGAGCAAATCGTAATCCGGGATAGCCTCATTCTCGCGTCCGGATCCCTCGCCGCGGACCAACACCGTTGGCTCCTCGACAGCTTCGCCCACTTCGTCGTCCTCATCGTCATCGTCCTCCTCAATATCAGCCGCCGCACTGTCGATGTCCTCCTCCTCTTCCTCTTCGCCCTCATCCAACTCTGAGTCCTCTTCTTCGTCGCCTTCTTCCTCTTCCTCGCCGGATTCACCTTCGTTTTCATCCTTGGTGCTCTCGTAACGACTGGGTTTCTTGATACGCTTGGTGTCCAGCAGCGTGGGTCGGTGCTTCTTGAGCTCCTCCTGCGATGCAGCTGTGGGACTGCTGTCTACGTCCTCGATGGATCGCTTTTTGGCCGGGGCCGGCGACGAACTGCCTCCCAGCTTGGCTTGACTAATCAGCAGCGGCTGTAAGAGAGATAAAACAATCCTATTAGGATTCCTTCGGAAACGGGATTAGAATAATGATAATCACCTTAACTCTTTTGGTCTTTTGCTCCTCCTGTTCGGGTGAGCGAAGTTTAATCTTCAGATTGGGCACAGTTTTTACAACTTCCGGCCTCTCCTCTTTACGCTGTGGCTCCTCCTCCTCCTCGTCATCGTCCTCCTCTTCCTCCTCCCTTTCCACGGGAGGCGGTGGCTTAGCCGGACAGCTGTTGCTGCTACTAGTGTCCTCGTCAGCCTCACCAATATCCTTGGAGGGTAGCACCACCTCATTGCCCCGCAGCCTGGCGATGAGATTGACAAACTCGTCCCGGTTTGTGGCCACCACCTGCCAGATCTCCTCGTCCAGGTGCTCTTGGTATATGCGCAGGTTGCAGTCGGCGTCCTGGGTCAGCCAGTAGGCATGGCCCAATCGATCCCGCCCAATGGGCTCCAATCGCAGAGTGTCCGCGTTCAGTGTAAGGATGTGGGCACGAAACTTGGCATTGCGCTCAAACTGGCTCTCAAGGAGTTCCTGGAGGAGCAGAGACAGGTGAGTAAACGCAAAATGAGCAATTAAAGTTCATTCTTACGCGAAATATCCGCAGCTTGACCTTCAGACTGGAGTTCTTATAGCCAAAGCGCTCGATCTCCCAGGCATCCTGCACCGAGTAACCGAAACAGAACTTGCTGAGGGCCGACTCCCAGCTCTTCTCGTGGACCGTCTTGCGCGTCTTTCGCAACAGCTTTATGTGCAGATCTCTCAGCTCGGGAACTGCAAGGAAGGGAATGTTAATTAATTGAGTAACTTGCAATTTTGGGTAACAAAAGCTAGAGTAAAGTAAAAATTGCATTTCTTATTTAATATACCTAAAAATCCCTAAAAATTGTAGGCTTAAATATTAAACCCCAAAAATTAACAATATATAGATTTAATAATTGGATCTTTAGTTTTTCCGCTTTCAGGTCATTTTAGATCTTTTAGATTTTTGATGAAGTAAAAGGTTTTTATTTTAAGATCCAATTGATTCAGTTTGAAATATTCCTGTTAGATGATAAAAAAGCCTAAGAAAATATGAAACTATCTTAATTAAACAACAAAAATAATTTTTTTACACAAAAATTAATTATTTTTAAATAAAAATAATATTTCTTCGATACAAAAAGTTGTTTACCTCTTATCGGTGAAAACAACATTTTAATTTAAATTTAAAAAACTTTACATTTTATGGAACCAGCTAAATTTATTAAAATAAAAATATAATAAAAAAGACAATATAAAAAAACATTTTAAGCTAAAAGAATTCAAAATATAAAATATTAATAATTCTTAATCATACACTTAATTTAACAATTAAATAAAACAAGAAAAAAAACAAATTTCACGGTTTTGTTTGTGTTGTTGAAAATGCAACAACAAATAATCCTCTCTGCCTCTCCTTCTACTCTTCTCCTCTCTCTTTTTCCCACTCTTACCACCACAAACAAACCGGAGAGAGCTCTCCGAGAGAGTTACTCTTTCTCACTCTCTCACCTGGCAAGCCAATTGAAAACACAATTTTCCCAGATATTCATCTTGGCCCTGCCTTTAATATTTTTAAAAATTTCACTCGATATAACTCCATTTTTTATTGCTTTTTAACCACTTTTCCACTCTAGGGGCAAAGGACACCAACAGCCAGGGGGACCCACCTTCATCGTTGTTGGTCAGCCACTCCTGCAAATGCTTGAAATTCGGCAAATTCAGGCCCAAGTCCTTGGCGAACTTCTGCAGGAAGGCACAAATCACCGCAAAGTCCGGATCGTTGGCGCACGTGTGGAGTGTGGAGCTGAGGGCGTCGTCGTCCTTGCACTCCTCCGATATTGCCTCCGTGGGCAGCGGGACTGAGTTTGGGTTTGGAATCGGAACTGTGGTCGCCGCAGCCGCAGCTGAGGACGCCGCCATTTTTCATGCGTCCCCGAGAACGGGAGAAAATTTTCGTAGAGACACAAAAAGTTGTATACTACACTGAAAACACCGCACAATTGGCACTGAAAACACGCGACATTTGTCCGAATTTTAAGCACTCGGCTTGCACAGCACTGCGGGCGGTCGATTGTGCATATTTGTGGTATATGAGCAGGCGTTTTTACATTAAAAAATCGGAGTTTAAAACAAAAGAAAAAGGCTTTATTTTTCTATTGTGACCTTCAGTGTGGCTGTGTTCGCGTTACTTGAAAATACTGAGACTTGGTAAAGTTTTAAGAGCGAGTTGGCATTCCCCATAGTTGGTAGGAGATGGCTTGTGGTATAATTTCAATATGTAAAGTAAATTTTTAATACACATACAATCCAGATATCTTATAATTTAAGTTAAAAGTTTGAAACACAGTGAAGGATATATTTTCGACCATATAAAGCGTATATATTATAGATCAGCATCAACAGCCGAATTGATCTAGCCATGTCCGTTTGTCCGTCTGTCCGTTTCTAAGCAAACTAGTCTCTCAGTTTTAGAAGCTGTCTGAATGAAACTTTTAAGTTTTCTATATACTCTCATGCGTATATAAGTCGGAACGAGCCGGATCGGATGACTGTATAATGTAGCTCCCATAAGAACGATCGGAAATTTTTTAGAAAAATATATAATATAATAATATATATAATACAATTTTAGATTTTATAGAAATAGATAACTGAAATCTGCAACGGTTTACAAAGTTCGGCGTGCCGATAATTTGATAATTTATTAAAAAAAATAACAGTTTTCTTTGGTTACTTTATCAATTTAAATTATATAATTTATTGTATTTCTTTATATTTTAGGAAGATACCAAAACCACGTCTTTTTTGTTACAAAAAATCCTTTTCCTACATTCCTAGATTCTTTACGGTTAACCACCAAGAGGAGACCATAAAAATGAGTACTTTTTGTACTATAAGTCCTAACAACTTTCAATATGCAAAGGATTTGTTCTGAGTGTACATATTTTTGTATTTGAGTTTTTACACCACTTTCTACACACAATTTAAAGGGTGGTATTTTACTCCGCCGTAAAATTTTACATTATATCCGTTACGAAGTTTTGAACGGTATTTTTTGACTAGAGCTAGTTCGACGTGAGCGAGCACTGGTTCCGCAGATTCGAGTATGCGAGTGTGTGTGTAGGGGGAATTTGTTGATAGATAGAACGAGAAAACAGAAAAACAGTCGCAGAAAAACAACAAAGACGACCGACGCTAACAAAACGAATTTAATTTATCAGAAATCGAATCGAACACTTCGCTCTGCTCATCCGCCTGCGTAGTACTGTGTTTTTTGTGTTTCGCTCCCAGCGAACGGTGAAAAAGTGCAATAAGATACATCGAGGAAAAAAGTAGATACAAGCCAACGGCCAGTGAAAGTGTATCCGAGATATAGAGATTAAAATCAGCAAAGGCGGAGAAAACCCCAGCAACCATGGCCACATATCAGCTGAACTTCAACCAGGACTTTACGTAAGTAGCAACAAATGCGGGGCATCCTTGGTGCTCCAAGCCAGGAAGGTCAACCGAGCGCAAAAAAAAAACACAACAACAATTGAGATACAAAAATCGACACAAAACTTGATGGATAAACAAGGCGAAAACAGCTGCTGAGGATGAGCTGGTGGAGAAAGAAGGGAGGGGGAGGGGGTGTCTTGTTAATAGCTCAACTGTAACTGTCTGACATGTTTGCGAGTGTGTGTGTGTTTAGGTGAGCGTGAATTGGCGTCATTTGTTGTATGTGTGTATATAGTTTATTAGAACATGCAAACAAGCAGTTCCAATAACAATGACATGCATACATATATCTATTATGAAATACACTTTCTTCGGGGTGGGAGGGAGGTTGGGTGCTGCCATACACTGTCCAACAGGAAACCGAAAGGGTGAAAAATTAATCAACACTGGTCGCAACCAGCAAACAATCTCTCTTTGTTGGCCAGTGTCTTTTTTGAAGGCACCCACACACGCACAACTGGCACACATTCGCGTGTATAATGCGCAACAGCTGACAGCGCGCGATTCGCCAATGCAAACAGCTTTATAAAGCTGCGGTGAGAATTATAGCACTCCATGCTAATAGAGTTTAATTCTTTCATAATCTTTATAATTATAAATAAGTTTTGACTAGAATTTTGCTTTTTTTTCATATCATATACCCTTGCAGCTTAAAATGTAGTATTAATTTAACTAATATTTACTTTCCTATAAAGAAAAAGAGAGTATATATCTATTTATAGTCAATTTGACAGTTATTTGGTGTACCTAAAATTGTGACTTCTACTGTTTACACTCACAAACACAGCTTAAAAATCTCAGGCTTAATTAACCAGTTTCGCTTATGCACTGTTTCGATTATTTTCGCTCAGCTGATGTCATTTTTTCGTATTAACAGTAACAAAAAAGAAATGCAAATCTTAACGTACCGTTACTTCAGGGCAAGTGTCATCTGCACAGCTGCTATCTCCCTCGCTCTTGCTTGCTAAAAAAAAATATATATATAAAGCAAATAGCAGAAAATATAATCAATATTTCCACTTATGGCGAAAATGGGGAAAAAAAGAACACGATTGCAATAAAAACGGGCAGCTGATGTACTATGCGCGTCATGGAGCGAAAGAGAACAAAGAAGCTTCTGGCAGAAAGAGATAGGGGAAGAGAGAGAGGGAAGCGGAGGCTCTCTAATCAGAAACAAATCAATTAGTCCGCTCAGGTGAATGCACGCCAGAACGCTGGAACATAACAAAAATAATCAAATCAAATATTATCAAACGGGGCATTTCCTTTGACTTTTGCTCGAGAGCTCCCCCCTGCCCGGGTCGAAAGGGGGGCTGGGCTTTGGACAGACCACAAGGCATCAGTTGGGTAAACACGTGATGCAGCTGTGTTAAAAATTGCACGGCGTTACTCATCTTATTCTTCTGCTGTCTTTAAGTTAAGTGCTGTGTGAGGTGTTTCTTTGTTGTGTTCTTTAAAGTGCGTAATTATAGTGATTACTTATAATAATAAACACGAATTAATTTGGGAAAGGCTTGCACTGCAATCACGTGATACAGAAATACTATATAATTTTAGTTTTATTTATTGATTAAAAATTTATTTTTATATATGCAAGTAGGCTTCTTCAATTATTATTAGCTTCAATATATCTATCAACTATCTTTGTATCTCAAAGATTCAAATATGTGTATATATGTACATATATATGTATGTATATATTGATCCAGGTTGTGTTTGTTTGTGCTTTAATCACCATTGTTTTTGACTTTGCTGTTTATTTACTTGTTAAGTTGCAATTGTTTACTCAGCGTAATATTTTGATGGGAACGAACTGGATTGCACTCTTGACTTTTGTAAAAATATATGATTTGTTTTTTTCGATGCGTCATTTTGAGAAAATTACAAATTACAAGCAAGTGCGATTGTTTACAAACAAAGTTACGATAGTAAAACAGAAAAGCAAACTGAAAAATCCGTTGTTTACTTCGAATAACAGTTTCATAAAAAATGTTCAAGACTGTCTATGATTAATTAATATATTTAAATGGTGAAATTAGTTGCATAAAATTTGTAAGTCTTATTTCCGCTTGCTACAAATATAAATACATTAATTAATATATTAATAATAATATTAATAAAAGTAATTCATGATTTATTAGCTGTATTTAAGGAAAACCATTTCATGAGGTCCCATCCTTAATTATTCCCCCCCGAATAGTTGACCATAGATAGTAAATATTTTGCATGCGTCATGGTATTATTATTATTAATATTCGTTAATCACTACGTTTGTTTACTAACAAACCCCGAAGACCACGCAAAAAAAAGCCTCCAAACGGCAACAACAAAGCTGGCGCAGAGGAGACCTCAGAGCGCTATCGCATAACAAGGGGGCCGAGTAACCGTAACCTTGGGCCCCATTTTAGCGACGGCTACGTCTGCGGCGGCGGGAAACTAGTTTCGATTTCATGAGCAAAAAATAATATTCATTTAAAGCTGAAAAATATGTAGTTGTGTCCACACGTGTTGCGCTCTCAGAGCGCGATAATGCTGGCTGCTCATCGCTTCGGGCGTGCTTTGCAAGCCAATTATGTGCCAAAAGCAAAACAAAAACAAACAATACTCCAAATCCGTTGATAATTGCTTCGAATCATAAAAACCGGTTTCAAATGTGCCGCGCAAAAGTACCAACTAGGTTTCAGATGTCTGGCAACGCTGCAGCTGCATACCAAAAGTATGGCCACACTCGCAGAAAATACCAACGCGACAACAACAACAAAAGCGCTGACATTGAAAAATCGAGAATTAAAAAAAAGGAAAATAACAACTAATTTCTGCAATTAGAGCGAGGAAATTGCATGGCGAAAAATCGATTTGCACAACAGCAGCGATGGAGCAGCGGGCTAACTTTCTGGCACTGACCCTGCTGGACGCCTTGGAGGATGAGAACGAAGCGGACATCATGTCCATGCTGGAGCGGAACACCATCAACGCAGGAATTGTGCCCTGCGAGCGGGGACTGGCCCCGTTACACTATGTCTGTGGGATGCGGAACGCCGAGCTGGCCCGCCGCATCCTGGAACGTTTCCTCGAGTGCCCCGACCTCGACGTGGACTCACTGTGCGACGGCAAGACCACAGCCCTGCACATTGCCAGCATCTATGGACGCGAGGAGCTGGTGAGAATGCTGCTGGAACGTGGCGCTCGTACTGATCTGGCCGACGAGGAGAACAAGTTGCCCGTGCACTATGCCATCGAGGAGTGCCACTTTGAGGTGCTGCAACTGCTGCGGGATCACATCTTTCGCGAGAAGCAGCGCCTGAAGAGTCAGCGTCACCACCTGCAGCCCGGCGATGCGACAACACCCAGCCAGTTGAAGTATAACCATGACACAACGTCGCCATATTACATTAACATCACCCACAGGCGGCATCGGCCGCAGCCAAAGTTTCCGGATGTTGGCGGTATTCCTCCTTTGCCGGACGAAGAGTCGGTTAACCTGTTCGCCCTGACTGAGGCCCATCTCACTCAGCTCATCCAGAGCCAGCGGGAGACGGCCCCGCACGAGGATCCCGATTATCCCAAGCAGCGGTCGCTTATCGAAAGCTGGCGGGAGAAGGTGGAGCGCTCGCGAGCCCGCCAATCGTTGTTGCACCAGTACGATGAGCATGTGGAGGCTCTTGTGGAGGAGGCCATGGGCCAGGATGACTTCAACTATGAGCAGCACCTGCAGCAGAAGCTGCGCAGCGAGGAGAAGCCCAAGGATCAGCAGGACGAGGCGCCAGGCTCAGGCCGTCAAGTATTGGAGCACCTAGTGGAGCAGGTATCGCGTGCAGTAGTCGTTGCACCGGAGCCTGAGCATAGCTTCTTTACAGCCCAGGGAGACGAGGAGGAGGTGCAGCCAGAGGTTGAACCGGAAGCGGAACCGATAATCTCTCCCCGCCAGGATGAGTATTTCCTGCAGATCAAGGAGGCCTATGTGCACACGGACGATGAGAACGGTCTCGTATTCTACGAAGCCAAGTTTTTGCAGAATACCGAGAAGCGGGAGCCCGCCAAGCGGCCACTGGCGGAGAAGTCACCGGAACTGGACAGCACTGTGAGCACAAATCTCACCCTGCCGCTGGACTATGAAACGGACGCTCTACGTAGGGAGCTAACCCAGCTGGGCGCCCCAGTGGGTCCCATTACCAAGACCACAAAGCGGCTGTACATCAAGCAACTGATCAAGTACAAGCGCAACTCGGAGGCCCTCCTGGCTGCCCAGAAGCATGCATTGGAGTCGCAGATACGCTATTCCGTGGAGTTGCATCGCACGCTTCGCTCGCCGGAGGATTTTGCCAGGATCAACGAGTACATGGTGCATGAGGCAGCCTCCGCGGAGCATTTTGCTAAGGCCGGTTTGCCAAAGAAGAAGCTACGTGAAGGCCACATCAAGCAGAGCTTCATCTACATGCTGATTGATCCGCGCATCTCGCGGAATCTTCCTGGTGAAAGCGCCTTCCTCGACAAGTTTGGGGTATGGCAGCGGTTCCTCGACTCGATCTTCTACGTGGGCAAGGGCAAGTCCTCGCGACCTTACGCTCATCTCTACGACGCCATGAGGCAGCACACGCGGCTCCACCAGCAAAGGGACAAGGACAAGGCGAAGGCGGGTGCTGGTGCCCGCGGTGGCGGGTTCCGCACGTTGCAGCCGGAAGTCTTTCGTTCGCCGCCGCCGGTGAGCGGCAAAGTGGGCAGCCAGAAGCTGGAGCGCATCCTGGAGATATGGCAGCACGGCAGTGGAGTAGTCTGCCTGCATGTCTTCCACAACATCATGCCCATTGATGCGTACACCCGTGAGGCTTCCATCATCGATGCCATGGGTCTGGCTCACCTAACGAATCTCAAGCGTGGCGATTACTACGGACCCGCCCAGTCCTGGACGATGAAGCAAAAGAAGCATCTGGGCATTGCCCTGCTCTACAAGGCCATGCACATTTACCTGGCGGAGGGAGAGTCCCAGCTCTCGCCCAGCGACCTCCTCTGAGGAGTGGGGAGGGGAGTTTTGGAAGCACAACCTGGCCATAGGCACCGAGTACAAAGTGCAGTGGCGCAACTCGTAAATGTTCAAAGCTTGATCTCAAGATTGCTTTCAGTAGAAAATAAGACAAAATGTGAAGGCAATAGGGTCTCAGTAGATAAAAGAATTTCACTAATAAATTACACAGGATAGTTTTTGTTCTTAATGGAAAAGTGGAGTTTGACTTAAAAGTGGTATTTCGGGAAAATCTCTTTTTGGAAGGGATTTACTAGTTTTTAATGTAAGAAAGGTAATTTAATATAAAAATCACATTTTATGGATAACTATTAATATTATATTAATATTAATATTATTAATAACTACATAATATTAATAATAACTACATAATATTAATAAATAAGTAAGAAATAGAGGTTTGGCTCTTGGTGTGGTTGCTATTTAATAGCAACCAGGATTTTATGGATTTACATATGTACAAATTCTGATAATTTCTTTATATTGGATATTTTCATTAAAAAATCGTTTTATTGTTTTCTCTAAAATTGTTAGGGATATTATTAATTATATTTAATATTTAACAAATGGAAATTGCTTTTCAAATCCGAGACTGAACGAGGGAAATACGAAACAGGATCAAAGATAACAACAAAACAAATAATGAAGGGCCTTTTTCACTGATGAATTTTTTAAGTTTATTTTTTTAATCCATTAAATATTATTATAAGCACTTTACCCTTTTACAATTTAAATTTCTGGCAAAAAAAAATCGCCTGAATTCAGGTTTAAAAATCACCAGAATTTTATTGATTTGTAGTGCCTTTGCTTGTGTTCAACAAGTGTTTGTTTTTATATTTTATATACAAGTATGTTTTTATTAAACATTAAACATTAAAAAAAGGCATATCCTACTATAAATCATTATCCTAAAAGATTAATTGAATCCATCTTCACGCAAAAACCTTCGAAATCCTGAACTATCCTTCCCGAATGACCAACTGCAGCTGTCCTCCGGCTGTTGCATTGGAAATCCACCCTTAACAATTTCAAAATCCAAAATATCCTTCCTCCCTCCCCCTGGCTTGCTGCACTACAAGAACAACAAGAGCGCCCAAAAGCATGCTGCACTTTTTGACCGGCAGCCGAAAGTCGTTTGCCTGACTTATTTTTCTCTGCGTGTGCGCATACAATTCCCAACTGGTTCAAGCGCTGCCGGCATGGAGACCAGGTCGCCGGCGACCGGAAGGTTATCTTTGCGCAGTGGCAATACCGTAACCGATGAAGTTCTACTGAGGTGCGGTTATTGCTAGTTGAAAACTTTAACCAATACCCCGCCATGGGGACGTGAAATACCGTCCGCTACGGCAATTTTTGGAAGCCCGAGAGGGCTAATTAAATAATAAATCTGAGCTTAAACTAACTAATTAGTGATTGATATAAACACTTGTTGAGTGTTTGCAGTTTTCTTTCGGTTTCGTTGCATTGCGAAATAAGTTAGGAATTACGTGTTTTTTTTAGATTAAATGCAACCTGTTTTATTTCTTCTATTTAGTAGAATATAATTATATAATGCAGAGTTTGTTGCTGGGATTTTACAATTAGCTGACATATTTATTTATATCTATATTTTTCACTGTTTTAGTTGGTTTGTAAATAATTCTAGCACAACTGTGGCTGTATTATAAGTTATTATTTTGTACAGCTTTAGTAGCCTTGTAACTTTGTAAAATTAAAAGAAAATGTTAGAAGAAAATGTAAGAGATAATTTTAATTAAAAGCGGTTTTGTTATTTAACCATAAATGTTAAGCCTTGATTGAAGCTTAAAGGAAAAATGAATTTTTATATTGTTGTGTACATTTTTATAATCCCAATATATTTCACTTATGTTATTTGTCAAATTTCACAGTTTCTTGGGGAAAACATTAAAAAACAAACAATCGATTTCTAAAAATTAATTAAACCTGTTAATCAAATCGTCTGTTTATCCAGAATACTTTTGAAACAAAAAATTAAGTGATTGCCGACCTAATTTCAAACCAGCTTTAAGTCTTTTTTTTTCAGAAAATAAGCCATATTTTTGGAAATTTAATATATTGCAGAAATCGGAATCACGAAATTTGTAATTTATTTTCTAATACATAAACATTTATATTAAAATTCCAAGTTAGCAACTAAACATAAACTTTAAGCCTCTGGCTCACCTCATTGCAATAATGAATGGCATTCGTTCAGTAAATATGAATAAATAATTAATATTCCCTTTAATAATTTTCCTTAATTTATTACATTTCTTATAGCTCCCTGTCCGTGTTGAGTCCCACGGGCTTGCGCCTGTACTCGATAGCCGGCCAGGACAAGGTCGAGGAGATCTTTGCCAAGGACAATACGGAACAGATCCGAATCGTGGAGCGCCTGTTCAACAGCTCGCTGGTGGTGCTGGTCACCGCCCAGAAGCCCAACTGCCTTAAGATGCTGCACTTTAAGAAGAAGCAGGACATTTGCAACTGCTTCTACCCCTCGGAGATCCTGTGTGTGCGCATGAACCGCCAGCGGTTGATCGTGTGCCTGGCGGAGAGCATACACATCCATGACATTCGCGACATGAAGATCCTGCACTCCATTGCGAACATCTCGCCCAACGAGCAGGGTCTCTGTGCCCTGTCCTTGAACTCGCACCTGGCCTTTCCCGTCTGCCAGGCCAGGGGAGAGCTGCGCATCTTCAATGCCAGCAAGCTGCGTACGGGGATGACCATCAAGGCTCATGACACGCCCCTCTCGGCACTGGCCTTCTCGCCCAGCGGCGCCCTGCTAGCCACTGCCTCCGAGCGTGGCACTGTCATCCGAGTGTTCTGCGTGAAGAATGGCCAGCGGGTGCAGGAGTTCCGGCGGGGTGTTAGCTGCGTCCGCATTGCCTCGCTGGTCTTCTCGGCCAACGGTGACTTCCTGTGCGCCTCCTCCAACACGGAAACCGTCCATGTCTTCAAGATTGATGCCCGGGCCGTGGAGTCGGTCGAACTGAAGGCAATCGGTGAGTAGTTGGTTGCTCTTTGCAGAAGGCATAAGTTATTGATTTCCTGTATTGCAGCGGAAGTGGCTGCCAAGTCTGACAAAGCGGCCAAGGAGTCGGCGAGCGTGCCTCCTGTTGCGGAGGAGGTCAACAGTGCACCCACGCCCGTTGCCAGCTGGGGCGGAATGTTCTCCAAGGCGGTGTCCTCGCTTCTACTGCCCTCGCACGTCAGCGAAGTGCTGTCCCAGGATCGATCCTTTGCCACAGTGCAGCTGGCTCAGGCGGGGCTGAAGCACATCTGTGCCCTGACCCGCGTCCAGAAGGAGCTGCGCCTGCTCATCGCCTGCGAGGATGGTTTCCTCTATGTGCACGAGTTCGATGCGGAGCGGGGCGGTGCCTGCAAGCTGCTGTCTGTCCACGATTTGCGTGGCGCCCTGGAGGATGTGATCGAGCTGCAGCTGAGCGAAAGCGTTGTGAGGTCGCAGATCAAGTCCACAAATGCCGCGGCACAGCCCTCGCTCACCATGCTCAAGAGCTGTGCGGCCAGTGTGCTCATCGAGAACCCGGATCCCATACCGGACAACAGCTATGCGAGCATCCTGCGCGGTGACCAGGCGGATGCCATGTCCGGTGAGTACTTTCTATATATTTATATTTATTGTAGAGACACTAATTTATATTTCTATTCTGCAGATTCTGCCAAATTTCGCAAGCTCTGTGATGCCATCGACACTCCAACGAAGCTCTACGATGAGCGGCAATTTCCGCCAGTGGCCATCGCTGCCAAGGATTGACAACGCCGCCGGAGCCACATGGATATGGTCATTGTAGACAAACAGCAGGCGGGTTAGCAATATACTAGGAAATTCCTTCCCCAAGAGCAATGAATATCTTATTTAAATCGCCCCCCCAAAAAAAGTACTTTAAGTTCTAACAAGACAGAAAAAATACTCCACAAAAAGCATAAAAAAAGTATTAATTTATATTTAATTTTCATCTTATTCTGTATATATGTGAAAGTGTTTGGCAAAGTGTTCTTAGTTTTCTCATTCCGCTAATTTATCTTTGTCCAATTCAGACAGATTCTCTCTTATCCACTTATTCTAGCGCTGTATTTTTGTATGATATATAGGATTAGGCATAGACATATAGTAATATATATACTGAAGGTGATGACTAGAAAAATTGTGCGACAGAAGCTCAACAAAAACCCAAAAAAGAAAGAAAGTTAAAATAAGTAACAAAACCTGTACCTTAATGCGGAGAGAAGTGTAACAAACGTATTCAATTAGCTTTGCGAAAACATAAATCTAAAATATAAATATTATAAATATTTAAAATGTGACAAAAGAACAGAATACTTTAAACTATTATGATAAGTATTCAAGTGAAATGTTTTAAAATAGCGAAGCAATACTTGTATACATATGATTTATTAATATTAAATTAATAGCTATGTATGTATGTCAATGTATGCCCAAATAAGTTAATTTAATTAAACGAAACGAGAAAAAAAAAATAAAAACAAAAAATAGAAAAACCAACAAAAAAAAATTACAAAATCTAAAAGCAAATAAAAATTACAAAACCCCAAAAATCAATACCATTGTTCTATTAATCCTGAATTAGGGATGGCAGAAATTATTGAAATATAGATAGCTGATTCTATCAGCGATAGTTTAACATTGTGATGTGTGCCATAAACCGATATTTTTTTTAATATATAGGGTCAGTTTCCAGCTTGGACTAAAGATAGTTAAAAACATGCAAATCAGTAAAAGCAGATATATTTTAATATTCAATATCGAACCAATAATAATGGAAAATACTTCAAATATCATTTTCCTAATATATTTTAAAAATATTGGATATTTTTCTATATTAAAATTTTATTAAAATATTAAAATTTATCCAACTTTTCAATACGATATTTCGATATTCTTAAATTCAGTCCCCTTGTGTTCCTTGGCATAAATATAAAAAATTGTGTAATTGGTTAACATTTATTTATATTTCGGTATTTTTGAAAAAGGATTTATCAAAGCTCTGCAACTGACCAACAATTTATTTAAATCAAATAATTAAAACTTCTATTAAATGCTTAATTCTTTGACATGTTAGGATTTGTAGCTGATATAGGTTATATATGGGATTATTTTCCTCAAACTCCATTACTCAATTTGCTGATCCGTTGGTTTGGTGATGAGTCCTCCTCCGGTTGATGACGATGATGATGGTGATGGTGGCGATGGTGATGATGGTGATGATGTCGATGGTGCGGCTGCTCCGGTTCCGGTTCTGGCTCTGGCTCGGGCTCTGATCCTGGGATTTCTTCAGGCCCTTCTTCATCCATCTGAGTGGACTTGTCCACTTTCCATCCAATCTGCGGCGGCTGCGGTGGCGGTGTGTTGGTTTTTTGCGATTTTAATGAGAACATGGATCCAATTTTCTTTAATTTATTATGCACCGAGGCCTCTACATCGTGATCCGCTGAACTCTTGAGGCTCTTCATAGACAGACCGTGGGACTTTGAGGAATGCTTGGAGTGACTTGACTTGGACTTGTTGGATTTCGATGAGGAGCTTGAGCCGGATGATGAAGAGCTGCCTGAACCGGAGCTGGTGTGTACGGGCTTGGTGGTAATCCAAATGCTGGCTGCAAAAAGAGCCTCGGATTTCAAGGCTTCTTTGAGGGAAATCTGAGGAAAAGTAGGTTAAATATTTTCATAATTATAATATTTAATTTTCATTTTAAAATTCTATAAATTTACCTTCTCCTCAATAGCCACCGACTTGACATTCCACAGAAACTCTGAGCAACCGAGAACCATGGCCGCGAACAAACCAAGACCCAGCACCAGGAAGACACCGCCCACATTCTCCAGTCCAAGCTCGGGGGTGTCTCCGCCTTCCTCGTCGCTCTTCTCACAGCTGCCTCCGCCGTGCATCTCCTTCCACCACTTCCGCTTCAGTTCCGCCAACTGGCCCAGTTCACCCAGTTTGAGGACAGCTCCGCTGATCTGTTTGCGGTATGGGGAATCTGAATGGATTGGTAAGATTGATTTTTAATGTCTTTCTAAAAGATAAAGAATAAATATACTCACTAAAAGGCATGGCAATGCCATAACTCTTATAGTCCAGCAAACCGCCGATCTGTACCAGATCGCATTTGCGTTCCACATTATACTCCAGAGTGGTGGACTCCATCAGGAAGGCATACAGATTTTTACCCTTCTGCACCCGTTCGACACCCTCGTCGTTGGTCTTGGTGAACACCGAGGGACTGGCACTCTCCATGGCCGTCCACATCTTTTGATATGTACTGAAGTTGGAGTCCCGGAAGAAGCCCATGGTGGAGCCACCGGCCATGACTCCATATTTTATCTTGCTCTGAGCCGCCAGATCCTCGGCGTTGTTGATGGAGTTTCCCTGGCGGGAATTGGTCAGGAAGGCGGCCAAATTGGCCGTGTAGGAGTTGAGCATCATCAGAGCGAAGAACCACCACATTCCTGTAACCAATCGTGTAGAGGCGGCCCTACACGGGGAAATAGAATTCACATATAGTTTATATTTTCTTCCTAGTTCTTACTTACTTGGGCAGTATGTCGCAGCCCTGTCCCATCAAAGAGCCAATGGACAGCCAGGTGGTGTTCATTATGGACCATATGTTCTCCACCTCCTCGGGCTCCTTGCAGGGATGCGGATTCTCCCAGTCGTCGGGCGCCATCCGAGCCAGGGCAAAGAGCAACAGGGATATGAACAAGTAGGCCGATCCCATGTAGATCCACACATCCAGCGAAAAGGGTGACAGGAAGGAGAACAGATCCGTGGGTGGAGTGGGTGGCTTGGAGAACAGGATACTGATGCCCAGGGTCATAAACGGGGGTGTAAAGTCCACAGCCTGTCGTCGTGACGATGTCATTGTCAAGTCACAGATGCCAAGGTCAGCATTCTAAAAGAAAAAATTTTAAATTTTAAAGGGTTTGAAATGAATTTGAATGAGAGCAGTCTCACCCCATCAATGAGTTGCCTGACGATGCCATCCCATGTCTGGGTCACCTTGTTCAAGGCACCGTACTTGCCATCCGGCGACATCCGAAATTCGTACTTAAAGTTCAGCATTTTGGCAATGGCATCGATGAGGTCAATGGAGTAGCCCTCATAACGTGAGTTGCCTGACAGGATTTGTCCCTCCTCGGGCTCTCGCAATGTGAGGAACGGAGCTCCCAGTCGAGAGGAGACAATAAAGGTTTTGTTTGAGAGCTTCTGGCCCACCCTCTTCTCGCTCTCCTCGTCGTCATTGAGCACATCCAGACCGTTCACCGGATCCCAGGTGGCCAGGTCCAGAAAGCCACCAGCATTTAGTTCCATGAAGCGTAGGGTGAAAAAGCTTCTTTGACCATTCTCGTTGAAGTCTATCCTTCCAGTGGCAGTCTCCTCCGAGCGCTGAAAAAATGATTATATTAGCTAAGTCTCATCTTAATATCTTATGATATAATTATTTAATTTTATGAGCAGCTCTAGACAACTCACAGCCTTCATGAACTCAATGATGCGCTTGCCAAAAGGCCAAGGCTTCTTCCGCCTGCATTCCAGTTCCGGTGCAGCAAGTTCCTCGAAAATGCCCAACTCGGTGAGACCCTTAGACAACAGCCACACGGCATCGTTGATTAGGATCATCTGAGTTTTCACCCGGTCTGGTTCCACCTTATAGTAACGTCCTTCGCGTTTTTCCCGCTCCTCCCAGTCATGGACCACATTCTTGATGTGAAAGTCCGTGGGATCCATCAACCGAACTGTGGTTATGTTGGCTTCAACGCTGGATAGATCTCCGAACTCAATGGTATGGGTATCGAGAAGGGGTATGAAGACGCTCTTAAATAGTTTAAAATATTATAAAAGCATTTCCTTCAATAATCCTTCAATTTCAAACCTGATATTCCCCCAACATTTTCAACTCGTTAGCCTGCTGCAATATGGGCAATAGGTTATCCGGAGAACAGTGCAGGATCAGACAGTTATCCGTGGAGACTTTAATTTCCTTTAAGAACGGTCTATAATCATCATCTGAACCAAGTTGTTTTACTGTCGTGGGATTGCTGCTAGGCTCACTGACTTGCAAAATATCCTGCAGCTGTTGCAGCTCTGAAATTGTTATTAATTATCTAAAGATAATGTTATACATAATTAATTTTCATTCTTGCCTCTATCGGTCTCATAGACAACTGTGAAACTTCGCCAGCCAAAGCTCTGAACTATCTCCGCAAATCCTTGGGACAATAAGAGATTATCGGGATGCACATTTAGTGTCATGGAGGAGTGTTCTCGATCTGGTATGGACTCATTGGGTATCCAATCGTATACGATGTGGGGTATGTCCAACGTATCGCATATCGAAGCAATAATGTCTGTAAACCAAATTAATAAAATTATGGTTTTCATTTTTTACCTTAGATTAATTTCATGACTTGCCTGAGCTGCTGCCTGTACTGGGTCCAAAAATGGCAATTACTCCTTGGGAAATTAAATTGCAAACTGAAATAGAAGTATTTAAAAATGTGAAACAATTAATGAGGTATTCAAAATAGAGGTGTTAGTTTATTTTAATGAGAACAGGTTATTTTTGCAAATTTGTGTATCTTTCGCTACAGATTATTGCATTCCAGAATTTGTACTTGTGAATTTTTAAGGCACTCTTTGAAAAAACTTTGGAATTTTGTATCTCTTGATGAGTTATATTATTATTATTCACTTTTTAATGATTTTAATTACATATTTAAAAAAATATATAATTAAATTTTAATATAATTCTAGTTAAAAGTATTTACTAATGCATTTCACGTGAATGCAAGAAACATTTAGCACAATTTTTTTCGAGGTACGTGTGACTTATGTGTGTCATATATGTTACAGACTAGAAAGACTTTCTAGTTCCCCAAAAACGGGGTCAATCGACTATACCAATATCCCATAAAATCTATACCATCACTATAAGTTCTTACCCATTTTTTCCATGATAAAACTATCATCCGTGTTGGCATACATCACAATGGGAACCAGCTCTATGCTACGCTCCAATATGTTTGCTCGATCCACTGCGGTGCGGAATGCAATTTCCGACTCATCTTTGTCCGATGTAAAGATGCTGCCTACAAAATGTGCAAGATTTCGCATTCAAATGGCAGCAGTTTGAGGCAGTGACCTATTTTGAGATGAAACTTACCCACCATGAACTGATTTCGGTCTGCCACTGCGGGTAGGGCCATCAACAGGATGTGTGCGAATATCGTATACATTTTGTATACTACAAGCAGGAGATTTCCATTGAAGTAAGCCGTTTTAGCTGATTTTCACTGATGATGTAAATCGTGCAGAATAATAAAACTCTTGCAACAATTTGCAACTGCGATGTTCGGAGGTCTGCGATGCAATGAAATCAGAACAGAATCAGCAGCTATGCTAATTTTAAAAGCGCGAGCACAAGAGCCAGCGAGAAAGAGCATAAATTGGCGTTTGTTTTGCTCAGCGTATTCTAAACAATTTTAGAATCTAAACAATTTTCAATATTCTGAGAGCGATGAAGAGCGAAGATCCGTTTCCACTTGGATGGGTGCCAGCGAAATGTCGTCCTCCACTATGATTAATGGGATTTTTCTATGGCGCGTGCTATAAACTTCAAATTAAAATGGTCGTAAAATAACTCAACTTCTTCCGGCCAGTGGGAGTGTCTTTTGTTATAAATAATATGGCACTGCCCACTTAAAAATATGAATTTTATTGAAATAAATATTGAAATTTGGATAGCGGTTTACATGTTTAGAAATGTATGTTAATGCTTAACAATTTAAGAAAGATTGGTTACAGGTGCATTATTAAGTATATTGTATAGCTGTTATACGAATTGTCAGTTAACTAACTTATTTATATAATAAAATATATCATACTATAAATATATTTTTAATGTTTTTTGAATAACCATTATGGGTTTAGTTAAATGATAAATTAAATTAATGTCCAAAAGTCATCTGCATATATTTGATTTGATTTATTTATGATTTTGATGTTACAAGTATAATACTTATAAATTAATGCCAGTCAGGAAATAAATAAAATTATTATTTATTAATAATAACCTAATAATAATTACCATGATTTATTTAAGCAAAATTTCTGCAGCTTACCCATATTGAAACCAATTAAACAATCAAATTGTATTGATTATCTCTACTTTAATACACATTACATCGTACAAGTAATTTAGACGTAACCACCGAATAGAACTACACCTTCTTGCGAATAACGTGATCGTAAAAGACAACGTATCCGTATTTTGGAGAATAGATCATCGTTCGTTTGGCATTACCTGTGTACATGTTGATTTGGCCGCCCACCGTGATCATCTTGTGATCGCCACGGTGCATGAACATCAGCCCGAAGCGATGGTGATGCACCACCAGGAAGTTGTCACTATCGGTGTACTTGACCATGTTATACCTGGGATTCGAGTAGCTCAGGTTGTGTGACATGGGCCTCAGACGGCAGCGACCCGCAAAGACAGCTCGCCAATCTGTGTGCCTTATGGTCTCGAGCATGCAGTTGCGCCAGCTCATGTCTAGGTCGATATAGCCGGAGATCTCCGATCCGTCGTTGTTGATATACGAGGTGAACACGATTGTCTGTGGAAGAATAATAAATCTAGCAATTAAATATGCATAAATTCGTATAGAGCGCCAAAAGTATGCTGTGTTTTAAAAATTCTTTTCACATATGCTTTTCACTCACCGAAATAATCTTGTTCCGGTTAAGCATCTCGCGGGACTTGAAGCCTAGAAGCACTGGATCCGTGTTCGTCGGCGCCAAACCGTCGCCGAACAAGCCAATTAGAGTAGTTTTGGGCCTGATGGCCTCCAGAGCGATCTCCACCCGCTTGAGGTACTCCTCGTGCGTGTAGGGGATCTTGGTGGTGCGGTAACCCAGCTGAACGATGGTCACTGTCGTATCCCGGTTGGCCAGATACCGATTATCCAGAACCGTGCTAAAGGATAAGATGTAGTCATTGTAATTGTCAAACTCCAACACGCTGAAGTCCACGCTCTTGCCCTGAGATACCGCCATGTGTGTGATAGAGTGTGGACTTCAGCCCAAAGTGGTTGTGTGTTCTTTGTGAATTCCTGGGAAATTAGCCCGGAATGTGTGCCTGTGGAGAGTGTGAGTGTGTCGGATGAATATTCATTTTTTATTTATTTCACATTTCGGAGGGTTGTCACAATTTGATTTAAAACCCTACATATACATTAATACAAGATTAGTAACTGTATAAAATATTGGCAAAACTCGCTTATATTTTGCCATCGGAGGCAAGTCATCATTAGTAGTCACCATGCGAAAGGTAAGAAATCCTCGCTGTGGCTTCCTATATAAACAATGATTTCCTTACGTCCCACGAAAGTATAAAGGAACCCTACTGGATTAAGGATTTAAAGGATATAACTCTAAGCAGTAGTGCAGGATAAAAATAAGTAGATATGAGATGTGGAATTATCCCGTCGGAATCTAAGGATCAGGGTCGGTAAGATGGTCTCTCGCAATTGGAACAAAACAAATCTTTATTCCAGGGGAACAGCCAGGATTCAGGGATTGAAATGTTTTTATTTACAACTAAATCCTGCGTTTTGGGACATTTCAAATTAAATATAAACATATCTGAAGAATAAGGTTTGTTCAAAATAATTTGAAAAGTCATAAAGTTTATTCCCTCTTAATCTCTCTGTTTACTATGTTGAAATTTGGTTAGAATCTCGTAAGAAATATTAAAAAGAACTTGAATTTTACCTATTTTATATCCACATTTGTATATAAAGCGGATAAATATATTCTTATTTTCGTTTTTAATTGCAATTCTTCCCTAAAAGTCACCTTCCATTCCATCAAACGCACTTAGGCACATCAAAAAGCCTTTTAAGACATCAAAAAGCTGGCCAAAACCAAACAATATTACGAACATCATAATATTTGGCACACAATCGCGAAGAGCTGCTGACAAGGAAAATAATCGAGCGGTGGCGGGCCAGACTGGCTGATGCCGACTACGTCACCGACAAGCGCCATAAAACACAGTTTCCTCTCTGCAGAGCATCGCGTATACGCAGTGTGGGCTGGGCCACAGCCATACTCTCCCGCGAACTGGAGAGAGTGCGAGCGGGATTCCGATCCCACAGACGGACATGGACCATGTCAGTTGGCGTCCGAAGCGCTCCAAGACTGGATGCTGCCGTCGCGTGAAAATAAATCGTGAAAAGTGACTTACTTTTGGACTTGACGTGATTTTCGGTGCGTATTCGTGTGCGTGTGCGCCGGCGGAATATATAGATTTGTACATATGTAGATGGGAAGTGAAAACGAAATGGCTGCTGCATTTAGAAAATTCAATTAGTTTCGAGTGTCTTGTGAGGTAAACAAGAATTTGGAGGAAAAAGAAAAATGCATTTGTGTCCAGCTCACATTTGTGCCCTCACAATCGTATTTCTCAGAACGATACTCGCCCTTGGCGATGACGGTCGCAATGAAATCACCGTGGGTAAGTCCTCATCCATCAGCCCTGGCTATATTGCTCAATGGGAAATTCTTCTCGCCTCCGTTAAGGTGCAATTTTCTATGAAAATGAAAAGGATATTGAACTTAGCTTCGATCAGGCATTCCGCGAGGTCAACAACCTGAAGTTTGCCGAGCTGCGATTTGTCACCATCAAGCGGTATATGCCCACCAACGACAGTTTTCTCCTGCAGCAGATTAGTGAGTGAGCGCGGATCGGGGGAATATATACATATAACATATAACATATTGATGAGAAATTCATCTTCCGTGTAGCTTGTGAACTGATTTCCAATGGCGTTGCGGCTATTTTCGGACCAAGTTCAAAGGCGGCTAGTGGTACGGGCAACACACACTGACAGAGTGTCAGGCTACTGGCTACAGATATTCTTTATATCGCAGATATTGTTGCGCAAATTGCCAACACGACCGGCATTCCACACATAGAGTACGATTTGAAGTTGGAGGCCACGCGGCAGGAGCAGCTCAATCACCAGATGTCCGTCAATGTGGCACCATCCCTGTCAGTCCTATCCCGAGCCTACTTTGAGATCATCAAGACCAACTACGAGTGGCGCACTTTCACCTTGATCTATGAAACACCCGAGGGTGAGTGATAGCTTAAATAAACGAATACGAGAAGTCGATTCCAAACAAGTGGGTTTTTTCAATTAGCACATGATTGATTAGGATTGATTTCTAAAACCTAAATTATTAATTTTCAGTGATCCTGTTACTATATATTTATTTCAAAATCATTTGTAATATTTAAGGTCTGGCGCGCCTACAAGATCTTATGAATATTCAGGCCCTCAACAGTGACTATGTAAAGCTAAGAAATTTGGCCGACTATGCGGAGGATTATCGAGTCCTTTGGAAAGAAGCCGATGAGACCTTTCACGAGCAGCGCATAATTTTGGATTGTGAACCAAAAACCCTAAAGGAGCTGCTAAGGATATCCATGGACTTTAAGCTACAGGGACCTTTTAGGGTAAGCTCACCAAAACAAACAATCTTGAAATCATAATTAATCCTGAATCCACTTCAAGAACTGGTTTCTCACGCATCTGGATACGCACAGTTCGGGACTGAAGGACATCTATAACTCCGACTTTAAGGCCAATATTACCTCAGTGCGATTGAAATTAGTGGATCCGAATCCTTTTGATAGAAAGAAGACGCGTATAAGCATGGTGGATGTAAGTTAAATTATTAAACTTTGGAATTTAATTTTACTCTTAATATCTTTCAGCAAATTCTGAGAAACCAAACCATGTTGCCTGTTCTCATCTACGATGCCGTGATGCTCTTTGCCAGCTCGGCCAGAAATGTGATTGCAGCCATGCAACCGTATCATCCACCCAATAGGCATTGTGGCAGTCCGAGTCCTTGGATGCTGGGACCCTTTATTGTCAATGAAATGAAGACAATCTCCGAGGATGACGTGGAACCGCGTTTCAAAACGGAGAACATGAAGCTCAATGAGAATGGACAGCGCACTCACTTCAACCTGGAGATCTATAAGCCCACTGTCAATGAGCCCATGATGGTCTGGACACCCGACAATGGGATAAAGACACGGCGCCTCAGCCTGGAACTGGAGAGCTCTGGTGCCACGCAGGACTTCTCAGAGCAGCGCAAGGTTTACACGGTGGTCACGCACTTCGAGGAGCCCTATTTTATGATGAAGTCGGTTGGCTAGAGAGTAAAGACTACAGTTTTTACTATAATATACATTTATCACTAGAGAGGACCATGAAAACTTCAGAGGCAGGGAAAAGTACGAGGGCTATGCCGTGGATCTCATAAGCAAGCTGTCCGAACTGATGGAGTTTGACTACGAGTTCATGATCGTCAATGGCAATGGCAAATATAACCCAGAGACAAAGCAGTGGGACGGCATCATCCGCAAGCTGATTGATCATGTATTATTCTAATTAATCTCTAAGTTGTTCTTATACTTAATTATATATTCTAATTCTACCAGCATGCTCAGATAGGTGTCTGTGACCTGACCATCACCCAATTGCGAAGATCTGTGGTGGACTTCACAGTGCCCTTTATGCAGCTCGGCATTAGCATTCTGCACTACAAGAGTCCTCCGGAGCCGAAGAATCAGTTTGCCTTCTTGGAACCCTTTGCATTGGAAGTCTGGATCTATATGATCTTTGCCCAGCTTGTGATGACTCTGGCCTTTGTGTTTATAGCCAGGTAAATAAACTTTAAAGATCATTTTTGGTTTCTCGCTTTTTAAAAGATACTTTAAAGACTATCCTATCGTGAGTGGCTGCCGCCGAATCCAGCTATTCAAGACCCCGATGAACTGGAGAATATATGGAATGTGAATAACTCGACTTGGCTGATGGTGGGTTCCATTATGCAACAGGGTTGCGATATACTGCCAAGGTGAGCATAAGAAACTTAATAATATAATAATAATTTGTAATACATTTAAGAGTAGAAGTAAATCCTGTGACACTCTTTTTCCTCCCTTTTCAGAGGTCCTCATATGCGTATCCTTACGGGAATGTGGTGGTTCTTCGCTTTGATGATGCTCAGTACTTATACGGCCAACTTGGCCGCCTTTCTGACCAGCAACAAGTGGCAGAGCTCCATCAAGAGCCTGCAGGATCTCATCGAACAGGATGAGGTGAGCTTTGGCAGTATGCGCGGTGGCAGTACATCGCTTTTCTTCTCCGAGTCCAACGATACCGACTACCAGCGGGCTTGGAACCAAATGAAGGACTTTAATCCCTCCGCCTTCACCAGTACAAACAAGGAGGGCGTGGCCCGGGTGCGCAAGGAGAAGGGCGACTATGCCTTCCTAATGGAGACCACCAGTCTGACGTATAATATTGAGCGGAACTGTGACCTTACCCAGATTGGCGAGCAGATCGGTGAGAAGCACTATGGTCTGGCCGTGCCATTGGGTGAGTCCACTTTTATAGCTTGCAAGATTAACGAAGGCTAAGTGGAGGTATGTTTTCATCCCATCCAGGTGCCGACTACCGGACCAACCTCAGTGTGTCCATTCTCCAGCTGAGCGAGAAGGGAGAGCTGTACAAGATGAAGAACAAGTGGTGGAAGAAGCACAACGTCACCTGCGACTCCTTCCACGAGGTGGATGGCGATGAGCTGTCCATCATAGAGCTGGGCGGTGTCTTTCTCGTCCTAGCTGGCGGGGTCCTTACTGGCGTCGTCCTGGGCATCTTTGAGTTCCTCTGGAACGTGCAGCATGTGGCGGTGGAGGAACGGGTGACCCCGTGGCAGGCCTTGAAAGCGGAACTGGCCTTTGCCCTGAAGTTTTGGGTGCGCAAGAAGCCAATGAGGATCTCCAGCAGCAGTGACAAATCCTCGTCAAGAAGGTCCTCGGGATCCAGGCGTAGCTCCAAGGAGAAGACCCGCAGCAAGACGGCTAGCTAGGACCTTTTGAAAATATACTTGTTTGTGCTTTTTGAAGCTGAATTAAAGCATTTGTGCAGCTATGACAATGTGGAGTCTAAATAACTTGGGCAATTTGTGTTGCGTTTAATATGTTGGTATATATAGTTTGTGCTATATTTAAAATGTTTTTAGACCACTTACTTAGAGGGTGCATGGCGGTACACTGGACTACTCTATAAGTTTCTGTATAAAAATTAAATTAACTTAATAAAGTATTCTAACATTTTTTTTTTTAAGAAATATAACTTAGAATTTGTTTTCTTTAGACCAAGTTCCTTAGAATCTACGGTATAATTATAATATAATTAAAAGTAATATTGCAACAAAATAAAAAGAAATTCTTAGACCGGCAATATAAATTGGTAGCGAAATTTGTCAATGAGATTTCAAAAACAACCTTCTATAAGTCTTTCTAGTCTTCCTGAATAGGCCATAAGTTGGTAATAATGCCCATTTACAAAGTATAACTTTTAGAAATGCAGGGGTATATAATTAATAGAATGGTTAAAAATTAAACAACTTATACTGAGATGTTTGTATATACAATTCTAAAGAATTGTTTTAATCATTAAAACATTCATAAACTAAAGTAATAAGATGATACACAAATAATTACAATATATTGTTGTCTTTAAAGAAATTTTTACCAATTTAATTACTCAAATTTATGAGAAATATCGCTTTGTTTTTCATCCAGGGTATACTTCCTTCCATACACTCTGCAGTCGCCCTGATGTACCCTACTTAGCCGGTTGTGGGGGCGTCCGGCTTGCCTAATTTTAGAGCACATTTAGTTTTCATTTATTGGGCCATTTCCAGCTAGAGCTCATGCGGGTGTCTGCTTGGTCTAGACTCTGGTCATGTGCTGGCTGCCTGCTCCTCTCGGCGTGCGTGGTATGGGACTTCGTTGACGTAGTCTCCCAGAGAACTGTCACGGCAGTGCCTCCAAAATTCTGTGAGTTTTGCTTTCTGTGGGGTCTGCTCAGTGCCTTGCGAGCAGTGCCCCCGTCCGGATCCGGTTGAGTTTTGTTTTTTCGTCGATATTATTTTTTGTTAAGCAAAAAATTCGAATAAGCTTTATGTATAGATGGATTGAGTGGTGGCTGAAGTGAATTCGAAATTGCAGTATACATATTGGCTTGAAATTATGCCCAGACCTAGATGACACCATGTCCGGTCTACTACAGTTCTTAGTGTTTGTGGCTCTAATTTTGTCCAGCCGGGCCAGCGAAGATGGCTTAGTTGTGAAAATTGGTTGGTTGGATTGGTGTATTGGCTGAATATACAGATATTTACATATCATATTTGTTTAGGAGCCATCTTTTTTGATACGGAAATGAAGTTGGCCGAGGCCTTTGATGCAGCCCTTCAGGAGGTGAATGCTGTGAATCCCGCCCTGAGACTGGAGCCCATCAAACACTATTTGACCATTGATGACAGCATTGTGCTGCAAGATCTCTGTGAGTCATTATTAATCACTGTCTTAGATCATTTATATAGATTCGACTTCATTGATTTAGCCTGCGATTTGATTGGAAATGGTGTGGCTGCTATTTTCGGACCAAGTTCAAAGACAAACAGCGGTAAGTTGGCCTCTTTTCTCTTTTGTCTGGCTGTAGTTAAATTATTTTTAAACAAATCATATGCTTTGGCGTCATAAAAGACTGCCTTCCTGCATATACAAAAGATATATGCATAAAAATCTGAATAGATAAGACAGATCGAGAGAGCAACAAAGAGAGGTGGGAGCTTCTGGGAGATCTCCTCAAAGGCTCGTCAACCTCGTTAATGATTCTTCAAAATAGCCAAACACACGTTCACACATGTTGGCCATTAAATTGGGCTAGCTGCTCGCTGGGATCCACAACATTTTTGCAGTAAACGGATCGGTGGTTGGGGGCTATTTGAAGCAGTGCCAAGAAAATGTCCCAAAAAACATTTGTTTTCCCTCGTGCTCTTCGTGTTTTGATCGGCACATTCGTTGTGTGTTTTGTTAGTTCCCCGGTTCATTCTAAACAAAAATATCCCGGCCCAATGATTTATCTTTCTGCTCTCACGGCATCTCACCCAATCTCCGCCAGATATCGTTGAGGTACTGTGCAACATGACGGGTATACCCCATCTGCAGTTCGACTGGCATCCCCAGCAGTCGGCCAGGGTGAGGCTCAACCATCAGCTGACTGTGAACGTGGCCCCCATGGAGTTGGTCCTTTCGAATGCCTTGTCCGATATACTGGGCAGCAAGAGCTTCGACTGGAAGTCCTTTACCATTGCCTATGAGAAAAGTGCACGTATGTATATATATTAAATAAATAATATATACTTTTATTTAGTTATTTACACTTTTTTATTAATATATATTAATAATATTTTGTATGTCTTCCTTTTGGTCTTATTAATATTCCTTTACATTATCTAATTTCACCATATAGACCTAGACCATCTGTTGAAATTAAATACAACCTTTTATTGGAACCTTTTTCACTTTATCCCTACCTATCCTCCCCTTCAGATTTTAGTCGTCTGCAGCATTTATTAGCCTGGAGGCAACTACATAAAACTGGAATCAAAATGCAGGAGTTCGAGCGAGGAGGTGATTACAGGATTCTCTGGAAGCGCATTAACAATGCTCGTGAAAAGTTTGTTCTCCTTGATTGTCCATCCGATATTTTGGTAGATGTGATCAATGCCTCAATTGCATTTAATATGACGGGCTCGTTTAATGTAAGTAATGGGGAATTTATTTAAATTTTAATTTTAATTAAACCTGTTGCAAGATACTTCATTTCTATATCATGTTAAAGAACTAGAATACTGCCAAAAATTATACATAATATAATATTATGGTAATTATGCCATTATGGCTGAGATGTGAGAAGTTTACTCTTAAAGTAAATTTAAATTAAAAGAAATAGAATGCCTGTTAGTTTATATAGTACTATAACATTATTATATATCTTAGTAAAAATTTTTAACCATACATAATGTAACTTTAACATATTAATTTAGTGCCTGATCTAAATCATATATTTGTCTCATATTTTTTTAAACAGAACCTCTTTCTAACCAATCTGGATACACATGTGAGTGGCATTGATCGTTTCTATTCGCGAGAGTTTACTGTGTCTGTGGCAGCTGTTAGAATACGAACCTATATTCCGCCGCCAGTTCACGATGAGATTGATGTTTTTGATAACGAAGTGGATACGAGGGTAGGTCCTCTAAATTATTATTAAAAATTGTTACCTTACAATATACATTTTTTAAAAATGTTTATATTATTTCTTTAACAGTTTGACTCGCTGGGAACTCAGCTTGTTTACGACTCGGTTGTCCTGTTTTACAATGCCCTTCTCGAGATAAGTCAGCGTCCAGGATTCTACACTCCTCAATTCAGTTGCGGTCGTGGCTTTTGGCAGCCAGGACCTCGATTGATAGAACAGATGAAGATGGCAAGTTGATTGCATTTATTTAACAAAAGCATATTTATTACTTATATAATTTTAATTGATTTTTCAGGTGTCCCCCAAGCAGGTGAAACCCCCCTTTAAGACCCAAAGGCTCCAGATAAATGCTGAGGGGCAGCGTGATGACTTTAACCTGGAAGTTTATAATCCTCTTATTGATCGTGTGACCCATATTTGGAACAAGGAATTTCAGCTTGTGGACTATGAGAAAATAAGGGAAAATTCAACCCAGGCTGTGAAGCAGAGGCGACTTGAGAACAAAGAGGATTTCTCCCAAAAACCCGTACGCTATACAGTGGCAACTCGTGTGGGCAAACCCTACTTCAGCTGGCGGTAAGTTTAATATGGTATTTCTACGGAAAACAAAAACTAAACTATGTTTCATATTTGCAGGGAGGAACCCGAAGGAGTTCACTTCGAGGGCAATGAGCGTTTCGAGGGCTATGCCGTTGATTTAATTTACAAATTAGCCGAGGAGTGTAAATTTGATTTTAACTTTGAACCAGTTAGGGATAATAAGTATGGAAGTTATGATGCGGCCACCGATGAATGGGATGGCATTATTCGCCAGTTAATAGATAATGTAAGTATTAAGGTCCTTGATATATAGATAAATTGGTTACTGATAGTTAAATATGAAAGTAATGTCCATAACAATATGTAATCTTTCTTATACAAATGTATGTTGCGCAAATATTTAAAGGAAAACGATGATACTCCATTGATATGATTTGTGAAACCTAACATTTATGTATATATGTTTATAGTTTACAAAACATAATTTACAATAATTATTAATTTGTTTTATAGAATGCACAAATTGGCATCTGTGACTTGACCATAACCCAGGCACGTCGATCGGTGGTGGACTTTACTGTTCCATTTATGCAGCTTGGCATAAGCATTCTGTCTTATAAGGAGCCACCGCCAAAGGCGGATATCTACGCTTTCCTGAATCCATATGGTGTTGAGGTCTGGCTCTATGTAATGATTGCCATGATGATAACGGCTTGGGCACTGATCCTCACCGGTCGGATGGATGAATATGAATGGGAGCATCCGGTGGTGAATACGAATCACGAAATGGTGCGGGAGAATACCTGGCATCTGCATAACACCATGTGGCTTGTGTTGGGATCGATTCTTAATCAGGGATGCGATCTTTTGCCCAGGTAAGTGGAAATTATCATTATAATTAATTGAATTAAAATTAAAATTTAAATGTTTAATTATACATTAATTAATTGATTTATATATGTTAATTTTTTTACATCTTTTTTAGGGGTCTTCCCATGCGTTTACTGACCGCGTTTTGGTGGATCTTTGCCCTGCTTATTTCCCAGACTTACATAGCTAAATTGGCAGCTTTTATTACCTCTTCGAAAATCGCCGGCGATATAGCCTCTCTTCACGATCTCATCGACCAGAATAAGGTACAGTTTGGCACCATCCGCGGAGGAGCCACCTCGGTGTACTTCTCGGAGTCCAATGACACGGAGAACAGGATGGCCTGGAACAAAATGTTATCCTTCAAGCCGGATGCATTTACCAAGAACAATGAGGAGGGTGTGGATCGGGTGAAGCTAAGCAGAGGCACCTACGCCTTCCTGATGGAAACCACCAACCTGCAGTACTATGTGCAGCGGAATTGTGAGCTCACCCAGATTGGAGAAAGCTTTGGAGAAAAGCATTATGGCATAGCTGTGCCTCTGAGTAAGAACTCTTGTATTTATGTCCTTTAATAATTTACATAGATGGAACTTAAGTTAACATATTTTCCCTCTTACCTCTTTCAGATGCCAACTTTCGGTCCAATCTCAGTGTGGGCATCCTGAAGCTCAGTGAAACTGGCGTTCTGTACAATTTGCGCAACAAATGGTTCAACAGCAATGAGAGCACCTGTGACTTGGATGCCTCCACCGTCGATGATGGCCAGTTCGATATGGATTCGGTGGGCGGACTGTTCGTGGTACTCATTGTGGGCGTGATTATTGCATTTGTGATTGGCGTGGCCGAGTTTCTCTGGCATGTCCATCGCATAGCAGTTAAGGAGAAGGTTGCTCAGAGGCTACATCAACAGGCGGGCAATTTAGTAATCGGCAAAATTGATTTCAGATACCATCCATGCTGGCCCTGAAGGCAGAGTTTCACTTCCTCATCCGCTTTTGGCTGACCAAGAAGCCTCTGCACACCTATCGCCAGAGCAGGGACTCGACATCGACGGGCTACTCCTCCCTGGAGCAGGTATCGAGTGCACCAGTGCCAAGAAGAGGAAAAAGACACATAGGAGAAAGGACTAGGGGAGCGGAAAGGCTTGCGAACATTCAATAACTTATGTTTAGTATAGAATAAGGATATTTGTATGGCAATCATTGCGAAGAGACAATTACGAAATAAATTTAAAAGAGTTTTGTATACTTTTTAAGTACAAATCTAAGGAAATTCCCAATTAATGTTGTAAAGAGTAAGTGTGATTTATTGTTAAGGCAGTCCTTTCGGACTTTAGAAAAATTGCCACAGCGTTTAAGATCAAAGATCCTCACGCTGGGCGAGATATTGGCTAAAGTTTTCAACTAGCAATAATCGCAGCTCAGTTGGAACTTCATGGCTTGCGATATTGCCACTGCACAAGGTTGTTGATGAGGATCCGTGAAAACTCCAAGCCTTTAAGACCGCATAAGGCTAGAAATACTTGAGAATTATATGAAGCCAAGCAGCACTAAAGCTCAGGGGTAGTTTGTGGAAGATTAAGATAGCTAGCAAAACCAGTTGCCAAGCTGTCACCCCTTAATTAAAAGAAACCAGCTTGAATCACCACGAAACTCCATCATCTGGCCATCGAATTTTACGACCTAACTCCTCGACTGCTCCTGGTTCCCGCATTCGAATCACAGATTCGAGACCAACATAAAATCAGACTGAATTGAATTGGGATTCGGTGCAGCAGTGAAAGGGTCAAGTATCTGGGGTTCTGCGTGCTGGCCAGATACTTGGATTATGCGAGTAAAACCGCTTGCCCGCAGTGCGGCCAAATTGTAAGCGGCTTTAATTCGACCGTCGACCGAGTTGGCCTTAAAGTTAAGAGCCACTCAACACATCAACATTCCGCCTCAGACAGTCTCTCTACGAACTCTACGCATTCCCTTTGGCATATCCAGGAGCCAGGATTCGGCAGCCACTGAAAACGGGCGATTAACAAAGGACTCCTCCGTTGACCTGCCAAATGGCCATGGCTTGTATGGCGCTTTGTAATTTAAATGGCTCTTTTATGGTGGCCTCCATAAAATGTACAAATAAGGGTTAATTATGTCTCGGCAGTTGACGCCAAGCAGGCCGACATAAGATGCCAAAATTTGTGGGCGGTAATTGGCTAGCGGGAATGTTAATGAGTGGGAATAAAAGGTTTTCTCGAGTTTAAAATTAAAGATTATGCAAAATAGGGAAATCTGTAATTGTAAGTGAATGAGGGTTGTATATTCCATTTTAATATTTTCTTTCCTTGCAAGTCCTATTAAATAGAGTCTAAAAATAATTCCAAATTTTATTATTAAAGTTTTTAAACATTTATTCTTATACATAGATTGCTACAGTAAAGTGCAAAAGTAGTATCAAGAGTATTTAAATTGTATATGTATTAAGCCGCATCTAAATATCAAATAATATAGTTATATTATTTATATTTGTTTTGCATTATATTAATTATATTTTTACACTTTAAGTTTGAGTTAAGCTTGTACTAAAAAACGACACGACACTCAAAAGCCCAAATTAATAAGCCTCATTTTATTAGGCTTAACGCACGAACGGCTAACAAATCATTTAAAATCACACAACTTACTCATCCCTGCGAAGGAGTGACAGGCCTTCGAGCCTATTAACCCTTGTCAGCAACGCCCCTCCCGGCAACAATATCCTAAACGGATGTTGGCCATATCAACACCAAAAAACACAAACTTCGACACGGAAAACAAAGCTCCCTTTTGCCAAAGGAAAAACAAAAAAAACAAAGCAAAAAAAAAAAAAAAAGAAACAAAAAAACCCATAAAGAACAGACTCACTCGATTGCCTCATCGACGAACCGGAAACAATTGACTCGATTACACGGCAAACAAAAACAACTTGCCAACATAAACATGACAGACCAATAAAGGCAAGGAAAAAAGGGCAACAGGACACAAAAAAAAGCCATTGCCACATAACAACATTGTGGCAAGTGCAAAGAGTGCGTGCGAATATATATAGATATATTCCGGAGGGGTCTGGGTTGAATCTGGGTCGAGTTCAGTTTAGTTTCCGGAATCTTTCCCTCCTAGTTTTTCCCCCAGTTGCTTGTGGGTCCTTTTTTTGACAGGTTTTTCTGCTTGTTTTGATTTAAATAAATGCGTTTGACACCTATTTGATTTCATTGGTCGAGTTGTTCCAGCTGCTGTGAACGCTTAAACCGCATTGTTTCAGACTCTGTTATTGATATTTATGCCACAATTCTCACTTTTTTTTTGCTTTGTAAAGCGATTCTAAAAAACCACAAATTGTTTTATTGTCTGTAGGCTTTTATTTTTTTGCCACGAGAATAAAATTTTAATTGGTATTTATTGGGGGCAGCATGCATATTGCATCTGTCGATAACTCTACTTCGTGTTGTGTTTGTGATTGGTGGTGGCTCCGGCTGAAGTATGTTAGATTAAGTTGGATTTTCAAGCTTGGAATGGAAGTTGACCATTGTTTAATCACTTTAAACAAATAATTGGTAATCTAAATTAACAATAAGACATTTGGGAATATTATTTTGATTAAAGTTAGATTAGCAGGTACATTTAATATAATGTGATTTTAATTAATTGAATTGTTTACATTAGTTGTTGTAGCTTTGAATTTTTATATGTCCATCAACATCAATAAATCTGAGCTGTGAAAATGTCCCAAAGGTTTAACTTCTTATCTTACACGAAATTGTGCTATTTTCCTTAATAGAATTAAATGTTAAATCCAATGCTTCGATATTGAAATACTCATATTTATTTATATGGAAATTATCATCAATATTCTGTTTGATATAATTGGTAAAACAAACAATTAACATATCTTCCGGTTTTATTCGACAAAATTGACAATATCGATATTATTTTGATATTAAAAAATAAAAAACTGTCACTGCTTCCGATACTAATTGGTCGATATTGGTCTTTAATCGCTTTATTTTTTGTTGTTCTACATATATCTAGTAAATCGATTGTGGTGATATATTATGTTTTGCAACTAAAGTTGCTTATTATAGCATATAACAAATAATTCTTAGACTGCCTACAATGATGATTAACAAAGATATTAAATTATTTCCTTGCCTGTTTAATGCTAAAGAAAATAAATAAATAATAGTCCCAAACATTTTAATAAATAAATAAATATTTAATGTCATATCGTAAGTTAATTTATGAAATCGATCACATTTAATAAATATTCTGAGGCGTGTCATATACCCAACATATCAATTTAATATGAACGGCCTGCAACTGGTATGTGTGCAATTTTTGTTGAGATTTCATAACCAGCAATTTGCAAATGCAGTGCCGCAGAGTCGAGATCAATCCACACAGAATGCATTTTAAACAACAAGTTGCCGGGACCGGAGCCACAACGCTCACGATAATTATCGCCCGGGGAATGGGAGATGTGCAGCAGGAGCAGCCAGGATGTGGATGTGGAGGCCGGGCAAAGGGAGCCAATATGTTTGCTTGTATTTTCGATGGCAACACGCGCGACGATGATGTCCAGGCAGGGAGAACTGGCATTGCCTGCGAGTTGAAACTTTTTGGGAAATTCAACCGGCTAACCAGCAGAAAGCAAGCTGGCAAATAAAAGCAGCACCAAAACATGAAGTTGGTATAGCAGGAGGGAGAACCCGGAGCTGGTTTTTCCGAAAAGCCAGGACAAGAGGCGTGGAACACAGGCACCTAGAGAAATAAAGCTTAATGAGCTAGTATCTTTAAGGGATAAATAATAATTCATTATAATATTTATTAAAATAGATATAACAAGATATAACCATTGCAGATTGCGGGAGTATTATATATGATTATGCAATATATATTTGTGTTACATTCACCTATACGTAATATACAGTATGATCGTTACAATGGAAGCTATATAATAATATATAATAATATAATATAGTCATCCTATTTTTATAAAATTGAAGCATAAATTCTTACAAAAGGTAAGATTATATAACAAAATGGTAAAAACTGAGAAAGTTAAAGTTTAGTTTAATTTAAAAAGCCTTAATATTGAGGAAATATAATCGTACAGACGGTTAAAAGGACACATGCTCATGACTAGATCTACACGGCTGTTGATTCTGGTGATGGTGATATCTTCTTCACTGCATTGCAAACTTCTGATTAAAATTGGAATAAGCTGCAAGGGTATATTAAATTAATTAAAAATCGGAACACCTTTAATATTGCAGAATTTATATTTTAAAATATAAATCAAATTTAAAGCTTGCTTAAATTTTAATGTAACTACACTGCAAAGCTATAAATTCTATGAATTTTTCTATAATTTGGAAAAGTATATAGCATCCTTTCTCAAAAATTCTCCCAGTGTGGAAAAGACGAAGCTGATGCATCTGAGGCTCCCTGTCCAGAGGTTCAAATTCAATATGGCGGAGCAGAGGAAGTGCAGCCGACGCTGCGTGGGGCACCAGGACGACCAGGCAGCTTGCCTCCCAGAGGGGAGGCCGGCGTGCTCGCATTGAACCAACAGCTTGTGGCGTCAATTTGCGGACATTATTGTTTCAGGACTGCCAACTGTGTGGCGGGCAGCGAGGCCTAAGCAAAGCCGGCCGAAAACTCACCGCAATCATGGGATAACAGCTTTCCGGGCATCGGCACCTATTGTTTTTCGATGCAGCTGCATTAAAAACAACAGCAGCCTCGTCAGCAGGTGTTGCTGCTGCTGCTACCGCTGCTATCTAATTTTTGATTATTTTTGCGATTTGTGCGAAAAATTAATTGCGGCCGGTGGTATTGTTTGCGTTTGCCGTGCTTTTGCCATAATTTTCCATTTCAGTCGAAGATCACACATTTTGTGGAGAGTATTCTTGTTCGATTGGTAGCTGAAATAATTAAGCCGTAACGAATGCTTCCGTTGGTCGAAATACGCACAAGATTTGGGGATTGCATTTTGAAATGTTAGTAGAAACACCAAAAATTAGCAAAGACTCAGTACAATTTTATATTCTTTTGGGACATAATTTAATAATGAAATTACATATATAGATTAAAATAACATAAAATAAACTATTTTAATCAAATTGATGGATTCAATGAAGTATGTTGTGTTGAACGTAATTTTATATAATATAGAACACTCTATTAAACAAAGTATGGATTTAAAATGAGTACCTCCTACATGATTAGGCTTGAAAAAAAAAAAATGTAAAATCGATTAAGATTTTCTAAAAAAAATATTAACCATTGATCATAAATTGTTATGAAATTAGTAGGATATATTTATACAGACAACTTTTAAGAATGAAAGAACACTGTTTGGACTGATTTTTCAAATAAATTTTATAAAACCCACACTGCATTCCAATTGTTTCTATAACTATAAACTATAAGAAATCATAATCGAATTTGAATAAAATTTTTAACTTTTACTCAGAGTAATATCAACTTGTTAAAATCACAGTTCTATGTATTTATAATCTAGTTTTATTAAGGAAAATAAATAAATATTTGGTGTCTAAAATTAGTCATTTAACTGTTAAATTGGCTAGATATACAATTTTGTATTTCTTCAATCGATTGACTTTGTGAAGGTGATCAGGAATATATATAGATTTTCTTTTGCCTTTTACTAATATTATTAATTGATCCATTTTTATTACACATTATATGATATAATATATATTATAAAGATTTATTGCTACTTTTAGTGGGTAAGTCCATATTGTACAGCTTTGAGTATCCAGTCCACATAGTGGTGTACCCGGGTATAGACTCCTGGACCTTGGCACTCCCGTACCCCGTAGCTAACGATGCCAAATTGGACATACCGTGGAGTGCCACCGATGATTACCATGTGCACCAACGGACCGCCCGAATCACCTAAGCAGGTGTCGCCAGTGCGGTGAGCGGCACAGATCTGTCCAGGACCAAGGTGAAGTCCCATGTGATCGTAACATTTGCTGGGGTCCGTCTCCTGTAACTCCAGCATTTGCAACACCTCGGATACTCGACTGTTCGCCGTCTTGCCCCATCCCGTAACCGTGTAGGTGCTAACGTATGGTACTCTACTACTATCCGTGAGGATACAGACCGGCCTGATGTTTGCTGTTGGAAAATACTCGTGAAAAATGCATTGGAGAGAAGATTATTGTTAGCCCACCGTTGAACTGCACATCTTGATTGAGCCTCAGCATCCCAATATCGTTGATATGTTCAGACTTGCTGTAGAGACGATTCCTAAAGGCCATGGTCACTGTGTAGACTATAGAGCTGTCGGCCCGGGATTCAGTAAAGTACTCCCCCAAACGCACAGAGCTAAGGTGATGGGAGTTATACATGTAATTATTCAAATAATACCTGTACTACTCACAGATATTCGTCATTTAGGATACAGTGAGCAGCAGTAAGAACAAATCCTATTAAGGAGAGAGAGATCATCTCTATGTTGATGTCAATAAAAATGTCACATCTTACTTTTGTGAATGAGGGATCCGCCGCAAGTGAAATCATTTTCGTTTTGGTAAATGTAGGCCATCCAAGGAAACGCTCCATGCCTGGCACTAATACCGCCTATTATTTTGTCCACTACACCTGTGAGACCGCATTGTGGCTCCAGGAACTGAGCCAGTGCCTCTTGCCGGTTGAGCAATCCCACGAATAACACAAAAATCTGAATTACCGAGAACCTCATCTCTACTCGCCGCCAGACACGCACAAACTGATAGCATCACTGCCGCATTTATTATTTTATACATCTGAGGGCAGCGGCTTATCACTGCTCAATGCAATCAATTTTATTTATGTCTTTTTTGTTTCTTGGAATTTACTGAGGTATTTTATAGAATAAAAATGGAATACAAATTATTTGGAACATTAGCCCAGGCCTGATAATTTAATTTGATATGGTGTCAAAATTCACGAAAATCAAAAGGGTTCTTGCTGTTCGCTTCTATATACTTAAATATTCATTAATTATATTTCAAGTTTTTTTTTTTGTTGTTGTCTTTTATTTTTCTTGAGAAAGCTTTAAAAATTCATATTCTATTTCAGTTGCTGTCATATTTTTACGAATTTATGTGTTCCCAGAAGACATTGTGAGCTAATGTATAGAAATATTAATAGAAATTAGTATGAAGATCAATGCCAATTGAATTTTTAAGATTTAAAAGAGAAAAAAGAAAATTACGCACCGAGAGACATCAAATAAAAGCATGATTGATATTTTCATTTCACACAATATTTCGAGTTTTATATTATTTTCTAAATCTGTTTTTATGGCATTATGGACATATAACTTTCCTTGGGTATCTATTTGAAATTGACAAGATTAATTGCAAATTTTCTATCTCATGTTATGTCATTTCGATTTAAAAACTTTAAGCCAATAGCAAAGTTAACATTGTAGTTTTAAAGCTTAGTACCATAAGCTGATATCCAGGTTTCCATAAATTTCCGCCTTCCAATTTTGGTTTAATTAAAAGCCAAATATTTACAATTCAATTAAGCCTGAAACATGATTACATACCGCCCAAAATCCAAATTAATTTCTGCATAACAAATTAATGCCATGCTTTGCATTACCATAGAGGCTTGCAGTCGATGCATACTGAAGTTTTGGCCAACTAAGAATCACGTATAGGTGACTATTTAATTTATTATTTTATTAAATTAAAGTGTAAGGTAAAAGTGACCCCCAAGTGCATAGTTCCTTGGCAGCGTTCTCAGTTGGCAAAGCTCGGTTGAAAGGGATTTTTTTGTTAGTAGAAATTTCCCCGCTTTCAGCTGAATGAGAGCTGTGGTGAATTAATCCAAACCAACGTCGCTATGCACTAATTTTTAATAAAAAATGAAGACTCAGGGAAACTTATAATATATAAATAAGCTTTGAATTTACAACATAATAATTTATTAGTCTGTTCAAATTTAACAAAATTTAATTACGATGAATATATAACATGCTAAGATCTTTCATTTTATTCATTTTATTACATTTATTTCAATAAATTAATAAACAAAAGGAAAGAATCAAATATATAATATTTATTTTGTTGTATATATAATTTAATAACTTTTTTAATATATTAAGACAAGGTCTCTGCTAATTTTCGTTGGTTTTTATATAAACAAATATTAACATATTTATCATATCAGTAATACACTTTTATTAATATTAAAGCTCTTTTTAATTTTATACTAATACAATAATATGAATAATGTACATTTCAATTCGTTTACATTGATATATTCAGATAGCACTTTTTAATTGTTTTAAAAAAGACTTCATATCTTATTATAAGTTTATTTAGTGCCTAAAAATAGTTTTAACACTTTCTTATTTCCTATTATTATTATTATTATTTAATTTTTTTTTTTATAATATCGTTATTAAAAAGAAAACTTCGAAACAATTTTTTAAATCAAATTTACATTATATAATCAATATTGACTGGTAACAGAAATCGAAGTGGGATGGGAAGCTTCCGTAGAAATACGAACTAGGCGCAGTCAAATTATGAAAGTCCCCACAGGAAGTTCGACAATTTTCCTCCAAAATTAAGAGAGAGGGGAAAAGGCAGCCGAAGACATAATACGAACGTAAAAAAATATACGCCTACGAGGACATGCGATAGGCTGTTTCCTTTAAATAATAAATAAGTATGCGAAGCGCGCAGTAAGGACGCTGATAAGTAGGCTATGGAAAGTGTGGTGGGAAATCCGAATCGACTTCTAACGAATCAGCCAGTGAGAAGGACTTGAGTTGGATATTCTCTTAAACGTCTTCTTTACTTATATGTCTTTTTTTATTCGATTTCCTTTTCGACTACTTCAGATTTCTTATTTCTCAATATTTTGGTTATTAAAATATAATACACAAATGTGATTATTTTTGGTGTTTGTTTTTTATATCAGTAATTGTCTTATTATTTGAATATCATGTTTAACAAACTGCTACACTATTCAAATTTCGCTTATCAAATGTAATCAACTTATAAAGTAGACTTTTTTTCATATCTCTTATTAAATATAAGAGTTTAAATATATATAGTTAAATGTTTCATTTTTAATTTAAGTATATTAATGTATCCTTTAAAAAGTCAAGTGTAAAAACATAAGAAAAGTGTTGGTTAGCTAATACGAAGTAATGCCGATAGTAATGCGATAGGTTTAAGTAAGTCACCTCCGCGAATCAGGATCCCTCCCGTCACGCATATTGCGTTGCAGCTCACCATTATGCTCGCGCCTGTTATTAGCCTGGATGTAATGCCCGCAAAGTGCATGCCTCTGACTTTGCTGCATTCGTTTCAAAGTCATTAGGCGGCCACCTCGCCCACAGATACAAACCCCATGCAAATATGCATGCAGGACACGGGACATGGCAGCCAGGAGCTGGGAGCTGGGAGCCGAGAGTGTGGTCATTATGCGGCTTGATATTTTCCACATTTCATGGCTCAAGTGCTTATTTGAACCCGGGCCAGGGGTCGCGACCAAGAGGGCGCCTTCGACTGGCAGTTGGAGTTTCCAGTTTCGAGTTTGTTTTCCGCCTTTTCGTTCTTTTTTTGCGCTACTTGGAGCAATTCAGGAGAAGCACTTAAAAATCGACACGGTATGCAGTTATTTGTTATTTGCCGTTTGCGAAAATTGCTTACTTGGAGCGGCAACCACCTCACCTCCAGTCAGGCACCTCACCCCCATATATATCTCCGGTTTTCAATCAGCCTAATGACAGAGACGGTTTGAATTTGCTTTTTAATTAAAAGAAAATACCAGTCAACATTGTCCAAGAGCCCGGCACTCGAAAAACTCGAAAGTAGAACTACTCGCAATACTGGGCTTGGGGTAAAGAAAGCCCAGGCGCTGATAAAAGGAGAGACAGAGTCATAATAACAATAATAAACAAGTTTGCCACTTCATTTTGAATGGTCCGGCGATGTCCTGATAGCTACTTAGTGCCAATATTAAAATCCGGCCACAAAGCCAATGGCAGCGTCCTGTCCAAATAGATAAACAACAACATCAATAAAAACAACAGCAGTTGGAAAAACCAACTGCAGCGGCAGCGGAAAGCAAGTTAATCAGCATTTATGGAAGATTTCCCAAACTTTTCCTGCACTACACAAGAACCTACAGCTGCAAAGGGGTACTCCTGAAGAATGGAGTTGGTTTGGAATTTTCGAAATAAATTGTATCTACAGGTGTTCTAATCTATTAATTTTTTTACAAATAAAATATTATCCTGAATTAATTTAGAAATAATTTTAATAGTAAATTATTATTGATATTTATATATTAAAATTATAAATTAAATATAAGTCAGAATGATACCAAATGCCTGCAAATATGCATCTTACAATTAACATAGTTCTCTTTTATATATGCATATTTCTTTGTGGATTTTTGTTTATAATAAATATCTTGTTACTATAGCTGTTAAGAAATACCAATTGGTTCTTAAATTTATACAAAATATGCTCTTTTTATAAAAACGAACAATATTTCTAAAAAACTTACTTATTGAAGATTAGTGAAGAGGTTTAGTGGTAAAAGCAAAACAATCTTTGTGGGATTTTGAGTAAAAATTTGAGCGTTAATTTAATTTAAATGTAAATAACTTTTTCGTAAACAAAACACATTTTTAAATTTAAAAATATTTTTTATAAAGAAGTTAAACGTTATGCAATATATAACAAAAATTAATCAGATACAGGTTTAATGACTATATTTCTTATATTATCTTTCTTTTATATTTAATTTATTTTTCTATGTGTTAATACCGCAAAAAATAAATGCAAGAGTCTCCAATTTTCGCCTTTGCAATTATTATTTTCTCAACTTTCTGTTGCCCATCCATTTTTTAGGAAGTAAATAATTTCATATTTTTATGCTGAAGCATTTATTTGCTTAGCTGGCTGGCTGGCTGGCAGTAATCTGCTAAAAGAATCTGCCAGTCGAATGTTGGTTCCTAGACCATAGCAACCTTCTCGGCCACTCGAGGTAATGACACTTTATGTGGCCAGCACTGGAGTGGCTTTGGAGTCGGCAGACAGCCGAAAAGCGAGTCTGCCAAAACACCAGTCTGCCGGCTCGTGTCCTGTTGCCTTAGTTTGGTGTCTGTGTAATGTGCTTTATACCCCTTGGCTGTGGTTAGTTTTTCGAACCAAAGGCGTAAGCTCCAAGAGCGCTTATGTCTGAGATGGTCCTTCAGAGTTGTGTTTTTTTTAACCTTTTTTTCCAAGGGTTTATAATAAGAATTTGGCATATACAATGCTAAATCGGTGAAGAGGCGATTTGGTTTTGATTATATTGAGTACTTCGGCTTAAGAGTCTTCTGTTTCACAGTGTAAGCTTTAAGAAATCTAATATTGATTTATGTTCTTGTTTGTGAAATTATAAATATGTAACTCTAAACTTAAGTGACATTTAAAAGTGATTTTTAAGATATTTAATATTTAGATACTTCATTTATAAAATGGTTAATTACGAATATTTTTTAATTTAATATTTACCTTATTCATTTGCCATGCTTTTACATCTCTAAGCCATACTTTATAGACCCTGTACTCAAGCCATTTGTGCCTATCATTTGCATCTAAGTAGCTCCCTCAAAGTGGGTGAGGCGTGTCCGGCCTTTACAATTTTAAACACTTCCGCCGCACAATGCTTGAGGAAAGTAAATTAAAAAATTTAACTCAAACCATTTGTTGTCTGCACGTGAAAGTTTCCCATTCGGTTGTCTGTCTGTGCAATAAAGAGGAAAAAATTTACGCGCTGCTAACATGCAACTTGTGGCTTGTAACTGGCAGCTTGAGTCAAGGTTTTCTTAAACCACCCATCCGGGTTCCTGGGTTAATGTAATTCCCTCCCCCAAGGAGAATGCATAAAACTTGCAGCTGGAATTTTCCGCTTGTGCGGGAGAGTCCCCTTGAGCGATTCCATATTATAGTTCCACTCGAGCAACTTTGTAATTGAAATCAAAGTGTGTAAAGTGAGCTCGAAATCAAAACCTAATACTACACACATGAACACTTCCAAAGCCAAACCCTTCCATCTGCCATCCGGCCCTCAATTGAGCCATGAGACAAAGGCGGCAGCATTTGGAAAACTTGGTCATTTATTTTGATTAAAGTTGGCCAACAATTAAACAATCTGTAACTGAAACTGTTTCGAGAATTGCTGAGAACTGTTTGCCAACTGTTAGCCATTGACTATGCACCTCGTCTTGGTTCACATTTCACGTGATTGGGTTTCTTCTCACTGCGAAAACAATGGCTGAAAGGGTAAAGGGTCAGGGTGACCGGGGTGTGTGACTTTTTGTCGAAGTTTTCTATTGATTTACAAATACTCAGTGTTCACTGACTTTGTCTATTGTGAAATATAACAAGGTACCATTTATAGGGAAATATTTTGGGCATAGCTTGTGAAATATTCAAATATAAATTGATTACATTTTATTAAATTCTTTTTATTTCACTTTCACTAGTTTCCTAGTCTAAAATCTTAAACCTTTTGAAGCGACATTGAGAACCTGTTACTTAATGAATCCTTGAAATTCGCTGCCAAGATACAGAAAATGCCCTGACTGTTCATTTTGTATTTGGGGCATTAATTAATTTCATATTCATTACAAAATCTATAATTTATATGAAAATAATTTCGGCAGCAGCATGCAAAATTCATGGAAATCATCTTAATAGTAAATCTCAAATCAATTTGCCAAATCCCCCGCACACTTGTGCAGATGCCAAGGCCCACACACATATGTATATGCAACTATGCCCACGCACGTGCAATTGAGCAGCTATAATCACAGGAATTTATCTAAAGTAGGCAGCTAGCGAGAATCAGGACATCGTCATCGGGGGAACGACGACGACGAGGACGATGAGGACGACGAGGACGACAGCATTTACATAAACTTGGTGGACTTGCGAGCATTCGGGCATTGGGCTCTGAGTATCTGAGTATCTGCAACTGCAAGAGTGCATCCAGAGAAATTTGGTATCCTGTTGAGTATCCACGAAAATATTTTTTATTGGATTTAAAAATTGAATAAGAAACTTGTCGTTGTGGAAAATCATAGATATAATAATAATATATGTGTTACATAATATATTGTTTCCATTTAGTTTACTTTTAATTTGATACATACACAAATCTTTTGTCAGAAGACAAGTGCAGGTAATCCTATATCTTTCGATTCTGCCTTGGTATGTCCTTGATCAGCCTTCAATATTTGTCACAGAACTTTAGCTAATTTTAACACATTCAAATGACTATATACAAAAATCTAGAAAATACGTAAGATTATTTAAAATTAATTTCAAAATTTTTGCATGATGGCATACTATAGATATGGAAATCTAGGAGATACATAAATGTATCCAAAATCGAAGTATACAATTTCTAAAACCGCTTTATTATATTTTTTTGCAGTGTAACGCCCATCTGAGATTCATCCCACAGATAGGCAGGAACTGCAATTGAAGACATTTGTCATGCCCATGACGGGCCGAGGCTGATGACGGGCGGCCTAAGCAACTTGGTTAATTATAATGGGTGCGGCTTTTGGGGGGAGTGCTGTGATTAAGCTCCGCATGGGGAGCACAGGGGATGTCTGGGGAGGACGTTGCCAAATTGCAATTCCAAGAGAGAAGACGACCGGAAGGAAGTGTAAAATTCAAATATGACAAATGACATGAACTTAAGCGGCTCCTGGCCGAGACAGAGGCGGAGTCGAAATCAGAGACAGCAGCCAGGGAGAGAGACAGGGGTAGATCAAAGCACAAACTGCATAAGATTTATTGTGTGTGTCGGGGTTATGGAAATTATTAATATCGTAATATCTTGCCATAATTTCTGGAGAGAAAACGGAATGCTGCACAGCCCAGCACGGAGTCTTAATTAGTAATTTTGTAATTTATCAATTTGCATGCTGGTCAGGCGCAAAAGCAAATATTTTGATGACCTTACGAGCCGTAAGGGATTTTGGTGGTAAATTGAAAAGAAGACTTCAGGTGGAGCATGGTGGCGACATAAGACGATTTTACTGATTAATATTTGATAGTCAAGGACCTTGGTTGCACAACGTTAGGCGCCAGATTGACTTGTGTAAGCCCTTCGAGCCGTGTAAGCCCATTGTGGTAAAATAAGCATTTAATATGTGCAAACATTTGGAAAAATTAAATGCATGGATTGAGATTTAAATCATTGTAAACTGTGAAGCTTACAAAAAATGAAATCAATCAATGCTGTAACCTGGACTGGGATAGGAATAATTACTACCAGAGCTGCTTAGAATCTGATAATCGGTAGGTCGCCAGTTGCCGTTCCCAGCAAACCCTCAATCAATGCCTGAAGATGCTTCCAATCACATGGCACTCCTCGTACCGACCACAAGCACCGACAATTGAGATGCCAAATGCCGACAGAGGATCCTGGTGGCGTTTGTGCCTTTGAAGCCACACACCCTTAACCCCTCCAATAACAACCGACAGCGGGCAGCGTTTCGGGTTGCTTTGAGCAGGTTGTGGTTCCACACACACATGACCGACCGCCTGGGCCACCGCTCTCCGATTGTAATCCCAGGCGCGTCTGGGAGCAGGCAGCACGGAACCAGGGCCAGATTATAGGGCACAGTGCGGAAAAAACTCGGAAACACGATAACAATAAAAAGTGGCTGGCTGCTGACACAAAAAACAGGAACTCGGGAACAGCTCTAAAAACAATTTGACATTTGGCCAGCAAAATGCTGGAGCCCAGCCGAAACGAACTCCCGACAAGGGCCATAAAAAATTAGTGGGTCTGGGCCCTCGAAGAGAGAAAGCGAGTGACGACTCACGTTATCAGCAAACGCCATCATCGGACGATGTCAACACCCAAACAAGGACTCAGGACTCCAGGAGTCACTCGAAGGGCCAAGGAGTCAAATGCATGGCAGCCTATATAAGTAGTGATGGACAGTTGGCAGGTAGTTTGGTTTATTCCTTTGTACCCAGAGTCTTGGGTTTTGGGTAAATTTTTCAAGCAGAGTTATTGTGCCTCTTAGATAAATACTTTTGTAAAATATATTAAACTATATTTTGTAAATCTAAGAAGTCATATAGGGTGAACTTGAGTATTTGAATTTTTTTTCTGAAAAAAAAAGACAGTGTGTGATTTGGTAAAAAGTCGAGTCTCTATTTATATATCTATTAAATCAAGAAGACCAAAGCCAAATCTTTATTTATATATATATATATATTAAATCAAGACGACTACAAATCGAGCAGAAAAATAAGCTTCCATACATGAAAATTTTGTTTCATTAAGCTCAAAATATAGTTTCAGTACAAAATATTTAAAAAGTGTTCCTAATCGTTATTTGTAAGAACTTTAAATTAATATAAAAATTAACGATTTTAACAGATCCCAAAACTGTATTGATAAAGTAAAGATTAGTCTTGTACCATTAGGTAAACAATAGAAGTACCCAACCAAGTCATCACTGTCTATGAGTTGGCAAGCGAAATCAAATTCTGGCAGGACGAAAAACTTTGTGGCCATAATAAGACGTGACCTGTCTGTTTCTGGCTCGCTGCTAGCTTTGACTCTGGTTTCAGTTTCTTAAAGTCAGCGATTTGGTTAAGCGAGAAACAGACAGTCCCTGTAGTGTAAACTTGAACTCGGCTGCTTTACCAAAAATTGATGTGAATTTTTTCACATGTTTCCAAAAAACTACCGCACGCAAGCCATTCATCATCATCGAAGTGGAGTGGAGGGCGGAGGCAGTAGCTGAATATTCTATTTTTCTGAGGATTCTCTTCCCCATCCCCGGGAAAAGTCCTCCCTTCACACGGTGCTCATATTTCGGGCTAAGAACCAAATGGGATAAAAGATACATTCATAGGAGAGCGGCCGTGTGTGTAGGTTGGCTGTGTGAAAATAAGTTTACAAGTTGCAGCCTATGGCTATTTGCCTTGGATAAACTTTTTGGCTGGCGGAGAGAAAATGCATGCCAGGACATTGGTTTCAAAATTATGTGAAAATATTCATAAAAGTAATCCAAATTTAAATTATAAATTAAAAATAAATAAATTTTGTTATTGTGAAAAGCATTTCAGTAACGATACCTAAAGGTACATACTACTTATTTTAAAAATTTCCATATATATTCCCATATTTAAATTGGTTTTTATATTTCAGTATAATTAATTTGTTATTTTTAATGCCAAATAATTCTTTAGCAATTTTTAATAGAATAGAATAGAATAGAATATTTTAATCTAATCTTAACACTCTCCATGCCCGAACCAGTGTCCTTTAGGGCTTGGCATTCCAGGCCAGCTCCGACTTATGGCCATCGTAATACTCACATGAATGGCAGCGCACAAATTTGCAGACTTAAAATATTGTCTAAGTGAAAAAGTTTTCACATATGATTTATTTACTTGATAAGTCCGAACCTTTCGAGTTGGAACAGAGAGCAAATTATGAAGATGGTTATCGCTTCCTGGCGATTAGTTATTGGATCAGTTTCGTTTGATTGATGGTGTGCCATGTACCTGGGACCTAATTGGGGGGCTTGTGTTGAATAATGGATTCCATTATATAATGATCCAATTTGCCAAAACCTGTTGGGACCGGAAAGGGCGGGCGCTCGAGTGGTTTTCCAACTTTTCACAGCATTCGTAACTTGATTTAAAGTCCGGGCAGCACTTCCCCCCAAAGCTGACAAATTTTATTTCCGCCAAAGTCACGCACCAGGGAACTGAACCCCGCCGACCCATATATGCACATGAATACATTCATACTGCCACACCATAGAAGGCAGCACAGGACGGGTGTTAGAGGCTCTCGTTTCAGCAACATTTATGCGAATTGTCTTTTGCGCGCTTCATTTCGCATAAACAAATCTCGACCGTTGTGTATTTATACCGGAAACGTGCAAATAACGCCCCAGGGACTAGGCGAAGTCGAGTTCCACAGAGCCCAGCGCTCCACAACGTGCTCCATATTGTCACCATTGTTGTGGCCACCACCACCTGCGTCGCGTCGCTCAGATTTTTGTTCTGCAATGTTTTCCTTCCTCCCTGGTTTTTTTTCTCCATTTTTTTATTTCTGTTCTGCTCGGCTTTTTCATCAACTAACTATACGTTGAGCTGAAAAAAAATTTACTTGACGTTTCCGTTGCCAAAATACAAATAAACAAGCTTGAATGGCCAGGAATGAGAAGTGTTCTTACAAAGCGACCTAAGGATACACTTGGTGAGGTATTGAAATTATAAGTTTTGTGAAAGTATGTACTTAGTACTTAGATGAATATATCCTGGGGAAAGTCTTATAACTTAAATCATCAGTTCACAGATCTTTAAGTGATTTAAGTCATTCAAAGTGAGCAGTGACCTCCTGTTTAGTATTTAAGTGGTTAACAAAACTATGGTAGGAATCTGTGATCCTTTTAAATTATTCTTTCTTTATATACTTTTCCACAGACTTTTCCCTAGAAGTGTACTGAGTGTCTACTTTTGGGCCTCCGCGCTTTTGCGGGCCTCAGTTGTGGGTCTGTGCCGCATGTTTGCGATGAGGACTCTGAACGGTGGCTTAGTGCGGTCGGATGGCTGGTTTGTGGCTCGGGCTGGCTTTTGTGTGCGCCTATTGTCAAATTGAATTGTAATAGACACGTTTTTGCAGTGCCAAGTGTGGTGCGGTGTCCTGTGGTGTGCCGTGGCTTGGTGCCTTCCCTGACACTTTATATTTACAGCTGCGCTCGTCACGCTCGGCCAGGAGGTGGGACGTGGCCTCAGTTGGTTGTCCGCCAGAGGAGGAGACTTAATTTTATGCAAACGAAACGTATGCGGCGTCTTTCGCGCGCATAAAAAATATTATTGCATACATTGAGGCGGCCCAGCCTGTCTGCTACTGCTGCCTTCGCGGGCGCCCTCGCATTTGCATTTTCTTATTTAAATGTCGACTTTTAAATGACGACAAATTGTTTTGACGTTGTGTCGCTTTTTGATTTTAAAAAATGCTAAGAGACAACAAGTTGAAAAGCCTTGCCACATGTGTGTCTGTGTGTGTGTGGCCATGTCGGCCAGAGAATGTGTAGCGGGTGGAAAATGGTTATTGTGTTCGCTTAAAGGCTTAAAAGCCTGCCAGTCCTAGCCCTGGACAAAGAAGGAAATTCGAAGGAAAATACTTAGTTCAACAAAAGTTTGATGCACGAAACACGTTTGGAATTTGCCTTAAGGCAAAAAGCAATTTTTTAAATACATTTCTAAATATATATCTAAAATAAAAAAAGTGCTTTGAGTTTGATTGAAACTCAAAGCAACATGCCAAGGCTTTAAAAATGTGCAGCTTGTAAAATTTTATTGGAGCTTGCAATGATTTATTTACTTTTTACAAAAGAAGTTTATAACATATATATTTGCTGAAAGAAGAATTAATTGTACTTTATATAACATTAGGCAATGCCAATCATACAAAAATTTGTATTAAAACAATTAAGTTTTGTTGGTTAATGAATATATTAATACTTATTTTTAGTGTACTCCTATAAAAGTCTAAAAATATATTTATAGTGGTTCTAGAAGCATCAATTACTAAATTCCAATTTAAAATTCGTACATATGTAATATGTTAGCTCACAGCCTCTTGGACAGATTTATTTTCGTATATTCCTTGCCCAATTTAAGTCCAATATTTCGATTCTGAAACAACTGTTTCCCCCCTTCCCTAAGCTCATTTGCGAGGCAATGTTAGCCCAATTAAAATGAAGCTAAAAACCGAAAAGCTTGAAAACAGTAAACAACATTGTCACTTAATTTAATCACATTTATAAAAACCACTAATTGACTTTTGAACGTTAATGCTCGAGCCCCATTGAAAATGCCATAGCGCACAGAGCCACATACACACTGGGCTATATAGTTGGCTTAAACCGAAAGGGAAGGGTTAAGGGGTATAAAAGGAATTGGGGACAGCAAAATGTTGCCATAATTGGTTTTTTTGATATGCATACAAATTTTTGTTCGGAGGCCATAACCCTTTTACAGAAACCTATGCAGAGAGAGAAATGAACTTGAGATTTATAGAGTTTTCTCTTCAATATATAATTTTTTTAAGGTCGTTATGGGAATATTTTTACACAACATTATATATACTTTCAGTATAAATATATCATGAATTAATAAAGCAGTCTCCTTGTGTTTTTCTCCGTGTGTGGGCTAATTAAATTATTATTTCCCGCAGAGTGGCGATTCGTGGTAGGAATGCATGAATATATACATGAGCCACCATGTATGTCCACCAATATTGTGTGTTGGTTTATGGAAAATATTTTACTGAATATTTCCCAGCTGCCGCATGGCTATTTATTAACTCAAATTTTGTGATAAATTTCCCATTTTTTGTATTGCTTCAATAATTGAGATTGGCCATAATTATCAAATAAAAATGTTTTTTCACTCTTATTTTCTTTATAATTTACAATATGTCGAGGGCCTTGTCTTACCCTACAGTCTTAATTAAATTTAATTTAAAACAATTACTCATAATATATATTGAAGTGTAGACACACAATATCATATAACGTCACTATCAAAGTGCGGAATAAAATTGAATTTATCAAAAGCTCATGCAATATATTTACACATTCCTTAAATTGATATATAAAAAGATTGTTATAACTTATTTTGGCTGAGTACTCCAATTTCAAAAAGTTTCCCGTTGCTTTTTAGATAACATATTTTATTTTGCGTTTCATACATTATTCAAGCCGTTTCCATTCATCTTTCTGTTGACGGGCTTGCAATTTATTTTAATTAATAGCATATCCGCTTGTTATGGCTTGTAAAAATATCGTTCTTCGGCTTTGGTTGCTAATTGCCACCGGAAAAGCACTATGGCACAGAGGCTTGACTGAAAGAAGTCTAGTAGTTGACATATTTTCGTTGAAAATCAAAATGGTATCACAGGATTAAGGGAAGGCCAATAGACAAAATACCCTTTGGAAATATTTGTAAGGTGTTGTGTAGCAATTTCAAATATTTATAAGTAACTGTATAAAATTTGGAAATTGTATCTTCAAAGATTAAAAATGTTTTAATATGTTAAGATGTACTTTTAATGATATATTGTTATTTATTAAACGTATGCTAGAGCATCGCTGCCATCGGTTAACCCCAACCAACCAGTGACACTTCATTCTGCCACCGACTATTCATTTCGTTTATTTTTCACACGCTATCAGTTTTCAATGAATTTTCATTTATAAAACAAGCCCCGCGCTTTCCCCTTTGCGCCGCCCACTTCACCTTTCACCTCTGGTGTTTTTCTTTTCCACTTTTTCCCAGCTCAGTGTTCGTCACACACTCGAGGAGCTTGCGTTGGCTGTGAGTGCATCCTGACTTCAGTAGGGGATGAGGTGAGCTGGGGGCAGTGTGCCAATTTACAGATGTCTGGGTGTGTGTTAACATGCAGTTGGCCAATTCAACCCTCACACACACCCCTCCCCCGATTGCCAATCAATGTTTGCGCAAAAATATTTGCCTCTCGTGTTTTCCACACTCTTAGCTTTCATACCCAGTGAATGCGTTCTCTTTGTTTGTGTTTTCGATAAATCTGTCTAGGCTTGAAATGCATGCCATGACGCTCAATTGCAGTGGATTAAATTATTAAAAAATGGCCAGGCCAGGAAAACAGGAAAATCGAAATACGAATATCCCTATACATTCAGAGAAAATGTTTATTTTTAAAAAGATAATATTAAACAGTTTAAAAAAGGATTGAAGTGTTTATAGATAGACTTAAGAAAATGATTTTCAAGAATAATCCGCTTAAATATATATATATATATATATATTTGAACGAAGAGCTGTATTGAGTTTGGAAAATTACTACCGAAACCCTTTCCATCAGCTTTACTTGCTGAGATTAAAAGTGATTATAATAGATCGGATATATTATGTAAACTTGGTATTTAAAAAATGTTTAACAAACATGAAGAATGTGTAAATTCACAGTCTAAAGATTTTTGGGTAATGTTCAAAACGAAAAACAAATAAGCTTAAACACAAATCTGGCATTCGTTTATTAAAAACATAAATATAATATTTTTAAATACATTTAGGAAGCTTAAAAAATAAGTGCGAAAGATAACTTTTAAAACCAATTTTTTAAAAGTAAGAAGTTGCGTTCTATTTGCGCCGTATCCGTTCCCTAAAAATCCGCCTTCTTTTATAAGTATACACAGATACTGTCGAATTCATTTTTATTTATGAACCTTTATAAATAATATATAAGCCATTATATAATACATATTATTTAACGTGTAATTCTTTATTTAAGACTTCCACTCTTGTTTCAAACTTATTTTTTTTCGACTGCATGAAAAGACCAGGAGCAGCAGTCCGGCTTCGGGTTAATAAGAGCAGGTAGATACTTTAATTTGATTACCATTTAAATTGGCTACGAGCTGCTGCTGAGCGGCCTTACAATAAATAATTGTATCATCACTTGCGGTGAAATGTATAATGTTCTCCTCCTTTGAGCCGCGGCTGTCAATTTCCATCTCGAATCTCATCCAACTTGCAAGCCGGATGTATATGTTGCCGAACGCAGAGAACGAAGAAACTAAATCGCTTAAGGCCAAGTGGCCTGGGGGCCAACCGAAGCACAAATAATAACACAATTTTTCCTGCACGCCATTTTCATATTAAATAACTTTGTATTTATTTCCTGTCTGTCCAGCTCTTCCCTCTGGGAACCTGCCTGGCCCCGTTTTTATTGTTTCACCTAAGCGACGACAGGTGGAGAAGTTCTCAGAGTTTTAGCTGCTCTTAAAAAATAAGAGCGGAGCAAGGACAACTTTGGCCATTTAATTAAACATAAATCAGCCAAGGGCGCCAACATTATAGTCCGGTGATTGCTTTATTAACTTGAGACGCTTTCTGTTCAAGTTAAACCAACTTGGAAATTTAACTTTAATGCTGATGAGGAATTACAATGGAGGTGAATGAAGAACTTACTGATATAGCTCATAATAACAAAGTATATATTTTTATTGTTACTGTATAATAATAGAATAAAGAGCTTCATTAATTTTTCAAGCTATTTAAAACTACTTTATTCTTTTTCACTTATCCCATGACATGGTACACATATCCCTATAAAAGAGCTTGAACACTTGCTGGTAAAGTGGCAAAGCAAACACCCAGAAGGGTGCTCCTCGCAGTTCTGTGAAAAGGATATCAATACTAGGCCACTGTGAATGGCTGCAAATGTTTTGATTTGAAGTGTCGGTGTGTATGGGAATCGCTCAAGAGAAGCTGGTTCATCGGGGGTCACATGAGTGATGTAACATCAAGTCTTCAGATACATCCTCTTTGTGGGTTAGGCTTACTTCTGCTCATTAATGGCATGCCGCTGATTGTTGCTGTTCATTTGCATTGCTATTAGTACGTAAATACCTTTGACCTAAGTTAAGCTTAGATTTCAAGTCTCCCTAATGAGTCAGGAATAGTCAGAAGGGTTCAGACTAAAACAAAGCAAAGGGTTTTTAGGCAGAAATGACTAATAATACTATTTCTACGAACTCTGTATATCCCAGTTAAATCACTACAAAGGCTATTATATGTTATTTAATAGTGTTAAATGGGTAAATACATAGATTAACTTGGTTTAAACTTTGCCTACGCAGCTCAGGAAACTAGGCTGCCAAACTCTCGTCCTGTTGACCCCAAAGCCGGCTTCAGTCCATCCACCGATTGGGGTTAATGTAGAGCTCGGAGATGGTGCCGCGCAGCGACTTGATTCCCTGACTGCTAGGCACTGGCTTGGGTCGCTGATCCACATGGCTCATCCACCGCTGGAAAGCCTGATCCGCCTGCTGTTGCCGCTGCAGGTTTTCCTGCTGCCTCCGTCGCTCGGCGCTCCGCAGCTGCAGACGCCGCTGCTCCTCCAGCCTCAGTTTTTCCAACTCCCATTGCTGCAGGCGGGATTTCGTGGTGGCGGCATTGGCCTTGCTCTCCGGGATTCGAGCAGACTGCGGCTGTTTGGTGTTGGCTGCAAGGGATTTCTGCGCCTTCTGGCGACACCACTGCTCGTACCGCTCCTGGGACAGACGCTGGCGCATCTCCGCTTGCCGCAACTGCTCCTCCTTGCCTTTTTGTTCCGCCTGGCGCCGATATTTGGCCTGCTGTCGCTTGGCCGACAGCCAGTTCTCGTAGGCCTCGTCGGCGGGCCGCTCCAGCCGCTGCGGATGCAGGCGGCGGGTATAGGTCAGCGGTCCCGAGCCCCGATCGGAAGCCAGGTTCAGTGAGGGCACGCTGAAATTGCAAGTCTCCTCCTGGGAGCTTGAGAGGATCATGCTCTCACCCCGGGACATGGCCTCCTCCCAGCTGCACATGGAGGTGGTCGAGCTCTTTTCCTGGGCCTCAGACTCGCGGGAGTTGCTGGATCTGCTAATGGAGGCATTGCTGCTGGCACTTCTAGGACTTCCCAGATGCAGGCAAATAGTTTCGGTGTCCAGTTCCTGATCTTCCGCATACTCCTCGGGATCGGCCAACAGAGTGCGTTGGGACTCGAGTAAGCAGCGGGGCAGAATGGAGCTCTCCGTCTCGTCCAACGAGTTCACATCGCTGGGCGACCCGGAGCTGCCCACATAGCGCACCGTGCTGGGACTGCCCATGGTCTGCAGCAGGCTCTTCTGGTCATAGGTTTTGATGTAGGTCCTGGAGCCCTCGATTGTCTCGATATCGTCCTGTTGCGGTTGGTTCATGGCCGCACCGCCGCAGAAGAGCTCACGACTGACCACGGTTCCTTGGTTGTCAATGTGACCCAGAAATGCCATTTTAGAGGGAGAGCTGCTGGTTTCTACAACACACTTATGCTTAGCAATTCTAGTTTTATTTTGGTTGTAGCTTGCACTTACCTCTGATTATACCCAATTATAACTTCAATACGTCGTCTAATGCAGACGATATATAGAACACTATTCAGTCTTTTAATCAACACAAATCTTTAGTCTATGGGAAGTGTTTCAGCTTGTGTGTGTGATTAGCAAATAATGAACATGTTCTTATTTTAATCTGACAGTAGACACAAATAAGGCCACGATGTTATTGGAATTTGGTTTTTACTTTATTTATTATATATTGTATTTTATACAATAAACTAGTAGTAGAAAATATTAAAAAGTGTTCCATGCCACAACCTATGAAAATAATGTTGAATGAGATTATACGTATACGTAATATTCTTAGATCTGCCAGATTAAATTACCTATTTACATATATATTTAGTGGAAACCTAACCATAAATACGGCTTAGCTTTTAAATTATGCATCAAATATATTTCTCGTCTAAACTACAAAAGCTACCAATTCCGTTCTGGATTATTTAATAGGCATGTCCTTCTAATTTTGCCAAAAACCTTGCAAATCAATGTAATAAAGAGAGCTTTGGCCGGAATAAATTCGGTGAGCGTACGTTTTGCGCTGAATACCATTTTAGATTTCATTTTCTATTAATATACAATTTAGCTTGGCTTTTCCCCCCTTTGCCATTATATGTCTGAGCCGCACCCACTGCCTCTTGCCCGCCGATTGGGCCTCGCACAATTTGATTGCCGTTGCCGTTGCCCCTGCAGTTGCAGTTGAAGTTGCACGGCCGGTTGTTGCTTTTACATTCTAATCGAAATTTTTATTGTTCACAGTCACGAAATGTGTGCGGCGCTGCAGCGATGACGACAACGCGGCGTCGTCTGCGGTGGTGCAGCGGTTCATCAGTGCGGCGGTGAACGGGTCCGGGGGTTCCCCGGCATCGGGGGTTTCAGGTAATGTCAGTTATTTGACAGGCCCGACAGTCGAGTGCGATGGCGGCGTAGACATGCAAGCGGCCATACTGCCATTCAGCCGTTCCGCCATACAGCCAAAAGTCTCGCCACATTGGCTGCAGAGGACAGAGGCGGAAGCTAAGGGGTTTATCTCTGTATTTAATAAAATTTTTTAATGTAAAGAACAATATATATTTTAAATCCACTCATTTATATATTCAGTACTATATAGTTTAAAGTATTTTCAATAATTTTTTGCTACTATAGTTATCCTTAAAAAATGATCTAGACTTTGCCACTGTCTTAGCTCAGTGTCCCCCTGTCGCGATGTCTAAAAGCTAAGCCAAAAATGTGCCACTTAGCCGAGCGGGGCATAAAAATTGCCACGCTGTGCCGCCACTTTTCCACGTAACCACATGCAAAAACAAAAGGCGGAAAAGCGGAAAAGCGGCGGCAATGGCAACAGCAAGGTAAAGTAAAAGCAAAAGCAAGAGCAAAAGCAGCAGACATCTTTGGCAATGCAACCGACATTATTTTATAATTTACAAACAAGTCGCACGACGTCTGCAACACGATTTACCTTTATCGACAGCAGACGCAGATGGACGTCCTTACCCGCCGAGGAGAAAGCCCTCGAAACTGGAAATTCCATTAGTTGTAGATGTATTACACAAATTTCCATTGATAGAAATCAAAATTATTGCCCTGCTCTAAAAGTCATTTGAACGCATAATTTTGTGGGAAAGCATTATGGATTGAAATGGGGGTAAAAGGTAAATAAATGTTAGTTCTAAAAAATCAAAAAGCTGCACTTAAGGGATTGGTAAAAAAAATTAATAGTTCCAGGCCATTAAAAAGGCATGATAATCAGAGAAATATAAAATATATTAAATAATGTTAAATTAATAATTATTAATGAAGTATAATCAAATCTAAATTATTGTATATTTTACAGCGGATTCAAAGGACCCTTACCCAAGGTTAAATGCCAAATAAATGACAAACATTACAATCAAATCATTTATATGTGTTCTATTACAGAATTAATGTTTATTATAAATCCTCAACAAAACATGTAAGACTACATTCGCAATTTAGTGGCCAAGGGCTAACCAATTAGGATAATATATGGATTGGCTATTACCTATTAACAACAACCCAGTTTGCTTATTTTTTTTGCAATTAGATAAATTAAAATACCTTAAGCTAAGAAGTTAAAATCCCTCAAGCTTCTTGGCCAAAGATTGGGCCAATGCCATTAAAGTGGCAAACTTTTGCGGTGTTCGGCTTTCACTTTCAGGCAAGTCGCACAATTAATAGGCGGGGCTCCTGCCTCCCCATCCGAAAGCCGAGACAAGAAGTCAGTCAGTATGGTGGTGAGCCCGAAAGACGTCTGGAATATGACTTATTTAAGTCGGAGCCGCGTGTTAATAACTTTGCAAACCTTGCCAGGCATGCAAACTTTGCTCATGTGAGTGTCCTTCACAGGATTGTGCTTCCATGGAGGCAGAGGGCTCCATGCGCCTTGCTGCGTGTGGCAGGCAGATTAAAGTGACAGACAGGGCTACGCAGGCAAAATAACAAAAGGTGGTTAAGTCCTTGTAAGTGTTTAAGTCGACAAGGGGTCGACCGGGGCAAGGACGAGGCCCGATTCGTGTTTATTGCGCTGTGAAATGAACATTTTGCAGGTGATTTAACAGTTATTAGGTTTTTCAACCCAAAGTAGCTAGGCAGGCTTATGGGCAACTCTCTTGCTCTGTGCTTAAGATTTCCTCTGGGAATTCCGCACTTCCTTCCCATTTCTTCCTCTTTTTTATATTATCCCGGAAAGAAAGTTTTTATTTGATTGCGACAAATATTCGCATCTCATGTCGCAGCCCAAGCGGCAGAGCTAAACAAAAACGTCAAAAGACATTTGTGCAAAACAATTGCCGGGCCAAAAGTTTTTGTTCTCGGAACTTTTAAACTATGCTTGATTAAATAAAGATTCTTCCTTGCCATGGAAAAAGTTGGGCTGCCCGGTTAGATATTCATGTTGCATAAGTAAATATGCAAAACTGTTATCCAAGAAGTGTTTATACCTCCTTGTCAATTGTTGCTGACTTAACATCTCAAAAATTGAGAACTATGAACTACTTGTATAACTTCTAGATTTATTTTGTAATGTAATCAGAATCACTCTTGAAGGAATTACAATTGTGAAGAGTTTCTTTGTTTTAGGATGCTTTTAATTAGAAAATAACAACGCGTATTTTTTTTAAATTATAAATTGAAACTAAACTACCTTCAACTAAGTTAGTTTACTATTGAAATTCACAATATCGGGAAAATTTCTTCATAATACATTTGCAACAATATTGCATTTTATTATTTATCGAAGAAATCGTCAAATTTGTTACATCGAAAAATATAAAAATCACATATCTTTCAATACAATGTCGAACAAATAGGCTTAGAGTTTTGTGTAATTTATTTATGTTTATGTAAAAACTAAATATGTTAAATATAGACAAAAGGTAAACAAATATCTAAGAAATATTTTCCGTTCTGCATAAATGTTTATATAAATATTGTTTTGAGTATAAATCTTGATTTCCCAAGAAAATAATAATGTATTCAGTTCCCACAAATCCAATAAGCTCATCAAATGCTCTCATCACACTTACCTTCTTTCGCATGAACGCAATTTCTCAGCATGAAGGCCTAATTATAAAAGTTCAAGTACTTGATTGAATTAAAACAAACTGGACAACCAACCATAAATTTGCATTTTGTTGGCCGGATCTAAATAAGTTAACCTCGTTCTCAAGGATAGAGTTGGGCCAGAAGTAAGCTCCACCGGAGCAACTTTGGCATATTTCTTAATTAGCTTTATGAGTTTCCAGCGAAGCACCTGTCGAAATTCCCATGTGTGCGGTCAGCCAGGCGTTGGTCCAGGCCTAGTGGAAAGCCCAAAGTTTTTCCTCAGCCCGAGGAAATATTATGGGAAAAATTATATTAAAAGTTTGGCGAGCGCTGCTTTTGCAGAACTTTTTCTCAGCATGTGAGCGAGGGACTTGTACTTGGAATTTGGAGGTGGTTTCTGGGCCAGCAGCTATCAATAGCAATGGCAACAATGGCCAATTTGTAGCGAGGTTCTTGAGGCGCATAAATTACACCTTGCCCCCTAATTGGACCATGTCCTTGCATGGAAATGACGACGTCAAACGAGGCGACACTTGAAATCAAAATTCACGAGGAGGAAGGCGGTGGGTGGAAGGTCGCTGGGAAATGTCCGCAGCCTGTCGACATTGGGCGCATAAAGCGAAAAGGCAGCAAGGCGTAACATGCGATAAAATTGAGTTGGAGACGTGTCTCAAATCTAAAATTAACAAACTGCCGGAGTCATCGGGCCACGGCAACGGCTCTGAGTTAGCCGGCTCCCTTCTCCGTCCGTCGTCCTGCTAAATGTCCTGCGACGCTGCCTAGCCTGCATGTAAATGACTTTTTAATGATGCCCACAGTCGCTGGCTCCGTTCAAATCCAACGTGCCACTCGTCCTTCGTCCTTCGGACACACTCTTTCTCTCTGTCTCACCTCCACGCTGTGCGTCTCTGTCGAGTGTCATAGTTTGCCTAATTGCTGACATTATTTTCCTGTTTTTTTCCTGCTGCACTTTAATAGTTTTTTTTTCTCGGACGCTGGCTATTGGTTTCATGTAAATGTGGGCCTGATTAGCGGCAGTCATGAATTTCAATTTGCTGTTAATTAATTGTTGATTTAAAATTCACTGCGTGCAGATGGAGCTAACCAACCAAGGTAGATCTTCTCTTTTTTTAACTATTGACTTGACAATTGGTGGATAATGTCGTCTACAGCTCACCTGGAAATATCTAACAATTAATTAATACATGCTATATATTGATTGATCAAAGTAGTGAAATTTATATAAGTACAATATAAAATTAAAGAACCAAACTTAGGTATCGATTTGAGTCATACTTTACTTTATAATTCCCCTCGAAGAACCTTTAAGAAATCCTTAACCTTAAATGGATTGAGCTGCCTCCTGTGACCATTTTTGCATAAGAAAGCGCAATCTTTCACAAACGTGTGGCTGTCTAACAAAAAATTGCCAGCCCATAGATAAACCCGTGTTCTGTGCAATACAAGAAAAAAGATATATCGCCACATGTTTAGTGGTAAAACAATGAGTGCGCCCGCCTCCAGGCCGCTTGCTGTGCCCATAAATAATGCCATGGCCAAAAGGGGAGCCAGGACCGACCGACCATTGAGTCCTCGACAAAGGCAGGTGCAAACTAAAGGAATGCTGGAGCTGCTTGGGGTCAGCGCAGTAGGTGGTGTCGGGGTTTTGTGCTCAGACAATGGTCCAGATATTTATCAAAGTGATGTCATGTGATCAATAACTGGGCTGTGCAGAGGGGAAGGGTTTTCCGCTCCCTCCAATCACTGAGGAGGTGATGATGACTGATGTTCGAGGCTGTAAGCAATTGCCAGTGAATAACCAAAGGCATGAAAGAAGAAATAAACGAAGGTTGAAGAGCAGGATTTTTAACAGAAAGGAGTTTTATATTGAATTAAAAAGTTTTGCAGAATATACTCCAAAGAAACAAAGATTTATAGTACCTGCATAGATCACTATATCTTAGCTTAAATGCAATTCCTACCAAGTGTACGCTCTCCGTAGATACATGTCCACGTTTTCCAATCAATGCTTCATCCATGTCCACCTAGTGACCAGATGGGGCGGCTTTCCTGCGGCCCTGGGTAGGCGGTTGCCCACCTGGCCATTACCCTGGTCATGTCATCAGGTCATCAAGCCGAAATGCATACTACAATAATATCAAAGCGAAAGTGCGTAAACAATGCAAACAACCTGGAAGCGACTTGACTCTGAGCCCGGACTAGAACTCTCTACCTCCTGGATTCTCCGATCACTGGACAAGTTGCCGGGCGATGGCAACAATATAGTGACCAGTTGCAACGGCCAGCAGCAGCAGCAGCAACAACATCAGCTTGTAGACAAACAGCAGCCACAACAACAATATTAACAACAAAAGCAAAAGCAGCAGGAGCAACACAAACTAGTTAGTGCAAACTACATTGATGACGAATAACATGCTTCAATACCTTCCAAATTTAATCCTGCCAATGCTCGGCATACAGCACTTACCCCTTGCCGACCACCTTCATTTCCCGCTCATTTCCCCGCATCCCGAGCATATATACATACGCAAGAGTAAGCATCGGCCAGGCACAATGTACACTGGGAAAAACAGAATTAAATGAGGAATCAACAAGTACTTGAACTCATACAATTTGTTGTAATTAATCAATGTTTAGTTACTTTCGAGACTCGAGTATTATGGAAGATCTCAAGCATATCCTTTTCTATGAAGACAAATCAACGAAAAGTAAATGCAAACTATTTTCCAAGTTAAGTAGGAATTACTACATTAAAGTATTTTATTTCCAAAGTATAGAGCCTGAGTAACTCTGTGGTAAATATTTATTATAATCTACAAGGATTTGCTGAACGTTGCCTTGCAGTTTCCATTAGAAACTTTAAATATTGATCAGGTTGTCAGTATTTTATGGCGAAAAACCTTGAGAGTTTTATACAGATACTTTTTCAAATTTGAAATATATAATAACAGTGCACTTTCCCTTTATGCGAATACCGGCTCATGCGTGTGCGTTGCCGAGTGTGTGAACAGGAAACCAGACCAACGTTGACCTCATCAAAAGGATTGCTAACGTCTTTTTGGTCTTTTTGTTTGCTCGGCCCGTGCGCTGGCCTTTGACTTTGCTGCAAGGGGAGCTCCGAGCTGGCCGAGAGCTGGGAAATTGTGCAAATGAACTTTAGGCCTTTGGCTTTGTTTGTTTGCATTTCGGTTACCCATGCCCCATACCTCAAGCTGCCTGCGACTCTGGCTTTCCACTCGAAGCAACCGAAAACATGCTTTATTTTATTTTGGAACAATATAATTTTGTAACTTTACAGACACACAAACAGTATCAGGCAAACACACACACACGCACACACAACAGTCGGCCGGTGTTGAAAATCTAATGAAAATGGGCAGAGCTCAGCTCTCACCCAATTTCCCCCGTTGCTATCATCCACTGCTTCGGCTTATTGCCAGCCGGAAAATGTATCTTGTCCAACAACAATTGAAATCTTATTGAGTGTCCTGTCGTCCCCTGTAGTTTTAGTTTCGATTTTTGCTTACCTCTTTTTCTTTTGTGTGTTGGCTGCAAATTGTTATTTGCTATCGTTAGTGGCCCCTTGGTCGCCGCCCTTGCCCTTCTTATCGTATTGGTTTACAAAATTGGTTAAACTCTGTGTTGTCGCAATTGTATAAATTGACTTTTGAATTGCTTAAAGATAATGTTGAGCCATTTTATTTGGTAGGTAGCGATACCGGCAGATTGCTTTCATAGCTGAACAGCGAGAGAGTTGAACAATTCAATCGAAATTGTACCCAACAACGTATGGGGAATGTTTCCTAAAGCAGGGATCTTCTAATAACAAAATTCATTTACATTTATCAATTATGATTTTATTCAAATAGATAATTCTCACATCGGGTTATGTCTTAAATAATTTTCGTATAATTTCAATCCAAGATGCATCAGGAAAACGGGACACAAAATGTGAGAATGGCATGCCTCACTACATCTTTGAGGGCTTGGAGGAATCCACCCAAGATTTGGGGTTAATATACAAGGGCGAAATGGTGCCGCGCAGCGAGTCCATGCCTTGGTTGAGGGGCACCGGCTTGGGCTTCCCATGCACGTTGCTCATCCATTGCTGCCAGGCCACCTCGGCTAGCTCCTTACGCCTCTGCTGCTCCAGAGCCTTGCAGACGAGGGCGCGGCTCTTCTCCTCGCGCTCCGCCTGATGTTGCTGCTTCTTTTTCAGCCACCACTCCTCCACGACCTGGCGGATCTTATCCTGCGATACATTGCGTGAAGTCTTATTCGCAGACGAGGAGGAGCCCGGGACTGCTAACGTGGACGAGCCGCTCGAGCTAGCGGGAGTCAGGGCCGAGTTCTTGGCCAGTGACTGCCTGGCCTTGAAGGCAGCGGCCTGCATGTGGTTCTCCAAACGCTGGGCAGCTGCCTGGCGGTCCTTGTCCTTCAGCCACTGATCGTAGCACATCTCGGCCATCTGCTTCCGCTGTTTTGCTCGCTGCTGCTCGTAGTCCCGCTCCAGCTGCTGCACCCTTTGCTTCTCCAGGCGTTGGCGACTCTTGGCCAAGTACCAATTCTCATAGGCAGCATCCGGTTGGCGATACTCCTGTGCAAAGATTCATTAAATACCATTATGGGGATTATGTGTATATATTTAAAGATCTACAATGTATTAAGTATAGTATAATGCGGTGGTGAGACATAGGATTCATCCTGAGTAAGTTTTTCCTAGCAAAATCAAACCTGAAAGCAAAAGTTCCTACCTTCATGAAATCTACATTTCTCAAATAGTCGACGGAACTTGGTCGGGAGTCAAGCATCAACGAGGGCACGCCGTGACTCTTCTTGATCTCGCCGTACATAAGAGACCAACCGTCTGGAGAACGAACCCGAGGAGCCTTCGTGCTGACATCGTCCTCGATATCGGTATCGTCCTTTTCAGAGTTGGTCTGTGTGATGTGCTCGGGCAGCGAGACCGGCGACGATACCGATGAATCACTGGGCGACGTTGGGCGCCGGACTACGGTATCCCCCATGAAGATCTCATCGCGCAGGACAATATCTCCAGATGTGTTTACGTAGCCGCAGAATGCCATTCCATACGACACGATATTATTTTGATGAATTGTGTAAGTCTGTTGAATTGATAGGTGACGAGACACACTAGTGAACGAAATAATTTTTGTCTTTTTTTTACTTTTAACCTGATTGACAAGGCTCCAACTTGTAACTACGACTGGGGGGAGGTTGAAATCCAGTTTTGACTGTTTTCTCCTCAATTGCTGGGCTCCTCGTCTCTGCCCCGTAGCATGTGTTTGTTGTCATTGTACACAGACCCGCGCAATTAAACCCGCCACAGGACCAATCGCCCTTCCATATGCAGCCGGAAATTTTAATTACAATGCCTGGGTCGAACACAACGGACAACTGGCTGCATATAAAGAATACACCTGCCTTGGCTATGACGATGACGATGATGGTGATGATGATGATGATGCGCGGTGTAAACCTCAGCTGCCGACACATCAGTAAATGGCGGCGGCCCATTGACATTTCCGCTGATTACTTTATGGCCGTACACATGTACATATATACCTACTTCATGACGCGCCGCTCCGACGCCTGTCGCAACATGACATGACATTTCGCCAGGACACCCGCAGCCACCCAAGCCCCACGCCTGGCCTCCGTCCACAGTCTACCTTTGGCGAAAGGGTATAATTACTATGCCATGATATGCACAGGTATTTGTCTTGCAATTTTTGAAGCAGCTTGTAAGGTCTGTCAAATGTAATTTAAGTGAGTCTAAGGGATATTCTGTTTATGCATGCTCAACGCCAAGGGAATACCAAAATTGTTTAGATATTTAAGTGTAATTATTGCTGCTAGTATTGCCTTAATTATTTCTGAAGCTGGCAGTTAAGCTGGAAGTCTTTGCCATTTAGGTTATGCAAGTATCAAATATTCAGACGAATCAAGAATCTGGTAGAAGTTACATGGAGCTTTTCTGCATTTAGAAGCTTGCAGAATATGTTAAATAGTATCAGTATATGATTACAAAATAATTTGAATCCTAATACATTTTTGAATAAAAATGTTTGTATTCTTTGTTATGTTCTAATTGCCAATATTTTCCATTTGAAATCAAGTTAGTCTTTGACAAATTATTACCACAACTACATATATGATAGAAAACACAAATTTGAAACATATTTATTGGAAAAAAATGTATGGTCAGAAATAAATAAAAAAGAAAGAACCACAGAAATGTGAATAAATAAAGGTACATTTTGATATTTCGAGTTTTATTCTGATTAGATCTTACTTTTTCATTGAGATACAAGCATCAAGCTGAGTTGTATTAAAATTGCGATGTCTAGTTTTATGCAGATTAAAACTTGTTCCTTTCTTAATATGTAGGATAATTAAGCTTCTCATTAATATTTATATCATTCTTGGGGTAATTATAATACATTTAAAAACAGTTTTTTAAATAATATAATAAGTAGGCGACACTTGATGTCTTTCTTGTTTTAAAATTAGAAAAATTTCAAGTAGCAGTTTGTATATTTGCAAATTTTTTTAGCTTAAAGGCCTGAATATTGCTATATTGGACATAAAAACTCTGTGCTAATTACTCAATGTACCACAATTAAAACATGACAAAAAAAGGCTACCATATTCGTTGATGACATTTTTCGGCAATTTCGTGTTGTATGTTTTCTTTTCAGAGCATAACGAACGCGCTGCGTTCATAATTTTCGGTGGCCGACATGCACTGACATCAATATCATTTTAAGCGCATGGACACACACACCCAGTGTGTGTGCGAGTGTGCACATTTAAGCCAACACCGACGCACACAGTGGCAGCGAAACAGCGAAACCGAAAATCTCAAAATTTAATGACAGGCTAATTATGCGTGCAAATGGTTTATAAATATTTTATAATGCCCGTGTGACCCTGACTTCGAGGTGGGCGCATCGTGGGGCATATTGGGGAATGCACCTGCACGGATGGATACCTGCACTCCCCATCGGAACCCACATCCCCTCATCCTTTGTGTGTGCTATTCGGCTTGCGGACTGTTTGTTTGGGAGCCTGTGCGTGCTGTTGTGTGTGTTTTGCGCATCGCTGATTGCATTGCGGTTTTACGACTTCATTATTGTTAATTATACGCCGCGTTGCCAGCCTCCTCCGCAGCTCGGAGCCACGCCGCATTTTCCGCGGCACCGTACCGCTCCACCGGCGACTGTCAAAAAGGTTGGGCGAGGAAATTCAAAAATATGACATTGCCAAAACCGCAAACTTAATTGGGCTTATGGCAGCGGACAGACACTGATCTCACTAATTTCCCCCTGTGGCATGCAGATTATGAATTGAGTGTGGCAACCCAAATGAATTCGATTAATGATCGAGTGGGAATTTCTATGTCCACGATTTGGTGCCGAGGATATTGGAAAGATATACCTAAAGCTTAGAAATAACTATAGTCCTATCCTCAAAAAAAAAGTTAAAATAAGAAAAACAAGTTCACCTGCATTAAAGAAAATTCTCATTTTATTTTGTATTTTTATTAGGAGGATAAAGCCTAGAGAATACTTTGTTGAATAACATAAGCTAGACTTTGCTGCCTTTTCGTTTAAAGGGTTTAAATAATGCCTCTGCAACCTTATACATTTTATTATAAAACATAAAAAAGTTTATTATGGATTTTGTACACTACTTTTACTACTTTTACTTTTACTAATTATTTGCAGCACAAAATTTACCCTGGTGTTGTTTTTACATGGCTATGCAATAGGATTTCAATTAGATTACTTTTATTACTATTATTTTTCTGAATTCGCATGGAGTTGCAATCAATTTGTTTGATTGGAAAAAACTCATTATAATAATTAAGTTTAAATTAAAACCAGTTGGAGTGCAGCCAGAAATGGTTTTCTATTTTGGGTAAATATGTTTCAAAATATTTTCACTAAAATTCAAAGAATGTTTACCTAAAATGTACCAAAGGCTATGCGATGTTCAAGGACATTCCCCTGGTTAGAGGGCTGACACGCTCCTCCCTCCTCAGCTCAATCTATAGCTAGATGTCTCAGTTATCATTAAGTGTCGTAAGCCAAAATGATAATGCATAAATGTTAACAAATTTCACAGCACGACAGGGCAGACACAAGCCCCCTGACCCCAGTCGGCTCTCGGCATTAAATTCATTTCACATGCATGGCATTAAACAGACAATGGAAGGATGCCTCCGCCTCTGGCTGCTAAGATTTGATTTGAAAATTGTAAATGCGGTCACGTATGTTATTATATCAAATATCTTTCATGGTTATGTTTATATGCTTACATTTGTTGCAGCCATCCCTCCCCGCAGCCCCACTCCTCAGCTTCGCTTTCAACAAATTGACTTTTGTATTCGCAATTTGAAATTGTCGCACACGGAATACATATATGATAAATACATATTTTGTCTATCGTTTGCGTAGTACAAGAGAGTTGTAAAATTTGAATTTATATTGAATTTTTCATTCTACCCTGGGAATCCCATATAATTAAATCATTTTACGGCATTTGATTTCCTTTAAGGTTAATCATAGCAAGAAAGCTTGTTTTGGTTTAGACTTAAATCGATATTTAAACCCAGCATGGAGCCAATTAAATTAATTTGTCACTCAACAAATATGGTTTATGGATTTAATCTGTATAAATTATCTTTAGGAATTATTTTTGCTCCGATTACATACTAATTACATAAGTTTTATATAATAGGGAGATGTTGTTATGCGTTTCTTGGGATTTATAGTATAAGTATTTTCCTTAATTACAAGTTTTTAGTTTAGACCTAAAAACTATTTTTATTTTCAAGTCGAAGTTTGCCAGAACTTTAAGAAAAACGAAACACAAAAATATTACGAAATTGGAAATGGAATAAGAACAGTCTTAGAAGTGTATAAACCTAATAAATAAAAATATTACTTAAGCCTTTAACTTAAATTGAGTAAAATTTTCGTTCTCCTTTAATTTGGAATCAAAATTCTGTAGAAAATATGTAATTCTATTCAATTACCTTCAGAAAACTAAAAAATAGCTTAAATTCCATAATAAAAGTGAATTAGTTAAGAAACAAAGTTATATATTAGTAATAGAGGAAAGGAATAAAGTATTTCTTGAACATTTATACAACATTATTTATACCAAAAATAAAGCTCAATAAGATCAATGCTTAATAGTTAGAAAATCCAGTTATCAGTTTACTTTTAAAGATGAAAAAATATTTTCCCTTAACATTTCAAGTGCGTGTAAGTTCCCCACTTGATGGAAATAAGTTTCCACCACTCAAGCTAGTCCTCGCACTTGGCAAAACACTTTTCCGACTCGAAACAGGTTATTTTAAAGTCAAATACGCAGAGTCAACAGCTCACAGCCTCACCTCGGCGAGCCTCTCGAGAGTCGAGGCGAATGTGCCTATCATTGCAGCATGTCAATGCTGCTGGCGAAATGTATCTTTCACGCTCAATTTATTTGTAATGATGTCGACAGCAGGGCCTCGGTGGGAAAAGCCAACGTGGCGTGGAAATCTGTGGGTGGGGCTGGCGGCGAAAAGGAAATGCGAGCTATGGCACATTAGTGGCGCCACCGAAAATCCCCAATCATAAAGTGAGCGGACTCGTGGCAACTTTTCCTTTTTTTCGCGAACGCATTTTTCATGTCGGAATCGTTGGGTCTAGGGCAAATGATGTCCCTGGAGGGGGCGGAGTCGGAGTGAAATAGCCGCATGTGTAGCTCTAATGAAATAAACATGTTTATTAGATACAAATGCGAGTCAGCGAGGGCCTTGCTTTTTTACGGTTAGCGTTACGAGTCCCATTTTGTTCTTTCCTTTTTTTTTTCGGAGTTCACGGTGCGTATGATTAATATTAAGTGTAGCTGCCTTGCACCTGTCCGCTTTGTAATTAATTGAATTATTTTTCTCAGGACGTGGCCAGCAGGAGCAGGAGATGCAAAAGGCCAAGAAGCAGAGCCGGATAGAAAGTACTAGTAGTAGTAGTAGGTAGTAGTAGCACTTCTCGCCAGCATTATAAATTCAAAAGGCATCAGAAATAGCGGAAATGCAATTAAAATGCTCCTGGCTCTACGTCCAGCCCTCCGCCGAAGCGTTGGTCTGTGAGTGTGGCTAAGCACAAATTACCAGCAGCTACTTAGGAGGAGGCAGCGGGAAAAGCTGCACAACTTGTCGGAATGCTGCAGGCGAAATGAGAGCCCTATTATGCTTAATTAAGCTGCTTTCTCCGCCGCTCCCCAGCTGGCAAGAAAGTTGCTTCGAATGGCGAGGTGTGGAGGTGTAAAGTGCCACTGGATAAACTGCGGAGGAATAGTGCAGAGGAACCGTGGGCACAAGGAGAAGCTACAAGTGGAACTTGTTAGTAAGATATTGTTTTGATGCGTCCAGAAAGGCTTGAGTAGAGCGAGCTCCTAATGAGAATCATTGTCATGATCATAGTTATTTTTTTTTAAAACTTACAACCTATAATATTATATAAGCCGAAGCTTAGTTCAGTTTGAGCTTTATTTAAATCGGACGACTAGATCATATAGCTGCGATAGATAAGATCGTTAAATGTAGAGGAAAATGCTTTTCTGCTGCCTCTCTACTCTCTGCCTCTCGCTGTCCCTCTCTCTCTCTCTCTCTACGTCTCTTAACCTCTGGCGCTCCCAAAGAATATCTACAGATACCTCTTTCTCACTCTCTCTGTGCATCTCTAGAGATATCTCTTTCTCTCTAGCTCTCTAGTTCTCACTTCCTCTGTTCTCTTTACTCGGGGACTATAAGTAGGGGTACTGCGTCGCACTAGCTCCAGTGTGTGTGCAGCCTCCCCGCTGTTAACTTCTATAGTGATAGTGGTGATAGTGGTGATAGTGATAGCGATAGCGATAGCGACAACTAAAATATTACCTGATCAATGGAATACATCTGGATAACCAGGAAGAAGTCAATTTCGATGATATAAAATATAATTGAAGTCGCCAAAAATTTAATTCTAAACTGGAAGGAATTAAGCAATGCAGTAAGTCTTAACCATGACAATTATATTATTTATATAGATGCTATAAAAGGAATTAGGTCTAGGTCTAGAATGGGCTGTGCTTGCTATGCATTTATTTTCCAATAAAAATAAATAAATAATAATACATTTTTAAAAATATTGATTTCTTACCCTTACGATAGAAACAGGCCTTGACTTTGGTGCCAGGTTTTGCTAGATTAGATAGATACCCTTGCAGGGTATTATAATTTCAGTCGGAAGTTTCAAACGGAGTGAAGGAGTCATTTCCCATCCTATAAATCATATATATTCTTGATCAGCAGCAACAGCTGATTTGTTAACCGTACAAAAACTAGCACAGAAAAGCTCTCTAAATTAATATTAATGCATTTTTGGCTTAGTTATGATATTTTATAAACTTTTTTATGCCCAAAAAATGATCATATGAAAATATCTATTTAATAATCCTAGAATATGGATATTTAAGAATTTTAATTAGGTATAGGCCAAAAAACCCAATGATTACCAAAAGTCATATATAATATCTATTTGCAATTAAAGTCTTAATCTTAATGTCAATTTTCGATAGTTTTTATACATTTACTTATTTTTTAAAATAAGGATCATTTCCAAATTTAAAGAATATTTTAAATGAATCATATTAAAATCCATTTCACTACATTTTCCCAGTTCATTTAAGCGGATTGCCGTAGCTGTGGTATTTACACACCAAAGATCAGCTCTTTCACCCCTGAGCCACTTGATTTAATTAGGCAAAAAACAACAGTAAAAAATATCCTCTCGAATACCACTTACAGGCCAATTGAAAACAAGCAAATCGGTTTAAACTATTAAAATTAATCCATTAAAAATAAAAAAGGGGCAGCGCGAGTGCAGCTGGAGAGGCTGAGGTGAAGGTAGGAAGCATCCACCGGGCAAACGTATCCATTCAGAGTGGAATGCTAATGAGGTTAATGCTTGCATTGAACCCAAAAAATGGCGAATGCAAAGCGTTGCTGGCGAAAAGCCCGGCCTCAGCAGCAGGTCCTGTCCCGTCCGCAATCCTTGCCCGTTCTCCGCCATAAGCGCGGCATGGGATTTCAAAATGTGTATGCTGAAAAAAGTCGAGCAAATAAACGGACAAACAGCTGGGGGAAGACTTGAAGAGACCAACTAATCAAGGTAATGAAATCAGTTTTATTTTGGCTTTTTTCTCGTTTTTCCGCAATTCAAAGTAGCGGAAGGAGGCTCACCGGAAAGGGGACTGCAGTTCAAAGTGTGTGCCACGGGGGGTTAAGGTTTTAGCCCTCTTCGTTGTTGTCTGGCAATGACTCTATTTCGTTCGGTGTTTCCCTCTGAAGGTCTGTCTATGTTAGAAATTAAAAATATTAAAAATTCTGCATAGTCTGAGTAGGGGAAGGCCAGTTAGAAGATTAAAGGCCTGTGGTTAGACTGCGGTGGAGGAACAGTCGGTAACAAGGAAATAAAAATTGAAAACATAAACTGGATCAAAAGGGTAAAATCTTAATATATCCTTTATTACAAATCCATTTTACCTATAATTTAGAATAAATTTCTTAGAAGTTTAATATTTAAACAACATTCATCATATCTAAAATATATGACATATATAAATAATCTTGTTAATATTTGTTAATATTTTTAAATAAAGAGAAATGCTCTGCCCCGAATTCCAGGTATACATGTGGCTATATCCACCCACGTTCAGTGTTAAATATCTATTATTTAAGTAATATTATTATGGCTAAGAGATAATAACAAAATATATTCTTGTTATATCTATAAAAGTGGTCTAAGCCATATACAAATTATAAAATGTATAATAACAATATAAACCAAAAATTGTATTTAAAGATTTCAGGTACTTTAATGTAGATAATTTAAAATGTAGTTTATATATATCACACATTTGCCTTAGCTAAACCCATCCTCTTGTATTTGTCCTCTCATGAACTACTAATGGCTCAAACAAACTTGCAGCCACTAAAAACTTTAAACCACCGCAACACACAGTCCGAGTGTGAGTCCGAGTCTGAGTTTGAGTTGGCGTTTCGCCAGCAACAATCTGATACAGCTAGTTGGGTAAACTTGCTCCTACGGAGGACCTGCTCTGCTCCTGCCAATCCTGATGCGGCGCTTCATGCTTGTTTCACATTTCCGGTTTCGTTAAGTTATTAATTACCAAAATTCCAGGAGATGACAACAATCTGCTCTGGCTCGTCTGGCTGTGTTTGCGGGTGCTTGGGAAGTCTTGTCAGCAATTCAATTAGTGGCCGCTTGCGTTTATCTTATTTAAATGCAGCATACTTTCCAGATGGTGCACACACAGCGTGTGTGTGTGTGTGTATGTGTGCTGGGTTGCCAAGGAAACAACAACGGCAAAGCCGGGGACCCAAAGGGCTCGAGGCGAACTCGTGACTTATGCAGTGATGCAACCAATTATGGCTTGGGGGCAACACAGTAGCTGCAACGTCTCGTCGCCATCTTTCTGACATTTACACCTACACTTGCATTTACACTTACACTTACACTTACGCTGTGGCTCTTTGGCATCCTTTATTCGGTCCTGCGAGCTGCATGCGTGTCCTGCGGTTGACTGTGTCTGCCGTGTGTCTGCCATCTAAGCCGATATTCGCTCTCAACTATGTCAAGTGAGATTTTATGGCACGGTGGAAATTTTGATTGTCTGCCAGCGAGATGAAGGAAACCTTTTGCGGATCAGATACCGCGCGTCGGCAATATTTCCACAGCAATTGTTTAAAAGTTTCTTAATTAAATATGACAAGTTACCTGCCAGCTATGGACGAGGCTAACTCAAGTTGAGAACTTTTGCCGCTGCTGATTCTGACATTGAGAGTGTCAGGATAATAAAAATAAAGTACGATGGAAATAAACACATTAGCTTTCGAAATCTTTATCTAATGCTTCTTTTAAATAGTAAACAATACAACTTGAGGAGTGTCTGTTTCAACGGAAACTTAATTTTGTATAGAAATAATTAATATGAATGTATAAATTTATTTGATTGAAATAATTTAAAAGGACAGGCTTTTGGGCTTTAAAGAACTCAGCCGTTCTCTTATCCTTTAAGCAAACTAAGCTTTAATGAAAATATTTTCCCCTCGATTTGCAGCTGAATTTATAGTAAGCAAAAGTCACAGGCTATCGAGTGAAGTATTTAACTCTCGAGACTTCTTCGCTGGGCAGCAGTCAATTACGTAAATTGGCTCCCCAAGTTGACTCTCCAAAGGTTGTGTCGCGTTTTATTTTTCCACCTCTTCGATTTAGTAGTTTACGGGGGAGTTACTTACTTATCTGATTTGGCTGTGGTTTTTCCAGGGGGAATGGAGTTTCTAAAGGTCTTCACATCGTGCTGTGCGTGAGCTGCCAAGAAATTGAACCGTCAAGGGGTGGGTAGACTGTCAATGACTTCTACTGTCTACCATTTTAATTAGGTAAAAACATCACAGATCTCAGTAAGCGGTAGCTGGCTTACACTGACATCATTCTCACATTTACATTTCCCAAAAAATCAACAAAAAATTTTTATTGGACAAAACCCACTAGGAAGTCGCTGAGCGGACAAGCGGATTCTGAATTTGCCCTTGTTAGCCATTAGGATTCTGGGTAAGAGAACTATTTAATTGCCGTCACTCAATTAATTTCCAAAACCCTTGTTTCCCTGAATGCATTTTGAGAAATCGTCTCAATTTGGCAAACAGGCAGAATTAATCAGTTCAATTTGACGCTCCATTGATTAAAAAACAATCCCCTGTGGCCTTGTCGGTCGCCCCGTCATATTCATTCAGTTAATTAAATTTGTGGCCGGCGAAAGTGAAATGTAACGACATTCAATGGTGAAACAGGAAATGTTATGAATGTAAACAACGCTTTTTAAATATTTCCGAACGAAAGTGACCCCGCCCTCGCTTTTGGGCAGTCGGCCAGCGGTCACACATGGCGTATGAAATATACGCCGCATTGGCCACAGGTAAAATTGTCACGTTTTTAATTAAACCAAGACCAACGGCCAGCAAACACAATCGTCCAATAATCAATGTCCCTCCGCTCCGTGCCAATAATATGGCAACAAATATAATTATAATTAAAAAATAAAAGTTATTTTAGCGCGTGCCAGAAATATGTAATTAAAACGCATCGCAGAGCAGTTGCTCAACCACTTGTTGAGGTTTCCTTAGGTCATGGAAATGTTGAATCAAATAGCACTCTTTGTTAAAAGAAAGAAAAAAATATAATTTATAATTTAATCAGTTTAATACACAACAAAAAGCTAAACTATGATGGTTGATTTTTTTCAGAAAGTTGATTTCATTGATTTTTAAACTTTCTCTCTTAGTAATACTTGTTTAGTTTGAAAGTCTTTATATAGACCATCGTGTGAATATTCCAGATTTTCGTTATATAGTTAAGAAACTTGAGAGTCACGCAATATTAAAGTTCCCCGAAAGCAGCTGAGATGGTTCTCAGAAATAAATAAATATATAGTAATTTAAGTCAACCATTCTTTGGTTTTGCTAAATGGTAGCCATTGGCTTGGCTTATTCTTTGATGGTTTTGGAATAATAACATAATTGAACTATTTACATTTCTCTCTATTGTATTTTTAAACACGCTTAAAAGAATTTTTTATTATTTAACTGACCTGATTCCCGAATTAGAACACACAACCGATGATAGCAGACACACGCAAACCACACACCCAGCCATGCCCACTTTTTGACAAGTCATTTGGCAGCTCGTTTTAAAAAAAGGGCCAACTTAATTGTTTGTTCTTTTTTTTTTTGTTTTGTGGCTTTTAATTTAAGAGCCAGGCCGATGGCAGACTACGATACAGCAATTAACGACTCACAAAATCATTTCATTGTGTCTGTCAAACGTCGCGACCGTAAGCGCCTAAAAGCCAACAACGATAAGTTTTTTTTATTACACCTGGGCTCCATATCAGTGAGTGTGTGTGTGTCTGTGTGTGGAGGCTCATTAAAAACGAAAGCACCGCTCATTACCTGACTGAGAGCAGAAACAGGAACACTCAACACACCCACACACACACATGACTCGGGACATGGGACACACAGGACGCCGAAGGATTTCTGAGTCGGCAACTTTACGCCCAAACACCCGCACACCCAGGACCTTGTGTGTGTGTGTGTGTGGTGTAGTGTTTTAATTACCTTTGGCTCTGCCAGCGCCTCGTGTGAGCCCTTCTCGCTGTCGTTCGACTCGTTGTTTAAGTAATTGTTTGTCATTAGTTAAAATGTTTTCATTTTGCCACAAACTCGAGCTCGAACTCAGGCTCCCAGGCAGCCCACCGCACCGGGTTAACTGAGTAAAAATCTGTCACACTAAGAGAAAATTAGGGAAGTAATAGTTGATATTTTTTAATAAACTTATAAATTTTACCAACTTATACCATGATATTTTGTATATTTTAAAAGACAATACCCATAAATGTTGGTGGTTTGTAATCAAAAAGGCAACAAGAAAAGATTGAACGCGCTCTATAAAATTTAAAATTTAATTTGAAATAAGAATTAATTAATATAAATCTAATACTTTGCAATGCTTTATTTTAATTAATATTGTATAATCTGGATGAAATTAACCAGGAGAAAACCCAAGTGATCCCAACCCTACAACCCCGCTTCAGGCACACTGTAACTTGTATTTTTTTTAATTTTTCCTGTTTAGATTTTCCTACACTTGGCAGCCTTTGCTAGATCCCTCAGCTCGGTGTGACTCAGTTTCCCCATTCACTCCAGACAGGCGAACACAACATATCGTCTCGACTGCTCGAGAGAAACCCTTCCGAACTCACAGCCACATCTGATTACTCTCCTCCGTAGATAGCACGGGATGGCCTTCGTTGCACGCAGGAACAGCGATGGCGAAGTGGTGGATCGCCAGCAGGTGTCGGGCCTGGATGGATCTCGTCCTCTGCCACTGTCGGACATGAGCGATGAGGAGTTATCGGACTCGGTGATGGGCTACACGAGTCGCACCTATGGAGCTCCCACCGTAAGATTCATGGGTCTGGGTGAGGGTGATGCTGATGTTGGTGACATTGAGGGGGAACTCGAGGTGGACAATCTGGAGGTGGACAATCTGGAGGTTGACAATCTGGAGGTGGATGCTCTCTCAGGCGATGACAGTGATGATGATAGTGATTCCATTACAAATTTCTGCAACCAGCTGGATGAGGAGGAGGCCAATGACGCCATCCATAGGTTGAAGTTCGAGGAGCAACTAAATGTCATGAAGCACTTGGAGAAGCTGGAGGATCGATGCGATCTAGATGAGGATGATATGACGGATGAGCTGACCATGTTGGGCAAGCCGGACGACTCAGTAGCCACGGACACGGAAACTGTGATGAATTCTGACCAGGATTTGCAGAGCCTGTGCTCCTTCGGGAGCTGCACGCCAACCCTGACGCAACGTGATGCTGTTAACAGTGAACTGGACAACTTAAGTGCCAAGACTCACTTTATAGAGGATGACCAGGACATAATAAGCGACATGAACTTCCCCATGGAGGACAAGCAGGACGACTTGAGCCCCACAACATCCCTTCAGGAGGACAACCTGGACAGTTTGAGCGCCAGGACCTACAACAAGCCTCCATCCATCCCGAAACGCGAGAGGAGGCGAGACCCGGACCTCGACCAGCTGTCCAGCCGCACCTACGACATGAGCAATTGCGGCGGCAGCCTTCGTGGCAGTCTTCGTAGTGGTGGTCAGCACGACAACTCATCGATGTCCACCTGCAGCTGGACCGACATGTACCGTGGCGCCTTGGAGCCATCCGAGGGAGGCAGAGCCATTGTGCCCTCACTGAGCCTGGCCAGCTCCACCTCGGACACGTCCACCTACTACAAGAGTCTGGGAGAGAACAAGGAGCGTCATAACCAAGCGGCCTTTGAGAACTGGAAGGCGCGCAAGGCTGTGCAGAAGCAGAAGAGCCTCCTGGCAGCCAAGCAGGAGCGGGAGAAGCGCGAGGCGGAGGCGGCCTTGCGCCAGCAGCAGGCCCAGGCGCGCTTTCAGGAGTGGTGTCGCCGCAAGGAGGAGCAGCAGCAGCAAGAGCGCAAGAAGCCTCTAAATCTACGCAAGTCAGGCTCTGGAAACTCCTCGGGCTCGGTCTCGAGCTCGGGATCGGGATCGGGTTCGGGATCGGGATCGAGCTCGGGGTCGGGGCCGGTATCTAGGCCTGGAGCAGCTCGCAAGGCGGCATCGGAGGCCACGAGAATGCGACTCAAGGAGTGGCAAGTCATCAAGACCAAGCAGCAGCAGCGGGAGCGGGAGCAGAAGCGCCGACTGGAGGAGAACAAGCAGAAACTGGAGGAGGAGCGGAAGCAGCGTTCCCAGGGAGCCTGGAATAACTGGATGAAGCAGGTGGATAAGCGAGCCAAGCCGGTGCCCTTAAATCAGGGCTTCGATACTCTGCGCGGCACCATCTCCAACATTTACATCAATCCCGTGCAATGGGTGTCCAACATTGAACCCAAGGAGTCAGGACGCAGTCGCTAGTGTTGCATTATTCCGCCATTATTGTTACACATACATAGATCCTTGGAGGATTGGAAGACTTAAGGACACGTTTGATCAAATTGGAATAGCTGCATGTTAGTTGCTGGGCCTCATCAAAAAGTGTAAAAAAATATGTTTTTTATTTGTTCAAAAGCGGCATTATCAAAATCGTTTTATCTTCGCCAATAAAAAGTAAACCAACAAGACCTCTTAATTTTTGTGATCTTAACAGATTTTCATATTAAGTTGAAATTCATTTATGTTTGTTACCCTTTTCTCCGGTGTACTTTTCCCGCAAACACAATAATGGCAATTATAATTGTCCAGAAATGGGTGGATGGTTCCGTTCCCCCTGATTCCCAGTTCACGTATCGTACCCAATCCCAGAGAAATGCTAACAGCCTCACCTAATGCCTGCCTGCCCAGCAGGGAAACTTAAAACGATAACATGGTTCCTCCTTATCCTCCACATCCCTGTCCCAGGATCTGACCGAGAACACTGCACTTCCTGGTTGCCTGTCCGGATTGTCTGTCCTGTGCCGTGTTTGTTTCATTACCCATCTCACCGTTATTGTGTGCGTTTGCGTCAATTTGTGTTTTTATTATTTATTTGCCAAGTCCACGGGGAGTCGGCAAGTGGTGGAGCTGGCTTAATTAAGCTTTTTTTTTTTCCACCCAACCCGGCCATCAGACTTTTATTTATGCAATTAACCAAAGCCTCGTGTAATAAAGTCCCGTTTGGTAAAATCTTTGATTAATTGTAGTTTTGTTTACACGATGAGAGCGAGTCAGACACGATTATGTGGGTTATCTGACAGGGGCCCAGGGAGGGCTCGGGCTATTTGTGACTCTATGTGTGTGTGGGAGGAGGTGGGCAGGGTTTCTCAGGTGATTAGGGATATAGTTGGACGGAAAATTGTTGGAACACTGAACGAAACTAATCACATGGAAAGAGTACTTAGATTGTCTTGGTATTTTAAGTTTTTAGATATTATAATAAGAATTTTGAAGGAGACTATGGATGGCTTGGTAGATCCTAGGACAGAGTTAGGTCTTAGCATATTATTCAGGCCTTTGTTATTACGTTATAGAATACTTTCACAGAAATCTTTCTATTTATTCTGCAGATTGAATTGAACCACGAAATACCTGCAGTATATTTTATGCTGATAATTTTATTATTATTTTACCTAAATAGGGTTACTCTTTCTCCCAGTGCATGGTTGCGAATGTGGCTAATCGGGCCTCTTGTCATTACCATTATCATTATCTTGTAGATGATGGTTTCAACTGAGTATATCATAGCTTCGTTTTTATGCCTCTACAGAAACTTGCTCTAATTGTAGGTAAATTGATCAATAAATTGCACTCATTTATGACTCGAAATATCTGTGAGGGTCTTAACTAGCGCTTTATCGAGCTACTAATTGAAAAAAGCTATCGGTTAGTGTTATTGGTTAATTTACTATGACTTAGTTTATTTGAAATTCGCTTTTTGGTTGCAAGGATGATGACTCATTCTGGTATGTCTGCCACTTTGTCTAGGTAACAAATTGTGGGCTATTTTCGAAGGACTTCTTTTTGTTGTTGTTCGGGGGCCATAAACTTTAATACGAAATCGTAAAATGTTTGGGACAACAGCTAAATGGGACCCTTTTCATATGAGGAGGGCATAATCTCGGCTGGCAGAATGACAAAATGTTAATGCGGAAAGAGATTTTTACGAGTGGCCATAAATTAAAGAACCATTTTCGGCAAATGCCTCCAGGAATCGCACTTTGACTGCAAATATTTAAAACCATTTAGAAAGCATTTAAATAACAATTAAGGGCACGCAGCCACATATACAAAATAAAACAATTACTGCAAAGCGAATTTCTGTATGCAGATTAGCATGTTTTGCGGCTTGGAGCGTTTTAAATGCAAATCGGAACAAAAATAGTTGAACGAAAGCAAAAGCGAAAGCGAAAGCTTGCCAATAATTATAATAAATAACCACAGAAAAATATTCGAAATGATTTTGCACCACAACGCAGAGGGCACAAAAGAAAATTAATAATAAATCTCAAAATGCTCATTAACTTAATTACTGTGTTTATTTTCATTGCCCTTCCTGTTCGCCATTGTGTCCTCCTTCTCGCTTTTCCCGGGCATTCGCTGTTGCTTTGTGTGTGTGTGTGTGGAAATGCTTTCCTTTCGGTGCGTCACGCAATTTTTAGGACCCTTCGGCGGTCTCACCACCCGCACCGAAGCTTTGATAAACAACCTGGCGCTGAAAAAATAGCCCCAGAACATGAAGAAATTGCGCGTCTTTAACCTTAATGTGTATTTAAGTAATGTTAATTGTGCTCAGACTTACCAGATGCCATTTTCCGTCGACAGCTGGCGCCACTGCTTGGATTTCCGGTTGCTCCTTTTGGCAAAATACTCGTAATTATGCTAATATACAAGTTCAGCAGAAGCGGGAAGCGTATCTAAACTTGTGTTGTGTAATTGCTGGCTGTTAATTGAATTTCGGCGAAAAATGTTGACCAGGCTAGCAATTAGGCAAAGGTGTCAAGGGGATGCCTCAAGGATATTAGGGGACCAACTGTGTCCAGGGGTAATGACAAAATATCTTATTTAAAACAATGAAAAGGTAAAATAAAGTGTTAAATAAATAAACAAATATAAATATAATTGTTCATTGTTCTGAAGTATAAGAAACTAAGGATTATTTAGACAATAATATATTAATTATATTATAGATATAAAGTAGATTAAAACAAGAAGCCTATATAGATCCCTAAAAATGCCGTTTATACGGAGGATGCCGGCGTATTTAATATTTATTAAATATTTTTCCTTCATTCTTCCGAATATGGTTACATTTTCAATTTTAATATTTAATAATGCTTGCCTATTGAACCTTAAATATCAACAAATATTAAGCATACAAAAAGTGACATTATACTACAAAATATTTCTCTGAAACTTCCTTTATGCTTTCGGTACCTGTCATGCAGAAAAAGTATAAGTACATAAGTACGTTTTTTTTCCAGGATACAGGCTATGTACGATGCAATCAGAACATTTAATACCCCAAGAGCATTTTGACATTATTTAAATCGAAAATATTCGGAAGATTCGGGTCAGGTCAGCGCTCAGTTGGGCAATGGCTTTGGTTAACATTACCCAATGTCCGGTGAGGTAAATGCATATTTACAACACTTTAACCTTGAGATTTATATGCGTTATATGCAAAATGCCTGTCAGACATCCCCCTGGGTCATGGCACTCCGCCATTTGGGTTCCAGGGAAAAATGGCGAGCGGGAGAAAAATCCATGAAAATGCACTAAAAAAAGGAGCAAACAAGCAGCACGCTCACGTAAGCCGGCGATGGTGCTGCGGTTGCACCTGTTTTGGCATGTCTGAAAATTCCTGGAAACAAATGTAATAAAAACTAGTCGTAATACACACGCTCTCATACACATGCACACACTACACTCCACTCCGACTTGGTCAAACTGGCTAGGGCTTTTTATTAGCCTGAGCTTTTTGAAGAGTTTCCCCGAGTTGTGTTTTCTAATTTTGGCTTTGCTTTGTTGGTTTGGTTTTGCGTGCTGGCCCGCACTTAAAGTTTCCTTAATGAAAGCAATTTTTTGTTTTATTTCAAATTTGTAGCCGCTTTTAATTTGATTTTTTAGTGTCCAGTTTTTGGTATATATTTTGGTAATTTATGCGCTCTTTGGGACTTTTTGATGGTTCCAAATCTTACCAAAATTACGGACATAAAAAGAGTGAGTTTTCTATGTAAATAAGTAGGAGAACTTAAAGCTGAATTAAAAAAGGGTATAAGGTTATAATAATATGATAAATAAATCAATTTGTCAAATTCTAGATTTATTGTCCAAATTCGAAAATTGAAAGATAAGAAAAAGTTTTTAATTACCTATACGATCTATTTGATCTTTCTTTTTTTTACCTGTACTATTTTACGAAAGATTTCATAGTCATAATAATTTCTAAAGCTCATGTATATCAAATACTTACCTAAGAAGTTTCTGAAAAAGTCTCTGAAGAAATTCCATTTAAATAAAACCCTTTGCCTTCTTAACGCTTTAATGTTAAATTTTTATTTTATAAATATTCCTGTCCATTTGCCAAGTCGCTTACACTGAAATGTACATGAAATGCTTACAGATGTATATATATATTTATAGATATTTTATATATTCTTGTTTGTATAGCATAATAATAGCGATATAAACATAACTGTATAATTTGCGGTTTTAACAATTTTACTTCGTGTGGAAATATACAATTTGCTAAATATATATTAAATGAAATTCCTCTCGCTCTTAATCACGAGATTAATTTGCGCATTAAACTGCCTGCATATATAGCATTTCGTTTTTTGTCTTCTTTTATTAACTGGAATTCATTGTTTTTTTTTTTTTGGTTTGGTTTATCAATGTTGATTGTTTATCAAACAAAAGCCCGAAAAGATATTTGTTAATAGTAATTTAAATATTATTTAATGTGCTTAGTATGTTTAATAAATGATATGTATTCTTTGTAATGCGACTTAAGTATTGATTTAACTCTGGGAAAGGGTTCAGAAGATTTCAGGAGCCATAAAGCGTGGTAACGGAGAACAATTGAGCTTTGCTAGATTTTTTCGCAGCATTTTCACTGAAACACAGCCAGCTGCTAAGCTGATTTATATATGTAATATTTTATTTCTGTATATAGAACACTGCTGAGCATTTGGCGGATATTTTAATTCTCTCTGTCAGGCTTGACTGTGCTCCACGACTTCTGCTCCCAATCTGTGTCCTTACCCTTCCAGCCTCTGCTTACCAACTAGTTTTCGTTTAACCCTGTTGACAAACTATAACATTTAGCTTCGTTTCAAATGGCAATTAAATGTTACTTTGCACACATACAGTCTCTTACATAACGCCCAAAATCTGGTTTATACAAGTGTTATAATACATAACCGTCCGCCCTTAACCCGCTAGAGAAATACAAAAACCTTGCGATACATTCTATGTACATGTGCCGTAATCGATTTGCGTACAGTGATATTTTACAGGGACACAAGGAACTTAGTCTCTAGAATCAACAGCTCAACATGCACGCGCTCAGGGGGAATTACGAGGAAGGAAGCCTGGTTGACTTACTAGCTACAGATGCGAACCTCGAGCCGCACCATCGATTTGATATATGTGTATGTTGTGATTCCGCGCTGACAATCCTTAGCTAAAAGCAGCCGCAACGAGCCATAAATCAGCGCCAAGTAGCATTTGGCATTGACAAACTCAATCATCGTCGCACAGTAACTGCCACGGCCGCAGACTGCAGCTTTGGCTCCGGTTCCAAGATCAGATCAGACTCCAACTCCATGGCCATGCCGAAGTCCGTGTCAACTCCGCGTCTGTGTCAAACATGCGTCAGTGTCTGTGGCAGGCGTGTCATTTGGGTGCTCTGCATCCGCATCGTTCCCATTGCCATTGCCACTGCCGCTGCCAGGAGCAGAGGCAGGAGTCCGTCGAGGTCCTGCCGCCAAGTCCTGGCTGCCGAGGACCCGTACATGCTGTCAATGCTCTCCGCACTCAGGCTCAAATCGGCTGCGGGTGAGGAAGAGAGAAAAAGGACTCGTATGTTAATGGGACGGCTGGCTGGCAGCGGAAATTGGCTAAAGCTTTTGAGTGAAGTGATTAGCAGCCAGGCTGTGAGTTTCTGGTTTGTCCAGTCACCAAGCCAATCTTGCCCTTGTGGTGGGTTAAGTTGAGATTAGGGGTCAATTTTGGGGTCTAAGTGTTAAGGGGAACCTAGATCGGGAGTATTAGCTAGGTGTGATATCTCAAATCAACTATTCTATAAAAGAAAAAATAGACTCTATAGCCTAGATTTTGCTTTAAAAAATACTTTGAACTATATTGAACTAGTTTAATTTCCTAAATTAACTGCTCAGGATAAAATATGCGCTGTATATAGCTTACTTCGAGTATTACTTCTATTAGTTATACAGCCAAAAAATATTAATTTTAATATATCAACGATAATTTAGAGTTCAAGTACAGTAAAGTTAGGCAAAAGATGAATTATTGTTAAGCTTTATTTATTATTACTAACTTATTATTTTTTAAGTTCACTATTCCCTCTTTTTAGCTTTACTGTAAACATTCAATTAAGCAATACAAAAAATAACCTGCACTGCCAGTTCTTCAACTTTCTGATCCTCTACAAACCGCGAAAGAATTTATTTGATTGTGGCCAAGTATTTACAAATCATTAAATTGCCATAAAGCCAAGCCGAGCGTGTTTATTGATATACAATTATGCCCTAAGACCCTCGCGGGAGCAAAAAACTTTTACCTGCTGCAGCAGTGGCCCAAAAAAGTATGCTACGCTTTGGCCTCCATCTCTTGGCACTCCTCAGTTTTTTTTTGTGAGCTTTTCTGCTTGGCAAATTAGTGTGAAAATCTGGTAAACATTGACGACGGGCTGCGAGGGGGACTGTGGGACCCTTTTTTTATGGCATTCGCCCTGTCTCAAGTGGCCTGTTAAGCCGGACCCAAACCACGGGGCAAGTGCTTGAAATATGGCCCATAACCCTAATCGGCATGCCGCACACGGCGCTCCGCCTCATCCTCATCCCCCATTATCCGGTTCACTCTCTTACCTTTTCTCTTTCCAGGATTTTCCATATCCTCGCCGCTGTGCTCCTGGGCCCTGGCCGGATGATGCGATTCCGAGCTTTTCGTTCGCTTCTTGCCTGTGCAACGAGAAATTATTGAATTGCGGTTAAGTTGCGGTTGAAGAGGAGCGAAGTATCTGAGTATCTGAGTATCTTTAAGTAACTGCCGAAAAGCATTCGCACTCGCACTCGCAATGCATATTCATAATAAACTTGTCGCTGTTTGTTGCCTTTCAATTTTCCCTTCCATATTTTTCACTTTGTCTGACCTCAACCGCAGCCTCATCCGGTGGAGTCCCAACCGGAGTCTCGGCCCATACCAACCCAGGTGGGTCTGCCAACGTTCACCTGATCCGTGGCGTTGACGATTTGAAACGGATTTGCATGGCATATGAATTATTTATGTGCCTTTTTTCTCGCCTTATACTTTTTCGCCCCGCTTTATATTTCCCAGGATTCCTGCCAGGCCAAGTTGAATATTTCCAGCTCATCTTAAATTTATGCCAAGTGGCTATTAAATTTTGCTTCTTGCACGCTTTGTCTCGGTAACTCTACCCTGCTCCTGCGGGGTCATCCCCTTTTTTTTAACAAACACATTAAAATGCCTTGGAAAATATATATATTACTTATTTCTTACATTTAAATCGGTTTATATTTAAATGAGTTTTCATAGTTAAAAGGTAATTGATATTACAATTTTACGTGACTTTATTTGTAATAAATTTAATTCTTGTTATATATTGTATTTTCATGCAACCGCTTAAAGAAAGTATTTATTATATATTTAAAGATTTTCAGATGACTTTGCATTCAATTTTTTTTAAGAGAATTTTCCGAAACAAGTTCTCTGAATGAATCTAAAATATATATAATACTTTTCTTACAAATTAAATTAAAAATATCTTGAAGTATTCACTATTTGATTCCCCAATACTTACCCTTATGCCGCGCCTCAAAGTTCTCCACATAGTTTACTGCATTTGGCGGTATTCCTGTGAATGATCAAAGGCTTTCGCTGGCCATAACCGAACAATTGTGGGTGCTTAGGGTCTACTTACTATATAGCTTAATGGTGCCATCGGTATCCCCCAATGAGTTCTTCGCCACACACCGATAAGCCCCGAATTCCGACTGCGACAGGGGATTTATGTGGAGCCTCATCGAATTGCGATAGCCGCCGATTTCGGTAACATTCGCCGAGTATTTGCCACCTGCAACGGAGTTGGGTCGGTGGGGTTGTGATATACGAGTTAATATTTCATTAAAATAATAAACTAATTAATATTTAATTGAAATTTTGCGTTATTTAATAATTAAATGCATGTCACGCTCACATCGCCGGCAAGTACGGGACGGGCAAAGTTTCAACAATGTTGCTGACAGGCATAAATTTATGCACGAACTCATGTCACACCGGAGGCCAGGCCAGGACACGTGGGGAGGAGGTGAGCTCGGTACTGGTTCTGTTTCGGTTTCGGTTTTTCTGTTGTCAATTAAAATCTGCCAGATACAAAATTGTAAATTAATTTCATTTCCATTTATGACGGCGGTTGCGAAAGCAGTTATTCGCTTCGCTTCTTCGCAGCGCTCACTTCTAAGCCGTCCCCCTACCCGGCTTTTCTGGGTTTTCCCAGCGGCAGGGAAACCGCAGGACTGCGGTCCTGTCTGGCTAGTACCTCCGTGTGTGACTGCCGCGACTAAATCAGCTAATTAACAACTTTTTTGGTGTGTGTCTGCGTCTGTCGCGTGGAGTTTTGCACTCAACGGTCATCAGTTCGTTAGCTATGATGTCGTGTGATCCGCTGGGAAAGCTGTGAACTTTCCTCGCAGAAATTGGGGGATAGTGGAGGTTCAGGCTTGGAGCTCTGACAGCGTTTACGACACTTTAAATGTAAGCTTGATCTTGCTTTATACTCAATATTGACTTAGTTTAACCTAAGAGAGAAGTGTGTTAATTCTCTTGTTTTACCCTACACAACTTATGCATTAGTTACTAAGTTTTCACTTGAATTTCAACTTAGGCCTATGAAAGTCCTTGTAAAATTCAAGTAATCTCACCTGGCGGCACAATCTCTCCACGTTCCCTTGTCCAGTAATTGATAGACTTGGGATATGCCTCCGATTCACATTCCAATGTAACGCCTTTACCCTCTACGGCGCCGATTAATTGATTTTGTACAGTGATCATTGGTGGAACTGAAAGATGTGTCAAAGTAAATAATAGACATTTTATAAGAATAATGTGCTAAAATCCATCAGTTTTGGTGGTTAACTTACAGTGTACGACCAGGGTTATCCTTTTGCTTACTGAAGGTGGAACCCCATTTGAAGCTATGCACAAATAGGCACCCATATGTTGTCGTTTGACATTTGGTATAATTAAATCGGTGCCCTCGACACTAGGAACTGTAAGAAGATAGGTAGATAGAAAAAAAAGAAAATAATGCTTAATATCAATTACAAATAATATTAATAGATGGGTTCAATATGTGATTTAAAATTGGGTTTTATAATTTTTATTTAAAACGTAGGTCTTGTATGTTGTAAAATATGAATAAAGTAGTGACGATTGATCCTTAAACTAGAGCATATTCTACACATCACGATCCATTTCATTTACTACAAGCTAAACAGAAATTCGGTTCTTTTTGGCTAAAAAGTTGCCCCCGAATTGAATGAAGTCATTATAACAAAAGTATCATCGCAACTCCCAGCATGTAATAGCAGTTATTACAATTTTCCAAACTCAGGACTCAATGGTATCCTTTCACAAGGACTTGTATGCCAGACAACAAATTCAAATAGATGCTGCTCCCCATTTTTTTGGCTCATGTTTTCATGGGCCGGGAGGCACACACATCCTGTTCTGATAGCCAAACTGGGCTTTGCATTATACAAATGGCACAGTGGCTGGTTTAAGCCGGCAGCGCAGCAGACGACGGTGCGGATGAGTGTGATTGTGTGTCCGGGGGCACCGGAACCGGAAGTTCTGGCTAGTTTGCGCTTGATACTGTTAGGTAGAGCCGCGGTACATAATAATAAGCTGATTTTTCGTTTATTGATTTGGCCTTTTGAACCCGTCCTCCACTGTGACCTGACCCGAGTCGCTTATTAGTCGCTCTCGCCCACCGCACGCTGTGTTTTTTTTCGAGGGGTTCACTGAGCGGTCATTAAACGTAATAGCCACGAAAAACGTGTAATTTGGCTCAAGCCTCGCCATGGCATAAAACTTTACTTCTCTTCAGACGATTTCATTCCATTTCAATTCAGTGCAACAACAAACGCGAACCGAAATAATCAAATTTCAAATGAAACAAACTTTTGTCAGAAACCGGGGAGGTTAAAACGACATTTTAACTGGGAAAATGTGAAGTAGAATGGGGAATACTCTATGTGAATTTATAAAGATTTAAGCCATACATTTTTAAGATACATTTTCTCGTTTAAAGAAATAATAACATCTATATGTAGTTTATTTAAATTTACTAGAAATTTAGGCACAGGTCCATCTTCTTCCAAATTTTTAATTCCCCGCAATTCTCGATTTAGTCCAGCCCTCTGCCTTGCATTACAAGCACACACGAATGAAAACGGTGAAAATGGGAAAATTGGGCTGGGAAAATTTTGCTAACCGGGAAGCAGGCTTGTTTGGCAAGGACTGCATTGGGTGGTAGACATTTAAGCCCCGACGAAAAGGTCATTTTACCAGCTTTATTTTTGTTTTTTCTTTCTGATTTTTTTCCATCCTCTCATTTAAGCATATGAGTTTTTTTTTCTGTTTCATGTTTTTGGTCTTTTTGTGGTCTTTTTACTGGAGAGCCTTTGATTTCAGTTTTTATTTGGCTTTTTATCCTTCGTGTCGACTGTGATGATGATTTTTTTATAATATATAATATATTAGGCAATACACTGAGGAATTACTGTGATGTATAGAACTGATTTATATGAAAAGTTTGACTATAAATGTAACGGAAAGCGTTTCATAAATATATTATTTAATTATTATTATATTAAATATTTTATTCAGTCCTCTGATTGGGGGAAAGAGAGAAGAGGCAGCTAAACTAAGGCCAGAATGTTCAAAACAAGTATTTTTATGGATCCATAGATGGTTCTTTTAAATCTATTTTAGATAATTAACTAATTAAAAATACGATATTATATTTGCACTATCCGTGTTGCAGAACGAATTCAAAACGAATATCTTTAATTAAAAGCTAACACTCCTGTGCTGCCAAGCCAAATTGAAAACTTGCAATTTTCCAACTCCACTCAACTACCGGACACTTCAAGGCCAATTAGCAAATCTGGCTTGGACCACCCAGTGGCACCCACAACGCACCACTCGGCCACCACTGGCTCCACTTCCCACCGATCGCTCCCTAACCATTTGCTAATTCTGTCAGTCAGACGTCATCATCATCAACAGCCAAACAGCAGCTGGCGAAATTCTCTCATGCTGGCCACACTGCAGCAGGTGCTCTGGCCACACCCACCCATCACCCATCACCCATCAACCATCAACCATCACCCATCTACCATCTACCATCGAGAAGCAACCCCCAGGCCGGTGGTGCTCCTAGTCCTCGATAGCCGTGGGACTCGTAGCCGTAGCCGACCTGTGGGCATAACTGCTGAGGGCCAACTCGGTTGCCGGTGCCTTTTTGTGTAAAAGTACTCGAAAATGTTGGATGGAAAGCCTCATGCAGGCGGCAGAGTCCACAACAACAGCAAAGGCACTCTCAAATCAGGGCGGAGTGGTGGCTAAAAGGGCATGGCTTTTCCAGGATATCGTACGGTTGTACTGAAAGAAAATGTAAACGAAATATGCCAAGCAAATATCTACTGATTATCGGTCGACTGATAAGCTGTTCAGGATTTTTAGGATCTTTAAAATTAAGCTACATCCTGGGGAGTACTTGACAGAGGGAATGCCTTTGCTGTTTCAGAAAACCCAGAATCAATAGCTGAATATATTCCTACAAATCAGATTAAGGTGCTTGTCTTTAAGGGTTAATTGTTTAAAATTTGTATACTAAGCCAATCCCAATTGGATTGTTTTCATTATATTTTTTTAATATATTTCAGCAAAGAGAAAATAAGAGCAGGACAAGATTAAAATATGTTATTTTTCCTTAAAAATATCGAATTTAATCTAGTCCTGATTTGTATATTTCCTACCGAAATAACTTCTAAAGAACTTATTGTTAAATAATGTCTGAATTAAAATCTGAACTATAGTCTATGTTTTAAATCTTGATCTTATTTTAAATTAATTATTTTTATATACATAGTTCGATCATTATATTCTTATCGTTTTTAAAGAGACATTTTTTATTAAATGATTACCTTAAAGTAATTGTGTCGAATCTTTACTCAAAACATTAAAGTAAATTGATTTAAGCTAAACAGAAAATAAGAAAATATAAAGACTAAATTGTGCTCTTTGGAGTTAATATTGAAATTCCCGAAATCCCAGTGCAGCCAGTTTTAATTTTTGAACAGTGTGAACTGGTGAAACCCAAATTCGAATCCGCCGGCTTACCTTCCTCGCCGCTGGCCAGCTCGATGGGCACTCCACTTTCACGTCGCCATGTAATTGTCGGCTCTGGTGAACCGGTAGCAGCGCATTTGAGCGTCACGTTACTGCCTTCGCGAACGACCATGTCCGTGCTTGTAGGATAATCTAGGATATCCGGCGGTACTGCAGCCCGGCAATGGAGTCAGCAGGAACAGCAGCAACAGCAGCAACAACAGCCAACAGCCAACAGCCATCGGGTTGCCATCGAGGTCGCCGGCAGTCGTAGTCGTCGTCGTCGTCGTCGTCGTTGTTGTTGGTAGATAATGTTTATAACAAACATTTAAAAAATATTGCATTCCACATGTAAAGAGAAAGAGAAGGAGATAAAGAATGGGAATGAGAAGGTGTCCTGCCACGGCAATCGTTTTAAATAATTTAAATTTGTAATTTTTCATTTAAATAATTTGCTCGGACTGTTCATATGGCGCCCTTGGGTGGCCAGTGATTCATTTTGCGAACGCAATCACCCAAAGAAATTCCCGCCTGCATTTCGGCCACACCCGCACCCCCACACAACGGGAAACGGGGAGTCTCGTCCTCGCATGTGCTTTTGTTTAAAGGACAAACTTTTCACATGTCCTGAAAACACAAATTATTACCACGGCGGCAGCGGTAAGGACACCCATGGCCGAAACCTATGAACCGTGAAAACGTAATAATGCCAGGCGAGGTGGTGAGCTCTGCGGGGGAATGGTTTTCGGTCTCCGGACTCCGGTCTCCACTGGTCTCTCACTGGTTTGTATGCATATAATATCCCGCAATTATGTGGTCGGTAAATGACCAAAAAATGTGCTGGTGTTGACAAACAGCTTGTTAAGCCCGGGAGAGCGAGTGAGTGAGTCGGTGTGTCAGTGTCTGTGTGCCGGTGGCCACTGGATGGTCATTAAGTGGCCAAGGTTAGCCAGGGAAAGGGGAAAACTATACTCCAATGGTGGTGGGTCTGGACGTGGCATTTGGGGAATCGGGGAATCCATTTAGAATGCTGAGAATTAAGGTGGGTCCACAATAGTTTTAACCACAGATACTAGCCCCATCTAATCGGATATACTTGATTGTCATCTAACCGATTTTAATGCAAGCATCCAAACAATTCAATTGTCATGTCACTTGGCGTTTTGTTCAATCGTTATAAAACACACAGCGAAATTGTGTGCAAAAATCTGAATTGAGAACTTTGCATATGAATCTCTCATCAGCTTAAATGTCGGGAATGCCGGACAAGTCCGGGTGTGTGCGAGTCGTCCGGCCATCGCACATATCCTGCCTGCGTGTACGTGGGGTTTTTCGAGTGCGGGCTGTGGGAGCTATGGAAGCCCGAAAAGGTGAAAGCGGTGCCGCTTCCTCTCCGGCTTGTCGTCGGACTATTTAACTGCACTCGGTCACGAAAATCATCATCGCCCACCGACGTCCACCCTCCTCCGCTTTTGGACTCGAACTCGAACGTTTCCCGTGGCCGACTTCCGCCGTCACCCCGCGATTTTTGCCGGCGAGAAACAGTGGTGTTAAGTGGAAAATACCTGCAGCAAAAATACTACACCTATTTTTACCTAAGGAGCTCATAAGTTCCAATAGGAAATGGTAAGAAAAATCCTAACATCATTGTTATCATTTTTAGAGAACATTTTCTGTATGAAACATTTATAGTTCCAGTACAAATTAATAGAAAAATTGCAATAAGATCTCCTATTTAATTATACAAATTGCTTTTAGTCCACTGTCCATGACCCGCTGATTATCCAGTGCAAATACACACAGTTGATTATACTTTTTCGTGTTTGCCGGTGAATGCCGCGCCGACTGCAATGGTGGCTAAAATATTTAGCGCGTTGATTTAGATTTGCCAGCGAAAGGTATTTAGCCAGTTGAAGTGGCACTGGTATGGCGGCCATGGGGCATGGGATGGGACAAAAACACCGGGCACGGGCACGGGCACGGGCACGGGCACGGGCATAGCGAACCGCAAATGGACAACCCAAATGTGCCCGGTGACCACTTCCTAGGCCGGTGGCCATTTCTTATGCCGCCTCCCGTTCACTGGCTGCCTCGTTGACTGGCTGCGCGTTGCCGTTTTAATTCAAAATCAACAATTTCTGCGGTTCAGCGGACGGTTAAACATGTTTAAGCACTCGCAATGGAAAGTCGCCCATGGCGAACTCCATTTGCAGAGCCTCACTGCGGGCCTCCTCTGGTTCGGGTTAGCCGGTATTAAATAAGCCGCAGTGCTCCCAAACCGATCCCCTTGTAGCCACCGTATACACCTGACTATGCTATTCTCATTTTCCGCCAAGCACAACTCGACTCATTTCCTTTTTGTGCATTTCATTTAGTTGTTGTTGTTGTTGTTTTTTATAATTTTTGTTCCATAAAATGCGGTTCGAACAATGGCTGAGCCTGGCCCGGCAACGAGGCGTATGATTGTTTGACAGCCGAAACGTAAAGAGCATAATAATATTCACTTACCGACCACGTCCAGGTAACCCATTTGGCTCTTCATCGGATCCGTGTTGATTTGGCACATGTACCTGGAACATAAATTATTATATTGAAGGATCAGAGGAATCTCAGGATCTTTAGCTTACCAGCCTTTGTCCGACTCCTTGATGTCCCTGATACGCATGGTCCAAGTCTTGTGCTCGGAGTTGGCGATGCCAATGCGTTGGTTTTTGGTTATTACATGATTTTGAATCGTTAGGATGGTCTGGGTATCGACACGAAGCCACGCCACCTGGAAATTAAGTAATTTAATATTATTTTTAAAGATTTCTAAATTAAATTGGTTTAAATTTATAAGGAAATTTGTGTTGATTTGTGGTAGCATGTGTGAATTAATATAAGGGGTTATTTTTAACAAAGTTATACAGAAATTACTACCGATAATAAATCGCTTAACTCCCTTGGGAGATATTAAAAAACCTAAATTATTTATTTGCTTTACAAAAGGAAACTTTAATGTTTTCCTTTGCTTTTCAAAGTTCTATCCAGTATTCATCTTTCAGTGTAATTGAAGCTCTGTTTCCAGGACATAGTTGATATTTTAATAGTAAAAGTAACTGGCTATAATCACATTCCTGGGTTATCCTTATCTGGCATGCCAGAATCCCTTATAGCCGCGTGTCAGTTGTGAATCACGGCGCCAAATTGGACATAACTAGCATGCAAAGCCGTTCAATTATACACAAAAAATCTATTCCCCGAACTGTTTAAGAATTTTCCACCACACACCCACACCGCCCGTGCACACACCCTCGGAGGAGCTCGTAATTGTACAATTACCCTGGTAAATTATTATGCGATAAAGCACGCAGCTTGTAAGCTAAAAAGCTGAAAGTAATCTGTAAACGGGGAGCGGGTTAGAGGCCAACCCTTTTGGCTCAGTGCTTGCATGTGAACCTGCCGACATGTCAACACGTGAAGCTATTTGACTTATTTGTGAAGCCGCATACTCCCGTGTGCGCATTAATAAATTAAATACGGGCTAATTTCCAGCCGTCTGAATCGAAAGCTAATGAATTATTTTCGGTAATATTGAATTTGGGTTTTGCTGGGGGTCCCGGCCTGCTGTCAGCATAAAGTAAGTAATTACACCCAAGTGCCTGCTCAATTATCTTTGAGCGGAACATCGCTTAATTGTGCATGGCACTGACTGCGGGGTGGCTTCACAACCACCTCCGGCTGCTGCCTCCATCCCCCAACAAAGTGCTCACAATGCCCGGATGCCAGACCCGGCGGAGGGCGAGGACAAAGCTTTGCACTTCAATGGAGATCTACACTTTCTGTTACCTGCTGTGGATTCAGATACATTTGCTCCCCCAACGAGCCAAACGAATGCAAATGCAAACACAAACCAAACAAGAAATAAAATAAACGGAGAAGGTTGCGACTTTCCGATACTTGTTACTTATTTAAGATAAATACTATATGTTAGTAACAATAAAACAGTAGTTGTAAAGATGCAAATTGTATCTAAATAATATTTTTGATATTTAAATATATTTAATCCAATTAAAATATATAGCTAGCAGTTAGAAAGGTCCCCGTTTTCCAACAGACTTCAAGAGTATATACCTCATCCTGTCTGAATAATATATCTAGCATAAACACAGACACTGGTGGAAAGGACTCCACTCCACGGCAGTCCTCAGTTCGCTTAACACGTCCTCATTCATATTTCAATTACTTTTTATGTGATTTTCGCTTTTGTCATGCGGTAAGCCCGGCATATCCCTATTTATGTTTTTATTTTCACTTTCATTCCCACTGCCATTCAACTCTTGTTGCCCGCTTTTGGGTGTCGAGATTTGGTCTTTGAGATTGCCCGACTGGGACTGGGTTCCATTCTGGGGGAAGGGATGGTGATGGTGATGGTGAAATGTTAATGAATATTAATGCGCCCCGGTTTCGGTTTTGTGGCTGCTTATTGAGTGTGTAATCGAGCGGGCTTTGGAGCCGGAGCCCGGAGCAGCTGGCGAGCTGATTTGCTGATTCGACTATCAACGGATTTGTGGCGCGGACTCACCTTGTACGGTCCGAGGTCCTGGACGACGCACGTTAGGAAGGCATCACGTCCCACGGGCGCTGTCATATTCACAATTGGAGAACTAAATTTGGGATCAACTGTAATAAAGTCAAGGGATATCCGGTCAGAGTGGTTATGCTTAATGACAGAATAATTGGAATATAATGCAAATCGTGGTGGCTTAAATAAATAGATAATTATGAGGCATATCCTTTAACAACTGAATATTTATGTATTTGTGATAATTGGGACTTACCTATTACTTCGGCTGGCACCTCCACCCTCTGAAGATGGCACTGTCGACTCATCAGGATAACAGCCAAAGCAATCGTTATAGCAGAGCTCAGAGCACTGGCCAGACTGTGGCCTCGAGAGGATTTTGTGATCATTTCGAAAATGTATTTTTTTAGAGTTTCTTATCCAGTTGGTTTTTAAAACACGAAACCATTGAGTAGTCTTCCTGCGGATGAGCTCTTACTGTGGATTAACTGTTGGATGCAATCGAGTTGTAATGGATACCGAGCCGGGAGAGACTAGCAAAAGTTGTTCCTTCGGGAAACTCGAGCACCACGAACCGTAACCGCTCAAAAATATGGGCATAACCGCGCCTCGTAATTGGCAGTCATTAGCGCGCCTCTAATGGCAACAACTTCTGGCCATTGCTGGTGCTGTTGCTGTTTATGCGTGTAAACAGGCAACTGGGCAAAAGTTCAACAAAAAGTACTTGAAAACAGAATCAAAACTACGAAACAATGGCAAACAATAATCGCGATGCCGGTCGAAAATACGCCAAATTAAAAAGTTTCAAGTTTAAAGCGGGGTGGAGTCCGCATCCGGATGTTCCCCGGCCTCAGCATATTTCTTCCGCCAGTTATGGCCCTTGCTCTTGGCTCTTATTTTGCGTGTCCTGGCTGTGTAAATTCTGCAGGCGAACAGCTGGCAGGAATTAACTGCCGACCTGCAACTATCTCTCGGGCAAGGTGTTGCATGCGCTTCCGCCAGCCCATTTTATTTCATTTCATTTGGTTTTGTTTCACTTCTGGCATTTAAGGGCGGCCCGAGGGCAGAAACTGTTTACGGACCGGAAATGAAATGTTTCGCTGGCTGCCGCATCGTGTGTGGACTCGTAAATAAAGCATCAAATCGTGCATCGTTACGGGCCCCTCTCTGACGGCTTCCAAATAGTTGCGCTTTATGCCAAAAGTTAAGTTGGCCCTGGGTTCTTTATTTGGCCGGGCTAAGTGACATGTGCGACACACCTTATGGGGCACTGCAGTTGTAATCAGACTTTGGGGAGAGTCCCTACTACATCACCTAGGATTGGTACTCAAATGGTAATAAAATTAGTGACGGCGCAAAGTGGTTGACATTCCCACTGAACTTGAGTTTACATTTCTAGGTATTTAAATGTCTGAAGTATGCATTTGCTAAAAATGTTTTCTTCTATTTTATTAAATTGTAATCTAAATTTATTTGTTATTCAATTATCATCTTAACTTAATTTTTCTTTACTCGGTATATAAACATGTGCAAGCACTTATTATTATTTGAAAATAACTATTTTATAATTAAAGCTCAGATATAATCAAAGGACAACCTTATTTGGTTGTAATAATTTTATATATTTTTCTCTCTTTGCATTTTCAACAAATTTGTGCACTGCTATATTCTTAATAAGCAAATATTATTCAGTATTCAGGCGCATATACTATATGCCGACAAACCAAAAAGTATTTACCATAATTCTCTTTCTACATTTATAGGTAAATATGTGGAAATATATAAATTTTAGATATATTTTTTACTTTTTACTATCGATTTATTTTGTTGTATAATATTGGTTTACCAGTACTGAAAATAACAGAAATTCCCAGCATAAACGAATGCAAGTCAAATCAATCCTGCAGAACATCATACGAAATGTGGAGCAAGGCATTTCAGCTGTGTCTTTGACTGCAAACCGAGCCTGTGTCAACAGTAAAACCGAAATGAAAAACTACGTCAACTTCATTTGAAATAGGGGTACGAATCACATATCAATGTAAGCTGGAACTCGGTAGTCCGCCCCTACGATTGGAGAACCTTGATTAACTTTCCAGCTGACTCTCGGCCCTGAGTCTTGACATGCAAAGGGGTTACGGCTGGGAAATATTAAAAGCCTACTTTCTGGCGCCCACAAACTGACAGGAACAATTTTAAAATGACATTTCATTAAAATTCTTTTCCCTCCTCTTTTGAGTTCTTGGGCCTATTGATTTTTTTTGTATAATTTAGCGCAATTGAAAGCAAAGTTGCCGGCATATGTGTTGTGTGTCCTTTTGTCAGACTGACACTGACACACACACAAACACACACACATTGAAATTCACATTGCATGCCCGGAAAAGTAGACTACAAAAGACAGCAGGCAAGCGACAGGACTGCAAATGGTTACGGGGGAGGGGTAGGCACTAAAAATGTCTAGCAAATGGGCATGGCAATATTATTAATAATTTAGAGCATGCGGGCCACGTCAGGAGCCGTAGACAGGACGGGCGACAGGGACAGAGCCATGGCCAGGTGATGGGCTGGGATGGCTTCGACCCCTCCCAGACCCCGGGTCTGACCACAAAATCCGAAGCCATATCGTGGCGAGTGCACCGAGAGTCCCTGTTTGCATAGCTAATTGTGGCGGTTTCTTTGTAGTATTGACTACGATCGAGAGACCAGTAATCTGATTTATTCATGTTTATAGTTAGCTAAGGCTAAGGCTGAAGCTTTGTTTTTGTAACAAAGCATTTAGTGAGATTATTGTGAGTTTTGTATTTATTTATCAAAATTCATTGAACAATATTTATGCCTTTAAACTTGAACATAAAACATAAAGGAAAGTTAACTTCGGGAAGCCAAATTAAAATGTTTTAATATGTGTAAGAAATGTAATTAAATCGATATTTCTATATGCCAGTACAGTGGGGTACAGGAAAATTTTTCAAATATCATAACTTGGCCAAAAATGCATTAATTTCAATTCGGAAAGCTTTCATATGTTAGTTTTTATTAGATTAATAAATCTGTTTACTCGAAATCAAATTTAAAAAAATTAAAATTTTTGTCAATTTTTGAAAATTTTAATGATGTAACCCCTTATCTTTTTTTGAAAAAATCGAAAAATTTAGAAACAAAATTTTTTTAATTGGACATGAATAGATCGGCTCGGCTGATGATGCTGATCAAGAATATATATGATTTATAGGGTCGGAAATGACTCCTTTGCAGCCTAGCAGCTTCAGACTACAATTATAATACCCTGCGAGGGTATAAAAATGAAAAGTGCAATATAATTTATTGTTTTTTATTTCCTACTTGTTTTTTTTATTTTTTTTATGACAAACTCAACATATAAACACAGATATTTACACATAGTTTAGACTTTTACTATATATATATTTTATTTGGTTGTAAAAATAAAAGAAAAAAATAAACTGACAAGTAAGAAAATGTAAAATAAACCTATTAATTAATATGACTGGCATCTACCTTTTGGTGTACCTTATAAGCTTAGGCTAAAAAAAATGTATATTCACTAAGTAAATATTTATTAATACCATTATTAAAATATAAAAAATACTAATTATTATTATAATAATTATTATATTAATTTAGCAAAAAAAAAAAAACATTTTCTTAATTACATCAAGTGTTAAACCTTCATTCATAACAACATGAATGTTTATTAAAGAATTTTTTGCAGGTTTTACATACTTTTCATTAAAAATTTGATAATACAATTTTCGTTTTTGAAAAAATATAAAAGTAAGTAAGTTTTAAAATTATATTAAGCAATATTTCTTTAGAATTTATGAGAATTTCCTAGAGGAAGCTTTTTGCCTTTTCCTCAGCTCTTCGGCTCCAACTGACAAAATCTCTCTTCAGCTGTGTTATTTCAAGTGCGGTCTCTACAAAAATATTTATGGCACATAATAAGAGCTACTCATGGCAGCTTTGTGGCGGCCCTGTCGTATATTATTTTTATGGCTTCGGACATGCAAAGTTGCCTACCATCCCGCGCTCCAATTTGTATAATCAGCTGCTAAATTATGTGCAAAATGTCAGCACCCCTTCACCCGCAATCTTTCTGGCATTTGCTTGGTGTGCCTTATGAGATTGTTTCTTTAAAGAATCTTGATACTGGCGATATAACCAGCGACAATAATGAGCTAAATATTCTGACCGCACTTCGGGGGCCTCGGAAACTTGGCCAAGTTTCAATTTCTAACACAAACATTAATTAACACGTGATATATTTCGCTGCTATCGCGATGCGACTTCGACATTTTTCAAAATAAGTCTACGTCTAGCTTTTTGTTTTTATTTTTTTACTATTATTTTTTTTTAATCCAAGGGAGCCAAGGGCTAAGCCAGTTAACTGACCCTGCATAAAATTTGCATAACTCAGGCAGCTCCGTTGGCGGCGCCTTCAAGTATGCAAAGTTTTGCTCGAATTTTCAGAATTTTCCTCTCCGCTCACTTTCCAGCACGGAAGTTGATTATTATCGCTTGTTATTAACAACAGCAACAACAAGAGCAGTGCCGGGGCCCTCTCACATGTTGGCCATTATGTCAAGCTGACGAGGCACCCGAGAACCATTGCAACATCGCCTTGACTCCCCCACTTGGAGTCGGAGCCCGGTTCCCTGGCCCGAGCCCCACAGAAATCGAGCCAAGGCAATTTGCATTCAAAATGCAACTGCAGAGGGTGTGAACCATTGTTTTGATTTCTGATTTGTGAATGGGCTTAGGGATGTTGCTCCTGGAGGAGTGTGCTCCCGTAACCGCTGGCTTTTCAATCTGTTTCAGTCAACATGTTTTCATTTCCCTAATATATCTCCAGCCCCAGTTCCGCACCTGGCCACCCCCCGGACGATAAGCTGCAAATTCGGTTTAGGTTAGGCCCAGCTGAAATCACAATCCGGCAGATAAAAACAGAAACCGATCAGAAATTGTATGTAAAATGCAAATGTTAGAGAAATGACATAAATCGAAAACAGGCGAGTGCCGGGGAATCCCCCGGGTGTGGGAATCTATTATTTCCGGGACTGCCACGAAATCGCAACATATTTGCAACAAATGGGCAACATCGGACAGACAATGGATTTGCATTTACATGTCTGCGTGTTTGGCCTGCGCTTTATGGATATCAATGAACTTTAAATTACAGCCGCCAGCCGTGAAACATAAAATATGCAATTGTTGGCGGCCTAAAAACCTGCAGCTAGGACAATCCAGACCGACTGGACACAGTGGCAATAAACAGCGTCGAGTGCCGGACCAGACACATTTGTAGGCAAATTTCAGGACACACCGCACATCAGGAGCACGCACTGCAGCCGGCGAGCAGGCCTAGTCCTGCGACAATTGAGGGTGGCTCGCTGCGATTGTTTTTGCCCCGTAAATAACTCGGCTTTTGTTTTTTTTGTACTTTTAAATATAATTACAATAAACACGCAGCTGACGGCAAATGTCGCCAAAGTCGAGGCAAAATTGCCAACAAGCGGCTAAGAACAGGCCCAAAACTAGACACGCGACTGGGTTCAACTTGTTGTGCCGCTCAGATTTTAAGTATTTCTGGATTCATGCCGGTTTTGGAAATCACATCAATTTGAAGACTAGGATTTTATGGAAATTGTTCTCTGTTTTCATATATTTTTGTTCCAAAGATTGTTGTTTTGTATAATGTTTCATAGAGAATTGAAATGTAATATTAAAAAATATTAAAGATGGAATCCTGATCTGTTATATATTTAACCGCATTTTTGTAAGTAAAGATCAGACTGAAAAGATCACTATAGAATGGAATAGTAACCTGTAATTAGCTTGTGTCCTAGCTCAAAGGATATTTATAAAAATATTTATTGCCTTGATTTTGTTAATAAAATAAAGTATTTACTTTTAGTTCTAATGAGACTCGGTTATGCCCTTTTAGTACATTTTAGCTTAAAATATATAAGCTTCTATTAAGTTCCCTTTAAAATATTCAATATTTTTAGGCAAGCAGAACCAACTCTTAGGGAAGAAATCCGTTTAGCACGCTTCACTCATGGCTGTATTAGCATCATTTTAATTCACTTGCAGCACGAATGCAACACTTGGCGGCAAAAGCACTCGCGACTAGGCTGGCAATTGTATTCAGTATTTTGTGGCAGGATCGGCAGGACGACACAACCGCACGGAACGAGCGCTGACGAAGGACTGAGGCCTGAGAACCGAGGCCTTCGATGGCTGGAGCCTCACCAGCTGGGGCACGAGGAAACACGAGGGCCGAGCTCTGCCGAAGATGCTCTTTGGGGGCGAATCATCATCGTTTCTGGGGTGAGTGTGTGGTAGTGTGCTTGTGTGTGTATGTGTGTGTGGGTGGGTGGCTCTTTTCCGTGGCGTCAATGGGTGGCCAAGGAGGCGGTGGGCGGCGGGCAGCTGCGTCGCGAACGAATCAGACAACTGTGATTTTTGTTGTTGCCGGGCCACATTTTATTTTGCTTTTTGTTGGCGGGCGCTTTTCACTTTGTTGTGCTTCTTTTTTTCTAAGCTGCGTGTGTGTCCCGGTGTGTGTGTGTGTCTGTGTGTGTGCTGCCCAATGGGGGGTGTGCTGTGGAAAACTCACCACGGTTGAACCGCTCTCTCGGCCTTAGTTGAACAGACAGATTGAATGGGAGCTCCGGCGGTTGAAGCTCGGGGAAATCCTCTCTGTATACTTTTCGGCGCGTGGAACTTGGTTCCTGGTTTTATGAATGAATTCTGTGACGTGGCAAAGGGTTGACTCCGCCGCCGGAAAAGGGGACGATAGTTGGGTGCGTGCGATGGAAAAATGGATTGTCATTGGTCATGGCATTGGACTCCGGAAAGCAGGGTTTATTTTACGGTTTTATTCAAACGTGGGGCATTGAAAAAACCATTTAAGTTACCTGTCTATAAAAAAGTTCAATATGTTGCAAATTTAATGGTTAAACAAATATTATTACATATTCATTGAACGTATTTCGATGAAAATATGGAGTGTTTTTGTATTAAGCACCATGTATACAAAGTTTGTCCATCCAAAGATTGATATTTATTCAAATAAATAAAATAAATAAAGAATGCATTCTTTATGTACATTCTTATATTTGTATACACAAATTTTTGGTAAATTTATTTATTGCAAGGCATTAATTTGTAACATATTAATTCTTTAGAGACAGATATATTAATTGGATTAGCCATTAAAAAGGTGTCCAGAAAAGATTTTATTTAATTTTATTTAATTTTAATTAAAAGTTGAAACGTATACACATCTTTTAATCCGTTTTTTACGTTAACGATTTAATTTTGATTATTTAGTTATTTATGTTAATATTAAATAAACATTATTGTTGTGTAGATTATAATGATCAACAATTGTTTTTTTTTTCATTCCAAATCTTATTTAATATGTAATTTGGTTATTGATCGTAAAATTGATATATAAACATTATGAAAACAAACAACAATTAATAGATATAGATAATAAATACAAATTTAAGTAATTATTTTATTTGAATTTAAGAAATATCATAGAACATTAATTTACAAAGCAATGCTTGACAAATATTAAATAGCAGTTTATGATGTATAAAATTTATAAAGACATTGGTTGGAATTTTTGGTTAGAAAAGATTTTTTCTGAGCCAAGTATATATAATTAATTTTCTCAAAAAAAAGTTGAAATTAAAAATCTTTCCAGTTCTAGGCGAAACATCAGTTTTATCCTTCTCCAGGATATAATAACTCGAAATTGCTGCCGTCGTTTCAAGTGCGCTTGCCACTTGTTCCGCAGAATTTATCATTTAATTGAATTTCACTGTCCCGTGAAACTTTTCCTCCGAGACATAAGCTGAGGGCGGCCAGGACTCCGAAAGGATAACCCCAGGCACACGCACACAGGCAAAGTCGGTTTTCAATAACCGTGCCAGATTGTGTTAGGCACCGATTTCGGTCGGACCCCCCTCCCGTTGCCACCTAATTGCTCGCATATATCAGCTGCTTTTCGGGAGCTAATCAACCGGGGGAAAGGAAGGTCCTTTTTACCACCCCTTTTCCTTCCTCCCTAGGATCCAACGCCATGGCGGCCTATCATTTTCATTTTCACACAACACACGCACACGGCCAATAAATAATGGCGGCGGCAGACGACCAACAACACCAATAACAGATTTTTATGCTACATAAAAAGATTGTTATAAAGCGAAAAATGTTGAAAAGGATATCCGCGTCCTCTATCTGCCCCGCCGCCCGCCTTCCGGGCCCCCTTGCCGCGCCATTACTTCGTCAGAAAGTTTGCATTGCGTGCCAATGCACTGGAGCCACAAATCATTTATACTGAAAGGGTTAGGACTACACCGGGGAAAGCGATTTGTTTAGTTCCAAGGCAAAGATTGTAAAATGGATCATAAAGCTAATGCTAATTCGGATTCTCTAAGTTTTTGGCTAAAATTAGAGCTTCAATAAAGAAATTTGTGGCAGTCAAAAGTTGTTAAAGAGAAGGATTTTTGTTTTAAGAATTAATCAGTACGGCATTTCTTTACTAAAATCATTACAAAAATATGATTTAATAGTATATACAGGTATATGAGTATTATACTTAAAAGCACTTTACTTTCACAAACAAAAAATGTTAAATGTTTTTATAATCATCTTAAGTACAACTCTCTATAAAGCTTAGCATTTCCTACGAACTTCTGGGATTTGTCTTAATATTGTTCCCATAAATTAATATAATTATTTTGCTTAGTGCATTAGGACTGGCAGGACTTGCAAGTTATTTTCAAGTTCTTGCTTCGTTCCTTTTGGCATGGCTTCCTTGTTGGATTCCCTTATTTGGCCTGGGGGCACCCTAATATAAATTTTGACACCTGATAATTGCTTTTCACTCGCTTCCGCGTTCTGTGCTGGATGCGACGACGACAGCTGCATAGCTCCTTTCGCCCGCTCGACTCACCTTCATTCCTGTGGCCCACCCCCAAGGACATCGCACAACACAGACCCCCTTCCCGCCCGCTGATAGTGGCTGAACATGCAAAGCTCCTCCGAAGGAAGCGGAGCTGGAGCCGATGGTGGTATCTGCAGGATAGTTTGTTAGCTGCTTAACTGCCATAAATTATGACTACATTTTCGGCGCCGTTTAATAGACAAAAGTTCTGGGTGAGTTATAGACGAAGCGTAAAGGCTGCCAGCCAGCTTAGGAAATTGCCAATTAAAAGTCTATAAAAGCGTATGATTATAGGCGAATCGAAGCAGGTTTCGGTTATATGTTTAAATGAAGACATTAACACAGTAAAGGGCAACATAAAGGACTTATAAATACTTATAATTCATCAGTAGATAAGTTTATTTTTCGCTGCTTCATTATTGAAACTTAAACTGGGTTTAATTTATTTAAATAAATACGCAAATATATTGCTAGTTCCCTAAATACTATTAGCTACTACATACATGTTTAAAAATTTAAAAATAGAGATATCATTTTATTTCTTGCTCAATCTTAAATTTCCTCATGTAAAGGGTATAGATAATGCGTACTAAAGAATCATGAAGTATTCCCCAAAAATAAACAATTGGAGTACCTAGCTCTGCCTTCCAGTCCCAAAGCTCTCTCTTGTATCTCTCTCTTTATTGATTCTCTTTCGATAAATCGATCCAATAAATTACGTAACACGCACAATAAAGCCCGATCGAGCTCTGGAGAATCTTAGGCTTCGATCAGATGAAGTTGTCACTTCGAGCTATCCAGTCGTTCTTCGGATAAAATGAAAATAGCAGTGCCAAAGTTTTTTTTCTGTGATAAAGTAAATTGTGAAATTGTTAAAATCAATATCCTGTAAAGTAATACTGGGTGTGGCCCAAGTAAGGTAAGTGAGCTACTCCTTGTACTTAAATTGGGTTTGTACCAAAGGTTTTTTCTGTGATAAAGTACATTGTAAAATAATTAAAGACAAGATTCAAATTGCCCAAGCGAGGCTTCAATAAAATTAAAGAAACTCCTTCTAGTTAAATTGGGGCTCAACATATGCAACTTTGAGTAGTCTCAGTTTATTGTTTTCGTCTTGAAACCCTCCCACTGGCCGCCTTCAGGCATAAATCTGTCAGTCCACTTCCGCTCCTGTTGCATTTATTGATTAATATCGCTCATTATGCCGACAGTGGACGCCTTTGCTTGCCCACAACTAATCACTGAAATGGCCAAAATGTTGAGACTGTCCCAGTGTCCACTCCTGCCACTTGTCACAGTTGCTCCTTGCCTACCGATTGTGTGCGCAGCTCTGGCCATAAATTTAATATGACACCTACAGGATGCAGACACACGGGCCGCCCCGCCCCTTTTGTCACATGCATTATTCACACATATTTTGCTAATTAGCAAAATATTGTAAATGTTTGGATTTGTGCGAGCAGGTCTCGGCAGGACAGGGGGAGCTGGCGCCCAAGTGGGCAGCCTGATGGGGTGTTGGCCAAAGGAGCAGCAGAGTGCATCAAGCTGAACCGAAATGGCTTTCGGTTAGCTCACATGGCCAGGTTCCCTCCACGACGCCCCCGCTTGGGTGTTGATTTAATGCCCATGGTGTCGGCTTCTGGGACAACTGAGCTGTTGCCTGGGGAAATGGAGGGGAACGGTGGGGCTTTGCGGCGGCTATAAATTTCGGTTTGGCTTTCAATCGACCGCAGAACGGGCGAATTTAATTGAATTTCTGCTGACGAACGGCAGCCAGGCTTGTTTATTCTCGACGGTGTGTTTACATTAGGCGCGACACAGCTCCGTCTCCAGCCGATCGACTTGCAACCGAACACCCTTGTCGGGCATGAGTATCATGGTGCGCCGTGAGACCGTCAGCTTATCGGGTGATCCAGACGGCAGGCGGAAACGGAAGCCCAGGAGTAGCGTGATCAGGCCCACCTTCACCTGCATCCGCCCGAAGCGCAGACCGATGCAGTTGCGCGGCCCGTCGCCGAAGCCCAGGAAGGCAACCGTAGGTCGCTCCTGGCAGGCAGCCGGGTCGAAGCGCTCTGGCCGGAACTCGTTGGGCTCCGGATAGATGTCCGGGTCGTAGTGAATGGCCCGCACGGGTATGTGTATATTGGTGCCCTTCTCCAGGACAACAGACTCGCCACCATCGCGAGCCGGAATCTCATAGTCCTCGGAGGCGACACGAGTTAGGGAGGCCAAGGCTGGGTACTTGCGAAGGGTTTCTGAAATGGAATTTATTTGGTTTAGTATTATGTATTAAGAAATTATTTTTATGAGATTTTGTTATAGAGATAACTCTGGGAGTCATTGAGTTTCTATAGTTTATCTATGAGATAAATGTAGACAGAACTTTCGGGTTGTCAGTGATTCACCTCGAAATTAATCATACTTGTCATTTAGGTATATATAATTATGATCAAGATATCATATCCATTTTTTTGTCTGTTTTTTTAATTAGTTTACATAATTTGACTTTGCAATCATAATACTCCAAATGACTTTTAGTTTTTACTAAGCTTTTCCTCTCACTGCCTGCGTTCATTGACCGTTCTGCCTGGATATAATTCTTATCTCTCTCAATTGAGTCACCAAACCCAGTGACTGGCATCTCATTCTTATCTCAAAGTGAAACTCATCTTACCTGTGATAGTCTGGTCCAAGTAGGTCATCTCCATCATGGCCTCGTAGGTCAGTTGTCCATGTCTGGCGATCACCTCGCGGATCTCCTGCCGCAGTTTCTCTTGGACCGCCTCGTTCTTGGCCAGCTCGAATAGGGCGTAGCTCATGTTGCTCGAGCTGGTCTCGAATCCGGCAACGAAAAATACAAAGGCCTGGGCGGCCATCTGCTCCACGGTTAATCCCTTGCCGTTCTCCTGGCGCCGCAGACCAAGCAGCAGATCCATGAAGTCGTTTCGTCGGATCTGTTCCCGTTCCCTCAGCTCGACGGTTTCGCGAACGATGCGCATGAAGAACTCGGCGATCTCCGGGGCAAAGATCCGCACCGGCAGCCCCAGCTTGGACAGTGAGGTGAAGTACGTGGACTTGAAGATGCGCCAGCGGATGGTGCTGCCGCTATTCTGGAATAGCTTCCGACCCACCTTCCGGAACTCGGCCTGCGGATCCTTCAGGCTGTTGCACTTGGTGCCAAAGGCACAGTTTCCAATGACATCGGTGGTATAGCGACCCAGCAGATCGTGCAGCTCCAGAACGGCGCCCTGTGACCCCACCAACTCCTCGAAGGTCTCGCCCAGCTGCTGGGCCACCGCAGTGATCGTTCCAAACATATACTTCATCTTGCCGCTGGTGAACGTCGGCGTGAGCTTGGTGCGGAGGGAACGCCACTCCTCGCCCTGCATGTTGAACAGATTTGCGGTGAGCGGATCGCCATGGAAGCTGCGCCGGTCCGCGAACTTGCCAAAGTCCCTGATGAGCACCGACTTGATCAGGTCCAAGTCCAGGATCACTGCCACAGGCTTCAGGTAGATATAGGTGCCAGCAACCAGGGCGCTGCCCCGGAAGGCATCGTAGGTCTCTTGGAGCAGCTCGCCCAGGTGCACGGATCGCAGCTTGGCCACATGTCCGACGAGGAAGTGCGTCCTCAGCTGGGGTACTCCGCGCTGCTCCCAGTACCCAAAGCGGTACCGCAGATATCCCAGCAGGAAACTGAGCATCGAGGTGAGAACTATTAGAACGAAATCCATTGGAGGATAGAGTACGACTGAGGTAGAGTTCGTTGCGCGATGCGCTTATAGCCGGCACTCCATCTGCGGAAAATCTAGCTTTTCATTATCTCTGCTCTGCAAACACGTCAACTGGTTTGCCTTCTAAAGATTGCCCCAATATGCGTGTCATTGTTTTTGGATGTCAGAAATTATTATTCTGACAACAAAGTGCGAAAATTAACAATCTCGGTACACAGATAAATTCTGAGGGAGCGAAGTACAAAGGGAGCATTTCTCTTGGGTGTATTAGAATATCTATGACTAATTTTTTGTATGAGTTGAACTAAGTTAAGCTAAACTCAATCTCTTACCTCTGTAACATTTATATTTTTGTAAATCTTTATATTACTTTTGAGATATATTTGATTCAGTGATTATTCCTTTGACGCTTAAATTTATATACAATTTTGTATATTTCTTTCTTTTTAAGCCCTTTCAGGGTATAAATAATTAAATCAGAAGCTTGTAAGTAGTGAAGGAATCATTTCCGACCCTATAAATCATATATATTCTTGATCAGCATCAACAGCTGAATCAATCTAGCCATGTCCGGTTAAAAAATAAAATTTTCAAAATTTTTCGAAAATTTGAAAATTTGATAAGGGGTTACATCATTAAAATTGTCAAAATTTGACAAAAAATTAAATCTTTCAAATTTTAAAACTTAATATGCAGATTTGTTAACCATAGAAAAACTAGCACATAAAAGCTATGCAAATTGAAATTAATGAATTTTTGGCTACGTTATGATATTTTGTAAACTTTGATTTTCCCAAAAAATCATTGAATAAAAATAAAGATTTAAATTACATATAATGCATAGAATATGGATCAGAAAGATTGCGAAAAGCCATATATATTTATAATTCCTACATAAAATATTGGAAGGAAGTAAAAACAAAACAATGTACTGAATATTTCACAAATTATCAGATTTTTAAACACGTTTAATTTTATAAAATATTAAATTTAATGTGGTAGTTTGATAACCCAATTAATTCAAGTTTTCCCTTATAATAGATTCCTTAATTATTCTGTTGATCCAATTGTAAGCTGAAAAGGTATACAAACTTTGGTTTCCTGCTGAAGATAGCTGATTTTCTAAATATTATTATTATTATTTAATTTTACATTTTATTAATTTTAAATTTTACTTCCAAACATTACATAAATCCATCCATTTCACAAATTTTCCTGCAGTTACATTTTACTCCTTGATGCTTACATCGAAAAAGCTTGCCTGGTGCCAGGCCTCGCTTTTCGAAAACTTGCTGAGGTTGGAGTCTCAGCTAGCTTAGATTTGTTAAAAAAAAAGGATATTCCGCCAAAAGACGGATAACGAAATACATATTAGCAAACGCTTTCCATTTCAGCTTTAAGTAAATAAGAATTATTTGATTGGCCAATATTTGCCTTGTCCCGCGGCCACTCATAATTACGGCGGCTCTTTAGCAGCGCCCAGGAAGAGTCCTGATATAAAGCCAAGATTGCTGGGGAGGATGGATGGTGGGAAAAAGGACGAGGGAAACGCACTGCATACGGAAGAGGGCCGGACAAAAAGCATAGCATATCAAAGCGAAAAAAGAAGAGTCCTGTGCTGGCCGCACAAAGGAAGCCGTCGGACGGAGTGAAACAAAAACTTACCGATGAATATTCTTCAACAGGGGAAAGGCTTTAACTTTTGATGCCAAAAGTTTGCACTTTCGGCTATTTAATATGCCGTCAAATATTAATGTTGAAACATTTATTGCGGTTTTGCATCATTAAACCGATCAATGTCAGGCGTGCCAAATGAAAATATAAATATAAAAAATATATATAAAAACAAACTCGACAATAGATACAGTTTCAGCAGCAACAACAAGCTCCAAGCGAGGAATTTCTGTGGCCATATTTGATTACAGCGCAAATTGACATTATCAATTATATTGATAAAATAATATAAATTTGTCATAGCCCATGAAATATTCAAAGGCTTTAAATATGCAAAAGGGAATACACAATTTTAAATTTTCCTCCGTTCAAAGTATAAAGTACTGAAGAGGAGTCATTGTAATAATTTAGTTATGCTTTAATTGTGAGTAATGATAAATGATGATAATAATAATAAATGTTTAGACAACAAATTTTAAATTTTTCTACTTAAATGTAAATGTTTAATATACTCACAGGAAAGAAAACGAACGTTGGAAGACCGGAGTTAATATTCCCTTATAGTTTACAAATGTATTATAGGTTTGAATCGGAAATCGATAGTAACTAAGCCTAAAATATTCACATTTTATAAATACGCATTTTTATATCAATGTTTTAGAGAAATCAAAGTTATAAAAACTCATAACTAAGCCAAAAATGTATAAATTTCAGTTCGGAAAGCTTTCTTATGCTAGTTTTCATTGGGTAAATAAATCTGCATAATTAATTCAAAATTTTAGAAAATTAAAATTTTTGCCAATTTTTGAAAATTTTAATGATGTAACCCCTTATCTTTTTTTGCAAAAATGGAAAAATTTTCGAAAAATGATTTTTTAACCGGACATGGCCAGATCGACTGGGATTTCGATGCTGATCAATAATATATATAATTTATAGGGTCGGAAACGACTACTTCACATCGTTACAAGCTTCGGACTAAAATGACAATGCCCTGCAAAAATATACAATTTTAGATTTGCTGTTTTTGTATCTTGTCATAAAAAGCCACTGCTTGATTGTATGGCAGCCATATAATATACTTATCATATTTTTTAATTAGATTATAACCCACCAATCACAAAAACATAAAAAAATTCGAGAATATATGAAAATATATTGAAAAGGAACAAAGTCATCTTGTTATGTACAAATTGGCTTACTAGTCTTAGGAAATAATTATTTATTAAAATTAACAAATCTTTAAAATTACATGGTATTTTAAGCCACAAGTCGTGTATTCGTTTTCTGCCTAAAATACATATAAATGAAGTATGAAAATACATTATAATTCCGATCATAGAGAAAAGCATCGCTGAATGGACTGCATCATGGGGCAACTCCTTTTCAATCATTTCCTTTTGGTCAGCGTTTTTCTCCATTGTGGTCTCATTCTGTCTCCAGAAAATTTCTTTCTTCGCTTCTCACCCCATGGCGGCATATATATCCTTTTTTTGACATACAGCACATGCCCTGTTGGCTTTATTAACTGGCCCCTTTATAGTGGCAATGGGCTGGTGGGAGGTCCTGCTGCAGGGGGCGGAGGTCCTGCAATCGTTTCACATGCCAATTTTTTGCCATTTGCCATGGCGTTGTGTGAAACTCGAGTCAAAATGCCATGGCAGCAATTTGGTTTTTTTGCTGCATTTTTTTAGTGACTCTGCCGCTTAACTCTTCACCTCCTGAGGAAAAAACTAGCCACGTTCCGCGCTCCTGCCATCCCGCCGACTCCTTTAATTGCCCACTCGGTGAAGTTTATGAGGGCAGCGGCAGACATTTAATTTATTTTAATAATTATTTTTTGTGTTTCTGCGCTCTACTCTGCGCTGCTTTTGGCCAGTCCAGCGCTTTTCAAATTAAATTATAAAGTCGCGCTGGTTTTTTGTTGCGCTCACTTTTTTAATGAAAATGAAAAATGTTTCCATGTGGGCCGCCGATGGCGCACAAATTCGCCGGTAAAGTAAACAATGGCAGCGGGTGGCGGGTCGGTAAGAGTACATTTTGCGGTTCAGTAAATATTCGCTTCAGGGGCTGTTGCAAAACAAACCCCAAAAAAGAATAAAGGCAACCAACAAGGAAAGGTCTACTCAGAGTACCGAAGTGTTTAGTATGCATTTCCCTAGATTCTTTCAAGGCATTAATATTGTCTTGTATATTTTGTAGAAAAAGTAGAGGTGATAGGAGCCTTTAATTGCTCACTTAATTTATATATTTAGACAGCTGCCCGGACTTAACCATTGTTCTTAAAGCGACATTAAGCACCTTCATTTCAATTTATTCTCTCACCTGATTACCTTCACAACCCCTCTCAGCATCATGCAATAAAACTTCAATATATACCTGGAGTTTACATGTTTTAAGACGGCATTTTTATTTCATTTCTCTTAAATCAAAATGACATTGTTTATGTAATATTTATCATACAGCTTGCAGTGCTTGGGAACTAAGCTAGAACGGGGCTAAAAGTAAGGGTGATGGCATCGACTGACCCCGGTGATTTACCATAGTTTTAACCTCGGCCCGAGTCTCAGTTGGTAGGCTTAAGAACATCTTTTAATATTATTATTATTATTATTAAACCCTTATGTTTTACATTCTAATACTTTGTATTTCCGTTGCGTTTACAGAACCCACAATATTTTATTCTCCGCCTGCCACTTAAATGCTAGATTACCTTAAACATCAACAACTTTTTACAGTAAGCAACTTTCCTTCCACTCAGCACAAAAATAAAAGTTTGTTTTGTGACCAACACGATTTATAGGGGTATTGCTTACGAATTAGTGTATCCTTAGTTAGACTAACTTTGGTTTTTTTTCTGTCGCCGCGCGGTTGTCCCTTCATTTTATTTTTTGTACAATTCTACACCAACAGTCTACTCCTGCCACGCCGCCAGGTAACCGGCAGCCAGTATAAGCGGTAGGCCAAATATCGGTGTGTAGGGAGAAAAATGAGGGGCCCAGCCCTTGAGATCCTGCATGCGATCCAGGTCGTCCGTCAAGGACTTGGCATCGTGCTTCGTTAGGTGCGGACTCTTGCCATCCGAGCGGTAGGTTGCACTGTGATCGGATCCTGGAAATAGACAAAGAGAAAATATTAACAAATGATAAAGTGTAATTCTCTGATGGCCTGACATCGAATAGTGTTAAAGTCGAAATGATTTCAGAACAAAACAATTGCATATCCATTTCAAAATGGATTTCCTTTTTTTAGGTTTCGCCTGAAGAGAGACAGAGTGCCATCAATGATTGATTGAAATATTTACGGTTCCTTTGTGGGTTCTTTGTTTTTATTCGCTGACTTAATCAACTGCCACATGCCACTTTATGATGTGCCCTTCATATTGCCGGGACTTGACTGTCATCAGGCGAATGTCCTTTTTCAATTATGCGCTTGCCACACGCCAACGAGCATAAACAATAGACACAGGATGCGTTTATGGCCAGCCATTTGTAGCCAGGCGACAATGCGAAAGAGATAAAACGGGCAAGGACAGTGGGCCCAGGATACAGGATACACAAACCCGAACTGTTTGTCAACTGGCAGAGCAGAAAGTATTGCATATAAAAGGGACACAACTTTGCCTGCCCCACTTATTTATAACATTCTCACTTATACAGTTTCCCCCCAGTTCGGCCACTCGCCCCCGCTCGACGGGGACGAAAAGCGAGAGTATCCTGGCTCATCCTCGTCCTTTCTGGTATTTTGTTTCAATTTCACTTGGCAGCATCGAAAATTGTTTCGATTTTTATTGCTTAAGTGCGTTAAACCCTTGCGCCATGCATTCCAAACAGCGGGCCCAGCTTGTGGGAGGTTCATATATGTATGTATCCGTACGCAAGGACACACGGGGATCGGAGAACGGGGACTTTTCGACTGGGGTTCAGAGAGTGCGGAGGTGGTGCAAAGGCTCTGTATTGTTTTTGCCATCAATTTATCGTGCAGTTTGTATTTTTTGCCGAGTCGTCTTCCTTTTTCGGCTGTTTGTTTGCCCGGCAATCTGTTTCATTGGACATTTGTTTGCGTGCTGTGTTCGGTTCGGCTCGGTTCGGAATGGATCTGGTCGATTCTTCTATATATTTTTTTTGTTCTGCCGCCCGTCCCCGTTTTGGCCCTGTTTGACTTTGACGTGACCAGGCCATTGGTCATTAGGTGGATTGCAAACAATTGTTTGCGGGACTATTTCGGTTGCAGCCTTCGGACAGCCCAAAAAATACACATTCAAAGGATACTAGTTAGTTGAGGTATTTGAATTGATTTCATAGTGGCTTGAGAACAAATTGAATGTAATTTTGAATTGAAATACAATTACAAAGAAAATTCTATTTTGCTCTTAGATTTGTAGAGGTTAAGCAGCAGATGGATAGGCATTTTATATTAGTTGAACAGATAAAAATAAAATCAAAGTAATATATAATTGTATTTAAACGTGTTATAATACATTATTTCATAAAGCAAATATTAGGCAATACTTACTTATAAAAAATAAAATTGATTAAATATAATTAATGCAGTGAGACTCACAGCAAAAAACATGAAGTGTTATTATTGAATGCAGATCAACTTTTTTTATAGCAAAGGTAAAAACCAGCTTAATTTTGTATGCCATTTTTTCATAAAGCAAATTCGTTGTTGATTCATATATGTAAAGGCCACTGGTGAGCATTATTCCTGGTGTTTGTGCAACGACTTTTCAAATGAAAAATGTGGGATAGCTAATATAAACTGCTCTGCATTAAGTCCATATCCCCGTACCACTCTAATGAGTAATCAAAAGTAAACCCTTTCGTGTCAGATGCTAGCAAACAATATCCTTAAATTAACAGACTGTTCGATTTCCTCCTTACATATGCCACCCCACCAACAAGGACACAAATGGGATCGAAAACAAAAACAACTTTGACCCCATAAACCGTAATCGCCGCAGTCGAACTTCATTGCATTGAACGAACTTTGTCATAACTATGAAATATGGCCCGGCGGTTGGTCCTTCACTTTCGGTCCATCCAGGGACCTTTTCGTTTTGTTTTTAACGAGAACCCTTTTATTTTTACAACGGAAATGCGCAAATTGCTTTGCACCGGGTTCAAAATTTATTTGTCTGTCTCTGTGTGCGACTCACTGTGTGTGGGTGTGAGGGTGTATGATTGTGTGTCTTTTAGTTATTTTTTCCCGCTTGCTTGTTTTTTTTTTTTTGGTATTTTTCCATAAGCAGCTTTTCCACAAAACTCCTTTGCGCTGCCATTGCTGGCTGGCGCTGGTCGTTGCCTTGGTTGTTTTGCTGGCGTCTGCAAACATTTCCATGTGTGAAAGCCGGCAACACCAACAGGAACCCCAACACCAACACCAACAGCAACACCAATACCAACACCCGCTTCGGGGTCCCGTTTGTCCTGTCTCTCCGTCTGTGTGTGTGGCTGATTTTTATTGACGTTTGAGCATGTGTTTATGCGTGCGTCTGTGTAAGGGCGAGAAAGTCCCAACGGTGTCTTTAAAGCGCTTAGGCGTAAACACAGAACGAGGGAAATGGAGGAAAAGCGGCAGCAGGGAAAGCTGGAAAAGCAAAGAAAGTCCTGTTTGCCAAAGCAAAACGCTTTAGCTGAAACACTGGGCCTGGGCGAGGACCCGAAGGCGAACTACTTGAAACTTTAAGTAATTTCTGCATAATTCTCCCACCAGCCGATCCCCGGGGTGCTGTTGACCTAATAGAAATAAATTGCATCTGTTTATGATACTCATGTATCTGAACCTGGATCTGGCAAAAGAAGTTAAAGGTGCACGGTGGAAAAATGTATATTAAAATAGATCTTTAGCTATGACTGAGTAACTCATCTCAGTTTCTTATATTTAAAATTATTGCTAACCACTTATAATTACAATTATGTAATAATTATTCTGTAAATATTTGTTACTTTCTTGTGATTTTAAAATCTTTAATTAATTTTAATAATTCTGTAAGTACTTATTACTTTCTCATGGTTTTAAGACATTATATTTAATAACCTAATTCATCTAAAAAAATCTTCTGTTATTAAGTTCTTTCATCTAGAAAACATGAACTATAAATTTGACATTTTGTTCCTTAAATTCATAAAATTTCTAGATTAAATTTTCCTTGTGTGTCCTGGTAAAGTTGTTAAGAGTAGGCTCGTTTAAAGTTCCACGGGGCACAACTCCATTTGGAGGCAGCTTTCACACCTCGATTTCCGGGACTCGAAATGAAAGGAAAAGCACAGCTTGCACTCAGCACTTGAGGCTCACTTTGGACCCGCCATGCGTTACATTTATGGAGTCGCTTTTCCCATATTTCCCGCTCCCTTCTGCCTCTCGGTGGAAAAAGGGGTCCTGCCTACTTGGCGGCCCTGCATCCATAAAAGGTCCGCGGCACGCGATGGCAATTCGGTGGCTGTCTGTTGCATTTCATTTACTTTATCATTTTTCACTCGTCGCACTTGGAGCAGGGAGCCAGAGGAAGGCCGGCTTGTGCAAATTATAGGCAAATTATTACCAGACACTGAGTGCTGAAGCAATCATCGGCCCGGAGGTCGGACTCTGGAGGTAGACATACCCGCTGCGGGAGTGAGTCCACATGTGAACTCCATGGCCAGTGCCGGATCCGGAGCCGGTGCAGTTTCTTTTGATTGCATTTCCTTGTAATTTGTGCCATATTGTTTGCCCGTTGGCCGAACAAATTAAATATGGCAGAGACAGCTTGGCCGGGGTCAGCTTCTGTGGTTGATTGCAACAATTTAATGACAGTTTAAGTGGCGAGCCAAATGCATCTGCAGCACTTAATGCCGACACCAGTTCTGTGGCCCTGGGGCGGACTAAGCGCTGAGGAGCCACCGGACGACGCCATTCCCAGTCTGGGATCGGAGTCCGAATCCGGTGATAATTGGAAATTGAATTTAATTGGCATGTGTATAAGTGCTGGCACATCTGGGCACAAGGCGAACACTCCTTCATTTAGCCTGACCATTAGTTATACCTGTTGTTGTTAACGGAACGGAATGGTTGTGGCAATTTGGGTTTGGAATATAGTTGCAAGGACACTAACGTATCAAGTATTGATTAAATTGGAAACCTATCCATCAAATGTAAGTGCAAATTTAATTGAAATAACTGATAAATTAAATATGCAAATGATATATAACAAGAATATGGACTTTTAAATAGATTGAAACCAGAGTTAATGAAACGTAAACATATTTTATATAACAAGGCGTAAGGCAAATAAAAATGTAAATTGATTCCATTATTCAAATTAAGCTTCATTTTTGCAAATAAGAAGAAATTTGATTTATTCAGAGTTTTGCTGGAAAATTTAGCGATCAATTACATGTGATAGGAAGCACACAAGCTAAATTAATTTTAGAATGTTGCAAAAAACCAATACGGGTTCCAATATCCTTCAAAAATTTTTTAAATATACCCTTTTAAATGTTTTAAGTAGTATACATTCATTTTCTATATGACGGTGTTTATTTTACCCTTTAACACCCCAAGATTTCTGTACAGCACCTAAATAAAAAGATTTAATATTTTTAAAGGCTTCACACTTATTTTTGAGTATGCAGTGCTTTTATATCCTTGCTTCTTCAATTTTAGTCAGAAGCTTGTAACGATGTGAAGTAGTCGTTTCCGACCCTATAAATTATATATATTCTTGATCAGCATCAACAGGCGAATCGATTGAGCCATGTCCGATAGAAATTTAAAATTTTCAAATTTTTAAAAAATTTTTAAAAATGATAAGGGGTTACATCATTAAAATTGTCAAAAATTGGCAAAAATTTAATTTTTCTAAATTATAAATTTAGTATGCAGAATTAATAATTTAATAAAAACTTACATGGGATCGCTTTCCGAATTTAAATTAATGTTTTTTTGGCTTAGTTATAAGACTTAAAAATCTTAGATTTTACCAATAAAATTGACATTTAAAATATCGATTTAATATACCTAGTGTAAAATTTTTTTGGTTTTCTTGGTGACCAATAAGTCAATGATTGCCAAGGGTCATATATTATTTGATTTGTAATAAAGTATAAATCTTTATTGAAAAAAAAATCGATAAAAAATGTAAATGACTCTTAAAATTATTGTTTGAAAAATAATTTATACATAAGCCTTTAAGAGTATTTTTCTATTTTTATTACCTTGCAGGGTATTTTAATTTCAACCCAGTGAAGGAATCGTTTTCGATCCTATAAAGCATATATATTCTTGATCAGCATCAACAGGCGAATCGATCGAGCCATGTCCGATAGAAATTTAAAATTTTCAAAATTTTTCAAAATTTCAAAAAAAGATAAGGGGTTACATCATTAAAATTGTCAAAAATTTGCAAAAATTTAAATTTTTCTAAATTATAAATTTAGTATGCAGAATTAATAATGTAATAAAAACGTACATAGGAACGCTTTCCGAATTTAAATTTATGCTTTTTTGGCTTAATTATGAGATTTAATAATCTTTGATTTAACCAAAAAAATTGGCATTTAAAATATCGATTTAATATACCTAGTGTACAATTTTTTAGGTTTTCTTGGTGACCAATAAGTCAATGATTGTCAAGGGTCATATATTATTTGATTTGTAATAAAGTATAAATCTTTATTGGAAAACAAATATTCGATAAAAAATGTAAATGACTATTAAAATTATGGTTTGAAAAATAATTTATACATAAGCCGTTAAGAATATTTGTATATTTTTATACCCTTGCGGGGTATTTTAATTACAGTCAAAAGCTTGCAAACCAGTGAAGGAATTGTTTCCGACCCTATAAAGCATATATATTCTTGATCAGAATCAACAGGCGAATCGATCGAGCCATGTCCGATAAAAATTTAAAATTTTCAAAATTTTTCAAAATTTCAAAAAAAGATAAGGGGTTACATCATTAAAATTGTCAAAAATTGGCAAAAATTTTAATTTTTCTAAATTATAAATTTAGTATGCAGAATTAATAATCTAATAAAAACTTACATAGGAACGCTTTCCGAATTTAAATTAATGCTTTTTTGGCTTAGTTATGAGATTTTGAAATTTTGATTTGTCGAAAAATCGGTCCTACAAAAGTATCGATTTAAAGAATGTGGATATTTCAAGCTTAGTTATGATCGACTTCCGATTTTATTCTATAATTCAATTGTAAACTGCAAGGGTGTATAAACTTCGGCTCCCCGAAGCTAGTTTCCTTTCTTGTTCATAAAATTTTCCTTGTGGGAGAACCTCTGAAAACCTACGAAATGCAGAGGTAATCCAAAATTAAATCAAGTTCATATATCCGGGAGATTTCCTTATGATAGCATCACTTTCGCTTGACCCAATTTCAAGTGCGTGTAAGGCTATGACGTAGTAGTACTACAGGAAGACACAATGCCACTCCATGTGCGTCCCTTGGTAACTGGAAAACTGGGCTTTGGTCATGAAACTTCGCTTGTCGCTGGCTTGTTCCGCCTTAAAGTGTCAGCGGCCGGGGCAAAAACAGTCGCGACATATGCAAAACTCGGCAACGATAAGCGAACAAGCCACACCCACACCTAGTGGCAGCTCCCCCCTGGGGAGGGGAAAGGGGGCAAACACACACACACACACGGTGCCTGGCACGATATGTGCAACATCTAGCAGGTAATAAATCTAACTGTAAACGCAGCGCTTACGACGTTGCATGCAACGCTTGAAAGTTGTCGTCATTGTAGCACCCGCAGCCAAGAGCCCCATTTACTACCCCACCCTGCCACCCCTCGTAGCTTACGGATGGCCATCCTGCGGGGGATGCCACATTTCGCTTGCGTTGCCAAAAAATTGCTTCAGATGGCGGGATAAGTCCAGGGGGCCAGGAGTCAGAGCTGGGGCAGCTCTATCGCCTTGACGCCTCGTGTGCAATTTGTCTGCTATTTTTATATTGCGCTTTTCCGAGCACAGTGCCTCCCCCTCCCTCATATTCAATTTGTTCGATTTGATTTTGTCGAGTGCATTCTATTTTTAGTCAAGCGCGTATGCAGAAAATTTCCACTTCGCAGCAAAAGGCCTGTAAAGTTTTATGCATTCGTCCTTGCCGAAGCAGCAAGGATAGCAAACTAACGACAGCAAAAGAAAGGACTAGAAGGAAGAGGAAACCGGGAGCACTGTCGCCAATTGTGTGATCCGAGACATGCGGGAAACCGGGGAGGATGTGCAAGACTTTATGCTCATCGATTGCCAGCTGCTCCAGGGGAGACATGCGTCTTGTGCTTTAACCTTCAAGTTCGATAGTTTCATTGGCACCTCCAGCTACGATTGCTTCTTCCCTCCGCTGGCCAAAAATAAATGGCGAAAGCCCTTTATTATTTATGATGATTGTACATTACGATGGTCCGCATTAGCAGCACATTATGGCGGACACATTGTCAACTCAGCAACTGGCCGAAGGAGTGGTTCCCCGAGAAACCCTAGCCTTGCATGCTAGAAGGTCATATTATCACTGGCAACGCGACAAAAAGAGGCGGACTCGCAGACAGATGGACGAGGGATACTGAAAGATACTTTCATATGTTTTGGCCAAATATTTATACACTCTCTGTATGTCAGAAAGGGTATGCTGGGCTATCGCAGTCAATCGAATTGATCGTAATCCCATTGTAGTATAAAAATAATAGGTATGCAGTACGTTAAGTAAATGTCTTTTAGGAAAAGTTTTCTGCGTTCACCAAGTTTCTCAGTCTACATATTTTATTTGCTTTCCAAGGTAACCAGACAGTCAATCCTCTCCATAAAACCAAAAGTTGCTTTCCTCGCAGCTTGAGCCAAAAGTATCTATATCTAACAAGTGCCGACAACGACATGCCAAAGACCCTTAAGCCAAGCAGCTAAAGTCGTTATGATTTGTCATAAACATAAAATAAATGGCGAAATATTTATGGTATGCTACAATGTCGCCGGGGGGCAGGATTCCCCATCAATCGGCTGGCCGGGTTGAAGTGGCTTTAGGGGCCAGCAAAGCGGCAATCCCCCGGAGAATTCCCCACTCACCGTGATGCTGTTGCTGCTGCTGGTGTTGCTGCTGCTGCTGCTGGTGATGATCCCTGCCCCGCGACGAGGAGGACGAGTAGTGATCCTGCGAGTTCCACAGACTCGAGGTGGCTCCCACATAGACATTGTTCAGTCCGGACGATGCCTGGTCCGAGCCCTTGCCATTGCCCTTGTTGCGCTGTGTCTTGGAGTTCTGCTGGCTGTTGCCGGGATTGAAGTTGTAAGGATTTCCGTTGGAGTTTTGGTTCTGGTTGCTGCCGCTGTTGTAGCGTTGTTCTAAAAGCGAGTGGCAGATACAGATGTGAGAGAGGATTCAATGGTTAATGTGGGTGAGAGCCCAAGCCTTACCTTTGTTGTACTTCACCAGGACCACGGGCACTGTGTTGATGGACACCGTAGGAGCCATAGTTGTCATCGTGGTGGTTTGGGGAATGTCTTGGGAGGGAAAGGATTCGTGTTAAACAGATAGTTAAGTATGTCCAGTAATGGTAATGAAACATGTACTGTCCATAAGCCAAGGCCTCTTGAATCGCAAAATACACAGAAAGTATTTTATTTCTTGCTTCGAAGAACAAGTTCCATTATGCTGAGACATTTCTATGAAACCTTTTCTATTTGTTTTACTAAACTTTTGTTATGTATTAGGTCCATTTTACAAATAATAAAACATTAAACTGACTACTATACCTACTCAAATATGCTCTAATTTCTCGCAGCATGTGAGCTAAGGCCAGGCATTAACCTGTTCTGGCTTCTCGTAAATCAATCACTGACAGTGGACTCGGTCTGGTCACCTTCGACCCCCGACTTACCCTTTGTTTGGGTATTTATCGAGGCAAACACACGCACTGACACACTCGACATTGCTGTCGGCCCACGCAGAGTCATTGACTTAAATTAATTAAAAGCCCGAGTCGGGCAAATAGTTTGCGCCTAATTGCCAGGGGCTGCCCTGACTTATGGCCATTGTTTCCCTGGCTTATGGTTACAGTTACGGTTATTGCCATCGTATGAAACTGCCATGGCATTCAGGCGGCCATTGTTACTTACGCCAATACTTACGATACAGTTTGATCGCGCCATCGGTGTCGCCTAGGGAGTTCTTGGCCACACAGCGATAGGCTCCAAAGTCCTGCAGGTCGACGTCGCATATGGTCAGGCGCATGGTTATTTTGTAGCCCGACTCAAAGGTTTCCGGCACAAAGCGCTCACCTGAAAGGAGAAAAGGCTCCATTATCCCGGCCACAGCTTCGAACTTTAACCCCTTTTCCGGACTGAACTCGGCCTCGTCTCCCACTTATTTTCTGGAGCTTCTTGTCAAAGTAATTTAACTGAGAAAGAACTTTTGCATTCGCCCAAGTCAGCTCAGCTCAGCACGGCTCTCGGATCGGATGAATCCAACTGGAGCCGACCCAAGTTTGTCCTGACTGACGGGGGGGCAAGGATTTTCTAACCCGGCTGCCCCCTGTCAAATGGTTCGTTTTAATTTATACAAAAACAAGTCTCTATTCTCGGTCTCGGTCCTGTCCTGTTTTTGTTTGTCATGCAGGTTTTGATTTACGTTTGATGTCGGTTAGATTTAGTAGCACTAAGCCGAGCATTACATTTCGTCCAGGTTCGGTAATTGTTATGCATGCCGGTTAAGCGACTGATTACCCCAGCAGAATGCCATTGTGATGGCCCAAACGGAGATGGAGATCTGGGCCCTGGTCTTGATTAGAAATAATTGAGTTTCGGGGGCGAAACAGAGGGGCGCACTTGCTGGCCCAGCTCTGACGTAGGCCGGACTGGCTTCCCAACTGGTCAGGGGCCATAGTCCGCCTCCCAATAAAGAGTCTTTTGGTTTGACTGTAACGTTTTTTGTGGTTATGAGAAATCCTTGGACTCGCTCAAAACTAAAGCAGAAAACTCCATTAAAAAGCAGCGGCTGTCGGACAGACCCCGGCAACTGCTACTGACTTGAGGTCATTTTCAATCAGTTTTTTCCATTTTCTCCGCTTGGCAAAAAACAACTTGAAAATAACTGGAAAAAAGGCAGCGCCGGCATACCGACCGACTGCATGTCTGTGACTTTTTTTCTGCCACCGCTGACCCCTATGCCGATGACGATGCCGCTTCCTGTCTATCGCGGTGGCAGGGGTTCAAGTGGAGTGGAGTGGAGTGAAGAGTCCTGCCGCCGCAGTTATTCTGCCACCGCGGATTCGAGTGTTCGGCTGAATGTTTATTCTTTTTTCATCGCTTTTTCACTTGTGCTCTGCAGAACTTTTTGTCATCGCGTTCAGTCCATTTCTCAGTGAAGATGAGTGGGAAGATTGAAGGGCTCGAGTGAGGAGATGGACCCAGCCATCGTTAAAGGCCCTTTTGGAAACCGGACACTAATGAAATTGAACTAGGAAAATTAACAGCTAGCTCAAGCGAGTGGTAAAAGGTCCTTCATAAGGTCAGTTTCGGAAATAAAACCCACTCTCACTTTCCTAGATAATATAGATACTGTTCCAAGTTATTTAGAATTATCCCACACTCACCTGGCACTATAATCGTGTCGTTCTTCATCCAGTAGTTGATGGACTTGGGATACGCCTCCGACTGGCATTCCAGAGTTATGTTCTGCGAGAGGGCGGCGCCAACTAATTGATTCTGTATCCAAATCATGGGTGGAACTGTAAAACAGCAGTAAAATGCCACAGCCAGGCGTCAGTCCAGGCATTGATAAAAAATGAAGAGGGTACAGCCTAGAATGTGTTGTGTCAGGTGTGGAATGTTCAGGTGATCCGGGGGAATGCAGGGGTGTGGGTGGGAAACAAAGAATTCTCATTTATCGAGAGAAATTCCGTCCGTTATTGTTATTATTGTTTTTCTAGTGCTTTATGCTGCCGTGCGGCAATTCGCTGCGGTTGCCATTTATTGTTTCGAATTAATTGCTTTTTAATTTTATATAGGAAAGCCACAAAAAATGCTTTGCCAGTGGAGCTGAAACCGATCCGAACCGAATTGCGGTTGGAATCGAAGGCAAAACTTTAGCTCAAACATGTGCCATGAAGTTACCCAACAAATTGTTGAGCCATTCTCATTTTTATTTAATTAGGAAGAAGGAGAGAGAGACCCAGGGCAAAGTGCTCTAAAAATGCTAACTAGCTGCCGGGGGTCGGGTGCTGAGCACACACTTAATTATTTGCTTTATGCATGGCACCTAAAAGTGTACAGCATTTTCCGGCACCCCACTCCCCAGGGGTCTGCCTGGGAAAATTAAAATGCAGGGCATATTTAGCCTGGCAAGATTTCGAGTGGCGCTTTGTGTGCTTCGCAATGGCAGTCTGTGACTCTGTCTGTGGTCTCGTCTGGAGCGGAGCATTCTGCTCCTGCTCCTGCTCCTGGCTTCCCTGCACCATGCGGTGCTCTGGCGCAGAACTATAAATATTTAAATATGCTAAAATTGATGGGACCCGCCCAGCCCCCAAAATACTCACAGTGCACAATGAGCATCACACGCTTGCTGACTGTTGGCGGTATGCCATTGGAGGCGATGCAGAGATAGGCGCCCATGTTCAGCCGGTTCACTTTGGCGATGGTCAGGAAGGATCCGTTGTAGGCGACGGCTGTGGAAAAGCAATGGGGTGCGATTAATATCGGAGGCACCGATGGGTTAAATCTATGGCAGCAATCGCTTCTCGCTCTGTCGCATTCTTACATCCTGCTTATAAGCCAGAATGTCGCCACATCCGGCTTCATTTTCACATTCGCATTCACATACACATACAGATTTCGATTCTGATTCAGATTCAGATGCAGATTCAGATTCAAGTGACTCTTCCTCAGCCCAGAGGAAAAATGTTCTTACACACACTCTGCAAAGTCAAGTTGCTCCTGCAGCTAATCATGTCGCTCTCATTGCATATGCAACTTGGAAAATTTCTAGGCGGACACCGGGAGAAATTAGACCTAGTTAGTTCATATAAGTTTGGGTACTAAGCAGATAAGAAATCACGTGGAAAATCGAATAAAAAACTTGTAGAACCTAGGAGTCACCATTAATATCACTCATACGCAGTGTTGACAATGTATATGAGCAGAACTATAAAGTTAAGGCTAGGTTTTGATAATAGCCCAACAATCATAGTGAAAATTGCGGAAAATCTATAGATTTGTTCTACAGATTTTCTAAATCAGGTTTTAAATAGTACTTTTAGTTCTAAAGCTAAATGACTCTCTCTCAAAACAAGACTGTTAAGTGTTTCTCACATCATAAATATATGATATACAAAACCGGCCTTAAAAAATATATTCTATGCTCAGAATTTATATTATTTTCAAAATATATATTGCTAAAAATTCAAAGTTTCGGCTACATAATTTTTCCCTCAGTGCACTGCCAGCCTTCAACGGTGGCAGCAACTCCCCTGACAATGCCTGTGCAGCGCTGGTAATTTCGAATCTCACATATTCCGCATGTCTGCCTTCTTCTGCCGTACTCATATTGCATGCAACTCGTTTGCCATGCCATTCACGGCACCAAATATATAAAATATATGCATATTATTCTGCCGAAAATAAATTTTGCAGTCCAATACCTCTGCCGGTTGAGTCAAACGCGTGTGATTTTCAGGTGATGTTCTTTTTATCTTATCCTGATTACAGGATGCAGTATAACCCACTTTGGGTCGATTAGCCCAACACATATGCCACTCAAAAAGCGTTCAGCTATTTGCACGCCTGAGGAACCCTAATGGGGTAAATTGCAGGGCTTGGATTTGTTATTAGTCGAGTGCACACACTCGGGCCCGACTTAATTGCGGCCGAGTGGAAGTGGAAGTAACTTTAAAATGTTTTGTAATGAAATTTAATGCTCAGCGGGCACGCACTCACCCTCGGCTCCGTTGGGCAGCGGTATCAGCTCGCCACCTTCGCGGCGCCAGGTTATCGTCGGGGTCGGGGAGCCCGTCGCGGCGCACTTGAGGGTTACGTTGGAGCCCTCACGTATTACCATATCGGTGCTGGTCGGATAGTCCAGTATGTCGGGGGGCACTGTGTGTTCCGAGCACGTGCGGCAACGTGTGCGGAGACACCGATACCGGGTTCCGAGTTCCGAGTTCCGAGTTCCAGGCAACATATTATTCATACGCCGTGTGGGCCGGCGAACAAATTGTTTGCGCGAACCGTTGGCCAGGTGTCAGACAGGTGGGAGTTTCAGTGCCATTTACAGGTGAAGCAGCAGCAGCAGCAGTTGTTGGTGTTGATGATGAAGTGGGTTGCATGAAAGAGACGAATTTAATTGAGACATTTTCATTAAGCTCTTCAAGACTGTGCTGTACAAAAAGTGTTGCCAAGGACCCACTACTAAATTAAGACTGCAATTTTTCTGTGAACTTGTATTCCCATTCAGAAGGAAGCCACAATTAAAAGTAAAAGCTTATCCCCTTTCCGCTTTTCCTGCCATGGCAGACGGACAGGTAGCCCAACGAATTCTGAAAATTTTGGCATTTGGCCACAGAAAGCTGAAGCGCTTTGTGTCTGTGTGCATCTCTTGCCTGTCTTTACACTTAATTATAATTTTACGCCTGGCAAATCGCTCGTTGCCAAAAAATAAAACTAGAGTACGGGATAAAGCTAGTGTCACATTATGAATGAGGGCGTGCTGATGGAGCCAGCTTGCTGGTCGCAAAAACATAACATTTAATTACGGAAAACATTTAGTTTTTATGTCCTTTACATAGTTAATGACAAGGGATAAAGCGGACTGGAAATGGCGTGTAGGAATAATTTATTATATATCAATAAATGTTTATGTGAATCACTGTTTCAAACTAAAACAAAACATTTCTATACAATGAAATAGGAGTCTTCATTTACATATTAAAAATAAATATTTTCGTTATATGAATACTTAAAGTAGAGTAAAGTTTTAAGTAAATATCAATAAAAGGAACAAAGAACTCATAAGCCAAAGCAACTTTACCAGACACTCATATTTCGTCTGTTTTCCTTCTTACTGAAAACATAGAAACATTTTTAGCAAAAGGAAAAAATCTGAAATTCTCCGTTTCAATCGAAACATTCTTCTCGGCACCTTTTCAAGAAATCCAATTAGTTCCGGGAATGTTTCCCTCTATTAGGAGCACTCGATTTTCCTTTTATTGCCTTTGATTGCCTGGGCTGCCCTGACGGCTCCTTCCATTTTACAGGACAGCCGCCCAAAAGCCAAGTTATGAGTCACACACAATGCGACTTCAAAGTCTTCATGCCAACAATGATGTGCATGTTTTACAAAATGTACTTTGACTTCTCACCCGGCCCCCGCACAGCCGTGTACGGAAAGTAGGCTTCGCTCCAGCCGCTTTTCCCGTGTTGACTTTTCCCTTAATGGCCCGACTCATGTCGCACAAGGGGGCCAAAGGGCCAAGGGGGCGCACTGGGTGGGCGTGGCCGTGGGCTGGCAATTTCTTTTCTCAGCCGCCGTCATTGTGCGCAGCGGGAGCTGATAAGTTATGAAATCAGGTGAAATGATGTGTGATTAAATTGGCGACGCAGAAATTAATTTCAATTGGATTGAGATGGCGGCAATGGCTGATAGGACTTTGACGGATCTCGGGATTATCGGTGCCAGATTGGATGGCCACCGAAAGTTAAAGCATCAAAACAATGAATCAATTTGAAAGTTAAAGTATTTTTGAGACTAAAATCCCTCGCAAAGCTGGCGCTATCCATTTTCTATCAATCGGGTAAGACCTCAATCGCATTTCAAATATTCCCCAAAAAATATATAATTTTTCTTGTGTTATTTTTATCTTTCTGTATTTTTGTTTTCTATTTTTGAAAGCTCTTTTCAAAACAATCCAGCTCACGGGACTGGCTGCAAAACCCCACGGCTTAGGTCAGCCTAGGCCCATTTAACCGTGGGCAAAACGCCACTGAGAAACATATTGCTCTATATAAATTATTCAATGCCTGACTGGCTTCCCCACGCAGCCACATGTATATACACTTTTGGTTAAATAAAAACAATCATCGCCCCCAGGAACAACAAACCGACCGGCAAACAAGGCAAAACAAGCCAGCAAAACTTCAGCGATGAAAATACGAGGCAAATTCGGCAATGTCAACCGAAAATATGCTCACAATTTATTTCAGTTGGGCCAGTATTTTTTGGCAATTCTTTTATTTTTATTAAAAAATACATTTTAGTCGGATTTTACTCGAGAGCCAAAGTGTCAAAATTGCATTCACCTGGCGAAGGATTTACTGATTGATTTTGTTGGCGAATGCAGCTCAAGGAATTAGACGAAAGCCTTTTCAGAGGTAGGAATTTATGACATTTTTAAACTTTTTATTTTATATTTTTCTTATGGAGCTGTTAGCATATTAAATTTAATTGAGTTCCTACTGAAAATATTTTTTAGCTTTTTTGCTTTTTGGTAAATTATAAATGAATTATTTTATGGAATTGAAAAATTGTATAGCTTTACACAAATGTGTTAAATATTTTGCATATCTTTTCAATTTATAAGGTTTGCATTCCTCTACATATTCTGGTTCAGTTTGATGCAACTTTCTAGTTGACCAACTGCTGCTAATTGCTATGTACATACATTATTTTGTATCTGATAAAATATTGTGACTGGATAAGAAACTAGGCGCCTAAAGCTGATTAGAAACTTGCCTCTTCTCCGTTTCCCTAACCTATGTCAATGTTGCCTTTGCAGCTCACCACATTATATTGTATCCTTACTGGTTTACCTACCTAGTCCTAGACTAGGGATGAACAAGGTACAAGGAGCTTAGCTAATTCTCCAAATTAAATAAAATTAAGTAATTTATTAAATTAAATGCCTTTTAATAAACTTAGTTTATTTTGTCAAGGTTTTTAAAATAAGACAAAAAGTTTTTTCTTTTTGAACAAATCAGAACTGGCTCTTGTGTCGTATACGTAATTTTTAACCTTGAATAACAATTATACCAATTAAGCACTTTATTTAAGCTTTAAATTAATTTAATATTTTACTTAATGTCGTGAGAATATTTTGAAATTCGTGAGAAAAATGCGATCACGCTGACATATCTAGCTTAAATGTTTTCGCGTTGCCGACTATTTGCTTATTTCGCGGTGTGGCAAATACAACTACAGCGACGACAACAATAATAGTTGGTTGCCATCGCGCGGGCTAAAGGACGTCGGGCTGTGGGTGATGGGTGGTTGGGCGGTTGGGTGGTGGCTTGGCAGGGTCGCGCTGAAAAGTATACACCACGAAATCGCGCACTTTGTCAGCGGCAGCTGGAAAAGCCGCGCTGATTTAAAGCGGCTTGCCATTTTGCTTATGGGACTTAGTGCGGTTGGGTGTGAAGCATTTTCATGGCTGGGCGAAAGCAATCAACAGGCAACCGTCTCGCCCTCGTTTCGAACAGTGTATAATCGGGGGCGGACGGCCCGGGGTCCTTAATGAATTTCAACATCAATGAAAACACAATCAACCAGAGTGGTTACTTATGCGGATGGTGCGAGGCAACCGGAAACGAGACCCGAAACCTCAGCTCCGAAACGGAGCGGCATATTCATTTTAAATTCGCTTGCGGAAGGGGAAGGGACCACCCGCACCCCTGTGTCCTGTCTGCTCTGAGGTTTTTCCGTGCCGCTCCGAAGTCTACGCCGTCTGAATAATTAACGCCAGGACATGGACGAGACCATAGGACATGGACACGGGCTAGCTGGGACAGGTGCACGTAGCATGTAAATTGTTTCATTACCTTTCGCTCTCCGCTATTCTGTGGGCCCCCAACTAATGTGTTGGCTAAGTGAAAAATTCCCAACGAATGCCCGTCGCCATGGAGTCCTTAAGCCTTAAGCCGAATATCCTGCTCGTCGTCTCCTCGCAATTAGACCCAATCGAGAGCAGTTAGAAGTTGTGCGCCAGTCTCTGGTCGGCAGCCTAACCCAGTTTCTGCATTCCAATCGCCACTTGGCCGAGCAATTAGTGCAGTTTGAAAAACTATCAACAGCAACTTTGTTCTGGCTCCCAGTTCGGATGGTGTTCGGGGAGCCACTCAAGACAAATTACAATTCATTTGAGCTCCCCCCAGAGTAACACACATCAATTTTATTGCGTAAGCGTGCAGTCGGAGAAATATTTTAGCACTATTAATAGTATTATTACAATTTTATTAGGATATATCACAGCAAGTCCCACTCTGCCCATGGCTTACTTTAATACAGAAAAGGATATTAAAGCGAAGAATAACGCAAACAAATAAATGCTTATATTATTTGTATAATTTGTATTTCATATTTGTTTTAGTATTGCCACTCTCTTAAAACTGAGCTTTTATTTAGTTATAGAAAATTATTCTTTAGCAAATAAATAAAACGAAGGGCACACCTGCGACTTGCGTATTTTTTACGAGTGTTTTCCCCGAGTGGGTGTGGGGGAGTGAGTGCTACACAGTGTTGAGTTTGTGGGCATTACGCAATCGTAAAGTGGATTTGAATACTCACCGACAACGTCCAGGTAACCGACTTGACTCTTCATGGGATCCGTGTTTATTTGGCACATGTACCTGACAACGATGCGAAAGAGATATGTATATTAGACATATTTGAGCCTTATGACTCGGCCCCGGGGCTGTATAGGCAGGACATAAATATTTGTTAGCCCCGAGAGCCGAATGGAGAGGCAATTAAAGTGCGCTCAATCCTTCGACAGCCGACAGGTAGATAAGCTGAGAGGCAAATGTGAATATGCAGCTGGATAGTGGGTACATACCAGCCTTTGTCCGACTCCTTTACATCACGTATACGCAATATCCAGGCACGTTTCTCGGCGTGAGTTATGCTCATGCGATGATTTTTGGTTATGACGTGATTTTGTATCGTTAAAATGGTCTGTGTATCGACACGTAGCCACGCAATCTAGCAGAACGAGAGAGTGTACAGTGGAGTAAACGAAGCGGTTTATATTTGCTAGATTTGAGTTGTAAAACTAAAACGTTCAGCGATTTCCTCTTCGCCATGCTAATGCCCCAGTGGCGTGGCCGGAGCTCATTTATTACGCCCAGGAGAGCTCGGTGAGCGGGGGAAACTGTCGCCGCGGAGGTGAAGAGCACTTGGATAATGCGCCTAACCGATGGAAAATAGTGGAAAACGGTGAAAAATGGTAGAGAACCGAAGAAACTGGGCCAGACCCGGGGGCTCAGGTTAAATTGATTTCCATTTTGTTCCATATTCTTAATACTCGGGTTGGCAAAGACCTTTCCAGGAGGCGCCTTTGTCATCGGGGGTATTATGAAATATAGTCCAAAGCAACTGCAGGTGCCAGTGCAACTTTTGTGCCAGGTTCTGAGTATTCCTGATAGCATAGCTCTGAGTTGGCATCGCTATACGGTCTGGGACACTTGTAACGTGGCGGCAAAGCCTAGTCAACTGTGGAAAGTGCAACACTCAAGGCGACCGAGGAGTTGGCTTTGATCACCGGTAACTGAGGTCGTCACGCCGAATCGACTTCGTTTTCTGGCGATCAAACAAACTCGTCTCGGAACTCCAGCACCCTGGAACTCATACCGAGGCATTCAAGCTATAAGGTAGAGAAATGGTTGTCTTTACTCTCAGCTCGGACATCAATTTCACTAGCTTTCAATTTGTCTGCCTCCACGCAACAGTGATAATGATAACATCGACATTTGCCCAAACTGGACACAATGGGCCATATTAACCGGACCAGATACCATCGGGTATTGTGGCATAAGTGGCTTGTGTCATGTGCTGCTTTCGTTACGGCAATTCACCATTTTGTTTGCCTTTTACTGTGTCACGAAATCAAAGTAGCGTCCTGGGGCCCAGGACGTGCCCAAAAAAAGGGTCATCCAGACATGTGGCACGCGAAGGTGCAGAACTAGGCCCGAACCCAGCCACGTCTCGGTCGATGAAGTGCAAACGGTCTCTACTGAAAGCCGGGCGTTCCCCTGCTCCCAGGTCCTGGCGGACAGTGAGGAGGAAGATCGCTTCAGGTGTCCCATACTCACCTTGTACGTCTGCAGGTTGTCGACCACGCACTGGAGCACTGCCTCCCGGCTCACGGGCACCGTCACGTTCTGCAGGAGCTCGCCGAACTTGGGCAGATCTGGAAGAGAAGAATGAGAGTGGGCCATCAGTGCAGTCTAGAACAAGGTACATATCAGGTGTTTCCTGCATTCGAAAATAGAAACATCTGTATCTACCTTAGTTTCGAATGGACTCAAGAGCACCGTCCACTCACAACTTTGATCACAGAGAAGCGGACAAATGGCAAGGTCAGACTTGTCTTAGAATAGGGGAGCTTAACTTATGTCGCAAATATCTAAGTTAAGAGCCTTAATTCTAAGATAAAGCGACTATTATGACAACAGTTTATGTGAAGTGAACTTTAAAGGAAAATACCTAAAGAAGTTAAAGGGAATGCAAACTTAGAGTCATGTTGAAAGGATACGTTGAGTGGCCTTTTTTCTATTTAAAAATATTTTATAAATACTTTTAATATGAATAAAATTATTGTTTCTATTTAAAGTTATCTTAGTACTCCACAGATGTACCCCCAGGTAATTTTATTCAAATATAAGTATGCATTAACCATAAAAATGTTTTAATTGTGTAAACATTTTTAACATATTTTTTAAATGAAATAAATACCTAAAAATCCTTTCATTAGTTTGTAATTTAAATGTGGATCGATAATTGCTGGCCACGCACTTAAATACTTCAGTTTTGTTGCTTGACAGCTTTCAATACACAAACGCGACGTAATGAAAGTAAATTGCATTTAATTTAATTTAATTTGTGAGCAGCGATTTAAATCAGATACTGAGACCATTCGGCTGTGTTTAGCATAACCCACGTCAACATCAACCGTCGTGGGCTAGACTCCCCTGTCAGCCAGTGCTCAGCCAGTCAATCAAAGTCCTTCCAGTGCGGCGCCCACTCACACCACTCACACCACTCACACCACCCACACACCCTCAGATCACCCGTACACCCGCTCTCTGGAGAATGCTCAGCGAAGCGTTGGAAAAGCGCGTTGACTTTAAAAGGCGCGCCCGCAAGTATGCAACAGATTTGCGGTTATCCTTGGCAGGAGGCGGCAAAAGGGGAGCAACCCGGGCTTAAAACTTGCTCCCTCTTTGTGTTTGTGTTTGCACTTGTTTGTCGGTGACAAGCTCGGAGACCCCAGCGAAGTTTGCGTTACGCATACGCCACGGAATAATATAATAAAGTAAAATAAAATAAAAACAAAACACAAAAAGCCCGTCAGACGGAGGCTCTTTCTCATATGCGGGGCACGCATCGGTTAAGGCAAATCAACACATAACAATCTTGTACTTAAAATGCGTAAACAAGGCGATAAGCAAGGGTGATGGCCGAGCCCAGGGCGCGGATCCTGGCGGGGCGAATGTTTTTTGATGTTTATTGATGCGGCCGTAAATCTCAATTGCGGCGGGGAAAATGCTCAGAGCCTCATGAGCCGGGCAACTTTCCGCCAGTCGTTTCTGTGTGTGCGCCCATGATTGTCGCCAAATCTCTTCCTAAATATCACGTTTTGAGTTGTGAACGATACCCTTGCTTTTGACGGGTATTTTAACACTGGGGGTGCTTTCAATTGAAGATAATTCAACATTATATATTCGATTTAGTTATTTAAGTAAAATTCTTTTTAACTAAGCATTAAAATTATTATCTAAATTGTACAAATTCTTCGTTTTTATATACGTAAATTAAGATATAATAATAACATATAAGCATTTATAGTCTATGTTTTATTATAAATATGTACTCCTAAGGCTATTATTATTTTAGTCCAAAGCTTCAAACGCGGTGAAGAAGTCATTTCCGACCCTATATATCATATATATTCTTTATCAGAATCGACAGCCGAGTCAATATAGCCATGTCCGGTTGTAAAAAAAGATTTTTAAAATTTTCGATTTTTTCAAAAGAAGATAAGGGGTTAAAATTGTCAAAAATTGGCAAAAATTTTAATTTTTTAAAATTTAAAATTGAGTATGCAGATTTGAAACTCTATTGAAAACTAACATAGGAATGGTTTCCGAAATAAAATTAATGCGTTTTTGGCTTAGTTATGTGATTTTTAGACTTTAATTTGTCGAACAAAATTGTCATATAAATATCGTTCCCAAAGTCAGTTTCTATTCGTATTTTAAATATTATCATATAAAAATAATTCAATTGAATTAAGAAATACTTTGCAAGATAATTGTGTCAATTGTTCTATAAGTACTTAAATATTATTTCAAAAGCGTTTATTTTGAATATTAAAATTTCTTGATTAACTGCATTTAATTTACGCTTATTAGTTAAATAGCCTAGCTTTTAAAACGTAATTATAAAATCAGAACATTTTAATAAGTATACAAAATATATAGAAGTAAGTATATTATAAATATACACAAATATATATCTTATAATAGCCATTTTTAGACAAATTACCCAATAGAGGCATTTCAGGAGGAAGAGTAGTTACCAAAAAGGCCTTTCAGCCTAAGGTATCGAGTTATATCTCACCCGAGGCCCAAAAGAGAAGCGATTCCCAAGTAGCTCTTTCTCAGAGCAGAGGACACCCCCGAAGGATTCCCCCATTAATAAGCTCGATTACACAGTCCTGGGCGGCTTCAATGCTGAAATAGGCTGTCCTTACTCCGTCTCACAAACTGTTTCGTCATCGTCTGCCGCCTTTTGCCAACTCATTTGATTTGCCTTCGCTTATTGATACATCCACACAATAAGGACGAGGACAAGGACCTGGGTGGTGCGTGTGTGCGAGTGCTTTTATGGCATACTTTCGGGAAGGCGGTCGTGTGTGAATATGTGAAAATTTGTTACACATTTTTCGCTTCGTCTTCGGGATTGAAAGTGTGATTGTTTAGTGGATTTATGGGCATATGAAATTAGGATTTAATGTGCATATGCTTTGTGTCTGAAGTGGATATATGCCGCAGGCCTTGTGGGAGAGCCGGGTGCTTAACATAATGTTTATGATGTAACGAAAGAAATTGCAAATCGCCGTTTAGCGCCTGTACTTGGAGGGGCTTAGTGGTTGAGAAGAAAATCCCAGCTATAGGGAAACTCGGAAACAGAACCAGAAATACTGTCTGCACAGGAATAAAATTGTATATTTACTTTTCATATTCTAAATGAAAAAAATCTTGATGAATTTATGGGTTTAAGTTAACGATCTTTGCATTTTACATTATACATTAACATTTATTTTATGTATGTATGTTTATGGCATTCGAAACCTCCTCTTGAGGTCTTATTAAATAGACTGCTTATAAGACTATTTTTGAAATCTACGGAAGGGATCTTTATTAGGAAATAATCGTTGTAATATTAATTAGACGTGTCAGCTATTATCATGCATGTGTCATTTTTATTATATTATTAATGATTTGTTTAAAATATTTTAATAACATTCCAAAGATCCCAGAGAATAATTTAAGTCAGAGAATAATTTCAACTAGCCTTCATTTTCTTGTTGATATTTAATTTAACATATTTCTGTTTGTGTACCTGTTCACTTCGGACTACTTGGAGTACCCAGGACTAGATGCAATTCGAATGCTCCTCACTCATGCATAGGCAAGACCCCATTTGATATTATAAACCACTTTGACTTAGCCCAGTCGGCAGTGCCTAATGGGCCACTTTCTCAAGCTCACTAGGCGCAATTTTGCCATCTCCTTCCGCTGCTTTAAGCCAACTTTATTAAGTCGAGTCGACTTGACTGGCATTCCAACTTAATAAGCGCAACGGCAACATTCAGAGGCAGCAACAACAGGCAAATGGCGCTATTTAAATGCTAAACAACTCTATTAAGTTGCACGACACACTCAGAGATACGCACACACACACTGGCGTGCAGGCTTGCCTCACTTTCTCCCATATCCTGGTCCCCATATACATTTTCCAGTATCCAGTATCCAGTATGTTGGATCCCGTATCCATGCCAAGGGCAAGCTTAGCATTTGTCTGCAGAGGGAACTGAACCTCAGCACGTTTCAAATACAATTTACAATAAATAAAATTTAAAAGCGAGAGAAAAGACTGCGACAAGAGCTAAAGCAACTCGCATTCAGAGACACTCTGGGCCCTGGCAATGGGCGGGAAAGCGGGAAAAGACTTGGGGGGAAAACTGAGTTAATGGGGCCGTTTGGGGGCGAGGAAGCTGGCAGACAAGAAATGAGCACGTGACGACACTGGGGATAAGTAAAACGATATAAAAACGATGCGACTGCAAACTCAGGTGGACTCAGATGGCTGACAATTAAATACTCTTAATAGTCATAATTAAGAAATCAATGAGCAGATCTTTTTAATAGAACTCAAGTATTATTTAGAAGCTTATGCAATTAATTTCAAAAATTGAAAATGGATGCCTTCCTAATTAATTCTTAAATTAGTTGGTTCAGCTCTCAAAGGATATTGTAATAATTTTCAAAGGGACTACATTTTCTTTAAACAATAATTGTGAAATCATTCGACAAATGAATAATTATTATTCCGGCTCTTAGGTTGCATGTTTGCCATTAATTTAGCCATTTTAAATATTGACGGTTTCATTGAATATTCCGCTTTAAGCTGTCTTTAATTTCGAGTCTCTTTAATTGACTAAAATTGATAAATTACTGTTAAGCAAACATGAAAATAATATTTCACTTTACCATTAACATAATTTTAAAATATATTTGCAGAGTACTAAGTGCAGTCTTTGCTTTACAACAATAATCAATAGCAAATTTAATGCCACTCAGATTTCAGAACAAAGTAAGGTCTTTATCAATGCACTTGGAACAAATGAGGCAACTAAAAGCCACACTTTATCCTTTTAGTTTTCCTTCGAAGCTAATCGCATGCTGCATGTACCCCATCGGAGGGGTTCGAAAACTTTCTGCACACACTCTCGCATCCCGTGTATACGTAACATATATGGAAATTCAAGCTGTGGAGGATGAGGTGGAGTAACAGCGACTTACCTTTCTCGGGTATCGCATTGACGACCGTATCCTCGCGTATGTCCTCAAGTAGCTCATCCTTATTTTGCATTTCCGCTGCGAGATTTCATTCCGAGTGCCGTCGAGCCGTGAAAAGTGTTGATCCAGTGCCAGCGTCGCAGAAGGATGGAGGATCCAGGAGTCGGAGGAGGACCGAGAAAGTGAACATTTAGAGAGGCAGTTAATATTGGCTTGGTTATCCTTAGTGCAAATTCAATTTGTGGCATGGAGTGGGTGAGGAATATAAACAGATACCCCGGCTCGTCCTCGTTCCCCTGAAGTTGGCAAGCGCAGAAACCCCAAAAACCGCACCCAACACGCCCAGAAAGTTGCTTGCCTTCCTTCGAGCATTTTTCCAATATTCTGGGGTCGCTTTCCCAACGCCTTTACAGACGGTTGAGAGCAGCTTGTAATTTTCGCAGCCACAAAATGAAGTTGCAATTTGACTTTTGTGCAGCAGCCGGAATCGATTATTTGGGGTTGGGGGAAAGAGTGAGCGGCAACGGTCTGAATTCCCCCGGGTAAAAGGTAAAATGCATTTCCAGGCACGCATCATAAAATATTTAGCAAATGCTGCCAAATGGGTAAATAGATTTACGTTTATGAGCTCGCGTTTAGTGTGTGTACGGAAGCCGGGGGGAAAATGTGGCTAATGTAAATACAGCCGGTAAATCGAAAGCGAATAACTTAATTAACAGGGAATTTCGTTTGCAATTTATATGACAACTTTGAGCAAATAATTTGCAATTCCCAAATATCTACCCAACACACTGTAGTACCAAGCTTAAATTGATTAAAGAGCTCTGGGTTTTGCACAGAAAGGCTTCCCCTTGATAGTCTTTCCTATTTCCTCAAACCTCTCCACTATTCTGTCATCGATTTTCATTTCCATTTGGCCCGGCACCTTGGCACACTTAGCCGTACTTATGGTGCTACGCCAGCCGCATAAAATAATGTCATCTATAGCCGGTGAGACCTTGAACGCTTGTCTCCGTGCGTGCAGACAGACGAGTCAATAAAGCAAATGGATCCTTATTCGGCGAGGCGACTTGAGAGGGAAGTCGAGCAATGGGGGCTGCGAATTTTCAATTAATTTTGCTGTTGCCACTGCTTCAAGTCGAAGTCGGAGCTGTTTGCATTTTAATAAACGTCGGACCGGCCGGGGCACATGCTAACCGGGCAGGCAGGGGGAAAGGAAAGTATCCTGCGACCGACTTTCCCCACAACTGTCGCAGATGGTTGGCAATGCAAATACATTTTGTGGTTGCCGCAAACGCACAAAAGTATGCAATAAATTCGATTCTCCTATGTAGATTGGGAGAATTGTTTTGAGGACGAGAGGATGGGACGGCGGGAGCCAGCAAACATCAACTGCTGGCGAACAAGTTCCTTGGTCTGGCTGCTGTTTGTAATATTTTGTGTTGCATACTGGCAGGCGCCTGCCACTTCCCATTTCCCCGTATTCCCTATCCTTGCGGCTTCTGGCCCATGTGCAGACATGGAAAACGCATCGAGCGAGGGCCAACAAATGTTGCCACGACTGCTACGTGCCTCAGCTCGAGACGGCGCGCACACACAAAACCCGTAGCAAGCCAAAGAGTTGTGAAAGTTGCCCCCAAAAAAGTTTGCCTTCTTGGCCCGTCGCTGTTGCTCTTTTTGTGCTTAGCATGACGTGATTTGCAGGCAATACGACGTGACCGTGAAAGATTCGCAGCGCGACTTAATGAAGGATGGTGCAGAGCAGGGCGGCCCCGGATGCCGGGGGGACTGTGATGAACATTGCGAGATTGCCAGCAACTCTGTGGCAATTGAGTTGCATGAGACTGGGGCAGCAGCAGCAGCCCCAGTTGGATCCCGATAAGGATTCGCGACTCGAAAGCGACAGCGTGTCTGCCACTTTTAGTTACACCACCAAAGCCCGGCAAAGAAAGGCTTCTAGTTAATTGTTTCCAGATATGTGCCTTAATCTTTAGATACATTTTATGGTAACCTTATCTATGTGGGATGTATTATATATCATAGATGTGCTTTGATTGTTATCTAATCTATTTCATTATTGTACTTGGAACATTGCATTATTATCTTGCATTATTGAATTATTTTCTGCTTTAGAAATGTAATGCTAACTATTCAAGTAAATTAAACTATTTCAAATATCATAACTAAGCCAATAAATCATTAATTTTAATTCGGAACGCTTTCTTATGCTAGTTTTTATTAGGTTAATAAATCTGCATACAAAATTTAATATTTAAAAAATTTAAAATTTTTGTCAGTTTTTGAAAATTTTAACGATGTAACCCTTAACCCCTTTCGAAAATTTATTTTTTGACCAGAAATGGCTACATCGATTCAGCTGTTGACGCTGATCAAGAATATATATGATTTATAGGGTCGGCACCGACTACTTCACAGCATTACACGCTTCAGACTTAAATTAGAATACCATTTTTGACTCGATATTTATGTATATTTTTATATGACAATTTTTCCTAAAAATCAATGCTTAAAAAACTCATAACTCAGCCAAAAAAGCACTAATTTTAGTTCGGAAACCTTTCCTATGTTAGTTTCTAAAAGGGTTTCAAATCTGCATACTCAATTTTAAATTTAAAAAAATTAAAATTTTTGCAAATTTTTGAAAATTTTAATGATGAAACCCCTTATCTTTTTTTGAAAAAATCGAAAATTTAAAAAAAAAAAATTTTTCTGCCGGACATGGCTAGATTGACTCTGCTGTTGATGTTGATCAATAATATATATGATTTATAGGGTCGGAAATGACTTTTTTAACGTGTTTGAAGCTTTGGACTAAAATTTTAATACCCTGCCAGAGTATAAGGATATCATTTTTACAATGCGATTAAGCAATAAATTAAAGGTATTCAAAATTAACTTATAAAAGACACTTCAACATACTTTAGGTATATAAATAATAAAAGCTTTCATATATTTCTTAAATTTAATTTTAAAGCGACCCCCATTTTGTGTCCACTTAGCTGCACACCTAGAGGGCAGCTCCCATTTTCCTGCCGCCTAACCTCAAAACTTCATTAGCCAAAAAGCACGCGCCGCCAAATTGAAACGACAGAAACAACAAACGCTCGGAAATCTTTAAGCAAAAAAAAAGGAACTGGCAAAGAAGGCCGGAGTACGTTGAGCGCTATAAATTGCACGGCGGCGGAGAATAAATGTAAAGTAAATGGCGCTAATTCAAAGTAGATTTATTTATTATGCCATTTTTCCTGCGGCACAGCGCCAAGAAATATGCCTTAAATTTCCCATCCGAACATTGTCGCTGGCAGACAATGAGACAGCTACAAGCTACAAGGAGCAGGCAGCGGAACCGGAAGGGGACCACGCAGTTACAGGAAGCAGGCGCAGTACCAGTGGCAGTGGGAGGATGTGGAGGTGGAGATGGAGATGGAGGAGCAGCCCAAACACGGCGAAGGCGTAGCCAAAACAAAACGGCAAAAACAAGGGCAAACAAATGAAAATATATTTGGCCAGAGCGGTGGAAATTATGCAACAAAAACGCGGGCCAAGCTCAAACATCCTCACGCACAGCCGCAGGACTCTCTCTCCACGCCGAAGGCTTACGGAATTTCAATACATAGACGCTCCCAACGCTGGGAAGAGGAGCACCTGCTGCCACAGACAGACAGGGCTGTTGATTTTCTTAACGCATCTAAGCCAAGAGGCCTGGCCGCCGGCCCAGATGATTTATTGGCCTGCCAGACGACGGGCAGGAAGCGGAGTGAGAGAATCGCCGGATTATCATTTGGGAGGTGTCAACAACTGGCCCAAAATTTGCGCAAATTTGTCTATGATTCCTAAGTGTTTGTAAGTGTTTGCTTTGGCCCGGCTAATGATTCCAATTAGGCGAATTTACACAGGCCTCGAGGGTTGCATCCTGAGTTAGACCAAGGGCGGAAAAATTGTTTAATATAATTTGTCAACTAAACAACTCAAGAAATCACAGGTGAGCGTTTTATTCCAGCTTGACTTCTATAGTTAATAAATTGTCTGATCAGATATATTTAAATATTTCTCCTTTTCGTTTGTTATTTAAAAATATCTACGCGATTTTGATATATCAATCTTGTTGCCATCTCTAACTTGTCTTTGCCTAAGACTCAGATGTGCCTTATCTTTAAGCAACACCTTCAAGGGCTGGCCATCAATCTCTCGCTGGCCAAGTTTCTAAGCCAACTTTGGCGGCGCATCACATCGCTTTAAAGTGATGATAAAACTTGGCGAAGCTGCGAACGTGATATGGCTTCCATTCCCGACAGCGGAAAAGCAGATCTCTTACTTTGTTGCAACTTTCATGCATTTCCCCTGGCCTCAATGGAAAGCTGAACGCCAAGGAGAAAGCAGGACCTCGAATTGGCACACTGTGGAAAATGGGTCAAGTTATTTTTTGCTGGGTAAATGAACATAAAAGGATTCTGTAATATTTGAGTCAGAATAAATAGAAATGTTATGCTTTGATTTCTAAGAAAACTCAGGCTTTCTAAACGTTGTCTGTGCTTCCAAAGATTTGCAATTTTAATGAATATATTTAAGGGTTCTCAAATCTTATGTTCTTTGAGAATATGTGCAAATGTTCACTACTTTGTTTACCAAAACACATACAGCTTTACGTCATATATTTTGATTTGATTCCCAGCATAAATTAAAGTCTTAATGAAATATCTGTCTCCCTGCATTCGAAAATTTCGCGCAGGTGTTGCTCTTTGTTCTTCCTCCTCTATTTGCGTATTCATTTCGTGGCACGGAAACTTTTGGCTAATTGAGTTGTGCGGCATATTTGATATCCGGCAAGACAGGCTGGTGTGCCGCTAAACTCCCGCGGGAGTCGGCCCAGTCCCCAGTCCTGTCCCAGGATCAACATTCGGCAAATTAAATTTGACTGGGCGCTCGCAGGAGATCAGGTGGGGGCCCTGGCTGGCTACCTGTACTACAAAGGCAACTTCAAACGCGGCCAGAAGCGTAACATGAAAAATGAAGCTTAAACAAGCACTCGCCAGGAGGCAACAGCGGAAAAGCGCAACGGCAAATGGCTCGCCAGGCAAAGGAAAACAAGAGTGGGCCCAAATAAAATACAAATTACAAAAACTAAGGAAAATAAACAGCGGCATACCCACCCACACAGCCTCAAAGGCCAGCCGCCCCCGTGATTGTTGTGCTGCCCCTTGCCTGCCCCACCGCCTTTGCAGCGTTTGGATCACAGCTCCACTTTGCTGCCTGCAAGCCACGCTCGGCGTAAAATGTCCTGCATAGTTTTGGATGCAGCGCGAAAGCGTGTGAAAAAAGCTAACACACAAACACACACCGGGATTAAAAAAGGAAAGCAAAACAACAAAAAATGTACAACAAGGAAATGGCTGCGAATAAAAGGGAATTGACAAAGAAGGGCGACGAATATATACTTTTTTTTGCTGCCGTCCACAGGGAAATTGTTGAAAAATTGTCAAACAATTGCCGGCACATCAGCAGCAACGGCAGCTACAAAACGGGGAAAACGTGGAAATGCAGCGAGCCACTAGAAAAACTATTGCGCAAAGCCATACAGGGAAATTAAATTTGACAAAAGCGGAATCAAAACTGGCTGTAGTCCCTTGACTAACCCAGATATAGCAGGCAAATAGGGGAAATAGGTGCACATTGAATCGGAATAGAGATACTTGCTCACTGGATTTGTTAATTAGAAAGATAATTATTAGATCTATTTATGAATTAACATCAAACTGAATATTTGCTTGGAATTTAAAACAAATTTTCTACTGCATCCTTCTATTATTGTTCATAGGAAAAGTCACTGTACAGACACACTGAATTAAAAACACCAGCAATTAAAGCTAGCAAGAATGTGTTAAAAGAAAAAGTCCCTTAAAATACTGACTGTCGTGTCTCCCGAAATCCTTTGAAATCCCCCAAAAAGAGTCCTTTCTCAATTATAAAGCTGCAGTTGCAAACCAAAATTCGCATGCAAATCCCCATCAGAACGAGAAAACATTTCACTTGAAAACCCTTTTCGGAAAAATTCATGGGTCACAACGGAATAGTTGGTCATCGTGTCAAGTCATAAACCCAGGAACTGACGACCCAAAGTGCCATCAATCACAATGTCAATCACTTTTTGTCATAAGTAGATACCCACATAGCCAGGCAGGGCACACATGCGGGGAGAATATATTTCCAGGGTTCCAACATTGTGTGCAATGTCAACGTTTGTCCACTTGTTGAGCCGCCGGAGCAGAAGGAGCCGCAGGACGAGGCAGGCTGTGCCACAGGAGGCAGCTTGTTGCCCACAAGTCATAGACAAAGAAAACTTAAGTGGTCACTTGTATGTGGGGGTGTGTGTGTACGGGTGTGTGGCTGTGTGTATGAGTGGGTGTGTGTGTGTTTGTGTGTGGGTATGTGTGTGTGTGGGCGTCCATGGGAGGCATAAGAAGAGACAGAGACAGCGACATCAGGCCTGGAGTAAGCCGCAATACGCATACGCCATGTGTGCCCCTTAATTATGCTGTGGGCTCTGTGCGGACAATGACAACTTAAACAGCCACTAAAGCTAACCAAGCACGTGCTGCCAGCCTGCCGCTATCCCTTCGCCATTTGTGCCCAATGAGCCAAGCTGTTTTTTGGACCCGGTCAGACTGCCAGTCACATAATTCACATGAAATGACATCCAGATAGCCCCGGCGAGGGTGCAGAGTTTAAGCCACTCAAAACTTTTTGTTAGCACTTGGCAAAGGCGCCAAACTCGACCTTGTGACCGGCACACAAGCACCCAAAGTAAATAGAGCGTGTTAAAGCCCAGTTCGATTACAATGACCGATCCGGGGCACTAGAGGAAAAAAAGCGAAGATGATAAATCTGTTTGCCAGTGCCAGGATAAGTCACTTGACCCTAGAGCAGGTTAGAATCTGATTCGAAACCTAAAAAATAATATTAAATAGAACCAAGTCTTTAATTTCTTCACTCTTTTAAAAAGCAGCTCCGAAAAGTAAGATAATTCAAGTGCAAATGGAATATAACCCTTTTTAAGCAACTCACCCAAATGATGTGCAATGTGATCGCGCTCCTCGGACTCCCCGATTATAAAGTCCGGGTGCTGGTCGAGGTGGTGCATCTGCTCCAGGTGGTGCAAGTCACCCTCGTCGTCGCTCTCCTGGGCGGCGCACGTGGAGATCGAGAGCGAGCGGGAGAGGCAGAGGAGCGAGGCGATGGCGGCGGCGGCAACAATTAGCCGCGAGGATATTTCCGGCATTCGGCGCTTCCGCTGCATCTGGGCAGCGCCGCGGCTCGTCGCTGCTTCCGCTGCCAGCGGAAATATTTTAATTTTAATTTTCATTTTTTATTTGCTAACGCCGGTCTACGCCGGTTTTGACTGGGCTGGGCTATTCCTGTTTCGCGCTGTCCGTTTTCGTAATTGTTTACACTCCGACTGCTCCGGCACTTGGATGCTCTTGTCGGGATCGCACTTGGAGTCCTTCAACTTCACTTGCGATTCGCAGTAACGCTCAAACTCAAATATTTATGCGTTTCAATTTGCTCGGCTCCCTGCCGGGAAATTGAAGAAGTTTTCCATGGCATCACTGGAGGCGCTCGGCCCGAATTCGACTCCACTGCGGATGTGGCCCACTGTAAAAAGGAAAAGAATATTCAGTATATGTAAAATATATATCAGAAGTGAATGGCATGCCTTTAATTTTTTAACGCATTTATTATTGCCGGTTCCTGGCTGCATAGTCCAACCCCCGTTCCCCGTGCACTGCAGCAAGTTTTCATCATTGCATTATTAAATATCATTCCATTATTTATGCACATACAGCCCCTTGAACTCCCCTGTTGCCACAATCTATGCGTTGATGCATTATGCACGATTGCATATTAAGCAGGATGCAAAAAACTGTTAACAGTTTGCAAATTGTGCTGAAAAACGAACATGAACCTTAACGATCGCGGGGTTAAATACATAAAATTTAAATGAGAGTAAAGTTTTAAAGGGAACAATTTGGAATTTAATAAGTTGAAACAGTAATATGAATAATTGATACTCAAAAAGGAATATTCTAGGGAGCTTGAAGCACAACATTTAATTTGTTAGCCACATGTTTATGTTTCCACTGCAGTCTCGACTCAGGGTCACAGGAATTTAAGAGCCACTCGAAGCAGGCAAGCGCTCCTCCAGATCCAATTGAGGCGGGCCAACGAGGCGTATGGGCAACTTGACATGCTTCATTTGCCCCATAAGCAGCATGCAACATTTTGTGTGGCCGCAAGTCTCTTTCAGTTACACATTTCGCTCTCCACTCCGTAGATTTATATACTATAAACTATATGTATCATTTCATGCTCTCTGTATGCGCAGGCTGGAGCTTTCTTTAATTGTTGCGAACGGGCAAATTAGAAAACTCGAGGAAAAGCGGCGGGTGGGAGCATCTAGGCGAGAAACCAGGACTCGGTCAGGCCAACGGGGAATCCGAGAAAACTTGAAAACAAAAGTCAAGCGCAGCGCAACGGAAAGTGGCAGAAAGGCATTTAAACTTTTGGACAAGTTTAATTTCCCGTCGAGTGTGGCTTATAGTGAGTGCCCGAGATAGCCAGAGACAGATACCGAGTTCCTGGGGAGGGCACTCGCACTCGGGTCGCTTATGAAATTGAAAGCACTTTCCATCTTTGAAGGAATTGAGTGCTGGCAATCAACTAATTGCGGTCAGATCCTGGGCAATGATTTCGTCGGAATCGCCGCCCGACCTTTCTCCCATCGAAAAGGGTCGCCCATTTCTGTTATTAATATTGCCTCGGGTATTATCTGTGCATTATTGCCGCCGTGGATCATCGCGGTTTGCTGTCCGCTTGCCCGTTTTATTATCGGTTGACCAGGTGGAAATTAATGGGGAATAATCCCAGACTGACTTCTGTTATTGTTATTCCTTTGTCGGGGGCTTTGTCACCTTTGTGTGGCCTCTGGCCATTTTCTGGCATTTTTTCGGCGGGATTCTGTCCCGGGAAAATCATAAAGATAGCGGACACAAAGCCGAGCAAGGGGAACGGCCCGCATAAACGCGATAACGGCGCTGTGCTGAAAACTTGAATGAAATGTGACAAATGGTTTTGTATTTAATAAATTGGCTTAACCGGCTGGCGTGTAGCGGAACCGCCGAGAACGGGTCAGAGGTGGCGGGATGACAGGTGGTGGTGTGGCCGGCAGCGGGTTGACCTGACATTTATGGGCGTAATTGACTAAAAAGCAGAACGAGTGGAGGGCGTGGCACACATACAGACAGTCTGTTCGCTGAATTCATGTTGGTAACATAGTATATATGATTGAATTTGTGACATATTCCATTGCGCGGAATATGTTCTCCTAGGAATTTTTGTCGTTTAAGTTGATTACAAAGTTGAATCGTAGAATACTCGAAATACACCAATGTAAGAGGAATGTTTTCAACATAATCCTTTTCTGGGCTTAAGCATATATTTTAACAAAAAGTAAAGGATTTACTTAAATGGCGGAAACTATATAAATGTTTCACCCAGACAATTAAAAAGATACTGCACATTGCACTCGCTTCTCAACCAAATTATGAGTGATATCTCCCACAAGCGAAGGACAGTCCCAAGTGAATGCACTCAAGGAGAGATTTGGCATCGCATTACGTCCCATTGTTCCATCCATCGGTGCGCTATCTTTGATTAACAGCTTAGAGACCCGGAGACCCATCTGCCGCTCCCAGGGCAAATCAGTCCGGCCAAGTCAAACAACGTCATAATGATAAATAGCCAGGGAAGTGCGGAGAAAATGGAGAAGGACACGAAAAGCCCATGCCGATGGCTGGCTGGCCAACTTGGCAATCTTGGCCGAAACCCATGCCGGGGCCGGTTGACACCTTCCCGGCTGCGTCATTAACATTTCTATTGGATGGCTGGGAGGTGTCTTGACTCGGGCTGTTCTTATTTCGCTTATTGTGTTTTTCCGCCCGCCTTTGTCTTGGCCGGGCTTCCGTGCCGTTTCCTGTCGCTCCGTTTTGGCCCGCTCGCTCGGTTTATCGCCAGCTGTCAATCGTTAAATGACAAACAACGAAATGCGGCCAGCGATTTGCAGCCAGCTAAATGGCGTCTATGATTTCCAACTGTCAATGACAGTTGCTAATCCCCGGCATTCCTGCATTCTCCGGCTTTTTGCTCTGGCATGTCTCGGAAATGAAATAACAAATGATATCTCCCTCGGGGCCCAGTATTATTTTACCTATATAAGTATGTATATACATTGCCTTATCCCCCGTTCTGTCTGCCTTCATATTTCTCACGCGATTTCGCTCCATGCCAGACACTAGACGGGGATATTGTATTCATGGAAAGGTATGAGCGGAGAACTATATAAATACCTATGTTCTAAGTATTTTAGCAGGGTCTTTTTATAGTTTTGCCGAGAAATGCCTTATCCAGTGCCAGGTAACTCATAGTCGAGTTATTCTAATGTGACATTCCTGCTCGGTTTCTGTGTACTTTGCTCTTATCCGCATTCCTTGCCGCTTTCATTCGTTATTCTTTTTGTGAAAGCGTTTTACTACTTTCGCGTGTCAGAAACTGCAGCAGAATGCCAAATAAAGGGCTTGTTTATGTCACCTGAACTGTCTGGCATCCCGGGAACTCCTTGGAGCTCGGTAGCTGTCGCTGATAATATGCAGGACGGCGCATTAAATTGAACGAGCTGTTTCTCTATCGCATGAAACACTTTGTTTTCTTTTTGGGCAATCTAAAAACGCTTGGCGTTATGCAGCTGAATTAAATTATTTATCCCTTTGCATCTTAGGAAAGGAATAATTTATTGATTTACTATGCCATTTGTAGGGGTATTATAATTTTGGTCAGAGGCGTGAAACGCGGTTAAGGAGTCATTTCCGTGCCTATAAATCATATATATTCTCGATCAGAATCAACAGCTGAGTTAATCTAGCTATGTTTGGTAAAAAAATAAATTTTCGAAAATTTTTCAAAATTTAAAAAAAATGTAAGGGGTTACATCATTCAAATTTTCAAAAATTGGTAAAAATTTAAATTTTTTTAAATTTTAATTTGAGTATGCAGATTTATTCACCTAACAAAAACTAACTTAGGACAACTTTCCGAATTAAAATTAATGCCTTTTTGGCTTAGTTATGAGCTTTTTAGACTTTGCTTTTTCGAAGAAATTGTCATTATAAAATAACCTATAAATATATATTAAAAAAAAACCCAATATCTTAAGAATAGTTTTGATAGATCTTCGAATCCATTTTTTGATTCGATTGCAAACTGCAGAGGTATATTATCTTGGGCATCCCGAAATTGGAGTATCTAAGAAGCAAATTTCATTGAACAAGTTGCGACCCTATAAATTCAATCCTACCATGACCGCAAGCAATTTTCTCATCACAGCTGGCCTTAAATATTTTGTTAAATATAATTTCTCAAAGATAAATTAAGAACATGTTTTTAACCAAGTGCCAAACATGCCATAAACACTCTCCCACTTCTGTTTGGAATTAATTTTTGGTACCATGTCTAAGCAGTCCTGCATTTGTCTCCATTCTCTGGCCAATCTAATTAATTTGTGCCCCGACCACAATGTGCATTTACAGCTTTCGCCATAACTCATCTGTCCAACGCTGCTGTGCATCGCTCGGAATAAAAATCAAATCACAGCCCCGTCCATCTCGGCTGTCAGTTGCCAGGGGCAGCTCCTCGTTTTTCTCCGCCTTGTCTCTCGTCGGTTGGTCGGAGGTTGCTTTTTCTTTTAATATAACAAGCCATGCGAAATGCGTATATAAAAAGATGGGGAAATGTTTGCTCCAACGCCCGCTCACACTAACTAGCCAGCAGCAGAAGAAGCGCCGCAGGAGCAGCCACAGCAGCAGCAGCAGCAGCAGTTGCATTTCCCTCACAGTGTGTATTTTTTTCGCCTTGCATTTGATTAACCTACAAAAACGCATTCGGGCATGGGCAGCAGCTTGGGCTGGGGGCGTGGCCGATTGTTGCGGCGTTACTCCGCTTTTCTTAACGGCAAACTTTAATAAAAAGCAGGCAGTGGACGGGGGAGGCGAGGAGCTGCTGCAGCGCGGATGAAAATGCATAAATGCATAAAAAATTGGCCAGCTTACAAGCAGCTTTACATATGCAATGCGGGCTTGCCATAAGTGTGTGTATGTGTGTGTTTCCCTGTGTGTGTTAACATTGTTGCAAGCAGCCATTTTTCCGACACGTGTTTGCTTTCCCCCAACTTCCGTTTCCTGGCCATTGATGTGACTCTCGGTGGGTCGAAGAGAACTCCAGCAGAATTGCAGACTTTCAGATCGGGTCTTTAAAGACCCTTTTGAAAATGCAATTAATATTTGCAAAATCTGCAGGCTGCCTCACTCTCCCGCCTCTGGAAGCTCCAAACTAAGGTAAAACTAACCAAATCAACTCTACATCACTTGTGTTTTGTTTCAATACCCTTTTGGAGGGTATGTTCATGATGCCCTAAAGCATGCGAGTCCTTATAACATGGGGAAACTAAGCTGCAAAACTTGGGTTTCTAGGGATGCTTCAGAAATTAAAATAGTTTTGAAAAGAACTTATTTAAGAGTTAAAATATATAAAATAAAATATTTTTAGAGCCGATTAAGGTGTATCTTTGTTAACTTAACTTGTAACCAAATTTAGCAGCTTAAATCTAAATAAAATTATAAATAAATAAATGTAAATTAATTGAAATGGTACTCAATAGTATGATATAAAGTATATCTTATGTTAAGTATCTATTTGAAGACTCTACGCTTTTCAACTGCATTTTCAGCATATAAAACTATTTCCATAACTACCGTGCAAGGGTATTACATGCTTCGGTAATCGAATCAAGTATTTGCCTCTTGTTGTGAGATAGAAATGCAAAACTCTGTTGAAATATTTTCACCACGTCGGAGTGTATGCAGAGAAATGTACGCTGCCAGCTGACAGCATGCATATGCACGAGCTTGTGTGCGAGAGTTTGCTCGTTTGTGTTGTATGGGTTGGCCATGCATTTCCGGTTTTAATGATTATAACACAATCAAGTGCATATTGCCTAATTAGCGATACCCAGCAGCAAGCAACGTCCAAGCCGCATAAAGTGCATAAAATATTTCCCGCACACTCACACTGCGGCCGCTGCACCGCGGTGCACCGTGTGTGTGTGTTGGCTACCGTGTGTGCGAGTGTGTGTGTGAAAGCCCGCGCATATTTTATGTCGCTTATTGGAAGGCATGCCACTACACTGCAAACTAATTTACATATTTTACATGTTTCTACAAAATGCTATAAGCAACTTGTCGGAAATAGATGCTATTAATTATATGTTTTTTAATTGAGTGTTACTATTAACAATGTCCGTAGAAATGAAATTATTAAATATCTATATATAGATATTTATTTATGATCAATTTTCAAACATATATTTTTTCAGTGTGCCTTCTATATCGTATATTTTCCATACGTTATGGGAAAATTTTCGTTGTTCATACGAAATTCGTTTGTTGTGTGCATGTGCGAAAATATTGCGTGTAATTGTGTGGTTGGCTACCCGTTTTATTTGATAGTTTTGCACCAAACCCCCAACCTATTCATTAGGACTGGCCAACAACGCTTCAGCTATTGGTAGTAACAACGAAGCCAAATTTTATTTTGTTCTCCCCGCTTGTCTGACACTTGATGTGGGTCCGAATAATTCAGTTATTCGCGGCTCTGCTCTGTTTTCCATCCAGAAAGCCATAAACAAAAAGTAACAAACTAAATATTGCCAGAAAGTGTGCTGGTGCAAAACAAAAAAAAAAACTGGATCGTTAGTAAATAATTACAGTGAATCCGTATAAGGGAGACTCTTACAAACCGAAAATAAAGCGAGGCAAATTTATGAAATAATTCATTAGCAATTTAACTGTTTCTAACATGTATTTCAATGAGATAGATAGACTTCCTTTAAGCGATCAATCCACAGCTCTTAAGCCAAATGAATCAATATCCTGACCCAGTCTACTACTGACCCAAATATAGGAAATACTGAAATATTAAAGCCTCATAATCGCTTTTTAAAAAATGGTAATTGAAGAGGTATTTAAATTATTAACTTTTAAAGCTTGTGCAAAGTGCTGACAAAATGTATGGTTCGCATTGCTTCGTTTCATGACGCTCATCCTGGGTCAGGATCACTTCCAAGGGGCGTCAGGACAGAACCATTTCTTGATTTGTATTAGAATTGGACAAGATCTTTAAATGGAACAATGATTTGCAGAGCTCGATACCTCGGATTTTCATGTGACCATTTAAAAATTCCTAACAAGAAAGCTAATCACAGCGTTGTTAATAAAGAATGCAATCCAATTTCTGGTACTGCTGTAAATACTCTAAAAGTTTTTAAAATTAATATAATTGGTCTCATAGTCCAAATCTATATTTACTCTGCATGTGATTATTTTGCTATTGATAGCTTAAATCTCGCTTATATGGCATTGTGTTGTTTTTAATTGCTGTAGTAATAACGATAATTATCATTGTTAGCACAAAGAAAATGTAATGTAAAATTTCCCTTTGTTGTCAAGAACTTGTGAAAGTAATTTCGCTTTTTTTCCACCGTATTTCCATAATTCCATTTCATCCTGCCTGGCTCTAATCCTGGTCGTTTTATCTGCCCTGTTCGGTTGTTGTTTTTCGTGTTGCGGCTGCTCTCTGCAGGCCACTTTTAATTGCAATAATTAAATGTCAAATTAAATCCTAAATTCCGTGGTTTAATTAATTCAATTGGCGTGACAGTCAAAGTGAAATTCCGCATAAAACACCGCAGCTGCACAATGCCGCTAGAGCTCTTCCATAAACGCCAATGCCAGGCTCCGCAGATCGACAACTATCCTGTGATTGCGCTATGCGTCCGTCAGTAGGTCCTTTGCTACCCACACATATAGATATATATTTTTTTGTTGGCCATTTAATGAGCCGCGCTCGACTGGGCCTCCCAAAATGCAATCTGCAGAGGGAGAAGGGGTAAACGAAATGCAAGGACCCAGTGGCTTCCAGGCTCGAGGCTGTGAGTTCCCAGCAAGGAGCCAGGACCGGCGCAATTTGCGTTAAGCGGGCTGTGAAAAATGAAGTACCAAATTGAAGTTGGCATCCAGCGTCTCCAGTTGTGTCTTGCACTTATTTATTTATTTAGTTTCTGCCGTTTTTCCTGCTTACGTACGCTGCTGGGCACTATATCTCGGCATCTCGGAGACGCTGTCTGGGGAAGGTGGATACTTGGGTACTTGGGAACTTCACTCTCGTCTCGGTGCTGAGTCGCGAACGCGTCAACTGTCGGCACTAACGGGTTAAGAGCTGCAGGCTGGCGCGTCCATCAGCGTTGCGCACTAAAACCATACTAAACTAATTTGCTTAGCAGCACGCACTGATTACACAAAGTCCTCGCCGCCTGGCCTTTCGGCAGCCGAGGACCGAGCGGCCTTCGGCTTGGAGTTTGTGGAGTTCGGCAAGGATTCGCCGAGCTCGGGCGAGCTCGGCCCGAGGCACGAACGCCAAGAGAGAGAGCCAAGTCCTGGAAGAGCGCAACAGGACTCCAGCTCTGTTAGCCACGTTAACAGCGCCTGGCTGCGAGTTAGGAAATCAGAGGGTTAGGTAAACAAGCCAAACTAATAGCTTCGTATCGCAACTAGCATCTGACCCCGAACAAGAATCTGATCAGCCACTGCTCGTGTGATTTATCGATTTGCTAATTTATCGATTTATATGCACAAATTGAACCGAAATTCCATGCCGACAACCCGGCCATTTGCCTGCTCTCAATCACTAAAAATGCCCCAGACGCACACACACACACACACACTCACACACACCGAACTCGCCTCTCATCAATGGAAAAATCAAACATTATTTATGCAAATTACAAACCATTATTATTAAAGCCCACAGCAACCACAAAGGCTGTAATAGTTGCAAGTGGCACGGGGAGCGGGATGCCGGACAACCGGGAGCACCGACCAACAATCATATCCGTCATAGTCAAGGGGCCCGGGGCGCAGGGGGAGAGGAGCTGCCAATGCTTTGGGGAACCAATTTGGCAGCCGGCATAAATAAATTTTTACTTAATGTAGGTCAGTAATGCGGACAGGAGTCTCTTTCGGCTGCTCTTCTCTTTTGCCGAGCGCTGGCTCTCTCTTAAGCCGCGACGCCATGAAGTATGCTACTAAAGTTGCTTCTTTGCCAGCGCGTCTGTGTGCGTCGTCCTCGTCTGCGTCCTTGTGTGCGAGTGTGGCTGTGTGTGTGTGGGTGTCCGGATAATGCCATCAAACCTCAAAGGACCGGCATTGCTTGCATAATGCAAACAGCCAATGATATCGCCATGAATCGTTGAGTAATTCAACCAGGATTTTATTATTAATTCAGTTCCTGTAACGACTAGCATTCAGCCAAGAAATCGCTGTTTCGATGAAAATCTAAATTGATTTGTCAAGGCAGAATTTGGTTTATAGCATAACTAAGCAGAATGTTCACTTTAATTTATTATTCAGCACCTAATATAATATAAATAAATATTTATTAGGAATGCTTCGTTCTTTTAGGTTATATTTTTCTAAAAACAGGCTATAGTTAGTTTTGCTAATTGAAAGGATATTGAATTAATAATTAATTAATTTATTAAATAATTGTCAATATACAAATATCAGTATTACCTTTAATATATATAGCAAATTCTCTATTTAATCGGAAATCGATCATAAAAACATTAAAATAATATTCGAAATTTGTACATGACAATTTTTTGGAAAAATCCAAGTTTTAAAACCTCATATCTAAGCCAAAACAGCATTAATTTTGATTCGGAAAGCGTTCCCTTGTAAGTTTTTATTAGTTTAAAAAATCTGCTTACTTAATTTAAAATTTAACAAAAATAAAATTTTTGTCAATTTTTGAAAATTTTAACGATGTAACCCCTTACATTTTTTTTGAAAATTTTGAAAAAATTAAATTTTGTTCGGACATAGCTTAACCGAATCGGCTGTTGATGCTGATCAAGAATATATATGATTTATAGGGTCGAAAATGGCTTCTTCACAGTTTTACAGCTTCTGACTAAAATTATAATATCGAGATATCTAAAATCTGTTGAAACGTAAAGAAATACATATTGAGATAAAATTGAGTTTAATTCCTTCAATTCAGTTCGTTCTCCACTTAATATATAACAATTTCCTTGGACAGGACCACCAATCAGGCAACCACTAGATCGAAAATACAGGAGAGACCGGTTGAAGGACATACATCAAGAATCCGGCTGGTGCTGCATTTGCCTGCGGCTACACATAAATAAAAGAAAACCCCGAAACAGAGCCAGCTTAGCACCCAAAGTCACTCAGTCCATGGATTTTTGAATAACTTCCCCCACAATTCGGGCCAACCTCGGAGCCATTCACCAATGGCTCCTTGTAACGCATCCTGCAACGCAAGTTGGGCCAAAATTTATGTACAAACTCACTTAGGCAAGAATGTTTATGCGTTTCGTACGTGTTGGTTGCTGTCGCTCATGTGGAGAGCATCCTGGGAGCCGAAGTTCCAACCTTCTAGTTCCACCCACACAGACCCACTCGTTTATTTTGTCATTTTCTACGCATTTTTTGGGAAACATTTTTGAATGCCACTCGGTATTGCGTCCCTTGAGGGGGCACGAAGACCAGAGGGAATTGCGTTCTCACGAACTCGGCAAAGTGTAATGAAATTTTTCCTCACTAATGACTTAAATGCACAGGAATTTATACATCATTTGAGCTAATTGCCATTGCATTTGATACAGTTTAAATGTCAGGAGGGAAGCCGAAACGTGTTGCTGGAAAATATACACATTCCTAGGAGCAGAGCTAACTAGTTTAATTCGGGGCACAAATTGTCCTGGGAAAGGGTTTTAAACTGCCTTAATTTGAATTTAAATTCGGGAAGCCGAAATAGAAACAGAAGCAAATTGAATTGGATTTCTTTGACACCAAACTCGCCTGTATAGTTAGCATTTCTGCAGTCTTAACGCAGTATTCGAAAATATTTGCTCTTATTCGAGAGTCTTTAAATTCCGCGAATGCCAGGAAAGGCTGACTTGAAAGGCTGCAAGTTGGGGAGGCGCCAAAGTGAAATGTGTCACGTGCTGACAATTTCCCAGTTTCCTTTTGCAGCCACTCTGCCGATCGCTCCAACTGCCAGCTGTCGCTGGCTCTGCAGCGGCATGAGGGCCAATTATCTGGCACCTTGAGCAGCGGTTCTGTTTCAGCTATTTACATATAATTAGCGCCCAACCGGCAGGCCGCAGCCTCAGCGTTCGCCACTGTCGTTCTCAGTATTTGCGCCACGCAATTTTTGAGCATTTCTTTGCAGTTTTCCACTTACCCTGCCACTCCTACTTTTTGCCTTCAGTTATCTGCCCGCTCTCCCGCCCTCCGTTCGCGCTTTTCGTCTTGGCCAACTTTGACAATGAAGTTGCAATGATGACGATGCCAAAAAAATAGGAGCAAGCGAAAAGAAATAAGAAAGCTATAATAGAGACCACGACCATCAAATACCCACTGACTTTGCTTAAAATATTTTTAGAGAAATTTTTAGAATGTTATAATTTGAATTATGGTTTTTTAAAAGTTAGACAAATATTTATTTTCCTATGTCCTATGATTTTATGGACGTAAAAAGGGTTTCGTTTTCCAAATGCGTGAAAAATGCATAAGAATTGTATTCAAAAACTAACAATTTTATAAACTGAACAAACCAATCAATCGCTTTATACCTTTCCAATATAAATAAAAAATATATGCTGTACTAATATGTACACATATTTTAGCGCTGATTTCAATATCCCCCTTGAGCTGCTCTTACTACCGTGTATAGAAAACGGTATGAGATTCTGGTTGGCATACTAAAAAGTTTGCCCGGGTGGAGCAGGTTTCGGTTGCCAGCGAGGCGCCAACTTAATAAGGACACCAAGGCGCTCGGTGGGTGGCAGAATGCAAAGCATCGGGCTGAATAGAGGCATTCATTCAAACTGCCATACAAAGGAGAGCGGAGCCCCGCTTTAAGGCAACACTTTCCGCAAAGCTGGCGACTTGGAGCGCGAAATATTCCATCTGATTGCACAGAGCGTTGCTGGGGTCCGGCGGGTAAACAAAAGTCTGACTCTCGGTCGGCGTGAGTCCGCTGGGACCAGTTTTTCGACATCCGTCAATTGTGAGACCCTTTTGGCAGTCAGACAGACAGAGTCGCTGGGCCTCGTTTCTCCGATCAGCTGTAAGTGAAACCCACGCGGCGTATGAGTGATGGGGCTCATTTCCGAGCCCATGTTAGGCTCGTTTGTTTTTCACTTCTGATTCGCCATTTTCAGGCCCAGCCATAATTAGCCAGTCAGCTGTGGTAGTCATTTTCATTAGCTCGCATCCACGGCCATAACAACATCAGCATTATGCCAGCCATCGAGTGGATCCTTGTGGGGGAGTGCACACCTGTCTATGGTTGATAGAGCCCCTGCTGACTCGGATACTTCTGACTCAGCTGCTGTATTTGGCGTTAGGTTGCAGTTGTGAACGCATTATGTGGGGTCTGGACGTAAGCCTGCATCCCGAAATCCGATGAAGCTCGATATTAAGGGTCAAACAAAAGGGGAGAAGCCTCGAGGTTTCAGCACTAATGTTGCTAATTACTATTTTTGGTATTAAATTTTCTGCAGTTAAGGCGCTTGCTTTACAAATAGCTTTAAGATGGAAAAAGTACTTTAGCTATGCAGGAAAATATTCTCCAAATAAATTCTATATATTGAATATATCTAAAAAGAAATGATACGTTTTTTCAGTAGCTCTCTTTGATATCCGCAGGCTTGAATAACTTTTCATATTTTTTTGTGGGGTGGATGACAAATCAAATTTCACGCCACACTGCCTACCAATTGCATTTATCGCCGACTCTAAGTGGTAATATTTATATAGCCTCGCCATTCTAGTTTTTGGATGAAATACAAATATTTGCGTTATGTCATTTAATATAGTCGTACGGCGATATATCAACATTCGCAGATCTGCGCCAGAATATGCCCTTGTGCTCGGTTTCACAGCGTTATCACCTCGCACATGGCTGGCAGTTTATATTTATATTTTGTCATATGTGAGTGTCAATTAGTGCATTAAGCCGTAAAGTGAAATAAGCTTGTACACACTCGTAGCCAAAATAAGTCGGCAATCAGCTGGTTAATTTGTAAGAGCGATTGTGAGATTGTTTAAATTAAGGACAATTATGGACAAATAAGCTTCATCAGATAAAATATCTGTGATAAATTTTCCCTTAATTTACAAAGATAAATATGTTTTGGAAATAATGGTAAATAACAAAAACATTACACAACTTTCCTTCTTTCTTTCCCATACAATACTAAAGCTTCTTTTCTCATTCCTGGCTCAAAATGTCTCGCCAGGCCGTTGTCGTTAGGTAAATATGTTATTGTGTTCCCGCCCTTATTATATTTATTTTACGATTAAGCCTGAACAGATTTGTTGACGCCATCAGACGCCGCCTTCTCCACACACAAACCCTCCTAAATCACCGACAATAAATGAAAATTAATTGTAATGACATGGGTAAGAAATTGTTTATTACGAAACCGTCATAAAAGCCGCATAAAAGGCATGGAAGCACTTGTAACGAGAAATTTGAGGAGTTTCTGGCGAAAATCGATCAATCAATCAATGCATTTCTATTGCCAGGTTAATGTGTTCGCATTCCATAAAAGTAATACTGGGAAAATCATTCAAATGCCATCGGGGCAAATTATATTTTTTGCGAGCACAGCTTTTGGATACTCAGAGAGTGCGAAAAAAATGTGTGGGTTGGTCGGCAAAAATAATAAAAAGTGAGATATTATTGCCACTATTTCGATTAAGTTATTTTTTAAATGGAAGCAATTAAATGGAAACTCATGCCCGACGGGGCTGCATACTATCTGGAAAAATGCCTGCTCAACAACGCATTCCGTACAAATCCAAATAGTAAAAATGAGCCCGATAAACGTGTACAAAATGTCTGTCTACATGCGGAACGTGCTGTCAATAAGAGATTTGCATCGACTTCTAAAGGATGCCAGAAGGGTTGCGAACGGAATGGAAATAAGGACCCGTTTTTGTTGTAGCATTTTGCAAGCATTTACTGAACGTGATTTGAGTTATTTATCGAGCATACATGTTCCTATGCCCAACACCATCTTTGTAGAATTTTTTATAATTTATGACAAAGGTGAGAAACATCCATTGAGGTGAGATTAGATTTTGACAGAGTCTTTTCAGACTTTCGTTGGTTGATTGCCATAAGGTATTACTTGTTTAAATTATTGAAACGTGAGACGTGAAAGGTAACAAATAATTAATGTGACCTCATGCAATAAACGTTAATTTTCTTATTTCCATTGAATTGTGTTTTTGACAATTATAATTTTTGTTGAGCAGTAAACTTTGCGTCAAATATCAAGTAAGAATTCAATCGTCAAGAAAACATATTGAGACAACAACTAGTTTCGTGATTCGGTCTGTGGTGCGTAGTTTTAAATTACTGATTCTGCGGCGGATAATAGCTACTTCTGAAGATTTATAAAAGGTAAATATATGAGACTGACTTAAAACGAATGGAATTATTTCAGTTGCGTTAACACTCTCGGTTAGTCTTTAAGTAAACATCCGTGGAAGCATTTGGTCCTCTCGCCGCCCCCCACGGCGAAAATCGACACATTGATTGAAGCCTCGACATTTGCAATGGCTGTGCATTTTATTGACTTCCACTCGCACAGCTCCTTCCCAATCTCCCAGTTCCGCAAAGTCCTGCCATCCTTCCATCAATGTTAATTGCACCAGCGCCAGCTCTGTGTGTGTTGGTGCGATTTAAATTGCCCTCGAAAATTGTTGTGCCCGAAATCATTCAATGCAAAAATTTACTGCAATTGAATCAACACCCACAGACTGTTTTTCACTGCTGCTTTTGTTGGTCCGGCTTCTGCTGATCCTTTTTCATTTAATGGTAGCCAAAAGTCAAATTGAATTTCATTCGGCTACATCCCAACCCACACCCAAGCTCCAAAATAGGTCCCCGGCACTCAGCCATCCATCAATTCGAGCTGACCCGCCAGTTTCTGAAATTGCCAGCCTTCAATTAGCTCCATAAAGTTCAAGTTTCATTTTCAATTTATGCATTTTTATATTGCGCCAGCAACAAAAACTAGCGGAAAATACTATATATAAAATGGCGATTCGGCGAAAGCGAGCATGAGGGCCGCAGAAAATTATTCATAATCGCTGGAATGGCTTCCGAGTTGCCAACTGTTTGGCAGCCAGCCAATGGATTATTGAATAGGAAGAACACTGAAAAGGCTTAGGCGCTGGGGACTATAGAGAAGCTGGGACTTGTTGCCAGTTGTCTGATGTCCGACTGTTTACACTAGGGGAAATTTAAGGGGGAAATCTATTATAAATTCAGAACTATCTAATATTTTTCATTCGTAAAATACCACTTGTACCTAATCGAATGTAGTTGTCAAGCTGTCAAGAAGGGCAGAGGCTTAAGAGTACAATTTCCAGACTGGTATAATAGCGCTTTGTATTAATGTATTTACTAGATACAGTGTTAATCCCTTTTTAATAATTTTCTCTACTACTGTTTTCGTTGCATTCTCTGGTAAATAACTATTTTTCGAGGTATAATAATCATATATATATATTCCCCACAATGAAGGTTCTCCTTCTCAAATGTCTTTCAGTATTTTGAGCCTCATTCCCAAGACCCTGTTGCCTTGGGCTTTCCCTTCGATTCTCTCTCGAGGGTACACAATACTGAAAAGCTTCAGTGTACTTCATAATTATCAGCCTCGCTGGCAGAGAATGGCATTTCATGCCTGCCTCTATCTCCGACGGAGAAAAGAATGCACTGCTGAGGCGAGAAAGAAGTGCGGAAGAGGCGGTAACAATTGCAATTGTTTCAATTATGTCTGACAACTTCTCGACTTCATACGCCCGTTCCGAGCACATTGCCTTAAAGCAGCGCACACACAGAGGCGAGCATCCTGCACTCGTGCAATTCTCACAATTATGTCAGGACGGAAGGACTCCCGGGCGGAGCCCAACCAACCACTAGGTGCAGGCCGGGCTCAGCCTGGACGAGTTAATGCTGGCGCTTCTCCTCTTTGTTTCGCACCCGGCATGGCACACAGACCTTGTTTATTGTGTCTCCGAATATAACTTGTGTATTTGCGTATTATAATTTGCATAAATTTCTTATGCCAGCCCAGAGTCAGCCAGAAGCTGTCGAAAGAAGTGGCGAGGCGGCGGGGCAAAGGGCCAACGGTGGCTCGCAAAACAATTTAATAACGAGCAGATACAAGTGACAAAATGAATTATGTTGTTATTGTCCTTGCACACACACTGGCACACGACTTGTTCTGAGGAGACAATTGCAAAGAGATTTTTTATATGCATAAAGTCGGGAAGGGGGAAGTACTTGGTGGTTGTATGTGGCTTTCTGTGTGGGTAAGATTAAAGCACTGAGAGTATTTACTTCAAAGTGGTTGATGGTTGGTTAGTTGTTTAACCTTAGCTTTAAAGTTCTCTTAAATTACATTTTCCGATTTAGGTTTTTCAATCTAATAAAGATATGCTGAAGCCATTCCTCGAACATCCATGTTTATCTTTTATCTTAAATTTAATACTTCTTTCTTATGGTTTATAATTTCTTATAATTTAATGTTATTTATACACCTTAACTACCACCTTTGCTTTTCATTCCCTTGCTCACGCTTTAAACCTAATTCGTTACCACGCTCAAAAGTATGCAAAACATTCCTCTTGAAACGTGCATTACGTATACGCCCCGTGGCAAGGGAACCTCGATGATGCTTGCAATTGTGCAAAAATTGAAGGGTTGCAAGGCGAATAGGAATAGGGCTTCGGTATTGAGTGCACTTTTTATCATAACCCCCCACACACAGCCACATATGGATATCGCTTCCCCTCAGCCCTTTGGTCCTCCGCTTGCCCACTTCGTGGCTGTCGCTGACGGATATGTTAAAGCTTCGATTATTCCATCGCCTCAATGGCAGCAGTAGGGGGGAGTGTGTGCATGTGTGGGAGAGGAGAGCAACCAGGCAGACAACAAATTGTTAGACGCTACAATGAACACTGATGCGATTGATTGAAAGTCACTGGGAGAGATAAAATGCCATTGGTTTATGCTGTCATCTGGCAGGAGGGAATCCTTTGGCCATGCCGGCATCGCACGGCATGCCAGCGTCCCGACTTGGTTAGGCATCGCATCCCCCTGTCGTGTCAACAAGTTGGGGACAAACAATTTAAATTACAAAGCAAACTCAATAAAAATGTTAAAAACTTTTGGCCATGAAGAAGACATTCTGGCTGATCCGAGATTTGTTTAGTTCCGAGGTCCTTGACATGCATAAGTTATGGCCCCGCTCCAGGGGCCGATATGGCAGGAGGAAGCAAAAGTTTTATAAGAAAAACAAATCGCATCGCTTATTTATAAGCCCGTAAACAGATTTTATGAGCCTGCCCAAACAATGTGGGCCAAAAAGGAGCAAAAGTTGCAATCGTCCGACGGGTGGTGGCCCTATCGATTTTGGACGACGACCAGGACGAGGGCCACTGTCTTATCCCTTCCGTCGGTTTTCAATTTATTAAAATGACCGTCAAAAATCGTTTGTGTGCGAAAGTTTGCGCTTAACCTAAAACACTTTTTGGACAGTTCCCACTTCGTTGTCTCTCCTCTTAGTTTTTTTCGCCATTTGGCGGCAAGCGATGACTGGGTTAAGACGAAACTTTTCGCCCGGACAAAAGTTTCGGGGATGTGTCTTGCCGGGCTTATGATTGCCTCGCAACGCACTGCATCTCGGAGTCCGAACTTGTTTTTCATTCGCCCAGACAGCATAATTTTTGATTGGGTAACTTTTTCCCCCATCCCTCGCCTGCCTGCCGAGGGGAATAAAGTGTAAAGTTGGAGTCCTCAACCGCTCTCCAGTTCATTTCTTATGCCGAAAGCCGTCACACACGCGAGGCCTTAGCCGGCCTGCGAGTGTGACCTTTTCCACCTGACCTCCCCGAATTCGCCGAACTATAAATACCAAGCACGGCCCGGATCGAGCGACCTAACCTAAATACCGGAAATGCCCTTTATAATGCGCTTCCGGCACATGTGAGCGGGCCCAGACAGCGGTCGGTGTGTTCGCCTGCCAGGAGTGGCTCTTGGCGGCGGGTGCTCCGCGTGTCTCGCAGCGTGGCAATTGTTAAAGACCCCCCGAAAAGCCAAACCATTGCCGAGCCTCCGGCTAATCAAAATGTGCAGCCAACTGCAAAAAGCCACGAGTGGGCGGGAACGTGCCTGGAAGGGGGGTGTGTTCTGACCACGTTTATAGCCATAAACTGCAGGCAGCCTTTATGGGTCTGATCTGGAAATTCCGCGGTACGTGTAGTGAGTACAGAGACCATGTAGGTGACGAGGAGCACTAAAGGTTTCTCTTTGCAAATAATTGCTTTAAAGGAATTATCTGATGTTATCAGTCACATATAGCTTATAATTTTCAAAGTGATGTCTGATGTCGTTAAAATTATAAATGCATCAGTATAAGAAGCTTACTGAAATAATCAAAATTCCCAGTTAGCTTAAGGTTAATCTATACTACAATTATTTAAGATATTTAACCTTACGAAAGTCTCCAACATTTTTGTTTAAATATAAATCTGAAGCCACATAATTAATACCCATTTGTTAATAATTATCCGTTGTCCTTTGCTTTTTACCGAGCCCCTTTTAAAGCCATATCTATAAAGAATAATTTACCCTTCTTTCCAAACAATCAACTGATCAACCTTCTGAGAAAATCCGCTTACAATTTCCCTTTCAACTTTGGCAAGATTTTGGCTCGCACTTTAAGTTAACAAAGCCGGGCGGCCGCCGCACGTATTTTTAATTAAACTTTGTGCCATGCCATTAACCCCTTTATGCTTAGGCTCGGTGCCCCTTTCCGATTTTGCCCGCTTTCCCCATCCTTTTTCACTTTTCCTGTTGCGTGCCAAGTTTTTGCGGTTAATTATCGATGAGAAAGGGGGAAAACCGCGCCTGGGAACGTCCTTGGACGTCGGGATCCTGGGAAAGCCAAGTCGAGAAGTTAAATGAAGTGCAAAGCCTTTTTGGGTGAACATTGTTCGAGGGATATTATACAAAAGACGAGCGTCAATGGGTTAATAAGCGGCCAGCTGCTTCATCACAATTGTGTTCTGACTTATTGTCCCATTACTGGGCTGCCTTCAAAATAATTATCACCAAAGTGCGGGCTGGAACTGATTTATTTGTCTGTGTCATATCAATATATATATATATATAGAAATATATATATGTATGTTTGTTGGGAATGAAACTAATGATTACCGTTTGCCTAATTTATTGGATTTCTTTGCGAGCCTCGCACGCAAACGGCCGGACAGAGACCTCTTCTTTACCCTCGTCCTGTCCGTTTGCCGGGTCATTTATTAATTGCGCCCCGTATGCGTGTGCTAATCTCTTCATTATGCGATTTCATAATGGATTACATTCAAATAAATGCGCCTCATTTGCCATCTCCAGTCAGCTGCTAATTTTCTTTAATTTCGTTGCCATTTCCCTAATGATGCGTGGGCGCTCCCTAGTCCTTAGTCGATCCCTAACCGGGGGCCTTCTCTTTCAGAGTCCCCTCCATGCCGCGTTAATAGGTCAGCGTTCTGTTGTAATATTAATGCGGGCTCATTTTCGGTGGCTCTTGTAATTGAATCAGATGCATCAGTTTGGTCTTCGAAGAGGCGGCTTATATAATTTATTCCAAGGCGATAGGGTTTCGTATCAATCATGAAATTAGAGAAAGCCCCTTTCGCCCTGAAACTAGTTTAGCCACCTGAAAATGTGTATCCTTATAATTCTATGAAAATATTCCCGGAAATATTACAAGCTAAGAAGCAGAAAGTAATTCCAAGATGGCCGTGTCTTGAAATTATTGGCCAGCGTCATCTGCTGTCACAGGTTGGCAGCAAATTTGCACTCAACTCCAAGCTCAGCGAAAGACTGTCGTGACACTTTTCCAGGTAATTAAAACACAAATATTAGCGAACGGGGCGAGTGCTTTGCTAACGCCCACCCATTTGAGCCCATTTTGCAATTTAAATTTTCATGAACAAGCGCCGCCATTTGTCGACGTCCTCGATGTCCTGGATGTCTAGTGTCCTGGTCGCCTCGCCTTACGTTGCCTTAACAGTTTTCAATTTGCCCGCGCGCTTGTAAGCGCAGCTGACAGCGACTAGCGAACGATACCCCGGCGAAGAGCTTATGTTTCTCGTGAGTAAAGCCGTTGGAGAGCAGGGAAATGCAAGGAAAAGCGGGAAACTGCGGGAACCAGCGGCTGCGAAAAGGGGTGGAAAAGCCATTCCACTTTGGCTTTTATTGTATTTCGGTCGCTGTCGTCGCACATTTTTACGACTATTTAAATGGTTTTCACTTTTCGGTTACAAATTGTCGCCCAGGTAAATGGTTGTGGGCTAGGGATTGGGGTTTTAGTTCCACAGGAAGTTTGCTTTGTCTCCGATTGCTGATTTTGATTGCGAAAGGGCTCGAAGCGGTCTATTTGAGTATATCTCCCCCTGCCTTTGATTTTGGCTCTCTACTGAAAATGAAATTGGTGTAATGGAACATCAAAGAAACAATATAGGATTTAATTTTTATTATTGAATCTTGCACTGACACTCTTCGAATTCTCCGTAAATTAATAAAATAATATGAATATTAGAAGGTGGTTCTATTAAGCCTTTTAAGGTTCCTTTTTAAGCCTTTTAAATTTGCTTGAGACTGCAACGTCAGAAAACTCAAAAAGGACTAAAACATAACCTATATAAATATAAAATCAAATTTAAAGAACCCAAATATTTTAATTTTAAATATAATTTGAATAATACTTTTAAAAAAACACCTCCCCTTCACAACCATAGTAGGCTTAGGCTAATACGTCCAAGACTAAGACTTCAATAGCTTCTGACTCTCGGAGACTTTTCTTAGTTAACATTTGAATTCCGGAGCTCAAACAGTGCTTACGCATTTTTTTTTTTCTAAAAAGAAATTTACCGGTGAGTAGACGATCAGGCATATATATAACTCTAAATTTAAATCTTTCTCCCGCAGATCATTATGATTCGCATTCTTACCAACAAGTACACATCCAGTCTGCGGCGTACTGCCCGGATTAGCAGCCACTTGTGGCAGGCGCGCTCCTATGCCAAGGACGTAAAGTTCGGGCCCGAGGTGCGAGCCATGATGCTCCAGGGCGTGGATGTGCTGGCCGATGCCGTGGCCGTCACCATGGGTCCCAAGGGCCGTAATGTGATCATCGAGCAGAGCTGGGGCTCGCCGAAGATCACCAAGGATGGCGTGACTGTGGCCAAGTCCATAGCTCTGAAGGACAAGTTCCAAAACATCGGAGCCAAGCTGGTGCAGGATGTGGCCAATAACACGAATGAGGAAGCCGGCGACGGCACCACAACGGCCACTGTCCTGGCACGTGCCATCGCCAAGGAGGGCTTCGAGAAGATCTCCCGCGGTGCCAATCCCGTGGAGATCCGACGCGGCGTTATGTTGGCCATCGATACAGTCAAGGAAAATCTACGGAAAATGTCGCGTCCCGTCAGCACGCCCGAGGAGATTCACCAGGTGGCCTCCATATCGGCGAACGGGGACAAGTCTGTTGGCGACCTGATCAGTGAGGCCATCGAGAAGGTGGGCCGTGATGGCGTCATCACCGTCAAGGACGGCAAGACGCTCAGCGACGAGCTGGAGGTGATCGAGGGCATGAAGTTCGATCGTGGCTACATCTCGCCTTACTTCATCAACGTGGCCAAGGGAGCCAAGGTCGAATTCCAGGACGCCCTGCTGCTCTTCTCCCAAAAGAAGATCAAGTCGGCGACGAGCATCGTGCCCGCCCTGGAACTGGCCAACGCCCAGCGGAAGCCGTTGGTCATCATTGCCGAGGATGTGGAGGGCGAAGCACTGAGCACCATGGTGGTGAATCGCCTGAAGGTCGGTCTGCAAGTGTGCGCCGTGAAGGCACCCGGCTTCGGGGACAATCGCAACGACACCCTGTCGGACATGGCCATTGCCACCGGCGGCATTGTTTTCGGCGATGAGGCCAACCTGGTGCGGCTGGAGGACATCAAGTTGAGCGACTTTGGCCGCGTGGGCGAAGTAGTGATCACCAAGGATGACACAATGCTGCTGAATGGCAGCGGCCAGAAGGAAGAGGTAAACAAGCGCGTGGAGAACCTGCGGGACTCCATCAAGGATTCCACCAATAACTACGAAAAGGAGAAGATGCAGGAGCGGCTTGCTCGGCTCTCCTCGGGTGTGGCCCTGCTCCGCGTGGGCGGCTCCAGCGATGTGGAGGTGAGCGAGAAAAAGGACCGCGTCAATGACGCCCTCAACGCCACCCGGGCGGCCGTGGAGGAGGGCATCGTGCCCGGTGGCGGCACCGCCCTGCTGCGCTGCATCCAGAAGCTGAACGACATTCGAGGCACCAACGAGGATCAAAACATGGGCATCGAGATCATAAAGCGAGCCCTGCGCATGCCCTGTCTCACCATAGCCAAGAACGCGGGCGTCGACGGGGCCATGGTCGTGGCCAAGGTGGAGATCCTGGACGGCGACTATGGCTACGATGCCCTGAAGGGTGAGTTCGGCAACATGATTGAGCGCGGCATCATCGACCCCACCAAGGTGGTGCGCACCGCCATCACCGATGCCGCCGGTGTTGCCTCGCTCCTGACCACCGCCGAGGCTGTGGTCACCGAGATGCCGCTGGAGGATGCCGCCGCTGCAGGAGCAGCTCTCGGCGGACTGGGCGGTATGGGAGGAATGGGCGGAATGGGTGGGCTCGGCATGTAGCCTGCCCCTTTTGCATTTTCCTCGTTTATTTTTAACACGATAACTTTCGAACAAAATTCAAAAACACGGGACCACAATAGGCTAACCTAAGCACTGTCCGAAATCATTTTTTGTCAGACTTGTTAATTAAAAATTTGGAGTTGACAGGGTTGCATACATGAGTTAAAATCGAGAGCTATTTTCAAAGCCTTGAACTTGAAATAAATAAGATCTAAAATGAAGCGTTTCATATTCATAATGACGACTAAATAGCCTGATCCTTCACAAAATATTTGATGGCAATGAGACAATATTGCAGGTTGATTTAATATTACGTCCATTTCCTCAGAAATTAGCCCCCATGTCCGGAGAAATAATGCTGGTGACGGTCTCGACATGACTTGTTGTTAATGTTTCCTCTCCCTTGACTGTCGTTTTTCCTGTTGCAGTTTCAGTTTTTGTATCCCCCTGGCCACAGTGACAGTCTGCCTGTCCAGAATGTGCTCCCTTACACATGTCCTTTTTCTGTGTTTTGTCACAGTTCCACTATTGCTGGCTTGCTAACCACTTGTAGTAGTTTTTGCAGCGATCCCCTCCATGCCACCGCTTCCGTTTTTGCATTTCGCTATGAAATATGAAGCAGTCAGGGACAGGACAGAGCGGAGCGTCCTTTTGGGCGCTTCTAATTGTGCTGGAGAGCGGGAAAAAAGGACGAGGGAAATAACAAACCGCCACTTGACTTTCATGCATTTGCTGCTTAACTTTCCCGACATTTATAATGGCATTCGTTGTGGGCTTCGGGCGCAAAAGAAATCTGCTTGGTTAGTTTCTAGGTGGCCTTGTGCCTAAGCGTATGCAGGCACTTCAGTTGGCTCCTGCTCCGCATCCTCGGCAAACGGCTGAGAAAACTGGGCTGGCACCCGCGGGCCAAGTGGGTAACAGAGCGTGTTCGGAAACCTCGTTGCTTCTCGTCTCAGCATTCTCTTTGCATGTTGAGCATCATACCCGAGGCTTATCCTTGGCGGTGCACGTGGAAGAAAAATTTACTGGAATTATCCTGCGACTTAATAAGTTTTTGATGTATTATAAATACATTTGTTTTTTGTATAAACTATGTATATTTGTGAATTTAATTTAAAGGTTTATTATATGGGCATTAGAGAAACCGTACAAAGACTTGCATAAAACAATAGGACTAAGAAGAATCCTTGCCTTTCTGTGCCATTTCTTTCTATTTATGGTCAGACCACTAATCTAATAATATTTACCCGATTGTTATAACATTATTTTTCGCTATGCACTTGCACTCGAGTCGCTACATCCAAAGCGACACCATCCCCTGCTTCCCTTAACCCACGGCTGTTTATGTTGTCAACACAAATTGCACTTTCAGCTCGCCGTGTGATGTTCAAGTGCCTGTTAAGAAGATGATCCACCCACGTGTCTTAATGATGCTACAAGGAATCCGTTCCGCCCCTCCTCCGGGCTGCAACAATGCGCCACTTAATTATGAAAAAGGCCGCCTCGAGTGTCGACTGCCGGTCGTTGGTCGTTGGTCGTCGGTCGTCGGTTGTCTCCTGTCGGTTGTCCGGGGACGAGATGCTGTGCCATGCCAGCACGCTTGCCACCATAACGCCCCATCTAACTGCAGATTTACGAGCCAGGCTAATCCCGTTCGCTTAGCGCATTAAATCAGCTCCGAAATGGCCATAAAATTGCCCTCGCCTACATGGCAAACATTTCAAAAATTGACAATTTATTGCTGGAGTTGCGTGGGGCAAAGGTTGGGGGGAAAGTTTTTTACAAAAATAAAGGAACAAAAAATTGCTATATGAAAAAAAAGAGTGTTGCTTCCACAATTTGTAAGGGAAAATTAAAGTGTGTTTTCGATTAAGTCGATATGGTGATACTCTCTCTAATAGGATAAGGAAGTATTATACATACTTCGAATTAATTTTGATTTATAAAAAAATATAGAATATATATATAAATATACTATTAATATTTCAACAAAAAAAATAAAACATATATCATACATTAATTCATACAACCGAAAATATATATTGAGGGAAATGTTGAATTTCAATCAATAGTTCAACTACATTTCGATCGATACTTGCTTATTGATCTTTCAGGGACTAAAGGGGAACATAATTATAATTTATATAGAATGAAGTTCCTATTAAAATATAGCTTTTAGATATTTAAAGAAAATAAAGCGTAGGCCTGGGAAATTATTAAAAACGATTATTTACTTGATAATTAAGTTATCTAGAAAGCTTTTCTTTTCCACCTTTTAGAATGCTTTAAAATCAGTGATCGGTCATTCTCTCGCCATAGGTCATTCGGATTTATCTCTGAACGACATAAAATACTGGTGTGTGCCCACAGCATCTGGCGCGAATTCTCCGAGTGCTTGGACCAGATTTATATTGCATTTGATTTTGATTTTTGTTTGCTTGTGGTGGGCCAATGCTCACACACAGACCCGTTCGAGGGCGACATGCAGCTGCAGTTGCCGTTGTTACATGCAGTTCTACATATACAATATGGCCATTGTTATGATTTATGTGGCTGAAATATTTCGGGCGCGCTTCCTGCAAATGTTTGCCTTTTATGTGAGAGCGTTAAGCGGAGGAGGAGCATTGGCAGGAGACGGGAGCACCCCATGGAAGGGGCGATTTTTGTGTTTAACCCAGCCAAATTCAATTTCAATTTGCACCCCATCAAAAGACAAACAAAAGTCTTTGAACTCTGGCCATAAACATATTGGGGATTTCGTTTTTCCATGTTTTTGGCAGTCCCCCAGTCTGCGAAAGCGGGACACATGTGGAGAGCCGCCGCTGTCGGGTGCAGTTGTCGGTCTGGGGCGTTACTCCTTGTCGCTAAGTCCTGTCGCCCTTTGCCCTTTGCCTTTCGCCTTTCGCAGGACGGTGCCATAAACAAATTCGTTTTATGCACTTACACGAGTGCCTAACGCGGCACCCTCCGTCGAAGTCTCTGGCATAATTGAATTCCATTTTCAGCGCCTTCAACTCTTTGGCCACGCTGCAAAGTGCTCTTTAAAAGCCAGCCTCAGCTTCCACATTTCGAAAAATAAAAAAGGGAAAGGATCCAGTGAAACCCCAAACAGTTCATCTCTGGGCCGACCAAATGCCAGATCTGGAAGTGCCCCCTGGGCGGGGCAATTCATAAACGGAAATGGCAGTCAAACGTGTTGGCCAACACAGACAACGGCGCTGCATTGGATCTCGCTCAGGGTCCTCCGGGAAATGCAACTGTTGCCCTTGCATTTGAGTTTTGGATTTCATTGTTGCCCTCCCTCCGGGTCCCGATATCCCGGCATATATGTCCTGGTCACCAAGTGGCATGCGTTTCTAATTTCCTGGCAGCCGGCAAGCCCTAACAGGACCGGTCGTGCCTCCACTCGAAATTGCAGAGCACACAAATTTATAAAACGATTGCGGGTGGTCCTAGCAGCTTTTAATGTGTGCCCGGACCGTCTGCATTTCGATTAATTGAATTTGCAATGGCACTGCGAACTGACAGCCCGACTGGCAGACAGATACAAGAGGCAGCCCGATGATGATGATGTATTAACACCAAGCCTGATGGGCAGCAGCATCTGGAGCTTAAATGTTAAGGAGAAACTGTATTGCCTCGAGAAGTGATTCCTGTCTTTAATGAGAGGGGAAACTTAAGTTTAAATAGCTATCCAATGGATACAACTGATTCAGCATACACAAACTGAACCGATTTACAAACAGGACAATCAACTTCATTGATTGCACTGACAGCATTTACCACACGTTTTTTCGCGCCGTTTTTATTAATTGCAAGCTACTGCCAGGACTCCTGTGGACTCTCTCTCTCGGCTCGCCAAAATGCCAGCCAGCGGACAATTAATCAATTTGCAGCTTAATTATCGGGCCGGGACAAGCGAAATCAGAGTAAGACAAACATTTTGCATTCAGTCAACCAAAAAGGAATAAAGTTGGCCTGTGCTCGGAGTAATTATATCAGAGAATGTGAGGTGATTAACTATCACAACGCCATCTGGTTTGGAGGACTTTTATGGATTATAAAAGACCTAAAGAAATAACGAAGAAATGTCCTTCCCTGCTTAAACGCCTTTAAATATTTTTGACTCTAACTAAAAGCTCTGTATCGGGCAGATTAAAATGGCATCAATTTTAAAGTGGGTAGCTGGGAAAACTGTTTTTCATCACGAGTGTTAGCCAGAGGGCTGTGAAATTATGCGACACGACCTAAGCTGTCGCCGGCTTCGTGTTGCATTTTGCCGGCGGCGTCAGCTGGCGCTGTGGCGTTGTTGGCCCATTTCACGCCCTCTCAGCCTTTTCAGCCATTTTGGCTCATTCCGTATGCACTCAACGCATTAAGTGGCGACATGTGTTACACCGAAGACAGCGGCTCCGAAAAATGGAAGGCCTCGGGAGGGTGGATGTGATGGCTGAAGCTCTATCTGCCTTTCATCTGTTGGGCTGTTAGTGGAGTGTTAATAGAATCCAGCGGGCACTGAGCTGCATTCTAATATGCATCACTGGTCCCAACATGCCCCCAGTCAGGCCTTGATGCCACTCATTAATCAAATGTTGATGACGAAGGAGTGGTTTTTTAAACCTCAAACTCCGAGACAGCCAAAGTCGAATTTGGAAAACAAGGAAACAACCGCTAGAATTCTCCAATTAGCCAATTTCCGACACTTTCATTGGCTTTCAATTTGCGCTTATTTCTGCTAATTAAGTGGCGTCGTTATGCCAACTGCATGAGTCTGGCTCACTCTTCCATTTAAGCCCTCTCGACAAGTGGCTAAAATGATTGTGAGACCCCATCCCAGGAAATTGGGAAATACAAATATATATGACTTTTCATTGGCGTTTTGGCCTTCGTATACCTACATGAAATCCTAAACTATTTGTATTCAAGGCTTATAAAATAGATATTTTATATGCTAACTTTTTAAGTAAATCAAAGTTTTTGCAGTAATATAACTCGGCCAAAAATGCATTAATTGTAATGCGAAGAGCTTTCCTGTTCTAGTTTTTATATGGTTAAAAAATCTGCATATTATATTGTAGAATTTAAAATATGCTATCTTTCTATCTATCTAATAAAGCGAAAGTTGGCGCCAAAGTCTGGGTCAGTTTCGAAACTATTGTAAAGGTAAAATATCAATATTCTTGAAAATTTTATGATTTAATTAGGCTATTTGTTTTGAGTATACGTTTGTAGATATCCTTTCAAATATTTCTGTATCACTTCCAAACAAAATTAAGTAATAGGGTCCATGGTAATAAGGGAAAATAAATGTATAGCTGGCACAGCACATTATATATCTAGATTTTATTCCTACTATACTATCTATATAAATAATATAATTGTCATGGTTAAGACTTACCGCAGCAGAGGACACACTTATCCTTTTTCGTCATTGATTAACTCCTTTCAGCGCAGATGCTTTTATGGTATCGTCGATGCAGACTTCTTCCTGTTTATCCAAAAGTATTCCATTGATCAGGTGATAATTTTTAGTCGAAGGGCATTCTTTATTACTATCACCACTATCACTTATCACTAAACAGCGTTGAGGTCGCGCACACACTAAAGCTAGTGAGATGGCAGCGCGCCTATTTATAGTCTCCGAGAAGAGAGAAGAGCAGAGCCGGCGAGAGCAAGGGAGAAAGAGTATCGCTCCAGATAAGCTGAGACAAATAGAGAGCAAGCGATGTTACTAGTGATATTTAGAGAGAGGGAGGCAGCAATACCGAAAAATTGAAATGCAGTGAGTACTAGAGAGAGAGAGAGCGAGAGCGGCGGAAAGAAAAATAGATAGTAAGCATTTTTTTCTACATTTAACGATCGTTGCGATGGCAGCTAAAAAACATAGTCGTCCGATTTTATGTCAGCTATATTATATAGTTCTTTGATCCAGCTTATACACTAGTTAGAGTATACAGAATACTAATACTAATTTCATTCGGATATCTTCAAAACTAAAGACTAGTTTGCGTAGAAACGGACAGACGGACATGGCTATATCCACTCAGCTGTTGATGTGGTTCAGGAATATACAATTATATCTCTATATAGTCGGAAATGACTTTTAAACTGAATTTCAAGCTTCTAACTTAAATTAAAAAACCCTGCAAGGATATAAAAATATCCCTGTTAAAATAATTTGTTAACTTTTTTTGGAGCAATGCAATCACTTGGGTATGTGAAACTTTTATCTCACCTACGCTCCAAATAGTGACAGTATCCCCAAGAAGCTATCTCGCCCTTTGTAATTTATTTATTAAACGCTTGGCCAGGGGAAAAGGCAAACAATTTGCGATGCCCTCGGGGAGAGTCACGTACTAAATGCATAAAAATTCGGCAGCAGAAGGAAAGTAGAGTCGAGTCCCCCCATGCATTTATGCAAACTGCGAGACATTGTTGCGGGACCCGCATCTTCCAGCATTAAGCTGTGGTGCGTGTCCCACTAATTTGGCCCAAAAGGTCTCGGCACCCAGCACGCACCACATATAAAAGTTTCAGGCAGCGACGGGATCAGCCGAGATGGAATTGCATGTCCAGAATAGTTGCCCAAGTCGTTGTTGCCATTTTGCATAATTCACGAGCTAAGCGACTAAAAGATGAGAAGTTGGATCCCTGGACTGAGTCTATTCTGACCACAGAGCAAGGCTCAAGAAATGGCAACGGAGGTCTCATTATATGCATCGAAGGAACCACAAGCTGGTGGGGGAAACATATCAGTTTCTAATTAATATCAAATTCAATTTCCTCATCAAATTCGTAGGAAGCCAAGGAATACCGCAACCTGTATAACTATTTACACTGCATTTCCAACAAACTATGACAGCAATCGAAAGGGTATTAAGGAAATTTTGGTAGCGTTAAGATATGCCTTGCTATATATTAAGATGCAGGGGTATTCATTTATTTTTTTACCTTTTTTTTGACAAAGTTTTTTAAACTTTGATTTGTCATACATAAATTTCAATAAAGATCTAATCAAAGACTGCGAATATTTGAGGCTTATTTATGATTGATTTCAATTGCTTACTTCAAGGGTATATAAACTTCGGCTTCCCGATGTTGGTTTCCTGTCTTGTTTTTATTTATAATAGCTTTTTCGCTGGCCTTTCTCCGAAGGACTCCACATCTGCCGCATCCAGCAACATCCAAATGAATGTTCCAAAACAGACAAACCATTTAACTCGCCCACCTCCTGCTCCATGCCGAGCAGCTGCAACCACAGAACTGCGTTCATCTGCTAACAACGCAACTAACAACGTTGCCAATCCCCGACACTCCGACCCGGACAACAACACCACCCGGGACCACCCGTACCAGCCAGAAAGCAGTCCGCCAGCTCACCACAGTTAATTTGTTGTACAAGCCCGCACACAAATAAAGCGGCCAACAGGCAGCCGGGAGGAGCGAATCGTTTGCTTTGAGCCAACAGGCCACTCTTTATCCAGTGGATGACTGTTTTCAAATTTACAGCATGTCAACAAGCACCAGCACCCAATGCTGCTGCTGCTGCTGCTGCTGCTAGGTCCAGTGGTACCAAGTGGTCCCTCATCGCATTAACCATATGGACAAGGGGCGAGGACACTGCAGTTGGCTTCTAAATTGTGTAAATACGCATTACGCATACGCACTGTTGCGTCAGCCACCTTCGCTCCTCCTGCTGCTGCTAACGCTGCTCGTTCTTTGTGTTTGCTGAGCCAAGGAAAACTCAATTTTCCTGCATGCAATGATGGAAAACTTTACGTGCAATTGACTCGCAAAAGCGTACAACTCCAGACTACAGTTGCAGTTGCATTTGCAGTTCAAAGGTTCAATTTGTCTTGTTCCAGCATATTTGCAACGAGCAGAGTTCTTGCTTTTTCAGTTATAGTTGCATTTTTAATAGGGTCTTATGAGGGGTCCTTTCAGGAGTAATTGTCGGTAAGTACTTAAGAGAATTTATTTGAGATTAAGGTACAATATTTGATTTGAAATAAATTTTGATTTTAGAAGAATTCACAATGAATGATTGGCCTTAATAAAGTCCTTCTCAAAGATTCTTGAAACTGCTTTAGAAAACTTGTTGGGTTATAAATGATATTTTCCTGTCAATATCTCTTGCTTTAAAGTATAAATATTCCCCATAAAACGCACGTGCTGCAAAAATCACCTATTTCGGACAATGCTCGTGAAATCAGAGAAAAACAAAGGAGCCGAAAAAGGAAATCAAGGATTTTTCAAACTCCAAACCAGTGAGAGAATTCGCCGCATGGCAAACACGTTTCGCATTGATGTTGAAATTGTTACTCGGTTACTCCCTCCTTATTCGCCCAGTTGAGCTCACATTTTATGGTCAAGTTGCATTCTGTTTCATTTATATTTCATGTGTGGCTCTCTGCCATCGCTCCTGCTCCTCGCTGGCTGCCCAAGACAGTCTCACATTTTACTTTTCCTATTAATGTCAATTTAAATGTTCAAACACTTTAGTTGTTTTCTGTGGCAGAGCCAAGGGATCTGGTCTGGGCCGTTGTCTGACTGAGATATTGTTTGCACAAAAGCACTTAAAGACTGCATTACTCCACCTAGATTATCGCTCGGAAAATGGTTGGTTGAATGGCCCAATCCACTTTCCACTGGAGTCCTGGGTCCAGAGGAGAAACCTCTTCGTTCCCGCAGTCATTTGTGGCAATTTGCGTGCTCATTGTTAATTTGATTTTCACGTTTTGATAAGCAAAAAACACCTCGACGGCTCCTGGAGGCTCTGTTCCTACCAACTGGGCGTAGCTGGCGCATAATTGAACGATAAATTAAATAAAAGCAATGGAAACACCAAAAACCAAAATGCATTCAAACGAAAAGCGGCTATTTTGGAGCCATTTTCAAATGCAATTGAACTGTTAACGTGAACTCTTTCATCCTATTACCTACGGCCACGACTACGTAATTGATGAGCATTTAGAAACACCAAGAAAAAAACACACACAAGCCTTTAAAAATGTATAGCACGCCTATTTAAAACTCGCTAAAAAGTTTCCCATTGTTCCACAAGTTTTAAACAATGTCTTTTATTATGTATATGGTAAATGCAAAAGGAAAATGTCCCATAAATAATAAAATGGCATTTTAAAATGCTTGCGAGAGTGAGTCTTCTTTTGTTATTTAATATTATTATATATTATACTGAATTATTGATGGTGTTTAATTAAACCACCTTCACATTAAATACAGAAACAATTGAAATGGCAGGCAACGTATTCGAAATGCCAAAAACTCAGTTGCCTAATTGATAAGTGTTGAATTCCTTTTTTAATGTCAAATAAAATCATAACAATTTAAATCGTTCAGATACTTTCCCATAATTTCTGGCTAATTGAGGACTGCTTAAACACTTGCCACATTAAATGGAAGCCCATTGAATACGAAGGACTTTTGCCTGGACTCGAGCGAACTTTGATGTTTTTGTCGGCTTAGACATTCCACGGTCTGGCAGTCACTGGCCCATTGGAGCGCAGCTGGGCGGTGTGAGGAGCGGCAGGCTTTGAGCTGGCCTTCACAAAAGGCTAACCAAATTGTTTGTGGCATAATACTTCCCAGTTCCCAGAAGGGAAAGCGCCCAAAATGAGTAATGAATTCGAAGTGACGAAGGAAAGTAAGCAGAAGTAGAATAGCACTCAACCAAATTATACAACCTCCACTATAGCGATGAACAGCCTCAGCCAGCGATCGCCGTACACCCAGATCGGGTTAGGAGCTGCCGGCGGCTTCATCACCGGCTTTGTGTTCCTGAAGGTCAGCAAGTTGGTGGCCTTGGCAGCCGGGGGCACTATTTTGGTCATCCAACTGGCCGTAGAAGCGGGCGTGATCGAGCTGGAGTCATACGAGGTGTTCCAAGAGCAGCGCTCTGATCAGGCTCGAGGGGAGCTGCGGATCGCCGGGCAGACCCACCGCCTGGAGGGCCCAAATATTCCCAGAATCGATCTGCTGGGCGAGACGGCCAGGAAAGCGTGTTCCTCCAGCCGACGGCTATGTGTGGCCTTTGTAGGCGGCTTTCTGGTCGGCTGTGGCTTGGCTTAACCACGGCAAATTGCCCTACTCCTGTACGAAAAATATACATTTAAAGCTATACACGAAAGTTTTCCACCTCTAATGCTCTCGGCAAGCATTTTAGTCGGCTCGCAGGGAAAGTTTCCATAACAAAAGCCTTGAAAATTTTATAGAAATGCTCTTAACAAATAGCCGAGCCGAGCCTCTCTGTACTCTGTACTCACACACACACTCGAGCAGGCATTTAAAGTTTTTGCACCGCATAAAAAGCGTTCCTGCAAAAACTTCAAAGTTGTAACAACATTTTCATGCGCTTTTAAACATTTCAATTTGCAGCGCGGGGCGAGCGAAAATTTATGCATAAGCAAAGTTTTTCATAACCAAGGCAATGGCTTTCCATGCGCCAGTTGCAGAGGATGCCGAAGGGGGAGGCACATGATTATCCCGAGAATTGTGTGCTGGCTTTGCGCCACTGGGAATGTCAGGCCAGGGAACCGATTCAAATCACTTGCACATATTTATTGGATTAGCTTCTGGCGAGTGCAATATGCGAACCTGACCATGAATGTCACGTCTCAACTACTATTTGACATGTGGCCGAGACGCTTTTATCTGTTTTCTTGCATTTCCCAGGCAGCTCCCGCTGGCAGCGAACTGAAAATAAATATGGCAGACCATGGCCAGGAGCAGTGCCGAAAAATGGAAACCAATTTAAATCGAGACCGAAACCCAATCCGGGGCCAGGCCCCACGAATCGCACGCATCACGTACGGATACGGGCGCACATGTCGTATGAGCAATGAAATTTGCATTTGCAAAAGCCAAAAATTGTTTTCTTCTGCGGCCAGCGCCTCCCCTCCCCGTAACCGAATTTAAAGTCCCCAACGAGTCCAATCTGACGTTTTAATTATGCAAATCCCCCGATTGCCAAATAATAGATAATCCCAATTAGCAAGGTGGGGAAGGCGTCGGAAATTAATTGAAAGAGTGCGACTGCGAGGGGACGTTCCGAGGATAAATGAAGTTGAAAGTTTGCCCTGTGATTAGCATTGCAATCAGCACTGGCACTAAAAAAGTGACTGTCGCCACGGAGAGGAGTGGCGATTGGAGGCCCTCGAGTCAATTAATTAAAGGTGATAATGGCCGGCTTAATTAGCAAAGATCGAACAGATTGCCCTGACAAAGCAGAGACCGGGTTGTAAGGAATTACAGTCGGTTTACGCTTGACGGAAAATATGCATTTGCCAAAACATTTACTTAGCCGGCACCACAAAACGTGTAAGCTCGGCTAATTCCATATGCTCTGGACACACGAAACACAAAATCAAATTTCAATAGGCAAAACAATAAATGGCCTGTAATTGTTGTTGCCACAGCAAACCAACCCGAAACGAATCCGAAACCGTCTAAGCACTGCGGCGCCTGTAATTGTGCAATATGTCTAGCAATTTGACCAAAACTGAATTTGCACAAAGCCGCAAATAGCCAAATTGAAAATAGCTGGCCCAGACCAGGCCCTGGGAATTATTAAATTTGAATTTAAATTAATTTTCGTGCAATTATTCTGTGTGAATTTGTGAACAGTGGGCGTCGAGCATTTAATTGCAGATATCCTGCGCCCTCCCGCCTGCCAATAACTCGATTAAAACTTAAACAACTTCAGGAGCAGCTCCCGCCCAAACTCCTAGCTCCGACTTCAAAGCTCCTGCAGAGGCTGCTCATTAAATTCTCATGCTTGCCTGCAGTCCCTGGTAAAATACGAGCATCGGCATCGGCACTACGATTGCAATTGCAATGGCAAACGTCTCGCATCGCACAATGCCCTCCTCAGGTAGCTTGGCTCTGTGTTTTCCTTTCTTCTCGGCCCGCAGCCTCTTCATTTGCCGCTGCCACGGCCTTTGTTGTTAACATAAAAGCGGAAAAACGTGGCAAGAAGACGGCGGGACTGACCTACGGCGGGGGAAAATGTGAAAAAAGCGAGAAACTATTACAGCGGAAATGTACTTAGATCAAAATTATAAATAATAAAAGACCTTCAGGATAAGGACATGCTGTCGGAGCATTTAAGAAGTTCAAGGGAATGTCTTTAACTAGGCTAGCATTAAATGGAATGGGAAAATATAACAATGTTTTGTGACATTATAAATTTAAAATTAAATATTAAATTTGTAGAACTACCCTTTTATTTAATTCTTTAACTCTGGATTACCTCTGCTTAATGTTAGCTAAAATAAATACAACACTCAGTCTGATCTCATGTTTGGGGCAATTGCAGCAAACAAGGCTAACCACATGAGTTTCCGTGTGGATTTACACAAAACCGAATGCGAATGCGAATGGAAACCGCTGCTCACTCCCATTAAAATCAGAAACAATCGCCGCTCGGAAAAACTGATTGATAGTTTAGATATTGAGCTGGTCGAATCGTGTGGCTAAGCCACAGGAACCGAACAAAAGCCAGACTGCAACTGGGACGAAGCATTTCGAGCTGTTCTCATGGCAACGAATTTAACAAATCATTGTGGCGAAGATGCATTCATGCGGATCAATTTAATGAAGTTATTAAAATCAGTAGCAGCAGCAGCAGCGGATATCTTCTCCAATTGCCTATTAGCGCTGTTTTAACTCCTTTAAAGTCCTGCAGAGCTCTTGGAGAGTGCTGGCTATACCGTGCCAGGCGCAGGCGGATGTAATTTCCAGCTCAAATTGCCTTGGCCATGTCCAGGTCCGGCGAGGCCTTCAATAAATCCAGCCAGTGGGCGTGGATGGGCCCGCTATCTGACTGCCACATCTGCCAGCTGCCCGGCTGTCTGGCTACCCGGCTACCTGGCATTACGTGCAAATAGCTACGTGAAATTATTTCCGGAATCGGTAACTAATATCACTTCGTTTGAGTGTCTCTGCCAGACTCGCAATGAAGTTGCCGTAAAGTTCTCCATCTCCATCAGCTCAGTGTCAAAGTCAAACAGTGCAGTTGAACTCAAAGCGAATACAAAGGCATTTAAACGCGAAGAACTTTTGTTGAACTTGAGATTTTTTACATTTTTGTAAAAGGTATAATGATTTAAAGAAATCTTAAATCTTCCAATGATAATGAATCCAAGGAATTGGATAGATATTCTTGCCTGCACTCACGCTAGTTAGAAACCCCTTTCAGCAATCGTTGCAGCACACTTCCTATAAATATACTTAGATACTTCTCTGACAGCCGCCTGAAACTGTCGCCATAAATGTTAATTAAATTAAAACGCTAATAGGCGTGAAATATGATAACACACAGGTACAGCTACACACCGGCGATGGGGGCCAGAAAGGAGCTCCCAGGAGAAGACAGCAGGTGGCGAAATCAGGCGGGGAAGGAGCAAAAAACCGTAACAGCTGCCGCCTGGCATCCTGCCGCCTTCGGGCCAAGAGCGAGCATGGTGGTGTGGTATGGGAATTGCCAAAGTTGCCGCTCACTTGATTTTCAGAATAATACTCGTAATAATTAAAATGGAAATTAGAAATGGGCCGGAGGCATCGGGCGGTGCTGCCAGTCGAAGCATCTGCCAAAGGAAAGGCAAGGGCAAAAAACAGACAGATAGAGCGATGGAAACGGGGACCAGGCGAGTTACCACTTGGCTGCCTCCTTGGGCCCAGGAAAATTTGCCTTTTGGTGGCGCCTAATTAAAAGGGATAAGTGCCGGGGCAGGTGTGAATCAAGTGGGTGGCAGTATGGAGCGGTCGCAGTTTGCGTAATTACTAATTGCTGTGATTATGAGGGTCAGGTGGGTAGCTCTGCAAATCGGCCTCAGACAGACACACAGGGGTTTCTAGCCCCCTAATTTTTTTGTTGGGTATCCTGTCTTGTTTGCAAAGATTATTGTATCGTTAAAACGTCCTAAGAACATAATTTAAGAGGAAAGCAGTTTTCATTAAATTTATTATTATTCGTGGAACGACTATCACTTTTAGCTTGTATTATATTCAAGGTTTTTAAGAGCAATGCTTGGGTATTAAGTATAAAAATTAATTAAGGCAAATCTTTTACTCCTTGTTAATATAATATATATGTTTTAGTTAAGTAAATATTAAAATTTCCTGTTGCTCTAACATAAGTTTTAGTAAAGTACATTTACTTATTTAAAAGCTCAATTTTTAAGACCACAGTATTTGTTTCCCTTTACTTTTGGCTTACTTTTGATTTCTCTAGCTTCTTGTAGTTTCAAGGTTTTAGCAAAGTTTTCAGTCGACCCACTTTGAGAGCTCTATAGACTGTTGCTCGGCGGTCTCAATCACTTTCCACAAAATACACACGTAAGCCCAGTGACTAGACTCTGTCAAAAGCCAGCGCCTGAGGGCGGATTTCCCCTGGAATCGCCGTTCCTGACCGCTTCCTTATGTGTCTGCTTAAGTGCCATTGACAGTCCACACCGCAATGACAGGTGCTGCGGGGGGGAGCGGGCAAGCTGCTTACTCGAAGGACGTTTCCAGGACCAGCCCCATACCCCACTCAAGAGCTCTCTAATTTGAGTGTCGCTGTCAGGGCTGGGCGCTGGTATTGTCACAGATTTGCTGTCGGCCCCCAAAACTACCCACCATTAAGATGATGAAATGTCCCTGAAGGTCACTAGGCAACCCTCGACCCCATTCACTTGTTGCCTATTAATTGTTATTAATATTTCACCATGCGGCCGTATCCCTTGTACACTAAGCGAAAAAATGCACAGCATGTCATATTAATTATAGAAATATTAAGAAAGTATAAGTAAGAACTCGTACAACATTCAGTCTTAAGAGGAGGCATTAAATTTGTACACTTTTATTCCCTAATATCACACTAGCTCTCCCTCAGTGTATCCTGGATCTGGACTCTGCTTGATAATGCTTAATTTGCTGTTTAATTATGCATAGGACATTCTTTGTGGGCGGCCCGAAGTCTCTTCTAATTACACAGTTGTTTGTTATCTGGCAGAAAACACTGTTTCTGGGTCGCCTGCTTCTGTTTAAAGCGGCTTAGGATTGTCCATTCCCATTTCCCTAGCCTCCACTCCTCACTTCCCTCATCCTCCATCTGCACCCAGGTTCACACATAATTTTCCACATCCTTTTCCGTTACACATGCAAACAGCAGAATGACAATTTACCATAGGCAACAACTTAATTTGAGCACATTCCACCCACGCCAGCATGGGGCGGGGGATTACAAATGGACAGGCTGCGTGGAAGTGTAGCTGGATGTCAGGGATCCGAACACGTTCGAAAAACATAAACAGCTTGGGCCCCATTTGTATTTCCCCACTTTGCCCCTGCCCCGGTGCCCAGTTTAGTGAGCTGGGCTCATAAATTTTAAATTTACTCCTGCCGGAGGCAAGACAAAAGTTTTTGAGAGTGTTGAAAGTGGAAGCGGAACAGACCATAAGCTGGGTATAACAGAAAATGGTCAATTAATTGTTTTTCATTATAAAAAGAATTATATGTTAAATGGAAAAATGTGTAGGCGACATTAATTGTATAAAGATAGGTCTGTGCAGAATTGAATAATTAGGAAGGCGTTGGGAACAAACGAAATTAGACATTTTATTGGCAAAGCTTTAATTCAATCCCTTAAATAACTCAATAAATTCTCAGATATTTAATATACCATATTGAAACCTTGTTATTTCCCTGAGACATAATAACATTGTGGTTAAGTGATGGCATAGAAGGGGTTAATATGGATGAACGGCTACTGATTCAGCACTTTCTGACCTCTGACTTCGCAATATGCGACTTCCCTATATATCTCAACCCATTCAACCCGATACTGAATATGCCGCATCATTTGCAAAACAGAACCGCAGAACTTATTTGGGCGCACACATAAATCTCGGCGGTCTATAGAAAATATTCTCCTGGCATAATAGTGATGTTCCGAGCCGGCGGCTAAAAGCCGTTTAATAAGTCTGGCCACAACAGAGCCCGTGACAAATGTATGCGACTGCATTGTGGAGACTCCGAAGGAGCAGGGGCACGGAGGATGCTTGCCACAGGATACGGTCAGGACTGGCGATTGGGGCCGCTGCATTGGCCATAAATTTTATTGGCCGCCTATTGAAACGTTGACATGGCACAGATATTTTGTCGCATAATTTTTGATAAATTGTTGTAAATACTTAAAGGGCACTGCAGGCAGCATATAAAAGATTGAAAAAGGAAAATTGGGTTCATATCAATTCAGAAAACATATATACTTCAAACTTAATATAGGATCTCTGAAACTTTAACATATTTGTTACAAATAGCTGTTGACCTTATTCTTGTAAAGTTTCAAGTGAAGAGAGAAATCAAAATCAAACAATAATTGTTGTAAACCTTTTTAGTTCTAACAAAATTCTTATCACAGAAAATTCAAACTCAAAGCTTAATCAATCGATTGATAGTCTCAGTCTCAACACCATTAATACATAATACTTAAACTTTTGCCACAAACCCATTGAGCTCTTTCACCTCTCATCCGTGTCTCTGGCATACCCAATGAACTCCATGGAGCCACAAGTTTATTTGCTCATTCAGCTCAATCACAGATCAAATAGCTGGGAAAAAGTGCTGCACTGAAAATACCTGGCAAACAATTTGAACTACGCTCAACCTTTAAACTGCCGGCAACGAGGAGCAGATTGCCAGCTGTTGTTGGTACTGGAGCTCAGAGTCAGACAATTGCCCCCGAGGAGACGGGTCGGGCAGCATAAATTGCTCTGACACGAAGAAGTTGGATTGCCGGGCTAAGGCTAAGCAGCCTCCTCAACCTCCGATCATCCTGGCCTTTTCCTCCGCCTGTGTCTTCTTTGTTTTCCCTGCAAACAATTTTCCAAATCCGGGCCAGAGATTGAACAAAAGAAATGCATATGCATAACTTTGGAGCGCGTTCCTTGCTCAGACCAACCAGAGATGCTACAGGCGAAGTGATTTTCAGACAATGAAAATATCAAAATTGTGCATATATGTTCTATATTCGATTGTGACACAAATGAGAGATTATTTTGATTGTGTTTTTAGGAAAATCAAAAAAAATGTACCCTAGATTATGTGGCAAAAATAGGTTTGTTATATTTAATGAATTAAAAAGGATGAAGTTTTACAATTATTTTAGTAATGCAAGAAATGCATTTAAAGGTTGGAATTATACGACCATAAATAAATGAAAATGGAAACATTTCCTATAGAAAAATAAATAAATGTACATTCAAACCCAGCTGAATTAAAGATATACAAATTCAATTTTTGATATTTCATATTTTTTTTGTTGTAAAGAATTCCCAAAATTACATATTTTTAATAATATCACGTTCGCAGTGCAATTTGATTGCTACTCCACTGGCAGTCCCAGCACTGGCACTGTCTAAGGCCAGGCTAATGCAGTTTTATGGGCTCCTTTGATTTCCCAATTGGATTCGCCAAATAACTCACATGCCTGCGAGGCACGCAAGGATGGCGCCAGACATGGATCGAACGGAAGTGCAAATGTGGCACCCGCATTTAGATAATTTCGGAAATGACTTCGAATCGGTGTATTAACTCTCGAACTGCAATCAATCCATTTATACCCCCGAAAAACACTGGCTGACTGGGCGAATAAATGATTAAAACAACTGTCAGAGTGATTGACAGGAAACAAAGGCGTTCGGCGTCAGGCTACGAGCATAAATTACAAAATAAATAACATAAATTTTATTTATTTTCGACATTGTCGTTGCCTGGCACAACACCCCCGAAAATTATGCAGCGATAACTCGTCGAGGTGTCGTCCTGACAGCCCGCAAATTACAATGAGCAGACTTTGCCATGTCCTAGTGCCAGGCTAGGATGCCTCGTACCATTCCACTTTCCAATATCGACTAAGTGAGGCAAAAATGGTAGAACATGTGACTGACGGCAACCCAAAATAATAGGGCGAATGAACTTTAACTTTTCCTTTCTGAAGGATTTTTTGGAAAGAAGCTTTTCACCCATGGTTAAAAGTGTAATTACGTATTCGGTGAACTTTTCAGAGAAACTTGTGCAGCATGATTTTCTACTTAGGATAACAGAGGTTAACTAATTGAAATAAGAGAATAGGTTTCTAAACATTAGTTCAATATTAAATTAAGTTAGTCAGAGGTCTCTAAACTATATTTTACTATCCCTGTAAGATAAATAAAATTAATTTATGTGTGAGCATTGCAAGACAGTTAACAAATCATTTTTGTTTCAATTTAACTGGGATTTTCTGTAATAACGTATCGAATTAAATAGTGGCAAAGGAAATCCTGGCTTGTTTCGTGAATAAATAACCCATAACAAAGCCATTAGCCATTCTCTGTTTAATTTGATTTTGTCCACAAACTATAGAAACCGTATCGCAGCCTAGCCCATAAATACGTAAATATATTGCAATCATTGTGTGCCCAGCAAAAACAATGAACACACCTATGGGTTTGCCTACAGGCAAGCGATATAGCTTCCCCCGCACCTGTGCCCCGTCCCCGAAGGCTCTTCCGTTGGCATAAACAAGTTAAATCCAATAAAAACATTTTGCTTAGTGAATTTATTTTGTAAACGACCTTGTCAACAGGATGATGAACACGTTTTCCAAATATTTGTATACGACTTATATCTGTGTGAGCAAACACATGCGTGTGTTCGAGGGGTATTTTGTTGATTTTGGCTGTTTATGTGCATGTTCTGTAGGTCAGTGCCAAAAGAATGCTTGTCTCGATACAAATTAAATTAAATTGGGATATTTTTCGAACTGAGAACTCTCTGCTAATTGAATTTATGGCATAATAAAACCTCAAAACACAAAAATCAGCAACCAAAAACGGTGAAGTAAATGCAATTAGCACTCGACGCGACAAGGAGCGAAAGGACTAGATAGTGAATAGGGCCGGAAAAGTGCGGGAAAGTTGGCAAAGTGGCAGCTCAGAATAATGAAGACCGTGACAATGACTCCGGCAAACGGAGACGTCAGAAAAATGTATAGCAGCCAGAGCTAATTAAAAAAAAATTACGGAAACACAATTCATTTACAAAGTCCTCCTTAGAACGGTGGCACTCGCAAATTGGCAAGGCTCCCTTTTCAACTCGGAAATGAACAATTTGTAATGCAATAATTTGATAGTTGGGCGACCGCAATAGAAACCAAAAACAAATAAGTAAAAAACATATACAAGGGAACGCAATTTCAAATTGTTTATACTGTAGTTTTTAATTGCAGCTTATAGTATTTTTAAACTAAGATTTATAAAATCTATAGATGGTTTTAAAATGTTTAAATGTTTACCATTTTAAATGCTTTGTTGGACAATATTTTATTGTTGTTCCAAGTGTTTAATTTTTCTGCTCAAATCCTTGGACGAGCTCTTAATTCGACTCATAATTATATTGAAGCCAAATTAATGACAGCGCAACGCATTGAATTTTAAGTATTTGACTATTCATAATGGAATATTAATGGCATGCCGCCGTACAATTAAGTGACACTGCAAATGCCACCCGACAGGACATTCCACCAACTGTTGCCACGTGCCGAAAACAATAAATGTATCGAGTCCAAACAACGTGTAAATTACGCATATTAATTGCATGTTGCATGCTCTGCGGCTCTGTTTGTAATTCGCCGATGATAAATAAATATGGAAAATGAAAAACTGTTTGCGTAGGACCCCCACCCACCACTCTGCAGCATTGTCCGGCCATATATATTATTTGTTTTATTTTACCATATTTAATTAGTTGACACCAAACACAGGGGGGAAAATGGCCGAAAGCGTTGACACAGTCGATTATGTTAATAAAGTCAAGATGGGGCCGGGCCGGGGCCGGCAGGCAGGCACGTTAAATGCGACTTGACATGGCCGCAACTCCATTTGCAGCTTTACATTTAATTGTTCATTGATGTTTATCGTGGCGTGTAAATGTGCCAGCTCATTGGCTCCGCCTCCCTGCCCCTGGCAGGCAGCGACCTTGTTTGTCGGCGAACCTCTTTCATCTTTCAACTGTCAAGCGGCTTTATGCCATGCACACCAGTGTATAGTACGTGTGTGTACTTACCCCCCTTGCCTTGCAGAGGCACGTATGCAATTCATCGGTTTAAGTGCATTTATTTAATTGCAGGACATTTGCGCTGCGTTTAATTCGCATTAATGGGACATGACATTTTAATTGGATTAATTGAGTTTATTAAGTGCAGCCACCCGCCCTCTCAGCCTTTCGGCTGGGTGAAAGTGAAAAGCTGATTGAGTTTCCCCGCTCAACCGGCAGTCACAGATTGGCTGGCATATCAATCAGCACAACTGCGGTCTATAAGAGTCAGTGAAAAACTAAAGGTAAAAAGATACTTTGCCTAACTATGCTGAAATTACGCAGCTAAAGTATCGTTTAAGCTTAAAAGCAACCCCAAATATATCCCACTAACTACATAGTTTTCAAGATATCATCATAACACAGGAAAGAACTATCTCCGTAGGAGATAAATTAATATTTTGGACCATGAAACCTAACCAAAATCCTATAGAAACTTGTTCATTATATTCCCCTGCTGGACATAATTCAAACAAGGGCTCTCGCCCCTCTTGTTCCCTTCAAGGCAGTCAAGTTAATAAAATATAAATAAGCATAAATCACGCACACAAGCACAAACAGGAACATGATTAACAAGGTCATTTAACGGCACTTGTTTTTCCAACCGCCCCCTTGTAACTCCGGTCATGTTTCGGCCAGGCCAAAAGGCTTAACCATGGGCCATAAAACCACGGTTGTCCATACACAAAATTCGATTAGTGTGTTAAGCGAATGCCACGCCCACTAGCCCCCAGACAAAAGCATTCTATTCGAGCCGTTTACTCCCCCAACGAAGGAAAAACGGAAGAAGGGAAAAGCGAATGCGTACTCCTAGATATATATTACTCTGGGGAGACATTTGATAATAACTTGCGGCCAATGCGGACTATAATCAGCATAAGTTAGACAACTTTTAGTCTGTTTTGTTGTTTGCACTAGCAGTTAACAGATGTAGTCGGAGGTTGATATTTAAGCACTGAGAGAAATCAGGTCATTTGTCTCATAACCCGGTATTGAATTCTATGGCAAGAATATTTAGTCTTTTGTTTAAAATATATTTATAAAGTTCAAAATTCTTTGTAGTATTTATGTATTAAACACAAGAAAGAAGAACTAAGAAAGGAAGTTATATATCACTTTTATGACTTATTTAACTTAAGGTTTAGCTCAACCGTTGATAACTACTTACTTTCTCATTTAAATCATCTCAAATGAAGCATAGTTTAGGTAAAAATTATTCCCTTAATTCCTCCAAGTGCTGTGATGTATACGAAGTCGGTTGGAAAAACCTTTACAACATCGTCTTTTCCTCTGGCCATGGAAAAGTCATCTATCTGCGAGAGGGCACAGACAGGCAGCATATATTTTTCGGCTGACACAGCGTACATTAATCATTTGTAAACGTTCATTCTTATTCTTTTCCGTTTTTTTCTGGGGCAAACAAGTCAATTCCTGGATTGTTATTGAGGTGGAGGCGGCACATTCGATTAGTTCGCAGTCAGATTTAGTTAAAACCAACATATTTCGGAAGAAATTCATACCTAAAGTCTCCTTAAATAATCCAAAGAGTCAATCTTAAATACTCATGAAGAGCAGACATAAGCGACTAATAACTCATAGAATCCTCATATTTTGTGTACATATTTTTTTGTTAAATCAAAATAGCACAGGATATCGTACTCTTATTGTCTCTATTCATTCAAAGCCATAGATGAAAAGGTTGCAGAAAAAGGCAAATGAATTTCGAAAAAGAAACGATGACTGAGAGTAGACAAGTACAAGTTAGCCAAATGCTTGGCCAATTTTAGATATGGTCTAAAAAGTGAGTCAATTGTTCATGGATTTTGTGTGGCTGTCTGTTCTCGAAATCCCTCAATTTGCCTTTCCTATTCCCACCAAGGACCAGCAGCCATTTTGATTTCTTGATGAGAGAATGACGGCGCTTTTCCACTTGAAAATGCATTGACAAGCTTTTCGGGCGTTTCCCCGCCAGCAAAACATGCTTAAAGTCTTAGTAAACCGCTGACAGCTCCAACATCTCTGTTTTTTGTTTTTTGCAATAAGCTGAGAGAATGTTTACCACCCGCTGGGAAGGTGGCGGGGTGAATAAAAAATTATGTTGCATGCCACATGGCGTCTAATATCTTGGCATATGCAGCAAATAATTTAATTTGGAAAAACAACGGGCTATGAAATGTGGCAAACAACGAAGTTAGAATGGTCTTGCAGGCATGTATATACATGTTTAATACGAAAGAAATATATTATAATAAATTCTACAAATCTGTATAATTATGTGGGGGAAAAATGTAATTTTTCTGATATCTAAATACCCTACCAAAAATCATCAGATAACTAAGATACCCTTTCTCTTTTAATAGAACAAAAGAACACAATTTATGAGCATGAGGCTTCGCACCTGATTTTTATCTGGCTGCCACAAAACCCGATTAGGGCCAACCCTACACACACTCCCTTCTACCTGAGCCTTTGCCAAAAAAATTTTAATATATCAAGAAAGAAAGATATAAAATTTATTAAGCGCACTTTGTGTCGGCATAAAAAATTGATGCAACTTTATTGCGCCGCGGCCTAAGAGTAGGCGATGGGAAATTTAAAGCTGAGTGTGTTTGTTTCACGGCGAGAGTGTGCGTGTGTGTATGCTCGCTGGCTGCTGTTAGCTGAGCAAATAAACAGCGCTTTGCCATTTTTCATTTCAGGCGCCGCAACACACGCACACACACACACACACCACACACTGGGCCAAATGGAAAAGTGAAAGCAGTTAAAACAAACAAAATCAAACACGGGATAAGCGACTGCAAATACGTGTGTACTTGCCACAGATGCAGGCAGTGATGGCAATGGTACTTTGAAGGGTTTTACAAGGAATATATAGAAGAGAACATATAGCAAAGTCCTGAAATCCTTAATCATATTTCTATAATACTTAATAGGTTTTAGAATTTTGAAATAGTTGTTTGTGGTAAATATGTAAACAAGCAATTGATATGTTTTAGAGTCTAAAGAGTTTCTTAAACGTTATTAGATTTATTTGAAATTTATATTATTATACGTATATATTATTGTATAAATCATTATATCTATATTTTTATAGATTAATTTCCTTTAATTATGTATGTACGCATATTTCACCGCTGCCGAAACCGACAAATATATCTCAATTCTGTCTAAATGTGAAAGGTACGAAATCAAACTCAATAAATATAAATCACTTTAATAAACAGTGATTAAAGATCTTATACAACGCACTTAAGAGCTCAAAGAATCCTCTAAATAAAGTGTACCTTTAGGAACCAGTCTTTAGGTACTTTTCAGCACTGCCTCCGCATGTGGAGGCGCATCCATGTGTGGCAGTTTGGCGTCGGTTTGTTGCACTTGTTGCAATCGGTGCCGCAAAACGCTGGGCGTAAAAATGTTTCCAGCAAATAAAATCCCCAGCCAGGACGATAGAGAGGTGCGGAAGGATATACCCTAGTGCTCATCCGTCCTGCTCTCGCCCAGTTCCCTCTCTCTCGCTCTCCCCCACTCTCTGTGCAGCCAGCAAATGAATTAACAAATTAAAAGCGTAACAAATTGGCCAAGGGCTCAGGGGAAGTTGCATGCCGGCTGCGCTGGCAGCTTTAAGTTGGTTTTAATTAAATTAGAAAGAGCGCAACACATGTCAACGATATGGGACCGAGGAGGAGGAGGCAGAGGCTTCCGGGGTTTTAGCTGGGCCAAGAGCGGCCGAGTGAGCTGTCCTAGATTATTTAACAAAAATATAGAGAAAAAAAAGTAACTAACATCTGGCTATCCAGACTACCACACTAGACTACAAATGGAAAGGAAAATTGTGGAGCAATCCATCCAAGTCGAAGCCGAGTGCCTGGCGAATTTGACTTTAGTTGACTTCACTCGAGCTGCATCAACACCTCATCAGGGGCATCGATGCCACATCCATGGAAAGCCAGCCAGACGTAGTCAGGCCAATTCTGGTGCGATCCGTTCCGTCAACGCCGCGGGTATCTGTATCTACGGGCCGCCGACACGGCCGTTAAATTGCAGACGCCGAAAATTGACGACACCAGCGGCGGAGCAACACCATCCAGAGCCAGTCAGCCAGCCAACCAGCCAAACAGCAAGCCAGCATTCAACGATGTCCGGCCGGATCGAGTGGCGCCGGGAAATTGCAATGTTTGACCCCGAGGCCCCCGCACTGCGGACTCCCCCGACTTGCCAATGCTCTGACATCCTGGCTGACTGACTGCCTGCTGTCCAGGACAGGCAGACGGACGAGATGGATGGAAGGATGCCCCGAGCCTGAGCGTGGGTGCCCGCGTCCACATCCGGCTGATGTGCAAATCAAATAACAAATGATTGTCTCTGCCAAACCGGGCGACTCGGGACTGTGATTAAGCCCAGGAAAGTGGACTTCATGGAGATGGGAGCTGTCCTTCTGCCAAATGAATATTCTATATTTCCTGCTATATCCTTGCTGCTCGTCCGGCACTCGCATATTTTTCTGAGCGCAATCAAAACAGATTGTATATTAGCTTTTGTCAAGCTAAATTGAATCAGGCTTAGCCTGACGTATGGTTTTTGTGGAATAAAAATTGAGGGAAAGCGTATTTTCACAACTGTGTGAGCCAGGTGTGATGCGATAAGCCAGAGTTTCTTTTGTAATTGTTAGCTTTAAGCCGAGGAATCCCTCAAATGGAAATTTCTCAAAAATAAATGCCCGACAGCATTCTCTTGGCCAGCTCATAAAATCCTCATTCAAACAAAGAGCTAAGCCACAAAAAAATATATAACAAAAGCTTCACTGAAACCCACCCAGTCACACACATATATATGTGTTTCGTGCAAGAAGATAAAAATGCAATAAAATGCCGACGGCGTCTGGGCCAAGTAACAAATGTTCCCGTTGTGTATTGTAATCACTCAGCTGACTTTCCTTTCCCCATTCTGGCCAGGACTGCCTTTATCTGAAGGGGGTTCCCCCACGCGGCTGGCTCTAGACAACCGCGCAAGGCAACAAATTCCAGGAAATCCACGGCTATGAAAACGGGTTTATTAAATCAAGAGGGCTTTAAAATATAAATGTTTTATGCAGTTCAACCACGTGGCAGCTCTTAAATGTGGATTTGTTGATTACAACTTAAGAGTTTGTGTCCCGAAAAACATAAAACAAAAAAGTAATGACTAAAACCCCAAGCCTCTAAATTCTCTGAATTAAAATATATATTTATGAAAATAGAGACTACTACTACTGATACTTTTTCCTCAAATAAATGTCTTAGTACACAAATACCTTTATTACCTTATTAATTGTTTAATTTATTTACTACTTTTTGAGCTCTTTAAAAAGTTCGCAATTTCTATTTCCAAATTTATCTTGACTTCCTTTGTATGTTTCTTTCAATTTGCACTGTTGCAATCTATGCAAAATGTCCTTCTCCTTGCGACATTGTCCCGGCATTAGATTTTCGTTCGCTTTCGCTTTCAGTCCTTACTTCTTACAATCTCCATTCAGTTTCGCTGGGCAAAAACTTTTGTTTTATTTTAATTTTTTGCTCCCTCCCCTCGCTCTTGGGGCACCAAAAATCGCAAGTAAATGTCTTTTACAAGTTGAATTTAAGCTGAAAACTTTTCTAATTAAAATTAAATAGAAACTTCGCCTTCAGTGAAGTTTTGATTATTATTTGGACTTGTTTTTCATATACTGGATTCGCTGCATTCTCTTATATTTCCCTGGCTACCCAGTTAATACTGTCATTGAGGTCATGCATCGAATGGCTAAGGGACGGCGATGAATGGAAAATGGGAAAACACTGAACAAGGAAAGTTTCCCCCAAAAAAGACTTCAACGAGTCGGTTGAAGTAAAGCTGTGAAGGTCAAGAGGCGGTTGGGAATTTACCAAAAACTTGGAAACTGCATTTTCCAAGCCGGGCAAAGTGATGTCTTGGCCAAAGTTAAAAGAAGCCGTTTAGGAAAATCACCAAGAGTCCAAGTGGATCTCATTAGTAGGAATGCTTGGCATATTTTTCAGCCAAGTGCTAGAGTCAAACCAATTGAAATATTTTGAAATAAGATGAAAAAAAGGCATTCCTTGGCAGCAAATGTAAAAAGAACTGTTGCTAATTAGAGGATGTTTTTGACAAAGTAATTAGTAAATTGCTAAATTATTTACATAGACATATATCTAACTAAGACTTTAAATAACTGTAGTTTTAGCAAAATAAGAACTAATATGTAACCTAAATTAATAGAGATATGTTCACCTCCAAATCAGAATACTCTACTAAAAGCATTCGCGTTTTTCAAGCTCTGCATTCTATTTTTGATCCCTTATAGCATTCATTAGCCATTCTAATTTGCATTTAATTTAATAAAAATACGACCTCTCCTCTCATAAATTTGTTGACTTCCGCTTTGGCTCAAGACACTTGCCCTGACTGCCTTCCTGCTGGTTTAATGAAGGCCATGGATAAATTTCCATTTGCCACAGTTGGAGAGGCATTTTTGCGCCTACAATTTACATAATTTATTAACGAGAGTTTGAGCGTCAACTTCCGTGCGGCAAACTGAGCCCGGCCAGCCGGAGTGAGAGATCTCATGCATAATTAAACACGTAATTAACCATTATTATCAGCGTCTGATTTCAGTTAGATCCTGGTGAGCCCTTGTCCGACCTGTAATGAGTTTCGAAAGAACTCTGTGGCAAAGTTTCACCCTCGTTCCCGGGCAATCAGACAGCCCACACGCATTTTGATTTGTGCGAATAGCCTGGGCGAAGCAGCACCGACTGCCAAATTACACCGGCTAATGAACATTAATTAATTAGGGGCGTCTCGAGTGGCCCCGAGGAACGTGTCCCCCCCGGCAGGTGCGAGTGAAAGTGAAAGTGAAACTGAAGCTGAAGGACAGGCCAACAGGTCAATTATGTCAGCTAGACTGGCATCCCCCGGGGCTCATCCTCCATTTTCCGGGCTGTAAAGGGTTTCCGCCTAATGCCACTGGAAGGGCTTAGTTAAAAACGATTTAATTGACCACCAAAGTGAAAATCATGGCAGTAAATAGGAATAGGAGTCCCAACATTCCGATTGAAATGTGAATACTTTCAAATTATTTGGAACCCATTTATTGAATCATTTTGCATCGCTCAGTTAATTATTGTTTTTGTGGTGCCTGGCGACTGCTAATTGGCGTATGTAAAATCCCATTTCCGTGGCTATTTTGTGTGGCCAGCCCAGCACCAATATTAACTGACCAAAATCCAGCACCAATAATTGCGGCCGCTTCATGCAGCGCCAGTAATTAAATGGAAATCAGAAATGTAAAGCGCGTTTTAAAACGGTTTTCTGCATACATTAGCCCATAAATTAGGCAATGTTTTACCTGTCTTAAACAATTAAATATATTTTTACGCTCGAGCATACACATAACCCTCCCGCACTGCCGCTTTTGTTAATTTGCTCACATTTCAGCCGCATTTTTCACGGCTTCGGTTTCCAGCTCCTGCTCCGTGGATTCCCCATGGCGGCGTACATCAAAGCAATGGTTCACCTTTTCCAGCCAACCCTACCCGCCCCTCCCCCACCAGTCTAGGAGCCATTTGGCTCATAATTTCCACAATTAGCAGACGACAAGCTGGCTTGGAATTTACATTTGGTGTGAACAGCGGGAAAGCCAGGAAAAAATTTTAATTTAAAACAATTTCTGAGCAAATAAATCTCCATGACGGGTTGCCTGGCTAAAGAGGTAAGCAGTCGCTGGGGGTTCTTTATTAAAGTCTTTAGTTATAAATTAATATGGCAACTATTCAAGCAATTAAGCAGAAGGCCAATTGGAAAGAAAGTGTGTTTAATTAGCTTGAAGGATAGCTCAAAGTTCAGTTATTAATTTCATGCATACATTGACTTTAAAAATTAGTGATGCTCTATGACTTAAATTTAATTTAAAACCATTTTCTCCGCAAGGTTCTATAAATTTTAAGGGGAAGGGTAAGAAATCAATATTCGTGAGTAATTTATAATTAGGTTAGGCTGTTAACTTTGAGTAAATGTTTGCAGATATCCTAAATACAAATTGCATCACTGCATCACTTTAAATTAATAATTAATGGGGTCCATGGTAATAAGGGAATTTATTGGAATGTAAATGCATACCAAGCACAGCTGATTCTAGACCTAGACCTGATTCCTCAAAAAGCATCTATATATACATATACTACATATATAATTGTGGTAAAGACTTACCGCAGTAGAGGACACACTTATCCTTTTTTGTCATTGATTAATTTCTTCCAGCGCAGATGCTTTTATGGTATCGTCGATTCAGACTTCTTCCTGTTTATCCAAAAGTATTCCATTGGTCAGGTGATCATTTTTTGGTCGAAGGGCATTCTTTATCACTATCACCACTATCACTTATCACTAAACAGCGGGGAGGTCGCGCACACACTAAAGCTAGTGAGATGGCAGCGAGCCTATTTATAGCCTACGAGGAAAGAGAAGAGCAGAGACTGTGAGAGCAGGAGAGAATGAGTATCGCTACAGATAAGCTGAGACAGATAGAGAGCAAGCGATGTTACTAGACTTATTTAGAGAGAGGGAGGCATCAATAGTGAAAAATTGAGATGCTGTGAGTGCAAGAGAGAGAGAGAGAGAGCGAGAGCGAGGGAAAGAAAGAGGGATAGTAAGCATTTTCCTCTACATTTAACGATCGTTGCTATGGCAGCTATAAAACAAAGTCGTCCGATTTTATGGCAGCTATATGATATAGTTCTTCGATCTGGTTTGCTATTATTATAAATTGTATTGCTTATTATGGGATTTATTTAAATACTCTTGCACCTTAACACTCCTTTGCTACGTTCAAGAGAGACATCTTGAGCAATCCGTAGGCTTTAGCTTAACTTCTAATAATAATTCCAAGCCGGAAAATGCCACCTGCGCTGGTGGTAACATTTCACAATAGCCCCATAAATTCTCCACAATTTATAATTTCACACCTACAACGGGGGCGGCCATAACGAGGCGAAAAAAAAAGAAATGGGCTAACTATTTGCCAATGTGCATGGGTCGGCTTGTCAGTGGCAGAAAATGACAAATGTTCGTTAGACAGGCAGGGCGGAAGGAAAGCCAGCAAAAGAGCCTTCTCCGACAGGACTTCCCGAGCCCACAGGACTATTTCCAGGGAGGGTGTCCTTTCTAATGACAAGCCGCCGTTTACAACGGGCTTTGCATGTTTGCTCAGTGTTAATCATAAATGGCCGCAGCGCGGTTGGGGTTGCAGGACGAAGCCTAATAGGTTATGCCGAAATTCCGCAAGCCGCAGTTTCCCCAAATTTATGCTGACATCCTCGCATTGATCTCATTAGAAGCACTCCTCCTCCTCGTCCTCATCCCACTCCGGTTGAATGCAGCGTCAAGGAATGCCCAATGGCTGCTGGCCAGGACGATATTAAAATCACCGTGGAACGGCAATTACCCGCGCACTTTTTCCACTCTCGCACAACGAGCTGGAAATAAATTGTGGCAGCTATTTAGGCGTTAGAGCGGCGGCAACGCTAATGGAAAGCTTGTGAGCGCTTGATTTATGGCCGGGATGATGACAAAGCGGCATGCAACTATGCCGAGCTTGGCGAAATGCTTTCCACGGAGTGTGTGCGGAAAAGAATTTCATTAAATTGCCACAGGTTGTGCGCCAGAGAGGTAACGATGGGTTAAAACTGAGTAGTGACAGATAGTTTAGCTTTATGTAAGTGATGTTTCCCTGGATATTTGAGTCTCTGTAATCTATGACTCTCTATGGCTGGTGTAATTGGACACTGGTACTATCAACTAAGTATGGCAATTATTAGTATTAAATGCATGTCTGCCGATCCCCCGATATAAAACTGAATCGATTTCTCTGGTAAAGTTAATTAAACTTTGACCTCTCATTACAACAGCGCCTATTAAATATTCTAAATAATACCTTATGACAATTTCTTACCTTAAATATATAGCTATTTAAATCCCCAACTGATATTAAGATTAATTAAATAATTAATAAGCCTCTAATACAATATCGTCATCACTTTATTGAGCTTTTTCCCATTTCCAGTGCCACTCTCACAGCTAAAAAAGATGAAGGACATGGAGTTCTATGCAGAATTTGAATTAAGAAGAGTTCAGAGTCTTTCAAATGGAGAAATCCTACCAAAATTACTTCCAGAGATTTGCTATTCCACCTCTTGATAAAGAAAGCTCCCAGGAAAGTGATCTTTTATACACTCTAGTCGTATCTCAACTTGCTATTTTGTTTAAATATCAAGAAAAGTAATGATATATCACTGATTTCTAATCCTTCTTAGCTACAAGTTGTTGCTGCTATTGAATTCTATTTTGTACCAATTGATAGCATCTGCGAACCCATTGAAGAAATGCCCTAGCACCAAACCCATTCAACTTCGCGACCTAATCAAGCTAAACTCATTGACGATGAAGTGATATTTCGGGGTTAATTCCGGGACTTTTTGGGAGCGAACAAAACAGTGTCCGAATACAACTGTCGCTGTCTGCTTTCTTGGCACTTAATCAAATTGTGTTCCATGTCTCATTCGCCCTTGGCTACTGTTCTTTCACTTTTTTATAATACCATTAGTTGGACCGAGTTTTAGTTTTCACCCGGCGTCATTTTTCATTTTCTCCTCTCGTTTTCCTTCTTGGTTTCCCCGTTTTCCCTCTGCGGCCAGCCGAAGACGCTCCAGAGATAAGCGGGCGGTTTTCCTTGTGGCCGCACGTTTGTGGCCGGCGAAATGGAAACCTGAGGAGGCAGCCCTAGAAGCCTGACTCTCCTCCAGCCGTACACCCTTGACTACGGCTGTTACGGGTAATAGATCCCAGGGCGGGACTCTTTTTGCAGATTGAAAGGAACGAGTTAATTGGCAAATGGACGGGAAATAATGTAACTGCGATGGGACTTTAAAGAAACGCCAATTGAGGGATTCCGGGGTGACCGCTGTAACAATCCAATTACCCCAATGGTCCAGCCACAAAAGCCATAATGGCCATAAATTGGCCCCAACCCATTCGAAGGACAACAGAAACCAATTTCAATTAGCAAGCTAACCGAGTTGTCATAATTTTGACACCGAAATGCCGAAATGAACATAATCAGCTTAAATTGTTTTCCCGCTGTTTCGCGCCTAACATTTGCAGTTTTAAATTTTATTCAACATTATTGAAGCGAGCTTCGGCGCTCCATAATAATTTCTGCTGGTTTGTTACAGTTCATAACTAATAATTTAATATTTTATGCATGACTGGCAAAATAAACAGAAATTTGTATTATGCCCGCGCTGTTTTTTGTTATCTTTTTTTTCCGGGGCTTGTTGTTTTGGGGCGGCAGCCTAACTTTGGTGGAAAAGTTTGCAATGGAAAAAGGGAAAGAAACTGAGCAGAAAAGTTAATATTAACGAAAGGCGACGCATTTGGACTTAATATTTTTCCTCCCTTTGCTTTTCCACACGCGGCCATTTTGACGCCGAACACGTAGACAGCTTTTCCTGCCTCGCTTTTGTCCGGGAAAATCTTGTTAGGGGTACTTTTGCTTTATTTGCATGCCGCCCGCCCGCACTTTCTGAAATCGTTTAGCCCTTAAGTATATTTCGTTGTGTAAATTTTCAATGCGCCTTGTCTGGCATACAAAAGCAGACAATTCCCAAGGAGGACAAAAGTATATCAAACAATTAGTTGTCGGCTGCAATTTAAATGTCTTTGTCGGGGATTCAATACCAGAAATCATGTTTACCCCAAATTATGCCCCCGGCTCCGATGGCAGCAAATAAATTTGAAGATATTTCATTGAACCTCAAAGTGTGTTCTATTTGCATTGGCAACTTCTGTAAAACTTTATAATTACTTACACAAATATTGTTTTGATGTCCTGCAGCTAATTGGCCCGGCAGGCTTACTTCGAGGTCAGCTTCCAGAGCAGCAGGGACAATGAAGCAGCAACACAATATTACAACTTTATATTTAATTATGAAATTAAATATTATTTCGGCAAACATGTCAACCAACTCATTAAGAGAGCGACACGCCCGCACGGATGATGGGGCTTAATGAGAAATGCAAATGATGAAATGATGGGAAAAGGATATTCAGCTACAAAGAAAGCCTCAAGGGGAGAACAGAAAAGAAAGAAAGAAGGCATTAAGATAAAAAGTACAAAGTTGCGGATATTTTTACTCGTAAACAAAGTGCAGCTCAAGGATATGTGTGTGCTCCTCTCGAAACTTCTCCTCCGCTGCGCTCTGTCTGCGTGAAGATTTAATTATTCATCCGCCCTGTCTGCCCGCAAAGTGCAGTCAAGGAAGACGAACACGAAGACACAGACCCCGACGCAGGCGCAGGCAAGGGGGAAAACTTTTCCACGGGCTTTTCCATCGTCTGAAGTTGTTGTAAACAAAATATGGGGGCGTGACCGAGGTAGGCGGCAAGTGAAATGCATAAAAGTTGGCCCAAGTGAAATTGGAAAGTGCAAGCACAACAAATATGAAATTTCAAGTTATAATAAAATTAACTTTTGTTTTGCCATTCGCAAGCCAGAAGTGTCAACAGTTAATTGAAAAGCCCAAATTTCCTTCATTGCGGCACAAATTTGATTTAAGGGAAAATGTATAAGCAAAAGCGAGATATTATCTAAAGGCTTAAAATTTATTATATTTATTATTATTTCATACCATAAATATTTTTCTTTGAAGATGATGCAATCAGCTACTCAGCTATTTAATACATTGAACAATAATATATTTTAAATAAATATATAACATTTCTACCTACTATAGCATCAACTCTGCTACCATTTAAGTTACGCTCTCCACAATGCTGGAGCTAATCCCACAAGATCCCTCTGTCAGCTTTAAAGTGTCAACGGCAATCGGCATCGCCTTTGCATTATCAGCTATCAGCACGTTCATCAAGCTGAGTATTTTCCGCTCCCAGTTGTCTACTTTCCCAGCTTATACACGGGCGTGTAGACGGCACCCCAACACGCGCCACTCGCTGCTGCATTTTTATGTCCTTCACACATCATTCAGCAACAAATTGCTGCAGGCGAGGAATGCTCACATTGCTGCCGGAGCTGCTTGAAATCTATTTGAGGGACAAAAAACACAAATGCGAACGGAAAGGAGCGTTGGAGGGAATGGAATGTCAACAGCCAGCAAAAAGTGTCTCGAGACCAGGGAATCGTGACCAGGCTGCGTGTCCGTTGGAGTCAGCACGTGCCACCCGTTTTATTATCATGAGCTGCAAGTCCCGGCAACTTTTTATTATCCTTTGGCTCCTTGCGAGGCGACTTCAACACTTTCTGCCCACGACTGCCCGGGGTCCAACGAGAGCCAGCCCGCCGGAGCTGAACTTGTGCCGTAAATATGACCTAATGGAGTTTAAAGTAGTCGCCACGGCCATGCCGGGCTCTCTCCGGTTTTAACGATCTGACCCACGGCCAGGCTCTTCATCTACATTATCGTAAAAATCAGCTTTCGATATCTCTTCGGCAAAACCAAGAGCCATAAAAACCAACTGCTCTTAGCACAAATTGGTAACGTGTTCCAAGTGCAACTCTTCAGTTTCTTCTGATGAGTTAGCAAGGTGAATATTAAGTGTTAATTCATTTAAGATGGCTTCATAATGTTTTATTTTATTACCTAAATGCAGCAAGTTGTGGTTTTTTAAAGCTAACATCACAGACAATTTTCTAATGTCTGCTTTAGTTTCAATATTTCAATACATTTAAGATTAGGTTTTTAACAGACCAAAATACCTTGCAAGAGAACAGTTACTGTCTAATAAAATCAATATAAATAAAGTGTTTATTTTTATACATTTAATATTTAATTCTTTTATTTGTTCCTGCCTCCAGCAGAGTAAAACACAAACCTTAAGTAACTAGCAACACATAATTTTTCAAGAAAAGAAACCATTTTCTGGCTAAGAAAACAAACTTATGAGTCTATATTTTGCATTAGATTCTGTATTGGCATGCGCATAACCAGAAATAAATTGCAAAACAAAATTCAATTACTAAATGCAAATCCAAGGCGTCTTCCGAAAAAATCCCAACAACCCTTCATATCTGTGTCAAAAAGCCGGAGCCAAAAGGCATTTGCCGTTTATTCAACATATTTTGTTTCGCATTTCTCTCGTATCGGGCCAAGTGCTGGGCGTGTCGCCGTCGCCTTATTTATATGTTTATATATACACTTTTGGAAATTATTGAAAAGAGTTCAAGAGGCCTTTGTGTGTGCAGGGAGTGTATGTAAGAACTTGGCACAGTCTGGCGGAAGCCCGTTCCTTGGCATCCTCTTCCATTCGATGCTCGTTTTGGGAACAGGAAAAAAACAATTGGGCGCTCAGAGTTGGCAATGCGAATACTCAGATCGCGAAAGGCTCTTCTATTATAAATAATTCATTCATTCAATTTCTCCTTTAATTGCTCTGCAAAGTCCTGTGAAATCTAACTCTCGACATAAATCAATTTTAATGCATTTTCTCGACCGCAAAATCCCATAAAATACCGAAATTGAAGCAGAAAAAAAGTATAAAAATAAACTTTAAGCTCAGATTCCATGCATACATAGTTTATGGAAAAAAAATTCGGCCTAAGTGAAAAAATGCAAAACATTCCCGAACTGTGCATAAAATTCCAGTCAAAAAAAAGAGTCCATAAAAAAAATTAATCGAAAACAATAAAATTGTGCAAATAAAGAAAAACCTGTTTTACTGAAATCGACACTTAAATTCACAATTTGAATAATTATTGTTCTTATTAATTATAAAGTATTGTATAAAAAAACATTTTTTGAAGTGAAATATAATAATATTTTTTTAAAAAATTTTAACTAAATGATTAATATTTGTATACCCTTGCTGGGTGTTTTAATTTTAGTTATAAGCTTAAAACGCTGTAAAGGATTCATTTCCGACCCTATAAATCATATATATTTTTGATCAGCATAAAAAGCCGAGTCTAGCTAGCTATGTCCGGGTAAAATGTATTTTTTTTCAAAATTTTGAAAATTTTACAAAGGGTTACATCGTTAAAATTTTCATAAATTGGCAAAAATGTTAATTTTTTTAATTTTAATTTGAGTATGCAGATTTATTAACCTAATAAAAACTATCATTATAAAGCTTTCCGAAGTAAAATTAATGCCTTTTTTAGCTTAGTTATGAGTTCTTTAAACTTTGATTTGCTAAAAAAAAAATAATCAAATAAAAATATCGATAAATATTGATTTTATGTTTAATTATGACCAATTTCCAATTTAATCCTATAATTTAAGTGCAAACTGCAAGGGTATATGAACTTCGGCTTTCCATAGCTTGTTTCCTTTCTTTTTATTAATAGCACTTTAACAACTTTTTTAAGATTCTGATAAATTAATTTAAAAAAACTTAAAATGTTTCCTATACAATATATTTAAAATCAATTTAATTTTTTTGATATAAATTTACGCTGTCATGTTAAAACACATAAACCTTCTTTCTCCCTCGATTTACCACCATCTCAATCAACTTTTTCGCACAGAAATAAACTTTTCCACTCTATCTTCAACACTTTCCGGGGGCTTTTTTCCTTGTTTTGTTCTTTTGTAAATGCAAGGCTCACTCCTGGCAAAGCGTAAGCGTTTCCTTAACTCAAAACCAAACATGGCCCAGCCCTCGATGACGCTGAAGCTGGTTGTTGACCGCAAATAAACAACACCCACAACAAAACTAACAGCAAACAACAGGCACCAAACACCAGTGCTGTTTAAAAAACTTTATCCAGCCAGTTAAAAAGCCGGGCTGAAAAAAAAAAAACTAAATAAACGAAGGGAACTTCAGTTCGCAGTTCAGTTTTCCCGACAGCCGCTGGCCTCAATGCGCATTTCAATTGCTTTCGGACTCCTCTCATGCACCACCCGGTCCAAAAGTTTAAGTTAATCAAGTGCTAAATTAACTAAATTGCACCTATAGACAAAGCCAATACAAAACAGGAAACTAAACGAAAAAATAAACAGAACAAATTGTATGCCTGTCAATGGTGGCGTATACGCGATGCATTCAGCACATATTAAGTATACGACATGTGGAACATCCGTTAGGAAAGGTCCACTTTCAAATGGTTCTTAAATCTGGTGTTAAAAGATTATACAATAAAAAACGAGGAGTATAAATTGACTTATTATCCATGGTGGCGTATACGCAATGCGCTCTAAGCATATCAAGTATACGGCGTGGAGCACATTCGGTAAGTAGTTCAAAAATGAGAGACGACTTTTAAATGCTTATTAAATCTGGTATTCAAAAACTTCTATTATATGACTGTCCGTGGGGGCGTATACGCGATGCATTCGGCACATATTAAGTATACGACATGTGGAACATCCGTTAGGGAAGGTCCAAACTGGGGGACCCTCTTTCAAATGGTTCTTACATCTGGTGTTAAAAAATTATAAAACAAAAACGGGGAGTATAAATTGACTAATTTTCCATGGTGGCGTATACGCAATGCGCTCTGAGTATATCAAGTATACGTCGTGGAGCACATTCGGTAAGTAGGTCAATGCTGGAAGTCGACTTTTAAGTGGTTCTTAAATCTGGTATTAAAAAACTCCTTATTATATGCCTGTCCATGGGGGCGTATACGCAATGCATTCAACATATGTATATTAAGTATACGCCATGTGGAACTTTCGCTAGATAAATCAAAGATGAGAAACGCATTTTCTTATAGTTTTTAAATCTGTTGTTAACAAATATATAAAAAAAAACAAAGGATACTAATTGATTGTTTATTCATGGTGGCGTATACACGATCTATTCCACACATATTAAGTATACGTCATGGAGAACATCCGCAAGGTAGTTCTAAGATGGGAGACGAATTTTTAATTCGAAAATAACAAAGAAAAGCAGGAAAAATTGTATACCTGTCCAAGGGGCGTATACGCGATGCTTTCAACAATATTAAGTATACGCCCTGTGGAAAATCCGCTAGGTAGGTCAGACATCTAATTTTCTAACGAATCTTAAATCTGATATTAAAAAAATGTAAAGGAAATCAAAACCGATTGTATACCTATCCATGATGGCGTATACGCGATGATATCGATATATATTAAGTATCCGTCATGAGGAACATCCAACAAGTAGGTAAAAGATAAAAGATTTTTCTTTAATCTGGTATTGAAAAACTATACAAACAAAATGGAGTTCAAATTTTATGCCTGCTCATGGTGGCGTATACGCGATAAATTCGACATATATTAAGTATACGTCGTAAGGAACAATCGCTTGGTAAGTTAAAGATGGGTCGTTTTACCTAAGGGTAAGAAACCTTACTAAGTATTAAAAATGATTTCTTGTACTCTGGTGATAGCAATGAGAAACTCTTTGTGTCCGATAAATATCTAGCCCTTAAAAACTTCTTAACTTTAAACTCATAATAAACCAACACCTATTGTCTGTCATATTAAATTCGTAGAATAACATCGAAAAGATGGCTATTTCTAAGGTAATCGACCTCTCCGGGTCACCCCAATATCATTAAGACGAATGAATTTCCGCCCCGTTAACACCTCAGAGGTCAACAAAGCGTAACGGGGACCGACAATTGCGATAATTACTCGCCTGACCAGTTCCGGCTACGAATGAGCAGCCATAACAACCAACTAAGAGCATAAACACCCAAGGAGCTCCGTGCCTTCCCCACCCCCGGCCGAAAAGTTGTTTGCATTATTAGCTTGTCGAGATTGTGCTCGTTTTCGCCTCGGAAAAGCGAAGAAGCTGAGGGAGACTTGCTTCCTTGCCAGCCATGTCTTATCTAACGCAGAGGATTACCCTCCCCTGCTGCCGTGGCTTAGTGCGTGCCACTAATTATTACATAATGATTATGTTTCATTAGCCAATTCCGGCACTAAAATGGGAAAACTTTGGCCATGTATATTTCATGGCGATTTTCCTAGCAGCCAGCTAACGCGAAAAAGAGCAGAGAACTTTAAGAAAACACTTTACACGCTCCTGGGGGGGAGCAAAAAGTGCAAGTAATAGTTGGCGAAATCACCGATCCTGCCACGCCGCACTTTGCCCCCCGGTTGCATTTTAATAACAACCTGTAAAATTTTATGAAACCCCGTAACAAAACGAACTCAGGCAATCGCATAAAAAATCACAGACGGACAGAAACCGAGAGCAAGTAATAAGAGAATACGCGATGAAGATGAAGCAAAGTGTAAAAGCTCAACATGGAAAAAAAAACTATATACAAGAAGTACAAAGAATCGACTTTGGTAGAAAAAACATCTTTGGATTATGGCACTTGAAAGGAGCTAAGGACTAAGTACTAAGCCGCAGCATAAGTATCAGTCATAGCTGCTGTGACCCTCAACTTAACATATATAAATTTAATTGTTATATAATATAATATTTATTGACATTAAAGAAAGAATCTGCTAAGATAATTTCAGTAGCTAAAATTATTCTTGGAAAAGTCAAAAAGAAAAAGTTCATTAAAAAATTGAATTCCTTTTCAAGCAACTCTTATAAGGAATTACTCTGTCTATCATTAAGGATTCACCATTTCCGACTTCTTTTTTATATGGATTAGTTCAGCACAAAAAAAACGTCACAAAAAAACATCATATCCTTTGTTCCCAGTGCAGACGCAAGTGCAAGTCATGGTGCACTTCGTGAGCAATTTTCGCTGTGCATTGAACTGCAAATAAAATGGCGAGCTGCACATAAATGTCACTAAATGCACACTCACTCACACCCATAGCCATACCCACACTGATGCACACACATGCACGCGCCATAGAAAGCCTGACAAAATGGCGGACAAAAACAGGTGTCACATTGTTATCGCTGACTGTTGCGCCGTTTCCTTGTTCTGGTTTTTATGTCATTTTAACATTTCCTAATGCACGTGGCATATTACGCGGCCACAAAAATAACAATGGCAGGGAGCCAGTCAGCCGTGGCATTCGCTGCAAGAAAAACAAAACCTGCCAGCGGTGACAAAAACTAGGGGAGAAGCCACAGTTATGACAACTAAGAGCGAGGCTGCGGCATTACGAAGCACTTGCATCACACACGAGGTCTTAACTAAGTTCCCCGGGTTTTTATGGCTCCACAGTGAGTGGCTGCTGGATGGATATTATTGAGCTGTTTGGAGATGACTAAGCACCGCCACTAAGAGCGGAAGAAAGATTGAATTGAGCTGTAAAAATAGGAGACTTTCTGGCACAAACTCGTAAATTATTTGGGCAAGGGAATTTTAGAGCACTGAAACAAGGCCGCACGGAATGTAAACTTGTGCCTGCCCGGGCCACTCAATTAAGCCAATAAATATTCCCCGAATGTCAACAAGTGGCATGGAGAGCAGCCCGAATGCCTTACAGAATCCAATTTCGGGCCATAAGAATTGCACAAGCGGCTAAATCGATGCCACACTCCAGCCAACACACTCACACACATGCCTGCGTAATGCAATTTAAGTCAAATTTAATCAATGCGCAACACAAGCGCTCCGCCAAGGAACCCTTGACTCGAAACGCCTCCCAAACTTTCGCCATGTTTCCGAAACTACTATCGAATTGCAGTGGAGGACGCCGTGAAGGATTCGGAGCTAGGCAGCAGGGGAGTCAATAGAGTCAAAAGTTATGCTTCACTGCCGGCTGCAACCAATGAGTGAGTGAGTGAGTGAGTGAACGGGGCTTCATTGTACTTGCAGCAGTAATCAAAAGTAGTTTGGCCCCCTTTTCGAGGGCGGAAACTAAACCCCAAAGCGTAGTTTAGCCTTGCCTTTGCCAGACTATTGAAACTTTCGGGCAAATATGTATTCGGGTAAATTTTTGATACGCCCCTTCCCCTGTCCCCTGTATTTTGAATGCATTTGGAAATTGTTGGAAATGGGAAATCGAAGAGTTATTACAAAGTATTTTTAAGGGCTCACTATAAAGTGTTCATGTTGTCGTAAAGTTATGAAATTTAATGCGGATCTATTTGGTAAGTAAGCACATTTACAGATTTGGCTCTTATTTACTCTGTGTCACCTGCCTCAGTTAATTGTGGCCAAGCACTCAGGCTTAATGATGTTTAGTTGCTTCCCTGAAGCCCTGAATTGTCTGCCAAAAATCAAAATATTGCTTGTAGAAATTTCAGCCAAGTGTTGCTCGCATTTATGTACATATGGCATTCTCAGCACACTTCACACTTATCCATCAACAGTTTCGGCCAGTAATAACATCGATTCGAGCACATAAACCATAACGTCATAACAAGCACTTGGAGCCTATCCACAAGCCGAAGCAATTAAAGCGAAATTCCGTCCTCGCTCAAGGCTCCTCTGTGTTAGTCCCTTCCATGGATCCACTTAACCCACAGTTCGCAGCATTTTGGGTGGACAGTGCATAGGGGTGAGACTCGACAATATAGATAATATTCCTAATATAATCGTTAAATAACTAAGAGCGTAAAATTTAGAAGAAAAGTAAAATGGAATTGTGTGATAATATACATAAAATCTATACTAGATAATCCTAGTTAGTATCATTAGTAATTAGTGATCCATTTTATATTTCTATATTTTATAATTTGTGTTTCCAAGCTTTTCTCGCTCCTTTTAGAACTAATCCTAAGCAGTTCCCATTATTCTTAAGATATTATAATTTATGCAGATCATTTTGTATTGTGTTACAAACAATTAAGTAATAATTAATAATTAATTAATTAATATTAACAGCTTTTTATTCAAATCAACTCAGAGTCTCATTCGAATTCTCACGAAAATGCAAAAATTCTTTAATTAAATCTAAAGTTTTGGACAAAGAAATAAGACAAAACAATGGTTTTAATTAGTAAACATTAATTGCTTAATGTTAGGCCTTGAAACTGAGCAGTATACATAAATACTATATTTGTGGAAAAATAAACAAACATGCCTAATAATTACATAAGTACTTTATTTTAATATATTTTACCAATACGAATATTTTCTGGTAAGATCTAATGATTTCAAAGGTTCTTTGTTTGATAATTTGCCATATTTTACACTCTCATCTCTAGATCCTGCCAGCCTGCAGGACTCAGGACCTTTCCCCTAAGTTCCCTTGTGCTATGCACGATATTGGCATGCACATTGACCGCAGACATTTGCATAGGCACAGGGCTCAAAACAGCAGTCAACTGGCGCTTATGTTTTGATAGCCATGTAATTTCCGCCCATAAACATGAGTGCTGCGAGGGAGTGGCAGAGTGGTGGACAGGAGGGCGGGGCACAGATTTGGATCCAGTTAAGGGCAAATGGTCAAGTGCAAAGTGTGTATAATGAAGCCTGGTCAGGTCCCCGAGGCACCAAAACACTGATAGTTTAATGGGCTAAAGAGGTTACTTTGCCATAGTGTTGTTAACAATTTCGGTTGTTTAAGGTTTAGTTTAAAGGATTTCATTAAGAGATAATTAATATAATGATTTTATTAATATAACTTTAAATATGCTGCATGATAAATGAGCTTTGGTTCCTTGGCAACGCCAAAAGTTCAAACTACAACCAATAAAGCTGTATTTAACCAAGAGTTCCTAAACCTTAACCAAGAGTTCCTAAACCTCTTACCAAATCGTAAGCTTCAATTTGGCATAGAGCTTCCGACAAGTGTGTACCCACCCAATAAGGGAACTTACTTTATTTCAGCCGGCAAAAAGGACATACCCGAGGCCAGGACTTAATACGCAGTTGAGAGGGCAAAGTTAGCGGCGGCTGGTAAAGTCAAAACACCCATATATACAATATTTACAGCGCTATCAATGCCATTATCAGGCAACATAACTTTACACAAGCCAACACACTTAAGCGAAAAGTTATTAACATAAATTCTTGTACAAACACCGAGGAGGCGGTCTCGAACTCGAGCTCAGACTCAAACTCTTGCCCAGGTTACAAAGCAAAAAACTTTGCCACCGCAAAAGTCAAAAGTGTTGGGCAACAAGAGCCACCTTAGCCCCATCGCCATCATCACCGTCATCATTATCATCATTGAAAAAGTGGAGCATTTCTTTCCAGCCATTTAAACTTTGCCACGTTTCGCCAGCGATCGTCTCGAGGCGAGTGCGAGAAAGCGCAGCTCGAGTATTTAGAAATTTATTTAAAAGTTCTTCCAAGGGAGACCCCCAGGTCCATCCCATCCCTTTCTCCTTATTTTCCCAGCTTTGCCAGCAGTTTTCCTTTCACTACGCCCAGTTACGCGCATAAATTGTGTTATGGAACTTTTCGCAGGGGCTGTTGTTGCCGCCGGAATGTGTGAAAGAGCTGGAGAAATGGAGAATGCCAGTGAAAGTTTCTTGCAGCAGGATCCGCTTGCCTTACTTCAACTTTTATTTCAACAATAAGAATGTGTGTTAGGCGACCGCGATTGTGCATTCGGCCACAAAATGGCCAAGTAAATAATTTTCAAAGGGAGAGCCAGCAAGAGATGATGAGGTAAATAAAGATTATTTAAAGTTGTGAAAAAAATCAATTAATAAATATGTGCTAAGACATTTGTTTTATAATTTTGATAACAATATTTGACCACTCAAGGTCAGGTTGTATTTTATAAATTATAAAATTGTTATCTATAATAAAAATGAAACTTAAAATTAGGTACAATCCTTAGCTATATTATTAATAATATTCCTAGCCTATACATCCCTATTATAGGAATTTTTTTAGACTCCTTAAATCCCAGATATTCAGATAACCTTCTACTAAGCCCTTTGTGAGTCCCTCTCCATCTGGTGTCGCCTCAAGAAATCCCCATTTTTGGGAAAGTGTCAGCTCAGGACAATCCCAAAAGACCTGCACCTCCAAAAACCCATCCCTGCTTAGTCGCATAAATTCCCTGGATATCGTTAACTTTCCATTTTTTGCACGGGTCCGTGCATATTAGAATGCCAACCTCCTAATGCAAACGAAATGCGGCCGGGGAAAACCGGCTCCGCTGCACTTTCCTTTTCACATTATCTGGGCGGACCGTAACTCTCCGTTAAGTCGCCGCCGGTGGCGAAATTCCGGAACGTGAGCCCGGAAAATGAGGGCCAAAACTAGCTCATAACTTGGACCGATGCACGGAATTTGCGCACGCAAAAAGCTTGTAAACAAATACAATAAATTCGGGGCTTGGTGCCGCACACAAAACAGGTGTTAATCCTGCTCTGCTGGAGCTTTTCTGCTACTTCCACAACCACTTTTCCCAATTCCTTGGTCTCTCTCTCACTCTCTTTTGCCACCAGTTTTCCAGCGAATTTCACAGAACAACAACTTAAAGCTGCCGGCGAAGGATTCTTTTAGCCACAGACAAAAAAAAAAACGAGGATAATCATAAAAAATTTGTTGCACATGGAAAACAATTGCACTCATTTGTAACACGTGCGGGAAAGAGAGCAGCAGGGAGTGAAAGAGTGAGAGAGCCAACCGCAATTTGCATTTGTTTTTGGCTTCAAGTTGCCAGTTGCCGTTTGTCAGTTGTCCTGGCAACCAAGTTGCCAGAGTGAAGCAAAACGCTGCACAAGGACTCTGGCGACTATAAGATACCCAGCAGGGAGCGTACTTTAGTGATGAATAATTTCTACATAAAACTTGAGAGATTTTCCAGTGACACTCTATAAGTTGGTAAGTAGATATTGGTAACTGATCCTTTTAAAAAATATTTGTTAAATGAAAGTTCAGAGTTACAATAACACCACAAAGTTATAATGATCCTTAGACACTTGGCTCTCTCCTATATATACTTAAAATAATACAAATAATATTATATATTTACTTATAATTAAATATAAAACCAAGAAGACTCCTTCAGCCAATATACCCCTCTTTCCACCTTAACGCAAGGATACTTGGGAGCCAGAGAGAGTAACGAAGGAACTCCTGGGATGGGGGGCCTGCAGTTATTGTACTCCAAACAACTAGCATTACTATCCTCACACACACAGAGAAGGTCTTGCAGTCGGTCTACCTCTGCGTCCTGGTTGCCATTTGGCTCTAATGCCGTTATTTCGTTTTAGCATACGAGCAGCTTTTAGAGGTTATCTCATTTCGGCCATTCTTTTGTGTTGTCCTGTGTTTGCCGCTGGAAAAGTGAAATCGCATAGAAACAAAAAAGGAATCCCCGAAAAAAAGACGGGGAGAATAAAACTGGTAACCGTAAAGGACGAGTAAAAGCTTAAAATGCAAAGCGCATTCAACGCAGAAAAATAAATGTATGTGTAAGCGCACACATGTGCAAGTGTGTGTCCTTTGAGCCCCTGCACATATGTGTCCTGGCCGGCTTTTGGTTGTTGTGAGCGTGTATTGGTGCCGGTGAATTTGCCGTTACTTTGGCAACAGGCAAATGCCCAAGGCATTGCCAGGCTTAAAGTGGCCAGGTGAAAGCTTTCGCGGCTCTGATTGAGCCGTTGCCATTCCGGTTGCCATTGCCTGTGGTGAATTTCTAATAAACTCTGATTGCAGTCGGCAAAATGGCTCAGGTTACCGTTATTGTTTTGATCGAATTTTGATGGATTTTAATTTAAAAATATTGTATTTTATTATATATTTATATACTAAATATTATTTAAGGCCTTTGCCTAGAAGCATAAACTGTTTCATCTCTCTTCTTTTGGTATTCCTTTTCTGTGTATTATAAATCGTTTTTGGCAAATATTTTTACTAAAATGAAAAATAATACACTTCTGTGAAAAAGCTAAATTTGAAAATATTTCATTATATATTTATATATAATACAAATTATACATATACAAGTACTTTGCCTGGATGCAGTCAACGCATCAACTGTTCTATCCTTTCTCTTGAAATATTGTTTGTTAAATATTTCATTTCTGCAAAACAGAATTATTTTTGTAAACAAATTTTTAATACAGTGAAAAATAGTCTTTGTAAAGAATACAAAATATTAACAAATAATAAAATGTATGGGCCATAAAACAAATAAAATGAAATAAAAAAAATCAAAAACAGATTCGAAAGCAACCAACCATCTTTGTCAAAGATCTTAAACTACTTTACCAATAGCTCAAATTTACATGTCATAATCTGACTAAGTCATATAACATTCCCCTTAATACTTTTATGTAAATATATCAATGATCAGCTAATAGCAATTAATGATTATTTGACCCTAATGACTAGGAAATAAACCCGACAATCGTTTCTAAATTTAGCCGTACACGTGGGTCCTTGGTAATTGCTTTCTAAACGATTTCCTATGACCGTTACACGCAATTTCCTCACACCAATTCTAGAATATATTCGCTCAAAATCAAAGCGTAAACTTTTGCTCAAATTTGCTGTTTGTTTTTAATGACAACAGATTGACAACGCGCAAACAACAACAAACACAAACAACAAACTACAACGGCTATAACAACACTATTAATAACTAAAATACTACGAAACAACCCCGGGACGGATTCGGATTCGGTTTCGTATTTGGATTTCCCTCCTCGAAAGCGTTGCCAATGTCAACCGTCGCCAACACCCCAACAATCCCCACCTGCCCGGCGTGACGCCGACCCATTGTCTTCGGCATTTTCAATGCCGGCGCATGTAAAAAATTCCGGCTACATTTACGGCGGGAATCAGGTTTATAAACAAAGTACGTTAATATTTTCAGGCCAACGGACGCGAAATTATCGCCTCGCATTGCGCGTGTGAAAGGAAATACAGTTTGCTTAAAGTGAAAATGTGGAAAACACTTTCGCAAGTAGGCCCAAAGTAGGGCGATTTCCGAACAATTTTCCTGAACAATTAGTGAGTGCTTGTCTATGGACAAATGGTTTGGAGAGAAGCGTCTGTGGCTGTTTGGTAACCACCTTCCACTTTTGCCCAGGAGGTAAGTTATACCGAAAGCAATAACTGAAACTCAAGACAGTATTTGTAGAATTTTCCAGAGATTTGAAATCATTTGTAACTGTAATTGAAAGTATTCTTGATTTTTAGGAAATACTTACTATACAGGTGGAAATTCTTATTAATCATTTTCTTACACATTTAAGTAGCTTCATAAATCTATCATAAACTAAACCTCAAAGTATCTAAAACTATTTAAATAGAAATATTTTATGCATATAACTTTTTTAAATGATTTCAAATCCCTTGGAATTTTCTTGTTAGTGACTTACCATTATTATTCTAAAACTTTGCATTGCTTTGCTTTGGCGCAAAAAAGTTCTTTGAAACATTCTGGCATTGTTTTCTCCTGAACTTGACATTGAAGATTCTTTTGTTGATAAAAGTATTTCGCCACGGTAAACGCTATTAACCCTGATATTGTTGTCAGTTAACCTCCAGACTTGCGGTTAACCTTATGACATATTTCTGGCACCAGTCCTTTGAATATTACCATTATAAATTTAACTTAATTACTTGGTTTGCTGCCATTACTTTTTGCCTCTGCTAAATAATCTTCATCTAAACAAAGAAAAGTAATGAAAATACCAACAAAAGTGTACTCAACTAACAGAAAACTTCGGCAACAAGCCAAGGAGACAGAGAGCAGACAAAAACTCCAATCAAATTGAATTTCAATCAAAAGGAATATGTGCTTGGGAGCAGGGAGGAAAAGAACAAAAGCCAGAAGAAAAGGAATCAAGTACACAGACATCAAATTGCATTGAAATGCGTTCGTCGCTTTGTTTGCCTTTTTTGTTTGGTTTTCCCAGCCCCAAGGACCTCCCACCGAAACCACCAAGCCGCCCAGTGTCAGACAGTCCAGACAAGCAACTCAAAAGGAATATTGCATACTTATTGGCAGCAGGACTAGCAGGAGCAGCGGTGGCGGCAGTGGCAGCGGATGATTTAGCGGTTTTTAATGCTTTTCCTCCATGCAGACGGAGTGGAAACCCTTTTGGGCACATGTCAACGCCATTTGCGCTTCTGCTTTGGCGAAAGCGAACTGAAAATATGGAAAAAATTGTATAAAATATACACAGAGATACTTTTTTCTTTTCTTCGCCGCACTAGGATTGCTTGATTGAAATCATTTTGGGGGGTCTGCTTAACGAGCAAATGGAATGCGAGCAGAGATGAGAGATCGATGAGAAGGGATAAGGGAATAAATAGTTGTTAAACATACTGAAAAACATATTGCTAGAATATTAATCGAGTGAATAATAGCCAAAATAATGCAGGATTAGGTGTCGAAGAGCACAAAATTAAATATAAATTATAAGAAAATACTTTATATACATATATAGTTTATTATTTTATTATACCCTTCCAGAGTACTATAATTTTAGTCAGATGCAAGCCATGCATTGAAGGAGTCATTTCCCACCCCATAAATCATATATTTTCTTGATCAGCATCAACAGCCGAGTCGATCTAGCCTTGTTCGGATGAAAACTAAATATGACCAATTTTTTCAACATTTTATAAGCGGTTACATCGTTAAATTTTCAAAAATTCAACACAAATTTAAATTTTTTTTATATTTAAATTTCAATATGCAGTTTTGTTAATCTAATAAAAACTAGCACAGCAAAGCTTTCCACTTTGAAATTTATGCATTTTTGACTTTGTTATGGCAGATTTTCTCTGCAATGGTTTATCAATTTTGGGTTCACAAAGTTGTTTTCATTTTAAATCAAGACATTGGTTAACTTTCACATGTATGTATATATTATTGAATTAATTGTTTATTGTTTTGAAATAAATTATGTTTGTAATGTCATAAGCTCTAAAAAGATCTCTAAATGCCATCCGAGCTAAGCGTGGTTTTAAAATTAATTCTTATTCTTACCTTCGGCTTATGTTTCTTAGGGAAAATGGAAGTATTTAATACTAAAATGTAACCTAAAGTCTGTAATTATGTAGATCAAACTTAGAGCTTGCTTAAACAGAATAATATTCCTCAGAAATCCAGAAACCTCTTGAAGAATACCAGAATACGACTAAGGAGACATAGGAGAAATAGGATTTCAATTCCGTGAAATCACTTTTTCTGGTGTTTCTTGCCCACCTGCAGGTTCATGGCATTTGACAGCCGCTCTCATTCCCACAGTAAATCTCACCTTTCCGGGTGCCTTCCCCACTCCTCCTCATCCACCGGTTCCCTTGCATGATTGAGCCGCTGCCTCGAGTTAGCTACCTTTTTCCCCGACGGTCTTGGACCCCTGATTTCGTGTGCCTCATTTTTGCATGTGGCGAATTCCGTTTCAGCCAGGTTCTAGAATCTGTTTGCCCTCCGTCGCAACTCTCACTGCGCGCATAATGTTTTTCGGTACATTTGCATGTGCCCCCACCATGTTTGTTGACCCAAAAAAGAAAAAATGGGAGAAACAAAATGAAAAAGTGCTGCCGGCACGAGACACGTCAGAATCGGAGCTGTTTCTTGCACCTGTCTGCGGTGCTGGGCGACTCATGCATCAAATATTCACGATGTCCGATGCATTTTAAAGCCGGGTATCGATAAAATAAATAGACAGGACCCGGCCGCGTCGAGACTTAGTTATCCTGGGACCCTGCAGCCGTGCGAATCTACGGAGGAAATGATTCAATGAGATGTTCCAGAGCCACTCTTCCTACCTGCCGCAGTCGCTCCAGAACTCGTTCCTGTACCGCCTCATCCAGAAGATCCAGGTGTGCCATGAGCCCCGCCTAGTCGAGACCGGCGAGTACAGGTGGGTGCATCCAACGGTCGATTAGTTCCGCGCTGTTCGTGGGCCTAATTAGCTTCGCCAACTTTTTCTGCGGAACGAAAGTGAAAAATTGTGCTGGCCCCGCGCCGTGCCACAGGATAAAGTTTTCCGCAATGACATTTGCGGCCTGGTGTTGCAGCGGCCTTGGCCTTTGTTTGCACACGCACACGTATGGCCGGCGGCGCCCGTAAGTGTGCTACGATTTTTGCACATCCTTCGCAGGAAGCCCCGACGCGGCTCTCCTCGCTCCGGTTCGGTTCGGTTCGGTGCGTGTGCGAGCATTTGGCATTAATGGCTTGTTATTTATTGCATTTTACGCTTGTTTTCCCACAAGGCCACGTCAACACAACACCAACTAACTATTCTTGGTTGCCCCTGCCACGTCTCGGCAAAGGCAAAAAGGCTGCCGCTCTGCACTGAGCCCCGTTAGCCATAAAACTTTTCATTGCCTGGCATATTTATTTCTATATTTTACCAACCCCCATACACAAACTCACAGTTTTGGCCAAAACTCTCTCATTGCACAGCTTATTTTTAAACCGCGTTTCGTTGTTTTTAGAGCATTTTATGACTTGTGAGCAAGGTTCCCAGCCAAAAGGGCAGTTCAGTACAAAGTTCAGGTATTTCAAGCTTACTTCTATTTGAAGTCTATAAAATTATGGAGTTTCAAGGGCTGAATTATCTTTAATTATTATATCTATTTTGAGAGCAAAGCATATAGTCAAAGGCTTGGAACTCTATTTTATTTTTCTATTTTAATTTAGCTTCCTTACATAAATTATATACATTTTTCTGGCTTTTAAAGCTTAAACCTTTATAAATATGAAATGAATAATAAGTTAATTAAATTAAATTGCATTACAAAAAGGCGTATCTAAATAATCAATCGATTTTTTATGCCTTAGCATGCAGTTAATACTCTCATTAATAAAAACAAAAAACAATAAAAATGTGTAAGCCATACTTTTTTGCCAATTATTCCCTACAATCCAGACCGCTCGAGAAACTTTTATATATTTCGCACTTGTGGTGCTGCTACCCCCACAAGCCCCATCGCAAAGGGTCAATAGCAGGGGGCTTTCGAACAATTGTTCCGCCTACGGAAAGTTAAACGGTTGAATAGCCAATGAGCTGGGAAGCAATGACCCCAAAATCAAAAGCAAACATCAGGCTAAGGAGAACAATAAATTACTATGGCGGGCAAATAGCAAGAACAATAAATTCAACAACACAAAAAATATAATTAAAAGCCACAAGAGCCTTTAATAAACGAGAACTCGAGCGGGGGAAGCTAAAGTGTTTACGCGGAAAACAAAGGCTGTCAAATGTATAAATAGGCAAGCGGCAGGGTGGCATAGAGCGGGCGGTGGTCAAGGGGGCTTCACTGTAATTATGCAAATTGAATTGCAGAAACCACTTGAGCGGCGTACTGTGGCTCTCAGTGTGGCCGTCAGTCAGTAAGGTCAAAGGCTGTGGAAACCGCAGCCGAGAAAGAGATATTTGACCAGAATTTTCTGGACCGAGTCTTCTGCTCAAAAGCGACCACGTGGCGTATGCGTGATACTCCTTCATAATTCATATTAGACGCTCGCTTTCGTGTTACTCAATTGCATTTTAATGCATATTTAATGTTGCACGCGAGCCCCAAGCAAACAAAAACACGGGAATCAAAGTCGCCAGAGGCCAACACGGCGTATGTGCAATGTCCGCAGCTGCAATCGAGCCGCTCAACAACTCCGCTTTCGGGCCGCCCAAACTGGTTCTAGCCAACAAAAAAATCGGCTCAGTCGTTTGCCGGCTCTTAGCGTCTTCACATCGCGTCGTTCTACCAACTCGCTTTCGCGCAGGTCTCCTGGCCCAATTGGAGTGAACACGGAAAAGCCTCAAAGGCAGGCTAAAAATATAAACAAAGAGTTTTCTAGTTTTGCTGGAAAATTTGGGTTAGCAATGAAAATGTTCGAGATTTCCAAGTTGTTTTCCCTGCGAAGGTAAGACAGCATACAACTAATTGTGCCTCAAACTAAAAATCGAATCATAAAAACGAAGTCATAAGAAAACTCCAATCAATAATAATCATTTCCAAGTCATATATAATTAAAGTGTGTGGAAAAGCTTCGTAATTTGTTGCAAAAGTAAAAATCAAAATATTTGCTAAATTATGCAAACGAAAGTTTAAAAGCAGCTTGCCAACCAATTGAAATACAAACCCGTAAAAGTTAACTTTTAAGTGGCCTTTAGGCAATCAAATTAACTCCAACCAGGACTATTTACCATTATACAACCGAGTTGAACTACCCTTAATAACGATATAATTGCCGGTGATTCAAGCATTAATAAGTAATATGAAACCCGAATGAAAGCCAACCCCCTTGGGGCACTCATTGCACTGCTGCACCAGTTTGCTGGGAACTTCTCCGATATTCCACGGCCAAAGTACCCAGTTTGCGGAGCACTCCAGGCACCAAACTCCTCCAGGTAACCTCAAAAGAAAGCAATACAAGAAAAAGCCCCAAAGAACCGAGCTAAGAATGCCAAAGAAGCACGCCTCAAATGCCTTCCGGTCGACGCTGGAAAAATAAAACAAACAGGGGGGGAAACTTCTTGAAGAACTTTTGGGGGCAACTGCGCATGGTTTTGGTTTTGTTGTGGTTTTTCGCTTTGTTAACTCCGGCCGCATTGCTATGACACTGGCCAACCCGGGACAGAGCACCCGTCCGGCGATAGATTCCCCCGTTTCAGTGCTTGGTTGTCAGTCAAATCAGACGTCTGTTCCAGCGGTCTGGCCGCCGAAATATTTTATTGATCGACGACGACGGGCGACGGGCCGTGGATGAGTGCTGAGCGCATGGTGTGTATCGTAGAATTAGCCCGATCCCATTAATATGTTTTGTATAAAACCGAGATTCATCCACAATTTAATACGAAACTCTAGTTGCAAATACGCCAAATCCTAGCCAGATGGGTGCCTAGGTAAGTCATCTGCTTGCCACACTTTCGGTGTCCTCTGTTGTTGCTTGCCACACCTGTGCCAGCCATCAATCCACCTGCACATGAATACTTAATTGCATGTTATGCTTATGACCTACACACACTCACATGTTGGCCAGGCTCCCATCGCTCGGCAAGGGCTCAAGTGAAGTTCAATTACCTCGGCTTTGAGTTGGCATTGAACTGCCAGGCCGTATCACTCATAAAAACCTCGAGCAGCCAAAAGAAACAAGCTCTAGAGCTACGGGTTTGGGCAAAAAAATCGATATGGCTTTCGTGCTCAAAGGGGACTCGGTGGGGGTGGTGGAGGTTAATTGGTCTGGGCTCTGTATCTAATGAAGGCTTCACATTAACAATATCGATTTATTTGATTTGGTAAAAAATACAAATTAGTATTAGAAAGGATTTTCAGGATATCTATGCTTTTGGGTAATATTTAAACTAAAATAAAATGAAAGGACTTTTACTATAAGAGGTTATTTTGAATTCGATGTATTGCTAGTCTAGATTTTTGCTTTTATCATAATTATTAAATCGATTAATTAGAAAGCAGAATAAACTACCAGAATCCCGGGCTTTTAAATGGATTAAAGTTTATTAAAACTAAGATAATTGGGCAAAGGTTCTAGTACTATTATTATTATTGTAAAGAGTGCACAATATATTGTTAAATAAAATAACTAGATTGTATTATTATCAAACCATTATAGAATAGTTTGAATAGTTTAAAGGTCTTTTAAAATCTGAAATGCAACAAAAATCTGTCTAAGTTTCACAAGTATTCAAGAAGACTTACGTTTATTTTACACACACTTCACAATTTTATTTTATCACCTACAAAATTTTCAAAATAAATTTACTCATTCTAAACGATTTCTCATTTGTTATTCGTTTCATTTCATCGAAAGCAACTAACCCAAAAAAAAAAACGCAAATCATAACAAATTCGTAAACCCAAAGACTCTCGACCACGTTCTGGACAACCCAAAAATGAAAATAAAGCAAATGTTAAACTAAAAACCCTGTAAATATACACATCAAAGTCATCGAACTGCCCACAAAGCAAATACCAGAACGAAAATCACTCCATTCCCGTACTCGTACTCGATCCCATATGTGTTCGTGTCTGAGCTATCAAACAGAAAAACTTTTAAACATTTTATGTGCTCAATGCAAAGCAATGCGACGTGCAAACATCAAACGTGGTCAGTGTTTGAGCTTAAGGTAAAATCCGCTCTCAACTCAGCCTGAATGTTAACCGCACTCCAAAGGGGATTCCGGGAATAACTCGACTTTGTGCCCTTCCTTACAGACCACAAGGTAGCAGCAAGATGGATCGCTACGAGAAGCTTAGTCGGCTGGGCGAGGGCTCCTACGGCGTGGTCTACAAGTGTCGGGATCGGGAGACAGGAGCTCTGGTTGCGGTCAAGAGGTTCGTGGAGTCTGAGGATGATCCAGCCATACGGAAAATAGCACTGCGAGAGATAAGGCTGCTCAAGGTAATAATATAAATAAATTCCTCAATAACTTGCTTAATGGATTCCTCTCCTTATGTGACAGAACCTCAAGCATCCAAACCTGGTCTCCCTGCTGGAGGTGTTCCGGCGCAAGCGACGCCTCCACCTGGTCTTCGAATTCTGCGAACTTACGGTGCTCCACGAGCTGGAGCGGCATCCACAGGGCTGTCCGGAGCACCTGACCAAACAGATCTGCTACCAGACCTTGCTGGGCGTGGCCTATTGCCACAAGCAGGGCTGCCTGCACCGGGACATCAAGCCGGAGAACATTCTGCTAACTGCCCAGGGTCAGGTGAAGCTCTGCGACTTTGGCTTCGCCCGGATGCTCAGTCCGGGGGAGAACTACACGGACTATGTGGCCACCAGGTGGTACCGGGCGCCGGAGCTGCTGGTGGGCGACACACAATATGGCACGCCAGTAGATGTGTGGGCCATCGGCTGCCTCTTCGCGGAGCTGGTGCGCGGCGAGGCCCTGTGGCCGGGACGCAGCGATGTGGACCAGCTGTATCTGATCCGCAAGACACTCGGCGACCTGCTGCCGCGGCACATCCAGATCTTCGGCCAGAATGAGTACTTCAAAGGAATCACATTGCCGGTGCCGCCCACGCTGGAGCCGCTGGAGGACAAGATGCCGCCCAAGTCACTGCAGAACCCGCTGACCATTGACTTCCTGCGGAAGTGCCTTGACAAGGACCCGGCCAAGCGCTGGTCCTGCGACAAGCTGATCAAGCACTCCTACTTCGAGGACTACATAGCCAAGCAGCGGGAGCAGGAGCACGTCACCAGCCTGGAGGCGGCCAATCATCGCCAGCAGCAGCTCGCCTCCCAGCAGTTCATGCTGGCCACGGCAGCCCAGCAGCTGCAGACGGGGCCGGCACAGGCGGCGGCCGTTGCAGCGGCCCGTGATAAATCAAAGGTTAATTGAAAAATTCTATCTATCTATATAGGAGTTTTAATGGAAATCCTTTCCTTCTTGCAGACTTCAAACACCTCATTGCCGTTGCTTCCGAGCACACAGCATCATCACCATCCGCATCAGGACTACGTGAAGCTGCAGCCGCTGAACAAGAACGCTAACCTCCTCCATCGCACCGAGCATCATCTGCCCACAATCTGAGCGGAAATTGTAATTAAGAACTGTCATTGAGTTGCAAAGTGTTTAGTGCAGAGAGTTGCACAGAATTTATATTATTTATTGCTGGTAATAAATGTGTAAAATGTGTAAAAGTAATCCCTAAATAAATCACTGGGAGGAGTCAGAGAGAGTCAGAGTAAAATGCAAAATACAACCTGTCACAACAGGATATCTCTGCATTTTCTTTACATTTTTCAATTGCAAGCTCGTTCTCATGAAAGATTCGCAAATCACTCTCGATTGGAGCAACTAAGTCAAGCTGATATTTAATTCACTTTCGAGCAGGGCCCCGAAGGCAAATCCTTTTCAGCTTTGCACATGCACGCACATTGAATTAAAAATCCCAGCTGCCATTTATAAGGCGTGTCTCTGCCAGTGAAGCAGATACTTGCCACCTGCAGCTCTCTGTCCCATCCACTTGTTGGGGGTGGACCGGAACAGATAATCACCTCCGTCTGCGATGGAATCGCCCAGGAGCGGAACTCCTATTGACTGTGACACTGCCAAGCTCCGGCGAAATGCCAGAAAGGGTGAAGGATCCTCACCTGGAGGAACTCTGTCGCTCTGTCGACGACAAGTTCTCGTCTTTTGGCAGCCCTGCCACGTTTTTTGGCAACTTAATTCAGTGCTAAGCACACGGCAGATAATCAGCGACACGTAGCGGCTTACGTGTGTCCTATCCGTGTCCCGAGGAGTTTGCCGAAGGATACACAAATGTTAGTATAATGTTGGCCTTGATTAAGGTAATAATGTCATGAAATGATTAGCAAAATTAGCGGAGCAGTATAAATATTAGAAGAGCAATAAATATGTTTATAAATATTTTATAAAATAAGAAAATAAGCCTCCTTGGAATACTGCAACTATATTATTTGTTCAAAACTTAAAAACACTTTAAGATACACATTTTTCACACTCAAAAAGAATATATTCTAAAGGTATTAAAAAGTGGTTATATTTGTTTTAAATTAAGAACAAATTGTATTTGATTTTAAAACCATTTTATTTTCCGTTTGATGATTTTCCTTAAAATGATTTTCTGTACGAAAAATATAGAATTACGGAAAATCTTCTTTTAGAAATGTTCAAAAATTTTTACTTCAACATTTAATGAAGAATATATATTGGGGAAATATTCCCTAAAAAAATAATAACAAATAATTATTAATGTTTGAGTTTTTGGCTTAAATATTATTTTCTTGCTGAATGCTATTATTATGCGGCCCAGTTGAAACTCTCTACAGACCAAAGGATCAGCTCTGATTGACTTAACTGTGCCACTTTTTTTTCATCCTTTTTTATGAAAAACTTTTAATTAAATTAGAGCAAAAGTTGTGCCGCCAACACCAGCTTCAACAGCAGCAGCAGGACAGGGAGTAAGAGCCGGAGTAGGAGCTGCAGCTGGAGCTGGAAAATAGTCAGCAGTCAACAAAACTGTCAGCACATAACGCAGAAATCTCCTGAGGACAAGCCATGTCCATGTGGCCGGGATTTTTCCTGCCGGAGAGCAGAGAATTGGAGAAACAAGGGGGAAATAGTATAGAGAGGGAAATTGAGTGTATCGCTGGATGCCAGAACCCGATTCCTGGCCCGACTCATGCCATGCTCCATTGCAGAACCGTCACCAATTGTTAGACACTTTGATTTTTGTCGTTTGGCCAACACACAACAATGGTCCGCAGAGGTCCTTATTTTTTTTCTTTTTTTGGTTATTTTCCCCCCCCGCTCTCTGTTGCTTTTCCGGTCGCTGTGCATTTTGTTGGGAATGTAAAATGGGCAAAAGCATTTGTAAGTCGAGCCGGCCATCGAAGCATCCCGCTTCCTGGACCAGGATATGCAAAGTGTCTCCCAGACAGTTGCATAATCTGTAGTGCCGTTTATGCAAAGTGCTCACCGAAAAACCAAAACCAAAGAGCACAACCAAGGCAGATAGAAAGTTTCGTCCTGGCGGGTAGCTAAGGATATTGTCGAGGAGGTGTCCCTGAATTGCTAAGCTCGCCAAAGTGCAGAAAAGAGGAATCGAAGTTTTATTGAATAAGTTGATAAGGCTGTTTTCCCGAACCATTTGGGGATTGTGTCAGTTATGTGGGACGGAGCTTGTTGCTTTATTTATTATATTTAAATATTTATGAAATTTAAAGAAGAAAGATAAGCGTTTATTGAATTTTAGTTCAAGAATGTATTTCCTGTTGAATTTATTGTGTTTGTTTAAAAAAAATATTTTAAATACCATTCTTTGTTATTAAAATGGATTTTTTCTCAGCTTGAACTGAGTAGAAACTTGTATTATTGAAAATAAATATAAAGATGTTACTGATTTTGTTTCAAAGAAAATTGTAAATTTTTCGGCAGATCAACCCAAACTATTTTTATAAATTTCTCTAATATTTTGTTCTTTAAAATCGATATTTTGACATAAATAATGATACTTTCCTATTTCTCGAATTTCAATTTAGTAAAATTTACAATCAGTTCGTTATGATGATATATAATCGGCAACAATGACAAGCAAATAAAATAGTGATAATTTAAGTGGATAATATTGATAATTTTCCTTTATGCAATATTTTTTTTATGGTTTAATCAATATATTTATACCCTTGGATTGGTATTTTAATTTTAGTCAGAAGCCTTTAACTCTATGAAGCAGTCATTTCCGACCCCATAAATCATATATATTCTTGATCACAATCAACAGGCGAGTCGATCTAGCCATCTCAGACAAAACAAACAAATTTTCAAATTTTTTCAAAATTTTGAAAATTTGATTAGGGGTTACATCATTAAAATCTTCAAAATTTTGAAAAAATTTTAATTTTTTAGGATTTTAAATTGAGTACGCAGATTTGTTAACCCAATAAAAACTAGCATATAAAAGCTTTCCGATTTTAAATTAATGCCTTTTTTGACGTAGCTATGAGGTTTTTTAATCTTGGATTAGTCCAAAAATTGTCATACAAAATTAGGGATAAATATTGATTCAAAGAATATCAATATTTTAAGCTTAGCTATGATCGATTTCCGACAGAATTCCATATTTCAAATTCAAGCTACAAGAGTATATAAACATCGGCTTCCCCAAGTTAGTTTCCCTTCATATTTTTCTATATATTTTAAGGGACTTTGCCTCTCGATATACATACATCCCTAATTAGTACCATCGATGCATCTGGCTTTCTGCGTACCTCCTATTGAGGTCATTCTTGCGTTGCACCTCGCCACCCACGCCGTTCAGCAGCTCCCGCGGCTGCCAGTTGCGGTAGACGGAGGGATCCTGCACCTTATCCTCGCCAGTGTCCAGTGCCTGCTGCTGCCACCACTTCAGCTGGGGCTGCGGAAACTGCGTCTGCACGGGCAGGACGGAGACCACCGGCGGATGCCGACGTGGCCACAGGCCCAGCTTGCTGAGCCGCTTCTGCTCGTCGATGTCCGTGTCGTGCATGTCGTGCATGTGGAGAACCGGCAGTGGCTTCTTGGACTCGTTAGAGTGGTTGGGTTTTCTGGCCAGCGGATGGAAAGGATCATCGCCGTAGAGCTCACGATAGCGAGAGCTCTTCACCAGCCCAATGATCTGGAACATGGCCACGCAGGTAAAGGCATTGTAGCCCATGAAAACTAAGCCCAACAAGAAAATGATTCAGTAAATTATAAATATAGTTAAAGGGTTACAAAATATTTCCTTTAAAGGTATACTTACATATATAAAAACAGCCAACCAATGTCAGTATTATAAGTAAGCCCAGGTTGATCTGTTTCTTAAGCATAATCATCAAGACTATATGCAGTATGGTGATGTTTATGAAGTAAACAAACTCAAAGAAGGCCAGGGGCAGCAGAAACCACTTCTGCAACTAATCGGGGGATACGAAAATGAAATCTTAAATTCAAACAGAAAAAAAATGCAAGGATATACCTTCAGAGCACCCCAGATACTCATTATAGCAACTGCAATGTGCGAAAAGGACACGACCTGAAAGACTGCAGAGAAGCTCTCGGGAGCTGCAAGAAAGTAAATATTAAATAAAGTACCCGAAGGTGACCTTGAAAACTCACAGTTCTCCATCCAATTTATGTACTTCCTCACCCACTTCCGGTCCTTGTACTCTGCATCGTGTTCAAACAAATCGATTAGCGGGTCGAAAAACTTCACGCCCATCGTAAAAAGGACAATGCTTTGGGCCATGCTCCGCAACTGGGCAAAAGGAGTTCATTAAATTCTGTGATGGAGAGGGTGCTGGCTCACCTACAATGACCATAACTGCCACGATGATGACACCGAGCCGCACCGAGCAGTAGCACATATAGGATTCCATAAATAACATATTGAATTTGGTATTTCTCGTAATTTCGGTCCATAAATCAGAACGCAACTACCTCGATCCATTGAGGGTTACAAAGCAACTGTGGCGAATCAACCTCTTCCAGTGGCAACAAACAAAAGGGGAGCAATTACCGCCCGGGCAAATGACAAAAGCATGTTCGAGATGCCAATCTCTGGCCGGCATGGTAATGTAAGCCAGAGAGCCGAAATCCCTCAAACGCAGGCCGGAATGGCCATCATCTATCATTCACTGGCCAGGACTCATGGAGGTAGCCACGATGTCGCGCCTTGCAGTTAGTCCTGCATCGACATGGTCCTCATGGAGAGCTACTTCTTCTGCGCCTCGGTGCGATTGGGTGTCCTGGTCATCTGCTTTGTGGCCGCTGTGAGTCCTCCAAAGGCTTCAGACAGACCTCGGTGTGTTATTAGGTGTCATTTTCTCTAGCTGAAGAGCACCATCATCATGTGGCTAATCTTCACGGATGGAACTGCCTTTCTCTATGCCATCATCCACATTTTCGAGTCCCATTACAAGACTAGTACTATAGTCCATGAATCGGCCAACTGGATAGAGCAGTGTGAGTTAAGGCTAAAACTAAACTTATATTTTCTTATATTGTAGACAAACTTTGACTTATCTCATTAATAAATAAATATTCTCTCAGATCCCAAGGAGCTCATGATGTTTTTCCAGCTCTACAGCTTTTGTCACATTGTGGCTTGTGTAGTTGCAGCTTATGGAGCATACAAGGTGAACTATTTAAATATTAATTATTATATAAATATTATTAAGGAAAACAATGGTTCTTTCTAGCTCAAGAAGTGCCACGTCATACCGTTGGCCATCTTCGAGTTCTTTTACACAGTCCAAGTCGTAGTCCTTGCAACTGTTGCCCTTCGGATTGCCAGACACATAGTTCCACTGGCCACGTTGATTCTGCTAACCCTAGGCTTAACATTCTACGCAAGTCTGATAATAATAATAATGAAAAATCAACTTTGTCTTACAAAACTCTCAACTTTCAGTGTTGGTTGCCTACGACACCCTGCTGCTGATTGCTTTCATACAAATTATGTTTTTGGTGTGGAGTGAACGATACCAGCGACTATACGGAGCCGATCCTTTAAATCCCGTGCTCAATGGGGAGACTTTTAAGGAAATGACAGACAATTCTCCTCCCATCTTGCAGCAACCAATAATAATTTATGTAATGCCAAAAGTGGGCCAAAAGTTATGGGACATGCAGCCACAAAAATGGTGGAAGGACGAAATTATTCAGGAGGCGATTGAGGAAAAAGGACACATGCCAGGAGACTCCTCTGATTATTTTCAACGAGAGGAACTTCTTTCAAGAGTCTTGCTACGAAATGCCATAAATGGAAGTCATTTGAAGAAATAAGTGCAGTTCTTTTAAATTAATTAAGACATTTTAAATCTGAAAATAAATTAAAACTGTGTTTAACTTTCTTTTAAAATATACATACATTCTTTGAAATTAATAATTCTACAATAATTTATTAATTTCTTAAGTTATTTTTATCGTTCTTTAAATAACGAAAACTAAAAGCCAGGAGTATAGAAATAAAGTAATTTATTTAAAGTACCATAACTTAGACCAGCTTATTTTCATTTATAGTTATTTTTACATTATTATTAGAAATTATTCATATACCAATTATCCTCCTTATTATTTTATCAAATTAACTACATTTAATACTAACACACATTAAATTAATTAGGTTTATATTTTTTAACAAACTACAACCACATAATTATAATTGTATACGTATTATGTTCTATTAGGTTCTTAAAAATGTAATATTCTTCAATATTTTCCTACTAGTAAGTGGCCCCAAAATATACAATCATTATCCTGAATGGGGCTCAGAGGACCACAACTACCACCCTCACGATAAATAGCTAAGCATAGGAACTAGGAACTTTCAATAATTTCTACTAGCCTCGAAGATTGGACCCACTGCCACACGAATAATATAGTTACGACCACCTTAAAATCTGAATACTTTCAGCAGAATGGGATCTCAAGTTCCCCAATAAATAAAATGTTACATATTTTCTATAATAATCATATAGCAATGTAAGCTACCTAAAATATCTCTTGCTATTGTCACGTCCTGCAGTCTGCGTTGTGTCCATAAAGCACTCGGTACTCGGGCTCGATCTTGGCCTTGATGAACTTGGTCATTGCCTTGGCATATTTCAGACGGGTCGAAAAGGCCTTGGTTAGTTTCTTAATGCCGGGACTGTGTACCAGAAAAGCTGGATGCAGGACGTGGTATTCGTAGCCCAACAAGCACATGGCATAGTTCTAGGATAACAAGAACTTTACACGTTTATCAAGGATATTAATATTTGATAATCACCTGAATCCGCTTATTGGACTGCCCTTCCCAGGTGACGCGCTCATCAAACAACGGCTCCGTGTTGTCGCTCACATAGAAGGGCTCCCAGGTTCGGAACTGCTTCTCCCTAAGCGACATGCTGAATAGCTCCAATTGATCCTTGACGCTGGGCGCCCGATTGAGCCAATCCTGCTGACCGGGTATCTTGTGGCAGGTGGGACAGAGCTTCAAGTGGAAGACCTGTGCCTTCTGCTTCCGATAGAGGGCCAGCAACTCAGTCTTGTTGCCGGGCAGTTGAGCTTCTGCCTCGATCTCGAAGACGGCCAGGGGATAGACCCGTCGCGGCTGGCTGGGATCCAGAGCCAGGACACTGTGATTCTGGGCCACCATGTCCAGGAATTGATCCACAAAGCCCAGGCTGGGGTACAGCTCAATGTCGCAGGCGAAAATGAAGTGTGTATTAACCGCCTGCCTCGCAATATTCCTGCCCACATTGATGGGATAGGTGAGGTTGGCCTTCACCTTGTAGCTATCGCTGCGATCGATGAGCGTATATGGAGGTGGAACCAGGGAGCCGTCGGCCAGAGTGCAGAAGTACGGCCGACCCAGGACCTCATCCTCGTCGTATGGCACATCCTCTGGCATATGCTGGTTGGAGAAGTACACATGAAAGCTTACCCAGTCGCTGATGGCCTCACTGCCGGGCAAACAGTTCCGGACATACTGAATGGCATCCAAGGTGGCATTCAGATCATAGCCAGGTGCATGGATGGCAAAGCTGATGGGACCGCCCCACCTGGAAGTGGTGTGATTAAAAGGGGATAACAAATATATATATATATAACCGCTTAATAAAAATAAAACAAGGACTTGTGCAACATTAAGTTGTAGTTTAACTGACACCTCTAAAACTAATCGAGTCTCCCAATTTTTTTTAAGTACGGAGAAACCCGCACCTTCCATGATAAGCTAGATTTATGACGGAACCACTTACCGTTCGACCACCGTTTCCAGGTTATCGAAGAACGTATAATCTCCATTCGTTGTATAAGTAATGGACTCTGTGCAGCCAAGTTGACGGCTCTTCCGTCCAATCACCAAATTCTGGAGCAACCAGAACTCGCCGTGCTGGAGTCTCTGGAAGCGGAGTGGACGGTTCCGGCACTTCAGCAGGCGCTGCAGTTCTCGCGTGCGCGGTGAATCCTGTTTCAGAGATATCCCTAAGGGTTCGACACAATCCAGGTAATCCTCTGCAGCGAAGTCCCCCGACAGCGTCCAATTTGGCTTCGATAATCCCATCTTTATCAGGCGATTCTGTGTAAGCTGATGAGCCTGCTGCAGGTTCTTCCAAAGGAGCAGCAGAGCGACACAGAGGAGCAAGAGGATCGGCCAGAGGCGGGTATACCTCCTGTTGCCAAAGTTTACCGCCGTCATGGTGAGCAGCTCCAAATGTTGGCCACCAGAACCTCACCAAACACTCCACTTCGCGGTCAAACAATAATTAACCTGCAAGCAGCACGAGAAACCTAATAAACACTGAGACTCTGATAGACCCGGGGCGCTGCACTTATGTACGTGCCGACCCATCTACGTGCCGAACGGGGTTTATAAAGGGAAGCCACGATACAGCGGGGTTAATCCAATACCCTGACCCATTATATCATCCGTAATTACTGTTTTACTCGTCCGATAAGATCCCCACATAATGTAGGGAGTGCGTATGCCAAGGCATCGGCCTTTGATTTGTCGAGTTCCGACAACGAAAATATGTTGGTTCCATCCCTTAACTAAACACAAAAATAGCTAACATGATATTTAATCATTGAGAAACTGCGTAATAAATACATATGTTTCTTATAATTGGGGAAAGAGTGTACTTGTTAGTGGTTTTAACTTATCAAAATAAGCAATGGGTTTTCTCACGATTTTTAATGATTTGTGTTTTGCACTCATTGCTATCTTTAATTTGATAAAAATACACTTGTTAAAGCTTTAACTTATCCTAATCATCAATGGGTTTTCTTTTGGCTTGTGGATAATACTGCCTTTTCTCAAAGTAAAATTTAAAAAAATAATCATTAAAAGTAGATGTAGATTAATAATAGTTCTTAAAGTTCTTATACCCTGTCAGAAAATTATAATTTCAGTAACAAGTATACGACCCGTTGAAGGAGTCATTTATGACCATATAAAACATACATATTCTTGATCAACATTTAAATAAAGGTAGTATTAATATTTAAATAAAGGAACTATACTTGTAGCATCAAGATATTTAATAAATCAAATAAAATATAAAAATCAACTACAAATATCAAATTGCACTTATTTTTTTAGCAAGTCAAGTGCAGCAATTTGTTTATACAGTTTGTTTTTTATTCCACCACAAAAGCTCTTCAGTAAACTTCGCACTAGATCGGACTGCATTTGCGATGTTATAAACTAAACTAACTAACCCTAGGATTAGTCTGGCCTAATAAACTTTAAGAGATAACAAATTTTTACAAGACTATTTTACTAGGCTTCAAAAAAATATTTTGAATTTTTGTATAAATACAAAACCCAACATTTATTTGAATTTATTTACACACCTGTTGTTGATGTTATGTCCTATGTCAATCTTCATTTATTTATATTGATAAGGGAGATAATATTTATGACGAGTTTCTTGCAAATCTAATCTATAATATAATAACTTTCCTGGAATTTATTTGTACTACTACAACAAACAAGACCTCCACCTATTTTGTCGTAGGTTTTCCCACTTAAAACACAATTGCAAACAAAACAACTGACCAGTCCGGATGATAACCAAGAAATCAGTTAAAATTTGTATTTACCAAGTCTGGAACTATGAACTAAACACTATTTTACACTTTCCTAAAGGGGAATAAAATGCTTTTCCCCTCTGTTTATCAGTTAAGATCGATTGCGAGTTGAAAAACAAGGTGCGAGAGCACCATAAACTTTATGAAAACGAGGGCCAACTTTCACACCTGCCGAAGTCGAGCGATGAAATGTAACTAAAGTATCGGGACTTGCAAGAAAGCACAATCCCAGGTAATATGCTTATCCGAGCCCAGTTATCAGGCGAGAGAATCGCCCTTATCACTGAAATTATTATGGCCAATCAATAGATAACCCAGTTGGATGACGGACAGGGGTCTGCAAATACGTATTGCCTACTATTTGACTCGAGCTTTCAGACTCACGTTTCCATGATAATACCTTATCGCTGGGAATCTTGAAATTAATGTCTTAATAACTCTTTGATAAAGTGGTAATCTAATTAGTTATAGGCAAAGATTATAAATAAATCCATTAATAATTGTACATACAAGTACTTTTAGTTTTAAAATGTTTATCTAATTTATGGATCACATAATAATTACCTAAATATAAACATGTTTTATGACTTTTTGAAGGCTCTTCTTCAATTGGATAAAGTGTACAAAATGTTGTCCTTAATTCTTTTAAAGTATACCCGTTTGAGAGCGCTCCAGAAGCTGGTTAAGTCCCACTGGCTGCCAGTTGCTAAAGCTTCCATCGCTGAGCATGCACACGTTGCGATCAATATAGCAAAACAACTTGCCGACGCGATAAATCTACAAATAAAACGAAGCTCATTACGATAAGAATGCAAATAAGATACTAACCCATTGGCTCTCACCTGCTTGCCCATCTCCCGTCTGCCGGGAAGGGGAGCAAAGATAATGCCCAGCTCGGCGCAGCGCTGGGACACAAGCTCCTTGAACTCCAGCTGGGCGGGTTGATGAACCAGGTCCACCATCATGACGGGCGGCAGGAGACCCGTTGGAACAGGACCGGGCGGCATCGGCGGCGGTGGCGTGCCTGTCATAGTGGGCTGAAGGAGGGCATCGCTGGCGCGGTGCATCATTTCGAGGGCTCGTCGCAGATGCTCCTTGACGCTTGGCTCGCGGACAACCTGTTCACTCAGCATGCTCTTCCAGCCGGTGTACCAGCGCGATATCTCCGCATAGTCGGGCGACTGATTTAGCCATAGGACGAGCACCTGCATCCAGCGCGGGAAAAAGTGCCTGTCCAGCAGCTGAGCCATGTACATCGGCTCGATGAGCTCATGCCACTCCCAAACCTGATGCCACAACTCCAGATCCTGGTGCAGGGGATTGATGACAAACTCGGCGAGGGTCACCTGCAGCTTCGGTATGATGTGACGCTGCAGGAACTCCTGCATCTCCTCTTCGGGGAAGGCCTGCTGCCAGGGCGTGAGCATGGCCCTGGCCGAACGATCCTGCGGCGACCAGGCGCGCAACGCTTCGCCAAGCTTGCTGCGGATCTGCGGATAGACGGCCTCCTCCAGTTTGCTACCCAGGATGGCGTGCCAGGGCAGCACCCAGCTGTCTATGGGCACGGTATCGGTGAGGGGATCCCACTCCTGGACGCCGGTCACCAGACGCGGCAGCACTAACTGTTCCAGCACGGAGTCCAGCACCCAGGTGGGCAGCAAGGGAGCCCAGGCATCGAGCAGAGCTGCCATTGGGGGATGCTCCTTGGGCTGCCAGGCTGCGGCGCAGGTCCGGAACGAAGGCATCACCCCAGCCCAAATAAGCGAAGAGTACGGGTCGAAAACATTACGTGGCTGCTGCTCTACCGACTCCCCGCGCTGCAGCATGGCCCTCCACGTCTTCACCAGTTGCAGCGGCTCAGTTGGGTGCTCCAAAGGCTGCCAGTGGAGCAGCTCCCGCTTCAGAAGCGGCGCTATCACGCCAGCCGCCAGGTCAGCCAAGCCGAATTCCTGGAACTCGGCCGCATAGTCCACGAGCAGCTCCCGAAAGATACGCTCCGCCTGTGGCAGTTCCAGGTCGGGATTCTCGCTCAGGCGCTCCACTCGCTCCAGAGCCTCTTCCAGAGTGCGTATGTGATTGCGCTCTAGCTGCACGATCTCCTCTAGCTTGCGGTGCTCGGTCTCCAAAGCTGCCTGTTGGCTGGAACACTCCCGCTCCTGCTTGTCGATGGCAATGATCTGCTGCTCGGCCTGACTTACCAAGAGCTGCAGGTTATGCGTCAGCTCAGGCATGGCAAACACAGAGACGGCAGTGGTAGCTCCTTTCTCTGACGGCTCGGCGTCATACAATGTCTCCTCCGGCGTAATTTTGGCCTGGCCCAAGGCATGATAGCCGCTGAGCACTCTCTTTTCCGGCCCCGTCATATCGATCACTGGGACGTTGCCCAGCTTCTTGCTAAGCTTCTCCGAAAGCAGGTGACTGGACTTGTTCCCCTTGGCTATGACCTCTTCTACGGATTTGTAATAGTAGCGTTTACCTTGACGCTCCTGCGTATCGGCTCCAGTGGCGCCTCCCTTGCGCCACTTGTTCAGCTGCTCCTTGAACTCCTTGGCCTCGCGCACATCCTCGTCCACTTTGATGGCCTTGGCTGCCTGTCCGCCGATACTGGCTGCTGTTTCCGGTCCATACGCTCCGATGGCTCCTCTGCCCTTGCGCACATGAGCCTGCACTGGCTGTGAGATTCCCTGTAGGTCTTTGCCCAATCCCTTGCCGGGCTCGTAGCCCATTTGGAGAAGCAGCTTGGCGCCAATGCCGCGAGTATGCTGCTCCCAAGCGCCCACGTTTCGCTCGCTGGCTATGTGCGAGCCATGTTGGAAGGTGGTGCCGCCGATGCCCGGCTTGCCCTGACCCCTGCTTAGCGCTGGTCGCTCTGTTTCGTCCGCGGAGCTATTGGAGCTATCCTGATCGCTCTGGTCACCGAAGGCGGGGCGTGCACTGGCCGAGGAGCCGTCGCTCTGGTCGCCGCGATCCGCCTCCCCGCCGTCCTCCCTAGCCGCACCGTCGTCGTTCTCAGCTTTGAGCGCCTTCTTCTTCTTTTTACCCGCCTGCTGGATGCCGCCGGCCACGAAGTTCACCGGCATGGTGTAGTCCTTGGGCTGTCGGACGGACCGGCCCCTTCTCTTGCCGCCCTCGCCGCCGCTCTCCTCTTCGCTGTCGTCCGCCCAAATGCCTGCAGGAAACCCCATTTATTTAAAGAAATTTATTTAAGGAGTTGCTAAACCCAATGCTTACCATAGATCTGCTGGTGCCGACTTTGGCGTCCGCGGGGCCTGTTGATGTTGAACTCATTGTCCAGGTCGTAGTCCGTGATCTCGAAGCGTTCGTACTCGTTGTCCGACATGGCTTAAGTTTGCTTTTTACTTTAAAATCCTTAAAAGCCGATTTCAACAAGATTTGTAAACAAAAAAACGCGATTGATAATAGGACAGTGTGACCGTTCTTCGATTCTTGACAAGATACCTTAGCAGTCACACCAAAATATACCAACTGGTGAGGAAATGTTAAAACGATGAAAATGTTAAAACGATTTTAAAATTTGATTTTCAAAAAATAAAAAAGCTCAAGAAATAAATTTGGGTAAATTTATAACTTATAGGGAATTCCCTGAATATATATTCGGCCATAACAGGTCACACGCAAATGAGGAAGACCAAGAAGATATTGATAAAACTATGGAAATCTTTTAAACTTAATAATTAATAAGTTAATAAATTGTTATTTTTGTTGACATTTTTTTCTTATATATTTGTTTTTAGCTTTTTATTTGATTTTTATATTTTGTAAGCTTTCCGGCAAAAAAAGCTTTTTTTGTTGTTCAAAAGTTGGCAGCACGCGTTGATAATTCAGTTGGAATAAAACCCGATCGCTGAGACACAAACTGTAACGGAAGATTCGCTTAGGCGGCGATAAGAAAGTGGTAAATAAAAAAAGCTGATATAAATCTTAAGTAAATAAAAGAAAGAGTACAAAACAACACAGTTAAAGACTGTGGCCTTAAAGATTCAGCTCTGGGCCCTTTGAGTGCGTGTGGTAGTTGCTCGATAGATAACTGTTGACCGAAAGATAGTTGCCAATTTTAATGAGCTTTTCACAACTTTAAATATGCTCGATCTAGGCCTGAAATAAAAAGGTTAACTGGCGAGCGCGGCGTCGTTGCTCGTTGAACTCGCGGAATTCGGATCGGGCAGAAATATAAAAAATAAGCAACTGAAACCGTATACTTAATACGCACGCGTGTGTGTAGCTCGCAAAAAAAAAACAAACAAAAACAAAAAACAAGAAAAATATAAACAAAACTACATGCTACGTCAGAAGACTACAAACAAAAGATATGAACGCAGTGCTGACGTCGCCGCCAAGGTTCGAATCAGATATTATTTTTTTTTTTTTTGCTTTTGTTGCTGTTCTGTTTCTGTTTTCCATAAACTTACAACTTTTTTGTGATCTTTTTTGCATGTTTTTTTGTGTGTGTGTGTGACTTTTTCGCGTAGTGATTTGCGTGCACCCCAAGGGGAGGAGAACTGCATCCGAGGCCCTCTCTCTCTGGGATCAGCAGTGCCTTGAGATTGCCGCTCTCGCAGTGAACGCTCCGATGTGTCTAATTACAACAGCTTTCGGAAAAATCAACCCAATGACAGCCTGAACCTGAGACAGAGCAGGAGCGACTTGGTTTACGTTCAGATCATCGGCACAATGAGCTTCCAAAGAACCGGCTTCGTCCTGGACGCCAAGTCGATGGGTATTAATCGGGTCTCAAGGCCACCATCGCCATCGTCCACTGATTGCCTGTGTGAACCCTCCGCGAATCAGGAGGAGGACCCCCAAAATGTGGACAGTAGCACATCCATCCAAGTCATGGAGCGCAGAGATCGATCGGAGCTGGAAGCCTGCGGAAGCTATGCCCAGTGTAACTCCAGCACGGATCCCCTGCCCACGGAATACTACCGCGGCCTGCTCCAGAAGCTAACCCAAGAGACCGGCGACGCTGGCCAGGTGAACTGCGAGCTGAACAGCATATTCCTCAAGCGGCTGTGCGAGATCGATACCCTGAATGGACAATGCGGTGATACCATGGTAAGGGTATAGCTAAAACATAGCTTCAAATTAATATATTTTTTATTAAATATACCCACAATTCATGGGTATATATAGTTTCTAGATCATGTATTTTATAATAATTTAAAGGCAATTTAATTAAGCAGAGTATTTGATGTCTTTCCCAATAGTACAGCACCCAACTGCGTCTGGTCACCTTCCAGGAGTGGGTGGACTTTCTGCTCCATGTGAACAGCGTGATTTTGGGCAACATGTCGGAGCTGGAAAACGAGGCCTATGGCAAAATAGTCTCCTACTTCAACTCCATGCAGGGGCAACAGGTGCAGGCCCTGGACGAGAACCGGAAGCTGCGACGAGATATTTGCACGCTGATCAAATTCGTGCAGACCGGCTACCACCGGAGCAGCTGGGAGGGCATCAAGGAGATCTCGCTGGAGACCCTGACTGTCAACCAGCTGCTGGGCATGAAGCCGGACCAGGTCCTGCCGGAGAGTGAGAGCGAGAAGGTAGGCATTAGGAAGGCACCCGGCTCCTAAAACTGCAAGCTTTCTTCATCACCCCATTGATTTTGATTCTATATATATTTTCTTGTTTAATAAATTCTTGATTATACTTTTCATTCATTCTGAAGACCGTTTTTCATTGGCATTTTAATCCTTTCCTAGATGGCCGAATGCATGAAGTCGCTTGTCAACGAAATGGCGGAAAAGCATGACGAGATCTGTCTCCTTAAGACAAAATTAAGCAATCTAGATGAGGTTGTCCTTACAGCCAGGCAGAAGTTGCTGCTCAAGGATCAGTGCATAGCCCAGCTTAATCAGCAGGTGAGAAATCTAATAGCAAGAGAATAAATTCATTAACTATTTGAATATATAATTTAAAAAATAATGGTTAAGGAATCATGGAATTTAAGAAGAGCTGTTGAAATTCAAAGGGATATTAATTTCATAGTTTAAGTAAAAGTAAAGAGACATGAATATATTATTGAAAAATACATTCAAAAACAAGTGTAGAACCTCAAGTTCCATAATACCTGACGTATGTTTATGTTTTCTTTTAAGAAATCCATCTCACAACCCCATCGGATGAGGGTAGTGACGTTAGAGATATTTTATATTCCCCGGCTCTGTTTATTATTAGATTAATTGGAATATTTGCCGATTACTCAAGCCGAGCTTATCTCTTAATCGCCTTTCGTAGCGTCAAATTGGAAACCCGATCAGCTAACGTCTCAGTTGGCTGTCATTAGAAAATTCCAATGTAGTAAATAACACTTACACATATTTGTGGCAGACTAAAAAATATATACTTAAAAATGTCACAATCACAGCTGCACGAAGTCACCCAGTGCTTAGCCAATATGCCGCACCAGACGAAGCCCGAGGAAGAGTCCTGCGCGAATGTTACCAAGGATTCGGAACAGGATGCAACCACCAGCGAATCCATCACCAAGACGCCCGGGGAAGAATCCTTTCCGAATGCTTGCAAGGATCTGAAGCAGGACTCAAGTGGGAGCAAGGTGGATGAAACCAGCAGCGATCAGATCACCAACTGCATGCTGCAGGATCTAGCGATCCAAGATTTCAGGGAGAACGAGATGCTCCGGATACTGGACAACGAGCTGAACGAGTTCCTTCTCATGCACAACATTAATGAGCATCAGAGAATGGAGTCCTGGCGCAGACGTCTCTCCAGCTTGTACGAGAAGATGGTGAGGACTGGAAAGGATATACTTACAGGGTATATATAAATTAATAATTCTTTTCCCCAGAGTTCTGAACGTAACGACACAGTAAAGAAGCTGGAATACATTCGGAGCCAGCTCAGACTTCTCCAATCGGATGTGGACAGATCCCACCTGGTCTTCGGCCAACCGGCGACCGATGTAGACTCCAAGATGGTGGAAAGCCTAAAGGATCGACTGGATACCCTCAGTCAATGCAATCGGGAGCTGCAAGAGAAATACATGCGCCTAGATACCGACTCCAAAAGTGAGTACAAATACTGATATTCAAATCGTTCATTAACCATCATATCGCTGGAAACGAATAAACATTTTCAGTGCTGCAGACAAAATTTGAGTTCGAATGCGGCTTGAATGAAAGGAATTCTCAAATTTTGAGGGATATTGCTGACCTGATTTGCAAACTGGTGAGTAAAGACACTGTTTACCGAGAAATTCACAAAAGATTTGAACTTCGATTTAATCACTGATCCCCCCTTCAGAGTCCAACGGAGTTCACCTATAATGATATATACGCAGAGACCGCAACCGAGAACCCATTCTGCGAGGCCATCAAGGAGATATTCGACCACATATCATCGGCAGAGAGATCCAAGGAGGACACCAGCCAGAGGACATGTGTGAGTACTGCATTTGACTTGCTTTCGATGGCACTCCCCCCACGCAATTAGGCGATTCCAATAACCTTGGCTGTCGTTTCAAATGCAGAAAGGCGACACGAAAACACCTAGCCAAACTAGGAAAGAGCCCACCAAAGCCAAGCCCGCAGCCATGGCAAAGGCCAAGTCAACAACTAGGCCCGCCACTAAGCCAACAACAAAGCCTGCAACTAAGCCAACAACCACCAAGACCAGGAGCGGCAAGTAACTATGTCACTTGTTGACCCTCCCACACATTTAGCCCAAGCTAAGCCAAGTTAACTCTACTTAAGTATAGCTTAAAGTTTGCCCTCGTTGTCTAAGTTGAAAAGTTATTTATCATCGAAATAGTTCCCGCCAAAAGCAAATGATGGCGGAAGGAACTGGTATCCTTGCGAATATATGTCTTCTTTATATACAAAAATCAACTGATATCTAGCGTGTACAAAACATATACAATGAGTGAGCCCAGGAGCTCAGTCAGATGGGGGTATAAAGGCTATAGGATAGTTTTTAAACTTCTTCAGTTTAGAGATCGCCAATACATATGATTAGGCCTCGGCATAGTTTGATTTTAAATTAAAATTAGCTTTTAAAATTGAATTCGTTTGTATTAAAGGGCTATGCCTCTGACCTAACTATAGAAATACTTATGTATACACACCGATTATTCTCTTATGTGGTAAATGACATTCGCCTTCGGGTAGGAAGCCCCATATATATATAGCTTTCTATATATGTATATCCTGGGCGGGAATGACAACAAATATTGTTGCCATTCGAGTCGACTGATTTATTTACCCATATATCTCTCGTTTGGTCCCGAAAGTAAGTCCCTGCGAGCTCCTGTCTACCTTCGACAAATACAAATCGGTCGCGAATGTGTTTATTGTGGAGGAAAGTCGCGGCCGTAAGTTCAACTGCAATTGAAGGGGCGAGGGAGGGAGGCAGATGGAGTACCTCCTTCCGACGGGCTCACCTGCCCTCCAGGAGCTGGCAAATCGGAAATAGGTTTCGTGTTATTTATTTACCCACAATCGACACGCGAGGCAGGCGAGCGAGTGATATGCATATCGATGAGAGCCCACGGGACCTGGGACGGGGATTTGAGTGGCGAGAGCTGGCCCGTGATCCTCGTGAGCCGGGACATCCCCTTTATCGAATCCTGGATAGAGTAATGGTATCTGTGGGTTTAAGATATTTTTAGGCCATTTTAATTGTAAATACAAATGAGGCAGTTTTGTACATACAATAATTATTTTGGTATTCTATCTTCAGATGTATAGTTGCTGAAGAAGGTAAACAAAATAATTAATTTGTTCTTAAGCACTTAGATTGTAATAATTATAATCAATAATATAGGCACTAAGTAATGTAAATAATATAACAACTATTATTCCTAATAAAATGATACATATTTCCTTTCATAAATATATATTTAAAGAGAATCTCGTTTTTTGAGTTACATTGAGCTAGGAGCCACAAAGAATTTGGTTTTTTAAGAATTTAACATAAACAAATTTGCTAAAATTATGATTTTAGCCTTTGGATATACATATTAAGGTAATTTTAAAAAGGATATTAAATTTTTTATTAAAAAAACAACAGTTTTTTAAGGTGTTGTTGCAAATCTCTTGAGATTCCTTTCAAAAACAGGGGCTTTCTATCTTTAATATCCATTATACCTCTTAAATTTTATTTCATACATATTTCTAAGTGTTCCTATTTTTTTTTTTTTAGGTTTTGTCTAATAAGATACCCTTTCTATCTAAAAATTAGTACATTTTTAACGCGTATATTTTTTATAAGAAATTTTTAATATAATGTTCAAAGACAATAAAGGGCATCAATGGGAAACCTTTTATTTTCCTTCAACAAACCCCTTTAATCTATAAAAAAAATATTGCAAGATTTATATTTTTTTGTAATATTTTCACTCTCTAAAAATCCTTAAATCAAATCCTTAAAGTCAAAGTCTTATTAGAATAATTGTTTAGTAATAGAAAATTCCCTTAACCGCTCACGCGATCAGCTCAGGGCCCAACCGCTGGGCGAAAAATCAAACACAGCTCGGCTGGAAGCCGTTGCTGCACCCATGCCGGGGTCGTCGGCGCTGGGAACCGGAGTAGTTCGCGTCAGAATCCTGTCATCCGTCGGCGGTTGCTGTTTAGTCGCGTGAAACAAATCAAGGAAGCGCCAGGATTCGGCACCGGGAATAAAGCGCGCGCGTTTGCCAAATGTCCTCGCTGAGCCCGCACATAAAGCGTAGACGTGAATTTACGAGCCCTAATTAGCCGCCCGCGAAATTTGGAATTTTTCCCAACACGACCAAGGTGCCCTGGCCTCGGAAAGGAGAGGCGGAAAAGCGTGCAATTAGCCCGAAACTTTTCCGTTCAGTCCCAGGATCAGGCGGACGGAGGTGGGAAAAAAGTTTTCCGAAAAAAGTGCAAATTGTTTTCGAGTGTTTCGAGCGGGGCGAACTGTAAATGTGCAAATTGCGAGAGGTGAAAGGTGTGGAAAACTGGCAGCGAAAAGGAGGCACTCTTAATGGGTTTAATGACAGCCAGACGACACAGTCCCCTGGTCCCTGGAAATCATAACAATTCATTGCCCCCGGGGTGTAGGTATTCGTCTTAATCGATTTTCCCGATTCTCCCACCTTCCCCCCACGGAGGCTATCAAATTCGTACTCCTCCACGAGTATAATAATATGCCTTTAAAAGTGTTTTAAGTGCGCGAAGCCACGCTCTCCCCAGCCCCCAGAAGTACCATTGGCACAGACAGACGATATTATTCGCCGCCACCCGCGCGGCAACTTTATTTTCAAATCGTGTCAAACAGTTGGGCCTGGCCCAGAGGGTGGGGTGCACAGCAGAATAATATAATATCTATAAAACCCCGGGGCACCCCCTTCATATAGTTGTTTTTCCCTGTGCAGCCAAAGTGCCAAAGAAATGGAACTTTGAAACCCGAAACCCAGAGCCTTGCCACCTACGTACGTATACGTAGGGTTCGATTTGGTTTTATTTTCGTGACAAACTTTTAATAGCAATATTATTGAAATGAAATGAAACGGTAATGAAGTCAAAATTCGTTTGGTCCGCGAGAGATATACCTGTATTTGCCATCTGAGCACGACATCGAAAGCGATTTAAAGTAAACCCACAGCGGTTCGGATACACAAGATATATGCACTCGACGGAGAATTGACAGGCTGACTGACAGTTGATACCATTATTTCGTGACTTCGTGATTCCCCGGACTTACGGCAATTAGCTGAAAATATTCCGATTCGCCATGGTAAGCTTCGGGGCGCGGTCTTGTTCAGGATTCAGGAGCTGTCTCTCTTCCATTTCCAATTCGCAGAACGAAAAGGCTGCCGTGGACTGCCCCCATCGGCAGCAGTTGGAGCATACGCTACTCCACTGCCAGACCCAGACGGAGATCCTGCAGGCCACCAGGGACAATTATCTCAGCATTATCGATGAGTTCAAGCGGGATCTCGAGGAGCTGACCGAGCAGGTCGAACAGCAGCAGAAGCAGCAACAGCAGCAGCAGACCAATCAATCCTGCCCAGAGCCGGAGCTCCACCTTGAGGAGCCGCCGCGGATAAATTGCGAACTGGAGATACAAGTTGGCCACATACATTCCTTAACTGTCCCTTTGAAATTCACTAAATGGATTTACTTTTTCTCTGATTTCTCCGCCTTAGAACGAACGCCTTGCCTGCCAAATCCAAGGACTACAGGACACGGTGAAGGATCGCGATGGCCAGATTGCCGATCTGCAGACCATGATCCAGAGCTACTCCGATGTCAGCGAGAATAATCGACTCAAGGAGCAGATACACGAGCTTAAGCTGAAGAACAGTAAGTTAGATTTCAAGGTTATTCGTTATATATTTACTTATGTATCCTTTTCCAGGTGATCAGAGCCGCCAGATCCGCGAGCTTGCCGGTGCCATCAAGAGCAACGAGCAGGAGCGTACGGATCTAGTCACCAAACAAGAAAACCTAATGCGTTGTCTGGAGGAAAAGGGCCAGGGGCTCAAGGGAGCCGAGCGACAGGTGGAGAGTCTCCAGACGCGTTTAAATCAGTTGGAACAACTCCAGGAGGAGCTAAAAATGGAGGTGGGTATCCTGAATCCTTCTTCCTGGAAAGCAGAAGCCTTTGTTAATATTTGTTCTTCTCTCTTTGAATTACAGCGCAGCATGCTGCGAGATGAGGTGGTCGCCCTGAAGGAGAAGGAGGCCGTTTCAGCGGGTCGGGAGCGAGCTCTCCTTGACCAACAGCGACTGGGACATAAGGAGCTAGAAAAGATGCGACACGTCATCCGGGATATGCAGGGCCAGCTGCAGCAGGAGGAGTCCCAGCATCGGGAAAACATTCGGCAGCTGGAGGTGACCAAAGGTTCCCTACGGGAACAGATGCGCGGCCTTGCCGCCGACTGCCAGCGGATGCAGTCACAACTGAAGTAGGTAGTCCGGGCGGGATGGAGTGCATCCATCTAAGAGCAGATGCCGTCTTCTTCCATCTCTGCAGGAAACAGGTCGAGGTCAACCAACAGCAAGAGCAGATCCTCGTTTCGTTTCGCACGTGGAAAGATGCCCAGGTTAGGTCCGACGAGGCGATGAGGCGACGCATCAAGGAGAACGAGGAAAGGATTAATATGCTGGTGGACGAGAATCAATCGCTGGCCGAGGACTACCGCTGCGTCTACAGAGACTACCAGCTTTTGGAGCAGGAAATGCAGCGGGTCAAGCAGGCGGTCAACTATTCCCCCATTCCCTCTATGGGTTATCCTCCGGGAGGCGGGCGAATGGATCCCGAGGCGGGCAATGAAGTGAGTTAAAAAATCACAAGAAATACAAGAAATTAGCGAATTGATTAATCAAAATTTATACAACTTAAAGCCAAACATTAAACCTTCAAATTCTTTGCTTCTATTCTACAATATGTCTTTTCAAAATTATAACAATTTGGATTAACATTGGACGCTTGGGCAGTTGGAATAGGACCAGTTTTTATATACAATGTTTATAACTTATCCTCTGACAATCCTCCCACGCAGATGGCCAGGCGCTTGCAGAGCATGGCCACCACCTCCCAGCGCATCTCCAATCAGTACCGAACACTTAACGATTTCCCAGCGAATGCGGTGACCCAGTACCAGGACCGCAAGGCCCATAGAAGACCAGGGGGGGACCAGCTGAGACCCTTTAGCTCGTCGGATGATGTGTCGTAGGGCCAGCCTCCTCAACCCATACGGCGAACTATAACATCAAGTCGAGCATATTGTAAATTCCTTGTAAATTATAGTAGAAAACAACGAAAACTAATAAACATTTGCATATATAGTAAAGGTGTTTTAAATTTGAAGCAGCTTCACTAAATGGCCGCGGCAAGCTTTTCTTTCAAAAAACGGACGTATTTTTCCTGAGCTATATTTAACAGAAAATGTCTATTGTGTATCGCAAGGTACCCTCAATCATCTTCCCATCCTGCTAGTCGCATCCTTGACTACTTCCCATCATCCTGCTGGTTGAGCTTGGCCCTTTCGCTGATTGCTATTAAGGCCATTTTGATTTGAGCCCGCTTCTTGATGCTCTCCTCGCGCAGAACTTCGGATTGCTTGGTCAGTATCTTGACGCGAACGTCGCTGAACTGCTCCGCCTCTGGCAGGGTCATCTCCAGATAGACATCCTTGCCCACGTTCACCAGGATGCGGTCCATCTGGCGAACCCTGGCCTGCATAAAGATATTGCTACCAATGTTCACCTGCGTCTTGTAGCCCTCGGTTAAATGTGCGTCAAAGGTTTGGAGCGTGTTTTTCAGCTGCACGTACTCCATTACCTCCTCGTTGTACCGTCCAATACATTGTTCCAACTGGCGTAGTTCCTCCTTCAGAACTTCGTTGATGAACTCCTCGATCTGCGTGATGCGGGCTTCATTGGCAGCCTGCCTGTGTAAATCGAGTTTGATAAGTTAATTGGTATTTCTTGATAGCTCATTACTTACTCCGGACTCAGCTGAGACTGCTCAGTGCTCTTGGACTTGTTGTGCATTGTTATGTCCTTAACTATAGGCTATAAATCACAAAAACCCGGCAAAGTTGGACAAAGTTTGATTTGTTTACGTTTTTGTCGTCACCAGTGCTGCCAATTTGGATTTTTTTCCCCGTCAAAACTGGCTATTTTTTAAAGCTAATTCTCTACATGAGAATTCGACGCCAAACATTCCCAAACATGAGAATTCGACCCCAAACATCTGTAAACATGTAGAACCGTTCTGTAACCGTGTCAAAAGCAAACTGTAAGTCTGCAGACGCGTAACAGTAAAATGTAAACCTAGCTTGCGTGCCGTACTAAATAGCAATTATTTAAAATTTATAAAAAATTATTAAAACAACAGAATTAATTTTATAAATAGTAATTTATAAATTTATTCCACAGCAAATTTAACGTCCAGCAAGCTAGCGGCCAGTGAAAGGTGTGACCATATAGATAGAGCGGAAACATTTTTAGTATATTCAGTATTTTCAGTAACAGAAATTTTGTTTTAGCCGTTACAATTCAAATATCCACTACAACGGAAGTGCACAAGAAATTTATAATGAGTGGAAGCGAAACTTGCGAAAAGTATTAATAAAAATCAAACGACCATATTGTATATATCTATTATATAGTTATACGATATCAGTAAGCCCTTAAATCTCAACAATGCTATGGAAATCCAAGCACTATTGATAAAACAGAAAACGGCTTTATTTATTATTTGTGTTGTATTCGGAAACACGCTCCCTTGCTGGTTACATCAACAGAAAGGCGTTAAGTTGTGCCAAGTTCAATTAATCCCACACATTGCAGATTTTCGCACTAATCCGTTGTGACTCCCAGTTCATCGCACACTTTATATAATCCGAAACAAATAATCACAGCCATAAGACAGAAGTGAAAAATAAAGTCAATTGTATGCGCAGGCAATTCCAAATTAAAATTTTCACATCACTCTTCGAGTGACTTATCTGCGAGTCCGAATTGAATTGAAATCACACCCGAGGCATGAATCATTAGCATTTTTAATGCCTTTTTAGCCTTTGTATTTGAACTCTGCGTTTGTGTGTGCGTTTCCTGTTCAATTTTTTCTTCGAATTTACAGGCGATATAAGAAGCTATTTTTTAATGCTAAGTTTATTTAAACTTTGCACAAATCACGAGTACCTTTTAAAATGTTTAAAAATTCTCAGAAAACCATGGAATGTTTGCGCCCAAGAAGTAGCTCTAATTTTTTTAAATTACTAATAGAAGTGATAATGATATATATTCATTTATATAAAAAAAAAGCTGTTGGGCTAGAATTTTTACAGTGAAACTAACAAAATAAATAAGATTATGATTTATATGAATTCATATGAATATGCATTGATATAATTGAAGAACAATGTGCTTGGATTATAGTAAGCTTTTTATCTTATGATAAACCTTCTTTAATAGAAGCCTTCTTGTCCTGGTCTTCCGTTTCAATAATCCTGTTTTCTTTTTGTATGAAGTGCATATTTTATTATTATTATTATTTTATTATTTAAATCCTAATCATTTCTGCTCTCTCTTGACGAAATATGTTGCTAAAATTTTATAGAATAAGACTTATTATTAAATCTTTAAGTTAAGTTTTTAATATATTGTTTTCATCATAATTTGTTGGTTTAAAACGGTTTAAATATTGTAATCAAAGCTCCAGCGACTGCTGCCTCTCGGAGGATCATAAAATGCCTCGAAGTATCAATACCTGGAGGCATCCTCCTCATTGATGGTGAAAGTGCTCGCTGTTTAGATAGCGACTTGATTTACTTTGTAGCCCATAAAAAAGTAGATCCGCTTTGGTGTCTGGGTACCAATTAAGGATGCGCTCCACCTCCGCCGCTAACAATATCCCGGCAATCCATTGTCCACATCCAATTAGCTGATCTGCAACACCTCGGCTCCTGCTGCAAGCACCATTTTCCACGGATGCCGCCTGCCGTGCCACAAATCAAAAGGCTGGAAAACCAAACCGAAACAAACAGAAAAACAAAACGACGGAATATCCGAAAAACCAAAACAAGCCGAGGAAACCCAAAAAAGCAAAGTGCCAACTTTCATTAAAAGTATTTTTGCGCTCATTGGCAATGCATTCAATTGTGGTCTCGGCGACCATGGGATCCCATGCCTAGTTTAAGCCAGCGACTTTGACTTTGACCACCTCCTGTTGTCTCTGGGCCTTGTTTCGCATCCAATCCTCATGATCTACAACACACCGTGACCTTCTTTGCCTTCTCTGCCCATGAGAGAAGCCTTGTCCTGCACAGGAAACAAATTCGAATGATATTCAAGGATGCCTCTAGCAGAGCCTTCTTTGACTTTAAAATGTTTTTAACAAAGTTTAAGCTCATATTTAACTATCAAATATAGTTGAAATATTTATATTATTTCAATATTTTGTATTTAAACTTAGTAATTTTAAATGTGCAAAGAACTCTTACCCATATTTTTAAGGGGTAAGCTATATTTAAGTATGAAGTATATTTTATCTTAATTTTAAGATTTATAAATGATCTGACTTATGCGTTATTATATAAATTATAGAAGAAACCTCTATAATTTTCTTTCTATTTAATTATATCATTAAATATTGAATATTAAAATATATAATTTGGTTTCCGTGTAGAGGAAGACTTGCCGCAAAACCGAAACGACAAACATTCGCACACTTAAATTTGAAAAAGTAAAAACCGTCGAAGGAAAGTGAATTTCTTTTTAAGCAAATCAACTTGCCACGCCCCTCCGCCGATGGGACCCCCTCCCCTATCCTACACAAAACTACCCCCCTCCTCCCTGGAGATTCACAGATCTTTTGGGTGAAATTTCATGTGCCATTAAACTGGTTCTGTCAGGCGCAGGCGCAGGCGCAGGCGCTGGTCTGTCGATCGGCTTGGCTTTTGGCTTGGAATACATATCGATACGACGATTGGGCTTAGGTTCGGCGACGTTGTAGCACTCCTTGCCACAAATTTTCCAAAAATTAAATGCATATCGACGGACACTTTACCCATTTAACGAAACAGTTAGATAAACACTAAGGTTACGAAGTAGCTATGTGTTTAGGACGAAGAAATAATAGCAAGTATCAAAGATTAAGTAATATTTTCTATTTTATTTTCTTATTTAAACAAGCTTTCTTGTTTTTTGTATAAGTATTTTTTTTTAGGGAAATATTTATTTTAGTAAGAAACACAAATATTTTCAACTTTAAAAAAAGCCCCCTTAAAATATTCCCTCTTGACAGATGTGTCCTTAAGTCTAGGCTAGATTTAGACTGAAATTATTCAAGTTTATATAAAATAACCTGCAGATTTTATATTTTTTGGAAACAAAATAAATTAAGGATTAATCATGCACCATTGGCAGTGCAGCGTGTAAATGAGGCATGTGCTCCTGCACAGAGACTCTACCCTTTTCACGTCGCCCACATGGCAGCCATAAAAACATGGTTAATTTCCATTTGTGGCAGCTTTGGGCTGCAAAGGAAGCTGACTCCTCGTGGGCGTTGCAAGACCGAAGGCAGGCCAGGCCAGGCACTTGCCGCACTTGCCACACGCTGCGTTGCGTCAGTTTAGTGTGTCAGAAGCCGCCACAAGAAGAAAGTTGCTCCGCGCACAAGCCCCATTGATCCGGTTTAGTGGAGCCGCCACAGGTTCGTTGTTCCTTCGAATGGCGATCACTTCTGCTTTTCTTTTTTTTTTTTTTTGTCTGTGTCTTTAGCGTTTTCCTCTGGGTTTATTTTCTTATGTTTGCTTACTTTCTGCCGCCACGAAAAATCGTCGTCCACTTTCGGTCGCAATTAATTATGCGGCGGGCAGCTGAAAATGAAAGTGCGCCCAGGTTGCAAGTCCAGATCTTGGGTTCTCACTCTCTCTTTCTCCGGTCTCGACTCCGGCACCGGACTCCTGCCCCATCCTTCTCTAAAGTTGTGTGGTGGCTTTTTTCTTTAAACTGCGGCAAACGATGCCTTTTTCCCATTTCCCAGGAGAGTTTATTTCTGGCTAGAGAAAAGCTTAGTAGGAGGTTTTTAATGTATCTCAGAGAATCGTAGGCTTAAAATTAAAGGTTAATAATATTTACTCAAATTTTATTTATTAACAGATTTATAGTAGTGGACATTGATTGTCTGAAATGATGACTAGATGATAGTTTAAACACTATATCCTATAATTTGGTTAGGAAATTCTATACAAATATTTGAAACCTCTTCATTTAATTTACTTGTCTTCTTAATAGATCATATCCTTCATAATACATACTTTTAATTTAAAAAAAGATCATGTCCAATTCCTTAAATATTTCTTGTTGTGTATACCTTGAAAAGTGAGAACGTTCCTTGCCAAGATCTTCATTATCTTCAAACGAGAACGCCGATTCCTGGTCCTCCATCCAGCCACATCGAGATGTCGTTGTCATCCTCGTCGCGGCGTAGAGTCCGTCGGGTCCATAAAGAGTTTGGTTTATGCCAACCCATGGAACTCGCAGGTGGTCACTTAGTTTATGGCCGGGCAACCGCAAGATCCCGCACCGATCCGCGTTGATTTGTTGTCGCCATTCCCAGGCCGAAGATTGGTGGCTAAAGTGTTCTCCGAACGCTGCCACTTAGATATTAAACAACCTCGATTACTCAGGCTGATTCAATATCCAGGAAGCTATTTAAGAGATATTTATAAAATAGTGTATATAGTAAGGAAGTATTGTTAGTATAAATAAAATAGTAGTCATTATAAGACAGAAGTTTAATTATATTTGTTTTATTTATTTTTTTTTTTATTTATTTTTATTGTAGAGCATTACCGTATATGATCAAGAAAATAATTCATTCTTAAGAAGATCCTTAAATGTATGCTAATTCTAGTGTTAGAGGTATTTATTGTTATATCCTTTCAAAGGTATTAACCTTAAGTCAGAATAGTCAAAATAATAAAGGAGTCATTTCCGACCCTATAAATCATATATATTCTTGATCAGCATCAATAGCCAAGTCGATCTAGCTATGTCCGGTTAAAATTTTTTTTTTTCAAAATTTTGAAAATTTTATAAGGGGTTACATCGTTAAAATTGTCAAAAACTGATCAAAAAATTTCATTTCTTTAATTTTTAAATTTTGAATGCAGATTTGCTACCTCAACAAAAACTTACATAGGAAAGCTTGCCAAATTTAAATTAATGCCTTTTTGGCTTAGTTATGAGTTTTAAAAACTTTGATTTTTGAAAAAATTGTCATATAAAAGTATTGATAAATATCAATTCAAGAAATTCGAATATTTTAAGCTTAGTTATTTACGATTTCCGATTCTATTGTATAATTCAAGTGTAAACTACAAGGGTATATAACTTTCGGCTTCCCGAAATTAGTTTTAATGACTTTTGTCATATATGTATATATAACCTTTTATTGAAATAAAATAAGAATCAATATGACAAAATTCTACTACGTACTATAGCTTTTTGATTAGAATATCTTTCTCTAGAATAAGATGATCCTTAAACACTTTTTAAATCTAGTTTTTAACCTTTTAAATATAACTAAAAAAAATTAAAAAGGCTTTTTACCTTTTCCCTACGTTACCCAAAGCCTTTTTACATAAAATCTGTCTAAAAGAATACTTATTAAAAATAGCATAGAATTCTCTCACTTTTCTCTTCTTTAGAGCCCATTTTCCATCGTCCCGATTGAATCATCACATCAAGCCAATCCATTTTATTAGCCCAATTATGTCCACCCACGACGACTGGTCACCACAATGACCATTGTCCGGCTGTCCACAGATCCGGCGAAGAAAGGCAACCTTCGGCGGGTAACTCAAAAATTGATCGAGTCTGTCAACATGCCAGCTCCGCGGGCTACCGATCATCGATTTGTTCCCATGAAAATCCCATTTCGGCTGCTCGCCAATAAAACTTAAGCGCCATCCAATAAAAGTTGTAGACAATTCTGTACAATAAATAAGGGGAAAAGCCCACACAGAATGGCAATCGATCGACGACGGCGGCGACACGATCAGCGGTTTCATTTGATCTATATGGGAGTGAGACTTGGCCACAAGAAACCAAAATAATAATAATAATAATAAGAAACAGAAAGAAAACAATGCGATATGGAAAAACTGTGGCATGTTTTCCCAACATCAAGTTGCCTCCGAGTTGCAGCTCATAATCGTTTAGGAAAAGGAGGCTTGAAGCTCGCAGACATTGGGTCTCAGTGGAAATAGCTCTAGACACAAATTATATTAATGGGCTTTTGTTGGGCTCCAGTGGAGGAGTCTGTGGCAGGATCGGTGAAGGAGAGGGAGGAGTGCCTGGCATTATTTGTCTCTGCACGAATCACGTTTTAGAAATTGCATGGCACATAGAAGGCAGCCGAAATGATCACCGAAAAATGTACTAAATGTGCCCCAGTCACAGCTTGAAAACACTTGAAGAAATCATGGATTTAATTAGGAAATTTAGAAATAAAAAACTTAAAAATTAATTTAGAAAAAACAACATTTGTTGACTTATATTTCTAGTAAGTATATTGATTATTTTCCTATAATTTAAGAACTGCTAAGAAATACTTCTCGCTGTGCACTCCCTGTTAGATTTGGTATTAGAGAGACAATCTCTTTGGCTGTGAGGGCTTCTTGCGCAAGTTCTGGATGTGGAGGAGCTCTCGGGCAAGCCGATCTTAAGTACCACTTAACTTTAATATGTTGCCCTACCGTTTAAATGGGTCTCTTGGCTTGCAGGCAAATCGCAGTTACCTGAAATAATTGCATGAACACAAATTGGAGCGCCGCGGTTGTAGGAATCGTTCTGCGATTTCGGTGATTACTTCGGCTCTTCCGCCAAAAGATTCCGCTTTCTCCAAATCAAATGATCGGCGGAGAAGAATGATGGGGGCTCTCCGCAGGTCTCTTGTCACGTCTACTTGAGCACGATCACTAGCGATTCTTCCGCCGCCCCGATTATGCCTTCTCCGATACTTTAAGCCCCCGAAGAATGTCATATAGCCGGCGAAAATAATGCGTATTGTGATCATTGAAGTTCGAGTTCATAAAGAAAATAGAAAATATTACTTAAACAGAGGGAAAAAGAGAGAAGAAGGCACATTCTTATTGTCGCCCGGCATTTTCTGGGTCACCTAAAGGGGGGGATCTGGTATTTGGCACTTGGGTCAATGTGCCACATGTGGCACAACCCACGAATGCGATGAGTAATGGGTGTCAAGAGGCTGGAGGTTCCCAGCCAGGTCTCAATTACAGGCTAATAAGCGGGGTGGCATTATTACACCAAGAGAAAATTGGTTAGTATTAGATTGTGAAGCAATGATACATATAATATATTTAATAACAATATATCAATAAGATACAAAGACTTTTAGTGCTTTTTACTTAGTTTTGTTTTCATTTTCATTATAGTTCATGACTTTAAAAAGGATCTTCTATCTTTAAGGTTTGTACCTTACCATAGTTTTCAGTTTAGTTTAATTTCCAACTATACTTCTAATGGTTTATAATGCTTTTTATAAAAATTGTATATTACCTAAAAGACACTTTTATTTCCTGTGCATAGAACCTCAAAGTACTAACCCAGAAGTGATAGAAAGTAAGCCAAATTACTGGCTTTGCATTTGCAAATTAGTTTGGATGCCGTGCAGTAATTAGGAAAATGTATTCTAGATTTTCTCAGGCCTCCCGTGAATATCCCATATGCATATGTATATGTCCATATGACTGCCCATTAAATCGTGCACAAAATTCTCACACTCGAAAATAAAAGATCGTAATGAAGACATGTAAAAAATTGATTACCCGAGAAGGAACACGTACGATAATCATAACTCCGGGCTCCCTTTTATAAACTTTTTCCCCTCAACTTTTTCTTTTTGTATTCTTTATATTTTGGCCCAAGTGCTGAGCTGCAGTGCCTCCAAAGGCCTAATTGCATCACGTTTTTAGAGCCGACAGAATATTACACAATTGTGAAATGGCCAGGAGACAGAGTTGTGGAAAGGCAGGGCCATTAGTTGCCATGATTTCCACACGTGAATCGAGATCTACGCCCTGCACTGACTCTCGGTTTCCGACTCTTTCAATCTGTGTGTTTTTTTTCTGTATCTCAGGCTTTGTTTGGATCCGTATCTGACGGGTTGACGGAACGCCTGACTGGCAGGTTTTGTCTTTGTCCATTTGCCTTAATGAACGCCAAGACATTGGGCTGTGACAATAATAACAATTTCCGAACATATGAAAAGATGGCAAAGATTTCATTTTCCTCGCCCAGATGGAAACAGGTTCTAAAAGGAAAATAAGATATACAATATGGTGTTCGGATGTTAGTAAGAGAAATTATTAATAAAGGAAATAAGAAGTCTTGGGAAAGTAATAAAAAACGTTAAACAAAACGCGGACTTATTTGATAGAAATTTAATTATCAAGCAATTAAATATTGATAGAATTATAGAAAACATGAATCTTTAATCTAGTCCCATTTATTCGTATAAATTATTCATTGAACTATATATAGAAAATTTTACAAATTGGTATTATAATTATGCAAATATAATATTGTATTTATTTTTTAATTTTATTATGGTACTTCCCTCTATTGTATATTTTGTTGCTCTTAAATTCTTTAACAAATGTTATTTTTAACCTTTAGCATTTGAAATCCATTAATATTTCTAGTAATTCTTAAGATCTGTGCTTGCTTAAAAACCCTTTAAGTCTACAAATTTCCCAGGTAAAGCCCTCGTTTAAGCCCCCTACTTAGTTAAGAAGTGCAACTGTGTTTCGGCAATTTACCTGCCGGCTGTGGGGGATTTATGCAACTTCTTGGCAAAAGTGTCAGGCGCATCGAAGCGTTGCATCCTCCTCCGCTGTTGTTGCTGCAACATGTGGCAACAGTCGCGGCACGCAATCTGCAGCAGCCAGATTTGGCCAACTCGACTTGACTGCGTTTGACACACATTTCCCAACTCCCTTTTTCCAACTAAATGCCGGCATTTAGACGCCAAAAAAAAACGGATGCACATTTCCGGTGCTACTCGCATTTCGTGACAGAGCAGACCCAGAATCCACGCCCACCATGCCGACCAAGTCAGCCGAAGCTATAAATCTATGTTTGTTTAGATATATATATATATAGTATATAGCCGAGTTTGAATCCGAAGCTAAGTCCAGCTTGGAGCTTGGCCAAGAGCCGCCCGCGCGACAAACGTAATTGACCAAAAATGCAACGCTTGGCTGAACCCTCCCCAGAGAACAGTCATTCAGCAGGGAATTGAGATGATTCGTAAGGGATTCGACTCTGAAATATCCTGTAAAATGTATTAAAAACAATGTAATTTTATTTATTTTAAATTATAATGCATAATAAGCTACTTTTTGATCTCTAAGAGAGTGTTGATTTTGTCAGAAAGTTACAATGTGACAAAACAGGTGCATTGCTGACATTCTGACTATAGCTTAGACATATATTTAGTTAGTTATATACTCTATTTTATACCCTATTTTCCCAGCACACCCATAAACCATATACTTTCCTTTACAGGGCATCATAAATACACCTTTTCACATTTGTTAACTGCCTTTGTTTTTCGCTTGCACATTTATTTGGCCAGTTTCTGGTGGGTGATGTTGGGTTATGGCCATAGTTAAAGTGGGTGATTCATGCGAGTCAGGTTCTATGGCCATTACCAGTACCATTACCATTACCATTCCTATACCTATTCCTATACCTATTCCCATTTCCATTGCCATATTGTGCGGAGAACAAAGAGCGATCCGATCTGAACCAGCTGCAGTTTTGTGACGATTGTGGGTTGAAGTTCGCCGGCGGCTGTTGAACCCACCAAAGTCGAAGTCGCAGCCGAGCCAAGATCTGGCAAATAATTATTTTTTATCGGGTGTTAAGCCAACGCAATGCAGCCACCAGTTGGCTAATTAATTCATTAGCGATTGGCTCATAAAACGAGACAATTGCCCCATCTGGGGAGGGGATGACTGGCTCTGGCTGGGGCCTCGGGTGTTGGCCAGCAGCAGCTGCTGCTTTGGGCCATCTCCCTCTAGGAGGACACACTTTTTATGGCCATCCAATGATTACGTAGGCAGACGACCCCCGATCCCCTGGATCCTCTTGCAATTAATAAAGCTCACGTACGTATGGAGAGATGTCTTCTGTTTTCTCGCTTATTTACTTTTTATTATTATTATTTCTTATGCGAATGGACAAAAACAAGTCGTTAAAGCTTGCCGCAGATGCCGATGCTGTAATAATATTGTATGCAAATTCCTACCCAGCCAATCGTCGGCATTGATATAAAGTTTCAATTTACGGCTCATATATCATAACTTGGCCAGCAGCAAGCAGGCGGGGGTCGTACTTATGGGGCTTATTAACTCGTAAAAATGCGCCTGTCACCGATCTTTCAGTTGCGAATATTGTCGGGATGCTGGCTGAACCTTGAATGTTCGCCGGCGATCGGGGGAAATGCTATATAGATAAGGCATCTTTATCCTCTGCTGAATTCCGATTTAATTGGGCGAGGGGTTTTCCAAGGGTTTTCCTTCTAATTATAGTGAATAGAAAGGTTGCTTAACTATTTAAATACCTCAAAATTAGAAGATACATATATATAGTTACAGCTGGCATCAAAAAATGTCATATAAAAAATTAAATAGCAATATATTAAAAAATATTTAATTAGATCTTTCTAAGAAAAATGTTCACAAATAGTCTTTTTAAATTGCAGGTGATATCTAATTAAAAACGAGGCGGATCTGACGACTATATCTTATAGTTGTTAATAAAACCAATAACAAAATGATTAGAAAGTTATAATAACTTTAGTATATTTTCATACATATTTCCATATAACCTAAGGTTATGCCTACTTTTTAAATATAAGAATTAGGAGTTAGTTCAAATAAAAAGGTGACGATTTTATAAAAACACATTGGCAGTCTTTATTTTTATTTGTCAGCCCTTTATACAACAGCATTTAATTTTTTATTTTATTATTTCTGTATTTATTTATTTATGTTATTTTATTTTAATCAATATAGTATGTCTTCAGTAAAAGTGATAAATGCAAGTGTATACAAAATTCGCCTTCCCAAACTCTTTATTCTTTACTTTCTTTTAATACTATTTTTATTTGATAAGATATTCGTTGACGTCTCAATGTCTTGTGCTGCCTGGAAGTAATGGCAATACAATCTTTGTGACGGGTCATTAAGCGCAACTCCAAATCGCCATTTTTAACGCTTTATTTTAAGTTTAAACCATTTCCGGCGTCGCACAAGATTTTATGCGCCACCTGGCGGCCCACACTGACTCCCGCTTTTGACCTTAACACGATTTTTTTTCCAAAATTGGCAGCAACTAAATCAAAATTGCTGAACAATAACAAAAAAATGGCATAAAGTTTAACCGTAGCAAAAGCAAAAGCCAAATCAAAAACAAAAGCAAAGCCAAAGTCAAAGTTTCTTATCAACCGAAAACCGGAATCAAAATAAAAAGCCAAACGGAGAGAGAGAACGAGAGAGCGCGGCCAGAGTGCAACTGAGAGACACACAGCAACAAAACAGCTGAGCGAATTTTTCAAGCCGCACGTACCAGATGTTATAATGGGAGAGAAATTGCACGCCGGGCAGTGTTGCCAGGGTAGCTAGATTCTGAGTAAAAATAAGCTAAAATTAGCTACATATAAAAAAATTGCCAGATTGTTGCTAAAACGTAAGCTAAAGATAATTACACTAAATTTAGTAGTAGCAGTACTTCATATACAACTAAAATTACCTAGTTTTGGTGAAAAACAGCGGAATTTAGCAATTGAAAAACGCCAGATCTTATGGGAAAAAGCTAAAGTAACGCCAATACGGGCCGCAGCATAATTACACATTTAGACTATTATAAATAGTACTTTGGTTTAATTAAGCATTTAAAAAAATGTCTTGTTGTCCATAATAAAGCAAATTATCTTAAATGACTTATATTCACAAAATAATATTGACAAAATTTTCTTATTGAAAACGGAAAGATGGCCTTAGAGTAATTTTTTCGGAAAATTTGAATTTTTTTTATCGACATACATTTTATGTGAAAGTTTTTAACAAGTAAGTAGTCTATTATAGCGTACAGTTACGAATTCGTACATTGAATTTAATATTTTGATAAAATAATTGTGGTATATCTTTCAATACATTTTTTTCAAAGACAAGTCTATGACAGGGACAGTGTGTTGACCTTCTTAGCGTGAAAACTATGAATAAGCCATGTTAAGTATAAAAATACAGTTCGCATATTAATTTTATACATTTATAATAATAAAAAAGAGTAATATAAATTAATAAGTTTATTTATCTTATACAATTTTGAATTTGCTAGGACTGGCCTGAAAATAGCTAAACTGCCAACACTGCGGCAGAGGTTCGCTTGAGCCTGGTCGTCTGGTGAAACCTGCTGATAATTCAGTTGGAAAATAAAACTCGCGCGAACGGACGTGGAAACGCAAAAGCGAACAAGTGAATAGAAGAAGAGATATAATAAGTGCGATTAAAGAGACGTACAGAGATTTAAGAATAATGAAATTAAATTTGAAGAAATACACACATATATCGATAGCAAGTGCGCGTGACTTATGCGATCCTAATCAGTGTTGTGAAATTCCATGAAGAAGCTAAGCCGCAAAGCAGAGTCCCCGAAAACATAACGGCAAATGCGAAAAGTGCAGGAAAACGTGACCACCAATAATAATTCTCGAGCATAATTTTTCGTTTGTCGTGTGTTCTTTTTTGTGTTGTTACCTCTTCGTGCCGCGTTTGCCTTGTGTTTTGTGTTAAATGTAGTCAGCCCACAAACAAATATTCGATAATTCGGTGCGGCAATAATATTGCCTTTAGTTCCATTTACATTCCGATTGTGTTTCGTTCAAAAACCAAAACCAGACAAAAACGTAAAACAGAGACAAAAAAAAAAGCAGAAAGCAGAGAATACTGAAAACAAGCAAGAATTGTGAAATTCGTAGGCAAAAACGAAGGGCGCCTCGAGTGCAAATCAATTATATGTGGTCCAAGTGCTAGGACGCGCCAAGAATCCGCTTGCCAAGATGACGGAGCACCAGGCCTCCGAGCCGGAGTCCGCCCCCGTGCCCCCGTCCAAGTTCAAGGACTCAGAGGAGGGCTTCCTCTCCACTTCGCCGGACAGCGCCAACGGCGATGCCCCCAAGGCGGCGCCCAAGAACGCGGTCTCCCTTGGCCAGCATAGTGACTCGGAGATGATGCCGGGTCACCAGCTCGTCCGCCTGGCCTTCCACCAGTGCTCCTGCCCGGAGCAGTGCGTCACCCTGAACAACATTTTGGACTCGTTCAAGGCTCCACTGTCCGAGGACCAGGCCTGGGCCCTCATCCATCAGTTTACCACGCTCTACTACAAGGTGGCCATCCAGGCGCACAGCTGCCGTCCGGCGGACTACGAGTCCGGATTGCCCGCCAGCTTTGAGCTTCACTTCCATCGCGACGGCAGCGTGCACTTCTCTGGCAAGGAACGCCTGCCGCCGCCTGGTGACCAGCAGAGCGCGGAGCGGTCCAAGGAGCACAATCCGGAGTTGGACATTTCCTCGCGGGACCAGCTGGACCACAGCGCCAGCAGCAGCACCACCAGCAACAGCACCAACGGCGGTGACGGCAGCGCCATCGTCATCAATCGGGGTAAGTCAATAAATCGTGTGGAATACCTTTTTTATAAGGAAATCATTTTGGAAATCCTTAATTTTACGCCTTTAAAGAGGGTTTTATACCCTTGCAGTTCATTATAGTTTCATTTAGAGTCATTTCCGACCCTATAAATTATATATATTCTTGATCAGCATCAACAGCTGAGTCAATCTAGCCATGTCCGACAGGAAAAAAATATTTATAATTTTTTCAACAATTTTATAAGGGGTTACATCGTTCAAATTTTTAAAAACTAGCATGGGAAAGCTTTCCGATTGGAAATTAATGTATTCTTGACAAAGCTATGATCGAATTTCCTTGCAAAGGTATACAAACTTGGGTTTCATTTCTTATTTATTTTGAACGAATGAATAGTATTTTAAAAAATTTTAAATACAAATTACAATTCTACATTAATTTAGAATTTGGGAAACAAAAGGATAAATAATTTTTAAATTTATTTTGAAAGGTCCAGGGCAGACTTTGACATAATATTATTGGATTACATTATATTTGTTTAACTTTAGAAATGTACTAATTGAATATAATTCAAAAATATATTAAAGAGTGGCCTGACATTTTTAAATATATGAAATTTAATACGTGAAATAAATAAATAAATAAATAATAATAATAATAAGTAATTAGTATAGTGTGATTGGTAAATTATTTATTATTATTATAAATATTATTAGTAAATAATTGGTGCGATCTTAGCGGCCTTATGCCTCTCAGTTCATTTTATAAGAAGTTTTATATGTTCTGCTTGATTTTTTGTATTTATTTATTTCACTTCTAACCTTGGGAATCAAATAAAATAATTTTCTTTATTTTTTTCTATACAAGAATATAGTTTTTCTTAAAAAAAGTATACAATGTAAAGGGTTTTGTTAAATTTTGCATTCTACAAACACAATTTCTTATCAAGGCAATTGCCTGGTACATGCCCCCTAATCTATAGGATCTGTAAATAAACGGAAACGCTAATTAGAACCATATACAACATATATAAAGTGATTTGATTTTTGATAACGTGACGAACTACTAACCTTAAATGACATTTTTATGTGATTTTTGTGACGCTGGCAAGTAAGCAGCTTCGAGTGCTATTTATTCATTTGAATGGGTTTGAACTTTAGTAGACTTCAGGGGAAGGCAGCTCCCAAAAAAAAAAAGCTGTATTTTATTTTAGCTGTCAGAGGTCAGTTGGGTGTCGACTCCAGATGCGGAACTGTAGCAGTGTGATGAAAACTGGGGCTGTGATTAGCTGGGCCGGAAAACCGGTTAAAGTGATGCCTTTCCGGATGGGGACGCGGCTCTTTGTCTTTTCGGCAAACGCTTTCATTTTCAGTTAATAAGCCACAGTTAACTTCTTTCTTTCTTTTCTTTCTTGCTGTCTTGACTGGCCTTTTATTTTTCGGCCAGGCATTTGTGCCGTGATGTGCGTTTCCGTGTGCCATCCATCCGACTATTGGCATCGGAGTCCCCTCGCTTTCCAAACAAACAACCCACACTATCCAACTATCTATCCAACTATCCAGCTGATGATGACCTCTGCATTTAAGTTATGCAGCCAGCTTTGATTGAGGTTTTTCTCCTTCTCACTTCTGTCTGATTGCGTGCTGGCTTTGGGAAAGTGTAAACGGCGACTCCCATGAAGAAGAAGGTCCCATCCCATCCCATCCCATCCCATCCCATCTCAGCACCCAACGTACCCAGTATTTTTCACTTTCTTTTGTGGCTTTGGGTTGCACAGCAAGAAAATGCCCATCATTTTCTTAATGTTTTCAAATAATAGAGTTGCAAAATGGAAACAAAAGAGGGGTTATATAAGAAATGAAATAGAATTACTATACTTAAAAAATAACAAATATATACAGGAAATATATATTTGAACAGTCAGTGAAGAAGCCTTGTTCTCTTTAGAAAATTACAGAATTTTCTCCAAGTGCTGAACACAGCTTATAGAGTATGTTTTTTAGACCCTCAACTCCCTCCTTCATCTTCTGTAATTGATGGGGGGATATATATTTTGTCTCCCGATCTACGGATCTACAGAACGTGTCTCAGGTTGTCTGCCAGCTAATTGTTTAATCATTCGTCCGGGGAGGAGACTGTCAAAATACAGGTCGGTAATCTATCGGCTTTTAGATAAGCCACGTTAATTGGAAAATGCGTTTTGTGAGTGGGCTGTGCGATGGGATCTTGGCTCTCCTAGGTGGCCCTTCATGTGACTCACAAGCTCTTAACTGCATTCTACTGCATTTTTATACAGACATTCTGAGCGATGTCTGAGGGGTTTCTCTCTCTCTATTTGGCCAGGCCAACTCTGTTTATAGCCAGGCTTTATGTATTGGCAAGGCCAATTAGCTGATTCTTATAAGCAATTAGCCGGGTACATGGGTATTCTTAAGGGCACAAAGATACAGGAAGTAGCTTGGAGATATTAATTAAATTGTGTAGCTCGAAGGTGAAGGAACTATCAAGCAGGTAACTGCTGTTGCTAGAGAATGTGCCATGAAATATTCCTATAAAAATTTGATAGCAAAGCCCTTTTATGGCATTTGTAAATGTTTTACAATTCGCTAGGCATTCACTTTTGAAATTTAAAACAACTTCTAAATCTTTTGCCATGATTTTAATTTGTAATAAATATTCTCAAGGATATATTTATATGTTAGAAACTTATTGAAATGCAAATTACAACTATTATTTCGGTGGCATTAATGTTAAATAACTATATTTTGTAGTTCTAGGCTTAAGAACTTCTTCTGGCATTATTATTCAAAGGCAGCCAAGCATAACTTTGGCCTAACCTTTGTTTATATATTTATCATCGAGCCTTTCTTCGGGGCAAACAGAGATCACCTTGTAACACCTTAATTGCTGCTAATTTAGCAGCTAAAATCAAAGCCATTAGGTGAGAGATATCAAAGGGTTTGCCCCGGAGAGTCTCGGCATCCCAGACAAGAACAGAGCCGCCGGCAGTGGCAATTAGTCTGCTCAAACAAGTTATTACCACCGGGAGATGCCCATCATTAGAACCTAGCACCTTCTAATGGCTTTCGTTCGGTTGCTTCTGTCTTATCCAGAATCAGAAATCCATGGGGGAAATTATTGTATTTTCGCAGGTTACATTTTCAGACAGGTGGCGGGGGGCTTTGAACTTGCCGCCTTCCCTTCGATTTCGATTTCCGCCGGTCTCGGACTGAAAATCGCGCTCCATCGCCTCCTGATAACCGCATCGCCGGGCACAGCGAATCATTGATTGTGTCGGTCTTCCCAGGCCAAGTCAAAGAGCCCGGTCAGAGGAGCCCCTTTGGAGCTCTCGGCAACCCTCGGGACCCCCGCCAATGAACTGCAGACCATGAAAATCGGAGGCGTGGGAGATGGCAGCCATTTCATTGGGAAAACGTCGACGGCGCCGTCGGGTCGCCGCGCCCTCTGGCGCCTCGATTAGGCGCGCAGCAAACTCGACCAGAGTTTTCCACGTTTTCACAAGCTTTCGGTGGAAATTGGCGCTTGAATCTGTCAACACACAAACTCGCCATTACGTTTTTCACCAGGCACCCAGAAAATGTTGCTAGTTGGAGCTGAAAAGCGTCAGCAGGTGTTTTTTGGGGTGGTGAACATTTTCCGATGGAAAATCGCCCCACATTGGGGAGCCTTTTCACATCAAGGTCATGGGTCATGCGCAGTTCTAGGGAATAGGAAATGGGGAAAACGATGGAAAATGGTGGAAAATATTGTGGTAGGTTCTCTCCCTCTCTCTTGGCCAGCTGTTGATTGTCTTTGTGTTTTTCCTGATTTTGTTTTCGTTGAGTTTTCTTTGCTCTACGAAACCATCATTGCGTTTAATTTTGTTCTTCCGTTTTTTTGAACAAATTTTACCTGGATTAATCAAAGAGATCTATGTACCTCTCTCTTCCCAGGAATATGTGTACCCTTGCCTCGTCACTTTGAGTCTTCTCCGGATGGGTGATGATATTTCATTTTCATGTCTCTATGACTTTCTTGTTTTCACTGCCACGAAAAAAAAGCACACACAAAATTACAGACAAAACAAACAACTGACCGCTCAACTGGTTTAATGTTTAAATAATTACACTAAAAAATTACACAAACAAAATGCCCCGAAACTATGAAAACCCAAACAAAAATTATAACGAAACTAAAGCTCAGCAGCGGCAGCAGCAAATTGGTACACTTTTTGTTGTCCGTTTTTTATATTTTTTCTCTTTATTTTCCGAAAAGAAAGGAAAGAAAAACGGTCTGGCAGTTGGAAGTATCTTTAATTGGTCGGGGCCAATTGTATCTAATTTCTGGTTAGCCGATGCTTATCTCTAGTAAGAGCTTTTTGGGTGGAGTCTAAATGAAGAGTTACCAAATGATAATTGTAATGGGCCGCCTATTTATTAGCCAGCTCTGAAGCGGCTCAATTAGCCGGATGCTATGGGAGTAGTTTTTCAAATGAGTCTGGCCTTTAGGGGGGTTTTGGGAAATAAGTGCAATTTATTTAAAGGTCAATGATGGAGGGGATAAAAATAGTTCGAAATTAGGATCATTCTTCATAATCGTTGCTTAAAATGCCAATCAAAAATTGACAGTTTCTGTAATGGTTTTAAGCCTTCCTCCTTTCTAAATTCTTCTTTAGTAAATTTAGTTTAAGGTCAATGATCTTTTATTTAGAGAGATATTTTCTTTATAACATTACCATTGATTTAAACCCTACCTAAACTAGTAATTCATTTTGTAAATTTTTTTTAAATGCCAACGAGTCCTTACTTAGAAAGAACCTAATAAACTAAATACAGAGTATTATTATTCATATTCCTTCAAACATTAAACTTAACTAAACAGTTTCTATATTGTATCATAATTATTTTAATATTCCCTTAAGAAACTCCTTAATCCCTCTAAAAACTAATCTCCAATTTAGTAAATACATCAACTTAAGCCTCATTCCTCGCATTTCACAACTCCCAAAAAATATTTCGATTTAGCAACTCGTGTTAACTTTGTTTCCCACTCGAATTTTCTTGGAATCTGGAAGCATATATTATGTTTTATTTCAGATTAGGTAGCTCTCCGAAATGCATTTATTATGGGCAATATGCTGCAATAGTTTATGTTGCTTGGGAGACCCCACCTGAAGCTTTTGCCACGTGTTTCCGAGACATATATCTCTTTTTTTACACATCATAGACCCAAATTTAATTGCCGGCTATTGTTGTTGACGCTCCAGTTTTTCTGTATTTTTTTTTTCTACAAAATTAATATAATAATTTTTTCATAATGACAACAAATGACATAAGAGCACGACGAACCTGAACCAAATTTCAGTGTTCCACATACGAAAAAAACAGACCCAAATGCGGTCTGCTATTTGTTTGTGTTAAATGTATACATTTTTTTTGGGCCTCTCCTAAACTTGTCCACCTGTGCAGTTTGCATTTGAGTTACGAAATGCATTTTGAAATGGAAATACTTTTGTCGCCTTGGGATCAATGCAAGTCTGGGGCTGGGATTTTGAAAGTGCGTCGCCGTCGTCTCTGCGGCTCAATAAATCACACGATAATCCAAATTGTGGCTTCAACCGTTTTGTTTGGATGACACTTGTGTTGCCAGCTTGTGTGGGGTCCATTGAGCTGACATATCGGGGCTTAAGCGATCCCAGGTGACCCTGAATCATCGGCTGTTATTTTTTCCAAATTATAAATACATTTTGATGCAATTAAACGCAATCGAAAATGGCAGAAGCCGTAAAGTAAATGCGCACCGATAGAGCTACGCCTATCTTATCGTTTTGTAAAAGTATATACTTATATGTCAGGTGGTAATGCATGTGCCGGGTGTACATATATGAATATATAGTCCAAAATGTGTGTCGAGTGTTAGCCACATAAAAACAACTTTACTCAGAAAGTACACGAGGAGACAGCGAAACTTGCTAAAAGGTTTGTTAACCCTGTTTTGGCCAGAAGTTGTGCTCCACTCCATGGGAACCCTAACCCGGCTCTTGGATATGGCAAAGAAAGTGTGGTACGATAAGCCATTTCTATATATTTGATAAGGTTCTATATTTGGAGAATTATTTCAAGACAGAACGACCTTGCTTTAAGGGGTTACTTGAGAATACGTATTTATTTTAAATGGTATTAAAATCTTAAGAATAATTTATAGGTTTTCTTTTAAGATAAAACCACAAGTTAAGTGTGTGTTTTTCAGTGTTGAAGTGATTTCTATTTATGGAAAAATTGTTTCACTTGTTGGGTCAAGTGTGTTAGTGTGTTAGATTAGTAATAATTGACTTTTTATATGTGACAGGGTTTTTTTTACAGATTAGATTATTAGATTATAGCAGAGAATTAAAGGGAATTACGGAGAATTAGTAAAGCCAAAAGCTTAGTTGGGATTGGTCAGGTTAATGAAGTATTTTGATGTTAATTTATATAAGCTGAAAACAGGAGAACTTTATTAGTAAAGAAAATGTATACCATGACAATTTTCTTCAAGTGATGAGCTGGCTAAAGTTACTTAAAGTACTTAAATATATATATAGAGACATAAATTTTGTGTTTTTGCCACTCCTATTGCAATCTCTCAAGTGTTTAATGGTTGTATTCATGAGACACATTCATCTTTGGCCAGAGATCCAATTTCGATTGACACATTTACCCAAGGGGGATGGATGGTGTGCTCGTGGGCGTCTTTCTTGGGGTAATTCACCTTGATGGAGATTTTCCACGGGGCCGCGATGACTGCGCAGGCGCAACTAAATTGTAATCGAGACTCTCGCTTTCTACTCGGCTTGAGGCCCGCTTCAGTCAGTTGATGACTATGAAATTAGACGGTGGATTGCAGATTGGTGTAGACTGAAGACCGGAGACTGAGGACTGAAGACCGGAGACCGTAGACTGAAGACTGGCAGACCCGTAGAGCGGGTGCTGTCGTATCTCTGTTATCATAACCGACTAACCGACCGACTGATTGACTTGACTGAGTCTCACCGACTCTCCAGTGGCTCTTTCACTTTGCATATTGCCGGCGCGGTGACTGCTGAAATTACAATATATATTCATATGGTAGAAACGATCTTTAATCAGCATTTACGCTTTCATCTTTCACATTTCTCAAAGAGTGGAAAACAACACCAGCAACATGGCCATAAACAACAATTGTTGTTGCCGATCTGGGGTTTCAACCTGTTGACGAGTTGTCTGTGCCGGCGCACGTTGAGATACACTGGAAAATATGAGATATAACAAAGATTTTTAGTTTTTTTTTAATACAAATTGTATAATTCTAAGCCAGAAAGTAATTAATATTTTAGAAAGGAATTGAAAGCTATAATAAACCATAGCTTTATATATAAATATTTATTTACAGACAAGCATAAAACCCTTTCAACTCAACTAAAAATAATTAAATGACATAAACTTTATCACTAACTTTTTAGATTTTATATAAACATCTAAAATGTATCTACATTTATTTTCTGTGTATAGAGATACCCAGATATCCAGCCTGTGTATCTTCAGTGGATTTTTGGCCTGTCTTCAGTTGGAAACTATTTTAATTTGGTGGCAAATTTGCATAGTCTGCATATTTTATAAATTTGTTCGTCTATTTGTCGAGTTTAATTCGGAATCGGTGGCCATAAACATTTATAATTTCGCTCTTTCACTCTGGTCACAAAAGATGAAAGCAAGAGTGACATTTAAAGCGGTCCAGGCCATGGATTTTTATGGCATTTAGGAGCCTTTTGTGTCCACCCTTTGTTTGGGTTTATATTCCAGGGAGACCTTATGCAACACCCGATAATTGAAGAATGGAGTTCATGGATATAGTATGTGTGTATATTGTGGTTTTCTGGCTGATTTCGGAATGCCATTCAGTGGATTGGGATTTTTCTTGGCCTTTTTTGTGCCGCAGGAATTGTTACTGAACTGCGGTCACAATTCGAGTCTTTCTTTAATTTACAACGCTTGTATTGTGGATTGTTTTATGATGTAAAATAGCCGCAATCAATGAGCTTCCAAAAAATAGCCTGGGAACTTGAGAGGAAATGTTTATGGTTTTTAGACCTAATGATGGATGAAGTAAGTTTTAAAATAACGTAATGATCATAAGTTGTGGGAATGTATTAAACCCGTAGAAGATATATATAAATTTCTTCAAGAGAAGGAAATATAATTACTTGAAAGCAATTATTCGCCTTTTATTAAATTTAAAAAGAAGCATTCAAGGTTACTTTAAACTTGAATTTATTTTAATGCTTACAGTTCGATTCTGTAAAACTTACAAAATCGTTGTTCCGCTTGATTATTAGGTAACCACTCCAAAAACGAACGCCCCTAATTAAGTTAATTACCAGCTATCTATCATTTCCTGATTCATTTTTCATCCGCGCTTATTAATTATTAATTAATTAATTAACAAATTGAACGAAGAGACGCGGCATGCACTTAATTGTAACCAAAACAAAACCCAGCAAAGTCGAGGAGAGGAGGAAAACTCATCAACAGCTCATTGCCCGCATTTGATTGATATATATTTTTCCGATATAACTTAAAGATGTTGTAAAGCAAATTAGCAGCAAATTCCACTCTCCCAAAAAATGCTTTAAATTATTAGTTAGAAACCGAAATGAAACTGAAAATGACTTTTAAAAAGCCGACGATTTTTACATTTTGACGCCTCAACGGAATCGCTTAAGATTTCTGTTTTTGCTTCATTAATTTTGCGAAAAGGGTAAAGCCAAAGAAATCTGCATAGATATCGTGGTTTTTTCTCCCTAGATTATTTATCAATTTCTATAAAATATGTATAGTGTGCTATACTACAAAAAATACACAAAAAAGTGCAAACATCGTAGAGAGCAACTCAGTCTGGGGCTGCCGTTGACTTGCACATGACTTTCATGACATTAGAAAGTAAATTGCCATGAGGCCACTTGGTCAACCATCAAAGCCATGCACTCCAGCACCACCACAAACAACAACAACAAAAAAAGTGGAAAACATAAATAAAAAAACACCTAGCACCACAGCAACATTTATTAAACTTTATTATATACTGGCTGGTTTCTATTGAACCTGATGAAATGCAAGCGGAGGAGGACCGCGATGATGGGATTTCTGAGGTTGTGGAAGGCAAACAATTGAAAGGCAGCCAGTGCCTTGGCTTTGGCTTTATTATTATTAATTGGATTCGATGGTAGGAAAGTCCATTGTCTGACCCTGAACCTCCTTTTCTTTTCACAATTTCCCAATCGGAAATGCAATTTTCTTAGCTAAATTTCGACTTTGCCGAGTTGAAACTGTCCATGCTTTAGAGCTGCTCGCCGGTTGCCAATCTAATCTTATCGAAATGGGTTCGTTAATTTCTGTTTTCACTGCGAGCAAAGTGCACGGCACTTGAATATATACATAGGAAATATATATATAGGAAAGTAGAATCCGATTCTCCTTGGTTATGGGTCAGGTCTGGGTGTTGGATCACCAATTAAGCGACTCAAAACTTGACGCATGGTGATTCATTCACAGATAACGCAAAGTGATTTTATTCTCTTTGGTTTTTATTGATCGTTCAGGAACATGTGAGGTGCGGACAAAATAAACGAAGTTGGACACATTTTTACAATAATCTTGATGGGGAAATACAATTATTACGAGCTTTGCTTAATTTCCTGTTTTAACAAAGCGAGCATTCATTAGAAGTTGATGAACTTATGGGAAAGTTGCAGGAATTACTCATTTTTATTATTTAATAATATATTTAATTTGTTCCTTGGATTATTTATATATTTCCTTGAAATGTCTGCTTTTCCCCTAGCATAATCCATCTTGTTACAGCCACTTAGCAATCATAATCACCCCAGATTAGTGCTGATCGAAATTGTTAATCTCAACATATGGCTAATAAATTTCAGCAGCTTCAAATTCAAAATTATTCACAGCTGCCGGTTAAGTCGAATCGTGAGCTGATCCTCTGTGAATTTCAAATTGTAACGTTCGCCAACTTATTCAATAGCGATCAATCAGTTGCACATGTTTTTCCCAGACACCAGAGAGAAAAATAAAAGAAGCTTCATGGTATGTCCACATAAATCAAGCATTAATAAAACCCAAATTTGCGCAAATTTTCGACAGCAAAGGAAGCTCCCCTTTTGCCATTCATTTGAAATTCTTTGCTAAATGTCAATTAATTATTAAGTGGAACCGCTGTCTGCCTGCCGCGAAACATGAAATTTATTATTTAATTATTGAGTCGCGGCATGTCTCTGCCTAAAACTCCTCTGCGGAATCTCCTGTCTTCCCCAAAAAGCTGCCTTTGCCTCGGCTTGCCTCATTTCCTGCGAAAGTGATGGACAGCCCAGCCACTTCATAATGATATCATGCTGGGCATTCGAGCTCATCTCATATTTTCATATGAGCTCTGGCTTTGTGCCTCGTTTTTTGTACTATTTTTTCGGTTTATTTCCGAAAAAAACGCTGTGTTCTGGTTGCCTGACCCGCAAACTCCACTAACCTGCGGTTAGGTCAAGAGTTTAATGCGGAACCAACACAATGCCCGGACCGTAATTCATGGGATGTGTGGCGGTATGATTCACCTCGCTTTGGAATTGTATAATTTTTTAGCGATTTTTTTTTTTTTTGCGGGTACAAGGTAGAAAAAGAACAGGTGTGGGGTAGCGTTAATTAAAATAGTGGAAAAGAAACATTAAAATATTTAAAGTTGGGTTGTGTACAAGATGTGTGAATAGATAAATATTACTCAACTATTATGTACGCCTTGGTTTAGTAGAGAATTTATAGTGCTTTAAGTGAAGAGCTTATGACACTAGTCACTTGGAATAACTAAAATATCTATATATACTTAACACTGATTCTGCAGGTTATAAACTTTATTGATCAATTGAAATAATTTTGTATCAAACTTATGATTTTAAACTGATAATTAATAGTGTATATTCGAGCACTAAATAAGTTATACCATATGTATTAAAACTCTATATACAAATGGTTTATCTTAAACCTCATAACTTATACCCGACTCAACCTTTGGCTCTATCAACTTTATTTACTTGTTAAAAGTTTGGTTTTTGGTTAAGTAAGTGCTCTTTATGAAGCCTTTTAATACACAATTAGCAGTATAAAATGTATGTTAAAGCATTACATTCTAATAATATACATTTTTTAATGGATACTAAAGAATTATTATCTCAAACTTAAAAACTTTGAATTTAGTTTTTTATTATATTTTGTTTTATTTGTTAAAATTCTTTATAAAACTAAGTCTAACATTGAAACTTATAAAATTAACTGCCAGGACAATTAATTGAGTCTCATTTCCAGGGTCGTTTATATAATTTTAAAGACCGCAAATTGGTTAATTTATATTCGTACATATATTGTTGCATAATTTAAATTTCTTTTAGGAATTTGGTTAATATATTTGATGAGATATCTAAAAGAATTGCTTAAATAGTGACATTGGATGGGTTTATACAAGGGTATAAGTTCAGGATGTGAGTGATGGTGGCTTTTTTATAATTGGTATATTTATTTTATTTTTATTGAGAGAATCAGAGTATTTACTTTCCATAAAATATATACAACAACCACTCAACATTAGCATATTGTGTTTTATTATCGTTAGCCAAATCAAGTTGATTGCTTTAACAATCTCTCCACTAACCTGAGGTATTTATTGGTCGTTTTTGAAGTTGGTGCAAATTTTGGGTGTACCAACCGGTCGGTCAGTCAGTCAGTCACGCTTAATAAATCGCAAAGTGGAATTGCTGGGCCATGATATATCCCCAGAGCCGCCCCTTCTCGCTCCGCGCCATTTGTCGCAGCTTGTAATCAAAAGCCGGCCGGTCAGCAAATCAAACTGAAAACCCAACCGAAACCCAAACCGGCGGGCACCTTGACGCAGCCAGCGGCTGAGTCAACTATTTTTTTATTTAGTTGAAAATTGCATTTAATTGTTTAACAAAATGCCAAGCGCGTTATGGATACTCCACTCCGGGTTGTGTGTGTGTGTGTCGGTTATAGAGATATAAGTTATAATACAATTGCTCGAGTTATTCATTGACAATTTTCCGCTGAACAGTTGTTGGTCATGTGCGGACCGCCGCTCACCCCTTACTTCATCGGTCCGTCTGGACAACAAGTTTATGATTGCTGAACCCGTTTCCAAGCTTTGCTGTTTGTTATTTCTGTTACAATTTCTGCCGTGGGTTTTTCTTCTCCTTTTTCCAGCCAGACTTTGGGTTTGGCCATCAAGTGCGGAAGTTGCAGAGCCAAGAAAATCGAGAGAGACTCGAGAAATGTTTGCATATTTTAAAATGCAATTGGAAAGGTGAACAATTTCTGCTGCTGTTGTGTTTGGCTTTCTGCTTAATTGCAATTGAATCGCTTATGGTCGTTCCAATGACTTCCCACTAACTGTAACCGAATTTATTTATTGTATTTACATACTTTTATTAATATACAACCATTAATTGTTATCATTTGCTTTTGTTTATTCAACAGCCTTCGACAACAACAATCATCATCATCATAATCATCACACGCCGCTTGTGGTTTCGCATAGAAAGGTGAGTTTTTATAAGAAAATTAAAACAGGAATATAATAATACAAATATGTATCATATAACATATCTTTAGTATATAATTTCTGCTGTTTTATTTACTTTAAAATTTAAGTGGTGCTCCGAAGCAATTTCAAACATTTCTGGCGACAGATACTAATATTATTTAATTTGTTTTTTAGTTTGTGTATATAGGTTTTGTCTTTAGAGCTATTTTACAGGGTAATACCTGGCCTTTATGGCTCGTAAAGCCTTAGAAAATCTTTCACGTGTCTCGATACTTAAGTCCACAGATTACAGATTAGAATTATGGGCCGTAAAGTTCATTCAAATGAGTTCATTGCGGCTCGGTCAGTGTCCGTGGTCATGTTTCTGTCTTGTTACGGTTCCGGCTTGGGGTTTAATTAAGCTTTAATGATTTATGATAAAAGAAATGGGTTCTTACACCCGTGGGATAGAAGTCGGGACTATCAGAGGCAGCGGAAGAGTTGAAACGAGAACGGATAAATATCGAGAGTCGTTAAACTCTTTGAGTGTCGCATTCAGACTTTAATTGCAGTCAATTCAAGTTTTAGCTCTCAATCAAGCTCTCAATGTGGAGTTTGTAATGGTTTAGCTTTATTTATAGACTTGGTAAAATAACGAAAAAGAAAGGCTCTCTTTTTTTGGCAACCTTTAATAGTAATCAATATTTCTCATTAAGTTTCTAATAGTCTCGCTTATGTGCTGAATAATATAGTGGCTTTTCTGTGTACAAAAACTCTTCCTTCAAAACTCCACCTCTTAATTTCCATTAGTCCAGGACAATCCCTCCCAAGCACACCCATCTCGATAGCCGCGGGCTGACATCAAATTCAACAGGCCATAAAACAAAATGAGCTACAACAAGTGAGACAAGCAGCTCCCTAGCATAATGTGTGAAAGTGTCTGCGATTTTTATGGCAATTTCAGCAGATGTTCAGCACATACGTGGTATCTCCACCAGGTGCGAAAGTGTTTTCCAAAAAGCCCACGAAGAATGCACTTTAGGGTTTCTTTCGCCTCGCTGGGCTCGGTTCCCAGCGGACAGAAGAAGACTGAAAAGCTGGAAAACTGAAAAGCTGAAAACTTTAAGAGCTCAGCAAAGCAGCTAAGGAAATGCGCAGGCGCATCGGTGGAGAATTCACAAGCTGATCGTTAGTAACCCTGTTTTGGGGGCAGGCATGAATCGCCTGGCAAGGTAATTAAAACAACGAGCAACTGCACCTACATGACACTGAAAAAAAAAGAGGATTAACCACAAATTTCCTTGAAATCGAATATGATTCTCAAGAAAATTTCTTTGCTTGAAATTTAGCTTAGAAATGCATTTAAAGCAAGGCTTATTATTATGCTTTTGAAGCCTTAAGGCAAAGTTTAATATAATATAATAATATAATAAAATATATAACTAATATTTCTCTCAGTGGCTTAACCACTAGAGGGCTTACTGCATTTAGGCCCAAGAAGATCGTAACATGGAAGCGCCAAGTTTCTCCACGCCTAAAAATTTTTTAATGTATCTTTTAGTTTGCCTCGTCTGAGATGCAAGTTGTTGGTGTTAGATGCCGTTTTCAATTAAGCCCTGTTGCTGTAATGGGTGTGTGTTTGAGTGTGTAAAGTGTGAGTGTGTGTGGCTGTTGTGTGTGAGAAATATGCATGTTTCAGCGCTCAATGGAGGTCGCTCCTTAGATATTCTTCCCCATCGCAGCGCGCACAAGGCAATTCCATTGTCTCCGTTGGTTCATGAGAAATTTTGAATGCATTCTTATTGCCGCTGAGGGGTTACCTTAATATTCTTATAATTTACGGTCATGGAGGGCCTTATTAAAGTTGGCTAGCATACATTCTTTGGTAAACATGAATGAGTAGGTGGTAGTCACGGGAAATTCCAACAAGAAGAGGTCATTGTTTTGGTTGAAAAAATAGTATATTTCCATGGTTGTGTCGAGCTAAATTTATAAATGCTTCTGGGAAGTAGGAACTTGGTAAAAACTCCTAGAAAGTCTTGAATTTATTTATGAATATTATTTTAATAAATTTTAAATATTTATATTATCAAAAAATATTCAATAAATATTATTTAAAACGTGGCTTAAGCTTGGGCTCTTCTTTATCAGAGTCCTACATAACAAATATATATTGCATCGTTAAGATATCGATTAATTTATCGACATTCGAGATAAACCGATACATTTCAATATTTTTTACCATCCAGCGAGACGCAGATCAGCGGCTCTCTTAATATTATTTAAATTTAAAATAGTTGGAAAAATACATAACAGTTAATAGCAATCACAATTTTAATGCGCACCCATTTAGGGAAGTATTTGTAAAGACTCCCTGCGACATCCAAAAAATGTGATTTTATAAATATTTACCAATTAACTCGGCGGCCCCCCCAATTGCGATCCACTAAATCAAGGGGCCCGTCGACGAAACGAACTGAAATTGGACATTATTATACAACAATTGCAGAAATTACCCAAGGGGTAGATTTTCGCTGGTTAAGGTCAGTCCTCCCCCTCGACTGGGCGTCAAAAGTGCGACTGCAATGCGCAAAAATGTTCATTTGTTTTGTTTAAAAATGGAACCCCCGAAACCTGCCGCCGCCAACCGCTCCGTCGAATCGCGGACAACAATTGAAATTGAGTGGAAAAAACAATTGCCGAGAGACCAAAGACTTGAGAGTTAAGAGTGACAGCGCGTGCAGTGACATTTTCCCGCTCGAAACTGCACTTTAAACATGTTTGACCTTTGGGTTTTTGGGGCCCCCGACGTGGTCCCATAGCCAGTCAGTCGTCTTTCCCAGAGAGACTAGCCGAGCTTATGCAACTGCCCCAAAGGAGCCAAGAGCGATGCGGAACCCATGGCGCCCATATCATATGACAAAAGCAGACATCATCATTGCTATATTATGCAAAATGCAAAAATCGATGAGAGAGAAATATGTGTATATGCTTATGGATACAAATTACAGATGGCAGCAGCCCACTAACCGCAGAAGACTTCATCATCGCTTTTCCGGACTCGTGGCTCGTGATCTCGAACCAGCAACTAACTAACTAACTGACTAAACTGACTAACTGACTAACTGACTAACTGGCTGAGATGACTGGCTGACAGGCTGTCTGCCTTTCGGGGATGCAAACTAGGAAGTCTGTGTGCGAATATTACTGCGGTTTAGTCAGTCAGCCCACCTAAGGTCGCATTGAAATTTTGTAATCTATATGCCCGATAGTGAGTCAATTTGTGATGCGCTTCGCCACACTCCACTGCGTGTGGAAAAACTGGAAAATAACCAAATACAACATCAAAAAACAAACCTTCAAAAGTCCCCTTCTCATCGATTTTAAATAAGGGCTTGGCCCTTAGCTCCATTTGTTGCGCTTGCATTGCCATAAATAGCATTTCGTAGAGTTCGAAACTTACAATGCAGGCAGAAATGTAATTGGTTTATGGGTTTCCGATATGATATTTGGGTGCGGAATAGCTGGGCATTTTTTGTTTGACAGCCGCCAAGGCATGTCTCCGGGGGTCTGCCAAATAGGATTACTTCTCTTGACGGCTTCGTTTGTTTATACCTTGTGGCTCTCTAATTTCCTTTAATTGGGTTATGCGGGCGAATTGCAAAATACTCAAAATAGGGCAGGGCATTTATAAGCTGGATTGGGTCTGTCAGCGAATCTGGAAAGAAGTTAATGAAGGCGGAAGAAGGTATAGGGATAAAGTCATGTAAAGAAGTTACAAGTCAATGTCAACTTAAAGAGGTATTTCATGAACAGAGAACTCTTACATTTTCATTGCTAAACTCATTTCCATTAAGAGATTCCTTTCTAAAATGTATAGCAAATTAAACCAAAGTTAATTATTCATTTTTAGGTGTATTTTTGTACTGTAATTTAATTGATTTAATTATGCCTTCTGTAATTGTAATTGTTATTCTCGTAGAACTATTACCCTAACAGAAAGCAATTATAACTAGTTATACTTGATACTTTTATAAAACCAAGGTTCCCTCTAGTTACCAATTAAAAATCAAATAATTAAGTTCCCTTTAATAGCAGCAGCATGGTGTAATTTTTTATAATATCCAGCTTGAACCTTAAGCTTTTCATAACCCCTTTACTTAGATTGGTATCTCCGGGTTGTATCTTTTTTAATCTTCATAAATGTCTTCTCTTCTAAAGCCTCTTTACACCCGGCAAACAGTAAGATTTCGTCACAAATTAAAAACCCTTTTAGTTGTCAGGGTCTCAAGAGGTCTCGTGCATAGGTTTTTCATATCTAAAAAAAATTAGATAACTGCGATGAGAAGCCGTGGCCTAAATTTACTTAGATATCGGGTGACACACTGTAGGCCACTATATAGTAATGTTGGAGTTTGTGGCAGACTTTGAAATAAATGTAAATTGGGCGGAAAATAAGGCAGCAACATCTGGAATATATATACATAATTTTCAATAGCGAAGTCAGAGTTTTGCCATGAGCAATCAAGGTTCTCTCTTAGGACTTGTGTGTGAGCTGTTATTTATTATTTACTTGGGCAAATATCCACTCAGATATACAATTATTTACAGTAAATGTTTTGCATGAAATCCAGCTCAGGTTCCCTTCTTTTTTCCATCTTCAAAAACTCTGTTATATTATATTGCATTCTTTTAAACAAAAAAAAAAGAAGGCGAAATAAGTCATTGCTTTTTTAGAGCGTGAACAGCTGGCCTACCTGTTCCATTTAACTGGCCCGCCCGTACTTTTATGGGTTCACCTCGTCCCGGAGTACAATACCTTATGCTCCAGTAGCAACACCGGCAACAACTGTTGCTGCTGCTGCTACTTCCACTTGCAAACTTTTGTAGCTCCAAAAACAATGAGAGTCGCCTCTGGATGGCGGCGACTTGGTTGAGTGCCTCGCCGTTTGTTTTATGCTTCGCCTGGTTCTCTCTGGTTTTGGCTCAGGTTCCTCCGACTCTGGATCTGGCTGGCTTCTATGGCAACGCATTTATAATAGGCCAAACCTGGCACACAGTTGGACCAGGCAGCTGGAAGTATATAGATACCTATTTTTTAAAAACCGAAATTTTGTGTTTGACAAGGTTTTTACTTTATGAATGTATTTAAAACATATTTTCAAAGATTTTACTAGAATATATCTCAGTTAAAGTTATGTAACCACTGTGCCACTCGACGCCTGTCTTAGTGGCCCATTGTTCTAGGGAATCAATCAATGGATGGCAGGCACAGCACCAGAACTGCCAAGGTGGAGACAACAACCATGTTGTGGAGGATGGACTTGGGGGGATGGATGGATGATGACCATGATGATGATGACGATGACAACGCGCGCACGACGTCAACATAAAAGTGTCGATCAACTAAACGTTCTCGGGCCAGCAGATGGATGGATGATGATGGGGATCGTAGAAAAGGGAGTGGAAATGGGATCGGGAATGGGATATATGGGGAAAAGCTTGAGAGGCAGTCAAGAGGCAAACTTCATGGCTGGCTGGAGCTGGAGCTGGAGCTACGTCGTGGATTGCCCCTTGGCTGGGCTAGCTCTTGGTGCTGATTCTCTGGAGCAATTGTATGTTCGAGCCTCTGTAATTGCATGCACCGCCGTGTTTTTACCCAATCCACCAGCATAATTACACTGGGCGAAAGAAAAACACAGGGAAATCAAGAATATTGTGTAGAATTTGGAATGGAAAATATTGAATCCTGAAGGCACTTAGAATTCTTGTTTTTATAACAATTAAAGAGGCATTTTTGCTCAATTATTATTCATTTTCAAATGAAGCACTTTAATAATTTATAATTTAAAATTAAATATATATATATATTATATATTTATTTCCCAGTGCATTCGCTGTGTGTGGTGTTCGAGGAACACTCTTTTTTTGGGCGCCTAAACAAACATTCAATATTTGAATTGAATGCACATCAATATTTGACGCCTGCCCGACGCAATGCCCGTTAGGCAAACAATAAAGAATTCAAGAACCCCCCCAAAAAAGAAATCCATGTAAAGATCCTAGAAACTCAAGTGGGGTCATACTCGAAATTAGAATAAAATGCAAACGACTTGGACTAGCACTTCGTATGGATCGTTCTGTGAAGTCTGTGGGAATCGCTTTCCTCCGCTAGACCACAATGAAGCCATAATTCGTGGCCCAAGTCCAGCCCAGCCCAGAGCCCGGCCCATTCAAGCCCATTTCTGGGTCTGCCATGGATGTGATAAAGGACTCATTAAAACATCACTTGAATGGGCTGGCCCAGCAGCCTCCAAAAGCGAGCTGCTGCAGCCGAGGTCCCTCACATGGCCAAGACACTCCACTTACTTGTTCAATTGCTTTGCCACTTTAAGGCCCCCAAACAGCACTCGAAAGGCGAACCAGTCTTTGTTTGATACCCTTTTTCCTATTTTTTGAGGAGGTAGAATGGGTTCACTAGAGCATATAAAATGTATTTATTCAAAATATCTTTAGAGTGTTTCTGGTAAGAAACCTATAGATCTTATGACATGTAGTAATTTCCCATTTTGTGTTAGTTTTCTCTTTGAGAATACTGAGTATCTGGAGGTCGCTAGCTCTGCTCCTCCTGATCTCCTCCAGCTTAGCGTATTTTTAAGCAAAATGGAAAGAAGACGCCAAACAAGTTGCTGGCTCACTTGGGAGAGTAACAGTTACTTTTAGCCACAAACATATATACACGGATATATACTGGCAGCATCGTCTATATATATATCTATTTTTTTGGGACCTCTGCACATAGAAAAGGAGTTACTGCTGGCGTCCAGTTTGGAGCCCGTCATGGGAAACCGCTGGCAACTGGTTGCCAGTCACGAGTTGGTCCCGCCACCAGCTTCAGCTTCAGTTTTAGCCATTCTATTCTATTTGCCTCCTTCCTCTCTCTCTTGGCCAGCTTCGATTCATAAGCTTTTGGCTTACACACTTGCAATTTTGTGGCATAAGAGCGGTAGAGGATGCTGCAGAGAAATAAAAATAGTAATACTAAATAAGAAAGAAACCACAGAGAATTGTAGGAAATATAATTCAAGACTATATATATATTTAATATACAATTTCTAAAGATAATAGATACTAAATAAAAGAGTAGTAGATAGTATTTTAAACTTTATCCTGTGCTCTTTAGACCCCATATCATAAAAATAGAAATAAAAATAGTAATACTAAGCACGGAGACTTGAAGGAAATAAACCCCAAGACTATATATTTATTAAATATACATTTCTAAAGATAGTAGATAGTAAATAAAAGAGTAGTAGATAGTATTTTAAACTTTATCCTGGAACTATGCTCTTCAGAACCCATATCATACCCATTAAGACCGGGAGTGGATGCTGCATAGAAATAAAAATAGTAATACTAAGTAAGAAAGAAACTAAGGAGACTTGAAGAAAATATACCTCAAGACTATATATATATTTAATATACAATTTCTAAAGATAGTAGATACTATTTTAAACTTTATCCTGGGACTATGCTCTTTAGACCCCATATCATACCGATTAAGACCCCTAATTTTGGTTTCTAATTTTTCTCAATGTCAAAAGAACGACTTCAAGGGGGCCATTTCGGTTCAGTTGAGAGTTGACTTGAGTTTTGTACTTTTCCGCGAGTATTTCAATTTCTGTTGCTGGTCCGCCGGTGGTAATACGTACGGTACTTGAGCCAATTACCCAATTAAACGCCATCGTTTTGTGCTATCTCATCGTCGCGATCATCAGGCCAATGTTCTGTGTTCAGTTTAGGCCCCTTTTTCTCCCCCTCTGCAGATGCCCAAATATTGATATATAGCCATGGCCCCGTGGCAGTTTCTTTGATTTGAGTCATGTTCTAGAGGCGTGTACAATTAGCGTTTTGTTTCGGGTTCCGTTATAATGCTGTTAGGGATTACGCTTGGACACAGCTCGGCATCAGTGCCCAAAGAACTTGTTTATCGATTATTATCGATGCGTTGTCTGTGGCTCTCTGTGTATTTTCTTGACGCCTCGATCTTGAGCTGGAGCTGACTCTGTGGAGTCTTGAGCTTGATACTGATGCCCGATGTTCATTGATTGCTGTAGGGCTTTGATCGCAATCTTCGATCTCTCCTTCTAAGCCTGTCTTTATGCCTTGCTGTGTGCTAGAGTGCTAGAGAGGGGCTTTTCCAGGTGGCCTCCTTCGAACCCGGAGCTGGGAAACCTACCGGAACTGCATTAAGCGTTTTGATCGAGGCATTTGATATTGATGGATGGGTTGGGTAAACTGGCAATTGGCAAAATAAGTTCCCATGGAACCATGAGAATATAGAGGAGAAGGAGAAAATTACTCTAAAGGCTTAAGAAGTCTAAGCTGTTGGGGAGTTCACTTTAAAAAAATGTATAAAAGAACCAATTGAAGTTAGGTATAGTTGTATAGTTACTTTTTAAATACTAAATAATTGTTTTAGTTATGTCTTACTAATTTTTAGATTCAAGCCTATTATGACTCATAAATACATAACTCTCCTAGGGGGGGAGTTTTCTCGTATCACTCATGGCGTTCCACATTCCCAACTTTATTATTGTCTTATCAATTCTGAACAGATCGCAAATTGGCCTCTTTTGTCCATTCATTCGTCTATATATAGTATATACGTATTTATTTATGGTATCAACAGAGAAAGAAAATAATGGGAAATTATTATTATTCATAATTTGTAGCTTGCTGCTTCTTTGGCAAGAGCGTTGCGAATCGTGTGAATTGCCATTTTCTACATGAACACCAAATACAAGGCATAAACAATAATTGTGGCACCGGCAGATAGTACATAGGCACATACAAACCCGTATTTTATATATCTATATCTATATAGGTATAGAAAATTAACCCAGTTCGCACGTCTGTGCCGAAACAAAACAAAAGTTTCCGAGGCAAAACAAATGACAAGAAAACGACGAAAGCAGCAACATAAAAAATACGCCAGCGGGGGTGAGAGATGACTCTGGGGAAAAGGTGACAGGTGAGAGGATAGTGGAAGCAACACCACCAACACCACCTGCCCGATAATCATGTCTCAGGCTAATTGCAAATATTATCTCAAGACAGCCACAAATACACTCATTCGCACTTTGTATCTAAGCTCATATTCACGCAAGCATTCGCATTCGCATTCAGATTCACATTCAGATTCTCTCATTCCCATTCACTTTCACAGCGTTTTTTAAGTGGTGGGACGACACCTTTACTGATAAGCTGAGAACGTAATTATTAGATGACAAACACGGTACACTGGGGGAAAAATAGGTAGGCACAATCAGACAAGAAATTGTGTCTTTTAGAGATTTTTAAAATATGTCCAAAGCTAAACAAGAAAGAAAACTAACACTACAAAGGCGAAGTTAAATTTACCGATTGAATTATAAGATAGAACTTAAAATCGATCATAACTAAGATTAAAATATTCGTATTTCTTTTATATGCAATTTTTTTGTGAGAAATCAAAGTTTAATAAACTCATAACAAAGCCAAAAAAGCATTAATTTTAATTTTCCTATGCTAGTTTTTATTAGTTTAATAAATCTGCATACAAATTAACAAAAAATTAAATTTCGATAATTTTCCGAAAATTTTAACCCCTTATAAAATGTTGAAAAAATTGGAAATTTTTTTTTCTGCCTGAGATGGCTAGATCGACTTGGCTGTCGATGCTGATCAAGAATATATATGATTTATAGGGTCGGAAATGACTCGTTACATGATTCTAACATTATAATACTTGAAAGGGTATATAAATGATAATAATAATTGCATGTATTTCTTGTAAAATAACTATTTAGTATTAAAACTTATTTTTTTTTTTTTCAAAACATTTCTTATAATAAAAAATTAATATTATAAATTATATTTTATTATAAATTATATTATAGTATACAAGAAACAATTAGATCTACATATATGCATAATAATATAATTATAAATTGATCATTCTTTATTAAAAGATATAAATTACCTTAAGAAAATCACTAAGGGACTTACATTTATTTTAATATTTTAGTATTAATAAATTCTTCTTAAAATTCCAAGTTTAATCTGCAGCTTATCATATATATTTTATATTATATCTTTGTAACTTTGTAGTTTTCTTTTTACTATTTTTCATCTCTACTTAATAATATCTAAAAAATATTTCTAAATTATTTTCCAATGTGCACTGCTCATAATATTCATAATTCTCTCAGTTGTTCGACTCTTGTCTTGAATTTGGGTCAAACATGCATACTCATTGGCGTCCCCTGGCATCTCCTTTATCACGTCAGCCCCTTCCTCTGCCACCTGAGCCACCTGAGCCACCTCCCCTGTCCGGGTCTCTATGCCGTTGGTGGTGCTGGTGGTGGTGGATACCTGGCGAAAAAGAAACTGGAAAATCTAAAATTGTATAACCTGCTCTCCTCCGGCCGGCAAATGTGGTTTCCTTCAACCCACTGGCCTGTGGGCCAGGTTTTTGGACTTGGTCGCCGCCGCGGTCAGGCACAGCATTGCCTGTGTATCTTCGAGTACGAGTATCTCTGTATCTGCGGCCATAAATTTCAGCCACTTTGATCTTGCCACATTGAATGTAAAGTGCTTAATGGGCCCAACGGTTGACCAAACAAGAAGCAAAAACCGATCCGAACTGAACCTTTTGTGTGGCATAAAATTGCATTGTAATTTACAAAAATATTTCCAGTTCTCATTGTATCTTGGTCTTACATTTTTTGTTGTTCTTGTTATTTTTCTAGCCTTTGTTTGTTTATTTTTTGTTGTAGTTTTCTGTTTATTTCGTTTTTGTTTGCTGGTCCCCAAGAGATTTTAATCGTTGTCGCCAGCGTCGCCTTGTCAACGTTGTTTTGGCCCCGCGTCTCCTCTCCCTTGGCTAGAAAAAAGAGTTTCGAGCATTTTCTGCTGCTTTACATTGGCGTCGCATTTTTTGTGCCGCAATGTTGCAGTTGCTGTGTTGCTGTGTTGCTGCTGCTGCTGCCAACATTGATCACGACTGACCAGATAGCCAGGAGAAGTGGCCAAGTCTAGAGAGCTACTTGTATGCCGGCTGTTCGCCCATATATATATATATGTACCTTTTAAACGTATTTATACACGGCATTCTTTCTATGGAAACAATTGCATAAAATGTGAATCCTGATAGCAACAGCAACAAAAAAGAAGGCAAGTCAAGTGGTCAGGAACAGTAGGAGATCGCAGATCGCCAGCCAGGAGACGTCTGCTAGGAAAGACAACAAGTTTATGATTCCCCCACAGATGCTCATGGGACAATGGGCACTCATAATGTGCAGGCTTCGAGAATAAAATATAGCAAAGTAACAAATTCGTGGCTCTAAAAAGCAGGAAACAAATATAAAACAAAGGCAGTTTTATTAGCATTTTTCGCAGTAAGATAAATTCTAAGAATAGGATAGGATACTAAGGTTTAGTTACTGATTTCTCGCCATGTTTCCATTTATTAGTCTAATTTATGTTCATGCAAAACAAGCTAAAGTTCCTTGCACTTGAATGGACACACCTTAGCCCAAGGTTCATTGAAATATTCACACCTCAGCGGCTCGATTAAATGCACCTTGGCTATAAAATAATTTCCCAATTGCCGCTCTAAAAATAAAATTAGGAAAAACAAAGGCAGTAGCTGATGAGAACCAGCAACCAGTAAATCCCAGGTCAGGCGAAAGGTTAAAATGACAAGATTGACAAGTGAGGGGGGCGAATGGGGACCCTTTGTTGGCCAAAAAATACGAAAAAAAAACAGAAATGGAACTTTGGCAACTGTCTTATAATTGCCGCATTGCATGTCCGTAGTTTCAACTTTGATATTAGCCAGTTTAGGCCACGGGGAGTAGTTTCTTTTTCGGTGAGAATTGGCGTATTGGGAACAGGCGCACCCTCGACAAACACAGTCTCATTTACCTCGGCTGGATATGCAAAGTGGAGGCAAAATAACTAAATATATAGCCACGAAGGTGGTTCCCCTTTGGCATATTACACTCTTGCCTCAGTCCCATTCTGTGCACAATGCACATTCCGAATCGAAAGAGTTTTTCTTCCCAGTTCTGTTTCCCCTGGCTAATTGCATGGGAAAATTCACAAGATGGGACTGGATGTGTGAGGGTAATGGTGATGGTTCCTGCCTAGAAGTAGCCTGATATCATCCAATATGCTCTGTAATTAAGCTCCTGAGCGTGGGGTATGCTGATAAGTAGGTGGAATATATTCTTTAAAGCTTAATGAGCTAGGTTTTTCATTGTTTCTGTTTGGATAAAATCTTTTTTAAGTTGCAGCTTTATTGGAAAAATAATATATATAAAAATATGTATCCTCCTACAGATTGTTTTGGAGTTTAAAATACATTTTATGGCATTTCATAAAGATTGAAATTGATTATAAAAGTCTACAAATTATGGCTTTTGGAATCAAATTATACCATTAAATTTTAACGACTAAAATTAACATTTTAAAAGGGGGAACTTATTTAACGTGGTTTAAAATTTAAAGATTATTATCATTATGAAAGAATTGCGTATGCTTTTGATTTGGTTTTTAACAATGTTTTCAAATATTAATTACGTATTTTTAAGTCACTTTTAGCCATTTAAAATGTATGTAAGATAAGGTACAATAAACACAACTTATAAGAATTACAAAATAACTTGATCTCATTGACCTCAATCTTCTGGCATTAGCCAAAGTCAAAGTAAACTTGCTGTTAACAAAAACACAATTTTTAAGTCAATTTCATAAAGCTTAACTCACTTAAAGCCTATCATAGATCTTGCTTGAATATATCTTAAATGAAATCTATAAGCTGTAGTAAAGCAGGTTCTTGAATAGCTCTCATTTAATATCTACTTTAATAATATTGGTAATAAAAACAACTATATTCTTTTGAATTAATTCCCTAAATTACAATACATTTACCTGATTATATATAGTGTATCTCCCACTTGACTTCCACCTCTTCCATAATTTTCCCATTAATTATGTCTCTCAACCTTCAACGCCTGCAACTGTGGCAAAGAGCGATTGCAAGTTTGCCACTGCAACAGGCAATGCAGCTGCAATTCTTCGGCAAATGATGTAAGGGCCCAGGCAAAAAACGCTGGAAGCATTTAACTGACATTTGTTGTCAACCTCTTCAGTCTGCAGTCTCCAGTCTCCAGTCTTCAGTCTGCAGTCTTCAGGTTCCCAGTCTTCGGTCTCCTCCAGTCTTTGGCGGTTAAAAGCCCCTGGTGGAAATGCCACTCGGCACCGCTGCACAGCTGTCACAATGTTTTATCATTTAATTTCCAGCATAAAAACAAATCCATGTGAACCGGAGGCACAGAGTGATATATAGAGACTATATAGACTGATTTCTGCGGGGGCGAGATCGACCCACGTGGGGATTGGGACTTCGATTTCGATCAAGTGGCGGCTCCAAGAGTTCGGGTTCAGTGGCTGGGGCTAAAAATAAAGCCACTGCGAATTATTATTTAACCTGTTGGTTGCTGCTTCTTCGGCTTTGATGTTTTAACACCTTGTCGTCGCTTTTTCGGCAAGTGTTTCTTTTATTTTTCGCCAACGCCAAAGTGAAAGTGAAACAGCAGCAGCTGACACTGCACTTGGGTGTTTGAAGTTGTCGCTGCCTGTTGTCTCTCGTGTTTCTGCTGTTGCACCTGAACTCCACAACTTCCCAGATCTCTCAGATACACAGACAAACATCTCGTAGCTGCTTTTCTACGAAGCTGCTCGCCGTCAACTTCAAACTCCAATTAGAGTGTCAGTTTAATGAACTGCCTCAGCGTACGGAGCTTGTCGACCAGGCAGGTTGTCCTCCGTTACTTCAGGGGGTTAACTGCATTACAAGATGCACATTTCTATTATGACTTAAGCTCTGGCCTTAACCTTTGGCCCCCTCCCGCCATTCGCCTACAATTGCATTTTATTTTCACAAGGCTTGAATATAATATTTATCTTAACTTTCGTGTTGTTTTTATTTTTTGCAGATAATCAGCGAACTGGCGGAAATCGTCTACACCGCCTTGGATTACAATCTGCCGGAGGACGAAGAGTGCCAAATGTCGCAGGAGCTGGAGAATCTATTTAACTTTATGACGGCAGATGGTGGGTATAGGAATTGGGAGCTACAAACTAAAGTTTCTCAGCTTAAAAATCAACTTCCTGGTTCCTTAATCATTAAAAATAATACCCTTTACATTGACTTTCAAAGTCTGGTGTAATATTATTCTAAGCTCACTTCTATATATGATTCACTGGCATCTTGAAACCTTAATATTGACTCATAAAAGACTTTGTAATAAGTTCCCCTTCAATCAGCTTCTATCAAGCTGGGGCACAGACTTCCCCAAATGAAAACCCCATTTTATCACCCTGCCACAAGCAACAACAAGATGAAGGTCAAACTTGAAACGCCTGAAATGATTCACGTAGACTTTTGATAAATTTAAATAATATAAAAATACACAAGGCCATGAAAAGATACTGGGGGATCACGGAAATTTGCTTTTCCTTTTCTTAATTTGAAACTCGATTAAGCAACATTTCATTGGATTTATTGCAGAGACCGACGATGATTGCATTGACGAGGGCATCGACGAGGGCGACAAGCGCTGGGACGACGATTCCGAGGAGGAGCGCAACGACACCAAAGAACTGGAGCACATTATCGAGGTAGGTCTCCTCCGGTTCGCACCGATCGTATCTGACATTTGCCATCGAGTCGTGTCATGATGTGCCAAAAACAGAATTGGCAGCGAAACCAAGCCAAGTCAATGCAAATTCGAACTTTGATCGGCGAAATGTGACTCAGAGTCTCAGACGTGGATTTATTTATATATACATTTTATTTTGTGGGGGTGCGCCGAGATCTGACCTTTTGACCAGGCTTCAAGGCGCCCCAATGGCCCAAGAGATCTGACATATATAAATAAATTCACACAGAGAGAATAAGGTTTGAAAATGCATTTATAAAATATTTTTAATGCTGCTAAGAAAGCTATAGAGTCTTCAAAAATTCAATAACTATTTTATGAATGTGTAGTAAGATAACTTTTCCTCTATAAAATTTAAATTATGAATTTAATCCCGCTACAGAAATAGATTTTATATAGTTCCAATCCACGCTCTATTAAAACATAAACTTCAACTACCATAAAACTAAAAAAATCACCATCTTACCATTGTTTTCCGTGCACTTGCTGCTCCTCCGTATATATACATTTCGATATTCATTGGTGGGAAAAAACTTGTTTGGCGCACGTTACAGTTAACCAAAGCGAGCAGAAATAAAAGTATCTGGCAGATACTCGCACTCGCACCGCACTCGGTATCTATATCGCGACTAACCGCAAACAAGCTCCAGTCCGCAGTGCCCGGGTTCTAGTATTTAGATTGCGATGCCCGATCGACCGACTGGAAAACAATTTCAATTCGATGCCGGCTCGATTGCACTGGCCGCCGCGATGGTATTAAATAACCGAAATAACCATAAAACCAAACGCTTTCGTAATCGCAGGAAATCAGCAGCAAATCTGTAAATCAGAAATCTGAGTCCGCCTTGCCGCTGCTGCACTTGATTTCACAGTCAACTGCGCAGCAGGAATTTTCCGCATTTCCCGGCCGTAGGCAAGGTTCCTCTCGAAGATCAGAGGATCCCCGAACCTGGGCCCAAACCCGATCCCAATCCCGATTTGGCATTGGGGCGTGCGATAAACCTCACACCGTTGCTGATTGAGTTGGTTTCTGGCCAGGAGGAGTGGAAGGGAAGCCACGGTTGGGAGGTTCGCCTCTAATGAGCCAATTTATAGAATTGACACATTGCTGTCAGGCAACAGTGAGCAGCAGCCCCTGATTTTTTTTCCACTTGCCTGAGTTTTCTAGCACGCCAACGAAAAGTGGAAAAGTATCTGCAACTAATGTGGATAGATTTGCATTTTTTAGCCGCCTCTGTCTGTTTGGCCGACATGGCGACTGTCCATGGTTAGATAAGATTTCGTTTTGGCGGAATAAATTGAGTTGGTCTATATATTCAAAGATATGATTTACGATAATCAGAAGAAGTGAAAGGAAATTGCCAACGGCTAGAAACGTAATTAGCTCTCTTTTATGCGGGTATTCCCAGAATTTCTCAAGGCAAAATGTACATACAACAATTAAAGTTGAGACCGCAAAAAATATACATGTATAAACATTTGTTTGAGGTTTATTCGCAGGAAAAATGTAATAGATACTCGTATTTTTTAGCATAAACAAGTCGTTGTGGTTAGAATCTTAGTGATAAGCAGACAGGTTTTTATTTTTAGTTACTTTCTTAGGTAATTAAAGTGTTTAATTTCAGAATACTGCATTGGTAGGTTTGGTTTAATATAAATTTCAACGAATTTATAAGTAATCTTTATGAATTGAATGAAGTACATCGTTTTAAATGCATACTATGATAATTATCCTGGCTTTTCCTGCTCTTTTCCTACTTAATAATCCATCTTCTCTATTCCGTTGTAGACCTGCAGAAATCATATAAAAGCCACCCTGCCAGAGAATCATTATAGAGCCGTCTGCAGAGCCCTCGTGACGGAGACCATAGAGCTCCGTGTGTTTCTGCAGCAGGTCCTGAACAACGGTGAGTGATCGATGAGTGAAATTGTTGCCTAATTAATTAACAACATTTACGTTTATAGCAGGTGCCGAGAAGCTGATCAAGGCCTCGGAATCGTCGGCTACCACGCAACAAGAACTGGCGAAGCTGGGCTTCAACGACTGGGTAAGATTCTCCCAGACCCACCAACTTCTTGCTGCCACATCTCCGAGGCATGCGGTTATGTAATGGACCATCTCGTGTGTGTGTGTGCTCCATTAATGGCCTATGGAGTGGCCAAAACAGTGGCTAAGGCGACTCACGATTTGCTTGGCGCACCTCTTGGAGCACCGCTTTTTGGCCAAAAGCCATCATCATCATCATCATCATAATCATTATCGCAGACAGATCACGAGCGTTTCTGGTGGGCTTTTCCGCTGGGGAGTTGTTGTATATAGTCTACAAAAAAGTGAACTATTTCATGCATTGCCAAAATGAAATTCACTTTTAATTTCAATAATTGGCCGGAGGTGGTCGCCTCCATTTCGGCCATCATCCTAATGAGTTCAACGCTATTTTAATGGGCGCATATATCATCCATATATTTGTGACCTTTGGTGAATATGTCGAGGCCATTCGCGGGCAGGAGTTTGCCATCAGCACGCCGCTCGTCATCCAACCTCCGAAACTCATTGAGACACACACGCAAATTGGCCAGGCACGCAAGCCGAAATTCGCTCTTGGTTTTGTTTCTGCTTTTCAATATTTATTATTCGCGTGGAAACGTATACTAGACTGGCTTTTACCGTTCCGAGGTGTGTTTGTGCTCTAATCAGATCGGAACCCAGAACTGTCAGAGAACAGTTTTTGCCAATTTGCCTTCAGAAATAGTTGATAAGGCGTTGGGGCTCCTCAAAAACTCTGACGCTTTTTGCCATTTTTATTTGCATAATTGGTTTTGCCTTACCTTAGCAATGGAGAATATTAATTTTGAGTCAGGCGATAGAGAGTCGAGTAATTTTTTATAAATATTTAAAAATGTATAAGCTTTTAATTATGCTTTTATTCAGTAAGCTGATAGTTTATAAAAGAACAGCTTTAAACTGAGAATTCTGCAATATGATCTCTTAAGAACGTAATAATATTCTTAATTACAATCGACAGGCATTTAATTATTTCAGCTGATATTTTATTTGCTTAAGATATATATGCTGTTATTAATTGCACGTTTGTCTTTATATTTATATGATCTGCTAATTGCCTAAATTCAATCAACTCTTTCTTTGCTGCGGCAGGGTTTTAAATGAAATGAAAGAAACCCATAAACACTTTGTTAAACAAAGTTTACTGCAGCAATAATAGTAATTTAATTGAACTGAAGACATTCTTTTTAATGAGACAAATTGCATTTATGTTATAAGGTAGCTTGATATTTAAACAAATAGGTAAACCTCGATTTGTACCTTCATATAGCTGGGCTTGGCTTTTCTCCAGCATTGTTTGCATGTCTAATAGTGTAAGTTTTTTACCTCAGAAACAAAGACAAATAAGAGACCTTTGCGTGTGGAATAGAAGACACATCATCATATGCCATAATATTTGCTCATACGGGACCGAGACCTGTACTATTCACGACATGAAATAGACCATAAATATCATTTGCTTTACATTTTTTGTATACCCCCTTATTTTTTCTTTGTGGCTATAAATTTGCAAGTGCTGAAAGCCGGGGATTAAAAAAGGTGCAGCCCTCGAATGGGCCAATTAATTGGCCAGACAGGTGACTGAACAATATGTCCGTGTGTAAAAATGCAAGAGTATATCTTATAAATAAGAGCGTTTCGAGTGTGTTTATTTTTCGGCGTGTGTGTTTTGGGTATTGCAAAACGTAATTTCAGACAATTGTGTTGGGCCTTGATTAAATGGTCTTATCATTTTCTAGTTCTTCGATAAGCATTCGTTCTCTCTTCCTGCTCTTTGTCTATTGTTTTGGCATGGAGAGCGTTTTTCAGTTTTCTTGTGAGGCTTTTCTTTATTTCATTTTTCAACTGCAAGAAGTGTCTCTTTAGTCAGCGTTTTATGGGGTCTTCTTGGAAGCCAACAGCCTTCAGAATGTCACACAGCCAACTGGTTGTTGTGAATAAAACATTACAAACCCAGAGGCAGACTTCGAGGGGTTATTATGCTGGAATGGCGGAAATTCAGCTGGTTCTGTTTTTCTTGTGTTTTATTGTGTACTTTTGCGTTGTTTGAACGTGTTGCTGCTGCTGCAGCAGCAGTGGGAAAAGGTTTTCTTTGGAAAATCAGCTGAAGTTGCTTGTTTCTTATATTTTTGTTAGGCAATCGCATTCGCAGACTTGGAGTCTGTGTGTTTCGCTTAGCTGCCTGTATGCTAATTTTCCAATTCAAATGATCTCAATGTTGTACGCACAGCAGCCACATCCAAACTCTTCCGGAAGTCGATGTTGCTGCTGCCACACAAAGGTGTGTCGATGTTGCTGCAGTAATTGAAGCGTGGCGCGGCATCTTCAGCGCCTTGGCTTGTCTATGCAACATTTTGCGGCTTGTTGGCGATGAAACGATTGTGTCAAAACACATGTGCTGCCATCGATGCCTTCAACTTGGGGCTGTAATCGGAGCCCAAGCCGCACTCTGCTCCCTTTGCCGTTTTGCATGTTTAATGAGGTGTCTCAAAATGCATGGCCAACGAATTGGGGTTCGAGTTGGGGACTGACAGGAACAGGAAAGAGTAGTGAAAGTGAAATTGCGGATCACTGTTACATGTGGCATATATGATGGATATAATGTATACCATAATGTGTGGTGTGCTCCATTGTGTGCTAAATAGTCTTCCTGCTGCCAGAGCGCAGCATTCAACACACATTACTCATACGCACAGTTAACTTGTCATGTGGCAAGTGGCATGTCTCGCATTAATCAGACGACGGCGATGGCCTGGACCGCCGCAGCGGGAGTCTAAATTATTTGCTAATTAAATGAAAATAATTGGCAAAGTGAAATGCGCCTCTCACTTGACTTATCGGCCCGTTTGTGGCTCTTTTTCTTTGTATCTTTGTATCTCTTCCTGTTTCAAGCAAGAGCTGCAGCTGTGGAGGGCACTGCAAGTAGGTTCAGCATGTTGCATGTTCTTTCAGTCACAGTCCCAGTCCCTGTCCTGTCTCTATCCGTATCCATTGACTGACCACACCTCTCTAACCTCATCCACAGGCGCGCTTCTGGGTGCAGGTGATCGACGAACTGCGGCGAGGTGTTCGCCTGAAGAAGAGCAACTATGAGCGCACACCCATCGAGTTTGAGCTGACGCCCTACGAGATCCTCATGGGGGACATTAGAGCCAAGTGAGTATGGGGTCGGTGGTTGTATGCCTTAATTAAAGGCTAATGGAGTTGCCAATTTGACTAAAAGCGAGTTAAAGCTATTAACATGATACATTTTTAATAAAACTAACTATAGAATTAGGAGCATAATCTCCTGAATTCTTCCCTATAAATTAAACTTCAGGAATTAATGGTTAATTAGAAGATAACCCTTTTTAGTAAACAAATAACTTATAATTTGTTTTTCTGCAGAAAATATCAGCTCCGCAAAGTAATGGTGAATGGGGATATTCCACCGCGTGTCAAGAAGGATGCCCATGCCATGATCTTGGAGTTCATCAGGTCACGACCGCCGCTCAAGAAGGTGTGTAAACCCCCCAAGCCCCCCGCTGCACCAACAAATTCCAAGTTGAACTATATTATCAATATGAAACTCAAGTTGAAGTCCAATTCCCAATCAAAATCCTCATTTGGCCCTTGCAGTGTGTGAAATTTTTAAACGTTGTGACAGGCATTCTTGTCGCCGAAAACCAATTTAATTTGCCTTGACTCCTTGCCTTGCCTTCTTGCTTTCTAAATAAAAATTGTTAGTTGTTCATCGAACACTGTCTAACCAAAAGTTTTCTTTTGTTTTCCGTATCCTATATATCCTATGAATCGTCACAGGCCTCGGAGCGCCAGCTGGGACCGCCGCGCATGTGCACACCCTCGCCCCGGGAACAGCTGATGGAGTCCATCAGGAAGGGCAAGGAACTTAAGCAGATCACCCCACCGGAAGCACCCACACTGAGGCAGAGATGTAAGTGGAACAATATTTTATATATTTATTTAAATATTTAAAGCTGCTATTGAAGCTCTAAAAAAAGACAGACCATTAAATATCCGCTCATTGGTTTATATAAAACGTTGCATACTTATGAGAGTTGGAAAAAGCCGAATTTACTCTTGAGATCTTAGCTTTTGATTTATTTATTTGATTTTAAATAGGAAGAGTATGTTTTTTACCCTGTACTCCTTCCTCTTTTTACCACTCAAAACCAAGCCCATTGTCAAACATTAAATAAACTTGGGACACACAGTGACTGCCAAAAATAGATGCCGCCTCTAATCTTTCGCGGGTGTCCATCGCTTGGATCCTGCTCTTGGGCTCGCCGGTGTGTCGTCGTGGTCGTCATTGATTCCTACATTTTAAACGCCAACCGACCATAAATTGTTGTCACCCCGAGTGTGTGTGTGTGTGCTTATATAGACAACCGATGTCTCCTGCCGCCAAAGCCAGAGAAAGAGGAAGGAAAACAAAAAAAAAAAAAAAGAAAGAAAATGCTGTGGAAAACTCGTTGCCCGCCGCAAGACTTTTCACTGCACTTGTCGCCGGGGGAGCCCCATTGTGTTTGTTTGTTTGTTTGTTTCTTTGCTGGCATGCTTGTGTGTGTTTGCCGGGTGCAGCGCGCATGCCAACATAGATCAAAAACGGCAAAACATTTTCCAATGCATGCACTGGAAAAAATATATACATAGTTCACCTAAAATCGAGCGCTAAAAATACTGATTCTTGTAAAGAGAATTTCTTAAAATTATAGCAATTCTATAATAATACTTGAGTTTTATTAAAAAGCTTAATAAATCACCACCTAAAAATGGTTTACTTTATTTTTTTTAATTATAGTAAAACTATAATAATACTATAATTTTATTTTTATGCGTGTTTTTATTAAGCTGTTTAATATAAGCATATAACTTTTAGCAAGTCAGCAATGCTAACCTTATTTCTTTATTAAGAATGATATTAAATGCTTATGTTTAATTAATCCCTAATAATTGTGCTTAAAACTAAGGAATCCTTTTTTTTTTAAGAATAACCTAGAAAGTCTTATAAAAAGCTTAGCTTAAAATATTTTTTTTCTTTCTGAACAGTTTCTTTTATAAGAATACATAGATTCAAAAAAATTAATGTTTTTATTTATATTATATATAAATATAATATATAAATATGATACATTTTTAATAGGGGAAAAATAGGAAAAAAAAACTTCTTTTTTAAAGCACATACTCTTTTTTTCTCTGTGCATTCACCATCCCAAATGGCCTATCCTCAATCGCAAATCCCCCCCAAATCCCTGCACCTCCTCCGAGCTCTACCAGAGGAAGCGTGCAAAATTGTGACACACAAAGATAGCGACAACGCGACAACAACAACAACAGAAATAATAACAATAACAACAACAACTTAAGCCAAGAAAAGCCAAGGCACGACAACCTCACCTCAGACTATGTTTGCTATTGTTGAATGTTGGATGTTTTTCTTTCTTCTTTTCGGGGCCTCCGTCTCCGGCTGGGAATCTGGTTTTCCTAAGACTTTGGCATTATTTCCAATATTTAAACTAAAGATAAAATATTAAGTTTGATTTAAATTAAATTTTAATACATTCTTTTAAGCAATTCAAATGTTAAATTGGAATAAAGTAGTATTCCATCTTGTAAACAAATCAATAAACAGTCAGACCATTTTTACAAGATACAAATTCAAAATTAAAAGTAATTAAATAAGCATTATTTCTACCAAATTCTAGTTTAGTTAAAAAGAAAATTAATTAAAATACGATAATATTTTCTAGATTTTCCTTATTCATTTTCCTTGGAGTATTTAAAACCTTAAATATTTCCTAAACCACAATTTTTAACAACCAATTATGATGGCTTATAAAATCGAAAAGCTTTAAATACTCAAAGGCAATTCATGAAGATTTTTAAATTGCATAACATGAATTGTTTTATTTAGAAGGAGACATTTCACTTGTATTTAAATTATGTCGTTTTATATATTTCTTTAATTAATTTCATTTCTTTTGTGTTGTCTAGAAATTTATTGAACTAAATTTGATTTTATGATGAGCAGATCTTCATTCATACTTTTTTTTACTTATTTACTTTAGAATATTTTTTTAAAATCTGTAAAATTATTAAATCAAAGTAATATTATTTTTACATAATTTGTTTTTACATTGACTTAATACATTTGATTTTAAAAAAATGTAAAGCCTAACCCACAGGCAAAGACCTAAGCTTTTTCGGAAAAGTAAAGTAACAAAAGCGAAGCATACTTATCGGAGGTCTATAATATAAATAATGATACGCTTTTCTTTAGAGGGGAATCCCACCGTAAACCAATTTGATATATCCTATAACTTGACCCCTGAGGTGACCTCGACTCCATTTCATGTTCCTTTTTCTCATGAAACTTTAATTGCAATGTCCTCGCGAGGGGGAACTTCAGGCGCTTAGTCATCCGCCCGTGTGTTTCTGATGCGTCCTTGTCACTGTGCCGACGACGTCATCACCCCAAGAGTGACGTATAAATCACCCACGCAACAACAGCAACAACTGGAAACAACAACTCTTCGACAGAGTTAAATGTCAAAACAAAACATTCAAGCTCTCTCCTGGCCTCTCTCTGAGCAGGTAAGAGTCCGCTCTTAGGCGCAGGCGCGAAACGAGGTTGAGTTGACAGCTGCCACATTTCTTGGCTCTCAGTTCCGACCTGAGCTTCACTCGAGACGCCTCGCTTTTCTTAGCCACTTACCATTCTTGGCCGAGTGAAATTAAAAACGAAAGCGGACGGGCATTAAATAAATAGAATAAACAAAGACAAGAGACAAGTTAAAATCGAGTTGAAGTCGAGTTAAAGTCGTGCTAAAATCAAGTGTTAAAACCATGACATAGTTGGGCCACCGTTATCATCAACCCTCTGTGAATTGAGAGACGAGGGTGGCTTCCCTGTTTTTCCGCTGCCTTCCGTTTTCCTTTTTCTCCGGACTTCAGCCACCGGATCGATAGCCCCAAATGCAACTGCTGTGAGCTTTAAGTGAGTGTGTGTGTGCGTGAGAGTGTGCGGAAAAGTGCGGAGTGGAAATGGATGCCCGTCCAGCGAAACGCTCCACGGCAGCCTCTGTCTTCCGGTCGCATCATGTCCTCCGGGAAGCCGACTTGGTGGACATTGGCAGCGATGCCTCCCTCTATTGCGGCTCCGATGGCGAATCGGCACCAACAGCAGTCAATTCCAGCAACATATCCGGCTCCGCTTCCAATCCCAAAAGCAATCCCCGCCAGAACGAGGAGCCACAGCCACAGCCAACGCCTCGGGCGGCGCCCAGAGCAACAGCCAATAATCCTCCAACTCCCAAGCCTCGTCAGGCCATCAAGTCATCAAAAGGTAGTCAACCCAAATAAAAGCCGTAACACATATATATATATTGTGAAAAGGGAAAAACAATATATCGCTTTTCCCATTGTTGAATGTGCGCGCCTGCTCCACTTTGACCTGGTTTCGATTTCAGGCCGCCCCGAAAAGTGGGAGGCCCTGGCCTGGAGGAGAAGTCTGCAGGAGGGGAAGCCACCAGTCAGCAGACTTCCCCAAAGGCAGTGCTCTTTGTGCTCAAGGAGCCACTCGGTGAGGCAACTGCAGTGGCTGCGGTAATTGCCGTCAAGATATGACTTTGGCTTTAAGCCGGAGTCATTAGAGCCACGAGCAGCAACAAAGTCCAGGAAAATATGTGCAAAGTTGTGAAGAAGATTGATTACTCTGCCATATGGCATAATATAAAGTATGCTTTGAGCCTCTCTTGTTGCTCAATGTTTTAGTTACTTGCTTATTTGAAAGAATTACCAGTGTAGTATTACAAAATATGCCAATAATCCAAGGCTAGTACTGACATAGTACGAGGTTTTTGTTTTATTTTGGTTTTGAACAGTAAACAATTTTAAAAGATGACTAGGCAAAGTTTAGTAAAGTCTTAAGTAGTCTTGTATTTTAGGGAAAACCTTGAAGTTATTTTTTAAGCCTTTCTAGCTTTAATTTGTTTATATATGTTTTATTTACATTTATGAATGATATATAAACAATATTGTCACAAGAAGACCTCTTTGAAACTCAGTTATTTCTTATAAAAAATATACTCTTTCACCAAATTCCCATAAGAAATTCTCAAAATATTAAATAATGAATAAGAAATCTTTTGGTTAAATATATATAATAATATAAACACTGATATTACCACATTAAGATCTTACCTTATGTCTTTCCAAACTATTTTAAAACCCTTCAAAATGCATTTCCCCATCTAGATTTTATTCCCAACTTCCTCTAGCTAAATCGATAAAACCATTCGTGTTTCGCCTGGGGGCAAAAGGTTATATAGTTGGAGTTAGTGAATATTGTGTAGCCCCCGGTGGTCATCCACCAGCCGGATCACGTAGCAGTTATTATGGAGCAAAGCTTCGACTTGCATAAAAGCGAAGCGAACTCTGGCCCTGCAAATACAAGTTTCCCAGGCGGCATTGCACAAGCGCCGGGTTTCCGAGGTTTCATAAGTAGAACCATTAAGTGCGTTGGGTTTAACGGTCTTGGCGGAGTATTAGCCCCTGGACACAAAAACCTAAGAAACAATGAAGCAGAAACCGGGGAAGCAAGAACCAAGATATGTCACCTTTAATGGCGCAATGACACGGCACAGAGACGGGCAGGAAAAGCCGGTTTTATGGGTGGAATGGGATGCCTGCTCCATTACCCAATGATATTCATTAGATAATCTAATCAAGCGTCTTTTTCCCAGCACTCTTACTTATTGTCTTCCACGATCCATTTTCCTTGCAGTGCTTCCAAGTGCAAACTCCACGCTGTCGCGATCCCGACAGCGGCTCATCAAAGTGGATTTCTCCAAGTTTCAGGTGAGTTTGGTGGCTCTTACAGCATGCTGTGAGTCTGTATTAATTTGTTGACTTTCCAGGACGACGAGCTCTTCTTCGATGAGTCCAGCATCAGCAGCTCCCACTCCACAGCGGCCACCCACCACCACAATCAGTATCCACACCTCAGCGAGCTGCATCGCTGCTCGCAGCCCAAGATGCCGCCATATCCAATCGGTGGCTACATGGTGGCCAGCCAGGCGCGACAAGATTCTCGGGAGACGGCGTCACTGATGCGGCCCCGACGCACAAGTGAGTATCCGATTCTGGCCGCCGATTGGGCAATCACTATATACTCTATGACTATAACCCGCACTTGGGACAACTGGGGCAGCACGCGCTACGACAAACAAAAGCACAAAGTACAAAGGCGGTGTCGGTGTCGGATCGATTGTAATTCGAGAAGATTTCAATTAAGAAATATGCACATATTTTAGCTGAGAACTTTGGCTTAAAGTTAGCTTACAGTTATGGTTGAGTTTGCCCAATGATATTTTATTTATTAAAATTATTTAAAAGCTATATAACAAAATATAGAAAATATTCCAAAATGAAAGCTGTTAAGTCCTGGAAAATACCTTAAATAATTTAAAAAGAAGGCACATCTAAACTAAACGAAATATTAATATATATATAATACTACATATTTATTCCCAAATCGTTCTTCAAAATACTTCTTAATATAATATTTTATTTAAAATATAATATTTAACAAGTTTTCTTCATCGTAAATAGACCAACCTGAATAATTACCAAAGTCACTTGGCTGTCATAACATATTATTTGTAGCTTTAAGAGCGAAAAATCCGGTTTACTTTGTGCTTTAGTTTAAATGGTTTATGGCCAAGACATTTAAGTTATAATCTTGCACTAAAATATATATATTTTTTATGGGTTTTAATTGCAGACAGAAAGTTGTGGAAAGCTTTTAAGACAAATACAGCAAAGGTTTAGTTTTGAAAAATATTATAAAACTAAATTCAAAGAACTGTCTTAAAGCAATTGCAACTAACTGTCTGCGATATGGTTTCAGTTTTTATGATTTTAATTTATTTTATCTTTATTTCTTACTTTTCCTTTCCCTTCCACAACAAAAACCAAAAACAAAACACAAACTTAATTTCGCAAAAAGGTATTTGATCGTATTTTTCTGTGAACACAAATGCTAACTTATATTGTTTAATTAACTTTTATGATTTTGTAAGACGCAAGCAAAGCCCCTGCAAAATCGAGTGTATTATACTTAGTTTCCAAAACAAAAAATCGCACTAAGAACAAAAAAAAAAAAGAAAACCAACAGTCAAAAACTAAGTAGTAACCAAAAAGGAAAGTTTGGTGTGGGCAGAAAAGTTAACAAATTAACAACAATTTGGCGATCGGTTGAGGAGCCACTTACGCACACACACACTATGAGCCGCCACCCACACACACACAAATATACACAACAAATAATCTCGAAATATATTTTGTAAAAAAATAAAAACGAAAACTAAACGAAAACATACAAAAATAAAAGTCTTCTGCAATTGCCTTTTAGTATTATTTTATATCACGCACCAGAAGTAGCTTTCTCTTAATTTTTGTTTTGCCAAGAACGTAATAATGTATTTCCAACTTTTCGACTTCAAAATGCCAACAAATTACGCTTACCAAAAAATTAAAAAAATATATAAATATAAAACCAAAAACGAACAAAATTAAATGCTGCCGATAACCAGTGGAGCCAGCGAGGCAAGCGCCTCCGGAAGAGCCATCTTTCACGGAGGACGAGTACCACAGGTTCTACGACACGGCCCTGGAATGTAAATATTTGCCAAGATAAAGATATATGTATATGCATTGCCATCTTGCATGATATTGCCCCCCCCGCCCACATATATATTGGCCATCGAACTCGCATCTCGAAGTCAGCTCAGTCCCATGACAGCATTATCTCACAGCTTGCTTTAAAATAAACATCTGACCCTGGCAGTCGACACATTTAACATTTAGCATTTACCACTACCACAGCTCCTTGTCCTTTCTCGTTTACTCGTACTTGGATGTAGTGTCCTGACCCTGACTTATGGCTCTGGCCTCCTCTGCTCCCTCTCGTTGACAGCTTACGACCTGGCCACTCAGTGCGAGTCCAGACGCGCCTCCCTGCGCCGCCACACCATTGTGGGCTGTCAGAGTAATCTGGACGAGACGCACTCCATGCCGCCAACGCGGCCCGAGTCGCGTCAATCGGATGACGTCAATAAGGAGGTGAGTCCGCAAAGCATAAGGATTGGAGATGGGTTTCAATTTGTATTTAAATGTTGCTTACCTTGCAGACACCCAAGCGTAGTCCTGTGGATCGTACAAATGCCACAGACGAGGCGGCCAGTTCAACATCCTCGCTTGGGCCATGGAACAAGTCCTTTATGGACAAACAGACCTGGATGGAACGGGGGGACGATCGGCTGTCCGTCACCCTGGCGGAGATCGTTCACATCCGTTCCGTCATGACCAAGGCGGAGCTGGAGGGCCTGCCGATGGACGTGCGCGTCAAGGAGGATGTTGAAAAGCGTCGCGTCTGCTTCCTGTGCCTGCGCACCCGCTTCTCCTTCTTCGGACCCTGGGGCATCCAGTGCAAGCTGTGCCAGCGCACAGTCTGCGCCAAGTGCTACACCAAGGTGAGTCCCTCTAAGCCTTCTATGCTGCAGGAAGCTAACTTTAATGTTTAATGATTTCTTCAGATGCGCATTCCCTCGGAGCACTTTAGGAACGTGCCCCTTGTGCTGATCTCACCATCGCTGCTGTCCAGTCCGGCCAGCTCGAGCACACCCTCCCCATCCCATCACGCCCATCAGGCGCACTCGTCCTCGACGGGGAACATCATGGACGATCAGTTCCCCAAGTCGCTGATCGAGCGTCTCCTGCGCTCCGAGTCAGATCGTAAGGTAAGGATTGAGTTTGCATACTAAAGCTAACAATCCTTTTAAACTATTATTTTGCATCTATTTGCAGACTCGCAGCACTGTGGGCAGTGCCCCATCTTCACCCAAGCACCAAAGATCAAACATGAGCACGCCGGGCATAAGCGTGGGTCCCGGCGCATCGTCATCAGCCGCCACTGCACCTGGACAGGCTGTGGAGGCGCTGCATGACCAGGCGGCCATGTCGGCCTCCTACTCGGCGGCCATGCGACCCTCCGGGGTTCATCAGCATCAGAGGCAGCAATACAACAATGCCATGTCCCGGAGCATGGAGGGACCACGGAGTCTGCCCGTGCACAGCCCAGCATATCGACCGCTCTCCAACAATAGCACGCTGGAGAGGAAGTAAGCTAGCTTTAAATGGGATACAAAATACGAAATTAATGTTTACCATTTCCAGATCCCGTTTCTCGAGGGGCTTCAACCTGTTCTCCTCGGGCAGCCACCTGGCCCAGACGCCGGAGCAGAAGGAGAACCTGCGGGGCGAGCAGGTGACCGTTTGCAACGACTGCCAGGGCTTGGTCAACGAGATAACCAGCTCTGTGAAGCAGAAGCGCAGCTCGGCCCGCAACCGAACCATACAGAATCTCACCCTGGATCTGACGCCCGTCTGGAAATAGGCGACAGAGGATCCACATGGCAGTGCGTTTCGAGGCCATAAGAGAGTTCCAAGGGAGTTCTAACGACTGACAATTGACTTGATGACATATAATTACGTACAACTGACTTTAATTTCCGATTTCCGCGACTGTTTTTATGGCCTCTGAAACGCTCTGGAATCATTTGATATATAGATATGGATTAGATGGACTGTTGTACACTTTAAAAGGATAATAGAGCCTCCAGGGGGAGACTCGTTTGTAAATCGTGTTAGTCTAGTGAATAAGCAAAGGATAATAACGAAATTCCTGGAAGCTAAAGCTTTGTACATTTTCTGCCGGCTACAGAGAGAGATCCGCTTGAGCGCACCCCCACCACATACCACATATGCTACATATATATATATAAATATAAAGGAGATAACTATACACACACTTTGCTATTATATATTATCGCAATACAAAGCCGTTGTTTATAACTGTTTAATTTATGCATAAATGTTGATTAAGTGTACTCATCATAACTCCAACGTACAAGTTCGTATTTATACGGTCCGAGTTTATATATATTCCGGCTTGTGCTCTCGATATAGCACAATCCCCGATTAACATAAAGAACATGCAGTAATTTGAAGATAATTCCCAGTTCGGAGAAACATAATTTCGCTTGGGAAAATGATGTTGTGCTTGCGCAGATCCTTTGTTCAATTGTGAAGTTTTCGTTTTCGTTTACGTTTTGTTCCCACATTAACAACGCAAGAGCACTACTTAGTTAATAGCCTAGTTTAATTTTAGTAGGCGTTGCAATGCAACCAACACTATTTAGTTAATTAATAATTAATTAATTTATAGTTTTAAATCTCCATCTGATTTGTAAGTGACCTCTTCGTAAATTGTACAAGCTGATGATGCAAAGCAAACACACACTTAACAGATAAAACTTTAATTAATTATAAATACGTACTCGTATCCTGCTTACCCTAATTATAGTTTTTGTAAAGAATTTTTGTTTATTTTCCCTGTAATTGTAAATGCATTTAAATACTTGTAATTACTCTGAGTTTATATATTAAATTTTTATGCTTTTAAGATACATTTATTTTGAAATCATTTAACACAAAACACACAGAAAAAACATAAAGGAAATACACAACAAATCAGCAATAAAAATGCAAACCAATGACGAAAGTAAATTATTTAATTGTGAAACAACAAGAAGTCGGTTTTTTGGGTTTTACAAACTGGTCTTTATTATTTGTAGCTCTCTCTCTCTCTGTTTAAGAAAACTGAATTCGTAGTCTTCTATATAAAATAAATTAGAGTTCATCTCGTTATCTATGTAATAGACTATACATATTTTTTCGGAGACTGCTGCATCTCTTACAATTATTTTTGTCAACTACAGGAAAGCATGTTTGCTGTAATATACGAAGTAAATTCTTAAAGCTATGATAACTAGATCTACCGAGTAACAGTTTAGCATGATCTACTGCATGGGGAGGGGGACTCGGGATGGAAGGATGAGGCTAATCCGCACGCGTCTTCTTATTGCGATGCTTGTGGTCATGGGTGCCGCCGTGACGCTTGCGGTTGAAACGTTTGCCCTTGTTGCGGGCAAAGTCGCGGCGCTTCTTCATGAACTCGATGGCCTTGTCCAGGAACTCCTTCTCCTCCTCCTCGGTGGCCTTGCGGAGCGTCAGGGAGACCTCATCGTTGAACTTGAGCTGTAAAAGACACGAAAAATATATTGAAATAGATTAAAGAAGCTAATATTAGCTAACTGCTAAGCTCACCTTGCCCTCCTCCACCTTTGCGATGTACTTCTCGGCCGTATCCTCTTCGGTCAGGCGCACCGAACCCTTGGTTTCGCCCTTGCTGAACTCAATATAGGCAATCTCGAAATCGGTAACCTTCTCGAAAGCCTCGCGGATCTCCTCGCGGGTAGACGTCTCCGGAGCCCCCTCGAAGACCACAATGGCATTCTTGGGCAGCTCAAAGACCGGCTCGGGCTTGGCCTCCTTCTTGTTCTTGCGCTTCTCGTTCTTCTTGGCGAACTCCTCCTGCTTCTCCTTCAGGTAGTCCACCTGCCACTTGCGCAGCAGCTCACGCTCCATATAGGTGATCTTCTCCTGGTCAAGGAAGCTCTTGGCCTGCTCCTTTGTCTCGAAGGTCAGGAAGATGCTGCCCTTGAACTTGTACGACTTGGTTGGCTTGTCGAAATGCTTGCGCATGGTCAAGTTAACCACCTTGTCGTAGGCACTGGCAAAGTCCAGTAGCGCGCTCATCTCGGAGTCAAGAGGGAAGCCCTTGGCGTAGGCAGTGCGGTCCTGGATTTCCTTGCGTCGCTCCTCGTTGTGCTCGGGAATGGGACGCTCCGGGTGGCGGCGCAGACTCAGCTTGTCCTCGCTAATCTGGACCAGGCCCTCCTCCGACTTGTTCAACGCAGCGAGGATTTCATCAAGGTCCGTGGACAGCGCGGCCAGCCGCTTGAAGGTGATCAGCACACTCAGCGGCACCCAGCCCTCCTCGTTCTTGGCGATCTGCTCGCCCAGGAACTTGTCCCGGTTGAGGTTGGCGTCGCCAAAGTAGTACTCCACCTGCCGGATAATGGCGCGCTCCTGCTTTGAGAGTTCGCCGACTTCCTCGGCCGCCGGGGCCGGTTCGTTTTTGGCGGCGCCGTTCTTGGCCTCCGGCTCCTCGGCGGGCACCTCGGCCTTCTTCACCTCTTCCTGGACCTCAGCACTCGTGGTTACAGCAACGTCAGCCATCGTAGATATTAGTATTTCGCGAAGAAATGAAAATTAAACGTGCAGAGGCAAACACGTGTGTGGCGGTAGGAATGAGATGTTGGTGTTACCCAACACTGGTGCAAAATGGTGTGATAGTGATGCGCAAACTTAGAACCAGGGCTGCTAAATAATCGGTATGTCAATCATAAAAATTACCATTTATAAATTAATTATATTGATCTGTATCTATAGTAAATACAAGAATAACTGATCACTAAACTGATGTGAAGTTTCTCCTAAGAACACTGACACATTACGTTGACGTAAAAATAATCAGTGTGACATATTTCGGTGTTTTCGTGTTTTTCATTCGATTGTTCGCAAAAAACCAAGAGAAGTGCATAGGACTAAAATTATATTTTATGTTGTACAAATAACGCAAATAAATAAAATAAAGAATTTTAATGATATGTATATGTTTTATATATATTTTAAACTAAGAAAATCTTTTTTTTCGCTGTTTTCGTGTTTTTCAGTCGATTGTTCGCAAAAAAACAAAGGGTGCATATAGGACAAAAATTGTATTTTATGTTGTAAAAATAACCCAGCAAAATAAAATAAAGAAATTTAATTATTCGTACATGTAGTATATATATTTTTAACTAAGATAATCTTTTTGTTCGTTTTTTTAGTGTTTTTCAGTCGATTGTTCGCAAAAAAACTACATGAGCATATAGGACAAGAAATATATTTTATGTTGTAAGCATAACGCAACAAAATAAAATAAAGAAACTTAATGATATGTATATAATGTATATTTATTTTAAACTAAGAAAATCGTTTTGTTCGATTTTTTATTATTTGAAGCTGCTCTGCATAGACGCTAATTGTAATATATATTTCTTTTTTGTGTGTCCGTGATTTCAAAATGTGTGAGGTTCGTTGAATTAAGTTTATATAGTTTTGAGCAACAAATTACAAGGTCGAAAAACTCAGTTACTATTTTTTAAGTATAAGTTTTCTTTAGTTTCATGCTTTTTAAAATCAATTGGTTACTAATTTTCTTCAGTGTAACTTATCTTCATCGGCAAAACGGGCAGTATCGGAACACGCGGAGTATCGATAGCTATCGAGGTTTTTAAAGTATTTTCCGCGGAAAACATGGCAATGCTGGCTTTGGTGATCCAATAAATTCCATATTAGTTCAATTTTGTTTCCAGAAATTGGCAAATATATAGAGAAAAACTGATTTTTCACCTTACTGTGGCCGGGTGTGACCAGCTGTACACGTTGAAAGCGTTTTGGTATTACAGGCGTGACTAGCTGCGGTCACACTGAGTCACTTTTCTATTTTGGTCGTCCGCTGTTTTATTTATGTTTGCGATGGGAATATTGTGTTGTTAATAGTACTTAAATACGTACAAAATACACCCAAAGGGCGTTTCGGCGGTCCTACATGCGCTCCACACAAGTGCAGCCAAAGTAAACGAGTATTGCGGGCGTTTCGGGATTTGCCGTTTGCATCGACCAAAAATAGAAAATCGGGCAGTTTCTACCTGCAATATACACAGATGTATATATAGTGAAAAGCGTGCTTTCCTTGTTATATAGCAAATAGTGTATATAATAATAAGGGTGCTCGGGCCGAGGAAAAAGTGACAAAAGCAACGAGTGGCAGGGGGAAGAGCGGAGCAAAAGGAAAATCCACTATTACTCACTCTTCTATTTCCTGCTCGACGAACGACCACCACCACGACGAAAACAACAACAAACGAAGCAACAAATGTTTGGTAAAACGCAGCGCAGCTGAAGGTGAGTTTAAACGTTATTACGAAAAACCGCGATGCGGTGTCTCCAGACAGCTTGGCTGGGACATGACTCAGGTTTTCCGCACAATTATATCCGTCTAGCCAAAGGTTCAGTGGCACCGGAGCAGAGCACCCTCTCCCCTAATGAGCAACTTTTCGCCTGCTGCCGCCCTTCCTACGATGCGTCATACAAATAGAACGAATCTTGAACACACAGTGTAACTTCCTTAAAGGGAAACTACTCTTCTGAAGGTGTTTTATAGCTGGTCAATAGCTAGGGCACTTTAAATATATATTTTTTTTAAAGATTTTTAAAGTGTTTTAAAACCCTATATTTTTATAGAGTTTCTTACAGAGTTGAGGTTTCTTTGCACGTTGATATCTAACGAATTTTATAGTTTTGTATCTACAGAAACGATTGCCAAAGTAAATTAATAATTTAAACTCTCTAGAATGTTTAATGTGTTTGGAATCGAGGTTCTTCTGTATTTTTACACATTTCTTGGACAACTTCCGCCTTGTTGCCGGGTCTGCATTTCTCTTTTTTTAAGGAAACTCCCAAATGCGCCGTCTCCACGAGGTCGTTGAGGTTGTTGTAGTGCCCCGGCTGCATAATCCATTGGGTCAATAGCGGTGGCCCCAGCATAGCATTCCACCCGAGGCCCAGACCAGGCAAGTGTTTGTTTGCTGTCGCCTGCTGCTGCTCCTCCTCCAGTGCCATTTCGTTTTGGGAAAATAAACTGCACTGCCGGGGAGAGCATTCAGCACGTTTCGTGCCCTGCCTGCTCTTGGCTCCACATCCCCTCGTGGATCCCACACCCAGACCAACAAGCATCATTACCCGAACAAATTTTGAACTGCTGCCAAGAGTAAAATTCTATGAAAAGCGAAGGCAAGGCTAGTGCAGTCTTTCCTGTCTGTGCTTATCTTAGGATCTTGGACTCAAGCTTGACAAAAATATTCTTTATATCAATAGGAGTTTAGTTTTTGTTTACAAAACACATTATTTACATATTGACAAGACTTTTGAAGAGATCTCGGACTTATAGCTATAAATTACTATCTTAAAACTTGAACAACTAATAAGCCTTACTTACTCTATATTTTTTTAAATATTTCCCGAACAGTAACATACTTTAAATCAGTTTTGAAGTCTTTTAATTCACAGTTTAATTAAATAGCAGTATTCCTAGGATAATCCCAAAGTCGCTTATACCTTACATCCGACACTATTCTTATTCTGCCTTATTATTGTTATTTTTGCGCTTTAATGAAAGCGTATCAGGAAAATCCGTTTGTATTTGTGTTTTCACAAAACAAAACAACAAAACGGCTGCCCGCCAGTCAAGTCATGCGCCCAGATTTTCATTCGAGGATGCTAAAGAACAGCATTTCTTCACATTTCCGCCGTTGACCTCGTTCTCGGCAATGCGATACTTACCGCAGAGATGGAACTTCAAAGTTCCAATCAAATTATGAACTCCCACTCGCTCACCTCTTTTGTCTGCCCACACAAACACACATAGATCCTCCTCCATGACTTGCTCCGCCATTAGGTGTCTATAAATACGGCGGGAGCAATTAAATTATATTATGTCCATAGATCTTTTGGTATGAACTGTGGGGGAAATGCATCTCGAGTGGTTGGCTGCAGCCTGTAAATCTCAGTATTGACACATTGAAGGGGCAGTCGAGTGGCACCGGAGGAGGTTTCGGAAGAGGACGGGAGCCGAGAAGAGCCGCGCCGCGCCGGGCGATCCGGCCATGACAAGATCCCACCGGCCAGGGAACTGCATTAATTTGGTTTTGGCTTTGCCTGACTTTGTTTTTCTTTCACTAGAGCAGAGAACAGAGCGCAAAGACAAACAAAAACAGAGCAGCGACTTTTGTTTACATTTTCTTGTCGCCCCACCGAAAATAAATAGTCCGCAATTTGAGGTTTTCCCCCCCGGCACCTACGCGTTGTCAAGACGTTGCTCTTCGTCAAATTGCGCATTTCCGGAAGCCGTAGGACATTTCATTTGATTTCTGCCTTCAGTGACAGATCGTTAATATCCGAGAGATCCGAGTTCGTATATTTAGAGAGCGTGGGCACCCAATGTATCTCTGTATCGGAGCGTTTGTATCTGCGAGGTTGCACTTCTGCTGCCGCCGCCGCCGCCGTCGCCATTCAGCGCCATGTGCAAGTTTAATGAATTAATTAAAATTTCGTGCTGTGGCAGCTTTCAGTTCTGAGAGCTTCATGGGGTGTGTCGCTTCTGTGTGTGTGTGTATCTTTGTATCTTTGTATCTGCAGCTGTGACCTCTGCCGGCAGTGCATCCATCCATCCACCTACGGAAATTTGATTGTTGCCGGCCATGGACTTAAAGCGGCTTCAGGGTTACGCAAAATCCCCATAGAAAATGGGTTTGCCTTTGAATTGCAATTGAAAAGCAGAGCCCAAGAAGATGGATCTTCAACGGAATTAATGGAAATTTGTTTAGGTTTTTATTACTATCTTGTTTAAAGATATTTTACAACTAGTTAATTAATTGAAAATATAAACAAATTTACAGCGTATCTTACAGTTTCTTAAATTCATAGAACTCCACAAAGATACAGAGAAAGCAGCAAAGATACACTACTAGATACAAATAAATCTCGATAAAATCTGCTTTAAACATATATCTTTACGACCGTTTTGTTTATATGGTTACTAATGTCATAAACGCATCAAAAAACCACAATGCCAAATGATTGCTCAAATGGCGACATGTGTATCTCGAGATTCTAGATTATTTATTTGCCTAATCTGCGACAGAAACCACATTCCATGGACATGTCCGCTGAAAAAGACGAGATGATTCAGACATACTCATGTCTTGTGTAGAGGAAACTGAACGGAACAGGTGAAATTTCTTTGCAAATAATTCACAAAAGTGGTCTGACCAAGAACTACTTATATGCAGAGAGGTTCCCAGTTGAGATGACATGGAGGATTTCGCATCCCAACAAGAATTCAACATACATATATGCATCTATACCTTGGCACAAATATTTTTATGGGACTTTTGAAAACACACAAAACAAAAGCAGACAGAAGCAGCGTTGCTGTCGCGTTATTTCTCAATGAAATAAAATTAAGATCCCATTTTGGAAGCTCTAGATGGAAAGGTTGTCCGATTCCCCCGGATCCATAATTTTTGTCACATTTCTCTGTTGATTTTTCGTGAAAATACGCGATATATCCGCTCGAATGCGAGGTACTTGTGTGCGATTATATCTAGATACATATATGTTATGTACGATTCTCTCACGATCCCGGACGAAGAGACAGCGGGAGAGTGGCACTTTCGGCGTTGCCGCGGAAAATTCGGCTGCCATTTGTCGCCACTGATTTTTCTCTATATTCTGTGTTTTCTCTATTTTCCGTTCTGTTTCTGTATTTTATATTTTGTCGTCTGGTCCGGCAGTTTCGCTGAAGCAATGAACGCGTGCGGTGCAACGTCTGAGAGCAACAGAAACGGCGAAAAACGGCAGCAATTTATTATCGAAAAAGTATATATAAATCGGTCTCTATATGCCTATATATTGTAGCAGATACTACACATATATACACAAAGTGTTCAAGTGAAAAAAAGCGACAATCTAGAGGCATTTTCATGCGTGTGTGCAGCCCAAAACGTGACCTTGCCTCTGGGAAATATTGTCGGTCTGAATTCTTGGGAAAATTCTCTAATTAATCTAGACATCTTGGCGTGTCTCTCTCCGTCTCGGGAAATGTAAAATAATGGAACACACTATTCGGAAGAGCCTCCGAATGGTCCATCAAGATACATAGTCAGGTTCCTGTTAGCCATATGGGACTCGCTAGTCGCCATGATTTATATTTTCATCGGTTTTTTATTTTTAGTAACCCAGCAGACGGCGAAAAAAAATTGTTTTGGGCCAAATAAAAACATGTTATTCATATTTTTGCGTTTACTCATTGCGGCAATACCACAAAAATGTGATTAATCTATTTATATGTATAAACGGATATGGATTCTTGAAAGTATATGGAAAAAATACATTTTTATATGGGGTTGTAAGGGAACAATTGGTTACCATTATTACCTATTGATAACTGTGTTCTTCAGTTAATTAATCACTGGTTAAATACAAACAAATTTTCCATTAAATATGTGTTGTTATCTTGTTTATCAGGACAAGAAATGAATGATTAGGGGTTTTGCAGTTATAATTTTGTGGCAACTAAAGTTATCTTTAAAATTGAAACTATATTATGTACTTTAAATATGTTTGCCACATTATATTTATAATGTTTGGACTTTTGTGCTTTCTTTTAATGACTCAACCTGCTTATAAAGACGACAATTTACTTTCACTGCGTTACTTTGTTTGCGTTACGACAATATTTACAACTTGTTCTTGGATATACAATAGATAATTTCTGTGGGCCATGGAATATTTTTATTTATATAGTGTATAAATTTTTTTGTAATGTCTTTGTACATTTCGGAAATATTTAAAAAATAATACAGCATCATTATTGTGTATTTTGGCAAAAAGCCTGGCATCTTTTGCTGAAATTCTGGAATATGATTCTTGAAGAAAATGTACACAAGAAAACCCCTAGAATTGGAACATAAATTGCCCTTCTATTACTAGAATTTCCTTATATTACTTTTTGTAACATAAAAGAAACTTTTTAATTTATTTTTTAAAACCTTGAATCTGTAAAAAGCTTTTCCCCTCTATTTGCTAAACTCATTTTTATGGATGACACATTTCATGGATGGAATGCACTTGATCTGGCCTTGACTGGCGCTAAAGATTCAAATGACCGCATCCGTCAGCTTCCGCCAGGGAAAGTGTTGTCATACATTTAACATTTTACGATAACCATAAACATTCATCGATTTGAACTGCTTTTGGTTCGCACAATTATTGCGATCTCGAATCCGTTGTTGGTCTCTTAAAGTATTGTTCGAACAAGCCCATAAAAAACTGGCTCGTAAATATCTTCGTACACGACACGGTCGTTGTTTATGATTTATATGTTGCCTGTCCAGCTTTTTTAGATTGTTTTTTTAACGGCCCTAAGCGAAATATGTTTTTATTTCGAAATTTTGTGAGTGATTTTTGTGTTTGTTGATTTTTCACCCAATTTTTCGAATGGCTTTTGCGCCGCTTAGGTGACCTTGGCCATCGTCGTGTAGCTCGCACGAGTTTTCCAGACACTTGCAGCCGGTTGAAGAGGAAAATCCGGAGCAGAGGGTAGAGGGGCTGCCGGAAAAGTGTCAAGAAACTTGCGCACGCGTTTCTCGACAAGCCATGCCAGATGTTTTCTTAATGTTTTCTCAGTTTTTCTTTTTTTCGGGGGGGCCATTATAATGCTTGGCTAATAGAGAACGGAATTCCGAGCGCTCATCATTGCAATAGTGCGTAGGTGCGCCATTATTTAGGGGAGGAATTGGGATATGCTCACATATGCTGCTCAATGGGGGATCGTTCCATTGAACAAATTGCCTGGCCGCTGATATTTCAAGTTCAACATCCATCGCATTGAATCGTTTCAGTTGAAGAAATCTAGAGCGGACCCGCAGCAGCAGCAGCCTTGAAGAGCCAACAATGGAGCAGCCACTGGTGGTGCAGGCGGAGTACTCCTTCATGGGCAGCAACAACGACGAGCTGTGCTTCCAAAAAGGCGACATTATCACGGTCACCCAGCGGGAGGATGGCGGCTGGTGGGAGGGTACGCTGAACGACAAGACTGGCTGGTTTCCCAGCAACTATGTCAACGAGTGCAAGGTGCAGCTGCCACTGGCGGAGACCATCAGGCCACCGGAGGAGATCCAGGAGTACCGCTCGGTCGTGCTCAAGGATCTGCTGGACTCGGAGCGAGCGCATGTGGCCGAGCTGCAGGGTCTGCTCGAGAATTTCCTGGAGCCCATGCAACAGACTCAAATGTGAGTATAGCTTGAGATGTGCCTTGCAAGGATTCCTCATTTAAATCGGATTCTTTTTGCAGTCTCAGCCAGGACGAGTACGCCCAGTTGATGTGCAACTTTGTGGAGATTGTGCGCACACACGAGGATCTCCTCATCCAGATCGAGGAGTGCAACGATCGTGTAGGCAAGCTATTTCTCACCAGTGCCCCCTTGATGAAGAAGGTCCATCAGGCCTACTGTGCGGCCCATCCCAAGGCGATTGTCATATTGGATAAATATAAGTGAGTCCTCTATTCATAAATTATGAAATCAATAGGAAAATATTGTCTAAAATCTAGAATTTATGAGGATTATAAATTTAGAGATTCTAAAAATGATACCGTGCACCAAGAACTTGATTTATATTCTTTTATATCCATAAATTCCTTCAAAAGAATGTTTCGGCGATGGTTTTATTGATCAATTCGGATTATGTTTATTTATAGATCATTTTCCATTCCAAGTTTGTTAAATGTATATTTCAAAATTTCTCCAGACATTTTGTTTGTTTCTTTATCGATTTCTTCATCGAATTAATCGAAATCTATTAAATTTTAGCATATGATTTTAATTAATATTATTCCTTTTCCCCCCAGGGATGATCTGGAAAAGTACATGGAGCGTCAGGGAGCTGCAACGCCCGGCTTACTAGTGCTCACAACGGGTCTCTCGAAACCCTTCCGTCGCCTGGATAAATACTCGGCCATGCTGCAGGAGCTAGAGAGGCATATGGAGAGCAGCCATCCGGATCGAGGGGATACCCAGCGGAGTGTGGCTGTCTACAAGGACATAGCGGCCACCTGTTCGGCCACGCGGCGGCAAAAGGAGCTGGAGCTGCAAGTGCTGACGGGACCGGTGCGTGGTTGGCAGGGCCAGGAATTGAGCACGCTGGGCGACATCATACACATGGGCAGCGTGGCTGTGGGAGCGGATCATCGCGATCGCTACTTTGTGCTCTTTCCCCAAACGTTGCTCTTCCTGAGCGTGAGCCAGAGGATGAGTGCTTTCATCTACGAGGTAGGGATGATAATTAAATCAACTTCAAGAGCTGATTAACTAAACTTTTCTCCGATGTGTAGGGTAAGCTCCCTTTGACTGGGATCATTGTGAATCGGTTGGAGGACACGGATGCCATTAAGAATGCCTTTGAGATCAGCAGTCCGCTGATAGATCGCATCGTGGCTGTGTGCCAGGGTCCGAACGAGGCCAACAAGTGGGTGGAGCTGCTCAATGCCAACAACCCCAGCCTGCCGATGGGCATCAAGCGGCAGCTGAGCAACCTGAGCAACTCCTCTGTGGGACACCTGAATGCCGCTCACGTAAGTACTGATTACCCTTCGATCTCGCATCATTTTGAATATTTTTGCGTGGGCAGCTGAGTCAGCACTTGGATTCGCGGGGCTACTGCACACGATTCTCTCTGTGTGCCTACTACTCGAGTCCACCTGGTCAGCAGCGTCTCCGTTTGACCCTACCGCCCAGTAATTACCCGCCCACAGCGCCGTATGCGAACCTCAGCGCCCACTTTGCGCGGCTCGTGAAGGCGGGTGGCTTGAGGAGTGCCATCGTGAAGATGCTGCTCTATCCGCAGGCTCGTCAGAGCATCGATCTCAAGCGGATAGCGCTGCGTAAGAAGCGCTGCCACAAGGCGGCCGCCAAGCTAAAGGATCTCAACGCCAATCAGGACTCGGGGCAATCGGAGCTGGAGCGGCAGGACGCCATCGAGTTCCCCACGGACTCGGAGAGCTTCGAAGATGATCTTGAGGATGAGTTCTTGCATTCCTGCGACTCGGATCCGTTTGAGTACGTGCAGTTCTACCAGAACAAGCGCAACGATTCCATGTGCAACTCGGCGGGCACATTTGTGGACCACGGCACCGGCGGCCGAAGGCACTGTTCCTCCATAAATCTCATTAAATTGGATTCCCTGGACTCGGATGAGGTTCTAGCACAAAACGAGCTGAAAAAGGAGTCGCTCATCATTGGGTCAAGGGCCCTCAGAGCCTTGGCTCGCAAATCCACCAATCGGAATTCCAGTGTTCACACTTCCACGGCCACCTTGGAGCTTGGCCTGGGTGGCAGCATCACAAACTGTGTAGAGGAGGAGCCAGAGCCAGGACAGGTGTTCAGGCCCTTGCAGCAGCAGAGTTCTGATGCCAGTTCCATGTATATGGCTCGACTGGGCGGAGCATTCACCGCCTGCGAGAACCTGGCCAGTATGCCCGATGATCTCAGCCGGGAGGCGAGTGTCCCAGAGCCGCCAACACCACTCCCGGCCTCGCCCACCGAACGGCACAGCATGCCCACCATCTTTGTGGGCAATCGCTTCAATGCCAGCAAAAATACAGAGGTCTATGTGCCCACGTGGCGAGACCGCCAGGACATGCAGAAGCAGAGTGTGGATGCCGACCAGGATGGGGAGTTGCACTCGAGTTGCATGGACCTGCCAGCGGCCTGTCGCACGGCTCCTGACAAGCTGCAGGCGGAGCTGCTCTACAACTACGAAGAAGCCCTGGCGAACCCCCTAAACCTGAAGCGAGAGGATACACCCTTTCAGAGGCATAATCTCAACTCGGACAAAAGGGTTTCCCACAAGAGTGACAGTCCCACGACGGGAAATCCGAAAGCAGATCCTAATCCCACTGCCAGAAGCAGTTCCACCACAGAGCTCTGCATTGAAACGGCTTCCAAGAAGCGGAATCCACCGCCGGAGAGAAGCAGAGACTCTATAAGACGCTGCATTAGCTACCAATTCATGCAGATGTCCAATCGCCCGCCACCTCCGCCGCCTTCTACGCATCGCCGGGATCCAGATCTCCACTTGGACACCAAGTGCCGATGCTGCGAGAGCTCGCAGTGTCCCAGCCCGAGGTCCAGCGATAGCGGAATGGCTGGTAGTTGCACCATAACCTCTCCGGATCCTCCCAACCCGGAATCTTACTTCCCCATGGAGACCACAGGTCAGGATATGCTGGATAACGTGGAGCCGGAAAGGTTCGATGTGTGCGGCATGTTCAGGGAAAAGTTTCTCACGCCAGAGGCCACACAGGAGGAGGTGGATCCCATGGAAGACCAGCAGCAGCAGCAGCAACAGCAGCCACTCCCCGATGAGCCCACCACCCCCACTAATCGCAAAGAAGACTCTGCCTGCATAAGTTCTGCCCAGGTGCAAGTCAACACCAGGAGTATTTTCCTGCCCTCCAGCTCCAGCTTGGATGAAAACAACAGGAATCCACCGTCCAACGAGCTGCTATTCAGCTCGAGTTCCACGGATCGACTGGGACCGCAGGCCACCTTCCGGTCGGGGATGTATGCGCACTGGTGGAAGAAGGAGCGCCTGCCGCCGGAGGTGGTGCGAGGCATAGCTCACGCCTACAACAAGAGCCTGCCCTCCAAGGACTCGAAGGATTCGGGTTCGGTGTGCTCCAGCTGCTTCTGTTCGATGATGGGAGCCAGCGGCTACAGCGAGGGTGCTCTTTACTGCTCGGTGTGCAAAAACTGTGCGGATGGCTACAACGGCAGCACCACCAGCACCACCAACACGGCGACCACCACCTCCAGCTGTCCGTTGTGCAGCGAGGACGAGGGCATGATCGCCTCGATCCACGACTCCTCCTCGCTGGACTGTCCCATATGCCAGGGCTTCCGTACCTCCGGCGCCGAAGAAGGCAAGCAAACCGAAATGAATCGCCGGCCAGGTGGCCTGGAGTGGCTCTCCTTTCGGATCCAGGTGGCCTGGTCGGCGGGCGTTTGTTCCGTGCACGTGTTCCGTTTGATTGTTTTGTAAATTCGTTTTGCTCTCTCACATGTTCCTCACACATTCCAAACAAACTACAAATCTCCTAATGCTCAGTGACCAAAACCAGCAAACCATTTGGCCAAAATGCAGCACGTCAAAAAAAGAGATACCAATTGCAACCACACACACTGCTTCCTCATCATCAGTACATCCTTGACTAACCCCCAGTGTCAGTTCATTGAAAACGATGGAGAAAATGTAATAGATTGGGGTAAATTGTGAACTAATTGTTTTGTTTTTTTAAAAGGAATTTGAATTTAACTAAATTTTCGGAAGAATTCTAGCATTAAATCTATCTATAAATCTATTAGGTTAAAACTGGCAGCATTTTCTAAAGCCACAATTTGTATCCTAAAATTTAGTTATTTTCAATGCCATAAATATTTTAAAGATAAAATCAGTTATTAAAGAGAAGAGCTTAGTTTTCAAAAGGCAAACCAGGAGAGAATAAGAACCAGCTTATTCCTGAACGGGTGAAAGATCTGCTAAAGACTTGCATATCTCCTCCCGCGACTGCATCTGTTGATGTTGTGTTTAAGAATTGAGGTTCCCATTCCCATTTAAAAGCTAAACGAATTACAAAACATTTATCTAACGCTCAAGCAACACACAAAATTCAAACCGAGACTGAAGATCAAACCAAAATCAATAGAAAAAAACCAAACAAACAAACGCATTCGATTCGATTTGCTTGCTGCGCTTTGCTCGCTGCAGGATTTGCCTGAAGGACTTGTGCCTGCCGTTGTACGTTACTCTTACTTTGTTATTGCGGTTCCTCGCAGAGAGGATCTTACTCTCTCTGATCATAAGACTAACTTGAAATCTTTTTAATTGGTTTAAATGAGATATTAATTAAAGTTTTCTATCTATCTATTGCAGATGTCGCCGCCATCGAACCACAGCCTATTGCTGCTGCCACCAGGCGGCCGTCTGCCGGCCACGCCCAGCAGCAACATCCCACAGGCCAGCAGCGGCGGGAGCAGCAGCCACCAGGGATCGCCGGCCACCAACTCGATGTCACAACACAAACGGAGCCAGTCGTTCAACCATCACCTCAGCTACAATCAGTACACGCACACTCAGCCTCCACCACATCATCTGCATCCACCACAACCACCAAGTCTGCCAAGTCATCTGGGGGCAGCCGGCCCCAGATCAAGTTCAGTCCAGACACCAAGCAGCAAGACAGCAGCTCCCACCCTGGGGCCAGCCATGGACGCCAGTCCAGCGGCAGCAGCAGCGGTGGCAGCGGCAGCGGGGGGGCCAAACGCAAGGAAAGGAAGCACAAAGGGTAAGGAGTTCTGTGCCCTTTACAAGGTTCCTCCCTGCTCACAATTTCTCGTTTTATTCCTTAGCTAACTGGACCATCAGTTGCCTGCGTCCTACGCCGCCCTTGCGGCCCAGTTTGTTGAATGCCACCAGCGGCTCCGGGAGTGGCAGCGGGAGCGGCAGCAGCGGCGGTGGTAGCAGCTCCAGCAACGCACTGGCCAGCTACTGCAGCGGCAGGAAGAACCAGCAGCCCACCTACGAGGAGGACGCCCTGGTGCTGCGGGTCTTTGAGGCGTACTGTGCCGCCTACCAGAACAGTGCCAGGAACACCATCCACTCGGGTAAGTGGCGCCGGCCATCCGAGATGTGCTACATCTAGCTGTAAGGACTGTCCATGTGCTCCCGAATCAAGTTCTATTATCATTTGCTGAACGAACCAAACAAAAGCTAAACATTTTTGGCAAAATTTGCTTATTACCATACACCCACACACACACAGCTGTACAATCCTCACACACACATATACACACAGTCCCAGAGCTGTGCCAAGCGAAAAGCTAAACGAACCATTTATCATTTGTTGGTTGTTTGGTTACTCTTACTCCTTATTTCATGGTTTTTATTCATTTTTAACACCAAGAGCTTAACGTTGCACTTAACCAGACAAAGAAGAATCTTCCAAATTTAACCAGGATTATATTGTATTAGGCTTAGTCCAACCACTTAACTTTAAGCTTAAAATTGTTAACAGATGTTATCGAATCATATTTATAAGAGAAAAGATATTCATTTTTAGTTGTACAATTGGCAAATTGTTTTTTTGTTTTAAGACCCACAAAACTCTCGAAAACTCTGCCAAGCAAAAGGAAGCCAAAGCTTTATTTCTACCAACAAATAATGTCCATTAATTTGTATAACAATTGGAAAATAATTTGTTTCTTACGTTTAATAAATATATTAATTTGTTACCCCTTTAAAACCAATGTAAACTTTTAGTTTAATTTATACCAACTTTTATTTCTGTTACCATTCCCGCTGTCATCCTCTTTTCTATTTTCATTTCCATCCGTATTGGAAAAATATCGATATATTGATACCTTTCAATGTTCTGTGATGAATTATTATATTTACATATAATGATATTTTAACGTTGAATGGTTTATAGTTCTATAAATGAAATATATTTTCAATATATAGATAAATCATATCATACTTTTCCTCTCGATATATGTGTCTATATCCCTTATTCCCCATTCATTTCCCCATTCATCTCACACACTGTTGCTTTGTATGTTAGTTGTACGTCCTGGGTCCTTGGTTAACTCCTTTGTAACTCATCCATACCGTCCTGATTCGATCCACACTAACTGGTAACTGGTAACTTGTAACTGATTGGTTTGGAGACTCATCTGTATTTTTAATGTGATCCTGTGATCCTGTGCTATTGGTTTTGGTTTCCTTTGTATTTTTGGTTCTGTCGCTGTCGCTGTACTTCCTATCCGTCTTCCTGCTTAATTCATCCTTTGTAGCCATGTTGTGATCACTTCACCTTGTGCTTTTGAGTTCGCCAGGTTTTGGTTCCCCCTTCACTGTATCCCTGCATCTGTGGTTGTCGTTGTTGGTATTTCGTTTTTCCGTTTCTTCAAATCTCTTCATTTTCTCTCTCTCTTTCCAACCACACCTGACCTGAAACTGAAACGATATATATGATCCACCCTCGATCTGTATAGCCTTGCAACCCTGGACTCCGTGTCTGCCCATACGCGGTGGCAAGCTGAAAACGAGCAAAACCTTCTCGACCTCCAACCCCCAGCTGCCTTTTATAGCCAACGCCGCCGGCACCTCACCCTACCTCAGTCAGCAGCAGCAGCAGCATCTCCAGCATCAGCACCACCAGCCTCCGCAGGGTCGCCAACAGTCGGCCGGCAGCCTGAATTCCTCCTTCATTTGGCGCGAGGCCAGTCCCAACAACTTTAACCTGTACTCCAGTTCGGTGTCTTCCTCCCTCAATGCGTCACCGGCTCAGAGGTACTCCCTGACAGGCGCCGGCGGAGGATCGCCCTCCATCAAGGATTACCAGAGAGCTTTGTCGGAGGAGAGGGCCACAAGGAAATCGCTGAATCGCCTTAAGAGCGGCTTCGGATCGGGCTACGACAATGTTTGCACCTCACCGCTGCTGCCCAGGAAGAATAAGCCAGCCCCCAAGCTGGTGGCCACCCAGCAGCAATCGTACCAGCGATCCCCAGGCAATAACCAGACGACCACCATTGTGAAACCGAATCCCGGTGGCCATCCCGGACTCTACGATCGCCGGCTGAACCGCTCCTTCGAGACCTCAACTTCGCATCGCTATGCAGGCTATGGAGCTGGCTATCTGATGAACTGCGGCGGAGCCTTGAGAACCAGCACGCTGCAGAGGAGCACACCCCAGTTGGCGGGCGGAGAGCGATCGGATGACAGCGATGTGGAGCGAGAGCTGATCCGGGGCAATGGAGCGGGCCCGTCGGCAACTCTGGAGCTGAACGCCGATGGAAGCAAGCGGCAGTCCGGGAGCTGGTGTTGCGGTAATTTTGTGATGAAACAGTGGCGCAAGATCAACCACCTTTGAGTCGGGGTCGGGGCACATCCAGCCTTCATCAGTCATCCCCATAAGCATCCTCAGTATCAGCATCAGTCTCAGTCTCAGCATACTCAGCATACCGCATACCGCCGCATCGCCGCCTGCTGCTCCTGCTCCAGATTCAGATACGAAATGCAAACGCTTTGCTTTGAATGCGCTCAGTGTGCAAAATGTTTATTAATTTTTAGTTGATTTCTTGGCTGCGCAAAGCTTTCAATGCCACAAGCCTTAGATTCTAGACCAACGATCGATTTACAAATTACACAAACTTGTAAGCGAATGGACAAATAATTTGTATTCACTATGATTGTACAAACTGTCTTAAGCTTAAGCGCCTTGATGTTGTTGCAGTTGAATTCGCTGAGCCTGTTCTGGTTATACGTTTTATAGAGGAAGATTTTCCGGACAGGGTTAAGCGAATTTCCCTGCATTTAGACTGTACCTAGCTACGTTTGTGCTTAGCTTGTATTGTTTTATATATCGTAACTTTAATTTAATTACCTTAAAATGTAATCTAGTTGTGGTTGCCTCTGTGAAAAGACTTGGCGGAAAGAGGTGTATTTCCCTAGAGATGCTATTTGATGTTTTTTGAACCGAAGAAGCTTGCCAGTTACTGGTTACATTATTTTTTTGAATTTTTATAGACCTCTGTTTAGCAAGCCAACACGAAAGGGCTTTAACTTTCCGTCCACGGCCTTAGACTTTGTAGTTCTTTTTTTAACACGGCCAAAACGAGAGTGGATCACAATTTTGCCATGCAAGAAAGCTTGAATGCCATAGCCTAAACCTAAACTGTTTACTAGAAATACTCGTAACTATAACCAAAGATCCTGTAATAACAAGATGTAGAACGCCGCATAAGATGTGAGAGTATGCTCTCTCTATGAGAGCCTGAAGCGAGCTCTAATTCGTGTCGTATGGCGCTACTCATCTTGTTATTACGATCTTTGCTCTAACCGTATCTGTGTTTTTGTGCGTACTAGACCAAATTGAAGAGGACATCGCCTAGTGAGTTGTACTAAATATGTATTTAAGTGTCCGTTACCTGCCTGGAAAGCAACTAAATCAAAGATTGTGCTACGAAGCGGAGTTAGTCGTGCTTCAAGTGGTTAGGCTTAGCTAGTTCCACCAACTAAAATCAAAGTAAAAAACAAACTACTGTTGTGCATTATTATTGATCGAGGGGATAATCCGAGTTATTTTGTAAGTGTTTTGTGAAAGCAACGTTGTCTAACCAAATGAACTACTACTATAATCTATTATTAACCAGTTTATATATGTTTGTACTGTAATTTAATTGAGAGCGAGAGAGGAAGAGAAAAAGAGTTAACTCAACGAAAGCAAAACAAACAAAACAAAAAATGAATAAAATCCTTTACACGACGAATCTCTTTTTGGTTGTCTCTGTGTGTGTGTTTTATTGTTAATTAATATAGTAATACTTAGAGAGTAGCCTCGAAATATACTTGCACTCCAAGCTCCCATAGATTACATCCTCTTAAGTTGTCTCTATGTTTATATACCCCTACACTATCAACATTATTACATCATCATTGAGTCACAAGCCCCTCACATAAGCTCACAACACAACACTAACATGTATTCTGTTCTCTGTTCGATCTTCCTTTATCCACCGCAACATACAACATATTGAAATGCAGGCCTAGAGAACGAGGACATGACCCCCACGCTGCGCCAGCTGTGGACGGCCATCCGGCAGATGCAGCAGGACATGTCGCAGATCAAGCTGCAGATCAACGAGGAGCGCGCCCTGCGAGCGGATCTCCAGCAGCTGCTCATGCAGCACCTGGAGACGAGCAGCGTGAGCAGCGGGGCCAACACGCCCAAGTGCTGACTATGCAAGTGAATGGGACTCGGGGGGATTCCCCCAGCACTGCAACGAAACGATACCCGCCGCCGCCGCCGCTGCTTTTAGCTTTAACGTTTTCCCTTTTTTTAGATACTTTACTTTGCATCTCGTCGGGGGGAGGTCAATTACCAAAAAGAATTAATTATCTACAAATGGACTTTATTTATACAAATCGTATATGGATTGTATTTAGCCAAGTATATATATAAAGTATATGTGTATGTTATATTTGTGAGTGGACAATATGCCAACAGTGTGTGTAAAATGATTTGGCAGCTGCTTTTCTTTCTAACAATTAAGAGGTATATTGTTTTCGTTTTTAACAAAGGCGATCCTTTGAATGCTGTGCTGAAACCTTTAAAAATAAAAGATAATACGGTCTGAAAAATTAAAATCAGTAAATATTAAAAGATGTACTTGGTTTTAATTGAGTAACTATATACTGACTACGAATTTGCTATTTAACTAAATCAAATAACTGAGTTCATACAATTGTTATACCCTTGCAGGATATTATAATTTTAAACAGAAGCTTGCAAAGCAGTAAAGCAGTGATTTCCGACCCCATAAACCATATATATTATTGATCAGCATCAACAGCTGAATCGATCTAGCCATGTCTTACATAAAAAAATTTTTTCAAAATTTTTCGAAATTTCAAAAATTTGATCGTTGTTAAAATTGTCAAAATTTGACAAAAAATTAAATTTTTTAAATCATAAAACTCAGTATGCAGATTTGTTAGCCCTATAAAAACCAGCATAAAAAAGCTTTCCGAATTGAAATTAATCAATTTTTGGCTTAATTATGATCAATTGAACATTTGAACCCATGGCTAACTGCAAGGGTATACAAACTTCGGCTTCTCAAAGTTAACTTCTTTTCTTATGAAAAGTTTTAAATAAAAGGTAGACCACAAAATTGTTTTTTAATTTTTAGAGGTTTCAGCAGCACAATTACCCATATATATAATTATTTATAATAATTTCTAGACTAAACTAGCGCACAAAATGCACTTTGCATCATTTTAGAACTTACTTAGTTTAGTTTGAACTTAGTTTCGACTCTTAAGAGCTGCTTGTGTAAGTTATGAGAATAGTTAGTCCCAGTTTTTGATCTAAACTAAATCGATTCAAGTGGCATCTGGACTCTTGTCTACGTTTTTGGTTAATTTTAGATGGATATATGACAGAATTATGAACAAAATGTGCCAATATTTTAGTGAAGGAAACATCGCTCAAAAAAGTTGTATTTACGTATTACACCTAGAACATTTAATGGATAATATACTTGTACACAAATGTAAATGCCTTAATTGTTTTTTATGGAGCAGAGATGGCTATCGAAACAGAACAGAAAGCGGCACCCACTTAGGCCAGAGATTTAGCTGGCGTAAAACAATGTATAACCGCTAACGCTTCTCTGACAATTTTGCTGAATAATTCGGAGTGCTTTGGGATTTTTCTGCTCTGCTTCTTGCAACCAGACCATGCTGCTAGGCTCGTAAAGAGGAAACCCATGTCGGACATAATGAGATTGCAATCAGTCAGCGCGCAGCGGCAACGGCGTGGCAGTGGCAGTGACAGTGGCAACACAGCGGCAGATGGCGACAAATGAGCAACAAGCCACGTCAAGAGCAAGCCAACATTGTTGGCCAAACAATTTCAGTGTGTCAGTAAGGATTTGGGAACAATGCAGGCTTGTCTATGTGTCACTTCCACTTCCTGGACACACTCTCTGGGGCCGTGGAAACCCGGGTGCGAACAGACTTGGGGACTTACCCGGGGCCCCACTCGGCGGATGCGAAGGCTTGCGGAAGTTTTCGCGTGCAATCCCCATGCAACTTGGCCCAACCTTGCTTGTTGGCAAAATTTATTGCAGCTGCTTAGCTAAACGGTTAGATACTCAGCCCTCCAGCAACATCTCCAGCTCGGTCTCCAGACTTAATGACAATCATTAGCGGTGCTATATCTGCCTGGCCTGTCTCTATCAGATTTTCCAACTATTAAATTATTAATAATTAGTAATTACCGGCTGCCTGGCAATTTATCAAGGCCTACACGCAGCAAAAGAGGATGCTGGTTGGGGTAATTCTCATCATAAGAATGCCATAATAAGATAATTGTCGTGCAAATTTATTCAGACAGGTAGGCGTTTTATTTTAATATAAGCATATATAGGTTGAGAACATTACTTTCACAGACGAAAGGTAATAAATAATATGGTTTCAACTTCCTTTCTTTAGACACAATAAATTAGCAGCAATTTTATAAAGGGTATTAAATGGGTATTATAATAATTAAATAATATGGTAAAATTAAATGCAGAATATAATAATTATTTTATTAATTTACAACTCAATTTTATGGTATATTTTTTATTAGTGTAATGAGATAGCTTCTGCCTGCCACAAGCCCATCAATCCAATCCTGCGGCTTCTCTGTCCTCAGCCAGCTAACCAAAATAATAGACTTGGTTGGCGGCCCCTCAAGGTAAGGGAAGATAAAACTGGATCGGCACCGGAATTAACTTTCTTGGATGCAGCCTCCTAACATCTTAATGGACCCACGGTCGCCCCACATAGTCCACCTGGTCCCGCGGACAGTTAACCCATTTTCAACGCCGCTAACCCGTGGATGTCAGCGCCAAGTTCCCTCTACTTGGGCCGCAATTGAAATTATAACTCGCAACCGCAATCACTGCTTTTGTCTAATTTGGTCTTAACCATGGTTATTTGTGGCTGACACGTAGAGAAAAAAAAGAAAACATATTATTACATATTAAAATATCTCCATACTTGATACTGGTTATGGACACAATTGACAATTAACTATGGCTTTTGCCATTGTGAAATTTTTTGCAGTTTGCGATGGCTTTTACTTTTACTGCAGAAGGAAAAGTTGGCCCTCGGGGGAAAATTCATTGAGGGTTCCCCAAAGATCTACTCCTATAAGGCCAGTAAACGATTATTAATCGCTGTTAATTATGGCTTGCAACCAGCCATTCCTTCTGGCATCCGTCCTAAACTAGACTGAATAAATTACGGGAAGGCGGAGACACAGAGTTTACAGCTAGATCATTTATCATGCTCACTTAACCTGGTTTTAGTACATTGCGGTTAATCCAGGTAAGCTACTAATTATTACCAATTAAACTTAGATATTCCCTTTGTTAGGGCCAAGGCTGAGAGTTCTCAGAACTGTAGGAAAGCCAAAGCATAAAAGTTTACATATTAAAATTAATATTTCGTTGTAGATTAACTTTTACTGAACCGGTAAGTAAATTATGGACCGCTCTTTTCTGATATTATCTTTACTTTGTTAATTAAATTACAGGTTTAAGAACACTGAGAGGAAGTATTTGGAGTGATTAATGATATGTGATTATTATAAGATTTAATGATTAATGGGAAAGATTTTGGGGTTCTCAGAGAGACTTTTATAGTGTAAAAATAAAGTAGTTAATATTTACATTTTAGTTAATATTTTTGATAAAGTTAGTTAAGTTAGATTCTTTATTATTTAACCTTTTTTAAATAGCCTTTTTTTCAAAATCCCCCTTTTGCTATCCAAAATATTCAAAGCAATTTCCAAGCCTAAAAAGGGCCTTGGCCTTGGTACCAGAATTCCCTAATTTAATATATTTTTTAGTATTACAAATCTCTGCTTTAATTGTCCCACTTATTTATTCTTATTTCTCAGTGTTGTGATTATATCGTAATTATAGTTTTTACTAACCAAGTACAATATTTATCCGGAGCTGCTTGTTCGAAAGCCTCCTCCTCATCCTCAGCAATTCGCTTCTGGCTTTAGCTTGTGATTTGTGGCCAAGATTGAATTTGAATATCAAAATGATCTAGTAAATTGCGCCCAGACTCTCACCACATCTCCTTACCGTCCAACTTGGCGTCGCATAATGGCATTAGCAATAGGAGCAGCCTAGAAACACTTTTTCCATGCCGCATCAGGCGACCCACATTGGCGTAGCCATCGAGGACGGCTCATCATCGCGGTAATCGTGAGTAGCGGCACAGCGCAAAGTCGGGCTGAGACAGAACGACCCATCATCGATACTTGTACCCGATACTCTCGTTTGCATCTGATCGGTTTCTGCTCATACGCACTGTGGCATCAACATGTGGCATATGGCATATGCCATATGGCACCGATAGCTCAATTCGATCGGTGCCAATGCAATGCGATGCTTCTAACCCAATTCGCGCAGACAAACCGAAAGTTTTTTCAACGTCTGATGGAGCCATTTGATGAGGGGATACACGCTTACAATAAGTTATTGTCTTGTTAACTTACTTTTATTATAATTTTTATAATTTTAATGGCATTAAGTGTACTGAAATTGAGTTGTTTTGGAGCTATTTATTAGGTGATCTTACAAAATTCTTCTTCAACTTGTATCTATTAATCTGAAAAATTATTACAATTTAGTAATAATTATTTATTCAGTTTCTGATTTTAGTATATGATTTGTTTAAATATAATTTTATTTAATATATTTTGAACTATTAGTTCAGTGTATTTCCGTAACGATGATTATAGGGCAAGACTATTAAAAAAAGGTTTAACCAGCCAGCCTTCGCAGTGCTCTGGCATTTGTCAGCGTCCATTTGGCGCATCGTTTTGGCCCAAAGTCAAGTCAAGCCAATATGCCGGTGGTGCAGTGGCTGAGCTCTAATGGTCCATGGTCCATCTCCATCTCCGACTTCATCTCCAGATCCGTCTTCGGCTCCATCGCAGGTGACCCTAATTACATTCAAAGCGAGCGTGCCAGCTTCGGGACACATTGGGTATTATTGACTGGTGTTATTAATGCCCAACGAAAGCCAGGTTGACACCAACTTTCAGCACTCCAAAATTGAACACTGTGTAGCAAGGGGAATTTATTTTTAAATTTATTAAGTGCTTTTTAATCTTAATATCTAATACATAAAAGAAAACAAATTTATTTTGTAATACCTACAATTATTATACTTGCTATGGTAAGCTATGTTCTATGCATATTTATAAAGCAATTTCTTGCACTATTAATTTAATATATTCACATAAATATTTGTACAATTTTCAATACCGTTCGATTTGAATTAATTTCGGGAGCACAGTGTCCGCCAAAGAGCCAGCATAAGTGCGTGCTTTCGAGCCGCTAGATGAGTGATCGCAATGCAATTTGCTGCGCGTTTAATTGCACCTCGGGCTGCACTCGCACGTCGAAAATTAAAAGCAAACAATGGAGGCTCCGGAGGCATGGAGACCGGTGGAGATCCGGAGGTTACCATAACGCCGCCTCGGTAACGGAACCATCATGTTGCGCTGTGCAAGAGGCAAATTCGAAAAGTGCAACGGCAAATTGCGATCCGCATGCTCGACGATCATCGCCAAGTAATCCCCATGCCCCCTCCGAATAATACCATTTTCTCCGTCCATCGACAGCACTTTCATTTTCACGCTCACCCAACGAACACTCGCTCGGGCACAATGGAGCTTATTAATCATATAATTATGTCGGTGGGGGCTTGATTAATGCGCAAGGTAGAATTAAGTTAGTAAAGCGCTGGCATTGTCTGCCAGCCGTTGATGTCTCTGTGTGCCCTGGCCCTATATCATTTCTCTTTATGGGCTTTACGAGGTGTGGGGTTTGCTCTAAAATCAGGCCCAGCGGGATACGGCTTAAAGATTTGATAGTGAAATGAGCATTCTTTTTGGAACGCAGGGAGAGTTGGATTCTCCCTTTTGAGAGTCTCGAAATGAAGATTCCGGGAAAAGCTCAGCTTGGGAAAAGTTCAAATTAGTTTGATTTAAATGGTGAGATCTATGAGGAGTTTTGGGAATTAGAAGAGGGTAATAAGAAAGGCACTTCTACGGAAAAACTGTTTATGTATCCATATTATAATTTCAGTCAAAAGCTTAAAACGCAGTGAAGGAGTCATTTCCGACAGCATAAATCATATATATTCCTGATCAGCATTAACAGTCGAGTCGATTAAGCGATGTCCGATCAAAATTTAATTTTTTCAAAATTTTCAGAATTTTCAAAAAAAGGAAAGGGGTTACATCATTAAAATTTTCAAAAATTGGCAAAAATTTTAATTTTTTTTAAATATTAAATTTAGTATGCAGATTTATTACCCCTTTAAAAACTAACACAGGAACGCTTTCCAAATTAAAATTAATGCTTTTTTGGCTGAGTTATGAGATTTTTAGGCATTGATTTTTAAGAAAAATTGTCATATAAAAATATACCTTAATATTCAGTCTAAAATTGGTATTCTAATTTTAGTCAGAAGAGTGTAATAAAGTGAAGGAGTCATTTCCGACCCTATAAATCATATATATTCTTGATCAGCATCAACTGCCGAGTCGATCTAGCCATGTCCGGTTGAAAAATAATTTTTCGACATTTTTTTCTTTTTTTTCAAAAAAAGATAAGGGGTTACATCATTAAAATTTTTGAAAATTCATAAAAAATTTAATTTTTGTAAACTTTAAACTCTTTACACAGATTTGTTAATCTACTAAAAATTAGCATAGAAAAGCTTTCCGAATTGAAATTAATGAATTTTCGACTTAGTTACGATGATTTTTATGATGCAAGGGTATACAAACTTCGGTTTCTCTAAGCTAGCTTTCTTCCTTGTTTTTTTAATAAATGATTGCACCAGTCTTTGCAATCTGCTATGAATATAATTGGATTAAATGTGTTGGATGAATCCTGTTAACTTCTAAAAGTGTTAATTAGAAATAATAAGAGTTTACTTTAAATTCGTTTTGGTGGAAGATTTACTTTTAAATAAATCAAAATGAATCCTCTTATATTACTCAGTCTCATTAATTTTATTTTAACTACTGTAATTTAAATCGAACCCCACTAGAGACTAGACATGACTTGAGTCATTTGCATAATTTAGCTATAAAGACATTAACCAAATGAAGGTAATTAAACGTTTAAAGAGAAATTCTAATGCTTAAAAGGCATTTCAAAAATGGTTTGTTATGAGAAACTCACTCAGGTTTCAAGCTCTCCGGCTTTTAGTGAATCGAAATCATCTCTTGGAGATCTACTCACCAATGGGCAATGTTAATTGAGCTGCTTTCGGCGATTATCTTTCAATGGCTCTCACGGAGCCCCCATTTTGGCTACACTAGATACATTTACCCCTTGCTGGATAGAAATCTGGCCAGAAAGCAAAACAACAAGGCGGCCCAAATGAGTTTCATCTGACGGCGGACTTAATGGCCCAAACCCATTTAAGGTGGCACACTACACTTTCGCCCTGCGCCCAATTCCGTTTATTTTCTTAGCTTTTCGCGCAATTATTTTGTACTGCTTGGCCGCGGCGAAAGAGTTGAAAATTGCGAGCAAATAAAAATTAGTAAGAGCTTGGCCAAAATAAATAAATCAAGGAGGGCAGCAACAGCAAAAGGGAGGCCCGCCAGGTACCCTCCGAGTTGGCTCAGCGATTGTGTTGGAAATCTGGAGCAGATTCAATGAGAAAATTACTTAATGCGGGATGGTGCCGGGAACAGAGTGCTCGAAATGGCTTAGAAGTCTCCCACAATTTGCACAACTTGGGGCCATGGACCCGCCATAACCAGGCGTTGGGAATAGGAATAGGAATACTCGTAATAAGCCGAAACTAACGGGTGTCGCATAAAAATTGGAATTAACTTGAGTACCCCCGCGGAAAATCTTTACTTAGTCATTATACCTGGGCTTTTCTTTTAGTCACTTTCCGTTGGCAAGACACTGGAAGAAAGGATTTGAAATTATGACTGGCTTACTGTGTACTATTAAATGTATCTTAAACTCGTTGACAACATTGAATGGGTTCTCTTTTTGGATTATAATTTAAGAAATCTAAGCTAGAAGTAATACATACCAAATCTAGCATATCTTCTGCAAATCACTAAAGTAATGAAACATTCTCTCTCATTTTATAATTTTAATTTACATTTTTCCACAGTGGAAAATTTCCCTAACTCTACCCTATTCTTTTACCTTTTTTTCCACATTTTTTTGGCAACGGTAAATTGAAATACGCAGTTGATTAGCAGGGGCGGGCCAAGGGGGCGTGCCTAGTTAGTTTCTTTGGGCCATGCTCACCGCCGTTGTCACTCATCTTGGCCCAAAACGCACGCCGGAATTGGCCGGGTCCAGCTAATTTCCAAGGTAAGCGCGTCAAGAACAGTTATGAGCTTCGAGCTGAAATGGAATGGCCAGGCCGGGGAATGGCTTTCGATGGGAGTGGGCCACGTTGGGTCGCTCGGTTGGTATTGGATGGTGAGGCTTTGGATGGCTTGGAATGGGATGGGATGGGATGGCACCGACTCGCCTTGGGATGCGGCAAAGCCACTCAAAGAAAAACGAGACAAGCACAACAAAAAGACTTTAAAATGTGCTTAAAAATGTGCGATGGCCAAAAGCGTAGCTTGAAAAAGGCCCGCAAAGAGCATGGAACTGGTATTTAAACTGATGGCCTCAAAAATATCACCACTCCAGGTTCTAACATGTTGCATAAGAATGGTATTTTTCTATGGCAATTTAAGGCTATTCAAAACAAATAGATAACAAATATATTTAATATAAGTTTTAAGAATTAAATTGTATCTAAATAGAGTGTATTTTGTATATTTTGCATTTTGTATATTTTTCTTGCTCTGCTAATTAAAGATTATTTGAAACAAATATATAAGAAATATATTTAATATAGGTTTTATGAATCAAATTGGATATAAGAATAGTCTGGTAAATATTTTGTTTTTTTCTAATTAAAGATTATTTGATTAATATTGGTCTTAATATTTATATTTTATATGAAAAGAGTCTGTGAAATATTTTGTATTAATTATAAAATTATAAGACGGAATACCTTTAATATAAGTATTAATAATTATACCTCAAAAGTGCTGCTGACATAATTTTAATAATTATTAAACCACAAAGTAGAATAGTTGTCTTCTATTTTAATTTAGTATATATTTAACTGAATAAATAGCTAAGTAAGATTATGTATTATGCCTTAAGATAGTGATAACTTATAGAAAATTAAAGAGTATATTAAGATCGGCTATATTTAAGTTGTTACAAAGTTACGACGCATTGCGACACCGACACCGAGAACGATTCGGGTTCGGATTGGGATTGGGAATGGGCTGGTTACGGTTACAATACCGGCTGCCACAGTTGCTGCTGCAAGTTGGTGTGGCAAATGTTGCTGCTGCTGTTTGCTGTTTCAGCTGTACTTGCACTTGTACTTGTACTTGGACTTGGCTGTGGCAACCGTTGCGCTTCAACTGCGTCCATACATCAAGTTGCGCTGCGAATTCTGCACGCCGCGGCGTCAGATACAAATTCTAAACTTGATAGAGACATAACTTGCATGCAGCGATGCAGGAAATCGCCAGAGGAACAACAACAGCAATGGCCACAGCAGGTGCATACACCAAACTACACACAAAAAAATACATATAAACATATTAAAATCAATGTTATATAAGAATTTTCCCTTCATTTCTCTATCTTTGTATTTTTTGAAGCTTGGAAAGAAATGTAACTCTTCCTAAATCCAATTAATTATAAACTTATTTTGTATACTTTTCCATTTTCTTCAGTGCTTGGTATCCATAACCAGGCACAAGCCTGGAAGCTTGTGGTTTTAGCCTGGACTTTTTGATCTGGGCCTGGCTCTGCCACTTGTTATTCTACTTCGGTCCCTCCTTAGCGGTGCGTGAGGGGAATCGCCAAGAAGTTGAAAAGAAAATTAACCAAACAGCAGGTTTCTTTTTTATTTACGCTAAATTATGTTCCAAGCATCCAGCAGGCGGACAGAACTGCTGTAGTTACACTTTATATAGTCACTGCATAATGGTTATAGTCATGCCAATCCACAACCACTGTGATTGTGCTCTGTCGGCTTGTCTTTGCTTGAATTAAAAGGGTATTTTGCCGGTGATGTCATCGGGCCATCACAGAGCTAAAGACCCGTTTCGGAAGAGTAGCTTTTGCATAAAGCCATAACCATTTCAGGGCTTAATCGTTTGAACTCCGGTGAACTTGTCTAGGGAGTTCTAGGGTTTTGGGTGTAGAGTATATAATATTTAAGTTAATATGTTGTAGGTTTTACACAGGTCAAAAGCTGACAAATATAGTGTTTGCCTTGTTTTATTGGGCCGTTTTTAGAACTATAATTAATAAATTCAAAAATACCCTAAATATTTTAATACTTTACTTTATGTGTGATGACTTTTTAATTTAATTTTAAGTAAATGTAGTATTTTTCAAGGCAAATTCCCCAGCATCATGCTCATAAATCAAAAGCTCTCAACAAAATCTGGCCAAAATGGTGTTTAACCCCTTTACCATATCAATTTTCCCATTTCGAGCCGCAAACAATTCCCCAATTTGACACCAATTCTTCGTTCCCCCTTCGACCAACAAGAAATAAAAAACCACACATAATTCATAATAATAATCATTAAAAAGTGCGACTGTCATTAGCCCAGAATCTGAGTTCGGAAACAAAACAGAAACCAACACAGAACGTCCGCTGATGATGGCCAAAAACAATGAGCCACCGCTGCTGTTCGGCTGTTCCATTTTTTGTGGTTCTGCCAGATCACGATTATTGCCCAAAGATAACCCAGATGTTGTGTTTGGGGCCATGGTTGTGTTTCGGGCCCAGCATTTGGTTGCAATTTGCCGCCAGAACTCTCTTCCACCTCGCACAGATGCACCCTGGATGCCACAGATCTCTGCCAGATCTGGCACACATCCAAATCTGGAGTTCAGATCGCAAATAATTAGATGTAAAATGGAGGAGGAGCAACAGGAGGGTAATTACCCCTAGGAAACGCTTTCCAGCTGCGTTTGATCATCGCTGATGAACCTTAATTATCCCAGCAAAATGGAAAAAAAAGTGATCTCGATATGCTTACACGTTGGAAAAATTGGGATAAAGTTTAATTTAAAATGTAAAATTAATTAATATAAATTTTAACAGGAAAGGGAAATGAATTCATACCATAAATATGTGATTTGCGTTTAAAAATATTCTGTCATAAGTAGTTTTCAGTCTCATTTTAATCTTTTAAGATGTTATGCTTATCCAGATAAAATACATCCATTCTATGTTAATTTTATTATTAATTTTAACCTCTTTTATTTACTGTTCAACTAAATAGAATAATGATTTCAATACACATTTCTCTCCTGCCTTTTTGGCAAGAAGAAATGGAAACTTTCACAAGTAAGTTTTACTTTCGTCTTCGTCAGCTGCTGCTCGCATTCTAATCCCCATCAGAGTTGGTGGCGGTGGCGGTGGCTCATTAACTTGTTCGCCCGGCTTCTTGGCCAAGATCGTTGGCCCCATTATGCACAGGTCCACGACTAGAGTATAGACTGATTGTGTGAGTGACTCCCCGTCGGCTTTTGAGGGTCTAGAAACTGCAGCGTTATGCTCTCCTAAGCAATCTGTCGGCTGCCATCTGGAGAGTGCGTTCCAGAAGGGAAACGGAAGCCAAATCTCCAAGATTTATGTATGCCACATGCTAATCAACGTCAAAACGCCAGGCCCGCTGTGGGTGAAACTGGAAATTTGAGCACCCGCCGGTGGTTGCGGTGGTGCAGTGGTGCGGTGGTGTTGCCCATTCAAATGGGTGAAGGTGAAGGCAAAGGCTTGGACGTGGTCGCGGATTCTTTAAGATCAAAGATGCACCAAGAAAAATATAGCATATAATTCATTGTTTTATGCATTTTATAATCATTTTATATATTTTTACTTTCTTAATTTGATTAAGGCGAACGTAAAATGAACTAATAGTTCGAAAACGAGAAAGTTATCTTTTTATTCGTCACCTGAAGCCTTATTTGCATTATAATAGTTTTGATTCTTAACAAATCTGTTCCGCTTTAAACCTTTACTATATATACTATACTCTATAAAATGGCAATAAAATAAGAATACTATGTATTTCTGGAGAGATTTGCTTAAGCTAAAAAGTATTGATATTCATGTCTTGCTGTTTTATTTGTAAAGTAAGGGTAAACTTTAAATAATTTAGTATCACGTTTTCCTGAGTGTGGTCTAGCTTGCAGATGAGAAAGTTTATTTATTTAGTATTTTGTTTTCTATTTCTTTTCTTTTTTATGTTGTTTTTTGTTTTTAGCAAACGCGATCTTAACGCTCACTTGGTTTTTGTGTTCTAATAATACTCGTAGCCCGGCAAACGTTGCAAACAAAAGGCCAGACAAACCTTTTGTATCTGATGACGACGACGATGATGATGAAAATCCCAACCTAATGGCTTTTCTATGCAAAATCCAGCTAGCCCCAAGTCCAGGCACTTCAATCAGAAAGTTTCCAGAACGCCTTTCGCTGTGGCTTCAAAGTGGGCACGTCCCAGCCGCATGAAGTCTCGGCTTTGGATTTGGTTTTGGTTTCATTATTGCAACTGCGACTGGGGACTTGGTCTGGGGACTCGGGACTTGGTCTTGGACTTGGACTCGTGGAGTTCCCATGTTGGGCAACCGGCAGCAGCGTTAACAAGACTGCAGTTTTATGCCTCTGGTCGGTTCTTCTGTTTCATGTTTTATTTTCTGTCTGCCGGCTTCCGTTCGTGGGGCAGAACTTAGGCCCTAAAATATGGTGTGTGCTGTGTGTGCCACTTTCATGCAAATCGCTGTCTGACGACCAACAGACGACGTCTTAACATAATTTCGTAATTTTCGGTGGCGACACATTCAACATTCGTTTGTACTTCTCATGGAATCGTTAAGAACCTATTTCCGAATAATTTGGAATCGTCTGCCAGAGAGCTCTGATGATGATGATAATGATGATGATGATGATGAGAGTTTTGAGTCGACATTTTCGCAAGCTTTAACGGCGGAAGTGAGAATTTGTCGAAGGCGGACTTATATTTTTGGAAATTGACCTATTGGCAGACTTTTCTTTACCAAGAAGTCGTCAGGTTAACGGAAATCGTACTTAATGCATTGGAAATTTCTGAGTTTAAAATATGCAACATTAATTTTAATGTGTATATTATTCAAAAATAGTTATAAATGATTACTTTTTGTAAAACATCAAGGTGCATTAATTCATAGTTAAAACTCCTTCACAAACTTTTGATTCTTATAGCAATGCCCCTATTATTATTAATTAGTATTCCTTATAAACAGAATATAAACTAGCAGTCAAACTGCAATCTATCTTAGTAAAATCTTGATTAATCCGTATTTTATTCACTTCAGTGAATTCTTTACTATTTATTTATTTGTTTGAGACCAGAATCCAATTTTCCCACTTACCATCTCCTAAAATACTGTCCAAAAATTAAAATAATATACTTTAAGTATCTAAAATATATATATTTCTTCTGTGGGCATAAATAATTTATACAAAATTCGTACATCTAGGAGTCTACGGGCTAATCTCGCTCTATGAGAAGTGGCTCTGTCCGCATGTGCGCCTCCTCCTGGTCGCACAGTTAAAGCTCGGCCAGAGCCCAAGTCGAGTTCACAATTATGTAAATTTCTGGGGATGCTGATCCCGCTGGTACCGTTGGAGTTGCCCGGTCAAGGTGGGGGCGACGGTGGCTGGGCTATGCGCAGTCATCTTCAGCTAAATGGTGATGTCCCATCTCCCGCTCGGGCATTCAGCAAGACAAGTGGGCATAGCAGGAAGTCGGAGGAGCGGGCTCGGGGGCGTGGAGGAGCACCTACAAGGTGCACTGATACTGCTGATGCTGCTGCTGCAGAGCACGCGGCAGCGTCTTGTGCGGCAGGTGGGCGGCCATCGGCGGGGCGCGGCAGCGGCGGGAGGAGGAGCGGATCCGCTGGCGCTGCAGCAGTACGATGCAAATGCTGATGATTATCACAGATAGCGAGACGGTTACCAGCACGCTGCTCAGATGGGAGCTAATATAACGCAAAACAGCTGCACGAAGCGAAAAAAAATCAGGAAAAAATATTAGACACCTCAAAAAACCAGTTCTATTTCTAATATATGTTAAATAATATCTGAATAATCGAAAAAGAATGTTTCATAAAATAAAAGCGAAAATTTCAACTCGTATTTTCTCATTTTAAAACTGAAAATCTTTCGATTATTTATATGTCTAACTAATTACTTAAATATATACATAAATCTTATACCTTTCTCCCTCAAAGGCTTTACAAGAATTATGCTAAAATATTTAATAGACTTTAAAACATAGTAATGATTCGATTCTGACAGTGTACATAGTGGACACCAAGGAATCACGACTGTCGTTTGACAGGCCACTTACCTTTATCCTCATCGTTCCCACTGGGTGGCGAACCCACCTCCAGGGGCATCCAGGAGCTGTGGGCCTGGTCCACAACCAGTTTGGCGTACTTAGTGCCCACCACGGGCTCCAGGTGACGTCCTACCCCGGGCTCCTCTGCCAACAAGTTGCTTGCCTCGTTGAAGTCCAGGGCCCTGCCCTGACCTCCTCTCAGAGGAGAGGCCTGCTCCGTGGAGGGAGATGGTGGCTGGGTCTCCTCCACCACAGTGGCCTGCTCTCCAGATTCAGATTCGGACTCTGGATCCTTGGCATCGAGTTGAGGCTCGGAATCTGGCTCCCTTAGCACCAGCTCGGTCTTGTTGACATAGCGCATCTGACGGAGCTCCCTGCCCAGACGCTGGTCCTCGTCCGGCTCGAAGGGATCGTTGGGCTCGTAGGCAGCGGCCACTCCGTTTTTACCGGGTACAGTGAAGCTTGCGCGGACCGTCTGCATGCCGGACTGATAGCTGCAGACCACCACGAAGCTAAGGTGTGAAAGGAGTTGTGAAAAACATCCATTAAGGAACTTATTATTTAATATAATTTAAAATTCTTCACAAAGTTTTGCTTATCTTGTAAGTTTTATAATTTGCATATAATATACTAAACTTATTTTAATTTTTGAATCAAATATTCATATAATATTTACCGTCTTGTGCTGTGTGTAAAAATACCCAGGTTCTCCTGAACTGTGATGAAGGTCTCCACCGTGTTGGTCTCCGGCTTCACCAAGCTGCCGCACTCCTTGTGGTCAATCCTCATGGTATACTTGTCCGCGGAATCACTGGCATCACCCTTGACGCCACAGTTGCCACCATCCACGACAATCCGTCCTCCAAAATATGGACCCGTTTCCACTTCGATCTCTGAGGCATGAGGCAGGCACTGAGTGGCATGGGCGGAGACTAGGGAAATGGAATCACAAATATTTTATTACAACATAAACAACATAAACATCAAATAAATTTCTTATTTCACAAATTAAGAAAATAATTATTATAATTTCCTCGTTTACTTATTACATTTCATTTCATTTACAAAATAAAGAAAATAGTTCACACATTTTCCAAGCCTAAATACGTTTTGCATACAAATGCTTCGCTCTCATTTCTAAATTCATTTCAAATTAATACGCTTTCACTTTTCAAAAAGCTTTTCATTTCAAGTGTAAATTGGAAGAATAAAACGTTTTAGATACAGTTATGATAAATTTCTGGAAATGTTTAAATAAATGAACTGCCTTTTCCGCCCAAAAAGAAAACCGGAAGTGGCAAAGAAGATGATTTGTCTTGCATTAAAATTTATAAATGACTCCAGTTTACTTACAGCCCTTGGTGGGTATGATGATGCTCTGGCCGGGCTGGTGTCCGGATCCACTTTCGATCTCATTCTCGTCATGAAACTCGGCTCGGGCATTGGAGCTGCGAGTTCCGCTCGCCTGGAGGCGTCTCTGGGCGGCTGGGCGAATGTGGAAACTGTATCTGGTGGCCATGCGTAAGTTGTCCACAGCGGCAGCAAAGTGCTGGATTTGGGGACTAAAATAAGGGAAACAATTTATTTAGTTAATATTTTTTTTTTAATTATTTAAAACTCTTATTGATTTATTTTATAAAATAAACCCTGTGGGGTTTACAGTTCATTAAAAACTCCTTTTTAGGAAGTGCTGAGGGAAAGCTCTTTCCAATCACTTGCCACTTAAGGTAGTACCACTTACCCTAAGGGATCATGCTCCTCCTGGTCCTGCCCCTGCTCTTCCTTATCCTCCAGGGATACCTCGGCGGCAGTGCCATTGACCAATTTGACACGACAACGCTGTGGGCCGTAGTTTTGCATCTCGCAGTAGAAGATCTGGAATGCCAGTGCCCGGGGCGGTTCCACATCGCCGCTCGTATTTGTCGCTGAGCTCAAGCTGGAGTTGGAGCTGGAGCTGCTACTGCCTCTCGAATCTGTGTCATGGGCCGACGGCACGAATTCAACTTCCCAGGTCAGATTCACCGATTTGTAATTTGGTTCACCGGCGACGCCGCGTATCTCTATCGAAGGTTACAAAAGCATGAGCATGGGCACAAACGGGAAAACGGGGTTACAGCCAAGATTCGTGGCAATGGCAGTGGCACTGCGAGTTGGAGTTGGAGTCAAAGGCGCTGCTTGCATGCAAATCAGCTACCATGGTTACTTAGTTACCAGCAGTTCAGTGCAGTGCAGTGCAGTACAGTGAGTTTGGGGGCAAAGAACTCGTTTCCCGCCGAAGACAGACACGCTTTTGGATTAGTTCTGTTTCATTTGGTCGTTTTTGTGGCCACCTCTAAGTGGTTGTTCCCACTGTCAGCTAAGATCTGCACTTGGAGAAATGCAGACCCAAAATCATATGTCAGGAAGTTTACTCACAACAATTATGCATTTTTATTGAGGCTGTCTACAAGGATTATTAAAGATTAAAGTCAATGGTTCCTCGGTCTATAATATAATTCATAATAAAATATATACAAAATGAATCAACCTTTTCTTTCCCTGTACAATCGCTTGAAGTGTGCTGGCAGTTGGAGCCCAAGTCGTTCTCCACTTTTTCAAGCTGCAAGTGATGGAGGATCTGACTCAAAGTGTGACGTGAATTAGCCAAGGGGAGCTGGCAGTTGAGGTGGAATAAAAACTAGACCTGGGCGATGATGCTGGGCGGGTAATGGGATGGGTAATGTGGCTGGGGCGATACTCAAGTAGACGTGGCTAAGGCTGAAGTGAACATGGTGCTCAAGTGCTGCAGATGAAGGAGCAAGAATGTTGCATAAAATGGCAGCATGAAGGCTCTTAACTCTGATTTATTTCGGTCATTGGTGCAAAATCTCTAAAGAAACTCGTGAGAAACTGCGGTGCACTCCAGTTAACCATTAAGCACTTTTCCCAATAACTGTAATATATTTAATTATGTTAAGTACTTGACATTAAATCTGGAGATCTTTTACCCATTCATTTAGATTATAATTTTAGCATTTTACTAGCAAGCAATCAATCTCTGGGCAATTACCCATTAATCTCCACATCGAAACATTGTTAATTTACAATTTTCCGTAGCCACTTAGCCCCGATTTCCAGGCAATTTCCCAGGCCAACTTTGGTGACTTCTTCTGTGCCAGAAGAACCTTGCATAATCCGCAATTAGAAATGCCATTTGCCGATGCCTGGCATCGCTCGCTCTCGTCGGTGGTTTATGCGGCCAATGTTGCCCATGTTGCACATGTTGCCCAGGCTGCCATTGCTGATGTTGCAGCTTCGTGTCGCCGGCTGCTTTTCCCATGTTGAAATCATTGACACCGATTTTGTGTGTGCACGGCGGCAGCCAGCCACATTTTTAGGCGAATTTCACACAGAGAACATGGAAAAGTGAAAATTCTGCCATGGCACAAATTCTGACATCGGGGCTATGTGGAAATGCCATTGCAATTGAGCCAAAAAAAGAAAAACTGATTAGAAAATACCACGAAAGATGACAGGTCTTCATACAGAGACTCCACTGCATCTCAGTTGCAGCATCGCATTGATTAATGGACATTTCACCTGCAGCTTTGGTCTTGGGAAGTCCATCGATGACGGGGCACTAATATTTGGATATGCCATATCACTGCGCGTTATGTAAGATGGGAGGGAAGCGGAGGCCTGAGATCCATTAATTTCCAATCTTTGCCTCCCCAGAATCGCCGACTCTTTAATTGCGAACCGCCCCGGGAAGTGGCATAATGTCTGTTCGATTCGACAAATTGCCTCCCATCTGGCCAGATCCCGATCTTGATCTGTCACCGCCCGTGATGTAATTGCTGTGCTTTAACTAATTCGATTAAAGCCAGAGAGAAAGAGAGTTTTTTTGTTTGTGTGTGCCTAACAATTACTGGCATTTTGCCGCGCTCTAATGACACTTTTGCTCTCCATCAAAGATCTCCGGGCAATTTCCGCTCTGCGGTTCTGGGCGTGCCAGCGCCCCCATTTAGCAGCCCGAAGGAAATGTCGGCACATTTCCCACTTGATTGGCGCACAGAGAGGAGGACAAGTTCGTTGCCTAAGTCTTTTGTTTTTTGCAGCTCAAACCATTTTCGCTACCAAGGGCAGACATAGGGAAACTACCTCAAGGAACATAACTAGGTTCAGGGGAAAAAAGCGATCCGATCGTGACCAAATGCAATTAGCCAGGCTGCAACTGGCTGGGGCAAACAGGGAAGGCTGCACTGAAAAAAATCGCATTTTGCAAGAACTTAAAGCCCATTCCTTGACTCAAATTATTTCATATTTCCTTCGCATTTCATCTCATATTTAATGAAAGAGATTTCTTGTTAATAGAAACTATATTTTCTTTCCGTGCAGACTGCCTCTGAAGACTTTAGGTTGCTGCAACTCCAACTGGCCCTGCAACTTGAATGCTTGGAGGTATCTCTTCTGCTCGTAGGACTCACCGTATTTGCTGCCAGCCTTGGCATTGGCATTGGCCATGGCATTGTTGCTGCCAGCAGATGTGGTTGTTGCCGCTGTTTCTGTTGGCGCTGTGGATGTCGCCGCATTGTTGATGTTATTGTTGCCGTTCATGGGGATCGCCAGCAATGCTGCCGGCAGCAACAGCAACAGGCACAGCAGCAGCGGCAACATGTTGCAGCTGCCGTGGCCCGCCATTGATTTCGTTGACATTATTTTCGGTTGATTTATTTAAGTTTGCTATTTGTTCTCATCAAATGTGTGTCAGTCGGGAGCTATTGGGCGATGGAACGTGAGGGAAAATGCAAGTGTTGCTGTTGGATCACAGGGTTGAAATTTTAGAAGATTGATCAGTTGAAATGCATATATGAAGTGGGGTTTATACATTTAAATAATCATGACTTTGTTATCAAATATTTTATTTTATATTAAATTCTGGTTAGAATACTAATATTTTATGGGAATTGGGTTGAATTTAAATTTATTGAAAAAGAAGCCAGGTCATAATAAATATTTGTATTAGGAAAAGTATTTTTAAAATTTGAAATATGGTAATACAAATATTACTTCAAATATTTATAAGACTGGAAAATATCTTTCGTTAGGAATTAATTGCAGAATCTAATTTTTAACAAAAAAATATATGTTTTCAATAATTAGTCTTATTATTATTATGATATTTTACGCATTTATACATAAATTATGTACATAATTAATTTTATTTATAATTATTAATGAATTTATTTCAAAATGATTATATTTTGACTTGAATTTATTGTGTTCTGAAATGTTGTGTATTGTTATTATTTGTGATATTTGCTCTATTGTTTTATATGATTTTGTTTATGTTTTAATTATTTATTGTAAATTTTTTTGAACAATGCTAACCAGTATTTAAAGTTTTCGCTCTCAAAGAGCAATTTTCGCTGGCTAAATTTCACTATTGTCCACAAAAATAAATCGCATTGGTCACAGCACACAAAATCGGTTAACTGCCGCTAGAATTCGATTTAATTTTTAATTTCTTAAAGCCGCCTCCGATGACGAACCGCTCGCTTTAGCCTGCGCCGCACAACTGAGGTTGGGGTTTGTGATTCCGAACCAACATCTGGCCAAGTCGGATCAGCTGTGGCCCACAGCGAACCCAAACCCGAGTGGAAAACCGAACCAATGCCAAGGCCGAGCGAGGGAAAGCTTTCGCCAGCAAGCTTTTCTCTCTCTCAGTGACTGTCTCTCTATCTGCTGTGGGTTGTGTGGAAATGGGAAAATGCTTTGGGCCTTATCAGCGGCCGGTTATCAGTTGACAAACAGCTCGAAGTTGCCGCCGTGTGTTTTATTTTCGTTTCCAAAGGCTAAATTAAAAATCCATATCTGCTCAAGCTTTTTCCATAATTAAGGTGTGCTGATGCTCGCTGGCCGGCTTTAAGTTTTATAAATTTTGCATTGTTGATTCGGACCGGATCACTTTCCCTTTTCTCCATCTGCTTATTACCTATTGTCTTGTGTTTTTTTCTATATAACTTTTCTGTTTTCTTTTTGTTTATGCTGCGCTCGCCGTGTTGTTGCTCTCTGCAGCTGGCTTTGATTAATGCTTAATCAGCAATATTATTGTTATTAGGTTTCTATAGCGGGCCCGGCATTTTCATAAATAATTTGCTGGACGCTTTTGTCGAGCTCCGTCAATTATAAAGTCGAACAAAAAGTTTCTCTGCGACAAAAGATGGCAAAAAAATAAATGCTGTGGAGTACGCAATGAGTGGCATAATAAGTATCTATAATTAATTGTTGGCACTCGTTGCATAATCAAGGGCCTTTGTTGCTCAAAATGATAACAAAAAGCAGCAGAAATTCAGAGTTGTTATGATGTTATTGATTATGCTATACTATTTTTAGGTTGATTGATTAATTGCTTATGTTTGCCTATTTAAAAATATCCCCAGATTTTGATGAGAACGAAATAAATAATCTTATTTACATAGTTTAATATCATTACTTTTATACCCTCGCAGGGTATTATAATTTTAGTCAGAAGCTTGCAAATCAATGAAGGAGCCATTTCCGACCCTATAAATCATATATATTCTTGATCAGCATCAACAGCCGAATTTATCTAGCCATCTTAGGAGGAAATTTTTTTTTTTTTCAAAATTTTGAAAATTTTATAAGGGGTAACATCATTAAAATTTGCAAAAATTCGCAAAAATTTTACTTTTTTAAAACTTTATATTGAGTATGCAGATTTGTTAACCTTATAAAAACTAGCATAGAAAAGCTTTCCGAATTGAAATTAATGCATTTTTGGCTTAGCTATGACTGATTTTTAATTGCAAGCTTCGACTTTCCTTCCTTTCTTGTTATTGAACACAATTACAAAGCAGCTAATTACTGTATTACAATTTTAAATAACTATTCTGAACAGAATTTAACATAATATTTCAAAAACCCGTTTACATTTGCACTCAATATATTATGTAATTTACAACTAGTCCCATTAATATTAACATATTGCATTAATTTTTAATAAATGCGCATAAATACAGCTCTTTCTTCGTCTAAAATACATTAAATACGTTTTCTAATTGCAAAAATTAATTCCATAACGAAAATAAATCTTTAATTATAAAACTTTATTGCGTAGGTAATTACAATTTAAGTTTCTCCGCTGCTATAATGTCATAAAAACAGCAGCATTCATAAGGGAATCACAAAAATAATTTAATAAACCTGTTTCCCCTGGAAAGTATACATTATTTCGCACTATAAATATGGCACAGAGAAGGGCCAAGCAATTAACATCTTTATTAGAGGTAATTTGCTTCCGTCCAGCTCACCTGCTTATCGCAGGCTTTGGCTCCTTGATTAACTTAACCATTTTATATCGCCTAATTTCCATCGCTTCCGCTCCGAAAAAAATGAAAGGTATTAACCCAGGGACACGCATGGTAATTTCCGGTTATATATTAAGCTCCCGGTCCCTGGCCACCCATTTATATGATAATTAGACAGGTTAATAAATGTGATGTGACATAAAGCCGCCGGCTAGGGTTATTTTTAGGATGTCAAGGCCAGGTCAGGTTAACTATTCCTGGCTCGAAACATAGTCCTGTCACCTGTAACGCCATGTCCCCCGAGTGACAGAAACTAGAAACATTTCTGCGTGGCCGAAAGTACACATACCGGACATCAATAATGGAATGAAACCGACTTGGCTCCATCAAGGGTCCCCCGACATCCGTGAGCAACACATTCCCCTAATTTCGCTAATTAAAAATTTAATGAGCCTTTCAAACTAAAAATACCGCCGACACGAAGGCCCACAGAAGCTCAAAACAATTGGAACACCTGTTGGCCGAGTAAAACTCTTTGACGCGTTTCCCATGGGCCGAAGGGGTCGCCGTTGCGCCGCACCCGAAAAAGGGGATTCCAGGGGCACAAATTGAAATGTGTTTTTCCCATCGAATCAGTTAGTCTACCAGGGCCCCTGGGGGCGAAGAAATGGGAAACTTTGGGCCCTGCCAGCAGCTGTTAGCCGGGTAAATCGGCAAGCGTTTCCCTCATACTTTTGCCGTTTCCGTGGGCGCCTGAAAGTAGGCAACGAACGCCATTCCTGAGCGGCGCATAATTGAGTGGCGGCCATCATTGTCGTCGCCACAGCCAACTGATTTGCATACCGCTGCCTAGTTCCGTCCGAGCCCTACGCCTCGGTCTCGGTTTCACTCCGGCATTGCCTTGGTCCCGGTCTCATGTCATTAGCAGCCCTCCAGAGCAGCCGGCAGGACACCAGGGGCGTTGCAGGGCGGCGAAATTTACATGCCAACGCGTGACACACGCGGCGTATGCGCAACGTTCTTGCTCGGTGGCAAGCAGAGATGGCCATTTGGGTTATTTTTAGCTGATATTTTTGTATTTACTTAGAGGGTAGAGGAATTCTTAAGGTTTTGTATTTATTTTAATTACTTTTGATAATATTTTAAGACATGAAGCCTTCCTTGAATATTTTCTATGTTTTAAATACTTTGGTAAAAGCTCCCTATATGTTTTTAGGTACTTATATATAATAATATAAATATATATTAGAGAATTTAAGAAATAATCTGCTTAGTATTTTGGTATTTATTTAATTTAAAAACCTTCGAAAATTCAATATTTAGTAAGTTCTTGGTATTTTCTATTTCCTTGATAGGGTTTATTATTTAATAAATGCAATTACTTATTTTCTTTTCTTCTTAATATTTATATATTTATAATGACACTAAATAATTGTTTTATTATTATTGTTTTATTATTATTTTGTTAATTTATGGTGGTTAGCACTAGTGTCGCCTGTCGACCGCCTCCTTTTCGGCTGCGTTTGTTTGACTTCCGTTCCCCTCATCCTGCCGTTTCTAGCCAGGATTACATGTCTAGGGCACATCAAACAAGCTTACTTACCAATGACCTCGTTAATGACGCACACACATTTACGCACACAGACACTCACACACAAACTCACACACACAAACACACACACACCAAAAAGGCAACTTTGTGTGCGTCCGCCATGCTGTTGAGTTTACTTTGTAATTTTCGCTTATCAGATTTATTTTTATTTTCATTTTTGATTTTTTTGTCAGCTGCCACGCAATACAAATAGAGTGATTGCGAAAAGTTGTGAGACTTACGAATGCCCTGTAATTATGTGAATATTATCATCATCATATTATTATATTGTTTTGAAACCAATTTAAAAAAGACAGCAAACTAACTTCGAGAAGCCCAAGTTTATATACCTGTTGCGATTTGCAATTGAATTATAGGATTTTATCATAAATCAATCATAACTTAACTTAAAATATTCTAATTTTTTAAATGATATTTTAAGTGATATTTTTTTCGACGAATCCAAAGTTAAAAAGCTCATAACTTCGCCAAAAAAGCATTAATTTGAATTCGGAAAACGTTCCTATGTTAGTTTTTATTAGATTAATTAATGTGCACACTCAATTTACAATTTAAAAAAATTTAAATTTTTGCCAAATTTTGAAAATTTTAATGATGTAACCCCTTATCTTTTTTTGAAAAAATGAGAACATTTTTGAAAATTTTGTTTTTTTGCCGGAGATGGCTAGATCGATTCTGCTGTTGATTCTGATTAAGAATATATATGATTTATAGGGTCGGAAATGACTCCTTCGCAATGTTACAAGCTTATGACTAAAATAATAATGCTTTGCCAGGGTATACTTAATGCCTTAGAAATATATTTAATTTCGTTGGTATTATTTATTTCTTGACTGTTTCTTAACAGCAATACCCTTTTTGTTTCATATATTTCAAGAAATCAAGAGCTCTCAATCACTTCTCTCCTTGGCTGACCCCTCGCAGGATCAACGCTTTGGGTAAAAGGGTATCCACGGCATTACAACATCGTGAAGGTCCTGCTGACGTCGACGAATTCCCGTTTGTGGAACTGTGGCACTGTTAAAGTAATTGTCTAGCCACTGTCGCAATCGCAATAAAAAAGCGGCTGATTGCCGCCGGCTTCCTTCTGCGCTCACTCGTATCGTTGGTATCATTCGTATCATTCGAATCACTCGAATCATCATCCTGCCCTTTAATGAACAGCCCGCTAATAACTCTGACAATATGTTTGCCCATCCGCCTCGATGGTAATTACCGTTGACATCATTGCAGTGACAACTCCCGTGTCAGTTGAGCGAAAGTTAAACAAGTTCATGGTATATGTGGCATTCCGATACTGTATTTATGTCATCGTCATATAACCATTAACACATGCTCTATGTAATTACAGTACACTAAGTTTAGTTAACTATTAATTAATTGGTCGAGCGCTGGCCACGTTCCTTGCCTGGCATATGGCTTCAGGAAACTCATTCGCCTCCGGTTGAGGGTGTTCTCTCCGTCGCCGTTTCAACGAAGGTTGCCCAAAAGTATGCTAGTCAGCGTGTACATTAAATTTAAATAATACTTGTGTGTGTGTGTTTTGTGGGTGTGGTTGTGTAACATACATAACGAGGAGTATTTGTAAAAACACAAACAAAAAGGAAATAGTTACAAAACTTGTTTGTGTTTGTGTTGGTGTTTTGTGGAATCAACGCAAATCAGATTTACATATCAAAGGAATTGTTTTTGTTACACAACTTAACAGTGAACTACGTGCTAAAGGTGGTCACTAGACTGGTGCCTTAAAGCTGTGATTATGTATGTAGTTTCATAGAAATGTCCCTTTGAGTATTATCGATTTTGATGCAAAAAATCACTCCCAATCACTGTATTATCCATTACCTAAATACAGATTTGGACAACAGAATATATATTGATTGATATTCTTCAACAGGGTTTTGTTTTTCCATTATTATTTAAATTTATGCTTTTAAAATGTATTTATTTTAGGTGCAGTTAATGCTTAACCTTACATACCTCTACAAACTTAAACCACTGAAACTATAGAAAAATAATACCATAATTAAGATATTCCCTTCTAAACAATTTAATAATTAAAATTGTGGCCAAATTATTGAAACATTTGTATGAAAGCTTGCACACAAGCCTTTAGTTTTTCAAGTCGATTTAATTTCGCTTTCAGATGGAATGATATTATTCAATTGTTCAACCAATAAACTAAAAATTAATTATTTAAAACATTGAATTCCCTCAAAGACTTCGCTGTTTTTCTAAAATGTTTTTCTTTTTTCTTGATTTGCCAACCAATAAAGCGAATAAATTTATAACCAAAATGTGTTGGCTTTGTACATTTCACGTTAATTTTAGCACCAGCCTAATGAATTTGATTTGCTACATTTCCGTTTTTGGTGTGGGAGGAATTTCTTTTTGTTTGCCGAGGCCTGCCGTTGGCCTCGCCATTGTTTAAGGTGTAAACTGGAATTTGCTTGCTATCAACTAAAACATTGACTATATTTAAAATGTAACCGCACCTACTGCAGCTTCTCCTAGCTGTGCTCCTTGCAGAGCCGCAGGAGCAGCGGATAGTGCAGGTCCTCGTCGTAGAGGGCGGAGTCCGCCTTCAGCTGGAGATGCCGCTGCCAGATGGTCTCGTTGTACCTCGTGGCCAGCTCCACACGGAAGCCCCTGGCGACGCACTCGTCCTGGAACACGCTCAGAGTGCGTCCGCGGCGCGGGGCCATGATCAGGGCCGATCCCTGCGGCGCCAGGTAATACCAGATGGTGTCCACCAGCGCCGACCGGGCCTCGTCGAAGAACAGGCAGTCGGCGCAGAGGATGAAGTCGAACTTGCCCTGCTCCGCCTGCGACCGGGCGCCCTTCTCCTGCCACTTGAGCACCGAGCACTTGGTGTAGCAGCTCAGCTCGTTGAGGCAGACGGTCTTGCGGACATTCTCCACGGAGATCTCGTTGCCATCGGTCAGGTGGACGGCATATGGGGTGGCGTACTTGGCCAGCATCAGGCCCGCCAGCGAGGTGAATCCCCCGCCCAGCTCCAGGATCCACTTGCCGCGGTACGAGGACACCTCGGAGAGGACCAAGGCGGTCAGAGCCTCCTCCGAGGGCCACACGCATATGTTGCCGGTGTTGTTGAAGCCCATCAGATCGCTGGCCGTCAGCTGGCGCTCCATGTGGTGGATGTTCACCGAGTACTCCAGGTCGTTCTCCAACGCCATGCGGTACTTGTACCAGTTCTCCGTCTTCCCCAGGCACTTGAGGCTCACGTGATCCTCGAAACTGTCCTGGCGCAGCAGGTCGAAGCTCTTGAAGCGGCGCACGGAGGCGGTCTGCTCCTCGGCGAACTCGTCGCTGGAGGATGAGACCGTCTCCTCGGAGTCCTTGCGCAGCACCTTGGCCAGGATCTTCCAGCGCTTCTGGGCGGTATTCTGCAGGTTGGGCGTGGCCGGCGGAGTGGGCGGCATGAAGGGATTCGATGCCACCTTGCCGTCCAGCGCCATCTGCTCCACCTCCTCCAGTTCGGTGCTGGGACTGCCGGGCATGTTCCGGTTGATGTCTTTGTCCTTGTTGGTGGCAGCGTCCTGGTTGTTGTTAAGGACTATGGGCATTTCGGGCATGCCCAGGCGAGCGTCGAGGGTCATCTTCTGGTGCTCCTTGAGAGCATTCAGCGTGTTGTCGATATCGTATTGCAGCAGCAGCGATATGGTTGCCAACTGTGCCACGTCCACTTCCGGTGATTGCTCCTCCAAATTGTTGAGTTGAGTTTCGGGCGACGCTTTCTGCACTAGCACTGCTGACATCTTACTTCAGGCCGACTTCGTTTTGGGTTTCCCGTTTTCGGTTTCGAGTTCTCCGCTTTCAGTTTTCCATTTTCCGCCCTGAGAGAAAGAACAGAGAGGAAGGAGAGACACGACTTTAGTCAGAGTTTCTTCAAAGTTTTTTCCCCCTTCGAATGCCGAATTTTCCACTCGCCCTATTTCTTCAGGCCCATTATTTTCCAATTATGAATTTTTAATGGCATTAAAAATGCAAATTATCCGACCATAAAAATAAAGCAAATTATACCGAGCAGAAAAATCCAACGGAATATCAGGGAAAATCTTAGCCCACACTTTTGTCGACAAGATGTCTATGAATATACGTAGGCAGACATTTTAGGTATACATTTTATGAGCAACACATTTTGCAGATGGCAAATTGATCGACTTTTGTGCATGGTGTAAATAATTCAAATTTAGCCATCTATTTTTGTACAACAAAGGTGAATTTTAGAACTTTTTCTTAAGTATTATTATTGCTTTGAATTAATTAAAAAAGCTATTCATTTTAATATCAAAGAAAAAATATTGACTAAGCTATATAATTATGATTTTTATAATAGGAATGTACGCACTATATATTGTATTAATAGTAAACATCTGTTCTTCAAAGATAACTACAAGTTATAGTTATAAATTAACGACTTTAATTATAAATTATTATCCGGTAACATAAATCGCATAACTGAACTTGTATATCTCTCCATAAATTATATCATAAATCTGCCATTGCCTGCAGTCCCAAAATTATCCAAACTCAGCGAATATAGAAACTGTTTGTACAGACACAGGAGAGAGAGAGTATATTTACGTACTAGTATGTGCTACCTTGGCCTTTATTGTTTTGATTGTTGCACATTCTCACTCTGTATATTTTGAATTTCTGCCGCTGGACGCATAAATTCATCAAATTTGAGAAATTTTACAGCTCATAAAAAATGTTAATTGTGCTGACGGCAGAGGGAGTTTTTCCAGCAAAAGATTGCCAGCGCATTTCCCATTTCCCACCCAGCATATGGTGAAAACACGGGTCTGCTCGATGATAACAGAGGGCGTTCAGTTCCGATTAAAGGTTTGTTTTTCTCCCTCTGTGTCCGGACACCTGGGAATGTGACTGTGGGTGTTGTTGCTTTCCCCTGACCATTGACACCTGCTCCGGATTTTCTGGACCTCGAGTGCGTAATCACTGCCTGAGTAATTGAAATTCAACGGAATTTATGTGTTTGTCTCACGGAGATTTGTTGTGGGTCCATGAATTTGCATAAAGTACGTTCTTGTGGGAGTTTGCGGGAAATATCCGCCCAATTCTGACAGATTTCTGATGCATTGCCACGCATTCCTGGAACATATGTCTGTACATCCAATTAAAATTGGCAATAATTGACATATAATTATAAGTGCAATTATTTCGTTTGTTTTTAGTATTTATTAATCCTGTTTTGACCGCAAAAAGCGTTCTCAATTGCTTATCGAAGCATTGACAGTTTGACAGTTTGATAGGCAGTTTGCGGCAGGCAAATGACCAATAATTTGGCATAAATATTTTCATTTCAACTCACCCAAATATAATAAATACAAAATAAATTATTAAACATAGAGAGGAAGTGGCTCAAAGAATTTAATTAATAAAAATATTATAAAAGCTGAATTGCGGAATCATTTTTGATATTTTAAGCCCCTGCGTATTGATAATTACTTTCATAATATAATCATGTCGATTATAAGCCCCTTAAAATGGATCAAAAACACCTCGTCCGAGGGAGGCTCAAAATTTTTATTTAAATTACAATTCAAAGTACAATTCAAATTACATTTCAAATTACATTTGAAATTACCAATTCCCCGCTCTCCCACTCACTGCTCTCCATCAATGCCTTATCAAACATTAACAAGTTTGAAGAAGTTCGCCAGACCTCGAACTACTTTTTAAGGACTCCCCGCCAGAATCCTGATTGCTGGCCCCAATAAAACTTTTGTGAGCTTAAAGAATGTTGATTTGCATTTGACGAACGGGGAGAACATGAATATTGAGCAGCATCCTTCCAGGACGTGTCCCAAAAACCCGCAGCTTAGCCTACGTCCAAAAGTTGTACAGCGAAAACTTCCAACAAACTTTAAAGTCTGTCAATAAAAACCGACAATGTTTGCATAATGCCCTGGAAAATTCAGCTTCAACCGCTGGAAAACTTAAGGGATTACACGACCAATGGTTAGCTTTACCTGGCTGAGTAATGGTAAAAATGGCCAGAAGAAGGTCAACACAACTATTTATTTATTGTATATATAAATAATTAATTAAATGATTAATAAATGCATTTGTTTCTTCAAACTTTCCTCCTTAATGTACAAACATCTATAGTTTGACAGTTCATTGAGAAGCGGGCGGCAGTGCCTTTAATCATTGCAAATTTTTTTCACGCTGGTAAATTTATCCAATCCAATTCAATTCAATCACTTGAGAAACTTACTTGCCTCTGTTGTCGCGGCACAGAAAGTTACCAGCAGAACGAAAGAATAAAGGTTTTTCACTTCAAAAACAAAAAAGGAATCGGGGGGTTGGTAGTGGAAAAAAATGTCGGAAAACTCAGAAGTAAGCAGAATGACTGGCGTGCGTGTTGGCAACGCAATGTCCCCGAAAGTTGCCAGGGGTTTCCCCGTTTTCCACGCTCTCCGCCCCCAAATTTCCACAACGATGGCGCATCACGCGAGACTTTATAGAACCCATATATATCCGCACATCCGTGTGATGAATCCCCGTCGCTCTCCGCGCTCATTGCTCGCATTAACTCTTATAATTTATTATTTATTGCAATCTACTGTCACCGAAATTTGCTCAGCTTTTCCTTTATTTTTTATGGTCTTGTGCGGCTTTTTTTATGATTATTTTTTCGGCAGTGACCTTGGGGGCCAGAAGTGTCAACAGACACATGACTTCTGGGTGTAAATAAGTACATACGCACACGATAAAGAGCCCAACTGTGAAAAAAGAGTTACTCCAGACACCGCCACGATAATACAGTCAAATTTAATTATGACTGACAGCCGCACGGGGGAGGGATCTTATCCATCAGCGAGAATCTATATAAAATTCTTTATCATGATAAGAGTGGTGCAGGTGGCAGGCAGAGACCAGGTGGCAAGTTTTAAAATAAATGAGATTATTTTTTATGATGTCAAAGAATTTAATTACAAAAAGATGCTACGATTTTTATATTATATTTCATTTTGCAGAAATAATCATAATTAAAAACAAAAAAGCAAAATAATAAGAGGATTTATATAAATATGAAAATCAAATAAAACTTGTATGATATACTAGCCATAGACTCAGTTTTCTGAATGTTTCTTAAATGATATTATAATTAATTACTATTTCTCTTTGACTTTTCATATATATACTAGATGTCTGGTCATTAAACCTATTAGCGAAAATCACTGATGAAAAGTCAAGAGCGAGCTGCTTTTCCCTCGGCTCAGCTCAACCATTAATCATCATCATTCGGTGCTGTACGCAGTAATTACCTTCTGCACACAGGGCGTAATATTTGGAAACTTTAAAGCGCTCCCTCGTGCTCTCTCTCTGTATATTTTTCTCGAACGTCTTAAACTTTTATTAGCGCACATAATCCCCACCGATTTACGAGCAACTAACTGTCTGAGCTATCTCTGCAGATACTATATGCAGATATACACATTTATTCCGCCGATTTGTTTACTGTTTACTGTTTACAGGCGTAAGTTGATTTCGACCGAAACTTTTTTCACGTTCTCTCAGTTTTGACTGCAGGCCAATGCCAACGCATCTGTCTATATACCGGGATATATATATTTACATTCGTGAATGCCGAGATTGAATTTACGCTCACATCTGTTTTTATTGTGCATTTCTCTTCCTTCATTCAATGACCATTCCCGCTTTCGGATCCATTCACAAGCCTCGGGCGGGTTCAAGTAAGTGCAAAAATGTAAATAAAAATCCAATTGTCTTCCGACTCGCCGGCCGAGGGTGTCCGAAATAAAATATTAATTAAATTATTTGCATAGCACACGGCTACGGCCTTCGGCTGGCCTGTGGCTCCACCCCTTCCGAAGCCCCCCATCCGCCATCGCGTCCAGAAACATTTCCGGCTTTTCCGGAAGTGGCTGTGGCAGTGTCACCTCCCATTTTTATTGCCTGTCACTCACTCGGCTCCCCCCGTTGGCCGTTTTCCCCGCTCATAGTTCTTTGGCTCTTTGGCTCTTTGGGGCTTGGCTAAGATAATATTTGACGCTGGGGGAAGTGGGCGCACTCAAAGAAATGTACTTAGTAAACACAATTTTATTACATGGAAATTTGAAATGAATCCGGACTGATTCTTGGAAGAATCTTATTTTGGTATGGGAATACTTTCTGTGGAAGTTTAATGTTAATAAAACGTGGCAAGTAACGTATTTTGTCGCTTTTCTGAAGATGTGACTGTTAAAAATAATATATTATATTTTATGGCAAAATATCTGAATTATATCTTTTTTAAATCTTTCTTTCAGTGTGCTTAGTGTGCGTCGCACCGGAGAGTGGGAATTGGGAATTGAGGTGAGCGAACTGCCAGCTCATGACATTCACAAAAAGTTCAAGGGGAATTCCCCGATCTGCTGCACGGCGCTGCACAAATAATGTGATTACGCTGGACAATAATGACGAGCTAACCACATAGTATGAGTTGCCAGAACGTGGATTGTGCCATGGCGAAACTGTTTTCCGAAAAATTTTCGGATTCTAGTGGTTTATTGATTCGATTTGTGGGACCATGGGGACCATGTTAGCGCAGAAAATCAAAAAGCGAAAGCTTTTAGGAAGTTAATCTAGGCTATTTAAACCAATTTGAGTGCTTCCTTTTAAGGAAATGCTTTTAAACTAAGCTTTATCTAAGTCGGGAAACTTGGCAAAGGATTATTAGTAACCTTTTAGAACCAAAGATATATAAATAATAAGTCTTTGAGGAAGGCTTCTTCTATTTCCCTTCTCAATATTTTTACGCTTAATATTTCCATGTGTGGCCTTTAAAAATAATCCAGAAAATCCCCAAAAGCCTCGGTACATTCTTGAAATATATTAGCACATTTGCAATGATATTTTCAGCACCCAGGCTCAGTCAGCATTTTGAATCCTGCTTGGTTTTTGGCATCTTGCGAGTTATTTCGAAATTGTGATAACAATTTAAGCCACGTACAGCTGGAAAATTTACATATTATGCCAAGACCGTATGCTAACCTCTTCCCCTTCCGCCCGCCCGATTTCCCTACCCCATTTTCCTGAGACGACACAATTTTCCTGTGTGCACATGGAGATGGAGAATGCAAAAAAGCGCAAATATGTAAAACATTTTGTAGGAATAACTGTAAGTCGCCAAGTTGCCAAATGGATGCTGCTCAGAGGTTGAGGTTGGTGCTGGGGAGGTGTGTTACTTAGGGTGGATCCTTGGGGCGTTTCCAGGGAACCCAGGGAGCTGGAAAAATTGTATTATCTACTCAAGATATTGACCTCACTGGGGGGTCTGTTTTAGGGTCCTTCTCCCTCCCCCGCGGAGCATAGATGGAATATTTCGCCAGCATCATTGCAGGACTCTTAATCATCACAGCCAACGACAGACATTTTTGGCAGGCGCCATAATTTAAAAATAACAGGCCAGCGCCTGGATAACATGCCCGAAAACAGGACAGCCTTGATAAGGATAAGCACCAAGGACACAGCACATCGTTAGCAGCTGACATTAACATAACAAATACAAAAAGTTACGAGAAAGGACATAGAAAAAAGGAAACTCAGTTTCCAGCTAATCCACTTTGGGGTGTCTTCGGCTCAAAAGGGACACAAGGACCTCGTTCGGGCAATTAGGGAGCACTATTTAATAACGAAATGCGCCAAATCATATTTAGCAAAGACCCAAAAACTGGAAAATTAAATTTCCCCCACACACACACCAACCCACCCGCCCCTCCTTGAGGCATCTAGTTCCTTGCTCCCCCCCGTTTCATTCACAAACAAAAATAAATAGACGCATCAATAAATAAACAAGCAAATAGTTTGCGCCATAAACATGCACACAAACATCGCAGACACACGAGTTGGCAACTCACACACATGTGTGCAAATAGAGCGTGTACGACTATATATCGGTATGTACATACCATAATGCCCATCTGGATATATGGGCATTGTCATGGAGACAACTCTCGCTCCAACTGGCAACTCAGTCAGATGTCTGGAGCGACTCTCATCTCAGCGGGACGGGGATGGGGATGGAACTATGAAGGGGACCTGGACCTGTGCTGTCGGGTTTCCAGAAGGATGAATCTGGCTTCTAACGGTAGGGAAAACTATGGCTAAATTGGTTTATTAAATTATAGCGAGTACGGGGAGGGACAGTAGAGATTCTGTATAATTCTGTAGAATTATGAAATAGTGTTCTCCTTTTATTTCTAGGAAAAGAAAAAAAGCAGAAACATAAAGTGTATCGATATGTTACATTTTTCTATGTTTTCTGACTTGATTTCATTTGTTGCATTTCAGCTATATACGAATTTATTGTTTATTTTAAAAACAATGTTTTCCGCTTCAATTCATCATGTAATTCTGTGGAATTTTTAATAAACTTTTAATATTATCTATATATTTAATAATTTTCTTTACCTTAAATGAATGATATGATTTAAAAAAAGTTGATATTTCAATGATTTTCAACATTATAAATAAAGGTTTATCACATTTTTTACATAAATTACATATTGAGCCAGCAAAAATGTATATTTAGCATAAAATAAAGAAGTCACAAAATGTCTATAACAGAAAACGTTTACAATATGAAATAAAAGGTTGCTAAACAAACACAATAAACATAAGCAATGGATAATAAATCATATTCAAAGAAAAGACAAACAAATAGTTATTTATTAATATGAATTTCATATATTTCGATTTGTTTCTCACTAAATTTATGCACAGGAAAAAGGCTAACCGGCCAGCATTACCGAGACGGCAGGGACACTCGGGCATGGAATATGCTAACATCGTACATGGACACTCTACCAGCTCTATAAATAGTCGGCTGAAGGGGAGTGGTGGCGAAAGTGGTTAGTTTCAGGAGGAGAAGGAGCTGGAGGAGCCTGCCGGAGGTAACTTGCCTCAGGTGCATCACACGCCGGCAGCAGGCAGGAGGCAGAATTGTGACGTGTGTCAATGCTCGGCAGGCCCTGATGGGAGCTCTCTCCTGGCAGGAACATTAGAGGGGATGTTCAGTTCTGTGCTGGAAATGTTGGTCAGCGGTAAATGTACTAATTTGTTTTGGCTTCGAGGAAAGAGAATTTGTGGGAATCAAGCTAATGACACATTTTGTGTTGACCTCAAAATATATGTTTGCTTGAATAACATGAAGCCTTGGGGTTTATTGTTTCAAAAGGGCAAAAGAGTTTTGAGGTTTCAAGTTTAGAGACTGTGATTCATATTTAAACTGATTTAAAAGTGGGAATAATTCGAATAAATAAAACAATAAAGTATTCAATAAGGAGTATTATCTATAGCTATTCTTTGCTGATATAGTATTTTTAATTAAATATCTAAATAGTTAAATAAAATCCATAATAAATCAGATTAAATAGTCTTATATTAAACAGTATCAAGCCTTCGCTAGCGTCGAGCCCTCGCCTTGGTTTAAGTACTACTTTGTCGCAAAGGATGCCAATGTCGGAGCTTCCTCTGCGTGCCACATAAGTGGTCCTTTGCCAAATAAAGCCGTGCAGGATGGGCCAGGGTCGTGGGGACGTCCTGGTGGGAATGTGTTCAACTCAGGAAGGGTACGAGGCGGAGTCTGCCTAAATGCTTTCATCACTCAGCTGGAAAGGCACGCACGCTCCAGTGCCTCCACGCACGCCGGCCGGCCAGGACGCAGATTCCACGGAGTCGTGCCCGGGCTTGCTCCCGCCGCTCTGTGTAAACATCAGTCAAACGGACGGGGCTGAAGGGTCACATCCAGATCCCCAATTGACCACTGGAGTGGCATAAACTGTTACTTTAACTGCGAATATGTTTGGCCGGCAAACCCGCCGCTTATATGAGGAAGGTATGTCTCTATTGGCAGATGATTGACTGCCAGTAGCTTATCGTAATTTTGAGTGACAGTCAACTGGGTCTTGTTCGGCTAAACAGCCGTATCTTGTGAATGAGTCTTCAAACCCGACACAGTCTTGACTCCAACGCTGACAATGTAATGGGCATGATAATAAAAATAATTGGTTTATTAGGCAACTGGTTTATTTATAGAAAATCACTTTGTATGTCAGCGATAATTTGAAGGAAATCGCTTGATTTGATTGAGATAATTTTGATTGAAATATTACTGCCAGGGACAGTGCTTTTAAATTTTAAAATTTTATTTATAGCCTTGCTAATAGAGAAATTAATTCTAGTACAAGCAACTACAACAGTTCTTTCCAAAAATCAAGCTAATGTAAAGCTTTTCAAGTAAACCAGTTTAAATGATTTATTGGTTAGCTTCATGCCAAATATTAAAAAGTAAGCCAGTTCAATTCATTTTAGAAATAAATCATAGTTCAGGCAATCATCTTTCGCATCTATAACAGTTCAAATAGTCAGTCATCCATCCGTGTGGCCATTACATATTCCAATAGACAAACAACCAATATTGTCCTTATAACCATAAATCTCTCGATTGGAAAATGTTTTTCAGCTAAAAAACAAAGCCTTTCCATAAATCAAATCACTACGGAGAGATCCTTGCCCATTGAGGTTTGCCTCTGAGCTTTTCATTGCACATTTACATTCGGTTAGAGAGAAATTCAATTTATATTTTCCTCTCCTGCTTTATTGTCAATATATAAGAGGGACATTGTTTGTGGAATAAAATGAAATATATGAAAAAACGAATGCATGCAGAGGGCACAGAGGCTATTTTCTAATGAACTTTGACACATGAAAGCCGGGTTTTCAATGTGACCGCCCACTTTATCCTCGCGTGTCCGTGTCACAAGTCAAGAGGAAAGGCAGCGGGAAAAACTGCAGCACCAACAATGCAATGGCCCTAAGCTGCAATGAATGAAAAATCAGCTTGACGCATGCAGCTTTTTCCCATTTTTCCCCTCTAGTTATTGTTGTTGCCGTGCGAAGTGCCCTGAGGGCAAGTAAAATGAACTAAACTGACTGATGGATTGACTAACTGACTGGCAGTCTGTCAGACTGCAGACTGCAGACTGCTGCGGAGCCGGAGTCACAACAAAGGCTAAAAATCGGACCTGCTCGAAGCCATAACTACTACTCAATACGCTTTCACATCTCAGTCTCTGGAGAGGCAAGGAAATTTATTTATTTTGCGATTATCGTCAGATATGTTGACAGCACCCTCTTGAGTATGCAAACACAAGTAGCTCCCCCACACAAAACACTCACAGAAGCACTTATAATGAAGCTTGAACCATAGAGTAGCACACTTTCCAGCAAAAATAAGTCTTATAAACCTAGTGCTTATTGGTGAAAATCAATGGTATAAAGTTTGTTTTTTTGTACTTATGAGAGGTAAGAATCTTTTTATTGAAGTACCTTTTTCTCTACAGATTTGCCTTATTTTTTAAATTAAATAAGTAAAATTATATAATATTATAAAATATATTGGACCAAGAATAAGGAAAATATTAAAAAATATGTATTATAAGAGTCTTTCAAATTTAAGAATGCCCAAAAACATGTAGTATTTAATTATAAAATCATATTTCAAGGCCCAAAAGAGAAAAGCTTTACCAATGAAAGTTACACAGAAATTTGGCTTTATGAAACTTTAATGAAAAGTAAATGTAAGGCCGTCAAAGCCATACAGTTTGAAAATATAAACATTAAACTACATTTCAAACTGCCCCTTAAATAGTATCAAAGGCCTTTAAGCCGAAACTATTTAGAATATTCCAATGAAATGTGTGTGAAATATTATAAAACCATAATAAATTGCCCTTCACACTTGCAGGCCACCATCTAAGGTCTCCAGGAATCCCCCTTTCCTTGCCCAAAATGCCCGGCATTTCCACAAAGGGTAGCCGCAGGAAAGCGAGCTTATCGCGAAATCTCGACCAACTGCAGCGAAAAATAGTTAGTTAGTTTGTTAGTTGATTATTACATGTCCTGCCACAGTAATCCACCTCCTGAAACCCCTTCTCTTTCCCGAGTTCCTTTGTTTTTTATTTTTTATTTGTGGTCGCTGGTGGTGGAGCTAGTATTACAGTTGCTTATCGGAGCTTAATGGGTCACTGCATTTCAGCGAAATTTTTCGAGCTGACGCGGCGTATGCGTAATTCGCAGGGATTACGTATACGACGCGTTGGACCAACGACGACGAGACAGAAGCAAGGGGCAGCGGCAGATCCTTCGGTCTTTGGCACAGGCTCACATTATGCAAACTTGGCAATAAAAATTCAATTAAGCCACAAGGACGCGCTGTCAAGTGCGGGCTGCTCGAGGAGGAAGGTTGGGGCTTTGCCGATAAATCACAAAATTTTGTAATGTGCCCGTCGGCTGCAACAATAACAAATTGTGACATGCTGTGCTGTGCCGCTTACGACTTTGATGCACGTTTTAATTATAATTTTGACGCCAACTGTTTAAACACAGTTGCACAAACACACACACACACACACACCACACACACACACGATAACGAAACAACAACAACCTGCACTAATTGTTTGCCTCCAGTGAGTGAGTGTGTAGGGATGATGGGAAAAGCGAGGGTGAAGCCTCACATGTTGTGAAAGAGGAGGAGGTGGTGGCAGCATAAAGGAACCAGGACCAGCAGGACAATGGCTAGCTCACATGCAAAGCGCACAAGTCATGAAACCATCAAGCGAGACTGCCAACAGAGAGAAATTTCAGGAAAAGCCAACCTCAGATGTTAGCCAGCTTAGCTGGAAATGTACATTTAATTAGGTCCAACTTGCGTTACTTGTTCATACACACGTACTCGGTGCTCTCTCTAAATACCATGAAAATGTAAATTAAGACGTCCCCGGGCAAAACCGCAAAATCTGCGTGAAACCTTCATAATTTCCTTCTCAGATTAATAATATTATGTACAGCAAACTATAAAGCAAACATATAACCCACAGACCACAGTCATTGAGTGTTATCAAGTTCAATAGATATTAGCTTCATTCAAGTACTTTGTAGTGCATTGAATTATATTATCATAATTGATTTGGCTTCCATAATCACAAATTCAGTTTGCCCCAATGGCAAAATGTATCAAAATATATAATCTGTTTAATCAACAAAGTTAGGAAAATGTGTTGAAATGAAAATGCTCAGTGGGCATGATGAAACCCTTTTTCAATTGCTCATGATTCATCAACTGATCGAAGATAAAATCATAGATTTATTTGTTGGGTTTATTGTTAATTTAAAGTGACACATACAGGAGAAAGATTGGAAATATATATATATTTTTTTTGTTTATAATTCAGCTGATAATTAATCACACATAAGATATCTGTAGGTAAATTAGGTATGTTAAATATTAAAGTTGACTGAGTATTTAAAGCAGCGTTCCATCATAATTTCAATGAGTAAAATATCCAGTAAATCTGGGGTATTTATTATTCATTATGATATATTAAGATTGAACTTCCTGAGAGGGTCATAAAAAAAGACCTACTTGTGAATAAAGTCTCGGCAAAGTACCCCTAGTAAAACAAGCATTAACTGCTGATCCTTAGTTCGTTATTCTTTTATAGTTTATCATATAGTTTATCATATCATCTCTTATTATTTTCTCTCAGTGCATTAGGCAAAAGAAAGGCGCCACTTTTAGGCATGTGACTGTGTGCCTCCACTGGACAAATGTTGGTGGTTTGGCGAAGGAAACGACTGTGCCATGTGCCCCAATCGATGAGTGATGCAGGGGTCGCCGGTGTGTGTGTGTGAATGTTAGATTTATAGCCACAAAGCCAAAGTGTGTGTAGGCTGTACTCAATTAAGAATCATCAGCGTGACATTAGTGCCATTTGCAGATGAGAATCGCCACGGTGGCGGGAAAAGTGCAGGAAAGCCAAAGATACAAGGACGCGACAGGCGAACACGTGCAGTGTGGCTATTGTTTGGCATCCTGGGTGGGGTTGGGGACACAACGGCCCCGCCTCCACCTCCATTTCCGCCTCGCAGCCATCATTCTATTCAGCTCTCAATCAAGGCTCATTTGGCAAACGTCTTTTTCGGCTCATCAATAAATCGGGGCCATAAATCTCTTTCAAGTGTTCGCCTCATCATCGGCAGACATTTTTTACGCCCGTCCCGAAGTTTAAACTAAATAAATAGAAAATGATTTCGATGCTTGGTTCGGTTTTTACGACTGAAGAAAATTTAATGCGACATTCGACTTTAATTAGGTAATAAAACGGGGAACTACGTTCGGCAGTAAAAGGACATTAAGCGGTGGCCAATCTGAAGCTCGAGGAGTAAATAAAGCACAACCACAGGTTTCCCGGAGGCAGTGAGGAAAACTGAAAGAAATGTTGACCAAATGGCGAATGCCTGCAAATCACTGGGCGTAAATGAAATGTAATTGAAAGCGATTGACAAATAGAGGAGGGATTGGCACGGCAAATGGGAATTGCAATTGGCTTTGGTCTAAGCTCAATTGAACTCTGAACCTGTTAGAGATGTTTGCAGTAAATTGGAAGCGAATTAATTATTAATGAACGGTAAAGAAAATCGTGGTGAAAAGCCAAAGGCACAGCTTCAGTCGAGGGAAAACTAAATAAGGAAGGTAGTGAGAACACCCGAGAGTAGAACAAAGACAAAATAAATTAATTGTATTTACTTTTATTTATTCCAAAGGCCATGCTTTTTGCCCTTTTTGAAAAGACATTGCAAACTCTATGCATAACTTAGTTCTTCATTAGTTCCGCTTAAATGGGAAGTGTGAAATCCACTTGAAATTTGCATTTCTCCTAGAAACGGGTAAATATATTAATGCATTTAAATTTCTGAAGAACTTCTTGGAGTTTTCTTAGTATTTCTTGGCTTAAAAACGGCTTTAAGCTGAAATTATTTATTTATTTTACTATCTAGTTTTGTTAATTCACTTAATCTTCTCACCAAAACTATCAGGGATAAATATATTAGCTGTATTTCTTTGCCAAATTCCATTGGTTCAAGATCTCTCAAAAATTTTCATTTGACTTGCAAACTTTGATGAGAACAACTTTCTGATGCAACCTTTAGCAAAAGTATTAACCCATCGCCGGAGTTGGAAAGTCTGGGTTGACCTTTTCGAGGACTTTGGCAACACAAAAGCTGGCTAGTTTCCATTTCCGGCAGCTCAAAATTGTGCAGAGAAATAATATTTATTTTTAGTGGTGCGAGCCACAGCGAAACCGATGACCTTATGTTCAGCTTAGTCAAAAGTCAACCGGAGCTAGATAAGTTATATTAGTTCAGCCTGATATTGATATCAGGGCGGCCTTTGTGCGTTTAAGATAAGTTCGAACTTATCGTTGGAAATATATTCAAAAAACCAAATGCCAATGAAAGCCTTCCACAAACAAATCAGAAAGCAGCTCATAAAAATTTCAAAAACTTTGATGAACAGCGAAACGCACAGGTTTACAACGCCCAGACAGTTTCTTTACAAAAAGTAAACACGGGGGGATTTCAAAAGCCATTTACCAGTCAAAAATGTTGTTGGCGAGGCAATTAAGTAGCAGCAAAACTCCAGAGTGTTTGGGATATGTTTCTTCTCGATTTGACCGTTGATAAATGTATTCAATACACAGCATTTAACGCACATTTAATCACTTCAGTGTAACTTTTCATTCACGAAATGCTTGGCATTTCACAAAATTTCCCTTTGATGATTTTTCTTTTTGATAATTTTTCAAACCACGCACAATCTGTGCCGCGTCGAGAGCAACAACAATTAGTTAAACAAATGACACGGCCGTTCAGGTTTCGTTTTATCCGCCCGGCCAACGTTGCGTATGAGCGACGACGACAAACTGAAATGGAATTTGAAATCGGAAAGAGCGAGCGCGCCAGCCGCATCGAACATGTTGCCTCGCATGACGAATCCCCTCGAACGCGTTGCCAGTGTGGGTGGACCTTCACGGGGGCGGAGCGGTGCTGGGACACCCTGCTCGGCTTATCACTGGAAATTAAGACAAAGCTTCGTCTCGAAGACGTCGTGGAATCCTGAATGGTCCAACGTTAAATGAAATAAGACAACAAAGAAGGCGTCTTACGTACAATGGGAGAAGAGTTGGTTTTTACGTGAATTTAGGATACATTTCCACAAAATTAGAACCCCGATTGGTTTATTGATTTATTCGTCATAAGGACCAAAAATTTATATAAATATTTTATTATCTCAGACAAGAAAATTTTATATAAAAACTTTGTATAATTAGCCTCTTAAGATGTATTTCGAAAATATAATTCTATAACACATCAAAATACATTTTTTTTATTTAACTATTACTAGAATCATAGTTACAAGTTAAAACTCTTCATATTAATTTTTTTATACAGTGTATTATAATTTTAGTCAAAAGCCTGTGAAGGAATCATTTCCGACCCTATAAATCATATATATTCTTGATCAGCATCGACAGCCGAATCGATCTGGCCATGTCCGATTAAAAAATAATTTTTTGAAAAATTTTCATTTTTTTTGAAAAAAAGATAAGGGGTTACATCATTAAAATTTTTAAAAATTGACAAAAAATTTATTTTTTTAAAATTCTAAATTGAGTATGCAGATTTAATAATCTAATAAAAACTAACATAGAAAAGTTTTCCGAATTAAAATTAATGCCTCCTTGGCTTAGTTATGACTTTTTTAAATTTATATTTTTCGGAAAAATTGTCATATAAAAATAACAATAATTATCGATTCAAATACTTTAAGCCTAGTTTAAGTTGCAACTACAAGAGTATATAAACTTCGGTTTCCGGAAGTAGTTACCTTCCTGATTCTTTATATTTTCTGAAATTGTTTTCAAAATTACTTAATAAAATATTACTTATAAATTGACTAAAAAATAAGGCAAATTGCTGCAAATAACTTATAAAACATTGCTCCTGCACAGATTTGAACAGATTTGAACAAGATACCAAAGTTTTTCTCCACAGTAACTCGCTGAGTTGTGGTTGGGCCTGAATGGTTCGCTGTTGGCACTGTGGGGTTAAGTGGTTAAAATGGTAAGAGCGGTTGCCGGCTATTACAACGGCTTGGAAAACTATTTAAGCCACAATCGCGGTTGGGCTCAGATTTTTGTTTACTTTTCGTCAAGTACACCCACAGAATAAACTTTTCAGACCCAATCAATTTTTGGCAAACACCAATTATTTGAAATTTCCATAAGAGAATGTATATATTAATTGGCAATTAATAAATATAAAGATTCTGGTTGAGAGAAGAAATGTTCTCTTGACGAAATTTGCCCAGAAGCTATAAAAGGACTTTAGATTTAAATACATTTTAATGAATTAATGAAATTAATGGGCGAAATAAGGGTAATTAAAAAGGGATCATGACTTTTAAAAGCCTGAAATAAAGTCTCTGTTAACATATGTTTAAATAAGTTAAACTTATATTGTTTTGGCCAATCCAAAATTCCTATTTTATATTTGAAAATTCTGTGCAAAAATTTAAATAGTTTTAACTTTGTCTCAGGGATAATAAATATAAGATAACATACTATATAGAAACTTGCATCAGCTGTGAAACTGCAGTTCGTGTTACCAATTTCAGCGTATTCATTAGCCTAATAGCTAGAGGGGACCTTGGAAATGTAAAAGGGCAGTGGGCGTTATGACCAGGTTCTTATGCTCGCGTTACTTGCCTTTTGTTGCCTTTAAATGATTTTCCATTTGCACATTTCACGCGTCCAACTGCCAGCTTTATACTTGTTGTTGTTCCCGCCGCTGGCTAGAAATTCGCGTTCATTCATAAAAAAGAAGGTGAACACGCTTGTGGGCGTCGGGAAAGCGTCGGAAAAGCGTCGAGCGATGAGCGTGGAAAACGGAAAACAATAAAACGCGACTGTGGGTGCGAGTGCGAGTGCGATGGCAGCGAAGCGACTGTGCCGTCGACGTCGACAGCGCCAGACAAGCAGGCGTGCTAAGTGAAAAGCGAGGGGGTGTAAAGGGGGAACCCCCAAAAGTTTTTTGGTTGTTCGCAATTTTTTCACTTTTCTTCTTTTACTTTTCCGCCTTATTTATATTAATACACATAGCATTCGTATCAATGAGTGTGCTTGTGTCTGTGTGTCTTTTATTTATTTTCTTTTTATTCAACGCGTCTGAAAACAAAACACAAAAGCGAACAAAAAAATTAATGCCACATATTTGTTACTTTTTACTACAAACACAACCCAAGGAACAAAAGGAAATGTTCAAACAACAGGACTGAAGACTAAGAAAAAGAAAAACTTCTGAGCTCTGCGGGAAAGCTGTTATCTACACGAAAAGAAAATTAATTGAAAATAAACAAAGTGTTTAAGGTAAGTAAGTAATATAAATTCTATTGCTGCCTGTTTAACAGTTTCAAATTTATTTCAAGTTTAGCAATAAAAAAAAACTAAAGAATTTAAATTTTTTGTCGCCTGTATTCTGCCTAATATTATTATATTCAAACTGTTAAATATTTAATACATTTAAAAATAAACTTGTCATGGTACCAAGAAATGTTTTAATAAATTTTATAAATTACGGTTGGAAAACCTTTGATATCAACTTTAAAACAAAGTTAAAGAAAATAGTTTGATAATAGGACCATCTGTCTTAAAGGTCCAAAATTCAAAATAAAATAATAGAGTTTTTTAGGAAACTGATTTTATTTTAAAACATTAACACATGAAATATATTATATACGCTTCTGTTGCCAAAATAATCTATACTCCTAATCAGAGTAAATAAAAACATTCTTATCGAGTGAACCTGCAAAGTGAATCTTCTTCACAACGTGGAAAAATCTCAAGTGAAAATATCATAATAATAAAATAAGTGATAATATGACTATAAAAATATTGATATATCTTCATGTTGCGAACTCAGATAACCCTAATATATGGAGCTATAATTTCTCTATGTGCTTTTATATATAAAAAAGGAAAACCTTTCCAAGTTCCCTTATTCTCGCATTTTTTTTACTTGTCCTGCCAGCAGGAAGAGAGGCAGTAAAAAAATAACAAAAAATGTCAACCCAAAGAGATGGAAAAAACGAGCTGGTAGTCGATAAGGTCGTCCAAATCAAAACACACACAGCATCGGGTTAGAATTGCCAGACATTGTGTCAGGTCGGGCCAGAAAAAGCCATGAAATTGATGGGAAAGTGGGCCAGTAGGCTTTCCCCAAAAGCCAGAGTAAGCTCTAATTCCTGGTGGAAGTTTGAGATGCTTTAAGGTCTTCATTTCCCCGAAATACCATGATTTATTTGCGTCATTAGCGGTTGAGAGGGGGACGAAACAGATTTGAATATTCCCCGAGGACCAGAAACCGAATTGGAAAGCCATTGATAAGGGTCGGATTAGCATCATTATGGTATGGTATGGTATACCGCAAAATATTAGCATTTGGTGGCTTACATAAGCCATCTTTTTCCCCCCGTTTCATGCCAAAAATGTTGGGTTTATTTTTAAACAGCAAAGAAATCCGCAATTACAATTATCTACGTGCAGCGCAAATAATTCATGGCTCATTTGCCGCTGCACCTGAAGGCTTATTAAAGCAGAGCCAAAGAACCCGAGAGCCGAGAGCCGAGAGCGAACCCATATAAATATAGCCAAAAAGTCGTACTATGTTGTATCTGTCGACACCAGGGGCAGCAGTGAAATAATGATACCGAGCGCACAGTTGGCATTTTCGATTTGCGTCAACGTCGTCGGTCGCTGTCAGTGTCCGGAACATGGACCGAGCCGAACCCAACCACATCCCACATCCCAATCCCATTCCCATTCCCTACCGCATGACAACCCATCCAAAGGAGGCTCCCTGCTCATGTAAAATTGATGTACACGCGGTCCCGTCTGGTCTGCATGTGAAATAATTATTAATAAAAATAATGTGCCATGAAATGTTTTCGTTGTCGTCCTCGACGATGCACTTCCGCCCGCCATTTCTCCTCCGCACCATTGTTGGGAAAGCGGATGGGTCTTAGGTAATTAACACTCAGCGGGATGGCTTTGGCCAAGTTCAGCCAGCTGAAAGATGGCCACGGGAGTCATTACGAGGCAAGAAGGCAAGTCACGACGCTTACAGCTCTTTTTACGATCCCCCAGAAGTCGGGGATTAAGGCTAAATGGCTGTCTTTAAAGAGTTGAATGTGTCTCGGAAGTCAAGCTATTCTTCTTAAGATCATGATTGATGGAAAAACTTATTATGTTTCAAGCATTTTCTACATTTAATATAGAATTTTATCAGTAGGTTTAATATTATATAATCGAAGTCCAAATCATTTTTGCACCCTCTGCAATCCTTGTATAAAATCAGGTTTGCAATTAAAAGCTGGATTCTTTGTTCATCCTTCTTTTATCCCATTTTCCCTGGCGCTAATTATGACATTTTTCTTGCAAACAATTACTGCCAAATGCTTGAGAGCACATGGCCAAATGGGCATTAAGTAGCTGATTACCCAACACGGCCAGACGCCTTCCTTCGACGCCAGTGCTGTGGTGCCTTTCAATTAGCTTTGAATGCAATTTTAAATTTAATTAAATCGATTATTTTTAAACGGGCAGTATAATTACATTTTATTTTGCATTAATTGCTGCCGCCTTCTGTCGCCGATCGCCAGAGCTGAGCCAACATTCGCATATAACTTTTATTTATATTTGAAAACTTGGCACAATCTCTGCCACACAATGTGCAGTGCATGACGCAATTGACACGACAGCGAGAGCCAGAGATGTGCGAGTATTTTATTTTCGCCTTTTGGCAAAATACATGAAATTGGGCTGCATTCAGCATAAGATACTCGCGGTTTGCTTTTGTTTGTATTTGGATTGCAGTAATTTGAAGGCATTTTAATTACTTGCAAATTAATGGCACATATGTTCGCCTCAGTCAAAGTCCGCGTTGCGCATACGCCGCGTTGCCCCGCCACCGAAATGGCCAAAGATTAAAAGAGTATAAGTCATAATTATGCGAATGCGGTTCATAAATATTTCGGACCAGCCACCAGCCGGAGGGGTGGGGAAAAGTCGGGAAAGTCGGCATCATTATCGTCCGCTGTCGTGTGTGTGTTCATTGAAAAATATCACGAGGGATCTTAGCCGTGAACGAACGCTAAACATAGATACCTGTATAAACAGAGACACAGACACACGATTGCCGTGTGTATTAAATGGTCTTCTTTTCTCATATAAGTAAATAATATAACAAAGTATATGCCGTATAATAATACTGAGTTTTTATCAATTGAAGAAAGCTTAAATTTGCTTCAAAAATACACTTTAAGCTAAATTTAACTGATATTTATATATATCTTGGTTAAACAGTGTGTATAAAATTTGTACAAGTTGTCTTTAAGTCTTATCTTTAACAAGAAAACAAACTTAGTTCGGGAAGCTGAGGATTATATAACCTTTTAATTTTCTATTTAACTATTGACTTAACTTAAAATACTAAGAATCAATATTTATAAATATTTAAATGACATTTTATATGACAAATCAAAGTTTAAAATACTCATAACTAAGCCAAAAAAACATCAATTTTAATTCGGAAAACTTTCCTATGTTATTTTTTATTAAGTTAATAAATCTGCATACTAAATTTAGAATTTTGAAAAATTAAAATTTTTGCTAATTTTTGAAAATTTTAACGATTTAACCCCTTATCTTTTTTTGAAAAAATGGGAAAAATTTTGAAAAATTATTTTTCAACCAGATATGCCTAGATCGACTCGGCAGTTGATGCTGATCAAGAATATATATGATATATAGGGTCGAAAATGATTCCTTGACTGCTTTGCATGCTTCCGACTGAAATTACAATACCATTCTCTTATCGATATTTTATGACTATTTTTCCCATTAATCAAAAGTTTAAAATATCATAACTAAGTCAAAAATTTATTAATTTCAACTCGGAAAGCTTTTTTATGCTATTTTTATTAGGTTTATTAATCTGCATAATCAATTTAAAATTAAAGAAAAATTAAATTTTTTCGAATTTTTGATAATTTTAATGATCTTATCCCCTTATCTTTTTTGAAAAAATTGAAAATTTTTCAAAAAATTATTTTTTAATCGGACATGGCCAGATCGACTCGGCTGTCGATGCTGATCAAGAATATATATGATTTATAGGGTCGCAAATGACTCCTTCACAGTGTGAGAAGCTTCTGACTAAAATTATAGTACCCTACAAGGATATAAAAAAGAAATCTTGAAATTTTGCTATATTAGGGATAAAACTGTATTACGATTACAAATTGCTAAAATATGTATTCAAGCTATTATTTTTTCTAACCGGAAAAGAGTTCTCACATTGATTATCCTTTAGCCAGTGTTAGTTTCCGCCACATTTCCACACCTAGAACCATAAAGTATATATAATAAATTCCCCGAATGGGCAGGGGAATCACCAGATATGTAAAATGTTGAAAGCGACAAACGGCGGCTGCAAATCAGTGAGCCAGGGGCACTCGGTCTCGTACTCGTTGTCGGTGCCCAGAAAGTTGGCAACAAATTCGCGCGCCGATTCTCAAGTGCCATGCCACGCCCCCGACCTTTTGCCGCCCCAATGCGGCGGCTCGCACTCGAAAAAAAAAACATTTCTTTTTCTTTTTTGGCGTTGGACGGCGCCCCATTGAAAATGTTCGTGCCATAAACTTTTGCAGCGCGAGTTTTCGTACACATTTATTCTCCTTTATATTCCCATCTCAGTGAGAACCGCTGTATGCTGGCAAGCTGGCCAATGCATTATAAAATATTCAATAATAATAATCTTCGCCTTGACCACGGCGCATATGCTGGTTGCCAAAATGAATTCTATTTGTCTGGCTTCCCCTTGAAATATTTTCTAAGGACACAAATGTTTGTTTTGGCTGAGGAAGATGTATGGGTTCTGTAATAATTATAGAAGCCATAGAGCTGCCATTTTTAAACATAATATTCATGAATTCTTAAATATATTTATATTTTATTTATATATATATATATTTATGTAAGAGTCTTATTATGTCAATTTTTTGTAAGAGTTTCTTAAAGCTTGAAAATTGGAAAGACTTCAATAGCAACATTACAGGGTAAGGTTTAGTTACGAATTTTGTTCTTTAAATTAATATTAAGTTAAGTACAATCCCTAAACAAATTTTATATACATTATACAGTTTGTATTTCTTAGGTTTTTAATTATAAACCAAAATTATGAATATACTGGTTGCAACTGATATTATTCTGGTATTTTATTTCATTTATTTTATTTATTATTATTATTATTATATATATTAAAATCATATACTTTTTCATCAACATATTTAGGTGTGCAATGATTGAAGGCACCTTATGTTTCCTGATTTTTATATTATAATATAACTTTAAGCAAAAAATTAACGTAAAGAAAACACGGCAAGTTCAATGCCTGTCTCCGAGAAAGTTTGGCAATAAAAAAAGAAAACCGAATATTTGTGGCTTTTGTTGTCTACATGAAATTGATTAATTTATTTTTATGTTCATATGTTTGCGTTCGCGGGAGGGGGTTGGGTTATCCATTTGCTTTTAGCGCCTTTGTCAGAGCACTTGAAATGCTTTCGTGATATATTTTATATCGGCCAGACAGCATCTAGCCGTGGATTTATGTATTCTCTATTTTGTATACAGTATACTGTGTATTCTGTGTATTTTGTGCCTGTGAATGCTGTGATCTGCGTGGCGAGCGGACAGTTGGCCATTCCATTAAATGGATTGCCCTTGCTCATCGTATTTCATTTTTCTCAGTTTACATTCAATTTGCTTTCGACATTCGGCCGCAATGCTGTTTGAGCCAAAACATTTGGTTTCACTTTGCGCATAATTAACTTTTGCAGTTGCCGTCTTTACAAACACTCGCTCCGCATTCGCATTCATTCGGTTCGTTTATTTGTGTATATATCCAATGGTTATGAATTCACAAATTTGTGCTCTCAATTTGGCAATTTTTGGCAATTTTGGATTATCGTGAATGCCCGGGATAATTGTGCATAAATTTTGGCGATAATTTGTGTTTACGCAATTTGAATTATAGTATTTGTTGGAAATATAACGCATTTAAAGTTACATTGTGGGCGTTGGCATAAGAAATGCTAAGCTAGTTGTAATCAAATAAAAGTATTGATTATTTTATTTGAGAAATTATTAATGTAGATTAAGTTAAATTCGAAATATTTTGTCGAGAAGAAAGTAGTAATTTATTTTGTATTGGCCAAAGAGAGAGTTAAATATATATTGAATATTTATGAGGTCTTTAAAAATATATGTTATAAATTGATTAAATACAATATAACTAACTCCAGAAAGAAATTTGCAATTGGTTTATAAGTAAGCTTAAAATCAACGTTTTAAAATAATCATAACTCAGCTAAAAAGGTATTAATATTAATTCGGAAAGCTTTCCTATGTTAGTTTTTGCTAGATTAATAAATCTGCATACTAAATTTAAAATTTAAAGAAAATAAATTTTTCATCAATTTTTGAAAATTTTAACGATGTAACTTATAAAAGTTTCCAAAAAGTTTCCTTATAAAGTTTCCAAAATTTTGAAAAAAAATAAATTTTGGCCGGATCAACTCGGCTCTTCATGCTGATCAAGAATATATATGATTTGTAGGGTCGGAAATGACTCCTTAACTGCGTATTAAGCTTTTGATTAAAATTTTAAACCCCCTTCAAGGGTTTACACATTTCCTTAATTATCACTTCCATTTCGTTTACTAATTAAAAGTTAAAAAGCTAAAATCATTGCCAAAATTGTTCATATAACTTTGCAATCATTTCATGACCCGATTGAAAGTTTTATTTTTCCTTCCCGCGTTCGCTTTCCCGCTGCGTACCACGTTGCGTATGAGTAATGAGCACAAGCATTCGATTTCGCGCTCTTGAAACGATGCCAAGCGTGCTCAGACAATGGACCATTGGCCGTTGTGGGGGCAAGGAAAATCGGTTGAGCGGAAAACGGAGAGTGGAAAGCACAGCTAGACGCAGACACAGACGCAGTGACGGCGAACGGACAAAGCCATTGCCAAAATAGCAAAGTAATTGCAAATCGCCAAAACTCGTGTGCAGTCAGAGCGTAGGAATGTACGTACTATATAAATAATTCGGGACCTCCTGCCCGAGTTGTATTTATAGTGCTATATCTGCGCAGATTGATATAGTTTCGCAGTCTCTCCTCGTGCCGTATTTCGGCAAGGGTCTTGTTGTTTGCCTGACGTATGCTGATTACGCATACGCACTGTTGTGCAGTCGTACCTAATTAAAACGGGCACCCACCTTCCCCCTTATTTGCGGACGCGTGGGCGCCTAATTGTCAGCAGAGTGCACCTCCCCTTTCCGCCCTTCAGACGAGTCGCTCAGTTACTTAAATGTAATTGCACACAAGTGCAATTAAACAGCTTGACACACGCGGCGCAAATTTCCACGCTGGGAAAGTCGGGTCGGAAAACTGTCAGGTCGAAAGGAGCAGCAGTGCTGTCTACTTGGCCATTAATTCCATTAGGGAATATGCATTTACTCAGTCACAGTTTACTCCTTACAGAGGCTCTTGTTCAAGGACACGACAGCCAGAGCAGCGTGGAATTAACTTAAAAGTTTCCCTTTCTTAATTATACCACCGAAATGTATTTAAAGTTTTAATTCTTTACTTAAGTCAACGGATGTTATTTAAGGTCTTTAATTCGCATTAAACTCAGGACCTTGCCAAGAGGTTTTCCCTTTAAGGTTGTTCCCCATTTAATGCCTTAACTCTCGACACGTTTTATTTACTATATACATTTACAATTATTTGATTCTTTTATCTCTTTGTTCTTCGGTTAGCCATCACTGGCATCGACCACCTCCTTGGCCATTTCTGCAGTTTGTCTTCATTCATCTCCGGCCAGAATCGCCTCCTAGTCGTAAATTTTAAATGGTTTTGTAGGTCATTGCTGCCGAGATGGAAAACGGAGCGAAAAGCGCAAGAACAAGACCAAAGTTTGATCTGAACTTTTGCCAAGTGAGTCTTTTGAACTGCAGCCTCCCCTCCGGGCCCTCTCATCTCGTCTTCGAAATAAAGACGAAGCAAAATTTATGCGCCCGGCTGCGTCGGTCAGCGAAATGGCGCCAAGGTTCAAAGCACCGAACAAAGGTTGGGCCACTAAGTGGCCCACTCCCCTGCCCACACAATTGAGTTTGGGCTGGCCTGCCTCCCGCCCGCCATGTTGCAGTTTTTCCTGGCCTTCGCCAGGGCTGCCTGCTGCATGGTTGGGTATTCAATTTTATTGCAAATTGTTTGCAACAGTGTTTGAACTTTGCTTCGGAGCCCCGTATTTTTGTTTTTCGGCCATGCAAAACATGTCGCAACGTACAAGGCACCGGGGCCATAAAAAAAATGTTGCTGCACTGCAGCCTACCAGGGGGAGGGAGGGGTAAATGGTGTGCGTACACGGGAAAGTGTTTGCCCATCACGTATACGAAATGTGTAACGTTGAAGTAACAACAGCGAGGGTTGTTTGGAAAATTTTACAAGGTACTGTAATTGGTCTCAAATAAACATAAATAAATGTATAGTAAACTTTATCCCTTTATAAAGTTAAATACTTTTAAATCGCTGTCATGCCAGGAACCTTTCTTAAATATGAATAATTTGTTCACACATTATAACATAAAATGCATATAAATATCATAGAGTACTGTAAAAAATACTTATATATTTCATTACCCATATTTTATGTTTTAAAATTTCTAAATATATTGAAAATTATAATTGCAATTGTATTACTATATATATTTCGTATTATCTGCAATAATTAACAGCCATCCTTTTCTGTTTCAAACCAGTTTCAAGTGAAACCTAAGTCTCCTATTATTCACACTTGGAAATCCCTCATTCATTATGCTGATTTCCTGAATGATTGCGACCAAAATCCTCAATCGCATGTGCAGCTCATTCAAAATTCGAATTACTTCGCAGCCCTCGAGGAGCAGACACCGACATGAAGTCACTTATTGCATGCATTTGCCAAAAACAATGCACAGCGGCACACACAGAACCGGCGAGCCATGGCAAATTTACAGACAATTCGCAGTGCTCCAAAGTGCAAAGCAGCGAAAATGTTCAGTTTGGATTTATTGTTATGCGAATCTGTCTTTCTATATATATAAATATATATATATATACATGTATATAGATAAATATATGTTGGATATGTATAAAGAGAGCGCCGCGAGTGTGTGTGAGTTGGCAATGCGGCGCAATGCATTACAATTAATTTGGCACACACGGCGTATGCTGAATATTATTTGGTTCAGCGTCGCTTTCGGCTCTGCAATCGAGTAAATCCGTGGCAATTGGCAATTATACAAATTCTCTTCATAGACAATTGCCAGTGCAAATGCGAAATGGACCCGGAGCAGGGCCTGAGGAGCATGCCAGCACACATATGTATATGCACTTAAATGTGGGTGGATGTGGAAAACCCATCCCTGGGCGTTGGTGATTGATGATTCGACCTCCGATGATGTGACAAAGTGGCAGCTTCGTAAGTGATTCAACCCACTGGCGGAGAGGTGCTCCGAGGTCAGGTCAAAGGTCTGTTGAACTTTAAATGCCGCTGCGACATTTACATTTGAGCTTTAAATTCCACAACCAGGAGATGGATGGATGCATATGAATTACCGTCAGCTTGCCACACACACTGAGCGATAAGCTTGAGAAGCATGTAAATACAATTTATAATAAAGGGTATCTGGATGGGGAAAGTATTAAGAACAGTAAAATATTGTGACTAGACAAAGGTTTTGTTTATAAACTCAACAAATGCTTAGACTTATGTGTACTATATCTAAGTTTGTATGTTCTGACAGAAGTCGGAAAAATAAGTTTTCTTTCCAATACTTTAATTATTAAGTTTATTGTATTTAGTATAGTATAAAAATTAAGTAGATTGAAAAGCTTATGATACCATTTTATTTCAAACGGAACCCGTTTACACCTCTTACTGACTGATTCTCCAAGTGTACTCACCCATCTATATGTCACCCAAAAAGGAGACGGACTTGGGATGGCACGATGACTATGGCAGCACAAGGAACCACCGGCAACCTCCGCCGCCTCCAATCCCGTTGATTGAGCTAATGGCACCACTGACAGCCACAAGCACGTGGAAAGACGATACGCGGGGGTGGCCAGATGGAGGGGGAGGTGGTCGGGTCCGCAGGTGTCACAACAGTAGGGCGCACGCTTTTCATGTATCAACTCGTTCCGCACATTCCAGCAGGGGGAATCCGGATCCCATCCAGAACTTCAAACGCCTGGCGGGCGCTTCGTTTATTTACACAAAATTAGTTTATGGCCGATGGAAGAGCGGGAAAACAGAAGCCATTCGCAGGCACTTAAAAAGCGCTCCCCGTTTATTATTTCAATAATTCCCAATGTTTTTCGGCGGCTCTCTTTGACGCACAACCGAGGATTCCGATTCGGATCCGTATCTATATCTCTGGGCAACTGCACCGTGTGAATCGGAGGCGGCAACTAAGCGAATCGAAATCTTCTGGCACTCGCACATCCCAGTGCCAAGTGCACGCCATCCGATTTGTTTATCCATCGGCTGCTGCGTGTGCGTGGACCCGTAGGTGAGCGTTATTAATTGCAATAAATGGTGCCGGCGTGGGCGTGATTTTATTTCTTGGCTTCTTCTGGTTTTTTGACTGCTGCTTTTGACCGCGTGCAAGCGATTCCAATTTCGAATAATTCGCGCCGCCTCGTCGCCTATCGATTGTCTACCGATGAACGATAGTTTTACGGTGGCATATACCCCAACTGTGCAATACTGGCGGCTTAAAATTGATTTTTAATTAAAATCTTATAAAATAAAATATATACTGGTAACTTAGTTGAACACAAATATTTGAATGTTTTAATATAAAAATATACCTTTTAATTCTATGTTTTTTAAATTTATATTACCTATTTGCTTAGTCTAATTGAACAGTGTATTCACAAGTTATTAATATTATTCGATTTACTTACAGTTACCTAATAGGAACCCCAATCATTACCGCACTTCTTCAGTTGAATAGCTGACAAGGGGCCACATCCTCGATATCTTCCCCATCCAGAGCCTTGATCTGGCACTGGCACAGAAACTGCACAATCTTGCGCTCAGCATTCGAGCGTTCTAAGGGACTCAGGCCATCCAGCAGCATCTGAGCCTTGGCCAGAAGGCTGTTCTCCGGCGCAGCACTTCGCTGCTCCTTCTCCTGATCCAGCTGCTCCTGTTGGATCTGCGCCTGCAACTCCCTCGACTGCTGCAGCACTGTCTCCATATTGGCTATCACAGTGGTCAGTAACTTGTCGGAGGTGGCAGCTGGTGGGCAGTCATCGACGACGGAGGACAGCTCCTCTTCGGCGGGATGGCTTCTATCTATACTGTGAACTATATCTTCGCTCATTGCTGGTGTGGTGGTGGTCACCTGTAGTTGCTGCGGAGGCTCCAATACTTGCGATTGCGTGGCCTCGGTGAGGATGAAGTCGTACGGTGTAGTCTGCTCTGCCTCGGAAATGATCTCGATTTCCTCGCTTTCATCATAGGGCAGCTCGAGCTCATCCTCCAGGTCGTCGTTATCGGTGCTGTAGGGATAATCAGCGCCCCAGATTTGCTCACCACTCGAGATTTCCATTACAGTCGGCTGTTTCGCGGGATTGCAAGGAAGGTTGGAGGACTTGGGTGGTCGCCCGCGTCTCTTAATATTCTCCACGATCAGTGGCACTCCCTTGCGAAAGTGGCGGCCCAGAAAAAGCAGTTCTTTGAAATACCGCCAGGTGATGGGTGTGGCCTGGTTGATCTGCTGTTTCCTATACTCACGCGCGAAGCGATCCCGCAGCTTCTTCCAGCGGTTGTAGCACAGCTCCTCTGCGGAAGTGCACAAGGTAAAAGCATTATGGATGTGGCTTTTTACAAAACTTACCCGACACATTAAGGGTCTCTGAAATCTTCCGCCAAGCCTCATTCTTGGCCGCAAGGTTCTTGGAAACCCGGATTTTGTGGAGGTCGTATAGCACTGGATGCATCTTTACCAGCTCGATGAGCTGTTCATTGAGCAGGTCGTCCTGGCAGTCCTCTTCCTCCTCCTCGTCCCTGCGGCGCTTCTCCTGCTCTGCATCTGCTTTGGGCTTGCGCCTCTGCTCTCGCGTCGCGAATCGCATCCCGTCCAGGCTCTCGTTCTTGACCAGGCCCTGCTTATAGTGGTCCTTTAGGAAGAGCAGCCGCGGGAACATGTCCCAGTAGGTGGGCTCGTCGGGTCGTTCCTGGAAGCGTCTGAACTCCTTGCCGAACCGATCCCGGAGACTCTTCCAGCGTGTTATGCAGGCCCGTTCGGAGGCGCCCATCTTCAGGGAGATCGCTTTCCAGGCTGCGTCCTTCAAGGCCGCATTCTTTACACTCCGGGCACTGTCCTTGTCGTACAGGATCTTATGGTTTTCAATCAGCTTTACCAGTTCGCATTCGTCCATTTGTGGCCAGGAATATTTTGTTTGTTATTGTTAGTGGCAGCTAGAGCTGGGAGAACATCGATGTCACTATCGACTACAGCGATGTTTTCAGCAACAGGCGTTATATCGATACATTTTCAAAATTTTAAACAACAATTTTCATTTAAATTATATTTCACTTATTTTGATCAATATATTTAGCAATAAATAACAACAAATAGTCACAAAACAGATAAACTATAAACATGCAGTGTGACCAGCTGCTATGGAAATAAAAACCGTTATTTTTGGTATATTTAAAAACCTACTTTTCAAAACCTTTAGCAAAATAAAATGGTTTATATTTTTAAGAATGAAAAATATTAAAAGTTGCGAATTATTTCTACTGAAATGGATTACACTTGATAAATAATTAAAATTTAAAATTGACTAAAGACGGGAAGCAACTTTAAAGAAAGGCCAGGAAAGTTTTAAAGACATATGAGTATGGAAAATAATAAACCTCATTTTACTCTGGCAAAAAAATAATTATTATAGCAAATATTTACATATTTTTCTTCCCACATCTTAAGTACTTATTTCCGCTTTCCCTTATTGTACAAACCCTCCTTTTGCAGGCCCTTTGTAGCAAATATAAACTGTTGTCAATATAATAATTATATAGTATAATATAGTAATTAGCACTAAACTGCATTGTTTAGTATGAATTAACCAGTTAATGATCTCGTCCGCAACAGATGTTATTACCACAAGGAGTCTTCTCTTCCGTACAAAGTAAAACAAGAATATTTCAGAGATAATGAAGGTCTGGAAAGTGACTTCGGGTTTCTAAAGAATTATTTTCAATGGAAGTTCCAAGTGAGAGCGAGAGCTGAGCGATAAGTTTAAATAAAACAAAATAAATCTTCAAATTTAAATTATAGACAAAAAAATATGTATAATCGAATGTGCCATCAGTGACGTATGTAAATAATAAATGGTTTTCTAGCAGTCGGTCGACCGCTCGTGTCGATCCATTAGAGCGCGAATGTTTACTACTGAAAATTCCCCGAATTAATGTAGAGAGCAGCCAAGAGATAGTTCTCATGAGAGACCGATCCCAAAAAGTACTTAAAGCCGCGCCACAAAAAGCCCGGCTCATTGTGGATCGTCGCTAGCTGGCGATCGCTCGATTCCCTTGTGAGTGAGTTTTTAAGAGTGCTATAAAAATCCAATGTGAAATAATCAAACAAAAAATGTATTTAAATTCCAATTGTTTTATATAGTAAATAAATAAGTAAATAAATACATACATTTATAATTATATAATTTAATAAATCAGTAGGTGTGTGATTGCTCCAAAATGCGGAAAATCGTTGTGTGTGCATTTCTTCTACAATTTGCCCTGCTAATCAATGCCACCGGGTGAGTTGCGTTTCATTAAAGCTCAAATCGATTTCTTATCAGTCACAAAAAAAAAAAGACAAAAACCAAAAAAAAAGAACTAAGGTCATAGAGCATTCTATATTAAATTGAATTTACCAAAAGACACGACTTGTATATAGGTATTTATAACAATTTTTATTATATTATATTATTATTTTAATTAGAAAAATAGCTTATACTGAATGACGTAATCTGTAAATAAATTTAGAGATGCGATTGCCATAAAACAAGTTGACTTTTGTAAGGTGCAATAAAATATGTAATTTTTTATTAAAAAAAACTGGAAATAATATACTACTGCATACTATTAAAGTTTGTTAAATGCTTTGTGTAATGACGGCGTCTCTCAAGCCGAGATATATACATACATACGTGAATACAAAATTTAAGAAGATTCGGCATTAATATACATAAAGACTTCAATAAAGACTTAATACATCTATTGCAGGTTCTATTCGGTGGTTGGGCCTGGCACCATCCGCTCCAACTCCAAGTACAATGTCGCCGTCTCCGTCCACAAGGCAGATGGTCCGAGTCAGATTAAGGTCAGTCTGAACGGACCCTCCTTCAATGCGACCAAGGAAATCGAAGTCTCGCCCATGTCCACTCAGAATGTGGAGTTCGAGGTCCCAAAACTGGCCACTGGGGACTACAACCTGACCGCCGAGGGAGTGTCCGGAGTGGTGTTCAGGAACACCTCCAAGCTGAACTATGCCGACGAGAAACCCTCGACCTTCATTCAGACCGACAAGGCCACCTACAAGCCCGCTGATCTGGTGCAATTCCGCATCCTCTTCCTGGATGAGAACACCCGACCTGCCAAGATCGAGAAACCCATATCGATCGTGATTACTGACGGAGCTCAGAACAGGATCAAACAATTTACGGACGTCAAGTTGACCAAGGGAGTCTACTCCGGGGAGCTCCAATTGTCGGAGCAACCTGTCCTGGGCACTTGGAAGATCTCTGTGAGTGTGGATGGGGAAAACAGGGAGAGCAAGTCCTTTGAGGTGGACAAGTACGTGCTCCCCAAGTTCGAGGTGACCATTGACACAGCCAAGGATGTGGTGATTGCCGACCAAGTGATCAAGGCCACAATCAGGGCCAAGTACACCTATGGAAAGCCAGTTAAGGGAAAGGCAACCGTTTCAATGGAACCAAACCAGTTGCGCCACTTCCTCTTTTCTGAATCGGAAAAACAAGAGAAAACTGTCGATGTGGATGGAAAGGGTCATGTGGAGTTTCCCATAGTAGCAGCCCCCCACACAGGTTCCGTGAAATTATTTGCAATTGTCACCGAGGAACTGACTGGAAACAAACAGAATGCCACCGCTACCGTAAACCTGCATCGGACTCGATATAAAATAGAACAATTCGAGAAACCTGAGCACTACCATCCAAATAAATCTTTTGTTTATCAAGTCGTGGTGAAGAATGTGGATGGATCTCCGGTGACGGGCTCAGCAAAAAAGGTTAATCTGGAATTTGACAATCCCAGTCGTTATTATCCGGAACCTTCCTCGGGATTTGCTATTACTTTCGATGCCCCGGTGAACGAGAAAGGTATTGCAACATTTAATGTAACTCTGCCGGGGAACGGTTTCAATATCTACAACGTAGTCGCCACTTTTGATGGAACACGTAGCCAACTAGGAAGCCTGAGAAAATTCCAGCCGCACATAGACAACAGAGAGCCGCTTAAGATTCAGATTAATACAAAAACGTAAGTGTAGAATACAAGCTTTAAATTTCAATTCAATATCGTGTGTAAATAGAATTTATTGACAACTTTAACGGCTTAGATTTAATACCTATTTTCCGTTTCAGTCCCCGTTTGGGCGAGCGAGTTTCCTTCGATGTCAAATCGACCGAGGATATTCCATACTTTGTGTACACGATTGTGGCCAGGGGTAACATTGTGCTCAGCGAATACGTGGATGTCCCTGAGGGAGTCAAAAGCTACACGGTTAAGTTTACTCCCACATTTGATATGGTTCCCACGGCTACGATCTACATTCATTATGTTGTCAACGACGATCTGCACTTTGAGGAGAAAAGCATCGAGTTCGAGAAGGAGTTCAGTAACTCGGTGGGTTTTCCATCAAGACTCCATTCTGTAAGCCAAACTGATCTTATTATCCTTTTAAATAGATTGATATCTCAGCTCCTTTGAGTGCGAAACCCAGCGAAGAAGTTAAGCTGCAAGTAAAAACCGATCCAGACTCCTTTGTGGGTCTTCTGGGAGTGGATCAGAGTGTCCTGCTCCTTAAGTCTGGCAACGATCTCAATCGAGATGACATCTTCAATAGTCTCAATAAGTACAAGACATCAACTCCCTGGCAGCGAGGATATGGAAGGTATCCAGGTCAAACCTCGGGCTTGGTGACTCTAACCAATGCTCATTATCCTTACAATCAAGGTAAGAGTGGCTGGTCCTTCAGACCTAAATCTATAAAAGAGATTTGTAGTTCAGAGGCTTGGCATTTAAGCTAGATACAAATAGATACATTCCGAAAATTGATTCAGGTTATCAAAAGTCATATCAAATTAAGCCATACAACAGTTTTGGCTATCTCAACGGTTTCCTTGAATTTTTAATTCAAGGGAGAACACTTTAGTATTTTATTATTAATTGGTAAAACAGTTTGGCAGTAAGCTGCCTGAATTCGATCTAATTTTAATTGCTATCTACTGTATCCCAAGCTTTCCAAATACTCAATACTAAAGGTAACAAAGCTAAGATCCCACTAATAATCAAAATATCCCACAACAGAAAATATTGAGTTCAGTGATTTTTTGGAAATGAGCTCTCTCAGATATGATCTTTTATCTACAGTAGCTGCCCAGATACGAAAAGAATTTCCCGAAAACTGGATTTTCTATGCAAAACAGTACGATGTTGATTAATTTTTGTGGTTTCAGTTACTCTTAACTACTAGCATTCATTACATCATAACATTTTTAATGTGAAGAAACCCCTAAAAGGAACATACTCCTGATACTCCTCATTGCACCTTCCGAAAGATTAAATATTCTTTAATAGGTATGAACAAAGAGAACGAGTAGTAGGAACTCTAATTGGTTTAATTACACTTTAAACGAATGTTCTGTAACGTCATATTTATAGAAGATTACGTCACAGAAGAATCTATTCACACTGAATACGAAGAAGAATTTATGCCCGTAGTTGAGATGTTTGCTGTAGAAGACATTGCCTTTGACACATTTATACCGGGTCCTCCCATCACGCCACAGATTCGAAAAGAGTTCCCCGAAAACTGGATATTTTACAAAACTGAAAAGTATGACTGCGTTAAAGTCTTTCAATGGGTGTTTTGAGTGTGTCATTGCGGTGGGGTTTTTGACTATCTGGGCTTGAACATTTTTCTACTAAGCTCGCTATGCAGACTATAACCCATTCTCATGCTTTAAAGGAAGGCGGATCTTCTTTAGACCACGGCAGCCACTTCCCCCTTCTATAATCGATGAGGTTCAATTGTTCAATCGCTCACCTGTGCAGAGTGGAATCGCAACACAGAGTGTGGTCACTGAGCCCCAGATTCGAAAAGACTTTCCCGAGAACTGGATCTTTTACAATGCTGAAAAGTAATAAACTATAATATAATGCAATTACCCGTATTTCCAGGTGTGGTTTATGTTTGTGACTAATGAAACACTGACCCTTAATTTACTTTACAAGTCTTTCGCACCTCTCAAGAGATTTTATTTAAAATGAAGATAGGAATTGAACTTTGTGATTTTGAATATCTTTATATAAATTATTAACAAGATTTGTTATATTAAGTACGTGTAAGCCCCTGGATTAGGTACGATTCCGATTTTCGTCGCCCACCCTGGCTGTCATTCGGTAATGTCGCAATGCCAATGGCTAATAGGATCGGTGCAGTCGGTGCTGCAGGTGGTTTCAGGACTGTGCCCGACTTCAATATGTATGTAGGAGTAGCACTGCCAGGACCTCCAGCTCCACCACCAGTCATTCGCAAGGAGTTCCCAGAAACTTGGATATTCGCCGAGTAAAAATTGATCCTTGATCAAAGTCCTGTCCCAACAACATCATAGAAATCATTGTACATATTCTCATGGCCATTATATTGTGATATTTTCGAAAAACCATACTTTACCTAACTCGTTATAACAAATACTAAAAACCATATCATCCTGCTCAGATAAACTAAAAATATCCAGGAAAAAGGAGAATTCTGTAGGAGGGACTTTCTTAAGACAGTGTTACTTAATTTCTACATACTTCCCAGGTTTCTTATATCCCCATACCAATTTTCAAGAGTGGAGGAGATATAGACCTTCGTTCAGAAGACGTAACCGGTATAGGCCACGTGGTAGACATTATTCTCGTTCGTCAGCATCGCGTTATAGCGCATCCGATTATAGTACATCATGGGATTACGATACACAAGATATTAATATTCCCACGAGCACCATATCGCCACCGCCTGCACCTCCTCCACCAGCTCCAATTCGTCAAGAGTTCCCCGAAACTTGGATGTTCGCAAATGGCGTCGAGTAAATTCTTTAAAATGTAACAGACTTTTTGGGAATCATTATTCATTGGCTCATGACCCTCCCTCCAACTGCTAACTATTTTTAGGAAGTTCTTCCAGGCTTTCAATTTAGACGGGCCTCAAAATAATTAAAAAGATTTTCTAGAGTTAAGATCGTCTTATTCCGAATACTTTAAGTGAATGACTCAAGGAGAGGCAACCGGACTGCTGTTCCCATCATGAAGGCCAGTGCGGAACGCCTGAGCTCTACCAAAATGCGAAAAACTACAAGAAAGCCCACACAAACCGAAAATAGCCAACCTTCCAGTGAAGAAATAGTTCGAAGTGATTCTGGCGTGCGTTCAAAATTTTCAGAGACTTGGATATATGCTTTAGCAGAAGATTTTCCGAAAGAGTAATTAGTTCCCCAACACTTTTTAACTTGTTTCTCACGCATGCTTGACAAATACTACCAAATACCATTCACCCCCACTTAATCCATGGCGTGTCTCGTCCAACTTATTTATGTCCGCTCGGAGTAGCAGCTCAAAAAACTAATCCACTTTATCCTCTGCCGCAGTGTGGACGGTGAGGGCTTTTCCTTGACCAAGAAGATCCCGGACACGATAACCTCTTGGGTGGTTACTGGCTTCTCACTGAACCCCAACTCGGGCATTGCCCTGACCAAGAACCCCAGCAAGATTCGAGTGTTCCAGCCGTTCTTTGTGTCCACCAACCTGCCTTATTCCGTCAAGAGGGGTGAGTACAGTCTCTATAGATTACAGCCTCAAGGATACTTAAACGTTTAAATGCATTTCAGGCGAAGTGATTGCCATTCCCGTGGTGATATTCAACTACCTGGACAAGACCGTGGATGCGGAGGTCGTGATGGACAACTCCGACAAGGAATACGAGTTCACCGAGGCCACCAATGAAGTCTTGGAAAAGACCATCGATGAAGTGCGACGCGTCAAACGGGTCACGATCCCGGCGAACAGTGGCAAGAGCGTCTCCTTCATGATCCGCCCGAAGAACGTGGGATCCACCACACTCAAAATCACAGCCACCTCGCCATTAGCAGGTGACACCATCCACCAGAAACTTAAGGTGGAGCCAGAGGGAGTCACACAGTTCGAGAACCGGGCGGTGTTCATCAACCTGAAGGATCAGCAGGAGGTTTCCCAGTCCCTGGAGGCGGAGATACCCGCTGAAGCTGTGCCCCAGTCCGAGTTCATAGAGTTTTCCGTGGTTGGCGATCTTTTGGGTCCTACTCTTCAGAATCTGGACAACCTGGTGCGCATGCCCTACGGCTGTGGAGAGCAGAACATGGTCAACTTCGTCCCCAACATTCTGGTGCTCAAGTACCTGGAGGTCACTGGCCGACGGATGCCAGCGGTCGAGACCAAGGCCAAAAAGTTCCTGGAAATTGGCTACCAGAGAGAGCTCACATACAAGCACGATGACGGGTCCTACAGCGCCTTCGGAAAGTCGGATCCCGCTGGGAGCACCTGGCTCACCGCCTACGTCATGCGCTCCTTCCACCAGGCAGGAAAGTACACCGATGTGGATCCCAAGGTGATTACCGCGGGCCTCGACTTCCTCGTGTCGAAGCAAAGGGAGAGCGGCGAGTTCCCGGAGGTGGGAAAACTCTTCGACAACGCCAACCAGAATGCTCTGGCCCTCACCTCGTTCGTCTTGCTGGCCTTCTTCGAGAATCATGTGAGTTACTTTTCCCACCCACTAACGAAACCATTAATGACGTGACTTCTTTCTCTAGGAACTCATTCCGAAGTACCAGAGTGCCATCGAGAAGGCAGTTCGCTATGTGGCCGAGGAGGTGGACAAGACGGAGGACCAGTATTCCCTGGCCATTGCCGCCGTTGCCCTTCAGCTGGCCAAGCACCCGCAGTCGGAGAAGGTGCTGACCAAGTTGGACGGAGTGGCTCGAAGTGAGAATGATAGAAAGTGGTGGTCGAAGGCTCAAGAGTCGACAGGAGAGCAGAGTCGCATCTTCCACTGGAAGCCACGCAGCAACGACGTGGAAATCACCTCCTACGTTCTGCTCGCTCTGCTTGAGAAGGAACACGCGGAGAAGGCCCTCCCTATCATCAAGTGGCTGATCTCCCAGCGCAACAGCAACGGTGGATTCTCCTCCACCCAGGACACTGTGATTGGACTGCAGGCTCTGACCAAGTTCGCCTACAAGACTGGCTCTGGATCAGGCACCATGGACATCGAGTTCGAGTCGTCTCCTGATGGCGGATCCAAGGACACGATCGCTGTGAACCCCGAGAACTCCCTGGTTCTGCAGACCCATGTGCTGCCCAAAACCACTCGCAAGGTGGACTTCACGGCCAAGGGCTCGGGATCTGCGATGGTGCAGTTCTCGTACCGCTACAACCTGGCCGAGAAGGAGAAGAAGCCCAGCTTCAAGGTCACACCCACGGTCAAGGACTCGCCCAACCAGCTGCTGGTGGTGGACATCTGCGCCGAGTACATTCCCCTCGAGGAAGGCGACAAGGACAAGGACTCCAACATGGCTGTCATGGAGATCGCTCTGCCCTCCGGCTTTGTGGGAGATGCTGACAGCCTGGGCAAAATCGAGGCTGTGGACCGCGTGAAACGGGTGGAAACCAAGAACTCCGACTCCACGGTGGTCGTCTACTTCGACAGCCTGACTCCCGGGGACGTGAAGTGCCTGCCGGTAGAGGCCACTAAGGCTCATGCCGTGGCCAAGCAGAAGCCGGCCTCCGTCTCCCTCTACGACTACTATGACACGGATCGCAAGGCCACCGAGTACTACCAGGTGAAGTCCTCGCTCTGCGACATTTGCGAGGGCTCCGACTGCGGAGACGGTTGCCAGAAGGCCTAAGGGAAGTTGTCAATAAATGTCTTACTTTGCTTTACAGAATATATGTCAGAATAACTATACTTATCTCCAGCAGGAAATAAATAAAAATGCAAATACAAAAGCTCTGAATTTTCTTGGATCGTTTTATTATATAGTTTAAATTAGTCACAAATATTGAAACAAGTAATTTTAGATGTCAATTTTACTTCTTTAAGACTGCTAAAAATGTATTTATTTATATACCAAAGAGTGAACTTTGACGGTTAGTTATAAAGATTTTAAAGTCCTAATACTTTTTCTTATATACATAACATATGCAGTTATAAAGGGCTCTAGCTCACCCGAAGCCTAGTTGACTTAATTATGTATTTATATATTAAAATCAAAATAAGGTATCGTTTAGCGAAGGTTATCTTTAAAAAAATATATAAATTTCCCGCTGATCTCTCTTATCAGTGATTTAAAACTACAAGTATACATTCCCAATTAGCGGACAACAAAAGAGCTCAATATGCGAGTGTAAACAAATGTATCATCAGTGACGTAAACAAGAGATTGTATTTCTACCGGTTGCTCAGTTGGCCTGTTCGTGTCGATCTATCAGAGCACATCGTTTTACTGCTGAAAATTCCCCGAAATAATAAAGAGAGAGAAAGAGAGAGGGAAAATAAGAGAGAGAGAGTCAGAGATGTCTCTTAGGAGAGACCCCATATCGTGCTCCCAACGGATCGTATTTAAAGCCGGTCTCGCCCCAAGCCCAGCTCATTGTGGAACCTCTCTAGCTCGCGATCGCTCGTCACTCGAGGTCAGTGTTTTCGGATTACTTACGGCTCAGAAAAAACCCATGTGTGAAATAATAAACAAAATTATTCAAGCCTCGGACCCATACAATTGTATGCGGCAATCATAATTATTATTATTTATAATTTCAGTTCGCGTGTGAAAGCCCCCAAAATGCTGAGGATCTCTCTGTGCGGATTTCTGCTGCTACAATGCGCCCTGCTTATCAATGCCACCGGGTGAGTTGATTTATAAGTATATAAAATAACATCAAGTGAACACAACCTATCAGTTTGAAACAGAAGCGGGGTCAGCAGACAGGTATTCCAAGTAAATAAAGTGATATATACAGAAATCAATGGAATCGCTAATGTCCCCTGTGCAGCCACGTATCAAAGTATTCAGGTGTCTGCCCGGCTGGGATGCTGATTCCCTTCGGAACCGGTTGGAAAACCCGGCTGCCACACAAACCCAATGACAAGTCTAAAGATAGTTTTCTTCATTTGCTTAATTCTGAAAAGGTGTTTCACTGATTAGCAAGAATTGTGTCAGAAATGGGGAAGCACAGGCTGACAACAAAAATAATATTTAAATTTGGTTGCAAGATATCAGCAAGATGAGTGTCATAAAAAAATCGAATTAATGTTTTTAATGAGCCATAAAAAAGGAAAACATTTGTGAAATAACAAAATGGGCAAAGCCGCATCGTTAAGGTAATTCATTTGTGTATTTTTTATTGTTACGGATCTGAAAAATTATAGTGTAGGGTTATAAAAAAATGATTGTAGCAGAAAAGCCTTATTGAAATGTTGTGAAAAGTGATACATCTAATTGTTTAATTAAATGGTATGTATATATAGATTACCTAAAAGGCAACCACACCTAGCTTTCGCACAAAAGAACATTAAAGAGAATCAATCACAGATCAACAGAATACTGTCAGATCATTAATTAGCCAAATAAACATGAAATTGCAATTAAGACTTTGAAGTCTGCTTACGATTATACCTCATCACTCAATCGCCATTTCTCAATTAAATAATAATTCGCCTATTGCAGATTCTATTCGGTGGTTGGGCCTGGCACCATCCGCTCCAACTCCAAGTACAATGTCGCCGTCTCCGTCCACAAGGCAGATGGTCCGAGTCAGATTAAGGTCAGTCTGAACGGACCCTCCTTCAATGCGACCAAGGAAATCGAAGTCTCGCCCATGTCTACTCAGAATGTGGAGTTCGAGGTCCCAAAACTGGCCACTGGGGACTACAACCTGACCGCCGAGGGAGTGTCCGGAGTGGTGTTCAGGAACACCTCCAAGCTGAACTACGCCGACGAGAAACCCTCGACCTTCATTCAGACCGACAAGGCCACCTACAAGCCCGCTGATCTGGTGCAATTCCGCATCCTCTTCCTGGATGAGAACACCCGACCTGCCAAGATCGAGAAACCCATATCGGTCGTGATTACCGACGGAGCCCAGAACAGGATCAAAGAATTTACGGACGTCAAGTTGACCAAGGGAGTCTACTCCGGGGAGCTCCAACTGTCCGAGCAGCCTGTCCTGGGCACTTGGAAGATCTCTGTGAGTGTGGATGAAGAAAACAGGGAGAGCAAGTCCTTTGAGGTGGACAAGTACGTGCTCCCCAAGTTCGAGGTAATCATTGACACTGCCAAGGATGTGGTGATTGCCGACCAAGTGATCAAGGCCACAATCAGGGCCAAGTACACCTATGGAAAGCCAGTTAAGGGAAAGGCAACCGTTTCAATGGAACAGAACTATGGATATGATTATAATGCCCAGGAAAAGCAACTCAAGACTGTCGATGTGGATGGCAAGGGTCATGTAGAGTTTGATATTAAGTACCTCCAAAACAACTCTTGGACTCCGCCCATGAGAATCTTCGCCATTGTCACCGAGGAACTGACTGGCAACAAGCAGAACGCCTCCGCGACTGTGAACCTCCATCAAGACCGTTTCAAGATAGAAAACTTCGAAAAGCCTGAGCACTATCATCCGAAGAAGTCGTTCGTCTATCAGGTTGTGGTGAAGAACGTGGATGGGTCTCCGGTGACGGCTTCCGCGAAGAAGGTGAAATTGCGTTTTGAAAATGCCCACTACTATTTCTCGGGACCTACCACGGAACCAGGCATAGATTTTGAGGCGCCCGTGAATGAGAATGGCATAGCAACCTTTACTATTACTTTACCCGACAGCGGGGTCAATTATTACCGTGTGATAGCCATTTTTGATGGGTCGCTGAGCACCATAGGAACCATCAGTAAATTCCAACCCGCGCTGGAGGTGAGAGATCCTCTCAAGATACAGCTCAACACGAAGAAGTAAGAAAATTATGCCTCTTTTTATTTTATGTTATATTTTAACCAAATTCATTTGCTTTAGACCACGACTGAACGAGCGAGTTTCCTTCGACGTTAAATCGATCGAGGATATTCCCTACTTTGTGTACACGATTGTGGCCAGGGGTAACATTGTGCTCAGTGAATACGTGGATGTCCCTGAGGGAGTCAAAAGCTACACTGTTAAGTTTACTCCCACCTTTGATATGGTGCCCGAGGCTACGATCTACATTCATTATGTTGTCAACGACGATCTGCACTTTGAGGAGAAAAGCATCGAGTTCGAGAAGGAGTTCAGTAACTCGGTAAGTTTTCCATCAAGATTCCATTCTGTAAGCCAAACTGATTTTTGTATCCTTTTAAATAGATTGATATCTCAGCTCCTTTGAGTGCGAAACCCAGCGAAGAAGTTAAGCTGCAAGTGAAAACCGATCCAGACTCCTTTGTGGGTCTTCTGGGAGTGGATCAGAGTGTCCTCCTCCTCAAGTCTGGCAACGATCTCAATCGAGATGACATCTTCAATAGTCTCAATAAGTACAAGACATCAACTCCCTGGCAGCGGGGATATGGAAAGTATCCGGGTGAAACCTCGGGCCTGGTGACCTTAACCAACGCCAACTATCCTTACAACACGGGTAAGATTCAAGGATTATTTACTCATTTTCAGAACTTCCACATCTAGATTTGAATCTAAAACAAAGTTTTAAAGAGGCTTTGCTAGAAACTTAGCTTAAAAATATAGACAGGAAATCCTGAATTAAGTGAATTCGAAACAATTTTCCATCAGACTTTCCTGATTATGTCGAAGATGACCCAGGAATATACTTGGAAAGGGAATTTGAATTAGGCAACAGGGGGGATCTTCCCCTTCCAGCTGTTCAAAATTTTCCCGATAGTAAGGAGATTCCTTTACCAAAGACCCGTGTAAACTTTGCCGAAGTATGGATATGGCAATCGATTGACCCAAGGTGGGTTTCCTGAAACTGATGCCCCACGATTTGCACCTTACCTGCACTGCTATCTCTGCTTTCTAATCACGTTCTCTTGCGCAAACGCACTTCACTCTTAGGGATCAGGCTGTCAGCGCAATTATATTACTAATACTGCAGAACTATACAATAATTATATTGAATGCGACGTAAAGATTCCTAGGGTTTACAGAGAATTTTTCTTAAAAAAGTAATGTGAAGGTATCCTTGTCACATCGGTGGAATAATAATTATAGGGAAAGCTTCAGACGACTACGAATATACGGAAAATGTAGATGTTCGAGTTGAAGAATCTACATACGAAGAAGACGAGACAGACTCTTCAAACTCCGAAGATTGGGCAAACAAAGTCCCAGTAGTGCGAAAAAACTTTGCCGAAGTCTGGATATGGCAATCATCAGGCAATGGGAGGTTTGTTCTTGGTTTTCTCCTGCATGATACCATAACATCTAACCCGACTAAGAAGTAGGATACTCAGGTTGGGGCTAACCTCAGTCATTACCCTTTCACCCCAGCAAAAGATACTTGCGGTACACAAAAAAAGATTCTCAAACTCGTTAACTGAGGCCACTATCCCATTATGGTCTATGAAATGTTGTCAAAAATATCTATAATAGCTCCAGTGTTACACGATGTAATGTATTTTTCGGAGACCGTTGATCAAGAAAACGACGAAGTAGATTCACTTGTATCAGAAAGTAACCCCGAATTGGTCGTTGTTCGCAAACACTTTGCTGAAGTCTGGATATGGAAGTCCTCCTTAAATGGAAGGTTGGTGGTTATATGATGTCTAATGCATGACCAGCCTGTTGCATCAAGTGCTTTAGTTTGTGGCATGGGAAGCAATTGTGAGCTTGCTCGTACATGAAGTCCACCAACTGAATTGAATCATAACGCTTCAGACACTGAAACCTTAACTTTTAACCCCATTCCCGAGAAATCCAAATGGAGATACTGTTGGAGTAGGTAGAACTACCTGAGGGCTGAATGCAAATGAGTCCAATTGAACTCCTTACTAATGATCACATATATCCACGATGCAGATGCCATATTATATCGTCCCTTGGTTCTTGATGGAGCCTTTCCGATGCCGATCGCTTTTTCACTTGCGGCACCAGCCGCCGCTTTCGGAATGGGAATAGCTGGACCGCCCACATTGCCACCTAGCTCGAGTCAGGTTCCACAGGTCCGGACAGAGTTTCCGGAGAACTGGATATTTTACAACGCCGACAAGTATGACGGACATAAAACTTATCCCTTGGGTGCTTCGAAAGTGTCTCATGTGCTGGGGTTCCTTTAAGTCTAACCTACGCTTCCTACTAAACCCTTTCCCTTTAAAAGCTAATTAACATTAAAAATTATTAATATTTTATGGAGTTCGACGACAAGATATACACTGCCTTAAGAAAAGGTACGGTTAGTCGCTTAATTGACGATCTAAAGTATACAACTCGCGAAAACCCACTTCCACCACAGGCAATAATTCGAAACGAGTTTCCAGAGACGTGGATATTCGCACAGTAATTGTTAATTATATTATGATATTGCTATGCAATGCATGACTTTTGGATATCTGCAAATATATATATTTATCATTAAATATATAGCATTTAAAATGTAATTCCTTTAGGTATTATATGTTTTTGATATTTACCAATAATTAAGTCAATCAATTGCAGCCAGAAACATACCTATACAAAGGTATGGAGAAAGAACTAGACCAGAACCTATCCCGATCTCAGGGGGCTTACGTCAGATATTTCCTGAATCTTGGATATATTCAATTGTTGCGAAGTAATTTAGAGTACATAAAGCCCTGTAGTGCTACCTGAATAAAAGAAGCTTTAATCAGTTATTTAATCCTGTTATCCTTGACAGAATGTGGATGTCCTCAAAAGGGAATTTTATTTGAAATATTAGAATATTTCCCAAATGTAGTAATTACTTCCCACTAATGCTTTGTTAATATATTTCCTGTGCATGATTTGAATGTTTACTAACCGATCACACACACACTTAATATATATGCTTGCTTGTTCGTCCTATATATATTTTTCTTAATGAAGTATACTAATAATCTTTGTTATTCATTTCCAAAGTGTGGACGGTGAGGGCTTCTCCTTAACCAAGAAGATCCCGGACACGATAACCTCTTGGGTGGTTACTGGCTTCTCACTGAACCCCAACTCGGGCATTGCGCTGACCAAGAACCCCAGCAAGATTCGAGTGTTCCAGCCGTTCTTTGTGTCCACCAACCTGCCTTATTCCGTCAAGAGGGGTGAGTACAATCTCTATAGATTCGGCCTCAAGGATACTTAAACGTTTAAGTGCATTTCAGGCGAAGTCATTGCCATTCCCGTGGTGATATTCAACTACCTGGACAAGACCGTGGATGCGGAGGTCGTGATGGACAACTCCGACAAGGAATACGAGTTCACCGAGGCCACCAATGAGGTCTTGGAAAAGACCATCGACGAAGTGCGCCGCGTCAAACGGGTCACGATCCCGGCGAACAGTGGCAAGAGTGTCTCCTTCATGATCCGACCGAAGAACGTGGGATCCACCACACTCAAAATCACGGCCACCTCGCCATTAGCAGGTGACACCATCCATCAGAAACTTAAGGTGGAGCCAGAGGGAGTCACACAGTTCGAGAACCGGGCGGTCTTCATCAACCTGAAGGATCAGCAGGAGGTTTCCCAATCTCTGGAGGCGGAGATACCCGCTGAAGCTGTGCCCCAGTCCGAGTTCATAGAGTTTTCCGTGGTTGGCGATCTCTTGGGTCCTACTCTTCAGAATCTGGACAACCTGGTGCGCATGCCCTACGGCTGTGGAGAGCAGAACATGGTCAACTTCGTCCCCAACATTCTGGTGCTCAAGTACCTGGAGGTCACTGGCCGACGGATGCCAGCTGTCGAGACCAAGGCCAAAAAGTTCCTGGAAATTGGCTACCAGAGAGAGCTCACATACAAGCACGATGACGGGTCCTACAGCGCCTTCGGAAAGTCGGATCCCGCTGGGAGCACCTGGCTCACCGCCTACGTCATGCGCTCCTTCCACCAGGCAGGAAAGTACACCGATGTGGATCCCAAGGTGATTACCGCGGGCCTCGACTTCCTCGTGTCGAAGCAAAGGGAGAGCGGCGAGTTCCCGGAGGTGGGAAAGCTCTTCGACAACGCCAACCAGAATGCTCTGGCCCTCACCTCCTTCGTCCTGCTGGCCTTCTTCGAGAATTATGTGAGTTACTTTTCCCATTCACTAACAGAACAATTAATGACAGACTTCTATCCCCCAGGAACTCATTCCGAAGTACCAGAGTGCCATCGAGAAGGCAGTTCGCTATGTGGCCGAGGAGGTGGACAAGACGGAGGACCAGTATTCCCTGGCCATTGCCGCCGTTGCCCTTCAGCTGGCCAAGCACCCGCAGTCGGAGAAGGTGCTGACCAAGTTGGAGGGAGTGGCTCGAAGCGAGAATGATAGGAAGTGGTGGTCGAAGGCTCCAGAATCGACAGGAGAGGAGAGTCGCATCTTCCACTGGAAGCCACGCAGCAACGACGTGGAAATCACCTCCTACGTCCTGCTCGCCCTGCTTGAGAAGGAACCCGCGGAGATGGCCCTCCCTATCATCAAGTGGCTGATCTCCCAGCGCAACAGCAACGGTGGATTCTCCTCCACCCAGGACACTGTGATTGGACTGCAGGCTCTGACCAAGTTCGCCTACAAGACTGGCTCTGGATCAGGCACCATGGACATCGAGTTCGAGTCATCTCCTGATGGCGGATCCAAGGACACGATCGCTGTGAACCCCGAGAACTCCCTGGTTCTGCAGACCCATGTGCTGCCCAAAACCACTCGCAAGGTGGACTTCACGGCCAAGGGCTCGGGATCTGCGATGGTGCAGTTCTCGTACCGCTACAACCTGGCCGAGAAGGAGAAGAAGCCCAGCTTCAAGGTCACACCCACGGTCAAGGACTCGCCCAACCAGCTGCTGGTGGTGGACATCTGCGCCGAGTACATTCCCCTCGAGGAAGGCGACAAGGACAAGGACTCAAACATGGCTGTCATGGAGATCGCTCTGCCCTCCGGCTTTGTGGGAGATGCTGACAGCCTGGGCAAAATCGAGGCTGTGGACCGCGTGAAGCGGGTGGAGACCAAGAACTCCGACTCCACGGTGGTCGTCTACTTCGACAGCCTGACTCCCGGGGACGTGAAGTGCCTGCCGGTGGAGGCCACTAAGGCTCATGCGGTGGCCAAGCAGAAGCCGGCCTCCGTCTCCCTCTACGACTACTATGACACGGATCGCAAGGCCACCGAGTACTACCAGGTAAAGTCCTCGCTCTGCGACATTTGCGAGGGCTCCGACTGCGGAGACGGTTGCCATAAAGCCTAAGGGATAGAGTGGATCAGCGTACAGCTGCAGGAACGTCTCACTAATAAACTAATAAATATATTCTGAATTAAACAAAATTTTTTTTTATTTTAAACAATTTATTTGAGGAATATTTTACAAGCACATCTCAGTTATAGGTTTTGTTTTCCCATATACAAGAAAAACTTGTTTTTTTTCTCAATTTTGCTTTATGATGGGGAGTCGGTTTATTCAAGTCGAACTTTTCATTTGTATTTATCGGATAAAATGGACGTATTTATTCCTTATTTCTTTTGTCCATCAATAAGCCTGATTGTGAATTAATATTTATTATATAAAGGAAGTTTGAAAGTGTGTAAAACGACTTACGTTTGCACATTTGGAATCATTAATTCCACAACAATTTTGGCATCCATCATTACTTTAAGAAAACTCCTCTGTGCCACTGGATGCACCATTATGTGGACTTCATTCCTCGACCGGTGCCACTGGTTATACTGAATGAAATATGGTTTAATATCGTCCAAATATCAGTATTAGGAGGTTACCTACCCTGTCATGTTGCTCCAGAATTTGATCAATAACCTGGATCTGACTTGGGGATGCAATACGTACCCTATACACCGAATAGCCATTATAGGAGCGAGGAGAGGGAACTGAAAAGGACCAGGCTTGAGCCACTATAAGAAGCAACAATACAATTAATGGACGCATTTCGACTAAACTGAGCGACCTATATCAGGGGACTTAATACCCCAGATCCGAGGCGGTTCCGTCAACACAACAATTGTAACAGCTGCTGAGCTTTCCGAATTGAAAAGATTAAAATAAGAATGAGGCTTTAGAAAGCAAAGCACTTGCCTGACATGCGACTGATTGAATTCAATTTTTGGGAATTATTAACAATTATGTATATTGTTCAATTGTTCTGTGTTACTACTGAAAATAATTATATGTGGGGGAAGTAATCTAACTTTATGATTTTACAGATAAGCCTTATTAGGAAAACTTATAGGGTTTCTCAGCAGGTTGAGCTATTGTCGCCATAAAAGCCATACATTAATTTTATTGGTTAACGATCGGGCAGATATCTTTACAGCCTAAATAGGATTTTGATAAAAACGTGTCATTTAATTATTGACTGAGCGGGATGTTTATAGAACAATTAGTCGCTAGCCACTGGCCAGAGGAGCAGCATGGCATTAAAGGATTTCCTAATAGCGTTTGTCTTGGTTGGCCTGGCCCAAGCAGCGAGTGTGAGTCAGGATGGAAGGATACGCTATGACAACTACGCAGTGCTTAAGGTGAAGTATGAGACCCAAGAGCAGGGCAGCCGCCTTCGAAGTCTAATTGAGGATCAAGACAATGTAAGTAATGTAAGTATCCTAGCTGCCATTATGTATAATTTAAAAGTTTTACTTCAGTTTAAGCATTGGGGTGCTGTCAAGGATGAGCTACATTTGATGGTGAGTCCCGGTGCTCTGTCGAAGTTTGAGACCGAAATCCAAAGGGCTAACCTGACTGCGGAGGTGTTGATAAGCAATGTTCAAGAGTAAGTGAAGTTTATTTCAAATGAAATTTATATATAACGAAGCCTTTTACAGACTCATAGACTCTGAGAAAGCGCCTGACACAAGAGCCAGTACAGATGAATCCTTTGGCTGGAGAAAGTACAACACACTGGCTGAAATTTATGCCTGGCTGGATGGTATTCTGGCCGCTTACCCCACCGTAACCGAGGAGTTTATTGTGGGCCAATCCTACGAAGGACGAACCATACGTGGCATTAAGATCTCATACAAGACGGGGAATCCAGGAGTGCTGATTGAGTCTAATATCCATGCCAACGAGTGGATAGCCTCGGCCACGTCCACCTGGCTGATCAATGAATTCCTCTCCTCCGAAGACGCTCTGGTTAGGCAGATGGTAGAGAACCATGACTGGTACATAGTTCCAGTGCTCAATGTGGATGGGTTTGTCTACTCCCACGAGAAGGTAATCCCAACTACCTACTTAGTATATAATAATTTAAAAACTGGATATCGCCTAGGATCGTATGTGGCGCAAGACCCGCCAGCCGACGGCAGGCTCCAGCTGCATTGGAGTTGATCCCAACCGGAACTTCGATGTCCGTTGGATGGAGAGTGACGGGGCCTCGTCGAATCCCTGTGACTGGAACTACGGCGGACCGCACGCCCTATCCGAGCCGGAAGTCCAGGCGATGACCAATTTGGTGAACAGCCTAAAGGACAAGATCAGTGTGATGCTAGCCTTCCACAGCTATAGCCAGGTTCTTCTCTCACCATATGGCCACAGTAGCGAGGAGTTTCCCCCCAATTACGATGATCTGATGACCGTGGCCAAGGCTTATGCGGATGCGGTTGAAAAACTGCCATATGGCACTGTCTTTCAATATGGCTCTGTAGGAGGAGTGCTTTGTAAGTTTCTCCGGAGCCACTTCAAAAAACAAGAAACTAATCTTTGAAGGTAAATTTCCCAGATCCCGCCACTGGTGCTACCATCGATTTAACCTACCAGGAGGGCATCGAGATTACATACACCGTTGAGTTCAGGGACACGGGACACTATGGCTTTATCCTTCCCCCGGCACACATTATACCGAACTCCGAGGAGGCTTTGGCAGGCATTATGGCCCTTTTGGAGAAAACCCAGGAGTTGGGCTACATGAAGTCCAAAACCAAACTGTAACTTTAATTTCTAAATAAAAATTCCTACGGGAATTGCTTTCAGTACTGTCAGAATTAAAAGTAATATAACAAATATTTATCGTAATTACTGAAAATGTAATTAACTCATATTTGGGCAACTTGTTCTGATTGATAAGGCGCACGAGAACAAGTTATATCAATCGTTTAATAGTTAGCTCTTAAGGCACTATCTTTACAATCCAATTATGACTAACAAAAGTCGAGCGATATAGCAATGGTCTGTCGTGGATTTGTGAAAAGTAATAGTCGCTGATCGCCTTCGTAGCTCTAAGCATGGCGATTAATATTTTCCTTATAATTCTGGCCTTGACTGGCTTGGTCCAAGGCATGAGTTTGGGTCAGGACGAAAGGATACGCTATGACAACCACTCAGTGTATAAGGTCAAGTTGGAGACTCCAGGACAGAGGAATCTATTCAAAAAGCTGGCAGAGGATCGTGATAACGTGAGCTTGCTTATGCAACATCATTTAGAAATATATTCTAATTGCTATTTTATAGTTCAGACTTTGGGGTGAAGCCAAAGATGAAGTGCACCTGATGGTCAGTCCTGGTGCCTTTAGCGAATTTGAGACTGAACTCAAGAGGAACAATGCCAGTGCAAAGCTCTTCATCAGTAATGTACAGGAGTGAGTATTCATCACAGAACAGATGTTTCATGAAATCATATGTATAACCATTTAAGGCTAATCGACTCGGAGGAAAATGCCAATCTTTTGGCCGCCAGAGATGGATCATTCGGTTGGAAGAAGTACAATACCTTGGCAGAAATATATGCCTGGCTGGACGAAATACTGGCCGCATATCCCGTAATCACCGAGGGCTTTGTTCTGGGTCAATCCTACGAGGGGCGCACTATTCGGGGCATCAAAATCTCCTACAAATCGGGCAATCCAGGAGTCTTTATTGAGTCCAACATTCATGCCAGGGAGTGGATCACCTCCGCCACAGCCACTTGGTTAATCAATCAGTTCCTAACCTCCAGCGATGAGCTGGTTAGGCAGCTCGCCGAGAGCCACGACTGGTACATCGTGCCTGTTCTGAATGTGGACGGTTTCGTTTATACTCACGAGAAGGTGGAGTTCACTTGAAACAAATCCTATATTTTACTAAGTAATTCTTTTCTGCAGGATCGCATGTGGCGCAAGACCCGTCAACCCTCAGATATTTCCACATGCATTGGTGTCGATCCCAACCGCAACTACGACTCCCATTGGATGGAGAATGATGGTGCCTCTACGAATCCTTGCGCCGAAGACTACGGCGGACCGAAGCCCTTCTCGGAGCCAGAGATTCAGGCTATGGCTGATTTTGTGAGCAGCCTCAAGGGCAAGATTAACGTCTTGCTGGCCTTCCACTCGTACAGTCAGTTGCTGCTCTCCCCCTACGGACACACTTCGGAGGAGGTTCCCCCCAACTACGACGACTTGATGGAGGTGGCTAAGGCTTACGCAGATGCGGTTGAGGGTCTGCCATATGGCACTGTGTACAGATACGGAACATCTGCGGGTATTCTGTGTAAGTTTATTTTACCTACAACAAACAGGTGACATTTAAATTCTAATCCTTCCATAGATCCCGCCTCTGGAGCCACCATTGAGTGGGCCTATAACGAACAGGACATTGAGATAGCTTACACCATTGAATTCAGAGACACTGGTCGCTATGGGTTTATCCTGCCGCCAGTCCACATAATTCCCAATGCTGAGGAGGCTCTGTTCGGTCTAGTGGCCCTCCTAGATAAGTGTAAACAGTTGGGTTATCTAAATCTCAAGAGTTAGTGGCAAAGGCTGGGGAATTCTGGAGGCAATAAATGAATAAAGATTAACAGCAGTGGATCACGTAGCTAAGTTTCTTTGCCATTAATCCGGGTTGTTTCAGTTCATTCGTTGTTTAAAATGCGTCTGCTATGGTTGCTTGCCACGCTGGTGGCTCTTACAAGTGCTGGAGTCCTCCAGGACTCGGTGAAGGACCGCTTCGACAACTTTCAGGTGTATAAGCTAACCATCAGGAATAAGATTCAGTTGGCTGTGATTGAAAAAATCGGTGAACTAACGAACAAGGTGAATGAGTGAATGAGAAGACCTGAGACCTTAAGTTACCATTTGATTTGGTTCTCAGTACAATATCTGGAAGGAGTATGATGAGCGCAGCCAGCAGGTGGACATAATGGTTAGTCCTGCGGAGCTGAAGCACTTCCAGGAGCTCCTTAGGTTCAATAACATCACCAGCGAACTGATGATTGAGAATGTCCAAGAGTGAGTTACTGAATGGGTCACAGCCTAATGGTTAAAGTGAACCTCTTAAGGCGATAAGATCGCTCGATTAGCCAACCATTAGTGCGTGCTCATTTGGGGTCATAAAGATTCTAATCGAACCCCCTTTCAGGCTTATCGATCAAGAGCAAGTCACCGCTGCTGCCGATAGCGGCACCTTTGGCTGGACGAAGTACTACGAGCTGGAGGAGATCGAGGCCTGGCTGGACGAAGTCCTGGCCACATACCCCTCGGTGACCGAGGAGTTCATTGTGGGCCAGTCCTACGAGGGTCGCACCATTCGAGGCATCAAGATTTCGCACAAGGCCGGCAATCCTGGCATATTCATCGAGTCCAACATTCATGCCAGGGAATGGATCACCTCGGCCAGTGCCACCTGGTTTATTAACCAGCTGCTTACCTCCGAGGAGCCCGAGGTACGCAACTTGGCCGACAACTACGACTGGCACATCGTACCCGTCTTCAATGTGGATGGCTTCGAGTACTCACACAAGAAGGTGCTAAAGAGGAGTTTAAAAATATTTAAGGTGACTTTACTAAACCAATTAATTGACAGAATCGCATGTGGCGCAAGACCCGTCAGCCACATGCCACTAATGAGTGCGTCGGAGCTGATGCCAATCGCAACTTCGACTCCCATTGGCTGGAGTTCAATGGCGCCTCCTCGAATCCCTGCAGCGAGACCTTTGCTGGAGATACGCCAGGATCCGAGCCAGAGGCCAAGGCCTTGGTGGAGTATCTGACCAAGATCAAGGATCAGTTCGACGTGTACATCTCCTTCCACTCCTACGGACAGTACCTTCTGTCCCCCTACGGACACACAAATGAGGAGTTCCCTGATAATTATGACGACATCCTCACCATTGGCAAGGCCTTTGCTGATGCCATCGAGGCACTGCCCTATGGCACTGTCTACCAATATGGATCCACTGCAGATGTGCTTTGTAAGCTTTTAGCTATCCTTCGTGGATACATATATTCAAGAAACCATTCTCCCTTTGCAGATGTGGCTACAGGAACCTCCGTGGACTGGGTGTTCAACGAGATGGACAAGAAAATTGGCTACACCATTGAGTACCGTGATAAGGGTCGCTATGGCTTCATTCTGCCACCCGTGCAGATTATCCCCAATTGCGAGGAGCTGATGGCCGGCATGGTGGCCTTGATCGAGAAGACCAAGGAGCTGGGGTACTTGTAAGAGTGCGCTTTATTGGATTAACCGGTTTACTTCTCTGTATTAAAGTACCTCACATAGGAGGCCAGCAAGTCGTCCATTTTGTAGCCTTGGGTGGTGCTGCACAGCAGCTTGGAGGCTCCAATCATGTTGCCGAACCTGATGTGGAAGTGGTTCTTGCCCGAGCTCCAAATGCCCAGCTGAGAGTACTCATAGCTGCGAAGGATCTCCTTGGTTTGTGGGTCCAACAGATGGAAGCCGGTGCTGTTGATGGCAATCAGGAGAGTTTCGGGAAGTGTGTCCTCGTTTTGTTGCTTCACCACGAAAAATGTGGAGCCAAAGCAGCAAAAGTGGGAGAGTTCCTGTAGAAATAGAAACTTGGCCTGGTCCTCCGTCAAATGGTCGCGGTTAAGTCTAGGCAGGATCTGTTGTCTCCACTCCGCCACCGTTTGCAGGGGAATCAGATCTTCTGGCACCAAACGAGGCAGCACTTCCGGTAGTCTCTGCAAGCTGACCTCATGATCCGCACTGTACAGGAGTCCTGCCAAGAGCGAGGCCTGCTCGCAATCGATAGGATAGTAGCCCTTCAAGTACTTGTGCAGCTCCTGCGGATAGCTGAAAATCACATCGCCATTTGTATCCTCGCCGGGCAGATTGTTGAGCCACAGCTTGCGCATGAAGTGCAACTGGTAGTGGCCGTCGGACAAGGAACGAAGGGTCTTCTGTTGTCTTAGCCAGAAGAGCAGTTGGGTGATGAAGTCGAACACAAAGTCCTCCTCGGGCATGGCGTACACCTTGTCGCCTGTCTTCAAAAAAATACTATAGCCCAGGGGCGACTTGAGCTCCAATCGCTGGGCAATATCCTCAATGAGCTCGGCTCCTCGGGTATGGGACTCGATCTCAAAGGCCTCCACTGTATCGTCGGGGAAGTATATCTTGTGGTAGATGTGCAGGCAGCGCTGCTGTATGCCCTCGACCTCGATGAGGTGCGGAGCCTGCTTCCGCTGACCCTGGGCCAAGGAGCGCTTCAATCGCTTGAGGCAGGCATCGGCCAAGGCATCGGCCCGCATGCGCAGCAGAATGATCAGCTCCCGCATGACCAGGACACTGGGAGCCACCAGACCGGTGGCCAAGTAAAGCAGATCCCAGCCCCGCTTCTCGCTCTCACTGGATGGATTATCACTGAGCTGCTTCATTAGCTGGCAGTAGAGCTCATCGCAAAGGAGCGGATGCTGCAGGGCCGGCTGGAAGATGAGGTCAGTGTTCACCGGCAGATTGCTCCTGGCAATGTCGCCCATGTACTAAATAAGAGAGAAATATGGGTTAATTAGTAATCTTCACAGAGTTTTCAATTTTACCTTGAGAATGTGATGGTGATTAACCAGGGCTTGCTGGAAGAGTGGTGGCACCTTAACCACAGCTTTGAGCAGAGGAGCCTTCAGTGGTTCCGGCGAGTACTTCGAGAGGGATGCCTTATCGGATCTGAAAGTGTTATAGTTGTAGTTTTAGAAGAGTTCTTGGCATTAACCTTTCTCCAACTCACTCTAAGGGCTCCCTGAATTGAGTCTCAGCCAGCTGAGATATATTGTGTTGACGACGTCTAGAGTTATTCGCCCTCGGCATTGGTTTCGGTGGCTCATCGAATCTGCCATCCTTGAAGATATCCTGCAATTTCTCGCTGGGCTTAGTGAGCGTGGCCACAATTCGAATGTTTCCAGCTGCAAACTGACCCCACTGCCCATTGGCACAGCCCCTGTATAGGTCTTGGGCATTGCCAGCTAGTAACTGGGCACCCGTAATCCCGGCCTCAAACTCGACAAGGTCACCGGCGGAGAGCACGAGGCGGTCCTCTTGATCAGCCTCCTTGGACACATTATCGAGGGCTATTCCGTAGCTTGAACGCTGGCGGAGATTGTCCAGCATATAGTTTATCACCTCGTTGGCATCCTGGGCCATGCTGCACTGGAGCACAAAATTAACCTGCTGGAAGGTGAGCACGTGCAGCTCGTCATTGGCCTCCAAGTGAACCTTGAGTAGCTCAGCGAAACTGCAGGAGGCCAGCACCTGCTCCGTTTCGTCGATGAGGAAGAGGCCAGTTGAATTGATGCCCAGCATCAGTTCATCGCTCGAAAGTTTGGGTCCCGCCTTTCGGCTTACTTCAAAGAGCCTAGAGTGCCGCATTGGCCAGGATATATGAGCAAAGAGACAGATATCTTCCTTGGCTCTCTGCTGGGCCTCCAGCTGCAGGTCCTTCTGCTCCTGCCGCACATACGAACTCTTCTCATAGGTGGCTGCTATCAGGCGACTCCAGTTCTCAATGGCCCGTTCGCCTGGAGCCAGGAGATCGCTGGGCACGTAGGCCGTGATCTCAGAGGTTTTCAACCGAGCGATCTCACCGGGACCGTGTTCTATAAAGATGGCCAGGGCACACACCATGGCTATATCCTTCTCTGAGCGACATCGATACTCTCCACACCTCAAGCCATTCAGGATCTGCTTGTAAATCAATTGCGTGGCCTTGGGGTCCAGCGATGGATCATACCAGGTGGCAAACATTTCCTTTCTCAGGTAGATTTTCCAAGGGGCATTCAGCTGCCGGCGTTCGCACTCTGAAATGGCATCTAGGATGTGCTCCTGACCAGCTCCCAGCGGTATAAGCTTTCCATGCAGAGACATCACCAGTCCAAAGCCAAAGATGTCGGTGAGTCCCAATCCCTGACACAGCTGCTCCACTGCCTCCCGAGCCGTGCTGGCTGCGTCCACCTGCAGTCTCCTTTGCTGTCCGTCCATCAGGTGAATGTCTAGTTTAAGGGGCTGGCGACCCCGGATAGCTTGAAGCTCGAAAATGGACGGCGGCTGACAGCGAGGTCCATTCACCAGGGTGCGCTCCAAGCGCTGAACCGAGGGAGCAGCCTGCAGCTGAGCGGTTCCCTGCTTCATGAAACTCCGCAAATGCGGCTCGAAATCGGTGCTGGGAGGAAAGCAGCTCAGGCAGAGGGAAAGGAGCAGCCACCCGCGGGAATAAGAGCTTCGGCTTGGGTTCAAGTACAACTGCTTGCAGATCTGGGCCAGGATTTCATCTCTGGGAGATAGAAATGATTGTTGACATTGGCTTAAATAAGAGAAAGTTCTTGCAAAACTTACCTCAAGCTCTCCTTGAGTATGCCATGAGCTATGATGAAGTGCAGCTTATCCAGGTGACTGCTGGGAGTGTTGAGCCATTGCTGGTAGAACTCCTCGGCCTCCCTTTCACCGCTGCCCACCAATTTGGCGGGCCGTTTAAGGGTTTGACGCACAAACAAACGGGGCTTAGCGGAACCGGAAGTATTCAGGAAACGCGACAAATCAATCATGAGGTTCTCGTTATCATGAGAGTGGAAGGTAGGAGATGAGGCAACATCCGGCAGGTCTCCCATAAAGCGGAGTATAGTAAGCCAAATTGCCTAAAAGTAGCGTATATTGACAGGTTATGCCAAAGTTTTGAAGGGTTTTGAAAAACTCACCTTGGAAGCCATTTCATCCACAGGAAGCTCATGCTTCAGCAGGGACTGCTTCAGGGGCTTCCTCTCATGCTGTGCCGTGGCGCCACCGCAGAAGTACGTCGAGGCATATTTCAAATAGCTAAAGTCGGAGGTGTCGATAGCATTAGGAATCTGCTTGGGCAGCCGGATGGTATCGCCAGAGGAAATGTTATTGAGTTTCCTCAAAACAGCCTGAAAGGTAAAGTTGAAAAACGGGGCTTATTTACAGGGTAAACACTGGTTGAGACCCCAAATCAATCGTTCTTCCACTCAACTTGACTCTCTTATACCAAGTCCTAACACTCAGTCTATAATTCAGGGGTATTAATTATTTCGACAGCTGTAATCTGAGTGCCACTTATCGAGAGGTGCCGCCGCGGTCGTAAGCTTTTATAAATATATATACGAGTAGGCAAGAGTACTGGGACTCTGGTGCGGGTATGCTGCACCCGAAGATATGCCGTCGCGATAGGGACTACGGCGATTATTTACGATCGCGTTTTATTCCATTTATCATTGGGTATTTGTTTTAAACTTCTGCCGCCACCTGATAGGCCCTGGCGTTGACCACGCTTCCGAAAGACTTCTCGGTTCTCGGTGCCTGTTTTTGGTCCCACCAACTTAGTTGCTGACTAAAGACGACACGGTATGGATCTGCGTTCTAAGAAATGACTGACGAACTGGTAATTTCTTAAAATTTTGACTAATAAACCTTAATTATTTTCTGTGTGGTGTGCTGCGGTTTGTTTTATTTAACTGGAGAAAAGTTCTAAGGAATGGGTACTAAAGTGATCAGGTACAAAGGACCTTTGCTAATAACTATCAACTATTATTTCCGAGTCTGTATTGAATTATTAATGGATTCCTAGCTGACAAAGGTAAGGAAATTGGCTCATAAATTCTTTTATTTTCTGATAATCTCATTTAGTGAGCCTATAAAGCTGTCGAATTTAAAATAAATAAACAAAGCGGTTATCGCTTTCCCAAATAGGAAGACCTTATAAAGCGATAACCTTGGAATCTTAAAAGCCAATTTTTAATTCATTTTTAGAATTTGATATACATACATAGGTTAAACGGAAATAATCTTAAGGAGCCTTGGAAAAATTATATTATCAAGGCACTAATCTTTGATTCTTTGGAATTTGGAAGTTCATAAATCAAAACATAAGACTACGAATTTCAAAGAAATAAAATCATCATATAGTAAATAGTAAATATTAATAAATCCTATTATTAATATAAGCAGGTAAGACCTAAATGGAAAAATTTGTCAAGTTGCTTTGAACGTCTCTTATCTATTGAAAATAAATCAGTTTTATAAAAGATAGCACGAAAACTTTGAAAAGACTTAAAGCAGGTAAGATTTGTATGAAAATATCAAGTCACTTTAAATGTCCCTTATCTCTGGAATAAAATAAAGTTAATTTTTAAAAAGATAACACTAAAATACCCTAGTAAGTATGCTTAGCAAGTCACTTGGGCAACTCATGCCCATGGTCCAAAATTCAAGAAGTTCATGCTCATGACTCAGATGGTTCTAGGTTTTACGGAATTTAAATGGTGAAATGCAATCCCAGAGGACGAATCTGATGCGGGACGCTCACTGGACACTGGACACAAAGCACAAAAGCTGGATCGGGGAAGGCCATAGAACCACAACCAACGCAGACGAGTAAACACACGAATGAATTGCGCATTTATAACTATAGATGCCTTAAAGGGTTTTATTTACAGAGTATAATAAATATGATACAATTAGAAATAGGGAAACTGTAACAAAAAGCAATCACAAGCCAAGATATATAGATATATACAAGCTGACATTTACCATATGCATAATATTTGTACATAAACTGGAGCCAAGCTGAGAGGCTCCAAAAGTAATAGGATTGGTTCATGTAGCCATAGCAAAGCCTCCTAATTTAGATCATTATTTTAAGTCATGTAAAATAAAGATTTAACCTTGCAAATAATATTCTAATAATTATTCACCCTAGGATATGGACACAGAATTTTGTACAATAAGTCGGATTGTCTTTACAAATCTAAAATTCATTTCAAGAGTCTTGCAGTTTCAATTATTTAAATTTCAATGTGAAGTATTAGCAAACGAATATCGAAATGTTATTGATAAAGTTGTTTAAATATAAAGTGTTGCATGATAAATAAATATTTATTATTTAGTAGTTTTTATATATATTCCTTGATTTAGTTCAGTAACTTTCCCCTTGAAACTATGTTTGGTTAATCGAAATATGAGTGTTATATCGTAAGCCAGTGAGGATTGTTCGAAGATTGACTTTGTACTTGTACTTAGGCGTTGTTTCACGCATGAACCAATCCTACTGATCAGGACCATGAGCTGGGCACCAGCTCCCCTAATATCTCAGCCACACCAGCTAGACGGGTCTAGTTTGTTCGGGGCCAGTTCCAGTCCCAGCCCGATCCGCTACTAGAGGCGGGTCTGGTTGACAATCTTCCGAGGCGCCGCCTCGTAGTAATTGACCGGGCGGGAGAGGAGCTTCGTGGGCACATCTCGGCGCATGAGCAGCGCCTGCTCGAACATCAGAGACTTCTCTTTGACATTCGGCCCCAGGGGACCACTCACGTCGGGCTCGTCGTTGAGGAAGCGGAACATCTCGTCCACCATCTGCTTGGAGGACTCCACGTCGATGGTGCCGGGGCTCTCGGGAATAGTGTGCACCCTCGGGGTGCCATTGGTGGCACTGGCTGGCCTGGTGGCCAATGGGGCAGCAACTATCACGTTTGTGGGCGGTGGCGGCAGGGACATGCGAGCCTGAAGCGTGGGCGCCTTCGGTGCCTCTTGCTTCATGGACCTGGCCCTCTTGGGCTGCTGCACTGCAGCCATGGCCAGAGCATTGCGGGTGGCTGCCTCGGCCTTGAGCCGCTGCTCCTCCTTAAGTCGCTTCTCCTCCAGTTCCCGCTGCTCCCGCTCCTTCTGTTCCTTCTGCTCCTTCAGCTGCTTGAGTCGCAGCAGCTCCTCAGCTTCACGTTGCTTGGCCAGCTTCTGCAGCTCCTCCTTCTTCAGCTGCTGCTGCTTTCGTCGCTCCATCAACTTTTGCTGGAAGTCGCGGCGCACCAGGTAGCCTCGACAGAGAGCCTGGAGCTTGATGGTCCTACACCGAACCATGGTGAACTTGGTGGTCAGCTGCTGGGCCGCTATGCAGGCTCCCAGACGGTGGAAGCCCTGTCGCATTACCTGGTACTTACGACGCTGCAGACGACCCCGCCAGTATCGCTGGACCGTGATGATGGCCTCACGGTACCTCTTTAGGTATCGCCTGAACAGGACCCTTCGAATACCCCGCTGGATGGTCACAATCGACTTGAGCATCAGCTGAGATCGCTGCAGCTCCAGACTGGCATCGTCCTCGTCCCGCAGAAACAGCTTCGTCTTGCCAAACTGACGATCGGAGTCGGCGGGCAGGGCAACTTCACAGATCTGGCGAGCCACCTGCCGGCAGTCGCACTTCTCCAGAGGTCCCACTGGCGGCACCAGTAGCCTGTATCTCTCCACAAAGGCGCGGTAGGCGTGGCGAATGGGATAGCCCGCCCTTCGAATGCGCGCGGTCTCCATCATGCCCGAGTAGCGCAACTGCCTCACACACAGCTCCTTGTCGAAGTTCTGTAAGATAATTGGTTTAATTAGTATAATTCTATAAAATATTTATCATTATTTTTCAGCTCCACTCACCTTTGGCTCCTTGTATTCATTGGGCTTGATGCAACGAATAAAGTAAGGATGAGCCTGCGACAAGGTGCGCATCAGCATGTCCAGCGAGTTCCTGAATTTCACGCACAATGTCGGCTGCTTCTTGGCCGTATCCATGGGCATTTCATGCGGAAAGATATCCACCAGATACTTGTTCGCAGAGCGCTGAACCAAACTCCTCAGATCACCACTGAACGAGTCCCGATTCTTTTCCAGGAAACCCAAAGGATTGTACATGACAACGCCGGCATAGTGCCGTATTCCAAAGAGCGAGGTTTGAGTGGTTTTCCCCTTGACATAGATGGAACGATTGCCATGCTGGACATGCAACTTCTCGAGGAGCGTCTGATCCGTGCCCTTGGGAAACTTTGATTCCTCGTCGATCAGGGACATCAGATTCATGGGCTTCAGGCCGATGAGGTCAAGGATTTGCTGATTGTCCTGGAACTCGATGTGCTGCCAGTTGATGTGCTCGTTCTGGTATTCATCCTGCTCCATCTGCAAAATATCTTTTATTAGTAATTCATACGTTTTGCATTTAATAGTTACTTTACCTTGAAAATGTGTCCTACGAAGAACTGCTGTAGATTCTCATTCGCATAGTTGATGCACAGCTGCTCGAAGCTGTTATTGTCAAAGTTCTCAAAGCCGAAAATGTCCAGGACGCCGATGCTGTTCATGGGCTGATCGATTTGCTTGTTAATGGTCTCGTTGATTCTCCGCACAATGCGCACAAAAATGCCATCGTACAGGGATTTTACGAAGGCATCCCGTCCCTCCAGAGCGGCCTCCTTGGACAGGCTGGTGGTCACATGCTCACCGTGCACAAAAATGGTTCTCTGGGTGAGGGCGGCATTGAGGGGAGCCAGGGGTACGCCCAGCAACTGGGCAACTCTCTGCAGATTCGGCGTGTCATCAATTTCCGCAGCCTCCAGATTGGCCACCTCTGTGGCCGTGAATCTTAGATTGCCCAGGTGCAAAATGGCAGCCAATAGACTAAGAATGCTCCACACTTCCTCGGGCTTGAAGGATAGCACCTTCATGGCCGCCCGGATGTCGGCAAAGTCCTTGGCATCACCCTTTCCTGGCAGCGTGAAGCAACCACCTTGGGCCAGATAATGATACTGACTCGGCGACTGCTCCTGCAGCTTAAGACGCTCCCGTTCCGGCGCCGAAAGCCCCGCCAGCATGCAGTAGAAGATGTGATAGTTGCGCTCGTCGCGACTCTGGAAGACGATGCGGGATTTCTCAAGCAGATACTGCTGGATCCTGGCTCCCTGGATGGCACCCGCCGGCGTGAACCTGATCTCGATGTACTTCCCAAACCGCGACGAGTTGTCATTGCGCACAGTCTTGGCGTTGCCAAAGGCCTCCATGATGGGATTCGCCTCGATGATCTGCTGTTCGATCCACGAGTGCTTGCCGCTAATGGCGGCCAGGTACTGCAGTATCAGCTTGGTGCTCTCCGTCTTGCCGGCTCCCGACTCTCCGCTGATCACCACGCATTGGTTCTCCTTGAGCCGTTGGAGCCTTTGGAAGGCATTGTCGCTGATGGCGAATATGTGAGGCGGCAGCTCGGAGAGCGCCTTGTTCCTGTACAGCTGGATCTCGCGGTTGGTATAGATGGGCAGGATCTGGTAGGGATTGATGGCCACCAGCATGGAGCCTGTATAGGTCTGAAGTGAAAGGTATCATATTAATTGGATTCTTTTAAATCTCCAGGCAGCTACTCACATAAATTAACTGCTTGGCATAGCGATTCTGTAGGTTCCTTAGTATAGTGTACTCCTGCAAGTCTCCCAGTGTGATCATATCCTCTACATCCTCCTGGGAGGTAATGTGCATGGCCTTCAGGACATCCCCCGCTGGCACCCAGAACTGCTTGTTCCGATCATCGCACACCAGGGTCTGGGTTTTCTCCGTCCTCACAATTCGTGCCCCGAAAGGCACCGCAAACTCACTGGCGGTATTTTGCGGCTTAACCCACACATATTCGCCCTGCGATTAATACAAAAAAAAATAAATAAATAAATCAGAGATTAGCGCCAAGGCATCAATGGGATTATCACCACAATCTAACCCAGTTAGCACAGTCTGCGGCATTGGTAACAAATAGTTTTACATTATCTTTCATTAAAGTACTAAAAGAACTGATATGATTTGTTACAGTTCATAAATCTCGGCAACGTGAGTCTATAAACAGCACACACAAAAGGTCTTAAAACTTTACAAAAGCTTATCGGTCTTGGCTGCATTCATTACCTCCAAGAGCAACAACCTTTTATATTCATATCATAATATATTAAACTTGAACTTGGACCTATTTCATCCCATTTCCTTCGACTTGATCTATAGCTAATCGATCATAGAAAAGCGATATAAAGTTAAGAAAGCACTCCATATCGTTGTAAAACAATTAGGCAATGAACCCCCCCTAAATTTCCCAAGATATCTACAGGTCTTTATGGCCCCTGCCACACCCAAAAACCGATATCAAAGTGCAGAGATATTACTTAATGACTTTCAGTTGCGTTCGTTCTTACTTTTTTTTTACTTTACGTAAATCTCACAGAAATATTTGATTTAAATAAGGGTAATAATGAAAACAAACGGTAGCCGACTTTAGCAAATAATTGTAGTTGTTGCCAGGCATTATCTTATCGGCGGAATACCGATACACAAAAAGGTCTTATCGGCATTTCGGGAATCGAAGCGGAGGAACACTACATGACACGGCAACCGAACAGGTGATAATTGCAAAATAAGAGTGAAGGGTCACCACAGGTGCGAGAGGGTATTTAAGACTAGTTAAAGCCTGGTTAAGTCAAAAGTTTCCTTTTTTCGGCAGTATCGATCTTCAACGACCTTGGTTATCTAAGGCGAGATAAGATTAAAGACCGTCTGGCTGATGTCATCCAGAACCAATTACCAATTCGAAAATAGCACGGACACCACGCCATAAAAATCCAGACTAAATAATATATTTTAAAACTTTCCTTTCGCCATAAATACCGATCGGCAATCAGACATTTCTGCTAATCGAAGTGTCCCAGTATGAGATCACCCCCATAAACTATGACTCACAATAGTCACTAATCTATATAAATATTTGCTCAATTAGTCGACTAATTGTTTGTTTAGCACTAATTCTGGAAAGTATTAAAGAAAATAACACCTCGATAAAGCGACTTCAAGGAAGGACATTAAGTTCCATTAAGAGTTTTCTGATATTTCAGACTCTAATGCGAAATCTCTATAGCTATCAGTATCTTTTTTCCTGTGCCTTAATTGTCTTTAACTTGTGATAAGGCGCTTTCGGACCAAGAGCTCTTGTCTGAAGGAAGTATCCGGCATTTATTGGTAACTATATTTGGCTTCTCTTGAGACTTTTGAGAGCTCGTGACGGACGTTAAGCTTCCTGCCCGTAAATACTTTCGGACCTTATAATCACGGGTATTAGCACATTCCAATTAACACACGTGTAGGCCAGTGTAGTTGATAAGGAGGCAAGTTTTAAAATTAAAATGAGACCCATGATGGGCATAAAGCAGAGCATTGCCAAAGGAATGTGATAAAAAGCGATTCGGTTATCAGGGCAATTTTCTGATAACCAGAGCGAATCGAATGGGAAAAACTGCCACGACAACCAGGAAGTCTTTCCATTGTCTCTCACGGATACACTTACATGTTGCCGCACAAACTCGGACATGGCTGGTATATGTTTTTTGTTGTCGGTCTTGGCCAATTTCACTTCACTTCACAGACAAACACACGCGCCGTCAATATGTGCTTTAATTGGCAAATATTTGCCCAAAGATTTCGGTTCTGTTGCCACAGCCGTTTCCCGTATCTCGCACCGATCCAAGTTATTCGTAGTTCTGCTCGGTATGGAGTCTCGCAAACGTCTGAGCCCTGCTCGAGTGTGGGGGAGCGAGTATTGCCAACTCTTATCGGGGGCTGATAATAAATATTGAATGCTTTTTGGCAGCCCCTCTTATCGGCTCCCGTCCCCATATGGCGGCGCTCTCAGCGCACAACTCCGACTGGAGGGGGTCTGCCTGGTTTACATTTTGCATACGTCATGATTAGGGGTATAATGTATCGATAGAGTTATCTAGCGATGAGCCGGGAATAACTACATATATATGCATATAACTGACCCTGCCCATGAGTCATGTGATTGGTCATATGTGCCTGCAGGTGAAGGTATAACGCAACTTAATGCCGATATAGTGCAATCTGAAGTACCATTACCATTGGTTGTAAGGCGTATTATAGCGATTGTGAATTGGGGAAAGAACCTGTAGCTATTTTCACGTCTAATTACAAATATATGTACATATAGTCTTATCGCTTAAATTCAAAGAAGTGAACATCTGTTTGGCGGGCGATAATTTAACCATTTTAACAAAGATTACACTTTAAATGAGTTTAAGTCTTAAGAGATTCTTTAAATTGATAAGTCTGACAAATTCCTTTTCAATAGAAATTGCTAATTAATGATAGCCTTAATATATTTAATTTATAAAAATAATTTATGCATATTTATATAAATATTTATTTATCTATTCTTTACTGATTTACTACTTTTAAAATATATAATTCTAAAATAATCTTAATAATTCAATGAATATAATATTAAATATATATTTCTTTAGTTGGTTTTCATTTAATTCTTTGATTGTCAATTAAACTAAATTAAATTAGTTAATATTCTTAATAATTCAGTGTATATAATATCACTTTCTTATAAATTTGTTGTTTCTATAATTGGCTTTTATTTATTTCTTTGATTGACAGTTAAATTTATTAGCTAACTTCGAATTTGTCAATGATATAAATTATCTATAATATAATATATACTTTTATACATTATATGTATGTATATATTTATACATTATCTATAATAGCAAACTCTTTATTACGCAGTTTTAATTAATGAAATAAACACCACAATTGATAGTCATTTCTGGGGAAAATAAATTCCCCTTAACTGCGTTTAAGAATGAAAACTTCTAGGTAATTTGGCTTTGACCCCCCCTTTGCCCCCCAGGAAGTATTTTCGAATTCCATTGTTTCGATTTCAATAAAGATTACAAAGTCCAATAGTTGAACTTTTGTTGACTATTCGTCATTCGTTTTGGCTATCGGTCGCTTCAACAGCACTTGTCATCAACTGCGGTAATTTGTTAAGCATTATAATCATAATTGAATGGTTTTGTTTATACATCGGACAGGGAAAAAGATAGAAACAAAAGGCAAGTAAACAAAAATTTTTATAGTGCTGAGTGCAACGGAGTTGTTTGTTTAGGATTTATGTCATTACTTAAAATTATAATTCTATTTAAGTCATTAAAAGGTGTTAGAACAGGGCATCATATGTTATATTACTCATACGACACGTGGGACATTGCAATGCGAATATATTATAATTTATGGGATTTACTCTACATAAATAAACTGAAAAATCAATAAAAAGATTTAAGATTGGCTTTGGTAAGCGTCTCCTTGCTTTCCCATTTCCCCCGTCATTCTGCAACATTACTCATACGCCATGATGTACACATTTAAATACTGTCCTGAGCTCTTGGAATGACTCCAGTTTTGACTCCCTTATCTGGCAGATACCCCCCAGACTCTACTGTTCCCAGCTACGTCATCGCTGGCAGTAGATTATTGTGGCCTTAGCAAATTGTTTGGCGATAAGCGCGGGAGCAGCTCCAAGTGGCTGTAATAAATTTCAGGTGCCCAGGGGGACACAGAATGGCACGTGCCAACGGAAACGCGGTTGGGTATCTGCTGCGGCACCTGGGGTGTGACTTTCCCAAGTGGAGAACGATGTTGCTATTAATCCCCAATGCCCCCAAAGTTCTCCCCCCTAAGCAGAGCGAGTCCTTGGCCGAATGCAACGAACCCGTGCGGAAAGCTCGGCAGAAGTCGCGTATAAAAAGCGCAATTAGGATTATTCTGTGAGTGCGGTTAGCAGGGAACCAGCCGGGGCATCTCAGCAGCTGGTCTAGCTCAGCTTTTGACCCAATTTCGGACAACACAAGGAAAATCCTAGACGCCGCTACATGGAGAGAAATAAATGATTATTATATAAATACTGATATTTACAGAAGAAATGTAAGACAATTACACATTTTAGACATCTTTCTTACTGTTTAATTGCTCGTAATAAATCATAAATTTGATTTTATTACATCTATTGTGTAGTTTTGTACTGCAAAATGTATATAAATTTGCATTTTGAGGGATTTTCTTTATGTAAATTATTTTTATGAAAATAATACTTTAACAAAGATAAGTATTATTTTTCTTTTTAAAGAAAATAGTAAAGAAAACCAAGCTAAATGACAGCAAAAGGCTTTTCACTTTCCTCCGGCGCATAAAAATTCCATTAAAGTCGCCGCCGGCATCCAAAGGACACGGACACGGACATGGACATGGACAGCTAGCGTCATAAATTCCACGCCGATAACGCGGCGTATGCGCAATGTCGAGCAATTTGCTACGAGTTGTGAGTTGAGTTGCTAGATGCTGGCTGCTGGCTGCAAGGTGAAGCCAAGCAATCAACGTCAGGCGAACAATTTACAATGTTTGCCATGTTCCTTAGAAAGCGGCAGCATCGCCTTCCCCGCACTGCACTCGCTCGCTGACACTGATAATTCACTTGGCGATATACACCATCGCAGGGCACCCCGCCGCACCCCGCCTTCGCACACATCGTTGACCTATATTTGGGCATCAATGAAATGCGAGCAGATGTGGCCAGCAAGGCAGCGCATTTTCCAAGCTATTGAGTGAGTTGAGTAAAAGCTTCAAGTAGCCGCTTCGCTGGAGAAAAGCTACCGCCGTGTGTCACTCTCTCCGCTGGAGCTTTGGGACTGGAAGGGAAAGCTGCTATTCCCTAAAAGGTGACTTTTCAAGAGATAAGATTATATAGTTCTAAGGGACTGTCTACACCAAGTGACGGGGAAATAATAATAGAAGCTATATATTTGTAATATATGGAAAATTTAAGGAATCATCATAGTTATATACCCTTTTAATAAAATAAATGAAAGATATATATATAAGATTAAATATACATATAGGAAAATGTTCTTTAAATAAATATAACATATAAATGTATAAATAACCAATCGGAAATTAAACTTAACTAATCTAAAATATCGATAATTGTCATTATTATTATAGGACAATTTTTTCGACAGACAAAAGTTTATAAAACACATAACTAAACCAAAAAATCATTAATTTTAATTCGGAAAGCTTTCCTATGTTAGTTTTTATTAGATGAATAAATCTGTTAACTTAATATCATATTTTAAAAAATTAAATTTTTTATCAAATTTTTGAAATTTTAACGATATAACCCCTTATAAAATTTTGGAAAAATTGCAAAAAATTTATTTTCGTCCAAACATGGCTAGATCGATTCTACTGTTGATGCTGATCAAGAATATATATAATTTATAGGGTCGGAAATAACTCCTTCATTGCATTACACTCTTCTGACTAAAATTATAATATAATTTTTTGACTTAATATTTATGTATACTTTTATATGACAATTTTTTCCTAAAAATCAATACTTAAAAAACTTATAACTCAGCCAAAAAATCATTAATTTTAATTCGGAAAGCTTACCTGTGTTAGTTTTTATTAGACCAATAAATCTGCATACTGTATTTAAAATTTAAAAAATATACATTTTTTATCAATTTTTGAAAATTTTAACGATGTAACCTCTTATAAAATTTTCAAAAATTTAGAAAAACATAAATTTTGACCGGACATAGCTAGATCGACAGCTATTGATGCTGATCAAGAATATATATGATTTATAGGGTCGGAAATGATTCCTTTACGGGGTAACATGCTTGTGACTAATATTATAATACCCCGTAAGCGGTATATAAAATAATATATTTAATTAAAGAAGTTAAAATAATACAAGCACAATTTCTATAAAAAAAAAATAATAATAATAAATGCTGTTAATAAAATATTTAAGTCCAACAGCTGACTGGCTAAGGACTGACATATAGAAGACACTGCCAGAAACTGATAGAACTCGCGGCAACTGGAAAAGGGAATCAGCTGGAGGAGTCCAAAGAGAGAGTGAAATGGGCAGAAAGGGTGTCAATGGAAATGCTCGGAATGGAATCTGATAGATACACTCGCTCTCCGAGAGTTTTCCTCTCACTTTTCTCGGCTGGCGGCTAGCGGCTGGCCACTTTTCAATCCAGTTCGAGTCAGCCAGCGGAGTGGACGTTCTCCTTCTCAGCGTGTACTTCTCTCTCGAGATTCTCTCGCGCGTCGCGAAGTTAACAGTGAAATTCAGTTTTAAAATTTTCAAAAAAAAATATATGTAAAATTCAATTGAACCAAAAATCGGAAGTGTAGAAAATTCGAATATTTTGGAAAATTCCAGTCAATTTGATTACATTTTCGGCCCGCATTCGGCTGGCATTTAAAATGCCATAAATTATTTAAGGCATTTATTTTGATTCAGTTGTTGTTGCTGCTGCCGTTTGGCCCACAAAAACAGAAATTGTTTGCCCTCCAGGAGCGAGGAAAACAACGACGAGCAGCGAGGCAGTGAGAGCACGGAGAACCGACAAACACCGAAAGGGAGCCGAGCTCGGGACACCCAAAACACCAGAGACGCCGAAAGCCATTCAGTCGCGTGAGAGCATTGCATCTGGCCGCACCGCATCGCACCGCATCCTCGAGATACATCCGCATCTGTGGGACACATCCGGATCTTGGAGATACAATCGCGAGTGCAAATTGCAGCGGCCGCCTGTCAATTAATTGAATTCGAAATCCAAGACCATCCATTTTTGGGAACCCAAATCATTGGCGGAAAATAGAATCAGTGGCCGAAGATTTCCACAGATTCAGCTCAAAGCTCTTCTCACCTTTTTCCTGGTTACAGGTGAGTGCCGTGACTCCTCGGTTAAATACCGAAGGGAAGGTGGTGCTGGGCCCTTTATGACCTATTTGGAAGTGAAGGGCTTTAAATGCAATTATTCGGCAACCACAATGGATTTTCCTAAACCACAAAGTAATTAAGAATTTAGAGAATTTTCTATGTGGCGTTTAATCCAAAAGAAAATTCCCTGCTTTGGCAAAACCTAATTCTTTATTCTATGATAATTATCCTCAAAGGATTAAGCCAAGTTAAATGTAAATATATATAGTTGTTAATTATTACGCAGAATTATTGTTATTCATCTGTGAATAATTGAGAAAAAATAATAAACATCTAAGGACATCAAAATATTATTTTAATAACCTTATTTATAATTTTTATAACTTAAAAGAAAGGTTTCCAATATCTTTAAATTGATTAGACTTAATGCTTAATTTTACATTAACATAAACCCGAGACAAAAACTGCACTATACTTCAGTGAAAAAGAAAATGTATCAACATGAAAATACATAAAACAACCACAAACATAGTTTTCATAAAATATAACAAAGAAATTTAGAAGCTAAAAAAGAAAACTTATATGCAGAAAAACTTTAATGGATTTTTTTGCTAAGATAGATGCAAGACTTTTCCTTAGTTTCTTTGTTGATTTCCACTTCAGAGCAGAAACCCACTCCATCCGCTGGGAGTTCAACAACTTTTTGTAAGAGCTTTCCACAACTTTGGCTCAATTCCGATTGCAATTTGCCAGCAATTCAGAGTAAATTTCTTGTTCGCACAGCATCCAGATTGCATGCGGGAATGATTATGAGCGCATATTACGCATACGCCCCGTTGGACAAAAGCGAATGGTGCTGCTTGAAACAGCGACGAAGATGGTCTCTCTGCTTGGCTATAGTCTAGCCCATTTACCCTTTCGGTAATTGCTGGAATTGTCCCTAATGAGACAGTTAAAAGGCAATCGTCAGTGTAGTCCTGCGACCATTTATCCTTATTCATCCATTGAACGGAACCCTTGCGAAATGCGCTTGGCTAGCTTTGAATGTCTTTTCATTGCGCTCACCATTTCACCATTTCAATTGGAATGCATTCCACCGAAGGACATCTGGCAAGGCAGAAGGACTAGCAGCAGTCCGAGAGGAGGCCTTTTTGCCTTAGCGGTACATTACTCAGTTTATGGCCGGATTATAGCCGTAAACCATTTGGAAGTTGGCAAAACCGAGCCGGCAGACATCTAATGCTTGCTTCTCCTCAACATTTTTATGCATTTGCCCAAAGGGCGACAACACTAAACCAAAGAAAAGGAAGCTGGAATTCCCCAAAATAGACACTTGCCTTATTTTTACACTTTCTTTACACTGGAGAAAAAGGGGGAATCTATATAGGGGGAGATAGAGAATTAAAGGTAATATAATACAAAATAAATAAAGTAATACAGTAAGCATTATCGGGAAGTATTTACTTAAATTTCTTAATGATTAATATTGTGAATACATAAAATAACTGCAAGACTTTTCCTCAGTGAATGTCCTTTAAAACACCCAACTCCTTCACCCTGTTAGACTGGAAAATACAAAAAAAGATACAAAAAGTGTAGGCAGAAGTGAAGGGAAATTCAATTTGTTTGACCTATAAGGATATCCTTTAGGCCTTAAAGTCTTCCCGTTTACCTTTAGCGCTTTGCTTTCCTTCAGTGCAAGCCGATTCCCTTAGTTAACCCCACACAAAGGCGATTTGTTTTCCGAGCGTTATTGCCTTCTTGCGTTGCTTCCTAGTTTATTGTGTTCTGTGCAAACATTTATATTCGATTGTTCGCTTTTCTCATTTGCTGATTTGATTCTCATGTTAATTCGGATCGCTCCGGCGGATCGATACTTTTTACGGGCGGAGATAACATTTAAGTGCGCCCAAGTGTCGCCTACCATATTTCCGAAATTTATGCTAATTATGCAAACGCCTTTGCTGGCAAGCAATCGCTGCGTATGCGTAATATTTTCAGCAATATTTTTAGCAATATTTCCCTTTTGTTTTGACAAAGACAACAAAGGTCGTGGAGTGTGTTGTCCTGAGATTTCCTAGGCACAGCGTCTAAAAATAGACAACTGAGCTCATGGTTTGATGGGAAAGTGGTTAAGGGAAGTGGAAGAAAATACTCCCTCCTTTCCATATTGGAATCCGAGAAGTTGCCTTGTTGAGGGAAAGTCTTGATTTCCGAGCGTTTGATTTGACAGGACGCCCATTACTCATGACAATGGACCATCTTAACCCGCTCCTGGCCCGCGCTTAACCCCCTAGTATCGACAATGTATATCCCAAATATTGTCTGCGTTGATTTATGCGTAGTATTCCGCTGGAAATGTTTATTTTGAGCCCTTTTTTTGGAGAGCCAGGGAATTAGTTCATCCTGCCATGTTGTTGGCCACGCCCCGTCGCTCAATCCGCCCCCCGATTCGGCGCTGGGCTTGTTTTTGTGTGTGTTGCTTTCAATTTGTTTGTTTATTTCACATTTCCAAAAAGGTCAAAGTTGGCCACATTTTCCCTTCGCCCATGCGTGTTTGCAAGTGTGTGTGCTGGATTTTGTGTGTGTTTTTGCGAGGCGTTTTTGTGGGTGGGCGTGGCTCTCGAAATTTTGTTTATGTGCTTCTCTGGCATTCATTAAAAGTCCAGCCAGCGCCTGGGAACTTTGAAGAGATTATCGACTCGGCCAGTCATAATATTTATGGGTCGGCCTACAAAAAGGTCAGGGTTTGACCTTTGCCTACCCAAAAAAAGGAACAAGAAAAAAGATAGCAAGAAAAAGTGGCCCCAATTTTACAAATGACAATAACACATGATCTGCGATAAGAAAATTGAAATCAAAGACAACACCCCCTCGAGGAAATATTTTCTTATAGAAGGGGCGGGGCATGACATTTTACAAATGCCAGCAATAAAATTAACTTAAATAACGTTTATTCTTCGCATCGAATTTCACTCGCAAGGCGGTTGTTAAAGCCAGGCGATGGAAGGTGGGGAAACGTGGAGGCAGCCTTGTGATGGTAAATGACTTTGACAAGCGGGCGGAAAACTCGAGAAGAGGGTAAAGGAAAATTCCGGCCAAAAAGCGGAGAACAGCTAGTGCATACTCTTTCCAGTTGAAAGTGTATTTTTTACTTTAAAATCCAATCATAAATCAATTTTTCTTAATATAATTTACGATAGGTTTATGCAAAGTTTATACCATAGATAGCCAAAAATCTAGATCAGCCTGTAATAAGTATTCTGCTTATTTTAGTTATTTTCCTTATACCCTTATGTTTATCCATAGTAAGCGTTTTTTTATGTAGTTACTTTTATATGTACACTTAAGGTCGCCCCTCTTCGGCACTTGCATTATAGGGAATGGAATCTATCATGTGTGCTCTCATCATCGATATGACAGCTCTCCCCCAGCGACGCCCCTTGGGTGAGTTATTATGACCTCAAGGCAATTCCCCTTCCGTCGTAAATCGTGGAATATGCAAATGCTTCTTGTGTCAACTCATTGACAGCACACGGCAATATAATTCTAATTTATGTGAACCTGAAATCGTTGCGAATGTGCAGCGTTAGCGAAAAATGTTAAGGAGACTGCTGATTTGCATTCCTTTGGCAGGAAAACTAATTATAAAGTTTTTCAGGGAGGAAATTTAAACGAAACTTAAAACTAAACTTTAAACCGAAGTCTAAACTAACCTCAGAATTAAGCTGGAAAGTAGGCAGCAATAAAAGATAGTAGGTCACATTTAAACTCGGATTCCTGCCATTTAAACCGATCCAAATAAGATTATAATTAATGTACAGGGAATTCAATTGTTCAGATATTTCACCCCCTTTATAAATATCTCCTCGAGTGAGCAATTACGAATTCAATTAACAATCAATTTGCATAACAAATGAGCAAGCCAAACAATTAAGAGTATACATATTTGTTTGCGCAAATATGTTTATTTATTTAATTGTACGACCTGGCCACATATATACACACACACACTCACAGGGTAATCCTTCTTGCAGGGCTAGCATGTGTGCGTGTGTGTGTGGATATTGGTTCGACATGCGAACAACTTCCGTTTCCGCTGCTCGAAACTGAAACACAAATCATATTTCCGCTTTGCATTGGCAGCCCCTAAATACAAAAAGGCGAGACCGAAGCGGTTATGTCAGGTAAATGGCACAAATTTGCTGCCAATTGCGACTAATTGTGAGCAGCACACACCACCGCACAATAAATACAAAAACACACTCGTTTAATTGCAAAATGAAACATGGCGCTCGCATTTGAAATGCGCATTTCCGGTCCGGCACGGTACGGTTCACATCCCTGTTGCACGGGGACAGTTTCATTTATTCATTAGCTAGCCGGGGCCAACTTTGCCGGGGTGAGAGTCCTCTTTTGTCCTACTTTAACCCAATCCCCACAAAAAAAAATAGTAGAGTAATGGGGAAAAAGCAAACAGAAAAACCTCAGCATGGAGCTTTCAACAGTTGCCGCTGCAGGTGGCAACTTTTCAGGCTGTGCTCGATGGGAGGGTGGAAATGGGGAAATACACAGCCATCCGTATATACAGAATGTGCAGAATTTTCCAACTTTAATCAACAACTATGATTATTTAGAGCCACTTTTCGCTAATAGTTAAGGCTAGTTAAAGTTATTAGTTCTAGTAATAAACTCTTTTGCTTGCTATTTAATCATATAATTCTTTATTTACACCTTTCACTACTTTCTCTGTGTGTAACATTTTGTGAAAACAACTGAGTTAAGCAGGTGAGTCGCATTTTGGCGACATTATTACGATGTGCTGCGGCCGCTGTTGCTTTTGTTGATCCTGGCCATGTTGTCCTGACATTGGCTTAACAGCTAATGGACTCAAATGGCACTTGCGGTGTCCTCTTGGGCTAGTTCTCCCTGCTCCCTGAACCTGCTTTCTTGGCCTCCTTTAGTCAATCATCGTTTGTCTTTCGTTTTCGGCTTAACTGGAATTCGCAAGCTGGCAATCATAATTAAAATGGCCCACAGTTCGAGGCCCGCTCTCAGAGGACACTTTACTCTTTCTGTTAGAATTTAGCCCAGTTTTCAATGAAATCATAAAGGCAAAAGAAACTGGATATATCACACACAAAGCCGATGCCAAAGGGGCCTTTTACTTTGGACCGCAAACCGCAGCTTAGCAGGCACCAGGACAAGACCACACCTACCTCTATGAGTATTCAGGTCACACCCTCATACACTTGAAATACGTATGCAGTATTTCAAGTGATAAATACTTTATACATTTTCTTACATGTACTTAGATTTTCCCAGAGATTGAAAACTATTTCCCCCAGTGTGTGTCTAGTGCTGTCTCAATAAGCAAAATGTCAAATTGTGGTCGCATGTTATGACCAAAGAACCTCCCCAGGGGCGGCATATGCAAATGAATTTGTGTGCAAATGCAAGTTTATTGTAATTTCTGGCATAATTACTTATCCAGCAGAGAGATAATGGAAACTAAAACACAGCCAGGGGATGGCTCAAGTCAACGAGAGAGCACATTCATTTGCATAATCCTCAATCTAACAGAGCGAAAGGGGACCCGGATTAGCCATCGAACTGCATTGGATTAGCAGGTGTTTCTCAAAAATATCCTTCGAAAAGTGTTCGATTTCTCTGCTAACCGATTGATGTCTGAGCTGTTTGCTACTTTAGTGCTTTAATTAAAGCTCTCCGGCACTCTGGATACATTTCGTATGCAAGAGCTCAACTGTTTAATCGATCGAGAATGAGAAGTTTACTCGGCGTGCCAGCTGAGACTATATAAACAGTGGCTGCCCGAAAGGAATTCAGCAACCGGTTTCCAATGGGATTGAGTGTCGCACTCCCCCAGGATTTACCACACAGTTGACTTAACATTTCAGCTTCGCATCGAAGATAAACCGACCTGCCTTCATTGAGTCATTGCGGAATCTCAAACAGCCACTAAGTTGCTGTTATTGAAAAGTGATAGCCTGGCAGGAGCAAGGAAAACCGCAACCAAAAAATACAAAAAAAAAAAAAACGAAAAGGACCAAGTACCAGGGGTCAGGATAATTCCTGTGGACAAGCAAAGCGACCAAACTGAGTGACAGCCACCGTGGCTAGACAAAGAGTAATGGGGGGCAAAATGTCAGGGAAATCGAGGGTAATTTAATTATGCAAAAGCAGCATGGACGGTCGGCAGTCGGGCGTCCGCCGTAAACGGTCCTTTGCGCATCGTTTGCCAATAGAAAGGACACAGGACCAGGACCAATCATTAATCATTTATGCAGAGACGTGTATCTGCGTGTGTGCGCCTGGCTGGTCTCCTTATTAATTGGATACGTTTCAGGCACGCAAATCACTCGCACTTGGAAAAAATAAACACAAAAATGGTGTTGACATTTAAAGGTATCCTTAGAACACCTCTCTGGGAGATATTTCAAGTCAAAGTTAACAGAATTAGTTATATAAAGCATTGCCAAGCTCCTTGAAATGTTTAAAACTTGTTCAACTGAAATGATTTTAATACAAAAGCTTTTTAACTAGTTTGTTTTTGGTACAGCTTATTTAAATTAATGATTTTCTCTCAGTGCCTTCTACCCTAAGTGGGGGATAAACACACTGCACGTGTGACCATTGTCAAGCGATTTATGCACAGGGCTTCAAGCGTTTATCCCACCACAAATTGAATGCATAATACATGAATAGATTTTAATCAGTTGTCAATCAAAGTAATTGACAACAACAGTAATTAACTGTCAGCAAACAGTGCTAAGTAGTTAACAGTAGTTCAGGCCTCGTCATAATTGCTGACTATCCGCAAGGCAATCTGTAAAGTTTCCCAGCCACTTTACACTATTATATCCCTTTTAAAGGGATTATAAATGTGTGTGGTAGTAGTATTAACTGGTTGCACGTGGTAACCCGGTTTTTATGTGGGTCACAGGAGCTTAAAAACTGACTGAATCAGATTTACAAGTTTTTATTGACTATTTTTATTATGGTCGATTTAATATGCGAGATTTTGGTTAGTAATAAATAGTGAATTGTTGAGGCAAACATAAATTAAAGATAATAAAATCAACCCAACAAACAACAGAATTATGGCATTTTAACAAGTAAATAGGAGTGATTAATTTGGGTCAGCTTTTAATGTTTACAGGAATATTTTATCAAGAATTTAATTTCATTCTATTGAGATTTAATAGAAAATAACACATTAATATGTGAAAATATGTATCAATGGATTAAGGCTATTAATCTATTCATTTTCTATAAAATACAAATTCAAATATATTATTCGTTAAATCCCCAGAAAGCTGATTTAAATATATATATATTTTTGTATCCTTCAGCCTTCGGGTCAATCCTTAAATTCCCAGTGTTGATTTATGCCAGCTCAGACGTTGATTCGAACCCATTTGCATATCATCAGTCAACGGTCCGCAGCAGCTAACAATTATCCCATTGCCAGTCATAATTCTCCGCAGTGTTCCAGAGCAATTTGTTCGGCGGATTGCCGCGAAAACAAAGGGAAACTGCTGACAACTGTCAACATCTTTTGACTGAATGACTGAATGACTGAAGGACTGAAGGACAACTCACGTTGTCGGCCGAGTGATCAAAGTTGGTTCGCTGTTCGCTGCGGTTTTCGACCATTATGGGGATTAATTGAGGCATTGTCTGGCCGCCCGGGCTCCCTTTCGCCATCTTGGGGACTTGGGGCATATGTCAATGACGTCAGCACTTAGTGCGATGATTTCCCAGGGAAATGACACCCATTTCCCGCTCTCCCCACCCCTCGAGTATGCGCTAATTAACTTGGGAGAGAAGAGGAAGTGTGCCGACTGGCAGCCGGAATTGGTTAATTAATCTCTTTACCGGCAGCGAAACCGAAACTGGAACCCGAAAAGCATTTCAGCCGCATTTTGGTGGCACTTCCGTTCTTTCTTGGCCAAAATGTGTGTCAGGGCTGGCATGTTTCTGAAGCAGAGACGGGGAGGATAGGCTGTGTCCTTGGACAATATTTGCATGCAAATCGGAGTGGTGAAAACATTTTCCAAAAAGAATGCCAGGCGACAGGCAAGCAAACAAAACCACAAATCGCAGAAATCCTTCTTGGCACTATAAACTTATTTCTTACTTTTTTACGTCGCAGCCGACGTTTCCGCCAAAACTTTTCAATTTTGACAGAAAATAACAGCGAACACAGAAGGCGTGGTTGAAGAAGAAGTTCCCTCTCTCTCCGAAGAGGATAGGGCTTTCTGTTTGTCCCATAAAATAATAAAAACGTGTGAGCAACTCAAAGAGATTTCTGCTGAATTCAATTTTCCTTGGCAAAAAAAACCAAAAGGAAAAATTTACCAAAGGAGCAAAACGCAGACGGCGGCGTGAAGAAAACAAACAGAACGCCAGCAAGGACATGTCCCGATTGTTTGGGGATTTTGGGGGTTTTTACGGGGCGTCTACTGGGTTCACATTTTAATAAAAATAAATTCGATCAACACTTTTGTTTGCTCGGTTTCGCTTCCCACATTCGATGCCTGTGGCTGACTGTTTTTCGCATATGAATAATATTTATTTAAGCCAGCAGCACAGCGCGATGAAATCGGACAATGGAAATAAATATTTCTAATAAATTTCTGTTTGTGAACAGAAAGTAAAAATGGAATTATCAAGTTTCATTTAAAATTGGACGGCACTATTATAATGTATTGTTCACTGAATAAACTAAATAATTAAATGTCACAAAGACTTAAAAAGTACATACAAAATTTAACGAATTTCTAAGAAATAATAAAAGTATTTTATTTATAAATTTTTTTTATACTAATGTTCGTAAACTATACCAATAATTGTTAAATTCAGATTTTAAGAATTGATTTAAAAGTTAAATGTTCTAAATACTGTGATTCCTTTAGTACTTTATAAACCCCTTTTTTAAAAATAACCCTTGTGACGTTTAATTTCCTCCAAATAACATTTATAAACTCCCTTTATATACCTTTTCAGGGTATTATCATTTTATTCAGAACCTTGTAACCTGTGAAGGAATCATTTTCGACCCTATAAATCGTATATATTCTTGATCAGCATCAACAGCAGAGTCGATCTAGCCATCTCAGACAAACAAAAAATTTTTTCAAATTTTTTCATAATTTTATAAGGGGTTACATTGTTAAAATTGTCAAAAATTGGCAAAAATTTTAGTTTAAATTAAGTAAAAAGCTTGCCGAATTAAAATTAATGCATATTTGGCTTAGTTATGGGGTTTTTAATCTTTGATTAGTCGATAAAATTGTCACTTAAAAATATCGATAAATATCGATTCAAGGAATGTGAATATTTGAAGCTTAGTTATGATCGATAACCGAATGGATCCTATAATTCAAATTAAACTTCAAGGGCATATAAACTCCTACTTCCCAAAGTTAGCTTCCTTTTTTTGTTTTTAGATAAAAATCGAAATTTATGGTTAGTCCCTTGAAAGGCAACCTCCATCTATGAAGTTTTAGTCACACATCATTGCCGTTTTTTTATGGCTCTGTTCGACTGTCGTCGGGGTGGACTTGCTGGCTTCCTTGGGCCAGTTGGCAATTACAAATGTCACCTTCCACATAAACACATTGTTGTGCAATCAAACGGACCGTAAATAACAGAAACCAACCGAATTTACGAGGCATCCGATTGGGGCGAGGGCACTGGGCGGCGGTGTTTCTGCACTTCCGTTGCATGTCCGTCTTCGTTCGCTTTTATTACATCCGGTTTCGTGGGGGAGGTGAAAGGTGAAAGTTGGAGCGGCCATGGAGTCCGCAGATGGTGACTCTTTGTCATTACCACGTAGCTGGAACATTAAAAACGCATTTCAGGCCTGTTGTGGGGTCAATTTTGCGGCACAAGCCACCTGCTCAAAGTCAAATTCTTAAAGCTTGTCACTCAAAAAAATTGTATGATAATAAAACAACCAAATTGAGTATACATTAAACATAAATTAAGTGGTAAATGTTTGCCACATTATCACATAGTAAAAAGCTCTTAAAACTGTAAAGATTTAAAGTGCAATTTAAACCCAAAGATGCGTACTTAATATTCCCCTTTAATTCCTATTTAGTTTCTTAATTATAGTTTATACTAGTTTATTTTTATTATAAACAAAATTCATTGAAATTGTTCTTCGTGTATTAAGAGCTTTCCTGCCCCCCTCACGTTTTCCTGGCTTTTCTTTTATATTTCGCTCTCCCTCATGCTTTCTGGCCTGCAATCAATTTTATTGATTTGAATTCGCATTTGATTGCATTCGCAATTCGCTCAAGTTTCACTCTCTTTAATTACGTTTTTGTGGAATTTAATTTGTCAACCGATGGACACACACTCCCACAGATGAACTCTGACACAGACACACTCGCAGATAAATGCTAGGAAAATTCACACGTACTTTTCGGGGCGAATAGCCGGCGTCCATTTTCCACGCCGAGTTGTGCGGAACTGACTGAGAATAGTATACTAATACTATATGGCGATGGCCCACGGGGCGATTTGTTTATTTATTTGCTTGCCACATTATCTAGTTTTCCCCGATGCGTTGCTTTTGGTTTTTCCTGCCTGCCGCTTGGTCGCTTTTCTTGGCCATTACCATGGCCGTTGGCCGTTCGCTTGATCTGCGGAAATGGGAAAATGCGAGAGATGAGCCGTAAGAAATGGCTAATGCGAGAGAACTAAATGCGAGGAAAGCATTTCACACCCCATCAGAGAAGCACCTAAAAGCTGAATAAAATGTCACGAAATTTTTGTAAAGAGACGGAGTCTCAGAGATTACTTTGTGGATATATGATATCTTGGGTAAATTGCGTAGAAAACTAAGGAATAAAATTCATGAAACAGAAAAGAAAAGGTTCTATAGAATCACTCTTGAGAATACTTGATACTTATACTTTAATTTAAACTAAGATCTTTAAACCAAGCTAATGACTTGATATTCCCCTCGTGACTAAACAAAATGTAGCATGTTTCCTTAAAAATAAATAATAACACAGGAAGCTTTTTGGAAAAACCCAACTAATATACCCTCTTAAAGACCAAGTGCCCTTAATTATCCCCCACCAAAAACTACCAACTTCCTGTTTCTCTCTCCAGAGTCGCAATATATTTTGTAGCAATTACGTTTCGTAATGCCATTCCATTGACACTTAGCTCAACAAAACTGGAAGTAGAACGTAATGGCTTAATTAATATTATTAACCAACAGTTCTCGCTGCTCGCCAATGACCTTCTAATTAATGTTTTCGCAAGCGATAATCATGATATTCGCAGCATGGCATGCCACGCCCCACTTTCTACGCCCCTTTGGCACGCATCAAATTGAGCGACAACGAATTTCTAAGCGAAACTTTTCACCGTGCCGCCAAATTATGAGTTTACACGCAACAGCAAGGAGCTGTGAGTGTGAGGGCCTTGAAAGTTTTCACTTGGCACTTGCGCCCCCTTGAGAAATGGGTGCGGTTTTCCATATACAGGAAGAAAATTTCATAGAGAAACTAATTTAAAGTGATATTGTAAATACTTTAAAGAAAATAACATGAAAAATTATAACTACATTAAGTTTTATGTTAACTTATTTCAAGCCTAATTTAAATAGCATTTTAGGTACATTTTTCCCACAGTGTTAGCTCCTCGAAAGACTCACATCTCGAAGGGAAAAAGTTTGATTTGACTGGTGTTGAGACAAATCACGTTGACTGGCTCAACATGACAGGACCCAGGACCTACGACCTCCACCCTAGTCCTGTCCTGTCTGCTGCCAAGGGCAAAAGCGATGATAAATGAACCCGCTGAAAGTGACACTGATTTTTGGTCAGCTGCAGTTGATTTCCACACGAAGCGTGCACACGTTGCGTATGAGTAATGTCCTTGTCGTCAGCCATTTCCCCGAAGCCTTGCCGATTTCCATACCCATTGCCCTTATTTGATTTCCGCCTCCGTGTGTGTGTTTGAGTGTGTAGCTGTCGCATTATTGACAATTTTATTAGGCCATTTTTGTTTGCCTGTTTATAATGCCGCCCGCATAAAGTAAACTCGTTAATTTCATAACATATGCCAACACATTTGGATTCCAGAGGAAGTTGGCCCTGGTGTGGCCGGGCGTTTGACGATGTGTTTGTTGATGGGACGTTGACAGTATTCATGTGTGGCATAAAAACGACATCAGAGCCTGGGGAATAAAAGGCAAATGTGGGACTGCAGTCGTTGATCGTTTGTCATCAAGCTTGATTACCTGAATTTGCGGCTCCTGGATTTCTAATTGCAAATTTCGTTTTATTGAAATGAAAATACAGGCTTAACGAGCTTTTTTCCAAGCAAGTGGAAGTGAAATATTTGCCTGTGAAATTAACTATTTTCGGGAAAGTTGTTTAGGTAGTTTTAAGAATTAATTTATAAATACACAAATTCTTACAAATGTTCTATTTCACCCCCTTATTTTTCCCATTTTAACTTCTGATACATCCTATAAAACCTTATCACCTATAAACTAACTGCAATCCAAGGGAAATCGGCTTTTCGCTTTATCAATTTCGAACAGGAATGACCTCCATTCGAACATTTGTACGCATTACACTCGAAATCAATGCTCCCTTCACTCGGTTTGCCTCTTAAGCTACATTTTCTTTTACTATTTCTGCATAATTTTGCCGTTTTGGGTTTTTGGAGAGTGGAAAATCCATTTATGCAATGCACGCAAGTGCCACTATGCAAATTCAACGCCACTACAGCCTTGCAGAGAAAATACGGGGAAAAAAACTGAAAACATTGATTACACTTCAAGAGTCAGTTGGAAAAATTTGCATATTTTTTTGTACAGGAAATATACAGAATCGGTAAATCAGGTCAAGTGGAAAGAGGAGCAGGAGTTATTGAATGGGAGGGGATCTATATATCAAGATCAATATGGGTTCATTTATTATAGTTCTGTCATTATGTTAAAATTTGTAATAAATACATTTTTATTAGAATATAAGTAACTTAAAGTAAAAAATAGTTTTCTTTGTGCCTTGAAAGTTTTCTTTTATAGCTTTGGGTCAAAAATTTCTTGGCAAAATATACAGAAAAGTTCATTTTATTTCAACCATTTATTTCGACTAGAATTTGTGTAAACAAATAAATGTCAAGGAGTCACCAAATATATTTAAAACTCAAGTTTAGTCAAAGATAAAAGTTATAAAAAAAAAACCAACTTCGGGAAGCCGATGTTTATATACCCTTGCAGTTTGCAATTGAATTATATGATCGTATCGGAAATCGATCATAGGTAAGCTTAAAACATTGGCATTTGAATCGATATTTATTAATATTTTTAAATGACAATTATTTCGCCAATTCAAAGTTTAAAAAAACTCATAACTAAGGCAAAAAAAAACATTAATTTAAAATCGGAAAGCTTTTCAGTGTTAGTTTTAAAAATTTATAATTCACAACAAAGGCATATAAATAACTTCAGAAACATTAACTTAACTTTAGTTTGCATTCGACAAAATATAGGATCTTAAATTTAAATTTAATTATATAAAACCTTAACAAATCTTATAGCTCTAGTTCTCCTCCATCAATGTCGGAAAATATATTGTAAATTCCAAAACTTTTTGCCTTGTCTTGCATAAATTAGGAGCCACAGCAGGTTATTTAAGTCAATTTGAATCAGTTAGAATAAAGTGAAAACTTTAGCCTCATGTTTTAAGTATTTATTTTCAGTTTTCCTTAAAAGTTTCGCAGCTAAAATTTAGTAAAAGTCGACCTAACTGTGCCGTTTACCTCGCTCCTCCACATTTTTCCTACATAAATTAATGTCAAACAGTGTGCCACATGCCCATAAAAGTGTACTTTGTTTTACCCGAAAAGTGCAAAGTTCAGACGCGTGTCCCGTGGAACCTGACTGACTGACAAATATCCTGGGAGAAATCAACAGTTTGCCATTTGCCATTTCCCAACGTCCTGCGGAAATGCCAAAAGCAAGCAAAAGCATTTAAGCCAAAGATGTCTTCCCTTCGCTCTTCATATTTTCGGACCCTCCATTGACATTAATTGCGAAGGCGGAAAAATGCGTCCACTAAGACATTGAGAACGCTCCATTGAACAAGTCCTTGTAAATCAAACGCAATGAGCTCTGAATCTGGGATGGAAACTTTTGCCAGGACATCCGCCCACGAATATCCAGCAACCCGCAATCCTGCTCCAATCTGAACAAAGTGCTCTTAAAATTCGATGAGCTGAGCTAATCGCGTTCGCCGTTGACCCAGCTGGGCTCACTCAATCAACGGGTGGGCGGCATTGTTGGCTATTTTGGCAATTATATTCGGGCCAAGAACAAATCAATAAATGTGTAATTACAGGAACAGGACTTTGGGAAATGGCCGATTATCGAGGCAAGCAAAACAGGCAGAAGTAGTCAGTGAGATTTGGCCAAGAGCCTTGATGGCGTGTCTCTGCTGCCCAGATTGCTTCGAGAGATTTATTTTCCTTATTTTAACTAACTTCTTGGCAACACTTGAAGAAAATATATAATTAATTGCTTAGGAAATACATCCATTAAGTCTTAGATAGATTCTTGTATATATCACAAATAACTCAAGTTCACTCATAAATATATGTGTGTATAACAAAATATCAATCTTGTAGATATTTCCCTGTGTGTAACTACATTTTAACGTCTTCTGTAATCTAATCCGTTTTTGCAACTAACTCCAAGCCGGATAAACTTTGAGATACGAGTATGCAAACAATATTTCCGCTTGGAGCTTCGCAGAAACTTGCCAAGCCGATACTTTGTTAGTCTCATCTACCATCTTAATTTAACTCGGTGTCTTGTTTCTACTTTGCAGCAAACCAACTGTGACGTGCTCTTAGATGAAAGGAACGTGCGATGCAATTGAATCCAAGCAGACATACTGAAACGCACTACTGGATTGTGAGTAGACCTTGAACTCTCTAGTATATTTTTATTATAATTTTCACAACTTGACAACTCCTTTGCGGTTGGCAATTATCGGGGCATAAAAATGTTAGGCCAAAAAGTCAGAAGTCGTTGCCAAAATGAATATAGTGGAGCCAGCGAAAAAGTGCTCGAAAATGGGGTCTGATGTGGCATTGTCTCTAAACTGGCAGGATGCCAGGAGGCTGGCAGGAAGCACCATCGGAGGCAGGATGAGCTCAAGACAATGGCTGCCTTCGAGTGTGTGTCCTGGCAATAGAATTTTATTGCTCCAAAATTGTTCGGAAAATTACACAATTGTCGGGGTCCCCTTCTCTCAATCAGCCTCGGTTTTAGCCCAGAAAAGACTAAATTGAAAAGGGTTAAAGCTAAGGCCGACGGCAATTTATTTAATTGAGCAATTATAGTACTAGTATTAGCATCTATCTTAGCCAGAAGTGTATAGATTTAATAAATGTTGTAAAATATTTTATTAACCTTTGCTTTCTGTAAACGAAGAATCATTTAAAGCCTTAGTTCAACTTGATTCAAATTTATTCCTAGACCTCTTCATTGGAAAGAGTTAAGACTTAACTTGAAGGCAATTCATTTAATTGACCAACTTAGATAGAGATATCTTCCCCGCTGGCTTCCTGGCGATGCATATTTCATGACCCATCCCAGACATATAGTCAATAAATCATTTGCGGTCCCCTCGCTTCGCCACAATGAATCGACAGATTCCCACACGAGGAATCTGATTTCTATCGGCTTGTCTCCGGATTGACATTCTTTGGCCCCGTCTCTGACCCGAAATGCCAACTGCAATTGACATTTCTGGCTGCAAAATTGATGATCCGCCTCCGGGAGCTGATTCCGAATCTGGGTCTGACTTGTCCGTCTGGCCATAAAATTGAAAAGATTCCCTCGCAAATGATTTGTAACCTCCTTTCGTCGCGAAACGTGAAAACAGAAATACACAATTTGATTAAAAAGTCCAAGGGCGGCGCGGGGGAAAGCTGATTGAAAAGTTTGGTTTGGAAAAATCTAATGAACCTTTTAACTTGGCCAACGAAGATGTCAAGTTGAACTCAGTGAACTTTTTGCTTAAGGAAAGCCAAATTAGGGAAGTTTGTAGTGGAAAGGGCAAAGACCTTTTTCAACCAGCAATGAGAAACAATTATTAAAATGTCAATTGATAATAAATAATTTATTACCTTTGGATTAGGTAAATGTAAATGAAGAACGCTGAAATAAAAATCATGTAGCCATAACTACCAAGAGATTTTAACTTTGTCCGGTTAAAAATTAAAGCTTTTTTTATGCTTATTAGGTACATTTAAGGCAGAATTTTATACTTGTTTCAAATACTTTACAAAATTCTAAAAACCCTTAATAATTCATTTAAATTTTCCCCATTTTTCAGACCCTATTTTGGTGTGCCTTAGGAGGTTTAATATTGGGTGGAATTGTTGTCATCTCATACTGGATAAGACGATGCAGGTATGTATTAAAACCACAGCTAGTTTGTACCGAATTTTCCCCTCTATGAATTCTCAAATATGAATACTATATATACCCAAATGTGTCTGCTGTCAAAGCTCAGCAGGAAAACTGTTCAATCCAATTAGTTCGCCGCGAAATCGAATGGTTGGGCATGGTTTTCTATCTGTATCTCAACGTTTTGTTTTTCAAAAAATTTGTAAATTGTTGGGGGGATGGGATATAAGCCCCGTGACACGTGACAAAAAATAGCGGAGACAACGTGAACGGGCCAACGACCACAGCGAATGCACGTGGGGGATTTTCACCAGCCCCTGCGGAAAAACTGGGCGGCATGGGGCTTGACATTTCCAGTGCAGCTCTATGAGCCTGTGGTGACATTAGAAAAGACGCAAAATTGCCAGTTGGCCGAGCAGAACAACTGAATAATTCAGGCCGGCAATTGGACGGACTGAGGACTGTTTGAGCAATTAACTTAATGATGCAAGGTCACTGGAAATGGGCCTGGCCAAAGCCAGGGAAGTGGCGAAAATGGGTGCTGGCTTTCCACCCCAACAGTGACGCAGTTGACTTTCAGCCTTCTCAAAGGGCGGTGACCAGGGGGCCATCCTTAGCCCACTCCCATTCCGGGGGATCCATTACATTATATATATAATAAACATACAGAAGAATGTCCTTGGGACTAACACTAATTTGCAGGGGGGGAAAGACAAGTAAATATGTTATACAATTAATAATTACTATATATATATAAGGACCTATTTAACAATTAAAGCTTCAAGCTTGAGCTGAAATCTGTATTTCAATTAAACAAATTATAAATTTAGAAAAGAAGGAATAAATTTTGTTTATGAAATTAAATAAAATTCAACTTAATAGAATTTTAAAATGTCATAAGATAAATGTCAATTGTGGAGCATTAAATGGTTCTTATAATTAACTTAAAATTGTCTATTAAGGTTTCCATTTTATAGAAGTCTAACCGTTTGGCTTAATATATATTTATTAGAGGACACACGCACTAAAAGGACAACTGACCATGCCAAACGGCTTCCATTTCCAATTTCATTCCATCGCTCCCCGCTTTTCCTCTATTTTCATTTTGGCTTCACGCGAGGCCAGCGCGTAAAAAGTTTTCCAATTTCCATATGGAGCGATCAAAGGCAAACCCGCAAGCAAACAAACTGTAATATTTGCATACAGTCGAATGTCCTGGGAGTAATGGAAACTGGAGTGGGAGTAAGCCGGAGTGGGTGTAGATGTGGGTGCAAGTCTGGGCGCGGAGGTGGAGCCGGTGCTGGTCAGAGCGAAGGTAAACAGTCGTTGAGCGGGTCATGATTAATGTGTCACGAAGTGCCGCAAATACACACACCACACACACCATTTTAATGGCGGACATGGCACAGTGGGGAAAATGTGATCATTAAAGGGTTCATTTTATTAACAGAATAAGTTTAGAAATAGATCAATTTATTTTCTTTGTTTTTATTAACTAGAGGTTTCTATATATACTGAAGAAGGCAAGTAAAGTAAATTTAAATGAATCTAAAATCTACAGTTATTAAACTTTGTTAAAATCTGAGGTATTTTATAGATTTAGGAGGGATATATCTTATGATTAAATATAAATAAGTGGTGTATAAAAATAAAAATAAAATTATTTCTGTTTTAAATATTTTGATTAAGAAGATTTCTCAATATATTATCAAAAAGTAAAGTAAAACAAGTTAAAAGGAATATAAAATCAACAGTTTTCCAATTTTGTCTAAATCTGAAGCATTATTTGGATCTGGGACGGATATATTCCATCATTCTTTTAATTTAAATTTGTAAAAAAATATTATTTCGAATTTTTGTATCATTCAATCAACTATTTTATATATTTTGAGTAAAAGAAAGTCTCAAAAAAGTAGAGCAAGTTTCAATGCTTTAAAAGAAAAGTATGTTTAAATGACCATTAAATATACAATTCATAATCTGATTCAAAAACCTGATCTCTAGATGAGATATACTTTAATATAAATTAAATTAATTGTTATTTAAAATCTTCCAAAATATTATATTTCCTATTTTGTTTATTAGCAACTAAACAATTTGTAATACTCAAACATTTTTGTGGTACCTCCCACTCACTACCTGCTTCAACAGAAACCAAACTGAACTTGACCTTGTCCCCCTGGGATCTAAGACCCCTAATTTGAGCCCACTGTAAATTATCCATACATTGTTAGCCAAACAGACTGGCATGCCAAGTTCAAGCGGGGATTGGTTGGCTGGGCTCGTTTCGGCCAAGGAAGAGCAAAAATAATAGTGGAATGAATACATAGCCGACATTCCTGGCGAATGCCAAGCGAACGAGGAACGACAAGCGGCGAATGGCGAACGGCGAGCGGCTCTCGTCGTGAGTCAGTTGGAAATTGTCATAAAAATTAAAAATCAATTTTTATAATCCAGTTAGAAGGGGAAAACGCACAGACCAAAGCGGGACAGACAGTGTTAAAGGGGCAACAGGGCGGGGGGGCGACCACAAATACAACCACAAAACATGAGGCGCTATGGGCACGCAAACATTGTGGGCCCCACTTCTATATACAAACATACCGACGTGGCCTTATATATACGAGTAATACCTGAAAACACACCTCGGTCCGACTGGAATGAAGAATTTCATAGTTTTCGCCCCCAAACGGAACGATATTCGAATCGCACCTTCATTAACGGACGACCCGTGAACCGTGTTGGCCGCGTTTTTTCCATGGCTTAAATATTTTACCAAATTATATGCCGCAGCGTTTTGGCCCCTTCGTCGCGTCAACGGGTGTGAAAACTTTTTAGAACTTTGCTGTAAACTTGCAAAAGTTAATTTTGGGTGCTCCGAAATTTTCTAATCCATTACATGGCACGCGGCATTTTGGTGACACCGAAAAGTCAACTCCCTGGCAAACTTTTGTGACGACATAACCGAAACTATTTAATTATTTATTAAAATCCGTCTGACACAATCAACAATGAGTGCATCCATGATGAAGCCAAGGAGGTTGTGGAAAGTGCTGGTCTAGTGCGGGGGCGGAAAACTCCCCTCCAAATCGTCAAAAGCAGGTGCCACTCGCTCAGGAGCCTTGCCATCTCTCCATCTCCATCATCATCATCATTTTTAATGTGCAGTTCTATTTCGGTGGCAGCAATTTGCGGCGAAAGATTAAAGAAGCTGGGTGGCATGTTATAATGAAAATTATGGTCTTGTTCTGAGAGATAAATTGTGAAAAATGAAGATTAAACCATTGCTTAAGGAAGTAGAAAAATAGAAATGTATATAAATCACAAGCGTGAATTTCATCAGCTTAAAAAAATTACTAACATTCAAATTGATCAACAAAAGAGAACACTTATTTTCCCCGTCTGTTTTTTCCACAACTTCCTTATCAATTTTCAACGAAAACCCCCTTTAATACCCGCCAAAACAATTAGTAATTGACTAAGGGCATATAGACATTTCCCACCTACTATTTTTAACTCTCAGCATGAGTAATATCTTGCTAGTAAGCTTCCACCCAAAAGCGTTTCAATTAAAGTGCCGGTAATTAATGTCTGAAGCAAGCAAGCAAACTTAGCCCCGGTTAAGTACCAGTACAATATTGATTAATGGCATCGGTTTCCAGTTGAACACGTTACAAATATTGTCGGTGCCACATGGCGTTCTCTTTGGCCATTTACCCAAATTGACAATTTAATTTGCAACGAACAAGCCAGCTGACGGACAGGATAATGCAATAATCAAAGTGGAGACTCACATTTCGCGATTCGTGATTCGTGAATGTGAATATGAATATGAATTTGACACCCGGACAGGTGAAAGGGGGGAGGGGGCGGGGAATGCTTGGGGGTTTCTCTGGTGCACACCTGAAAGACAAAAGAAAATAGAAAAGCGAACCCACTTACACCGCTCCCAAAAGGAAAATCAATAAAGTGTCTTGAAAGTAAAAGGCTGAAACGAACTTTGAGCATTTGTGTGCTGTCCCTGATTAGATAAATGACCCGGGGGTGGTGGCAAAAGGAAGAACAAATACGATTAAATCAACCTACAAGGCGCATGCAACAACAGCAACTACAAAACAACAAAAAAAAACACAATTTAAAATTAGAATTAGACAATTAGACAAATGGGACGCCGGAGGAGGGGTGTGTGTGCCGCGAACACGTGCAAAAAATGTTGCCTGGTTTATACACTCTATATAGAGCTCAATGTCACGCAGCTCTTACACACATACACTCACCTCACTCGAGGGTAGATGTGCGCGGCATACGGGGCGTATGATTTATTTAAGCGTCTATTAAAGTCCTTTCCATTGTTCTTCCGCCGCACTCCGAGTGTGTGTAGTGGTTGCCTTTATTGTGTTTGCCGTATGCCCGTGGTTTACTTTCCACCGTGTGAAGGACATTCGTTGAACTGCAAACGCATTTGCTTTTCGTAAAATAACTTCAAAAAGTTTCGCATGTTGAAGGGGCGTGTACTTTTTAATTAACAAGCCAGCAACGGCGGCATTTCAAATGGAAATCTAATCTATCATGCCTCTGTTACATGGTTTAATTTGCTGTTCCGGTTAAAAACAAAGCTGACAGTTGAAAAGTACAATGAGAGGGTTTCGCTTATAATAAATGGACAAAGGATTTTATAGCACATGCGACTGGGGTGGCACTTGAACAAAAATTAAGAGAACAGTTTAATAATTATCTGATTTTTTAGGTAACAAAAATATATAAATTAATGTTAATGTTATATTATGGAAATTTAATTTAAATCTATATTGAAATTGTGGGAAAATAATTCGGAGAGAAATATAAAGATAGATACAGGAATATTACTTACCTTTCAGCAATGTCTGATCCCTTTTCTAAATGGTTTAATGAAAAATTATTAATATATTTAAAGAATATAAATAATATTAAAGATTTGTTTATTTTTTAAATATATTTAGAAGGGGTAAAGGAAATAAGGAAACCATTATATATTATTCTTATAAATTCAAAAAGTAAACAAAGGAAATATTTATATATATATTCCATTTCAAAAAACTATAGTACGATCTTTAATAATATATAGAAAACATTCTTTATAATTAATATTTTTATAATCTCTGAAAGTAAAGCAAATATAACAGATACACTTGGGACTTGGGGAATTCGTTTCCTAAAATAAATTTCAATTGCTGGGAATTTTCACAGTGAAAATCAAACAAATATCGAGACACTAATCGATTGACCATCTGGCTGATTTCTGAATTCAATTGAATGCCAGAAAATCAAATAAATTATGTAGATATAAGCCTGCGAACTGAAATCAAACTGGAGTCAAAAGCATCACAATTCATCAACAATCGTCCCTGCCCCACCAAACATTAAAACCCCGCAAAAAATATCTACAAAATCGAATTGTGTAACTAAATTTCTGTAACCATCGAACCACGGATTTAGGTGTCGTGCAATTTTGGACTGTAGCGAACTTTGCCTAGGCGATCGCGATCGGTAGGTAAATTTGCTTTCGTTGCATCAGCAAGTCAAGTTACCGAGCGGAGCAAAAATTAGTCAGCAAATTGAGAGCAAATCAAATCACCAGAGCAAAGCTAAATGGAAACCCACAACCCGTTCCAATACAACTTATGATTTTCCTTCAAATCTCCAATTGGCTGCAAATAAAAAATTCTAAACACTTTTTAAAGACACGCTGAAATTAGTTAAACTTTTGAGTTTGAATTTCACACAATTTTATTATGCAAATTTCCTAGATTACGCTTCTATGCAAATTGGCTGCAAATTAGTTTAGTTGAATTGAAAAATTGGCGTATGACCGAAAGCATGCTTTATCCTTCATTTCGATTATACTTTTATCCCTAACATTTCCGCTTCCGTTTCACAGAGCCACAAATCAACAAAAAAAAAAACCACAATTCCACAATGAAAAACAACCAAGGAACTTGGCAAAGTTCCCCATCAAAATGCTTTTGTGATTGTCTTTTACAGCAAAATATAATTAAACCTCAGTTGATTTACACCCCTTGAACGATTGTTGAGCAAGTGCAACTGCCGGGGTGACATAGATATATAGCTTATATAGCTTATGATTTATCCATTTTACCATCCACGAAGCGCTTCTGTCAGTTGTCGTTTTTCGTTTCGTTGCTGCGCAAATATCTCTCGTTTCCGGATTAATATATATTCTTAAACGTCTTTATCGCATATTTCTTTCCATTTCCTTGTGGCCACTACTCAACTTTTGTTCAAAATTCGAATCCTAAAAATCAAAAACACCAAAACAAAACGACAAATACACACCCACAGGACACAACCAGCGAGGTCGGCGATCCGGCACCGTCGCATCCGGAGCCGGAGCTCATCATCAGCTGCCACCGGGACCAGCGGGCTCAGCGGGATCAGTGCGAACGGTATCATCTCCCGAGGGATAGCAAAGTCATCACCCGATCACAATCCTCGGCGTCGGCGACGCCGCATGCTCCAGTGCATCAACTGAAGCAGCAGCAGTCCCTGCCAAATCCCCCGCCCTCGCAGCACCACAACACCAGCCACAACCACAATCCGCACGCCTCCAAGTCCGTCTCGATCCTGGTCTACAAGACCCTGAACACGGTCTTCAAGAGCAGCCGCAAGATCATTGTGCGCGTGTGCGAGGTGGCCAGCGCCAAGAAGTCCTTCACCATGTTCAAGTTCAACAAGGCCGCCCAGCAGCAGCGGATCGACAACAGGGCCAGTGCCGTCACAGGACATGACCCCTTTGTGCGGCCGCCAGTGCCCGAAAAGTGAGTGTGATCCTTTTGGCTTAAAAGGAGTCTCGAAAATGGGAGGGGAAAAGGTTGGAAAAGCAATTGAGAGAAGGAAGCGATATTTTCAAAAGAGAGTTATAAAAAGATTTGATGATTTTTTTATGGAATAAATATATTCATTCATGGTTTAAAAAAATATTTAATTATCAAAAATACCTGCGAAGTTTCGCATTTCGAAAATTAACACACATAAACCCTTACTATATTATTATTTATTTTCCATTCATAAACATATTTGAAAATACTAAATTTTGTTTAGAAATTTGATATGTTTCTTAACCATTTGAATGCCTTACTAACCTTATACGCTATATTAACCAATTAAGTATGAAACTATTCATTAAATATAGAATTTATCATAAATTATACTATCGATTACCGACAAGGAACGATAAATTATCGATCATATGTTGATAAAATGTATTATTAATATCTACTATTTGCAAACAATGCTTTTCCAACACTTTAACGTCAACTATACCATTTAAGTCGTGAGTTTTGTAACGCCAATGAGTGTGTGTATTTGTTTCTCAATTCGAAATGCCACTGATTTGATGTCGATAACCGATAACCGATTCGATAGGAAAGTGAAGCACATTATGAAGAAGCTGCACAAGGCGAATGGCCTGAAACGCTCCAACTCAGCGATTGAGTTCGATGTCTCGGCCTTGACGGCCGCCAATCGACGCCAGATTTACAGTAGGTGAGTACCCGATCCAAATCGAGATATATAGATATATATATATATATACGCCCGTCCGAGTGTGTGTGTATATAGGACTTTTGCAATGTGTGGGCGAACAACACCTAGCACAGTGCACAAGTTCCTCGAGATATCCTTTAGTTTGTGACACATTTTTAGTTCGATTCGAAGAAGCTTCTTTGACAGACCGACAATGGAAGAGAACACACACACTTAACGCTGATTTCGTTCATTTATTTCCATGTTTTCTTTTCTGCCAAATCCAAATCCAAAAAAAACACCCACCAACCCCACAACCACACCATTGTGTACCCTTCTATTTGCAGCAATCGGTCGGCGAGCTCGGAGCAAGATAACTCAGATCAATCCGAGCACTCGGAGAAATCGCCGCTGGTTAGCGCGAGGTTAGACAATCTAGCTAGGCTCTTCTTTAGCAAGTCGATGCCAGCGGAAACCGGAAGTAGAGATACCATAGATTCAGTACTGAATACAAGGTTGCATTTACTACTCTACTCTATACTATACTAAATATGTTTTATACTACTTTGTAATTAGCTTGTACTAATACTTGAGATTCTTCACTCACTAGTGTACAGATCCATATTCTCAAGTGCCATTTTATGTACCTTTTGCTTGCCCAAATTCAATATGGTTTTCGTTTTGTTTCGTTTCGATTCAGTTGATTTTTTATTCCAGCTCGAACAGCACTCTTTGCATGTCAACAAAAAAATGAATAGAAATAAAAACTTGAAATGCTTTTAATGTTTGCCACACGTAGATTTTTTTCCCGTAGAAAACCAAACAGAAAGCACACTGAACCATTCTTTTTTATTCGAATAATACACATGCACCCGTACATAGAGATAACACGAGTAATTCAAAAGAAAAACCCATTTGATTTTCAAGAGGGTTCAGCCGCAGCAAACCAAAAACAAAAAATTAATTAACTTGAAAGCTTTTGTGGGCAATGAAAATTGTATTTGAAATATATACTATAATATATTATAGAAATTTCCCTTATTTCCCTTTGAGTTTCAGCGATTATCTCTGGCTTTGACTCTTCTTTTCTCTGTTGCGAAATATTTTCCGCAACTTTATTCTCGAAAGTTTTCTCATTTCGAATGAAAAGCCAAAGGCAGTGCCAAAGTCAAAGTATTAAATGCGATGATAGAATGCATTTTCCGCCGTACCCAATTCCCTCTTCTCCCCCCTTGCTATTGTTCCAACAAAAGGCAGGTGAAAGTTTTGCCAAGGTGAAAATTCCTCAAATTAGATGCCCTGGCATACAAAATACACTAGCAGAAAATATGTGTGCTGAAACATGGGTCTTTTAATGTCAATATTGTGATAATTTATTTATCATTATAAAATTAAAAAAAAAGAAATTAAATATTTCATTTTTTAGGTTGAAATTAGGGTCGATGTGATTTGTTGAATGTGTTATTTAATACCAAAATGATGATAATTTTGAAATGAAACATTAAATATCAATGAATTAGTGTTTTATGGAAATTTATTGACCTATGATTTTTATAAATTGACATTTTAAATATTCTATATTATTGGCAATTATTAATATGTAACTGAAATTCTTTTCAGTGTTCAAAAATTGCAAATTAAATTATCAACTCAGCAAAAGTTTGCTCGAAAAAGGCGAAAAATTGATTCGCGCCTGTGTGTATCTGTGTGTGCCTGCCATGTGTGTATATGTGTGTGTGCATGGGTGAGTGTCCGCCCCTTTTGGCTCCCCCCTTGCCCCCCTTTCGGCCACGTGCTGAGCCGTATGATGAATGTGCAAGCGAGCGTGAGCATCTGTTCGTGTGTGTAAGTGTCTGTCGATGTGGAGGTGTGTGATAGGTGTGTGTGTGTGTGTGTGGTGCCCCTAACGAGCAGATGAGTGTGCATGTGTGAGTGCTGCAAAGTATGCAATAAAAAATTTCACACACGAGCACGTTAATTACGCGCGGCATCCAAACATTTTTGAAGAACTTCAGGTCCCCCCTTCAATGGGGGGGCGGTATCTCCTGGCCCCAGGTATCTATGTATCTGACAAATGCTTGTATCTCTGGCCCTGAAGCTCTTCGGTTCGTTTATTTCCATGAGTCCGCAGATGTTTGATATTTATGATTTAATGAACGCGGAATATGTAGCTTGAAAGGGGTTTACTTTTTAAATGAATATTTTTTAATTAAAGGTTATTGGTGCGACTTTCTAAATTGAGCGGAAAGCTGCTAAATATATTTTCTTAAAATGAAAAGTAAAGGGTAAATTCCTTTAGCTTTTTTCGCTCTCAAACTTTAAGAGTAATACAATCCCTTTCCTTTATAATCGCTTTAATGAAAACAAGGGAGTGTCCCTAGAAAATGTTACCTATTTCTTACTAAATCCATGTGCTAAAATCTAGCCAGCCTTAGCTTGTTTTCCTCATTTTCTTCCTACCTTTTCACCATTCTACGTTCCAGAGTTGGCAAACAACAAGTGTGTCGAGTGTTTTGCAAATATTTAAACTGCAATATCACGAAGAAGATAAACGAAAGAAAGTCACCTCTCAGGTTTTTCTTCTTTTTTTGCAACAAAAATTAGCTTAAATCAACAAACAAACAATCTGGTGAAACACCCTTGAACATACACACACTATACACACACAGGGGGGGTTGTGTGAGCTGCAATCGGAGTCAAGGCCTTGAACAGCAGGGAAATGAGAAATATTTCACATACGCACCGTTGGCCAAAAGCGCAAGCCATGCGCTTAAAGAGACAGGGAACGGGCAAAGAGTTTTCCCAGCTTTTGGTTGTTCTGGTCTAGCTAACGCACACATGAGTACTACACAGAGAGAAAATGCCACTACAATTGGTCTCCTATGGAACTTTTGATACAGTTTTATAAATGATAGATTAAGAAAGTGGTTTAAACTATTATTTTAAGTTTATTTTATGATTGGAGATTTTAAATTAAAGGAAAACAGTGTCCCAAAATAGGATTTTTTTTTCTTCGGTCAAGTAATTAAGTTTTTATAATTTATTTTGTGTTTCGCTATCTTTTTACTATACAATTTGATTTTTAAATATTTTTTATCCTCCTGAAAACTCTATTTAAAGTGTTTTAAAATCAGGGACTTCATTTATTTTGATTCGCAGATAGAATTAGTAAACTTGCTTAACTCTTTTATTATTTTTTCTGTCTTTATTTTACAATATTTACTTTGGAATAGAAAACTTCTATTAATATAATTTTTCTCTGCGTGTATTTGTGTGTTATTTTCATTTCGCTTTCGTTTCTGCAAGTTCTTGTGACGCAATGAAAGTGAAATGGATTGTGAGGCAGCAGGAGAGGGAGCAGGAGAAGAAGGAAGCCTCTTGGCCAACATTTTATGCCGCACACGAACACACTTTCACTCTCACTTTGTCCCCACCCCCTCGGTCCCCTCCCAGCTCCCCCCGGCGCCTGCCTTTCGTTTTGTGCCTTATTAAATTTTCAAACACATGCTAAACTTAACCCGAGGATGTGCTTAACCTTCGCTCTGTTTTGATTGAGTGGCCGTAAGTGTTTGTTTATGAAGACTGTCCTGCTCACACTCTCCCCTCTCTCTATCTCTTTCTATATTCTCCTCTTTTGTTACAATTGTTATTTTGCCTCTCTCTCTCTCTCTCTTGCTCCTTCTAATCTCAGTTTCTATCTCTGTTTCTGTCTCTTTGTTAAGCCTCCCAAGTGAGTGCAGTTTGTTTGGCTTTTCTTCCTTCTTTTTCATTTCGTTTGACACCGTTTCCATTTTCTGTTGCTTTTCTTTTTGCACTCTTGCTCTTTGTACAACTCTTCACTTGCAACAAATAAATAAAATAAAAAAAAAAACGAGTAAGAAACACAAAAAAACAAATCAAGAAAAAAGAGACCAAAGCTAAACGAAATGAAATGATAAACTCTTGCTTCCGTTTCCGCTGCGCCATTGTGCAGGCAGTTTACTTCCTCTTCCTCTGGCCTGTCCCTGGCTCTTCCGCTCTCCTCATTGAGTTGCAAATTCCTTCGTCCTGCGGCACCTTTCAACTTCCTGCCAAACGAGAGAAAAAATTTGCCTGTGCAAATTATTTTGTGTCTCCGTCTCCCTTTCTTTTTTTTGGCAATTGTCCTGTGGCCTGTGCAGATGTTGATGAGGTTTTTTATCGGGGTCTCCAGGACATTGTTTTCTGGTCAATTTTGAATTGTTAAATATTCCTATAGGTGAATTTTATACACTCAGAAAATTTATATGGGATTTATAATAATGACCTTGAATTTATGATTGGTATTTTGATTTAGGAACAAAAGGCAAAGGTTTCATAAACTTTTCTTTTATATAAATTGATTTGAAATAAGGCAACTTGATTAATACAAATAAAGAACTGAATTTTAAAAGATAAACAATAAATACCATTAACATTAAATATTGAAAGGTTTCTCTTTTCAATAATTAAATTAACATCTTTGTATTTTCATTCATAAATCCTTAACAATTCATAAATGAAACGAATGCATAAAATTCCATTATCAAATACCAAAAGGCATTACCATAAATTATGAATCTGTGAAATTTATCTGCCTCAAAATTCCTGCATATATTACTAAACTAAACTGATACTGAGAGATCTGTAAACAAAATCCCTGTAAATAAATTATTCAACATGAAACCACATAATTGAAATGGAAGGACGATGAAAATACTTTGTCGGTCACTTATGCAAATTGTGGGAAATTTATGTTAATTGTCCCCTCCCCCCTGATGGTCGTTGTAAATAATACCTTGCCAAAGTGTGATGCGAAGCGTTTCCCAAAAGAAAAACCAAACTTATGATTAGTTCTTAGCTTTAGTTGTAACATACAAAAAACAACAAGTTTCCTTAGTTAGCAATTCTTTAACTACGTATGCTCTCTATCAACAATATTATTTGTATCCCCGAGCTGACATGAGAGTTAAAATGTTATGGACACCTTTCAGGCCCAACATCAAGTATCAGTATTCCGCCTTGGACAGCGGCAATGGGATTGTGGAGCGGAGTCCCAGGGAGCGGGCCCAGCGGGAGAAGGCCCTGAATGCCACCCAGGAATGGATTCAGAGTGCCAACGGACGCTACGAGGTGATTGCCCATCTGGATGAGATCGGTTCGCGGCACGGCAAGAACTGGTTTCTGGTCACAGATGCTTCGGTATGATTTCTTTTGTTGAGAAATCTCTTAGTTTATAGCTTAAATTTGAGAGTTTTACTAGGTTCGCACAGATCGTCTGTTGACCCTGCTACCTCTGCCCCCCGACTGCGTGGCCTTCGAGGATCTGCCGCCCAACGAGTGCGCCAGGGAGATCCTTATGGAGCTGCTCGGCTCACTGCATCATCCCTACATATATCCCGTGCTGGATCTGGGCTTCTTGCGCAACAGCTCGCATAACTATGCCTGCCTGGTGACACCCTTCAATTCGCGCGGCAGCCTCAAGGATCTCATATATAAAGTGAGTGCCTTTAAATTTAATAATAATAATAATAATAATGAGAAAATCCTTCCCTTCTCCCCCCTTCAGGCACAGTGGAACGAGCCTTGGGCCAAAAAGTACACGCGTAAGCCAAACGGCTTGCCGGTGAGCCAAGTGCAGCGCCTGGGGCGTCAAATCCTGGAGGCCTTGCTCTTCCTAAAGGAGCGCGGCTTTCCGCTTCACGGTCACCTGCACAGCGGCAATGTCATCCTGCAGAACGGGGCAGCCAGGTGAGTCCACTGCCCATTCATCCATGAACTAATTTAATAATGAGTGAAATATTTGATATCGGAGCGGTGAAATTTTCCACTCATGCAAAATTCAGGGGAAAAAGGGGAAAACGATTCCAACCTAAATGGCAAATTAAAAGCAATTCAACGGAATCGTTGACTTTAAATGCATGCCCCGCACCCTTGTCCCCGCCCCATCCAGATCCTTGTAACTGCTGTGCGACAACGCGTAAAGCGCCGCCCAGTGCCACCCACTTGGAAACATCGAATGGGTGTAACAAAAATAAAGCTTCACTTCTTCCTTTTTTTTGCCATTTTAAAAATAAATGTTCATCGCAAAAAAATGCTTATATGCAGCTTGACGATGGGAACAAAATGGGCGGGGGGCATACCAGAAATTCCTATAGGTAAAAGTCAATGAAAGAGCGGATTTTATTTTTACTTTATTTTTTGCTTTTCTTTGTTTAAGTTTGCGCCAAGTGCATGACCCAATTTAGTTGGAGAATGGATGGAGGAGGGAGGCAGGACATTGAAAAAGCTGATTTTCATATAAATTGCTTATATGCACAGCCATCGATAGGGTCACAGGATTGTTAAGGTCCAGAGTAAGCTGAAAAGCTGATTGATGGAGTGGCAAAGCAAAGTACTTGCTCAAGTGGGATTGCATTAGGTATTCCTAGTCTTTCCCTAGCTCTCAATCACTGCTTGAAATGGTAATCTAGAAAAAGGATATAGAAAATGCATTTAGATAAATCAGAGATATAAAATCTAGAGCAAATTAATAGGCCATCAATTCAGAGACAATTTAAGAGACAATTTATCATTGTTTTAAGTGAGTAAGCAAAGTCATTTAGAGTTACTGCATAAGGATTTTACCTTTCCATTAAAATAACTTAAATAAAATAATAGTTTAAGTTCTTTTACTAAGGCTTAATTAACATTTTGTGCGGCATAATTAGCATACCTTTGGCAGAGTGAATTTCATCAACTACCCAGCACTGAGAGCCAGCATCTTCAGAATGCCTTTTGTCAGCCAATTTGGGTGACCTTTTTCCAGCTAGTCAGCAATACCTCGCTCTAATGAATACTGACAGGACCCTCGAGTCTGAAAGGACAATCCCAGGACAATCTGCAGTATACGACACTGTGGTAGTGTCATAATATTGTCATATCAGGTCCTGACATACGCTCTTTGTCGCAAAGGCACAACCCCTCTCTCGCTTCCACAGAAATCCATAAAAGTAGGCACTTTGTGGCCACGTGTTGGCCATCAATACTGTGGCACATCGAATGTGTTGCATAATTAAGATCAAGAAGAAAGGAGCGGGGATTGGGAAGGGTTCACCTTTGAATTATGCATTCCCCGTGACATGTGTGTGTTTTCTTTGCAGGTTATCTGGCCTGGAGAATGGTCTGCTGGGCTTAAGCTCGCGGAACAATGCCGTCATGTGGTCCCGCTCGGTCACCGAGATCGAGAACGTGGACATTGTCTGCTTTGGCCACCTGCTGTACGAGATGTGCACGGGCCAGGAGCTGACCACACCCAAGCCGTCCATGCGGGTGCTCGAGATGGAGATGCAGCACTACCCACAAATTGGCCAGGTAAAGTCAACTTATGAATCACTCTAATATATATAATAAAATATATGTTTTGCATTATAGATTCTGGAAATATTAGGTCTAATCTTTGAGCCGCCTAGCGGTGTCTGCCCCTCCGTCGAGGACCTAGTCCTGTGCGATCTCTTTCGCAGCATCGATTTGCGCGAGCTGCGTGGCCCCTGTTTTAGTGTAAGTATTGCAATAATTTTCCCCTTCTTCAGGTATTTACATTATTATCTTGCAGACAATTAAGCCGAGCCTCAGCAGGTCCACCCTAAATCTGCTGCACGCGGTTAAGAAGCGCCAATGCGCCTCCCTGGGCCACTCCCTCAGCGAGGCAAACTCACCCTGCACGCCGCCCTCGACACCGCACGATCGACGCACTGGGTGAGTAGCTCCTCCAACGGCTTTGTTGTTTCTTAGCTTTTCACTTAGAAGCAAACTCTGCCAACTTTTCACTAACTCAGTCATCGGCATAACTCACAGACATAAGTCCCAATCACCAAACACACTCTCAACACACACAATCTGTACACTATTCATCGTCGTGTCATGTTTCTCGGTGTGTTAGGTTCAGGAAGTATCAGAAAATCGGTCATTAGTCTTAGATATATTCTATATATAGAGATTTCGGTATATGAAGAGACCTCTAAGGGGATACGATAGTACCTTCAGTTTATTTTAAAATTATAGATAGTTGTTTTTCATGATTAATTTAAAGTTTACTTTAACTAAATGTTAACTAACTTTAAGACCCTTGAATGCTATTTAATGTTATGTTTCTAGAAACATTTTATTTAATGTTTGTGTTAATAATAATAGTCATGTTAATCAACCTTTTAAATATTCCTTAAACTCAGTTTAAACCTCTAGAACAAGTAGTCTTTTCTCAGATGAAATCAATTAAAATCTCGTAGACCTCTCATAAGTCTATAGATCAGACTAAGTATATTGTCCTTATATTCAGTAACCTTTCTTTAACAACAATACTGGGAATAGACATTCTTAAGCAATTTAAACTCACAAACCTTGGCAAATATGAATTGCTTTTTAAGAGAGTTTAAAAGAATTTATAAAACCAATTATAAGGTCTGTGACATAACGTCTAAAGTCCAAAAATCAGGTTTGAAGTCCATATAAGTACGGATTGCGGAAAATCCTTTTTGTATTCCAGGGAACCACTGCAGCTTTGTTTTCTCACAAAGACCTCTATTTGATCAAAATGCAAAACACTTCTTGCTGCCTGTAGTAGAGTCATAGCTCCGTCCCACGTTGGGCGCCAATTTAAGCCAAGCTCTGGGCCTTTTAATCCAACTGTTCTAGCGCCTTTGCATTTCGGGCTAATAAAGATACACACACACACACACCCATGGAGAGGTTAAACAAAAGGACACGAGCAGGAAAAGATGGCCAAAAAGCGAGAGAAACTAACACACGGGACAGATGGCAGATGGCAGATGGAAGAGCGTAGAATGTGGCCCAAAAGCTTGATGATGTGCGTGTGGCTTCGGGTGTGTGCGTCTGTATCTGTGTGTAAGTGCGTGCCTAAAGGTAATTATGGTAATGTCCTGGACTCTGCTCAGCCTGACCCCTGCCATATATACCCATTCCCATTCACCAGAGCCGTAGGCAGAATTTCAAATTATGCATACAAGACAGGGCATATAATTGAGTGATAAAAAACGAGCGCGAGAGCAAAAGTCCCACAGAAAAGTGCCCTCATTTTTGGTTGCTGCCTTCATGTATATATATATTTAAGCATCCCAATGACCCAGTGTAAATTTACTCAGCTGCCTCAGATTAATTATATTAATTAAATACGTACTCAAAACGCATGTTTTTTACTTACATTAATTAATTAACAAATTTTATGTAGTGGAGGATTTTTCAACTAAAGTATTTTTTCCGTATGCAATGTTTTACTCTCTCTTTCTCTCCTACTACTACTACTACTACTACTACCGCCTACTACTACTACTACTACTACTTCTACTACTACTACTACTACTACTACTACTACTACTCAACTCTGTTGTGTATGTGTGTGTATCTGTGTGTTTAAACTATTAAACTTAGTGTTGCGAAAGCGCCCAGAATCCCGTTACCGTTGCAGTTACCGTTACAGTTGCCGCTACACCAAACCCATCATCTACTACACACATACCGATCCGCCCTCGAATGTCTATCAACGTTCACTTTTGTTTACATCACCTATGTGTGTGTTTTGTTTTTGATTTACAAACTCTTGCATTTTTGCATTTGTTTATTTACATAACCCGTTCGACTAACTAAAAAACCAACAACAACAACAACTACTACTACTCCAACTACTCCAACAACTACTCCAACAACAACTATAACAACAGTGTTCTGCCTGCGCCCTATGAAGTCTTTCGTATGTACTAATCCGAAACCAAACCCAACTGAACTGTACCAAAAAAAAAAAAGAAAAGAAAGAAAACCCAAAAACCAAAACTATGAACAACTCACAAAAAAACAAAAATTATATCTCACAATTAAATTTTACAAAATGAATATCGTGTGAAACCAAATGAATACCTGAATAAAAATGAATACCTGAAAATAAAATCATCAACTGCAGAATATGCTATAAAAAAAAGTCAGTAAACATGCCATTTTTTGTACGAACATGTAATTTTTTATATATCAAATGGAAAATGAAATCAAATTGAAAAACAAAAAAGAAAAACAAATATATGTCGTAGGTAATTGTGGTAAGTGGCAACTCTTTTTTGTATGATCCACTGCACCACCATGGCCAGCCAGCAAAGCAAGCAACACCACTTGCACCACCTCAAAGTAAACCAAATTGAATCTCCATCGATGCCAGGGGACAACAGAAAGTGCAGAAAAACAAATATTTATTTAATCATTTAACTACATACAACTACTTTTTAGACTTTATAGTTTGCATAATCTATTTTTCTATATATATCTCTGTGTGTGTATTTTCTGTTGTAGCTTATTTGCTTAAATCTCACCATAAATCCTGTTGGTGTTTATATTGTTGATTGCATGATGTAGAGTATTTATATGTATGCAAAGGCAATATTTGTTTTCGATTAAGCACTGAATGCCCTTTATCTAAAAGGTTAAATGTTTTCAATTGTTGTGTGTTTTTGTAATAGTATTTAGAATTAAAATATGTGATTTTTTGGGGCTTAAAAAATGGGTATTAAAGCTCAAATTTCGTAGTTTTAAATGTAGTATTTAGTAGTTTAATAAATCTGTGGCTTAATTATAGTTAAACCTAAAATTTGAACTATATAAGCTCAAATATAGAGAGTAAACTGAGCTGAAATACTTCCAAACTTATTTGCCAACTCTTAAACTCTCCTCTGAAATATCCTTGTATCTTGTCTGCCTTGGAAAACTCTGAAATATCAGCAGATTTGTAGTTTTGATGGGTCACTAATTGAGTTTTTTTTGTCTGGAGAGCAGGCGACTTGGTCTCGATTGGAAATCCGCACGTATTGCCGCTTCGATTGCAGTAGCACCACTCACGAAAAAAACACACAAAACACTCATCGCATCCAGTGACATGCCATGGCTTCTATGCATAACCAAAACACAAAAGAAATCCGAACCAGGTGCCGCAGGTCGGACTGCGATTGAAAATTGTGAATTCTGAATTTCTGATTGTTTTTCCCTCTTGCCTTTTTCTCAACCCCTGCCCCGCCGAATCTCTATTGATACGCCCGCCCCTGGGCATACAGTATCAGCCGAACAATGGACTCATTTGACATATCAAGCGACTCGGAGGAGGGTCTGCTGGAGGAGATTGTGGTCGGTGGAAGCTGCCATCGGCAGCACCTGCTGCGCCTGCAGCAATGGCACTCGGCCCACTCGTACATCCACTCGTACGATCCGCCCTCGGAGTCGCCCATTCACTACTGTGACCCGGCTGCCCTCTACTCGGATGACAATGGCCACGAGCCGGAGCCGGGGCAGGAGCACCAGCCGCCGACCATTCGGTGCAGCACCAGCAGCCAGAGTAACCTGAATGTCCTGCTGGCCGAGGGAGTGGCCGCCGCCGAGGATGGCTACGAGGCCCAGGAGGTGGAGGTGGAGGAGTTCGAGGTCCTCGAAGAGGAGGAGGCCAGCGGCTCGTCCGGCTCGCAGAGGCTGCAGGCCCCGGCCTGCACCTCGTCCGCTGCTGGAGCCTCCTTCAATCACCAGCTCACCGCCGATATGTGCAACTACAAGAACTCGAAGAGCAGGCGGCTGGAGTACTCCCTGAAGTGCCTCAAGTACGGCCGCAGCAATCCCTCCCAGGACTCGGCGTTCGGTTCACTGACCGACAACGACCTGTCCATCGGCTCTTCTAGCATTCGGCTCAGCAGCTTCCAGTCCATCTCCTCGCCCATCGACGAGGGCGTGGAGGACATCATCATAGCCACCACCACCGGTGGCAATGAGACCTGTCTGGAGCTGGCCACGATTCCCCGGAGCATGGTGTCCCAGGACTCGGCCATTTCCTCGCCCTGCCGCGAGAGTTCCCCCAACAACTTTCTGCACATTGACGATGCCATGTCGGGCACGGGCTCCACTTCGTCGGGCTCCAATTGTGGCTCCTACGGGAACATACGTCCCCAGCAGTTCCCAGTTTCATTGTCGCCAAAGATCTTGGTAACGGCCACCAGCAACTCGAGCAGCTCTTCGCTGGCCTCCAACAGCAATGCGGGTCAGGGTCAGGCCCAGAGTCAGGGTCAGGTTCAGGCGCAGGGTCAGGGTCAGGGCCATCCCCAGCAGCAGCAGCAGCAGCAGTTTGATCCGCCCAAGATCCTGGTCAACGATCAGAACTCTATATACACCACATCGCCCTCAAAGCGATCGGGAATGATAGAGGTCTTCTCGCAGAAATATCGGGTGAGTAAGACTTTAAAGATATAACTATCTTATAGATAGATGAGATATATAACAAGTTATTATCATTTGCATACTTAATTAATTAACAGTTTTCTATTTTCTGTATAGAATGCAATTTAAAATACATTCTTGACTTTGTCTGTGAAAGGAAATCTTAATTAGTTTCCCTTCCAGGTGAGCTCCTTCGAGGACATGTCCCCCAAGCGAAGCTCCGACAAGCAGCACCTGAAGCATGTGAATCGCCTGGCCTTTCGCTCCTTGGAGGAGGAGCGTCGCATTGACAACGCCTTCCTCCCCATGGCGGATCGCACCCACTCGGACAATCGCGTGAATATGCAGAGCGAGAAGTACAAGAAGCTCACCCATGCCTCCTTTCGCATCAGCAAGGGCCAGGGTCAGGACTCGCCCACGGCCACGCCCACCAGCCAGACGCCGCCCAGTCATCCGGGCAACAGCATCGAGATGCAGCGCACCGGCAGGCAGACCCTCTGGCGGGACAGCAAGTTCTACAGAAAGAACCGAATCGCCAAGAGCAACGACTCCCTGATGGAGAACAATCCCTCGCCCAGGATCTCGCCCTGCTCGCTGCGGGACAATCAGTATGAGAGCAGCCGGAGCAGCTCCCAGGCCAGCCGGAGATCGCTGAGCGGAAGCCAACAGATGCTCAGCGTGACCACCAGCTTCTGTGGCAATGGCTCAGGGTCACGCAATGCGGCCCGATACTGCAGCTCCAAGAGCGAGGATCTGGGTGAATCCTCGGACTATTTGCGGGTGATGGATGCCCGCAAATCGTACTCGGAGCGGCACCTGGTGCGGCTCAAGCAGACGGCCATCAATAACACGCACAGCGAGGACGAGATGAGCTTCAACGATAATGACAATAATACCATGGCATCATCGCAACAGGGCCAGGGGCTCCAGCACAATCAGCCCCACTATCACAATCAGAAGAAGCACCCGCAGGGCGGCAGGTGGAGCAGCAGCTGCTCCATTGGCAGCCACCTGAAGACGACCAATATTAAGACCACCTCGCTGTCCGCTCAGTCCAGCCAATCGAATTTAGTGGCCACCTCAGCAACTGCCAGCTATCGCACGCCCTCCAAGTCCCTCGATCAGAGCACCGTCATGCCGAGCACCACAGCCCAGGGTAACCACATGATCAACCAGAGCCACCACAACACCACCAGTAGCAACACCAACAGCAACAGCAACAGCAGCAGTAGCACCAGCAGCTCGGTGGACGAATCACCGTCCAGATTGACCCTCAGCGGTGCCGATCTGTCCAGGATCTTTGTGATGGACATGGACGATGCACCCGGCAGCAGCTGCAGCGAGGAGAAGACCCCACTCCTGGACAGTGTGGAAATGTCGCCAATCAGTCCAACCGAACCGGAGCAGCCGGACCTGGACAAGCTCTAAGAGGCGCCCCGGGACCGGGACAACTATATACACCATATACACGCACATACAGGACACGTTTTGAGCAGCCGAAATGCAAAGCATGTGATAAAGAAACCAAATATAGCAGAAATCGATAAAGGAACCATCAAGTTATAGAACTATTAGGTTAGGTATGAGATGGCAGGCAAGGAGGAGTTCTTAAAGGGAGTTTTCTGTATAAGGAATATAATTTAAAAGCTTACTTAATAATTATTTCGTTTAATTAATGATATCTTCACAGGAAGATTGTTATAACTTCTTCTGAATAAATAGGAATATTGCCTAAAGTTCACTTCTTTAAAACTTGCTGTTCCCGAAAACTCTCTTTTTGAAAGAAACCTCCTTGACAGCCAGTGTTGGTTAAGGCAATTCTAATCTTGGTATCACACACAACACACTCACACCCACTTTCTATACAAAGAAAAATACATGTAAACTTGGGCTGCTTTCGCCTCTGCTAGATCCAAACACACACATAAAACACACCCAAAGCTTTCTTCTGGTAACAATAATATTTTTGTCTTTATATTGAACTTTAGCCGATTGCTTTTTACAGCAATGCGTAATTAACTAGAATATCTCTCCACTGAAGCTAATCTCTAGACTGCTAAGCCACAAGACAACACGGAAAAAAAGAAAAGAAAACAAAGGAAAGCCTGCAGATGAGTTGTTGTTCTTTTTTTTTTAACAATATAAAACAGAGATAACAATTTTCGAATTATACGGAATTATACACTTTACTTGGTAGTTGATTGAATAGTTAAGACTTGAAAGCTTCGCAGCTTGGCGCATTGAAAATGTTTTACTGTAGCCTAAAATCGTTTTAAGCCCCCCCTCCCCCGTGCCCCCGTGCCCCACAAAAGGGGGTCGTATTTTAAATAAATATATGCATACACTTTTAGGGAACTAAAACTAAACAAAAAGGACGAGAGCCAAGGACCAGCTCGCCATTGAATGCAATTTAATGGAGACTCCGAGGCGGAGTTCACGAGTTATAGAAGTACGACACTTTCTTTGTTACGTATCCTCGGTTCGAAAAGCACTTCAATATCAGAAACAGAAAGTAATACCCCGTAAGAGTTAAACATAATCGTATGGAAACCGCAAATACAATACAGAAATGCAATCAAGTTTACTAAGGTATCGCCAGCGGAATATCACAAAGGCCACACACAATCGAACACAAGATAAATATATACACCCTTACGATCATATATATATAAATATAGAAGGTAATGTTAGACGCACGCACTTAGCGAGTCGCACTAAACCAAGACGATTCAGACCCAAATCCGAACGCAGATCCACAAACAACTCAACCCCACCCAATCCATTCAAAGGACTCAAAGGGTCTGCCCCAACTTGTATTATTCGTAGTTAATGGACGCCTCGTAGGACATTGTTTATGGGACCCCTAGTTCGTACATATACCTATGTATTCCCCCCTAAAATCGTGTGAAAGTTCAGTTTGCTTGGAATTATCTTTCGGTTTAATTGTGTATTTGTAACTCCCCCTCCAAAAATAATCCCAAAAGAAATGGAAAAAGCCCCGAGAGAAATAAATATTAAACGAGAAAAACAATAAGCTATTTCAAAGAGTTTTAATCAAGGGAGGAACAATTAATGGTGACCATTAAGCTAGCAGCTTTGGAAAATCAAACTTTAATTCATTAATTATTCGTTTCAGTTTCTTACAACTATAATATTAACAAATAATGTTTATTTTTTCCTATTCGATTATCTTAAAATATTGGATATACCTTCTTCAATATTTTTTATTTATTAAATTAAATGAAATAGAATATATAAATATATGAATATATGAAATCTGGTACATTTCATGTGAAAAAATATAAAAATCGGAAAATCTAGTTGGGCAAAGTACTCAGTTTTTGCATTATGGGTAAAGAGGAATCGGAATATATTCAATATAAAAAATAAATTAATTTTTCACTTACCGATTTTCTTATTGTCTTCTTATTTTTCTTCGTCTTTGTATTCGTATTTCGTATTTGTCGTATTTGTCTTGCAGAATCGTAAATTAATTTACATACACACAGCACACATCCAATTTTGAGTACTATTTTCGGCTCTTTCTTTCATTCCTCTTCCTTTTTTTAATTAACAGAATTTATTATTATTTAAACACTTAAAAAAAAACAAAAAAAGGAGGGATTTCGTGGACAATAGAAAACTAATTCAACACTTAAAAAAAACAAAAAAATGGGTATGAAAAGGAATGGAAAGAACGGTAAAATTACACACATAAACAAACACCTCTGATCTGCGGCATATTTCATCCGTTTTGCACTTTTTTATTCGCTTTATTTTTACAAGCACTTTAAATACTTTATATTTGTATTTATTTATTTACATTTATATTTATTTATTTATATTTCCATATATTAATTTACTTATTTTGTTCCTTTTGCATTGGGTAATTTTCCATTCACACACACACGGAAATATGCAGAGGCTCCAAAGCACACACACATGCACAATGGCGGCTGCAGTTGCTCTGCACTGTCCGCGGCAGTTACAGGTGTTTATTATTGCAATTTTAGCGGTTTTAATTTAATATTCACTGAGTAAATGTTTTAAAAACGCATTGTTTTTATCCCATGTGTATTTATTTATTAAGTTCATTACGGCAGTTGCACAAATTATTCATCGTTTTTCATTCCGTTTTTCGCTGAACAATTCCAATTAGGAGAAGAAGCGCCGCTTACTTATGTTCTTTAAAAACTCACTTCTATTGTTCGTTAATTAAGTGTTCCCGCATACAATTCAGTTAGTTAAACTGATTAAATCGTTAGGTAGGTATTATCACTGGTTTTTTTAGACGATAAACGCTTTTTTAGCAGCAGCAACTTTAATTTTACACTTTTGCAATGTTGATCTTCTTCTTCTTCTTCTTTTTCTCTTTTCTCTCACTCGCCGCTATCGAAAATCGTTCACACTGGCATGCGGTATTTTCGATTTGGTCCTAACGCGTCCAGCAAGGAAAGAGTGGCGAGAGCGAGAGAGCGATTGAAAAATTTGAAGAAGAGGAAGATCGATTCGCAAAAGTGAAAAAATCACGCGTGCTGCTGCTAAAAAACGTTTTTAACGCGAAAAAAGTGTTTAAAATTAAGTACCAAACGTTGAAATCAATTAAGCTAACTGCATTTAATGCGGGGATGCTGTTAGTAAACAATAAACAAGCGAATTTTTGAAGAAATCAAGTAATTGTGAATTGAGCGCAGCTTGGCCGTCCAATAGGAATGGTAATGGCGGCCAACGGAATGCGAAAAACTCCAAAATTGTGCAAGTGACGAAGTGAATTCAATAAATAAACACATACATATGTGATAACAACAAGACGTTTTAAAAACAATAAGCAAGTGAATATTTGATTAAAACCTCTAAAATTGCAATAAAAACACCTGAGACACCTCGCGCAGTGCAGATCAGCAGCAGCCGCCATTATGCATGTGTGTGTGGGCGTTGGAGCCTCTGCATAACTTCGTGTACATATGTGTGTGCATGGAAAATTACCACCGCAAAAGGAACAAAATAAGTAAATAAATATATGGAAGTATAAATAAATAAAAGTAAAAATAACTAAATAACTGCAAACGAAAAGTGTTTAAAGTGCGCGTATAAATCGAGTGAATAAAAAAGTGCAAAGCGGATGAAATAAGCCGCAGATCAGTACTGTGTTGCTTGTGTGTGTAATTTTACCGTTCTTTCCACTCCTTTTCAAACCCATTTTTGTTGTTTTTTTTTAAGTGTTGAGTTAGTTTTCTTTTGTCCACGAGATCCCTTCTCTTGGTTTTTTTGTTTTTTTTTTATGTGTTTAATAAATAATTAATTCGGTGAATTAAGAAAAAGGAATGAAAGGAAAGAGGTGAAATCAGTGGTCAGAAGTGTGCTGTGTGTAAAATAATTTGCGATGCAACAAACCAAATACGAAGAAGAAGAAGAAAAATGAAAAGCGAGTCAGAAAATCGGTGAGTGAAACATTTTTTTATTTATTATATTAAATGTATTTCGATTCCTTTTAACCCATAATGAAAAAACTGAGTTCTTATTTTGTTTCCCTGATATTTTTAATTTTAAACACAGACAAATTCTAAATGTTTTGTATAACATATTTGAGTGTTGTAGCTGCTAGCTTCAACTAGGAGTAGCAGTATAGCTAGCCTATAGCTAATGAAAGCTATCAGCTATTTAGCGGGTGTGAAACCTGGTTAGCTTAGTGGGAGCGCGAACCAAGCTGAAAATATTTAGCGGAGACACATTAAAGAGGAATTTATCGGAATTCAAAAATTTATCTAAATAATTATTTCTATTTAATGCTTTTAGTTAGTCTTTCGGGGGAAATGAACAATAGTAAAATTGAGTATAAATATGTTTAAATGTTTTCGGATAATATTCTTTTTATATAATATTGATAAAAAATTATAAAATTGAATAGAAATATGCATATAAATGTTTGTTTTCGGATGATATTCTTTAATATTGTTATTTTGTGTATTTTAATAATGTTATCCACATATTTTTATTTGTTTAGTTACGGGAGCAATTTTAAAGAATATATATACATTCAAATATATTTTTCACTTATAAATTTTTCATTCGAAAAATAAAACATAGTTTTATTGTTTTATTTTACAGTACTATGAAGCTTAATTAAACCTCTAAATTTGTTGTATTTTCATAAAAAAAGGCAATTTTATAGTTTTAACGCAAAGAATTCATTAAAATTTTTTACTTAATTAAACAATTTATGATTTTATATAAAAGATTAGCCTCGCGACAAAAGTAAACAATGCACAGAGATGCAGCGTGACCAATTAGCCTTAGAGAAATGTGAAAAATGCGCCTCCCATCGATTTCATAATTTAGTTGCCATATTTATGATTATGTCCTGTCATGTCCTGTGCGTGTTTCCTGGTTGCAGCAGCAGCAGCCTCAGCAGCAGCATCCTAAGCAAACAATCGATGAGCATATGACAGCAAACTAATAAAATTTACCAACCCCCCGCTCCGTGGCCTCTGACGAGGGTTCCATCATCATTCGTTGCCGTCTGTCTGCCATTGTTTCAGGAGCTGCAATTATGGGAATTTGGCAATTTTACGGGACGGGCACCAAGGACGAAACTGGACGGCGGTCAGTTTGTCCGGCTAACAATATAATTTACAGCGCTTTTGTGTAGCGAGGCGTGAATTTAGTACTCAAAACTCAACCCCATTCCTTTCCAGGTCCAGTTAATCGCATTTGTTGGTTTTTGTAATTATAATTCCGGCCCATGGAAATGATTTTGGCATTTCAATTTGTATCGCCGACCGCAGGCGCAGGCGGCATTTTTCGACCCCTTTTCGTAGGACTTTCCCTCTCCTGGTGGTCACTTTCGCTTCGATATCCTTTGGCGCTGGCGCAGTGGCAGCTGCTGCATATCCTCCCCTTTGCAGTCGCGTGCCGCTTCGCAGCAGGACATTGTGTCCATTCTGAGTCTGGGCAATGTTTTCCCTTAGTTTTTCACCTTTTGAGTGGCAATTTTGCCATCGATAAAAGGATTAAAAGGACTTCTCGCGGTCGCCTTTTGTGCTCAGTCAATTTACCGTAAAATTCACTTTGCTTCTTGTTTTGTTTATCGAATGTATTTTTTTCGTGTCTCCTTTTGTTGTGGTGGCACTTTGTCCTTGCATCCTGCATCCTTTTTTCATAGATTTTCCCTAAATTTCCTTTGCTATTTTTTGCGCCCATTTTTCTATTGTTTTTTTTTTGTCGACGGTGAAAGTGACAAATTTCGGGATGTCCCGTCTGAAGATTTATGTGTCGATTTCGCCATTGAAGTGGTTCAGTGGTTGAGTGGTTCAGCGGTGGCAGGAAAATTGCCTCGAATTCTCAAGGGTTGAGGGGCGTGGCCGGTGCGCGATCGAAAGTCAGTTGAGAGAGATTTATGTGATCAAAGGTATAGGCAAAGGATCGAGATGATCGTCCAGGGAATATACATTACAGAGGAGAAGAGTATAGGGTTATGTTAGTGTTTGGAAAATATATAAGTTCTATTTTATATAGGTAGAGAATTCATACAAATAAGTGGTCTCTAGAGAATCATCAATAAATAAGATACATAATCATACATTATAATGTATAATATATGCTAGTATGAAACACTAAACTTTAGATAAATATTTTAAGGCATCAAATAAATATTTTTGCAGGCTTCTTGAATTTGATTTAAAATTCAGTTATTCATTTCATAAACAGCTGCTCCACAAAGTTGATTTTCTGACCCGGTCTCGGACATGGTCAATGCCATGTGTGTTGGCCAGTATCCGATTTCCACTTGGCCAATGGCCATTTTCACAGCTTGTGCGAGCAAGTGTTTTTTATATTTTATTTTTGTGTGTCATTTGTCCAAGCTCCGCTTTCCGCAATTATTCTGGCATGAAAATTGAAAAACATGTTCTCGTCTCGCGCGCGCGAAACTCAATACGCGTGTGCGCCAACATTGTCATTCATTCATTCGAACATTTATTCGGCTACCCGGTTCGTTCATTCATTCACTCATTCGCCACCAAGAATGCATGTCGATTTTTTTAATTAAAAAAATATATTTCCAATCAGGGGGACAACTGCTGGGAAATTAGCCTCAAGTGCCTATGGATTGTCACGCTGTGCGCCGGCGCGCAATTGAAAATTTTGAGAGTCCTTCCAGCGTGTCCAGCTGTCCATAAATCATGCATCTATTCCGGAGTTGCGTAACGCCAATTTCCCTACTTTTTTACGGCCTTTTCACGACTGACCTCCCCGCGTTGACCTCCTACGTTCGATGTGAAGGGATGTGAAGGATACTTTTTTACATGGTGGTTAATCCGGAATAGTCAAAGTTTTGTCAACGTTTATTTATGATTTTTTTGCTTGATTTTTTCGGTGGTTGATTTGGAGTTTGAAGTGTTTCCCATTGTGTGCAATGATTTTTTGCTGTTTTGCTATTTTAAGAGATGTTAAACTCTATTTACATGTTTTTGGAGGGTGGGTTATGAAAATATTAATGAACTGGATAATTTATGAATATGTTTTATAGTTTATAAGAGTTAAAGAATAAGTTACGGAATAATAGGTACTTAGGCATAGAGTTCTAAGTATAAAGTGTTTAATTTGAATACTGTTTAAATCCTATGTCTTATTTATTATAAAATATATCTACCATATATCTATCTACTATATCTATATCTATATCTCTATTTACATCTATTATCTATATCTTTATTTACAATTCCCCAAAAATTTGTGTATATTTTTCCCCCATTTAAATTAACGACTTCCTCGCAGCAGCACGTCGAACATTATGACATAATTAAGTGTATGTAGGTTCCATTACCAAATTGTTTATTTAGCTTATTCGCTGCCATTTTAATGGCTCATTGCCAAACGTATATAAAAGACAAACTTTCTTTTATTTTCGTCACCGCATGAGAAGCAATTATTGTACAATATATATTATTGATAGACATGTCAAGTATGCCCATTATTGTGTGCTGTTAATCAACATCAGCCATCGCCGCATCTTCGTGATTATCATCTTCAGTGAGGGACCGGAATCTTCGATTTCATTTTCAAGTATGCTGCAATTGATTTGATTTTGTGATTCGAATTTCAATTTCATTGCACGTGTACATTTTTTCTTTTATTTAAAGACCTCCTCTTTTCTTTTTTTGTTGTCCTGGGTGCTGTGGTAATCCCCTTCTTTGAAATGTCCTGCGGTGCCCGATGATTTCCAACGTCTCCCTTAATGCGGATTTTCTTCGCGTTTAATTTTCACCTTTTTTTTTTCAATTTTCAATTGGCCGTTGCGGTTTTTGATTGTCACCCGCTGAGATTCGAGAAAGCGAAGGATATAGCCGCAGGAGCGAGAAACGTAAATCTCTGTCTGTCTGTTGTGCGAAATTAAATACCCAATAATTGTCAGGCGATTGCGGTAGGCAGTGGTGAGGGGTTTGGTTCTTTAACATATATGTAAACATATAAAAAATTGGTAGAATAGATTACTTAAAAGAGTTCAACTCTCTTGGAAAATGAAGGAATTGTTTCAAGTGTCAGTTACTACAATAACTTAAGTAATCTTTAACATTGCGTCAATTATTCCAATTATTTTGTTTGCCTTGCTTAAATTGTCAAATGGCAATAATGCCGCATTATTTATGTATTTGATGTATTTACATAAATACAAGCATTAATTTAGACTTATTTATTTATGAATAATGCAACATTATTATTGCTTTTGTGAAGGAATAAATTATTATTTCCTTTTGTCGTGCAGAGGTAAGGGTATAGGTTATTAATGGCAGATACATTGCTATTTTTGTAAATAAATAAATAAAAAAATAAATAATTTAATAACTGAAACATAACCCTTGAAAAATATGCCAATTATTAAGTAAGAATCCTTCGCGATTTTCCACTCTTCTTAAGAACTTTAAAGCACACTGCATTAAACAATTAATTAAGGTATAAATTAAGGCATTAAAATGACAGGAATTTAAAATATAAATATTTAAATGAATATCATTTTAAATTCCCTTGGAAGTTGTCATATTTTATTTCATAAAATAATATTGAAACTCCCTTAAAAGTTTAATAATTTAAAATGTTAACCTTTTGTTGTTTAGTACAGTTGTCATTAGGCGCAAAGGGAGCCGTCAATTAACGGCAATTTATATGGCCACGAGTTCCTGGCACGAGTCCTTTTTCGTCCCTACCCTTCCTCCGCTGTCTGGCATTTTCAATATTTCCGCTTCCTTTCGAAAATAACGACTAAAGCGAAACAATTAACAATTGTTGTAGCTGCGCCTGCGCCCAGCGGACAACAGCAAAATAAACAACAAATCAAAGTATGGAATATATAATTTTTGTTTCACGTATTTTTGTTTTCCCTAGTTCGGTGTTTTCTGTTTCCGTTTTTTTTTTCTTTTTTTATTTCATATCGTATGTGATGGCGCGAAATGGAGTGCGCTTTAATTTGCATAAATTACCAGTTAAAGGGTTAAAATCGCTGAAGGGGCGGACGCAGGGGAGGATTGTCCGGAGCTGAAGTGGTCGCCTGCACTTGAAAAAATCTGTTGCAAATGTACAGACACCGCACGAGCCACTCCTCCCGGCTCCAACCGCCTCTCAGTCTTTGTTCTTTGGAGTGGTTGATTGCATTTATGGACCTCGGATACAGTTGCCCCGAAGCGATCTTCACCATGACCGAGGACGAGGTGTGTCCGCTCAGCTCAGCCGTGAAAATTGTAATGTACATGGCAATTCCATTTAATATAGACAGCATCCCAGATGCCGGAGAGTTACGCAAATAGCCCCTGGGCCATCAACAGGGAGCTTTCGGGTTTAGCAATCATTTTAAAACCCGCATAATTGTCGGGATTTGCACGCCACCTTCGAGTGAGAAATCGGGTTGAAGGAGTGCCCGAGAGGACTGGCTCCTTTAACCCAAAGTGGGTGTTCCAGGGGCTGAATTCTAAACAGATCGAGTTGCTATATATATGGATATTAGGTACATGAAATGTATTTATTAAATATGATATTCAGTGGTTGCAAGAATGCTGAAGCAGACTGTGTATTGTTTTGAGCCTAGAAAAAGGTTTTTACATTTTGAAATATTATTCCCTAACGTTTTAGTTAATGTTCTATTCAATTCATTTGATTTACTTGCTATATATTAGTTTCTATAACATATAAAATGAATACTTCAAGTCGAATGAATGAGTACATTCATTATTCTTAATACTTATCCCTTATACCCCTCTTGAAGCTGTCAAAATATGAAAACAATAGCCAACTCATAGCCATCAAATGTGTTTTTCTTATCTAGCCTGAATCTCAAACCTCAAATCCTGCTCATTTTCTGCCCGAAAATATTGTTTTTGAGTGTGTCAAAATACACGAACTGAGATGGAGATTGTCCAGGTCCATATTCATGATTTCTGTTGGTTTTTAATCTCCGATATATGCAGTGCCCACTTCAAAGGTCCTGGGTCAAAATGTTTCAATTCTGAGCGGAGATTTTAACGCGGATGCTGTTGCCCCCGGAAATCATCCCTCGGCATCTAAATCTGCATGTTTGTTGTTTTTTAAAACGTTTTTAATATGAAAAATGTCACAAAAAATATCCGAAGCAGTCGCCTGACGGGAAACGGGTTCATTTGAATGACAATCAAGGGGAGTGCCCGGTATTCAAGGGGAACGCAAAGGGATCGACTGGTGATGATGATGATGAGGAGTTGAGGCTGTGCTCGAGTTTTTGATGAGCTTGTAATGCCCTCGAATGAGCAGGAGAGTTTTGATGTTGCAGCTGTCCAAGGACTGACAGTGTTTTGTCTGGCTGAGGTTTTCAGATCGCCGATCTGCCCAATTCCAGGGGGCGTGCCCGCCGCTGCTCTTTTTGTGCTTTATTTTGTTAATCTGACGTTTTCTAGCTGCAATTATGCATGCCACATTTAACAATTTTCAAAAGAGCCTTTTTTACATTGCCCCGCAGGACACCATGGCTTAAAGATTAAGCTGTAATTTGCGGAGAATCAGTTTAAAAATGTTACTTAGAAAATATCATATGATATTTAATATTAAAATATATTTATAGATTAGTAAGCTATATTTTAAACAAGGCCTGCTGAAGTTAAAGTATAGCTAACGTTTAACAAACACCTTTCTCATTTAATCTTATTCATTGCCTTAGTTACTTGTCTTTTATCACAACAAACATTTATGTTAGTTCTTTTTTAAAATTGAAATATTGAATTTTAAATACTAGTCATATACATTATAACTATCTGAAGATTAAGCCATCAAGTGTATGGCTTAAATCAATTCTTGACAGCTTCGCTCAGGTATCCCTTTCGCCGGCCTTTGTCCTCGCTCAAATGCCGCCTTTAAGCGCTTTGTTGTCAGGTCCTCAAGAGCTTTGTGTCCTTTTTTTTTTTTATTCCTCTACCTCTTTACCGGCGGGGTTCGCTTTTATCTTAATTACAAAAAATGCCATGGAATAAAGGGAGTAATTTGCAATGCGGAAATGCGACAGTTGCGACGTCTATGAAGTTCACTCGCTTTCCTTCGTCACACATAAGTTTAATGATGGAAAGTCGTTAGAACTTTTATAAAAAATAAAAGAAAATGATGTAAAAAAATATATATATTAACACATAACGTATATGAAATATATATAAATATATTTTATACTAATATACAACTCAACATGCCATATATTTATGTAAATTCCAATTAAAGCAAACTCCTTGTATTCTTGTATTCATTTTTCAATAGTAACAATTGAATATTGAATATTTTATGTTTGAAATACTAATATTTTGTACACAACTGTATGTACATATAGGTTCTCACACATATTTCCCCTCCTGTCGGGTTCGTTTTAATCGTTAAATGCAATTGCAGCGGCTTTGCTTGCTCACGGCTTCCAGGTGAAGTGTCGCCGAGCAACGAAAAGGATATTTCCACCTCCTGTTTTCTGTCTTTTGGCGCTATGTCGTCCTGTCACTTGACTATTTTATGCTGTGGACTCCACTTATGCTTGGTGTTAACTACCAGAATCCGGCAAAGAGACAGTGGTAACACCTTTTAAGTCTTGCTTATAAAATTATAAGAATTATAAGATCTGCTCGGAAATCGATAAATAAGCTTAACATTTTCTATGAAACGATATTTATCGATATTTTAATATGACGATTTTTTCGGCATATCAATGTTTAAAAAAGTCATAACTCAACCAAAAGAGCATTAATTTTAATTCGGAAAGGTTTCCTATGTTAGTTTTTATTAGGTTATTGAATCTGCATATTCAATAAGAATTTTTTTTAATTTTAATTTTTTTGTCAATTTTTTTACAAATTTGGACAATGTAACCCCTTATAAAATTTTGAAAAAAAAATTTTTAACAAATTTTCTCTGCCGGAGATGCTTAGATTGACTCGGCTGTTGATGCTGATCAAGAATATATACGATTTATAGGGTCGGAAATGACTCCTTCACAGCGTTACGTGCTTCTCAATAAAATTATAATACCTTGCAAGGATATACAAAAAAATATATATGTACATATATATATATATCGAAGGTACTTTTTTAAGGTCTTAAAATCAGGCACAATAATTGTATTTTATGTAAGGGAAAAATTATAGAAATTGTATTAAAAATATTATTAAGTCAAGCCACATTTTTCCGGTAGTATTATTAAATATATTTGAATTCTTTAGCTTGAATAAATTTATTTAAGGGTAAGGTAATGAACAACTTAAGTTAGTACCCCGGAATTATTTGTATAATATTATCATATATAATATAATATTATTCAAATCAAAAGCTATACATATTTTATACCACTGTAATCCCTGACCAAGTTGAGCATTCCTTTTGAAATTTTAATTCTTTCATATCTCGCGCGGAGTTCACGTTTGGGCTTTTGGTTCTCTGCTCCGCCAGCTGCCGAGTGTAATTACACTAAACAGCAAACAAAATGATAATTATTATTGCATGTCCTTGCTGTACGGCGGCTTAAGCACCCCCAAAGTTGCTTTTGCGGAGATGCAACTCTTGATTCTATTGTTTCGGGGCTAATTCCTTGCCCAAAACGAAAATAGAAAAACAGTTGCAGTATTTAATCAAAAATAAATACGCAACCAAGTGCTGCAAATGAACGCACAACCAAAAATAAATAAAGAAAACAGAAAAACAACAAACGGCGTACAACGTTTAAGTAAACAAAGTTGCAATTTCTGTGCAACAAAAGAAAATAGAGAGCGCAAATGGGAAAATGCGTATGAAGAGGGAGCTCCTGGAAAAATCGAAAATGCATCAGAAATTCAAATGCCACGAGCCAAGCGATAACCTTCTGTACCCTCGCACTTCTGGCTATATTTGCACTGCAAGAAAAAGGGTGACGTTTTAATTTGTACAAGTTTAATTAAAGTTTAAATGATAGAGAACTATTTAGTTAGTATATGAGGCTGTAGTATTTGAACTTAAGCTGGTTTAGAACTGGTTAGTTTGATATTTATAGAAGAACAATTGATATATATTACTTATTACTTACTTAGACTTATATATATTATTATATTATTATATTATTATATTATTATATTATTATATTATTATATTATTATATTATTATATTATTATATTATTATATTATTTTATTATTATATTATTATATTATTATATTATTATATTATTATATTATTATATTATTATATTATTATATTATTATATTATTATATTATTATATTATTATATTATTATATTATTATATTATTAAATTAGCAATATTCTAAATTATCAATTAAATCAATTAATAAAAATATTAAATAAGGCTTATTCTTGATTTTATTTAAGTTGTTTTCATTGCTCTTTTTTTATCCTTTATGTTTCTCCAAGTGTCTTTATATTTACCAACCTTCCAGTATTTGCCAGGTCCTAGCTGGGAATTTTCTCGGTTCCTGGCGAGGGGTTATGGTTAGTTCTACGCGACGAGGCTTCGTCCTGATTCTGGTCGTGAGTCTCTGTTTGTCCGCCTCCGGCTGCCTTGAGTTGCTTTTGCGTGTTGCTTTCTGGTTAAGTGAACTGTTTTCTCTTTGTGTTGTCAGAGTTAGGGGATTTCAGTACAGGGGGGAGGGAGTTGAAAAATTGTGGAAATGCCTGGGAAATGGGTGGAAATGGGGGGGAGGGAGGTAGGCTATTGGAACTGCGTCTGGTTTGGGTGGCTTGGAAGGTCATGTAGCCGCATACTTTTGCGGCGTATTGCGTTCAATTAAAGTCTCCGTGACTGCATCCCAAGACAGGAAGCAGTCGGAGTAATATCCTATCTAAGCTGATGGAAAAATCACAATTCACTGGAATTTCAATCTGTGTTTTTATCAGGAATTTTATATTGAGTGGATAAGTATATAAACAAAAAGAGATTGATAGCTTTATTTAATATTTATATATGAGAGGGTTGGTTGCATAATTCTTTTTAAATGTTGATCTAGTTTTTAGAGACTTAATTTAATTTTTAACAGCATATTCAGAGAGCTGAAATTAGCCTTTAATTGTTAATAAAATCCCAATTTATGTTAAAAATATATCTGCACAAACATACTTTGCCAGAATAATTGTGTGTTTGTCTGTCTAAAATATGTTTTCAATTTGCTAACGTCATTGTATCCAGATTATCTCAATTCATGCAAATATCCTGCGGTACATTTACCCCTCTCTATCCATTAAGTATCCTTCCATTGAATTTCCAATCTAAGTTTGTTGGAGGCTTTTGTTGGAGCCCGATTGGCCGTTTTCCAACACCTTGGCATTTGTTTGGGCCAACTCCCATATGCTGCATTGCCTTGTTCCCCGATATCACGTATCGATTGCACACTCGTTGCAATTGTGTGAGCTTTGTCTGGGCTTAATCGACAGTTAAGAGCGGAAGGATAATGCGGGTGGAGAGAGAGGAAGAGGTCCTTGTTTGTCTAACTGAGTGCCATGTTTAGCATATTGCCACAGAGATTGTTCAACAAATTGGTTTTATAGTCGAGAACTAATCTTGGATTGCTTGGAACTATTGGAAAATGCTCTAACATTTATGATATTTGTAAAGGAAATGCTCTACCATTTATGATTTTTGTGAAGGAAATAATTATATAATTTAGAAAGATTCTAATTCACAGGCTATTTAATATTTTCTTAGTTCAAATCATCAGTATAATTATTGTAGTATATTTGAGAGGTTCATTTTTATAAGCTCTTTTATATTATCTTAGCAAGAAACGTAGTTTACTTTAAAACAATTTAATGCTGTATAAACTCGAGTTAATGTTCATCCTAGAATCATATATTTTAAGATCAGCTATAGTGTAAATATTCCTATTAATCTTTAATTATATATTAATGTATTAAAATATAATATCATTAATTTGCTTGCTCCTTCTTTCCCTTCGCAAAGAAGTGCATTTACCATTCTGCTATCGAATAAATTTCCATTCTTCGTATTTGATTTTTGATTGGAACTCACATTAGTTGGTCTTTATGGCTTGACCAATTGTTAATTTATTCGGGCGACATCTGTCAGGAGATAAAATGGAAATGCAGAGATCTCTCTTTCCCTGCCCAGTGATTTATGCGAACAAATCCGGCTAGGACCTCCCTAGTATCCTGTTTGCAGCTTCCATTGCTCCGTATGCAAATGACAAATGACCCCATCTCCCCTCCCTACCCTCAGGTAAATCCCCTTAACCCTTTCATTACATTGCCACATGTACATGCGTATATTTGGTGCAACCCCTTTTTTTCCTGGGACTGTGACAGTTTTTCCGCCGCTAATCAATGGCACCATTTTCCCTCGATTTTTTCACTTAATTTTTATTTGTTTTTTCCTAGCCGATAACGAAGAGAGGACCAAAAAAAAAGAGAAAAACCCAAATGCAATCGTAAGCGTTTCAGCTCATTAAATATGCAAATTATGCAAAAACCACTTGAATGTGTAAACATTGAGAATTCCATTGCCGGTTGGGATAATGATAACAAACTAAAAACTGTACTTCAGATTGATAAGGTTGCACAGGGAAAAAGGTAGAACATTTTTATTTTTATTACTAAGAAAAAATGTGAAAGCTATTTATTGAATTATTAGGAATTTGAATAATATTTTGTAGCTACTCAAATAATTTCCTTTTTAAAATCTGCCAAGATCATTGATTTCTTTTAAACATTAATGTGTTTTAAAGTCAACTTTAATTCTAAAATATTTCGTTATCCTTTCTAAACAATTTTATTTTATTTAATGTTAATTCCACCTCCCCTTTAAAATTATTTCCTACCCATCCAATTGCTCTTGGCACGTAAATCCCATTAAAGGCGGACACGCAACTTGACCAGAGCCCATCGTCGTCATTATCATTATCCAATGGAACCCTCGACAGACCTTTGTTCTAATTCAATTTCCTTCCTGGTCACTCCATGCCGGCTGACCGCTGGCCACACGTCACTCAGGGAAAAACCAGTTAACCTTTCCAGGTAGCTGCTCCTCGGTTGTAATTTTCCTTTTCCCATATTTCTCCGCTCTGCATTCCGCTCCTCTCTCTCTCTTATCTCCAACGGAACATCGACTGCGTGTTTCTCTCGTGTAATTGAGACAAATGTTAATTGAAACTGTATTAGATATAGATTTTAAATTGCGACTTGAGGATACTCAGTACTCTACTCAGGTAATAAAGATGTTAGTTTGTTCTAGGATCTAAAGTCGAGCTACTATTACGACATGAGGATACTCAGTACTTACTTTGTTCTTTCTATATATAATATTTTGCTGGGAAAATTTCACTATATTAAAGAAGGAAAGTTTTCTGCACGATTTAATATTAAATTCTTTGTTTTTATATACCGAAGACTAGGAATTTTCTCTTTCACTTAAAATATTATTTATATAAATTAATATAATATACGTTTCTCAGGGAAATTCGTAATTATTATTGTTAATATACAATTCATGTATCGAATAATAGCAAATTATTTTAGCAAATATCATAAGAAACATCATTTAAATATTTAAAATATTTCCAGCTCAGTAACCATCTTGATATATCCTCAAATATACCCTTCATATACACAATTACTGGGTATTTCAGACACCGGAATGTGGATTACTAGGGTGTGTGTCCAGCGTGCAATATTGAACAGTTTTTTGATTGACATTATCGCGTGGGTGTGATAGTTAAAAGAGCTCTAGATAGTTGCACCGATCTGATGGATAGATCGCAGACAGTTGTCGGGTTCAGGAAATACCTGGAACTGGCACACATGTCGCCCAAAGCGGACCAACCCTTAAACCCAACCTAAATTCAAGACCGAACCGAACCTCTGTGTTCTCTGTGGAAAATTTGCCTGCGAAACCCCTTTGCCATTGTCTAGATTGAAAATTTTTCAATATGCATGCAATTTGAAAAAATTTTGCATGCTCCCGGCAAAAAAAAGGAAAAATGAAAATCATAATTAAATTATTAGGCGCGTTCCAACCCGATCTGATTTTTAGGCCATTGTTTACCTTTCTCCACACTTTCGCTGTGTGGAAATGTTTTGTCATAAATTTGCATCGCACAATGCGGGACTGGCCCCGAAATCGGAGTCTATAAATTCTGTCACGGGACAAAGAATTGCGAATTTTCTTTCTTCGCGCTTTGGGAAAATTATATAGATTTGATTCCTTGACATTTTTTGAGGGGAGCAGCAAGGGAAATAGATTTGTCGGCTGTCATAATCATAATTTTTGATATTTTAGTGCGGGGCGTGGTCGTTAGTTTTTGCAGGGGGTTAAATGAACAGCTGCTGACTTTGCAAATATATATATTTTTTTTTGCCGATATGCTTAATTATAAGGGGTTAAGCAAGGGGTAAGTTAAGTCAGGAAAATATATTCTTAAAAAATGAAAATTTAGAGCAAGCTGAAGAAGGTGTTTAAAATAAGTTAAGTTAAGTTTATTTCTTATTATTATAAAACTTAATACTTTTTGGGTTTCATTTTAATGATCTACTATTAGTAGAAATTTGTTAAAACATATTTATACTAATTAAAATAAGGCGCAACTTCACCTGCTCATGTTATCTCTTCATTAACTTGACTCTTTCTCCACATTTCGAATTATCTTCGATCTTAGCTTACCTTATGCTAATTTGTAACCCAATAAGCGTATTCAAATGCGGTCATCTCACTTTACTTAACTGATAATCGGTAGGGGTAAAAGCCAATAAAATTGAAAACACTTCATTAGCTGACCACTAAAAACTACAAAACCGAAACGCCGCCGAAAAGACATTTGTTACAGCTCTTTATTATTATATAAAGCCGGAGAAACCACTCACAAATTGGTTGAACCAAGTTCGGAAATGGTATCCCAAGATGATGTGGGTGGGAAAAGTGTAGCGAGTGGCCAATAAATTTTCAATTTAGTTCAAAGCTCTCTGTTGACACTTTTATGTGACATTTGTGGCTCCAATTCCAATTTCAATTCCTATTCCGAATCGGCATCCGAGGTAGCTCCGCTTTTGATTTAGCCCCTCATAAATATTCCCTCCATCTCTGGCCATCGACTGATTATGCTTTGGGTTGTATCGTCGTATATAACCATAATACCATAATAATCAAATTAAAAACACTCACCGAATGCAATCAAAATTGCATAAATTACATTCGGTTCGCTCACTATCAAAATAACCCAAATAAGAGTTATGCGCTTATAATTTTGGCTTATAAACACTCGTCTACCCTACTATCGGGAGGCGAGATTAATTGATTGGACTTATCGAAACGGAATATATTAAAATGGGGGTATGAAAATAAGTTAAAAAGATTAATTTGCGGAATATTAACAACGGTGTTAAGTTGTGTTCAAATGTTTAAGTAAATATTGACATACATAGATTACTCTTCGCGGTATTTATTTTATTTGAAAGATTTAAGGTTGTATTTAAGCTTAGAGATTCTTTAAATTTAACCAAGATAAATAGCCAAATATTTATTTAAATATTATATATAATATATATTAAAAGGATATTTTAATTGCTTAAATAAATATATACATAGATTATTTTAGGCTGTATTTATTTTATTTTAAAGATTTAAGTATGTATTTAAGCTTCAAAATTCCTTAAATCTAATTAAAACGTATATGACAGATTTATTTAAATAAATATATAGAATATGGGATATTTCCCCTTAAATTTTAGGTTTATAAATTACCAGTATTAACATTTTCAAAGGTATTCTGTCTTCGTTCTTCTCCATATATTTTTTGTACCATTTCCTCTACAAAAAAGACTCATTTTTTTATGACGCGTGCTGGCAATTTGATGACGATGCTGTCGGTGCAGCTCTCGACGTGATGTCGGCGACTGAAACTTTGAGCAACATACAACAACTTGGAAACAACATTGGCAACATTGCCGTCGAGCTGGGCCAGAGACAACATCAGCGGCCCACGCACAACAGGAAGCCTTTTGGCCATCCAAAACGACACGCACATACTATATATCCTGCAATTACAGCTAAGGATAAAAAAATAGTAAAGCATTCACTGAAATTATTTATGTATTTTAAGTACTTATAATATAAATAATGTGATTAGTCACTTAAAATGCTGGATTTATCAGTAAAAGCATTAAAAGTTTATTAAGAGAATATATTTATTAGTAATATAGGTATTATCTGGTACAGTTTATATACCTTATATTATATTTTATTCCATTTAAAATTATACTCATAGATACGTAAACTTTTTGCGGAAGTGCTATTATTTCAACCTTAGTTATATATCGCTTTAAAGCTTTACTTTGATCCGATCTCTGGCTCTGTTCAGGTGGAATAGAAAATAATGTTCGCAAAACACACAAAGCAGCAACAACTCTATGACTACTTTCGTGTTAGTTGTTTGTTGTTGTCTGCTTTATTTAATTTATTTATTTATTTCGCTTTTTTCTTCTTATTTTTGTTTTATTTTATTTATTTTTTTTTTTTTGCTTACAAGCGCTTGTTGTGTTCAATGTTTGTTGTTGGGTCAGCAAACACAGTTCGCCGGTGGTGTTGTGCTGTGTTTTGGCAGCAATTAATCGACATTAAAATTTATAACACCGGCATAATTAATGGTCCGCTAATATGCCATAAAATTAGTTACTTAGCAGCCAGGCGGCGTGTTCAATTAAGGATTTGCTTGTGTACTCGACCGGTGTTTTCCCGATGGCATAAATCAAAATGCTTATCACGCGCTCTCCACACTCCACACCCTGGACTCTAGACTCCCCACACAGCAAAACCCGCCCGCCTTCAAAGATATTTCCCAGCTCGATTCCTAATTGCCAGGAAAATTCGCCTTGATTGCCGCGTAATTGTATAACTTGTGCGACTTTAACCGGCTAACCCCAAGACACACTGTTGCCTGCTCACCTTACCATCCCCTCTGGACCGGGCAAAGGTCAACAGGAAGTGCCATAATTTGCCATATTGTTGTTGGTCCAAGAAAAGACATGCCTCAGGGTGGCTGTAAAAGAAATATTAATAATATCGAGTTGCAGATACCCTTTAAATGTGTAGGAAAAGGTTTGAAGAACCTGCCAGTAATCAAGGTTGTTTTCTTAGGGTTTGTTTGCACAGTTTCAATACTAAAATCTAGCAAATAAAATATAAAACCCCTCTCAAAATATTATCAAGTGTAAAATTTAAGAGATTTTAAGAATGTTATACACCGAATTGCATTTCAAACCTACCCTTTTCCATATATTTGTTGAAAAATCTCTTGGGCAGTTGCGTTTTCCGCTTCGTCTTTGCTTTTCAAATGTCATGCATTGGGAAATGTAATGCGGGACTTGGCTTGGGGGCCACTCAGGAGTCAATAAGGGAAATCCCTTGCTCAGGAGGAAGTTGGACCAGGAGCAACTGGTTTCGTTGCCTGTTGTCGTGCCCCAAAGGCTGCCATCCATTTGATGTTTATTGTACTCGATCCCAGACGGCATCGCTCTTCATCTCTCCATCTCAAAATCTCGCATCTTTCAGCTGGCATCTGCCATCTACTTTTGTAATGACCTTTCGGCTCTGTGAAAATTGCATGGAAAATGCGAAAAGTCGTTGCTGGAGATGGGTAAAGAGTGGGCTGAGGGGAATCTCTGTTGAAAATGCCTTCATCATCGTCATCATCATCATCATCATGATTTTCCCTGCCCCTCCGTTTATGCTTTTTGTTGTTTGACTTTTTGAATTGTTAGAGCCAATATGATTTATGTTAATGCTAATGGCAAAATGTCAAGTGTTGCCCACGGAACTTCTTCGTTTTCTGCCTCTCAGTTGATGTTTTTTTGCACAGCCTCAACTTTCTAAATAACAACAATTAATTGGACTTTAATGTTATCAGGGAACAAGTCATGTTTTAACAGGGAAAAAGCCTTATGATTAACTACAAGCAAACCATTAAATAATATAAACAAATGAAGGAAGTTGTAAAAATATTAGATAACTTGAAATTGATTTGATGGAGAATATAAAATGGCTTTTAATTACGGGATTATACATTTTCTTGCTACATATATTCTGTCTATAAATATACTTCTGTTGTATTTATTTATCTTTTGGAAATTTTCAAATATATACTCTAATGCCTTTTGCAAGTAATGAAGCTTCAGATGAGTAGCTTCCTTTAATATTCCTCAATTACCCAAACCCATTTCCCTGCCCCACTCCCAGTGACCTCAAAGAGTTTTCCATGTGGCACACAACCTGCTCAGGAACCACGTTCCCTTGGAGGCCACTCCATTCCGTTGGGGTTACCGAGGTGCCAGGCAATTATTTATTTATATTTGCAGACTTCAGAACTCAAGGCTGGCTCCGGCCGTGTGTGTTCTATGTAATGGCCTGATAAATTTGTTTATTTTTCACCCAAAAATAAACCAAAGCCGGAGCGGCAGACACATGTTGTTGGCCTGGTCCCTTTCATATTTTGAACGCTTTGCGACTGCATTTTGATTAAGTAGAAAATTTAATTTGTTAACATTTGAACCGGAGCAGTGCTACTCCCAGTTACTTTTCGGACAGCAACGCATAAATCAAATTGCCATTGACAGAATTGGTTTTTGTTTGGATTTGTTTTTCCCCCACAATTTTTAAGTGATAAGTCGGCGGGCAGTTTATCAAAATAGTTGTCAGTTACTTAGTTGCCTATCCGCAGAATGCGTGTGTGCTTTTTGTGCCTATCTATCTGGGCGACTCCGACTTCGACTCTGTTGCAATTAAGAGAAATTTGCCGGCTAAGAGACATAAATAGAAATGAAAAGCGCAATGCGAATGATATTACACCATTAAATGCGCCATTTAAGTGCAAGAGGAGCGGGTCCCGGCTGCGATTTAATTACAGCAAATTGCCAAGATGTTTCGACATGGCCGCTGTACTCGATGTTCAGGAGGGGAGTCGGCCGGCAAATGTGTTAATCCAATTTGTGTGCCATTAGATGACCCACATTGGAACTGGGCAAATGGGCAACCGGACAAGTGGTGGCCGGCAAATGGGAAGCGGAGATGCACAGATGGATGGTTGGATGGTTGGTTGGATGGCCAAGGTAATTGCACTGAGCGTGGACAATTGGCAATGTCAAGGTAACCAGTTTTTATTACAACCTGGAACACGTCTTTGTCAATCGCTGGCATAATTGGTAATGATATTGTGCGGTGGTTAAGTGAAGTGCATCAGGAAAAATAAAAGGAATTCGATTTGAAAAAGAAAGAGTTACAAAAATTACAGATTAAACAACAATAACTTAATGCTTTTATAATTAGAATTGTATTTTGTAAGATCATTTAAAAATAATACAATATTTGTGGCAGCTTGATGCACATGTTCTTTAAATATTCAAATATTAATAAATAAAATTGTGTTTTAAACAACCTTTTAAATATAATTAATTAGTTTTTAGCTTGATTAATCATACACTCTTCAATTAATCACAAATTCTTGTCTTAATAAATCTAGTTAAAATATTCTTAATGAGTCATTAATGTTTATTTCCATGAAAAAGATATTGCCATTTTAACCATGTGCCATAAAGTTCATTGTCACTGCAGAATGTCCGTTTTTCAACCAGAATTTCATAAATTGAAGTAATTTGAATTGTACTTTATAAAATCATTTAAAAATAATTCAATATTTTTGGCAGCTTGATTCACATTTTCTTTAATGATATATTTCCAAGCTATTCAAATAATAATACTTAAAAATGGTATGTTATTAATAACCTTTTTAAAATAATTAAATAGTGTTTAGCTTGATTTATCATACACTCTTCAACAAATCACTTATTTTCGTCTTAATAAATCTAGTTAAAATATTAAATTATCAGCCACTCGACTTTGGTTTTAATTTTCATTTCCATGAAAAAGATATTGCCATTTTTCTCATGTGCCATAAAGTTCATTGTCACTGCTGGATGTCCGTTTTCAACCAGAATTTCATAATTTCAAGTAATTAGAATTGTAATTTGTAAAATCATTTTAAAATAAATCAATATTTGTGGCAGCTTGATTCACAAGTTCTTTAAATAATGATATATTTCCAAGCTATTCAAATAGTAATAATTAAAATTGTACTTTCAATAACCTTTTTAAATTAATTAAATAGTTTTTAGCTTGTTAAATCATACACTTTTCAATAAATCGCACATTTTTGTCTTAATAAATCTAGTTAAAATCTTCAATAATGAGTCATAGGACTTTGGTTTTAATTTTCATTTCCATGAACAAGATATTGCCATTTTTCCACATGTGCCATAAAGTTCATTGTCACTGCAGGATGTCCGTTTTTTCAACCAGAATTTCATAATTTGAAGTAAATGCTCCCTTCTCCAGGCCTCCTGGCACTTGACTTGATTGATTGCCAACTCACTGACTGCCAGTCGAAAGCAATTTCCACTTGAGCTGAGCTCACGGGAGAGATGGCAGCGACTCCTAGGCAATCCGTAAGTACGTGTATCTGTATCTAAGCCCGTTGTTCCATATGTGGGTCGTTGAATCGCCGTTGACGAAGTCAGGGCAAATTTACAAAGATATATGTATATGTGTGTATATATTTGCATGTGTCTGGCGTATTACACTGCGAGACTTGGGTGGGGGGTATGACAACATTGGCCAGGGCTGTGTCAGGCAGATGATCGATTGGGTTTGTTTTCAAAGCGATTATGAGGCAACTCTGGGAAGCAGGGAATTTATAATACATTACATAGAGTTAATGAGGGGAATATTAACTGGTTAACCTATTATATAAACTATATATATTATGTATATTATTTTCAATCAAGTTCTTAACTCAGTTAACAGACTTTACTTGTCTTTCAGGGTATTTACATAGAGTTAATGAGGGGAATATTAACTGGTTAACCTATTATATAAACTATATATATTATGTATATTATTTTCAATCAAGTTCTTAACTCAGTTAACAGACTTTACTTGTCTTTCAGGGTATTTAACAACTTCTTTCGTGTTTTTCCTTTGTTTTTTTTTCTATATTTTTTCCATTACTTTGACTGAAGCAGATGTCGTTGGCATATAAGTCTGACTTCCCCCAAGACCCCAGCTCCAAGCTCCAAGCCCAACCATCTCACCCCCAATACCTCCGAGTTTTGGGCCTCTTGGAAGTGACGACGGGTAAATGACTCCAATTTGATTTGTTTGGGTTGCCGGGTCTGTGTCTCTCTGCCATTGATGCTTGTTTGTGTTGAATTAAATCGCTTTTTCGACTCGAAGCTGTCTAGTCAGTGAGCTGCTCCCAGGCGCCCAATCTGACATATATATGTATATAGACAAACATATATACAGATACGCCTGGGTTGCATTGTATAAATTGTAAATTGTCTTTATCAATTTGAAGTGCTAGGCGGATTATTTATGCAACTTGCCATGAATATTTTCATAGATAAAGTGCGTGGCTAAATTCGCTGTTCTCATGTGTCTCAGCTGCAGCCCGAAGTTTTCGAATCTCAAGTTTTTGGGTCACTTTGGGCTTAAATTACGCACCACACCAGACCCATGGGCAGAGATTGGCGGCCGTTGAAATATTTAAAATGCCGCGGCGCTGACAACTTCATTTTGGGTGGAAGTTGGATACTGTGAGTGTTGCTTGTTGGGGCGGGAAGTGGTAAATCAAGAGTCGGAATTAATATGGGATTAACCTCATTAATATTTTAGCACTTTATAATATTGTGCATTCATTTTAAAAGGTATTTAATATGCATATCCACAACACATTTAATTACCTTTATTTAATTCAGAGAGTTATTAGTTTATTTAACAGTTTAAATATATTTGCTTTAAAATATGGTACATTAATTTGAAAAGGTATTTAATATACATAAAATACATTTCCTACTTCTATAACTCATTTCATTTAATTAGTTTTATTTCATTTAGTAAATCATTAGTATACTTAACAGCTTAAATATATTTGTTTTAGATTATGGTACATTAACTTGAAAAAATATTTAAAATACACGAGATACAGTTCTAACTTTTACAACCCATTTCATTTAATTACCTTTATTTGATTCAGAAATTCATTAGTTTACTTAACAGTTTACATATATTTGCTTTAAAATAATGTACATTAATTTTAAAAGGTATTTAATATATATGAGATACAGTTCCTACTTTTCAACACATTTCATTTAATTATTTTTATTTAATTTAGTAATTTATAAGCAAACTTAACAGTTTAAATATATTTGCTTTTAAATATTGTACATTCATTTTAAAAGGTAATTAATATACATGAGATAAAGAGATAAATATAAAGAGTTTAAATATATTTGCTTTAAAATAATGTACATTAATTTGAAAAGGTATTTAATATCTATGAGTTACAGTTCTTACTTCCACAACACATTTCATTTAATTACCTTTATTTGATCCAGTAAATCCTTAGCTTACCTACTTTCTTAACTGTTTAAATATTATTCTTTTAATATTATTTCCAAGTCCTAAACTATTTTTACTTTCCATTTACTATTCAAACAACTCAATATCGATCAGAGTCCAGCTACGGAATAACAAAATTAGGGCAAACAAAGCAGGGGGATTAAAGCAGGAAGCTGCCCACACAATGCGCAATCAGCAAGGACCTCCCTCGTCCCATGTCCTTCGACCTTGTACTCCTCCTACTCTGCTCCTGCCTCTAATTGCACTTCCTTTGTGTGTGCAGAATGTTTATTGTTGCAGGGGCGTGAGTTTTTGGACAGTAAACAGGATTTTGCTGTCCATCCATGGGTCACCACTCTGGCCACACGAGAAATAACTTCCTTTCCAAATGAGAATCGAACTCGTAGTAATCGCTTTATAATGCCGAGCTGCCGCAAAACTGTTGTGCAAAAATATCGACAGCTGGCCGTGAAGGATCCGATCTGAGGCATCCCTCATTCCAGGATCAAATCAAATGAAGCGCATCTAAGCCTTTCCCGCCACTGTCCCATGAAAATATCCACGCATTTTTGTGGATTTTTGGTTTTTGTTCACGCTCTGTAATTTAGCACTCACTGGAATTGCTTCATTTTGAACTTTCACTTTGTTTACGACTCGATTTTAATTAATTTTTATTATTTTTTATCCCAAAAAAGAGGACGGGTATCGGTTTTTACCCCCTTTTACCCTGCTTTCACTAAATATTTTTGACATATTTATGGTTCAGACTTCTGCGGGTTTCATTTGGGGGGTTACAAAGGGTTGATTTCGGTGTAACTCGGAATGTAGTTTGCACTTGATAACTCACAATCGGGGAATGTGTTGAAGGCACAAAGGGAAAGGTACCCTAAATCCAAGGTAATAACCTCGCTGATCAATGTATTTTCTCCAATGAAAGTATCACACTTTTTCGTCTCATTTTTTTGTTAGAGGGGTCAGAGGCAATCATAATTTCATATTTGCTTTGCGAAATTATGTTTGTTTTATTTTTGGGCGGGACTGTGTCTGTGTGTGTGTGTCTCTGGGAATGTGTGTGATTTTGGGTGTAAAAATCGAAGAATTTTGGTTTGATGATGGGGGAAACTTTTTCCTTGGTAATTTTGTTCAAGTCGGCCAATAATGGAGATACAAAATATGAGAAAAAATATAGGTAAACAACTATTTGAGATTTTAGGAAAATCAAATTTAATTTCATTGATGGAAATACTTTTTGCTTGACTGTAAAGTTGATGTGCTAATAACATATATAATATACTTTTTTAACCATTAAAAATTGGTTATCGTAGTTATTTAAAGTTAAAGTTAAAGTTGAGGTATACAAAGATCTAAATATATATATAATTATTTTATTGAACAACTTTATCATTAATTTCTTTAAGAAAATTTACTTATGACTTTAGTTATTATGTACCGTTTCTAATATAATAATATATTATTTAAAATATATACAAATACATACTTATTTGTGTATTTTCTGTACATATTACTTTAGGTTTTATATTATGTTTATTGTATTAAAATATTAGGTTTTATATTATGTTTATTGTATTAAAATATAATGTTTTATATTATGTTTATTGTATTAAAATATAATGTTTTATATTATGTTTATTGTATTAAAATTGTATAATCTAAAATCTATAAAATTGTATACGTGAGTTCTATATTTTGTGGCTCTAAAATTTAATTTACATGACACAATTGTTTTGTAATGACCCTTACGTGATGTCCTTTGTCACTTCCCTTTCTTTCCTTCCACTTGAGAGCCTGTCAAAAGTGAAATAACAATGCCAACCTGTTTGGTGTGCTCCTCGAGTGTTCATTGTCAATGTGTTTTGACTGTACCTCAGTTGGCAGCTGCCGCGCCCAAATCCCTCGGCTGGGCACTTTCCCTCGATGACAAACTATAAACTATGTTAAAATTGCAGCGGCTACTTGAAAATGGGGGACGGGGCGTGAAATTTGGTACCTCTATCTCGGCCTATCTGTCTTTTATTCAAGCGAACGACATTTGCACGTGCAGCGACTGTCGAGGTAATGACATTTGACATATTTGAGCCACGCGTTCCGCAGCTTGGAATCGCTTACGAATGACGAATGTGTTGTTGTGCCATCGCAGCGACACTCTCAAGTACAGTGGCTCCTGTGAAACTGGCAGGATTTTCACTTCACGCAGGCGCGCAACTGTCACGGGCAATTTGTCACAAATCAAAACGAAGGCAGACTTGTGTCCGGAAGTGAGCCCAAAAAAAAAGGGGTGACAAGCTATGCATCCGGGGGCTACGCAGGCGCGCAAGCGCAGCTACAGATACAGATACAGATACTGTATCTCTTGATGGGCGTTGTGTAATCCATCAAATGGCATTCGGCACGCTACGCTTTCCGCAGACGAAGCGTGTCAGAGAAACGCCTACCAGCTGGAGGGGCATGACTAGAAATCATCCTTTTTACACCAAGAAAAAATAGTGGTTTATATAGACAAAAGATTTCTTAGCTGCAAGAAGAAAATTTGGGAAATTTGGTAGAAATGAATATTAAATATATATATACTAGCCTTATACAATATACTTAGTTAAAGGTTTAAAGCTAAAAAAGGAAAATAAATGATATGAAACTAAAATATAATAATTATAATAATTTATTTAAATACCTTTAAATACAATCAACTGATTTCATGACTTGTCTTCCCTCTACATTAAATTTTAATATTAATTACTACCTTGTAGTATGTAATATCTTTTTTATATACAACTTCCTTTTAATTTCCCTCCGTGTACGCCTTCCAACCCGAGTTCCAGTTCAAATTGCTCGTAAAATTTCGTAGCTCGTGCCATAAAAATCATCGACCTGAAGACTCCTGCCTGATTTTGTTGTGACACAATGCAAGAGGCATAGGAGTGGGTTTTATGCGCTCGTAACTTGCCCTAATTAAATGCAATTAGTCGGGTCGAGCGACCAGCTGGCAGGACATTTTCTCAATTAGCCAGAAAAATGCATAAAAAATGTATATATATTTTCTAAGTGTCACAAAAAAACATATATATAGGAAATCGTAAAACTGAAATTTCAGTTACTTTATGTGATTTTATTCAGAAGGGTTTTTCCTACCACCACTCTGCTATGATTTTTTTCCCCTTCCAGAAATTTTCTATGAAAAATAACAAAGAATTTTCCTTTACACACACGTTCTTTAATGCATTTTTTATGAATATTTTGGTACGTTACACGCCTAATGACAGTTGATGTTTAATGGGGAACACACCCCGAGGCCCAAGCACATAAATCAAGCAATGCCATTGCCCAGATCTCCATGTGTGCCTTTAAATATATATATATTCATACAAACTATTCGAAGTCAAAGACGCATTTTTGCCGCCTCATTGCAGACCTTGACTTGCCTTCAGTTGTTGAAAGAAGAGAACCCGCCTTGTCGTCACCTGAGGTGAGCCTCACCTTTTAATTAATTAGCAGCTACCTCCGTTGGCGGCCGAGGGGAGAGGTTACCCATTTGTTTACTCCCACCTCAGCTCAGATTTGTTGGCCTTAATTCCTTTGCATAATTAGGCAGAGGATGTGCCCCGAAATAATGACTCACGTGCAATGGAATAATGCCTGCCTTCCACCCACGTGCTATTCCCTGGCTCAAGGTTGGCAGTCAAGTGAACCCAAGTAACCTTTGGACTCTGGACCAGATTTGCTTAGAAGAAAAACCACCTTGATTGGGATAGAGGGGGAGAATGGCAAAACTACTACTACAACTACTTTGTAAAAGTCTTCTCTGGCATTCCACTGGAACTGGTTTCTGGTTCTGATGAATAAAAGAATTTCAAGTCTAAGGAAAAGAAACTGAAAGCAAACCAGATTGATTTAGTGGCTAGGAGCACTTAAGTGGCCCATAATGAGGCTAATCAAATTAAATGTGGTGCCTTAAAATAAAAGTCAACTTGAAAAACGAATGTAACTCAATTAAATTGGATTAGCAATTCATTTAATTCTATAATAACATTAATATGATTAGATTTTATGAGGAGTCCAGGTAGTTTTTCTTTATTTAAATGCCTTTAAGGTATATACTTAACTTTAAAGACCTTCTCAGCAAAAATAACTATATATATATAGAGTTATTGAGCTCAATCAATCTCCAAGCACTTTGCATCTCCATTAAAGTCCATTTCCTTCCTATCCAGCTCCCAAAATATTTGCAAAGAGGAAAAACCAACTTGCTGGGCAAACACACACACAACTTGAGACTTTTCTAGCCGAATGGAAATTGGGAAATTCGTATGGCAGGCACGTTCAGGAGATATGTACATATGGAACCGAGCATGACTATATAAAAGTTCAATGGTGGCGAGCATATTTACTTGCGGCTGCCAGGTCATAATTGGGCGAAAATTTCCGTTTGTGCATTGCACAAGGAATTTCCAATTAATGAAGCATTAAAAATTCGCAATACAAAAGACTGCTGAGCCACCGCGGAGATAATAAAGAAGAGGGAAAGTTGATTGCAATCGGTAAACTGTCCCCTGATTATGGATCATCCCGGGATGCCATTCTATTCCGAATCTATATATATATTATATGTATATATAGAGCACTCTGCTTCCCTGCCGACGGGGGGTTGCAAATGTGTTTTGCAAAACAAAACCAAAATTCGGTTTGCAGATTTTCCGATTTGTGGAGTGAGATACCGTTCACGCTCGAAGGAATTCTCGACAAGCTGCATAATGAACTAGAATGGGTGCGAGTAGGCGAATGTCTGCACAGGGGGAAAATCATAAAAATTGCTTAATAACTAGGTGGGTTTATCACATAAAAAAATGAGTGCTAAAATGACCTTGAAAAAGTAAGAAATATTAACTTTAATCTAGAAAATAACAGAGCTTTTAAGTCTTCTCTTATATTTTATTATAATAAATCTATAATTTACTTATAAAATGTATCAAAAAGTATACTTTTCCTCTGTGTACATATATTTGCCATAAACGAATATATCAATTTATACAAAAAACTATTTAAACGATCCATTTTCCCCTGTCAGAGAACGCCGATCCAATCCTATATCTCTCTGAAATCATTAGAAGCCGTAAACGTGGGAGCCGCAACCGCCGGCCATATATCAATCTTCGATCGCTAACTCTCAATCTCTGTAGGAATATCAATCCAATCCAAAAAAAAAAGCAAATAAAAAACTTCAAAGTCCAAGCCCAAGACCCGTGCCACACTGCATTGGCGGCAAAAGCCAAAAAACGTATCGACTTAAATGAAATTGGTGCAATTTTGATTGATTTATAATTGAATGTGAATTGTTGATAAGATTATGATAAACGACATTCACAACCACGGCTATTGGGGAGCGCAAAAAAAAAAAAAAAAATTATGTGAAAATTCGAAAACAGGTTAACCCACTAAAGCCCCCCAAAAGGGGGTCCACTCCATTCGATCGTCTATCGCTGGCGTCGGCGGCATTGCCAATTTGATGGCATTCGCTTCTCGTTTGTCGCCAGTCAAAAAAAAGTATATATAAATGTATATATACCCAAAAAACCAGCAAGAGGAAATTGAGCTTCGATTGGGTATAAGTCGAAAATTAGATACTCTAACTTTAACTAAATTCTAGAACTTTAAAGTATTAGAATCTTAATACTTGGTGTTTTTATTATAAAGTCAATATACGAAGACTGAGTTAAAGCTAAAATAAAAATCTAATTATTTAAGCTTTGCAAATTTTAATGAATATCAAATTTAAATAGTTAATTAGTAGCTATAAAATCAAAATTTAATGTTGGTGTTAAAAAAGAAACACTTTTAGCATTTTACTAAAATTCTCTCTCTATAAACTTTCTTTAAAAATATTTTCAGTTAAGAATTGATACATTTTTATATATTTTTATATAAAATGTATTATTAAATTTAATACACTTATATTTTAATAACATATCTAAACACACTAGAGGGCTTTCAGCATGACCGGACTCAGAGCTCTCGTTGTCTAACAATTCTCAAAAGGTTCTAGCTTTAAATGGTACGGATTAGGATCTAGGCAACGGGCGAAACATCTGCTTACTAAAGCTATTAATTCTGTGACTATTAAGTCAAAGATATTATTTATTAAAAATTGGTTCAATACAGTTTAATATACCTATATATATATATATCAATATATATTTATTAATTCACTTTCTTATTAAACATTTGGCAAACATATCTTTAAAAGTTAAACTAATGAAAAATAAGGAACTCCTTCTACTCTTACTTCCCAAAGCCAAGTCACATCTCCTTAAAATTCATAGAGTATTGTCGTAAAAATAAGTATCGTCGTCGAATTGGTCTCAAATGCATAATTTTCGTTTCATATCGATGGCGATTTGCATTTTTTTGTCGCTCTTGTGGCTGGCTTTATGCATAATAAAATCAATAAACGCACATTGGAAACTGCATATCAATGCGGAGTTCGATTCGTATCGGTTTTGCTTCAATTTCAAAATTTCAATCGCTTGGCACAGTGCTCGACAAAAGTCTTGTTTTTCGAAGGCGACATTTAATTGCCTGCGATTGCTGCCTGCGGGGGGAGGGAGGGAGGGAGGATATGGGGGTCTTGTGAGGCGGATTTAGTGCGTGGAGCCGTAATTTTTTTTGTCACTAGGAAATGCACGCTGATGTGAGTTAAGAGCCGAAATGCAGGCCGAGCTTAATTTAAACAGGAAATTATGAATGTTGACTGCAATTTGTTTATGCAGCTGCTGATTCGAGGCGCCCCCCGCCTCTCCCCTGTCCCCTGTCCCTCTCCCCAAACCAATGACTGGGCAAGATTGGCCGAAAAGTATGGGCCGATAAAGTTAATTTACTTGGCCATTTGCCGTCAGTGTCTTGTGTTTTGTGTGTGTTTCTGCTGTTGGCCCGTTGTTTTGATGGCGAATATTTCATGCTACTTGTGAGCAGCAGTCGGTGAGTCAAAAGGTGCCTCCGATCAATGTCTGTCATGCATCATTAGCAACCGATCCTGGGGTCCTACAAGCTGCACTCGCCATGATTAGTCATGTGCGTCGCCTGCGAGTGTGCCGACAGATGTCCTGATCCATTCTTGGCTATATAATAATGTCTAGGAACAATAGGAAAACAGCATTCGCTAGCAGGGGGAGCCCGGGCGAAGGTTATTAGTCATTGATATGCGCTTTTGTGGACCGCACCTCCACGTTGCGTCTGGGTTCTGGGTCTTAATGTGGCTATGGATCTGGGCCTGGCCTTCGCTCTTTGTTTGGACTCAATTTCGCAGTTGTCAGTCTATTAACAAAGGTGTTGGCCAGAGACAGGGGTTCCTTCTGGAAAATTATTAAGGGTTACTTAGGGAAGGAAGAGGGTTCTAGGGGGGTTTTCGTAGCAAACAATCATCAGATGAAGATTTCCCTATTTTAATTATGTAATTTTCTCAAGTAAACTTTAACACAAGGTTGCAATTTGTAGGTTAAATAAATAAAATAAATTTTTTGTGCATTTTGCTTATTAAAAAAAATTTATTTTTTGTGAAGTATTTACTAACAAGTATGTGAATGTTTTCCCCATTATCCATGCTCTTTTCTTTCCTTCAATAATCCCCAAATCATCATAAAAATTCACATATAATTCGCTTAGAGCCACTTTTGGCATAATAATACCATTGCTTTTCCAACCAAACGATGCCACAGTGAACACTCATTAGGCACACGCCAAAGACAAGCTGCGAATCATTCACCCCAGTCACTCTTTTTTCCTACAATTTCCCCCAGGATGGCCACTTTGTTCAACTATCGCCAGGCGGCCAGCTAATGCCTCCGACCAGTCCAACAATCTCTTAGCCAATTAATTACCCCGTGAAACAACAAACAACATAAAAAAGAAGTCTGTAAATCATTTTGAACTTGACATTCGTTTGCGAGGCGAATGCAAAATGCAAGTCCACACGGACTCCAGGTGAGGCAATTAACAGGGGGCCCCCCGAGTCTGCAAATAAAATCGGAAAGGTGTCGCCTGGTCTTCGTAAATTTATGCCTACAAAAACTGGACACTCGCAGAAGTCAGAAAACTATATTGGCCGGCAACAACATGATTTAATGAGCATTTATGCAAATGATTTCGGGGCAAATGGCTCTTCGCCTCCAGCTCCTGCTCCTGCTACACTCGTTGTTATCCTTTAAGCATCCTGTATGTGTCCGCACAGCTCGTAAATCATTCACAATGTGTGTTTGCATATGTCCAGCGAGGGGTGAGTGGGCCCTCCTCGGGAACACAAAAAAATATATAGCCAGAGTCCTGTGAGAGGAAAGCCGAAAGGCAAACCCAAAATCCTACAGAAACCATTGAGGGAGGGGCCGATGACACTTTCAGCTGCAATCAGGCATAAAAAGATGCTGCCCAAAAAGCAATTTTCACTTTTGGTTTTTCGGTTTTTGTTTGCGATTTTCCTTTGCCAACCGACGATGGGCATTGATACGGACGAAGGAAGGGTCTGAGGTGGGTCTACCATCATCAATACTGCAACAATGCGACACAATTTCGGCATTTCGGTTGATTTAGGTGAATGCCCAGGGGCAGAGTAGCGACTACGGGGTTACCATTAAATTTTGTAGAGCTTATTTTCAAATATTTCTGTATCAAAATGTGTTTAGAATTTAATCTAGAAAATTAACTCACTTAAATTGATTTAAAATCAAGCTAGATATATATGTTATCACCTAATTTGACACTTAAATGTTATATGTAGAAGTTAAACTAAGGTATTAACTAACTTAAAATAATATAAACTGAAGCTAGCAGTCTATGGTATATTATGATATAATTTGACTCTTTAAATAACTATTATTAAATTGATAAAATCAATTAAATAAGTATTGTATTAAAGCACTTAAATAACATCAAACTTAACATTAATTTAAGTTATAAATATACATTCTTTCCTAAGGTTTCTAATGAAAAAATTCACTTAATACATATTTGTCCGATTTTTCCTCCTGGAAAACCTTTACCATTTTGTTGAGCATACTCCATTTGCTCTCTATATAATGGGTAAACTGTCTGGTCCGATCCATGGATGAATGGTCAGACACCCAGGCCGCAGTGACAATCCGCAAGAGGCCCTTCCCTTGGGCGCCGCGTCCCTGCCCGGACCTGTCTTCAGCCTCTGTCTCTGTGTTTATGCGGTTGCCTTTTGGCTGCTTATTGATTTTGGTCAAGTTTTCACTTCGTGCCTGCGGTCAGGCCAAGGAGTGAAATCAATTGGAAAATGCGCTTAATGATTTTCCAAGATTTGTGCTCTTGCTCTAATGGCTCGAGCTAAACTGTACCTGGGGCAAGAGATTGCACAGGAATCTGCGACAATGCCACACACACCCATTTCCTGTGAAACTATAGCAACTGTCAGAGGGGAAAAGACTTCAAGTAGTAATAATAATGGGCAGATGGGTGCTATAATGCAGCCAAGGGTTAAGGGGTAGAGAATATATTCTTGGTGCTGGCACAATTATGTCAACTTCTTGAACTGCTCCTTGAAGTGCCGATAAAGTTCACTTTTCCCGGGGCGGAAGTGTGCGCCGCTTGCAATTTGAAAACGATCAAGCGTAACGCGGCCCCGTAATTATGGGTGCTCATGAAGGATATGCTCAGCGGGATATTCCAAGGGGTGATGAGGGCTCCTTGGTTCAGGGGATCTACTTAGGTCAGTCTTCTGCCAGGATCCTTAAGGATACGGGCTGATAAGTATCAATGGAATGCAACTGTGCGCTGCACTTGGGGTGTTTCATTGCAACACAAAATGATATTGCAATATTTTATTATATTTGTAGTCCTTTGTGAGCTGAGAGCTCCCACTGAGATCTTTCAAAAACAAGAACAAGAAGTTGTAAGAATGGATATATGAGATATTACAGAGTTTAATCAAAAGGATTTAAGGAAAGATTGCTTCAAAGATTTTATATTTCTAACTACTATTCAGGTTTCAATGTTTATGGTTTATAAAAGGTTTAAGTACTCTTTATTTCTTTGAGTAATTGATATTTTTCTGATGAAAAACGTTTCTAATTTAACTAAGTTAAGTTTCTTCTATAATATTGCTCCTAACCGCTTCTTAAATTTGATTTAGCACATAATCTTTAAGAACTCTCTAAAGCCTTAATTCAATTCACCTTAATAGCTTGCCCACCCAAATGTAACCCATTTTAAGTACTTAAACTCCCCTTTACAGCCTCTCTTTTCCATTAACTCCCAAAGGCACAAATTCAATTGGAAAATTTTCAATTAATATGATGGCCATCCGCCCCGCCGGGCAGAGATAACACGACATTCTAATGCCTTGCATATGGTCCATGGGCCAAAAGCCGCCTGGGCCCACACTGAATAGGCCATTTCCATTGAGTACATTAACAATATTGCCAGTAGTGACCCAACTCAAGGAGAGCAAAAGGTTCACAGCCTCCCAAAAAGGGCACTAAACATGGAAATTATGCGTGTCCATACGAGTTTTTGGCTTACATTCCCTCTCTTTTGGGAAGTCAAGGTGAAAAAGCTTTTAATGCGCCCGTTAAGAGAATGAGTTTTTGCTGGTTTTAAATTTCCGTTTAAGCTATTTTTCCAGGGCGTTTTTCCGGCACGCTTCCCAGAATCAGGCTTCGCACCTTTTTTTTCCCCCTCTCTCTCTGAAAAAATAATCATTTAGCGATGAAAGTTGCAGATTGGCAAAGACGATTAATATCACTTAATTAAGGTGAAAATGTAGTTGCCTGACAGCTGTCAAATGTGTATGAAACGTATCAAATGGCATAAAAAATAAGTAGTAAAATACAGGAAATCAAATATCATTTTTTTATCCCTATTTCGGGTGGGTTTTTTTTTGCGTCCTTAGTCCTTCGCCGCCCAATTGCCCAATGCCTGGATTAGGGATTGTGCCGAAAACATACATTAATAGTCGCTGGGAACGGAACAATGACAGCAATCAAATCGCATTTGCCGTTATGCCAAAAGCGGATTTTTGATGGCAATCAATCAGAAAAGTTCCCCGAAAAAAAAGAAGGAATGTGGAAGCGATTCGCTTTTCGGATTGTTTTCCCTTGTTTTCTGGGGTGAAATCAAAGCGCATTTAACTTTTGTGGTTGTGCAGATATTCTCTGCTAGAGAGATTTTTCGCAATCTGCCGTTGTCACAGCCCCTAAGCGACCATTTTCAACTGCAATGGCCTGTCAACGGTTGTGCGATTTGGAGTTGGGATTTGAAAATTCCAGCTCGCATCTCGGATTTCGGGGAAAACTGGTGGCTCCCCCAGGCCAAATGCCATTTAATTCCGCCTCGACAAGTGTGATGGCCTCTTCTGAAGTTATAGGGTAGGAAAGTGTTCTGGAGATAGAGGTGCAGGAATTGTTTGTCAAACAAGCTGCTAGGATAATGGGGATGCATTTGGAAAGAGCATACGATTTTTGAGAATATTTAGATTTTTTTTTTTTTGGTTTCTTTACCTTATTAAATAATATACTTCTTCAAATATTTTGTGGGAATAAAGAGCTGTCAAAATTAATATAATAAAATTAGTAAAGATATTGAATGAATTATATATTATATAATTAAATGATTAAGACAATTAAGAGTTCATTGAAAAAAGTATAGAATTAAAATACAGGTAGTAATATTTTTGATAACTGTTGTAGGGTATACTAGTTTTAGTCTGAAAGTAAGTCAGAAAGAAAGCAATAAGATATAAGCAATAACTATTCTTGATCTAGTAATGACAGCCAAAAAAAAGTGTCCTATGTTTTACAAATTTCACTTAAAACATTAAAAATAGCAAACATTAAATTGTTTATAATAGATTTTAATATCCAAAAATGTAATATTAATAAAAATCTGCACAGAAAAGCTTTCCAAATTTCATTGAATTAATGATTAAATTATCCGATTGCAATGTGCAAGGGTATTACAGACTTCGGCTTCCTGAATTCAGCTTCTTTTCATTTTTAACAATGCCTTGCATTCAGCTGAACCTATGAGATACGCACCCCGAAGTAGCATTCGCTGCAGCGAACCAATAACACAATGGCCCAGTTAATTGAATTGCCTAAGCCAAAATGGTTTTGGGGTCTTTTGAATGCGTGGGCTGTCGGCTGACCAGATCAGACCAAGGTTGCTATGTTAGGGAATAATGTCCCGACTTTAATTGTATCGATTTCATTTGAATTTTGTTGCCGCATTGTCCAGAAACGGTGGTTTCTATGGTTTTTGGAAAGTACACAGAGAAAAGATCTTTGTTTGTTGGCCGCATACAAGGTTAGAAGAGATTGATAGATTTCCCGGTAAAGATTACAACACTTACCACAAGTTCACTGGAATTTTTTATTTTGTTTATAAGCTACTCACATCTTAAACTTTATTCATTGCTAAAATTAATACAATTTACACGCACGTAAAAATAGTCAAACAACTTTAAACAACTAAACGACTTAGCCGCTAACGAAGATATATATATATATATATCATACATGTATCTAGCCAAGGAAAATAAAATACAAGTGCTGAGAAATAAGATAAAGATATAAATAAACATAAGATACAAGATACATCACTCTAAGACTTGGGCTTTCGACTGCGACTGGGCGTGGTTCTCAGCGTACGCCTTGTACTGGTCACCGGATTACTTGGTGTTGTTGGGGTTTTTATCGCTGTTGTTGTTGTTGTTATAGTGGTTGTGGGTGTTGGTGGTGTAGTGGTTGTGGTTGTTGTTGTGGTTCGTCTGGCAATTGGACGCTCCCGATAAACACACATAAGCTCATCAGCCGCATCGGGACAATCAATTTGCTAAAGAAAAGTGCAAACAAATTTTAAACAGAGAAATTTAAGTTAATCAAAGAAATATTTGAAATATATAAATATAAAAGAAATATAAATAAATATATAAATATAAATATATATAAATTGTTGTCAAACTAGGAAAGTAAATATTGTTATGTTTATTGTGTATATTTGCAAATATAGTTGAACTTCCTTTAAAGGTTTTGAGAATACAGTGAAAAGTTGTTAGGCAAAAGTTCCAGTTCATCTAAATATTCATACCTAATATATCCCTTTAAATGCAATTCTTTACTTAATTAATTACTATATATTTCCCTAAATATAAATCCTAAATAATCCTTATTAATTTAAAGTTAATCTCACCTTATCGCACAACTGACTGACTGTGATGCACTTGCCACTCAAGCACCTAAGTTCGTGGGGCAAGCATCCACCTGGGGCTGTGACCACCTCCGTTGGACTGGGAACTGTCGTCGGTGGCTTAAGAGTGGTTGTCGTGGTGCTGGTGGTGGAGCTAGTGCCTCGCTCCCTCTCCCGCTGCTGGGCCAAGGCTGAGCCAGGAATGGCACTGGCCGTACGTCCCGAAGGAGTGGTGACTGTTGCCACACTAAACTTCACCGAAGTGCGATTCGATCTCTGGGAATATTTGAATTTGGTCTCCGAATCACTGGTCATCATGATCTCTTTGCTGTCGCGAAAGTTAACTGGATAAAATTATACAAAAATAACCAATTAAAGACTAAGAACAAGGATTTCTTCTCGATTTTTGGTTTAATTATATAAGAAATGCTTCAACAAAGCTAACTTACCAAACCCCTTGGGTCCTCCTGACGATTCCTCAGCACTGGCATTTAGCGCCGCAGCTGGGGCAGCCACCTGATGTATCTGGAACTTGGTCTCTGTGCCCGCATCCTCATCGGTGGTGGCTGTGATATAGGTATATAGCTTATCATTTGTCTCGTTCGGTGACAAAAAGCTGGCATAGGAAAAGACCCGTGGAAAGGCATTGAGTTCAGCCTCATCAAAGGGCGCCGCATCCCCGGAACCATAGTCATCGCAATCCTCCTCATCGCTGCCATCGAAGCAATCCAAATTAAGATCACAGCGTTGAGTCTCGGGAATGCACTTCTCATTAGAACGACAGCGGAACTCCTCCTCCTCGCAGACCAAACACTGCTCATCCTCATCCTCGCCACCGAGGCAATCCTTGATCTTGTCACACTGCCAGTTTTGGGGAATGCAGCTGCCATCGTGGCACTGGAACTCATTGCCATAGCAGTGATTCCTTCTCCTCGTGGGATCCTCACACTTGTGACTCTCGTGGGCATCGGGATACAGGCTGCAGTCGAAGAGTTCACTCAGGACATCCGAGTTGGCAATAGCCACGGAACAGGCTTCAAAAATTGCTAGGAAAATTTAGGGAAAATGGAAGAGAATATAATATTTATTTATTTACATTTAAATAGTAGTAAAATATCTTCTAGTTTCTTTTATTTTTCTAAAATGAACCTTACCCTTGCAAATCCGCCGACATGGTGGCAGCTGTCCAATATGCGAGGGTCGACACTCTGGCTCCAGGGCGGCACACACAAACTCCGCCGCTCTCGCCGAGCAATTGGAGCGGATGAGCTCCTCGTAGATTACCAGGGTGACGGCATTCGGCGGTGTGGCTCCCTCGCGATTGTAGGTCAGATCATAGTCCAAGACGCCTTGGCACATGGGCAGCATGGTCGACTGGCAGCCGCTGTCCGTGGTGGAGGGTGTGGTAGTGAAGGTCATTGCCTGGGTGGGGCGTCCCCCGGCCGCCGAGGGTGGCGGCAATGTGGGTGACACCCGGGTCAGAGGCTGCTCATTGCCAGCGGGTGTGGCCTGAGGTTTGGGCAGTAACTGCAAGGTTAGGGGGAGAATCAGAGAGTATAGTTGAGTTTTTAAATCTTCCCGAAAGATCTTACATCTTTGAGCAACTGCAGCATTCTCTTGTCCTGTTCGATGGGCACCCCGAAGCTGTTCTGGTGTCCGGAGGTGAAGCGTATGCTATCCGCCGGCAACAAGGTGTCATCGTAGTCATTGTCCCCCTCCTCTGGGAAACTCTGCTCCTCCTCATCGAAAGTTATCTCAGGTAACTCAGTGCCTTGCTCCTCCCCATCCACCGCCTTGAGTCGTGTTGTCTCCTGTGGTGCTCGCTCCGTGGTGGCAGTGGTATCCTCATCCCACACCTCGTGGCTGCTGGGAGTCGTGGATGTGAGAGTTGCCTCGTAACGACGCTGCAGGAACTTGGCCCGGGCCACGCTCACATCGTGCAGCCAGAGACAGTAGGTGATCAGGCCAAAGAAGAGCAGGACACTGGCCACAAAGATGATGGGCCACCGGAGGTATTTCCAGCGGCAGGCACGTTGGGCATAGCCCAGCAGCATCCAGGGTGTGGGCTTCTCCAGATTATCCATCTTCCCGTTCAGATAATAATTGGCAGTCAGCGGATATTTGTATCGGCGAACTTGAAGTTCCGCCAGGGTCTCGGGGCTACCCAGCATTCCAATGCGATATTTCTGGGTCTCGCTCCAGCACGATTCGCCCGAGGTGCGGGAGTAGTCATCTCCGTGATCTCTCACAGATCCACCATTACCATCATCATCATCATTGCCGCCGCCGATTGTCTGAACCGTGATGTTTAGGCCGTGGGGATATTTGGTCGGCTGACGCCTCAATCCGGTGACTGATGGGGTTTCATTCGCAATTACCTCCAGCTGCTTCTGTTCATCCATTATAGTTTCCTCCAAAATGTCAATTGCCAAAAGCTACAGAGAGGGAAAAATAACATGAACACTGTTTTTAGAGGGAATGAAAAATTAAAGCCTAGAAAATTTGATTTTAAGGAAATTATATACAAATTATAGTACAATATTTTATAAAAATTTATTAGATGCATTTAAAGTCTAGTCTTTTATGTTTTTTCTTTACATAAATTATTTTTAAACATTAAAAGATATATAGTACAGAATTAAGACCTTTTTTTTATTATATTTTATGATTTATAGAGGAATTTCGGTATAAATTATTATTATGTATTCTTTTTTATTATAATAATCAGCATGATTATTTTCTTTATATTTTTTATATATATATTAGTTTAAGAAAAATATTCAAAACATTTTTTTTATGATTTTTTATGATTTATAAAGTGTGGTATCTATTATTCCCTAGTATCCTATCTAGTATTCCCTATTTTAAAAACGATAAATAGCAGTAGTTCAGTACATTTAATTTATTAAACATTTTTGGAAAGTTATCAAACAATTTTGTGTTATCTAGGAATTTCATTATTAATTATTATTACTAATTCCTCTTATAATAATAATAGATACCAGTAGTGTTCTTTTTTGCATTTAATTTATAAATCAGTTCGAAACAATGTTAATAAAATAAATTATTTTTATTATTCTTAACTTATAGATACATTTCACTATCTATTATTATTATTTATCAATTTTTTAGGAACAAGAAATTCCAGTAGTGCCTCTTTATATTTAGTTTTATAAATAAATTCAAGAAAATACTTCAAAATTGAATGCAAATTTCAGTGATTCAGATTGTTGCTCCTTTTTCCCTCAGTGTTCCCCTTCTTTGCATTTGCCACCGTTATATAACCGCAGGTAATTGCCGTTGTCTAACCGATTTCCTAGACTCTTCAGCAGATTAGGGCTATGCTCCTCTCTCACTATCTCCGGGAAAATGTAGATTTGCGAAAGGCAATCGAATTGCAAATAAAAATGAAAGTGCGCCGCTTGCCTGTCAATATGCATCTCGGCATTTCCACAATTTTAGTGGAAAGTTGTCAACCAACAACTGCGATCTTCAATCTGCCGCTGATTCAATTAAGCCTTCATTAAGACCTCTCTAAAAATAAATTACAAAACTAACAAAAAAGAAGAAGACCGCAAAAACCGCGTTTATCTCTGGCGAATTAAGAAGCAGCTGCTGCAATTTTCTTTGGTTTTTCCCAAGCCATCAGCGGTGATAAATAATCGCATACGTTCACGAGAAGACCCCCAAAAGTATTGGCCAATAGTTTAGAAAAATTGAAATGCGGATTGCATTGGGCAAGAGATGGCCGGCAAGTGGCTTCTGCTTCTGCAGCCAACTTCGCATAAGGTTGCAAATATATACGTATATGTGCTGTAAGACCAAGAAAATGAAAACTTGTTAGCCGGAAAAACGAAGAGCAAGCGAAACAAGCGAAACAACGGCAATAATAGCTGAAAGTCAGCTGCTGCTGTATCTGGCCAAAAACGAAGAATAGATGCCCTGGGAGAGGTTATTATAAATGGCCGGTTCACTAAGGCCAGTCTGGAGATTGGCTACATAGGAAAATGGCAAGCCATATCCAATAAATAGATCTCTAGTGAGGCAATGTTTAATAATTTATTAAGTCGTTTATTTAGGTCAGAGAAGAGCTAGTTTTAATAATAATATTTATAGGCACTTTATGTTGGGTTATTACAAGATATTACTATCATTTTTCCCCAGACTTAAGTAGTGCATTTTCCATGAAAACCTCTTCGTGAGTTCACGACGATCCCCACTTGGATCTGACTTGCTTAAGATGTTATGCATTTTGTGTAACTACAACTTAATACCCTTTTCACCTGGACCTGGATTGGCATTACGAGTCCGCGATGAGCTGAAGTCGCTTGAGCTTGGCGGCCACAGTTGGCTGAGTGTCGAGTGCCAAAAGTGTTTGGTTTTTATTTGTTGTTTTTCCTTTGCCTTCTCGGTTTTTGACTGAGACACAACTCCAGCTGGGGATTGCTCCGCATGCTCCAGCAGACTGCTCCAACTGCTGCCCAACTGGTGCTAGTGACCTTTTCACTTTTGTTTTCGTTGCTGCCTCACCGCCGCCAAGTTGCAAGTAACCAAGTTTTTGAAGTTTCCATGCTACCTCAAGTGTTGCGGCTTCTTTTCGTGGAAGCCAAAGGAGGCGGAGACTTCAGCCTATTAATGGGTAGCAGACTCAAAGGTACAGAGAGAAAATGTAGTGTAAATTATGATTTTGTGACAAAGAGTTCTTGTCAAAGTTAAGAAAACTTTTCTGATGGGAAAATACTCTAATACAATAGCAAAAAAGTTGCAATATTTTCTTTTTTTATACTAGCAATTTTCCTAATATTTTTCCCTGTGCATCTCAACATCTGCTTAGACGTTCGTTGCTCGATTAATGAGCTGCAGTCCGGCGGCACTCGACTCTTGCCTCTTCAACTCCTCTCAGGTGTGCAAAATCCGTAGCTCATGTTTTTCTTTCTTTTCTTTTTTTGGCCAGGTTATTAAGAGTTTTGCTGGCGGCTTTAAAGATTTCGCTAAGGTCAGTTGAACGGCGGAAAATGCCGGCCAAGTGAGCAATCGACAGAAAGGTCATAACAGCAATTGACAGAGTGCTGTGAAGAACCTTGCTTTAGGGTCGGATCCCAGGCACTGAATGGGTGTAACCAAATAGCACGATTGCGACCTGAGGTTAGTCTTAAATGTCTGCGGTACATTTTTGGGGGTAAGGTAACCAGTGAAGGAGTGAGGGGTCTTAACGACAGATGAGCATGTCAGTGGGTTTCTGTGTGTGGGAAATGAGGTAATCGAAAGGGGCACCAAAGTGGGCAGTTACCGGTGGTCCCAGCTCCACGATTGCCGCACCATTACAGCCTCCGTCACGCACCTATCTAGATCTTTGGCAACCTGTCTAATTAGTAACTGTAACTGCAATTGATATCTAGGCGGCAGTATCTGCCAGTCTGGGCACTTCCAGGCATTGTTCAATAGCCGGTCTGGCCAGCCATTAGAACACCTTTGAGCAACGCCATGCCTCAATGACCGGCACTGTACTTGAAAGGAACTACCTCACCCTCTGGCTCTCACTCTGTGTGTAGTGCAATCTTCAATCGGCTGAGCATACATGCTTTTTTTTTGGTTGCCCAACTCGATTTTAATTAGGTTTGAAGTTGGTTCAATAGTGGTCATTATAACACGAGAACGAGATGGAGAGTAACTCTTATAATAATATAATAATAAGTGTAATTATAATAGTTATATTAATCAATTTAATTTGGTTTCATCATCAATTATTAGGTTAGTAAATTGAATACAGCATGTTCTGTTTTTCTAGCCGATTGCTTATCTAATCACTGTACTAAATATTTAACTTGTTCTATTAAAAATATAAATATTTATAACATTGACTCAATATTATGGCCTAAATTGCATATTTTCTCCTAAGAATCTCTAATGTACAAACTGCTAATTCATTAATTTTGTATTCAAATATTTTAATTAACTAAAACTTAATTAATTTGTAGCTTCCTAATGAGCTTAACATTAACTAAATTAATTTGTAGCTTCCTAATGCGTTAATGCGCTTAAAAAGAAGCAGAATTAATGATTAATGATATTTTAATATACTTTTTTATAAAACAAAAATCTGTATATAATTATGTTATGACTTTGTAAGCAAAGAATATAAGATAATTGTATTTGTAAGTGAATTAGATTCTTTGAAAGTACTAAAAGTACTATAAACTATACAAATTTTAATGTTTGAAGTTCTCATTTGTTTTAAATAAGAAAATCTCATTTTTTCCTAGTGCATGCCCCGCATTCCTGATCAGTTAAATTGCATTGAAACATTGCAGCATCCACTGGCAAATGCCAGCTTATAAGTTAAGTCATTTTGTGGCTACGAACTGCAATGGAACGGCAACTGCAACTGCAAAATGCTGCTCCAAAGTTATTTTGTACAAATAAATTGTTTATGCTTTTCGATTTTATTTTGCCCGGCACTCTGGGGTACGTGCCTGGCGATGTTATTCTGTGCGAGGTGAGCCGGCGTCTCTGACCAGTCGTCGTCCGGGGCCTGCAACTTAACCTGAAGCTGAAGCTGAAGCTCAAGCTGAAGCTGAAGTTGAATCTGAATCCAAATCGGACTCCAAAGTCTATATAAAAAACGCGGAGGCCAGCTGCTGCAGTTAGCGGGTGGATTATGGCAGTTAGACACGGCGATTATGGCCTTACATGATCATGCCAACCTGCTACAGTTTGGCCAATAGAGTTCTGACTCACCGCATATAGTTCGAGCACACATATTGGGGCAGAACTGAAGATCAAGAGGAGCTGAGTTATGATCGTGCTCGGGTCGAGGTGGACTGGGCTGATTAGACAGATGGCTATCCAGCAGATTCTGTTCGATTAAGCGATCGATCATTGCTGACATTTGAACAGATCGTGGGCGGATAAAGGCTCGGATTTCTCGCCAATTCAATTGACTTTTGATCTATGGATAGAGAGCTCATTATCGCACAACAAACTTTAATTACTTTTGATACTTGCGAGAGGCATTCTTTTCGCTTGCAAAAACCGATCAGTCATGGTTTTGCGAATTCTCCTTTCCGATTTATTTATTGCCACCTGATTGATCGCTTTGTGAGCTCGGTGTTTATTGAGTTAAGGTTCGATTCGAAGAATATTTTATGGCGTGTAATTACTAAATGTATTGTGTTTCTGGTGTGGTCATAACAATCCTTGGAACTCGTGTAATTATTTGGTGTTGAAATCATACCGTTTACTTCTAATATTATATCATAATTACCAGTGGGTTTCTTTGGTTTATTTTACTTTAATTTTTAAAAAAAGAATTACAGATTTGTTAAGCTCAATTATTGTTAGTTGCATTAAATAAATCTTGGGTACTAAGGCTACCTTCTAGCTCTATGTAATATTTATTATTATTCTTTGACCTTCACTAACTCATAATTTTCCTGAAATAAATATATTTAAACTACTGATTTTATTACCTACATTTTAACTGCTCACTAACTTGGGGTTAATAACATTTCTTGCTTCTGGCATTATTTTTAACTAAGCTCAAGTGGATTGAGCTATGAAATAAACTACTTATTCCTCACAATATCTTCTGAGATATGCTTAAATATTTTCAATCGTAAAAACTACTTTATAAACGCTTAAGAACTTCCAATGATCAGACAGCGATGATGTCAGAGAAGTTCTTCGTTCGCCAAGATTATTATATTAATCTTAAGATTTCTTGCCATCACTCAACTCTGAAATGATCTCAGAGAGTTGATGATCCTCAAGACACCTCAGAAAACGAATCGAGCAGCATTAAGTAACCCGTTGATATTTACGCACATTTAAAGATTAAGCAAGAATCCAATTAATACTCTCTCACTGCATTTAAATCTTTTAGTTTTTAGTTTTAAACTAAATCTGCTTGTCACTGCAGCAATTATTCCATCAATCAGGCCTTTGAGAGATGGTTTCAGCATTTGCTTAGTCATTGGTAAATTCTTGTTTGCACCTGTGTATATCTAGCGTGTCTTAGCCCATTTGAATAAATTTGTAATTAAAGCAGCTACCAGATTTTCCGATCTGTGTTTCACACCACAGAAACACAGACACAAATTGGATGATGATTGTAGCTCACACGAGAACCGCACTTTTGTCACTTTTCCACGCTTTTCGGATTCACTTTGCGGTCGGGGTATTATTTAATATTATTATTATTATGTTGTTGGTTTTGTTTTTTGCGAATATTTATGGAGATGTGAGAATGTGCTCGACATTCGTGTTATGTTAATCAATGTTGATTGCAACTTTTCGCTGTTTTTTTCCTCTTCATTAAAAGTGTAAACTTCAAAATTAATTAAAGTGACTTTGGCTGGGCTTGTACATTGCAATTTGGACTTGTTGCACTATAATTACGATCGTTATAATTTGCATAAAAATTTCGTTTGGCAAGCATTTGTCGAGCCATTTGTGACTGAGTGTGTGTGGGAGGTTTCTTTGTTTTTAACTTCTTCCTTTCGGTTTTAAAGCTTGGCACTAAATCAATCAATCAATCCATCACTCACTCACACCGTGAAGAGGTATAATTTTATGCTTCGTACAATAATTGCACACCGTTTTTCCGTAGGTAAAAAAGATGGAAAACTCACATTGTACACTTGTTGGATTTTTGAGGATTTTTTGTGTTTGTTTTAGGAACGCGCACCGTCTGTGGTAAGCCGCATCCGCGCGATCGGCTGCCAAAAAACCGACTGAAAGACAGAGTCTTCGCTGAAGAAGCCAAAAAGCCTGCTGCAGAGCTTCTCTTTTGGATTCTTCTAAGACACAAGCTCACCTCACCTCAGCTCGGCTTGGCTCTCGGTTTCGATTTGATTTCGCTTTCAAGCCCAGTCCACGGATCGAGTCTCCAGCGCCGGCACCTTCAAGTTTTTCGCTCTTAAATCCGGTTTCAAAACTCTCTTACGAGTCTCTTTTTTGTATATTTGAAGTCATTGGTTCACTGTGTCGCCTGTTTTGTTAGTTTTTTATTTGTATTTTTTACTCATGTTTTTATCTATTCTTCGGCCAATATTTTAATGGCTCTTGCAACGTGACGTTTAAGTTATGATGAGATCGTTTTGTCTGACTTTTATGCTGTCAGTCGCCGGTTGTGTGTGCGGAATGAAGCGTGCCCAGCGGCTGTAAAGAATGTCGCCTTAACGTTGCAGTTGTGACAAAGAAAAATACATATATACATATATATATGTCATTACTGGAGTTTTCCTGCTGGGCGTAACTTTGGGTTGAGGTTTCTGCAATTGGCTTATGGAAATTGCATGTACATGTGGGTGACAACTGGCTTTCAAGTGGGTTAAGTGGAAGCAGCAGATGAGTCATGGGATGCCAAAAGAGGCAAAAGCCAAGCCAACAAGTCCATAATGGGTAGGGGTTAATGCACTTGGAATGCGTTTTCTTAGGTTAATTGAAAAATAAAGGCGTAAAAGATGTAAGAAATGAATTAATACTGTATATTTTTGATTATTTTAGGGACTGTAAATATTTATAAGTTAAAATGGTAGCAACTAGAGTCAGAAATTCCACACCAAATTAATTGTTTTAATAATTTCAAAGACCCTGAAAAATTAATTCTAATTCAGAACTCTAAAACTAATATCTGAACCATAAAATTATAGATTAAAAATTGAAATACCTGTCTTTCACATTAATTTCCTAGCTTAAAAATTACTTAAATATTCCTATAACCACTACATATTCTTTGTGTATAAAAATACTCCAATTAACCAAAATTTCGGTTATATGTTTCCCACATCCAAGCTCTAATTATAGCCATACACTTCCCTAAAGCTAAGAAAAAAACGTAACCTTCGAGTGGAGCCAATTAAAAAGCCGGGTATTAATTAGTATTCTGATTACACTCACACCAACTATTGACCTTCTTTTGCGAATCCAATCCCCAAAAGCCCCTTGAGCTATTAGATCATTTAGTGGTCTCTGCGTGTACAATGGCATGACGCAGAAAAATAAACAAAAAAAAATAAACTAAAAATAAAGAAAAACAAAGAAATAACACAGAGCATTGCCCAATGCACTTTGCGGCATCCACATGTGGCAGGTACAAAAATAAAAAAAAAAAAACAAATCCTTGCAACTCACTCCCACTCCCACTCCAAGTCAGCTGTTTTGAGCCATGGCTTTTTGGCCCGCACTCGATGTCCGCGGACAAGTGCGCTATAATTGGCCTGGCCCGAACGACTCCGTTGGCCAATTGCAATTCCTGCGGCGAGGCAGCAACGGTGAACACTCGAAGAAAATATTAGAAACAAGTTTTTAATAATTACTAACTATTTGTATTATATATTATATATGTATTTTTTATATATAAATTTAATATGTATGCATATATACATATTTATTCTATGAAATATAGGATAAATTCAAAAAGATTCTGCGATTGCAAAGCGTATCCTTGAAGTCCATTTTATACAATTAATATTTTTAAAACTAAGTTTGCTTTAATGCATATAATATTTGAAGTCTTGGAATATGTAAATTATAATTATTTATATGATAAATTAAATTGAAATAGCTTAACACTTTAAAGATCTATCCGAGTAATAATGCCCTGAATACGTTTATTTGTAGAATTTATGTGTATATTTATAACTATACAAATACATTTGAATATATTATTATTAATACTAGATCAGGTTTGGTTGATATTATTAATACTATTAGGAATTTATCTCAATTTAATAACTTAACTTAAATATAAATATGAAATCAAAAGCTAAATCTAAAATCTAAACTTTAAGAAAATATTTTTGATATATTTTTCAAAACAATGCCCCTGTCTCAGTTCCATATTAATTTTGAAGCTTTCAAATAATATCTCTTGTTGCTTATGATAACTTGATAACAAATATTTAAATAACAATTTAGACCTAATAATGCATTATAATACTAATAATTTTAATGGCTTTTTCTCTATGCTATGAAATCAATACGCAGTTTTTATGGCCCAGCCGGGGCACAAGGTTAGTGGATTTGTGGACTTTCAGTGCGTTGGATTTCAATTTCGATTTTCGTTTGGCAGTTTCTGTGTCGCGACTTGGTTTTGTTTTATTTTTTTTAGCTTTAAGTCTTGGCTCTGGGTTCGGATTTGGTTTCGAATTCGTTTGGGGTTTTCTCGCCGCTCTTTATGGCATTTTTGCGATTATGAATGGCCCGGGTCTCGGTCCGCATTCTAAATGTCAATGTTATTGCACCCGAACAGCTCGGATGTCTTTTGGTCCCGTGCATCTGTGCAGGGGCGTCGGCTCTGGGGTGTTTTTTGGGATGCTTAAGTCCCCAAAATTTAATTTATTTTATATATGAAATAGATTTTGATTTAGTAATAATTTCATACCCAACAACCCACAATAATAGATGATATGTTAATATACCTATAAGCAAAATATTTTACTGTAGCAAAAAACTTCCTTAATTTATATAAGAAATTAATAATATATTTTGTATATATTATATAGCTTGGCTGAATTGGAAGCAGTCTAGAAAGGCTCAGCTTCGAGTATATAGATAAAGATTAAAACACGTTTCCCCATTTCTATATATACAATTATATTACAAATATTGAAGAACAAGTACAAAACATTGGAAGGCACTATAAGATAAAGTTTTGAAAATTAAGCAATAAAAATTTAAATAATTCTTGATTTTGGGTATACTTTAGGACCCGAAAAAGGTACAATTAAGACAGGGACTCCCCATATTAGCTGAGTCTAGATCATCTATAGGAACAAGGCCTAAACATTGCTAAGAATATAGTGAAAATAGTGCTTGTCAAAGAAAAATTATACAACCGAGGGAAAACTTTGAAAAATATGGCTTTAGATTCCTTTATATTAAATATTATTTTATTTGTCAGGAGGATAACGATACAGTTGTATAAAATAAACAGTTTTAATTAATCAAAGAGCTTGATAATATAATAAATATATCAGACACTCTGCTACTTATTAACTATAAAACAAAAATTATAACTTCTTGAATTAATAAATTAAATAAATATGCAAAAACTTTGAAAACATATTTAAAATCCCCTTTAGGAGTACCTATATAGACCACTGAATCTTTTTATAGGATAATGCTATGTTTTTATGCTTTAGCTTCGATTTCCATTTCCAACCGTTGGTATCCATGGCAAAATGCCCAAAGAGGCGGTGGTTGGCTCTCATGTGGAATTTCCGCTATTCAAAACGACCCACCTTAAAAGTCACAGACTCCGACTTCAATTCAACATTGAGTTTGATTCGAAATCAGAGAATATTTCAACTGCCAAGCATTGTTGAGGAGGTACAATTCTATTTAAGAAAAGTCAGTTTATATTTAATTTAAATGTAACTAAAAGTGTTATTTAAAATTTCCATTGTTTAGCAGGGTAATCTGTGCGGTAATAAATATCATTATCTTGTTATTACCCTTTCTTTAATATCCCAAAAAAGGGTATTACCACCTTCGACTTCGATTCTTATAGTTCGTTCATTAAAATTGCATACACTTTTGTGTTGGGTGCAATAAATTTGAGTCTGACTTTGCCCATTGTGCGTTGGCTGCCACTGAGAAATCGAATCAATCATTTTGCGGCATACACACACGAAAACGGAACAAGTTCGCAGCGGAAAAATGCAATTGTTTTCACAGGCTGACTGAAAGACGGGGTATTATGACAGCGTTAACAAAGCGCGGCCAAATTAAAGTGTTTAATTAACACAGAAAGAGTTCAACAAACACTGCAAATGTGAGTCTCTCTTAGCGCGAAAATCGCTCATACGCTCCGATGAACCTCAAGCGGCTAAACACGCACAGGGAAACCGAATGCTATACACAAAGTGAATACTTTGTGCGAGTCTGAGTGCGACGAATACTCAGATCCAAGGTGTACCAAGCTCTCGGTTAATTGTGTAATTGAAATTGAATTAAAAGCGTGCAAATAAAATGAAATCAAGTGAAATGTTCAAGGGAAGAGGAGGCTGCTGGGCAAAGAAAGCACAGCGAAACTCGGCTTAAATTCAATTTATGGTAAATGCAAATGACCGGGAAGCTGGGTGAAAAAGAAAAAACTCAAAAGCGTAATATGCAAAAGCATCCACAACAAGATACAGATATTACTATATAATATACTATATATAAACCCTGCCACGAGGAGAGTTTCTGTAAATGTTGCTCACAAGACATGGAAAAAATATAAAAAAGTGAAATATACACACAAGTCAAGCTGCTACTGCAACGAGGTCGAAACGTTAGCGACCCAGGAAAATCTTAGCCAACTTCCACAGCCAGCGGATAAACTGCAACAAAAAAAAGGAAGAGAAAACTGCAATGGAAAAACGATAATGAAAATGGTAATGGAAAGATTTGATGGGACTGCTCAATAAAAAAACTATTTCCACCAAGCTTCCGATGGCTTAAGGAAGTGCAGTCGTAAAGTTTTTAATTCAATTTAGACCAAGACCCACTTACACTTGTTTTATAATTATTAATTATTTTCTTAACCTACTGAATGGCTGTGGGAAATTCCTTTAAAATTGAAGGGTATCAATGTCGTGCAATAAATGTCTTTCCAATCAATTCGATTCGCTAACTGCTCAACCGAGTGAGTAATGTCTAACGTTGACAACAAGAGGGGGCATGTATAGAGTTGTATCTACAGCATAGCTTAGCCCGATCTCCTATATAAATCTATATATATGTATATATCTGTATGGCTAAAGGCAGGCAATCATCTGTATCCGAGGTACACACTCGACACTCCACAGCCCACGACAATATTAAAGCAAACGCACTTAAGAGAGTCCGTGCCGGTGCCCTCGTCGTTGGTTCCGCCTCCAACTCTCCGGACTTCAATTCCGATTACAATTCCGTGGCTTATACTGAAGCACTGGAAAAAAAATATGACATAATAATATAATTTTAAATGACAAATATAGTTAAGTAGTTAGTAAGGCGTTTGAAAATAATAAAAGCTGTAGATAAAGATTGATTGCAAACTCTGTTTCTCAGGAACTCAACTTTTTCTTCAAAATTAATTTCTTTGTATAATATGTATATATGAAATATAAATAATAAGTATTAAATAATATAAATAATACGTTTTATGTTTATTTATATGTCATATTATAAATTTACCACTTTTACAATTTAATACTTTGCCAAATAAAAGAAGGAGACTTGTACATGAAATTCTTTAGGAACGCAGGCAACCTTCTTTATCACAAGTTTTTTATCAAATCTTATTCATATTTTTTTTTTTTCTTCTAAATTTAACATAATTCTTTAAAATTCTATAATAAATAATATATATAAATTTGCTCAGTGTAAAACCCAACTCTCTATGCGATTCGCATTAATCGCTGCACGTTTCTTACATGCCAATCGGGGCTTTTCTATATGTAGATATAAGTTCATGTGCGCTTGTGTGTTCACTCGACTTTAGTTTGTGGTCAAACAAGTTTAAATTTATTTATGATTGGATTTGATTTTATTTAATAAAACGAGCGGCACAAAAACAAAAAATAAAAACAAAGCAAAGCAAAGCGAGGCAAAGTCAGCGGGCGGTAATCGTAATTGCTCCTAGAGCGCTGATCAATTGATGCGGGTGTTGAGCAGGCGCCAGAGTAGTTAGCTGAGATGCTGGCTAATACAGTTGTTAGCCAAAAAAACAAAAATAAAAAATAAATTTATTTGGAGCTTAACTTCCGCATTCAACAGACAGAAAATAATTGTAAACAAAGCAGTGAAGTAAGTAAAAAAAGTTACACACGAAAACACGAACATCTTGGAGGTCTCTCCACTCGTCGAGATCTTGGAGGAGCGAAGAAAACGATGACGGGGTCTTCTCCATGCGAAAGTACTCTATCGTTTTTGGATTTCGATGCAAATGTCGATTGCTTCGACTTTTAGTTTTATTTTGCTTTTGATTCACTGAGCTATTTGGCTGTTGTAATGCCTTTTGCCGTGTGACTCTGTGACTGCAACTCGGTGACTGTCCGCCCATCCAAAGAAATTTTTACTAGAGGTGGCAGTCTAAGTTTGATATATTTAATATATTTAAGAAAAAAAATATATTAAAAATATATACATTACGAAAATGTATATTTAAAAAATATATATTAAAAAATATATATTAAAAAATATATATTAAAAGCACATATATGTATTTGAATGGCTTAAGGGTTATACATTTCTTTAAACAATTTTAAAACATGTGAGAACGGAAAAAATACCAGCTTAACCTTTATTAACTTGTTAGTTATGACTTAATATTTACATCCAAAAAACTAACTCTTAACTTTTTCTTATATTTCTTTCTTATTTCCTATTAAATCATTTTTTTTCTTATTAAATTATGTAGAGTTCATTGTGGATTTAATGTTATCTTTTAGGGTTCATTTATACAAAACTTCAAGTTCTTGGAACAACCATTAACCTCTGTTTTGTGCTTTCCCAACTGTACTACAAATTACCCAACAGAAATGTATCTTCTATGGCAATTTAAAAATTCCAAAGTCATAAAGGCAATAAAAAATCTTTGAAATAAAGCTCCCACCTGCTGATCTTTGATAGCCTCACGCTGCCAGCACAATTCGCGATCGGCACTCAAAGTGGCTTCGCATTTTGTCAGCGATTTGCACAACCTGGGCATGCCTTTTGCCTGCGACATGAGCTTGTATCTACTATAATTTGGCTCCGAGTGAGCCTTCTTGGCAATACAGGCATTGTGTGCGACTTGAAACTACAGCCCAGAGTCCCAGTTTTAAAGACTCCTCCTCTGCCATCAGCAACTTTTAGTTTGGGTTTTTTTTCCCCCTATTTTTCTTTGGCTTCTGCGCTTTGTTTGGCAATTACAAAATTTGTAATTTCAGGTGCGATGCGCCGCGGGAATCTTAAAAAAAAAAACCAAGTTGTGTCTTGCGCAAAACAGCACAAAAGTAAAAGAAAAATAAAACTCGTTAGAGCTCAATCTTGCCTATATGGAAATCCATGTAATCTTAACAAGAATGCCGCCAAGACTCTGAAATATAGCATAGCTGCGAGGCAAGAATGTCAAACTCTCCACCTAAAAATGATTGCCCTCCAAAATTGGTCTAGCTTCGCAAGATAAGTGCGCGAAAATTGTTTTCAACTTTGCTTATTTTCTGGCACTCCTTGAATAAGAAATACTTGAAGCTGTTCAATGCGGTAGCCATGTCACTTGTGGCCCTTCTGTTATATCCACTATATATATAGCGATCTGCATACAATGCCCATTGAGATAGTCAGGTATTTACTGTTTGGCTCACTTTAAATGGGGGATATAATGACACAAAAATCACACAACAAGAAACAAAAATACAACATGATTTTGCGGTTTCCAAAAATTATCTTTCTCTCTCAGCCTCATTATTGGGTAGCATTTGGTAGCATTCGGATGGCTTGAATTGGCGGCTCTTTTAGCCACAATGATGACGATGATGAGCGCTGTTTTGGTAGCCATGAAATTTGCATAGTAAAACCTCCTACTCCTCGGACTGCTCCTCAATTGAAATCCGCGCGCTGAAAAGGTTAAACTTAAATGGCATTTGGATAATGCGATGATGATGCCACAGAAAAAAAATACAAGTCAAACAATTGAAATCATTCAGATACAGATACAGATACAGATACAAGAAGTGGAATTGATTTCGTCGCCGCTGTCTCTGTGCTTTTTTTATATTTATTTTGGAGTTAACATTTAGCCCTGATTGATGGGGGCGTGATAAACTATTTTGCATTTAAAGGTGAGGTCGGGCTAGATTCGGTTTCTTGATTTTTTGCTTATGGGAAGCGCCAAAAGGTGAAGCTTCAGGTTGTAATTTTTGGCTAAGGTTGGGACCTTAAATGGCATAACTTCTTTATCGATTAAGACAATAAATAATATATAAATAATTTACTTTAGTTAGCAATGAAAAACCCAAGAATCAAGACATTAAATATGACATTTTCAATATATAAATTAAATATATTTAAAGGTTAGTTTTTTTATCAATCTTATGACTTGCATAATATTTTATACTTAGTCAGAATGAATGAATGAATTTGTCCTTTATAGTTTTCTTTCAATTCCCATTACTATATAAGCCGGAACAGACCAAATCGGGCAACTATATCATATGGCTGCCATATGAATAATTGAAAAGTACAAAAAGCTTAACTTTTTAATAATTAATTATAGTTCACTTACCTTTCACTGGACTCCTCCCAGATCGTTAATCTCCATTGGTTTCAAAACCAAGCAACCAATCCCCAGATCTCGCCCACAGTCCACAAATCAACTCAACTCTTTAACCTTGCAACAAATTTGGCACATGCCACCCCGGACAATGATTACCCTTATATCTTCATAAACAATCAGGCAGGTTGCTGGGCATAAAAGCACGCCCCTGCAGATCCAAATGGGGTCTATCTATCGGATCCCCACCTATATTTCCCCCCTTCTTTAGCCAACTAAGATTAATGAAAACACATGCGAAACAAATGCAAATGTGCAAAGGGGTTTCGGTAGGATAGAAAATCGAGAGGAAGGGGCACTTCAGCCAGATCCAAGTGACACAAATCGAAAGTGCACTGAGAGAAAATTACAACAAACAAATTTTATTGAACTTAAAATAATGAAATTAAATAGGTTGTCTGATAATATAACATGAATTTTTTTTAATATCTATAGATTAGTTTGTAGTTTCTAAATTGATTTAAATTATTTACTTGTTGATAATAGAATAGCAAATCAAAAATATATATAATAAATATTACAAATATATGTATATATTTTAATTGATATAATTTCTCTCCGTGCAAAGCTGCAGCACGTAATTGAACAAGCTCGATTGTCGCTAGAGTCTTGAGACTTGCTGGTGATTACTCCAAGTCAAAGTCAAGTTGTATTGAAGGGGGAGAGGAGCGAGCGGTCTCCGAGGAGTGTGTTTGCATTCAGATTAGCATAAATTCAAGCCTGTATCTCGGTGTGAATGTGTGAGGCAGACGCCGGCACTAACTAATGAATACATTTCCATGGGCATGACGGTATCCCGATATAGTTGTGACCCCACTTGTCTCTGCCCCTTCCCCGGGGGGCTCAAAAGCAAAGTAAACTGCCAGATATTTCACTATATATATTTATTTATATATCTGCATGTATTTTTTTGTTGTATTTCTTCAATTTCCTGAGTGTACCTTGAGCTTTTGTTGAGGAAATACTTGGTAAATGTGTCAATAAACTCAATTTACAAATGTATTAAAGAGGTGAAAAAGGCGTGACAGTTTTCGCTCTCACCGCCAGTGTGGCCAGCCGAGCGTGGACTGCACAGTTCTTATCGCTTTGGTGTAAACATCGTCACTGCACTATGGCAACACTGCCTTGCATAACTCCCCAACAGCCCCAACAGCTAATTGTTTCGCATTCGTCTCGCTCAGCAAGTCACGAACTGCCTGCATTCCACCAAGCAGATCGGATCAGATTGGACCAGAGCAATTATAAGCAAATCAACGCAATGCACTGAAAAATTGTTTATTTTTGGTCATTGCACTCGAACAGCACTTCCGTGTTGCTGTGGCTTATATACACGTTGTGTTATATATATGTGTGTATATATATAAATCAGACCGCGCATCCTTTGGCGCCATTAAGCTGACAAATTGTTATCGTGGTCGTCGCCGAGTCCCCAAGTCGTAAATTAAGAGTTACTTGTGCTCGGTACAGATAGCAAAGGCAATTCCAATTCCACATCCAGCTCCGAGACTGAGAGCCTTTCACCCACTTTTGGCCACCACCAAGGCAATGCATCATGCACTTGTCAGAAAGTAAAAAAAAAAAAGAGTTAAAATAACAACATTCATATATGCAAGAAGAATTCAAGGCAAATGTGTAGATGCTCTTATGAATAAATGAATTGATTTTATTTATATCATTTTCTAATTATTATTTAAGGATATACTTATATGAAGAAGAAAAATTTAAGGCAGGAATTTAGATATTCTTTTAAGTTAATGAATTGATTTTATTTTTATATTAAATGTATTTTTAAAGGAAAGTCTTATATAAGCAATAAGAGTTTAATCCAAATTTTTGGATACTCATATAACTTAATTGTTTTTTTTTTTATTTATATATTTTATTTATATGTTAAAACCATGATTATATTAACACTAAGAGCTTGGGGAAAATGTGTGGATACTCTTATAAATTAATACATTGGTTTTATTTATATTTTTTATATATAATTTAAGGAAATGCTAATATAAATAATATAATATAAACCAAAAGAATTTGCGGCAAATGTTTTGATACTCTTGAAAATTTTTTAAATTGATTATATTTAAATTTCAACATGAAATTGTTGACTATTTAATGTATATTTTTATTTTGATAATTCAAAAGAAGTATGAGACTATGACATGAATTATATTACTTAGCCTTGCTTTAATTTTGGGTTTGTTTGCATATATAAACTTTACAAAAAATGCCTTAATTATTCCAAAACAACAAATAAATATACCCAGAGTTATAAAATCCAAAAGAGAATGCGTTGTTGGGGGCGGAGAAAGTGTCGGATCTCTGCTCCACTTTTGGCTGCGTTACGCAACCACCAAAGTCGCCGTCTTTCTACTCCCTCGCCTGTCTGGATTGCTGCCACAGTTACAAGACACTCGAAACAATGCGCACAAGAAATAAAATTCAACAAAAATACAACAAAAAAATACAAAACCCAAAACCAAAATAATAATAAAGAAAGAAGCAAATGTCCAGGTCCCAGACAGAGCAGCTTCTGCCCCCCTCTGGCTGGTAATGGTAATCCAACGAGTGACCCACGGAGTGGACATCCCACGTTGTTGATTGGAGTTTCATTACCAACTCCAAGCCGGGTGAAATGCGTCCGAGTGATATAAATCAAATGGAGAGAGACAATACATCAAGCGGAGTAGCTACACAGTGGGAAAATTAGTAAGTGGGGATTAGTAGGTAGTTAACAAGGGGATTTGGTATATATTTTGATTGATTATTGTTAATGGTAGGTAACAAGGGGAGTGTAAGAATTTTATTGTAATAGAAAATGAGATCTGACGATTGTTAAAAGTTATAAAATGAAAATGAAAATGATTAAATATTTTTAGAACACTTTTAGAAGCTTTGTTGGAGATTTTTTTTAATTCTTTAATTGATTTCAAATCTATAATAAATTCTCTAAAACTTCTTGTTTATAAATTACTTTATTTACAATTAATTTAGTACCGAAGTACTTTCCAATCTCCAATTATTTTAATTTCTTTATTGTTTTTAGATGTATATGGTAATCAATTCTTTATCGATTCCTTCAAGATTTTTGCTTATTGATAATAATAATAAATAAAATAATAATAAATATAAAGGTTTTACATTTTAAATGTTTTTATAGCTAATGAAGATAAATGATATAAATAATTCTTGGTCAGCATCAAAAGATAGGTCGATTTAGATATGTATGGCAAAAGATTTTTCTTAAATGATTAAATATTAATAATTTCAATAAAATTAATTTTTGACAATTATGAACTGAATATCACATGTTATTATAGACTTAGTTATTATTGCAGTTCATGATCCAATCTTAAACTGCAAGGTAAACGTTTCCCATTAGTCTCATTATATAGTTTAATTCTTTTGCTTACATTTCCCACTAAAGAAGTATAAACTTATTTAAATAAATTATTCATATCTTTCATATATCTATCTTTTTATCTATTTATATTTATATTTTTATTCTATTTTTAAGAGTTTGTTATATGTATTTAACTAAAATTCTTGATTAATATTGTAATGTTTTTTGGTATACTATTTCTCTCAGTATCTGTCAGTTTCAACTTCCTCTTCTCCGCAGCATCTTAAGTGCATCTTGCTCTAATGTTTCTCTTTCAGAGTTTGGGCCAAAAATGCCACTGATATTGACATTTCCCATTTTCAGTTGGCTTTTGTTGTTGTTTTGGGACTGATTTCGAATCTCCAAATTGACATGAGAAACTCTGAGGAGAAGGGCGCCAGTCTGTCCACAGCTTTCTTCCCCCCTGCGACCCCTTTCCATCACCTGTCTTTACCTTTTCTTGATTTTTTCTTCTTGTTGTATTTGCTTTGACATTTTGTAAACACTTCCGCGTGCTCTGATTTGTTGTTGTTATTACATTTTTTCGTTAATATTAGTGCTGTTGTTGCTGCTATTATTGTAATTGATGGTTTCGTTTTGTGAATTGGCTTTTATTCGTGAGCTTGTGTGGAGCTGTGTGTGAGCCATGTGTGTTGTTGTGGCTGCATTTAATGACGGTTATTTGTGGGTGATTGTGTTTAGATGACAATCGCGTGAGTCGATCTTTATTCAGTTTTTTATTTTTTTATTTTTACTATTTCCCGAGGCGTGCAGATTTCATTGGATAAAAATATTCTCACGAATCTATCAAAGCCTAATGGAGCGTGGCAATTATAGACTGCGTTTGCCATTAGGAGTTCATATTGTAATATAATTGGGGTCACCTCGATACAATCTGGCTTTCATGTGTGAGACCGACTGACCGAGTTTTCCTTGAAACCTTGCGGGGTTTGCCCTTAAAAACTAGAGGGTTTTCTACAAATAATATTTACCTTTTATGTAAGATTGATTAATCTACTTTATTCTTACTTTTTGAGGGGTTTTTCTTCTTAAAATTCTTACAAATTAAATTTAAAAAAAAAAAAACAAAAACACGAAACTAGCTGTGGGAAACCAACTTTTTTTTTTTAATCGATCATAACTAAGCTTATAATATTCATTCATTCTTTCTCTGAATCGATAAGTATCGATATTTTTATATGTGATTTGTATCGATAAATTAAATTTTAAAAAACATATAACTAAGCCAAAAAAGCATATATTTCAATTCGGAAAGCTTTCTTCTGCTAGTTTTTATTTGGTTAATAAATCTACATACTCAATTTGAAATTAAAAAAAAATAATTTTTTAATTCCAATTTTTGCAAATTTTAACTATGTAAAATTGTAAAATTTTGAAAAAAAAAAATTGATACATTTTTATTTCTACTGGAGATGGCCAGATCGACTGGGCTCTTGATGCTGATCAAGAATATATATGATTTATAGGGTCGGAAATGGCTTCTTCATAGCGTTTTAGGCTTTTGACTAAAAGTAATATAGCCTGCATGGGTATCCATATTAAAATTTATGAAAATAGAAAAGAATACAAAAGAAATTATTTATAAAAAATCCCAATAAATTGGTTAATATTACAGTATAGCTTATTATTATTTTAAATTAGTCTTAAATAAAAATAAATTCATTATTTTTAAACATATAATTTTGCCTTTGAAGAAATTTTGAAAACTAACTTTATGTTAACCATTATTTTAGAAAAACAATATAAGCTGTCATAAAACGGTCTACGTCAATCAATTTATTATTTAGTTATTGTTTAAACCTTTCTCATAAATGTTTATACATCCATTTTCCAATCCATAAACCTTCCTCAACAAATCCTATAGGCACCCATTCTGGGGAATTCCTCGACTCCATCCCCGGTGGCTTTTATCCTTCATCCAGCTCCGCTGGCATCGAGTTACCTTCGCCGCCTGTTGAGATACTCCAGCCAGCCATCCATCTCATTATCCATCATCCATCTTAACAACCTACGACAAGAGTAATTACATTAATCCCAAGGCACGCGCCGTTTCCTCGATTTCCGACATCGTCATCTTGGCACCTTCGAGTCGCTTGGAATTTTATTTTTATTTCACTTTTTGTTGGGTTCACCTCCCGCAGTGTCATGAATATCAAATAACCAATCAACGTATAACAAAGTTTATTATATTTTGTTCTTCTTTGTGGAACACTAATCCAAAGGCGAATCAATCAATGGGATGAGGACAAGGACGAACCCAAATCAATCAAACTTTTGTGTGTGTGTGTGTATGCTGTGTGTGCCCCGAACAAGATTCGTTTACATATCCACATGAAAATGTGTAAAACTTTTGCAAAACTCAAGCCACGTGCGAAAAAAAAAAATAAATAAAAACTCTGAGGCGACAAAAGAGGTGACAAAAGTATTCATAACCCATCCAAAAGGGGATGTTTACATTTCACCCCTCTCCCAGGGTTTCCCTTTTGGCGGATAAAATATCCTGCAAATCGGATGTCTGAGAATTGATTATCCTAAATGCAAATTGCAGGCAAATTTAGTTCAGCGAAAGTCATTTGTCAAAGTGACAATCCACAGTTTTTTGTTATGCAGTGCAAAATATATTTAATTTATAATTTTTAAAGAATTTTGAAGGTGAAATTGATACACAAGAAAGTTGAAAATTGGTTTGAGATATAATAACAATTTATATAAATTAAAGAAATATATAAATCAAGAAATAAATATCAATGTTTGATGGGTTCCTTCGTTTATAAATATTATAATATTATATTATATTACATAATGCTATAAAATTCTTCTAGTAAATATTTCTAATACTAAAATTTCTTGTAATTTATTATACAAGCCCCTACTTTTTATTTTTCCCCGTGTAAATAATTTATAACCGGGTTCATCTCTTGCAAAATTATATCCCCGACACTTTATTTTTTTGTTTAGCTGAATGATTAATTTCAGCGTGATTTTAGCAAGAGTCCAGGGGATTAGAGACTGGACATCAGACTGGACTCCCTGTTTGCGCAAATGTTTAAGTTGTTGTGTCAACAGGAGGACGAGGAGGAGGAGCTACCTCCCAGGTGACAAGAGGGTAGGGACACACGTCGCCGTGTGCTGATAATTAATGATGGCACACAGCACACGGACATGTGGAACCCGAACTGTCGCTGACCAAAAGGTATTAGCATGATAAATGAGCCACACCTCATCCCCATAACCCACTCACCGATATCGTCTGGAATCTCCGGGAATTATGTAATTGCCAACGCATTTCGCAGTGATTATTCAGTCAGGTTGTTGCGTTTCCTTGTAAAAAATGATTTATGTACGGACTTTAATCTGACCCAGTTCAACACCTTTTGGAGAAGGAACTATTTACTGCATTATTGAGCAGATGTTCTGGTCGAGGTGAGAATATGTCCTGGGGGTGTCAGCCCAGCTCCTTCGTTTCTGTCTTCGGTTTCCTCTCCTCCAGACTCTTATTGGCTCTATTCGCACCTTAATGCGGTCGCATTTGTGCTGATGGCTCCTGCTGAGTAGATGATGCGGTTCCAGCAGTCCCTCGTGTTTGAAGAAACCAATTTTGCGGACCAAAAACACTGTGGATAGGTCACCAAGGGATGAAAGCGTGACTCACGTGGGTTTTAGGGGAGTAATAAAATTAAAATTAAAATCGGGACTATTTAATACTGTTATTTGCAGTTTGAAAATTGAAATCGATCATAAATAAGCTTGAAATATTTCTTGAATCGATACTATCGATATTGTTAAATATATTTTATTATTTCTAAAAGGTTTTTTAAAAGTTTGTACTTGTTTTTCTGCTTAAGATGGCTAGATCAAGTCGGCTGTTGGTGCTGATCAAGAATTTGTATGATTTATAAGATCGGAAATTACTGTTTCACAGCGTTGCAAGATTCTGACTAAAATTATTATATTCTTAAGAGTATAAATATATTTTTCGCATCTTTTTTTTAAATCGAGTTTTTATTATATAAAAATATTTATTGATTTAAATCATACTTAACCTTAATTTAAAAGTTATTTTACTGTGAATGACATAAACTTCATGTACAGATACAGAATACCTTTTTATCTATGTTTTTTTCTTGATCAAGTAGGTTTCAATTTAGCTGCCTTGTCCTTTGATTATTATTAAAAAATACATGACCACATAAGTAAAATAGATCTGAAGCAAGCTAGGTTGTGCTCTAAATTAAATACATTTGGGAATTAAAAGAATTTTAGCAAAATTTATTCGTTTTCCAAAATAAACTCATCCTTCGAAACGTATTCACACTCTCGTACATCCTGCAACCATGGATGTCACATCAATCGATTCTACAGATGATGATAAGAATATGGTAGCTTCCAAAACCTCTGAAGAGCACCCCAGCTCCTACGCGTAAGTCGCCCAATCTCGGGACACAAATAGTCTTCTGGATTTTAGAAACATATTACCTATAGCTTTGGTACATTACACCTAGAATATTACCCATCAAATCTGTTACTACTCGATGCTTTATGTTGGACTTCAATTAGCTGATCCTTTGTTTCATACAATTTTGCAATAGACATTTGATTGGACATTGAACAAATTTTGCTGATTACTTTGGGTAAGAAAATAAACCTTAAAAAGAAATGTGATTGTCAATTCCTTGATTTTTAGCTGGATCATCAACTGACATAATTTCATAAACTTTTCACTTTTTTCTTGGGGGATTAAGGATACTACTAAGTGTATCCTTTGCAAGAGCAGGTGAAGCAGCACATGCAAGTCATATATTCCCAATGCTCAGAAGGCAGATATATTGTTGAACAAGGTCCTTAAAACTTTGGATTTCTATCCACATGGTTGTGGCGCCTATCTAACTTTCTGCTCGAGGTCTGGCATAAGCGCATTCGCGGTCTTCTTCTTGGTCGACTAAATGAATTGGAGGCATTCTCATTGCTATTAAGCTTCGGAAACTGCCAGAGTGGCTCCTCCTCAGTCTGCTGACGCAGCTTTCAAAGGTTTCCAGATTGAAAATGCCTTGGATTCGTCGACCAGGAGGATGACCGCGAATGTGCCTATGGCGGTCCTCGTCAATAGGCAGAAGTCCAGAAGGCAGCCACTCTGTGGTATAGTTCTATCAGGAAATGACACGTGAAACTGGGATTCAATTATGGACCATGCTGAAACTAAATTTAAATGAAATCAAGTACATGTATAACATAAGAAATAAAATGTATCTACAAGAAGGTCGTGGGTTTTATCTATTTTAAAGTTATGACACATATTACTACGCTTAATCCCTTCAGGAACTTTTTCTGGATCCTAAAAAATGTCTTTTAATATGGAAAAATATATAGAAAATATACTCATATATAAATATATATATAAACATTCTAAACCCTCACCTTGTCATCACTAAATTTGGCTAATCGACTAAACCAGAGCGAGAGCTCTTCAAACATTCCGTAAACATCTCACGTGTGGGAATGCCTCCATCACTGATTGAATTACGGACAAGTTGGAATGTGGCACACACTAAGTTTCGATCCACCTACCAGAGAAAGAGGGCTAACCCATCTATCTAATAAAAAATAGAAGGGGGAACCCCCTCGAAAGCCCATCCCAACATTCGATAACTTTTGAAACATGGCCACTTTTTAAAAGTGGCTGACAGACAGAGGGACACAAAGTCCCGGCAAATTGGCTGGCTCTCGGGGGAAATGCTTTTGGGTGGCTCTAAAGCCTTTTAGCCTGCCGCCACTCAATGGGTCCTTTATTGATGGGGTCATTTGTGGGGGAGGCGCAGCGAAGTGCCCTTTCTGCCACCTGTTGGTCCAATGATAACTGCGGCTGCGGCAAAAAAAAAGGTTCAACTTGCGAAGGACCCTTTGGCGGGTTTGAGTAATGGCTCACGTACGCGCTTTGGCGTTTAACTTTTAATTGAATTTGATCGAATGCATGTGATAAAATTAATTGGGGTCTGAGTTTGACGTCCCACTCACTTTCCCGCGAAGTTTTCCATGCCTTTTTATGGATACAGTTGCACAAGGGGGCCGTGGTAGCAGCCAAAGGGTGTGTTTTTATTGAAAAAGTTATATAGAAAATATCCTTGGGGTTGAATTTATATACTAATATATGTTTCGTTTAAATATATTTAAAGGGAATATTTAAAAATTAATTATGTTTCATTTAGGAATAAAATAAACCACAGAAGCAAATTTTTTAAATAGAAATTTATTCTTGAAAGTCTAAATTCATAAACGATATATGAATTTATATTGTTTATATATATTATATATATATTAAATATATTATATATAGAATATATATTAGATATATTATATGTATTACATATTTTATATATTATAGTATTCTTAAACTAACAATATATTCACTTATTATAAGAATATTTTAATATATATTACTTTTACTTTAGGTAATTTTATTTAGATAATTTTGCGAAAGCAAATAATTTAATACAAATTATTTTTGATAAGCTAGATACTTAGAAAATCTGCCTGGATTTAGATAATATTATCATTGAACAAAAGAGTTTTTCAATTAATTAAAGAATGACCGATATAAGATATGGATATTTATGAATAAATATAACCTTAATGTTTTAACAATTAATGTGATTTTAGGAAAAGAAAACTCTTAAATATATACTTTTTAATTTTGATTATGAACAGATTGCATTTCAAACAAATATTTGATTTGATTAAGTTTCTTTAAATATTTATGTAAGGGCTTCTTAATTATTCTGTTATTTCTTATGATTATATACTAATTTGAGCTAGATATCCAGATAGATTGACAGATATCTCTTCTGGGGTTAAACCATTGCATTTCATGCACATTCACTTCGGTTGTCAAGCGTCTGCCACTTGACCGAAACTTTTTAATTGACTTTGAGCGAAATTTTCGGCGCCTGGGAAAGTCGAGGAAAACTGAAACTGAAACCAACTAAACCAACTAAACCGGGTAACTAGTTTGCATATGTTTTTCCCCCCCAATTCCAACCCACTTTCCACCACTCTAATTGATGTTGCCAATTTGCGATGCGTTTGGGGTTTGCTTTTGGCCCGCAGAAACTTTGCCATGTTTCATTAGCGGCCTCGGCCGAAAAGTGGCTCTAACGAGTGTGCGAGGAGTGCTGTGAGGACGCGTCCAAAAGCCTTTCAGTGGCCTTAAATTTATGAAAACCTTTCAGGCTCGCTTTGTTTGGGCCATAATTTGCTTACGCTTTCGCATGATAAATTACCCGGCACACACAAGGCAGCACACTCAAAGCCGCAGCAGCCGCAAAGTATGCCACGGAAATGGACGGAAAGACTTTCCATGAAAATGCGGATGAGTAAAGGGAAAACGCCTGCAGAAGACAGGTAGCCAGGCAGCCAGGTAGCCAGGTAGCCGCCGAAAAAGGAAAACTCCTTGGCCAGGATGTGGGCAATTTGAGTATTTTCATAATTTCCGCACAGCAGCGGCCAACATCCTGCCAGGCTAACCTGCTTATTTATGGTTTAATAAGCTGCCGACGAAAACAAATAAAAATCAAAATAAATATAAATACAAATAAAGAGGGTATAAAAGGAAGCGAAAATCATAATGCGAGCCAAGGGCGAGTGGCCTTCCTGCATTGACATCATTATAATAAATTTAATACATCGGGGATTGGAGCAGATTTCGGGCTACTTCTGAGCCTGAGCCTGAGTCTGATCCTGTGCCTGAGCCTTTGCTAATTTCATCAAACATCAAAGGACCAGCATAAGTTGTAATTTATGCAAATGCCAAGGCCCAAAAAAACCTCGCCCGGCTCTCTGATTATGTTGTACGAATATTATCCTTTCTGGATAAATTTTTTCCAGGAGCCTCGCCCTCCCTCTACATCTGTTTGTGTAACTTTACACGAGTCGAGGCTGAAACACGGGGAAAACAACAACAACAACAACAAATTTGCATAGTCAGGGGGTGTGAGGGGACGCATGTTAATGATTTTTCCAGCGACAAATGATTTCCCGGGCCTTTGCCATCAGTTGATTAATTATTGATTCCAAAATTTGATTAAGTGAATGTCGAAAGGTAAGAAGACCTAAAGCCGAGCTGACAAAATGAGTTCAACTGGAAATAAGTTGATTTATCTGTGACTGATCAGAAGATGAAAGCTGAAAGAATGATGCAGGAGATTCCGATCTGTGATTAACTACAAATAAAATGTGAAGAAAATATTGATTACTCTTTAAAGGCATAGAAGAATAATTTTAAATATGATTTATATTGCTCTTAAAAGAGTTTAAGATATAGAAACCTATTTTAAGTGTTTTTTTTATTATTATTATATTATATATTATATTATTATATTATTTTTGCTTAAGTATGTCTTTATAATTTTATAAAATGTTTTCTAGCTCAGAATAAAGTTTTATTTAACCTTTTTAGTTAAAAAAAACTAAAGAATAAAAATAAAGAGTAAAATTTATTTAAATAAAATAATAAATAGTTATAGGCGCTTCTTAAAGGTATTTGTTTACAAAAAGTATATAATAATAATATGATCTACGATTTAAAATTTCAAGTGTCAGCTTAGAAAATAAATTTTCAGTTTTATAATTAATTTAAAATATATTTTACTAAACCTTATTTATATGACAACTATTCTTCAAACCACAAAACACAGTTAAATTTATTTAAATTAAATATAACCATATAGACAAGCCTTAAAGTTATTGAGTTCATAAGTAATACTTAAAACTATGATTTTTATAATTATACAAATTCTTTAAGGCATGAAAATCATTAAAATCCAAGCAAGTCAGTTTACAAAAATTGTTTTAGTTGAACTCTTTATTTTTTTATGTATATTTTTTTTTAATTTATTTTTTTTTAAGCATTTTTTTTAACTCAGAGAATATTCATATTGAACCTCTTTACAAAGACAAAACTATTCTCCAAACGTTAAAATATATTACAATATTATTCAAATGAAATAAAACCAGTTACAGACATTCCTCGAAAGGTATTTGATTACAAAAAATATTCAATTTCAACTGCCAAGTAGGCGTGTCCAAAGAGCGGTCAACCTGGTCAGCCTTAACCACATAAAATCGAGCCTCTATTCAGTACAAAAAGGCGTGTGGGTCGCTGGTAAAGAACAAACCGAACTCGAACTCCCTAACAATAGGCAAATGAGTAAAAAATTGCGCGCAGGCGCAGAAAATTTAATTAAATCGATCAGGGAGCAGCAGCAACAACCCCGAAAAGCAGGATCCTAATAAATGGACAGACTCTGGAACTGACAGACAGATATTCTGACGCGAGTCCATCAATCCCATTGTACACTCCATAGACACTCGCACACACAATTCACGCAATTAGACACAGTTCAGGCATTACCAGAAGCTGTGCATCATCTTTGTTCTTTTTTTGAAAAATTCCATTTCAAAATATGCAAAATGTGGGCAGGAGGAAAAAAGGTAATTCGTTCGACCTGTCAGAGTGACGGAGAGGGATAAATGTAAGCCTCGCCCGAGATTCAATTGCACAGATAAAATCCTACCAGTATTTGAGCACTGGAAAACCCATAGATAATATCTGAAAATTATTTGGAAATATCAATCGGACACTTGAGCCCAGCCATGTGTAAAAGAAAACCTAATTTGCATTATTTTTTTTGTAAATTTTGTATAAGTACAAGTCAATGCCCTAACTGTGACGGGATTGCACCAAGGTTCAGGTCAGGCCAACTCAGTTGGAAGAAATCGAAGAAAGTTGAAACTCAATTTGAAGTTAAAGTGTTTCCAGTTGAATGCCGCAACCCTGGGGGGAGGGGGGAGAAAACTTAAGAAAATTATTAGGAAAATGGGTCAGCAAATTGCTGCTTTGAGGGTTGAAGAAAATGCAAATGTCTGGCAAACAGATTTTTCCCTTCGACCTTAGCCGCAAAATGAAATCAAGTGAAAGGAAAATGCATAAATAAACACAAAGAAAGTGTATGCAACAGAAGCTGAATGGAAGCTGTCAGTTGTTGGTTTTCCTAATTGTTCATCTCAGTAAAAAAAAAGAAAAACTAGTTTGGTTTTTTAAGAAAATTCTTGCGGTTGGTTTGGTATCTTACCAAAAAACAAACAACCCTTGAAATATTTTAGGGAGAGCCAACATGTTTGATGAGGCTTGGGTTTGAGGGAGTCATCCTTGAAACATGTTGGGTTTGAGTTGAAGATCGGGGGTAGGTTTTTCCGAGGACATTCGTAAGGATTCGATCGAACTTGGTTGTATTTCAAACTTGTTATATTTGATATTTGGGTGTTAATAAATTGTGAAGTTAGTTTCATACCTAAAATGTATTTTAAAATATTTTTAAATAATATTTCTATGCAATTTTTTGTACATTTGCATTCAGCTTAGTTTTAAGGCAATTTTAATATTTTTAAACAGTCGTACTCTGAAAATTTCACTTTTTATAATAATGATAGTCACAAAGGTGCTCTGAAATGCCATTTCATATAGTTTATAATCACCCCTAACCCTTTTGTACCCCTTTCGCTCGGCCAACCCACGATTTGTCCAATTGTCAGCTCATAAAATATAGATCAGGCCGAGAGCAAAATCAATATTGTCAGTTAGTTTATGGGACTGCGCAAAAATATGAGAGGCCCATTAAAAATAAATCAAAAGGCAGGCAGCGAAGGATAACACAACCCCTAAAATGCCGATCCGGTTCGGGACTAACCCAAAGCATAACCCTTTAAATTTGGGGTTGAGTCAGTCAGTCAGTCAGTCAGTCAAGTGTGCAAAAATGCATTAAAACAAGCGCACGCGACTTTTGAAATATTTTTTAAAAAATATTTGCACTTCACTGCAAGAGGAAGGGGAATGGGATGGCTTCGGGTTTTTCTCCTTTTTAGATTTGTTGGATTTTGTGATGTGGTGTGGCTTTTGTTTTTGCTTAAAACCCTTTTATTACCTCATATCGATGTCAGAGTGGAAGCCCTGACTTTTTCTGTTCGCATTTCCGGTTCGTTCGCACAAAAGGCAGTTCAAAACAATGCCCAGGCGAGGGAGGTAGCTCTGAACGGATTTGCAGATCTGGAAATCTTTATTACAGCTGACCAAATATGCCAGATATTGATTGCTGATTACCTCTAATTGGCAGTCGATTAGGCCAGAGACTCTTGGCTTAGAAACTGGAACTGGTTACATAAATTTCACAATGTCCACTGGCTTGTTGGGGGCGATTTCTGAGTTAAAATCGATGCAGCGGAGCTTATTCTAATTTAATGGTGGGCGTTGTCTGGGCTACTTGTACTACGCTTAAGTCAGAGTATCTAGAACCTGCTATATTCTCAGAGATGTGAGCGTGAAGATGAAGGTATATAGTGATATTTTGTACATGTATTATAATATTTGCATAAGTATAAGTTTAAGTATAAAATACATAAAGACACATATTGATAATTACTATGGCTAAATTACTTTATAAAATATCTACCTATATTAATATTGAATTTATATTTAAACAAACTTCTCCTAACAACCTATCACACTGTCATCTCTTATGAAAAAATCTAAATCTAAATTTATGTACAAGTATGACAAGTTCTAAGTAATGAGTTATTGGCGACATTTACTATTAGTAAGAAAATTACGACCGTTCTAGAAAGGGTTTGTAGACACAGAGAGCCAATCAATCAATCGCTGTCTCCGTCTGAGTCTGCATTTTCCCTAATTAACATGTGATCATCAACGCCACAGCTCTGGTAGACGCTGTGAAAGGCTTGCCTCACTTTGAGTATCTGCAAGATACTTGTATTTGCATATCTCGTCTCGAGTTGATTTGCAGTTGCGATTAGCGTCTCGGATTGCATTTAAATGCTTGCCACCGGCTGCCGCAGATTCAATCGTGATTGATTGATCGTCCATTAGAGAAGACATAGATGGGTTTGCGATGTGGCACTTGGAATTCGCTAAAATGTGTTCTGTGCAGCAGGTTTTACGATGAGATTATTAGTTGAAAACTCTAGAAAATATCTTTAAGAAACTATTTAAAATATTAGAAAATATCTTAAATATCTTAAATATCTTAAATACCCTTAAATTTTAATTTTCAAGAACCTAATCAAAATTCTTTCTATAACAATGTTTAACTTTGACTTCATTTAATAACAAATTGAGTTGTTACCAAATTTCAACTATTTTGAGCTGTCAAAAATACGAACGCAACCCTTGAACCTCATTAAATATCCCACAATATCATTGACTTTTCTTCCCCCTGACTCCTTCAGTTTTAGAAAAGAAAACCTCAAGTATCTCAGCATTTCCTCCTTTATTTCTATGCCTCCGGAGAAGTATAAAATAGGACCACTCGCCTCGCCCTAATTGTGCGAATTCCCACAAAAAGTATTCCTTGGTTATTTCCTTTCATTTTCCTCCGTGTTTCGGTAGAGTTTTTCTTGGACAAAGGAATTTGGGCTACCACCGGCTTAGCGGAGTTTTTCCCAGCTTCCCGGCGAAAGGGTTGCTCACACACGGACTCACTCTCTGTGTAGGCCAGACAATGAAAGGGAAAATCTATTTTCTATTTTTTTATTTTTATTCTAAAGAAAAGCTAAGCAAACAAACATATAACATAAAAAACAACAACTAGTGAGGAATAGCGTAAAGGAAGAAAAGTTTCCCCTCCTTGTTTTTCTTACACTTTCTTCCTGCGGTGCAGCATTGTTCTGTCCTGGATTTTTGCCTCGGACTTTGGACTTTGTCCTGTTTTTTTTTTCTATATTTTTTACTTCCAAAGTGGAGCAGTGAAACAGCGTGAAATCAATTTGCGGCAGCTACTTAAGTGCAACAAGGAAGCATTCGACCCACTCCGTTTTTCATTTCCATTTCCAGTGCCCAACCACTTCGCGATCGGAAATCGTTTGGCATTAATCGAACACGATTTGCCTATTAGCAAGGCACCAACAAAAAATATCAGCAAAAAATTAAAGCAATTAAAGGCGATTTTTGTATACCCTAACGAAAAATATAATTTTTAAAGGGAAAATGTTTATAAGGAATTTATATAGTATTAGTTTTATTTTTTTTTTAGGTTTTATGTTGTAAAGAAAATGTTAGAAGTATTTGTAGTAAATTATTGTGTTTTAAAAAAAGTAGGAAAATATATTTAACCCTTATTTCTTTGATTGTACGATTTAATACGTTTTAAATAGGAAATTTTTTAGCTAAAACCATATTTTCGAGGTGTATTAAAATGTTTAGAAATTAATCACATTAATTATTTGCTTCATTTTAAATATATTTCTTTCTTAAATAATATTAAGGCATACATATTTTAAATGAATATATTTTTACAGAGTGGTAAATTATTTATTATTATTATATTATTATTATTATTTATATTTTCGCATATTCTCTTGAATACCTCTACAATAAAACATAATTCACTTAAAACTAGACTTTATTAGCAACGAAAACTTCCAATTGAATCAAAATCTATTCAAGAGAAATAGAGTAAAAATTCCCATTTTCCCGCAAAACCCAATACACCCTAAGTGAGAGTATATAAAAAGGAAATGACACAAAAAATGTGACAAAAACGTGGTGCATTCGGTTCGTTGCAATTTAATTACCTCATCAGGGGCAACAGGGAAAATTTGCATGCCACCCTCCGAAGTGCAGTCACCCCATCGCGATGATGCTCTTTCCTTCCCCTCGTTAATTTCTGCACACATTTCTGCACTTTGGCACACATTTCTGGCCTTCAGCCCCTTTATTTGGAATATATTTTCGCTCAGCTCCCCGAGGTCCATAAATTTTAATGGCAAAAAAGCGCATTTGCCGATCCGATCGGAGAGCGCGCGCGGCTTGATGTTTGTCACTTTAACGAGTGGGCATGCATAATTCGATTCCTAAATGGCTTCAAGGACATTTCCCTCATAAATTGGACTCGCCGATCGATTTTTGTCCTCTTTTTAAATTGCAATTTGCATTTAGAGGGGGGAGGATGGGAGTGCCACTGGAGGCGGGGGGGAAATTTTTTATGGGCTAATACTTTGCTTTTCCGTGCAATGTGTTTGCTTGGAAATAACACTGTGGGGTATAAACATATGTGGCAGTGATGAAATTACAGTGAAACAATTAAATATCAAGCAATTTAAGTATATATTCATATTCGAAAAATAATACTAAACTTTTGCTTATGTATAGAAGTTATATATGTTATATTTTGGTTAAAAATTCATTTATGAACTTGGTTTGGAATATTATATTCTTATAGAGTATTATACGCTTGTAATACTGTTAAAGAGTCTTTTCTGACCCTTTAAATCATATATACATATATAGTCTTGATCAGCATCAACAGCCGAGTGGAATTAGCCTTCTTTGGCGGAAAATTTTTATACCATTTTTTTTCTTTCAAAAATTTATAAAATTAAAATTATCAAAAATTATAATTTTGTAAAGTTTCAAATCGAGTAAACAGATTTATTAACCTAATAAAAACTAGCAACAGAAAGCTTTCCGAATTAAAATTAATGCATTTTTGGCTTAGTTATACATTTTTTAAACATTTATTTATAGAACATATTGTAGTCTAAAAATATGGACTTAAAGAATGCAACTATTTTAAACTTAGTTTTAATCGCAAACTGATAAACTTCGTCTCCTCAAAGCTGGTTTCCTTTCTGGTTATTTTTATGGCAATAATTGTGTTTTTGGGAATATAAAAACAGAAAGAAAATAATTATAATTAATAAATTACTTTAGTATCAAAATAAAAGTTCGAATTTTATAACACGGCCAAAGAAATTGATTATTTCCACATAATTATTCAGACTCCATTTTAATTAATTTTAAATTTAAATTGAATTCATTTTTGTATTCAATTAAATGCACTTAATAAAAAGAGTTTAATATAATAAAAATTTAATTATAAGACATTAACAACTCATGCTACAACTCGTCCACACTTAAACTTTATAACTTCCTCAAAACCTCTCTAGTTGAATTCCTGTTTATTTCTTCTTATTTTAAAGCCTCGTAAAAACTCGACACAAATTGAGTTGTTTTGGCAAAAGTTTTCCTTAAATTATGGCCCCCATCAAGTGCTCAACTACGGCAAATTTCCTTCCACAAAAAAAAATAGGAAAAAATGGAAAGTCTCGTTTCCTTTATACGCGACATGCTCTTTTAAAGGAAACAATCAATACGCTTTCCGCAGTTTTCCCCGAGAATTGTTCTTCGCTGCACTTGCACAGCTAGGAAAATAACAATAAAATATACAAGAGAGTGGAGAAGTAGTGGAAAACCCGCAACTAGTTGCTCTTTGTAGCCGCGAACTAAAAGCCAGACAAATGTTTCAGCCAGAAAATCGATATTTGGCGGAGTTGGGTCAGCAAAAGGCAAAAAAAGGGAAAACAGCGAGAGCGATTCCCTGGCAAGTGAAGCCAATGAATATCAATTGGTGGGCGGGGGAAAAGGGGGCACGCTCAGGGTGCCCGGGAAAATAAGAAAAACCCCAAGGAGGAAAAACTCACCCGCTACAGAAATTGAGGCGACGCGTCATTTTGTCGCGCGTTGGCGCCACTTTGTTTTATTTATGAATCCTGGGCAGACAGTCGGGCAGGGACACTCTCCTTGTCCCCATTTGACCCCCAAGCCTCCGATTTTTCTCACTCACCGACCCCTCAGAGCTGGTTCTATTTGTCCAACTGATTTGGAGCATCGAGGACTCTCTTTCACTGAGAGAAAATGTTGGGCTAAAAGTCTAGAAATCTATAAGAAAGCGTCAATGAAATTTCCGTTGTAGAAGTATTAAAAATAAAGTATTTATGAAAGGTCCTTTAACTTAAAGTTTAAGCTTCTATAGTATAGAAATTTAAATAAAATATAATTATTTACATAAATGCTAAAAAGGTTCCTTTAAGACTTTAAAGAAAAATGTTGTTTGTGTATTTTTGAAATTAATTTAAATTTAAAAAGAATATTAAATCCAATATCTTGAAGTTTAATATACGATTTTTTAACTTTGTGTAATATAAAAAGTTTATTATATAGTATAAAGAAATACATATAGTATGCTTAAATGATTTCCTAAATTGTTTTTCTTAATAAACACTATTTTTAAAATTTTTACAAAGTGTTGAAAATGTATAAAAACTTTTTAAAATATAATATATTTAAGTTGTTGGACAATTTTTATACTAATTTTAAGACCATTTTAGGTTCATAACCTCTCCTTAATTGCTTTAAATAAAATAAACCTTATTTAACCCATAAATTTATTCATCAAATAAAATAAGATTATAAATCTATAGAAAATCCTTCAAATTGCAAATTGCAAAAACCAATAAAAAAATATAAATAGAACGCTTTTTAATAATAAAAATAAAAAGAAATAGAATACAAAGTTTTCCACCTCCTTAAAAATATAATAAAATGTATATTTTACGCATAAATTCATTCTTGAAATTAGATCAAATTAGAAGTACATGAAAAATTCTCCGCAAAAATACCTATTAAAAGATCGATTAAATATATAAATATATTTAAAGTAGATACAAAAATTTCCCCACGTATTTCTCCTTTCTAAGTGTAATAGCTGGACTTTTATGGCTGCTCCTAGTTTTATTCTTTGCATTTTTATTTGATATTCTCCATTTCCGCTCGGTACGGATTTGGGTCACCCCATCTCCATGCCCACGCATGCCATTCCACGACAAAGACATTTGCAGATATGTATGTGCTCTGGTTTTTCCACGGAAAATTGAATTGTTTTCCCTTCGACGCAGAACTCAGTACGTCTCGAGAAGTTTGTCTTGTAAACAAGTTGTTCTGGGCATGGGCTTGAGGTGACACAATTCGCTCGATGAAGTATTAATGAGATGAAACTTTTGCGTAACAATTGGGCAGGAATTTGTTCTTTTATTTTATTAGTCACATTTGAGTTTTAACAGGCTGAGGAAAAGTTGAGCCGTGAATTCATTTGTTATTCACTTTATTGGTTTAAGGCACAAGAATTACAAATGGAATACTAAAGATGTAGGGCTTCTTTTATTGTTTAAAGTTTAAAGTAACCAACTTGAACGCTGGGTTATAAGCTTTATGATCCCTTAACCCATTTTAGGGCTTTATAAACCCTTTTCCCTAAGCCCCATTTTAACCCCTTCGGAAACGAGTTCAGCACGTGACAATGGCCAGGAAACTTGACTTCCTCTCTCGGTTCCAGCTATTTTTCGAACGGGGTCAACTATTTGGCTGTGCTCTAGTTGTGTCCCCTTTTTCCATCTGCTCTAAGTATTTATTCTGTGAAATGCGGAATTCCCCCCATTTCAGGTGTGCTCCCATTTGGCAGGTGTCTCACAGCTAATTGGCGTCATTTCGTGTGAAAATTGTGCACAAATAATTGATGTCCCCCTTGGGTATTTCGCCTCCATTCCCCGCCATGGTCAAGGTATGCAGTCGTGGCATTAGTCTGGTTTTTTCTCCACTATTACTTTATTTTTTTACGTATTTTTATATTGATTTTCAATGAGTTTTTCAATTGACAAGCTATGAATGGGAACTGTCAGCAGACGGCCAAGGTTGCGGATTACGTTGTCAGGGGTCCTAATCGATTAATTGCTTGGGAATAAATTTGCAGTGAACAATCTGGATATTCTATATAGATATTCTATAGTTTCCTGGGGCTACCCAAAGGTTAAAGTTGAAGGAAAATGTGTTAGTGAAATATTTATAATATTAATAATTTATTATAAGCAGCATAGGGTAGGGAATAATTATGAATTTATTGTTTATTTTTTCGAAAATTTTATGATTTTAAAATGTATATATATCTTGTATTTTTGTATGTAAAATATCATTTGATATTCCCTTTTATTTTTGTAATTGAATTAAAATTATTTGCAATGATATTTGAGTAAATAAAACTATATTAATTTGACTTCTTAAAACCCCTTAAAAAGGCTCTCCAGTTCTTGGAAATACTCCCTCCCTGCAATTAAGTTATCAGCTCTGTCACAACTCAATATCCTTGACTTCCTGCCACGCTTCAACTGCCAGGATAACCACGTGTTCCAGGATCTCTATTCAAATGCTCAGCTAAAGTGTCAAAAGGTGTCTCTAGTGTTTGTTCCTTTTGTACATTTCCTTGCGTGCCGACAACTTAATTAAGGATAAGATAGGTTCATCCTGGCGATCCTTTGGAAATTGGAAAATCTCACCGCAGGGGCAGGTAGAAAGGATCGTTGAAAGCAGGGGTGAAAGTGTGCCCTTAAGGCCGCACTTAGTTACGCAACATTTGCCAGGATCCTGCGATAAGGATAATGCCAGGAAGGGATCGTAGGCGTTTGACAATTTTTTATTATTTGTAAATTTAAATGCATTTCGCTGGAACCCAGCTGCTCACCCACAATTTGAATGCATTTCCCTAATTTCCCCATGTTTGAAAATTAAGTTGTTGCCACATTTGTCTCGCCTTTCCCAGTTTTCCTTTTCATTTTCATTTCTATTTCTTGCGTTGTTTTGGCGTTGAAAGTGTTTCAAGTGGCAGCTCATTAATCCTCGTGGCTGCTGCTCCTCCTAGCCCGGTGCCACTTGTGGCACGTGTGCGTGGCAGGAGGCGGGGAGTGTCCTTGCGTCAGAGCAGCGCAGCTCATGTGTCCCCCCCCACATTCTTAATTAGTTGCGCACTTGTAAGCAAATCGCTTAGCTAAGCAATTTGTTAACTCCCTGGAAACGCCTCGAATTTCCATCTCTTGAATTATCAGGGCGGCAAAGTTTTGCCTTTCCTTTTTATTGGTTTATCGCAAACTTTGAATAATCGATTAGGCATCATCTTTCTTTATAACAAGTTCAGCCTTTTCACCTTAACTTTCACTAAAGATACATATAGGCACTGGGTTTGGGGGTCAGAAATTCAAACAGCCTCAAGGCAAGTGTTTTCAAAGGGTAGGGAACACTATTCTGGTTTATTTTTAAAGAAATATTTAAGAAAATAGTACAGAAAGTATAAGGGTAAAATATACATTAAGCTCTTTATTTTGGCATATCATATTATACATTTGTAGTATTTTTAAAGGATATATTCATAATTCAATTCAAAGCACCCTATATTTCTCCTTGCAAAATCCAACTTCCTCCTGGAATTCCTTGAGCAAAGAGTTTGCTAAGCAAAGTTTCCATAGCCGGAGGCAGTGCTAAGCGCTTGCGTTAAGCCAAGGACTAAAGCAAACAGCTCCTGGCTTCACTTCCGGTGTCCTTATTCGTCCTCTTCCCGTTTCCCCCTCCCCCCTCCAGAAAAAGGACAGCGCAAAAATTAAACTTAAGCTGATTTTAGATTCCACGAAGGAAAGCAATACAACAAAACCTACAGGATTGCCAGGAGGCAAAGCTGGGAAAGCTGAAAAAGAAAATCCAACTGGCAGACATGTCCTGTCTTATTTGTCGCATGTCCAGCGAAAAAATGCGGCATTTTCACTTAGTTTTCCACGCTTTTTTAATATATATTTTCCTGTCTTGCCAACAAAGTTTAACATTTTTTTAATTAAAACTTTTTTCACTAAGCTAAGATGATGACGTCGCCCTTTTGCAACTTTTCCTAGACCATTTTCACTTGGCTGACTCAACGTCTTATTTTTTTATTGCCCAAATATTGACCATAATTAGGGTGATACAAAAAGAGAAAAGACAGTACAGAGCGATAATTATTGCTCTCGCCTCAAACCTCACAGCCTATTTTCGGGACTATTAGGCATTTGTCTCTTCGTCTGATTGCCTTTAATTTGCATTTTAATTTATGGCCGCCTATAACTTTTATCGGAGTCGTTGTCTTGTGCCGCTTTCTTCTCTCTGTACTCCCAACCCAAAAGGGTCGAAAGGTCAAATAGCTGTGTGTATGTCCCTCTACACGGACGTCATTCGGTTGGACGTCGTCGAAGGTCAATTAGCAAGGAGGTCGAATGTTGGATAAGCAACTAGGATTAAGTAGAACATCTGGTAAATGACCTGCGAACTATCAACACATGGCACTAGGTGAGGATCTGAGGGAAGAGTACGAATTTTTACTCTGATAAATAACTCTACTTAAGTAATATTATGATATAATTATTCTTGACCTTGTGATAAGTTAAAACTCAGTTTGGTATGTCTTTTTGTATAGTTATAATATTTCATTAACGCATTACACATAAAAGTTGCATAGTTTACTGCTTCCTCCTGTTCCTGACTTTATTAACTCTTCTGGATAAAAGGCACTTATCAATAAATTCTGTATCCAAGGGATTCGAGAAATATATATATCGTATGAAGACAATGTATTAAAAAATGAATCAAGAAATTTAAGTACCAATACTTCAGTTGCTTGTCGTCTTTCACATTTACCTGTAAGACAGTTTTTTGCTTCACTTTTTGAATGTTTACCTTAGGAATCCCAAGTTAGGATCTTAGATATATCAAAGTACTTAGGATTCTTTGTTGAGCCTTTAAAAAGGGCTGGGTGTCACACCCTTTATTACCAGAACCTTAAGGTCTTAAGAAAACTTGAATGCTGTCCGTATTCTTAGATAAAATACTCAAAATTCTGCAAAGTAACAAATTTATTAATTATTCATAATAATAATTTCAAAATCATCAAGCTAAGGACATTTTTTTTAATATAATTTCTTTTGCAACCTGTTGGATTATGCTTTTCACAGCTCTGGGCTCAACAGATACTACAATTTCCTCTCAATACCCTTACAAAAAACCCGCTCCCTCAGTCGCTTCTAATGAACACATGTCAATTAAGGCCACAGTCTCGTGTCTTATGTCCATGGAATGAAATATGTTCGATGGGTCCAGTCTTCGGATCAGTCTGAGACTCCTTCTCCAATTTTAACTTCAACTTTGAAACACAAGGACACTGAAGAAAGTCTTTTGATAAATCCAAAACTAATTTCATTGATAAATAACTTATAAAAAGTTATGAATATAGAATCTATATTTTTCAATCCTTCAAAATAATTAAAGTTTTAATAATAAAAAAATAAATATATATTTATATAATTTTAAGGACTTCTAGGAGTTTTCCTCCACTGTAATCAAGAGTCTTGCGTGCTGTTTCTGCTGCCTGTGTTACGTTTCTCGCTGCTACGCACATTTTCGCTTAGGGGTAAAGAGGGGTTGACAGTTTGGACATGTTTGCCTCAAACCCCTCAAAAAGAAAAAAAAAGAAAAACTCCAAGCCGAAAGGCTAGTGTCTCGCCTTACAGTCGCCCCCAAACTGAGCCTGATTTATGTCGTCGAGTGTCGCGGGTGTTGTGAGCTTAGCACACCCTCTACACAGCAAACAATTAAGATCTTTCAGGAGTTGATCTTCGACTTTATCAGTACTGTTATTTCTAATAAAGAATTAGAAAGAAGAAATTATTAGAAAATATATTTTAAAAAATTAATCAGACTTGAGGGCTCTAAATATTATGATACCTTTTAAAAAGCATTTTTAAACCCTTACAGGGCATTATAAATTTAGTCAGAAGCTTGTAACACTGCAAAGGAGCCAATTCCGACCCTATAAATCGTATATATTCTTCATCAGCATCAACAGCCGAGTCGACATAGCCGTCTCCGGCCAAAAATAAAAATGTATTAATTTTTTCCAAATTTTATAAGGGGTTACATCGTTTAAATTGTCGAAATATAACAAAAATATTACTCTTTTTTTAAGTTGTAAATTGAGCAAGAAAATTTTATAATCTAATAAAAAGTAACATAGGAATACTTTTCAAATTAAAATTAATGATTTTTTGTCTTAGTTATGAGCTATTTAAATTTCGGTTTGTCATATAAAAATATCGATAAATATCGATTCACAGAAAGCAACTATTTTAAGCTTAGTTATGATCGATTTCCAATTCAATTTTAAAATCCAATTGCAAACTGCAAAGGTTTATACATTTCAGCTTTCCGAAATTAGTTTCCTTTCTAGTTCATTTTTAATTTCCAATAATACCGTTTTGATATCACTTTAAATTTATTTCAGTGTAGTCATCTGAGACTGCAGCTAGTGCAGTTTGAGTTTGATTTTGTTTTTGTTTTTCCCCTCCATCCCAATGGTCAGTTGGCTGTCTTCTGTCGATTGGCACTGAAGCGTTGCAGGCGATTTCCGCTTTAATGTAATTTTGACAACGCACACACACACACACACACACGCAGTTTGTGAGGCTGAAAAGTGGGTAGAGGGGAAGGGGGGTTTCAGTATCGTCATCAAGGAAATGTCATGATAAATCTTACTCGGCTTTCGCGTGGCCAAAAACCGTTACAGTAGCAACTACGAATTCGATTTCGATTTGCGTTTTTGATTTTATATCATATAACAGTTTCAAAAATACTCTATAAAAATATGAATATAAAAGATATAGAAATATATAAGAATTTATAAAAGTAAGTTAAATTAAAGGAATATAAAGAAAATATATATTTAGACAAAACCACTCATCAATAAAATAGGAAATTTCAGTACAAATTATTTTGGATGCTTTTTTTAATTAAAGCAACAAAGGTTAGAAGACTTTAAGTTTATTTTATATTAAAAACAACTGGTAAAATAATTGAAACACCTTATCAAGAATTTAATTATTAAAACCATTTAATAAAATTAAAAATTCTTGCAATATAGAGTATCCACAAAGTCAATTAACTTATTTATCATATTTTAACTTTGTATTTTCTTGCTTTCCATCTCGCTTATCGCTCGATTTGTTTTGCATGTTATGACTTATCTGATTAGCTGGGTATTCGATTACCCGATAACTCGATTGCCGCAGCTAAATGCTGTTGTCGAAGCCACTTTGCCCCACACTCTCTCTCTCTATCTCTCTCTCTCTCTCTTTTTCTATCTCTATCTCTCTCTATCTGTTTCCATGCCCCATCGCTGTCAATATGCCACATTGCGACGCCTTTAAGTCTGTTTTCTTATCAAACCGATTTTTATTTTTACGAGTCATTAAAGTTCTGGGGCTGTGACCCATGGAATCGTAAACCAGCTTTGACTCATCGTTGCATTTGGAAACTCGAGTTTTCCTTCCTTGTAAATGTAGAATGAATAGGAAAATCACCATGAAATCTGTTCTCTAAAAGAAAAACCATTTAATTTGCTCCCGCACCTGGGAATAAAGTTGAGCCTTCGCAGTGATAAGGAATAAGATTGATGGATTGTTTAATTGGGTATCTAAAGTTGTCGCAGTTGATTGATTTACGCCCTAAACTAGACAATCGAGTTCATTCAAGGGGCGTGTCTAAGGGGGCAGCTTAAAAAAGGGCCTAAGATAATAAAAAATACATCAAAATTAAGGCATTATACGCTTAATTTGTATATCGAAAGCAAATAAAATATAAAAGAGCTGAGTTGGCGGAATTATGGCTCAGTTGTTTATCGCCGGAAAACGAGAGAAAAACTTAAATGCAAAACAAAACGAATAAGAGAGCTTTAGTTGAGTTTATAAACTTAAATGGTACCCTAAGCCTAGAAAAGACCATTAAATGTTTTCAATTATCATTTATAATAATGAAATAAAAATTAAATAATGGTCAAATGATATAATTGATATTCTAGACCCAAATAAATATTGAATTAAAGTGTCTGTAATTAATGAACTCCTAAATTTTACTTCTAAATATGCATGCATGTTTTAAATATTATATTATTTTTCCAATTTTAATTAACCGGTCTACATATACCCCATATTTTATCACATACCTATTATAATTAAAATAATGCAATTGCAAGAAATATAAGTAATTTCAGTACATGAAAAATATTGCCATAAAACGTGCAAAATAATAAAAACAAAGGGAAGCAAAACTTTAATGATGGAGAGCAAAAAATGAAAAAGAAGAGCGAGGGGGAATGCTCTAGATAATATTCATTTAATGCTCGATTCTATATAGCTCGATTCTGACTTCTGAGTTGTGGGCTCTGTTCCGATTCTTTGTTGCTGGTCAGTTGGAAAATCGGAGGCAACGCGACTCGACGCGACTTCAAAACGAGCCCCAAACGATCTGCTTTTCAAGCTATAAACGAACTTTAAGTAACGAAATATAACAAAAACAAGATAGTGAAGCTGTTGATTAAAAAATAAATATTCATATATTAGAAGAGCATAATACAGCTAAACCAATTAATTTAAATTAATTATTCTTAGCTAAGATACACTTCAAATTAATTTAAGATAAAGTGAAAGTGAAATTTGAAGATTTAATATGCATATATACACATAAAATTGCTTTAAGTGATAAGAAAAAAGCCTTAAGTTGTGGGTGAATTATCAGTAGCTTGTGAAAATTTATTTTATATATATTTTAAACTTAATTTAATAAAAGAATCTTACCTAATATTGAATAATAACATTATAACAAAACAAAAGTAACTTCAAATCATAACCATATAAAAATCATTTCTTTATCAAAGTAAAAACTAAGAAAATATTTAATCAAAAACTAAAGTAAAATAATATAATATAAATGTAAGTAACAATCATAAGCATTAATATATTATTAATAATGATATATTTTCATTATTGAAATATTTGCAGAATCAAAAAATATGACCTCCTACAGGACGTTGGTCGATCAAGGCCAACCGATAATTGTAGGTGGCAGTGAAATATCCCTTGCCTCATCCTCGGCAGCTAATTCACCCAAAGCCCTGCATCGAATGATCAAATATTGGCGCAATAGCTCCGGAAGGATACCAGGTCTTCGAAAGAGTGAAAGTTTTGCCGAGTATCGGCGACATTCGTCGAACTCGATGACAATCGCCGGTGGCACAGGAGGCAGATTGAGCACTTCGAGTGCCAGGCAATTGCAATATCAACGCCTCGAGATGGAAAGCTGTGAGAACATTGATTTGCTGACAGCAACTAGAGGGTGAGTGGATCACTTTAATGTTATATATCTCAGGATCTATGTGGGGTTTCTTTATGAATTTTGGTATAGGGGTTTCTTTTGATCTGGAGGATGTAAATACAATTTTGGAGATTTCTGGGAGCTCTTTATTTTTTAAATATTTAATGTGTACTACCTTCTATCTTACACTAAAATTCTCATCTTAAATGGGGGAATGGAGAATTTTTTAGTTTTCTTAAACAACGGATTCTTATGACGATAGATTAACTAATTTAACTAATTAGTTAACTAAACCCTAAATAAAAAAAAGATTAAGGATAAAATACACCTAAAGGGTTAAAACAATTTTACAATAGCTTCTTTAATTCCTTATTCCTTAAGAGAAAGTTGCATAGTAATCATAGATTTTTGTGAGGTGGCAACCTTTTGTTTAATATGTAAATATATGCACACATTCCACATATTACATATTTACATATTTACCTTGCTTCCCCACACACACACGCACACACACAATCTAATAAGTGGCTGCCATTGTCTAGCGGTATCTTTTGAAGCGCAACCCCAAATATGTGGGGCATGCAACAGTTGGCTATCTGTCTATGTGTGTGTGTGTGTTTTTTGTTTCTGTTTACCAAAAACGCCCCCCGCGCAGCTGCGTCGCTTATCGTGCGGTTGCTGCTGCACGCTTATCAGCTGCGCAGCCTTATCACACAGCAACAACAACATCTACTCAGCAACCACAAACATGTGTGGATGGTAATGAGAGGCGAACAAGTGCAATACGCCGCCGCAAAAGCCGAAGTCGAGGTTGTGGGAACTTGTGGACTCTAATTGGGCAGGAGAGAGAGAGGTGTGGATGGCATGCTTATGGCGAGAGAGTGTGCTTATGCTGGGGATCCCAACTCGGAGCTCTCTCTCTAAACAGTCTGCGTTCCAGGGTCCACACATGCAATCCACAGCCGCGTGGTGGAGCTTGGAATATGTTTATCACTGGAAAATAAAAGTGATAGAAAGCTTTGTATGTAGTTTCAGGAAAATTTGAAATTAATGAGTCAAGTTTCTGACCTTTCAAAAGCCAGCGGAAGTTTTGTTGAGTAAAAAATTGCACAATTACAATCACAACTATATTATCACATGTACATAACTATTCTAGTATTAGATTACGTGTACAATTTGTAATGTTACTAAAAGTATTTACAAAAAAATTACTCATACGTCCCGTATATCAATAAAAATATTAATTATTAAAATATGATTATACATATATACATAAATATGTGCATAAATATTAAAAATCTAGATTTGTTGTGAAATGTGTAATCTGATTTAAAAATGTACAACAAATTACTCATACGCCTTGTATGTCTTATAGAGTTTTAATGAACAAAAAATAATAAATAATAATAATAATAATTAAATTGTGATTGCATATGCATAAATATTATAATTTTAGGTTCAGTGTAAAATTTTTATCTGCTTTAGAAATTTACAAAAACTTATTACTCATACGCCTCGTATGTCATAATGTTTTATTCCACAAAAATCCCAATTTGCTATCTTCTATAAATATGTTTAAATTACATTAAATCAACCTTTTTTTGCTCAGTGAACGAAAGCAACTGTTTATGTTTTCATTCCAATGGTAGAGAGAGAGAGTCACACTGTGGGAGCATAACTGTTGTGACTCTCTCAGGCGCCCAAAAAAATAAATAAAACATTTGGAATTTTCGACTCGTGCCTCTGTTTACATGTGTATTTGTGCGTTATGCCGGCTGTGTTTCGGTTTGTTTTCGTTATCTCTCTCTCTGTGGGAATTAAATCGGTTGCCTTCTGCATACTTTTGGGGCACACTGTGCAAATATCCAACTTGCAACTGCAACGCCGGCTCTTTTGAATTGCATTGTTTTATTTTAATTGTTTACTTTAGCTAATGCGGGCCGCTTCTCTCTCCATCTCTCTCTCCCTTGCACCCTCTTCGGCGGCACTCCCCTCCCTCTTCATGTGTTTGCTTAAACTGCGCGCATTTGGAATGTAAATAAATGTAAATAAACAAGAATTTCGCCCCCATGAAAGCAACAAAAGTAAGCAAAAGCAAAACAACGGCAAAGTGCAGTCCTCCCACTCTCTCTCTCTCTCTCCTCCGTGTCGCTCTTTCTGTCTCTCTCTGATATTCTCCAGCAAAATGCATTTACAGTCGTGGTCATATTGGAAGCACCAAAGTTCTTAGAAAGCTATGAGTTATAATTAAATATGTTCTTTATCATTATATTAAGTAGGTAGCATTTACATTTACAAAATATATAAAGTAAAAAATATATCCTGGTATCATCAAAGTCCACAAAACAATATAGCTTTTTAGACAATTAGTAAAATGAGATTAATCAAGGCTAATAAATCAGTTAGAAATATTAGCTAGTTAAAGTTACTTTAAATTATTTATTATAAGACGATATTTTAAATACAAGGAAATGCTGTATTTTTATAAGAAGATAAAGATATAAGAAGATATAAGAAGATAATAGATAAAGCAATTTATCTTAAGATCCCAAATATCATGGGGAGATCAATATTAAATTATAATTAAACAAATATAATTTATTAGCTAAAATCTAGCTCTCAGCTTGATTCGACACTATTATTCTGACCGCGCTTGTGCTCTCGCCTCTTCCAATGCGTGCGACAGAGATGCCGCGAGAGCTGGAGCCAAGCCGCCAGAAGAGAGCGCCCGTGTGTGTGGATCGCATTTCGTGTGGACTGTGAAATCTGAGTCTGTTTTGGGGAAAGACTCGCAGCTTTTTCTGTTTTGGCTTCAGAGTCGTTTTGAAAACCGACTCGTGTGGGCGTGTGTGCGAGCCATCGAGTGCCGAGTGTGCGTGTGTTGCTCTGAGTGTGCGTCGTCACGCGTCTGCGTCGGAAAATCTGTGAAAATCGGAAATCGGAACCAGGAATCGTGAAATATATTTCGGTTTTCCGGTGCTGCTGCTTCTTCCTCCACGCCGAGCCAGTCGAAAAGTAACGGTAAAACGCACGGCAGTTGCCAATTGGCAGCAACAGTTGCAGGCAAGAAGAGCACCAGAGAAAAGAGAAGCGGAAATTAAGAAAAAGTGAACCAAAACAAAATAATATTTCTAAATCAAATTGAAAGAAAATAATTTTAAAATCCAACAGAAAACAGAGAAATATAAAATAAAAGAGTGCGAACATGTGGAGCGAGTTTTAAGGTAATTTTTCGTATTATAACAAATTAATTAAAAGTGCATTGTTATCAAAATCAAAACAGAAAATATTTGAACTATTCATAGTTCATATGATTTTGCTAATTGAATTGTTTAAATAAAATATAACTTCTATTAATAGTTTCTATAACAAAAATTGTTATTGTTCATTCAAAACTTTTATGCAAAAATTAAAAAAAACCCTTTTGAGGCAATGAAAAAGTGAAGTAAAAATAAAAACAAAGAAATAATAAATAATAAAGAACAAAAATTGTTGAACAAATTGTGTGAGCTAGTGTGCGTGTTGAGGTAATTTCTTTAAACAGCAACAAAACAAAATCAAAATCGCATTTGTTGGCCTTATCACAAAAATAAATTAGAAGCGAAAGTGGCGGAGGTGTCAAATAAGGAAAGAAAGAAACGAAATAAATAAAGAAAACGAATAATAAAGCGGCAAAAAAAAAAACGAACGCATAAATAAACGCACGTACCTAAAAGTGAAATTTTTGTTAAACAAATATAGTTGATGGAAATTGAATTTTAACGAGCAAAGAATTCAAAAATGAGCAGCGAAGAAAGTGTTGAAAATAAGTGAAAACCAAAAAAGTGTCTGTGAATGCAATTTTTCTTTGTGCAATTAAAAAAAAACAAACTCAATTCAATTACGAAAAAAAGGAGAGAAAAAAATTAAATTAAGTGAATGAGACATAATCCACCGCAAACAAATGTCAAAGCACTAAAAAGTAACAACAAATGAGAAATATTTATAAAAAGAAATAACCAAAATAACCACAAAAAGTGCCGTTTGTGTCTCTCTCTCTCTCTCTCTTTCTCCATCTCGTTTTTTGCCGGTTCCTGAATTTTTTGAGCGTTTTTTATTGTTTGTTTTTTTGGAGTTCGATTAAAATGCGTCACGCATGATTATTACGTGTGTTTTTTTTTTGTTCCTATTGTTTCTGGTCGCATATAGCCATTTTATCTCCGCGCCATCCAGCTTACATTTTTTGTGTCTTTTTGTCTCTTCTTTTATATATATATTTTTTTGTGATTTATGTGCAAGTTATGTGAGGTGATTGAAGTTATAAAGTTGCCTCAACAAGTGGCAATGTTTGTTTTTATATCCGTTTTTTGTTTGTTTGTATTTTTGTATTGGGGTTAAAAACACTTGAAAATTATGAACCCTAACCAGGTTATTTTGTTATGGGATATGAAAGGAATTGGGAATTTTATTCCAATATCCCAATTTGGCAATATAAGACATTTTTTTAAAGTGACAAATAACAAGAAAGGGAACTTTTCTACGCGAATCCGAGGTTTATATACCCTTTCAGTTCGAAATCGAATTATAGAATCGAATCGGGAATAGATTATAATTACATTTTTTACATTTTTTGATAAAATAAACGATGAAACCCCTTATACAATTTTTTAAAATATTAGTACATTTCTTTCTTCTGCCTGAGATGGCTGGATCGATTCGGCTGATGCTGATTGAGACCATATATGATGTATAGGTATAGATGTTACAAGATTCTGACTAATATTCTTATACCCTGCAAGGGTTTAAACAAAACTTAGGAATAAAATTAATAAAACTTATTCAGTATGAATAAATTGACCAACTTCTTAGCGTTGCATTTTGTATAATTTTTAAATGGTTTGAAATCCTCTCTTGAATTCGTCCATTTTTTATGGCTTCCAAGCTATTAATCGATTTTAAATATTTCTCCAAGTTTTCTGATAAATATTTTAGACCAAGAACTCGTAAACCTTAAGAAAGAAGAAAGACCTTTGTTTTATAATATAATATTCTGATTCATCTGATTTGTCAAGCAAAAACCCTTTTCGGTTCTTTTGGAATTTTTTATTTATTTATTTTTTCGTTTTCATGTTGCAAAAATGCAAATTAAAGTTTACACATTTTTTTGCCTGCAATTTTTCGTCCCCTCCCCCCCACCTTTTCGCTTGTCCCGTTAAGCGACAATGTTGCTTCTGCGATTTGCTTCTTCTTCGGCTGCCTGTTATCAGGCTTGTTGCTGTTGTTAGTTGTTGTTGTTGCTTTGTTGTTAATATGCATTGCTGGCGGGCAAAGCAACAACAACAAAAAAAAGCGACAAAAATCTGCAGAGCACGTGAATTTCTTTTTGAAACGGGTTTGGCCTGAAATGATTTCAGTCAGTTTGCTCGCTCTGTGTGTGTGTGTGTGTGTGTTGCCGTGTTTTCTGCTGTTGACTTTTCATTTTCGTTAAATTTTTTCTCGATTTTTGTCTCGCTGCACAACTTGCAAAAATATTTATTGGCAAGTGTGTGTGTGGCTGCTGTTTTGGTTGTTGTTTTCACTGCTGTGCCAGCTGCAGTTTCTGGAATTCCTGTTGCTCTTTCCAAAAAAAAGGTGGGTAATACGAGATAGTTGGCGAACAGTTGTTATAAAGTTCCTTCAATCTGTATAGTTTAAATATGAGTGGATAATACGAGATATGGGAAACAGTTGTTATAATAACATATTTTTAAAAGGAATAATAATAAAGTTCCTTAAAAGTCATACATACATTTTGAAGTGTATATAGTATCATTACATTTTTATTAATATTATATATGTATATACTATATTTATACCCTTGCAAAGTATTTTAATTTTAGTCAGATGCTTGTAAGGCTGTGAAAGAATCATTTCTGACCCTATAAATCATATATATTTTTGATTAGCCAAGTCGATTTAGCTATCTCAGGCAGAAACAACATTTTTAAGTATTTTTTCAAAATTTTATAAGGGGCTAAATGGTGAAAAAACTTGTAAAAAATTGTAACATTTAAAAATTTTAAACTTAGTATGCAGATTTATTAACCTAGTAAAAACTAACATAAGAAAGCTTTCCGAAATAAAATGAATCCTTTTTTGGCTCAGCTATGAGATTGTTAAACTTTAATGTGTCGAAAAAATTGTGTTTTAAATATTATTATTAAATAATATTGATAAATATGCATTAAAGTAGTGTATATATTTAAAACTTAGTTATGATCGATTTCTCAATTCAGACATTCAAGAGACAGTCTATAAAGTTTCAGTATTTAATTCCACAAAATATGCAAAAATATAGCACTGCTAATGATGAGCATTTATCACCAACAAAACTGAGTTTTTAAATTTAATTTTCTATAAAAAAATTTTTTAAAATAGTTATTGCTTAATTTACAGGGTATCGAAACCTCCTGTGGCTACCTTTTTTTTAACCCTCTCGCGGACTTGTCATTTTGGCAACTGTTTCCATTCTCAGCTCTCCTGAAATATTCCCATTTTTCCACATTTTTTTCTTTTTTATTACCTTGTTTGTTTTGTTGCCTGTTGCATTTTTTTGGACCTGCAACTTTTTTTGTTGCATTTCGCTTTTTATTTGTACCTTTTGAGGAAAGGGGTCCAAAAAGGTAAACGACAGCTCATCAAATATTCATGGCATTTGTGAAGAGATTCTCGCTGCGCCGAATCGAATGTTTGCATTTTGACAGATTTGTTTCCTTTTCTTCGTTTTTTTTTTTGATTTGGAAAAAGTACGACTGGCCCATTGAGTTTCCTTTTTGAGATGTAAAGTAAACCTCAGCGAAGCGGAATGTAAATGAACTCGAGACGCAAATTGGCCTTGTCTCGGCGTGAAAATACGGACAATAACAGAAAGCTGGTGGGGGAAAATATATAAGAAAAAAGGAAAAAAACAATGCCCAGAAAAACAGCTGCTTTTTGGCCGCATCTCTTGCTATCTCTTGCTTCTCGGACTCTTCCCTCTCTCTCTCTCTCTCTGCTTCTCAGGTTCGCTTCGCCTGTCCATTCATCGTTCTGCGTCTGTGTCTGGCCCCATCAATTGTCTTGTCATCTCCCTCACTTTCCCTCATCGCCCCCTCTCTGTCGCGAGTTCAAGTTGAAGTGCAGCCCAGCGCACAAAAGCTTGGCTCAGAAAGAGAAGGCGCAGCGGAGGAGAAAGAGAAAGAGAGGTCCCGTGTCATTCGCCTGCATTGATTTTGGATTCTCTTTCTCAGGCACAGAATACGCCGAAAGATAAGGGTATGACAAGGGTATGATGAGCTTAAGTAAACGTTTGGGGTTACTTGCTTTAAATACATCAAAAATATGATAAACTGTTTAGAACAAAAAATATGATACCCTTTGCAGGGTATTATAACTTCAGTCAAAGTCATGCCATGCAGTAAAAGAATCATTTTCAACCCTTTAAATCGAATTACATTACCTTAGTTGTATTATTATAGTAACATTTCTATTAAGAATGTAAAGCTATACGATTTTTATCAGTGCAGTTTAGTTTAAAACTATACGTTTTGGGTAAAATGATTTATATTTATTAAAACAACATCTACCTTTGGAAAGGAATTCAAAATTTACACGTTTAGTTGTTAATGCTTGTTTTACTAAACATTATAAATATAATAAATATTATTTAATGCTGTGGCTTTATAAAGAAATACATTTAAATATTTGTTATATCCATAAACATTAAAAAAGTTGAAATAAATGTAAAGAACCTCAAAAGTTTCAGAAAAGTTGAAAAAAATCTTTAAATTAATTTATACCCAAGTACAGGGTATCCTTTCTGTGGCTTTATAAAGCAATGCATTTAAAAATTTGATATATCCATAATCATTGTAAAAGTTCAAAAGTAAAAATCCTCAAAATTTTCAGAAAAGTTGAAAAAAATTTTTAAATTAATATATACCCCAATACAGGGTATCCTTGATTCGGTTTTACCTACCCCCTGTAGGCTGTTGCAGAATTTACAGTTTTTGCCAATGCCCCTTTTCTTATCTTCTCAGCCTCAGATCCCCCCTCTATATCTCTACAATTTCTTTAATATTTTTCCTATTTTTTCTTGGAGGGGAAAACACACGCGAATTTAATTTATGGGGCGTGTGCCGACGCTTTTCCCCATGCATGGCCCAGTGCCAAATGGCTGGCATCCGAATTGGAAATGGAAAATTCAGGGGGTTCGAAAGGAGGGTTGTCTGCTTCTATGTTTAGTGTTGAGTTTAATTGCCTGTGCTTCGAATTTTGTATAAATATATATTTCCCCGCTTTGTTTACGACCTGTTTGCACCTGTGCCAAAAAAATAATAAAAAACCAAATTTAGTGCTTGAAATTTTCCCGAAACTAATGTTTCTTTAATAATTTTATTCGGGAATTATTGCCAGCGAAGGTCTCTGCTGAAAATTCGACTTTGAAGTCATTCTTGTTTACTGGAAGTCAAGGGTCAAAGGGTGGTAAATCAAAACTTTATGGCAAGTTGGACAGCAAGCTTCGTCGAAGGTCAGAAATATTCTAAAAATATTGCCAAAGTAACCAGATATAAATTGAGGGGAGGGCCTTGTAAAATGCTTAACAACAAAAAAAGTATCTTGGGTGTTTCCTTAAGGAAATATCTTTTAAAAGTTTCTCCGTCTTAATTGCATTTACAACTTCCTTGAGAGAGACATTAAATTTGTCAGAAGTTGTTGCATTTTAAACGATTTTTAAATGTGATTTAAGTGCCGAAAGTGTTGACTTAAAGTGGCCAATAGGTTCCTCTAAAAAGTTTTCTATTGAATGAAAGAGTCAATTGATTTGCTTCCTGACTGTTGTCATGAACAAACCCATTTTTTTGTATCTGCTCGAAACCGCAATAAAGTTCTTCCCAAAAAAATGTTAGCATCTGCTTAGGCTTTTGCCTCGTATCTCCCAAACTAGTAAGTAACTACATCAGTTTCCCATTAGAGATCAACTGACAAAATGTACAACATAAAGTAACTCCCCCAAAAGGAGGTTGAGTTGGGGAGTTGTCAAGGTTGCGCCCATCCAAATACCGATTATTCAGCCAAATTGGCAGACGATAAGATAAGATACACCCAACGCACAACCGATACTAAACCAGAAACAGAAAAAAAAACGGAACAGAAGTCGTACAATCAGCTAGAATGCCTCTCTCTCTCGCCCAGAAGTTGTTGCCCCACAAAACAAATAAAACACAAAACCGGGGCAAGTCGAGCTGCTGCTCCTGCCAACAGCTGCTGATGTTTGTTGGCCGGGCTAAAAAAAAAAACTGAGAAAATATAACACCAAACCCAACATCGAAACCTAGCCGAGAGAAGAAAAATTTGTTTACAGAATTTGTCAAGGCATAAATATTTGAACACGTGTAACTGCGTAACAAGCAACACACAAATTTTCAGTAAAATTCCTCCCACTTAACAGGAAAATAGGGAAATGTACACAAAGTGTACACTCTGTACATACGGAAGGAAGAAAACCAAACTTTGAACTTGCCAAAAAATAAAAAAAAAACAGTGTCTACAACCGGATGTTGCTAGGGAGTCACTTTTCGGGTGTTTCCTGCGGCTTAGAAAATGTTCCGAAATACCCACAAATTTTGCCCAAAAGCATATCATATATTCAGAGTTTTGATAACAAGTCGACTGGCCTGGCCCACTTTTCGATAAGGAAATCACGAATTTCTTCCACTTGGTGACTCAATTGATTGTTTACTTAATGTACCCGCGGCTCAAATATTGTGTTTATGACGTATCGATACAAAGTTATAGCCATAAAGTACAAACTGTGTTCTGATTGCGAAACGTTGACGCAATAATTTTGTGCGGGTGAGTTTAAGAAAATAAAGAAATACGGAGGGTTTAGCGAATGTTTGGGCATGTCGAGCACTTGACATACTTATCATTGACTAATTGCATTGCTATAATGAGATAATGAAAGTGAAACCAGAGACAAGGGTAAGCTAGAGAAAAAAGAAACGAGGTTGATTAAGAAAAACTGCTGAGAAAGTACTCAATAGAAGCAGATGAGACGGGATTTTGACTTAATTACACCTTTATAAAGGCTTAAGAAAGATTTACTTTTCAAGAAGTAATTCTAAACTAGATTTAAACATTTTATAAAACCTTTAACAAGCATATAGTGTATTCAAAAGAACACTCAAACCCTCTATAAAACATAAACATTTCAGAAACCAATTCAAACATTTCCAAAGAAAACCTATATTGCCAAAATTATGGTTTAGAAATGATAAACAAATTGTGCTTGGAAAAACGGTCTATAAATTGTGAATTGTTTTTGTGTATACTTCAATTGCGTGGAAGTTATTCAATAAACTTCACATGAAATCATCTTCAGACACGTATCATCTTCAAAGTATCTGCGTAAACAACTTCCCCTCCTCTACTGTCTGTCTCTGGCTTCATTAACCCAATCAAAATATGAAACATAAAAATACAAAATCGAGAGGGAAATCCGCACAATTTCATTTGCAAATTTCGGATCACAACACATCAATAAAAAAATGTCAAATTGAATGAGCAACAAAGTGACACTGAGAGAGGGAACAATAAAAATAAAAATTATCATTGTTTTGGTGACACACTTCGATCCTATCCCTGACTTCCCTCCTTATTTCTCTCTATTTATTGCATATTTTCTCCTTGTAAAAAAGCCCACCCACTGGGTGGATTTTTTATGGATTTTGTTTAGTGATGATAATATATATATAATATTTTTTAATAATATATCGATATATTTTATGCATAGAAAAGTTTAAGGTTTGATTAATTTGTTAATATTTATGGAGTTCTCTGACTATTGAGTTTGGAATCTGATATATGATATCGATAGTTAGTTTATCTAGTCCCTTTATATTAGACTAAACATGTTGTGATAATGTTTAAAATTACAATATTTACTGTGTTTAAATATTTGTAAGTAGTCCTTTACCCTTTAATATATTGCGAAATGATATAGTACAAGTTTTTATATCATTCCTAATTCATATTAACTATTAGCCAAGCAGTTTAGCATCATAAATATAATAGTAAAATAGTTTAAAGCTTTAAAAATTTGTTAAAATTGATAGATTCATATGACTATTTGTTTAGTATTGTATAATTGCTGTACGAAATTATTTATAATCTCTATATCCTATTCCCTAATTCTAGACTAAACACATTGTATATGATGTTTATAATTTACTATATTTCTATATTTATAAATTTATAAATTCTCTTAAAAACCATTTTAAATGCAATATGATATACTGCAAGTATTATTTTTCTCGATATTAAATATCATCCCTAACTCGTATCAACTATTGGCCCAGCAGTTGAGCATCGGCCCACACGATTCCGTAGATTTGTTCCCCCTCCAATCTCATTGACATTAATTTGTCCAGCCACAACAACAAATGAGTGAATACAATTTTTATAGATTTTTTTATATATTTTTATTTTTTTTTTTTTTATTATTGTACTTGTACACTTTTTGCATGACACCATAAAAGGCTGTCGTCGCCGACTTGGGGGCGGTTGCTGAGCCTGATTTAAATAAATTATTCTATATGCGTTTTGCAATGCAGCCCCGCTCCCCATTTAGCTGAAGAATTATTTTGCACTCGGTCTCGCAAATTGTTTTCTGTGCCACGTAATTCAATTTCACTTCGAGCTGAGTTTATTATGATTATTATTATTATTTTTATTATTATTATTGTACTGTTTTTTTTTTTTTATCATTCTCACCTGAGTGCCTGTTGGTATTTTTGCGGAAATGACGAATTTGCAACACACAGCGGCGGAAGTTGCGTGTTGAGGCTAAAAGAGATGCCTGGCCGCTTAAATTTTGATTGCTCTTAATGCGATTTGAGTCGAATGGAATCGTACATATATATATCTATATATATATTTTCGTATATTACATTTTACATTGGGTAATTGCATTACCAGCAATGTATCTCCATCTCGGCAAGTGATTTGCCAAATGCTGTTGAGAAGATTTACAGATTTGCCAATTTAGGTCACCGTCATTGAAGTGGCATTAGGGCTGAATTGAAGTAATCATATCTGTGGGGTAATTTCCCTCGGATATTGCTTTGGATCGAATCAATTATGTGGAGGGGATAAAGATTAAACCATGTTCAGTCAGCAATTAAATATTCCTTTAGGAATTAGGAAAGTATATTAAAGGGATTAAGGTTTTTAGGCAAAGTGGTCTTTAGTCTATGTAGTAAATATTTCTTAAACATTTTAAATATCATTTAAATACTTAAATAAACTTCTTTAAGCTTGACCTAAAAGATCTAATCTTAAAAATAAAGACTGAATTTGCATTTTAATTCATACCAACAAACGTTACCCCTTACAATTTTCCTAAAATGTTAGTTTCCGCCTCAAACAAAGGTGAAAAGTTCTCTATAATCCCAAGATAGTAAGAATAATAGGGTTTCCCCCACCAGCTTATTCTGTTAATTTCCGCCGACAGTTAACCGTCTCAAAGTGGCTTAATGCAAGTACCTGGTCTCATCTCCTCTTGGCCATAACCGGCTCACACTTGCCTCTACAGTTTCAGCTTGTCTACCTTTAACTAAACCTCTTAGCGCCACCCACAAACCATATAACCTGGCATAATACCATTCACAGCTCTCGTTATGTACGCACATTACCACTTGAGCGATGTGCTCGGTGGAAATCGAGGGAAATCCGGGGAAAATCCAGGAATCGGAGGAGTAACTCTGTGGGTTTTTGATGGCCAGATGCCTTCAGTCAATGCCGTAAATCATAAATCATCTCTCTTTCTCGGCTTTTCTTGGCGGGGGAAGGAAGGTCGTCGGCACTTGGACACGTGCGGTAGTACATTACCTTTTTTTTGGGGGGCGGGGGGTGTGTGTTTATACCCCCCGGCCAAGAAAATTTCCACATTTTCTTTGCCTTTTTACCCACACTGAGGGACCTAAGCCAATTGTCAGTGGGGTAGGTTCGAGACGAAGTTTTCTTTTGCCGCTTTATGAGGGTTTATTGAAGGTTTCCCCCCCAAAAAAATAAGAAGGAGCCAGAGAATGGGGCTTAAGTGACTGGCCTGGCAAGTGGCTTTCCTTTCTTTTCCTTTACACCCCCTGCCGCTGTTGTGTGAAAAGCATATGCGGGTTGTTTGTTGTCTCCTCTGCGTTTTGCACGCATTTTCACGCGCTTTTCCTCGCCTCGCTGGGCAGACTTTTCAGCTCCAGCATTACTTTTTAATAATGTGCACTCAAAAAAACCCCATCCCCCCACCCACCACGCACAGAATTCACATTTATTTGGCTTTGAGTGATTTTCTTTGTTTTCCGGGGGAAGACAAGATTTTTGTACAGACTTTTATGACCATATAAAGTCGGCCAGCATAAACTTATTAAATTTCCATTCTTTTATTGCTGTCGGCCACCTTGATGGCAAAGGCATTAAATTCGGTTTCACAATGGTTATAAAAAAAAAACAAAGCGGAAAACATACGCCAAGGAAAATTCATTATGGAAAATTGCGGCTCAAGTGACCACAACCCCAAATTTAATTAATAATCAGGAAAAGCTAAAAAACCCGAAAAAGTAAAAGAGAGAGAGAGAAAAACACAGGCTGCATTAAAATTTAACTTCTACATCAATTTTCCGCCGATTTTCTTTAGCAGCAAAATGAAAAAAGTGAAGTGAATCCATGTGAAAAACCAAAAAACAAACATTATCTAAAAAGGGTAAAAACCAAAACAAAACCAAAAAATACTTCAAAACCAAAAATACGAAGCCAAAATCAAAACAAAACGTCACTCAATCAAATCGAATCCATCAATCATGCTGAAGATACACATGCTGGAGCAGGTCGTCAACACGGAGAATGTCTGCGAGAATGCCCAGGAGCTGTCGCCGAAGCGCAAAGTGCCCGCTGCCGCCGCCCATGGCCACGGCGGAGGCAGCTCCTCCTCCAACGGCGGCACGCCCACTGTCTCGGCCACCTCCTCGCCCCACCACCAGCCCACGCCCCCGCAACGTCACATTCATACCGCCGGCGGTGGCAAGAGCGTCAGCCAGGGATCATCACCAGCCGGGTATGTGCAACTAATTAATACCTCAAATATATGAGTAAATATGGGAAATTTTGATATGATTAAATATGAAGCCAAATTAATCCAAATTCAAGTACCATAAACCAAATAATTGTTAAGAATAAAACTAAAAGGTTTTAGCTTACCTATAAAAATTGACAAATTAGCAAATGATATATAAATGAAAGTATATATTTATTATCAGTAAAGGATCATTCCCACTAGGGTAGCTTTATTAATTATAAATTAATGAGACTGAAGTAGTAACTATTACGAATTTTTATTTATTAATTATGGAGTATCTTGATCCTGGGTCTTATCAACATTTTTTTTTAACTAATTGATTGAAACATAGAAATAAATTCACTTAAATTAACCTATTAAAATTTCTTACTTAATATATATTTTCCTCTGTCTGAAATTTAAGCAAAGAAAGCTCTTCCTAAATCTTAAAAAACTGCAATATCAAAACTAAATAACATACAAATAATCTAATAAATTAGTAAGCTAGGTAAATTAAGCTTATTTTTCAATAAAACATAAAAGTGATTTATGCTAAAGACAGCTTATTAAAAAACAATTTATATTTATTTGTTGAAAGTATAATTTCCTTGAATAACAGAAAAAAACAAGGATATTAATTAACAGCTCACAGAGGTAAATCATATTTGCTAAGCTGGAAGAATCATGAAATAATAAATGCAATAATAAATAAAGTGCATACATTTAGTAATTAATAGATTATAATCTGTGTCGTTAAACTATTGTTTTTTTTATGCCATAATTCAATGCAAACAAGAAGAGTTATGTTTATTTCATTAGAACTCCAGCAAGAGACAAAGGAACAACTTATTTAAACAGTTTCTTATATATATTTCTTTATGTGTATATTAAGTTTTTCTATGTTTTCAAGATTATTTAGGATTTGGCTATTCATTTCTAATATCATATATTCAAAAACACTTCTTCTTAATTTTCCGCATCGAATTCGAGCTTTTAAAATAAGATTTTTCATTTCTATGTCTCACTTGTACTATATTTTGGCTAATTGAGACTGGCGGTTGGATCAGTCCTTCTATATTTCTGTATAATTTGTGCAATATGTGAAATGATAAATGCGTTTTTGATGAGACTCCCCCCTCCGAAAAGGGGGGTAGCTGCTTTCCCCATCGATGCGAGAGCACTCTCTTTTTTGTATTTTATGCAATTTTCACGTTGTCACATTCCTTTGGTCGCTGCGGTTGACTGACGTTGTCATAATGGGTGCATCGTCCGGCGGTTTTCCCTTTTCCAGTTTTCCACCCCTCCCCTCCAACACTTTTTGGCCAGCTACTGTACTTGGCCAGTTAACAAATTTCACCGCAAATTCAGTTATTTTCTTTGTGTTTGCCTTGATGAGTTGCAGGTTTGCATTGAGGTGTGGCTAAATGGAAAATGGTTAATGCCAAGGCGAAGCGTGAATTGGGTGGCAAATGGGGTGGGGAAAATTAAGGGAACTGCTGCCAAGAAAATGTAGTGTGTAATTGGGTTTCTAAAGGAAAGAAAAAGAAGAAAGAATATGGAAGTATTAGTCATGGTGTTGTATATAAGTTAATATAATATATATATAAATATATATAAAAAATAGTTCTAACTTGGCAACACTTATCAATAAGTTGTGATATATATAAGCTATATTATCATCTATTTATATCTTCAGTAAAATTGACAACTAAAAGCAACATGACACATTCTTTGTCAGTGTCATAAAATATTTTCCTTTTTATCTGCAACTTAAAATATCAAGGAGAGTATTTTCCCATTACCATCACTCGGCAGTTTGATAAGTTTGAACAAATAATAGCTGCTTGAGAGCTTTGATTGACAATATGCCATTGAATTCATTCGATTGTTGTGTAAGTTCTACACTTGCTACTTACTTTTCCTTCTGGATATTTTTATTTCTTTCAATTTTGTCATCCACGGCACTATCGTTGCAGTTGTTTCCACAACACCATTGTTGGTCAGCTTCTTCCCCCGAAGCTTCCACCCAGTTTTCCACCAATTTTCCCTCCATTTCTCTGTGCCCTTATCTGGCATTTTCTTGGCCATTCTTTTGTGGCTGGTTATTTTCGCATTAGAGCCTGGTAATTGATACCTTGCGGACGGTTATGGCTTTATGGCTGTGAGAGCGACACATCAAGGCAATACAGAGAGGAGGAGGAAAAGGCTTATGGCATGGGGAAAATCTTGAAATATCTTGGCTAACAATGGACTTGAGGTCTTGCTTTGGGGCGTGGCCGTGGGCACAGTTTTGTAAATAATTATTATCCGCAAGCTGCACTGTTGCATTGTCACATTGTCGTTAGATGGAGTGAAAGATGTGGAAAACAAAACTGAAAGCACAGAAACAATTTTAATTTTCATTTCTCTTGTCTCTCCCTGAACTTGACAATCAAAAGGGATTTTCATTTCTTTTGTTTTCCCCTGGAAAAAAAAACAACAACAGCTTTGCTTCTTTTTTACTTTGGGATTTTCTTCTGTTAAAAACATAATATTCAAAACATAAACACTTCCGTTGGCGCCCTTCATTACCCCAAACAATCCTTCTTGTTTTTCCCCCTGAGGCGGAATTTTCTTTTTGTGTTTTTACACAAAGAGAAAATTATATATTTCACAGAAGAAGAGAAATAGAGGTTTATATAAAGCTATTCAAAAGAAGTTAAAATATAAGTTTCTTGTTAATAAATAAAATAGAACTAGAGAGTAAAGTTTGTATAATTATATTTAAATTATAAACAATATAGTTTTATATTTGAGAACTAATTTTCTTTCATTTTAGCTCTTTGTTTATATTTAAACGGCAAAATTTCTTTTTGTTTTAAGACAGAAAGGAAAAAACAACTTTTACAAAGGGAAAAATATAAAGCTATTTGTAAAAGCCGAAGATTTCAGGGTTTATATTTAATAAATAACCATCCAATTCAGAGTAAAAATTAAATTTTCTTAAAAAAAAAACTAATTTTCTTTCAAAGTGAGCTGAATAGATTTTTTCTTAATTTTCCTCCATGCATTTCCTTTGACTTTTGGCTATTTTTGACTTACCTACTTAAGGGCTTATAGGCTTAAATAAATAACTATCTAATTAAGAGTAAAAATTAAATTTTCTTTATAGGCAACTAATTTTCTTCAAATAATTTTCTTTCTTTATTTTTCTCCATGCATTTCCTTTGACTTTTGGCTATTTTTGACTTAATTACTTGAGGGCTTATGGGCTTGCCATCGTTTCTACGCCGTCCCTTGTTGCATTATTTATGCCCAACATTAGTCGGTATTTTTCTCAGCCTCCCAATACCCTTCCCCCCCCCCCCAGCCCCGTCTCCGTTGTTGGCTTTCCAACAATTTTTGATTTATCTCGACAATGTCTGCATCTTCTGGTGGTGTATCTTCTGGCGGTGCTCCCATTATGCCACCGCCAGAGCTCCCATTTTCATTTCCATATCCACCGAGCTCATCGGCAGCACTCCGGGTCCGGGCTGCTCATCTCCATTTCGTTGGGGAGCTACAACAGCTAGTTGACCCCGAAATGGTTATTCTTCTGCCGCGAAAAAAGGGGGCCAACGCAGTTAGCCCAGTTAGAAATCAACTTGGCCGACTGTCTGTCAGTCAGTCAAATAGGAGTTCTGGCTTCGTTTTTCTCTCCATTTCGAGTTTAAGTTTGAGTTCCGATTCGGGTTCTGTTCTATACGGTTTCGGGTTCGGGTCTCCCATTTCAAAAGCCATTTTCTGGGCTAATTTATATGCAAAGATTGCGCCAAATAACTGGACAAAAGCGTCGGGAACAAACATGGCAACAACAGCAACAATTATGTGGCCAGCTGACCAGGCCAAACCATTTATCACTTTCCAATTTTTCAACATATATTTTTTTCTGTGGGTATTTTTTTGCTTTTTGTTTCGTTTCGTTGGGTTGTGTTGTTTGTCTTTAATTTGGAAAGATAATTTGGCATGTCAGCAGCTTTAATATCGTGGCACGAGATTGTATCTGTAGCTGTCTAGCTTTATTTTGGGTGTTTTTAATGGGTGGATTTTAAGAGGGAAAAGGTTATGGGAAATAGAAAATGGGAGTTGATTTGAAACTTAAAAAATTCCTTTAAATAAATAACTATATTTAGGTCCATTTTGGGCTTACATACATCTTCTTAATGAAACCTTTTAAATGTAATTTAAGTTCCTGGCCTTAAACAATAAAAAAAAAACCATATAAAAATACTTAAAAGTAGGTTGCAAAAATTAAAGTACATCACCTTAAGACCTTATGGAGTTGCAGCTTACAAAAAGGACTGTAAAAAGCGCAGGATCTGCACGTGACTTTTTCGCAACTTCACTTCACTTGAGGCCTACCCTGGATTCGACTTCAATTTTAACTTCATTATGCCAGAACACATTCTTCTCTTCCTCCACGTATACGTGATTTTTCGCCCAAAAGCGGACAATTGCCTGTCGAAAAAAATTGAAATCCAGGGATCTTGATAAGTTAACCCGAAAAAAGCCTCGAGGAAATGTCTAACGGGCCGCTAAAAAGGCAAAAAGAAACTTGTCATTGGGCCAAGTGCCTTTCGACAATGCCAAGTTCACGATTGCCGCCGATTTCATTGTGATTTCTTCGGCTATAAGGTTCGAACAGGAAACTAGTTTCGGTCGGCTGAGATCAATGGGTGTCTTGCTGGATTGTTCGGTCCCATAATCGCTCTAAATTTTTTAATTTATTACCGCGCTCTGACAGCTGACACATGAGTGGGTGGAGAGTTCAAAAGATGCTGACAACAATTAAATTAATGTCAAGGCAGCGAGCGCCCCAAGGAAAATCAATATAAAAAATAAAGAACACGAAACAAGAGTGAGGCGAAAAGAAAGAACAACCTGAGGGAAAATGTGCACTGGCAGAGATTTTCTTATAGGAAATTCACTCCAAATAGAGCCTGAATTTTGAATATACATAAATATATAAATTTGTAAACTATTTTGGTAGGAAATTCTCTTAAAATAGAGGCTGAATTTCCTATCTATGTATAGTAATATTTTATAAATAATTAAAGGTTTGAATTTATCGATGAAGGTATTAAAGTTTTAGTCAAAGGCTTATAATGCTGTGAAGGAGTCATTTCCGACCCTATAAATCACATTCTTGATCAGCATCAACAGCCGATTCGATCTAGCTATGTCCGGCTAAAATTAATTTTTTTCAAAATTTTGAAAATTTTATAAGGGGTTAAAAATTGCTAAAATTTATGGAAAAAATTAATATTTTTTAAATTTTAAATTGAGAATGCAGACTTATTAACGTAATAAAAACTAGCATAGGAAACCATTCCGAATTAAAATCAATAATGTTTTGGCAGAGTTATGAGTTTTTTAAACATTGATTTGTCGAAAAAAAATTAATATAACAATGGCGATAAATATAGATTCAAATGAAAATATTTTAAGCTTAGTTATAAACGATTTTCGATTATATATTTAATTTACTAACTGCTAGGGTCTACTTCGACTTACTGACTTCCTTTCTTGTTTTATCACAATTTTAAAGTCAAATTAGATGGAAATAACTTCTTTAAAGTCACTATATTAACGCTTTATTTCAATTAAATTTTGTGTGGTTTTTACCATTACTTAATAGAGTTTAATTACGTTCCAAAAGCATATAATTTTTCTATTTAGAAGTCGAAATTGAATACGATATTTTTCTAGTATGTTTACTTTTTTTTAGAGTGTAGAGAAAATAAAAATTAGGAAAAATAGGTACCATAGCATAGGCCCCTGGTGATTTTCCGTGCCAGTGAACCTGGCTGACTGACTTAGTCTGGGGTGTTTGCTTTGATGCCTCGACTAATTGGGCAAAACTTCTGGGCAACGTTCCATTTCAGGTTCGTCCCAGAAAGGTGAGATATTGTGCCCCCCATTCCACACCCACTATTATCCACCCCGTCACTGTCTTCACAGTTTGATGCTAATTTATGCCCATAAACCCTAGACAAACTGATGTAACTTTTGTTTTCTATTTACCATTTTTACTCTTCAACAAAAGTCACCTTTGTGTGTTATGCAAAAATAAAAAGAAAAGAAAAAGGTACATAAAATCAAACAGAAACCGCTTCTGTCTTTGCCTGGCAGTCTTGGACATGAAGCTGTCTTACTTATGACTTATGCATGAGGATTTTATGTTGAACTTCGCTGGGTTTGTGGACCAGTCCATCACCCAACTGAAGATTTATGTAAAGATCTGAGCCATTTAGCTACCGTGTAGCAGCTTTTTTGGGGAAATTAGCCATGGGACATGGGTTTGTGGATTGAATTAGTAAGAGTATGGAATGGGAAGCCATATTTAGAGGTGCGAAATTTGCTGTATAAGAAAGTTAAGATTCTATTTATGAACTCTGCATCTAAAGTGAAATTTCAAATAAATGCTATCAAAACTTACCTAGATCTGTAATTAAATTCCATTAAATATCAAATTTGTATTAAGATATTTCTGAAACTTAAAATAAAACGAACAATAACATTATTAAATCCATTTCCGACTCTCCCTCTTTACGACTTGTGACAAATTCAGGTCAGCCATCGTAAAGCAAACTGGATCAGTCGTTGGGAATGCCTAGGAAATCTCTAAAAATCTGCAAACAAACTCAATTTGAAACACACAAAATATTCATGGCCATTAAAAGCGTAATCATGCAAATAAATCAAATAGTGTCGTCGTAAAAGAGCAAACATAAAAAAGTGTGTGAGAAATCTGAGTTAAATCTGCAGCTCATCCAATTTCTCCTAATGAAGTGGGATGAGCCCCAGATGCCAAGGGGAATGCACAGCACTTGCTGAATTTTGTATCTTGCATCTTGTGGATGCTGCTGCATCTGACGGATGCAATCGACGTCATCGGACCAGCTCCTTCACTGCTAACCCAATTACAAGACGGCATAAACAAATTTCCCCCACTTCGCATATCTTCTTTCCGATTGCATAAAGCTCACAGACAGAAATTGCCACGAAAAAACACTTTGGACAGCAAGTGCCAGCACTTTACTGGCTGGAGTGGAAGTGTGAAGTGAAACTAGGGAAGCTGGGCGGGTATCTCTATGAATTATTAATTGGAAATTGTAAACGCAGACAAAAGACACCAAAGTCTCGGGTGGGGGCGGGAAATGACAAAGTTATAAAAGTTAAAATCACTTGCACAAACTTTTACATTTTGGTGCGGTGCCTTGTTGTTTGATGGATGCAAATATCAAATTGATGTGACAGACAATTTTCCTAAATGGGTGAAGCAGCGGCCTGAGGAAAAGCCAAAAGGGAAATAATAAACGACAGCGAAAACTTTGACAGGCTTTCGAAAAATAAACTCAAGTGGGAGTTGTCATTGAACCGCTTCATGTTGTTATATATTTTTTTTACGCCACATATAATGGAAAAGTTCTAAGGGAGTGAAAAGTTTTTTATATAAGATGGTGAGCAGAGCAAAATTTATAGGATCTTAGACGTAATATAATAAAATATATATATTCTTAATATTTTATAAAAGATTTGATACAAGACATGGAAGAGATAGTTCCTAATAATTCTAGAAGCACTTTAGGTTGAAGTAAATTATTAATATTCTTTAAAATATATTCTAGAAATAATAAAGAAAATTCCAGGGTATATGTTAGTTCTCTTAGCTTTTTTTTTTGTTTAAAAACTCCCTAAGCCTCAATAACAGCTGATCACAGATCTTAAAAAGATGTAAACCATTTCGGTGGCTAAAATTGATACTCGTAACTGAAAAAGTGTCTTTTCCCCGGACAAGTTAATTACATTTTGGCAACAAAAAGTGGCAAACTTTTTCTGCACCTCCTCCGAGTATATATATGCATACATATAGATGTAGATACATTTGTAGATACTTGTTGAGATAGACAATGCACACATATCTCAGTCAGTGGGTCAAACAAAGCAGCCGCCGCCGCCGCCGACGCCACTTGGTGGAGCGTTTTTGGCATGCGGCCTGGCCGCGTGCGGTTGTTTTTCTTATTTTTTTTCTGCTTGCTGCCTGGCAGCGGACCAAAAATAGTTGGCTCTCAACTGTTGGCAGTTGATTGAGCCACCTCCAAGATAGATAGATGGATCCAGCGGGTTAAGCTCCGGCTACCGTGAAAACACCAGCGGACAGGCATTTTGGAACGAGCTAACCGGTTTTTTTTCCTATGCTTCTTTTGAGAGGGTACACTGGAAAGAAAGTGATTTTGTTGATTATTATATAAATGATTTAGTTTTTAACTCTTTTAACTGCATTTGTTTATATTGAAAATACAAATTTAATATTAAAATTTTTTTAAATATATATTTGTATCTTTTTGTCAATAGCTACACGGAAAAATAAGCTATTTTGTTGTGTATTGCTTAAATGATTTGATTTTTAACTCTTGTATATTTTATGTTATATTTTAAATATGAAAATGTAATTTTAAGGGTTACTAATGATTTTCCAAAATTTTGAAATCATTTGATCCCGAATTGAGGCACAGTTGTGATAATTTATTTTTATATATAAAAATTGAAATAGTAAATATAACAAAGTTGTACGATATTTCCATATTTGCATTCTATATTAAAATGTTAAATATATATATTAATCTCACACATTTTCTCCAAGTGCACCCAATGAGCGACAGTTAAATTGATTAGCGAGCATTAGGTCAGGAATTAAATAGAGGGGGAAAAGAGGGGCGTGAAAATCGAACAAAAGAAAGTCCGTGGTGGCCAAGTTCATTGTCCAGGTGGTTAAAAAAAAACCGTCTAAAGAGGAGGTTGGGTGGCATTTGAACAAGACGAAGGTCATCACTTCACATCAAACCGCATCGTATCGCATCAATAGAAAATTATGCAAGTTATTGGATGCGATCAATGTGAGCTTTGCCAAAGAAAGAAGAAGCCTTTCTATTCACCAATTTTTTTTTTTTTGAGTTGGTCAATAGATAATACTCATACGTAACACAGCGATTCGATCATAATTTGTCAAAGATATCTTTGGGAAATGGAATTATTGTTAATGATTTGATTGGAGTTTTATTGATTATTATTTTTTGGCATATTATAGCAATGATTTGGGAGAAGGGAATATGCTTGAAAGTGAGTCAAATAATTAGGAAATGTTGTAAAAATTAATACTAATAACATTAAAGAGATATATTTAATTAGAAGAAAACTATACAATAAATTAATAAAAATAATAAAAGAGTTACTTCAATTATTTTTTACTTACGGTTAGTAATATTTGTGTTCAATATAATATATAAATATAATATAATATCCTTATTTTATTTCAAATTTTGTATGGTTTGGTTAAATATTTTCTAGTATTTTTATATGCATTCGTCCTCATTTCCTTTTGAACTCATTTTAATGGCAAGAATCTCGCCATATCGATTCCGTTTAAAACGTTTTGTAACCTTACCAATTACCAATTCGTGCACAACCACAATTTACACCTTTTTTATAGCCCGAAGATGATGCCTCCCTCCTCTAAAAGAGAAGGCGAAGGTGTTTCTTTTTTGTTGATTTCTTGGCGTGCCACATGCAATCGGCAATAAAATAGGAAACTTTCGTTTTCGAAACACCCAAGCCAAGTAAATGGCGAGAAATCAGCTCAAGCTCAAGATTCTTTTTGTGGGCACAATTAAAAGCTCCTGTTTTAATTGGAGAGACTAATTAACGCGCAATTAAAATCGAAAAGTAATTCTGAATTCGATTTGGCTGCCGCCGATGTTTGTAATTAAACGAAATATAAATGGGCTTTCAAATTCACTTTCGATTAAGGCCTGATGGGAGGGGGGTCAGTCAGTAGTCAGTAGTCATTACCCCCTTATATCCCCCTGATCCACGGGGTCGGGTTTGCTGTTGGCTAATTACGTGTCTGTGGCTGTCTCCTTCAATTTTCGTCTGGGGCAATTTTTGTGCTGCATTCATTTGTCGACCATAAAAGTCGCCGTCAAACACCAAAAAGTCTCGAGCGTTCCAAAGCTGTTTTACCATAATTTCAATTTTTATTTTCTGCTTAACGTAAGGCAACCATTTTGCACTACCTTCTCCCTCTCAAGCCGAAGTGCTCGCTTTTGGCATTACCTCTAGAGACATTCCACTTTAGCTCGCAGTCATTGCAGTTGAAATTCTTTAAAACGAATCCCAAAAATCGAAATTCCCTTGCCTGGATTTCTTAATAAATAGTTTTTGCTATATATTTTTATATGAAAAGCAAGGCAAAGCTAATATATTTCTGAGAACTGAACAATGGTTCTTAATCTACATTAGCTATTGGTTTAAAACTAGCTTTAGATAAATAGCTTAGCTTTAGATAAATAAATAAATTTGAAGAAAAATTGAGCTATTACAAAATGAGATTATATTTTGGTGTATATTTTAAAGCAACTTGAACAAGAAATGTAAAGGAAATCTTTAGTGACCACGACATTATGATTGATTTAATACATTTTAGTAGTAATTAATAGGTAAAGTAAAGCTATTGGCTTAAAACTCATTATTAGCTTTTGATAAATAAATAAATTCAGAGAAAAATGTAATAGCTAAAAAATGGGACTATATTTTGGTGTATATTTTAAAGCAAATTGAACAAGAAATGTATAGGAAATCTTTAGCGATTATTTTAATACATTTTAGTACTAATTAGTAACTAAAGTGAAGCCCCCTTTACTGAATAATGACTGTACTTCATCTTAGTCTCAACTGCAGTCTATATTACCCGTTGTGGTCAGTTGGGCGTAGAGGCGGAGTGGGCGTGCCCGGCGATTGTTGAAGGCAACAAGTAAATCGTATGCGCATTACCGATGACGTCAATCTAAATAAATATAAATAAATACATCAAGATATTGAAAATTCAAATTGAACAAGTACCAGGGGAGCTTTTCGAGATTACCAACAAGGAAGTGTGAAGGATTTTGGCAGGGGGAATAAAGTCGGGAAGAGTCCCATTTTAAGGCAGATCGGAGCATCATTTCGTATGCTATTATTGTGCCGCCTGCGGTTGCATTTCAAATTCAAACGAGTCGCAGGAGGCGCCGAAAGCTCATCAGCAATTCAATTGCCTCGAATCCAGAGAGAGGGGCGGCCCACCTTCGCACATATTTCGTATGCGGCATCAGTGCGATTATCGACCTGAGAGCCGAGTCCCAAAACTCACTTTTATTTACCCCGGGGACTTTGGTCTTCTGGGTCGTTTTGTATTTAAACCATTCGATCTTTTTTCGGGACAGATGCTGTGAAGCTATCTGCCATCGAAGACTCTCCTCTCCCGGGGTCTTCGCCTAATTGGGGGCCTGTCGTACCCCCATCAGTATTCCAGCACCATTGTGATGATGTGAGAAATGTGTCTAAAGTTGTGCAAGTTGACAACAATGTGGTTGAGAAGCGGAGACACTGGAGCAACTCCCAGCTTTTTTTCTCTTTGGAGCTATCTATTCAGCAGGAGTTGAGGGTGAGGAAAAAGTCTAGAGCATTTTGGGGACAGTGGAAGAAGCTCATAGAAAATGGGTTTACATTTAAATAATATTTGTTCATTTTTGAAGAAGAGAGTAGAAGAGTTTTTTGTGCATCTGAATACTTGGAATTTTCAATTGATTAATAAATAATTAATCCATATATTAATGATGCGATATTTAGGACCAATATATTCGGGGAATTTTTTGTATATTTATTATGTATTACTATGTATTTGTATTATATTTTTGAATTTATTTCTAAATAGAAAAGAAAAGAGGAAAAGATTTAAGATTTTAGATTGACAGCTTACAATTTATTACAATTTTAGTTAACTTTTGGATAAATTATTCAAGAAGGTTCTTTTGTATCGGAATATTTTATATTCCTAATATCAATGCTTGATATATTGTATCCAAAAAAATAAGTAATCGGTCTTTAAATTTTGCCATATAATACAAAAAAACAAAATATTTTACATACATACAGATATGTATTAAATTTTGAAAAGCAAATATTTTATTATCGCTATTTATTTTAAAATATGACATTTTTCTATAATTAAAATTATAATATATCAGAATTTAATATATTTATTTAGAAACTATATTTTTTCTATATATTAGGAGCAGAGTTTTTGTTATTTTAGTAAACTGAAAGGTCACTCAAACAAATCCAATTAAAACTGTTATTTAAAATGCCTTAAATGCTAATTTGCTTATTTAGAAATCTTTACTGTAATGTTTTCCGTAATTAAAACTAACTTACCTTGTGTTTTGTTAGTTAAAACTATATATAGTTAGTCACTAGTATATTATTTATCGGTTTCACTGCCTGTCTCGTTAAACGACCAAATGAAGCTTAACAAATGTTTAAAACTATACGTAATTAGCTTAAATCCCCTTAAAAAAAATTCTACTTGAAGGTCACAGAACGAAGTGAGAAGCACATAAAAAGGTTTCATTAGTAAACATAAAAATTGTGCATAAATTATTATTACTATTACTTTCGCCCCAATGTGCACTTTTATTTCCTTTGGGAAATTGTGCTGCACCCTTGCACTCTCCCCCAAATACGGTCACAAAATTTGTTGAGCTTTCTGCCGGTGCTAAAGTTATTACATGGATTTTGTGGCATTTTGTGCCCAAAATGTATGGCATCCACAGAGATACATGATATAGACTTTTCCCGACGACATATTTATGACTTTCCACTCGACTCTCGGTCGCACCCTTTGCATTTCCCGCCCCCTTTCCTCAATTTTCCAGAACGCTTTCCCAACAAAGTTTTTGGTGGCAAAGAAAACCATGAAACCCCTAAAAAGTGCAACTATGAAATATTTTTTGGCAGCGAACATAAAAAACGAAGGAAAACGGAGATTATTACATGATGGCAAAAATATAATTTCCACACTAGGAAAAAAATAAACTTTGTAGTTTGTCTGGCGGCGGCGGTGGTGGTTGTGAAAATGCCTCAAGAATTATGAAAAATGTGTTGCAAATATATATATATATATAATATATATGGAGAGAGCAAAGTTTTTCGGGCAGCCCCATGAAAATGGCGTGCGGCACGAAAATGTGAAAACCCAAAACGACTAAAATGGAAAACAAAAATGCGAGAAAAAAAGGCGAGCAAAAAATTGAAAAAATGAAGCTGCTGCCCCGGGTTAAATTTGGCAGGCGAGACAACACTGCAAATTGTCTGACCAATGTGAGAGGAGGGGGGATTTTCGAGAGTGCAATAAACGGAAAAGTGTCTGAATGCTTTTGCCAGCCACTGTTTTGTGTGCTCCATTCCGCATTGTTTGCAGGACGGTGCCTGCCTTTTTGTTTTATATTTTCCCCTTGAACATTTTCACATTTTAGGCTTTCTATATTTTTTATTTTAAAGATACACATTACATATTCATGGATATTAATATCATTTTTAAACTGTAGGAAAAACTTTAATTAAACTGACACATTTTATTTAAAAAAAATTCCTTGCCCTGACCTTTTAGTGAACATTTTTTAAAAATTATTTTAACGGAATATCTTTAATTGCTTCCACTCGCTGTCGGCTATTGGGAATTTAAATTAAAACACAATATTGTGCATTTTTTCAGGCATTTTTTTCCGCTGCCTATTAGAGGCTATTAAGCGACAGGTCAGAACAGAGCGAACAGCAGGCCCCAATTTGAAGTTGAAAGAATTATTTATGTGCATTTTTATGGGCATTTCGGTTTCGAATTTGTCAACTGCACACGCATCGAATGCGTGCGTGCAACAGAGAGCCGAGACAATTGCAAATTGCATATTTCAATTGCATTTGCAATGCAATTTGTGTGTGCCACAAAAAGAAAAATCTAGAGAAAAAAAAGAAAATACGGCCATTGAGAAACTCAATCGGATAAAGAACGCTTGAATGAAAACAATGCCGAAGCAATTAAAAAGCATTTTTCCAAACAAACTCCCCATGGGGCCTTTAAGGCACACTCTGTGTTGGCCAGCAAGGAGTGCTCAGCGGATAGGGTATATATAGTGCAGTTCCACAGGGAAACCGGTCTGGTTTAATACAAATTTCCCAGGAGTCTGTTTCGGTCTGATAGCCATGAATTAGCCGCTGGAATGGTACTGGGTTTAGTCCAAGGGATTTTATATTAAGAATAAGCTGGGAACTATATTTATATTTCAATAACTATTGCCTTTGATAATGCATTTATTTTGCATGACTTAAAGGCAGGGGAAGTTTATAATAGATGTTATAAGTAATATTAGTATTATTTAACTAAAGCTAAAATATTTGTTTTTATAACAAGTATTTATTTTTGTTAAATATATAGACTTATTCTCAGCCTAAGAATCTCAGAGCTTTGTAACAGCCTAAATTTACTTTCCTAAAATATTTATTTTTAAATATTGGTTAATTGGATCGAAAAATAATTAAAAAAATTGTAAAATGCATTAATTAAATAGTTCTTTGCTTCGTTATCCAATATTAATTTAATTATTTGTTTCCTAATGTTAGACTTTAAAACCCTTATAGTTTATAATAAATACAACAAACTGATATTACGATAATTTTATTTGACATTAAATATTTATGCTTGATTAATATTATTACTAATTTTATCCTAAAAGTCATAAAAATTGGTAAAAACTTCAATAAGCTTGTTTAAATACATGCTTTCATCTCTTGACCATAAATTTCTTTAAAAATTAATAGATATAATTAATTGAAACTTGAAATAAACTACATAGTTTCTCATTTAATTTCCACAAATTATTTTCAAGCTACTTTAAGGCAGTTTTTCATTTAATCTATTAAACTGCAATTCTGCAAATCCTGAAACCTGGGTGACTTATGGCTAATTTGCATTTACATTTTGCCCCCGTTTGACAACTTGGCTGTCAGCTCCCAGCGGATTTTGGCCACCTCCGAAAAAACCCCCCAGCTCCCCCAACTCTCCACCCCTCACCCTCGATGAGCTCTTAATGTGACAGACGGCCAATTTTTGTTGGCTTATTTATTTCCAAAGTGGGTCCGAATGGGCCAGCGGCAATTTTCGCACTGATTAATGGGCACGTGTTTCACATGGCGTCGCGACTGTGTTGCACAGTGTACCAGTGTACCAGTGAGTAGATGCAGATTGAAGCAATATAGCTTCGGCTATAGCCTAAGCTGGTTAATAACCAACCATAAATATCGCTGGCAGTGCAAGTGTTTGCCAATTAGCGAGCAAATTGCATGCGACTGGGCCAGAAGAGAGGGAACGCTGCGATCTGAGATACATAAATTAGAGGGTGCATGTGAATGAAACGAGGCCTAATTAAATGTTTAGGAACACTATTTAGGGTCATTTTCAATTGGGTTTTTATCGGGTGCCAAGTGGGGATTCGAAAGGAAGTTATAACGAAACGAAGGGTCTCCCAATGGGGCAACTTTTACCCTAAAAATGATAGTGAAAGTAGACACAAGTGCCTTTATAAATAATAAATAAAATAATAAAGAAAATAAAAGTCCCTATATATGTATTGTTTTACTAAACATTATCTAGGATTTTATATATTTAAAAAGTATGCCAACAGTTTGCTTATAAATTGTAGTTCTTTCAAAAAGTTTGCTTTAAAATTATAAGATTTATCTCTATTTATGCAAATTAAATTATACAATTATGTCTTCTTATAAGACGAATTTATGACATTTAATATATTTATAAATTAATTTAATAAATTTATTAATTTGCATACATTTCAAGCAAACAATTCCCCATTTAAACAAAAGCTTTCAAACTACAGAAACTATAAATAATGCAATGCATATTTAATATATAAACACAAAAATTCCCAGAAAAGCCCATAAAATCTAGTATTTCTAAAAACAATTGCTAATTGTAAAATAGTTTACAAACAATTCTAAAGTGTGCCCTAAAAGTTTCCATACATATATCCATTTAACCGTGTAAATTCTTTACGCCAAAATGAGCCAGAAATTTATTTGGCCCCCACATCGGGAATAAAACTCAGTGACCCTCCTCCTCCACACACTCACATTGTTCACAGAATTTAGGCGATATTTATCTGTTAATTATATAAGCAATCTGGCACACACATAAACAAACTCATGAATATATATACACGAGCAAAAATATTTGTACAAAATGAAAAATGTCATTTATGGTTGAGTAAATAAAATACAAAATTATTTTCGGGCCAGGCAAAAACCGATGGCAGAAAATGTTTTTCGGTATTTTCTGCTGTTGTTGTTGCTCGTGCGGTTGGTCAGAAAGTTGAATAAATAAATTTAATTATATGCAAACTACAAGCAAGCGGCAATCGGTCGGGACCGTCATAAAACTAATGAAAACAACAGCGATTTGCTGGCCGCAACTTTTTAATAATTCAAGCGATAAATCTTTAAGCCCAGAACTTTGAACATCGATCAGTTGGCAGGAGGTGGTCGGTGGTAGTTCTTCTCCAAGTCAGCCAGAAATTGAATTATGCCCAGACACACGCCTTGGAGAATGAACAAGAAGTTGACTCGAGGTCCGAGGGGAAATTACGTGGACAAAGTGGACTAGACCACAGCAGGAGTCTGGGTTGAGGCGAAAGCAATAAAAGTGACAGGAGAAACCTGCATAATATTGAGGCAGATAAAAAGATAGATACAACCTGGGGAGGTAGGACTGTGGAAGGTTGGCTAAATAAGCCAAAAGTTGCATACAACTTGGGAAAAGTTGGGACTCTTTCTTTGTTAAGAAGCCTAAAAAAGTCTATAAAATATATTAAAGGTATTTAGTAGGAGTCTCAATGTTTCTGTAATAATTTAAAAAATGTATTTAAGAAGCCTCAATATTTCAGTATAAATTTAAAAATGTATTAAAGAAGCCTTAATGTTTCTGTAATAATTTAAAAATATATTCAAAAAGCCTTAATGTTTCTGTAATAATATAAAAATTTATTTAAGAAGCCTTAATGTTTCTGCAATAATTTAAAAATGTATTAAAGAAGCCTTAATGCTTCTGTAATAATTTAAAAATATATTAAAGAAGCTGTACCATATCTTAAACAATTTAAAAGTATATTTAAAAAGCTGACACATTTAAAGAATAAATTGATAGCTAAGCTACCCTAAATAATTTTACTTAAAGCTTAAGCTTTTTGCCAACTAAAAACTCAGTATCTATGCTCTGCATTACATCGTAAACTCAGCTTAATTTTAAATTCAACTTTTAATTTAGCAATAATCATAATTCCCATTAGTTACGCATTATTTCAGTACACACTTTCCGTTTTGGGAAAACTAAAACACCAACTAACTAAATTAGCTTTCAACCTCCTCCTACTCTCGCCTTTCCCATTGTAAAACACTCGTTATTAGGTTTCACAGTCATAAAATGTTAATTCGCATTATATAATTGTTTAATGGGAAACGGGAAAAGGTCATAAAACCGACGCCAAAAAACTAAAGAAGATTACATGGCTGTGAAGCAAAAACAAAAAATACAAATAAATATAAAAATGTAATTTGGCTAATTTCGGTTAATATGAAAAGTACAACTGAAATGCAGCCAGCCGCGGAGGCAAAAAGGGAAAATACCTTAAAAGCGTGTAATTTAATTTAATGCAGTACGCCGACAAAACAACAGCAACAATTACAGAAAACAAAAACAAGCAAGCCAACAACTAAATGTGGCGCGTGAATGAATGTGGAAAATGTTGCAACATTTCGACCATTTTGGCTTATATGCGATATATATATATATATATGAAGATACATATATATGCGATGCAATCGGCGCCAAATCGCTCAACCATTCAGACGGGCGGAGGGGAGGCACTACATTTAACTTATATCACCGACAACAAAACAAAAATTGTTGCTGCTAATAAAGTTGTTGGTAACAGCAACAAAGGTGGCTCCAAAAACAATTTTGTTGCTGCCAAAAATCAACTGCAAACAACAATAAGACATTGCTCAACGCAAAATAAAAGCAGAAACAAAAAAACAAAATAAACATATACAACTAACTCCTGGCAAATAAAAGAAAATTAATAGGCGTCTTTGACTGTTTCGTTGTTTGCCTTTTGCTTTCTTGGCCAACAATCGGAAGTGCAAAATTAAAGCGCAGACGATGAGCGGGCTAAGAAGTGGCCGAAAGGCAGACAAAAACCGGAAGTGGGAGAGGTGGAGCGGAAGTTGGCGGGGCACCGAGAAAATGGGACTGATGAGGAGGTTGGAGAGGAAGTGTGTCCAAAGTCTGACCCTAGCTTGAACCCATAGAAGTTCACTTGGTAATTAGTTAAGTTCCCCGAAATCCGCTGCAAATGAAGCGTCACAAACAGCAACTAACCCTATCGGATAACCCATAAAATACAGGGAGGAGGCAGGACTTTAAGGGATAAGATTTCTTATTACTACATTTCTAGATTAAATATTACCTTTAACTCGAGTTATTTTCATAGTAACCATAAATAGTTGTATAGTTTCTATTTTTAGCATTCCCCAACTAATTATTTCTGTCTTAATTTCCCTTTTCAGGTAAGCAAAATAGTTCAGATTTCTTGGAATCCTAATTTGACTCGCACTCCTTGATTGGCTGCAGTTGTGTTGTGAGTAGATTGCCTCAAGCTGGTTTCCAGGGAAAACCAATAATATCCCATGAAGCCAATAATAACGAGGTTGTAACAACTTGTTTTCCGTCATTTTATACCATTGCCACCCACAAAACTATGTGTAGCGAACTTGCAAAGACGTTGGCAGGGGAAACACTCTCGAATCACGGCGAACAGCTTCCGTAATTCAATAAATATTTTATTGTGTTCAATATTTTGTCGTTGATATGCAGTGTTCAGTCAGCAATAACGCTTTGGGTTGGGGCATATCCGCTATCTGTATGAGTTTGTTTTTTTACATTTTGATGCCTTACTTTACATTAATATTTCATGTTAATTTATTGAAATTAAAAAATTAAAAATTAATCATAATTAAATGAAGGATAATTAAATAAATTATTTAAAAAAAATATATATATATATAAATTAAATTTATAGAAAAAATGCATTGAAAATGCCCCAAAAATGAAAAAGCCAGAGGTATTAGGTACACGAATTGAGAATCGCAGAGAAAGGCGCATTTCTGAAATAATTATACATTTACTTTTCTTGATCATAAAAATATATATAATCATTTTATTTATTTCTTTATTCTTCCCGCCTATTAAATCCTAACTAAAACAAATAAAAACAATTTAAAATAATTCAAAAGAGAGTTGACAATGGATTAAAATTAATTGAAATTTGATTTTAAATGAATCGTAAATGAATTGTTAATATAAGACATAAATATTAGGTAAACGAATTGAAAATCGGGGAAAAGTGCGCAATCAAATTCCTATTAATTGCTAATAAATTCAAAATAGATTGAAAATGTGTTGAAAAAATTGTAATAAACTAATAATTCATTGAAAGTTAATGTTAAAGGAATTAAATAAGGTATTAAGGTATTAAAAATCGCATAGAATGTCATCTTTCTTGGTGGGTTTATCAATCTTTTACAACTTTCCATTTTAACAATTTTTTAATGGAGAAAAACATTGAGAAAAAGTCTTCTTATTAAGTAGTTAAGAACAAACAGTAACCAAAATTTTCAATAAAATATCATATATTGAAAATTGAAAATACATTTAAATTAAATTGAATATGATAGATATTAGGTAAATGTATTGAGAATCGCTGAGAACGGCATCTTTTTTCTTGGGTTCATAGTTTATTTAGACATTGCCAATTTATAATGTATTTTTGAGACATAATTCGTATTATTAAATAATAGGCAGTTATCAAAAATTAACTTATTTGTATAAATACCGTATAGTAAAATATAAACAATATAGGGTATTCACTATTCCCCCTCAAAGTCCCTTTGAGTGAAAGCATCTCATTTTTGCCCGCTGGCAGTTGGCACTCTCTCGCATTCCTTCACACTTCTTCGAATATTATTTATGCTGTTGACAGCCGGCAAACGATGAAGCTGAGATTCCAAAAACCGAAACATAAAACCGCCCACTGTCAAACGCCAGCTACGATGGCAGTTGGCAGATAACGGGACATTGTGCGAATTGCAAACTGCAAAACTGCCAGCGGCTTTTCCCCACCACCTCACCTCAGCCGCTCCATGGAAAATTCATCCGAAAAAAAGCTGGAATATTATTGATAAATGTGGTGGTAATGTGGCAAAGATGCTGCCACAGATCTATATATACATACGGGTATATATATATTCAGGGAAAGCAAGGTGACAAGGCTGGTTAGGAAGAGTTTTCCAGAGGTAATATCAACTTGTTCGCGCAACTGTTGGGCGTTGCTTTCGGTGGGTTTTGTTGCCTGTCAAACCGGCGACAAACAAATAGTACAGGAAACTTTGGCAAAAAGAAAACTAAAGAGTTTTCTCGATAAAACGTGAGAAACTTGTCACACCATTCAGGCATTCTGATAAGGACTATGTCAGTACGTAGGCTCTCGGAGCCATGGGACTGGGAAATTCGCATTGCATCGTCACATGTTTTATCGCTTTCAGTGAACCTTTACATGGTCGGTCATGCATTTCTTACCCTGACAAAGGGCGATGTTTCATGGCCTCCTGGGAGGAGATCTCGGAGCCTTGGAGGCTGAGCGAAATAACTCTGTTTGGCAAGTAAATAAGTTTTGAGTACATTGACTTGCTAATATTTCAAGGCCTCTTACACTCCCTGGGAAATTATAATTCCACAAAAATTTACTCAAGTTTTAAGTAAATCAATTTAAAAGCTTAACCAAAAGGTTTATCGTTCTGCATATATATTTTTCTGCATTTTTGCAACCTTTCCCATATTCTAATTACATTGAAATGACCGCGTGTTCCATATGCCCGGAAGGCAATTAATATTGCAATAAAATAAATTGGAGTTTAATTAAAATGGTCAGCCTAGTAGATATATGTGTTTTTGCACCTCTACACCCACCTCAGGGACAGGAATAAAGAATGTGTAATAGCCGAAATGAGAAATGACCAGTCAAAGTGGAATGACAGGGCAGAAAGTCCGCAGAGGAAGGAGATGACCCTCCCCAAGGGGCCAACAAATGAAGGAAAAGTGTGTTTTGTGTGTGGGAAGGAAAACTCTGCTCAGCTCCTGAATCTCCTTCTTCATGCAGAGTCTTCTTCTTGGCCACAGGTGTGCCCAAGGCAAAAGCTTTTCATGGCGAAAAACATTTCCATAAATTTGGCACACAAATTGAAGTCTATTTTTGGATGTCGGAGCCAGGGAATGTGAAAAATAAGGTGAAATCTGTATGTGTAGTAGAGTGTCTCCTGGGCTGAGCAAATGTTATGAATAATTCCTGGCCAAGAAAACATGGCAATCAAATTATGACTCCAGCAGCCTACTTAAAAACTCATTAATATTCAAAGTAATTTCTAGATAATTCAATCAATTTGCGAGATTGAAATACCGGCTTTACGCCCCAGTCACACTTATATATATATATATATATGACTAGAGCAATTTTAATTAGTATCGGCCAAGTGGCACTCGAGTGTTGACACCTGAAGAGCTCCTCTTAATGGAACGCTCCCATTTATCGGACACCTTTTCAGGCCACCCAGCTGGAAGAGCCATAAAATCAGCCACAAAAGGTGGCTTTAATAATGAGCCAAGGAGCCAGAGCCATAAACAACACACACAGAATGGCTTCTACTATGCAAAAAATATAAATAAATAAAAGAATTCAGAGCAGGAGGCCCGGTATCTCTCTTGTCCGTTCATTGAAATTAATTAAAATATTTTTGTTTGCCATCAATTATTGCAATTTTCCCGCCGCTAACGAGCCAAAATGTCAGGCAATTAAAATAGGGCCAAAACAGAAATTAATGGGGGCGGGCTAGCGTGTGTGGTCGCCATGTGGAATCCGCCAACAGAAACAAAAAACACAAAGGACCTAAAAAAAGGAGAGTGCATTTTTACACCTGACACCCCTGCCATGAGTTGAACAAATTAAAAACACATTTTGTGACACGTTCCTATGACTGTTACTGTTGCTGTTCCCCGTTTCGGTTGCCGTTTTTATTGGAAAATGGTTAGCACATGTCGTTGCCGATGGTGTCAAGGATGCCACGTCCTTGTCACGACTCATTAAACAAAAGGAAAAAATTAATTATCATAAAACTCGCAAGGATATTAACATAATAGGAGGTGTCTTGAGTTTTTTTGTAGATGTATAAATATTTGGAGGAACAAGGTATGTGTTAACTCAGAAGTGTATGTTTTTTAAGTCAAAGGAGACGCAAAGCTTAATTTAAAAATTATTAAAAGAGAAACAAGTTAAAAACTTGGCTTGCAAACTTAAGGAAATATATTTTAAAACTACAAATATTTGAATAATATTGAAAAGTTTAATAGTAAACAAGAAAGAAAACTAGTTTCGGGAAGCCGAGGTTTATACACCCTTGCAAATTGCAATTAAATTATAAGAATGTTTCGGAAATAGATCATTCTCTTTCTACTAAGCGATAATTATCAATATTTTAATATGACAATTTTATCGATTAAACCAAAACTAAAATACTCATAACTAAGCGAAATAAGCATCAATTTTAATTTGGACAGCTTTTCTATGTTCGTTTTTATTAGTTTAATAAATCTCCATACTAAATTTAAAATTATAAAAAAATTAAAATTTTTATAAATTTTTTACAATTTTAATGATGTAACCCCTTATAAAATTTTGAAAAAAAAAACTAAACAAATTTTTTCTGTCTGAGTTGGCTAAATCGACTCTGCTGTTGATGCTGATCAAGAATATATATGATTTATAGGTTCGGAAATGACTCCTTAACTGATTTTTAGGCTTCTGACTAAAATTATAAACCCCTGAAAGGCTATAAATATAACAGAGACATTAAAAAGTAAATATTCAAGCAGGACTTTAAAAGATATTACTAGGAAGACCCATTATATAAAATCCAAAAGCTCAAAATGTAAAACTATAATATTTATAATTAATTCTTTGACTTATATAACTTATAACAAAATGAACTAAAGTTCTTAAAGAAATATTATTTTAAACAAAAATTAAATATAGTTTCCTAGCTTAATATATATTCGTATTAATCATTTCCTGCTAACTATATTCCTTAACAATAATTTTTAAACAGAAATGCATTCATCCTTTTTCCTCAAACTTTTCCGTTTTGCCCTTGGGTGAGCTGGTACTGTCCCTCTTCGCCCCGCTTTTCTACCAAGAATATTGCTAATATAATTTCATTATTGGCTTTCCTGGCTGCTGAGAAAAGTCCAAGAGAAAATTCGTTAGCATTTCGCCAGCAACCGAATACATTTTGAAGAAGCTTTTCCACTTGTGACTTTCGACTGTTGGACGGATGACTTCTTGAGGGGGTTGGTCAGGGTGGTGGGGGAGGGGACTGGAAAACTGCAGGAGACTCTCTCTCGTTCAGTTCTATAAATAGCTTAAGCCTCGAAACTTTTCCGGGGAGGGAGGAGGGGAGGGAAACTTTTTGTGCCATTTTGCATATGCCAAATGGCAGCAGGAGGCGAATCCGAAGCAATTAAATTGGAAAAGCCAATGGTTAGAGCAGGACCCGGGACGGGAGCTCACTTAATTGAAAAAATTAACTTCGGACAACGGACAACAAATACAAATAGGAGAGAGAGGTGGCAGCCAGATATGTATATATAGAGGTGCCTGGAAAATTGGCTTTAAAGGCGTGTGGCAGCAAATTTGCCAGCAAATATACACAGGTCTCTCTCTCTGTCTGTGTGTGTGTGCCAGGACACACGAAACAGCCAGGACATCTAAAAGCGTACAACTCTGCTGCATGATGAGATTGTCAACGCTGATGAAATAATGTACCCCCAACGAATAACTGTCTGTCAGAGATACTCTATTTAGCGAAAGGCTTTTAATTCCACTAAGATATTTAATTATATTTTAAATCTAATATATTTTAATAAGTATTCTAATAGTATAAATCTTTGTTATTAGCAACAGAAATATGATTATGATATGATTAAGTAAGCTTGTTAAAGTATTTCTGAACTCTAATTCATAAAAAATATACTTAAACCACTAGTTTAGTTAAGTTTCCTTAAAATTTCAATGCCTCAACTTGAGGTTTATCTGCACTCAGAGTATTGCAACTTCGTCAGAGTTAAAGAAAACTTTATCTTACCCTTTAATGCAGCCTGTCTGCGTACTTGTAAGGACTCTTTTGCCGGCTTTCAGCTTGTTTCTCCCTCCTCCCCGACGTACCTTGTAGGGACAGTGTACTGTGCGAGTGTATATGTACCTAGGAGTGTGTGTTCACTGTCTGCAACTTGCTCCGGGACCCGCATGTTGGATTTACACTCCTCTTTGGGCACAGGCTCTTTAACCCCTAACCTCGACCCTGCCGCCTTTATTGGATTCTCATTTTTCAATCCTATCTGAGAGATGCGATCGAAACCAGTTTTCGCCCAACATTCGGTTCTCAATATATGTAAATTAAGTTCTCAAATTAGTTAACTCGAAAACTGTTGAAATTCGTTGTCCTGATGAATGCAAAATCCGAAAAAAAAACAACTTTCTAGCAGCCTTCTCATTATGCAGGAACTCGGCTCCTTGTGAATTGTTGAGCCAACAGGATTCTCCCACACTCTGTTTTCTTTATAGCAAAAAATATATGAAAAGTTGCCAAGTCTGCAGTGCACTGAGAGAAAATTAAATGAAATGAAGAGCTTGTAACCTGGCAGGGGAGGCAGGGCTTAAATTTCATTAAATGAGAAAATTCTAGGGGTGAATTATAGGGGCGGAAAGGCAGTGGCGGTAAATGGGGAAAGCTGTGAACCTGTTCAAGTGCTTTGCCTCTGGTTAAGGTAGCTATATCGAAGGATAACTCATTAATAACGACAAAGAAATACTCTATGAATAATATATTCTAGAAAGGGAAATTATAAAGAATTTATTAAATAAATTGTAAAAGTATAATTGTACTTTTGAGGCTGCAAATTCAAATTATTTAATGCCCTTATGAAAGAAAATCCTTATTTTCCTGGAGATACCTTAATATTCTTATAGAAATATAGGTTGCCATTATAATCTTGTATTTATAAAGGTAAAACGTTAATTTAAAGACATATTCGAATTATCAACCTGCAAAATTGATCTCACAAGTAAAATATGCAAATATATAACTTAATTCAAGCATAAATATCCCTTATAAGTAGCACAAATCTTTGTCAACTTGTAACTCTTCATCTTCGTCATGCTAAAAGCCAAGCACCTACCCCCAATATAGCGTTTTCCCTCACATTTTCCCCTCACACATTTCCCCGGCAGAGAAACGCATTTATAACCTCCTGACGCTCCTCCACGCTGGCAAAGTTGATATAATATCCCCGTTTTTCCCCCGAAGGAGCGGCAAACAAAAAGCGCTGACTATTATACCAACAACAGCAGCAACAAATACGACAGCAGCGATGACGTTTTAATTATGTGTGCCTAGAGGAAAAGCGGAGGTTGATTTAGGGGTACAGGGAAAGCCGAGACACTCGCGAGACAGTTTCAGCGGCATTTTTTGCATTTCGCAATTCACAGCTCGCTCCTGCCGCTGAACCCGGCCAGGACGAGGCTCAACTCGGTTTGTTAATTTGCAGAAAGTCTGAGGGGGGGTGGGAAAACGGTCGGGAAAATGGCGACTGGCAGGGGAATGAAAAGTGAATTCAAAACGGAAACATCGCAAAAATGCGCCAATGCAGCAAATGCTTAAACTCGAAGAGCAGCTGCGGAAAAACCCCCAAGGGGGGGATGAAAGTTAGGCTTCAGTCTAGGATCCATATATTTTTCTACACTAAAGCAAATGCCACGGGGAAATATAATACCGGAAAAATTCTACAAAATGCGTAATTCAACGTGACGCTTTCACTTTAATGGAAGGAATTCTGGGAAATCAGTTTCCACTAGCTTAAACCCTCTTGCCACTCTATATGTTTTCTTTTTCTTTTCCATTTTTTCCGAGCATTTGGAGCAAATTAACAAGCGTAACAAAAACATGCAAATCTACATAACTAACTCCCCTGAATATATCTACATATACGTAGCTTCACAAAAATAATATAGTTGAGGGAAAAAATAAATATACTATAAGTACTACTATAAAGTCACAATAGAGGTCACAAGAAATTAACAAAACAGGAGGAAGGAGAGTAAAATGTATATTTAAATCTAGCCAATCTAGTATTTATTTATTCTTCAAAAAAAAAGTAGAAAATATTTTAGTAACTTTAGTGATAATTTATATTTTTTCTACTTATATTTCAATAAACTTTTAAGTATATTTAGGGCTTTTTAGCAATTTGTTACGGAAAAGACCTGTATCTCTGCCTGCTATCTGACTATATTTTCTACAATAAAAACACTTTGAAATCTTAAAAGTTATATTTAAAAAATCACATTCAATTTTAAACGAAAACTAAATTTTATACACGCTTTATTATACCCTTTTAAGGTTTTATAATTCTAGTCAGAAGCTTGCAAAGCAGTGAAGGAGTCATTTCCCACCCTATAAATCATATATATTCTTAATCAGCATCAAAAGCCGAGTCGATCTAGCTATATTTTAGGGAAAACTAATTTTTTCGATTTTTTTCAAAAAATATTACATTGTTAAGATTGTCAAAAAATCGATCAAAATTTTATTTTCTTTAAATTTAAAATCAAGTAAGCAGATTTAAAAACCTAATGAAAACTAACATAGGAAAGCTTTCCGACTTAAAATTAATGCATTTTTGGCCTAGTTATGAGGTTTTTAAACTTTGATTTTTCGATAAAATTGTCGCATTAAAAAATCGATAAAAATCGATTCAAAGAATGCCAATATTTTGAACTTACCTATAATCAATTTCATATAATTCAACTGCAAATTGCAAGGGTATTTAAATATAGACTTCCTGAAGTATGTTTCCTTTTATGTTTTAAGCCTTCTTTCAGAATTTTCCCAACTTTAAGCATTATTATTGTGACCTCGACTGTTGACGCACGCATATACAATCAGCAGTAGAAATGTTTCCAAAGGGTGTCGTTGTCGCTCTCGTTTTGTGGCTGCTACTTCATCTCGTTCCCCCCGCCTCCGTCTCCGTCCCCGTCCCGGCCTCGCCCCCGCCCCACCTTGAGTGGCCTTTGGGGGTAGAAGAGGTGGCGGTGGCAAGTGGGGGGTGGTCGGTGGTGGCACGAACGAGATGGGGTTAGACGACAGCCTTCCCCAAGCAATTCCCACTCGAGTGAGGCCTCCACACAACATGGGTTAATGTACTTTGCTGCAGCGGCGTCTGCTTGACTGACAGCCTCCCTTAACAGCCGCCCCTCCACCCCCGCAAACCGCCCCCTTTGTAAAGCCTAACTGGATGGGATAAAAAAAAAAACAAAAATTTATACAGAACCGTTGAACATTTCTAACATTTAATTTGGTTCTGTAATTGAGGAAATTTTCATTGAAATGAATTAGCTTTTTCAGCCTTTTTGCCTGGGAATTCGACGGCCTTTCGAAGAGGGGGCGAATTTAGTTAGTCATGGGTTAATGTCTGCTATCAATGTCAGGGTCACACGAGAACCCAGGGGTAAGCAGGAACAATGAATATAGGATGAGACATAAAGGGTGAGTTTTAAAAGAAAGGTCATGCATTTGTAATGGAAAATATGTGATGAAGGTTAGGAAAATACTATAAAACTACTTAAAACTTCGTTTAAAATTTAAATTATGGAAAGGTATTATCAATGAGAAATATTATAAATGCTTAATACAGTATTATAAGAGTTACTCTACTATTTTTTTTTCATTAAAATAAAACCCTTAATAAATAATACATCCAAAAAAACAAGACCACAATCAAATCATTAACCCATATTTGGTCCCCCAGCCTTTGTTATCCCAAAACCAGGGTTACCACCCTCCTTCACAACCGTAAAATGTATCTCAATAATTTTATGCAAGCGTATTGGCGTGTACCCTGACAAATTTATAGTTTATTTTGTTAAATTCTCTATGGTTTGTTTCTGGCAATTGAGGAACATAAAAATTCATAAAATTATGTTAATTTTTTGAATACAAATTCACATTTTCAGTATAAAAAAGAAGAAAATTATTACAAATCAAACTCTGCCAATTGGGCGAACAAATCATAAAGAACCAGAGGAGGGAGGTAGAAAAATATTGGTCCAGAAATTATATATTCAAAAAGGATTTTATAGAAAAAAAGAATTTTTCGGGTACTCACCCCTAAAGGGGAAAAAAAATGTGAGTGCTTTTTTTTCAGAGGGTTGAAGGGTGAGTGAGGTCTGTCCCTTATTTTTTGTTGGGATGAGAAACGCGTGCGCGCAGGCGCCTTTGACACCTGAGATGACAATTAGAATGAAAAGGGGAATGTCACAGAGCGAGAGAGATGGAGAGAGAGTGCCTAGAGGAACCTCACTTTCAAGTGAGCTGCAAATTAAAAAATCATAAAAAAGCTGGAAGAAGAAAAAAACGCTCACTCTGAGAGCAGAAAAAATCTGGGTGGAGTGGCGACACATAAACAGAGAGAGCCTCAGACTACAAATTTGCATAATTTGAACAAGAAAAAAACACAGATGAGAAGTAAAAAGAAATAGGAAAAAATATAAGAGAAATATCAAGAAATATAGAGAAGAAGTGGCAGCAGAAAGTGAAGTTAACGAGGGGAAGAGGTGAGCCCAAGAAGCTGATTATCGTGATTATGCATGCAAACTCACACACGGCACAAGAACTCAACCCAGGGGACAGGCGGAGAAAAACAATGGAATTATGAGGTGTTGAGCGTTGAGTGACTAGCGGAACGATAATAAAAAACCTCAGGCGGGTTAAAGAAATACGCATCCCATATAGGCGCTTCAAAAACAATGAATAGAAAGTTATGGCCAGCATTGGAAATGGGAAAAGAACCAGGAAAAACAACAACAGTCAACAGAAAAGGAAAACTAAATGCAGCTCAGTTAATAAAGCGTTGCAAATGGGAGCAAAGATACCAAAGAGGTTCAGGTACCTAAGAGATAAATAGATACAAGTAGCGCCAGAGGAAGTGAAAATAAAGAAGGGAAATGATGCGAGGGTTTCCCTCATCTTTAAGAAATCGAATTGAATTTTAATGATAACGTTGAGAAGTCTATCCTAGGCCTTAAGTCAGCTGTTGTTTATACTTAATGGGTGTCTACTGTTGAGACAACAGATGAACAGGTCTTGGTCAGCCCTAAGAAGTCATCAAGTTCGGGTTAATTAGGGCATTAAGGGTTGGATCGTTAAGGGTTCTTAGGGGGTTAATTTGGGAATATATGCAGCAATATTATATTTAATTCATAGTAAATATTATGTGTCAAAGATGCTAAGCTTAATTTGTTAAATAAAACAAATATTAAGTATGTTTTTATAGAGGGAAATAATTCAAAGGCTGTTGCCTAAATAATAATCTAGGAAACTTTAACATAAACTGCCTTTAGAATGTTTACTTTGTTACTAATGTTAGTCCATACATTATATAACCATTTAATTGGTTTCTTAACTCCCGAATAATAATATATATTTCCATTTTATAAACAGAATTACTATTACTAAATTACTATACCCTTTTTTTAATATAAAGAATTCTAAAATAAATACCTCTTAAATCCTATTTAAATCCTATAAAGTCATCGATTACCTACCAGTCCTGGACATTGCACCCTTTACTTCCTTATATCTACCAATCCATTCATATGATACAACACCACCCCCCATAGCACCCATTATCTGGACACTTTGTGATATCTGATCTGTCAGTTCAGTGAGCCTGCGTCCAGTTCTGTTCAGTTCAGGTGTTAATGACTTATTCTCCATTGTCGTGCCTGTGCTTTGCATGTGCTGCGACCAAGTTGGGTATGAAATTGTAGATGAGAGAGCCCATGGGCCTATTGTTTCAGGCCTGCAAATGGACAGGGGCCGAAAACCCAACCCCAAAACGAGAAAGAATGGAACATAAAGCCAGGCCGGGCCTTTTGTGACACGTTCGTATCCGGTATACCGGTGCCGGTATCAAATAAATGGCTTGATAAAGTCGAACCAAGAGAAAAAAACATACTTCAGCAAGTTCAAGTTCGCCTCGAACATGGCATCGATCGGGGGGTTAAAGTCGTGCAACTTGCAACTCCGACTTTGTTGCGATCAAGCAGACTGAGCGTGTTCGAAGATCGAGCTTGATTTGCAACTCCAACTCTGGAGTGATCGAACGTGCACTCTGAAAAATAATACATATAATATATATATATTAACAAAAATATATATTAATATATTAAATAAAGAACATTTCTAATAAAATGATCTTGAAAAGAAAATATCAATCTTTTAAAAATATAGCTTACACAATCTTTAAAATATTAAAATTCTTATTATATTTCTGTGGCATTTTACAAACACGGATTTATTTTAAACGAATTTAAACTTTAATTGTTCAAACACCTAATTATTTTCCAATTCCGATTATAATCGAAATTATAGAAAATGAAAACGATAGATCTTGCTCAATAATTTCTAATTTTTCTCAGTGCACTTCAAAGCGAGGGTTGAAACCGTAACTCCGAACCTCTATAACAACTTCTGCCAACGCCAACAGAATTCAGTTTGAAAACATTCATCGTTCGGTTAGGTTGTATATATAATTGGTTTCCGATTTTATTACTGGGTCAAGTTCGGTGCGAAAAAAATACGAAATAAAGAACAGGAACTTGCGAAACAAGCCGGGCGCATGCAACTCGAAAAAATATCGCATAAAATTATGGGAATTTTACAAGTGTAATCCAAACCAGTGCAATAACTAAGGACAAGTCCTAACCTATCCTAACTCTAAAAGAAAAACGAAAGAACATAACTACCTGTGAATCACGGTGACTGTTTGGTCTCTTGACCTAAGCAAACAAAGTAGGGAAAAGTGAAAAATTATACCTGGACAAAGGAAGAGAGCATCTCTACCTGTTGGAAAATCTCAAAACTCCAAACGGATCTCAAGCAAAATGAAATATCTATCGAATACACACAAAGAGTCCTACACTCTGGTGGCGCGCAAGCGCTACATGAAGAATCTGCTGTATGTATAAATTGGATAAATTAAATCAAATGAATTATTTATTAATTAGATTAAATATTCAGAAGTGAAGGAGAGATTATTAACTTTATGTATTGCTTTAATATTGATCTACTTTCCAAGTAATCTTCTTTATTTACCAAAAAAAAGGAACAAAACCCATTCATTATAGATAGGCATAAATGTCATGTAAGCAAATATTGACAGAGTTCCATGTAGCATCTCTCTCTCTCATTGTTCCCATTTGTGTCCCTCTGTGAGATATGCAAAAATTATGCAAATTATTTGATTTGCCATTTGAATCCGAAATGGGCCTTAATTAGTCCTGTCTGCCTGCCAATAATGCACTCCACAGGCTTCCGATTGCAATTGGTAGGGAGTTTTTGGGAGTGCGCGCATGAAATATGCAAATTTTCCATTTTGCCAAGCATTTTCTTTCCCCTTTTTGCAAAACTGTCAAATGTCATTTGTTTTTCGGGGGTTTGTTTGTTCGGCGTGAAAAATAACAAACCACAAAAATCGCAAATGAATTATGGATTATTGGGGATTCAAGAAAAGGGATATCAAAGGATATCTTCCAAGAACCAACAAAGATCTGTTTTCCGGAAAGGAAAACCCTTTTGTCACATTTGTCAGTCCGTCGTCTTTGGCTTCCTTGAGCGCTGTTTTGTTAATTAAATTTATGATTAATGAATGAAGCTACTGATGGCGGTGATGATGATGATGCTTTTCCCATTTCCTTACCCTAACAGCTGGGCCAGGGATAAAATGTAGGGAAAATCATGTGTAAGGCGATATGGCTTAACCCTTCTTTTTTGCACCCTTGTTAGGTGTTGTTTTTAGCGGATTTCCTTTTTTGTTTTCTATTTTTGCAAATCAGCAAAGTCAATAGAGGGGAAATTCTTCGATTCTCGCTGCTGGCTTTTATCAATTAGCTGGGATCAAACAAATAATAAGAAATGTACAGAAAACCGTTAAGCCGAACGGTGGTAAATCACTCAGCCAAGCCCACACATGCATATCCGCATGGCCAAAATGGGAATCTCCCTCAGGGGCCGAGTCACCTCCATCTCTTCGAGTCTCTCGAGTTCACAAAGTGCGCAGACGTGCAATCATAATTTGCCCAACTCCGAAAAATAAAAACTCCAACGCGTCCGAAGAGAACCCGCACCCAGGCAAATGCCGTGGCAAGGGGTTACTACCAACTGGCGGTAAAATGGTCAGAAGACATGCAACAGCAGCAGCAGCAGCAGCAGCATAATTAGAAGTCTGCAGTTGCGGAGGAAGTTGCATTAGCAGCCAATCAAAATAATTTGAGGCGTTTTATTAGCGGCCCGAGTGCGGATGAAAAACGCGCGCGGCAAACGCCAGCGAAGACTAAGGCGAGAAAAATCGCGAGCAGGGTTGGAAATTAAATATTTTTAGATTTTATAAATCAAATTTTATTATATTTTAAAGTTAAAGTAATAAGTTATATATAAAATATAAATTTTTATTTATAGAAGAATTTTTAAAGAATTTAGCCAACAATTTTGCTTTTAAATTAATATTTTTGCTTGATGGTTTTATAGAATATATTTCTATATTTTCTTATTTATAAGAATAAAATTAAAACTCGTAATTCGTTATCTATATATATTATTTATAAATTATAATTAATAGAAAACTGATTTTGCTTTTAAAAGCGATGTTTTTGCCTAATTGTTCATAAGATTATACATTGTTTTTTGCATAATTGAATTTAAAGCCATTAATTCTGTTTAATAATAAATTTCCCCATTAATTTTCTTTAAATTTTGCCTAAGAGATGTTTCCGCGAATAATATTTCTCGCGCTGCTGAAAACGCACTCAAACCGCTAGCGAGAAAAAACCCACTCAATATCAATGACTTGTGGAAAACTCAAACTAGTTTTCCCGCGACTTGGCTTAATGAAAATTGGGCCACACAAAACGCGTGCAAGTCGCATGAAAAACGCTAGGAATTTTCCATGGCATGCGAAACTCGTTAGTTTTTGTGTATTAGAGGCAGCGCAGTTAATTAGCTCGTTAAAAATGATATATAAATATGAGGCTAGGACGAGTAATAAAGTGTTAGGAAAAGTGTTAATAAAAATGTATATATTGCCACCGCGGAGTCGCGCGAAAACTCCCAGCAAGCTGCTTTAAACGCGTGTGTCGTGCTCCCCCGAGTGCGGTAATAACAATCAGCCCGGCAACGTTTAACCCACTAACACCATATCACACCAGCGGGCAATTAAGTATTTAATTTAATCAGCCCATACGGCCGTCCATCCATCCATCCATCAATCGCCTCAATCCCGCCAGCCGCCAATCCCTCAATGTCGCATCTTTTGTCGGATTTCACATTTTTCGGCTGTGGCGGAAATGCGTTGCGAATTTTCAGCAGACAATGAAGCGATATATATCGCCGGATAATGTTTATTTTTAAGTCGCTTCAACGTGAGGTAATACCGCTATGACAACCCACAGCACTCCGCATCGCTTCGGAAATAATTGGAAATTAACGAGGCCCCGAGGCGAAGATTTGACACCAAAGATTGCAAGTCGCGACCTTGTTGCTTTTCGCCCACATAATCTACATATATATCTATATACATATATTTGGAAAATGGGGAAAGGGAGGCGGGGGTAGTGCAAACCTATTAGCCAAAAGTCATAAAGCCATGACTAAGATGTGCGACCACGACACCTGGTCAGCCAGGAAAAGCGCGCCAAATATTTTTGGTAAACGATTTCTTTCGGCAAGGTGACAAAATGGGAATATAGTATATAGTATATAGTATATATAGGTTTCTTATGCCTCCAGACTGTCCTTAGCCAGGCACGTGGGGCATGAAGCAGCGCGTGCCTTGTCCACATTAATTTCAAGCCAAGGAACTTGGTTGCACTGAAAGAAAATGCTCACAGAAAATGCCTTTTAAAATTACCTGAAATATAAACAATCTATATTTACTATCAAGAACAAATTTGTATAATTAAAAGAATAATGAAGATTTAATTTTGAAGAAGTTCTTTATGTCCTTCAAGCCTTTTTTCTAGATTTCTTAAAAATATGAATGTTTTAAATTGTTTTTTACTTGTTAATGTTTTAAATACATACAGAATAAATTTATAAAATAATAAAAAAGACTCTAATATACAAATTAGTATTTTTAAATCCTTTTAAAAAGATGTTTTTAAATTTCTTTGTTTGAAATATGGCAACATTTAAATGATTAAATTAAATATAGAAATAGAAATAGAAATATAGCATCTTATAATAGTTTAAAAGTTTGATTTATTAATTAATATGATGCCAAATTTATTTAGTTAGAAAACAAGAGATACATAAAGTATTAATAAAAAACATATTAATGAAGATTGTCAGAACTAAACCTCTAAATATTCAATAAATAAAATTGTTGCTGTAATTAACCCTCATCATGATTATAGTATAATTTTTTTCCAAGTGTATCTTAAGGGAATACTTGGAGGAAAGCCTCTAAACGTAGCCTTCCATGGCCTTATAAATAGCCACGCTAACTGACTGACTGACGCGCTTCATTAATATGCAAAGTGGCTTTGGCTCGCGTCGCTTTTGGCCCCTCGAAGCGACCCTCTTTAGTATCGAGTAAGCCACCTGTAAGTGGCATCAGAAGTATCAGCGTCTAAACGCTTATTACCAGCATTTTCATGCTGCATTTGCACTGGCCAAAAACGGGGCGGAAAACATGGCCAACAACAGGTTGTTCCGGCCCCCTCCCCGTTTTGGCCACGTTGGCAGCGATTGCGTGTCAAATTGAACTTGGCCAAGGAACGTGTGAGGAGGGGAAGTCGAATATTTTACATACTTATGTCCTATATGTGCTCTGCATATATTTTAATCGAGACTTTGGAGGTAATTATGCAATGAAAAGGAGAAATATAAATGGTTCTTTTTAATTAAAATAATTCGTTATGGGTAATGGGAATAAATTAAATAAATAAATTATAATAGTAAATAATATAAAATCAACAAGAAAGCAATTGATATAATAAGTAATTTAATATAGGAATTATTTACAAGTTATTCCCTGACCCATTGACCTTTACTTCCTTATGATCTGAACTATCCCACCTTATGATAGCCCAATAAAAGAAGATACAGAGGTTGCAGCCACAAACTGAACTCTCTGCTAATGCCTTCTTAGGTCAGTGTCCTGTCCCATTTGAAACTCATCCCAAAACTAGCCACGAAGGATCTCTCTCTTACAATCTGGAAACCCTTTTCCCCTGCTTTTCCGGCATTAATTTGGGTCTACTTAGTCACTTAATCTCAATTTCAAATTTTCATTGGGATTCTGGGAAAAAATCATTTTCCACTGACCGCACACAGCAGCTGCTCTGGCTATATATATATAATTTCTTCTTATCCTTGGCTACACTTTCACCTTCAGAACTTTCTTTCTTTTTCCCGGCGATCGTGCGGCAATAAATTTCCTAATGCTGTCAGCAAATAAAGTGGAAAACACGTTTTCCCAAGAAAGTGTCCACGAAATTGTGTAATTTTTACCCCAAAAAAGGTGTATAAAACGCCAGGACGATTAAAAATATGTAAATCAGGAAAGGAACTTTCTTGTTTTTTTTATTCGAGGAAACTTTTCCGGCAAATTTGTGGCTAATTTATGAGACCAGCTCAGGTAGGAAGGAGCTGCTTGTGGAAGGGTCTGGCTGTACCTTAAGAAAGGATATCGCATCCTTACAGGACTTCGAGTGTCTGGAACGTGTTGCATTTATGAGGTTGAACGAAAGCGGAAACGAGTTTTCTTTATGCACGCAACCCCCTTGCGCAGGATTTTCTTGGTCTCCCTCTCAGACAAAAGGAAACTGGGCAGAGACAAGTTTTCCCAAACGGAAATGAGAAAAACTTGTGCGCGAATCCTGCGCTTCGCTTGCATCGGCTGTCCTGGAACTAATTTTAATGACAATTCACGAGGCGCGGATGTCGCGACTTCGGGATAATGTGAAAATGAGCTGGCGGAGTATAAGGAACCGCTGGCCATTGCCAAAATAGGAATGCATGGGGTGTGGCCAACCCTGAAAATGCAGATTTTCCCATTTCCCTAAACCGCCTCCTTACCCCTTTTTCCATTTCCGCGGCCAGCTTTACTTTCTCAGCGGTTACTTGGCACTCTTTGGCAGCCATTAATCATAAATGTGGAAAAGGAATTAACTGCAGAGGATTTTCCTTAACTGTCGGGGAAATTGCAGAAAAAGTGAAAAGAGTAGTGGCAAGGTGACTCCTCTCTCCACTCTCCTTTCCCTTTTTCCTTTGGAAAATTGTTTACCAAACGATGTCACATGCTTGTTAATTTAATTTTCATTATAATTATAGATTATAATAATTAAAATTAAATATAAATATTAACAAAATTATACTTTCTTCATTTCCCGTTTATTTTTGGTCTCAAAATTTGTTGACTTTGCTCGCTCTGCTCAGAAATCAAACTTGTATTAATTGAGTCACTTCAACTTGATTATTTTTTGAGAGGGAATTCCCCGGAAAAGTATTAATTACAGGGTGTCAGGGCATTTCCCGTTCAGTGCAACGACCCCGCCTGTGGTCCCAACTCGGGACTCTCCGGGAAAGTCTGACTTTTTGGTGCCATGCGAGTATCCTTTGACATGTCGCCTGTCCGCTTATCGGGGCGAGTGCATCGCCCCTGTCCAGTTTTCCACTCACCCTTCGCCCACAGAGTCCTCCGTTACTGCTTTTCCTTGCAGGGCATTTCCCCGCTTTCCTTCTCGATGCTATCTGTGAGTGCTCTAGTTTCCAGCTTGCCTGACCCATTATTAGCTGTGAAATTCATGAATGTCTCTCTCTCTCTCTGGGTGTGTGCGTGTGTGCCTGTGTCCTTTGTCCTTTGGGACTTGATTTCCTTTCGCATTGGACATTTCCTGTAATTTTTCACTGGGAAAACTAGAGGCAGATCTTTGGTAAAACGTTCCAAATTAGCGCCTGGGGAAATGCCAAAAAAGAATGAGGGGAAAAGAACTTGACTTGGAGCCACAGAATGGCATTTCCCACTGCGGTGGATTGTCTGCAAGGTGTTTGTAGTTCGTAGCTCCCTTCCTGTGTGTTTTCCCACAAGACTCTAGGGAAATAGATATATATATTAACCCAAAACTTGTGCTTGGTTTGGCTAGAAGAACCTCTCTGAGGCTTCTGTACCCTTTCCTAGACATATTTTTTCGAAGCCATCTATCTTTTGGTTGTCAACACCACATTGCTTTGTTCTCCTTTAGGTTGGTAATTGTTTTTCTCCATTTTCCCTGGGCTTTTCCCCACTCCCATTGTAACATGCTACATTTTGCGGCTAAACTTTAAACACGCGCAATGCGCTGCGCATGCCAAATGAGTTAGGAACGTGAAAAGTACGGAGGGCGAAGGGGGTTTTTAGGCGGCCATAAATTTGCATTTAATGAACATTTCGGAAAAAAGCCCTAGAAGATCCACGCCCCGCCCGGAATTAACGCTTTTTGTTTGTCCGTAATGGCTTTTAATTATGTGGGCGGTTGCATACAACGAGGCAGGCGACGCGGAGGTTAAATGAAAAGGTTCTGTGCCGGCGCAGGCGTAACCGCAGCTCACACACAGGAAACGAACTGTTTGGTGGGTGTTTTTCGCAAAGGAAAAATATACAGAAGAAAACCTCCATTGAAACCCAAATCTGATGCATCAGATTTCAGCATAACTGTTGTTTTTAAAAACCAAAAAGAAAAAATAAACCCCGTTTCGCCGTTCCATTGTTTGGCCATTTTTGCAGTTGACTTTTGCACAATCTCTCCCCCTGGCTCTGGCTCTGACTCTGCCTGGCTTTGGTTTTATTGCCGCTTTGATTTCATTGCCATTTGTCGAGCAATTCATGTGAAAAATTGTCATAAAAATGCAATAAAATTGTTTGGGCCACGCGTAATTCGATCGAACGGCAGTGAAAATAGTTGTAAAAATCTCTACGAAATGCATGTTGCACAGCTTGTTACGAACTCTATAAAATGTGATTGGATTTATGAATTTATGTATAGAAAATGCTGTGAAATGTGAGGCAATGAAAAGCCATTGATTGATTGGATTTTATTGCCTTGAAAAGAACAAAAAATGGGTTAAGTTTTATGGGTGAAGGTTAAGGGGTTGCCATACATATAGTTTTATATAGTTTTTTGAACCATTTAAGTTGGGGATAAATCCTTATAAATCTTACCTCTGTCACATATAATTTCTGTACAAAATAACTCAACAGTAACCACCTCCTAAGACTCCATATAATCACCATCTGTTAGTAGTTCCGCCTCTTTTCCTATATGCTCTCCAATTACCCAACTCCAGGTCGGGCTCTGACCTCCAAAAATCTATACTTTCACCGCCACTTTACCCAAAAACAGGCACTCGAAAACTATCAACAAATAGGATACACATCACGGAGGCATTCGTAGGAGTTTGACTCGTCAGAGGGGGACATGTTTTTGATATCCTTTTCCCATAACTGTCATCATTTCATATATGCGAGGGCTCCACTCGAATGGCAAAGGGAATGGTAATGGTAATGGGAATGGGTAGGTGTTAATTTACGAGTGTCAGGCAGCGAGGACTGCTCCTTCGGTTAAAAATAAACAGAGATTGAGAGTGAGCGGTGGATCGGAGGACTCGGTCTGTGCTATTTTCAAAAATTTGGAGCATGTCAGCAGCTGCAATAGCAACTAGCAACGTCAAAGGACATTGCATAACGCAGAGTAAACATCCTCCTTTGTAGCCTCCTCTCTCTCTGTGTTCATTTCGAGGCGTTCGTCGCTTGTATGTCAACATAAACTTCACAAAAAAAGGCAAGAGCACTGAATTTCACACAAGACTCACAAAAAACTACGCACTAGTGACAATAACAACTCGAGAACGAAATAAGAACTCGCAACTCAACAGGAAAATATATTCGAGTGGCCACTCATAATTCTTTTGAGGAGAGTAGCTTCGAAAAATGTTCAAAGAGCCAAGAAAAAAGGCTTCAGGATGTGTTTAAAGAGCTCTTGACTTTCAGAAGGGGGAAAAAAACGTGGAAGAAGAAAAGAAAATTAGGTAATGTTAGTGGGAAAATTTTAGTAGGTAAAATATTTAGGAGAATTTATTAAAAGACAGGAGAAGAAGCATTTAAATGTGTTATTAAACAAATCAGCATTTGTAAAGGTTTTAAAATATATTTCTAACCTTAAACTAAAGAAAATAAAAATAAAGAAAATGAACTATAAACCTAGATTAATTCATTAGAACTAAAGTATCTAAGTAATTGTCCTTCTTACAAATCAACTTTAAATCCCTTAAGTTAGTTCCTAAAGTTCCTGGAGTACCTAATACATTTAATTTATAATTTTCCTTCAAACCCTTGGCTTTCCATTCACATAATAAACGCTGTCCTTAGAAAACCATCGATCATTCCTTGAGCATACCTCAACGAGACGCTCTCAAAGTCAGGAAGTCTTGAGTGGCCCTTTGATCGTGTTCACATTCCCAGACCGTACCGAATCTTAACCCCTGCCCAAGTCAGAGGTTAACCCTCTGGTGGCACTTGAGTCTGAAGGTTTCTGCATTATTTTATTTCGCTTTTTTGCTCTTCGGCTGCCTGTCCCCGAAGCATGAAGAGATGGCGTGCCTGCGAATCTAAAGCTCAGCTGTCCGCTGGCGCGATTGCCTCCTCGCGTGCCCAGTTATTAACCCGCTTCCGGTTTTCCTTCTTATTTTCTACTTAAAGACGTCAGCACGCCTTCATGGCCAACACACAGAAGCAGCCGGCCGGCGGCGGCGGAGGAAGCGGCGGTGGCAGCGTCACCCACAGCCCGGAACGCCTGCGCGGAGGAGCCACCCAGGATCTGTTCGAGCTACTGGAGCGTGTGCAGTGCTCGCGACTCGACGACCAGCGCTGCGTCCTGCCCGCGTACTTCTCTCAGGTGAGTGAGACCACATTGTGAAAAAATACATTTAAAAAATGCAGCCAAGGGGAACCCCCATGTCATAGGAAAGAGGGTTATTGCATGTCTTGTGTGGGATTTAAGACAAAGATTCGCAAAAAAAAGAGGGGTTATTCGGGGGCATAAGGAAAAGAGCAGATAAAGAGGAAAGAAATTGCAAAGAAAAAATGGTTAATTAGAATTGTTAACTAAATTTTCAATTGTAAAAATTAAATATCATTTATTTGTTGAGTATTTTTTTTACAATATCCTATTTTTAAGGTCTTAAATTCATTTTACAATTGATTTTCTAACATGAACAAATCTTAACCTGTTTCAATTGTCTGCTTAGTGTGACCGTAGCTATTTTTAAGGTAAAGTGTGACCTTAGCTGTGTTTGGTAAAGTGTGACATTAGCTATTTTTACGTTAACTGTGACCTTAGCTCTTTTAATTCGTTGCTATAAAATCAAATTGGGAATCTTTTTAATTTCTATATTGAGAAATATAGAAAAAATGAACGTTTTCCTACCAGTTACTAGTGATCTTAGCTGTTTTTAGCTTAAGTATTGCCTTATCTGTAGTAGTTGCAGTGTGACCTTATATATTCTAGGGCTAAGTGAACCCTTAGCTCATTTATATCTTAGCTAAAATATCACATTAGGCTTCGCTTTGCTTTCTATCTTGAGAAATATGTCTGTTTTAAGGTTAAGAGTGACAGTAGCTAATTTCTTTTCAGCTCCAGTGTGACCTTAGCTAATAAATATCCTTGGCTATAAGGCCTCCTTTGGCTTTCCCATATTGATAAATGTGCCAAAAAAAACAAGGCAATGCAACCCAAGTTAACCCCTTTTCTCGCCCTCAAAACCAAAACATGACAGCACAATAAAGCACTGCATGACCAACCACAATGGGGCTGGCAATTGTCCAGTGCCCGGTGGGTTGAGGTCATTGTCCCATTTGGAGTCGAGTCGAGTCGCCTTGTCCCCGAGCATATGCTCCACTAATCCGAGTGTGTGATGGACTGACCCATAAAAGTCCGACTTGCAGTTGCAATATATATATATATATATATATACCTCATCTCAGCTCAGGGAAGGGAGAGTTGTAAAAATTTCATTTAACTGCTGACTGGCTGGTTGGCCATAAAAATTGCCAATGGGACAATGAATGGGGAATTTGGAAGCGAAGGAGGAAGGGCAGTTTTGGGATCGAAACAAAGAGCACACACAATATACCGAGGAGGAGCCGAAAAACCTAACAGCGCGACTTGTACCTTTCCGAAACATCTGTATAATTTGACATAATCTGCGCTTTGTTGTGGTTCCGGGTGCCTTGTCTCTCTCTTCCCCGGTTTAATAGGCAAATTGTTTGGCTGTCATGGGTTAATTCTTATGGGTGCGGGTGTTTGGTGTGTGTGCTGTCTAGGATTAAGTGGTTGCTTGAGTCGTTTTGGGCACGGTTTGATGTCGATTTTTACGATTATTCAGCTGCGGTCTTTTAAAGGTTTTTTCGTTCTTTTGGCAGCTGTCAGGTGTGGCGACGGCCTTTTCTTTCTCTTTATCGTAAAGTTTATTAGCGAAATTTTAAAGAATTTTATGCTAATGTTTTATTGAAGTATTCCCTGCGGGTTGGTTAAGCTAAAAGTGTCTTTTTTATGTGGAAATTCAGAGTTTTCCTTTAAAAAAAAAGGAAAACTACTGAACTTGGTCAGTGGCGCCACTGTCGGGCTTACCTGTCTGTGCAATTGTGAACTAACATTTTGAAGTGTTCTTGAAACAGCCGTAAGAGGTCGCTTTAGCAGAGACACCTAGCGGATTTATAGGAAACTACAGTCTATGGTGGCGCCTTTAGGTGTTTGTTATAGGAACTATTACAATGGTAGTGTAGCTTTTACTCCAAAGATGGCGTCAGTAAATGATTTAATTTAAAGAAAAATTAAATACATTTTAGAAAAATAGGTATTTATATAGGAAAAGTCTTTTAAATAATATTAAATAAATAAAAATTAAATAAATTAAATTAAATAAATTTTTAAAAAGAGTAAATAAGTTTTTAAATTTATTTAAATAATCCCAAAAGTTTTTAAATAAGTCTATTATTCATACATAACGATATGAAAGCCATTTAAATACAAAAATAACTTAAGAAAATAGCATAGGATTACACAGTTAAGATTATTTTAATTAGAATTTCTGTCTTTTAACGTCCTAAAACCTCTAAATCGTTTATATATTCATCAGAAACCCAAAAAAAGACCTCAATATGTTATTTATTATTCCTCTCCTTTAAAGTTAAACTGGCATTTTCTTGACCCAATAAATCCTAGCCCCCTTAAAACTCGCACTCTTTTAAATAAAAAAAGAGCTCAAACTTAAAAGTCCCCGTTTAATCCCTTGTCAAATTTCTGGAGCATAATCCACTTGGCCTTCCTCACGAATTATAACATTTCCTGTTTGGCCTTTTCTCAATGTTCTCCCTCCCTGGACCCTCTGCCGTGCAGCCAAGCAAGTTCCATGGCCCTTTTCAGATTTTAATTTAGTTTTCGCAACAATTTCGAAGGCAAACTTTTCTATATGAAAAGGCAGGACAGCCGCCCTCGGCTTTCCCTCTATCCACAAGTGGTTGGTGCAGCCAAAGTGCAGCCCGCATCCATCCCCGAAGCCAACATATATGCCACATTTTCTCAAGACCCGAGACTCGAGGCTCGAGACTCAAGACTCAAGACTCAGCCTCTCCTCATCCGCATTCGAGTGCCTCTTTTTGTGCCAGGAAACTTTTGTGCAGGCCTTCTGCTAGGAAAGAGGCGTAGATGAAGTCTGGCTAAAAGACTCGCCTCGGATTTTGAGGGAAAACTGGGTTGACGCTCAGACGCAGGCTTCTGTGTTCTTTACGAAATGAAAATTATGTTTGCTCGAGTTGCGAAAATTGAATTTGGTTTCAGGTCCAGTGGCTGTCCAACTGCGAGGCAGGAAAAAAGCCATTCCCTCGTTGTGGATGTGTGTGCATGTGAGACTTTTCCTCACTGTGCATATTTTCATGGGCCATGGCATGCCTCTGGGTATGGTTTTTCCCTCAGCTTTTCCTTTTTTCTTTACTCCCTTTCGGTTCACTATTTTATTTGCCTGCGTATCTATGCTCCCCATTGCATAGTTTCTCGCACGTTTTTCCCCCAGCATACTTTGGGGCTAATAAAGGTTTGCTTGGGCATGTTTAAATTTCCAAACGCCAACGTTTTTCCACACACACACTCCCCGCCCCCTGGGCTTCGTCCTTGGCGGCTAATTAAGCTGCCCAAATACCAGTTGTTTTGGGTTGCCATTTTTATGCACCGAAAAAGAGAGAGTTTAAATATTATAGAATAAAATATTAGATATTGAAATATTACGAAAAATTCATTTAATTGCATTTCTTTTAAGTAATAATAATAATAAAGTAATAATAATAATTCTTTCATTATTTAATTATTTACTAAAAGGTCACTAATGCAGGATCAGGTTTAAAATTAATTTAAAATTCTCTCTGCTGCAAAATCTTAAATTCAGCAAAGTAAAGAAATTTGTAATTAACTTCGAACCCAAAATAAAATCATCTCTTTTTTAAAATAATAATAATATTTTACTACATACTCTAAAGGCCTTAAAAAATTCGTGTATACCTTTTTATTGCAACCTTCAATTAGATATTAAATAAACCCTTTTATTAAGATTGAAATCCTTATTGACATCATTTTAAACTTAAATATATTAAAATTAATTTGTATATGACAAAAGCCTCTTTAAGACTTTCTTTCCTTAACAAAATAGTAAACATTTATGAAGTTTATACACCTTTGTGAAGCATATAAATTCCCCAATTAATTGTTATGTCTTATTTTAAAACTTTAAAGATATAAATATATATATATGCAAATATATTTTCCCCTGCACTATTTATTTTGCCAGCTTTTTGTTGGCTGCCTTTTTCCACCTTTTGTTACTTTCGTTCCCATGAAGCCGGAAATCTGGGGCCTTTTGTTTTATGGAGGAGAACCCTCCGCCATCTAAGATTCGCTGGAAATTTATGCCTGGCTCCCTGCTCCGCCTTCAACCTGCTCGGCACTCTCTCTCTCTCTCCCCTAATTCTCCCTTCCTTTGGCATATTATAAAAATATACTTTGGCCATTTCATTTCGGTTGCCTTGGACCGCTCCGCCTGTTTCTTGCATATTTTTCACGGGCTCATGCCCCCGTTCTCCCCCTCTCAGACACTCTCTCACACACATTAGAAGTCTCTTATGGCTTTGTCTCAGTTTGTGCAATTTGTCTCACTCGCTTCCTCTGGCCACTACCCCCGGGATTCTCCGAGTCTCTCATGGTCTCTGGTAGTCTCTCGTTGTCTCCGATTCTCGGAGTGCGCTTTGGAGTTGGACTCCTCGCAGCGAATGCAACGAACGTTGAAGTTGTTAATTGCAATGGTCGTCAGCCGCAACGACAGCGTCGTCTCCATCTCTTTCTCCGCCTCAGTTGCCGTCTCTTTCGAGGGCAGACCCTGGTCGAAAGACCGGAGATCCGAGGCCGGAGCGGAGCAGAGCCTACTCCCACAGTCAGCGCCAGCGAAGTGAGCTGCATAATCACAGGCGGAGAAACGGCGATAGAAAGAGCAGGTACACCGAGAAAAATTACTATATAAAAGCGGGTATTGCCACGGAATGTTGCTTTTTAATGTATAGGGTATAATAATTTTATTAAGAAGCTTGTAACTGAAGGAATCATTTCCGTCATTATAAATCATATATATTCTTGATTAGTATCAACAGCCGAGTCGATCTAGCCATCTACGCCGTGGAAATAAAAACTAAACAATTTTTTCAAAATTTTCAAAGTGTTCACATCGTTAAAATTGTCAACAATTTGTACAAAATTTTAATTTTTTTAAATTTCAAATAGAGTATGCAGATTTATAAATTTAATAATTTTTAATGGAAAGTTGCCCATATTAAAATTGCTAATTTTTTGGCTTAGTTCAGAGTTTTTTTTTTTTTTTTTGATTTGTCAAAATAGTTGTCATAAAAAATAAATATAAATATGCATTCAAAGAATGCAAATATTTTAAGCTTAGTAATGAGCGTTTTACGATTCAATCCTATAATTTAATTATAAACTAGAAGAGTATATAAACCTAGGCTTCATAAGACTAGTTTTCTTTCTTTCTTGTGTATTTATATAGAAATTAGGTTTTTATTCTATGATTATTGTACTGTCAGCTTTCCTATATTATTTATGAATAATTATAAACGATGATTAGGAATCTTCTACATATATGTAGAAAGAAATAGAAGAATCCTCACCCTAAAATAAATATGAAGTCAAAAAGAAACTGTTATTTTCGAATAATTTGTATATATTAATATTGAATAGAATTGCATTTCTCTGAGTGTCTGAAAAGTCAGAGAGGGCGACACACTCACTCACGTATGAATTCTAAGTCGGAGAAGTGCGATGTTTATCGCCATCATCTACCTACACGTATCCGTACCGCAAGCCTGTAAATTATCCCAAAAAAAAAACCAAGCAATCCGAAAAAGATACTCATAGTTCGGAACCGTCCCTATCGCTCCTGCACCGGGGCACTTAAAATTTATAATTATTTTCCGCTTGTTGCATGCGGTCTTTCCCCTCTCTCTCACTCTCTTGATTTTCCCTGACTCTGTCTAAGTCTGCAACTCAACTTTGCCATGTGGAAATCTTTCCGTTACTCATTCGTGGCTTTTTAATTTCCTCTTCTTTCTCCTTGTTCGAACAATGCAGCTTTAAAATATTTTCCTTTGGCCCGGCTTCTTTTTTTTTTGGCGGATCTCTGACATTAACCTAGGGCTGTGTCATCCTCCCACTCCTCGGAGTTTCCTCCCCCTGGTTTTCCACCATTTTCCCCCTTTCCCGGTGATGTTTACCTTGTTGCTGCCTCGCTGACTTCGTTGTTGATTGCCAGCTGACAGCGGCAACACAGGCCCAGACACAGACACTACCAACGGCCACAAAAAATGAAAATAAAGTAAAGTAAAAAATACGAGTAATAATAAAGGCAAAGCAAACCGCAACTTAAAACTCTTTCACATGGAATTTAAAGCTCTGCGGCGGATCTCAGATGCGGGCTCGGCATAACCAATTAGCCATGAGAAGAGAAGCGCTCTGGAAGCCGGCGATCCATCTATCTGTCCATCTATCTTTCAGACTTAATATCCATCAAATGGGGAAGATTAAATGAGACATCTAACTGCACTACAAATTATTACGAGTGATTTGGATTGGATGACAAAAAAGTATCTAAGAGGTAGCTAGAGATACTCTCTTGAGCTCTTAAGGTATCTGTTAAAGTATCTATTAAAGGTTGAAAGGATTAAACGAGACATTTAACTTATACTACAAATTATTAGGAGTTCTTTCGATAAACAAAAGTATCTATGAAGTAGTATCCACTAAGCTCTTATAGTATCTATTTAAATTTAGAAGATTAAACGAGTTGTCTTACTGCACTACAAATTATTAGGATTTATTTTGTTGACAAAAAAGTATCTTTGAAGAAGTTAGAGATACTCTCTTAAGCTCTAAAAGTATCTATTAAAGTATCTATTCAAGGTTGGAAGGATTAAACGAAACATCTAACTGTCAATACAAACTATTAGTTCTTTTGACAGCAAAAAGTATCTATGAAGTTGTTTCTACTAAATTGAGAAGATTAAACGAGTCATCTAACTGCACTACAAATTATTAGGAGGTTTTTTGTTAAAAAAAAGAATAGAGATACTTTCTTAAGCTCTAAAAGTATCTATTTAAATTGGGAAAATTAAACAACACATCTGACTTGCCCTACAAATTATTAGGATTAATTCTGACTATAAAAATTATCTATGAAGTAGTTAGGAGCTAAAGACTCTTAAAGTATCTTTTAAAGTATCTATTAATTGAGACATCTTTTGATCATAAAAAGTATCTATGAAGTAGCATCTACTAAGCAATTAATATATCTATTAAAACTTAATGCAAAATCCATCTTTAGCAAATATATTTATCTTTTCCCAGAACTCCTGTATCTTTTATTCTATCCCCAAGTTTAAGTCACAATCCATTCACCTTTCTTGTCATATCTGCAGCTCTTTGTTGCACTTCAAACAACCTAAAATAGTTTGTATTCTTCTTTCACTTCTTTTCTGGTCACATTTTGTTTATAAACGGACGTGTTGATTGCTCCGCTTCAAAGACTTTATGCCATATCAAACTATATATAGTTTGTAGTTCATAGCACGATAGATTTAAAGTCTCGAATGCCAAGGTCAGGCTAGAAGGAATCATAAATTTGGTTAGTTTATATAGCTATATAGAGCGGATGGAGAAAGAGCAATTAGCGAATGGAAGAGCTCTTGTCCACTGAAACGGATAAATTGTACTTATGTTTTCTGTTATAAACAAAGCTAATCTCAATAACATTCTTGGGTTGGTCTTGGTCTTTTTACCTAAAACATACTTATAGCTACTTATTTCTTGAATTATTTATCAACAAGCAAAAAATATAAACACTCGATTCAAAGTTGGCGCCCTCTCAGCTCCCACGCATGCTCTCTTTTCTCTCGCGGCGACTCTCTCTCTCTTTCTCTGCAAACTATAGTTGTCTCGCTTTAGCTTATGCTGCTCCAATTGAACGCCAGGCTTGGATACTTATACCCTGTACCCATAGGGTAGAAGGGTATATTAGCTTAGTAGTCACCGAAACAGTAAGAAACAAACAAAAAATATATATACAACTGACCAGCATCATCAGAAGAAGGGTGTAATATATCTAATTGATCAGTATTACCAGTCTAATCGATTTAAACATGTCCGTATATCCGCACATGTGAGTATTAGGAGCTAGAGTTCAAAATCTAATCCCACTACTTCTTTTTATCTTCCCAGAAAGCTATATCGAATAATGAGATTCAAACTATAGTTTCCAAAATCCAAATTTTATATTCCTTTTTTAACCGAATCTTGATACCTTTCGAAAAAGACATTTGTTATTTAATTTAATACTGAAAAGTTTATGTACTGGGTATTCCATAGTCGAGCACTCTCAACTGTAGCTTTCTTACTTACTTCGCTCAGCTGAAGCAGTGACAGCGCACAGTGGAAGAAGATTATATTCAAACATATGTTTTTCAATATTTTTACATATATTCAAGTATGGAGAAAGTGAAGCAATTTTTATAAAATGCTTTATATTAAAATATTATAATATTTTCTGCTTAATTTTGTAGTAACTTTAATTTAAATATTTGAAATAAATTGATTACAAATTAAACAAAAGCAGAAATATATATAAAACAAAGTTTACTTGTTTAAAACAAAGTGTTACTTGCTTTATATATATTTGAAATACTTGCAATCAGTATTAAAAACTCACTTTAAGAGTTCCAAATTTCCTTGGCACTTATCCCAACAAAATGTCCCACTGTGCGTCCACTGTGCGACAGCGGCGAAGGCAGACCGAGCAGGCATCGAACATGTTTCAGTTGCCGTTTTTCCGTTGCCGCAACCAGACGTGTTGAAGCCGCATTTTCTGAAAATCTTTCCCGCGCCCTCGTGCTTCTTTCTGTTCGTTACGAATTCAAAACAAAAACAGCGGCCGCAGAGCGCACGCATTTCGAGTTATTTTTAAAAAAAGAAGGATCCTGGTCTCTTTTTCCCTCGGTTTCTCCATGGAACCGAAATAAAACCGAAAGCCGAAAAACCGATTTTGTGAGTGCAATAAACCAAACTGCAGCGGTGTTGTAAATCTGTATCTTATGTGCGTGCATTCTCTGTGTGTGAGTGTGTGTTGTGCGGTGCATTTACAAAAATAACACGCATAAAATAATATATATATATATACTGTCATCTCGATATATGCATGAGCGCAGATCCCAGTGAAATTATTTGCTTAGAAATTCTGTTGGCCGAAAATTTGAAAGCCCCCGATATTTGCATATAAGCCGCGGTTTGACAGTCACTGAAATCCGCGTACCGAAAAACCCGTCAAACGGGTAAGACAAGCGTTAAAAAACAAAAAAAAACAGGCAAAATATCGCGTCAAAAACTCGTAAAAAAAGAGAGAGATATTTATACAACAAAAAATTGTTATTTTTGTGTGTGAGCAAATCAGCCGAAAGCAAAGTCAGCGCTACAAAATATATCCATCTTTGAGAACGCCCAGCCAAAGGAAAACCCTCTAGCAACACTGCAATTGCAACAGCAGCAGCAGCAACATCTAGAAAAAATAGTAATTTGATCTAAGAACGCCCACTAAAGCGAAAAAAGAAACCCTTGAAAAGGTAACAAAGGCAGTTCTAAGAAGCAGCTAACAACACCAGCAATTGCAACATCGAAAAACAGCTGCAACACCTGAGGAAAAGCTGCAGTCCAAAGGCTCCACAAAAGAACTTTGGCAAAGGTGCAACTACCCAGAGATAATTAAATGGATTTTTAGCTGTATTGCAGCATTATCTTCTATAACTTCTAAGAATAATCAGCAACTGCAACTTAAAAAAAGCAAAACCCGCAAGATACAACTTAAATAAATGCTGCGATAAAGAGTAATATATATAAAACATATTTATCAGAGTCAAGTTCGGTGACTTCTTGGGCTTAAATGCAGTCCTAAACCGAATTTTTCGCAAGCAGCAACAGCAGCAGCAGCAACAGTTGCAACAGTTGCAGCAACTACTGCAGCAGCAGCAGCAGCAACAGCAACAACAGTGGCATTTTACAGCGAAGGCGCCGAACGACGTTGGGTGCGTCAGGCCGTTATGGGGGTACTGAGATGGCGCGATTCCCCCGGATCGCGTATATCGGGTTCTATATCCAGCAATAATACTGGCAGCACCAATAACAACCATCATCACAGCAGCAGCAGCAGCAGCAGCAGCAACGCGCATCAGCAGCAGCAGCACAGCAGCAACAACAATCACATCAACAATAATAATAACAACAACAATCGAGAGGTACACACAACAAATATATATATGAATTTCAAGAAATTACAAATATATCTTATATAATTTTATACAGATAAATTATTCTTGAAAATATTAATATAAGCAAAGCTTGCTTTTCATATACATTTAATTTTTTTAAATTAATATTTTCTCAGTGCATGTTGTGTGGGTTGTGAATTCATCAGATCCACGATCGATGCGATCCCATTTCGAATTCCAATAACCAATTTCGTTTACTATACTCGGTTGTGTGACAACAAAAACATTACATTACTTGGCGGATACATTTCCATTAATTAAATGCAATTTGGGCGTTTGTAATTGATGTTGTTTCCCCTTTTTATTTTTTATTATTCAGCACTGTTTTGTGGTTAGTCACAAACGTGTTGTTGCACTTTTTGTGGGTGTTAAAAAAAAAAAGAGTGCTGGACTTTATAATGCCCCTTTTTGGACAAAAATAAATCATTTTAATTTGCGGTTTAATTAGCACAATGGCCAGCTAATTATTGAACAGCAATTGAGCCAATTAAACCCTGAATTACGGAATCGATTTCAGGGTCCAAAGGCTTAAAAAATAATAAATTAAGCTAAACGAAAGGATAAATTCACAAGTTTAAATTTAAATCTGTACATTTTATATGATTTTTAATATAAATTTCTGCAAATTTATGCTTATGTTTTTATCTATATAAAGTAGTATAAAATACTTTAATATAATTAGTACAGAAAACTCTGAACTCAGAATATTTCCCAGTTTGAAGGCAACTGAGTCTCTTTAGTGATCTTCAAAGTTTAAGTTTGTGAGACGCTGCTTGCTGTGCCTCATGTTGCACTTTAATTCCCCCTTTTTAATGCCCTCGATAATGGCTGTTTTAAGCTGCCCCATCGACTTCATTCTCGTGGGGGATCGGCGGCAGCTTATCAACATCAACCGCCACCGAATATGGCTCTTTTTAATACCAAAATATAAAGCTGAATGGAAAAACGCTCTCGTTTTATTGTAATTTCCATAAAAACGCGGCTCTTTTACGCCTGAGTTGTTCTTGCTCTCTCTTGTTGTTTGCGTTTTAAGTTGCTTAATTTAAATAAAGTCAACGCCGAACGCCTCGCTGATAACACATGTTGAGCGATGCCTTTTGTAATTCTGTGTAATTTTCATGTCGCAAGACAGTGCCTACAAATTGTTTGGCTACCTAGAAAGTGGAGAATCGTTCGGTTTTCGATCGGGAAAGCAACTATGTTAGTGGGGCTGTGGAAAACTATGGAAAACTATGAAAACTATGGAAAGAAAAAGAGGGCCTCGGTTGACACATTTCGTATAAATCACTCGACAGCCTCGGCAGCGAAAGCGGAATCGAGTTTTGGTCGCCAGACTAGGGAACCAATGATGATGATTGGGCTGCTGATTGTGATTGAGTCTGAGATTGTGATTGTGTGCTGGTGATTGCATTCATCATCATCATTATGGCCATTAGCCGCATTCTCCGCTCTCGGAGCCGCAAGCTTTTACCTACGCACTTTTACTTCTGGCCGGGCTTCTTTCTCGCAGTCGCCGTATCTCAAAGATACTTGGCTTGTAACTTTCGCCAACCTCGCAGATAGATCGCACGCTCCAATTGAGGTCTTCGGTCCCTCGGCTCTCCGCTTGGATTCCCCAATTCCCAAAATTGTTATCGCCACCTTGAATTGAATTGTACATTCCTTAATCTCTTGAGCTATTTTATCCGCATTTAATTCATTTTATTTGCGGTCTCACACACACACTCATGTGTTATCTTTTTGGGGCCCCGTTCAGTCTGCTCCGAAGATACAGATGATGATGATGATGATGGTTGAAAACAAAAAGCAACAAACTTTCGCTGCCTGCTTAGCAGATACTTTTGTATCTCCATCTTGCGCCGCCCTCTCTCTCTCTGGCTTGTTCGATTTCGTAAGCATTCCCCACACATGTGCTGGCTCTTGTTCCTTTGTGTACGCGTGTATCTGCCAGATACTTTCGATGCCTACACATCAGCTGGGGAAATTTCTCGCTGCGTTTGATGTCAAGGTTTCCCCCGACTCGGAATTAGCCGGGAAAACACTTGAAATGGTTTGGAACTGCTGTTCCCTCTATCAAAAACCTCCTGCTGTGAATAGACTTTGAGTTACTGAAAGAAGTAACTTGTAATTGAGCATTCTAAATACAAAAAAGGATCTATATGTTGAAAATATAAGTATTACTAACCAATTATTTCTTTCTGTGCCTTAAAAAGAGGGTGGAGAACTCTGAAACCGAGAACGAGTTGAAGAAACCGCCTCAAGGTCCCTCGGAAACGCTTTCGCTTTTTGTCGCCACTCGAAGACTGTCTGCCCTTAAATGGCCGGCATGTAACTAACGATCAGTGCAGAGGTGTAGGTAACTCCTCTACCTGGTACTATATATATACCCCTTACTGTGTATATATCCCCCTGAAATAATGCATATGGATTGCAGTTGAGCTGGAGGCGCGTGTCTTGCATAATGGCCGACGATTAATGGCTACAAAAAAAGGAGAAAAAAATAATTGCAGAAAACTGCTAATGAAAAGACTCCTTTTCTGTCTGACACTCTTGTATATTTTTTGTAGTGATTCATGCCTGGTGGTTCTGCGTCATTTAGTCAATCGTTCAGTTAGTCAATTGTTAAAGCCACCGCGAGCACTTCCTTCTTGGAACGACCAGAGCACCGGATATCCATTTTGCATTTTGCAAAAAATGAGCAGAGAAAAAAGAATATATACATATCTGTGTGTGCATAAAATATATTTATGTTGCTCTTTGACAAAAGCCACATGACCATGATGATGTTTGGGGCTGATGACGATTATGATGCCATGCCTCAGACTGATTAAATGCCAACAACAATGCCCACACAAGAGGCAGTCTCAGACAGAGAGAGAGAGAGGGGAAAGTCTGTGGAAATGGGGGGGGGGGGAAACTCCAGACAGAGGAAAACCCACACTGGAAATGCTCTGCCGAAGGAGGCAAATATGGTGAAGCATACACACGCAGATAAGAGCAGGTAGTGCCTGAGATCCTACAAGAGCGATAAGTCTCGAAACTGATAGATCAATGAAGAGGCCGGAGAGAAAGTAGCCTTCAATAGGGATTTCCAAGAAGTATTTTTCAAAGTAGCTATCTATCAGAGATCTAGATAAGGCAGTACGGTAGGTAGGAAAAGAAAACACCATTCATTTCAATGCTAAATGAAAAATGAAATGAAAAACCTTAAAGTGTGATAATTTAGGTAAATAATTAGTTTTTGGTTTCAAAAATAACAAGAAAATTAAACTACAAACAAGAAGCAACAAATAAGATTAAATTATATTATTAAATTTGATTTAAAACTTTTCTACTTAAAGCTAAGTATATTTCATTTCCTTTACCATTTCTGTTTTATCATTACAATATATTATTGTTTTCCCCCAGATTTTCTCTACTTTTCTTGTCAGTAAAAGTAATTCCCCCCGTAGTTCTTGGGATTCTTACATTTTATTTCCCATTTAACCATATCATATTCCAAAGTGCTGAGGCCACTTCTTAACCCCTGCCTCACACGTATCTTTCTCCATTTTTAGCCCCACCACCGCCCCCTTTTTAACCCATTCACATTGGCAACAATTGTGGGGTCTTTACATACAATTCCATATATAGATATGGCACATACAAATGCATATATCTATATATATATATATCCCAAGTAATGGCAACAAATGCGATGACAATGCGGCATTAAAAAGCATGAAAAGCCAAGCCAGCAATGATTGTTGTTGCTTTGCTTTTTGTTGCTGCTTTGTTGTGTAATGTTAAATGTGTGTTGTGTGTTGACGACATTGACTTGCCAGGCAAGCAAGTTAATAACAAAAAATGAAAATATGAAATTGGTTGGAGGGGAAAAACAATGCTCAGTTTTTGTGGAAGCTTTGGCCAAACATTGACACTACCTTAACATGGTTTTCCGTGACCCCACAATCGCCCCCAATCTTTCGCTCTGTGTATAAACATTTCGCGCCGTGATAAGATACGATTTTAGAGGTCTTCTTGTCTGTCTTAAAAGATATCATTTCTTTGTTGATGAATACAAATTTAGACTAAAGATAAGGTCGCGTATTATTATTTTTAATTCTTGTCTTTAGTGATTAAACAATTTTCATGTTTTCAAGACGAAAACACTCTGTGGCAGCTGCCTAAAAAATCTTGACAAATTGTGAGCTGACAAAATTGCGACAGTCGATGTCAGCTGTTGACAAATAAAGTGGTTATATGGCGAAATCGGTTCTGGGAATGGGATATATGTCTCTGCATGCCAGCCCACACACCTTTTTGTTTGGAAATTATGAAATGCTTACACAAAAATTTACAGTTTCTCAAAGATACAAAATCCCCCCAAAAGAAAAGTTTCACTCAAAAGAATCTGTGGCTCTTTGTATCTTTTGTTTGAAGAGATCTGGCAAAAGTAAAAGTTGTTTCACTTCTCATTATGTTGGCTCATAAATAAGCTCGCATATTCCAACTTAATATTCTGTTAATACTTTTATTATGTCGTCGGAGATTTTCACTTTGTCTCTCCGATGACGTTTTCTTTGTATATGCAAACTATCTCGATCGATTTATGAATATATATATATATATATATATATATTTATGCAGCGATTTTAATCGCTTTCGCTTTATTTGTTTCCCCCACAACAAATCGTTTCTAGCCAAGCGGCTTTGCTCAAACGAAAAGAAAAAAGATTGTTGTTTTTTAATGGCAAATGTGTGAAAATTACTCGCGCTCATTTCAATTTGTAATTAACGAAAAATAGTTGCCATTGTTGCTATTTTATTGCAATTAACTTTGGCAGCCATTGTTCGCTTTGGCCTCCGATCGGCGAACTTGGCGCCTTTTGGCTTCGCAGGTTTTTCGTTTATTTTATATTTTATTTTTTTCCTTTACTCGCTGGCGACGCACTGAAGTTGCCAAATGTTATTGACCCAAATTGAAAACATATAAAAAACGAGAATAATACCATTCGAAATAGAACCAAGCAAACAGAAAAAAAGCGGTGGAAAACCGGGGGAGAGAAAAAAAAAGTACAAAACTGGCGGAGCTAAGTTTCGACGGGCTAGATGGCCCGATTTATGGCCACATGCTAGTTTATACACTGGAGGCCGACATCGGGCCATTTATATTGGCTGACATTCTGACACGACTCGGCCAGAGAGTGAAAAATGCCAGTGGAGCTCACACAGAATAAGGCTGATCAATTTTACTGGCCAACAGCAGATGCGGTTCTTGGGGAAGTGACAAATGGCCAACGAAAATAAATACATTTTAATTGAACTAAAAGAAGAGATATTGTTGTGTCAGAGATTTATTTATATTTACATATCTTGGAAAATAAATGTTAGCAAACAAGGCCAACGAACTTTACAAAAGACCTTTTGCAATTAGCCCCCTTACCCATGTAATAGTTTCTGGCCCTAGAAATACCCATCAGACAATCTTATCTTATCGGTTCTCCGACGATTGATTACCATATAGACCCTGATTTCATCATTAGGCAATGGGTATGGATACCCTTTTCATTATTTCCATGATGTGTTTGCACTTCTCTTGTTCGCATTCGTTTATTTTTATTTTATTCATACGCACTCGTGGGGTACTGTATTTGCATTTGTGTTATCCGACTCTAAATTGTTGTTTAAACATTGACAAATTTAGCACATACCTGGCCTAAATAGCAGCAGCTGAGCCAACAACAGATGCCAGTAGGCTCGGATTTTCCAAAGAGCATTGAAAAATGGCAACAAAATAAAATAAAATAAGTTAAATAAATGAATTCCTCGGGCTTGGAGTGGAAACCTTGTCGCGTCTGTTTGTTGACAAACTAATTGCAACATTTTGCATTTCGAGATCGCGCTCTTAATTAGCAAGACGCGGCGAGCCAAAAATAGCGAAAACTCCAACCGCGACTTGACTTTTACTATCAATTAACATAATTGGCGGCGTCTCCCGATTCGATTATTTGCACAATATAATTTGTCATGATTAGATACATTTGGCTAACTGCAACTGTTTCGTTAATTGGTATCTCTTGGCTCTGAAAGAGCCATTTGGGTCACACACTCGCACACCGGCGAGGAATTTTCAATTTTCATAGCAACGGCAAAACGGCAAAATCGCTGAGAACTCTTTGGAGAAATCTATTAGCCAACTGGCGGTCTTTGAACCCGCCACAGCCACTCGTTTGCCATCTCTCCCATATGAGCCGGAGATTTATGTATATCATAATCATGGCACAGGCCTAGCTCCAGAGGCCAAGTTTGCCGCGCTTGATACCTCGGTTTAAGTTTTGAGAGAATTTAGTGAGGTTCAGATATTAAAATACAAGAATTTATTTATAAATTCACTCGTTAATAAGAACTTTCTTTCTTAAAACATATATATTTGTATGCTTCAACTTCTCCCACTTGCTTATGTAACAGTATTGCTTCTACAGGGTAACTCTTTATCGTTTTCCTGGCCACATTTACTTGGCTTGTTGGCCATATTGCGCATACGCCACGTTCGCCGGGCCTAGATGGCAAGCCAAGATAGTTGCAGAGGCAGGCGGCTCCGGCTGCAGTTTTTGATGGCAACGGCAAAGGCAGAGACACTGAGAGCCACAGATGAGATGCTTATCCCCAACTGGCCGAGATGAGATGGCTTGGGGAATCATTTTGCGGCTGTGCTTCTGTCTTCTGGCCACGCTTTGTTGTCTTTGTTTTGGCCAGGCCGGGACTGGGACCGGGCCCGGGCCGGAGAGAAGTGAAAAGTTGCCATAAGCAGCCGCCGTCGCATTTTGTTTGTTTGCTTCCAATGCGTTGCTGACCCAGAAAAACTTTCATACCGCCAGCTGCCAGTCGATGGTATGGTTCCCTGGGTTCTCGCTCTGGCTCTGGCTCTGGTTATGTATCTGTATCTGTATCTGTTTCTGTTCCTGGTGCTCATGCTGGAATAGCAGAATGCCACTGCAGTGGATCTGGAACAGCTGCAAGTGTTTTGTGCCTCAGGTTGCCTCCCGCACCAAGGGCCTCGCCTTGCCTGTCATCGCAGCTGAAGTGCAATTGGGTATCGGTATCGATATGGCATATGGTCATGACGTTTGCTGTACAATGGCCACTTGGGCCAGGCTGATTTATGTTCTTGGCAGCGAGTAACAAATGCCGGATAGAGCAGGCACAACAAATGAATATATATAGCCATTGTTTGCATGATTTAAATGTATATTTGCCACAAATATTTAATATTAATAAACTAAGAAATCATTTTCGAATTATTTATGTTCTTTTTACCCGTTAAAATGTCTCAAATTTGTTGTAACTCTTTTGTTATTAACAAACTAGTTAGTTTCCCATAAATTCCTGCCTTTTCCTCACACACTTTGCATTAACTTGTTCAATATTCCACCTCTAAACTCTTCTACGCATGCCATGTTATTAATTTTTGCTCTTTTATTGCTGCAACATTTCGAGAAGTGGGCATGTGTTTAATGAAAAACTTGTGCCATTAAAAATTTACATGTACAAAAACCACACCAAGTACAGGTTTCCGCTTGCCTATTTTGTTGCTCTCCCCTCCTCCCTGTTAAACGAGTTTTATTTACAAACAATTTTAACTCGCAGTTGATTTCACAGTTCTCGTGTTAAGCGAACAAGTTTTATTTGTTTTAGCCGCTCGAAAACGAAGCCCAGCTTATGTAATCATAATTTGCCCAGTGGCTGTCCAACTGCTGACACAGCTGAGATACAAATATCTTGTTAAAATACCCAAGAAATTGTTAAATAAACCTAGCGAGTGAGTGAATAATTACAAACAATGTTTGTGATTAGCTCAAGCATACGAATTTAACATTTAATCATTCATTAGTGAGCGATTAGTTGGTATTTAATTATAGAATTATAGAAAAAAACGTGCCTAATTGGTGATCAGGCTTTTTCATTGAAAAATAGCAGTGACATCATTAAGAATCGAACTTGGCTTAAAGGCTAAGACAATCATTAGCTGAATTTTCTCAGATTCTTTTCTCTAGAATAATTCGAGATACTTTCCTTGACCTCCTTGCATCACTTTCGAATTCTGGCTAATTGGTTCTCTGCTTTTTCTATATTTCCATATATTTTTCCAGATTCGCTCTGGGACATTTTGCTCACTGCTCTCTGTCTTGGCAATTATTTCAATTTGCCTGTCGACTCGATGGCTTTCTATGACATTTGAAATTGCTGGAATTGGAAATCGGAATTGCAAGTGCAATTGGCTTGCATTTTCCTCTCTTTGCTCGCGTTCTGCATTCACAATCATTTCAACGAACCCCTCGGGCTCTTCCTTGCAACAATTTCACTTTGCCGGGGCAAAAAAACTTTCATTTTAATTAGCCGCGGAGAGGCAAAAGCATAACAAAATCAAAATCAATTTCAGTTAACTGGCCAAGAGATTGGATTGGAAACCCGACCGCAGATTCAATTTCCAGAGGTCAATTAGCAAAAACTCTTGACGGACATGTGGCGGACCGGTTTCGGTTCAATTTTTACAATATTTCTCTATTCACTTACCATTTGAAAGGCATCATTGGAAAAAATGTATATTTATTTCTCCGCCGCTTTAGTTTGCATTGTTTGTTGCCCAACGAAAAGTCAAACGTGGCTAATTACGAGGCATTGCGATTGCGATTGCCAGCAGCGTCATTGTTCGCGGTTATTTCGTGTGCAAGGTGTGTCTGAGCCACAGTATTTGGCGGACGGACCCCACACCACATCACCGCACCACATCGCACCACAGCCAGCTCACAAAACACTCGCAGAGTCACCCGATCGCAATGGAAGCCACCCACCCAAGTGGCCTTTGGTTGCACTAAGGTTTTCTAGCAATGAAAGTCACTGGAAAAAATTGTTTCCAGCAACAATTAAAGTAGAACGAGATGGGGAACTAGCACTGTAATTAATTTACAGTACAAGAAATAAGTAAATATAATTGGAAATACATAAAACTAGCTATAGTTTTAAATAAAGAATGAATTTCTTTAAAAACTGCAAGCTAGAAATGTCTGCTTTTAAATCCCTTGACATAATGAATATTTTCTAATTAAATAAGCTTGATTTAAACTCCTTTCTCTTCATTTTTCTCCCAGTGAAGTAGTTCGCAATTGTGTAGAAATCGAGCCCTATATCGATATAGCTTGTAAACTGAAACCTTAGCTATCCTTCATGCTCGACTCTGGCTGTCTAGACTTTGTATTTCTCCTAATTGATACAGGCACTCGTGAGTTGACTCACTCGCTCGAATATATGTATCCAAAATAGGAGAACTTAAAATCAAAAGACCAAAAGACCGCTTCTTGACTCATAAATTCCAAATGGATAACATTCTGTATAAGAATGCCCGACAATGTCCCATAAATACCGAATACTATAGATTCAAACTATCTATTCATGCCAGCATTTCCCATTCTTCGGTTCGATTTGGTATTCAATAAATCTCTTGAGTCTATTCACACACTCGTTGGTCTATTTCAATCAGAGACGGCCAAGTTCAAATGTCAATGGCAAGTAAATTGAGTAAAATAACACAAAATCAACGTTTTGCTAATGGACAGGCAATTTTGCACACACACACGAAGATACGCAGATACACAGATACGAATGTATCTTTAATTGCCACAAATTGCCTTTACGCTACGATTTTTACTCTTTCCATGTTATTTTTATTTTTTTATTATTTTTTTGCGACGCTTTCACATCGAGTCAAGTCAATTTACATCCTGCGGCGCAGGACGCGTGGGCGCATAGGTGGCACTAATTCAGTTTCCTGTCCCTGGCGCCTGCTCCTTAATGACAGGCGTCTCGCCTCTCTGCCTTCTCCTTCCCAATATATATTAGTATTTCTGTAGGCAGTCAACGTGAATTTCCACGAATTCCTCGGCACAGAGGTTTGTTTTCCTCCTACCTGGAGATTTCCTAGGGGCCATGTGTTGATGTCACGTTCGGGATGCGAAGGCAAAACCCTACGGAATGCCTGTAAATCCTCATTACAACATGTGGCACGACCCTTCCACTTTTTGTGTATTTTTTTTAGTTAATTGTTTATCGTTGACTGTTTTTTTTTTTCTCTGTTTGGGTCGTAAAAAATAAATATATTTCTTTGTGAAATGTTTATGGCGAGGAGACATATGAAAACCAGGTACGACAATATTTACGATCATTCCTGACCAAGTGTCACGTCGAATTCGCTGGTTTTGCAAATTAATGAGCTAGTTATATATAGATTCTATATAGTTATAATAGATTCTACAGTTTAGGGTAAATATTATGCTATTCCCCACGTTTCGAGTGCACTATTCGATCAATAAATATTACCCATTTAAATTCATAAAGTTGTTTTCGTTTCTGCCTTATCTTTCACAAACATTCAGTCACATATTTATGACTGTTGGCTTAGAACTCTGTGTGAATGCATTCGAACGCCCGAGAATATTATCAATGCAGCCGGAAAATTTCCACTTCCCCTCGTGAATAAATATCAACAAATCGGATACTAGATAAGAGATAAGCCAGGCCAAATTGCCTTTGTCCCGGGTATTTGCATGCGATAAAGATTATTCATTATTGATTTTTGCCGCCGCCAAAATGGGACACACCTCCCGAAACTGGATTATTTTTAGGGGGTAAAAACAAGCTTATTATCAGCAACACACACACAGAACAAGGTCTTTCGACCGTAAAAGAATTATATGTTTTTGTTTGCTCGCCGGAATACAACATAACCGACAGACAGCGACAAGAACTAAAGGTCGAATGGGCTGTAAACATAAAACAAATGATGCAGTCGTAAAAAGTAACAACAAAAGCAAGGAGTTCGCTTTGGGTTAAAGAGCCACCTCTGCGGATTGCGCAATTCCCTGGACCAACAAGAAAACAAGAAGAAAACCCGAGCCTTACATGGTCTGCAGTCTCCCATTTCCAGGTGAAAGCCCCGGCTTCCTTGGCCACTCTGTCAGCTGTCAATTGACATTTATTATAAAACATTTAAATGTCAGCTTCGATCGTTTTGCGGCCAATTGTTTTTCACTGTCCCTGGCTATAAATTTCCAACAGCAGCTGATGATGATTTGTTGTGGCTCCTTGGATCTGAAACTCAAACGGACCTCTGTTTTGGCCATTTTTTTATTCATTTAATGTCTTGCCTTTGTCTCGTTTCATTTGGCCCAACAGATGATGTCATATCGGGCTAGACAAAGGCCGGATCAGATAGGTTGCCAACTTGCCTCTGAGACGGTTTATGTTTCTTGAATTTCGAGCCCTAACGGAAATGTTAAGAGCTCCTCTGGAAATTGGTAACCTTCTTGGGGTAGGTAGCCCCTACCTTTTAAGATATATACATGGTTTACGGGTGATTTATGGCCAGTCTTTGGCTGGACAAGAAGCTATTGTTATAAAGATTTTATAAGATTTTCACTGAACCAAAATCTAAGAATCTAAATTGCTCTTATTAATAAATTTTAATTCTTTGATTAAGGGTATCCAAACGTTGCCAATTTCTTAGCAATCACATTATTTAACCAATCTTTGCTGTTCTTGCTCCCTCGACATGGCCAATTGTGGTCGTTGTCGCTGCCATTTCTGCATTTGGGCGTTCCCAACATATGCTTATTGTAATTTTCAACCGGCGCCTGTGTGCCCAAAAAAGGGGGATCGTAAGTCATAGAGGGGGGACTCTGCGACTGCCCACCAGGGCTCAACCCTTTTGCTGTTCTCCATGCCATGGCTCTATGATGATTTAATATGTAGGCAACACGCTTATGACATGGCAGCCAAGCCGCAAAACGAGGCGAAAAGCAAGAACTGAATGGAATAAATGGCCAGGAGGAGGTGGCTTTGGGGGGGGCACAGAAAAAAACAAGGTGTGCCTCTAGAGCTCCAGGGAGAAACACAGAAAACCCCGGCACTATGGCGCATATTTCTCGTTCGCCTGACTCGCCAACGTTTTTGGCCAAAGTTCACAGAGAGCGGTTAACGGAGGGCTGGGGGATACATTTGGCTGAAAAGGAGGCTGACTCCTCCGGCTCCGGTTGACTCATGGAAGTCACGTATGGCCCGCAAAAAACTCTGCAGGGAAAAGCAAGAAAAACGAAATACATATATGTATATATAACAAGAAAAAAAAAAGCTGTGCTCGCATTCGGAACGCGGTATTCGGCGCTTTTTGCCCCGGCACGCCATGTTTATTAATATTTAAATGCAACGAGCCATTCGCCAGGCGAACAATTTCAGGCTTGAGTGCGGTCGGAGGAGGGGTGTTACCAAAAAACAAGGGGGACTCCCCCCCCAAAAGGGGGCCATTTGCGTAATCCTTTGGCAATGCTCTAAATGCAGTGTCGAGAATTTAGTGAGAGAAGAGGAGATCCATTGCCACGGCAGCTACACATGTTACACATTTCTAATGAAGCATATTGTCCAGGCACGAACATGGCCCAAGTCCTGCTCTAAACCGCATCTTTTCCATATAGTATAGTATAGTATATATCCCCTCCTCCAAGGGTCGTTTGGCATTTTGGCAGTGTTTGTAAATGATCATCATCATCATTTGTTCAAAGGGGATTTCCAATGGTTTACTTGGATTCCAGCTTGGGTTAGGTCATGGGTTGGCTTAGGTCATCTTTAGGGTGGCAAAATGGATTTGATACTTTGTGCGGAATATACAAAAAAATAAAGGGATGGGTCTTATATAGTTAAAATATATACAAAAATTATATAAAAAATGTTATATAGTATCTTTATAAGAATAAATCTGAATGTCCTAAGAATCGTATTTCCCATAGCTTGATCCTTCTTTGAATTTAAAGTATCATCATTTAGGTTTTATTTTTAAGTTGGTGAATGATTTTTTAATAATTTTAAAGGGAGAGAAGTTTATATAATCCTTCTTTCAGCGCTAACTTTCTGTATTTTTCCACTGTGCACTTTTCCTTTGATTTTACATTTATCGCTTGCCTTGTTTTAGAGTTCATTTAGCCCAGTTTGTGGGCTTGGCCACCTCATTAGCTGCACTTCCTGGGTGTTCGGAGTTTGGTTCCGTTGCGGTTCCCACTCGGGCTCTTTGCCCCTTGAAATGTAACTCCTTTCCTGGTTAGCTGACCAGATACGTATCCAGAGCCCCGGTTGTATATCTTTTGCCACTCCTGGAGTCCTGCACGCATCCCACATCCGATGGCAATTTGTTATGCCGGCTTTTTTTTTCCTGTATTTTATATTGTATATGTATTTTTTCGGGACGAGCACTCCTCCTCCACTTGAGTTTGTCTGCAGTATCCTATATATCCTGCAGACACACAGCTGTCTGCTTATTATTTTGGCTTCTCCTTTGGCTTTTGTGTGTGCCGACCGACGGACTCCTTGTTCTTGGTGGTGAAGCACCTGCTCCGGTCCTCCTCCTCCTCCTCCCTGGGCAATTGTTTCCCATGAAGTGCACTCTGAAGTGTGCGTGTGTATCTGCTCGGGTTTCCAGCTCCTTTTTGCCTGCACAAGGATGTTTATCCTTTGCTGCACTGGTGGCCCACGTTACGTTTGCCTCATTTGCATTACAAATCAGTTGGGCAAGTGAAAAATCCTTGTGGCGACCTAGTTTTCCACTCTCTCTCCCCGTCGCTCTCTGTTAAACAGTGCCTGCCAGCAATTTGCGCATCAAAGATTCATTTCGCATAAATCGCTGACCGTTTTTAACCTCGGCTTTTTTCGGTCAACTCTATTCCCACGTTGTAATAAAAACCCTCAGCGAGTGGAATTTATATTTTTTTCAGAGGGGGAAAAATAAAATTTAGGGATGGGCGTTACCAGCTGCCTTTTGAAATGTATTTTTTTATTTTTGCTCACTTCCTTAAATAACAAAAAACTAAAGCAAAAAATGTACCCTCTTCTTTCTTTCCAGGTTAGTACCAGATGATGAATGGCCCTCAGAAGGCGGACTCAAGCATTTTTGTGCTCATGAATTATGGGTCAAATCCGATTAGTAAGGGAGAATGATAAAGCAATAGACAGACCGTCTGCTTTGGGGTTTTATAATATCCAGACAGATTTTTTAATTTGCCAAATGTAATTGGTGAGGCATTTATGGCACGTTCCCTTGCCCCGCAAAGGATTTAGTTGGGAGGCGGCTAAGCTGCTCGGCTCATGCCCAGGCAGGTTTCTCCATGCACAGGGGAAAATATTTTTTGAAATATTAAAAGTTGATTAAAAATATTTCCTTTTACTAAAAGCATTCTAAATTTGTTGAAATTCCATTCATAAATATATTTTAAAATGAATTTGACACCTATTAAGGCTGTCATTTACATTATTGATACCTTTTTTTCTACCTGTGCACACAAAAGAAATCTCTTAAGCGGCTTAGGCTATCAGGAACCAAAGGCAGCGACTAATCGTTCACCTGGCGGCTTTGGCCTGGGACAGGTGTAGTGCTCAATTAGCCATAAGTCGTTCTCTGCCATCTTTCCGTTTACTTTTCCCTCGTTTGAGCCAAACTTTGCTTTACTTTCACTGTTGCGAAAGAACTTCTTGCTTTTTTTTTGTCCAGAGACAGAATCGATTTCTGTCACAGCTGACAAGTTTTCCATTTAATTTCCCCAGATGATTGGCCCCGAAAAACTATAGGAAAATGCCGAGGGATAACCAATAACCCGCATCGCGTGGGAAAGACGACTCCGAGTTTGCTCTCGACTCGACTCTTGTGACAAGTTTTAATCACATGCGACATCCGCTGACGTTTTCATGGAGCAGGCCCAAAACGGAAATTACTTTTGGGCCATCTATCCAACCATTCCTCCGATGTTTGGGCCATTTTGGTGAATGTTTGCCCACACATTAGGCCAATTGTTTGCTCTCAGCCGCAAACTCTCTCTAGTCCGAGTTTCATTTTCTCTGCCCCAGCGTTTAGTGCTCGCAATTAAGCAATCAAGCAAATGTTGATTAATTAGCCAGCGAGTTAATCACTTGATTTACATGTCAAGTGATTATGTTTTAATATCGTCTCTGAGCATTACAAGGTCATCTTGGAGACTGAGATTAATGGCGATGGACGGGAAATCAAATTTCGTTTATTTCCTGCGAATGATGGATGGACTTTATTGGTAGTTTTTTCCTAAACCAAATATTGCACATGATATGCATGCATTATTTATTAGAACATTAAAGTTTTGTTTTATTTTTTGAGACAAAAACCACGATAGTAATGGCTTCATCTCACGCATCATCATCAGGGTATCATCACAATGATTTCTCTATGAGACAAGTTTAATGAACTCTCCGCCCAAGTTGCTGGCAAAATGTTTCATTAGGCGCCCGGCCTGGCTTCAGGGGGTTAAGAAAAAGTAAAAAAAAAACTCACTCCAATGTGGCGGTAATTAAGCCATGTGGCAACCCTGTCCACCGCCATGGGTTCCCATAATTTATGGCCTGGCAAATAATTATAATGGTAACACAATGCCCACGAAAGATCCGAAAGGGGATTATGCATACAGTACGCCATATTCTCTGGCATTGTACAAAAGAGTCTTAAATTTTATTGCATTAGGCGACGCAACTTTGTTACTCTTTGATTATGGGAAAATGTCGGAAAAGCTTGGCTTGGCTTGGCTTGGCTCTCCTAACGGTAACCCCGGCTAACTGCAATAGCCACTTTTTGTCTTGGTCTTGTGGATTTCCTCGACTCTATTGCCTTGGCAATTATGCAAGTTGAGGTTCTAGAGGCTGCAATTGAGATTGAGACGGCGACTGCCACCAGACAAGGCAACAAATTCAGTCGCCAGGAGAGGTGGAGCAGGTGCACAGAGCGAAAAATGGGGGCTTAAAGTGTTTAAAAGTCATGGAAAACTTTTATAGGTTATAAGAAACCTTATTGAAGGCTTTAAATAAATCATATTTAAGTACTCTTTGCCAGTACTCTTTTTTCTCTTCATTTACCAAACTTTTAAATATTATTTAAAGCATAGAACTAGCTATAATTTTCTTGCTGTGCTTTGAGAAATCAAGTCTTGGTTGTCTTTGGTCACTTGCCACTTGTTTGCATAAGACTGGAATTCTGCGTTGCGTTGCGTCATTAATAAAAATGTCTGGCAATGGCTTAAAATTTATGGCAAGCCTTCTCTCTCTCTCTCTCTGTCTCACTCTTGGCCTGGTCAACAGTGGGAAGATGCTTGGCAGCGGGTTTTCCTCTGCCTGTACCTGGAAAACTGTATGCCCCAAGCATGCGTATGAGTGTGTGTGGTGTTCCTGCCAAACTGTAATGAATTTTAAATTTTCCTCAAGTGGAGATTTATGATGGCTGGCACGCAATTTGTTTGCTCCACTTTGCTATCCAACTGTCCTGGAAATTGTGACACGTGTCCCTAGCACGCCCCCCTTTTGGTCATAATTTCCACCATTTTCCAAGCATTTTCCTGTATTTTTCCTGCCTGACTTTGCCCCGTCATTGTCATAAAATAATAAATGCCGCTTATAAACACACATTGTCATGGTGGGGGAGGGTGGAAGGAGGTAATGGGGGGAGGGAGATATAACCAATCATTAATTCGATTGTGGGACAACTCTGTATTTAGGGTTGCCAACCATTAGATGGGGGCTAAAATGTCAATAAAACTATTGTTGGCCGTGTCGGGGAGTGACCCAGAAAATGGGGTTTGTTGACGTCATGCCAAGAACCACTGAGACTGTCGAATTAGACACTGAAAAAAAATGATATACAAAATTTTAAATTAAAAAAATATAAGACAGGAAGTGGCCAGAAAGTAGGCTATACTTTTGAAGCACTAATAAAGTGATATTTTTGGTTTAAAAAATTTGTAATTTAATTTAAATCAATCTTTTTCTAAAATTTTGTTTTCTGTGCAAAGGAAGCTAGCCATGCTCAATCATCCCTGTCAGCTGGACAGGAAGAGGGAGCTGGAGAGCCAGAGGAGAGACCGCTAAAGGAAGCCAAGACGGAAGGATGCATTATGCTCGCCTTTTCGGCTTCTCTGCGGTTTCGCTTTCGCTTCCAGTTTCGCCGGCACTTCCGGCCCAAATGGATTTATTTGTCTTTTGCGCTCTTCCGCTTCTCCTCCATTGGCTTGGCTTTTATTTTGTGTGTATTTATTCTGATTTTTTTTTTATATATTTTTTTATATATTAATTATGGCCTTTTTTGGTGGCCCAAATTCAGGTGTCAGCTGCTGCTGGCGGCAGCTGCCAATTTGAAATTGTATATCTTGCGGTCAAAACTTCTTCGGCTTTGGCTCTTTTCCTCCCTTTCACTTGGCACGCGTTGGCTCAAAACAGGTGCAAACCCAGGTGAATAAGCCAGAGAAGAAAGCAAAGAAAAAACCATTTTTATATATATAAAATATATAAAAGCCGTTTTAATGAGTTTTCCATTACACGTTGAGGTCATCGCTGCACTCGCGGTAATCAAATTATTTCCAGTGGGGGAACACACACACACACAAGGCTCTCGAGCTTAACCTATCGCTGCTAATTGTGATGACCTAAGCGTGAATTCCATTTACATTTCGGCCACTAATGGGTTAATAATGTGCCAAAGCAAATAAAAACCTTCTTAGTCTAATTAAATGTCGTTTCTAGCTGTTGATAATTGTAATTGCCACCGAAAAAGAGAGTTTACCATTTCCCACAGCTGATTTTGGCCATTATCGAAAATGCTTCTGGCCAAAACCAAAAAAAAAAAATAAGCGGGACAATCATCGAAATGGGGGTTAAGCGAATTAGGGTCAAGTTGAGAGAGAGGGGGTAATTGGGGCATTGGAAATACATTTAAGGAGAGCTGAGCAGGTCTCCTCTATAATACATATATTTAAATAAATATTTATTAACTATTCATGGTAGTAATATATTAATTATACCATATTACATTATAATAATATGAATATTAAATCAACTGAAAGAGTTTTTGTGGGTCTAAGCTTTAATATTAATTTTATTAAAGCTAGAACTTACATCTTACTTATTTTCTCAGTAAATTACTGAATAAATTTACTAACAAAATCTAAAGATAGATGCTTTTGATTAATATAAAATATATTTATAAAGAATTTGATGCTAAAATGTTGAGTATTCATATCTTCTTATTTAAAACCTTATTTAATATGAAATATAATAGAATCTATCACAAATATCACAAACTTTTTGTTCTAATTTGAGATAAAAATTAAAAATAGTTACTAAAATCTAACATCTTGTTTATTTTCTCAGTAAATTACTGAATAAATTTACTAACAAAATCTAAAGATAAATATATTTATAAAGAATTTGATGCTAAAATGTTGAGTATTCAATTTTCTTCCTATTTCAAACCTTATTTAACAAGAAATAAAATAGAAAGTATCACAAATATCACAAACTTTTTGTTCTAATTTGAGATAAAAATTAAAAAATATTTATTAAAATGCTTTGTAAGACAACTTGTAACCAGACTTCGTTACTATTCGCTGTAGAAGCTCGTCTTACATTTATTATTCTTCTGCTTAAAGCTCGCTGCCTTGGCTTAGTTTTCAGCATAGTTTTTCTGATCATTTGATACCCCGACTGGCAGAATTTTCCGCAGAACCCGCTGACAGACCTTCTACAATTGCATTGAGAGCGAGGGAGCTGGGATTTGGACAAAGATTTGCACTAAGCCTGATCCCCTCAAGCCTGAGCTTCGAGAGTCAGTAAACAGCAGATCGGCTTACTCTAAAGAGCGGGCGGAGGTGACTGGCTTGGAACAAACGCCAAGCTTTGTTTAGCCAGTTTTTTAAAGTATTTTTTTCTGTTTTTTTTCTGTTTGAAACCAAACCAGTTAACTCGTTTGGCCAGCTCAACTTTCAGTTTTCTGTGCCCCTCAAAACAACGGCTTTGAGGGAAAAATGACAAGCGGAAAACATTGTTTACATTGATTGGGCCACAGAGGAGAATTGTTGAAATTACTGGGCAACAGAAAATTATAAAAATTAGCAGCAAATTATTTATGAATGGGGCGTGTTTAAGTTAAGTGACTTGGGATCGAAGATCATTAGCATGCCAGCGAGAACGCAGGAAGAACAGATCAGATCAGAAGAATGGTAACTGGTAACTCTGGTAACTGGGAGTGTGTGATATAAGCCTTTGTTTCCCCACTTCCAGGCATCGATTGTGTCTTCTGGCTTTTATTGCCCCTCCAAAGAGATCTACTGCCGATTAAGTCTGGTGTGTGATGTGTAAATTATGTGTTGGCATTGTGTGTTCTTAACTGCTTTTGTGCCGTTCGGCTGTCTCTAACTGTTGTTTGCCAGCAGGCCAAGCAACGACCTTAGGCTTAATTTATGCCCAAACACTATGAAAAACACTCGCAACAACCTTGTAATAGTTCCTGCTGATAGAAACTCTTTTTTTCTTACACAGAAACAAACGGAAATAATTAATTAACAAGTGCAAGAGGTTTTAATCCAAAGTTGATTTAAAAAAACTCTCTTAACTTGGTTTGATTTAATTTAATTGCATTGCAAGTTCACCTGTAATTTTTCTGTGTGTGTTTCCATCTCTCTTTGCTGGCAGCTGCCAATCTGCTGGCATCTCTTTTTCCTACCGGCATGCCGGAAAAGCATTGTTATTGCCAACTTTCGCTGGCAAGAAAAGCTGAAAAATCTGACTGACTGTGTGTGAAAAGCGTTTGCTCAGTGTGTGCCCCATGTAAATGTTGTTTGTTATTTGTTATTTGTTATTGCAGCAGCAACAATGCCATGGAAATTAGCTGACACAGAAATTGAAAAGAAAAAAAAGCAGAAAAATCCATAGCTGATACAGCTCACTCGAGCATTGCAGATACAAAGATACAAAGATACACCAGATAGACTCATAACCAAGGCTTTCGCATAAGCCGATCAGTCATTTGACATTTTAAGGCGGCTCAGAAAACAGAAAAACACGTTTTAGCACACCGAGGAGAGTGGGGGATCGAGGGCTTTGGGCCATTAGCCTTATTGGAACGTTGGCAATACTTTTAAGAGCCACAAATGGGGTGTGCAGTACACGGCGCACTTCTCGAGTCACGCCCGGCCAAAAAATCCATGTCAGAGTTCACAGCGGCTACAACAGTAAAAGAAGCAGCCAGATGAACCCGTGGCACGCCACAGAAAAATACAAAAAATAAAGACCAACAGGCCACATAAGAAATTAATGGCCATCAAGTGCGAAAAAGTTCATTTCTCCTCGTGTTCTGCCGTTCTTGTTTCTATATTTTTTGTTCGCTTTTTTATGACGCCTTGTAAACTGTCACAGAAGACGCTGCAAGGTGGGGTTTATCTGGCAGATTTGCCGGGCGACCTGGTCACCAGTTTTGCCCCAGAGACAACCGACAACCGACAACCGACAGCCACAAAGATGACAAATGGGATTGTCGCATCGCTGTAGGGTTTGCTTTATTTGGTTCAATGAACCGGCAAAACAAAAGTGGTAGGTGTTTCTGCGGGAATTAAATTAAATTGTGTGAATTTAAGGCGTTAAATCAACCTTAATATCAATTGCAGATTCCCCAATGAAACTTGAAAGATACATTTGCAATTATCCGATTCTAATTATGAGATAGACAGACAGCGTATTAATTACTTCACAGTTGAATGATATATCATGGTCTTCCTTCTTTAGTTTCAAAATTTTCAAAATCAAATATGTTTACACAGCACTCGAAAGGAATTCCCCATCTGCCATCAGACACCCGCACTTCTGTGGCCACACGCCTCAGATTGATTTGCTGCCAAAAAAGTTATGATCATCTGACGAATCTCATCGGATCGGCCCACTTGACCTCATTCGCCATATAAACAAGAGACAGAAAAGATACTTCTATTTGCATCTGTATGTAAATTACTTTGGCGGAGAGAAACCTTGACTCTGGTTCAATTAATAATTAAATCTCATTTGTTTTTCCGTCACTGCTTTATGGCTTTTGTTAATTGAATTTCAGCTCTAGAGATTTGTTATTTTTCTGGTTCTTTTTGCGCGGCTAAAAAATCCAAAGAAACACAGAAATAACAAAGAGACCAAATCAATTCAAATGCGGCTAAGACGGGCAAGAAACAAATAGCCCAAAGACTTAGCCAAGGTTTTGGGTAGCGTCGTCGTCGCGCTGCTGTTCGCGTGCGTGTCAAACCCGAGAAAAACTTAAAAAGAAATAATAATAAAATAATAATAATGATGATAATAATAAAGAGAGACTGCCAGACAGACAGACATGATATGCCCTCAAGATAATTCCCAGATTTTGTTCCGGTTTTTTGTTCATCTATCTGTCTGCCCAATGATGCGGCTGCTGGAAAAGAAAGTTTCTAAATGAAATTGCTCGCAATGTTGTGTTAAAAAAAATACAGAGAAAAATATAAATTCATTAGGCTAAGACCGGAATCCCGTTGCCCGGGGCAAATGAGCTGGGAAAGGGCCATGAAAATGGTTAACACGCCCACAACCCGCCCGCCGAAGCTCTTTATTTTTAGGTACAGTGAAGCCTTTTGTGAGTTATAAAATTCACCTCTTTAAAGAGTTTTTAAAGTTGTAATTAACAGGAATATTTAATGATATGTTTCAGTACTTTAATCCTTTTTATTTTTAATTAATTCTAACTAGAAAGCTTAATTTAACATTTTATTAAAGAGTAAAAATGAACCACTGTTATTTAAATTTTATTTTCAAGACTTCAACTCTTATATTCAATATATTTCATATGTAAAGGAGCACCCACTGTATTTATTTTCTGCTATGCTTTTGCTCTGTGTGAATTTCTTCATAAATATTTCGTTAAAAAAGAAAGTTTCACAGTGGCTGACAAACTGTAACGCACCCAAAAACCAAAAAAAGTAAATAAATAAACAAAGTATAAACGAAAACCCGACGCCAGATGAATCACCAAAGCGATTGTTGGCCATGTTGAAAGTGTTAAATGCATTGCAGTCGTGGTAAGGTGGCTATGGGGATTTTGGCCAACTCCAATCTGCTGACCAATGGTCACTGCTACTTGTTGGTGTTGTTGGTGATTTTGTTGTTGATTTTGTTGGTGATTTGTTGTTATTGTTATACCCGCCGATCATTGCTCAACTCTGAGTTTCAGGCCTGGCTTTTATTTTCATTTTGCATTTCACTTTGCCGCTTGCATGACTCCCCATTGTGTTTGTTATTGTTTTTAACGATTTTGTAGTGTTGTTTTTTATAGTGTTTTTCTAGACGCTAGTGGCTATTTGGGAATTTTTTAATTGGCAGCCAACATGCAATTGGCCAACGATGTTCCAACTTTGAAATGCACTCCGCAGGATGTCAATGATTGATTACAAAAGTGGAGTGTCTCTCCTTCACTTTTGCTTAATTTTGGATTGCATTGCGTGCCACTGGCTATGCTTTTGTTATTTTGTTATTTATCTGGCTTATTAAGTTTATGGACTGCTAATTTATTGATTCATATGCGAGAGTCTGTTTTCAACTTGTTTCAAGAGTTATGCCAGACACGTTGTAAAACCGAAAATAAACGTGAGCAATTTCGCTTGGTTATTATTGAATTGGCAATGAGATGAGGAATGAAGGGAGTTCAAATAAATCAGGGAATGTGTATTTTTATATTAAATTAAACCTATTCCTTTTGAATTTCAATTAATTAATTAAGCTTTTCAAAGTTAAGGATATGTTTTCTTAATGAATTCCACTCACAAGAAAGACAATCTCTTTCTCTAACTAATTCTGGTTACTTTTTTCTCAATGGCATTTAAATTAATTAAATGAAATTGTTTTCGTATTTAAAACCAACAAACCCAATCACCTAAATTCACAATCAACATTACATTACATTTTAATATTTTCCCTTGCAATGGCTAGACACAATATGCATTTTTATATAATTTCTATATCTGCAAATGTGTCTGAAGACTGCTGCAAATCGTTATTCAGATGATTCAGGCTTTTCCATTACTCCTTAGTCAGCCATTAAGTCGCTGGGACTCTTTCGATGTAAACAATCAACGGAGTCGCGTACTGAGAATAGTTTTACGAGCCTTTCGCTGATTTCCATCTGGCGTCTGCCGCTTAATTTTCCCTACAAAAAATACAAAAATAAAGAGAAAAACCAGAGCCATCCAGAGTCTCGTGTGCGATCATAAATAAGTCAACGAAAAAGGGACCCCAAAGGGATGGCAACGGAGAAGTGCACTCACTTGGCGTCAAGAAGCGTTGCTATAAATAAGCGAACTTCAGGCTGAGGAAGCAATTTGCGGCAATTGCCACTTATGCGATGCATTTACAGTTTGAAAGCCTTCCCGTGAATAACGAATAATGAATAATGAATACCGAATGCAACATATGCGGCAGCACTCGCAAATAAATGAAGATTAACGACGAGCGAGTGTTAAATCGGGCGGGAAGCTTTACTCTACACTATACACAAGTAAATGGTTTTATTTTTTTGTTGGCTGGTGACATGCGTTGACCCACTTTTTGGGCTGTATTTCCCTCAGAAAGATACATATGCACATGTATGTACATATGGTATATGGTAAAAAGTGAATGTTGCCAATGCCGCAGCAAAAAAATGAAAAATACGCCAACGCATCTGCGGGTGGTCAGGCAACTTTTGTCGGGCAAAAATCAAGCAGAGAAATGTCAGATCCCCTCACAGTTTCCCTGCCCACCAGTGAAGTCACTCCCCACTCTGGTAACCCGTCGAATGAAATTCATAAATCATTCAGCAAAATTCGCTGACAAATAGCCTGAAGTAAGCCGAGAGTGGCTCAACCTAGAGTGCGGATTACTGCAATCTGAACACTGGGCAAAAAATATAGATTTTCATAGAGATACAAAGGCATTAAGACTTGGAAAGTAAGAGCTTAAATTATGAATTTAAAAGAAAGTATATTTAACTATACAATTATTTGCAAATACGATTATTTATCAACAGCTAATATTTATTTACCAATTTTGTAGTGTATCTATAACTATATTTTTTTTTAACCCTTTCCCGAAACTTAATTGCATTTCAACATTATTAATTATAACTTTTTCTGTACACTTTCCTGTACAGTCTCCTCCCTCTTCTGTCTCTGGGCCAGGAAAATTCCCTTAACTTGGCCAGGCCCTGCTCTCACTCACAACTGCAGTTGACATTTTTGAACCACAGGCAATCGAAGCTGCCTTCAATAACTCAATATGCACGTCCAATTTGTTGGCCTGGTTGGATTGGATTGGTGCCTTGTTTTGGCCAAGTAAACAATGCGTTGGACGTGGAGTGTGTGTTCGAGGAGTTATGTTTCAGTTAGGCTTGTTTAATCAATATTTGACTTGCGAATGGGAATCGGGTTTGCCCACAGCCTGGCCAGCTTGCCATTTTCCCACTAATTGCGGCCAGGAAATGTTTGTATATATCTTGTTCCCTGTTGACAACACGCAAAAACTAAGTTTGTAGAGTTTCCTAGGAAGCCGGAAAGCCAGCCAAGGTTTTACATGTTTTTGGAGCCCCGGCAATTTAGCATTCGAGAGAAGATTCTAAGAAGGGTTCTCCCAGAAGAACACTCTTCCATGTTTCACGCTTGGCTGCCGAAATTCTCGTGAGACTAAAGAACTTTGCCAGCTCACTTCACAAGTCCCCACGGGGCGGAGTTGGTAACTCCGCTCAAGACCCATGAGGCTCTCGATCACACGAGCAATTATTTTATGAGAAAAGCAACCCAAGCGCAGGAAAAATAATGAAAAGCAACAGGAGGAGAAGAAGTCGTTGTACAAAAAAGAAATATATATATATAAGAAATATATGCAGAGGAGCGTTAGTTGTTGGTTGGGTAACCACCACTTTGGACTTGGTCTGGCGGCAAAACTTTTGTCAGCTGTTTGTAATTTAAATGCGCAAAGTTACACAAAGTCTTAACCCAAGCCAGTCGAGCGGAAACGGAGCAGCTTCAATGCCCATGCGCAGAAGGGTTAAGCGCGAGAGTAGAGAAGAGGTTGGTCAATCTCTCACGAAAGTCGAAGAAAGCCATGGCTACAGGCTAGGGCAAGTTTATAATGTTCGAGTTGGAAACATTCAATAAAATATATATTTATATATAGTTGATGAATAGATCTAGCTTTACTTAAGTTTCTTCACCTTGTCTCTAGCTTTGAAATGTTAATTTTCCCTGAGATACTTGTCGCTTATTGTTGTTATTAATTTCCCCCCCGAAAAACCCTTGATGACACTGCTATTATTTCCAGCTCAGCCTTAGCCGGGTTGCAGAATATCTTATTACGGGTCTGCCCTCGGTGTTGTGTGCTGCTCACAGAGGCGTGACATGAAGTCATGCTCCTCATACCTTCCAGGCTGATCCGAGGGGAAATTGCTTCCCGTGGGCGTGTGGGAATGGAATGGAGTACACACGGAGTGGAGTGCCTCTTGATTCTTGCCTTGGAATTGTCGCAGCTAATTTTATGCTGCACACCGAACACCGCACACCGGTCGTTGGGTTCACTGAGCACAAATTGGGTCACACACCAAGACCTCAACATGCGACTCAAGCCAACCCGACTCCGACTCCAACTCCACTGCAATTAAATCTATTTTAAGCCTTAAATAATGTATGATTATTTATTAATTAGGGTATCTTAAAAATCAATCAGGTAGCTTGCATAATTTATGGCAATCTTGAAACCATTTTCGGCGGCCTTTCGCTTTCAGCCATAAAATCTCTTGCGTTTTGTTTGTGGCTTTGTTCCGCTAATGAAATTGTCGCCAAACTGTAGCAACTCTAACAAATGATTGCCATATTTAGGCCGTGTTTGGTGTTCAATAAAATGCCAAACGAACGAACCAGTTGCCAAAGCGATTTTGGCCAAACACAAGTAACGCCCCCAAAAACGCTGCGACTCTCCGGGTGTGTGAGCTCACTCAGAGACACTCATTTGCACACCCGAGACATGATCTCATTCCGATTCTATTTTATTTTATATAGACAATATATAAGATATGAAAAGTTCTTCTTTTTATGCCCAATTTCAACACTTATTTTGTTCTGGTCTGGAGTGTATGTTAATTAAGCTTGTGAAAGCGTTTCAAACATAACATTCGTGCTCGGCTCAACTCACTCAGAAGACGTGCCACGAATTCTGGAGTTGAGAGATCAGCTTTCCGAAGGGGTTCTAAAGTGCGTCGTCGCAGCTGGAGCTTACAACCATTAAGAAAGAGTATAGCGGGTTTAATAGAGTTCTGCTTAATGATCTTTAGGCTTTCGAAAGGGTTATTAACTCACCTAAAAATAATAGGTATTTTCAACTCTTTTGGCATTCTCTTCAACATTTGAATGCCTCTGAAATATCTCTCAAATTGTAGCAAGGACATCCTTTTGGCTAATTCCAGCCACAGTTCGACACTTACTCTCGTCTCTCGACTTGACATTTGTGATTTATGCGTTTTTGATTTAAGCACTTCAATCTCAAGCCTGACTTGTGTGTGTTTGTTTCACCCTCCGAGACACGAATAAATCATGTGCTCTGGGGATTGTCGCCATAACATATACATATATATCCACATTTATAGCTCCTTGACTCCCCTTTTTTTCGCTGTCTCACGTCTCACGTGCGTAGGACCCAGCCAGCACACACATATATCAATCACTTGGCCAACTCGCATGTGTCACACTTTCCAAGTTGAGCCAATGCCAACTGCATGAAATATTCACAAGGGCGAAACAGGGAATAATATTAATATTATTAACAGTTGCGAAGGCGTTGCAGTGGCTGCCAAACCCCCTGGCGATGACTGACATCCTCCTTTCTTTCACTGGTACTTCACCCCTTCTTTTTTTTAGGGGCCCGGGCTTCCTGTGCCTTTGTTGCAATGTACTTTGTTTTCATTTTGTGAAGAGGCGAGGGCGTTGGATGCAAAATGCACATTTTTAATGACGCCCGCCTGTACTTGAGGCCCTAACAATAATAACAACAACAAAAAATAAGGAAAGGAAAAACAAAAAACAACAAGGAAACACTGTTGACTTTGCCAACGTCGCAGGATTTTTTGCACACATGGGGTTTTCCCTACAGGGGAGAAATAGGACCAGCCAGGGTAGGGTGAGGAGAGATCGGTGCCCTTCGGTGTATGCAAATCAGTTGTTCAATGCAGGGAGATGACTTTGCCCCAGGGGCTTCGCCGTCCTTCCCTCTCCTCCTCATTTTACCCCACTAACCTCGAAATGATGCCACTAATACAGAGAGAGAAAAGAAGGGAGTAGTTTAAATAATGAAGAGGTTTTAAGGGGTATTTAGTATGATAAAATACTTTACTTTTGGTACTGGAAATCCTTTTAAATGTATTTAACTTGGTAATAAATTAAAGGCACATTAAAAAGGATAGTTTTCTAAAAATCCTTTTAATTACTTGTAAAATCTCTCATTTATTTCCACTATACCACTAATACAGAGAGAGAAAAGCAGGAAATGCTTTAAATAATGAAAAGTTATTAAGGGATATTTTAAATGATATAATCCTGATACTGAAAATCCTTTTAAAATGTATTTAACTTGGTAATAAATTAAAGTATTGAAGGCACATTAAAGAGGATACTTTTTAGTACTACAAATCCTTTTAATTTCTTGTAAAATCCCTTATTTATTTCCACTAATACAGAGAGAGAAAAGCAGGAAATAGTTTAAATAATGAAGAGTTATTAAGGGATATATTGAATATGATATAATTCTGGTTCTGAAAACCCTTTTAAATGTATTTAACTTGGTAATAAATTAAAGTATTGAAGGCACATTAAAGAGGATACTTTTTAGTACTACAAATCCTTTTAATTTCTTGTAAAATCCCTTATTTATTTCCACTAATACAGAGAGAGAAAAGCAGGAAATAGTTTAAATAATGAAGAGTTATTAAGGGATATATTGAATATGATATAAACCTGGTACTGTAAATCCTTTTAAAATGTATTTAACTTGGTAATATATTAAAGTATTAAAGCCACATTAAAAAGGGTAGTTCTCACTACTACAAATCCCTTTAATTTCTTGTAAAATCCCTCATTCAGTCCCCCTTTTTCTCTGTGTACCTGATGCCCCCATCTTCAAGTTGCCATATGGCCATAGTTCCGCTTTCGGTTCTCCTCACTTTTGGTTCCATTTCTGCCCCGAGTTCTGTGTTCTGTGTTCCGTGTGCTTTGTCTCTTGTATGTTCTTTTAGATCTCGGCTCGTAACACTTTTCCCCCCATGTTGTGGCTCGTGTGTGTGTACGTACTGTAATCCGCTTAAGTTCCTTGGAATCGGCACATAAACATCATCATCGTCGAGCATTATGATTGTCATCGTTTCTGGTTCTCTGTGCAAGTTCTACATTCGTCATGCTTTCCACTTTATTACATTTAACTTTGGCATTTTCCGGTTTGCTCAGTTGTCCGGCTGTGCTTAATACTGCTCTTACAGCCTCCGAACAAATGCTTTCCTAATTAGATCTACAGAAAACAGAAAACGGAAAACCGAAAACCGAAAACCAATTGCCAAAGTGGAAATCTTGACAAATTAGCTAAGGGAAATTAGGAAAGGGAGATGGAGTTTTCCCTATTAGATGACTCACTTGCTAAACCAACTTTCTTTGTTGACCCTTAGCTTAGTGTTATCCTAACCAATATATCTTTTTTCGGGGCTGGGTTTCCTTCCCCTATACATTTCCCAATTTTTCCCATTTCCCATTTCCCATTTGCCATTTAAGCAAACATTAAAAGGGCAACCGCCCTCGGCAAATGAAGCCAACTAAGCGTGTGACGTGACCGCCTCTATGAGCAGTATCTGCAACAAGCCCACTCCAGTTCCATAGTTCCATAGCTCTAGTTTCCATTTAATTCCCCATTCAACCATCCATCCATCTAGCGACTGTCTAGGGTTACGACAAAATTTATTAATTTTCCTCAATTGCCACATTCGTTTTGTTTTGTCTGCCAAAGGGAGTTGCAGTAGGAAATATGCATTTGCATATTGTTTTGGTTCACACGATGCAGATACAGATACAGATACAGATACAGCTGCAAGCGAATGGTAGATACATAAAACCCGGTGAATGCCTGAGCGATGGATGTCAAAATGCATTGGATATGCACCCAAAATGACTGACAATGCAATTCATTAGCGGTGCAGTCAGCTGACTGGAAACTACTTTGGCTTGAATAATCGACAGACTGGGCTAACCTTGCAATCGATGATGGGTGGAAGTGAGTGGCGGAGAAGGAGCTCCTCCTCCTCCTCCTCCAGTCTGTGTGAAACCCATTTTCTTTTCTAATTCCATTTTCTGCATTACCCCAAAACTTCCAGGGCGTCTCATTACTTCCAGCCATCAGCTGCAGTTGCAATTGGCAGCCGGCAGACCATTAAATCAAGGCACGAACTATCGATGAACCTTAACTTGGCCCGGACACACACCCTTTAACCCCTTTAACCCCATTTGGCTGCCGGCCAGTGCCAGTGCCAGTGCCAGTGAAAATGCAACAAAAGAATCGCAGAAATGGAAAAACTGTTATGTGCAAATAAAAGAAGGGAACTTTTTAATATGCTCGCTTGTTTAGCGACTAGACAAAGGCATCGAGTGGCGCCCAGGAATTGAAAAGGAAATGCTTTTGGAAAAGCAAAGGGTTTCCCCCTGCAGCTTTCGCTCCTCCGCTCATGTCAAATGAAAATTGTTGGCTTAATGTTATCAAAAATTCAACCCAGCCCGAGTTTCCCTCTGCGCAAGCAAATCCATCACGTAATCCACGCCCCTACACCCCACACACCCCACACACACACCACACACACACCACACACACCCGCCCACCTATACCCACTGCCATATTTGTTTGGCGCTTTTGCAAATAGTTTGTGCCAACAAAATTGCAAAGGCATCGACATCGACATCGCTGCCTGCACTTGGAGCCATGGAGCTCTCCATGGAGCTGCCTGGCTCTGCCATTATCCAATCCATCCACATGGCCCCCGGGGCACCGGGGAGCACATTTGCATGGCGGGACACGGGGCGGAGTCTTCGTCGACGATAATTGCATGAAATTATAATGCAGCCGTGTGCTGCTGAGCCGCTCTTTTGTCCGTTGCCAATGTGGGAGGCTCCACTGTGGCACTGTGGCACCCACACACATAATCAGGCCCCAGTTGTGTACAGCTTGACATGGGGTATGACACACTATGTGTGACAGGGAATGGAGTATAGAAAATTATATTTATTTCCACTCAGGATCAGGAATAGCCATAACTGTATGCTATTGAAAAAGGTCCAGCAATCAGCAGAGAATAAGGATTTTATGCTCTTAAAAATTATAGCATAATAATAAATCTTTTCCACAAAAAAACCCCTAAACTAATTAGGATCTTTAATCCTTTTTGCAGAACCACCATCGCGGCAGCAACGCCAGCGAGGAGCGCGTGCCGCAGCCCCACTCGCCCCACGACAGCCACGCCCATCCGCACAACGGAGGCCTGCAGCATTCGGGCTCCCGGGCCACGCTCCGCCACTCGATGAACCACTCGAGCACCTCGACAGTGTCCGGCTCCGCCTGCAGCTCCACGCCCGCCTCCCCGCAGCTGAGTGGCGTGGTCACCTCCGCCGGGGGCCAGATGCTGTCCAACGGACACCACTACCAGTCCCAGTCGTCGGTGAGCTCCAACTCCTCCATCGTCTCGGCCATTCCCGCCTCGCAGAGACTGCTGGAGGAGGCGCTGGCCAAGTCGGCGCCCTATCCGATGATCCTGCTGCCCCAGCTGGGCGGATACTGGCTGGATGGCACCGAGCACGAGTGCGGATACGATGCCCGGGGCAATCCGCTGCTGCCGCAGACCACCTGGATGGCCAAGTTCGAGACGGACGACACGGCCAAGTGCTATCGGAGGTTCTATGCCGCCAGGGAGCACTCGAATCTGGTGGGGCAGGACGAGCAGCTGGGCCCCGTCTTGATATCCATCAAGACGGAGAATGTGGCCAACCAGGAGCACATGCGCATCCTGCTCCGCCTGAGGACGGGAACGATGCATGAGCTTATCCCGGTCTCGTGCCTGGGCGCCCAGCCCAGTCCGCTGAAGATGGTAAGGCTGCTCAATGAGCAAATCCAGGTGGATCACTTCATGCCGGTGCTGTGCCCCAAGGCCTCGCAGCTGATCAGCGTTTACGACGAACATGTCCTCGTTTCGCACTTCAAGTTCGGAGTGCTCTACCAAAGATATGGACAGACCACCGAGGAGGAGCTGTTCGGCAACCAGATGACTTCGCCGGCCTTAGACGAGTTCCTGGACGTCCTCGGCCAGCGGATTCGCCTCAAGGATCACAAGGGCTACAGGGGTGGCCTGGACATTCAGAATGGACACACAGGCGATACGGCTGTGTATGAGGTGTTCAAGGAGCGGGAGGTCATGTTCCATGTGTCCACCCTGCTGCCCCACACCGAAGGCGACCCACAGCAGCTGCAGCGGAAGCGGCACATTGGCAACGACATCGTGGCCATCGTTTTCCAGGAGACCAACACTCCCTTCTCGCCGGACATGATCGCCAGCCACTTCCTGCACGCCTTCATCGTGGTGCAGCCCATCGAGCCGAATACACCGCACACCCGGTACAAGGTCAGCGTTACGGCCCGCGACGATGTACCCTTCTTCGGACCCACGCTGCCCAACCCGGCCGTGTTCCGGAAGGGTCAGGAGTTCAAGGAGTTCATTCTCACCAAGCTGATCAATGCGGAGAATGCCTGCTACAAGGCTGAGAAGTTCGCCAAGCTGGAGCAGCGCACTAGGACCTCGTTGCTCCAGAATTTGGTGGAGGAGCTGCGCGAGAAGACCCGCGACTTCTTGGGCGCCGATCTCTCCCAAACGTCCGCCGGCAGTCCCACCCCCGAGACCCCCAAGGCGGAGAGCGGCAGTGGCGGCAACGCCGGCTCCCGCTTCATAGACACGGTGAAGAAGGCCCTGATCATGCGGGTGAGATCCCAGAGCGTGGACACTGGCAATGGCCATGGACCCGGGCAGACGGACAAGTTCAGTGTGAACACCAAGCTGGGCACTCTGAATGCCAAGAAGGAGGCGCATCCCGAAATGCAGACACCCAATTTGAATGTGAGTTCATTGCATGAGAGATTCTATATTCAGTTTCCTAACGCATCATTATCTTTTCCAAAACAGACCTGCAGTCGCACGGCATCCAAGTCCTCGTCCAAATCGAAATCCTCAAACGAGTCCACCTCCTCGTCGCCGGACATCACCTCGCGCCAGGCGAACAACAACAACATCATCAACCCCAGCAACCCCAACTCCAATGGAGGACTTCTGTCCTCCCAAAACGGTTCTGGAGGCGTGGCCGCTGCGGTAGCGAGTGCCGCCCAAAACGGAGTCGTGGCGGTGGCCACCATGTCCGAGACCAGCGATGACTCCAGCCTGAACAGCGTGGACCTGGACCCAATGATGGCCCACTTGGACGGCGGTGCCCCCTACGTGGACAGTGACACGGGTCTGGAGAGCATGAGTTCCGCGGAGGCCACCACCAAGGCGTGCTCCCTGTGCCTGGACGGCGTCCAGTCCACCATGATGGGCAGCTCGCCCAGCAACGAGACGATCATGAAGATCGAGAATCTGCGCCAGGAGGTCACGCGGCTGAAGTGCGACAAGCTGGACCTGCTCAGGCAGAATGTGGTGCGTATTTGCTTGAACCTGAGAGAGATTATGGGGATTTGTATTAATCCAAATTCTTTGTGCCATCTTGCAGACCTGTCAGCGCGACATCAAGCGGCTGAGGGAGCGGGAACTGTCCCTGCAGGGTGACCTGTCGGCAGCCGGCAGGGAGATCCTGCGGCTGCGGGACCTTCTCAAGGAGTACATGCCGGATACAGCAGCAGCCCCGCTCTCCATATCGCCTATCTAAGCGTCAAACGCAGTCCTTGGACGAGGCAGGAGGCGGAGGAGGAGGAGGAGTGACCACTGTGCCGTGTATAACACTTTGGAGGAGTCGTTCGTTCGTTTGGCGCGTTGATTTGCAGACAGTGGCGTAGCCCCGAAAAGAGATGAACCCCAAACAAAATGGAGAGCAAACAAAAACTGTATTATATTTAGTTTACGTAGCTGTTAGATGTGGAGGAGATCCATAGAGGTCGGACAGGTGGCAGCAGGCATGCGCATATTGACAAGTTATTATACATTAAAACAGCATACAAAACAGTTACAAACTAAACTAAAAAACAAACAAAATCGAAAGGAAAAAACAAAGCGATAAATCAGCTGAAGCAAAACAGAACACACAACTCAAAAAAGTACACCAAATATATAATATAAGTCTTTAAGCATATTTAACGCAAGAATTAACACCCTAAACAACTATTCCAGATCCCATCCTAAGTAGAAAGCGATCAATCGCAAGGCATCACAATCGCAGAGATCGATATCGATATGCATACATATTATGATTATAATCGCAACACTCACACACACACAAAACACACTTGTAGCAAAGTTTTGAGGTTTACAAAACCGTTACTCGTTCGTTAGTCGCACCCACAAAGTGTTACCGTTTCCGTGACTGTTACTGTGACTCTCGTTTCACAATTCATCGACCCCCCCCATTATCGACGATAACTAAATTATGATCGACTTGATATGATTTTTCTATTAAATTAAAAACAAATCACCAGCAGAACAGAGCAAGAGGGAACTGTTAACCTTAAGTTTAAGTTGCTTTAAATAATTTTACCTAAACCGTATGTTAATTAATTATTTCTAAGTTTAACCAAAATGCAGAAACCGCATCATCGATGAGCCAATGACTCACGACAAAAATATTTATATAATTTGCTTGGCGCGCATTCATTGTACATATGTGTAGGAGCGCGCCTTATAATTCTCGATCCGCATTCGGATCTTTCGGAATTAACTTTGACTATCTTTATTTTCTAATCGATTAACGATAACGATACCAATAACCGACATAAGGGAGAGCCACGCAAAAATGAAATCAAGCAAGTAGTGAGTTGGGAAGAATAATTCCAAGAGCAAAAGTTACGAATCACGCAAACATGAATTTTGTCTAAGTACCGCGAATAATTGTTTTTGTTGAGACGCATTATCATTTTTATTGTGTAAAGTATAGAAACACCAACAAATATATGCAAAATATATGGAATATATAAACAATCGACGATTGGCTTTTCAATGGGAAGGGAAAATAATTATAAATATTAAAATTGCAATGCAATTTTTATTACTTTAAGACATTGAATTTTTACTTTTCATTTTATTTATTATAACCTGTTTTATATATTTTTTAAAAACAATTTTCTATAACGTTTTTACTGTTTGAGATTTACTGCCTTTAGTTAACAGAGGGGTTAACAGAAGACCACTGTTTGGCAAGCACTGTTTAAGCTAATAGTTAAATGTGATTAAAGGAGGTTGACTTTTCAAAGGGAAAATAGCTATAATAATTAAAATTACTTTGAAATTCTTTTGTATTTTTCATTTTACTCATTTGATTTTTTAAAGGGTTTTCATCAACAATTGTTTTCAACATTTTCTAGATTTTTTTTACAGTTTCAGAATTACTGCCTATAGTTAGCAGAAGGTTTAACAGAGGACTACCGTTTGACAAGCACTGTTCAAAGCTAATAGTTGAATATGTTTAGTGGAGTTTCAAAAAACAACCTTTTTAAATTTTGTCTAATTTCTAATAAACTATTTACCAGATTTAGTTTCCTAAGCAAATGTTGTATTTTGTTTTTATTAAACTATTTTTCGCAAATGAAACGCGCCTTTTCGGTACATGCACTATCGTACATGTAATAGTTAATGTTCATAACGCAGTGTTCGTTAAATTTATAATTATCGGGTTGTCCTTGTCGCCAATTTAAAAAGGGCGCTGACTGCCCAGGACTTAAGGTTTGGAATGTGCCCTCCTGAGCCAAATCGTTGAGAGCCAGCCAATATTTAGAGTCCCAGTCCAGATGGGGTACGATGAGATTCAACTCCTCTTGGCTTCGGATGGTCGCCAGTTGGCCATTCATCCGACGGCATGTCCTGGCAGCCTCAAACCAATCCAGGGTTGCGTTTTTCTCGACGAAGAATACCCTTGATCCAATATTCTGGGAGTTGTGTGAAAGACTGGCACCGTGGAGTCCTGGCAAAGCCAGGAAGAATACTATTATTGACGCGTAACCGAACATTTTGAATTTTTATTTAAACAATGGCCGGGAATGTGCCGTATTTATAGGGGAAAAAGAGCTATTCAATATAACTGATAAGGAACATCATTTTATATACGTATTCCAGGAAAAGAGAATTTCACAGTTTCTTGGATTTGATAACAACCAAGGCGAAGAATGTGTACAATCAACCGATTGAGATTGAATTATGGGATTTTGTGTAAATTTTGATGAATGTGCTTCTTTCTTGAAGCCATTGGAAATCTATCACAATAATGGTTTTAAAAACATTATTAAGCAAGACGAAATCTAACTTCGGTATGTTGATTAGCTTGAACTCAAACATTTTATGAATTTGTCCATAGAATAATGAAAAATTGAAGCTATTCTACAGCAACCACAGTTTTAAAACAACAAAATTTGTTATTTTATAGTTTTTTTTTGTACATATATGTAAACTAAAAGACTAAAATCTATTATTGTAACTGCCAAATTTGAATTTTATACATTAGGCATTTAATTTCCGTCAAATAAGTGGAGTAACAACACATAAAAAGATTACCAATGCCCTATACCACGATAGTTCCTGAATCCGAAGAACATAAACATTTCAATAAAAAATATATTATAAAAGATATCTACATACTTAACGAAACAATTCAAAAAATGTATATAGTCTTTGTAAGTATGTATTTATCAATATCTTTTTTATCTAATTTTTAATGGTTCAGTTACAAGTTTAAACATAGTATTATGTATCCACATATAAAATGTGTATTATACATACAATTTAAACATAAATTCATAAACTATCGATGGAGAAAGTGGAACCAGCGGTACTATCGAGTGTCAAATATAGTTTAGAACTTCTAGTTCACAAAATTCCAGTTCAAAATTTCCCTCAACGCGGACGGTTGTGCAGAAAAAGAAGAAAACAAATTTAAATTAAATAGATTTTTTTTCTAGCTATTTTCAAAATATTTTGGCTTGTAAAGCTATTTTCTCGAAAGCTTTTTCAGCTTTTTTTTATGCCACAACAAGTTGGCAGCCCTATTCGGGGTTGAAACCTATAAATACGAGTGCAAGCGGCCATTCGAAGAAAAATATCGCGCGGCAAATAAATTTCGGAAAAGTGTGTTCGGAGTAAATTCGTGGGGCGGCAAATCGAAAAACATATATACGAACGATTCGCCGATACAATTTAAATTAACCAAATTCCGCACCGAAACACGAAATTTAAGAAAAATAATTCCCCAAGACAGCCGTGCAAATAAAACGGTGTAAACAGCTGTGTTTTTAGCTCATTAAAGATAAATATTGTTTATAATTTCTGCGGGATGCTTCGACCCTGCCGTGTATGTGCGTTGTTTTTGCTAAAAAACACAGCTCGTCCTCGCCCTCAACAAAAAAGGGGCGTGGGAAGAATTTCGACGTGCTTGTGTTAGTGATTTTGTGTATAACACATACATATATGTATAAAAGATGTTTTCGAGTCCTTCGTCCAGAAATTGTCATGTAACTCCTTAGAAAAGTGGATATTCTCAAGGGGAAAATTGCCGGAAAGTCAGGAAAAGAAAGGCAAAAGGAGAGAAAAAAAAGGATAACGAATTAGTCATCGCTGACAGCGACGTTGGCTGCGCAGTCGACAGCGCATCCTGTCCACTTGTACGTGTGTGTGTGCGTGTGTGTACATGCGTTTCACTGCGTACGTGTGCGCGTGTGTGTGTGCGCTTGTGTGTCTCTCTATTTTTGAATCGGTTGCCGGTTTTTGCAAAACAACAACAACAACAACAACAACTTGTTTGTTTCAACTCTTTTGATCCCTAAAGAACGAGAGAGAGAGACGGCCAAAGAGAGAGCAGAATGGAGCGAAAATTCACGCGGGGCTTAAATAAGCTCGGCTCGGCGGTGCAAATGAGAGAGAATGTCTCGCAGCTGGTCCGAGAGAGCGCTGTTTTGGTAAGTTCCCACTACTAAGCACTGTTATTATTTCCGTCTATATCTATATCCCCCTCTCGCTCACTCTCCCCCATGTTTTCACTATTTTATTTTCGTTTTCAGAACTGCAGTTCTGTGTGTGCGAGTGTGTGTGTGTGTGGGTGTGTCTCCAGCAATGCATGTCACCTTTGTTTTGTTTACCTTATTTGTTGTGTGTGTTTTATTCTCGAAATACGTGGGGAGGATGCTTCTTTATATGTGAAACTAAAATTAAATTATATAGAATTTGTCAGAATGCAAAATTTGTCTTTTTTTTTGGTTTATTCAGCAGAATTTCCCACTTTTAAACGCACACACACATTTTCTGTATTGCAACACTCTCATACAAAAAAAACACAGTTGTGGTCAAAATAGTAAATACAATACATTTTATAAAATTTAAAAAAATGGGAATATGTATATGTCAACAAAAAATAAATAGTTATGTTTTTGTGTCTTTTTCAAAACCAAACTTCAATTTTAAATTAGTTTTATGATATCAGAAACAACAACAAAAATTCTTTAAAACAACCTTAAAGCTCCAAAGATATACCATAATATAAATATTTGCAGAAAGATTTAAAAAAATATTTGTATATTATTTAATAAATTTTTAATAAATTATATAAAAACCATTTAATAAAATTTGTGAAAAATATATAATTTATTAAGTAATTTTTTTATAAATGTGTTCTTAGTTAATAATACAAAAATAGATAATAAAATTTATGAAAACTGAAAATTTGTTAAAACTATAAAAACCGAACTATTTTCTTAACCCCAACTGTTCTTTTGGGCATATATTTTCCTATTCTGTTGGCACTCATCCAATATGTTTTCAATTATTAATAATATTTGCTTTACACTTAGCACATATCATTGAGATCATAATGTTTTATAAGGCAAAAGTATTTCATCCATCAGTTGTTGCATAAGAAGAAGTATCAACATTAAAGATATACGGCGAGGAAAGGGAAAACTAGTTTTGTATCTTGTGGATGCAAGTTCTTCGCTCGATAGGCCAGACCTAAAGAGAGCTCCCAAGAGAATCCGCCAAGGCCGTGAGATTCAAAAATTCCACAGTTACACACAGCTTCCACTTTTGTTTATATTCATGTTGAACGATAATGAGGTTCGTTTCAGAACCAAATACAGTGTTAATTCCCACGAGAGATATTTTTTTTTTCGGTCTTATCTGGCTTTAAATAAGTCTGACATAACTTTGAATGCTTTCAATGTAGTTTAAATTCATATTCAAATACGTATTTAAACTACACGCCTTGATATTCAGCGGAACTCATGTATAACTCATTAAAAAGTAACAGAATTTGATAAGAAAAATACAAATAACTTAAACATGAATAAAAAAACTTGGTGGAATAAGTATTCACTCATGAACCTCAGTCTTTCTCTTCTTATAAATAATGTTATTTATCTTTTTTAAAGATATTCTTTAGAGACATTTTCCTGTACATATGTAAACATTTCAAACATGTTTTGAATTTGCGGTGTGACTTCATTTTTTGAGGGCTTCGCCCACGTGTTGACACCCAACAAAAAAAGGCAGGAATATGGGGTCTGAGTGCTCTCTCCTTCCCCTACTATGGATAGTACCCACTAATTGCATTATTAGAGACCCACGAAAATCATATTAGAGCAACATTAGCCACGCTTCCAATGTCAATGTGGTTCTAGTTCCTCTTGTACCTTCTGCTGCTCCCCCTCCTCGCCCACCTTCAGCCGTAATTCAATTAGTGCGTAAAGTGAGAGTCGTAGCCAAAATGATAAGCAATTGTTGACTTACAGCAGCAATCAACCATCTGACAGGCAATCAAACCATAATAAGCATTGCTTATGTGTATCTCACACAGTTGTCGATAGGTGCACTGAACAGAAATGTTGATAAAACCAATATGATATTGTTAATATATTATTAGGAACGTTGGCTTTAGGTGAAGTACCTTAAAAAGTATCTTAAAGATACCTTTTGACCTATAGATACTGATAAAGTGAACATTAACTTTAGGACTTAATAAATGGCACGCAAAGATACAATTTCTATTATTAAAATTGTATTTTTTAGATACTAATCTTTACAACTGGTTAGAAAATATTATATATTTTTTCGCAGTGCATAGATAAATTCATCGGCAATAAAAAGAAGAGTGGTTTGGTGGTGGTTGAGTGGGTTGCAGTGGATCGTCGGCTCTTCCATGCCTGTCATGGGGATTTGCACATCCCAAATGACAGTTTTTTTCTTTTTTGTTGGAAAATTTCTCCCGCTCTCATACCACACTAATTAAATATTTCGTTGAGGCCCCAACAATTTGTTGGTTTAATGTAGTTCAACGGGTCAACATAATGAGCTTAACAAATTTAACAAACATTTATATATATCCGAAAATACAAAGAGAGAGATGTGTCAGGTCATTACTTAACCCCCAACATTGCTTCCTCGTTAATTTTCATGGCTCCCTTCAATTTATTTATATACATTTTCGACCTGTTTGTTAAAATACTTGCTAACTTATTGCTGTGCACACATGTGCCCCGCAACTGTTACCCGATATCAAAGTAAATATAGTCTGTGCGGTTGGCATTAAAAATTTAAAGGGTTTCTAGAAGAGGGGAGAAGCTGGAATTGTTTTACAGTCAGCGAATTGCGACTTTATAATGAGAGAAAATATTTAAGGAAACTGTATACTATGGAATTTATAAAAGTAAATGAGTTTCAGGAAACTTAAATGTGTTTCAGCTGCAAGCTGTTGACTAATTCAAGCTCAAGGCTTTTGAAAATTGGTTTTAACTAGTGAATATCCAATCAAGGCTAAGAAAAGATATAAACCTTTTCAGTATTATAAGTTATCGTTTTCTTGCAAGTTTACAATATAAAATTAAATTCTAAAACATTAGTTTCATACATTTTGAATCCCTAAGAAGCCGAATGATTTATGAGAATGAAATATATTTTTTTTGTATTCCGATTCCTAAGAATTTCAAGGCAGCCTCTACCTTTTGTGTCATGACCTCATCTCCCAATTATGCTGAGCACCTCTATATACAAAGATACACAGTATATATATATATATATATATGTACATATATAAGAGGTTCCTTATAAGTTGATAAAAGCCAACCCAAAAAATCTGGACTCAGACAACAAACTTCACTGTTGTTGAGATTTCGCTTGCCTCCTAAGCTGAGAGTAAATTTTTTTGGCTTTATTTGATCAATAAATCAATTTTATTACACTACAAATTATCAGTTAGCATACCTAATCAACCTCTAATTTGTTTAACTGCTTACAATTGTAATTTTTAGTTTTCATTTATGTGTCGCAACCCTGAAAACCTTCTGGGAATTTCCTCTTTATACCCTATCCCCTATACCCTATAATACATTTAGTCAGAAGCTTGTAACACTATGAAGAAGTCATTTCCGACCCCATAAATCATATATATTCTTGATCAGCATCAACAGCCAAATCGAACTAGCCATGTCCGGCTTAAATTTAATTTTTTCAAAATTTTGAAAATTTTATAAGGGGTTACATCATTAAAATTGTGAAAAATTGACAAAAATTTTAATTTTCCTAAATTTGAAATTGAGTATGCAGATTTATTAACCCAATAAAAACTAACATAAAAAATGTATCCGAATTAAAATTGATGCTTTTTTGGCTTAGTTATGAGTTTTTGTATCTTTGATTTGTCATATTTTCTACTACTAGGGTATATAAACTTCGGCTTTCGGAAATTAGTTTCCTTTCTTGTTTTAATGTCATTTTTATTACTTTTGAAAGCTAAATACATATATGTTTAAAGTGGCCAAAACAACAAAAGGGGTGAAGGGTGAGAGGGGAATGTGAAGTAGGAAATAGAGTAGGTAAAATGGTCATGGCTCAAGTGCTTTTATACTGCCATTACCCTTTATGTTTCGAATAGATTGGGTATATACGAATTATTGTCATTTAGGAAAACATGTAACTATTAGTTTTTATTTATTTTAAGTATATAATTCAGAAAAAAGATATATAGTATAGTAGAATTTAAGATACAATACAAACAATTGTACAATTCATTTATTTATTTTAGTTTTTGAAGTATTTAAACCACATTGGCACCTGTAGTTCCTTTTAACCACATTTTTATTAACAAATATGAATGTAAATTAGTAAATTTTTTGTTTCAAACCCATTTTCAAACAATTTCATTATTTTTAGCGTCATTTAGGTCATTAAATCGTTGGGAACTTATATATTATTCTATCCTATTTGATTTATTTTGATGTGCTTTTATTGTTGCTAGCTGTCTCTTATTTCGCGTCTGCTCTTTATTGTTTATTTTTTGTTTGTCTTTTTTTGTGAGTTTATTCTGTGTCTCGGTCATCGTGTTTTCCGCCCCCCTCAAACCCCCAACGGAAATATCGTTTCCCAACTTTTATTTTGTGTTCGAGCATTTCCCCGAGTTGACGTGCGATGTCTGCGCTTTAATGAGCTCCACTCAGTTCCGATTCTGTTTGTTTGCATCACGGTTGTTATATAGTATCATGGTCATCCAACTATATCTTTCATCTTCAGATCAACCTTTGGCTATTAATAACAGAGCTTGTAATACTGACCCAAACATTTCCCTCCTCTGTTTCTATATCATTTTAGATGAACTGCACTGGCCGCTCTCAGCGCAGTCTCTCCATTGTGGTAAAAATATATATTTTATAATGAAATATATGCAATGAAATTGTAATTTTGTGAATAAGAAATTGTGGCAGTATTAAATGAACACAGTTTTTGGGTACTTTAATTAATAAGTGGATTTGTTTTTATGTTTATATCAATTGTTTCAAAGAAAAACCTAGTTATATGTTTCACTAACTCCTTAAGAATGTTTACATAATAGCAGCCTAAGAAAATATATATTATATTTTGATATATCAAATTTAATAACATTTTGTTATGATTAAGTCCTCTCATTATTATTAATATTTGGAGCAATGTCAGTTACTTGATATGCGTACCGAGCAATAACAATAACCGGTGACCTCAATGTGTCCCTCCTTCGTTTTCCATTTTCATTTTCCGAGCCAGGCGGCGACACAACTTTTATCGATTCCCCAATCTGACCTTGACTCGCTTTTCCAAGCTTTTCTCATCTCAGCGGTGCTCCACAATTCACTCTCTCGTTAGTTTTGATGGCGCTCCTTTTTATTTTTTGTGCGAGCGTGATTAATTTTAATATGTCATGAGCATTTTAATTTGATTTTTCTCAAGCGATAAACTTTCTTTATGCATATTTCCACCGACTGGACAAACTAGGAAGAAGCCGCCGCCGAGCAATTAAACCAGCAATGGAACGACAACGCAGATGCCGGGTTTTTATGTTTCATGTTTATTGGTGCGACTGCCGTGTAAATATTGACATTGAATTCGTGCTTCGCAGCAGAACCCAACCTGTACCTGGGATGCTGTAGCTGTACCTGAAAGCTGAGCTCCGAACACGATCCCCTACGTCAAAAAATATAAAGTATCGCCATCAAACTGGTCTCGGCCTCAAGTGAGAATGAGTCGCATTTTCCAGTTTTCCCCTTGGGCATCGGCAGGTGCAATCATCCAAACGGTTGAATGCGTTCTATGCCTTGACTCATGGACAATCCCCATTGAGTTTTAAGCCTACAACGTGCCTAGCTGCTAGGATGTTGAAAATATAACTACATCATTATCACGAGCTAAGAAATAATGACTTACTAATTGTATAAAGTGTGCTGATTGTCACTAAAACTAATTTCTTTCATATTATTCACAAAACCTTCCCAAATGATACATCTCTAGCGTAGTCTAGTGTTTTATACTATATGTACTTCCTTTCATATGAGTAGAATAAAACCTTCAATTTGTTTCGCTCAAAATTAAATTGTTTAAAATTCGTTCTCGTTTGTCGGACAAAGCCAACAGCAACCCTCCAAATAAATAAATAAATAAATGAATGCTTTACGGTTTAAATACATTGTGCCGGTTGCTTGCTTTAAATTTATTTCTGTCTATTTTATTGTTCACAGTTGATGATGGTATACCAAGAATTTCGCGGCTGTTGAAAGCCATGACTAAAATAAACAATATTTTTATTTACTCTTTGGTTCTCACCTCATGCGGCATATTAATTTACCCAGCTTGTGCTGCAGATTTTTATGCACTGATAAATTATAAACAAATGGAGTACCTTGTTGCAAAAACAAACTTGTGGGGGGAAAACTGACTGTGAATGAAACAAATGTGAAAGAACCGAGACAGAAGCCGAAGTGCTGATCATTGATGGGTTGTAAGTCCATCAGGAGAAACTCTCTGCGATGGAAGTGAAAGGTGTAAACTTTTGTGAAGATTTTCGTTGGACGCGATGTAAACTTAAAAAAAGAAAAGTAATAAGAAAAGGGAACTTGTCACCTGGCTTTTTGAAGGGCCTTTTGTCTCTCTGCCTAAGCTGGTTTCCCTTTCTACAAACATTGAAAGTTTTTTGATAGGTTTATGGGGGATATTCTTTCTAGCAAAAGTAATATTTAGCTTATTTACTGTTTTGTAGTGTATTCAGAAAGGTTCTTAGGTTTATCTGCATTCTAGGCTTTTGCAGATAAGTCTCTTTATATCATTATCCATATAGATTTAGGTGATAATCTTCTACTTATCTGATTATATCTTGTTTCATAATACAGATAAGAAATGTGCTTTAGGTTTATCAGCTTGACCTAACGCCTAAGATTATAAACTTGTTTATTATGCTTTCTTAAAATATATATTCATGGTGAAGTAGTTAACTATCAATACACATTTATGTTGTATTTTTTCTGATTCAATAAACCCAACCCAGAAGTTACTTAATATCCAAAACGATCATGAATTCAATGAAATCATCAATTAATTGGGAGTCTATATTTAACCAACTCGGAAACTCCCACCAGTACCAGTACACCCACATGACAGTCAAACCCAAGGCTTAGAAGTGAAACAACAGCTTCTCCTTTTTGTGTTCCACTAGAGACAAGTTGTTTTTTAAATTTTTTATTTCTTTTTGAACAATTATTGTCGACAATTGTTTCTGTTACTGCCGGAGTTGCACTTTGCTCTATTGCATAATGGAAACAAACCAATTGTTGGAGAGCTCTTTTCAGTCCGCCCATTCAACTTTGTCTCGGTGCCTCATTCAGAGTTTAACTTGTTTACAGGCAAAATCATTTGCACATTGGATACACCCTTCCTTGCCATACCCTCTCTGGCCATCACTTATGGTACCCCCTCATATTTATAGAGAAACTACATTTGCATAAATAGAAACTTGCACGATGCACAGCACAAAAAAATTAACATAAGATAAATATGATTAAATAATGAAGATAAACATATTCAAATCTTTGTCTAAATATTTGCAAATATTTAATTTAATATGATTAATTGATTGTTATTAAATTGAAGAAACTTTACTACAATAAATTGTATTTTTCTTGCATTAATTATTATAGTTAGCAATATTCTTGCTACCATGGCAAATAATTGTTTGTTTTAATTGTAGAAACCTTCAATTTATATATGTATTTTCCCTATGGTTCTCTTACCATTTCTTTTAGCAAATATTTTGTGCAAATTTCATTCACTTTTGGCGCTAAATAGGTAGGAGGCCGTGTCTGAGTATGTTGTTAACACTTGCTACAGCTGACACACTTACTAACTTACTGGCAAAATAAAAAACAAAACAGGAACACACTGCAAAGTACCAACTAAGCTCGCTTCCGTTTGGCAATCACAATGTGCCAGCTTTGTATTTAAAGTTCTGAGCAAATACGGCTCTGACAGCTCCACTGTTTTCCACCATTCCCATTCGGTAAATGGGTAAAAAGGCTACTGGCATATATAGACACAAACATTCATTTGACATGTCAGTAACCTTTATGTTTCTTTTTTATTTATTTCTGCATGTCTGATTTGTTCTTTGTTCTGCGAAACTTTTGTAAGCCGAGGCTTTGTTTTTCCGCAGAATGAAAGTTGGGCTTGGGCATCGTCTCCACTGCCCTCAAATGAGAGAGAGCACTCATATGCCCCAGACTTTAGTTGGTAATCCAAGAATGTTTTGACACATTTTTGTGGCCGAAATTCTCTTTGAAAAGATCTCAAAGAAATGACTCTATTAATAGAGTTTTAACAATGGATTTCAGTAGCTTTATGGGCATTCCTAGTTTTATATACCTAAGAAAAAATATGACGCTTGATAATCATATGATATCTTTCTTAAAGTGTGATTTTTATAGGTTTTAGCAGGTCTTTAAATCGATTAATTAAGTAAACATGGCTTTTTAATGGGATAATTAATAAAGTCAGCAGTTGAATATGCTTAATTTCTGTTGGAAAATATATGTATTGTACAGGAAAAATATTCTAAGATATGAATAGCTCTTAAATTACATATTAAATGCATAAATGCTGGATGAAAAAAATACATTATTTACTCCTAGTGAATTGGTTTCACCTGTTAACTGTTAAACATTTTCCATGATCACTTCGTGATGGCCAGCACGATTGCAGCAATGTTGATTTGAAATAACATTTAATGGCAAAACTTTGAAGCCCACGCCAACTTTAATTCCACAATCGGTGCACAGCCTTCGATTTCGTTCTTTGAAAACTCGTTTTCCAGCTTAGGTCCTCCGCCTGTGGCAATAAATGTCAAGCCGAAGATTATGAAATGGGTGTGCCGAGTGGCACTTGCGACTTTTTGGCCAAAACAGAAGTTTGTCGACCCCGAGGAGATTTCGTTGGGATCTCCGATCCCCCGACAATTGACCAATTAATGAGAGACACTTGATGTTTACGATGGCCATTCGCCGCCGTGTAATTAACACATATTTCACACTCTCCCAGTGCACACACAATGGAAAACCGACGTCGCTACCATAAACGCAATTAGCTTGCCAGATTCTGCTGTTATTATTGCGGATGGATGGCTGCTGGCTGGCTACTGGATGCTACTGCCAGACACATCATTGTACAATTGTAATTGAAAGTGCTAAGTACTTTTTAGAAAGTTGCCCCAGCCACACATGGCAGAATACCCCAACCCAACTCTCGAACACCCAATTTTCCACTGAAAACTGCACTGAAACTGTCAACTTTCCAAGGCATCTGTAAATGAGAAGATATCGGGGCTACTGTCCGGCAATTAAAGCATCTTCCACAATCTACAATATTCTTTCAGCAAATGTTTGTCATTGGCGTGGACTCTTGTCCGATTGTTTGCTCTTGGGATACTCTATAAAGGGGGTAATACTCCTCTGCTAAATGCTTTGGCAATAGATCGTATATTTTTTGAAGTGAATACATTTAAGATTAATGCTTTGTTGGGTCTTACTTATAGATAATGTATTAAGTCTATAAAATATCTTTCTAAGAGAAACTTTTACTCCAAAATCTAATAGAAGAAAGATTAAATATTATCATAGATACCTCTATTATATTAAATTTTTGAGATCTTTAGGAAAACCTGCCTAGTCAAAGGGTATGCAAGCTTAGGCTTTCTGACATTGGCTTCCTTTCACGTTTCTCCAAAAATGTGTGCGCGCTTTTCTCTGTTTTTCTTTTACTTTCTTTCAGTTCGATGGGTAATTATTCGCTGAACAACGAGACATGACCAAGAACTGGATAAGTTTCCTATATGATTATATCTCCTATCTCTGTTTACTGCGTGGGAACTTTGTGTGCCTTTGTCTTGGTTGTTTTCCACTTTTCCACATTTTTCCTCGTTTGTTTTTTTTTGTTTGTTTGCTGCACTTGCTTTTCCCGCTTTTAGGGCAATTATTTTTATGCCGGCTCAGGCTTTTGTGTTTTTTTTTTCTTTTTCACATTGTCCTCAAGGCTGTTTCTGGTTATTCTTGTACTTCTGGTTGAGTTGGCCAACACAAGTTACCGGCTATGTGGAAACCAGGTGGCTTTTGACCTTCATAGGTTAAAACCCTCAAGGGTCAGAACCTGCTTCATTGTGGAAACCAACGCTTTTTTTGTATGCCAAGGCAGGTGTTTTCAACTATTATAATTTATTTTATAATAATGCAATGTGAAATGGGAGAAGTAAATATATACACTACTGGCCAAAATAATAAGTACACCCGTGTACGGTTTCTTTAACTTCTCGTAAAACTTCTTTAATGATCATAAAGAAAAACTCAAATTTATCTATAGCTTTGTTATATATATTAGATTATAAAAATAGTTAACATAGGCAATTTCCAATTCATTTATAAAGTTTGTGGTTGATTATATCTAAAAAACATAAAAAAGGGTTGGTCAAAATAATAAGTACACCAATTCTACAAACTCAAAAACTGAAAACTTAACAACAATTTTTCAAAATTTTCTTGATTTCCCTACTCTATAACTAGTATCCAGTATAGCCACCCTTATTTTGTAAAACTTTGGCGATTCGTTTTGGCATACTAGCAATAAGTTTGCGACAAGTCTCCACTGGAATGTCATACCAGGTTTTTTGGACAAATGTCCACAATTCTTCGGCATTTCGAAAAGTATTTGTGCCGATACGACGTTTTAAGTGTTCCCATAGGTTCTCGATCGGATTTAAGTCCGGAGACTGGCTTGGCCAAGTCATAAGATTTACTTTGTTTTCGGTAAACCAAGCGTTGATCAGCTTTGAGGTGTGTTTTGGGTCGTTGTCTTGTTGAAAGACCCATCTCAAAGGCATGTTTTCCTCAGAATATGGTAGCATAACGTCAGCAAGTATACTTTTATACCCAAATCGGGTCATAATATCAGTTATGCGATGTATCAGACCAACGCCATGCCAAGAAAAACAGCCCCAAACCATTATGCATCCGCCTCCGTGCTTAACGGTCTTCTTTGTGTACCGGGGGTCGAATTCTTTACCTTTTGGGCGTCGTACATAACGTCTAGAGTCGTTACCAAAAAGGTTTACTTTTGATTCGTCGCTCCATAACACATTGTTCCATTTTTTAGAACCTTCTGGTCCAGACCATGCCAAATGATTTTGTGCAAACTTTCGCCTCATCTGTAAATTTTTTTTCCGAAGTAAAGGAACTTTTCTGGCTATATGTCCTGTTAGGCCGGCTTTTTTAAGTCTACGCCGAACCGTTCGAGATGATATTTCATTGCCGATTTCAGCGGCAATGGACTTTGAAGACATAAAGGGATCCTTTTTTGCAAGACTGACGATGCGGGTGTCCGTCGTTTGGGAAGATTTCTTCTTCCTTCCTCGATTTTCGGTAGGATCTTTCGATTTTAAGGCATTCTGAACGAAACACACCGAGCGTGCAAGGCTTGTCGCAATTTCTCGTAGACTTTTTCCTTCTTGTTGAAGATTCAAGGCAATCTTCTTTTCTTCCGGGGTACAATGCTTTTTTCGGCCCATCTAAAGAATTTTTTGTAACCCGAATATACTTAAAAAGCAAGAAATCATTAAAAATCAACATACCGTAGTCCAATTCTAAACTTAATCCTTTCAAATTTGTGAATAATGGAAGTGTACTTATTATTTTGACCAGACCAAAAACGACCATCCAGAACAAATTTAGGCTTAGCACTGGATAAATGAGGTTCCCCGTTTTCATTTTTGATTTAAATGTTTTAAAACACTATAACCTTTCAAAATATAATCAACTAGCAGCCCTGCATTCGATAGCTTTCGAGCTATGTCTCAAGAAATGATACCTATAACTATGTACTTATTATTTTGGCCAGTAGTGTATACTCATTTAAAAAAAACAAAAAACAAGAAAAGGGAAAACGAAGCGTATTCTTTGATCGATACTTTACAAAATATTTTTATATACAATTTTTTTTGACAATTCAAAGTTTAAATATCTCTTAACTAAGCCAAAAAATAATTAATTTTAATTCGGAAAGCTTTTCTATGTTAGTTTTAATTAGATTTATAAATCTGAATACTCAATTTCAAATAACAAAAAATATATTTTTTGGCAGTTTTTTAACATTTTAACGATGTAACCCCTTACATTTTTTAAAAATTTGTTCAATTTTTTTTTGTGCCAAAAATGGCTAGATCGACTTGGCTGTTGACGCTAATCAAGAATATATATGATTTATAGGGTCGGAAATGACTTTTTCATACTGTTTCATGCTTCTGACTAAAATTATTGTACCCTGCAAGGCTTACTTATTTATTTATTATTTATTTAAATATATGTCATACAATATATATTGTAAATTTCCTTTAATTCCGAGTCAAATGTTGTGCAACAAATGAAAGCGTTTGCGGAACTTTTACCCACCCTGAACTAAGTCTGATTTAAACGGGTCTAAAGTAGTAGTCATCATCATCTTTGTCTGCTTGCGTGGCTTACATAACGCCAATCGCCGGCGATTAGTGCATTATAAATATCGCATAGTTATGCTATAGTTGTGTCGCTTGTATTATGGGGCGTACGATTTAAATGCTCTTATGCAGCTCCCTACACATTTCTCTCATTGTGCGGATAACAAAAAGCCGTCTAATGAATGGCGATGCCAAAGTATTTGTATTTACTTTGAATTGAACGGAGCTCACTAATGATAAGCTTCCTCATTTGTCACCGACATGGAAATTTGCCTACGAATTGGACTTGGAACTGGGTGAAATTCGTTGCCCATATTGAATAGAATATCTTGCTGAGAAAGTTCAACTTTTGCCCCGGCCATAAATTATTTAGTTGTATAACTAAATGCGAGAAATTTGTTGATTTCGGTAAAAAACCAAAGCTCACTTGTGTTTTCCGTTTTTTTATATATAAATATATATCTTTTTTTGTGTTTTCGCAACATGTTTGGTGTGTTGAAATGCCTGGAATGGGCGAGGAAAACTGCTGACTTGTCACCACCTTTATGGGTGGGCCAGTTACATATCTCACTTGCACTTGGGTGTATTTATTTTATTTTTTAATTTATTTACACATGTTTTGGGTTCGATGAACCAAGAGCCACAGTAAAACCCGCCGAAGATGACCAAAACAAATGCCTTGCTGGGCCGAAACCAGTTCCCCAAGTCGCAAATCCAATGACTGGCCAAACCTCTCCATCAACCGCATCCATCCATGAAACTGATAAAGAAAACTCTGCCTTATAAATGCCAACAATAATAAATAAAATAAATAAAATAATTGTATGCGCATTTAATCATTGCAATTCAGACGACGGAGGGCAGCAGGAAATCCCTGCATGGGCATAAATTTATGGAATTTACATGCCGGATTCCTATGCCAGAACGGATGCCAGCTGCCGTTTTCCCCAGAAAATGAGCAGCAAATCATAAAAGTTGTATACTATTTGTTCCATTTATTTGTTTATGTGAGGAAGCAAATACTATACATTGTATTTAAATGGTATCAGCTCCAAAAATGGGGTCATTTCTAGCAGTCCGCTAGGAAAATGTTTGCGAAAAATGCTACGGAAATAGTTGAGATACAATTGTATCTAAATATTATAAGAGCTCTAATGTAACTCCAAAAATATCAAGCTTTAGAAAGTATATACAAGGAAAACCATTGTTTTTATGTGTAATTACATTTCATTGTTATGTATTGAACATTAACGTTAACCTCTTGCACTAATTGTTTTCCAATTAATCTCTGAAATCAATAGGTTGGTTTGAATTTAAACCTATAATTAAGCAAACTTTAATGTATTCTTCCTGTACTGCTACTACCGCACTTTCAAAGCTTTTAAAAACCAACGGAAAATGTCCATAAAAACCCCACTTGAATTGTTTTAACTTCTGCTGCCACTTGCCCAATCGAAAAGCAATTGAAAAAGAAAACTATTTTCGTGTAGGTCAAAAGTTCACCAGACGCAGACACAACAACAAAGGCAAAATCATATGCAATAAATGACTTAAGGCTAAATTTAGTCACAATTTTTCCATGCCCACAAAATGCAAATCAGGAAGGGAGGAGCACACGCCGACCACTTCAATGGTTTCCACTTCAAAGTGAAATCTAAATGAACCCAGCTAACATTCCATGACCGTTTTCTACAAGATCTATATAGCAGATATATAAGCATATATACATGTATATATATATAGGAAGGCATCTTCTGCCGCATTGTTGCAATTTCAATTGATAAGCGGAGAAATAGAAGGGACACCGCCGACGCTCCAAGTGACATTCAAGACATGCCACGGCCAACCAATGAAAGTCAAGCCTTCTTCATTTTTGCAGTAGGGGAATCTGGCGATGCGGGGTTTCATTCGGATGGGGGGGGTGGAGGGGGTGTGACTGCCATTGCCACTTAAGGCCCGGCCAATGTTTCACTCAAATATGCATAAATCGTCACGTTTTGCCTGCCGTGGCGCCCCAAACCGCTAACTTCAAATTGAAACTGGCTGGTAGCGATCAGTGCTGGCGGTATTTAAAAGCCAAAATTAGTAACAGTCAAATATAGCTAGTAGTAATAAGTAATAGAATAAGTAAGTAATAAGTTAAGAAAAAACTTAAAAGAAAATATATAAAAATGTACAGATTACTTCTTGTTTTAGTATAATTAAAAAGGAAACTAACGTCATGAAGCCGGTCTTTTTTTGCCTTTGCAGTTTGCAGTTGAATTATAAATAAGCTTAAAATACTCATGTTCTTTGAGTCGATATTTATCGATACTTTTATACGACAATTTTCTCAACAAATCAAAGTTTAAAAAATTCATAACTAACCTAAAAATGCAATAATTTTAAGTCGAAAAGCTTTCCTATGTTAATTTTAATTAGTTTAACAAATCTGCATACTCATCTGCATATTTAAAATGTAAGAAAATTAACAATTTTGTCAATTTTTGGCAATTTTAACGATGTAACTAGATAGACTCGTCTGTTGATGCTGATCAAGAATATATATGATTTATGGGATCGGAAATGACTCCTTCACTGTGTTTAAAGCTGCTGACTAAAATATAATACCCTGCAAGGGTAAACTCTTTATTTCATTGTAAAAAATTGTCTAATATCCCAATCATAATATGGAAATTTTTCATAATTTCTTTAGATTACTATAATTTTTCACACACTTTTTAAGTAAAGCTATCTAATAGCCATTAACACGAGACACGAACCTGCGCTGGTCACTGATCGCCAGATGAATCTCTCATGGAATCTCTGGTGTCTTCACGCCTTGCTAGACCAGTTCAGCTTGATGGGATCCTCCACCGCGAATTTGCGTGTCCAGCGATCGACCACCGTGGCGTTGCATTTTTTGGCTTTTCATTTAGCATTTAGCCACAGAAAAAAAACCCACGAAAATATTTATATTGTTTGGGCCAACTTTCTCGGCAAATTGATTTGGTAATTGGCCGGCCGATCGCCGATGGAAGCTTACCCTTTTCTTTGCGTAATACCTGTGCACTTGTCGTGCGCTTGTTGCTTTAGGTGTAGGCTTGTTACCTGTAGTTTGGTGTTTTGTATATTTTGTGTTGAAGCTTGTCGCCGGTTTTGGGTTTTAATTACATAACTAAAAAAGCGGCGGCGGCGTCGTCGTCTGGCAATTTGCATGCGTGCGTGCCAAGAGGCGAAATGGAGGAGCCGCAAGAAAAGGCCCGGACCTGAGCCCACAATGGAAAATGGAAAATGCTTTCCCCCGAACCCAAACCCAAAACCAAAAGGCTGGCCAAGTGGGCGAGTGCATTGACATTGCCGCTTTTACTTGAAGGGGCTGGTACACTTATGTGGGCGTGGCCGGGCACGAAGTGCCTTCGAGTAGGATCAGGGCCAAAGGCAAGGCCTGCCAAAGGCACCAGCTGGCAGTGAATATGAATTGATTTTCATTGATTTGATTTTGATTTGTTTTTGATTTTAAGATTAATACTTCTTAGGGAATTTCAAGATTTACGGTATTTTTAAATATTTATAGAATTGAATTTTTATACCCTGGCAATGAACTATTATAAGTTTATTTAGAAGTTTGCTTCGCAGGTAAAGATATATTTAATTGATCAGCATCAACAGTAGAGTCGAAATAACCAAGAACAAAATTGTACTAAATTTTCCAAATTAAAATTGTCCCAAAAACACAATATCTCGCAGGCCAAATAAACCCAATTTTTGCATTATAAGTAAAAGGTAATCATTATACAGTCAATATAAAAAATTAATCAAATTTGTCACTTACCGATTTTCCTATTTTCGTTTCTTGCTACTTCTTTCTTCTTCTTTTTGGGTTAAGTTGAAATTAATTAATTTTGAAATTAAATTACACACAGAACACATTCAGCGCAACTATATTTTGTCTCTTTCCATCCTTTCTCCTTGATACTAATTCTCTATTTCTTAACGCACAGAATTGGGAATGCACTTATTTTTTTAACACTTAAAAAAAACAAAAAAAAATTAATAAAATTTTGCATATTTCCTTCTTTTCTTTTTGATACTTGAGGCTAATTTTTTTAATTCACTGAAGGGTTAATGCATTCATTTTTTAACACTTAAAAAAAAAACAAAACAAAAATAATTAAAGCACAAAAATAAGATTTTTACTTCTGCGAGAAAGAATAGAAAAAAAGGAGAAACAACAAACCAATGATCTGCATCATCAGCCATGCACTTTTACACTTTTTAGTTGAACTTTCATATTACACGAGCTTTTAAAAGCTTTAAAAACGGTTAAAGTACAACTTCGCGAAAGAAAACAGTTATTTTGCAAACTTCTTAAGAGTGGTCACGTGCCATGCATAGACTCCCACGCACACACACACATACATACATGGTGGCGGCTGCTGGTGCTCCCCGTTGTCCACGGGAGTCTCAGTTTTTTTTATTGCAGTTCTACCGGCTTTAATTCGATCTTCACTCGGTAATTGTTTTAAAATCGTCTTGTTTTTATCACATACGTAGTTATTTATTAAGTTCACTTCGGCACTTGCACGAATTATGTTTTTTCTCATTCCATTTGCCGCCTCTCACACTTGCAGTTAGAAAGAGAAGCTGCGCGCACATCTTATTTGTGTTCTTTCATTAAACATTCACTTGTTTCATGCTGAATTAAGTGTTCCCGCATAGAACGCAATTAGTTTAACTTATTAAACCGTTTGGTACGAATTATAACACAGTTTTTCGGACATAAAACCAATTTTCAGCAGCAGCACGCGTCAATTTTTCACTTTGCCAAATTTGATCTTCCTCTTCTCCTCTCTTTCTCCTCGCTCTCTCCCCACCTACCACACTTGCATACGGTATTTGCGATTTGACACTAACGCGATCTTGGCTTGACAAAGCTCCAATTAGGACACACTTTTTTCCAGCTGCTGCCTTACATTTTTTACTGCCGCTAATTAAACGTGTATTGCCCGAAAAAAACGTGTGATAGTACCTGCCAAACGATTAAATCAGTTCAACTAGTTGCATTTTATGCGGGAACAATTAAATTTGTATGCTAAGAAGAAGTGAATGTTTTGAGAATAAACATAAATAAGAAGTGAGCGCTGCTTCTCTTTCTAACTGTGACTGTAAGAGCGGAATAACGGAATGAGAAAACATAAAAATTGTGCAAATGCCGAAGTGAACCTAATAAATAAATACATACGCCATAAAAACAAGACGTTTTTAAAACAATTACCAAGTGAATATCGAATTAAAGCCGGTAGAAGTGCAATAAAAACAACTGAGACTCCCGTGGACGACGAGGAGCACCAGCAGCCGCCAATATGTATGTATGTATGTGTGTGCGACTGATTCTATGCATATTTGTGGGTGTGTACATGGCAAGTAACATCTCTTAAGTAAATTGCAAAATAAATGTTTTCTTGCGTGTAAGTGGTTAAAATGATCATTTTTAAAGCAACAAATATAAACATAAACGGTTTATTTAAATAGTGCATTGCTGATAAAATATGCTAGAAATAATTGGTGTGTTCTTCGTGTGTGTAATTTTACAGTTTTTTCTAGAGGAACAATGGTTTCTTCATGTTTCTTCATCAACAAAACTAACTTCGGGAAATAGAAATTATATACATTTTATCGATCATAACTAATCATAACTAATCTTAAAATATTAATTCTTTGAATTAATATTAATTGACATTTTTTAAAGACTATTTTTTCGACATATCAAAGTTTAAAAAAATCATAATTAAGCCAAAAAAGCATTAATTTCAATTCGGAAAGCTTTCCAATGCTAGATTTTATTAGGTTAATAAATCTGCATACTCTATTTAAAATTTAAGAAAATAAAAATTTTTGTATTTTTTTTTTTTTTTGACAATTTTAACGATGTAACCCCTTATAAAATTAAAAAAAAAATTGAAAAATTTTGTTTTCAGCTTGAGATGGCCAGAACGACTCGGCTGTTGGTGCTGATCAAGAATATATATGATTTATAGGGTCACAAAAGACTCTACTGCGTTTTAAGGTTCTGACTAAAATTATAATACCCTGCAGGGGTATAAAAATGTTTAAAAAAATCTGTAAAATTTTGTTATTCCCAATATGACTATATCGAATTTACTGTTGATGTTGATCAAGAATATAAATAGTTTAAATTCCTACTTTATGGACATTAAGAAAGTAAAAGTTTACACCTTACATAATGCTATTTTCCTACTTATGACAATCCATTCCAAAATGTCCCCCACAAATGCGCAGTTAACCTTAGTTAACCCTTTCCCATGGCCTACATTGACCTGTCGCTTCCTGCCCCAGGAACCAAGCCCTAAAAATAAAAGAGAACCAACACACCTTGTGTTTCAGGAAGGTAATAAAATGACAGCACTGTCGCCTGAAATGGATATGGCAAAGCGGAAGTGGCACTTTAGGCCACCACGGTGGCCATGTCATAAGGGTTTTGGGTTGGGTCACCCACCCAGGTCGTCGTATCTTGATCATCTTGTGGCAGAAACTAAGACGCAAAAGCTGAAAATAACCACAAATGACTGCAAATTGCTAAAATGTTAGAATGTTTAAACGAAATGAATTTGTTTATGCCGCGTGGCAGACATGGAAGATATCATTACAGGGAGCGGGTCAGGAGGAGGAGGCGATGGCATCCGCTGCTCCATGTAATGCGGTCAAGGTCTCCTCGCTGTGGGGGAGAAAATCACCCAAAACGAGAGCTCACGCCAGCCATCACAAAGTGGAAATAAATTTATGGCGTGCGTAGTACCGATAAATCTCTCAAAATCCGCCTGCATCGGGAATATGGATAACACATTCATCGGGCATTACTTTGGGGTTGTCTGTCTATTTATAGCTGCGTTCTGCTTTTACAAGTGGCGCGCATAAATTAGCAAACACAAAATTAAGAAAACAGAATATTTATACAAATTTCCTCTCCGATTCCGTTCCAGAACAAGCCCATGGTGGTGGAGCCGATCGACTTTGAAGCCTTTATAGCCAAAAATAAAACGGTTATCCAGAATGATCCCCAGAGGGAGCTGCTCATCTATCCAGCTGACGATGTCTCCGTGAGTACAGAAATATGTTTAAAGGTGTTTTGTGGAAGCTAAAGCAACAAAGAATTCTAAAATAAATTCATGAAGTGAAAGAAATGTTAATTGATATTGGTTCTAAGAGGTTTTAAACAAATATGAACTTAAAAATTGTTTTTAAAATGTTTCGGCATAAATTTCTGTTTATATTTCCCTCTTAGAATAATATTTTAACAATTTCTGTTATTGAAAGACTTCCACAATTGACCTTTTGTTAATTTCCCACTGAAAACGTATACTAATATTTATTATTTTTGTTGCCTCTCCAGGAGATCATCATGCCCCGCAAGCAGCGGACCAATGCCAAGTCCGTGGCCGACCGCTTCGAGCCCCCCAATGAGGCGATAGTGTGTCCCCTGCATGGCCCCTCAATAATTGGCAATGGAAATGGCCACAGCCAGGTGAGCCGGCAGGGCAGCATCCAGTCGAATGGTAGCCTCCACAATGGCACCTCCAATGGCAACGGACACAGCAGCAGTAGCAGCAGCTTGTCCAACTCCAATGGACATGGCCAACTCTCTAGGAAGAGCTCACAGTGCTCGAATGGTTCCTCCAGTCACAAAGACTCCTCCTATGAGTCTGCCTTGTCCTCGATTACGCTTCGTTCCCATTTGGCACAGCCGGAGGAGGTGGATGAGTACGCGGATGATGGACATGGTGAGGATATAGTGGATGGCCAAGCGATTCACGGCTCCAGAGCGGAATGCACACGCTTCACACGCCAGGCTCTGTACACCTACAGGGCCAAGAACCATTTGATTCATTACAAATACAATGCTTACGGTGGGAATTGTCACGATCTGCCGAGGTAAGTAATTAATTATTTTCTTACGGAAGTATATTTTAATTAAATCAATTATCCTTAGCATTTCCCCCGCTGAAGAACTGCTGGAGGAGGTTTATGAAATCGATGCCGATCAGGATCGCATTGATGAGCAAATGACACGCTCACAGGCGGACACCATCACCAAGCAGGGATACCTTCTCAAGGGACCCGATTCGGCTTCAGATCGAATGTTTGCCAACATTGGCAACAAATCCTTCAAGCGTCGCTATTGCTATTTGCGCCAGGAGATTGATGGAACCTACATTCTAGAGCTGCACAAGGACGAAAAGCAGGGCGAGGCCAAGGCCACTATAGTCATGGACTTTTGCACCGAGGTGGTGCAGGTGAGAGATATAGAAATATCTTTATGCAACCTATAATAACGATAATATTTCCAGAATCCCAAGCGTGGCCGCTTCTGCTTTGAGCTCCGCATGACAGCCGGGCACAAATCCTTCACCCTGGCCGCCGAAAACGAGCAGGACTTTGGTGACTGGCTAAGCAAGCTTTCCTCGGTTTTGGCACAGAACCGTGCCCAGGAAGAGAAGCGGAATGCCTCGCTGGAACGACAGCCCTCTGTCAATTCCAATCCTGGTCCCCAGCTGCAGGCTCCGACTGTGGAACCTCAAGCCTTTGGCACCCTGAAGGGCTTGGATCAATCGCTGCATCCGCAGCTAATGAAGTACGGCAGGGAAACGGATCACTCGATCGCCTTGGCCAGGAGAGAGCAGCGTCGCCGGTTATTTGCCTGCTATCAGTCGCCAGCCAAGTCCAGTGGCAGTGACAATGTGGAGCAATATCGAGAGCACTTTGGTACACGTCTCCTGCTAACCTGCCACAACTTGCGCTTTCGACTACAGTGCGTGCCCCAGGAGGAGGCGGCTGCCACGGGTGGCGGCGAACAGCAAGTGGAGCCCTATATCACCAGTTTGGCTTTGTACGATGCCAAGGCTAACCGGAAGTTGAGCGAGAACTTTTATTTCAATGTTAATGAGCCATGGGCTGCCCAACTTTTGCCGAATACCCCGGTTCCGTCTTCTGTTGCCGGCTGTGGAGTTCCTAGAAAATCAGCTGACGGAGATGAGAAGAGTACTGGCACTCAGGCACCTCACTCCCTGTTCGACGGAGTATCCGCAGAGTTGCTAAGATCGAATCGCCAGCAATTCCAGCAGCTTAAGCAGTGCCTGCTTTCGGTTACAACACCGCATGCGGATATATACTTGGTAAATATTCAAGAGATATATGAATATATATGAATCAATATGTTCTATCTTCTCTAATACTTTGTTTGTATTACAGGTAGTGCGAGTGGAGAAAATTCTGCAATGCGGAATTGCCCAGGCCGCAGAGCCTTATCTGAAGGCTGGCAAGGATCCCAAGTTGGGTCAGAAGGTCTACAAAGCCGCCAAGAGTTGTGCCCAGCACATTGGACACTATAGGCAACCCTTTGCCTGGGCAGCCCGGCCACTCTTCAAGCAGTACAGCCATGAACTGGATGTAGATCCGCACAAGGAGTTCGAATTTAGTCCCATTTATCGTCAGGAGTTACCCAAACTGAAGGATGATGAGCTGCTGAAGCTCTTGGTGGACTATCGCAAGCCAGAGAAGCTGAGCAAGCTGACTATTATACCGGGTAGTCTGAAGATGCAGATGCAGTTCCTGGACCAAACCACACCCAACTGTGGCCTGAGTAAATCCCTGGCCCCACTGTCCACATTCAGCCCCAATTCCAAGCACTCGCCCACCATCGAGGTGGCGGAATTCCAGAGCCAGAGCGAACGAGAGGCTCATCCGTACACAAGTTTCTGCAATCACCTCTATGTGTATCCCCTGAGCTTGCAGTTTGACAGCCAGAAGCTGTTTTCGCGGGCCAGGAACATCACCGTGGTGGTGGAGCTGCGGGACAGCGATGGAGAGTACAGCAAGCCTCTGAAGTGCATCTATGGTCGTCCTGGCCAGGATCTTCTGGTTTCCCAGATCGCCTGCCCGGTGCTGCATCACAATGTGACGCCCACCTGGTACGAGGAGATTAAGCTGCGTCTACCTCTGGGTCTATTTCCGGAGCACCACCTGCTCTTCTCCTTCTACCATGTGTCGTGTAATCTGAGCAAGAAGCGGGATGCCCATGCTGCGTTCGAGACCCCCATCGGTTATGCTTGGCTGCCGTTGCTCCAGAAGAATCGGATTTGCCTGGAGGAGCAGCAGCTGCCGGTGGCAGCCACCCTGCCAGTGGGATACCTCTCCATCCAGCCCCTGGGATGGGGCAAGGGGGTAAGTCATAGACGTTGTGTGCTTCGCCAAGGCCGTTCGTTCATCAACTCATGCAAATGATGTTTTGTTTCTTACCCGACACTTACCTCATACCCATCCGACCCTCCCCCATTGGCTTGCCAACTAACCTGTGTGCTCTCTCTCTCTTTCCGTGTTCTCTTCTCTCCGCACTGATCCGCATGCTTACTGCACCCACCACCATCCTCCCCTGGCTACGCCTACAAACCCTTCCAATTTCTCAGCAGAACTGCGGTCCGGACATCCAGTGGATCGATAACCAGAGGAACCTCTATACGGTGGGGCTGCGACTGGACTCCACGGTACTCACGGCGGACCAGCACTTGCACAACTTTTTCGGGCACTGCGAGAGACTCTTGGAGGGTGGCAAGACGGGAGCTGTGCCGGCGGAAACGGAAACATGCAAGATCCTGAAGGCAGCCCATGCGATTGATATGCGATCGTTGATTAACTACTTGCCGACTGTCCTCAACGAGCTGTTCACTCTGTTGGTGCATACGCAGTCCGAGGAGATTGGCCTGAATGTCATCCGCTTGATAACGAACATTATCCACTTGATAAGCGACCAGGCCAAGAGGCCGGATCTCCTGGGCGCCTATGTAAAGTATGTGTTCCATGCACCCTACTACAGCCAGCAAACGGCGAGGCAAAGGACTGTCCACGGCGAACTCTGCAGGCACTTGCCCTTCCTCCTGAATCCGAGCAATCCCGACTTTCTCATTGTCAACAAGTTCATGCGCTACTCTTCGATATTCTTCGATCTGATCGTGAAGAGTATGGCTCAGCACTTGCTGGCCACCGGCAGGATTCGAATGCTGCGGAACGAGCGGTTTCCCAAGGAGTATGCCGATCGGGTGGAGCAACTGATCAAGGTCCTGATGCCGTATATCACCACGCGGTATGAGGATCTGGGCGAGGAAACGCATCTGCTGAATCGCTCTCTGGCGAGGTTCGTGCGCCAGTGCCTGAGCTACATGGACAGAGGATTCGTCTATCGTCTGATTCGCTGCTACATGGGAGAGTTCGCGCCGGGCAACGCACGGATACTCCACGAATACAAGTTCAACTTCCTGCAGGAGATCTGCCAGCATGAGCATTATGTGCCGCTCAATTTGCCATTTGTACTGAATCCCAAGAACAGACCTCCGGAGATGATGCAGCACTTTACGCTGTCCGAGCAGTTCTGCCGACAGCACTTTCTGTCGGGATTGTTGCTCCAGGAGCTGAAGAGCAGCCTCAACGAGGTGGGTCACGTGAGGCGCCATGCTCTGGGCATCTTCAAGGATCTGCTGGCGAAGCACGAGCTGGATAATAGGTATCAGCAGAGGGGCCAGCTATCACGGATCGCTCTGCTTTATGTTCCCTGGCTGGGAGTTGTGATGGACAACATACACCGCATCGATGACATGTCCGAGTCCGGGGCCTGCACCCCCAATGGCCATGTGTATGCGGATTCCGCTTCATATACTAAGCGACTGAGTTGCTCCAGCAGCTATGTGTTTAGCAAGGACTCGTCAACCTTTGGATCTCTGACCTCCACACCGAGGTCGAAGAATCGCCTCACCCTGCACTGCGATCAGCCGAGTCCCTATCGCACCTCGGTTCACATGAAGGAGCACAACTACCTGGCCGCCATAGCCGGACAGCCCATCAGCAATGGCATCTCCAATCTTTCGCTTAATTCCAACACGGATTCGGGGGTAAGCTTTTGTCTATATCATCATCCACTTCTCTACTAATTATTAATTGTACCCACAGCATTCCCAGGACACCACCACCATTGGGGCATATACAAACGGAGATGCGGATGTGGCTCTCCGAAACGGGCACAATCGCTCTGTGAGCGTAACTCACGCACAGATCCTGTCGCGCTGCGACAAGTTCAGCTCGGCGGAGAGCAAGGATCTACTGCTGGGCTTCCTGTTCATCATCAAACACCTGTCGCAGGACCAAATGGTGGCCTGGTGGCAGAACTGCAACGAGTCCGAGACCCTGCAGTTTTTCTCCATTCTGGATCTCTGCCTGCTGCAGTTCCGGTATGTGGGAAAGAAGAGTGTGGTTGTCACTTCGCCAGACACGCGGTCAGGACGCTTGGCCAAGGCTCACACCTTGCCAGCGAGGACGCAACCGCCCACGGGCTTGGAGAATGGAAACAGCCAGGAGCAGCAGCAACCGAACAGTGGAACACTGAATCAGACCCGAGAGCATCTCTTGGAAGATATGGACACTCTGGCTAAAAGCCAGCTGGCGCTCTACGAATCAAATTTGGCCACTGAGGTGGGCATGATAATTCTGGACTGCCTGGGCATGTATGTCCTGCAATTCCGACAGCTTCTAGCCGAGAGTACTATCCTGCCCAAGTTGGCCCGAGTATATCTGCGATTCCTGCAACTGGGCCAGTCGGAGAGGCTTTCGAAGCACGTCTTTGCCGCCCTAAGAGCGTTTATCAACAACTATGCCGTCGCCTTGTTCAAGGGCAATGCCATGCTGTGCGGTCAGATGGTGTACGAGCTGCTGAAAGCCTGCGATAGTCGTCTGGTGGAGATTCGCCATGAATCCTGTGCCGTATTATATCTCCTAATGCGAAGCAATTTCGAGTTCAGTGGCAGGAAGGCCCTCACGCGAGTGCACCTTCAGGTTATCATATCCGTCTCCCAGATGATTGGCAACGTGATTGGGCTGAATAACGCCCGTTTCCAGGAGAGCCTGTCCATCATCAACAGCTATGCGAATAGCGACAAGGCCATGAAGGGCACTGGCTTTCCCATGGAGGTCAAGGACTTGACACGTCGTGTGCGAACTGTCTTAATGGCCACGGCGCAGATGCAGGCCCACCACATGGACCCAGAACGATTGCTGGAGCTGCAGTATTCCCTGGCTAACTCGTATGCCTCCACGCCGGAGTTGCGGCACACTTGGCTGGTGACCATGGCCAGAAACCACGAGCAGAACGGAAATCTGTCGGAGGCCGCCTGCTGTCATCTCCACATAGCAGCTCTGATGTGCGAATACCTCCGCTTGAGGGGTGGCTGCAGTCTTAGTTGGTCGTCCACGGCCTTTGGCAAGATCTCCAGAAATATTCCCCTGGATGAGCAGGGTCTGAAGCTAGATGCCGGCGCCCAGGACTCCCAGTACACAGAGCAAATGCTGTTGGAGCAGCTGAAGCAGTGCGCCGACTTCTTGGACCGTGCCGAAAGATTCGAGTGCCTCGGAGAGCTCTACAAGCTCATTCTGCCGATGTACGAAAGGGATCGCAGCTTCCTGGAACTGGCCCACTGCTACGAGCACTTGACCCAGGCCTACAACAAGATTGTGGAGGTGAATCGCTCGGGCAAGAGGATGCTGGGTCGCTTTTACCGAGTTGTATTCTACGGAATGGTGAGGATCTCTATTTATTGCAGGATGAGACTTTAGTTTCCAATAACTCCATGTTTATATTGTAGATGTACTTCGAGGAGGACCATGCCATTGAGTATGTGTACAAGGAGCCAAAGCTGACCTCGCTGAGCGAGATATCCGAGAGACTGGGCAAGCAGTACAGGGAGAAGTTCGGTGCCGATGTGGTGAAAATGATCATGGATTCATCGCCGGTAAGTCCAGATTGAATTACAATAATTTATAGTTTAAGTCTTAACTTTATAACGTTCAAAGGCTTATTGATATGCGGCTTTATGCATATTTGTTCAATATTAAAATTTTTTATTTAAATTTTTTAGACTATACAGTTACGATGAAACACGATTTCTCTAAGGGCACTAATAAAAACCATACAACCCATCTGCGGCGATGTATCACTTAAAGAGATATTCGTTGAAGAGCATGTCAGAGTCGCTTTCGCCGCGCAACAGGCTCATACGCTAAAATCATAGAGTATAGTTAGTACAGGATCCCTATTATTCACTTGTATTCACCTACTCGCTTAACCTCCGATTGACGCATCAGGGAAGTGGTGGTGCTCCTTGGTATCATACGTTGGGCGGTGCCATGTTGCTGCTTAGGAGTAGGTCCCTGGGCCGCAGCCTTGCACCTAAGGAGGAGGAAGATTTTAAGGGATGGCCTTAAAAGCCCTGTGGGCCTACTCACAGATGATTTATTTGTGGTTTCGACACGGTGCCCGGCTGTCTTCCCTGCCTGGGCTGGCGTCCTGCCATACTGGCTTTCATGGTGCCTGCCTGCTGGCACCCCAACTCGGACTTCGGCGCTATTGCCCGCTGATAGTTCTGTTTGCGAGTCGGTGCCGGCAGGCAGGACTCGCCATGTAGCTTTCGGGCCTTCGGACAGCTATCGGTTGCCGTGGCCAGGAACTGGCCACCACCCGACGCAAGCCGGCATCTCTGCATGGTTGTGAGTGTGGACTGGGGTGTCTGCACTGGCGGCCGACTGTAAGGAGTTGCCCGGCGTGCCTGTGTTCCGCTCTGGAGGCTGGTGCCCGCTCCACGCACAGAGCACCTGGCTTTGGCTGACTTGTAGACGCGCGGAAAGGTGGTCGGCTTACTGGGAATAATCATCGGATTGGTGGGTGTAGATGATTCGTCAATATCATCGTCAACAGTCAACAGTTCATCGCGTTGGGTACCCATCTCGGACAGCTGGTTCACCAACTGGGATCCTTCAGAGTCTTCATATCTGAAAAGGTCAATGGTTAGCTGGAAACTCTTCCCCTTCAGCTCCACCACCAACCTGTACAGCTTTCCCCTCACATATTCTGTGGGAGTCTCCGGAGTCACCGAATATGTTCTTGGTCCCTTTGGTGTCAGGTCTTGTCCATGGGAGTGCGATTCGTCGTCCCCTGCATACGCATCCACATCCGTTTCCATTTCGGTGACGGTCTGTTCAATGGAAACTTTGATCTCCGAGGACTGGCTCGATGGTGGCGGCGGTAAGACAGCCGGAGATTGTCCTCTGCTGGGCCTATTGATGTGGATCTGATCCCGGTTCACAATCAGGCCAAGCTTGCGGCACAGCTCCTTGAAGGCTTTGTGCGAAACCAGGTCCTGGTAGCGAGTGGATTCGGTGAAGGTGAAGTTCTCGAAAGCCTTGATGCCCTCAATCTGGTGCTCGATTTCCAGCTCCGTATAGCTGTGATTGGAGCACAGGGTGCACTTGGGACAGATGGAGACATCTCCGCCATCCTCGTACTGCTCTCGCAGCAAGTCGTTAACGCGAAAGAGGAATTGCGCCACCAGGACACTCTCTGGGCGGTTGCCAAGCTTCTTGGGATCGCCCAGTTCCAGCTGAAGGCTTTGACCCTTGTGGAAGATCGTTTCGTTGGGATCCGCCGGCTGAAATAGCTGGCCCGGCTTCGGCTTGGTGGTAAACTTCATGCTGAGGCCTCGACCGCCGGGCAACAAAGCAACCGCAACCTCCTCCAGTGGCATTTGTTCGTCTCCCAGCTGGCTGAGGCACTCGAAGATCTGGCGCTGCACTGAGTATCCGTTTTCCGCTTGATTGACGGCATCCCCGACGATCTCCGGACGAGTCAAGGTGGTTGTTGAAGTGGCTTCTGTTTTAGTCTTAACGTTGACGCTGGGAATTTCCGGGGTCTGGCGATGCAGGGGCACGAACTCTACGGCATTCGGGTTGAGAGGGGAGTACTCCACCGGCGGTTGTCTTCGATTCGGCCCTGGGCAGGCCATTTGGATCATTCCTATTGACATCCGTGGAACCGGGAAAGAAAATAAGTCTTCCATAACGGACACTCTGCTGTGTCAATGTTGAATGTGATGAGCAGCCAGTGGTGTCTGCCGAAACTAGGAGGATGTCCCGAAATGTATATGAAATTTGGAAACTGTGGAGCGGTCTAAGTGTTCGCCCTTTGTCTGCAGTGGTATTGTAGAAAAGTAACAAACAATTTACTATAATCTAGTAGATTTGTTTAACTGTTAGAGCTACATCAGTCGAGGGTAGTAAGTGAGCAAGTAATTGGAAAACGAGGCTTCTGTGTATGTGAACGATGCTGGAACGATGACTAGATGGGAAAGCTTTCGATTTTCCTTTCTATCATCAATTAGTTTTTAAACTAAAATTAATTTATATCATCTATATTCTTTTAATTAAAATCGAACAAGACCTTATATAAAACCTTCTCTTACTGATTTTGCTTTTAGGTTAAAGTTGACGAATTGGATGCCAAGCTGGCCTACATACAGGTCACCCATGTAATCCCCTTCTTCTCCAAGGATGAACTGGATCAAAGGCTAAACGAGTTCGAGCAGAATCACGACGTGGACACGTTTATGTATGAAACGCCGTTCACCAAATCGGGAGCAGCCCGCGGCAGTGTAGAGGAGCAATGGAAACGCAAGACGGTCATAAAGAGTAAGTTCTCATAATGTCTTCTATATAATTGTATATAATATATAATGTATTCCTCTATTTCCCCCAGCTCAATACTCATTTCCCTATGTCCTCAAGCGAATACCCGTGAAAGCCCGCGAGATCATAGAACTGAGTCCCATCGAGGTGGCCATCGATGAGATGCAATCAAAGGTTTCAGAACTGGAGGAGATCATTCTCCCGCCAGCTGATGTAAAGAAGCTGCAGTTGCGCCTGCAAGGAAGTGTGGCGGTGACCGTCAATGCGGGTCCTTTGGCCTACGCACATGCTTTCCTGGATGCCAAGGTGGTCAATAATTTCTCAGTGGATCGTGTTAGCGATCTCAAGGATGTTTTTCGGTAAGGCTTTTAGATATATAGCTTACTTTTGAATATTTTTATGTGTTAATTGAGGAAATTAGAGGACATAGGAAGGAGGTGGTCTAAAGAATCTAGTCTAAGATAATGTTTTTCTAAGAAGACGATGTCAAAGGTGCCAGTTTCCATCAACTTCTGGTCTTTACCATTGGATACTCTTAAGTTATATACTCAGATCGTTAATACCTTTATCGTTTAGTTTCGCTTTCTACGTTATAGTTAAGATATAAGCTAACTACAGTATAATAAATAAATAGCAGCGTGTAATTTTCGATATAAACTTACCTGAGTCAAACAGCCCACAACAAGAAAAGCTCCGTATAAAAAGAATGTATAATATATATATCTGGAGTAACAATTTGTTTTAAGGAAGATTCTCGTTTCGTGGCCTATTCGATTTCATGAAAGTTGCTGTGAAGGGTATTTTATAATTATTTAGTTTCTGATCAAATCATTATTAATCCCTGCCCTCTCTTTTAGTGACTTCATTGTGGTGTGCCAGAAGGCGCTGTTCCTCAACGAGCGAATCATTAGCGCCGACCAGAAGGAGTACCATCATGTGCTGAAGGAGAACTACGAGAAGCTGTGCCAGGCGCTCAGTGAGTTGCTCGACGACGAGTCCTTCCAGCCGCTGGGCGACGATGCCGATAGCATAAATCAGCGCAACAGCATGGCTTTGTTCAACGCGATCAGCGGCGCATCCCATAACTCAAGTACTGCTTAAGTTCAGCAACACACAGATACCGAAGCTCAGATATCAGATACAGATACACGCACATCTAACCAGAAAGCAAACGACTACCAAGTGCACACTGTATTTGAGAATAACACCAGCAGAGTGGCGTAGGCGTAACCACAACGTATTTAGTCTTAACCTAGACGTGTTTGGTATTCCCTAGTTTGATGTTGAAGTTGAAATTGAAGTTGAAATTGAAATTGAAGTTGAACTTGTCTGGCGGCAGGTAAAGCGCAACTTTCGGGCTTTACGGTTTGATACTTGGCTAAAGGCGGCTCGCATGCGACTAACCCCACACGTAAATCCAAAAAGCAATCCCCTGCATCACTGTGGTGGCTACTAATTCGACCCAAAATCAACTAACCGTAAGCCTCACTGCAAAATTCTAACCAAGAACTATGTGTTTTCTGAGCTTTTTTACCCCCAAATGCTTTTGCCATTTTGTATTAACGAAATTTTAATTCTCCCATTTTTTAGGACCGTATTTTGTTGAGCAAAATACCAGCAACCACACCCACCACCACCACCACCACCACAACCACAGTACCCACATAAACACACAGAACTCCACACAACATGCATAACCGATAATCGAACTATAAGTTCCCTAAGTTCCAGTTAACCAAGAAATCACTTGTTACTTTCTACGACTAAACTTAAGCTTAACCCGCTAAGGCCAAAGAAAACTGGTCTTAGAGGGTTATTAACCCATTGATTGTTGTTAGATTTTTATGTTAAACGATTGGATTTTAAATTTCCTTAAAATGTAATTGCATATTTTTAGAAACCGCAACCCGAAATTAGTTATAAACTTAGCCTGTAAACTGTATATTACTACTATTATTATTTGAACTATTGCCAGATTATTGTGTGAACCAGTTACTTTACTAGATTGAATCTGCTAACCTTGTGTCTTCTTGAAAACTCGAAATGGCTAAAACATATTTTAATAATTTAAACTTATTCCTAAACCTAAACAAAGTTAGATGTAATGATGTTGTAACAAAACTAGACGAATAAGTTCCAGCAAGCAAAACAGAACTTACCAAAGTATTCAGATAATGGAAATACCTATTAAACAGATCTGCGGATATATAAAATATATATATATATTTACATACATGCATTTTCTAGTGAAATCGTACTAAATACAAATATACGCATTAAATGTTTAAAACAAAACGCAGAGACGTCTTTCACTGTTGGGTTCAATTTTCGTATTTATTAACAATTTGTTTAAAATTATTTAACAATTTTGTTTATCATGCGCGGATCGACACAGAAATGTTATTCAAATTTGGATTTTTAGAACTAAACCGAACAAACGAATGTTAGGCGCTTTGGAAGCCATCAATGTTGGATTGAACAGTCACTGAACCAAGCAGTCAATCGTCAAATCAATCAAGCAATCATCAACCAATCAATGTTCCCGTTTAAGGCTACATAAATATGTAAATTTTATCATCTCCATTAGGCTTAGGCTCTAGTTAAGAATTACAAGCGGACATTGGGGTTCCGGGAGCGGACGAAGTTCAGCAGCTCATCGGAGTCCTCGCAGACGAACGGCTTGATGTGATGGCAGGCCACATCGTGCCACTTGATGCCGTCGTTGTAGAAGTTGTTCAGGATGGACAGGCAGCTCTCGTCGTTGCCCTGGGCAGCCTCCCTGTTGTCCGGCTGCGGCTGCTGGTAGCCACCCGTGGCCGACCAGTCGCCGGTGTTCCTCTGCGAGGTGGGCCCAATCTTGGCCCCCGATCCCGACCAGAACCAGCCGTTCTCATTCGGTGGCTGCAGATCGGGCCTGTCGCATCCGGCGAAGTTGCACTTCCTGCCCGAGGTCCAGATGTAACGCACATTGCCCCTGGCAATCCGCTGCTTCACAAAGTCATTCTCCTGCGGGGTCTCCAGCGAGACGGCGTCCATGCAGTGCCTGCGGCAGATATTCCTGGCGTCCAGCCAGTCCACCTCCAGGCTGCGGGTGGGGGCATGCTCCCAGCTGAAGAAGTACGAGTGGGACACGCCCCTGGCATCCCGGTAGCTGGCATGGCGGACACGGTTCGCACAGCTCCTGGGATCCGGCAGGGCCAGACGACGCTGGGCCAGGGCCATGGTGGCGCTCAGTGCCAGCAGCAGCAGGGCACGCAGCACAGACATATTTGGAAAGCTGCAAATTAAAGATAAAATATAAAAGCAATGAAATCATAATTTAAAACAATTAAATGAAGGTTTCTTAAAGCCAAACAAAATGATAATATGGAATAAATTATACAGAAATTACTTTATTTAATTACTTTAATTTATTTATGCTTAAAAATCAATGAATATATATAATTTTAAGCCACCGCAACAAATCTAGAGTGACTTAACCCGCTAAGTTCGGCCTAAAACTGTTTGGAAAATTCGATTTTAACCCGAAATGGATCTGATTTAGCTTTGGCCCCACCCAGAACCCATTTCCGCTTGGATGAGTCGCTTTTGGGGTTTTTATGCAAAATCAGTGATTGGAAATGCTTTGCATCGATTTTGATCAATTTTGAGTGTGTTTTGTATATGGAATTTGTCGCTTACAATTGTCATTTTGCACAATTTGATTTCATTTCGGCTAATTAAGTAGTTTTCCATTTGCGGAGGGAGGCCTTCAACCTGGTTTCCATTTCGTAACGTGAGAATTGTTCCCCGCACAACAGAGGCTCGGCTTGGCAACAGTCTCTTCGATGATGTCGATGCATCATAGTTTATACCTATGCAAATGGCTTTATTGTTTTTATATTTGTATATTAAAAAAAAAATTAAAAACTTAATTAAACATGAAAATTGTATGCACATTTTTATGTACCCATTGATGGCACACAACTGGTTGTTCTGGCAGCTAATCAAAATTACATCTTTTATACATTATCGACTTGCAATCAGGTCCGGATTTAAATTAGCTGATCTCAGCTGGGGGCATGACTAAAGCGCGTGCTGAAACCCAGACAAACAAAAAGACTCAATTATCTTAAACTAACCAAGCCAATCGGTTAAAGTAAATTACTGATGATTGGGATTGATCTGAGCGATAGAAAATTGGGACACTATTGTTTCAGCGGTAAAATAAATTAACTAAAATTATGATGACGAATTTAATAAGAAAGTTTGAAGCGCTATGTTTTAAACTAAACAAGTTACCTAACAATCAAAATGATCAAGTTTATGTTAACTTGTTTAATAATTTACTTATATATTAAATATTTTTAATATTTTATTACTATAATAAGTCTTGCAAATACTTGTTTATTACTTTTTAGATCAATCGCTTGAATTTGTTTAAAAAATGCATTGATTATAGCTATAATTTATTTTTTAAAATATGAATTAACAAAAACCCTAAATTTTAGAATTAATGTTGAATAGTTTTCGTGAACAAAATAAAACAAAATAAATGAAGTCGGACAAGTTACGCAAAAAATGCAACTTTTCTAAATAAAACGTTTCAGTATAATAAATAAATTTGATACTTTTTGGATCTTGCTGAATAAATTAATCACAGAATAAATGAATTACATAGTATTAAAAAAAATGTTTTATTATAATAAGTCTATTTATAAATTTAATAATATAATAAATATTTATATGAAATTAAATGTTTTGGTAAGAAAATACTTTTAATATATATTTTTATACTTTTTAAATAAAAAATATAGCGTGTTTGTTTATTAAAAAAAATGCATTAAACGTGATTTTAAATAGTTAAAATTTTTAATTTATAAAAATGATAAATGTTGCATTAGTATATTTTTTATAATTATCTTCCTGACTAGTGGCTTAAATAACAGGTTTCGAATAGTGTCCAGGAATAAGAATTAACTTTACAAATTAAATACATTATTTATTTATATATTCCTGAATTCTGAAAAAAGAAAGCTTCAAATATTCCTTCATCTTTAAATAATTATAATAAATTTTCTCTGTTAAAAATTAATCTATGTTCATTACAATTTAAAACTATTTTCTGTTAAAATCAATCAACCTAAAAATAGAATTGAGCGAATATTTTTCCCCACAGAATCAATAGCATTTATAGCTGACCTTAAAAAAAGTTACCAAACCGTAACTGACCTAGCCCAAAAACCAAAAAAAAAAAGAAAACCTGACCTAGCCAAAGCCAAGGAACTGCCACTCCCACTCCTCCTACTCCCCGCTGGTGAGCTGGGAACCGTTCCACACGCTATGCCCATCCATTAGCCAGAGGCATTCCAGTGCGCTGGCATTTCTGGCCCAGAGTTTGCCTTGCGCATGCCAAGCGGAGAAATACTCGCAGCCAGTGGAGAAAGTTGCCCGGGTTCGAGGCTCGTCCATGGTCATGCATTACACATATTGCCGGATCGGTCGCCCTGGCCAATACTCGAGACTCTTCCGCCTGATAACAGGCCGAAACCGACAAAAAATGTGTCGTCTTCAGTCTTGGCTTTTTGTTTTGGCCACGCGCAATTGCATGTGCTTTTTTTGTTCGATTTTTGTTCCTCTTTTTCACGGCTTGTAAATTTTGTAATTTGAATTTCCGTTGCCTCATTTGCTCTTCCTATTAAAGCCGATCCATATAGGTGTAGGTACAGGTTTTTTTACCTCCGCTAATTGCCGTGGGTAAGGGCATTGGCAGCCGCTGAAATATTTCCGAACCAATTGTCTTCGAGCACTTGCCTTCTCCCAGGTAGCTCTCATTTTTGTCCCATTCGGGTTTCTTTTCTTTTGGGATTTTGGGCTTTTGTATTGCAAAGCACCTCGTTTTCTTTTGTTATGCAATATTTGCTTTAATTGAAGTCTTCAACGAAGGCACTTGTAAATACAAATTGTGGGAGAAAGGCATTTGCTTTGATGGCTAAATGACTAATGATGATTTTAGGCTCTTTAAGCGGTTATCTCCTTTATATAATTCACCTGTGCGCGGCGTGCAAAAAGCAACCTTCAAAACGTGCTCAATAGCCAAATAAATATTACAAAATAGCAAAGGCAAAAAATACAAAAAAAAGAGCAGTCGAAATCTTTGTTTTTCCAAGCACACATCTGTGCAGCATTCCGACTCCGAAACCTGTGTTAGATAATTAATTCCAAGCCACTTGTACGTACTTGTGCTGGCTTCGTGGTTGCATCTGCCGAACATTATTTTTTCTTGTCGTTTTTTGTTTATATATTTTTTTTAAACCCCTCCCACCAGCCCACCATACATGGCAATTAATCTCCAGCTTATACATTACATTTTACAGCGATCTGCGCTTGGCTTAAGGCAACTGGTTTTCTTTAACCAGATTTTTCCCCGTAGATTGCAGGCAAATTTTATTTATGTATCACGCGCCTCCTCGAGCATATTTTGAGGCGAAGTAAATGGCTAAAAAATTGTCATTAGCTGCTCAGAGCGGAACAGGTGTCTAAATCTGGTGAAGAAGTGTGTATGGGTTCAGAAAGGAGTAACTAAAATATTTGCCAATCGACAATGTTGAGGAACATTCCGCCTAAGGCAAATGGTTTTCGATTAATTAAAATTGGCTTTAAAACGGATATAATTATTCTGATAAATTTGTACTATTAATTTTTGATCTCTTAAGATTTTTCGCTATTTTTAAATACAGCAAAATGCATAGTAAATTGCTATCAACAAATAAGTCAGATATTAAGACAAAAAGTATGTCTGTAAGAAAATTATTTTCACATGAAAATGTAACCATAAATAATGCCTTGAACTGTCTTTCTACTAGTTATTTTACCATAAATCTTAACAAATTGAATTCACCATAAAAATTCATTTTAAAACTTGTAAAAACTTTTTTAAGTTGTGTCTAATTACCCCGTGTTATTAAATGCCAGAAACCTATATCTTTCATGTTTCTAATGCCAAATTTACCTTAAATATAACTTTGACCTGTTATTTTCATAGTATTTTTACTATAAATCTTTCAAACCTTAATACTTTTTAAAAATTACTTACAAAAACTGTATTTAAAAACTTGTAAGAACTTTCCTGACTTATCCATGTAATAGTTAAAATGTTAAAACCTGTATATGTTTCTATTTCAATAGATTAACTTTGACCTGTAATTTTCATTATTATTTTACCATAAGTTCTTTAAACCTTAAACCTTTCTTAAAATAACTTAGAGAAGATGCATTTAAAATCTTTTAAGAACTTTCTCAGCTTCTCTTTAACAACCCCTTCTGTATAATTTAATGTTAGCTACCTAGATCGACTACTGCCATTTCCTGTTAATTAGAAATCAATCGATAAGCAGGCATTTCTCTAGAGAAACCACCGAGAAACTTGCACTTGCAGCCCGTTTGTAGAACGAAGACCAAGACGGGTTTCTGGTTTCTGATTTCAGGCAACGCCTCACCTTGAAGCGATGACAGTAATTATTAAGAAGACGGATTTGCCAGGTGCTGCTGCTGCTGCTGCTGCTGGCCAACTTGATGGAAGGCAGTCTCTGTTTTAATGCTAATTAGAATGGATTGCGACATCCGGGCCTTGGGTCAAGTGACTTGACCTCTTTCGGGCGAAATAAAAGGGAGCAGGATGCTGGCGTCGTTATGAAAGTTTCACGCGGATGCATCTGCGAAACGGTGGCGACGCTTTAATTGCCACGGCCTGGGTCTGGTCTTGGCCAGATCTGGTCTGGTCGCATCTTGGCCCGAAGCAGAAGCCGCCGGCCGAGAGCAGAGTAAACAATATGCAGAAAAACTGGACAGACGGTAGAAGAAAGTCTGTCAACGGCCAGTTTGCGGAGCAGACAGGCCCAAGGAGCATTGCTTTTACTGGTCACTGGCAGCACCTGCGACTTACTGGTTTTCTCGGATGAGCAAAACACAAAAATGCCACAGACAAGTGCACTGTCAGCGCTGGAAACAATAACAATGAAGCGAAATGATAGTGAAAATGGTCATGTTTCTTCGTTCGTTTTGGTCATCGCATAAATATGTATTTATATGTGTGTTCGGGCCATATCAATAAATATTGACAGCGCGTCAGGTGAAAAAAGGAGGAGGAGACCGACGGCAGGGGAGGGGATAGTGAGAGGTCGCCGCCTGGAATCTTCTCAGGTGTCTGGGCATCTTCACTTTCATCTGGGCAGCCAGGTGCTAATGAATTGCCCAAATTGATGGTTGGCCAAATAAACAAGCCGGTGGGTGAAGGGAAAATATTTTAAAATACTTGGAAATGACGTAGCCATCACATTATAATTATACAATCTTCAAAAAAATATATATTAAATAAATATTTAAATATTTTCCATCTTAAATGTTTCTGAAACATATTTTTCCTGTTTAAGTTAAACTAAAATAAATTATTACATGTGCTAATCAAATTAATTAATTTCGTTACCTTTGCTTTTTGCACTTATTTAATATTAAGCCAAGAATTTATATTTTGTGACTTACTTTATATAAATAAAAAATAAATATTTACATATTGCGAATTTTGTATATGTAAAAATATTTTATATTCTATTTTGTACAAAGTATTTTCACATAACATCAAATTTTCTACCATATTTAAAGTGGCTTTGAATAATAAACCATATGAAAAATCTATTTAAAGTCGTATTCCTTAATTTAAGGAAATATCTATAAAAAATTGTAAGCTTTATGAAAATATTAACACAAATTATTAATTTTCTAAATATTTTTTGCAGTTTTTATTGATAAAATACAATGCAAAATGTATTTAAAGGCCGAAAACTTAAAATTTTAAATCTTGCAATTGAAGAAAACCTTTTTAAAATTTATATTCCCATTGCTCAACGCTGCTGAAATTCTGATTATATTTTGGGGTACTCAAAATAATTATTTAACGAGGTATACACCACAAGGGATATAAGTATATGTAAATTATAGGAAAAGGAAACTGTATACCACTTTATTATTTCCCTATTTCCCACCCATAATCAAACAGCTGCAAATGGAAGCTGTAATAAATTTAGAACTGAAAATTGTCACTCATCTTGAAGAGCTATGGAATTGGCATATGTAAAACCAGAAATTTATTCGCCAAAAAAATAAAAAAAAATGGGGGGGGCGGAGGAGACACGCCCAGGGGCAGTACTAACTTTCCTTTAAAGAGAATCCATCCAACAGAGTGACAGGAGAAGCCCAGAGAGATTTGGTTTTCTTTATTTTTTGCTGCTGCCTGTAAAGACTTTCCCGCATTCCGCGGAGATAAATTATTTTGTTGTCAATTGGAGACGGAATCGTGACTGGTGATTTCTACTTTGGAATTTTCACAGATTGCAGACTTGGATGCCGCGGCAGAGCTCTGCAAGTCCTCCTCCGCAATTGCGATGGGAAGTGGCATTGAAATTGTTCAACTGGTGACCTGTCACAGTGCTGAGATTTTAAATAACCATTCAAGTGAGCTCAACTGGCCTTTATTGCCAGCCATAAAATATTATTGACTTTACGACCCCAAAACAGACTGCAGCGAAACAGTAGGAGCTGCCTGACATTTTGGTAATTACTGCCTGAATATTTGCATGTTGCGGCTGCTACTGCTTTTGCGTTTGCTGCTGGAAAATTAGATTTTCCACTCATTTGCACTGCCACATATTGCGTAATCTTCTGCTTCAATGCATGGCCCTGGGGGTGGCAAGTGGGCGAGGAAAACAGGCCAAAACGAGGGCATGCTTGGTAATAAAAAATACAAAAAAAGAACTCCATCATTGTTGGCTTTACTAACAACATTTTTCACACTGCTTGCCTTGCTCTTCAAACTGACAGAATGCATTGTGACGGAATTATTTCAGTTTCATTTCTACAGAACTTTGGAGAACAAATTATTTGTCACTGTCAGTCAACAAACTATTCTAAGCCATGCTTAAGTTGGTAATAACTAAACATTTTGTGCCAGCTCTTAGGCTTGTTTGTTGTTTGAAAACCTAATTGTATAGTTAATTCCTATCCCTTGATTTTTTTGTTTATTTGTATGAAAAAAAGGAGTATAAATTCTAGTATCTGTTTGACGTATATATAAAAATATTAAATCTATACTTCAAGTCTTTTAAATCCATCTACGAATTTAATGAAAAGAATGCCAAGAAGGTTTTGATAAAACTGAATATGATTTTATAAAATTTGTAGATATCTATTATTGTTTTATGTTTTATTTTTATGTTTCTACTAAAAGTATGTGTTACATATCCCTTATTTATTGGGGTAACACTTATTTTAAGGATAACATTTTAATGTGTTATTTTATATTTTAAATTTTCTCTTTATAAATATATTTTTGAATATAATATCTCATACAAAATTTGCATTGAGGACTTCAAATTAGATTTCAGAGTATATGCTTTTTTGAGATTTTACTTTAGTACTTCAAACTATAATTAATTAACATTAAATGCTTAATTTAATCTTTTCTTAAAAAATTCTTTTCACAAATTTAGGTCTGAGAATTCTAATGAAATATTTTAAAATCAATAAATAAATCTAAGTCGCAGAGAAAATGAAAAATAAAAAGGCAAACCTATATTTAATAACTAATTTTTTAAAAAGAAAATCGAAAACTTTGAAAATGCAACTTATTTAGTAAACAAAAACTGCATTTCTACAACTGACCCACTTAGCAAGTACACAATATTTACAATAACTATTCCGAAGCAAAGACACAAAACATTTAAATGGATGAAATAATTGTTTTTAGTTCCTTAAAAGACAACTCTTCACACTTATTTGGCAGTCACTTGTCCTTAAAGGATATATGAGTTTGTGATGTGTGGATAATCACCTTTTAGATCGGTGCAAAACGACACGAACGGGGCTGAAAGAACTCGAAATCCAACTGAGGTTGTGGTCTTTGGCCTGGGGAGACAACCGCACGCAACGCTTCACTTTTACCAACTGAACGCACCGACGATCTTGCCACGGTTTATAGCCTGTCCCCGAAAAGCAAAACAAGCCAAAACGAGTAAAAGCCATCATCGCTGGCCGAGGTTCGATGTTCGAGCGTGGTTGGAGGCTTGGCTTAGGCGAGCGAAGCGTCGCAACGGGGCTTGGTTTTTTGTGTTCAGTTTTTTTTAGTAATTTTGTTGTTAGATTTCAGCTGGAGATGGCCTGTGTTCGGCATGCATTCGATGGCTAATTGAGTTTGCTGGCCGTAAATCGGCAGTTGCGGCTACTGTCGCCATAAATGTGTCACTGGGCTACTGGTTTTCGGCTTAACCTGGCCCGGAGCTGCAGCGCGAGTGCATCTGCTGCAGCTTCGAACATGTTCGCGTGGCAAGTTCGCTGCCTGAGTCTTTTGTTTTGCTTTGCAACGGCACTGAATAAGTGTGAAAAGGCAAAAAGCCATCGATAACCGTTACGAGCTTTGTTTAAAGAAATGATTATGCATTTGCGATTGATTTTATTTTAATTGCCTGGAGTTAAGCCGAACCCCCGCGGCCTTAAATTTAATTATTGTCATAATTTTGTTTTGTATTTTATTTTTTTCTGATATTTTGTGATTTTGTACAATACACTTATGTAACAATTGAATATCTTTCGGATGCTCTGGGACAAAGCAAAACGGTGTCAATAAAATCAATAGAGGTACAAATTGCTTCCGGCACAATTTGCTCATCATTAGCCAAAAGGTGTTGAAGCAGCCAAGCAAAAAAGGGCAGCAAAGAAATAGTCAAAATAAATAAATAAATACTCGTGCTTAAATGGTTTAAAATTAATTTTTTTTGTGGGCCTACACTCGGCTTGATTAATGTTATTTCTCTGATTTGCCTAATGAGAGCACAAGCAATAATAATATTCATTAATTTTCATTGTGCTCGGCCCAAAGTATTGCCCAATAACGTTGACTTTTCAGAGCCTTAAACTCCAATGCTTCTCGGCTCAAGTTCACCCCTACAAGGCGATTCAGCTTCTGATCTGTACCAAGTGTCCTCTCACGCACCTCGAGCGCATCTTCAAATTGCATCTCGAGCATACATAAAACATGAAAATATGGCAGCATCCGATGCGATCCGATGGGAGGTCGTTCAGTAAATTAAATTTAATTGCATTTTCCACATGTGCTCCAAGTGCGGTGGAGTGGCTGCCAGCCAACAACTTCAAATCGATTCGCAATCACTTCACAATTTGCCGGTACATCTGTGCTGTGCATCTTATATTTTATAGTTTACCCTAGATTTAAGGGGTTAGTAAGTTGCTTAAAAATAGTTATAAATAAATGAAAAACCCCCTGTGCTTGCACATAAAATAAAATGGTTTTCATAAACTTCCTAAGTCAAGAATTGTCTCTCTAAATTTAATTTAGATGATGCCAAGCTAAGAATTTGCAGAATTTTTAAGGCTATCTTAATTTAAGTAAATTGTAAACTCTAGATCTGTCAGCTGGAGTTTCCAACTATTTAATAATCTGTAAACATTGATCTCTAACTTTATTGCAACATAATAATTAGTAATTATTTGATTAAACAATTAAATATAAAAGCTTAATTATAAACACAATCTCTATTTGCTGCACAGCGAAGCATACGATACATTTTACTAATTGATTTAAGCCTGCCTTAGTGTATTTCGAAGTTCGTGCCTCCAAATGATGCCTGCATTTCTTGATTTCGCTTGTGACTTTGAACGCATTTGCCTAAGTGATTTATGCATCCGAATATCGGATGGAACATCCGATCTCGAAACTGAAGCCGGAGCGGCTGATGTGTGAAATCATTAAGTGCGAACAGCGCCAAATGGACGGAGCCCCGAACTTGAACTTGAAGAACGCTGACTGGCAAAAGGCCGCGGAACACCAAACAAATAACACCCGAAAAACGAAAACGAACGAAATAAATGGACGGGCAATCCAAAAGGCATATCCATGGCTGTGGCTGCAATTAGATCTGCACTCCATGCTCGATGCGAATGGGTTACCCAGAGGCGAGCAACAATTAAAAATAGGTCTCGCCGGCGGAGCAACAATAAAAATTAAAACTCCGCTTACCGCTTGCCATGAAGTTAAGTACGAGAGACCTTAGGCGTCATGGATATGGCGTTTGTAAAAGCATTACAGTGTGCCCCCGAAATGGTAGACTCTTATATATATCTTTAAAAAATATTTTTGTAAACAATATGAATCATATTTTAGAGTTTCATTAACAATACCTTTAGAGGTGTTGCTTATTTTCTTGTTATCAGAAAAGGATGTAATAAAATCAACCCAAAAACATGTTAAATATCTACTATTTATTTAGAACGAAAGGAATCTATCTTAGGTAAAGCCGAAGATTATATACCCTTGGATTTTCAATTAAAATCGTAAATCGCTCATAACTAAGCCAAAAAAGCATTAATTTCAATTCGGGAAGATGTCCTTAGCTAGTTTTTAGTAGCTTAACAAATAAGCATAATGCATATAAAATTTAAATAAATTGTATTTTTTTTTTAATTTTTGACAAATTTAACGATGTAACCCCTTATAAAATTTTGAAATAAAAATTACCAAATTTTTTTTTCCTAACTACAATATTAGAACAACTCGGCTGTTGATGCTGATCAAGAATATATATGGATTTTAGGGTCGGAAATGATTCCTTCATTATTTTTGAACATCTAAATGAATTTATAAAACCCTGAAAGGGTAATGAATTATTATAGCAAATAATAATATTTTTTATTATTCTTTTTACTCATGAATATTGATGTAGATCTCTCAAAATAATTTAATAATTTGTTTCAAAATTGCATACAAATAAATATTAAATAGCATTTAAAAACATTAGTTTAAATTATTAAATGCCTGTGAAAACAAATATATATAAATACATACTAATAGATAATTACAGATATTTAATTTAATTTATGTTTATTTGTGTTAGGGGTTGTATTTATTGTATATCGAGAGGAACAGCTAAAAAATCTCTTTAATATACTGAAGCTTAATATATCAACATTTTACATATATAAAAATATCGTATTTAATATAGAAAATTAAATAAGCTCTGTACTTAATAATTATTTTGTATTTTTTACTATATTTACACTACTTTTATTATATTTACATCATTTTTGTAAGTCCATATTTAGTAATTACAGCTAAAAGTTTATGTATATTTCTTTGTATATATTTATTTATATTATAAAATATTAATTATTCTGATTGAAAGACCAATATTAAATCTATATATTTTTCTGTCATGCCTAGTCTGTATTTTTATAGCTACAAGCTGTACCTTACTATTTCCTAATAATTATCTAAAATAAATCATAAATTGAGGCATTTTTGTAATACTTCTGGAAGATCCTTAATTATTATAAGTTCACTCTACCGAGTGTAGCTAGTAATATGATATTTTATGGCCCTCAGCTATGGCTCACGAATGGTGTGGGACTGTGATTTTCCATTGCCTGCAATTTCACTTTCCTTTGCCACATATCTCACGAAATTGGCAACAACAGTCAGCCGCCTGCCAAAATCCCACGCAGCCTCAGTGCCACATACTCATAATTGGGTCGCTTAATCTATCATTTGACATCAACCATCCCAAACTTTTTAATTACAATTGGGCCTCATTGTTTGAGTAGCGATTTCTTACGCAATATTCGCATTGCGTGGCAATTGCCAAAGGAAAGTCAGTCATCATTAGATTGACATAAAAACGCTTTATCGGCTGGAAGAAATGTTTGTAACAAAACAAAACAAAACAAAATGATTGAGTGGCATTCACAGGGCTTAAGTATGTGGTTACCTTTTCAAGTACCTTTAAATAAAACAGAAATGACTGTTTTATAAAATGTAATTTAGAGTAGCTTTCCATTACATTATTTTAGAGGTGGAAATTAGTAGTTTTGTTAAAGGTAATTTCTTTAAACTAATCAAGAAAGCAAGAAGATTAAATATCTCCAAAGATTTATAGGTACCATTGTTATATTATATATTATTTATAACACAAATGTTTCAATTTTAAAATAAAATACATTTACTAAAGAATGATTACTCCACTATTTTATAATTATACACTTGAGAGATACTTTTACAGATACAGCATTGCTTTACTTTAAATGAGTTATTCTGGATAATAATATATATTTTTTCTAATACCAGGGACAGGTTAAGTCTTGGGAAAATTGGTTGTTGTCTGAAAAGAAGTGCGGGCTCAAAGCGTAAACAATGATAAATTACAATAACATAACATAATTAACTTTGGGCTGATGCTAATTAACTTCTTCTTGTTTTCTTCTCGGCGAATGCAGATGTCGATGGTTTTTTGGGCTTTATATATGTTTATAAACATATATTTTTTTGAGGTTACCATAACCCAGTGACTGACTTTGACTGCTTACCGCATCACGTGGCGTCGGCACCTTGGGGTTCTGTAAAAGACGAAAAGCCAAAAAACTATTTCGCCACTTTGCGATGGCCAAAATGTCAGAGGTTCGCTATTTTTGGTCAGCCGACGATTATCCAAAGCATTTTCCACCATCAGCCGGCATTTAATTCATTTATGTGTGGTTATAAGTATATTTTGTAGTCTTTTTTTTTGTCAATTGAGGAAAGCCTTCATCGCTTTTGGCCCTGAAATAAATTCGCATCAAATCGCTTGGAGTCCAAAATTGTTCAAATAATTGTTTGGTTCATTTCAGTTTTGGTCAAGGGAAAAATGTTTGCTTTGTTTTGTTTGTTATATCAATTTTTGGCATCATATTTATTTAGCTAAGCCGATATGGTCATTGTTTTTCTTAAATTGAATAAATATATTGATTTTGTTTGAAGTTTTAAGGCGGATATTGGAGAATGATATTTTTTGATTAAACATTATAAAACTGACTATGATTGGAAATATTTAAGTTGGAAGTTGATTCAAGTGAGAAGTTGAATAATACTTGTCAATGATTTTGCATAATTGCTTGAATTTTAATTAATACTAAAAAAAACAATGCAAAAGACAAATTATGTGGTAAAAACCGAGCACAAATTAAATAATACATATAATATAACATCTAGTATTATTATTATTATTTTAGCCAGACAAGCTAACAACATCATGAATGAGTCATTTCCTACCATATAAATCATATATATTCTTGATCAGCATCAGCTGAGAAAATCTAGCCATCTCAGGAAGAAAAAAAATTTACCAATTTTTTAAAAAAATTTTAAGGGCTTACATAGCTAAAATTGTTAAAAATGAACAAAAAATTCAATTTTCTTTAATTGGAATATGAGTATGCAAGTTTATTGCACCAATAAAAATAAACATTAAAAAGCTTTCCAAATTAAAATTAACGTTTTTGGTTAGTTATGAGATTTTCTGATGTTTATGAGGTTTTTACATTTTGATTTCCCATAAGTTAATTTCCCGAAGTTAATTTTATTTATTGTTTTCCATGTGTAATACCGTAAAACATTTAATGTGAATAATTGCTATGTTAAAAAGAAAATTTTTTGATTACTTAGTTTGTTTAAATGTAAAATATAAATAAATAACATGTAAAAAATTAAAAATGAATTAATTTAAAATATACAAAATATATACCTTCGTTTTATGTTTGACTTTAACTCCCTATTCAGTACAATTTCTGCATTTCGTTTCCTATCCAAAGCCCCAATATTTATTCACTTCACTTGCAAATTCCCCATTTTTGCATATACAAAGTGTTGGCATTGCGTAGCACGTGTGTGAAAATAAAAAATAAACAAAAAAAGTTAAATCAAGTTTTTGAATGCGTATTATTTACTGCCGGCGCCATTGTCAGAAATATGAGCTTGCTGCCAGAATTTTTTGTTGGGGGGAAAACAAATGCAAGGCAGACCCTTTGCCACTCTGTTATTGTTTTGACTGGCATTTGCTAAAGTGTTGTTAGCCAAATTGTGCGACAAAAATTCTGAGCCAGACATGTGATTAAATGCACTGAAGCACGATGCAGCAGCTGGGAGATGGAAGCTGTGAGCTGGGAGCTGGAAGCTCATTAAACCGGGGGGAATCCGTTGTGCAACCTCGTTTGCATTGTTAACTTTGCCGGCGGAGCAGTTGAAGATGATGGTCTCCGGTTTGTTGTCTCTTTGGGATTTGTTTTTTTTTTTGTCAAGATTTGGTAATGAGGATTTGTGTATTGCGTCTGCTGCTACTCAGCTTTCGTTTGGCTTTTGCAATAAACAAATCCATGAAAGGATCATAAAAAGAAATTAAATAAGTTCTGGTTTGATTACCTGGAAATTGGTGACATTTTTGGGGGTTTTTAGTACTATAGTATTAGTGGTTTCTAAATATTAAAGTGCAAAATTAAAAGATTATGGTTTATGTTGCATATTAACACACATACTGATATGTATTATTCTTTATAGTTAACAATCTACAAATAAAAAGGTTTAATAATGCACACTGTCTGAAAGGGATTTTATAATTCAAATATATTTATGTTAATAAATTTTCATAAATAGGAAACAGGAAATGTTTGGCTATTTTATTGTTATTTATTGCTAGATACTGTTGTTAATACTTATTACACCCGTAACTACTGGTTCAAATATAGATTATGGCTCCTGGGTTAAGTTTCTTTCAACCCTTTGGCAGATACCAATTTTCGATTGCTACAAATTAAGTTTGTATGCTTTACTGCCGGACCAAATAAGGTTTATACACAGGAAAAAACATCAAAAATTATATATAATATTAAAGTAATATTTAATATTTCTTGTAACATTTTTGTAAAACCCAATCAAATGCTATTTATGAGGCATTTTGATGTAATGATAGACATCGATAAGCCATGGCTTTATATTAATTTATATATACTATTACTACTATAAAATATCAATGAAATATCTTAGATTTTATTTAGGATTAATATTATTATTATTATTATGTATTATTTATAAAATATATTTTATATAAGTTATATAAAATAACGAATTGGTTAGGATCATTCACCTCTTTAATATTACTCATTTAAAATGTGAAAATGATACAGGGATCTAAATAATATATTAACATCTAAAAGTGTATTAATTAATAAATTTGTTTAAATGTATATATATTTTGTTCTGTGTACTATATCTTTTTGATATTATCTTCGATAAGAAGGGCACTCCACTGAAATGGCTCCACCTCAATTAGCCGCTGACATCCAATTTATTCGGAGTGAAACGATGATCCGCAACGGTCTGGATACGGTCCGTGGTTTCCGGAACCAGCTGCGCTACTGGCTGAGTGTCCGGGACTGTTACGGCTCCATCAACCTGATGGTGGCCATTGCCTTCGGTCTGGGCATCACTCCATTCCTCGTGCGACGTAACTCTGCTCCCTGGAGCAGTCCTGGTATGGTTTCCTCAACGCCATCACCCGGTGGCTGCTGCTCGCCTACTGCTATGTCCACATCAACCTGAACAACGAGAGTCTGATTGGGTATTTCATGAGCAACCACGTCTCCCAGATCAGCACGCGGATGCACGATATCGGAGGCATTATAGTGGCCATATTCATCTTCATTGTGCCCCTGCTGCTGCGAAAGCAGTTCCTGAGATCGGTTTGCACCATGAACGAAGTGGATCAGCGCCTGGAGCGGCTCAGGTCTCCGGTGAACTTCAATGCGGTCGTGGGTCTGGTGATTCTGGTCCTATCCCTAGTCGTCCTGTTGGATGCTTTCCTGTTGACCATCTGCCTTGTGTGTCTGTCCAAAATGGATGTTCATGGTTCCTGGCAACTGACCTTTATACTTATTTACGAACTCATGGTGACCTCCATTACCATTTGCATGTTCTGTCTGATGACGAGGTCGGTCCAGAGGCGTTTGTGTTGTCTCCATAAGGTGAGTGATCATTTGAAGCAATCTTATAAATATCCTTTTCGTGTTAAATATACATTTTTAGAGTGTTATAATTCAGTAGAGCAATAATAATACGGTACCTTTCCTTAATTCAAACGTTAAAAACACCTAAAACAGAACTTAAAGCTCTATTTTTCCCGAACGGAATTTCCCCATCCAATTATCATATATTTCACCTGTCAATCAGTGTAATCCCTGGGCACAAGGAGCTCGAAGCTGGATGGGGAAATCCGATCAGCTTATGGCGCAACCAATGGCTAGGAACACATTCCCCCCACATTTGCATCCTTCATCTTCATTTCCATATATCCCAGACATTTGTGGAGTGTGACCAGTTATGCGATTACCCAAGACTCGAGACTCCTGAGTCCCTCGATAATGAAGATAATGAATTGCCCGTCACGGAGCACACAGAGTCACACACAAGGACTCTCACACACTTTCAAGCAGAAGTTATCTTTATCGTCTGAACTGAATTAAATCGAGGCATCCTTCACAAGGACATGCGGATAGTGATGACGGATTCAGAGTTTAATTTTAAAGATATATAAAAACATTTTCTTCCTTTAATGTCGAGCATAAAATCCAAAAGATATTACTTGGTTGTGCGAAATATTGTGAGACTTAAGTTGAAGAAGATATATATAAATATATATCTAATTGTTATTATTATTATTTAATTTAGATCAGAAAATTCGAAACGTATTTACAAACCAGCAAACCTTATTCAGTTTTAAAAAATTAGTTAGAAGTTCATTTTTCAGTTTAAACCTTTTTATTTAGAATTTTGTAAAGAAATAAAAATGTTTTCTGATCTTAATTTTGCAAGAAATAATAATAACAAATAGTCACACCATTTAACAGTATTAAATAATGAAATGTCAAAGTCTAAAGATGTAATTACATATTAAAATTTCTATTTATTACAAAGACTTTCTCAATTGAACTTCTTGGCACCTTAAGCAATTACTTTCTATTTATTTATTTATTTCCATTTATTTAAAATAACTCTTTGTTTAATAAATAAATTAAAGATTATTTAAACAAAATAAAATTGCCAGCACTGACATTAAGCTGGAGTGAGAGAATGAAAACACTTGTTGCTATCGAATGCCACTTGTTGTTGGGAATCCTAGACAACGTGATAATGAGCATTGCGCAGTATACAACTTCCGTAGACGGCATTTCTTTCCTATATTTTTATATCCTCTTTGCGCCACTTCAACCTATCTGCTGCCCTGTTCCCTGCTCCCTTTATCCTGTCGTTTATGGCCTCCTCGCTTCGTTTGCATCCCTCACTCGGCAGTCGCTATTTTCCCTTTTTTGTTGCCATTTGTCAGCCAGTTCGCGTTGATTCCTTCACCCGGACGGTCGTGCTTTGCGCTGTGTGTATTTTTTTCACTTCCGGTTTCCGGTGTATAGCTTCGATTTCGCCACTATGTCCGCGCTGCGACGGGTGCGCAAATACTTTATATCCTCGCAGGTGTACGAGGCTCTGCGTCCGCTCTTCTTTCTGACCTTCCTCTACGGACTTACGCCCTTCCATGTGGTCAAGAAGAAGATGGGCGAATCCTACCTGAAGATGTCCTGTTTCGGTGTCTTCAACATCTTCATCTACATATGTTTGTGTGGCTTTTGCTATATCTCCTCCCTGCGCCAGGGAGAGTCCATTGTGGGCTACTTCTTTCGCACCGAGATCTCGACCATCGGAGATCGGTTGCAGATTTTCAATGGCCTCATAGTCGGAGCTGTGATCTACACATCGGCCATATTGAAGCGCTGCAAGCTGCTGGGAACGCTGACCATACTGCACAGCTTGGATACGAACTTCTCGAATATTGGGATAAGGGTCAAGTACTCGCGAATCTTCCGCTACTCCATATTGGTGCTGGTGTTCAAGCTCTTGATTCTGGGCGTGTACTTTGTGGGCGTGTTCCGGCTGCTGGTCTCCCTGAATGTCACGCCATCGTTTTGCGTCTGCATGACATTCTTCCTGCAGCACACTGTCGTTTCCATTGCGATTTGTTTGTTCTGCGTGATTGCATTTAGTTTCGAGCGACGCCTCAGTATCATCAATCAGGTGAGTACAGGTGAATGTTTACATTTGCCGGCGGCAGACAGAGTGTCGGGGATAACACCACCACTTCTATTGTTCAATCACAAATCAAATCAAGTGCGAAAATTCATTTATATCAAGCCTTGGCAACACGCATAGATCGTTGGTGATGATTCCCTGTGACTCATTTATTAATTAAGTCTGCCTCGTTTTGGATGGGGAAAAAGGCAAATAAGTAGGCCTAGACTATTTGGTCAATAAGTGTGATCAGTTTTTTGTGGGGGGAAAATGGATTGAATTTCTTGTTTGTCTAAGTAAATTAATTTCAGGTAGCTGCAAATAGTTCATGGAAAAAATTCTGCTAAAAATAAGTTGCCTACTTAGAGGCTTGTGTTTAATAATTTATAGCACATTTATTATTTTCTAAACGATTTTAATCAGAATCATTTTTAGAAAGGTATATCATATTAATTTTTTCTTTCTTTTATTAGTATAACAATGTCTTGAATAAATCTGAAATTGTCTCCTTTTTTGGCAATGATTTCATTTACTTCCTCCTATAATTTAGGAGCTTCTACAAAAACATACTTAAACGTATTTAATGTTCTCTTACCTTTCCTATAGTATGTTTTTAATAGTTTATAGGAATTAAATAAATTATTTAAAAATTGTATTTAATGCCCTGATTAAATCTTTAAAAACTTTACCTTACTAGCTAAAGTTGTATTTACTTTTCCTATATTTTATCAGTTACAAAGTCTCTTCTATAAATAAATTCTTTTACATATTCAATTTTAACTCCCCTTTCTCCCGAGTCCGTTTTCTAAAGGACAAAAATATTCAAATTACTTAGCTTTCCAAGACTTTCGCTCTGCATAAATTCCCCAACCATATTACACCCATCCTGAGCCTCATTTCAATCAACTGACACCCTCGTTTGACCCCTTGTAACAACAACACAAATGCGTACTTTTCGATGTCATATTTATGGTAGCTGTAACTCACGCCTAACTAACCAAATCTCATCTGACAAAAGGACACACTACATACATAATAATAAACATAATGTCCTGCTGGATAATTGACATAAATTCATATTGTGCGTTTCATGGAAACCATGAAATTAATTAGGCTTCTGGAAGGGAGACCCTCTTCAATAAAAGTGGGCCACAAAAAAAAGGAGAATTCATTCATTGAACCGAAAAAGAAACTTCCCTGTATATGTTAAGGGGGAAATCGTTGGCTTTCCCTGGGGAATTATTTCCCCTGGCGGTCAGAAACCATTAATTAAAATGCAACAGCTTAAGCTAATAGGTTAATGGTCGCAACATAACGGCGAGCGGTTCGTCTAGACCCGGAGTACGCGTATAAAAATGGGAAAATTATTTACTTTCGTTGGCCCCACCTCACGGGCAGGACCTTTCCGCGTTCAGGCGTCCTCCTGGTAAAATGCAAATCATTTGCGGTCCCCGGCGTCAGTCGCCGGCTGGAGCTCAAACGAAGCGGACATGGATATAGAAAGGGCAAAGGACACCATGACCACGTCATCCGTGGATCCGGTGGATACCGTGGAGATAGAAGTGGCTACCGGACTGTGTCAGCCCCTGCGTCGCAGATTCTGGAGATTTCTGAGTGCCAAGCAGCTCTACGAGTGCCTTCGACCGCTCTTTCACATCACCTACATGCACGGTCTCACCTCGTTCTACCTGAGCTGCGACAGCAAAACAGGACGCAGGAGTATCAAGAGGACCGTCTTTGGGTATCTGAATGGACTGATGCACATCGGTCTCTATACCGTGTGCTATAGCCTGACTATATACAACAATTGCGAATCGGTGGCCAGTTACTTCTTTCGCTCACGGATTACCTATTTCGGGGACATGATGCAGATCGTGAGTGGCTTTATCGGAGTCACTGTCATCTATCTGACGGCCATTATACCGAACCATCGGCTGGAGCGCTGCCTGCAGAAATTCCACACCACGGACGTCCAGCTGCAGACGATGGGCATCAAGATCATGTACAGCAAGGTGCTCCGGTTCAGCTATATGATCCTGATCTCCATGTTTGTGGTCAACTTCCTGTTCACCTGCGGCACCTTCTCCGTGCTGTACTCCTCGATGGTCAGGCCCACCATTGCCCTGCACTTCACCTTCATCATCCAGCATACGGTCATAGCCATGTCCATAACGGTCTTTAGCTGTTTCACCCACCTGGTGGAGAAGCGGCTGGTGATGGTCAATAAGGTAAGGGCAGATATATTAGGTGTCAGACATTTATATTTAACATTGAGATATATGTTCTATATTATTATTTGAAACGAAAAAAATTAGAAAACTATTTAAAGAATGCGAAAAGTGTGCGATAAATCTGTATTCTGTTTGATATATCAAAACCAAATTATAAGAAAAATAGACATGAACATTAAATACATTTTATTAGCTATTTTGCTTAAATATCGTTGTCATCGATATTTTAACATTAAATGCGATACTTTCAGATAATTTTTTTCATTTGTTTAAATTTTTAATATTTACTGAAAGTTAACCAGCATTATTCTTTTAACCTTAAGTGCGAGTTGATTTTTATATATTTTTTAAATTAAAATATAGCAAAGCTTTAGTTATATTTTATAAATGCAATTTTTTAGAAATTTTAAATGTCTATACATCAAAGTATACGGTATTTTTATACCCTTCCAGGGTATTATGATTTTAGTTAGAACCTTAAAACTCAGTGAAGGAGTCATTTCCGACCCTATAAATCATATATATTCTTGGTCAGCATCAACAGCCGAATCGATCTAGCTGTGTCAGACAAAAATGTATTTTTTTTTTTTCAAAATTTTTCAAATTTTCAAAAAAAGATAAGGGGTTACATCGTTAAAATTGTCAAATTTTGATACAAATTTAATTTTCTTAAATTTTGAATAGAGTATGCAGATTTATTAACCTAACAAAAACAAACATGGGAAAGCTTTCCGAATTAAAATTAAGGCTTTTTTGGCTTAGTTATGAAAATTTTAAGAATTGATTTGTGAAAAAATGTCATAAAAATATACATAAATATCGACTAAAAAATGAATATTATAATTTTAGTCGGAAACCGAAAACACAGTGAAGGAATGATTTCCGACCATATAAATCATATATATTCTTGATCAGCATCAACAGCCGAGTCGATCTAGCCACCTCAGGCAGAAATCAAAATTTTTCAGTTTTTTCAAAATTTTATAAGGGGTTACATCGTTAAAATTGTCAAAAATTGACAAAAATTTACATTTTCTTAAAATTTAAATTAAGTATGCAGATTTGTCAACCTAATTAAAATTAACATAGGAAAGCTTTCCCGAATAAAATTAATTCATTTTTAGCTTAGTTATGAGTTTTTTAAAATTTGATATGTCAAAAAAATTGTCATATAAACATATCGATAAATATAAATTCTAAGTATGTTAATACTTTAAACTTCTTTATGATATATTTCCGATTTGATCCTATAAAATTAAATTGAAAGCTTCAAGGATATATACTCCGGCTTCTCGAAGTTAGTTTCCTTTCTTATTTTGATATTTTTCAATATATCATAATAGATTAGTGCTTTTAATTTATTTTGAATTTCAATAATTAATCACTACTGAAAATACCGTTAGTGTATAATTTCTTGCTTGATTCCCATTTATTTTCACTCCAAAAAAGTGTCGCAATTAATTATGTGTTCCCAAAGGACTTGAACAATAACAACAGAAACTACATAACATCCCAGCCGTGTCTAACCAACCCTTTAAAGTGTTTTCAATTAAACTCAGTTGATTCAATTAAATTAATTAGCCCGCACCAAGACCGAACCCGCTAAACTGAGAAAAAAACAACTCTCCAACCGGACCGACTTTCATATTATTTCATAAACTGTCATTAAATGGGAACTTTGCCGGTGTGTGATGGACGGGTTTCCATTACCGAGCTGTCAGCACTGCAAAACGGATAATATTTAGCCAGCCATGACGACAACCAGCAAGGTGTGTGGCTCATAAATACTTTAAAAACTAATCAGCGAAGGAAGTTACTGGGTTAAACTATAAAAGCAGATGTAAGGGAATCAAAAGGATTAGTCCTATTAGGAAATAGATTTCATTCGGAAGAAAAATATTAACAAAAATGTGGAGTTTCTATCGGGAATTATTCAGTCCTCGGGATGCCTTTGGGGCAGAGCAAACCTTACTATTTTGCACATATTTATTGGGCCTGACCCCATTTCGTTTGAGGGGTCAGGCAGGTGAAAGGCAGTTTCAATTGAGTAAATTCGGCTACCTCAATGCGCTCATGCAGTTGAGTTTCTTCAGCTACTGTTTCCTATCGGCTTTGATCGAACAGCAGAGTATTGTGGGATACTTTTTCAAATCGGAAATCTCCCAGGTGGGAGACTCTCTTCAAAAATTCATTGGAATGACCGGAATGTCCATCTTGTTCCTCTGTAGCAGCATCCGAGTTCGATTGCTGATTCGCATTTGGGATCGAATATCCTTTATCGATGAGCGTTTCCTTAACTTGGGTGTCTCCTTTAATTACTCAGCCATTATGAGGCTGAGACACTTAAAAATCTTTCTCATTACGAGTGTTCAATTGGCTTACTTGGTTAGTTCTATGTGGATGCTGTTGGGAAATGGTGTCAGACCCATTTACACGGCGGCAGTGGCTTTCTATGTACCTCAAATATTTTTACTGAGCATTGTGATGTTGTTTGGCGCTAATTTACACCGGTTGTGGCAGCACTTTGATGTACTTAATAAGGTTGGTAAATGTTATGGGAAACGATTGGGTTCATAAACTACTTTAAGAGGTTTAAAGGTTGAAGAGATTGTTTTTTTTATAACTTAATGTATTCATTATTGCTTACTATTAATTTATTTAGCAAATTTCTTAGTATAGCAATATGAAAAGAAGCCAATACGATGAAAAAAATCTAGCTTAAGTATATTAATATATATATACATAAAGAAATATTATAAATAAATATTTATTAAATATTCATAATATTTCTTTATTAAAATACCAAAATGGTAACCAATATTTTTATTTTTGATCAGAAAAAATATTAACTCTTGACCAACATTCCCATTTTTGTATTCAGATATAATATTTCCTAACAAATATTCATATTCCTGTAAGTTGAATCAATATTTCTCAACTAATATTTTCATTTTTAGGGCCAGAAAAAATATTTCTTGGAAAATTTCTTTATATTTCTATTTGTAAAAATTAAATATTTCTTAAGAAATATAACTTTATTATGTGTATGGTTTTTAAACTAATCACATTTCTTTGGAAAGAATTAATATTTCTCAACTAACACTCCACATTATTAAAAGAAGAAAAATAATATTTCCATTCCTATGACTCAAATACAGTCATTTGGAGCGGGTTTTATTGACAGCTTTAGCTGTCTGTTTAATTAACTGCATTGAAGATTATTTGCCCAAGCCTTTTTAATTCATTAAGGGAGATTTGTATCCTGCTTTTATGCGTTGCAAGTCCGTCGACTAAACAAAACACTCATACGCCATGTGGCTCTTCGGGCGATTGGTTGAGAAGTGTCGTCCACACAACGTCTACACCTGTTACCGCACAACCTTCCTCATGTGCCTCTGGCTCGGAATTGTGCCTTATTATGTGACCAGCTCTTCAGGAAGGAGCCAGTTAACAGCCTCCTATTTTGGCTATATGGACATCGTCACCCGAATGGTCATGTATACGGGAAATTTCCTGTACGGCACCATAGATCGTGATTGCCTGATGTCCAACTTCTTTCTCACGGATGTATCCAATGTGATAGATGGTCTGCAGAAGATAAATGGAATGTTGGGCATCCTCATCGTACTCTTGATATCACTGCTGAGGCGCCGGAAACTTGTGGAAGTGATGGAAATTTATGATGGTCTCGAACGTGAGGCTTTTCCGCGAGTGGGCTTGGTCCTGCATCAGCTGCCGGCAGAAAGGAAAATGAATCGATTGCTCATTTTCCTTCTGGGCACTACGACCGCCTATATATCTGGCAGCTTTCTGATGATCAGCTTGAGGGATGCAGCAACTTTGTCGATATCCTCGGTGATCAGTTTTTTTTCACCCCATTATTTAGTCTGTGGCGTTTGCTTGCTGTCGGGAAATTTACTCATCAAACTGCGCATATATCTAAGTGCTATGAATATGGTTAGGATATATAAGATTCTATAGACTTTAAACTAATTTCTTGCTGGATTTTTTCTTTTGGCAGGTCCTGAAAAACCTCGCTCATCAATGGGACTCACGATCCATTAAGGCGGTTACCCAAAAGCAGCGCTCCCTTCAGTGTCTTGACTCCTTCTCCATGTACACCATAGTGACCAAGGATCCCGCTGAGATTATCCAAGAGTCCATGGAGATACATCATCTGATCTGCGAGGCAGCTGCCACGGCCAACAAATATTTCACCTATCAACTGTTGACCATTATTTCCATAGCCTTTCTCATTATCGTTTTCGATGCTTACTATGTCCTGGAAACCTTGCTGGGCAAATCGAAGCGAGAGAGTAAATTCAAGACCGTGGAGTTTGTGACTTTTTTCTCGTGTCAAATGATCTTGTATCTGATTGCCATAGTTTCGATTGTCGAAGGCAGCAATCGGGCTATAAAGAAAAGCGAGAAAACTGGCGGTATAGTGCACTCACTTTTGAATAAAACCAAAAGTGCAGAGGTCAAGGAAAAGCTACAGCAATTTTCCATGCAGCTAATGCATCTGAAAATTAACTTTACAGCTGCGGGATTATTTAATATTGATCGCACATTGTATTTTACGGTGAGTTTATATTTATTAGCTTTAATTTAAAGGTGAATTATTATGTTTATAAGAGAAATAATACCAGTCTGTAAGCGCCAAAAAATAGGCCACATTTACTGGGTCTCTAGAATATATTTATACAGCTTGTTTTAATGCAATATTCAAATGGCTTTATCCTTTATCCTTTACCACAGATCAGCGGAGCCTTGACCACCTATCTCATCATCTTGCTGCAGTTCACATCGAATTCCCCAAACAATGGCTATGGGAATGGCTCCTCCTGCTGCGACACCTACAATAATATGACGAATCATACACTGTAGATGGGGTTTCTGGAGTTCATGGAGCGGGTGAAATAATATACAATACGTCCAGCAGAATGTGTATTTTTTGTAAATGTTATTATTGTTGTTGCTTTCAAAAAGTACCTTATATTTGTCTATGTAAGCCAACGATTGCAAATAAATAAATATAATCGTTAAAGGTGTTTAAGCTTTTGATTATCCAGAAAAACTCAGAGAAACACTCAAAATAAAATGATTCAATTATTGCAGCTAGTCTTTAAATAAATACTTCTCTTAGAAAATACTTCTTTTAGCGAAAACATATTCCTTTTTCTAACCTTTTTAGCACAATAACCATCAACAAATTACTTAATACTAAGCACCCAAATGCGAACTTTAGCAAATTGACGAGTTTTGGGCCACTTAATGCCTGTCATAAATTGTTTGCCAATTGTAATTAATAGCCAGTACAGTGGAGTACAGTGCTAAAATGCACGAAAAAACTGGCCGTTGAACTTGTTTGTTAAACGACCTTGTCCACCACCTATCTCATACCTTTATCGTTCGTTTAAGGTTAATTAAATATTTGCCAGTATCGGTATTAGCTTATTACGTGTGCGAAGGTGTGTGACAGCCCTTTAACGATTTTGATATATGATATATCAGCCATGTCTCCAGTTGGCACAAAGGCAATCATCATCATTGTCACAAGACCAGCGAGGACTTCCGCTGTCAGTTGGCGCAAAATACGCGAATCGAGTGGACGTTTCACACGGGCAATTTTCAAGACCTCTATATATAAATATATATCTCAAGTGTCTCTATAATATTTACTACGAATATACATATATATTCTTGTAGAATCTTAAAACGGAAATGGCTTTAAAGTTGTGGGAGCGCATTTCGCAGGCGGACAACGTGTTCCAGGCCCTTCGACCCTTGACATACATCTCCCTTTTGGGCCTGGCTCCCTTTCGCTTGAACTTGAATCCGCGCAAGGAGGTGCAGACATCGACATATTCCTTTATAGCCGGCATAGTGCACTTCCTGTTCTTTGTCCTGTGCTTTGGAATATCTGTGAGGGAAGGTGACTCCATAATTGGATACTTCTTTCAAACGAATATCACACGGCTGGGCGATGGAACTCTACGGCTGACTGGCATCCTGGCCATGTCCACCATCTTCGGGTTCGCCATGTTCAAGAGGCAGCGCCTGGTGAGCATCATCCAGAACAACATCGTGGTGGATGAGATATTCGTGAGGCTGGGCATGAAGCTGGACTACCGACGGATCCTGTTCTCCAGCTTCCTGATCTCCCTGGGAATGCTCCTGTTCAATGTCATCTATCTGTGCGTAAGCTATGGCCTGCTGGTCAGTGCCACCATCTCGCCCTCGTTTGTGACCTTTACGACCTTTGCCCTGCCGCACATCAATATAAGTTTGATGGTCTTCAAGTTTCTGTGCACCACAGACTTGGCCCGGAGTCGGTTCAGCATGTTGAACGAAGTGAGTTGTTGGCCAAGGGAATTTAATTTGAAACAAAATGCAGATGTATTGCCTTTCTTACAGATCCTGCAGGACATTTTGGATGCACACATTGAGCAGTACAGCGCCTTGGAACTCTCGCCCATGCATTCGGTGGTCAATCATAGGCGATATTCGCATCGTTTGCGAAATTTGATAAGCACTCCCATGAAGCGGTACAGTGTTACCTCGATAATACGCCTCAATCCGGAGTATGCCATCAAGCAGGTCTCCAACATACACAATCTCCTCTGCGATATTTGTCAAACCATCGAGGAGTACTTTACATATCCGCTGCTTGGCATCATTGCCATATCCTTTCTATTCATACTCTTCGATGACTTTTACATCCTGGAAGCTATTTTGAATCCCAAGAGATTGGATGTCTTTGAGACAGATGAGTTCTTCGCCTTCTTCCTCATGCAACTGATATGGTATATAGTAATTATAGTGCTGATCGTGGAGGCCAGCAGTCGCACGATTGTACATAGCAACCATACGGCGGCCATAGTTCACAAAATCCTGAACATCACCGACGATCCGGAGCTGAGGGATCGTCTCTTCCGGCTCTCCTTGCAGTTGTCCCACCGAAGGGTCCTGTTCACCGCCGCTGGTCTATTTCGTTTGGATCGCACTCTGATTTTTACCGTGAGTTTAACTTTGTTACATTTTTAAATTCAATATAATTAATTGCAATGCAATGTAATAATAATAAATTGATTGATTTACAGATTAGTGGCGCTGCCACCTGCTACCTCATTATCCTCATTCAATTTCGATTTACACATCATCTGGAAGAGACCGTTGCCAATTCCACAAATCACTCCCACCCCTTACATGTTGGGGAATAATAAAGGAATTAAATTATTTATTATTTTTAATAAAAATTTAAAATATTTTAAGCAACGCCGTGTATGCCTACAAATAGTACAAAAAAGAAAAGATAAAATAAAGACACATTTGGATATTTAAATGTTTGAAACACAATTAATTATATTTTATTTATGTCATGAAAATGATGGAAATTTGTATTATAACTTTAATTTTGTAAGAAAAATGCATAAATTTAAATTCGGAAAGCCTTATTGTCTTAGTTTTTATAAGGTTAATAAAATAGCATACAGAATTAAAATTTTTTAACATCAAGAATGGTTTTTAGGGTAGGAAATGGACATGGAAAGTTATAAGGGTATAAAATTATAAAATTGCATTTTCCAAACAAAATTTAAATATATATTTTTATTATCTAAAATTATTTAAACCATATTTAAAATTTAAAATACAAATTCAGTTTGCCTTACGTTACGTATACGTAATATTGAGAGCAGCCATTTAAAAACTGACTGCTGCGGCACTCACACACTACCTGACAAACTCTGCTTGAATCGAGTGAAATCGTTTCCCTCAAAACACTGAACATTTTACAAGAGGACAGCCCTGTCCCAGACCCAAATTCAGAGCAGAGAAACGATCCGACCCGATTTCAAACACACCCCCATAGCTTAAGGAATATGCTCCACTTTGGCATACAATGCAACATAATCGCCGGCCGGCGTTAAGTGACTTTTGGCCTCAACTAAACACTAATCCGCGTACGCACGAGACACCGGAGGCGAAGAGAACCAATAATCCAATAAGGAAACTCGGCTGGAATAACGACATTTGATTGCTTTATTGCCTCAGTGGTTCGATTTTCGAGCCGGGAGAGTTGCGGCCCAGCAATATGCGAAATGGAAAAGTCGAAAACTTTGATCAGCTTACATGTGTTTGAGGCCGTTGGTGTGTGTTCACTCAGTGCTAATCATCACGATTAGCTGCCTTGATAAGGCTTCGACAATTTGTTATCAATTTTGGTTTTTACTTTATGATTTGTTTACTTTTTCACTCGCCATCCGCTGGATTTTGCGAAAATCCGTTCAATTCCAAGTAAATCCAAGTGCATTTGTTAAGTATGACCTAGTTTTGAGCCATAAGTTTAAGATCGATAAGATTTAAAATATTCTAATTTTGATAATATCAAATATTAATATTATTATTAAAAACCATATTAGATATTTGTTAACAAGTTCATAAATATATAAGATTAAATGCTAATTTTTGTTGTAGATTTAAAAATAAATATTAAATAGTAAGTTCTACATTAAACAACTTTACTTTGATATACTTTACTTTTTTTATTTAAATTGATTTATATATATTATTTATATTTCTTTATTATATTATTTTATTGAAACTATTTATTTTAATAGACAAGCATAAATACAAAATTAAATTAACGAAATATCTTAAAATCTCTATAACTTTTAAATGAATAACAGTTTCCTTAATTAAAATAAAAACAGTTTACAAGTCATGCTTGCTTTTCTGTTTGTTTGTTGTTTCATTGTTTTAACACTTGTAAAAAATTAAAAAAGTTCATTTAAAAATTATTTCCAGACAGTTTTGAGATGAGTATTTCCAATTTAATTATTTATAGTTTTTTATCCGAATGTTTTTATCTCGCAATTCCTGCATTTGAATGCAGTTTGCGCTTCAGATTTCATATAGTTTAATTTAAAATTCAATGGCAAAACTATGGAAGTCCAAGCGCAAATTAACCCAAACACCCTTACACACACGCACACACATTAGACATTCGCGCTCTTCTCAAGCCCATTTTCATTTGTACACAGAAAGAAAAATAAAGGCTTATAAAGATATTAATATAAAAAAATTAAACATCTGCACACTCAATTTAAAATTTTAAAAAATAAATATTTGGCGAATTTTTGACAATTCATTGCAATGTAAAATGTGGAAAATATTTGAAATATTTTGTTTTCTTCCTGAGATACCTAGATCTACCAGGCTGTTGATGCAGATGAAGAACATATATGATTTATAGAATTGAAAATTACTTCATTAGAGCGTTATAAGCTTTTGACTAAAACTATAATACACTCAATGTTATAAAAATATGTAACACAATTTTCTTATTCTTAATTGATGGGAAAATATTGTTATATTTTTGTCTAGTTCCAGTTCTAGTTCGAATTTTTCTAAGTGCACTTTCATGTGCGGCACTTGACTGTCATTCATGAGCCGCCCAGTAAGAGGAACAAACGATGACCGCTCCGCTTTGCTCTACTCTGCTCCGCAGGCTTACCGCTCCTCAGTCTCTCTCCACATGCCGCTGCCGCTGGCGCAGACTGTGCTGCTCCGCGGCTCCCAAGCGGATAGGGTCCGTTCAGCGAGAGTCCGCCGCACAGTCGATGTCGCGTCGCCGGGCTTAACGGTGCCATTGTACGGAAATCTATACAGACTTTCACGCATTTTCCCCAGCCAGCCGCGTCCAGTTTTCCGGAACAGAAAAAAAAAAAAACAATAAAAATAATCCTCCACGTGCTCAAGCGTTGTGTCTACAAAACATCCTTATCGAATTTCAATTCCCTGGCCAGGATAAGGAATAACCGACGACGACGGTGGCGATAAAAATATTGGAAATAGAAAACTGTGATTTGTTTCTATTTAGCAAATAAAAGTCAAGTGAGTGTGCCCAGCATGGGAGTGAGAAACAATATATATAATATATCTAAGATATAGAGAAAGACCTAGCAGGAAGTCAAATGCCTTCCTAACCCATATCGCAAAATTCATTTCTGTTAACGAATTAAGCATTGGCTTGATTTAGTTTAATCGTTGGCGGACTTATTAAGATTACAGGCTATTAAGTGAAATCAACTCGACAAGAAAGAAAAACGGTCGCCAGACACAAGTACTTATATACATATGTACCTATAGTATAAGCTCTCATTGTGTTTATTTATATTTGCCTTGGATGGAGGTTAAGAATAAAAGCCATGGAATGCAAAACAAAGGGCTGCCAGGCGCAACCTGTTGAAGTCTTGATAAAAATTCGAAATATTCAAAGCAATATTCTACACTCAGCGGCTCAGAAACAAAGTGCGCATACGACCCGTGAGCCGGGTCAAGTTCAAGCTTATTGATTGCAGTTTTCAAAGGCATTTGCAAGTACCTTTAATATTTATTTTAATAGTATTTAACAGCAATTCTTATGAAACAGAAAAAAAAAACTTATTATCCTGACGAATATACTTTGTTTCTGAAAGATACTTGAAAAGGCTCACGTTGCGCATACGACCTGTTGACCGTCGTAAGTTCAAGTCAATTGAATATTAATTTGTATCTGCTAATTGCAGTTGCGTGTGCTCTTCTTAGAAATACTATTATTAAAACTTTAAACTCAATTAAGAAATTTCATCTTTTAATTAAGAAAATTCTATGAACAAAGCCTTTTATTAATTGCTCTTGCGTGTACTTTTAGGAGTTTGAATTTTATTAAAAAGAAACAGTGAATTCATTAAAGAATATACATATTCAATAATGTTTGCTTTGCTAAACCCACAAACACCTGTTGTTTCTTTTATATTTTAAATATTTTTGCTTTAACAATAAATTATGTATACGACCCGTTGGCCGGCATAAGTTCAAGTCGTTGCAGTCGTCGAGTTCTCAGGCTTTATTTAAGTAAACAATGTAAAAAGAACATACATTTTGTATTTTCTTTGTGCAATTGTAAAACAAAGCTACTTAGCAGACCGCTGATTTATTGTTTGTTTACAAACCCTATAAGTTAATTATAGTGCAATGCTAATTAGGGAGAAGTAAGCAAAATCTTTAATGAAAACAGCTGTAAAATAAATTAATAAATTACTCATACGATCCGTTAGAATGCGGCTCGAGCTTATTGAATTAAGAACGATACCTTAATAGGACTGGAGACTCTACTGATCATATAAGCTCTAGTCGGGTAATTATATTGTCCCACACTTAGTTTAGTTAGTGAGTGTTCTAAGTGAGTCATCTTTAAGCGATGAGAGATGACTGATTGATGATTTTCGCTCACTAAGTTCCACTCCATTTGAACAAATCTTTTAATTAATGTCGCACACCTAAAATACCAAATTTATTTTCGAATTCGCACGCCCATTTGAGACAAACATTGTGCTGGCAAATGGACCAAAACCAATAATTTATTTATAGTTTTGCCTTTTGTTTTTGTATTTATTTCCGCCGCCGAAGGTTGCGAGAATTCAATTGCATTATCGTCCAAGCAAAAAAAAAAAACAAATGCAACTAATGTTCTCTTTTTTCACAAACTGCGTCGAATCTGCGACTTGTGGTGGCGTCTCAATGCCAGAGTTTGTGGTCAACTGCCAGGGATTGGGAAATATCTAGATAACATGAGTAGGTGTTATGAGATGAGACATCTGAGTATCAGATTTCCAGCACAGATAGTTCTAACTAAAGCGGATGCTTCAGTTAATCGCTATGGCAATCATTAATAAGTGTTTGCTTCCTGTTTCTAATTTAATATTCTTACTTATTTTAACTTACTTGCACTTTTTAGCTAAATTCCTAATGGATTGCATCTCTGTATTGTAGTTAACTCGTTTTTATTGCTCACTTTCACTGTGGTTTTATTAACGAGTTCAGTGTTCTTTCTGCATTTGCATAGAATTTTCATAAAGCGTTCAGTGCTTTCTGGCCACAAAATGTTAATAATAAAGATCAAGAGACCCACACACGCAGGCCAAATTTAATAATGAATGAATGAAATATCTCGGTCTGCCGGAAATTTTCAAAACTTAATTGAAGGCAATTATTATTCAGTGATGGAATGCTGGATGCCATGAATCTCCTGCGCTGCTCATGATCTAATTGAATCTGCTTAGAATTGTGGGGGATGAACTCCACGATATGCACCTGTGTCCAATGTCCACTCCAATTAAAACTCACTGTGGCCACAATTGTCAAGACAATAAAAAGGCGCCGACAAAACGCCCGACGACAGTCATTCATCATTCAAAAGACATAATCATATCAATTTACCCGACACAAGGACTGGGCTGACACGCTCCCGAATCAGCATTATATATGATGGTTGATACATTTATATATAGAATCGTATTCGTATTCATGTGCAATAACGGAAAGTGTCAAAGACCCAACCATAGCTCACAGCGGGGTCAATTGATAGACTCAATTATGACGATATATCGCAGAGATGCGAACGCTTCTTGGGGCATATGCACCCTTACTTATATCTTCAATTTTGTATATTTTTATGCTGATGTGCCGATGTATATAGGATGTGGTGGGAATCGTTCCCATAATTGTCTGGCGATGGGTTTTTGATAAGCGATAAGTGCAGTGCAGTTCAATTTCCTCAATTATCTACGATGTCTTCCTCATGGGTCTGTTTACCTAGGGGAATCGGTTCAGCTTATCGGTTTACAGTCGAGATCAGCAAACAGGGATTTTTATTAAATAAATTAAATATATAAACTACCATAAGTACATAATGATAGTCAAAGAAAAGAGGGGAGAAATACCTTTTATTCCTAAGAAATAAATTACTAATCCTAACTTTCTCAATTCAAAATATCCTTTAGTTGTGGACTTGTTAGAACTTTGTTTAGAACTTTATAGCAATATTTGTTGTTCAAAAATAACATTTTTAAAATAACAAATCTATTGAATTTTCGTTGGTATCATTTGTTTATCCCTTGCAATATTTAAATTAAGGAGAAACTTAAACACAAATTTAATTTTCTTCAAAGTGCTCACAAAGTGCTCTTCAAAGTGCTCACGATTATATTTTATTCAAAAGTCACGTGTTATTTGTTGTTTGTACCGATCTTATAATAAATCTATCTAGATACTATCCCTTACTATATTAATTATATACCTTTTGTATACACTATGTGAAAGCATTACTTAAGTGATGTCCAGACCCAATAACGACTATTATAACTAATTAAAAAACACCAACTCAGAAAGCGTCATGGGAATCGTTGTAATTATCACCATTGAAATGGGATCCGGTTATATTTGTTTTATATGTATATATGTCTATGACTCGCTTAGTTGTGTATTATTCTCGCATTCTACATCGGTGTAAACAGCAATTTAGAGTCACGCTTTGCTTAAATTGATTCAATTATATTGATAAAAATAGATGGTAAAGGGAATTTGTCACCAAGTAACGTGACTGCACTTTGTGGATTTTATATTTCCTATTTTCTTTCACTCATTGTTGGGTTCTTTGTTCTCGTTACTTGTGTCAATATAATTTATATATTTTATACATATATGGACATGAGTAAATAAATATCTCGAAAGTGATTTTACATTTTTAAATTGTTTCTTGAACTTTGAATAAAAGCCCTAAAAGTAGACTACAACTTAAGTTGCTGAATTAATATTAAGATTAACTTAGTTTATATTTTAAATTAAAATATAAAAGGAACAACAAAATTTCTATAAAATATTTGAATTTTAAGAGTGTTCTTATGAGATTTATTTGGTTATTTGTATTTTACAGACTTTATTCAAAGCAAACTAATTGATTTTATTATGTTTGCAGCATGAAAAATCCTACAAGTTGTAAACCATCAATGAATTTGTATAAATTATATAAAATATAAAAACTAATAAAAAAATCAAACAAAATGTTATTAAATCCCTAAGTATATAGACTCTCTCATAGATAATAAAATAATATGCAGCCTGCTGCTGTTTGTTTATTCATTCGCCTGTCACTGAACCTCATTTCTGCCATAGTCTAAACAATATCCATATCGTGTATTTACGTATTCCTTCTTTTTTTTTTTGGCAATTCTATATTAGTCACTAAACTTGCGACTGTGTGTGGCGTTATTATTAACTTGCATATCATTACAGGGACCATTACACACAGCGTGAGCCATGCCAACGCAAAACAGCGCCATGTGGGGCCAGAAGAGCAATCGCAAATTAATTACCGGCATTTTTGGCTTCTGCCTGGGACTTTTTGGCATATTGTGCGGAATGTTCTGGGTGGATCTCATCGATTGGATTATGAAGAAGGTAATTTATACTCGATGACAGGAAAAACAACTATTTCCCAGCCAATGACAAGGGTAACTTTCACAGAAATAACAACTACTACTGAGCTGTTATAAAGGATTTAGAAATGTACATAAACAATTAATGACATAATAGGAATTAGAGCTAATAAAATAGGCGGAAAAGATATTTTTATTACATCTATTGCTTAAGGTTTAAAGGTTTTATGTTAGTATATTTATAAGCTGATAAAATATACTCTTGATTCTTTAATTAAGTTCTTCGCACTTTCCTAAATTAACATTTATGATCTAGCCCAAGTTGAAATAGTATATTAATTTTAATGACTATTTATAAACCTAATCATCAGCTTAAAAAGTTCTTTTACGAGTTTAAATATTTTATCTTAGTATTTTCAATAGCTTAGCAAATAAATCCTTTTCAGTACATCTTTGATTTAATTTCTCTCAAATCTCTTAAGTAATATCCATAATCTAGTCCAGGTTCAAGTTCATCTTCAGGTTCAACTATGTGTTAGTCCCTATTTGAATGATGGAACAGCTGCATTCGATTAGCGGGTAGTCAAAGGAAAATCAGCCGCCTCAATTGGTGCCAGTCAGAGATCGAGGGAAACTCGTTGAGATTTTCAATTAATTCCAATTGCAATCTGTATTCTTTTGGCAGGAAATGGTTCTAGCGCCCGACACACGTGTCTTCGACAATTGGAAAAGTCCCCCGTTGGACCTAAATCTGGACATCTATCTCTACAACTGGACGAATCCCGAGGATTATGGTAACTTCTCCACGAAGCCCATTATGCAGCAAGTGGGTCCATATAGATTTACCGAGAGACCCAACAAGGTGGACATCGCCTGGCATCCGGAAAATGCCTCGGTGACCTATCGCCGGCTCAGCTTTTTCTACTTCGATGCGGAGGGCAGCAATGGAAGTTTGGATGATGAAATTATAACCCTCAATGCGGTGGCTCTGGTGAGTAAATACCCTTAATTAAGTCGAAGTTGATTTTAATTGTAATAATATTAATTTATTTCCAGTCTGCAGCTGCCACGGCCAAGCACTGGCCGCCAGTGAAGCGGACCATGGTCGATGTGGGACTCAGGATGTATGGCGCCGAGATGTCCGTCCAGAAGACGGTCGATGAACTCCTGTTTACTGGATACAGCGATGCCATGATTGACGTGGCCATGGCCATGCCCATATTCGGGGACGACGTGAAGGTGCCCTTCGACAAGTTCGGCTGGTTTTATACGCGCAACGGAAGTGCAGATCTCACGGGTGTGTTCAATGTCTTCACTGGCGACGATCACTTGGCCAAGCTGGGCCAGATGAGCTCCTGGAACTATGTCAATCACACCGGCTTCTTTTCCTCGTACTGTGGCATGACCAACGGATCCGCCGGAGAGTTCCAGCCGCAGCATCTCCGGCCGGGCGACAGTGTCGGACTCTTTACGCCGGACATGTGCCGCACCATTCCGTTGGATTATGTGGAAACTGTCGACATTGAAGGTTTGGAGGGACTCAAATTCTCGGGAGGACCGCGTTCCGTGGATAATGGTGAGTTGTGAGGGGAGAACCTTTGAAGTTTTTAACAAATCTGCTATGGAATCATCTAATGTTGCCTCAAGAATCACTATATACTCTTTAAGCATCTTTTTAATTGCTTTATAATTTTGTGGCAGTTGACGTAGGTCGGAATGTAAACCCTTTTAACCGTTTATAATTAAATCTGGAACTGATTCGTTAAGCTGTTGTTGACGCACACACATTATACATTCGGTAAACAGATTTAATTGCTAATTAAACGGATAATTAAATAAATTTGTTAGCTGATTGCCTAAATAAGAGCAGGATATGTATGAAGCGCAGGTTACTTCTTGGCCTTATCCCTCATTTAGCTTTTTTCTCTATATAAATAATATAATTGTCACTTACCGAAATAAAGGACTCATGGTTATCCTTTTTCCTCATTGCTTAATTCCTTCCAGTTTAGAGTTATATTCTTGGCGACTTCAATTAGGCTTTTCATGATATCATCAAGCTCAGACTTTTCCTGATTATCCACTTGTATTCCATAGGTCAGGTAATATTTCTGAGGTCGAAGTGCACTCACTATCACTATCACGATAGATGTGAACAGGTCGAAGGCCACGTAAACAATAGGATCAGTGCGTCGACAGTCCCTTTATTTATAGTCTCCGCGTAAAGAGAACAGAGAAAATGAGAGCGAGAGTGAAAGAGTAATCTCTAGAGGCAAGCATTGAGAGGTAGAGAGAAAGAGCTATCTCTAGAGAGGCATAGAGAAAGAGCTATCTCTAGAGATGCATAGAGAAAGAGCTATCTCTACAGATGCATAGAGAAAGAGCTATCTCTGGAGATGCATAGAGAAAGCTAGACATACCAAAACAGAGAGAGGGAGCGATGGAGAGGGAGTCAGAGAGATAGATATAAAGAGATTGGGAGATTGAGACAGAGAACAAAGGGAGTAGAGTAAAAAAAAACTATTTGTATACCTTTGCCAATTGAACATGAATATGTGTTACATATATACTTTATAAAGTCTGAAATGACTACTGCGCTTAGTTGCAAGCTTCTAAGTAAAAATTTAAGAAAGATCTAAATAATTAAAACCTTACCTCATTTATATAAATATATTTTTTGTTTTTAATTACTTAATTCTCATATTTTATTGATTATTCCAGGTACTCAATATCCCGAAAACCTTTGCTATTGTGGCGGCGAGTGCGTTCCCTCGGGCGTGATGAACATTAGCTCTTGCCGCTTTGGATCTCCCGTGTTCATGTCCTATCCGCATTTCTTCAATGCCGATCAATACTATGTGGACCAGGTGGAGGGCATGGATCCCCGGCAGGAGGATCACGAATTCTATATGGTGGTGGAGCCCAGCACGGGAATTCCCCTGGAGGTGGCGGCCCGATTCCAGGTGAACATGCTGGTGGAGCCCATCGAAGGAATCGGTCTGTACTCGGACATTCCCAAGATATTCTTTCCCCTCATCTGGTTCGAGCAGAAGGTGAGGATCACCCCGGAAATGGCCGATCAGCTTAAGGTGCTACCCATAGTCCTGATGTCGGGCCAGATATTCGCCGGCATCTGCCTGGCCGCCGGATTAATCCTGCTCTGCTGGGCACCGGCCATGCACCTGATGTCCTGGTGCCGAGGCCATCGGTACGAGTTGAAGACCCAGGGCAAGGGCAATGGCCAGTTCCAAGGTCGCTCGCAATTCTCCAGTGCCGAGGAGCTCAAGGCCAAGGCCTCCGCGGCCGAAAAGAGTGCCAAAGGATCGCCGGACAGTTCGCCGCTCCTCGAGAAAGAACGAAAGCCGGTTATCATTAAGTCGCAGACAGGAGAGAGCGTGGCCACTGCGTCCACAGCGATCAGCGATAATAGACAGGATTAAACGGTGGATAGTCCCTGTGATTAGATTATCCCGGCCATCTATCTAGCTAGTTAAGCCGTCCTAGTGCTTTAGTCTTAGTATCTAGTTTAGTGACACTCAACAAAAAAATGATACATCCAACGAAATTCCAACCATTCCCCGTGCCTATGCCAAAGATTAGATAGCCCCGAAGTCCATCTTCGCTTAGCTAACGAATACTCTTTTTACATTCCCTAGTTGTTAAAAAATGTTTTGTATTTAAAATGTGTGTTTTCTTGACCCATACAGTGTGTCGAATTAAATATTTTATATAAAAACTATAGATTTTCTTTGGGTGATTTTTAATATTTGATAAAAATTGGTTTTGAGGGGTGGATAAAAACATAAAACTCAACTTTAGATTGGATTGGGGTCCCTACATTTCGATTTGATCACAAATGGATTGATTTTGTTCCTAAATCAAATATATAAAGTATTATGTTAAAGTAAAGCATAATCTTGTTCATAAAACGATTACTAACTTATTTTTAATATTAATATTTAAAATATGGTTTATCAAACCGTCTGATATCTTTTTATAAAGCATAGTAATTTTCTCGACTTGAATCAGTTTTTCCTGTCTATATTTAACCCAATTTAGACTCACAAAAAAACATTCTTAATTTTTTTTTTTCAACAAATGTTTACATCTCTTTATTATGTCAATAACAATAATAGAAAATATATATAGTGTAAAAATATAGTATCAAATTTAAAGCTTAGAAACCCCAAATCAAAACCTTAGCTTTGATCATGAATTTGCCAATCTTTTTGTGTTATTTTACATTTTACGGAATCTTAAATTTAAAGGCAAAGAGACTAAGACTTAAAGTACGACAATATTTGCAATATCACAAATGACCCAACTTAAGTGACTAAAATACGAATCGAATAGGGAAAGGACTTGGGTTTAGATTTGGACTTGAGGGAAGGACAGTAAACAGTATTTCTTGTACTATTACTTCTTCATTTTATAGCCCTCGGTGTAGCCATAGCTATCAGCCACTGAAAATACACAAAAAAATATGAATAAATTAGTTGAATTATGTTCAGAAAAATGAATAAATTATCTTACTTTCATAGTCCTTGGAATAGCATTCAAAGAATTCGCCCAGAACTTTGCCAGGCGGCAATTCCCAGGTGGCAGAGCCACCATATTTGGGCGGCAAGGCACTGGCCTCAATGTGAGAGATCAAGGACTTGTAGTCCTTTCCATGGAAGAAGATCTAAGGAGTACAAATAAGTAATTAATAAAATATTGTAATATAAATCTCTACAATTAACTCACCCTCTTGCGCAGCTTTTCACGAATGAATGGCTTGAATATGGCAAAGAGCATATTGAATATATACGAGTTATTCACAATGTGAACCGCCTTCAGACGCATGCATATGCATTCCTGAATGTAATCCAGCAGCATGGCGGCAAATGATGGTGTAAATTGCGTAATGTGGCTAAGTGGCAGACCTGCAGGGTAATGGAAAGCCGGCTCCATGAACATTTACGAATGATGTATAATTTTTTTCAAAAGAAAATTACCCTCCATATCGATAATAACCACCGCTCCGCAGATTTGTGAATACGGCTCCACCATGGAACCCAAGACAGTCAGCTGAATGCCACGGAATAGATCCACCACGGGCACTTGGGAAGGCTTCCATTTTTCTGGAATCAAATTAATGGCAATTAGGATTTATTTTTGGTATGTTAATAATAATAAAGCTTGAACTTACTGCCTGCTTCTAGCACCAGAAGTCGGCGACCATGTTGATCTCTTTGGGGCAGCAAATTCAGAATATTTGCCTCGAAAACGTTACGCAATTTGCCGGGAATTATATTCTCGCAAGCAACTCCATACTTAAGCTTCATGTGATAAAAGTTCTTGAGCTGAAAGTAGAGATTAAAAGGGGTTAAATTAGTAATTAGGAGATTTTTGGAGGAACTAAGCATAATCAAAAAATGATTTATAAAAATATATAAAGGTGAAGACACAAAGTAAAACATTTTCAGACATTTATATAAGAGCTTTAAATATTTTATTTATTTTTTGTAAAGTCTAATTATCTTTTCAAAATTGTATCTTTGTTATTTCCTAAATTTTTATATATTTAAATTTAAAACGAAGAAAGAACAAGCTGCAAAACTCACCCTCTTTAAGGCACTGTCTGGATAGTAATGGCAAGGACGCAGGAACATCATCATGTACTCATCATCCAACGGCAGGTTTAGGTACTTTTCATCTATAAGTATTAATTGAAATTTATTTTGTTTAATTATAAATATATTTATATTATATTCTTTCAAGGCACTCACTTTGAATAAGTTCCCTCAGCTCCTTGATGGCCTCCTCCTTGACGCCGGGCACCTCACGCAGCTCGTCCTGCGCCTTCTTCAGAGCCCACTCCGGGGCCTGATCCTTGTCCATACGGATCTGAGCCGAGCCCAGGTCAATGTAGGGCACCTTCTGCTCATCGTAGCTAATGCAGTCCGCCTTTCCCATGGTGACAATAGTTCTATCTGTGATATCTAAAAGGCGTTCTGCAATCCGTGATCTCCGCTAGGTGTTCACCGGCTCAAGCTGCAAACGAGAATAAAATTGTTTAGGTCTCGACTCGAACATTTTGAGTGGTTTGGCAAGCGTTTCCTCAATGCGATTGGCACAACTGGGTTACTTCCGCAGCTTGGCCGAAAGCAAGAGCCAAAGCAAAAGCGGCAACAGTTCAATGCCTTGCTCCAATGGAAACTGTCCAAAGTAGATATATATATATATATATTTATAGATGGTACACTCGACAAAAAATATTGACATAGAATGAGGGTCAACTTTATATTATTTCCTAGATACAAAATATTTATCTATGAGATCTTTTTTGATTGGAACTCTTAGTGGTATTAGTATTTATCATTAAAAATTCAAATGGTAAAGGCGTATCCTTTTATTATATAAAAATATTTTAAATAATATTTTAAACTTTCCCATTTCCATTCCAAATTTATATTAAAGATTAAATTAACCAAAATAATTTAATCAAAATTTCTTGTCGCGTGTAAACCTTATGTATGACTCAATGATCTTCATTAGCAAAGTCACCGCAAAATCACCACAACGGAAGAGAAGAAGCCGCCTGACAAACAGGTAAACTTATACCATATATAGATACTATACTCGGAGATAGACTGATAGATAGCATAGACAATAGTGCCCAAAACTGGTCCCACAACGTGCGTTCAATGGCTAAAGTCGATGGTTGTGGAAGTGGATGTGAGTGTGGATACCCTAACCGCAAAGGTTAGTGCAATTCGGTCAGGGTGCTTGAACACTTCTCAGGTCATTTGTCAAAACCATTAGAACGACCGTCTTCGGGTCACGGTACTTTTATATTTATTTTTAAATTAATAATTTGATGCAAATGAAGAGTCACGAAGGCGATTTTAATTTAGATATAAATAACTTTGAAGAACATTTTAAATTATAAGTACAAAATGCAGTTTTAAAAGTGAATGGGAAATGATTTTGAGTATTTATAAAAAAAATATTCATGGCTTAAACAAAATTCATGTCTTTAAAAAACGTAAATCTGGTAAATTATAAAATATGATTAAAATTAAACAATATAGAAAACTAGATAAAAAAGACACAAATAAATTTAATAAAAAGTATGTCATATTTTACAATTTCATACATATATATAAATTTTTAAACAATTTATTACATTATTTTAAATCTCTATATTTTATATATAGTTTAATATAATTTGTATATTTTTTTTCCATGACACCACACTTTTCCTTCTGATTTATTTTTTGAACTAGCAATCGAAGCTTTTAATTTATTAAAAGCCTGAGTAAATCATATTTTCATAATATACATTAAATTAAAAAAACATGTACTAAAACTTTAATCTAACACGACAAAAATGCCCAAGAAAATATATCTTTGCAGCTGTTGCAGAGAACATGTTTAGCTACACATCTTATTGCTAGCAACATATTGATGTTGCAGAGGTTCAACAATGTTTAAAACATATGTAACTCCCATGTTTATCATCACCTTTAACTAATTTATAGTGCAAAGTAAAGTATTTTCATCTTATTTTTTTTATATATTTCTTGTAAGGGTCTCCATTGTTCAGTATGTCATATCACACACTTCCTGTCCATTTTAGTTCAGTTTTTAAATTTTTTTGTCTGCCTAAGCCGAAACGTGCGCGCCGCCCCTTTGGCTCGCAGACGACTTGGCAACACCTTGGCTAGCAAAACAAAAAATCGAAAAATCATAATAAAAAAAGAAACGAAAAATTGGTGTATAAAAAAATCCGCTCGATGACGTAGCAACCGTGGTGAGTCGGCGGTGATCTATGCCCTGTCATGAAGGACTTGACATTGGCAATAAAAGCCACAAAGTTGGACGCGAACTCGAGATCGATTAATTACAGAATCTGGCTGAGTTAGAGTACATGTCGCCGACCATTAAATCTGATTTACGGCCGCTCTTATGATCCAAAGCAATTAGTAAGTTTTTATTTCCACTTTTTGATAGTGGCTGCCGCCGCGAACGAAGGTAAAAGTCAAGGCCAAGTGCAGAGATTGGTGGACACATTAAATCGGAGCTGAAAGGAAAAACTTTGGACTTCTCTGTTTTGTCATTCTGGCCACGATGGTGGCTTTATGTGATTTTTCGTTGACTTCCAGAAATTTCGTCAATGAATCTTGAGTAATTTATGCCTCTTTATTTACTTTGGGCTTTTGTGCTGCGCCGTGGAGTTCAACAGCCCATAAAGTTATGCGCATACTAATTTCTTGGTCAATCTTCTCTTCGGGTGTTGTAAAATCCAATTAAATAAAATACAACAAAATATATAGCGACAGTAGATTTGGGTGTGACATGCGAAAAAAAAAATAAAGTAAAACAACTCAGAGTAATCTTAGTTTTGAGACAGCTTTTCTCGACACAGGTTTTCGTGAGTCACGTAATGGCCAATTAACCGCATGCAAAATGTCAAGTAAATTGCTCTAAAAAAAGGGTTAATATCAAGTTGTAATGTGGAAAAATTACTTAAATAAAAAGATCATCAAGTTGGGCAATTTAGTTAAGATTTTCTCCCGCATTCTAGTTAATTTGTTTATCACAGGCACTCCAAAGAAAACACATTTTATTGCCTCATCAGGCGAGTTTCAAATAGGTGCTAATTGCCAAGAACTGATCTTTGATCAGTAAATTAAAATGATTTAACTTTAGTCACTCTGGTAAAGCAGCAACCTCACTGTGATTCAGCATTCATCGAATCAGGTTATTGTCTTTATACAAGTTTATTTTTTATATAGGTTGAACTTGAAGAGGACTTTAAGTTGATTGCAGTTGCAATTCCTTTTGAATGAACTTGAACTTTTTTAAACGAGTTTAATGGTTGAAATATTTCCATTGAAAGCGAAAGGGGAGATGGAAAATATATACTTGCAATTTATGGGAGGAAAATTGCTTGACAAGAATCGGGTTTGTAAACGATGCAAGGGGTTATAATGTATCTATAAAATACAGGTACGATTGTAAAATCAACAGCTTTTGTCTGAGCTACAAATCCGGTCTTATAATATATAACACTTCCTATATAATATATAGAAACAATAAAGGTATGCTTCCATATTAATACCTAAAAATTTCATCTTTTTTGCAATATATTATATGGGAATTATAAGAAGATAAAAGGATCCAAAATTCCACCTTTTTTCTATTTAAAATATCGCTGTATAAATGTTTAAGGTATGGAATCTTATATAAAACAATCAAAAATACCTTTTATAATTGCAAATCGATATTTAAAATATAAAAAATACCGTTGATATGTTCTTCCTTCTTTAATTTCTCTCTGCATCTCTTCTTCTTATAAAATAATTTGTTTAAAAATTGATGAACACAACTTTGGCTACCGGGTATCCCACAGTCGAGCACATTTTACTACACAATTCTCACTTGTTTCTTTTTTCCAGTGCAATCATAAAATTCCACTAAAAATCGGGAAAGTCTTAAGACCTTTGAACAACTATTTAATTACAAATGTTTCACTTTTTTTGCAATATTAGCTTGCAAACTTTACTCAGCAATTTGTTTATTTGGTCAAATTCCGCCGATGACTGTTTATATTTACACTTATTCGGAAAATTTGTAGTTACACAATTTCAATTAAAATCAGGAAAGCCTGAGAAACACCTTAACAAGTATTCAATCAATAAGCCGGTCTTTAAAAGCTCGATTGTAATGTTTTATGACCCCAACAAAGTAAGTACTGCGATGCCAATCTGCCGGATGTTGTTGCAGGCAGATTCAGAAGTTTCCAAAGGGGGCAATAATTTTAAGCCTTCGCTCAAAGTCTGACGTAAGCAGATAATTACCTACTATGTATATCCAGAGATACACCATTAATAGCTGGTATTATGTGGTGCAATTTCACCTACCTCAATAATTGTATTGTATTTCACTGAATTCCGCTGAACTTTTGTGGCCTTTCGCTGGTGGCAACCAAATTGAAATGGCGCTGCCTTTTGTATCCGGAAATTGTGGACCCATAAAGCGAAGTGCAATTATATATATGCATATATATTTAGCTATCAATCTGAGGGCGAGTATAATGCCAGTGGAGCGAAGCTGATAACTAGTATCGGCAAACAAAAGAGTGAAAAACAAAGGAACTGGATTCAAAATTCAGTCTTCGAGAGTCTAATCGGGTTAAGTCCACCCATATAAGCAGGCGATTATTATTGTATATAGATTAGCGCACACAGTACAGATATAATCCCGAAAACAAACGGCGGCTGTCTAATCAATTCCAAGTTAACTGCTACTGCAAAAGATAATAACAAATACAAATAAGGCGAAACAAAGCGAGCATTAAATTTGAAATGCACTTAGAAATAAAGCCAACATGATATGCATAAATAAACAAGTCATATGAAAAATGATCAAAACCATCAACAAGCTCTGGCTATTAAATGCAAATTACAAGTTTTTCTCTATATTGTTTTGCTCTTTTTACTGTTTAAACCAGATGACAAAGCAAGTCTTGGCGGAACTAAATGATATCCGAAGCTATAAATACCCTCAAGGGGTTATTTAAAAGCATTTAGTAGCTGATATTATGCCCTCATTGATAATAATAAATAAACAATTGGTTTTTTAGTGTGAAAGCGGAAAGTTTATATTATTTATAGTTAATTCCAGCTTCACAAAACACACTATAAACCCGCTTAGCAAATAAATATAGCCCATAAATGTGAACCTAGTTACTATTAAAATTAATCACGTTTAATGTTTGAATAGCTAATTAAAACTGGAACATTTAGACAGCTAATATTTATTTACATCTCGTATTCGCCCCTGACTATTAAATGGGTCAATCCCGTTTATTTATAATGAATATATGCAGCATGAGCAATGTCAGCTCAGAACAAAAGTCTAATGTACACATATATATTACGTGTTTCGAATATCAAATTTTATTTTCACAAAGTCTACTTTGATACTTGCCATACCCTAGCAATTAGCCGGTTGGGAAGGCAATCAATGAAAGTGATTAAAAACATAAAATGCAAATGGAAAACAATTTACTTAAAGGTTATGGAAAATCCAGAATTTCTAGTTAAGGTAGCATTTTAGCTTTCAAAACACATAATTTTATCATAACCAAAGAGCATAGAGATATTTATTAAATTATAAAAAAATAAAGATCGTTGTTAACCATTAAATTCGTTCAAGTAATTTGAAACTGATCCACTTGTCCGTATAAAAAAATCCATTAAAATAATGTTACATTTATGGGAATAATTTGAAAAATTGCAGTCATTGAACACATCGAAATTGCAGACATAGAAAGTCTGGTACATTTTCTTATTACTATTATTTTGTGTGGTTATTTAATAATGGATTTATTTAAACTTATTATGTGAAAATGTAGTGTAGATTTATTAAGACATTATCATTTGCAATTATGATTGTTAAAGAATTGTTTGCTTAATGTCGATACAGCAATGTTAAAAATGTTGTTAATTGAGCACAAAATATAATTAAAATGCTATTTATACATACATTCTAATGCGAATTATTATTAACAATTATAAATGGTTGCTTATTAAATTTAAATGAGCAAAAACAGGTTTAAGGCTATAACAAGGTAAGACTTTAATATGAATATTGCAAAAAACGTAACTGACTATATATAATTAAGCTTTACATAAAACAAAGCTGTTTATTTAATAAAAACTTATGGTTATGTAAGGGAATCTTTTAAAAACCCAAAGATATTTATGTTTGTTCAAATAAAATGTATCATCATGTGAAGAAATATCTAAAATTAAAGCTGTTTCTTGAATTAAAATCTATATTTTATATGTAGAAACCTGTGAAAATTGCATAAATTTATTACAAAAAAAATTCTTTTAATTAAATTAAGAGTTTTATCAGGTATCTATTTATGTAAATACATTTTTCCAATTTTTAGTCAACTAATTTCGAAAATAACTTGATCTAGGACAACACCTGGCAATAACTCATTGCACTGCCAAAACTCTCTGTAAATTTTCACCAATATCATTACAAACCCCCGAAATTCTTTGACTCACCCACTGAACCGGCTCGTCAGAGCAAAAAAGATATATACATATATATATATACATATAATATAAATCGCACTCGTATCATTCTAGAGAAGCAGGAATAGCCGGTTTCAGTTTCTTTCACAATGCCAAAATCAAGCGACTCGATCGCATGAAGCGATCGGCGGCTATAAAAATTCGCCTTCAGTTCCAAGTACAATCCAAGCTGCTGCTTCTGTTGTATTCGGAAAATAAAAAATATGTAAATTTCCAGATTCAATAACGGCTTTTTGTATTTTTTCGCAAGTCTTTCTGGGTATCCTTCACTTGACAAAATGTTAACAATTTGGGTAAATTTCGTGCCCACACAACCACTCATTCGCCCCGAAAAAAATTAAAAAAAGAAGTTTAACTGGTTTTGAGTTCACTTATTTCTCGGTGACTCTTCGTTGCGATCGGCAAGGTCACCTCACTATATACTATCTGTATGTGGAAATAGAATTCTCGACTGTAGACCCTAATTAGTTACCCAAACACCGAATAGAATATTGGATAAGTGAACTGAGGCAAAGTGATTCAATTAAAATAAAAACGAAAAACACTCAAACTATGTTTTGGGTGGCAATAGAGCATACCCAGCATTAGAGTCACTCGGCTGATTGGTGTCTGAAATATTTATGAACCACGATCGACGACCATCGATCCCGTGAATCGATCGAAATTAAAATCAGACGTAGCAACTGCACGGTGCCAAAGGAACGTCTCTATGAAGCCACAATTTGCATTTCAATTGTGTTTTACATTTGCATGCATTAAAAACAGAGGTGACAGTCGGTGTTTCATAAGTGAAACAAGCAAGGACAAGATTCTTTCCAGAGCTCCTGAAAATTGGAGGTCAATAGGTTAAATAATTTTCTTCGAAAAAATACGATAGGGGAAACAAGATTCTAGATTTCCTAAAGGTTGCTTTTTGATAGGTTAAACTCTATAAAGGATAGTTTAATCTATTAATTAATTAATCTTCCCAGAACTCCCGAAAGTTTCACTTAATAAAGTTTATAAAGATACTTGTTGAATTAATATAATATATAAACCAACAAAAATTCAGCTAATAGAGTATAGAAAATTATTTTATTGTTAAATTTGTAAGTAATTCACAGCTGAAGTCTGATAATAAATACTGTAGGACAAGCCCTTTTAAAAAAAATTAATTGTTAATTGTTTTAAAATATATCTAATAATAAAAAAGAACGATTACAGTTATATATTAAGCCAAATGTTAATTTTAAACTCTCTTTACACGTGGCTATAGAATATAAATTAATTGGCCACTATAAAATATCGCTCCAATAAATATTCTTTAAATTCCCCTTAAAACCGGCATTATTAATTCCCCTTAAAACACTCACTATTAATTTATTTGAAATATTCATAAATGTTTTGTAGGCTCAACTTTGTTGAAATATTTAACTATTATAATAACTTTGTGCCACCTTTTTTGGATTTAGTAATTTTACCTAAAGTGCTTCTACAGCTTACTCTAAAAACTTTTAATGTATATAATATTACCTAATTTCACCCAAATAAATCTTCCTTTAATTTCACCTAGAACCTTCATACTTAATTATTGTAGTCTTAATATTTAATTAAACATTTTAACTCTCTGCCACTTTATTTTGCCACAATTATTTCAACTTTAAGCCCACAACAGCTTAACTTTGCAATGCACTTAAATGAGAAATTATTTAAAATATATAAAACCAACTGTTTTTAATAACAAACAATTCTTTTTTTTTTTCATAAATACCATCTAAGGTATTCAAGATGACGCCTCCACTTTACTAAACATCCCACCTGTACGCCCTTTCGGCACATTAAACCTCACTTTACTGTTAAAATACAATACAATTTGGTGTCATTATTTTAACTCTTTAAAAATGACTCATTAAACACAACATAAGACCCGACGCAAGCTCAAATTTTCACACACTAAAACGATGGTGCAATTTCCCAGCCGCCCCCCGCATCTGCCTCCGGCAATTTCCACTTAACTTAACCCCCAGAGATGTGATCAGCTACCGAAGATGACTGAGTTATGGATATATTATGATACCTCTTGTGGTAGGAGGGGTTTTCTTTCGGTTATTACGGAGCGACACGCGCTGACGAAATGCAGCCAGCGTCAGCAGGCAAAGCAAGTGGTAATTGTTTTTATGGCCAAAAGCTAGAGCGCCATAAGTTGCCTTGTGGCAGGTAGGCACGGCGGCGGCCAGGCGGAGTCAGAAAGTGTGTCAACGTAGCTGCGCATGCGCACTGCCCAAAGGTAAAAATAAAAAGTAATTTATATATATATATATATATCTTCAAATACAATGCCCAAAATCTGCTTTCCATGGAGCATAATGTAAAACGCAACTTACCGCGCGCACAAAACAATTTGAAAGAAATATACGCGGCGAACGGTGCACAGAGATATTTAATTTTTGTTTTTGCGGTAAAATAAGAGATTTCACGTTTCACTGTAGACCAACTTTTTTGCAATTTGGCCAAAAACGAAGCTAGGCGGCAGGGTATTGGTGGCGGCGGAGTTGTGGGGGGCAAAGCAGGAGGGGTGTTTACTTTATGCTGCGGCTCTTTCTTATTGTTCAGTTGGGGGCAGGACGCGATGTACGGCTGGCAAGGTGAGCGAAAAGTGCGGCGACGTCCAAATGGCAACGCGGCTAAAACAACTCTGAGATCCAAAAACGCTCCCGAGCTCTTGTTATTAATTAACTGGCCAACTCAAGCTTGACAAAACAACAACGGCAACGGCGGATGGAAAAACAAAAATTCAACCAGAGAGGGAGAGACACCCCATGGAAAAGCTCTCTCCGAAGGCCTTATACAGCACTAAGAAAAGCCCAAAAACTTTTATAAAATTAAATGCGTCAAGCTTTTGGCTAAATAAAACTTGAAGTGATTTTATTGAATCTCTTTAAATTAATTTTTTAGATTTATCAAATAACAAAAAAATAGGAAAATTAATACATTTTGTAAACATTTTGCAATATTAAAAATACATTTCTAAGCTAATTCGTATACAAGAAAAGGGTTTTAATATTTCTGTAATAGAAATATATGAATTTCAGCAAGATTTAAATTAACAAATTCAAGTTCATAAAAATATTTTTAATAATTAATCCAGAACTTATAAATGGGTAAAAATTAGTAAGATGGAAATACCAGAAGTACCTCTGGAATGCAAATTTGATCAAATATAAATTATTAAATTAAATATAAAAATTTAATAATAAATCATAGATTGTTTTATATGTAAGGTATACGATACTGAGCGTTATTTTGGGGACATTTGGTATGTATTTGATATTAAATTAAAATAAAAATTAATTACAAATTTCTGCATTTAATTTGTATCTGCTTAACAGCTGTCATATCATAAATAAAATATCAAAAAGATAAATATATTAAGTCATTGAATGTTAAGTAGAAAATATTAGTAGAAATTATTTTTTTAACATTGTGATATATTTATAAGCCATAAAAAAATATTTTATGATTTATATCGGACTATAAAATACGAAAACGAAAGGATATAACATTTTTTTTGAGATGCAACAAAAACATAAATATACGTACGTTAAATGTACATTAAATATACGTTAAATAAACATTTAATAAATATTAAATTCACATTAATACTACATTTGTTTCTGTAATATAATTTCGTTATTATCAATATTTATGATATTTCCTATGTAATATTGAATGCATTATTTATGTCGATTTATTCATTTTGATAAATATATCCAATATCAAGTGCAATCTTTTTAGCTACTTCTCTTGTTAAAGTCTAAATAATATAATAAATATATTATACAGAATTATATACACATAATTATATATAAAGAAACACAAAATATCTAACTAAATAAATTCTTTAAAATATTAACCACACAAAGTATACCCTTTTACACCCACAATAAAAATCAATAAAAAATGGGCGGAAAAATATATACACACATTCCTACTTAACACTGGCTGATCTCTTAAAGCTCAACAATAAAACCCAATGGCCAAACCCTTGGACAAACTTTGAAAAGCTTTAACTTATTGCCTTGCCTTGTTTATTATTGATTTTATTGCCTGATTTAGAAACAATAAACTGGTTTTAATCGGCTTGCAGATATCGGCGCGTGTTAATCTATCAATTAGCCATTTTGGCAGAACCCCATGGGGGCCGAACTTTAACCACGCTCGAATAATTTCAATTGTTTTGGCCTCTTTTTAGCGCTTTTTTATATTTTGCTGATTGCAGCAGAAACACCACCACTTGAAACTGAAATTCTCAACTTTCTTTGGCCATTTTTGAAGGCCACCGTAAGGTGAAGTTCATCGCATTTGTTCTTGGCCAATTCGTTCGTTTCACTTGGCCATGATTGCAGTTTTTTTTGTCTTTCTTTTTTCATTTCTACTTAAGCGCAATTTTTTCGTTATCAACTCTAAAGGTGTTGGTGTTGCCTGATAAATTTAACATTTTTCACCATTTAAGTTATCTAAATTATGGCAGTCGTATAAATTTCTACATGCGAACTGCTATAAAGATAATGACCACGTATTGAGAGCCAAATAGCTCATGTTGATTAATTACTTAACATTATTATATAAAACAGGGGAGGCTAAATGGAAATTAGCCAAGAACATGAAATAACTAATATTACGTATACGCAGTGGTGACATGGATCATGTTTTTGATAAAGAATTGAAAGCAGTTTTTTTTTAATACTGTTAAATAGTTAGTTTTATATATTTTAAGTGTATATTTATATACATAAAATTAAGTATGTAAAATTAGTACGTTATTATGTACAATTAAATTAAATACTTACTTATTACGTATACGTTATGAAGTTTTATTTACATGTTTACTTATATCAAGTGTAATTATTAAACAAAATATTGTATGTATTAATATTCATTATTTTATTATTATTATTATTATTATACCGAATGCAGGCAAGTATTAACACTGAATTACATATCTTTATATATTAAGTATACGCTATTAATAATGAAGACATTAAGAAGATACATATCTTATTCTTATTCATTAAGTATAACAACGAAAATGGGTTAAAAATATTATAAATATATTTTAAAAAGGCTTATAATTTTTGTTGTTTTTAATTACTCATTTCAACATTAGCTAACTCGAAGACCATAAATTCTAAGTACCGTTTGTTTAGGTAAAAACAATTTTTAAATAAATGAAAACAGTATAAAATGCTTTTTGTTAAAAAATTCCTACTTTATTTTGAACAAAAAATTACATAAAATAACTCTTTTCACAAACAGAATTAAAGAATTAATTTTTAAAATAGAAAATTGTGTTAGTTTCTAAAAGCATTGTAAAGATCTTACTTGCATTTTAACAAGTTAATATGGTAGCTCTTCCATATTTTTCCAGGAACCGCATAAAAAAACCTATAAAAAGCTTTTAGGCATACTTAAAGCCAATTGTCTATTACCTCAAATTATACACCTTACAACAAATAAACTTAGGCGGTAACTGACCTCACCTGTCAGGCTATAAAAATAATGTACTCTTCGAGCACTATGATGGGTTAGCCCAGCCTAGTCTATAGTCCAAAACCAAATATATATTTAATGAGGGTTCATGACAGCTCAGCTTAGCTTTTTTTTGACTTGCCGAAACCTAAAAACATTTTCCTCGTTTCTAAGGATTATTCATGCTTGGATTTCCCAAGTTAATATTTTCTTAAAGCCAATATTTCCTCACAGATGACACACAGTTATTGACTTGGCCGGACATTGTTGCCCCAAGCACTTCCGACGTCAGCGATTACTGGAGGATCAAAGTCTAACGAGGGGAGTTAGCTCGGTAAACTTTGGATTGAGTGATTGGATTTCTGTAAGACATCGATCGATTACTATACATTATATTATATATATTTTATACTATATATATATTGTGCACTTTGTGCAGGTGTTGCTGTTAATCAATACATCATATCGGGTTACAGTTACTCACTCACCTGACAAGGTTCTCAGCTGGCAACAGATGTCCAAAGATCGCTGTGACGACTACACATTTTCTTTATCTAAATTGAAAACATTTCGATATGTTTCTTATCGCCAGAGAGCTATGGAAAATGCCATAAGGAAAAGGCATAAAAGTATAAACTACTTCGCTGGGGATTTTCGAATTATCAACGGAAGCCATGGAAACTCAATGTGATGTGTACACTTTGCCAATCTTGCGATTAGCCTTAAGGGGGTTATATATAAGTATATTTAGACCAGTCATAGGCCGGTTAGAATGTCTATCGTACATGTTTTAAATTGTGTATAGGTTTTTTTGCGATAAGTTAAAGCAATGTTATATATAGCCAAGATACAGCTCGCCTAACCCTGATTCTTATGGCTTAAATCCATGACTTTAGGTCATGATATTTCAAGTTGATCTGAATGATTTTTGTAGGCATTTATAGAGGCAATAAATTCTTGATTTTATTATGTTCTTTTATTTTAATTTATTGTATATAACATGGGAATTTACAGCAACAGATTTTGCAAATACATTATTCTTGTATAATTTTCTCCACACCCCTACAGCTTGACATTCCCTTAATTTGTTTATCACATATTTAGCATACTGTTCACTGGACAAATAAAATGCAAAAAAAAAACCAGTATGGTATTGGTAAACAAATTATCTATTTGAGAGAGTGCTATCTCCTCAACAACATTTTAAAATCCCCAGCAACTGTATGAAAACAGAAGCTCGATAAACCAGCTGATGCAGCACCGATTGGCAAAAGAATCAACAAACAGGCCAAAGAATGAATTAATACCCCCGGCAGCGTAGCAACAAATAAGTGAAAAACAATAACAATAGCAACAATGAACAAGTTAAATACTTGAGCAAAATCGAAATAAAAGAAACAAAACAAAAGTAGGTGGTGGAGCCTCGACAACAAATACGAATCGTATCAAGAATTAAGACTTTGCCCTATGACTACACTACATAGCAGTTGTGCAAAACAGTAATTCGCAGTTTCTAGTACAGAACTAAGTCGAAAGGATGAACAATTTACTAATTAAGAGTTTTTACGGAATTATTACCAAATGTACACGTTTAAAGTGCAAGTGAATGGGAAATAAATCAATAAAGATGGCTTTGGGGTAAGGCTGTAATATATTTTAATATTTATATAATACTTTGACATTTATTTGTTTGTATTTTTGTTTTAGAAGCTAGTAAAAAATATAAGCATGTTTTATGTGAGGGAAATATAAATAAATATACAAATTTCTAGTCATTTCTATTTATATATTACAATTCTATTTAATTTTAAGACCTTTTACAAACTGAAATTATTTGTTTTTTGTTAGCTAAATATATTCATAAATAAAAATATTTGCAAGCGGCACAAATTGCTCTTGTTATTATTTTCTTACATTTTATTTTAAAAGGAGTTTTTATATTTGTTTTATTATAACTGTAATATATAATACATTTATACCTAGTTAACATTTTAAACAATCAAAATAATATTATTATTTATCGCTGTGAGTAATATAGAAATGCATATTAATAATTATAAATATTTTAAAATAATTGGATAATAAATATTTAGAAAAATATGAAAATGTGAAATAAAGAAAAGGATTCTTTTTTTAAGATAATAATATAGAATTTGTATATATTCTAGCATTGTAAGTTTTTTATTTATATAGGCTTCTTGGAAATTACCCATTAAAAACTAGTAAAATCAAGGTAAAAAATATAATTTTAAAATCCCCTTAAAATATTTTATTATAACCCTATTTTGTTGTATTATATTTCCCCCCCTTTAGAGTACTCACTGTATTCGAATATGTACACGTATAAGACGATATTAGCGAATGGCGGTAACAAAGTGATTTTTGTGAGTTTGCTGGGAACATGAATTTCAAAACAAAGAACCGATCACGTCCCAATAATAACAATATGAAATGCAGCAACAAAAGCGGTTAACAGTGATAACGGGCTGCGATCGACCGATCCACGATCGGAATCAATGTCCCGAAAGGTGTGATAAAAAACAGCCCGAGGATCCATTGCCTCCCGCCTTCAGCCCCACCCATCGCTTGATCGTTCAATAAGAACAATAACAAAACAAGTCGCAGTCAGCGTCTCTGCCACTGATTGTTGAGGGAACAACAAAACAAAAATAACAAATAAATAATAGTAATAGAAGAAAATAAAACTCCCGACTGCGCTGCTGCTGCTGCCACCCCGCTGATAAGGATTACGAGCCGCGATTAGAATTCCAACACAACATGAAACATTCGATAATAGACCCTAGAGGAGTACAATATTTTTTTGGGAGCTGTTATCACCCAAGAATGCCATGTTGGACTTTACTCCAGAGTAGTTTTAATACCCTGTAAGAAGTTGTAGCTAAGAGAGTTTATTTTTTTATAAAGAGAGGAAACTTAAAATACTATTAAAGAACATTATTATTAAATTAGAATTATTGGGATTATTATTATTAATAAAATGTCAGATCAAGGTTTTATTTATCCTATTTTTCCTTTAAATGAATATATTTTGAACATGATAAATGAATAAAAATGTACTAGGTATAGGTTCACAAATATTTCTGTTGAAATTCTCTGCTAAATCCTGTAGCTTTAATAAAACAAAATGTCAAGAAAATAAAGCACACAAAATAATAATAATACATTTAAAATACTAATTAAATTGGTTGATATTGTTTATGAAAATTATATACAAAAGAATATTACACGGAAATCACTATTATTTTAAAATAAATAAAATAGTTTATGTAAACAAATCTTATGTAATTTGTTTTTCATACTTCATACATAAATTATCAAAAAATAAAACATAAAGAACACATAATATATAATTTTTCAAAATTAAAACTAAGAAACCAATAAAAGCTGCGAAAATAACTTTGGTTCTGTTTGGGTAAACCATTTAACGCAATATTTTTATATAAATAAATATTAAGCACAAATTAAAAAGCCTTGCCTTTTATTTAGAACATTACAAATAATTTTGCAATATTCAAACATCCAAAACTAATTGTCAAAAAGTATTCAATAAAATATTTTAGGTACAAAATGGAATATAAGATTTATGTTATTAAATTCACCGATATATTTATTTATTTGTGATGTTTACCTTACTCCTTGCTGATTTCATTATTATTCTCAATGGTTTCTATATTAATGACATACCTTAAATTACATGCTCATAACATTTACAGGGTACTACAAGATCGTCCCTTATCTTAATGCTTTATTGGCCTTATGAGTGGCTTCATAAACAGTACACTGTTTCCGCTGTCAATAGGCTGGCTTTAACCTTTTTTTCGCGTTAATTGATATTTATATTTTGTCTTTTTCATTACGTGCTGGAGATGGATGGGGATATAGCCGGAGTATGAGCTACGGCTAAGGCTAAAGGTAAGGCTGAGCTGAGCCAGGGTTCAAGATTCCCCCAGCTGCCCGTAAGCATCCACGATCAATGACGAAATAAACCCAAAAAACTCGGAACTGAGTCGAAAGTCAGAGTTTTGAGGCCTAGCAGAGCAGGGTTCAATGGAGATGCCCGAGGGTTAAAGGCGTAAGGTGATTGACAGTAGCAATTGTGACCTTTTTTTTAGGTTTTTTTGTATGATTTGTTTTTATTTTTATTCTGTGTGTGTGTGTTGTGAAGCTCAGCGCCATTGGTCTAGAAGATAAGGAGGCATGGAAATGGAAATGGAAGTGGAAGTCAAGTCAAGACGGCTGCGATCGCCTCGGCCGGCGGCGCTGCTTTTATCGCCTCAGCGCCGTCAGCGGCGTCGATATATAATATAGAAGTTAACTCACAAGGGTTTCCAAATGCAAACCGAAATTCAGTTGACTCGAGTCGCACGAGTCGCGAGGAAGCACAGACAGCCATACCGAGGAAAACCTTCGAGACAGTGACCACATATCGTTAGACTTCGCCTTAGGTAAAATTAAGAAAACAAATAGTACCGAGTGCTAACTCACCCATAGTCGCCCCAAATTGCGGGAAATTGGTCTCCCCGAACGAATCAACTCAAAAGTGCTTGCAATTTTCGGTTAGCAATCAGTGTGATGATCAGGCAAAGTAAAACTAACACAAAACGCATTTCTCGCCATCCCAAAAACACGCAGGCCCCGCCCGATCTATAAACTTATAGTATATATATTATCAAAATGGCAACCGTCGACATTAGCGAGGAGGCCTTCAACCTGCGCCTGGGCTACCTGAAGCCGGAGACTCTGGAGATTGCCCGCGTGGAGCTGCGGGAAACGGAGGAGGTCAAGGCGGAGGCCATCCAGAAGCTGAGGGAGCTCCTCAAGGCCACGCCCGAGCTCAACTACAAGGACGACGATGCCTTCCTCACAGTCTTCCTGCGTGCCTGCCACTGGTATCCGGATGGTGCCCTGGAAAAGGTGCGTATCTCTAAAGTGTCCTGCTCAATATGGTTATAAATTATATGTGAGGAATATATATATAGTTTATTATTTATTTGTGAAGAAAATATATTAAAGAGAAAATATATTAAAGAGAGTTTAAAATTAGCTAATAAAATACAGTGCATATAATTTGATGAAAAGAATAGATCTGGTTTGAGTTACATATATCCTTTTTGTTACAAAAATATGGCAGGCTATCCTTTTTTTCTGGAAGTTATAGCTTTTTTACAAAAAAATCCCTAAATCCAAACAAAAATTGTGGAAATAAATTTAAATAATAATAAATAGTGAAAATAAATAAAATAATATTTGATTATTAATCACAAATTTTAAAAATATGCTCAAACCCCAAATTGTGATTTAAATATTCCTTTTTCTGTTAATGAAAGTGTTTTAAATACTACTTTTTCCATTTTCCTGCATGGAGAATAATCCTTTATAATCCTTCTTGAAGGAAAATTATAGCATTTATTTTATAGGGAGTAAAAAAATATAAAATATATGTACCAAAACAGTTTTATGCGCAAGAAATAAAATAACATGATAATATGATATCTTCAAGCTGATGAATAAGTTATATACAAAAAACTGATTGTTTTCCCATGAACAATAAATAAAAACACACAATGAAAAATAAATCAAAGAAATAATACATTAAAAAATAATAATAATTCAGTTGTAGACAGAAGTAATTAGTATTTTATATTCAAAGTTCATGTTTAACAATCATTCAAATATTCTATTAAATTTCAATATCATTTAATTTAGTCAAATTTTGACTATGTATATATGTGAATATTTCATATATTTCACTATGTTCCTCAGCCTAATTAAAACTTTCTTTCACTTACATTCCACAAGAGTTCATCTCACACCGAAATCAAAATACTCTGAAGCATTATATACATATTGAACAACCGCCTTAGAAACAAGATCCAATGACTTAAGCTTATCAACGCCGGCAGTCGCGACGACTTGATTTCTGCTTGAACGAGATTACTATATGTTTAAGACGTCTCGATTTCTGTTATCAGGCCACAAACATAAGACATTTGAATAGTATTGAAATGGGGTCTATAACCTAAGTTCAAGCCAGTGCATTGGAAAAATAAAATTGAAGGAAAATGAAGTACAGAAAGAACATTAAATGAAGTAATAAATAAATGTAGAAAAAATATGATATATACAAAAACTACTTTAGAAATAGTTAATGGAAAAGATATTCTACAGATATAAGTTTTCATTTTATAACTAATATATGTAAACATATATACTTTTTACTTTATTAAGCTCAGAACTTCATAAGTTCGATTTCCCCCACGTTTGACCTTCCATTTAGTGTAATAAACTAATAATCTTGGGTTTATAACACTCTATCGAATATAGCCACCTCATTCCTAGTCTTGGTAAGATGATATATGGGATATTATAAACGTAAAAGAAAAAAACAGAACATACGATCAGCTCTCTATGAGACATTCTGAAAAGAAAAGCAACAACTGAGGACCGACTGCTGATAACTTTTGCTTTTGAACTCGCTGACCAGGCAGAGAAGACCCCGATAAGCGTTATTTCGATCCGATTCGATCGGATTCCACTATATGCATGTACAATGTACAATTCCCTATCGGATGACTGAATTGAATCAGGCCATAAATTGAACGAATTCGTTGGCCATTTTGTATTTATCATCATAGGGAGCCGCATAACTTATATGGTTATAGTTTATGGATGTGGTCAATGGTCAGAACCCTTATCATTTATGGATTTGTAATCTAATAATGTTTGCACCTGCCGAAAGATGTGAACTTCCGCAAGGAACATTAGTCACCTGTGAGGAGAGAGTTATGCAATTATATAATATTATCCCTTTTTAAAGATCACTAAATAATTAAAAATAATTTCTTTACAGATGAAAACCACTGCCACCTTCCGCAAGGAGTATGCCGCCCTCGTCCGAGGTCTCTTGGTGGAGCAGGTCAAGGAGAAGTTCGTCAAGGGCAGTGTCATCAATGTCCTGAGGAATTGCGACCAGAAGGGTCGTCGTGTCCTTATCGTTAACTGCGGCAAGCTGTGGGATCCCAGCGAGATCAGCAGCGACGACATGTTCCGCATGCTGTACATGGTCCACATTGCCGCCCAGCGCGAGGAGGAGACCCAGGTCCGTGGCGTTGTCTGCGTCATGGACTTCGATGGCCTGGCCATGAAGCAGGTGAAGGCCCTGTCGCCGAGCTTCTCCAAGCGCCTGCTCACCTTCATCCAGGAGGCCATGCCGCTGCGCATGAAGGAGGTGCACTTCGTGAAGCAGCCATTCATCTTCAACATGGTCTGGTCGCTCTTCAAGCCCTTCGTCAAGGAGAAGCTCAACAAGAGGGTGAGTGCAACATACCTGAAATGTCTTTATAAAATATAATATTAATTATATTTTATTATATTCTGCAGATGCACTTCCATGGCAGCGATATGAAGTCGCTGCACAAGTTCCTCGATCCCTCCGTCCTGCCCGCCAACTACAAGGGCACCCTGCCCGCCATCAACTATGGCGGCACCGAGTGGATCGGCGCCCTGGAGAAGCAGGCCGACTACGTGGCCGAGTGGAGCCAACTGGGCCCTGCCCAGTGGTAATAGAACCTAGACCAATCCGCATCCAACTGACATTAGCTTAACTTTATGCTTGTAAATATGCTTGCAACTTGTGTTTGCTTAGTTTGTAACATTTTTGGCAATAAACTAGTTCCATAATTCTATAAACCAAAGAAAACGAAGGAATGAGTTTTGATTGTTAGAAGAATAAAATTATTTACACAATATTTGAAGAGGAATTTCAAAGAATTTATCATTGAATTGGTTAGCTTACTTTAAGCTGACTAAGCTCACATTAATCAGTCATTAAATTACGACTGAAAGCAGCCGTAATACATCAACAAATAAATTCTGATGACGGACATGGACTTTGTCTAGAAACATATGTATATCTCCGCTGATTGGTATTGACACAAGCTCTTAAAATCCGCTCAACCCTTATAAACATTCGGTTCTACTCTCAAGATCACACAAAATAAGCTTAAATGAGAAAATCATAGAGGTTTTTTAGAGAGGTTCTCGGAGAGAATTGCTTGAACATAGCAGGCAAAGCGCAGAAGAGAAAGAGCGAGACACACCTACAAACATAAGATCTTTCCGCAATGTCATACTTTAAGTTAGAGAGCAATATAAAAATTCAATTGAATATAATATCAATAGGACTGCATTAAACTTATAAACAAAAATCCTTTCGTATAAATAATACATTTCTGCTTTAAAAATAAATCAGTTATCAACCCTTAAACAATGCCACAAACACTTCATTTACTCCTATACAAGTATTCCACTCAACAAATTTTTTAAAAATAAAATTAATATATACTTATAGTCAATAATAGTTCCAACCCTCAAAACTTACAAATAAAAACAGCAGTAATTATTTTTTTGTTATGAATTGGCTAGTTTCATGTGAGTGTTTTTTAGGTTTATTCAACGCGTCTTTGGACTTTCAACTACTTTTCTCCTTTTTTTCGTACTCGATCATGATCAACAGATGCGAACAAAGCATACATTATAATATTATCTGGATGTATATCGGTTGATTTAGCAGCATATCAATCGGAAATTTACAGCTCTTTGAGTGTGAGTTCATTCGAATATCATTCATTAACTACATCAAATATTACACAATTTAATTTCTACAAGTATATGTATATATGTAAGTGCCGACATGGGATGAGTGCCAATGTTTAAAATTTTACATATATAACGAATATATATAGATAACACCGATTAAAATCCACACACATCCAATTTAATATGTCCGACTCGCTTAGAGAAAGCCGCTAAATTGTGATTTCCTTTTCTTTCTAATTCTTTTCGTTGGAGTCTCTCTCTAAATGTGAAGGTTCGTGCCGGGTGGGGTTGCTTTACAATATCATATTGGCAGGGTCCTCAATGTAGTCGCGGAAGTGCTGCAGCCACCTGGCAGCCACAGCTCCGTCCACCACACGATGATCGGCACTCAGAGTGACGGTGAGAACGTTAACTTCCTTGAAACTGTAAAGAGAAATAGGAATAAAGAATTAAGTATACGAGTAATATAGAATTTAAGTGAAAATACTTCACAAGAAATATTATACTTAAGAAATCTTACCCCTTAAGGCTGTCAGGATCCGCCACCAACTGTTTCGTTGTAGTGCCAATGGCCAGGATGCACGATTGCGGGGGATTGATAACGGCAGCGAACTGATTTACACCTGTCGAAATACAATTATATATATATTTATATATATAATCTATTTTATTAATAACAAATAACTTCCTTACCAAACATTCCCAGGTTAGATACAGAGATGGTACCACCCTGGAATTCATGGGGCTGCAATTTGTTGTCACGTGCCTTGGCTGCCAGCGCCTTGACATCCTTAGAAATCTCCAGGACACCCTTGCGATCAGCATTGAAGACAATAGGCGTAATCAGACCCTTATCCGTGGACACAGCCACAGATACATCCACATCATCATATTGTCGAATAACAGTGTCCATCCAGGCGGAGTTCGCCTCGGGCACCTTCAGACTGGCAATGGCCACAGCCTTAATGATGAAGTCGTTGACGGAAACGCGGGCACCCTGCTTCTCGTGCTTCTTGTTTATCGCAGCACGGAACTTAAGGAGCTAAAGGAATAGATTGAAAGGATTCGATTTAGCAGTAACTCTATGAAATTAATATACTCAAATCCTCCATAAGCACTCACCTTATCCACTTGACATTGCACGGTAACATAGTAATGAGGCAGCTGGGTCTTGGACTCCAACAGACGCTTGGCAATCACCGCTCGCATATTGGTTACCGGGATGTCCTGGAAACGGGCACCGGCTGCCTTGGCGGGTGCAGCGGCTGCTGGCTTGGCCGCCGCTTGCTGGCCTGCAAGATCACCAGATTTAATTGAGCCATGGACTCCACTGCCTTTGCCTGCGCACACAAAAGCCGCGGATTAGTAACAGAACAATTGGACAAGGTGGGGTAAAGGGCTATATACGAAATGATTGATGCTTTTCGGTAAAGGGAAAATGGAATTTCGGACTTGCTACAAAAGGTAATGGATTTTTTAGTCAAGCTAATTGCACGCACATCGTAATGCAAGGAAACGGAATGGAAGGGAATGCAAGGAGACTTGGCATTAGTTAGGATTAAACAACCTTGTAGTCGCAGCTGTTGTGCCTCGGCTAGTCGCTTGGCCATCGGACTGGCATAGACGCGGCCCTGCGTACCTGCTGCAGCTGGAGGAGCAGCAGCTGGTGCTGGAGCTGCAGCTGGTGCTGAAACCGGTGGTGGCGCTGCTGGAGCTGGTGCAGCTGCTGGCGGAGCCGGCGCTGAAGCAGCAGCCGGTGCAGCTGGCGCTGCGCCATCATCCTTGAAATCCTTAAAAGCAGCTACGCTCTCTTGATCCGGCACAATGATGCACAGCAGCTGACCGACGGGAACATCCTTGGTGCCGCCCTGAATGAGAATCTTTGCCAGATAACCCTCCTCGGGTGTCTCAAAGCCCATGGTTGCCTTGTCCGTCTCGATCTCGCACAACAGATCACCTGAAATTGTGTACATTGTTATAGAAAAATTGCAATTTGTGGTGTATAGCAGTTTTTTTGGCCTACCCACCTTCGTTGAGTTTGTCTCCCTCCTTCTTCTCCCAGCTGACAATGGAGCCGCGCTCCATGGTGGGCGACAGGGCGGGCAGCGGCACCCTCATGTGATCGGGCAGACTGGCATAGGCACGGGCAAAGTTGCAGCTCCATCCGGTCAAGCTTTGCGGCTGCCTGTTGGCCAATTTGGACCTGGTAATAATAATTAGATATAATTTGAATTAGTTACTGTATTTTTTATATATATTCGGATAAACTAAAATGTGGGAAACCATTGCTATTCAAGCTTAAATCCGATTTATATTCATTCAATATATGACTTGTTATAATATTCTTAGGGAACCTTTGACAATACAAATTACTTTCCTTATTGGTTAGTATAACAAGGAATTAATAAATAAACATTTTATTAACAATAAACTGATAATTATCTTATTTATGTATTGGTAATATAAAAAGGAGAAACTCTACATAATTTAATGGCTTTACATATGAATTATTAGCTTTAAATTAGAAATTTGTAGATTGAAAGCATTTAGAAATAAATATATTTAACAATTGTCCTTCTTTTTAATATCTAATGTTAGACAAGAGTAATACAGATCTCTATAATTCAAGCCAATAAATATAATATATAGTTACATTCTAAAACACAAATCAATCACCTAAATTTAAGGCAATTATTTAGTCAATATTTTAAATTTTTTTAAGGCAATGTAAGTCATTAAAGTTTTAATTACTCCAGTTAAATTTTCAAACTAAAATCCACTTCATCCTACTTGACCCCAATTGGTTTTAGTTAGTATTTAAACAATTTCGTTGGGTTAATTTATGGCCACCATCGTCAGCTGATCGTTTGTTGTTGTTTACGCACACACACCTGCACTCATTCAGTGTTCAATCACTCACACGCACACGATGTAAACAAATGACCAATTTGGTAATTCGCCTAAAGACAAAAACTTTCCAGCTTATCAGGCGAGACCGAAACAGCAACAGAAATCAGCTGAAGGCACTACTATCACGCATCATGCGATATATGGAAGCGTGAATTTGACCTTGGCCATAAAACAAATCAGCACCGAGCACGCACTATGCATGCAAACATACACATACACATGCGTATATATGCCTGATTGATGCTAAATACTTGGGACACGGCTCTGTCAATCATCCGCCTCCGTCGCCACCGCCACCGAACCTTGCCGCAGTGCAGCGCGTACGCATTTTGCAATATTACACAACCATTTCTAACCTCAACGAAACGCAGCGCAATGAGATTTGTTTTGCGGGGGAGTTTACCTAATATTCTGGAGATTCCGGGCATTGATCAGCTGGCTGCTGAGGGCGCGCACTCCCAAATTTCCGGCGGATCGGCGGATATAGGCGGCGTTATTATTCGATCGCAGGAGCACCGAGCGAAGGGCCCCGATTTCGTTTCGTGTTGTTGCAAGGGAGCGCAGCATTTTTGTATCTTTTCTCGTGACTCGCCGCGGTGTTGATGATCCTGATTCTAGTCCAGCAGGTGGCAATGGGCGTGGGTGTGCGCGGCGGTTTAAATTTTGGCAAATTAAAATTAATCAAAGACGGCAAAGTCGAGAATTTACAAAAAATTGTTATGCCGATAACCGGACTGCCAATTTGGATTTTTTCCCGTCGAATCTGGCTTTTTTTGAAGGCTAACAGCGGGAATAGTGAAGAGCGGGAATTCTGGCTCTTATCGATAGTTCGATACTTTTCCCAGAGAGAATTCTGTAAGGTTACGCGCTCGCTCTGCGATCTGTTCATTTCTACATGAGAATTCGACCCCAAACATGAGAATTCGACCCCAAACATATGTAAACGTGTAGAACCGTTCTGTAACTGTGTCAAATGCAAACTGCAATCTGTAAGATCGTAACAGTAAAATGTAAACCTACGTCCAGGAAGAGGGAACTGCGGGGCTTTTAACTTTGGCGGGACTTCAATTATAGATAATAAATATTGCTTGCATTCACACTTTAGTATTAATTATTAAGAAACTCTCGTGTTCTTTTACGAGTAATAAAATATTAAAGGTATATTTGGAACTTTGCAAAGGACAACTTCTACGAATATTTTTATATATTTTTCAATAATAAATAAATAAAATAATAACAATAATATAATAATACCAATTTAGCTGTTCCCATACAAATGAACATATCTAAATGACTAAATACAAAGCTATTTTTTATATATTTTATCATTTTTTTACGATATTTTTTCATTCTTCCCGTCAAAAACAGCTTTTTTTGTTGGTCAAAAGTTGGCAGCACTGCCGATAACCTTAAGGAGGTCAGTGTGAACGCACTGGGAACGCTAAAAAAAGGCACGACGTTTGCGGGATCAAGACTTTTTTGTAATAACAGGTACCGATAGCTTATCGATAGGTTTATTTCCCTGGAAAAAAAGCTTAGCTTGCCAAACTTTTATCTATAATTATTATTTGGTCTATATTTTATATTATTTTGTTACGTATAATATTTACGCACTTACTTTTCTTAAATTACAAAATCAATTCTTTGATTAAAAGAATTCAACGTAGAATGATGACTAAAAAAGAAACAAGTATAGATTATATTTGGGAATCCAGAACATAATAACTAGTTTTAAAATCTGAAAAGGCTTTAGTCTAGAATATATGGTATACAAAGTGTTTATTTTCTGACTTATTAAAATTGATTTATTTAATTAAATTTACGTAAATAAAGATTTGACATTAGGCATTCCAACATGTTTTATTTTCAACAGTTTCATTTATTAATTACTGTGTTTATAGCAAATAAAAAATGATGTTAAAATCCACTTTAAAACTATAAAAAACAATATAAAACATGTATTATTAATATAAAGAACAATTTTAAATTACTATCGAGGCATTAACTATCTCAGATCCAATGCTTTCTTGACAACTATTTGCTTAGTTTAAGTTTACATAAAATGCATCCAACTTTATAAGCCCCTCAAAACAAATCAAACAATTCAAATTATATATTATTGAATATAAAATATAAGTTTATTAATAATATCATCACTTTTAAACACTAAAATATAAATATAAACTATTTATTTATATATTTTAAAAGTATTTAAATTATGTAAATAGAAAGAACACTTTCACACTCAATTTTTAATTTGAAAATCACCTCATATTGAGTGTACTTCAACATGTGCCGGGTTACAAGCCACACCAGAGCACCTGATGAAGTACAATAGACATGGGAGACAGATACATGTGGGATTCATTTCGAGGATTCGAAATTCGCGCTTCACGAGGTATGTGCTGCCGGCGATGATATATGTCTGGCACCACGCGCGCTACTTCAGGTACCTGACTGTATACAAAAACCAGCCCCGGTCACTGATTAGCGCGCAAGGTAAGAGACTTTTTCAGCTGGAAAGGAACGGATCCCGTCCCGCATAAGCCGTAAGTTGGAGTTGGAGACGAAGTTGTTGCAGATGTGGATGTATAAAGCCAAGCCCAGTCAGCAGGTTTTCAGGCTTCCTCCGAGACAGATGTTCAGCCGCCTGGCAACAAAACTGCAGCAAATGGCGACGACGCCTCACCGCGCCTCACCCTCCTCCCTGTTGTCCTCCTGGCGAGAAGGTGGTGAGGGGGGGAAACAACGACCTTGTGCCTTGTATTGTGTGTTCCAGCTTTAAGGTTAACGATCTCTCCGCGGGCTCTGGTAGTTGTGCTCGATGACTTCATGCGACGCCACATCGGATTTTATGCAATAACAAAGCCAAAATTAGTCATTTAAGCATACAGAGTTGCCAGAAGGTATTACAAATTAAACAATTAAAACTTTAAGCGACAAAACTTAAGCATTTACAAAAAGCTACCAACTAAAATAGTTGCTAAACAAAATAGTCTGATATTTGCAAAAATTCAAGTTAATATCGCTTTTTTTGCAGCAAGAAAAATAATAAAACAAATAAAAAAAAATTAAAAATAAAATCCATTGATGACAAGTTCACTGTAAAAAAATGCGAATAAAAAATCGTTACTCAAAAAATCAACCAATTGCTTGATTTATGCTTTATAAACAATTTCCATTTTACCATTTCCGCTGGCATTCTGGTAACACCAAATAACAATGCCAAAATTAGTCATATGAGAGAGAGATGAGAGAACATGAAACGTCGTATACTCTCGAGTGCTAATGACCACATAGGACATGACGTCATCGGGCGGCGAATTATTACATTTTTCATTCAGCAAATTCTCCTTCGTTTTCTTTTATTTTTGCGATTCGTCTGGCAGACCCTTGATATTCTATATTTGAAACGCTGTAAAGAAACAAGCAGAAGAAATGAAAGCTAAGAGGAGGCAAAAAAAAACGACGACAAAAAACGAGCATAAAAACGGCGAGAAAAAAAGAACCGGCGTTTTAAGCTCTCTCCGACTCTCTGCTCTCCCGCTCTCTGTTACTAACCGAAGCTACATACGTGCGTGATCGCCACACATACACTGGCAGAAATCGCACGAACACCGCTGAGACACACACGTGCCTTCAACACATTTGCGAATTCTCTTTGCTGTCTGTGTAAGCAGCGTATTAAAATTTTGCAAAAGTATTTTTTTTAACTGCCTTTTCGGTTTTCCTTTCCTCTTCCCATTTTGTTTTACAACGCCTCATAAACCTGCGATCGCGAACAGCTTTGGACTGTGAATAATTGCGAATTTCTGCGCGACAGCCGCATATATATAACCCCAGTGTATATATACATATGTATATTTGCAGTATATAAGTGAGCGGCCATTGCTTGGGTGGGGCATTCCTAACCTCAAAAACTGCATGTCTGCTGTCTGCTTGTGTCTGTGTGTGTGTGTGTGTGTGGGTGTTGCGCTCCACTCCTCTCTCTCTCTTCTCGCTGCACATGGTTTTTTTTTCTAGCCAAGCCGCTGTTTTAGTTGTTCTTGTCCTTAACCCTGAGCGAAAAAAATTTGAAGCCCCTGCGAAAAATTTGATCACTCGACACACACACATATATAGAAATGAAGAAGAGCGTGTCTGTGTGTGAGCTTTGTCTGGGTTAAAAAAAAGTCTATCTAAAATTAATATTTGAGCGACAAAAAGTTCCCCAAACTGTGCCTTTGTGTGGGTTATGTGGAAATATGTAGAATCATGTGGTCGCCGACACACACACACACACACACACACGGGCAAACATTTGCGTCATTTTTCTGCGGCTCTCTTTTTTCTCGTAGTGTAGCGAAAAAAAACTGCCTTGTGATATCAAAATGCTAAAAATAAACCGCTCTTTCGCCGTTTCTTTTGTGTTCGTTTTAATTCCTTTTGGTAGAAAAACCCAGAAGCTCCAGAAACCACGTTGATGTGTCGCCTTCGCCTCCTCTCTTTCTCGCCTTGCCTGGGGTCTCTCGCAATTTCACAATATGTTTGCAGTTCCGTTTAACTTTTTATCTGCGATTGTTTCTCGTTTAATTTTGCGGTGACAACTTCCGTTGCATTTTTCTTCAGTTTCGCTTCACACACGCACCAACACACGCACTCGGACACAACACGCGTACTTCGTGAATATTTTCTGTTGCTTGTTGCTCGTTGCTTATTGCCCACTGCTCTTTGCTCTTCGCTCTCCTCTCCACGTTGTTGTCTCCCATTTGGTGCGGAATGAACGACTGTGCCAAAGCCCAGAAACTGTCTGGCCTTTTATTTTATATGGCCCGGCCGATTTTCCTGCCCACAGAGATAAACCGAAAAGTGGCAAAGGCAATGTGAGAAGAGAACGAAGACGAAAAGAGAACCGCGAACGCCGGCTGTTGCCGATCAAATGCTCAACGCTTTCAGTCTCCGTCGAATCAAAAGCCCAAATGCGCGAATTTTATTCGCAGGCGTCGGCAGAGGCAGCGAAGCCCCTTGCGGCGCCCCCTTTCGTGGCGGCGCCGCTGTGCGAAAGAAATGGCAACACACACGGGCAAAAGAGAGCGGCGTCGTCGTCGTCCCGGCGCCGCAGCTTTGCTGCTGACGCTGCCAACGTTGGCGTCTGCTGCTGCTGCTGCTGCTTCCTGCTTCCTCTTCCTTCCCACATGCACATGCACTCACACAGACGGAAAATGCATATGTTGGTACAGTGGGGCTTGGTGGGGTGAACGAAATTAAATAATGACTGTCTGTTCCTTAAAGGAAATTTATTTCTATTTAAACTTTCCACGTTATCTTAAGATTGAAGAAAAATTCACAGACATTATAGCATATTAACTCTAGATTAAGCAAAAGTTTTTTAATGCTTATAAAGTGTTAAGTTGTTTTGGATGACAAAAGTCAGACTTCTGATAAAGATCTATGCAAAGTACAACCAAAAGGGACTCGGTTGGAATTAGTGGCTAAATATTAGTTTATTTCACATTTCCAAAGTTTATTTATATTTTATGGAATCCCCACTGTATATACCACTTCCCAGGGCTCATTCGAGTTCCTTTGTTATAAAGCTACACCACCAGCAGACAGACTGCAACAAAAAGCTTGGTACAGTGGGTTACGATTATATATAAAGAAGTGATTTAGATATGACGGCCCTTTGATTGTTTATTAAATAGTGTATATAACATAATAATAATAAAACCGTGATTATTCTTATTCCTGGAAACTTGTAGCTGATTATTATTAAAAGCTGCAAGCATTATTTAATTTCTGATTAGCTCATTGGTTTTTATTAACAAACTAAAGTAACGAAAGTACTACATACTACATGCTCCTACAAAACAATTGTTTAATCGGAACAAGAGGAATAATAGAAAATGTTATTAGGAATGTTTTATTTTTGTAAAAATAATACGGTGAAACATTAGACCAACCGTCTTATATTTCGCCATTAGTGAAACATATTTTAAAACATTTTTGTTATCTATTTGTTTATAAAGAGCTTACAAGTAATTTAAAAAAGAGGAACAACTTATCTAAAACTGCCTTTCGATTCGTATTTTATAGATTTAAGATTTACAAAAACTATATGGTTCCACAGGAGTTTGTAGTTACTGGAATTTAAAGCACATTTTATTTGGTTATTCACCACTGTGCTCTCTCTCTCTCTTTGCCTGCAATTCGGCAGTCGTTGCTCTCTGCTGCTGGCGCTCTCGCTCGGGAGCTCTGTCTCCGTTGCATATGTATGCTTTTTGGTTGGCCCCCCCACTGCCCCCCGCTCTTGGACATCCTGTCTGGTGTGCCCACTACCACCTTACCTTCTCCCCTGGCGACCGTCTACCTGTCTCTCTCTCTTCGGGGCTAAGCGACAATGTCAATGCGCTCGTCTCTCTGTCTGCGTCTTTACTCCTTCGTGTTTGTGTGTGCACTTTTTGCACTGCTGCCGCACTCACACACACACACATAAATCTCCTTTACTCACCTCTCTTCTCCTTTTGGTATTTGGTTTCTACATGATTCATCTCCCAGATGAGAGCATCTTCATCATAATCAGAATCACAACCACAAGACAGGGCTTTTTGATCGTAAACCGAGTATATTTTCCTTATTTTTTATACAATTTTTTTTTGTTTAGAATTTAACTATTGCCCTAGGGTACTAATATTACAATTTAAACTACTAACAAGCACAGACAGACACATACAAGTACTTTAAATCTTACAGTCTACAAACACGTAGTAAAAAATATGAATAAAGCTTCTAATAAATGAATTGTACCTCCAAAACATAGTGAAACTAGGTCTATCAGTGTATAATGCTTTAAAATAAATAATTGCATAAGTTATTGTACAATCTGGCATATATCCAATGATTTTGGTCCGTTTTAAGGCATTCTTTACCTTTTTTGCGCTGATCTACGCAATCAGCACATAAAAATATAGAAATACACCCAGTTTCACTAGGATTAAAGGAAGTGGACTACAAAAAAATAAAAAAATAAAATCTCTAAAATCAGGAATTCGGGGCCAAGGATTCGTCATCGTCATCGGCGTCCGCAAAGCATGCTCTAGCATGCTTCCAACCACGTTGTTATGGAGATGCACTCGGTTGCACGGGGATAAAGGGTTGCCATCTCAGGCAGGAGTCATCGATCTTGGGGAAGGTTCCTCTCCTCTTCACCCTCTCCTCGTACTCATCGAGGACGTCCTAGAAACGATAAAGGATTAGTTAAATAGTCCTTTCTTAGTGCAAGTATCAGGACTCACCTGCTTTTTGAGAACTATATGCTTGCCCTTCCAGTACTTCATCATGCCCAGAGCTTGCAGCGTGCTTACAATATCATACGAATATATGGCCATTTCCTAGGATTAAATTGTAAGAAATACATTTTCAGTTTTTTAAAGTTTCATTTGAAATAAGAAACTCCCGAAGGTCACGCTCACCTGGGACACATCCTTGATGCAAAGCGTATTGCCCGACCTATTGCACAGGTAATCCAACAAAACATCCTTCCAGTACGAACGGTACGATATCAGCCCGAGATCGGATAACGGTTTCTCTGGCGAACCGATTTTTCCCTCCACGCGGGTCAGCAAGTAGCCTGCAAGTAGAAAGGCGGAAAAAGGATACGAGTGAGAAATGAGACCCCGAGAAGTATGCTACGGATGGAGGTGAGTTCGGAGTTCCTCGAGTTCCGGCGTATTATTTATGGTGACCAACTTTGGGCCCGCCCTCTGATTCGCCTGTGTGTGTGCGATTGTGTGTGTGAGCTTGTGTGACTGTGAGGCTTTAAGTGTGTGCGTGTTGTGTCTAGACAGGATTCCACAAAGTATTCAAGGGGATCGGGGCGGCCACATTTAAACAACGTTCTGGCGTACATTCAACCCAACGCCAGTGTCACCCCAGAAGGACCCACCCCAAAAAAACTGATATTCTGGATTCTAGAGCCGTCTGGCAGCAACAATTCCCGTCTCTAGATAACAACAACAGCAACCCAGAGAGAGCAGGAGGGGGGAGAGGGAGAGCTGAGGAGCCGAAACAACAACAACAACGAGAATATTGCAAGCTAAGTAAATTGACGAGGACGAGTGAGTACGAGGACACAACACGAAATCCACTGAGGCAGGCTCGGAAAAAACGGTTAGACGCAGAAGAAGAAGAAGCAGCAGAAGACAGAGGAACTAAACATGGCCGTAGGCAAGGCTTTTTACAGGATGCTGCCAATCAGAAAGAAACCTACAATTTTAGAAAGCATATTTTTTGAGAAAAATTTTACAGTTAATTTAAAAATTTTTATTTAATTTAAAATAAAATTTGTAATCTTAATTAATAGTAAGTAACCCCATAGTTCCGTCTGTGAAAGCAGCTGTGAAGAAACGACACAGGGACAGAGGAGAGCCGGCAAAGAGCAGGACACACTCAATGGCAGACACAGCTGAGGAGGCTTTGTCAAAGAGCGGGAGTGGAGAAGAGAGGCGAGAATTAGCAAAGTGGCAAGAGGGGCGGGGGGAGGAAGAATCCTGCTGACTGGCTGGACGAGTGCAGGGTTGAACGCACACAAGCACACGCGAGACGACGGCAAGAGCTTCCACAGGCGAAACGCAGCGCCTTCCTTTGGCACTGCTGAGCACAGTGGGCGAAAACGAATAAATGTGGAATAAAATGGTTAAATAATAAAATCTATAAATATATAAGAAACAATTTTTATATATTGAATCTTTAAACACCTAATGGATTTTTATTATCTATATTAATGATGTGATTTATGATTTTAATGCTGACATTAACAAACAATCCACAAACAAAAATATCGTGTCATAGCCCATAAGAGCTAATTATTAAACAATTACAAGTTTTGAAGTTTTGCCCCACTGTGCGCTGTTTAATGCATTCTAAGGGGGAGATGCCCCCGCCCGTGATTCTGCTGCGACTTCTGGCCGCAAGAGGGCGTTTTCGGGTGGCACTTTGATTTCTTTGTGCCGCACTTCGCCGCGTCTCGTTTCTTTGCCTCTCCACTCTATCCCTTTTCGCCGCGATAAATCCACGAGCGGCGAGACGCCACAAGAGCGGGTGCGTCATGGCAGCGGGTGCGAGCCAAAAAGGGGGAGGAGTGTGAGTGGAAACGTCGAGACGACTTTATCGATCCATTTTGATTCGCACATTCGCCGCTGACGCAGCAACATTGTTGTTGCATAGCCGCAGGCGCTGCGAACGAACAGTAATGAGTTAAAGAATGAAAATCCACTACAAATGCGGGAAAGAGAACGAGGATTGCAACTTTAACTCAAATTAGCAAGGCTCTAATTATTATTTCTATGCATGTTGTTTTTTTTTTGTATTTTGTATTTCTGCGACTACAAGAGTGGCGGAAAGCACTGAGTAATGAGTAGCGAGAGAGCCTGAGCGACAAATAGAGAAGAGAGTAACCGTAACTCGCTCTTTTGTACTCGCCAAAGAGGACGACGCCCTTTCATTGTGACCTGTCCTGACCTTTGTTGTCTGCCGCCAACAGTTGTTGTTTTTGTTGCTCTTCAGCTGTTGTTGTGTCTGGTGAATTTTACCTACAGTCTAACTTCTATAAATTGAACATTTAATTCCCCTTTTAAAGGGAAAATTAACGGATTTTTATTGTTTACGATATTCATGTTCATGCAAGTTTAGTTTTATTACCTCAATAATGTATATGTACATACTAAATATTATTTATTATTATTATTTAATGGGAAGTATAAACAAAATAAATATAGTTTAATTACTACATTTTTCAATTTCAAGGTTATGAATAAAATATAACTGTTCTCCTTTTAGAATAACTACTGTATACCTTTTTGTGGGTATTTTTTCCAAATGCAGGAGAGTCCCAAAAGATAAAAGCAGAAACTTTAAGCGGCACGTTTCGAATATTTTTGGCAACGTTTGGTTAAATTTTTGTTTGTAGATTTAGAAAGTTGCATTAATTAATGTAGTAGGGTGGCGTGGCCACCCTTGTTTGCCCCTTTTAAATTTTCGCCCCTCATTTGCATTTTGCGTGCTGCATTTATTACACCTGGACGTGAATGCACTATGGCCATCCCGCTCTCTCCAACAGCAAAGGGTGGTGTGAGGTTAGGTTTGGTTGATTTTCGGGGGGAGTTAACCCCCCTCCCCCCTCGTCTGTCTGCAAAGTGTTCCTTCCACCTGCCATGTGCAAAATAACCAATTCCAGTTAATGATGACGAAAATGATTTGCACGCCGGCACGCTCTCTCACACAGCGAAAAAGATCATTTCCAAAATTAACGATTACAATTGTAAATCATTTTAGAGTTTGTAAAAGTTGTAATTTGCAATTTACCCTCCCCTTAGAGTGATAACAGTTTTTTTTTCTATAGCTATACATTTTAAGGGGTTAAATAAACATTCTTTACACAATAAAATAACCTTGATTTTTGAATGAAACAAATAATTGATTCAATTAACCAATTATTTTCTGTGCACCCCGTTCGCTCTCTCTCACTGCTGGCGACCCTCTCTCTTTGTCTCACTTTGACCATCACTCTTTTTGCCGGCCGGCACTTGGTTCTGTGTCTCACCGTGTGTATGTGTGTGTGCGTGTGTGTGGCTGTGTAAGGTCAATGTCGTTTCGCTCGCTCTTTCGTTCGTTCGTTCGTTCAGCACCTCCCAAGCGCCCCCCCTTGGCGCTGCATGTATTGACTTTACATAGAAACCGCCGCTGTCGCCGCTGCTGGCGTCGACGCCATTCAAGCGGCCGAATGTATGACTCAAGACTCAAGTGCCGCTCTCTTTGTCTCTCTGCCCCTATTGCTCACCCACTCACTCCCTCTCTCTCGCGCTCTCTCTTTGTCTGCAGGGTAATTCCTTTTTTTTTCATAATTTTTTTTCTTAGCCATTTTTTTTGGGGGAAACTTGCTTATGTGAGAGTGACTGTTTTTTTTTTTTTATTGTCTTGTCTCGTGTGGGCCTGGATTAATTTTAAACAATTTTCATTGCAGCAGCTAAAAATTACTTATGCACCTGCATCGATGTGTGTGTGTGTGTGTGTCTACGTTTAATTGATGCAGAAATTGCATGTTCTGCACCTGAAAAAGAAGACGAAGCAGAAGGAGGAGAGGGAGCAGGGAGAGCAGGGGGAAAACTGCAATTGGAAAGCTGAGCCAAAAGTCTCTTTCATGTTTGGTTTTTCTCATGCAATGATGATTATATTCCACACACACACACATGCAGTCGTCTGAGTCAGGAGAAGAAGATGGGAAATAAGAAGCCGGGAAAAGTAAGAATCAATAAAAGCCAGAAAATCTTTAGTGGCTAATTATTTAAAAGGGGCCAATATACCTATTACTAACAGGCCTCATTTAAGTGCAATTTTATTGGAATTTCTGAATCCTCCATCCAATATAATATAATTTAAGGTTCAGTCTGGCGTTCCAGTTAAAGAATTGGAAAAAAGAACATGCAGTGTTTCATTGAAGCAGTAATTAAGGCAATTAGTTAAAAAATACATAAAAGAACAGAGTTACCTGTATATTTTACAGATTTATAGTTTTATAGAAATTAAAGGGGTTCATTGGAAAACTAAAAAATGAAATAAAATAAAAAAAAAGGAAAAAAAGAGCAAGGAGTGTAACAAGAGTGCTCCTATAATTCCCAAGTACGAATTCGTGGACATGAGCAAATATTAATAAAGATCATCAATAAATAGTACTTAAGAGACCTCTTGGGAGAGCTTAAACAATTGTATACTATAGCCTACAGCTTAAAAAACTGAAAATATGTATTTATTTTATTATTTAATTAGTTTTAATTTGAAATAGTTCAAGAATTTTAGATTTTAATAAACATTCTTTGTAATTTGAAGACTCCATTGGCACCATAAAAGCAATATTAGGTAAATTTAACTAATTTAATGCAAAAAGGAGGTGTTTTGAGGAAGATATAAATATACCTAAATAAATTACTTTAATAATATAATATTAAAAAAATTAGATTATGCTTTTATAGATAAATGCAAATATAATAAAATTACTTTAATGATATAAAATGTCTGCTAGCTGTCCCTGACAAAGGTCTAAGAAGATGAGATTGTAAAACAACCTCAAATGCTTGATTTCATTTGAGTTATTAAGTCACTCTTTAAATATAAATAATAACTAATAATTAAAGAATTAAAACTTACTGAAATCGATGAGTAATCTTCCATAGCCTTTTCTTTGATATGGCGGCAATGTCAAAATACAAGAAACATTGTAAAATGAATTCTTCTCTTGCAAAAAGGGAATATGCTACAAAAAGACAAGAAACAATATTTTTAAGTTATTAATATTATATTTTATTTACTATTTTGTACTTAAAACTACCACTAATCCAGCCAAAAGTAACTAAAGGATAAGGCTCACATTTTACTTAAATTAAATTAATAAAAATAAAATTCTTCAGAACAATGGCAGACGGCGAAGTCTTCAGTTTTGGAGTTGGGGGTGAAAATGCGGCTGGGGTACGTGGAAAATTCGGGGAGCTGGGGGATCAGACAGACAGACATTTTCCCCCAGACAAAGGAAGTGGGGAAAACTGGTGGCTTTTCGGAAGTGGAAGTGGAGAGATGATGGCCACATTCATCTGTCGCTTTTGGCTTTTTTCGGCAGTTCAATGACCAGCTAAATGAAATGAATCGATAGAGACGGGGAGCAGCCCCACGGCCCGGGGACCAGAGACAGTGCGAAAGAGAGGGCTGCACCGCAGGAGCGACAGGGATGGCCACAATGGCGGAGAGGACTGTGCGTAAATATATAAACACACGCATATAGCCCGGAGTTGGAGTCGGAACAGGATGGGGGATCGGTATATATGTACGATATGCACATCGCAGACGAACTGACTCGTACATGGATATAACCATCCCAAGCCCTGGCCGCATCTCATGGTCATTGTCAGTAGAGAAAAAGGACAATTCTAGGAAACTAACTGAAGCAAAGTACTACTAAAATTAATTTAGCAATTTGGTAATTTACAAAATTCAAAGGAAAATTATTTCAAGGCAAAACCATTTCTTTAAAAATGTAATCCTTAAAGAACTAGTGATTTAAAATCTTTTATTTCTTATTCCTAAAACTAGACAACACAATTTTGTTCAAAATAAACTTCAATAAACATATAAATAGAAAAATAAAGGAATTATTCATTAAGGATGAATCGAAATCAAGCGAAATGGCGCCCAAAAATAGTCTACAAATTAAATTAATAAAGGATATGGTTTGGTAAACATTTCATGGCATACTTTTTGGATCTTTGTAAAATAATTGCAAGTTAATTTCGATTATATAAACAGATTTATAGTATTTTAAGTAGAACAAACAGTAAATGTTCTTATTTTCAAAACAAAACATTTGACACCCTTAATGAAAAGGAAAATACTAATAAAATAAATAACAATTTAAGACAAGTATTTTGGAAAAAGTTACTATAAAAGCAAGGATGCTTTTCCTTATCCTCAATTAAAATTCAGGAATCTGTTTAAATATTTGGAAATACATTTATGTACACTGCGGGTTTTCTTCATTTGTATCCTTTGTAGTAAAAGCCTGGGTGTTTTTTTCTATCTTATTTTCCTTTGTCTGCCTGGATGTCTGGGAACGCAGCCACCAGCCACCAGCCACATAGCAGAGGAGTCCCTGTGTTCCCCAATCTGATCCCCCTGCACTGCCCGATCCCGCTCTCTCTCTCTCCACCCCGCCCATCATGTGGGTTTTCTTGTCCCGGGCAATCGCTCTTTGTGGAGCAGGCGCAGTCGCAACAATTCCCGGACCCGGCCCAGAGGTGCACGACCTCAATCGTGTCCGTCCGCAGCATCCATCCGAGCATCGGCACAGAGTGCCTGGCCCTGGCTTGCCAATCCGGACTCCCTCCTCCAGACCTCGATGTCTGGCTGCTGTCTGGTCCCCAGCTCTGGAGTTGGAGATTTGGAGGTTAACTGCGGGACAAAGGATTGCCGAAAATTATCACTGCCACATGGAAGTGGCGGCTGGGGGAGGGGCATTACTGGGGTTTATGCGGAGTTTTTGGAAACCTAAACTTAGCTGAGTTTTGGAAAAAGGATTTAGGATTTTAAAGTATACTAAAATATGTAGAAATTGTTTAGTAAAATCTAATTAAATCGGAAAGTACTTATACAGGAATTTGAAATCTGTTTGAAATTGCTGTTAAAAAGTATTCTATGAAATGTTTAATTTTGGAATTTTGGTCCTTGAATGCATACATTTAGGCATTTCTATTTGTAATCTATTTAAAAGAAGTGTTGAAAAGTATGCTAAGAAATGTACTAAAGGATTTTTGGTCCGTGAATATTTTAGTACATACATTTAGGCATACTTTTTACCATCTATTGGAAATCTATTTAAAATTGCTGTTTAAAAGTATGCTAAGAAAGCTACTAAAGGATTTTTGGTCCGTGAATATTTCAGTACATACATTTAGGCATTCTTTTTACCATCTATTGGAAATCTATTTAAAATTGCTGTTGAAAAGTATGCTATGAAATGTACTAAAGGAATTTTGGTCCGTGAATGCATACATTTGGGCATGTTTTTACCATCTATTTGAAATTTTTGTTGAAAAGTATGCTAAGAAATGTTGAAAAGGAATGTTAGTCCTTGAATATTTCATTGTCTACTTTTAGACACCTTACTTAAAGATTATTTTGAATTTTACAGGGATTTCTAAGACAAATACACATTAGTTTTTGTTTAAATTGATTAATTGCTAAACAATCAGGACTTAAAACTTACAAGTGCATAAAATCATGAATGTCCTAGCATGAACGTAGTAAATATATATGTATATATGTAGGTATATATGTAGGTTTAACCCTGTAGTATGTGTAGAAACTACCAAATTCTGACTGACTGACTGGGGATGCTGCTCCTGCTGCTGCTGCAGTCACAAGTTTTTTTTTTGAGGGAGACGCCACAAAAGGAGACGCCAAAAGCTGTGTGTAGCAGGAAGAGGAACAACAGAGCCAGGGTCCAGGAGATGGAGGAGCTGCTCCTGGTGCTGCTGCTGCTGCTGCTGCAGCCTCGGAATCGGAATCAGCCAACGACATGCGCAATTTGTAACACAAACCCAGTCTCTGCCGGCACCCAACAAACTTTCTGCATTCTGCAGTAAAACTGCAAAGCGGCCGGGGCGGGGCGGGGGGTGTGTTTAAGGGGGGTTCCCGAAACCCGTGACTGTGTATTCCGGGAAAACCCGTATATTCCCGTGTACTCCGGGGGAGGTCAAGAAACCGTGGCTGCTGCTTTTTAAATGCGATTCTCTCTCCCGGAGAGAGCTCTGTTTCTCTCTGTCTCGTTTGCTTATTTACCCAAAATCATTGACAAAAAAAATAAAATAAAAAAATGGAAAAAGAGGAAAAATCATCTGGTTTTTCTTTTTGGTGGGCATGGTCAAGGCAGGTCGGGCGGCGACTGTCTGGATCTGAATGCCAGCATATAGCTCCTGGTAAGACCGTACATATTTATATGCACCGTACATGGGCTGTGGCTGGGACTCCTGTTTCTGGCTTCTATGCTATATTCCTTATTTCCAGACATAAAGGAATCATAAAACTGTAAAATGTTATTATTCAATTTTATGTCGGGAAATAAGCGTCAACATTTTCTTTTTTTCGCGAATTTTCTGCGCCTGATGACGGGGGCGTAACTAGCCAAAATAAGAAGCAATTAGGAATTGAAAAGTTTTAGCGTCTGAAGAGATTTTTGGTAATTGAAGAAAGTTCTAGGGAATTTTAAAAGGAATTTTAATTATACCTTTTTGCATAACTGTAACTTTACATTAAAATAAAATATTTAATAACTTCGAAACTGGCATTTAAAATGCTTTGGGTTTTAAGATTCTTTAAAAAGAATGTCCACAAGTATGCTACTAATAATTAAAGCTAAAGCCGGAACCTTAATTTGGTCCTCAACCATTTTGTTGCATATTTTTTGGCAGCTTTTTAAAAGATTTTTAAATCAATGCTATTTTGAAGGCTTCCCTGAAGTCTCGAAATTAAATATAAATTATAAATAAATAAAGAACTAATGCTTTATAAAAACACTCAGTTTAAAGCAAAAGTTTTAAAGAAGAAATCCTGTGGAATTTTAAAGTTGTGTGAAATATTTCAAAATATTTCTAAAACCTATTTCTTAGCCTAATTTATCAGTATTAATAAAAATTAAATAGTAGATCATTCTTAATGAAATAATACAACTTTCATTCATTAAATAAAATAATTTTTAACAATAAAAAAATAATTATATGATTCCTCTTTTAGAATGTATTTTTTTAGGTTTTAAAAAAATCAATAAATAATAAAATAATGTAAGCTTTTAAGCAATAAATAAAAAACAAAAATAATTGAAATCAAACTAAAAATCAAAAAGTTATGAATTAAAAGTTAACTTAATATTTTTATTAATCACATAAGAGAAAGTATATAACAAATACATCAATACACCAAATTAAATATCTGAAAATATGACTTTTAACCAATTAAGAAATATGGATTATTTTAATTAATATTATATATATATATTCCCCTCACTTACCTTGCTAAAGTAACCAACGATATGGCAGCCATCCACATCGGCCAATGTCATGATGTAGAACAGAAACGGCTCCACGTCGTAGTAGAGTGTCTTGTGGTCCAAAAAGAACTTGGCGAGGAGGCATAGATGCTGGCAGTATTGCTTATACCTCTTCCCGTCCACCTGCCACACCTGCAGCTTACCCTTCCGGTAGATCTCATCCCCCGGCGGATGCCGCCAGACGCACTTCTCCGCATGCCGTTTGATGCCCGTCTCCGATTTCTGGTAGCGCAGGCAAAACTCACAGATATACATCTTTGGCAGGCGTGCAGCATCATCCGGATAGGGGGACTGATACCACACCTTCATCTTGTACTTGCCCATGCTGATATATCTGTGATATAAGTAGAGTTTGAGGAGACATGTAATTAATATTCAAGGCTTGTGTATTTTCGAGAGATTCACTCACTTGATACCCTTGCCCACGGGCAAATCCTTCAGCTCGTCTTCTATCCTTTCGGAGGCCTGGGCCTGCGCCTCCCTAAACAACTGCAGGTCGTAGTCGGGCACCAGACCGGACAGATTCGGTTCACGGTCCTCGTCCGTGCAGTCTTTTTCAAGTTTAACCTTAAGGAAAGGAATTAATAAGAGAGAGTTACTAGGACTCTCCTGGGTTTAAATAGGATTTCTCACCTTCGAGTCGAGAAAATTGTTATTGGCCGGCCTAAAATTGGCCCTGGACTCACGAATCTTGGCCAGAAATTCACGCTGCTCGGGCGTCAGAGTCTTGAGATGATTGGGCTGCTGATTTCCCGGCGCTGTCACAATGTTCACGGGCATCTTCAGCCTTTGCTCATTGCGTAGCTTTCTCTCGTTTGCTCGCTCCTTGCATTCAGAGGCGGACATATTGTGATAGATGGGACAGGCTTCGGGCAGAAAATGCCTATCCAAATTGCCGCTCAGGTGTCCGGATGAGTCACAGCCCTCAATGGGGCACTTCTTCTCCGTCTGCGTGATGGGCGAAACGGGTCGGGATTTGATGGAGCTAAGAACTCCACTGCTAATCCCTATGGACTCCTTCTTAACCTTGCTTTTGCTGGCGGCGGAATTCAAATTCGAGGGTGTAGCCACGGGCTTTTTGGCGGGACTCTTCGAGATCAGGACCTTATCATCGTCCAGGTCGCCATCGGACTCGGAATCCGTCTCCTGTTTTGGCTGCTGCTTGGATCTGCGCATGCTGAGAGATCTGGTTAGTTTTCTCATAGGATTGGCCTTATCTTTACGCTCCTCTTCGCTGTCAGAGTTTTGCATCTTCGCAGCTCCACCTGCTTTTTTACCTGTTAATAATTATAAGCCATAGAATCAGCTTATGATCTGAGCACAAAATATTTACCCTTGGCACCTCCTCCCTTTGCCGGCTGCGAGCTGTAGGAATTGCTGGAATCGGTGCCCTCCGAGTCGCTCACCGAACTGGAATCATCTCCCGAGTTGGAGCCGCTCTCGGAGCCGGAGCTTCCGTCACTGCTAATCGCTGGTACATTTCCTCCTCCACCATTTTTTTTGGCCGGCGGCAGTTTCCCCCGAATCTGTTTCGGCCTCACCGTGCTGGCCATCTTCACGGGAATCTTGCGGCCGTTCTTTACGATCTTCATGGAGTCATCCGTGCTGTTCGAAGAGGAGGAAAGCGAGGGTCGCTTGCCCTCGCCGTTCTCGCGGGAACGATTGTTCGCATTTCCTGCTCCCGATCGCTGTGGAGGATTGCCCGGTTTGTTCACTGGATTGCTGGGCTTGTTAACGGACGCGGGCGGTTTCCTTCGGACCGTAGAAGCCGCAGCTGTTGCCGTCACCGTGGAGCTACCCAGCGAACGTGCGTTTTTCTTGGCCGGCGGTGCCTCCTCATCGTCGTCATCATCGCTGGATAATCTATGGCTGGGGGGATTGGGTACTTTTCGGCTGGTATTCGGTTTGGGTTTATCTTCCGCCGCCGAAGCCGCCGGAGGAGGGGCTTTTCTTCGCGGCGCATTTCCGGAATTCGCTGGTTGTTGCTGCGCCTGTGTCTGAGATTTCGAGGAGGATGGCTTCGACTCCTCCGGCGTTGCACTGCTGGAATCCGTGTCCGAGCTGCTGCCCGTGTCGGAGCAACTGGTGGAGCCGCTGCTGGTGGAGCTGCCCGATTCGGAGCTGCTGCTGCCGGACTCCAAGGCCATTTCTTGAGCGCAACAAAAATCTATCAATTTTCGTACACAAAATTCCTTGTTTTTTTATTGTTTTGATTAGAGTGACCAGATGTGTTTGGATTGTATCGATTGTTGTTGTGTTTACCAACACTGATGCAAACGAGCTGGAGATGGTATAGTAGATATATATTGGCGATTCCCTGAATTATTGAAATATATTTTATTAAGCTACATTTTGCAATTAGTTTTTTATATTCGAAAAAATTGTATGCTGATTAATTTAAGAACTTTGAATTGAAACGGAAAAACGCTTTTATAACCCCCTTTTCTGTTTTAGTATTTTATTTGGTATATTTGACTGCGCCTCGGTTGGGATATTTCAACAGTCGTCTTACGGTCCCACTGAAAATTAGATTTTCTTGCTTTTTCAAAAACATCAACATAAAAGCCTTTTAATTAGATTTATCATGTACAACGTGGACTGCATTGCCATTAAGGACATCAAGCCGGGCCTTAAGAACATCAATGTGATTTTCATCGTACTGGAGGTGGGCGTGGCCACGGTGACGAAGGAAAATCGGGAGGTGCGAAACTTTAAAGTCGGCGACCATACGGCCTGCATAAATGTCTCGATCTGGGACGAACCGGGAAAGCTCATACAGCCTGGGGACATTATAAGACTAACGAAAGGCTACGCCTCCATTTGGAGGCACTGCCTGACTTTGTATTCCGGCAAGAACGGCGAGGTCTTCAAGATCGGTGAATTCTGCATGATCTTTAACGAGGGCCTTAACATGAGCGAGCCGAAGAGACCGGAACAGCAGGCGGTGGCCAATACTGGCGGACCAGTTACAGTTGGTCTGCCAGCGGGAAGTGGAGCACCTGTGGCCGCCGCCGCATCTGGAGTACCCACTGCCCAGAGCCCAGCGACAACTGCACCAGTTTCTGCTGCGCCAAACACGGCACAGACAGCAGGAAAGCAGGGCACACGCGGCGGAAGAGGAGGCGGAGGACGCGGTGGCCTCAAGGGTGACCGACGATAAACATTAAGGGAATTATCATAGGCTTAAGACATAAAAAACTTGATTCTATTATTAATAATTAGTTTTATGAAATCCAAACTACTTTTATTTTTAATTTGATTATGTTTAAAAACTTTTTAAAGAAGTTTTTCTGTCTGAATTGTTTGATCAAAAAGGCTTGATATTTTCCAGAATTCTTTAGTCCCAAAGGTTTCAAAAAAGCAGTTAATAAACTAATGTAAAACACTGAAAGCATCGGGAGATATATCATTTATAAGATTACCTTTTAGGAACTTGCGTTTTAAATTACAATGAAAGGTTTTAAAGTTAAAAAGCTTTTACCCAGGATTTTTTGTTTATAATTTGTATAAAAATACAGAAAGAAATGAATAAAAAATGTATTGTCTATAGTTTATTTTTTGTACTCTGACCCTTATAATTTAAATTGAATTGTAAAATTTCTTATAAACATTTTAATGTAAATATTCTACTAAATCCATCATTTATAAATGATTTCGTAAAATTGTAAAATATTTAAGAGGATTTTAACAAACAAAAACATGTAAAATGCACAAAATTAAAATAGATCCCTAAAATGTTAGATTTCCATGCAGAGAAGGTATTTTTTTAAGTTTAACAATATTTTTATAAGCAAAATATGTACAGAAAGTATTAAAAAGTCCCATCAATTGTATATTTAATTTAAAACAATTATAAAAAATCAATTAACCAAATACCAAGTCAAGTAAAATGTTGTATTTATGTTTTATTTGGCAAAATCAAAGACACAAATAAGAATTCCAAAGAGATTGTCGAGCATTTTTCGTATGCGACATTTACAAAGCGACATAATTGTTGTATTTTTTTATTGTTGTGTGTATGTGTGCGTGTGTGAGTGGGTTTTTGTTGTGAGTGTGCGTGTGCGTGGAATTTAGCTTAAGCTTAATATCCTCTGGCGATCCGCTTAGGCCTTCTTCTTCTTCTCGTAGTAGGCCTGCACGGCTTTCAGGAGCCATCCGACCTCCTCGACGGTCTTGATCTGATAGTTGGCATAGGTCTTCAGCGTGGGCAGCTCGGAGACGCGGAAGGTCTTGCCAATGTCATGCAGCACCTTGATGGCATCCTCATCTGTGGTGTCGTCACCGACGTAGATGATCTTCAGGTTCTTGGCCCAGTCGGCTTCGAACTGCTTCTCCAGGATCATCTTGGCGCCCTCACCTGGAAGGGAATAGAGGAAAGATATTATTATAATTTTTATTTTAAATAAGTTAAAGGTGGAAAACACAAAAATTTTATTTAAAAGAAATCGCCCTGAATAACTTTATTTATAATATAAAAAATATAATATCGAATTAAGGTGTAGGTACGACATTTAGATCTTCAAAAATATAGATTTGTCAAGGTTTTCGATATTTTCGATATGTTATTGAGCGCAATAATTTTGCATATTTAAGAAATCATTATTTTTCAGTCGATATACATATATATATTCCTATATACCAATATCCATTGATAAACATTTTTTTAAATATCTGTTTATATACTTTTAGACACCTTGTTAATATATCTTCAATATATATTCTATATATTGTGATTTCTGTAGCTCATTTGTATATATCTTTTTTTAATCGAACTCTATGATATACCATATGGAGATCATTATCTAAATTTATGGTTAATTTTCTTCATCAGGCGGCAATAAATGCCAGATTTAGCTAAAAGGTTACCAATTCTAGAATTCATTATCATAAATAAGTTAAGCAAATTATAAAATGGAAATATATACAATAAGACTGATGCTCAACAAGTGTTTACAAATATATTTCGGGCTAATCGATTATTTTGTGTACCTTGTATTAATTTTATTTTGGAAGAAATACTTTTAATGAAAAGATTTGTTTTATTTGATGATTGCTGATTTTTGGGTAACTTAAGATGGAAATATGGGAATTATAGTATATATAGTACATTATTCAATTCAGAAATTTCTGTACAAACATTATTTATTTCTAAAACAATGCAACCTGCGGCTAAAGAATGCTCCAATTAATGTGGAAGCCATGTGGATTTTATAAAAATCGTATGCACTGCTGGAACTCATCCAAAATCGCTCGATAAACAAGCGAGAAGAAGCCAGGCGGGGAAACAATATTTTCAAATGTCTAGAATTCCGCTCGGCACACATATTAGATCATATAAACCGCTCCGCTTGCAACCGGACCGAATTTTTCCTAGCCATACATCTACCCGGCCTTCTCCTCCGGCCGAATCCCCCGGATTATTTTTAGGTGTCTACGTGGGCGGATCTTCTCTAGTTTTTCGGTTCGCATTCTGGCTTGGCCAAGTAAATGAACTGAATGTTTGGCTAGAAATGAATTTCAAATCATTTAGGCTCTCGGTGCGCAGTAAAAGTCAGTACGCAGAACATACGTCTACCTCAACTTTTGGTTATTTCTTTAATTATTATGTTATTTGTGTGTGTTGGCGATTAACGCCACATTTTCATTTAATTGGTGACGCAGTCTATGAGTAGCAGACACCAGGAGAGTGCCACCCGCTTAACCCCTTGAGGCCCCCAGAAGACTGCACTGCACTTTTCACTCTTGTTTTTTCAGACGGCACCAAGAATTCTTTTTTTGCTTTGCATGCGCCGGTCGAGAGTTTAATATTTTCAAAAAAATTCACAAAAAATATTTTGAATTTCTTTTTGCAATAATTTTGTTCTGGCTGCCACAAATTTATTGCCTTTGGAGGCGTACACAATCATAATTAATTTTTGATTTTCACACGAGAATATATGTATCTGTATCTGTATCTGTATCTGTATCTGTATCTGTATCTGTTCCTTGAGCGACAATTTTGATGTGAATTGGAGAGCATTTCTAGAGGACAGAGGCGACAAGTGGCTGCCATAAATCTCAGCTGGAGGGAATACGAAAATTTCTTATAGAGAGGTTTCTATTCGGGAATGCTCTAATATTTATGATATATTTTTGGGGATTTTAATGGGATTTTTAAATATAAATTCTACGATTTTTCACAGGATGTCATAATTTTATAAATTAGTTTTGTATGCTTTTAAAAAGAGTTTTAAATTTAAAAAAATCCCTATAACTTGAAAGCACTCTTAACATATCTTTTTTCGAATATTTTCCAGTTGAATTTTGGGAAATATAAATTTAAATTTTATAAATACAACCCCATATATCTTTGAAGCCATGCATCGTTAGTTGAAAACGTCATCAAATTAAATTCGTTTCGCTTCAGTTTGGCTTTCATTCATCTCTAGAAAAATTATAGATTCTAAAATTACCTAAAAAAAAAGAAAAAAAAACCCTTCAAAATGGAAAACTCTCCTACAAAATATTTTGACAAGAGATGCGATTTTTGGTGAAACGAAAGCGAAAACTGGTGTCGTTTTGAGAAATTACAAAGATTTGTTAATTTATCATAAGGAAAATCGGGCAAGTGACTGACTATATATATCTATATATAAGCGATGACAAAAATATATAGTTTTAGGCGCGCTTTTGACATCAGTTTGGCCTGCGGGTTGTTTTGTCTACCGAAACATTTTTTAAATATATTTCTCTTACATATATCTTAGAGATTTTAATTTTGTCAGATTTTTGTGAATGCTGGCAGCAGTGTGTGTGTGTGAAATTTTCCCCAGAATATATATATATAGTATATATTTTTTTTAGGAAAGACGCCCACATTCGAATTCCCATCGGTTGTATGTATATAGAGAAAATAAAAAGAAATTTGGCAATAATTAAATCATCGAAGCGTCGAGTCGAAAATCGAATTGTTTCGAACAGGTGCCGAAGTGCCGAAAAGCAGAAATCTAAAAGGAATGGTATCCAATGGGATGCCTTTTGTGGGACAGAGCGACAGCTCGCCAAACGGATGGCAACAGTTGGCAAATTGCTTAACGATGATGGCTATATTAATAGTCCGGAATGGATCCCCTGGGTTTGCTATAGTTTCCAACTAACCTTTGTCCCAGTTGACACGGGGCTTGCCCTCCAGGGCATAGGGGGTCTCGATCAGCTGGAAGCCATGAGCCTGGATCAGGGCCTTGGCCTCGCCGATGAGCTTGGTCTTCAGCTTGTCGGTGACACCCTTGTAGTGATAGGTCACAGAGATTTTCTTGTCCTCCACCCAGGCGCCAGAGCACACCACCTAGGGAGGATAATTAAATGAATTTATTAGATTGAAATCAAGTGTTGTATAGCTTAAATTGTTAACTTGTGAAAGAAAGTCATTAGTTTTAAATATATTTAATATATTTAATGCAATTTAAAGCCTCACAGGACATTATTAAAAAATTCATTTATGGGTAATAAATCTTTCACAAATTCTTTTTAATATAGAAATTAAATTTATGTCTTAAAGAAACTATATATGTTCCAATTCCGATTAACTTTAAGGAAGTGAAACATGTATAATGATGAAAATCGCCTCAAATTTGCTAGCAAGTTTTATTTGTGCCAGAAAACTAACTAACATTAAAGTTAATATTTTTTAAAATTTGTTAATAATATCTTTGAATAGTTAAATTATATTTGGTATTTTAGTTTTTAAATAAACTTTCCTTATTGCTCATAAAAAATATTTGTTTAAAAAATATCTCAGGAGTCATTATGTATTTTCTTTTGGCTATTGAAAACCTTTAAAAAACCTTTCTTTTAATTTTTGATACCAAATTCCTTTCTTTATATTTGTGTGTGAATTGAATTTAAAATGTCTATTTTTATAATAAATAATTACTCTTTACTTTTATCTATTTTTTAATCTGAACATTCATTTATTAATTAAATTAGTTTGTAACTTGTCAAGGATTTAAAAAAAACCTTTTCTCTTTAGCCTGAAGGCCTCAGTCACTCTGTCTCAATTCATAGCAATTAGGAATTTTATTCCTTATTTTCCATAAATAAATAAATAAAATTATCCTTTTCTCACTTCCTTAATTCTCAGTAAAAAAACACACATAAAACCCCATTATAAAAATCACTACGCTCACCTTCTCCTTGAGCTCGGCCACCAGTTTGTTGTGCTTCTCGAGCAGCTCCTCGGGCATCTCAATCTTGAACTTCTTACCGGAAGGATACTCCACCTCCAGGCCATGGTTGCCGGCGTAGGTGACATTGGGGAACTTGAGGTGGTTCTTGATTTCGCTCAATTCGCGGCCAGAGAAGACAACCATGAAGATCTTGTCGTTGGCGGCCAGTTTCTTGATGTTGATCTCAGTATCCTTGGGCATGACGGAAAGCTCCTCGGTGAGGGGAGCCAAGGTGCCATCGTAATCCAGGAGCAGGGCGACCTTATCCGTTTCCGGGTTGATGAAGCTGCAATCGCGGAAGGTTTAGATCCTTGGATGATCGACACACTATCCTGGGATCCTGCGAAACTCACCCCTCGAGGGCCTTGACATAGTCCTCCTCCTTCTTCAGCAGCGGGGCCTTCTTCTGCTCAGCCATTTTCTCTCTAAATATATATGTATCTGACGGGTTGTACGGATTCAAATTGTATCTACCGGATATTGCGCGCCGTGCTGGACGTTCCTCGACCGATTTAATACTAATGACCAGCGATCCTCAGCAGCCACACATCGCCTGTGATCTATAAGTATCCACGATCCGATCTTGCTCTCATTTCGGTCGATTCTCTCAGTTTTTCTCTCTGTACATATGGGAGAAGTGGTGGCAACTCTGGCCCCCGTACGTTGGCCAAGTAATTCCCACAATATTTATGAGGCATATGCTCATAAAAAAACACATTCTATAATGGATCTTTGCCTGTATTTAGAGGGATGTATATATATACATTAAAAGCATACACACACCGGGGGCTATATATCCACGATTTTCGGTTTCCTAGGGGTTGGGGAAGCATATAGTCTAGGGTATATATGGTGACGATGTCTTTGATGCACCTTTGTTTGAGGTCGTTTTTGTTTTGAAAGTTGCTGCTTTTCTTTTCCACATGACACACTTTGTGGCTACCAAATTAGTCGGCTTCTATCACGTTTATATTTTAGAATCATAAAAACAACTAAGTTTTAATTAGTTGTATTTGTAGCTTAATTATCTTCAATATTTGCGGATTAAAGAAACGGAAAATCTTTTTATTGGTTAGATGTTCTTTGCAAAGAAACATTTCCTTTAAATTATCTATTTATTTCCTTTTGATCTTCAAACGAAGAGCGATTGCTCTGGATATGTCTGCGAAAAGATTAATGAACAATTTCGTATCGGACACTCTTGGGATCAACAAACAATATTTATTTACCGGATTATTCAAGTTGTGTTAACCAAATTAATCTTGACCTGGTTCTCTGATATAAAGAATTTTTTAGCTGTATTTGCTGATCAATTAATATTAGGAGTTTAAATTTATTTAAGAACATTAAACATTTCTTTGTATATAATAGGCATTTATTGGTTGTTATTTATATTTTAATTTTAACTAACTAAACGTACACAATTGCTTTAATATCCCTTAATTAAATATAGCACTTCCAATTCTATTCTGCTTTTAGTTAAAATGTAGGTTAAATCATGTTTAATAAATTCTTAAAATTAGGAGACATAAACCCCAGCTATCCATTTTAGTAAATCAGTCATCACAGCCTGTTTGGGCAAACGGAAATCGGCAAAAGTCTGAATCTCAGCATCTGCAGCAATTCTAAAGGAGCGACCCAAGCCTCTGAGAACCTGTAAAAATAAAGAAAAAATATATAAAAAAATATATAATATATTTACATATAAATATATTAAATATAAATATAATTTTCAATTTAAATTGTAAACAAAACTTACCCGCATGGCATCTTCATCGGTGGTATCGTCTCCGGCAAACACCACACTCACTTCCTGTGCCCAATTCTCGCCGAATTTCTGTTTCAGGATATACAGAGCCGCCTCTCCTTTGTTCCAGTTTACTGGCGGTTTAGCCTCTATGGCTTCATGAGCCTGATTTGGTCTAAAGCCGTACTTCCTGCATATCTCCGCCGCCAACTCCTTCTGCTCATCCTTGAGATCCACGGGAGTATCCCTGTAGTGATAGGTGAGGGACACCCGCTTGTCCTCCACCCAAGCTCCATTTTTCTCCACATTTTCCTTGAGCTCCCTAACCATATTCGTGTAATTCTTCTGGATCTCTGTGGGCAGCTCGTAGTCGTGCCTGGAGCCATCGGGATACTCAATCTCCAGGCCATGATTGCCGGCATATGTAATGCCATCGATGTTCACCTGTTTCTGGACATCTTTCAGGCCACGTCCGGAGATCACGGCTAGGAATACCTCGGGATGCTTGGCTATTTTGCGGAGAATGGCTTCCAGTTCTACCGGCATTTTGGTCTTTGAGGGATTATCAGCAATGGGAGCCAGAGTGCCATCGTAATCCAGGAGCACAGCTACCTTGTGGCTGGATCTGAGATAACTGGAAAGGGTAAGGAAATATTTTATTTTTATTAAATATGTTTCTTGTTAGATTTTATTAGATGGTATATTTAAAGAATAAGCCATTCCTTTAGATATTAAGAAAAAGAAAAATCTGGTATTATATTTAAAGAAAAATATCGCTCTCACAATCAAATTAAAACAGGAAAAGAAACAAGCTTCGGTTTAAATACCCTTGGAAATAAATTATAGGATCAAATCGGCAATCGATCACATTCTTTGAATAGAAATTTATCAATATTTTTAAATGACAATTTCTTTGACAAATTAGAGTTTAATAAACTCATAACTAAGCCAAAAAGGCATTAATTTTAATTTGGAAAGCTTTCCTGTGTTAGTTTTTATTAGGGTTATAAAACTACATACTCAGTTTAAAAATTTTAGAAAATTAAAATTTTTACCAATTTTTGAAAATTTTAATGATGTAACCCCTTATAAAATTTTGAAAAAATTAAAAAAAAAATTTTTCCCGCCAAAGATGGCTAGATCGATTTGCCTGTTGATGCTGATCAAGAATATATATACTTTATTGGGTCGGAAATGATTCCTTCATAGTGTAAAAAGATTCTGACTAAAATTATAATACCCTGAAATGGGTATAAATATAAAAAATTATATATTTAGGAATTTAAAATATCTAAAATTATAGCTATAGGAATTTTAATATAGATATTATTGATAAACTGTGATTTAATTTATTTTCTTTGTTTTTTTCGATTATATAGGTATTATATATCAAACAGATAAACGCTAAAAATCATAAACATAGATTAAAAAATATTGATTTTTATGTATACCAAAATTTGCAAAAATGAACTATACACTATTGATAAATAAATATTTTTCATAATTTTCGGTTCATAAGTGTTAAAGAGGCAATTATACTTATGTTTTTCATTAAAAATAAAATTCTTTCCAATTTTAAAATAAATTGTTGTTAAATAAGAACCAAAACATTTATATTTAAATGTTTTAATGAATTATAAGAAGGCAATCTCTTAAATAAGCTAGCTTAGAGAGCTATATAAATGCCGAGTATTAGCTTTTTTTCTTATCAACAATTTGTTTATTACATGACACAGCGACAAGGTCAGACTTCCGTTAAATAATTGCAACTCACCCGGGCAGATTCTGCTGGAAATCCTCCAGGCTGTTAATAACAGGTGCCACTTGTTTTTCCGGCATTTTCTTCAACTCTGGGTTACTCCTTATACCGCTCAGAAGGCAAATCCAAATAACAACAAGAGTTTTCACTGGAAATTGAATGAGGAAGAGGAGGATTATTTCCGCGTTTGGTGATTTTCTTATCAGCGAGCTGTTGATGTCTCCGAGTCTCGGTTCGAACTGTGCGATTTCTCCCAACTGAGGCTCGCTTTTAAGGCGCTCTGAGAGATAGTGATAGTTGTGAGATAAGAAATCTAACTCCACGGGGAGTGCTCTCCCAATCTCTCCGGGTAATTATCATAATTATCACTTGGTCACGTTAATCTCTGAAGATCGATTCACCTTTAGCTCTCTGGGAGTGACTGCCTCGAAACCTATCCCCAATGGATCTGACTTGCTGCTCCTCCGGTGGCTGCAGTTTTATAATGATTCCCCCAAACATTGGGGACGCCAGGTTTTTGTTTGGCGAACAAAGGCGACGCTGTCCAGATGCTCTGATTCAGTGCATCATGCGTTGCCTTCGTGGACGGTGCGTGCATTGCCTCCGCCTCCGCCATCGATCGTTAAGTTCAAATTCGAGGGTCATAAAACAAAAACCGAAATCCATAAATTCCGCCCACAAGGCAGAGACATTACCCCGCATCCTCGTTAATTAGCAATGAGAATGCAAATCCGGTTATGTCCTTGCTCTCGTCCTCGCCAAATCCCTTTGGCGTGACGATAAGCGTGTCCCAGCGGGTGGTATCCCACCCTTAACCCCGGTTCACCCCACCCAGACTAAGCCTCAGGGCGCTGTCAATGCGATTTCGGGGGCACAAATATTTGTTACATGCAGCGGAATTGATTAGAGTGACTAAAAATAGTCGCAGCATGAGCGCGACACGCGAAAGCCACGAAAATGGACGGGGGGGATGGGAGTTCCAGACTATGGAGGGTTAAGCAGTGAGGGTATTTTACTTGAAGGGTTAACAGTATAAGTAAGGATTAAGATTTATAAATAAATTACTTTGAAATAAGGGGAAATGATATATTTAAAAAAGGTTTAAGCATGTCAAAAAGTTGATGATCTTCAAATTATATTGTATGAAATGTTGTTGCATTTTTTATACAAATATTATTTATATTATATACTTATATCATTAGAAGTAAATGCATAAAAATATGCCATTTAAGCTTTTTAATATAAAGTGTTTTTTTTAATGTCATTGAAATAATAAATACTTCGCATATTTAAATGTTGAAAAGTACTTCAACAAAGTTTTAAATATATATAATTATAAATATAATTACTTTTATATTAAAAAAAAATTTTAACAATAATAGTTTTTGCATAAAAAAATACTTATCATCAGCAAACAAAGTAGAATTTTTAAATTTCTCGAATTTATTTATTGGCCCAAAGCTATCTACTTTAAGCTATTTTTGTATTACAAAAATTCTTAAATATTTAATTTTTATTTAAAATGGTTTGGTCTTCTATAAATAAGTAACCTATTTTCCAATTTTCTTAGACACATTTCAAAGAAGTATTCATTCAACTCCTTATCAATATAATATCTTCCATTGGAAAGAAATTTTCCAGCTAGGGAAATTTTCCACAAACAGATATTTATTTACAGAACTTTGTATGATAACTTTGATGTTGATACTAAATATTACAAAAAATAAAATAGTTAAGTCAGGGTAAACTCATTGGCAATTGGCCAAGATAATTCCTAGGTTAGTGCCACTTGTTGAGGTTGACTGCCAAAGTGAATCACGCCGTCTGGGAACCGGAGAGCATGCTCCAAAAACATGCTCAGACAAACACAGACGATGGGCAGATCCAAAAACAAATCCGGGGACCTGATCAGGCCAAACTGTTTACACACGATATAGATACAGTCGAAACTCCTTAATTGAAAAGAAATAGAGATTTTACGAAGCTTCTTAATCATTAAATACTGCCACCCAAATCATAGCAATTGCGGGTGAAGCCTAATAAATATATTTTTAAATAAGAATATTTATTTAAATACCTTATGTAAATTTATGAGAAATTATTTTAAGTGACTACATAAATTATTGAAATTAAAATTATTCAAAAATTATTTTTATAAAGTATATTTTAAATCAATTGTATAGCCTGTCGTTTTTTATAAAACGTATTAAAAATATTTTTGAATTTTAATATTTTGTATAAAATTACATTAACTTATTGGCCAACACTTATTTCCTTAATATGTTTGATTTTTAACTGTTTTGCTGATACAACAAATTAAGTACTTAACGAATTTTTTAATATAATTAAACCTTTATATATTATTATTTATATTTACAAGTTTCTTAACCAGTATTTATTTTCACATATTTCTAGATAAGTATTTCCTAATTAGTTTAAAATTTGTAAACTATTTTACAAATTTGTTAATCACCTTAAATTCTATTTCAAGAAGTCCGACTGTCCTATTATTATTATAAAAAAATAGTAAAAAACAAGGCAGACAGTATGCTCATATCTAAAGGTAAACAAATTTGTCGGAGTTGGAGTTCCCTCAATCGAATCTTTCGATGGGCACGGGCACAGCTGTCGCCGGACTATATCAGAGCTGCTAATTTCGATTTAATTGGGAGACAGCTAATTTTCGCATTGATAAACAGGTGTCTGGGTTACCCTTTTCCGCTCAGTGTACTATGCATGAGCCACAGCATCCCAATCTCTGTCTCTAATTATCTCACTCACTTGTTCTTCCAACGAATTGCACCGATTGGCCTGTCAAAGATCTTAATTCGCTTAATTTGTCAACTGAAAAACTGTCAATTAATCCAAATAAATCCCGAGCAAACGCTTTGATTCCGATTTTTTTGGTAAATATTTTCGCAATTGATCGAACGAAATTTGTTTTTCTTCTAATTTTTGTTTTGCTTAGCCAGAAAAGCTTTTTCCCGAAGCTCTTAGAACAAGCTCGCTGACTCAGGTAATAATGAGGGTCATAATGACGAGGCGAGGCAAGATTTATTGGCGGTCATAAATAGAATTTTCAAAACACTTGGCGAATGAGACGGTCAAAGAAAATGGCCAAGAGTGGCACAGTGTTATGGGGTGTCTCGGAAAATGCTAATTGAAAATAATGAGTGACTAGGGAAAGTGCGATAAATGGCAAAGGTATCTTTTTTTGTACTGCAATGGACAGTGCTTCGATATTTATACTTTAAAGGTACCTAAATAATAAAGCAAACATATAAGAATATATATAAAAATTAAATATCATTACTTTATATAAGATAGATATAGTATATATAGTTTTATGATTTTTAAGCCACATAAATTAAGTCACGCTTAGTAAAACTCAGAAGAATCTTGTTCATAGAAAACCAGGCCTATTTTTTGTGGCTGAATTTTAAATTTTAATTCATTAATTTAATTCAACATTAATTACATTTTTTGTTTTTAAAAAATTATAAAATATAAATCATATAAATATAAATTTTAATTGAATTATGTTATATATGTACATATACATATTACATATTACTATAAAATAAACTGAAGTTATCGCAGAAGAACTTTAAGAACTTTATTCAACATTACTTGCTTAAATGTTTTTTAAAAACTTATTCAAAAATAAACAAATTTAAACATTAAATATTTTGTATACTTTTCAATATAATAAAAACAATAAAATATGTAATATAATATATATATTAATAATATATTAATCTTATTAGTAATGCAATATTTTCCCTTTAATGTCTTCGGACTTTGAGGATAATATTTTCTCTCCATATGGTGACAAATTAATAATAATAATGTTTTCTTTCTCTCTTAAGCTCCAATTAACATAAATAAGCTGCTTTGTTGAAAAACATATTCCTCCCTAGCTTTCTTAGCTTATTTTTTTTTGCCTGCGTAAGTTCAGGAAAATTTTCGAAGGAAAAACAAAGGTAGAAGGGGGCTGTTGATGTTTTTTAACACCTTTCGGTCGTTTATCCCGTAAACAACAAGAATGCAAAGTGACGGGCGAGTGGAGGCGAGGAGCCGGGGTCAAAAGGTTGCTTATGGGGGGACCTGGGGCTTAAGGTGGACATTAATCAACCGAATATCGGCAAGGCTCCGGGGGTCAGAGGGCAGTGGAGCGAAAGGCGTTAACACGTTGGCCGAAATTAATGTTCAGCTCAGCTGACAAAATCCAACCTGTTGCCACTGTCGGTAGCAATTAGTGGACGTGCCACGAGCCGTTTCGATGTCAACAGGTTGCCACATGGCCTGCTCGTCTTCGATGCACACCGGCAAGGGGCGGAGTGGGTGGCTTTTCCCCTGGAGGGTTGGGAAATTCAGGGGGTTTTCAGCGCGTGCTAAGCCGTGTAAACATTTCTCGCAGTGTCCGTGTGTGTGCGTGTGGGCGGTGTGTGTTTGGCGTGGCATTAGGGCATGGCTTATTGCCAATTACATGGAAAATGTTTGCATACCCCTCCCTCTTCGCCTGGAATATTTTTTTGTGTTTTTATTAGGTTCGTGTTTGTGTTTGTTTTGTTTTTGCGGGTCTCTAATGTTAAGTGAAGGTCAGTTTGCCCGAAAATTCAATTGTCCCCCCACTGTGGCAGCATGTTTGTAATGGAGCCTAGGAAAATGGGAAACATATAAAAAATATATATAAAATGCGTTAAATTGTTGGCAACATTGTAGCTGCCTTGAATTACAAATTGTAAGTTAATATTAAGCTGAAAAGTCTGGGAATTAAAGGTACACTTTAGGGTTTTTGGATAAAGTTAAAATTATGCAAGTAAACATTTAAATATCATAGTAAGTTACTAGGTTACGATTAAGAATATATTTTTTTATCTCTAATAAATATTCAATATCTCCTCATATAAGTTACAAATAATATTCCTGATCTGCATATGATAAACTAAATACTTTACAAATAAATGATAAAAATAATAAATAAAAATATGCTGAACTACTCTGTAAATATTATAGGTAGACCCAGGAAATATAGTAATTAAACCTCAAACATATATATTTTTATATAAATTGTTATAAAAAATATATAATTTAATTAATAAATGAATCTTTAAAAATATTTACTGCACAAACAATAAAATTTGTTTAAAATTATTTATTAATTTATTCTATTTTCTACCTTTTCTCTCTGCCTTTACTTCATAATATTATCGATTTTTAAGCTTATGTTCAAGTAAAAAGAAAAACTCATGCGCTTTGTCGTTTAGCTCTTGGGACAACAAACATTTATAAATAATAAAACAGCTTAGGGAGTGAAAACCATTTAAAGACACTATAAATATTTACTTAGACAAACTTCCCTGTTCTTACTTAATTCATGCAACATTTTACATACATGTTTTCTTAGCTTTAAGAGCAAATTTTTCTCAAAACTATTTAAAGACGTTACTAACTTTGGGATAAGAAATTGCTGTTTAAAACATTTCAAAGTATATTTTTGTTTATAATATGTAATTTTTTAAATTTCTTTTTAGAATAAAATATTCCTTTAAAGAGCTATAAGAAATATTAACCATTCTTAAAAATATTAGTTTCAATCAAGCCTGGATATATTAATTCGATTTAAATCTAGTTAATAATAATAATAAATGTGAAAGACTTTAAAAAATAATTTACCCATAATATATATATAATATATATAAAATTTAATTAATTTTTTATTTGAATTAATAAATGGGGTTCCAGTACGTGTTAACTATTTCTTAAAGGTTTTTCTCCTTTTCATTTATCATTTCCCCCATTGGCAACATGGCAATTGGAAACATATGTTTCCCCCAAAAACAAATGTTGCTGGCAACATGGTTGCCATTGCTAGCGAATATTGGCGCGCTTTTACAATGTTTATAAACTTTTGTGGCGAACTGTTGCTGTGTGCGTAGCTTCATTCCGCCACAGGCAGCGCAGCAGATGCGACGCGTCGCGGTCGCAGAGGAAAACCTAACACGAGTTTTTGTTGCTTTCGTTTCTGCCCGGTTTCGTGATATCCCTACGTAAATATATATATATATACATATATAGATGTATATATAGATATATATACCTCCCGTGGTGCAGCACTTCCTTGTTGAACTCTTTTGCATTTTACATCTGTCCACATATCGCAGGACTTTGTTGACACCGCCGCCCGTGAAGGTGGTAAAAGTGCGGAAAAGTGTGGGGGAAAAGTGGGAGGTGGCAGGCAGCGGCGCTCCATGTGTTTTTTATTATTGTTTTACAATGGCAACGCATCGGCTGGCGCTGCGTCGCAATAAAACCACTTCGATGGCATTGGCAGCGGCACTAGTTGGATATATAAAAGCATAATTGCTATGAGCCAGCGGCTTAATACGCAACAGGAAGCTGGAGTGTCAACAAGACATGAAATTTGGAAAAACTATCAAAATTATTGAGGAATAATAACTAATAAAATAAAGGAAAGAGCCATTAAATATGGAAAACTAAGGAACATCCAAAATAAGCAAATTGAAACAAGAAAACAACAACTATAAAACCCATTGAATAGTTTATACAAAATTCAAACAATTATAAAAATTGTTCAATAAAAAATAAACAAATTTAAAAAGAGAAACTATTAAAAACTATAAAACAATTAAATAATTTATAAAGAAGTATAACCATCCAAAATAAAACTTTAAAAATTATCCAATAAAAAATAATCAAATAAAAAAAACCAAACAACAGGAAACCAAAGCCAAATAAAAACTATTTATAAAAACACATAAAAGCAGTACAAGGAAAAAACTAATAATCTTTTGCCAAAAATATACATTTGTGTTGATACGGAATGTACAAATTTATAAATTAAAAAAACAAAAAGTATTAGTATTCAATATTAGTTTTGATAAATAATGTTTGTTTAAACGGTGCGTATACTTAATATACATAAATGTATAAATTAATAAATACCTAAATGCTTAAAATATAATAAATATAACAATTATTAAAAAGACACATAACAAATAGTGAAAGAAAACAAGTTTTTAAGAAACATTTGAAATATTTTTTGTGAAGAACAATTATTTGTACCCAGTGCGTATACTTAATATTTATAAACAAAAGACAAAACAAGCCAACAAAAGTGTTAACATTAATGAAACAAATGCTGTTCAATTATTAAAAAAATAAATATACCTTATACTCGTGAAGAATAACAGCCTTTCTTTGATCAAACGGTGCGTATACTTAATTTTTCCTTACAACTAAATAAAAAACTTGAATTTATGGCAAATTAAATTGCAAGAAAACTTTGTTTCATATTAATAGCCGAATAGCAACATGAACACATAATAAATTAAATCAAAAAAGTTTCCCCTTTGTGCGATAGACTCTACTTTTTGGGAATTTTGTAAACAATTTTAGGTGAGAGAGCAGAGGCATGGGTAAAGGGTATTTCTAGGGGGGGTTTTGCTATGGCGTCCTAGGTAAATAAAATTAAAATATTAGCCTAAATCAAGGGAAAACCTGTGTTTTATAATCGTAAATATTAATATTTGCTTTTAACCCCCAATGCGAAATTATTATTCTGGCTCTCCAGCCGACCTTGACTCGAGTCTCGCCAATGGACCATAACTTATTCACCTGATGGTTCTCTGCATATATTTCTCGATTCTCTCGATTTGTAAATCATTATAATTGCCTGTGATTGTGGCCACTTCCGCCAAAAACAGTCTTGTGCAAAACTGTTTGACTTTGAAATGGTTTTGAGAAATAAAACAAATTGCGGTGAACGCTCGTCCATCTCGCTTCGTCTGTTTTTGATTTGTTTGTTTGATATGTTTTAAATTTGGCAAGGTCGCCCCCAGCACGTCTGTGCGAAAAGTGAAATGCGAATTTATATTATACGCTGCCCCTCGTCCATCTAATCTCGCCTTGGATGGGGGAAAGTGTTTACGACGCGGCTGCAAGATTTATTATATCAACACAACATAATCAGGGATCGCAACACCTACCTTCCGGCCGCTGGCAGCAGCTCGCACCTTCGCCAAAGTGACTAGTTAATAGCACCCGATATCCGAACTGCGGCCGGCTTTTACTTTGTGGCCGGCGCTGGTTATGAAGCCACAAACAAAAGCGTTTTATTGCCTGCCGACCGCAGACAAAACCAGAGACAGTAGCAAATGCTGACAAACGCCATAGCCGCAGCAAAAAAAATGGAATCGGTGGGGAGAAAGTTTACGGGGTCGAATTAGGGAATACCCTGGAAAGGAACAAGTGAAAACTTGAATTAGAAATATTTTCCTAAAAGTCTTCTTTAATATTTTGTTGGTTATTTGGTTATATGATAAATTAATTCTTTAACTAGCCCCAGCAGAGTTGAGGCATTTAGCTACATTAAGTTTAAATTTGTTGCCTTGAATGCACCTAAAATTCCCAACTTTGAATTCAGACATGAACTGTTTTAAATGTTGAGGTAGATCAGTCAACAAAAAATAGTAATGAGGAGAGTAGGAGCGATTAGGATATTAGGAACTGAAGCAAATAAATATAAATCAGATAATCTAATAATAAAAAATACAATATTCCATTACGATTTACGATTCTTCAGGAAATTTTCTTATAATTTACAAGACCTTCAAATTTTCTTGAAGTTTATTAGTTGAAAAAGTAAGATATTTATTATAAATCGCATATAATCTAAATAATATCTAAATACCTTTTTAAAAATCCTGCAATATAATTTTCTTTGATAAATTAAATTACTTTTATTATAACTAATAATTATTTATTTATAATTTATAATTAATTGCCTTTGATTTATAGCAAAATCTTTACCCCAAACAAACCCACCTTCCAGTGCTATATACCCTTATTTAATCCAGGGTATCAAATATAATTCATCGTTCCAAGCAACTGACACAATGAGTGGGTACGAGTACGACAAGTGCATGGGAATTTTATGAGGATGGAGGGATCATAAAGAGCAGAAAGCTGGAAGCCCGTTAAGGGTTGAGAGGGGGAGGGTAGTAACATGTTATGAGGCGCCCTGAGTTATTGATATTTTGCATCCACAGCCTCCGACAAGTGGCAAAAAGTGGCAAGGAAAGAGATTTCATTCAATTTGTGGGGTCCTCTCATTTTCTGATGCGGAAATGTTGTTCTTACCCATAAATTCCATTGATATTTATGAGAAGGCCCAATTTTTATTGGAATCGAAAAGGAATGGAAATAAGCAGATAAAAGCCAACAATATTTGATAATAATTATATACAGTGGGCTGGGTAATATTTGGAAAAATTAATAAATACTTTGATCGAAGAGGGAAGTAAGAATTATGGTTTGGAGCTTTGATATTATTTCTGAAGACAAGGAAAACATTGTAGGTCAAGTTCAAGGCTTTTCTTAGGCTTCAGTTACTTTCCTTGAATTTATGTAAAACTCTCTCCTATAAAATGTTACCCTTTTCAACCCCTTTTGCCATATCATATATCAAACTGCTTAAAACTTTTTAAAGCGTTTGTTATGTCCTTCAGCTTTTGATGCCTTTAATCCTCTTGGCTCATATTTTCCCCAGTTCCATATTTCTTGACCGTGACTTGGCCCTTTCTTTTTTTTGTATTCTGTGTCCCGTGTCTATGTTTATTTAAATGGTGCTTAGTAAACAAAAAGGGAATCACCCATGTGAGCCTAACTAAAAAAAACATTTATGACGCTTGGCTTGTATTTATGAGGCTGATTTAGCAATGTCTGCCGTCGTCTAACAAAAGAAGAAAGAAATTTCTTTTCTTTCATTTATTTTTATATAGAAATATTTATATATATATATAAACCCCACTCAAGGTGAACTCTTATGTGGAGGAAGTTGACCGCCAACTCCAACCATTTTTACGCATTTTCAATTTCATGGCCGCTCAGCAAAACAAACTGAGTGAGTGAGTGAGTGAGAGAAAAACCAATGGCAACATTTATTGCTATTTCACAGAGAACAAAAATTATGAAAAAAACAAAATTTATAAATATATAAATATATATACAACTTGGAAATATATATATAGAAATAATATAAATTTTTACAGATTAAACTAAGCTATCATAAAATTACTATTAATCACCAAATAATAATTGTTTTATTTATATTGATTATTGATTAACATATTAATCAAAGTAGCTGTAGCAAAAATATTTAAAAAATACCTATCTAAATCACTTAATAAAACCTCAATGTAGTAGTATATTTTGTTTAATTTGATTAATATTTTGGTGAGGATAGAATATTATTTTCATCTCATTTATAAAATACTACTTAACTAATTTTTTATATATTATATATTATAATATATATATATATATATATTATATATTATATTATATTATTATAAATAATAATATTATTTATATTTTTTTATAAATTGCAATTAATTAAGTAATGGCTATCTTATTCTTAATATATTAAATAAATAAACTGTAATATATTTTTCTTGTGATTAATTTGCCAACAAACCAATCATTGGAAACCTCGTTCACATACCCCAATTTTCTCCCAGTGCATTTATTGTTAATGCTAACTCGCTGCTCGATACTGAAATAAAATGACAAGCAAAAAAAGCGAAAAAAAAAAAACAAAACAAAAAACGTAGTAAAAGTGGAAGTGTGATCAGAGGGCAGCGAGACTCCATGGAGTGGGCAACTCCAATCATCAACAATGGTTCGCTTGGCAAGTGGCGCACTTCCCATGACCTTACCCGAAAGTGGAATTGGTTGCCACCATGACAACCCACATGGCACCTCCACCTACTGCACCTACTCTTCCCCCTGCTCCTCCTCCCTTACCCCCGACACAATCCCCCATTTCCCGAACAACCACTTGTTGGTTGGGCAGTTTGATTTGTTTTCCGTGGAACTGCAAGCTTTGGCATAATCATCCTCATCAACCCAATCAACATCAACTTTCGGGCGATGACAACCACAACTGCCCGTACACACACGTGTTCCCAAGAAGGGAGGGGACACTGAAAGAAATTCATTAAGATTACTGTAATAACTGGTTTAAGGTTAAGGTTAAGGTTAAAGAATTTAATCATTTTTATTATATATATATATATATATTTATATATATATATTATTTTCAACGTGTATATCATTTAAAAATAGCATTTCGTTAAATAACATTACCATCCTATTACTAAGATAAAAACCGCTTTGAACTTTTTCTTAATTTAATTTCTTTTTTTTTTGTATGTTACTTCAATAATATATATAATACAGAAAACCAGGTATATATTCATCTTAATAACTCATGTATATTCCCCATCACTTATATGTTTTCCTGTGTAAAGAAAATTGTAAAAACTGAGGGGAGGCGGAGGAAACTATAGAGTGCGGTAACTCAATCTTCGTCTGAGGTCCCGAATTATATTTTTGGTGCGCAATAGACCGGCGTGTGTGCTGGTAAATATAAAGAAAGAGCAGGTCAACAACCCAAATAAGGCCCTAACTCATCATCCCCCCCTTGGCACCGAGGCTTTTCACTTTCAATGCCTATGTCAAGGTCCGGTCGACGACGTCCTGGTAATTCCTACATGCGAGTGTCCTGTCATTACCCAGCACAAGGGGTACCCATTTTGTGGCAGGACTTAGTTGGGTGATTAAAGATAAGGTGACACATAAACTAAGGGATACACGTTTCTGAGAAGTATATTTGGGTTAGTTTGTGGTAATTAGAATTCTGACATTAGTGTGGGAGAATTCATTAATTAATTAAGTCAAGGAAAGCCAAGCGAGAATATATTCTAGAAATGTATTCTCTTTATTTTGGTATATTTCTATTATTATTTATTTTATTTAAACAGGTTTGAAGCACTATTACATTCTTTAAAATTATGATAATATTAATTCTGTGAACCTTATTTAAATGTTGATAAAAAATAAATATTGTTTGAGAATAATATAATATTTAAATATAGTAAATTATATTTATTTAATATTTTCCCTTGGACATTTAATATAAAACCTCCTTAAAACCCCATCATACTCCCATAATTCTCTTAATCCTTAGACCAGACTGTTTACATTTATATTTACATTCTACAAATTGTGCCCACAACATGTTTTTTTTTTCAAATTGTAAACATGCCGATCCCCTGATTATGCAATTTCACACCTAATTAAATTCCTGGAAAAATTCTATTCATATTCTGGGGCTCAGACACTTGATAATTTGAAATGCAAACTTGTTTTTCTTTCGGCCTTTTTCTCTCTCTTGTATTACATAATAACCAACCTTTTGAAAACATTGCCTAGGGAACCAATCGTTTCCATTTGATTTAGTTTTTGATTTCATTTATTAGGCAAGAGTGCGAAGGCCCTTAACCATTTTTGGAAACTCATTAGTGTGAGTCCAAACAGGTGCTTACACACCTTGCTTCAGGGCAGACTTTTTTCATAAAAAAATAAAAAGCACACCTTTCACATTTTCACAATAAAAAACCCTTAAATAAAGGAGAGTCTGGACCGGGTTAGTGAATAAAGTGGCAGAGCAAGATAATGAAATATAAATTTGGCAGTCTGAAAGCGTGTGAAAACCAAAACATGTCGGCAGATTAGCAGGCGGACAGAGACTTTCCCGGAACTTACCCGTATTGTATAATTAAATACAAATTAGCAGGGAAACAGTAAAGTTTTTGCCCGCCCCAACTGGGAATTAAATGCGTCTGGCTACGCAGACGAAACTTTTCAGATTAGTCTTAAAGCCTGTCCCGAAAAACCACTTGATGCTGGGCATTACGTATACGCCGTGTTAGGCGGCAGCTGGCAGGAGGCAGAGCTAGATCCAGGAAAATAGGAAAACGCCGGATACTGCGGGGGGGGGGGGGGGGGGGGGAGAAAACGGGAAAACGCTTCATTAAGCACGCACAGTGTTGTCATGGACCGTTCGAGAGAGTGTTTGAGTTTCAAATCCAACTAATTAAAATCTACGCAGCAAAACTTGAAGAGAAAACGTACAGAAAATGTTCTCTGCAATGCTGTTGCTTTAGATTTTAAATGAGTTGAGGTGAGGTAAGGTGAATTAAGGTCCTGCTTTAGTTTGTTTGGCTTTCAAGGCAATTTGTTTCACTTTTTCCAAGGATTTTGCTAGAATTTCGCAATGCGAAACCTTAAAAGACGCGCAAACCGAAAAATTCGTTATAATTACTGATGATGATGGTTATAGATGAGCATTTCCAGGAACTGTAATTGAACTGGTAAACGTTGTTTGAATATTCAAATCAAAGACATGGCACAGCTTTAAGCAGAAGCAATTATATACTTAATGGTTTAATTGTGAGAAATTAAATGGTTAAAGTATTTATAATTACACAAAGAGTTGTATAAATAATAAAAAAAAACATGTGGAAATTTAAAGACTTAAAAAGTAAATAGATTCTTGCTGAAATAAATAAATATTTCACTTCATTTAAAACCCTTAAATCTCCAGTTGTTGCAAACATAATTCCCTTTGCCACACAAAACCAATGTAAACTACATATATCCCATAACTCATCTCTTGGCAAGTGTGCCTTAACCGAGTCAGGAGCTTGTTGGCCATTATCGAGGACTTACCCATATCCGTAACTGAAGGACACTTGAAAGGAAAAAGAGCAATGGAAATAATTGATATTTGATTGTTGTCACTTGTTGCTCCTTCTGCTGCAACTGTTTTTTTTTGTTTTGTATTATTCTTTATTTTGCAATTTGTGCCATATTTTGCAAGTGCTTTGACATCCTGCGCTAATCGGCTGCCAGGGGAGTGTCCTTATAATTTATAGCATTGACCGTGACAATGTTCAGGGACTCTGTCTCGAACATATCCTTATATATATTTTTTGTTTGTTTTCTGTTTCCGTCTGGGTCTGCGGCTGTTTCTGGAGGACAACGCAGAAAGTGTCCAATAAATGTTTCATAGTTGTCGGTGGCTGCTGACATTGTTGACCTTATCAAAAGCGCAAATACACTTTCTCCCACACACATATACCCTGAAAACTACACCCCAACCACACCCACATGTGTGTTAAGAAATGTCCATGGGTGGCTATAAAAAACAAACAAGCCGAGCATCTTTTGTTGAGTGTTCCTGCTGCGTTTGGTAACAGGAATGCACTTGGGAAAATGTTTAATAAGGTGTAATCTTTATCTAATTTGGAATAAGGGGTAAAATAGTACACGGTTTAATACAACAAATTTAATCTTATTTCTGTGTTACTTTGCATTATTTATGTGCCTAAAAATATATTTATATTCTGATGATTTCTTAAACATATTGTTAAGCTTTCAATAATTTTTGACCCTGTTTAAAATTGATTTCTTAAAGATTTTGTTCAAGCTGTCAATAATTTCAAGTCTTATTTAAATTTATTATTTTTGATGTATTAATCATTAATATTTTTAAATTATTATCAAACTTAAAATCAGTTAACTATACATATTTCCTCATCCGGAAATATTTTATTATAATAAATCTTGTTAATCATTAATTCTCCAAGTGCCACTCCCTTGTCTCTTGTCTCTTTGTTTCGTCTAAAAATTTGCAATAATGCTGAGGAGTCTTTGGCCGAAATAAGAATGCGACTTGGTCTAGTCGGAGAACCTTTGCCTTGGGACAAACATTTGATGTGGGTAATGGGGGCAAAAGCCAGCCACAACAGAATCAGGAATTCGGGGGGAACAAAGGTTATGTCAGTCATTCTTGGCAGACATATTGTCTCGGAAATAGGAGACCCGTAAAAACCAGATCCTTGTTCGGTACCTGGAATTGAGTGGGAAATGTGGGTGTATTGCTTGCTGTGCTTTTTAAATTTAAAAATAAAAATTTAATATATTTTTCCAAGAGATTTAAAATCCATTTTTCACACCTGTTTAAATATCTAAATTTATAACGAAGGCTATATTTATGTACATATATTCTCTAAAAATATAAAAAAATAGATGAAACTTGATTCATGATATCATTATAATAGCTAATAAGAGGTTCTCAATGGTATTATTTTTTTTCAGAAGCCTTATTATCAGTATTTCAATTTATGATACTATATAAATATTTATATTTATTTTCTGAGAGAGTTATGGCTAAATTTGAACAAAAATGTTTGAATATTTATTAATAAATACTATAAAATTCACTAAATCCATAAAATAAAATCTAAACTCATTCGACTACCATATTTTTTGCCTCCCAAATTTCTAATCCCATTTATTTACATCTTTTCCCTCCCAAAAATTGTTATTATACTTTGCAGACAATTGTTCCTTGGCTCCACAATGAATGCCACCTCGCCAAAGTCATCGCTGGTCAAGTTGGGCCTGCACACAAACAAACAAAAGACGCTCAAGGTTATGGTCCTGGGCCAAAGTGGCGTGGGAAAAACGGGTGAGTTTTCACCATCCCCCTTCGACAAATGCCTCAAGAAACCCAAACTGAATGGACCTAACTCCCTAACCTAGCCATGGTGGTGCGATTTATTACCCGTCGCTTCATTGGCGAATATGATCCCAATTTGGAGAAGATTTACACCTGCCAAACCACGCTGGACAAGGAGCAGATTCAGTTTGACATTCTGGATGCCACCGGTCAGCTGCAAGTGAGTGAGATGACTTTTTAAATGTGTTGGAACTATATTTCGGGTATTATCCTTCACAGGAACTGGATGGGGTTAGCCTGGAGTCCAACATACGCTGGGCCGATGCCTTCATCCTCATGTACTCCATCACTGACAAGTGTTCCTTCGACGAGTGCAGTCGCCTCAAGTTCCTGATTAATTACAACAAGCGAAGACGCAAGCTGGGATCAGCCAGTAAAGTTAGTTATAATTATAAACCTCTGCTGAATCTTGTGTATTTAATCTTTAATCTATTTCCTTTTTTAAGGACTATACCTTGGATATTCCTGTCATTTTGGTGGGCAATAAGACAGATCAGCCTGGGGATCGCATGGTCAGTTTGGAGGAGGGTCAGCGTCGGTTCAGGGAGTTATCCTGCGCCTGCTTTCATGAGATTTCTGTGAGAGAAAGCGTCGAGCAGGTGGCTTTAATTAATAATTAAATAAATTAAAAGTTATAATTAAATTGTAAACATTGTAATGCAGGTCCAGAACGTTTTCCGCGATGTGTTCCGCTTCTGGCGTGTCTTCAGCAAATTCCCCAAGCTCAAGCGCTCCACCAGCGATGTGGCCAATACGGATGGCATTCTCACACCCGACTCGGGATCCTGTTCCTTTTACGATGCCTCCTCTCTGGGCGCCGGCCGTCGCTCGTTCCTGGTCATTGGCAGTGCCTGCTTGGAGGAGAGCAGCGGGGATCACACCGAGTCCACGGATGAGATAACCAGCAGCAGCTTAAGCAGCTCCCGGAGTGACATCGATGCCCCCTTCCGGAGTCGAGCCTCGACGGATGGAACCCTGTTGTCGCGGCCCAGGAGGTGGCGGTATCCGCCGCCGGGCTGCCTGCTGCCGCACACGAATCGCGTGGAGCGACGGATGAGCATTTCCACCAGGGGCAGCAATGCCAGCTATTAAGGGGCAGGGTCATAATTAGTCAAGGGAGAGGCTGAGTTTAGTTAGTCCAAATGTAGCGACAAATATATAGCTAGATGTTATCATAGCAACCAAAGCTTGTTACTTTTTGGGGAAAGGGAAAAACAATATTAAAAAATTGCCTTTTTTGAATAAATATATTTATTTACGCGAACATTAACTATATAACATAAACAATCGGAAAACGGAGCATCCAGGCATGGGCTAATTTTCAATCTAATCGTCGTCAATTTTAAGCAGATACTCTTCGGCACGCAGGGCCAGCTCTCGGATGTTCCGCAGGCAGCCGGCGGCGGCCAACTGGAGCTCCTTGTTGGTGGAGCCAATGCACTCCAGCAGGAAGGGAACCACGCCGCTCTGCAAAAAGACAATGACCATGAATATCTATATAAACTCTACATAATCTCATCTATTATATATAATACAATATAAAGATAAAGATATGGGATATTTTCTTACCTGGTGCATGGTGATGCAGTTCTGCGGATCCATCGATAGCTTCTCCAGGGCCATGGCCGTGCTGCGATGCACCAAAGGATTGTCGCTGGTCATGTAGGTGACAATCGGCGTCACAGTGCGCAGGCGTCCCAGCTCCTCGGTATTATTGCCAAAGCTGGCACAGGCGGCCACTGCAGCTGCCAGATTCATTCGCAGCAGATCATCCGTGGTCTGGACGAGATCGGCCAGCTTGTAGATCACCCTGAGATCGCTTAGAATGGCCAGATTAGTGTGATCCTGGGCAATTGTGGCTATGGCTGCACACACGGCTGAGAGAACCATGATATCCTTGGACTTGAGCAAACCCACCACCAGCTCCATGGCTCCTACCAGACTCCTCACCAGTTCAGCGGAATCCGTGGCATTCCTGACACAGGGACATATGGCATAGGCGGCATGAGCCTGAACCCTGGTGCTGTTGTTCTTCAACAGAGACCATATAAGGCGAACTGCATCGAGATCTTCCAGTATTCTCATGCTCTGCGGATCCTCGGCGCACTCCTTCAAGGCCTTGGCCAGATTCTCCAAGAGCGGTGCATGGGAACTGTTGAGTAGGGCCACCATGGCTGGCAAGCCTCCGGCCTGTCGCAGTTGCTCCCGGTTGCTCTGGAACCTCACGCATTCCGACAAGGCGCCCGTCACATTGGTCAGCACCTCATCGCATTCATCGTTCAGCAGGGCCACCAGATGATTGACCGTTCTCAGTTGATCCAAGACCTTGACATTGGCATCGGTAACAGCAGACATCCAAATGGCTCCAGTGGCGCCCCTCAGGAGTGGCTTGTTGTCCCTCATATTCTTATCCTTAATGATCGTCACCAGGGGCTCCAATCCACCAGCTTCCCTCACCAACTCCCTGGTGTTGGCATCGAAGGCACACTTGTAGATCGCTGTACTGCCCTCCATCTTGAGTTCAGTGTTCTCCGAACTCAAATGGGTGACAATATCGGGGATCATGCCTTCCGTGGTGATAGCCAGCTGGAATTTCGGTTCCGAGGAGCACTTTCTAACTGTGCCCATTATGGGGATGACCACATCGATGTGACAGGACTTGAGAAGCTGTGCCATTAGTGGGACAATGCCACTCTTCCTCATCTGCTCCATGTTGTGCTTGGAATCGGCCAAAGTGAACAGGGCCCGGGCACCAGCTCGGGTCATGTCCAGGGACTCCAGATCATCGGCACTCAATAGATCACGCGGCGTCTTCAGAATGCTGGTTATATATTTAATTATAATTGTAATTAAAGACTTTCAATTGGACGAGAAGTAATGGAAATCCTTCAAGTCATAGCTTACTCACCACAATTTAATGTCGATGAGGTCCACAAGCTTGGGGATTCCCCCGCAGGTGCGTACATATTTCCTGGCCAGACGCACCTTGCACACATTCGCCAAAGTTTCGGCGGCCATGGTCTTTAGATCCTTCATCGAGGAGTTCAAAATGTCCACTATCAGTGGAATCCCATCGAGATCCACAATTGTCTTGCGTATATCAATGTTCAGGGTGATGTCAGAGAGGACCGTGAGGGCGCCCAAACAGCACTTGGTGTCGCTGCACTCCAGAATATTGACCAGGACATCGAGTCCCCCGATGTCCGAGATGGCGAACTGATTGATCTGAGTGCTCAGATCGTAGTCCTTCAGGCAGCACAGCGATACTATAGTGGCTGTCTGATTGCCCGCCTTGATGTACTTCACCAGCTTCTGGATGTTGTAATAGTCGGCCGGAATTTCAGCGCCTCGTGCCACTTCCTTCCAGCGGTCCTCCTCGTCCGTGTCGGACTCCACCTCGGTGGTATCTGAGTCCTCGGCCACTACCTGGCGCTTGTCCTTTGAGAAGCGATTTGGACAGGAACCGCATTGTTCCCGCACCTTTCGTCCGCGCTGCTGCGTCCCATCGCTGCTCTTGGCAATCATCTCGACGGCCCTGCTGAGTCGATCTTGGTTCCTGAATACCTGTCGTCGTCGTCGTCGTTGGTATACCAGGTCCTTTGGTTTATGTATGGGAATTTGCCTGTGTTTTTGAATGGGAGATTTTGTGGGTTACTACTCAATTGATTTAACACGACGTGTTGCTGGGGTAACGAATCAGAAGTTTCAAAGTTAGAAGGGTAAGAAGGGTATCAATAAGTCCTGGACGAAAATGGTAGTGAATATATTTTTCCGCATTAGGAAAGCTCGTATAACTTTATCCATAAATTACGCTATTTATTAAGAGTAAAAAAATATGTTTATTTTGCTTTTTTAGTTCTTTAAAACTGTTTTTATATTTATAAAAGTAGTTTCATAGTTCATTTATATAACATTTCATTCAATAACAATTTGCCCTTCATATAAATAATAGTTAATACATTATAAGAAAAATGATAGTAATACTCCTAAAACCACAATTTCTTTATGAATTAACAAATAATTTCAATATGTATAGAAAACAACTTCCTAATTTTTAAATGTTTCTCCTTATGACCTATCTGGTCTTGGCTTCTTTGGTATGCATTCTACAGTGTCTCTGCAAGTGAGATCTATCCGAAAAGGACTTCGGGCAGCGGGAGCACTTGTAAGTCCTTTCTCCACTGTGCTTGCGTTGGTGTTTTTGAAGATGGGCTTGCTGGAAAAAGGATCTCGGGCATTCAGAGCACTCATAGGGTCGTTCGCCGGTGTGAATACGGATGTGGGCCTGCTGAGTTGATTTCTGTGCAAACGATTTTGGGCAGTGGGAACACTTGAAAGGCCGTTCCCCCGTGTGCGTGTGGAGGTGTATCTTTAGAATATGCTTCTGTGTAAAGGACTTTGGACAATGCTCGCACTGGAATGGTCGTTCTCCAGTGTGAATCCGAATGTGTGTGGCTAATTGGTGCTTACGAATAAAGGTTTTTTGGCACTGGGTACACTTGAAGGGACGATCCGCCGCAGAAGAGGTGGCATTGTCATCTCTGTCATCTATGCCTTCGAAAGGATTTACTTCGGAAATGTCCGAGACAAGAAATTGGTCAACATGGTCTGTTGGTTCGTTCTTTACTTGATCTGTGATTGATTGCATGGGTTTTTCTTCCTCCGCGTCGCCGTCTGGCATTATGCACACCTTTTCCTTAATCTGACTGAAATACTGATGACTTTTCTCAAAAGTCTGCTTGAATTCGTATGCATTTTGCGCATCCAGCACGCAAGGTCGGCATATGGTCTTCGGGTAAGCTTGTCGTTGGGAAATGTAAATTCCAGTGCATTGGGAAATCATATCCGCAATCGGGGTGCTTAATCCTGGTGGTGCCTCAAATATATTGACCATCACTCTTTCTTTTGCCATGCAAACTCGACAGATTGCTCTGTAAATAACGAACAAAACTGCTGTATTTTCAGCTTAATACAATTTACTGTACGTACGTATCCATGTTATAGGTTTCAATTTGTCTTCTTCAATTTATCCAATAGATTTGGTTTTAAGCGACAAGAAATTGCTACTTTAACTTTGTTTTGTTTACGTTTTTAGAAATGCTGTTCAATGTGACCGCAGTGCGGCAGGTTAATTATACCATTCACTTTTACAGGTGGGTAATTCCCCTCTTTTAAATTCTAGCAGCTGTTACATAGAATTTTAAGTTTTAAAAATACAAATTGTATAAATATTAAATTAAGCAAAATACATTGAAGCTTTCATTTAAACTAAACATGACTAGTATTCATCCAAAAGTATAAGTTTATACTTATAAGTATAAGTTTAATTAACAGTCATTTCTTTTTTAATATCTCATATTTCATGTTTCTTCTGTTAAATATGAAAATTTAAATTAAACTTGTCTCAGCCAGTCTTTTCGTATGAATTCGCAAGTGTTCCCTTAGGGCTACACTTCGAGTGAACGTTCTAGACCGGTGTCCAGTGTGACTAACAATATGGCTTTTAAGATCCATTTTTGTAGCAAAAGCCTCTGGGCAGTGAGAACACTTATGTATCCGTTCTCCGCTATGAGTGAGCAAATGTGCTTTAAGGGTGAAAGCTGTGGAGAAAGACTTCGGACATTTGGAGCACTTGTGTCGAATTCCCAAGTGTATCGAATTGTGGACTTTAAGATTGCTGCTCGATGAAAAGGACTTGGTGCAGTGGGAGCACTTGAAGGGTCGTTCCCCAGTGTGCGTTGTAAGGTGATATGTGAGCATATGCTTTGTTGCAAACTTTCTGTTGCACTGGGAACACCTGAAGGGCTGTTGTCCAGTGTGCGTGAAAAGGTGCACCCTAAGGGCGGCCTTTTCGGCAAAAGTCTTCTTACAGTGCAAGCAATTGTAGGGCCGTTCTCCTGTATGAGTTCTCACATGGCGATCCAGTGTACTTTTGATTGCAAAAGATCTTGGGCAAAGGGAACACTTGTACGGTCGTTCACCTGTATGAGTTCTTAAATGCTTTGTAAGAGTGTCCTTTTTACTAAACTTTTGATGGCAATGGGAACACTGGAACGGTCGTTCTCCAGTATGGGTGATCATATGCACATTAAGATAGGTTTTATCAGTAAAGGACATTGGACACTGCGAGCACTTGAACGGCCGTTCTCCAGTGTGAGTTCTCATGTGACTTTGCAGTGCTCTCTTCTTCAAAAATGTCCTTTGACAGTGAGTACATGCGTACGGTCGCTCTCCAGTATGCTTACGCAGATGGGTTTGAAGATCTTCATTTGCTGAGTATGACTTTGGACACTGAGAACACTTGTAGGGTCGTCCACCTAAGTGCCTTTTGATGTGCACTTTGAGATATCTGTCGTGGGCGAATGTCTTGTGGCAGTGAGAACACTTGAACGGTGGGTTACCTTTGGTACTTTTTCCATTGAAATCTTCCGATATTTCATCTTCAGTGTTTTCAAGTTTAATTCGGGTGCAATCGTCCATAAATTCGTGGTTTACATCTGAACTCTCGATTGTGTCTTCTTCAATTACCTCGTTCTTCACTTGGCATTCGAACTCATTCCGGGGTGGACTCAATCTCTCATTCTTGATATATACCACTTTGAGTTTAGGTAAGTCCTCCATTTCTTCCTTATTCTTTTGAAGATCACTGAAGAATTGGTGACTGCTCTCGTAGGTTCGCTTTATATCGAATGCATTTTGCCCATCCTGCAGGCAAGTCGCACAAATAGTCCTGGGATAAGAGTCTCCTCGAATGCTTGGATAGCCAGTGGCCTCCCACAGCATATCCGCTATTGACATTCCTGATTCCAGCTTGCTTTGAAATATATTCAACATACCTCTTGCTTTTATTAAGCAAACTCGACAAGTTGTCCTGACGTTAACAAATAGTTATTATTAATCATTAATTATTAATCAATTACTCACAGCTTCATCCTATTATTCTTTGTGTGGCGGTTCTCCAAGCTTCTCTCCTAAAGAGACAAGTTTTCAGTCAGTCTAATATTTATTATTTAAACAAAAACGTTTGACGTTGAAATATATTACATTTGTTTACATTCTACGAATGATGTAACCGCACGTCGTACTGCGAAAAATACCTACAACAGAGCAGTATATTTGGTATGTTGCTGGCATATTTCAACGGTTCATGTACGGTCACCCTGGTTGTTTGTTTTCTATTTTCAATCGCAGTTCGGAAGTTTGTTTTTTATTTTCAATTAAAGTCTACCGCACGAAGCAGCATCAGCTGAGCCCATTGTTTACGGAAATCAGTCGCTGAATTAATAAATATACCAACGAGTGAGAGAACATAAAGCGAGATGGGAAATGCCAGCGGCAAGCGGGAGACGGATAATCTCTACACGTCGGATGAGCTTCGCATGCTAGAATATGCCTACAGGAATGCGTCCGGCGGAGCTCTGGAAAAGTTGACCCAGGACAGGCTAATTGTAAGTCGAAGGACTCGAACTCGAACTCCGCGAAGGGCCGCGTGTGTGAGTGCGAAAATCAATGTGGACAGTGGAGGGTGCAACTGCGGCAAAGGGTCAGGGTCGCTAGTTCAAGGCCGTGCAGAGTGAACTTCCCCGAAGAAAAAGAGAAATCACAAGGTCCACCATACGCTGCCGCCTGACAAATGGCACTTCACCTGCTGGGCCGCAATACCCTATACCACGTGAGGTATTTTAGTTTGGTCTTCGTTTGGCAAACATTCAGTTATATAAATTGTTTGTGAAACTTTATAGGGTTTGTTAACGGTAACCGATACGTAAGGTTAGGTTATTAAGAAACGTGTTATTTTTAATTTATTAATACACTTTTAACCTGCATTATGAAAGGTAAAAATCTTAACTAACAATAGAGAACCATTTAAAAATAATAACCATAATATTAATCCTAATATTATTCAAACAGACGACAAGTTTATTTAACTAATATTGAAAAACGATTAAATCTGACCTATATCTGAGTACAATGTCAAGTTCATGAGGTCCCAAGTCCCAATCTACCAAAACTATATATCATCAGCATCATACAAATCAAAATATCTATTTTTAACCCACCACATTCGTAAAAGATGCAACAATTAAAGCAAATATATTTGTTTCTAGCCGGATTATTTTCTAAGAGCAGCTATTTATAGATCAGCCTTCATTAAACCTTATCTGCTAGGGTATTCTGTAACTCCACACCTATATAGGTATAACTTGTCCGTTCACTTTCCTTGTTATCAGTTATGAATTGATAATTCCGGGCTCTGTGTGCGAGAACGTGTCCCACAAATTGTCTAATTTGTTTGCGGTCGCCTTTCGTTTTGTTTGTCTTTTGCTTTGTTGAATTTGCTTGCTAACGAATTAGTCGTGATTCCGATGACTGGGGTCGTCAATTAGGGCCGGTCCAATTGAATTAAAAATTAACCCATTTGTGGCCAAACTGTGTACATTGTGCGGCAGGCCCTCGAGTTTATTAATCAGTGCACAGGAAAAAACGAGCTTGACTCAAATTGATGAAATGCATTTACTTCGCTTTAACAACACTTAAATTGAATAAATAATACTTTAAAGGGTACTTTGTAGTTTTACAAAAAGTGCAGGTTCATAAATTTCAGCTTTTAATGGGCTAATCTGTGTCAGCGCTTCCCAGACCCTGCAAGAATTTGCTGACAGTAGCGGGAAAAATTATGTTTACGTATCCGGTGCTGCGCATTTTGTTTATTATTCTCTTTGCTTGTGGCTCTTGTTGTTTTGAAAACAGGAAACTTGGTCGCAAACCATCGAACGATCGCTAGCCGAAAGTACAGCTCAATTTCTGTTTACACCGACAAAGCCGGGTCAGCAATGTATCAACATACCTTTAAAGAAATTCGGAGAGCCATACTATATCATGGAGCGTGGAACCATCGAGCAAAAGATGCAAATGCTGTTGGGTTCGCTGGAGAAAGGTGGAAATGACACCTTCAATAGCAAGCAATTAGAGCAAGTGAGTCTTCCTTTCCACAGTTTGGATAACATCAAAATAATGCATTTGTATTCCCTTTTTTTTTAGTACATTTACTCGGTCATCATGACCTACATTCATTTAGAGGGCACTTCCAAGGCATCTGGCATCAAGGACTGGCAGGATCTTGGCTTTAATACCACAGAGCGATCCGCCTGCACTTTTGCCAAGGGACTGATGCGAAATCTGGGCAAGGAACTGGAGCATAATATGCCCAGTGAAGTCCTGGAACGTTGGCTGCACGTCACTCCACAGTTTTTGCAGATCTGGCGTGAGGTCTTCAATCAGTTGTATTCCCGCCATGGCGGCAGCAAACGCAACATAATCAAGGAAGTGCAGATACCCATTCTGCCAGAATTGTGTGGTAAGGTGTTCTTGCCTTAAATAGTTAACGAATTTGCTTGATTATTTTACTTATATGGTATTTTCTAGATGCCCCGCAGAATAGTCACTATCGCCCAATCATCGAACTGCCGCATGTCCTGTATATCAATGCTCAATTGCCCCGCGAGCATCGCCACAAGTGGCGCTTCCTATTCTCATCGAAAATCAATGGTGAAAGCTTTTCAACGATGCTGGGTAAGGTATTGGACAAGGGTCCAACGCTGTTCTTTATTGAGGACGAGGATCAATATATATTCGGCGGTTATGCGTCTGAATCATGGTCCCTGAAGCCACAATTTGGCGGCGATGACAACTCATTGCTGTACACCTTAAGCCCAGCCATGCGGTGCTTCACGGCATCAGGCTATAACGATCACTATCAGTATTTGAATTTGAATCAGCAGACAATGCCGAATGGTCTGGTGAGTAATAATGTTTATAAATAATTGATTGATTGCTAATTGTTTATATGTATTCGGTATCCAGGGGATGGGCGGACAATTTGATTTCTGGGGTCTGTGGATTGACTGCATGTTTGGCGATGGACAGAGCGTTGAGAGCTGTACCACATTTAGGGATTATGTGCAGTTGAGGTAAGCTGTTAAGTTTAGGCCCGGAAAATCCACTATAATATTAATATTTTTAATCCAAAGCAAACGCAAACAATTCAAAATACGAAACATGGAAGTGTGGGCCGTAGGAGACTTGCCCGTGAAAGATGAGGACGAAGAAGGTGGCGGCGAGGGTCAGGTAGCGTACCTAAATTATTATTTATTAAATGTGTTTTTGTAAACCCCCAATTTTCCCACAGAAACGCTCAGTGCTCGATAGCAATTTGGAAGATCGTGCCATGCTGGAAATTGCCGGCAAGAAAATGCATTCAGATGGTTTACGCGAACCCGGCATGGACGATTGATATTATATGAAAATAATCAGAGAAATAACATGGTTCTATCATGTTCAAGAATTTACAATACCATGCCCGTTTTGGGTGTGCAGTTAAAATAATTCAATTTTTATTATTTTCCTTTAGTACCTATAAAAGAAATTCACACACAAATCAAATCAACAAGTCCTGCGAACAAACGAAAACGAGTATTTGTTCAATCCATTCCTATAAACGTTTTTGTTTAGCTATTAATATTTCTTAAATATTATATATACAATGTATAATGGATATAGTTTATGTGTAATACTGAGAGTATTGTTGTTGCGTTTTTAAAAAGATCGAAAAGTGTGAAAATGAAATCATTTAAAAGATGGTAACTAATAAGCAAGCATAATAAGCAATGTTAAATTGTCGAATTTTCCCCTTTTTATTCCTGCGTCAATAAAATGCAAAACATTTGCTGAACTCTAATTTATTTCAAAGGTTTTCAAATATTTATAAGAATGTGACAACCAAATGGGAATGTAATTTGGGAAAAATAATTAAATTATCTAAAATGTCTCCTTTTTTAACAGTGCGTTTCAGAATTATAAGACCTTGTTCATTTTCATTTTAAACAATAATTGATTGTGCTTGTAAAGCAAAAAAGAAATATGTAATCAGGGGTTTCCACAGAAAATGCTGATTAAAAAATGACAGAAAATATCAATATATCGATACTGTACCGAGGTATTGAATAAATTTGTTGTTTAATAATGTTAGTACATTAAGTTTAAGAATATTGATATGTTATTTAATTAGATTTTCAGTGAATTTTGAGTCCCAGGCAATTTCTATAGTCTCCCTGATATTTCAAAATAATATGGAAATATTAATCAATTAGTTAAATAGTTGGTGGGTATTTTTCTTAACAATTGCCTTTATAGTTCGAAACGCACTGCACTATTTTCCATAAAACATCTAATATTAATCTTTAAATTGATATCTATATAGGCTCTAAATATCCACGGCATATCCGGACAGTGTCACTCCCGGCGCAATTTCCTCCTCCACATAGGATCCAGCCTCCTCGAAAGATCTGGCATTGTTGTTGTCCTCAAAGCTGCGGCCCACACTCGCTGGAGATTGTCTCAAGGTTGGCGCCCTATTCTGTTGTCCAAAGTTCCTAGCGATGCCATAGTTGCCCGATGATGAATTATATCCCTCATCTTCCTGGAATCGACGGCCAGTCGATCTCAATTTGGGCGCCTGGAATGTGTGCTGCTGATCGGTGTCCGATCCCCGGCGATTGTTAAAGTCATAGGTGCTTGTCTCTGAACCCCTGGGATAGTTGGTCTTGCGCAGCATGGCCTTGAAGTTGAATGGTGGATCCTCCGAGTCCTGTTTAAGCAAATTAATAATAATTAATAATAATTTTATATGACAGGTATCCCTACATCTCCATCGTTGCGTGCCATGTTCTGGAGTTCCCTCACTGGGTCCGATGCATATGAGGATCGCTGCTGATAGTTGCGCTGTTGCTGGTTGGGATTATTGCGATTATAGTAATTGGACGAAGGCATGGGTGGCGGTGGCGGCGGCGCCGCATAGCCCTTCAAGGAGTTGCGTCTTGATCCTGAACGATGGACTCCCCAGTTCTGGTTGCTGCTCTGGTTATAGTTGCTGCTGCTGTAGCTGTTGTAGGCGTTGTTGTAAGCATTCATGTTCCTTTGCATTTGGTTTCTGTAAGAAAAATAATTATTTTATTGTTCAAAAACTATTTTTAAAAGGTATAAACCTCCTTAGCTGCTGCGGATCCCGGAAGTAACTCTGATTGTATATATTATCGCTCTCGCCCATGCGATCCCAGTTGGTCTGGCAAGCTTGCTCCTTCTTGTATGCATTGTAGGTCAAGGCACATGAAGTCATCGAGGGATTGCGCTGCAGCGGACTATCCCAGGGCTCGTCCTCCTCCTGCTGCTGCATCAGCAGTTGATTGGGGAACGTTTGGCGGGAAATGGAGTTGGCTGGATCCACCATGTACTGGGTGTCGTAGAAGGGTATCTGGTCCAGGCGGAAGGGCATCTTCTTGATGGGCACTGGAAGTGGTCCCAGCTGCGATGAGTTCACCTCACGCATGTTAATCCTCTCAAAGGGCACTGCCCGAGTGCATTTGTTAAGTCCAGCCACCATTCTTTGGTTGTAGATGTGGACCTGGTAATGGGAATATTTATATTATTACATCTTGCAAAAAGATATTTAATTATCTTGAATACTACTTGCCTGTTGTGAAAGATTGACAAAGTCCTGGAAGCGAGCGGCTCTGTAATGCAGCAGCACCTGAAAGATGGACTTCTCGCGCCACTTCTTCGCAAATGGCCTGAGGAAGTCGGCAGTGTTCTCATTCAGCTTTCCGGTCTTCTCGTTGACCAACGGCGGCAGGCGGACCCGGTCGCGGAATCCCCGGTAGGCTGTGTGAGAAAATATAGATGCAAAGGAAAATCCGTTAGAGTAACCCATTAAAAAGGCGGTCAGTGGGGTGGGCGGACGGATGACAGAATGGGAGGGAAGTCACCTTAATTTAATTAAATTTTCATTTCTTTTCTACGCAGCACTTATAACTCATCTCTCTCCCGGCAGGTGCCGTCGATGTCAAGTGTTATGTCTTAGACTGCTATAAGCCGATTGGTTGCATCAGATACAGGAGGAGGTGCAGGGTGGGAGCCACACTTGACACCACTAAGCGGCTTAAGTGGTTGCCGAGACCCTAGACTAGTTAGTTGTTTACTTTGTTGTTTTCATTTTCTAGATTTTATTGGTAGAATTAGTAGTAGTAGTAGTTCGAGTAGTAGTAGTAATATCGATCGATATAGTGATATAGTGTGTGTATTAATGGTATATAGAGAGCGGTGCCTATTCGTCGGCGGAGGCCTGTTCGATCTTGGAAATGCGCACCGCCGCCAGAGCCTCGTCCATTCTAGCCTCAAGGAACATCTCCTCGGCCTCCGAGGGCGTTTCACTTATGTCGATGTGCTCCTCATCGTACTCTTTAAGCCTATCCACCTGGGTTTTTTTACCTTTTTGTATTTTGCAAGCGGCCACATCATGATCCTGTCCCTTTTTGCCCACTATAAAAATGGGAAGTTTAAATTAATATCTTAAGGAAATATGAAGAATATTTTTTGTACTTACATTTAAAGACCTTGCCACCTTTGACGCGTTTGCGAGCCAGTAGAGCTCGCATCATGGACTGCACTTTGATGACCTTCTTCACCTGAAGCTCGTACGATCTTTAAGAATATGTATTTATATTTTTATTTTAGAAAATTTTGAAATAGCTAAAATACTTACCTAGCCAAGTACTCGTCGTTGTAGTACCGCAAAAACACCTTGGTCTTTCCCAGGGACCAACCTTCCATCTTGAGACGCAAAAAGAGCAGGCGACAATTGTCCTTGGTCATTTCCACGGGCTCATCAAAGTCAAATGCAAGGAATTGATAGCTGGAAAGGTATAATCAACGTAGTTTTAGTTTTCTAAGATAAAAATAATCAGGGATATGTGAAGAAATATATGAAAAATATTACATAAATTAATACGGGTTTGAAATCCCCTAAAAATATGTTCAATGTTACAATATTTCAGGTTCTTTCGGGTACTTTGTGGTGTAATTATTATAAGGGTTTTAGTATTAAAATCAAATATTAAGCAAATATTTAAGTGAAAGTTAGTAAAGTAAGAAACTAAAGAATCTACTCACCGTCTCAGGAATTCCTCGAAAGGCAACCGTGAGCTGAAGCCCCTCTGGCGGGCAATAACTGTGTCCAAGACACCCAGGGCCTTCATCTGTTGCTGCACCACATCCGAGTGGAAGGCTCTCGGCCTGTACTCCAGATCAGCGCGAATGCAGCGCACAAAGTGCACTCCGAGATTCGCATTCTGGCTAAGCATTTTGAGCAGAGTCAGGCAGGTGTAGCGGAAGTTGGCCGCCAGAGTACGTAGATTATTCACCTGGGATATGCAGCCGGCACTCAGGGTATTTAGAGCCTAACATTATAATAACATTAATACAAATTAAAAAGAAATTAAAATGAATATTTTAAATTCATTTAAATGTAGTTAATATAATTTATTTGTAATCTTACATATGACCGCCTTTCGGTCTCATCCTTATGCTGAACCGCCTCAAAGGGCATGGTTAGATTGCCAGCCTTGGTCAGTTGATTGGTGAACATGAGCATGATGCTCTCGTCCAGCGAGGAGCGGAACGTCTCGATCATTTCCGGTGGCACAAAGTCCCGGTTGATGTCGGTGAAGGCGCGCGTATCGTAAATGATGCGGCCCGTATAATGAGCCACGGATATCTCAGTGGCAGTGTGCTTCTTCACAAACTGGCTGTGTTTCTCCGAAACGCGATCTATTACGTATAAAACCTATTATTACATTTTCAGAAATATTTATTAATTATATTTGCACACCCATAATTAAGTCCTGATCTTGGCAAGAGCGTGAGGCATCGTCAATAATGTAGAACAGACCATCCGGCTTGGTAAGCAGGTTATCCAAGGCGGTCTTGTTGTCATAGAAATTCAGGTTGACTGTGTCTATATCCTCAGCCTCCATTTCCAGCATCTCACTGATAAATATACGTTGATTATAATGGTATTGCATCTGCTCGTTCAGTGTGTTGATCATCAGTTGCTCCAAGCCATTCCGATTGAAACATTCGAAGCCGAACATGTCATGGATAATAATGGCATTGGTATCGCCACTGGAAAGTATAGATTCTATTATATTTGACTATATTCTCTTCTGTAAACAATACTTACAAAACGGCCCTGGGGAAGGACATATTCATGTTGATCCTGTTAATAATAAAGTCCACCAGTCGGGAGTAGATGGTGCTGGCCACTGCATCGCGTGCATCCCTGGCTTCCTCTGTGGTGTATTGTCGCCTCTCGGCAATACCACCCTTGACCATTATGAAATTGGTCAAGGACCACATGAACTTCTTCTCATCCACGCGCAAAAGCTCGGCAATGCGTGACACAATATCTGTATTCTCCACTTCCGCGTACTTGCCATTCTGCCGGAAACGGATGTTGCCGATATTCAAGATGGCCGACAGCACCTTGCGCACGGTCTCCAATTGCTTGTGATTGAAGTCCAGGTCCCGCAGGATGTCCTCGAACTCCCGGAAGCGCTCCACATTCCCCTCGGGATCATCGCGACGATATTTCAGCTTCGATGGCGGAGCTTCTGGTGGAACGCGCAAGTAGCGATAGTTCCGATCAGCTTTGAGATTATATTCCTTGAGCTGATTCTGCTGATTGATGAAGTCATAGAAGTAGTAAAAGATGTGGAAGTTGTGCTGGTTGCCATCGGTGGTGGCCACCCGCAACTTTTCCAGCATGTACATGTTGAAGACAGCTCCGCTCATCTTGCCAGTTTTTCCAAAGGTCAAACAGTATTGCAGGACACAACGCGTGGAGTCGTTGTTTACCGGTGTGCCGGCATTTACCAACATCAGTATGGCCTTAATAGAGCTCTCCACGCGCCCGGTGGCTCCGCGGTTGCCATCGCCCAGGTAGCACAGGTGCTTAATCAGCAGCCGGGCATTGGTAGACTTGCCCGAGTAGCTCTCGCCCGAAAGCACAATATGCTGCGGCTCCTTGTGGTGCAGCATATCCTGGTAGGCTATATCAGCCACCGAGAAAATATGTGGCTGGTTCTCCGAACGCGACTTAAAGCGGTATTTGGCGTGGAACTATAGAATGTAGAATTCCAGCATAATTATATAATATTTTAAAGAACTATTTTAAGCTTATTGATACATTTTTATGAACTCACCTCCTGGGGAAACTCCTGCTTGATCTCATTCGAATTTAAGGATAGCAATATATCGCCAATAAAACTGTAAGATTCCCCCATCATAATACGATGACGCAGTGACTCGATGATGCTATCATCTACTGGATTTTCCAGAGCAGCCAAATCCTCTGGGTACATTTTCTCCGGCTTCTCATCGAATCTCTTCACATAGCCTCGATCCACAAATAATTCCGGCTCTTTATACAAACTCTTCACGTCCCGGGAGAGTTCCAGCATCTCGGATATATCCGAGCGCATCTCATCCTCGTTCTCAATGAGTTCGGTGAGAAAAGGATGCTCCACCATTTCCACCATCATGGGACGATTCTCGGCATTCTTCTCCAGACACTCGGAGATGAAATCATTGATCTGCTGCGACCAGTTGGTGGGTCGCATTAGGGTTGGCGGCGGATTCCTGATGATCTGGAACATGGCCCTAGTGGGATGCATATCGGCAAATGGAGGCTTGCCATCAGCCAACTCAATGGTGGTGATTCCCAAAGCCCACACATCGGCACGGACAGTGATGTCCGGTTCACGAGTTTCCATGGCGGCCACCACCTCGGGAGCCATCCAACACGGGGAGCCGATGCAGGTGCCCCGCTTACCCATGGTGGAGTCCACCTGACGGGATAATCCAAAGTCGCACAGCTTCACGCGTCCATTTTTGGTCAGCAAGATGTTATCGCCCCTTATGTCCCGATGCAGGACATGATTGCGATTGAGTTCAATGGCCGCCCGGCAAGTCTCCCGGACGATGTAGGCAATGTGCTCCTCTCGCATGCGGCGATCTAGTTTTAGGAGTTTATTCACCATATCCACGGCTGTTCCGCCAGAGCAGTACTGGGAAATGATATTTAAAAAATACAAGTTTATCATTCAATCCTATAGATTAAATATAACTTTTGTAATTAAAATCAGTCTCATTGTAATTATATGTGATTTTAAGAGCCAAATCAAATAGAATTAATATGGAAAACATACAGAGGAGGCACCAAAATTACTATCCAAATTAAAACCCTTAAAAATGTATCTGAAACGGTACCAAAATCATAGCAAATTAGTTTTTTATAATATGAAGTATAATATGGTATGGTTTTAAAAATCCTGAATATTTGATTTTACATTTTTCTTAATATTTTTCGACACCGTTTCAAAGAAATATTGGGAATACCCTCATTTAAATTTCAGTATTTTACGTATGATAATTCATTGTTAAACTACTCTCAGGGTTAGAAGTGTATTGATTAGGAGGCAGGTCCTTAACAATACATAATAATAATAATAAAAATATACATATATTTAACTACCTATAATGTTTTATCCCACAATTAACTCACCTCCATGACAAACCATATCTCGTCAGGACCATTTGGTTTCGACAGCTTGTACACTCCATAAAATTCGGGCAGATTCGGATGGGTGCAGTAATCCCGGAGAGTGCGATACTCCTCCTCGATGGACACCTGATGTTCCTCATCGTAATGCTGGATTTTCAGAGCCACGACACGATCGTTATCCAGCTCCTTGGCCCGGAATACCTTGGCATTGACACCCTGGGCGATCTCCTCATAGATCTCGAACTTATCCGTGGGATCCGGCAGTTGTGAGTACGGCAAATATCCTGACATCCTGACTCTTAGTTGGTTTTCCTGAAGGTTCGAAGAATATATTCCTGGGGTGAATTTTGGTTGTCAAAGAGTTTTTCTTTTAGTTTTTCCTTCTCATACAATACGCAAATTGCATTATGTTGGCTAATACCAAAGACAATTTGCATAACCCATTTGGTAAATGCATTTAAAGGGTTTCACTTATGGTCTTGGTTATAAAAGAGGCCACAGAGGGCTTAGGTGTTAAAGAGTTCTTGAGAAAACTGTTTTGTTATAAAGGAAACAAAGTTAAAACTTTACATAAAATTTATTTTAAGTTTTTTAAAACAGGACACCTTTGATATTTTTTTTTTTTTTATTATTTGTTGTCACTAGAGATTATTTGAATTGTGTTTTATAAGCAATCCGATACACAATTTAATGATCACTTAATTCCCCATCCTTAAGGACACACCTGTGATTTTTCAGAACGGCACACTTGTATCTTGATTTTTTAAGACAATTTTAGTTTTGTGAATTTCCGAACCGACCGTACGCATGCAGCACGTACCGCTGCCGTTAGCCAACTAAATGATGGCCCAATGCAGTTGACGGCTTTTCACTGGCAAGGAAGGAAGCCCTGCAATGGGCAGTACCTGGGCGCACACCTTGGGCAACAATTTAGCCGGCTAATTCAATTAGCGGCTGCGACATTCACGTGCCAGAGCAGAGCGCAGCACAGGTGAGCGAAATGAATAAATTGCAACATTGCAAACGCAAAACGAATGAAAGTCAGCTGATTGACAGACTAATTATGCATCTTATTGTTCGTATTTACAAAATATATTTATACGTATTGGAGATTGCTAAACTAGGCATTGCATTTACACACTTTTATTGTTATTATTGATGGCTGCCCTATTGCATATGTTATGTAATGGTTTCGATTTGTTTTTTAATACTGCTTTCTGTGTGTGTGTGTGTGTGTGGATGGGTGTGTGTTTGTGTTAAGATTGAAGAAAAGTCTTTTCTTATGCGTCGCTCGGTCCATTTTCTCAATTGCATATACTAATCCACTCCTCCACGTGGCACTCCTCGCACTCCACACTACAGCACCATTGAAATTTACAGTGACACCGCTCCGCCCGCCGCTCGATCACCTGGCTGTGGCCACGCCCACAGCAGAGGGAGGTGCATCCATCACTGGTCGTGGTATTGCGATTACATTTTCGACCCACGGTGCCTGGAATCAAAATGGAAAATTAATTAAATTTACATAAAAAAAATTTAATTATAAATTACCAAATAAACTGGTTAATATTTTCTATAGAGCTTATTGATATTATAACATAAATAAATAATATTCCCTTTACATGCATTTATTTAGGATTTAAAGAGAAGACAAGTATTTACCCATTTTAAATTTTGCCAACGTGTCGTATACGTAACGTGCGTATACTTAATGTTATATAATTAAAATAGTATGGTACTAAATACTATTGCAAGAATACTTGATACAAATATTAAATAACATAATAAAATTGTAATAATAATTTAGGAATTTAACTTTTACTGGAATTAGAATACAGAAACTGGTCTGGTAAATAGTTTCTGTAGGTCTTATTGATATTATTATGAAATAAATATAATAATAAAAAATATATTTTATGCTTCTATTATATTAATTAATTTACGATTTAAAGAGTTTATTTGGATTTAAAGAGAGAGAGAGAGTTTTCCTCTTTTTCATTTTCCATTTTGCATTTTGCCAACGTGTCGTATACTTAACGCTCGTTACGTATACGTTATATATGAAAAAACAAACTTCCATTTCGATAATAACTGATTCAAATTTTAATTAAAAATATGCAATTTAAATACTAAAACCTTACTTTAATCCTCTTGATTTGCCATATATATAAAACTTAATCAAAACGTTTCAATTTAAACAATCTTGCCCACCATAAATGGCATCTAACCTCTCCCCATTGGAGGACACACGTGGCCTGTCGGCTATTAAAAGACCATAAATAAACCATTAAACTAAAGCATAAACAAAGTATCATAATTGTTAGGCCAACGATAATTGCCAGCGTTAATTGCCATCATTTGCCTAGACACGACACCGGACACGGGGCACATGAATCAAAACGCCCGATGGGCTGGTCCCCAGTTGGAGCTGGAGTGCCGAGGCTGGAGCTACCGGGCTAAGCTCCGGGCGATTAATTATAAATTTGCGTCGTAATTAACACTTTTAAACTGCTGCCAGTCGCCGGCGCAGCAGCAGCAGCAGCAGCGGCTTTTGATAATTTGCAAATGTGTCAACAGCAAAATGGCTAACGAAAATTGCAAGTGGCAGTTAGACAGCGATGTCGATGTGGACGTGCCGCAGTTCAAGCCGATCCCAAAAAATACAGGGGCGAGTGCTTGAGAGGGGGCTTAACAAACGATTATTTATAAATAAATTTATAAAATTTAAAGAAACTATTTAAGACGACTTTGTTTATTATTATCATACGACTTAAAGATATTTCAATATTTAAAACTTGCAGGATATTATAACTTTAATCAGAAGTTTTGCAACGCAGTGAAGGAGACATTTCCGATACAAAGTATGTAAATTCTTGATCAGCATCACCAACCGAGTCGATCTTGCCATGTCCGTCTGTCTGTCCGCATGTCCGTTTCTATGCCACATAGTCCCCTCTCGCTCTCTTTTACTTCAGAGCGCTTGTTTTCTTTGCGTCTGTTAATATCTGTATGTCCCTATCTCTCCCTCTCTCTCTGTTCCCTCTCTCTCTCTCTCTCTTTCGTTATCTCTACCTTTCTCTGTAAGGCTATGTGTATCTCAAGAGATATCTCTTACTCCCTCTGCCTGCCGCTAGAGATATCGCTTTCACTTTCTCTGTTCTTCTCATTACTCGGGGACTATAAATAGGGGGGTTCTCGTCGCTCTAGCCTTAGTTTGTCCGTGGCCTTTCTCCTGTTTATATCTATGGTGATAGTGGCAGTGATAGTGATTGCACTTCGACACCAAAAATGTCATCTGATCAATGTAGAACATCGGGATAACTGTGAAGCCTAATGGAAGTCACCAACAATATACCTCTACACTGGAAGAAATTAAGCCCTGACAACAAGGGATAACAGTGTGTCCTCTACTGCGGTAAGTCTTAAGCATGCCAATTTTTATTTATTATATAGATGATATAGAAGGGATCAGGCCTAGGTCTAGAATCAGCTGTGCATTTATTTTCCAATTATTTTCCTTATTGCTATTAAACCCATTATTTAATTTTATAGTGACTTAATTATTAATTATCCATATATATATTTCGATGCGCAATCAGTATCGTAATCAATAAAGATAAAAAATATTTAACAAAAACAAGTTTGATGAAATATTTGACAACCTAAAATACAATAAAAATAAAGTATAAAATCTGTTATGCCACTAAAACCCCGAGTTTACCGGAATTAGTAAGTAAATTGTAAAAATTAAAATTGTCATAAAAACCCCTCTTGCTATTTTTTATTCGTTTGCCTCTGCTTTAAAAATACCCCTCGGATTATAGCTGATCCGACTGAATCCAATCCAATCCGATCCGATCCGAACTGAGCTGAGCTAAGCTGAGCTGCTGTGCGCATGCGTCGCTATCGCTTTTTTTTCGTGAATTATGTGGCATGTTTGGTAGCCCGCTTAAAAATCGTTTTTATTTTTCCCTCATTTTTTTTTTTTTTTTGTTGGCTGCTGCTGCTTTTGCTGTTAATTTGCATTTGTGATTTATTTATTAGAGGCAAATCAAATTTATCGCTGTGATCCAATCAGTAAATCATTTTTAATTAGTTGCACTGCATTTCTTAATGACACTATTGTAAATTAACTTATTGGGTAATGGCTGGAAGTTGTAAGTGTTGCTTGATTTAGTTTTAAAAATACCACAGGCACGGGGAATATATTTTTTGTAAAATATATTCGAAAGTTATTCAGCAATCTTTATACAAAATATTACATTTTAAGGGTAAGGTAAGGTAAGGGTAAGGTAAGGTAAGGTAAAGGTTTTCCGTACTAAAAAGATCCAATGTAAATTTTCAGTTCTTACAAATAATATTATATTTGTTTAAGGTTTTATTAAATGTGAACATTTATTAAGGACATGCTTTAATTTCAGCTTGAAAAAGGTAATTTCAAGAGCAAACTTTTTATTTAAAATTTTTTTTTTGGCTCTATTGAAACAAACCTTTTAACTTTTTATAGAAAAAGTTTTGAATTTCGTTACAGAAAAATCGAATAATATAATTGTATTTTTTTGTAAAGAAATAAATATATATTTAGTAAAATAACACTACTCACCCTGTATATCAGCTCCCAAATCCCGTTCACAAAAGTTTGGCGATCGCTGATAATAGAACAGCGAGGTCTCCAGCTTCCTGGCCATCCTGGCTGCATTCTTATCGGCATTCGGCTGGCGATTGCCCCGCTCCACGCCGACACCTTCATGCCGCCGCGCTAACTCCGAATCACCAGCTCCGCCTCCGTCCAGCGCCCCCGAAGCATCTATGGCATCCAGATCGGGGGACAAGGATCCCGAGCCGCTGCCTCCATTAGACTTCTTGTTCCGCGCTCGTTTCAAGACAACTACTGGCTCTCCATTGCCCAGGTTCGATTGATCCACGAGTATTGCCTTGCGGAACTGATGCTTTAGAACCTTGCCCACAATGTGAAAGTCGGGGGCGGATTTCCAGCAGGTCTTCAGCTGACAGCTGCCGGACATGCCATGGCACTTGCAGCGGAACTCCATGTTGTTGGAAACGGACTGGAAAGTGAAGGACTTATTAAATGAAGTACTTAGTGGGGTGAGTAAGGGGATAACCCACTATCCTGCCGGCATGATTGTTGTGCAGATTGATCTTGGACTGTATGTCGCCGGCCTTCTCGCGGCAGTCGAGAAACAGCTTGGAGTACTCCACCCCAAAGTCCATGTTGTGGGAGCAGCCGCCCCATTTCCAGCGACTGGCTATCTTGGAGCGCTCGTACTTCTTCTCCTCCTCGGGCGTGAGGATCTGGTTGGTCTCCAAGTACTGCAGAAACTGTTTCTTCTCCTTGTCGAGCGACTGGCGCAGGTTCTTGTTCAGCGTTTTGCGATTGATGGTGGGATCGCAGCCGCAGGACATCAAACGGCCTTGACTGCAGGCGCGGGCCACACTGTGGGCCACACCTGCGGCCGAGATGGCGAAGGCGAATGCGCTTTCCCGGTAGCCTGCAATGTAGGGAAGAAGAGCCAGGTGAGGGGTTTTGGTATAGCGAAAGAATCGGAAATCAGAATCCAGCCCCTGGGAATTATTGGCAACTACTACTGAAATTTATGCGGTGTTATTTTTAACGCTGCATTCGAAGCAGTCAGCGACAGCCGCCCTGGGAATTCAGCGGCATTTCAGCTTTGACAACAACTCAAAGCAAAGAGACTGTGGCAAAACCATTTTTAATGATGCAGTGTCCACACCCACCCAAGGCTGAGGTGCACTGATCAAAATTTAAGGCGTTTCAAGTTATAAGAAAGGGTAAAAATGGTGTTTAAAGTTACAGGTAAGGGTAAAAATGACTGAAAAGGTTTGTAAAGTACATGGAGAGATGTTGCTCTTTATATTACAAATTAAATATAAAATGAATTAGATATAATTATTATAATAATATTAATTGTAGAATGATATTCGGGGGTTTGTTTGATCTATAAAAATCAAGGAGGTTTGGGTGAGTGCAGGAGATCTCTTGCTTTTCAGCTACGAAAGATCGTTCAAAAATATATCTTTGTAGAAAAACAAGGAATTTCTTCTAGCACATAATTAAATAGAGCTCAAATTGAACCTCAAAAATTCTCCTTGGAATTCTTAAAGTGTATTATTTGAAAAGCCTTATGCAGCAGCTGTCAAATGGCTGTCAAAAATGCTGACGTTAATCATAGCCGACATGGCCGTGAGTGGCCCAAAGTTGGCAACATTTGTCAAGCGATTGACATGCAAATGGTCAGCACCACTTTGCATAAAGCCAAAAGCGCTGAGAGAGATCTCCGCACCGGCGACAGTACATATGTCAATGTGACAGGCTTGCATCATTCTGCCGCTGGGGTCGGCCATCGGGAGTCGGGAGTCCCTCCTGTCAAACAATCAGTCAGTCCGTCAAGCCGGCCAGTCTCTGTCACTCAGGATGCGCACGAATGCAAATGTCAATGTTGTGACAAGTTGTCCAGCGATCCGATCCGGTGATCCATCGATCCGTGGATCGTTTGTGCACCGAGCAAGTGCAATGGAAAATTGTGTGTGTAGCGCGCATTTGATTGACGATTAAGACGCCATCAATCAAGGCATCAGTAGCGATCCAACGAACAGTAGTAGCAGCAGCAGCCCCACCCCATATCCACTCCCCCTTTTTTCCGGTGATCACTGATCACAGATCGGTGATTGCTGATCGCTGATCGCTGATCACCGATCTGGGGGCTTGATTTATGCACGCTTTGTTCGTCTGGCTGTCCGATCGCAGGCCATTTGCAAATCCAAATCACATCATTGCCAACAGTTACATTTGACAATGCCTTTGGGGTACCTTCGGATCTCGCAATTCCCGCAAATCCCGCGATCTCTCTCACCGCCTTGCCCATAAATTGGCCCCAAGCCGACTTGGCGACCTGTCTCGGCTCTGAGTCGAGAGATCCCAGCTTTCAGCTCCCAGCTCCCAGCTCCCAGACCCGATCTCCTGTTCCCCCTCTGAGTCTCCTGTCTCGTGTGTGTTGCAATCCCAAGTAATTGTTTGCGACATACGTCGCTCGCTTGTTGTCACATGCGGAGAGAGAAAGAGAAGTTCGGCGATAAAGGTCGATCAATGGCACACACTTGAAAAATCTATATAAATATATGAATAATGACTTACAATTTCGGTATAATAAGTTATATTTCAGCCACATGAATCTAGCTAAAACTTTTGCAAGTATAAATAAGATCACATGGTGTTGTATTCAAAGTAAGAGCACAGAAAAGAATTCTAATATTAAAACCTTGTATAACAGGAACTGGCGGAAATTTAACTAAATTTAATTTAGTTGTTCATTAATTTTAAATATTTTTTAGCCTTCATCTCCTAGCTGAAACTTCCAATCAAAGGAAATAGTATTTACAGACCTATTTTCATATGAATGGAGGAATCGTAATACTATTTTAAGTGATTGTTTCTGTATGGGTAATAAAATATAAAAATATATTTTGGTATTTATTTATGATTAGGAATATAAATATTAAATGGAATTTTAATTACTTTAATATACTTTTTCATTATTATAAGGTTAAATTGAGTTGAATTGTTTTAAATAATCAAATAGGTGGCTTATATTCTTGCCACCAATTCGTTAGCATTTCTTATCATAAAATGACTTCAGATTTATCTAATTAAAGCCTAAATTATAGCTTTAATAACTTGAAGATCTATATATTTTCCCTGTGTAGGTAATCCTTTAGGAAAGATCTCCTCTCGCGCTCCACTTGATTGACAATAATGCATGGTAGCAGCAGCACCGGCAGCGGCAGCAGCAGCAATCGAAGGAGGAGCACCGGGAACGGAACAAACCCAAGCCAAGATCAGCGATCTGCAACGACGATCGACGATCGACGAGTTCCATAAGTTATAGTAGATGTATGCAAAATAGTTGACCTGTCCGTGCGCCGTTTCGATTGTCAGTCATTGTGCGACTCTCGGCGGCCGGGCGACTTGATTTGTTTCGTTTCACTTGGTCGCTCGGATCGCCAGATCGCCGGATCGCCGGATCGCTTGGGCCCCCGATCTTGAAGTCCCACATGTCCCATGTCCCGTGTCCAGTGTCTCTGTGTCTCTGTGTCCACTGTCCATCCACCAGCGACCATCGAATCGATCCCTGACTTTGTGGCTGCCTTTCTGCCCTTATAAGTCGTCTTCGTCTTGGCCGCACCGCGCTCGCTGCACGCGTTGCTGTTGGCCTGTCAATATTGACTCTCGTTATGTGCAGTTCCTTCCTTATTTAATGGACGCACGAACGGAGCGGGTTGACAAACGGACAGCGGGACCAGGAGACGGACGGACGATCCTCGGACATGTCAGTGACATAAGCTTGGGTTTACCATATTGGCTGAAGGCTAGTCGAGAGTTACTTGGAAGTGCTGAGCTTTGCTGCTGCTGCTGCTGCTGCTGCTGCTGCTGCTGCTGGTGTGGCATGCAATCGGAGATTTATGGCTCGGCATTGTCTTTTCGGCAATGTTGTTAACTTTAACCCGCCGTTTTGGCATTTGCCTCTGATCCGATGCCCTGCCGCCCCCAGTGAATGCAAATAATATGCACAGAATTTTTTGTTATGGTTTGAATTAAACCCAGATTGCTTGATTTCACCAAAATTATATCATTGATACCTGATGTTAACTATAAATTTATAGAATTTGTACTAGCAGTACGGAGTTTCCGTTTACTGTTTGGGTTTAAAAACTTTTAAAATGGTTTATATAATGAAAATAAATTCGCATAAATGGGTAATAAAAAAATTAATAAACTTAATAATTTCGAATTTAACCAAAAGCACGTTGAAACTATAGTTTTAACAGTGAAATTTATTATGAAATAGAATTGATATTCTATACAAATATATTTGTATTCATTTATTCAATTAATTTAATTTTTGCTCTTTCATAATTATGATAAATTTAAAAAACTTGCTTATTTTTAAGTTTTAAAACTCATATATGCTAGTCTTAGTCTTTTCAGGAAAACTCTTCTTAAAGGTAAACCGAACTAAAAATGATTAAAATAGTAACAACCTATTTTAAGCTCTATAATCCCATTTTTAAAGACACTTTCGAAAACAGGAACATTGCTGATAATCACATCAGTGAATCAATGACAATGACAATGTTGAAACTCTGTCCCAATGTCCAACTCCAAGACCAATTCCAGGTTCCAGGTTCCAGCTTCAGCCTAAGTCCAAGACCACTTCCACAGGCCCACATCCCAATGGCCATTCCCAGGACTGTCGCGTCCTGTCGTCTCCTCTCGAAAAAGCATTCGTTTGTCTGGTCTGTTCGTTGTCAGCGGCTGCGGCAGCATCCGTCAACGGAGATAACAATTTTTTAAATTGAAATTGAATGAAGTGGTTTGCTTACAATATAATTTATACGATGAATGCAAATAAATTACGCCGTTCGAGAGGCAGAGACGAAACCGAGATGAGGCCCCTGGCCTTTCCCTTTTTTTCGCTACTGTTTTCTGGCTTGTCGCTTGTCGCATTGAAATTTGTGAGAAATCTCCCTGGCCGAACATCTCCCGGCTATATATCGTTTGCATCTGGATTGCAATGCCGCCATTTTGCGCATTTCCATTGTTTCCATTTGCCTCGGGGGACCCCCTTTTCCCCGGTTTCCTCAGCTCCATCGGTTTTGGCATTTTTACAGCAATCGTATGATGCATAATTTAACTAATGAAGCATTCTGGCCAAAGTCTTGCCTTAATTCCCATAAGATGAGGACTGTGCGAGTGTTTGACCAAATTAGTGGGTAATTGAGTGCGGATTTATTTCTTTGAATGGCGGATTTTACATTTTAAAGGGAGATTTAAGCTGGGAGTTTGAGAATTAAGTATTGAAATAGGTCGAGAATTTATAGAATTTGAAAATAATATTAATCAAGGTATAATTAATATAAAAGTGCTCTTAAACTTATTGAATTTGAAGCAATATTTTGTTATTTATATATTAAGATTAACATTTATTAAGTCCCCGATAATCAGGTCATATTCTTCTCATTAAATAAATGACGTTAAAGGTAATTTTAATGGTGTCATTATAGTGTGATATTTTCAAAATACTTGACTCTAAAAGTAATTATAAAAATTTATTTTGCCTCAGAAATCATTACGAATTCCGCATAAAGACTTTATAAATTCTGTATCAAGTTTCACTCTTTAACAACCCCATTAAATCCATGACTCATACTATGCATTAGACAACGGGAAAATAGGAAGCTTTTCATTTCAGCGGAAAAACCCGAGATCGGCGCCTGTGATCACAGTTACCGCTACTTGTTGGCCGCCACAAAAGAGGCTTTAGAATGCGGCTCCCCTTTGTGGGATATTATATATATTACTTGGAAGGAACAGTATTTAGATGGCGGAGTGTGTGCGATCTATCCATCATAAGGCACACGCCGCGTGGGTTTACAAACGGCGAATCAGGTAACACAATGCCCCGCGGACAGATTAAGATATCAAAGTCAAAGTTCGCATAGCCGCCGTGTTTTTTTTTGTGCGATGCGATGCACCGGGCTGTGACAAAACGGTGGGTCCGACATCTCAGAACAAGGTCCGCTCAACACTCTTACTCGAGCACATAGAAATCCGATCTAGTCCAGGGATCGGCAAGTGAACACAGAGAGAAATGTATATCAAGATAAATGTATAAAAAAATTAAGGGAAACAATAAGAGAGGATACTTTTAATTTAGTAAATAATCGAATGAACTTCTACATTATTTTCTTTTCTCCTAATATTTATTTTTGAGTAGAAATATACTTATTGTTGTATAACAAATTAATTATAAGTAAAAAGCTTCATTAAGAACTTGAAACTTAACTCTTTACTGTATGTAACCTCTGTCTACCTTAAAAGAATATTTAAAAAATAATTTAGGACGGAAATACTTAAGGAAAAATGATTTCTCTCTCTGTCAAGCATTAGAAACTGGGATTGTGTTGCTGCTGCTGTGGCTTTTGTGCCATGTCGTGTCTAATAATGCGACAGTTAATAGCATCGGACATTGTCTGCTTGACCAAACGTCTCCGCTATGGGCAATTTTAATTAGACTCTTTGCCTAGCGGTTTGCGTGTGGGCCGTCACCGGGGCTTTTCCATCTGCACCTCCTACCACCTAGAGTTTTCCCTTACTCCTCGATTTTCTGGACCGCAAAACTCGTTGACAGTTGTGTGGACTTGGGTCCCGGGTCCCGGGTCTCTGGTCATAAAGCGATTTTGTGTTTTGTGTGAAAGCTGAGCCACGCTTACTGCACATTTTAGTGTCAGCTTAATGGCTTTGGGCCACCTGAAGCTGAACCTGGGAAACTCTCTTAGCCAAACTCACCTTTCTTCAGCAAACTGGAGGCATGCGGATTGCGGCTCTTTGTGCTCAGCGACGAGCAGTTCCAGCGGTGCCATTGAAACTGTTGCGAGAATGTCCGGGAAATAGGGAAATTTTAATGGTATTTCGTATGGTAGTTCATTTGGATATGGAAAACAAAAAAATTACTATCAATGTGCTCTCATTACAGCTTACAGTTTTTGCTTTCACTAGTAAATTCATTGGACCCAATGTGATACCAACAGAAAATGTAAGTGAGATTACACCGATTGATTCACAGCAAATTATAAAGCATTTTCCAGTAGTTTTTTCCCACCTGAATTTGGCATTCACGTATGGCCATATCGAGTCCTTCCAGAGCTGCCGCCGTCACATCACTGGCCTTGTAGCAGAGCTCCACTTGGTCCTTGGTCAATCCAGGCACTGAACGGCAGGTGGCACGGCCATCCGGCAAGCCATTGAGCCTGGAAAAATACGACACAAAAATCAGCAAGGAATCTAAATACAAATGGTAAATTGTATATGATACTTTGGGAATTTTAATTCGCATTAAAATTTGATTACCGCTACCAACCGCAGTTGGTAATAAAAATAAACCCCAAAAAAATCTCCGCTCAAAACCGTAATTAACCTTGAGTGGCTGACACAAAACCGCAGACGAAAACCCGAAAAAACAAGACCTAACTAATTTAATTTCATTTCGTTTTCGTTCCTGCCAGATGTGAAATTAAATTTGCTTTTATTTGTGCACAGATTTAATCGAGCTACCTACCTCAGACGGTAGCTAAGTATAATTTTCGTTACCAAGCTTGTGATAAATCTTTTTTTTGTCAAATTTTTAAACGATGAATCAGTCAAAAAGAGTTCTAGGTGAAATTTGGAGAAACTTAACCCCAGGTAAGCTTTTTTTTATAAATATTTCAATTGAATTCATTGCTTTAAATTATATTTAAATGATTATTTGAGTGTACAATTCTATTAAATGCAGGTAAGTAGATTTTTTTATTTATTTGTATATGTAAAGTATTAGTATTAGTAAAATGTATTTTCGGAGCTATGATTATTATTAATTAATATTAAATTCCCTTTGTTATATATTTAATCACTTCACTATCACTTATGTAACATTTACTTAAGAAGGGTTAAACAATTGCCCAAGAACTCTGAGTCGCTCCATTCCAGAGTGAACCCATTTAAGAGCAGGCCGTGGCATTCAAGGTCAGCTGAGTTGAATTAAGTTGAGTTGAGGTGTTCAGATCTTGAGCCAGAGATACAGATACGAGTTTTTTTCTGGACTTTATTTACGCTTGCAGAGGGTAAAGTACATTTTCTTTTCAGTTGGGGGATTAAAGGAAGAATTTATATGTTAAAATTTGTCTACTAATAAATTCTATGCATTTTAGTAGTGAGAGTAGGATAACTTTTAGAGAAAATGTGTATTTTTGCGTAGCTTTACGTTTATGATATTTTTTCAAAAGTATTTTATAAAACTTCAAAAAAAAAAAGGCCAGTTAAAATTATATAATATACGAATCTATTTAATTTATAAGGTAATTCTATATAATTTTAGCTATCGTTTGAGCTTCAATGTCTTAAAAGTGTATATGGGCCAGCTTGAAGAGTATTTAAAAATTCGTCTTTCTGACATCAGGTGGTCCCTCTCTTTTTTCCGTGATACTATGTGAGTGAGTGCCAGTTGACGTTGAACAACTTCATCTGTTTTTAGCTGAACTGAAGTTGGGCTAAAGTTGTTGCCACATCGCCACTTGCATCGCGTCGGAATCGCGTCGAAATCGCGTTGATCTACGACACGCAGCGAGGAATACCGGGCGTATACGTGATGCGCGTCTGGCGTCTGCAGCTCGCAATCGTTGGTAAATATATATTTTCTTAATGCCCAGACTCACGATGCGCTGCTGCTGCTTGCTCGCGGGGTTAATTGTGGCACGTCGCGTGTAGGAAAACCGAAGGAAAAAAATACAAAAATTGCCTCAAATGTAGAAACGTGCCATTTTCACACACGTCTCTTTAAGCTGCAAAGAGCGGAGATTTCGAGATTCTCATCGGTATTGCGCATCATTTTGTATGCCAGTCGCGCGCCGGCGTAACTGCAGTCGTTGATTTAGCCACAAGATCGGCAGATGGAGCAGATCTGCACAGCAGGTTCATATAATTTACGAAATTTGTCGCTTAAAATTTTGAATTTGCAAATAAAGGTCCTGCGGGGCTGCCAACTTGTTGGGAAGTTGCGAGAGCGGGATTACCTTAAAGCCGGCTGCTATGGCACTCAATATATTATTGAGTTTCTTTTCTTAAACATTAAATTTTCAGTTAATTTAACGATTATAATAACATAAAACGTTATTGATGAATGCTCATATATGCAAATTGAACATTTAAAATGTTGGAAGGCCTTTAAATCCAGCCCTAGTTAAGCAAAAAAATTAAAATATAAGTTACTATCTCATCAAACTTCAAAAATAATTTCCCAGTCATTTCTAATTCAATATTAAATGCAAACTCGTTTACTTAAGAATACATTATTTAAATCTAATAAAAAATTCCCTGACTCAAACAACTCCCCTTATTTTTATCATTTTCCCATCAAACCAACAAAACTGCTATTCAAAGAAGTAAAAGAAATATTCAGCCAGGCAAAAAAAAGGAGGATAAGGAGAGAACCTGAACAACTTCTTGGCAAAATGCATTTTAATTGGCTGACGTTTCTGCGATACGAATGCGAATATGCAATGCGGCCAGACATCTCGCCAGATAAAGAATTTAAACTGATGCACATTTTGTTAACAGCTTTATAAAGCATATGGCTTTTAGTTACCATTGCCGATGCCATTTGCCGACTTCAATAAAACTGATAAGCGAACTCAAAGAGAGAAAGAGTTAAGCACTGAGAAAAACATGGTTTAAGAAACAAATTTATTACAAAATTGAATTTAAATAAAAGATTGTATTTAAAATATAAATACAGCAATTAAGCTTTTGGTAATAATATATTGTCTAACAAAAACAAAGTACATATTTGGCATTTGGTATTGAAAACGTTGTTTAATGAAATATATTTGTTTAAGACAATCTTTTTAAATATTAATATAAATATGTTATTGTTTATAATTAGTATTTTATATTTATGTTTATTTCTTTTAAAAAGTCAAAGTAATACTTTATTTAAATATATTTGCCTTTTAAGATTATGCTTTTAATTATCTAATTTACTTCCTATGCATTTTCTGTGATATGCCTTAAGTACTTATAAGCAATTCTTGAATTTTCCGCATAACCATTTTTATTTAAACAATATTTTTATTATTGTAATTATTTATTTCTGTGCACTCACAGCGAGTGAACCGCCGGTTTCAGGACTCTGAGTCATGACTTTCCGGCCAGTTCAGTTCCCAGATTCCTCGTTAGCGTATTTCACGCGATGCGATAGCAATGCAATTGATTCGCTTATAAAATTTATCGATCTCTGTTCCATCGAAGAGGAGCGAAGACATTCGCTTATCAGGCCCGCGGAGTGTTGGGGCCAAGATAAAAGCCGGCAACTGGCCAGCTCTAAATTTAATTTCGATTTTGATTTTCATAACCGCTCTGCAGTCGCCTTTCACACGCTCGCCGGCTCGCTCGAGTTCTATTGAAATGCCATAAAAAAAGATTGAGGCTTTAATAGGCGCCGCCACAGTCGGACTTTTTCGCCCTTATATTTCTCGTATTTTTTATTTCAATTTTTTTGTCTGGTCTGTCAAACGGTAGCCCATGCATAAATCAAGGATTTCTGCTGTTTTCGGCTTATGCCTTCACCGAACTGGATATATTCAGATATATATATATAGACAATCTTGGTTATTCAGTCTAGCTTAAGCCAGTTAGGCAAAACAATGTTTCCCACATACAAACAGAGATAGCCGGGAGATTGAAGCATTTCAGACGGGGCAGATAGCTCCCCTGGTGGAGACATTCCTGAACAACAACAGAGTCCGTTTTCGAGGGGGAAAAATCGGTCTTTTGGGGGGGACGGGGACTGAATTCGGGCGACCACAGCAACAGCTAGGAATGTCTTTGATCTGATCCGTTCGTACAGAATGATCCGGCAGAAAAATATTTCATTTCCATGCCACAGCGAGAGAGCGTTTTGGTAATTAAATCGAATTATCGCATATTTTCAAATGCCTCAGAGGTTGCATCAGCATAACTTGACTGTATAGCATTGAAGGACATCGTAATACGGGAGATTTTTAATTGCAAACTTTGAGATTAATTAATTAATTTAATAATAGGAAAATAAAATGGGAAACTAGCAACGTTTTATATTTCTAAGTTGGGATTATAATACGAATTAACATGAATATATAATCAATACATTTTCTTGCTTTACGTAATGGAGCAATAAAATGTCGTAAATACTCCAACTGAATATTAACTAGGAAAATTAATTAAAATTATATATATTCTAGATGAAAATATATCAATAACAGTCTAATTGAAGCTGCCTGTCTGTTGTTTCATGTCTTGTTTTTAAGTTAAGTCTGCTTAAAGTCAACATTTTTAACAGAGATTATCGGGATCCATAAGTTATTTTAAGATAATTTTAAAGATAGAAATTTGCACTTTATTTTTATATTTTTATCATAACTTAAAAGAATTTGTTAATATAGTAAATGCCTTAATCCCCAGCATTGATTTTGCACATAATAAAAATTATGCTGACTGGCAAATAAGCAGCTCGTGGCTCATAAATAAATGCACTTGTGGTTGCAGCTTAAAGAACCCTTGAACGTGTGAAATCCGCTGCAGTGCTCTATCCCGTCCAGGTGTGTGTTGTGGGTGTGCACCCAATTAAGCTGCAAACTGCAGAATTTGCAGACCCGGAGGCGTGGCACTCTGACAATTCATTTGCATTTCAAACGGGCGAAATTGTGGCGCACCAAGGCGCAGCCACTGCACCACCGCCACATGCACAGGGAAATGCACCTACTGCATCCTGCATCCGTGTGTGCGCCTCATTATGCGTTGCAATTATGACGTTGCACCTACAAGGATGACGACAAGAACAACAAGAGCAACGAGAATGCCAGCGAATTGCAGGCAGAGCTAAAAAAGTATGTTGACAACCCCATGAAACAGGACGGAAAAAAAATATTAGTGAACAATACCATAGTCGAAGTGGGGAAATACTCTTCATTATTTATAACATATAACTATTTCATTATTTTGGGAAAATCATGCATTCAATCTTGCGATAAAATGTGCCAATATTGCATTAAAACTATTTATCGTAGTTATATATTTTAGTTAGGTTTAGTTAGCTTCTACTGGATACTAAATGTAAATATAAATTAATTTTAAGTCTATCAATGTTTATTTTATGCAAACACTTTAATAACATATACTCCGGGAACTATTTTTTCGAAAGCTGAAATGTGTATATAAAGGATATACTATATCTAAAGGGCTTATTAGGTTGATTTATTAAATCATTCATTTAATATTACGTATTTATTAAAGAAGAGTTTTTTCAGGTTATTTCTAATGACAAAAATCTTGTAATAGTTTAAGTACCCCCCCAGGTGAGTGTATGACAACAACGAGAGTAACGAGATTAACAAGCTGCAACTACGAGGCGAGGCAACCAGTCAGGCAAGGCGAAGTAATGCAACTAGCATCCATCCCTGCTCCTGCCTGGCTCCCTGCTCCAACGCTCCCAATTCCCCAGCTCCGCCTCAGTGCGCACACACCGAGAAAACCCAGAGTTTGGACCAGAAGACGCGGATTGACAAGCGACCCGGGCGCATTATAAAACCTGAGTACCGGGGACCACCCTGCAATTGGAATCAGCACAATTGTGTGTGCAGGCCCCCATGGTTCGGTCACTGCAGAAACAAGAGACTCCAATCCCAGCTCCAACCATCCCACTGCGGCTGATGATGAGGAACGGCCACGGGAGCCGTTGGCAATTTCATCTGCGCCAAGCTAGGGCTGGCCTTTCATAAAATGGCGTTCGTTGTGTGGCCACGGTCTAACATGTAAGTTGCCATTTTTATTTTATTTCTTTGAATTGACACTCGAAAATAATTTCATAATATTGTTGAATTGGTGAAAATCCTTTCGTTTTTTTAAGAAAAATGTTTGTATTGATTTTTATAGTTGCTTTCAATTGAGACACTTGATTTTGAGAATGCTAAATGGTTGCTTACTGGTTGGATATTTATCCAAAGAATTTTTTAAATTGCTAAATTGGTGAAAATCAGGGAAGATTTTTTGTAGAAAACGGTATAATATTTTATTATAATTGTTATTGTATTTAACGTTTATTTATATAAATATTCAATGAAATTTTATATATTTTTTTGTAGATATTGTAGATATTCCTAGAATTTTTTAAATTGTTAAATTGGTTAAAATCAGATTTTTGGTAGGAAATGGTATAATATTTTATTATAATTGTTATTGAATTAAACGTTTATTTATATAAAATTAAACGTTTATTTGTATAAATGTTTAATGCAATTTTTCTATTCATTTTTTGTATTGCTTCCTTGGTTCTTTTTATTTTAAAGTCCATGATGATAAATTTATTATTTATTTTACTTATCTATAAAATGTTGTATTCCTTTTTTTATATAATTATATTAAAGCAATGAAATTGAATTTTATTTTAGTCATTTGTTTATTATAATTGTTATTGATTTAAGCGTTTGATGTTATGAATATTCAAAGACAGATAAGTAATACCATTTTAAATTAGATATAATGCATGTGCGAATATTGGAATGCATAGATTCTACAAGAGATATAGAAATTATTGTATTATTAACAAGTTGTAAATTTTTAATTCAATTTAAAATAATTTAAAATATTGAATGATTTTTTTGAGAATTGTTACTTCATTTTTAAATAAAATACTGTTTAAAGAAAATAGATTGCAATTTAGAAGAAATTGTAAATACACATAAATTGGTTAAAATTCTCCCCTTTAAACAAATTAACAATTTAATAATATATAATATACATATATCAAATGTCTTGTTTAATAGAAAAGTTTTGAAATGTTATTAAATATGATGTATGTTTTAGGTATAATTTAAGCTACATTCTAAGGCTGTTTAAGGTAATTAATAGTTCACCCAAATAATTTAATTTTCTAAATTTAAAAACCAACTGCCATGCGTGAAGGTGAAAATGGGCCACCGCAACAATATCTGCTTAATCGGACACAATTAGGTTAGCTTAATTTCTTCCCAGGCCCTATCGCTAGATCAATATTAATTATGCCAACACCTCTGGCTGACACCTGTGTTTCCCTCCGGTCAGCCTACCGGCGATTGATTAATCTGTTGTCGCTGCAACACCGGCAGCAGCAGCAGCAATATTAACCCAAGCCGCTGTTGTTGCTTGTCGTTTAATTAATTAAGTCGCCAGAAGCAACAACAAGCGGCATATAACACGGGGTAATGAGCCCGTTCCGAGGCTTGGAGTTAATTTGTTGACAGACTATTTACGCTGCCGAGTGTTTTGCTTTACATACTCGCAAATGGTGATGGATTCGGTCTTAGGATTGCATAGACGACGTGTGGGACTCACCAGCGTGTGCAGCAGGCCAAGATAATCACAACAATTAAATGCAAATTGCAATGGCTCCATGTTGTTGCTGGTGTGGCGGCAACCAGGTTGCCGTTGCTGCCGCTTCCTGCTTCTTGTTGCTGCTGCTGTTGCTGCTGCTGCTGCTGCTGTTGCTTGTGGCCTTTTGATGTTGCTTGCCACGCAGTCATCGCTCGGCTTTGATTTGCATAAATTTTCATACAATTGGAGCCAAATGTTTAATTGCACAGCATTTTCGTTAATCGATTTATCACTCTGCACTGGCACTGTGGCTATGGTCGTTGCATCGGCTGTTGAATTCGTTCCCAGAGGCCAGTCATCAGGAAACATTTTGTAGGGCACATTTGAAATATCGTTAGCAGCCGTTCATAGACCGTTTTTTTGTTTTGGTTTCACATTTCGATCTTCAGTGTTTTTATCTAAATTACTTTTTTATAATTAATCAGTAAAAATATCTTTAAGTTGAGTTTATTATAGGTCTTCGAGGTTATGAAAGTCTTTAGGGGTTACGAAATGAATTAACTTTTTAATGCTCTTAATGCACTTTTAACACTTTTCACATTTTTTTTTTCATTTCTTAAAGGTTTATTGGTAACACGATGCACTCTGTTTTATTAACATACAATTTATTTATAGTGTTGTATTAAATTTGTATATGTTTCCAATTGTTTTATAGAAAATATCTTTATACTAGACAAATTTTATGAGCCTTATATTTTATTCTTAATAATTCACTTCTGTTTACTATTTTTAATTGCCCAATTTTCCACGACTTTATTATATTTCTTATACAACAAAGGCTATTACTCTGACTGACCATTCGACGATCTGCAATGGCTCTGGCTTTCAACTTTGGAGCTCAGCTCCTTGGCTACTGGCTGGCTAGCAAAAATCGTTTTCTTGTAATGTTTGTCGTTATATTTCTTTGTTTTTTCTCATTTACAATCGCTTTTTGCCCCGGCATCGAGAGGAGGCGGGAAACTGGGCTTGTCCGATTGGTCTGTAATACAAGTTTCAGATTCTTGTAGGTATTTCCCTGAACTCTCCTCGTTTTCCGCTCTTTGCTTCTGTTTCTGGGTGGCTTTTTGAATACTTTGAATCGATTCGATTTGCGGTTTTTGTTAGGAAAGTTATGGGTCTTTGGCAATCATTTTGTGAGTGGCGGTCATAAATATGAAAAATTATAAAACTGATTTATATTTTTAATTGTTACATCATAATCTAAAATCTATAGAAACTTGCAGAATTGTATATGATAAATAATGATAGGAAAACTGGGTTAAATAATATAGAAAGCAAAACCATTCAAGCTTGTTCCACATGATTTTCAAACTATTGAAACGCCTTTTTAAATTATTTAAATTTAATATTATGCTACTTAGATTTTTCTTTATTATTAATATTATATTTTTTATTAAATCCTGTTCTTTAATTCACTCATTTGTATTTAAAAAAAGCTTTTGCAGGAACAAGCTTTTTTTTTATTAAAAAAAGAGCCTCCATTTATATATAGTTTAAATTTAATTTTTGGCCTAAGAAACCTTCTTAAACAATGTTGTTTTGATCTTTTTTATTGCATCCGTAGTCCTTTTTATTTTAAAGTCCTTAAATCTTGAGTTAAATTAAAATTACATAGTTTTAATTATTATTGAAAATTCATTGATTAATTTGTTTAAATTTAAATTTTTATAAAACTTGTTTTACACATTTATTTATTTATTTTTATTGTGGCAATAGATTAGTATTTTATTTGAGATTCTTTTTGTTTATGGCACAGAAGACACAGGACACGAACGTCCTGCCAGCGAAGCGAGCCGCGCGACTATGAGACGAGAGCCGAGCTCGCCAGCCTCTAAATGCAAATTAAAATTGAAATATTTGAAACAGAGACTGGGCTTCGTTGTTATCATCATCATCATCATCATCTGTCGTCGTCGGTTGTACTCGTTGTCCTCGCATCGCATCGTCCTCGTCCTCGTCCTCGTCGTAGTCGTAGTCGTCGTCATCATCCTCGTTGTCCTGTGCGTGTTATCCTGGGAATTACGCTTTCATGGGAGTGGGGTCTCGTTCGCCAGGAGGTGGATGTGGAATGTGCGCGTGCCTTTCCCGTTGGAGGGTGAATCCCGGCGCCGATTTCTGGCTCAGCGACTGGCTGGCTGGCGAAAGTACAAAATACATCAAAGGATGCAAACACCAACAAACACACAGGACATGCTAGTATATTGAGGCAGGGCTGCTCATTCTGGTTGCAGCTGTAGCATTTATCGCATGCGAGAGAATGCCATTGTTATCCTTTCGATTTATGGTCCAATTAACACATTAATCATAAAGGTATTTTAATACGCATTAGTATTAAATTAATCAAAATATATTTAAACATAATTCCTTACATTTTCTGTACAATTTTAAGCATTGATTTAAAGTACACAGATTTTTATTGCCTTTAATTGATTTAAGCCTTAAACTCTGGCCTCTCTTGACACCTGACTGCCTGTCGTCTGGCAGTCTTTAAAGACTGATTAGGCTCTGCCGGCTTGTTGTCTTGTTGTTGTTTGCGGCAAGGACACACGACCGAGTGCCACTTCTGTTGAACATCAAAGGGTTAACAACAAAAGTGAAACTGGTGCAGTGTCGCCATCCTCACTCGGTCTTCCCCATTCTCTTGGCATTGTTGTCCTGTCAAGGACTCCAATTATTGCAATTTCAGTCCTTTGTTGTTGTTGCTTGCCTTTGAAATATGCTAATTTATATACTGGAGGCGGCAAAAAACAAAGGACCCGTCAATTGATTCACGTCTGCTTCCTTAGTTAGTTCAAGAGGTTAAATGTGGAGGGCGTTGCAGGAAGCAATGCAAAATATGGGTCGTTTTGGCGGGCGGCTTTTCTTCTTTTATTTTCATTTCGACCGCATGTGTGTGTGTGTGTGTGTGTGTGAACTTAACCCTCTTTGACTTTTCACTCGCTACTTGTTACACTTCAAAGAGATTTCCTGCACGAGCTAAAGGAACACTTGTTGCCAGCTGTCCTTCAATGCAATATGGAATTTGCAATACGGAAGCTTTAAGGAAGATTTTATTAAGAGCAAAATCGATTAATTGAAGGCCATGTCCCATGAAAATTTATTAAATAATTGATTGATCCGAACGATCATAAATCGTCTGTCAAATTAAAAGCAATTATGTCAATTGTGAAAATTGTCACAATCAAATAAGGTTATTTATTGAACGTGATCTGTCAATTAGCTGATTTTTCCCAATTTATTTGTACGTTTGGAAAGTTATGGATGACGATCTAGCTTAATGTTTATCGAATAAACTAATGGATTTAGTAATACATATTTTATTTTATATATTCATATATTCATTGTATTTTTATCATGCAGAAAGTGTCTTAAGTAGCCACCTTTTCCTGACAAAGACATATAGTATCTTTACTTACTCTTTCTTACCTCTTCAATGGAAATTCCTGTGCCAACTACTTGTGCACAATGTTAATGTTAAAGCTCATTAAAAATTATCCGTTAACAGCTCCATGCAATGCATCTTTCATTCAGCACCATCCCTCCTCCCTTTAAGCCAAACCGCAGCGAAACCACAAAATAAACGAAAAGAAAAACAACGTCAGCGGGCATTTGACCATCACATTTACCGCATACAATTGCCATGAATCACCATCACCTGGCGGTGGCTTCCACTCGCCGTTCAGCCTTCGCCTCCGGCCGGCGGAGAGGAACATCCATCAATGTGCCGTTGACATTTGCTTGGACCGCTGACAAGAATTGTCACAATAAACAATACAACCACGACGACAACAAGAACAATGTTGCTGGAAACGAGGAGGACACGTGACGTGATCAGGAACGGATTCGGAATCAGGAGCAGGAGCAGGAGCAGGAGCAGGAGCAGTCGCAGGAGTTGGAATCAGCCTGATGATTAGTTCGGTAAGTGGCAGCTTTTTTGGGATGATGAGGGGCGCATAAATTACCGAAAGGATTAACCAACCAGACTCAGACAGCTGAGGGAGCAGAGGGTTGGTAGGTAGGTATATCATTGTTTTTGCCCATGTTCAGTGAACTGTAAGGGATTCCACCGGAACAAGGAGGAATCTGGATGGGGTTCGGATACCGAGGGAAGCGGAGCATTATGTTAAAATTACAATCAGATCAATTTCACAGATATCAACATGAGTATTTGGGCCAAGGGGCAAGTGTTGATGGGATAACAAAATGTCCCAAAGCGAGGGGTGGCTTTATTAATGAATTTTCCAAAGGGGAAATTTAAATAATGAAAACAGGATGAAATATTTGTCTTTCTTTACTTTAATGCCTTCTAATTACTTAATTTTAATGATTAGTTTGTTTTTGAACAACTTCAATTAGTTGCTATTAATTTCTTTTATTCCTTTACTTACTAACAAAGCTCTAGGAAAAGATAAATATTTACCAATAAACCCTTTAAAATCTTACCATCACCATAAAGAAATAAAACCCTCCGTCTCAATGCCTTAATAAGGCCAATCCCCCCACAAAACAATACCAAGATTTTCCATTGATTGGATTTCCTGAGAGTGCAGGTGTGCCCTCGCCAAAGTTCAAAACAATTTGTGCTCATTAAAAAGGAAAAATTCATGAAAAATTCATCGTAATGATGTAGCCCAGGGTTACCAAAACCGAAAACAACAAATTCAAGCCACCATAATTTAGTTAATTTTCGTTTGGTTCGGTTTTTGCTTGGCTGCCATTTTTTTTTCCTTCTTTTAATTAACTCGAAATGATGGCGCGTTCATAAATCCTCACAAAAATCTGACAAAATGACGCAAATTTTCGCGTCGAAGAAATATGTGCATCTCCGCGTTCGGAGTAAGAAATAAAAATAAAAATTAAGCGAAAATTAATCGAAGTAATTTCGAGAGGCAGCCGGCAGCGGTTGCTTCTGGCCCTCAAAATCGGGCGACATTGCGAACATAACTCGTGGAATTCTTGGGGCCAAAGTGGCACAAGGTAAAAAGGGTTTGGGGTCCGGGCTTCGGGTCTTTGCTCGTATGGGAAAAATTCCGCTGGCCTCCAATCAGTGCACACACAGTTTGCATTGCCCTGACATGAAAAAGAAATCAGTGCAGGTCGGTCTCAGCCTCCTTTCCTGTTTTTCTCTCCTCGCCTGCCTTTATTTTTTATGCACAATTTTCGGTTGCCGAGCGCTGTGTGGGAAAATTTTTCAATTTTAATTGCACGTTGCGCTGCCTTGTGTCGTCCCAAAATTGAAACAGTCGATATCCGACCAGGCCCACCTACAAATCCCGCCCTGGCTGTAATCCTGTAAGGCTGTAAGGGGTGGTGGTGGCTCACAAAGTTCGTATAGCTCGCGTCTGCATACCGGGAGCGCCTTTCTATGAAAATTCCTGCCAGCATCTCGTCGCAGCCGCGACTGGCATCCCAGCAATGTTTTGGCTCTCAACTATGCAAGCGAAGCTTCCGAAGTCTCTCCTCCAGCTCTTCCCAAAAACTCCCCATCACAACGGGGGAATCCCCTATGCCGCCCGCCCGCCCCTTTTAGTGGTCACGGCAAGTTTAGCAACCAAGAAGCCAAAGTGGGGTTGGTAGGAAGGCGTTGCTTTGCGCAAATTACAATTAAAAATTGTTTCAAGTGGTTTACAAACCGCAGCACGCACACAACTCCACAACGAGCTGGTGGAGCAGCAGTTCTCCAATGATCAGGGTTGGATTAGGGATTTTTAAATGTATTTAACATAGAGAAAAATGGGTTTTCTGGGATATAATTAAGTAAATTTTAAAAGGTATAAGGTTATATTTGAAATAATTTTTGCTTAATGGATAGGAGAAGGCAGGAAGGCAAACATTTCTGAACTAAATTATTTTAATAATGTTATAAAACAGGCTTTTAGCAAGATATTTAAATTAAGATCTCTTTATTTAATTATTGCCTTAAGAAAAATATAAGTACTTGTATTATTTTAGGTACTCTTGACCCCTTTGTTAACCTCTTTTTTACTGCAACCCTGCTGGCAGTTGGACTTGGACTCATTCACATCATCGTCGTCGCTGTGGTCATCATCATCATCATCTTTAAAATGAAAGTTCAAGTGCATAGCACTCCACTCGTTGGCCCCAGCGGCCATCTTGGCTTTTTAGTGACTGCCAACCAACCAGAAGAAGTGCCTGGCCCAGCCGAGATGGAGATGGAGCTGGAGCTGGAGCTGGAGATGAAGACGAAGATGGATGAAGGATGATGATATTGGGGGGGCAACCTATACGAGAAGGAACGAGGAATCGGAATGGACAGCCGGGCACCATTGTTGCTGCGGTTTATGACGTTGATGTGGCGCTGACCGCTGACTGCTGACTGCATTCGTCATCCAACAAGTTGGCAGCAACAGTTGGCCAAAAACAAAAAAAAAAAAAACAAGAAAAAAAGGAAAAACCTGATGGGGGAAAAATAAATAAATGTCGAAGGGAATGGAATTCGCAGATGCATTCTCATTGGAGGCTGTGCAGCAAGGAAACCGAAAACATTTGGCCTGTGCAAGCCTCTGACTTTGATTTGCTGCTGTCACTTTTCCCATCTCCCGATCACTCTCTTACTTTTTCTCCTTTTTATTTGCTGCACTGCCATCCTGGGAACTTCATTTTGTTTGCCGGCTGGCGAACGGAGTGCATTCGCGGCACATCCAACCCCCTGGACGCCACTGCGCATGCCGGGGAATCCCATCGACAAAATGAACGCCCTGTGTGTGGGTGGAGCCAAATGAGCGGAATGAACTTGGGGCCGGGAGCTTTGCAAGCTTTAAGTTTCGGGGGTTCACCGCACAGAACTTTGGAGCTTTGGTCGAAAGGATGCACACACAGAGTTGCCAGATGCCAGTGTAAAGCATGGCAAGTGAAGCCAGGATTTCAAGGATATTTTGCCTTATTTTAATGCTTAGTTAACTTGGGGTTAAGGGGAGTATATTCCGGTTAAGAGCTTTTTAAAAGGCTGATTATAATATTTTTTATTAAAAATCGAATCTTTTTTAAGGAATTTTGTTTATTATTGTCATAAGTCTTAATGAGTTTAGTCTACATAAATCAATTTTTTGCCAGAAACCCATAAAAGATTTGGTCTAAAGGCAAAAACAACCTATTGCCGAATTCCTACTTGGGAATTTTAAAGTAAAATAATCCTTGCTTCTCCCTGAATTCGTAATAGTGAATTTAAAACGAAAAACTTGATGTTTGCAGGATAATGTTAAGTAAAGAAAAGTAAGAACAGAATGCAAACCTCTCAATCGATCTATTTTGAAAATTATTTAAATTTTAAATTAAGTCTCCTTTACCAGGTATCCCTTATTCGTAGTACTCTACACCATTTGGCGTATTTCTTCTTCCCCTTTTTCGTTCGGGCAACGCGCACGCGCACAGCTTATGAAAATTATGAAAGATTTACATTAATAATTCTTACAAAAGCCACACATAAATAGCCGACTGGGCAATCTGCAGAGAGTCTCCTCCTCTTTCTTCCCTTCCCAATGCCACACGGATGGGGAGAAGATAAGAGAAGAGAAGAGAGAAGAGAAAAAAAGAAAACTAAAACACAATAACCATTTTTATTAAGCGACAATCAGCGCGCGCTGCGCGAAGTCCAGCTCAGTGAATCCCCATCTCCAGATGGAGTCCAGATCCCCAAGCTTCCCAGCCAGCAACGCCATCCACCAACTCGCAGCTCCAGGCTGGGCTATGCACTTGGAAAAATTAGGGAAACTTATAGAAATAAATTTATAAAATTTTAGACAAGAAATCTAGCTAAAAAGCTTTGTTTTTTACTACTTATAAATGCTTTTTCCTTTTAAAATCATTATAATTTAATCAAAATCTTTTAATCTAGTTTTCTCTTTATATAATCCGAATTATTTATTAAAAAATTCTCCCTCTGCATTGAGTAAGTTGTCGAAGCCGGGGTCCAGTTCGACCTGGAGTTCCAGATCGGCATCCTGGACCGGGGGGACAACCCGCTGCGCATGCGTGCGGGGCTCTTGCATGCAAATGGAATCACTTTATTAAACAGCTTACATAATTCATGTGCTGCACATTTAATTTAAGGTCATCAGGCCCGGGCAATGGGCAGGCCGCATCATGGGGTCCCGCCACATCCCGGGCATAATGAAAAAGACTGTGTAATAATTTTTAAATGTTTGTAAAAATAGGTGTAGACAAGTTGAAATTTATTATGGCGACGTTGAAGCGCTGGCAATGTGGGCAGAGAGAGGGGCTGCAGAGTGATGGGAATGTGGAGCGGACGGAAGTATTTTTGGGTTTTATTATAGGTTTTAAATTAATTTAGGTTTAAAATAAGATATATAGTTTAGGGAAATATATAATTAAGTGAAGTGGTTTTCCAAGTAATAAAGCTAAATTGATTTTGCGGTGGAATAAATGATAAAATCTATACATTAAAATAAGTGAAATTTATTTTAATGAAACTGGCTTTTATTGAAGAATTTTTTATTAAATGAAGGTGCTTTTAAATAACTCCTTTGTCGTGCTGTATCTTTAATATATATATTTTAATTGGGGGTTATTTTTAAGGATTTTGTAGAATTTTTTGAATAATTCGAATTTAACTTTAAACAGAGATTGCAAGATATGTAATAGATATTAAAACTTTATCATAAAACCTTTGAGAAAGAGACTATTTAATAAAGAAAAGATTGAAAAATATGTATTTTTTAATACATATTTTAAATTACCTTCCTTAAAGTATATTTTACAGAATGTGCTGCCTTAAAACCTACCAAAACTACCTAAGTGTTTCATACTTTTACCAAGCATCCATGTAAGTCCAAAAAAGAAAGAGACGGACTCAAAAAAAAGAGAGAGACGGACAGAGACCCACCTGGCTTGGCTACCCACCATGACTGCATTAAAAATCAACTTAATTTCACTGCCCATGGGGTCAGTTTTATGGAAACACAAAAACCAAGATCAACACAAACACGGCAACTGGGCAAACTGGCAACTGGCATCCAGCAAACTGGCAACCAGCAACCTGGCAACATTCAACATGCAGCAACGGGGCAACGGGGCAACGGGGCAACAGCAACAGCAGCAACAATAACAATAACCCAGAGCAACGATGAAAAAATGATGAAGACCTCCAAAGTGGCAAAACACGAAATGGCAACAAAAATCATATTTTCACAGGCGCTTGGCGTTTGCGCAGAACTTCGCACTTGATCGGCCGTTGGCGGATGGCGGCGGGATCCCTCCTCCGGGAGAGGACTCCGAAAACGTACGCAATTATGTGTTTCTTTTTTTTTTGTTGTGTTTATTAACTCCTGAGATCTGTGCCTTTTGGGTAAAGGAGAGTCCAGTGTTGTTCAGTTGAGCTCCAGCCGCCATTAGGGGGGTCCCACTCGAACGGTCCACACACGCACTCTCTATATAATTTTAACACATGCTGCGTTTTGGGGCTTTCGTTTCTTGGTCTTTCCTCTGACTCCTTTTCGATTTTCTTTTCTTTTTTTTTTTGGCACTGCAACATTTCCTTCCTGGCTTAATAACTTTATTTAGCTTAGATGGAGTCAAAGTCGCAGTCCGGGATGAAGATGAAGATGAAGATGGCGTTGGCGAGCCGTGTGTGGCTTGAGCTGGGCTGGAGGATCGGCACGAACGGATCGAGATGCGGCTTTTGGGCTTGGTATTAATTAGTGCGATAGGTCCTTTGTGAACCCAGGCACCATAAACCACAACAAAGGGCTGGACAAAAGGCCCAGGCTTTGGTGTTGCATTATTTAGACATCAGGACTTTGATTGATGATTCGTTTGCCTTTGGAGTTGCATGACCCCGGGTCTTAATGTGTAACTAATGGCATTTAAAAGGGGCACAGGAAAACCTTATGAAATATATCAAATGAGAAATTAAGAATACTTAATAATAGATAAATAATAAATAAGTATATATGCAGTATTTAAAAATAGGTATAAAGTACATTAATATACAATTTCTTGTAACCTTATGTGACCATAGTTTGTAATAAGAAATAATTTGCATTTTACTTGGTATTTATTCAAGAAAGAAATATCAGAAAGATATTATTAAATTAGTTTAATAACATATAATTAAGTACGTAGTATGCTTACTTTCAATAATTTAATTCAAATTCAGTTCATTGATCCCCAGCAAAGTTTCATAAATTCCATTGATTTATTTCCATTATTTTCCAGTTAAAACCTTATGTAACAGTCGTTCCAGCCATGGGTAAAATATTAAACTCATTTTTCACATTACAAGTCAAATTAGGAGAAGGCTCAGAACCACAGAAAAATCCTTGCGCCACATGGAACAATTAAACAATTCATTTATCTTAATTTGTCTGCAATTTCCTTGGATCACCTTGGGATCCAGCTGATCCCCTGTCTTAAATATATATGTATACAGAAATTTGAAATTAATTGCTGCCTGTGACTTTCATTTCGTTTCCTTCGTTTTTTGTGCTGCCATTTCTGCTGTGTCATAATCTTCACACCCGAAAAAAAGGATACACGATCGCAGACAGATCTCTCTTCGAGGTTGGAGGTTGTAATCTTTAAATAATTTAAGCCAATTCGCCGTAAACCGTTAAAAGGCCGGCCTGGAGTCGAGACCAGGGCGTCGCCCATCCATCTGCGCACCGATCTTCCCGAACCGATCTGTGTTAATATTTGCTCACGATCATCGGCTTTTAAGGATCTCCAGCGGCAGCAACACCATCGAAAAGGCAGTGCTGGACACAACAGCAGAAAAAACCCTAATTACCGCATTAAGGTGTCAAAATGATGAGCATCATCTGCTTTGTCTGGCGTTCCCTTTGCCGGCAACAATGTGGCAAATTTAATGAATATGTCAAGTAGTCAGCGCTCCAGAGTGTCCAGTGATAAATCTGCCTTAACGTCTTAGAACGATGGGAACGCGACCGACATGGACCACGGATTTTTCGCAAGGAGGAGTCGCTTTTGCTTATGGAGCGTGTCCGATCACCAGATGGCAGCATTTGGTCTTTTGCGCCTGGGAACTTTCAGAAAGATCAACGGGGGGCTCCTCTTGGTGGCCTGTAACTTTGTGGTTAAAAGTATTTTTAAAATCTAAAATACTGAAATTAAAAGCAGGCGTTTTTAAAACAATTATCAATATAAATTATAAAAACTATAGTAAATAATATGCAGGGTGTTATAATTTTTGTCCGAAGCTTGTCATCCTATGAAGGAGTCATTTCCGACCCTATAAACCATATATTTATACATATATTCTTGATCAGCATCAACTGTAGAGTCGATCTAGCAATCCAAGCAAGAATAGAATGTTTACTATATTTTTCAAAATTTTGTAAGGGGTTGCATCGCTAAAATTTTGATAAATTGAAAAAATAATTAAAATTTTTTATATTTGAATTGCAAAATTATTAACCTAATCGAAACATAGCACAGAAAAGGTTTTCGAATTAAAATTAATGCTTTTTTGGCTTAGTTATGACTTTAAAAAATTTGTAAATGACTTAATTTTTATATATAATGTGTTAATAGAGTTTGTACAATATGTTATTATTTCATTTTTTCATAAGAAATTTTTTAATCAAAAATGATATAATAAATATTAAATATATGTTTAAAAATAGAGTGCTATTTATTTTATTTTCGTTTTGTAATGTAAGTGCTTTTACAAGTTTACATTATTTAATTACTTGTACAAAGATTTGCCTCGTGCTATATTAAATTTCTCTTTACAACTTCAAGTAAATCATTTTAACAATATGCTTTTAAAATTTTTGTCATTTTTAAAAGCCTAACGATATTATTTACCTATTTTAATATTTATTTGTACCTATTTAATACTCTCATATCCCAACCCAAGTATAGTCTCAACCTTAAACTCGAACCAGGGTTTGTGCCTGGACGATCGACCCTTTTTGCTCTTCCCTTTATACCCTTTCCCCCATTCGTCACATTCTTTTACGCTTGCCTTCTTCTCTTCCAATTCTTCGGGTTTTTTTGTGGATATATATAGCTATATATATCTATATATATACATATGTATATACATACATATGTAGGTCTCGCTGGACCCAGGTTGAGGTCCAGGCTTGCAGGTTCTCCGGGCTCCCTGTTCCCAGTTCCCGGTTCCAGGTTCCCGGTGCCAGGTTCCAGGTCCATCGGTCGGTCGTTCGTTCGTTCCATTTTAATAACATTAATTAAGGTGTTGCCTTCGTTGGTGTTCTTCACGCCTTTCCTTACAAATTACGCAGGAATTTCATGTTTCAGGTTTTGTTTCTGTAGTTTTTCGTTGCCGTTTGCTGTTGTTCTTGTTGTTCTTGGGATCCCGGACAGGCGTTCAAGCGGTCTTAATAGTTGTTCTCCTTTATTGTTGTAGCGCCCCGTCTGCCGTTTGTTTGTTGTTGTTGTTGTTGTTGCTTCTCCTTTCAAGAAAACTGGCCAAGAACTGCAATTTGGCTAAAATGGTGTTCCTGCAGTTTGATCTTCGAGGATCGTCCGATCGTCTTTCGATATGTACACCTCCAAATTAAGCCATTAGCTGGTGTCTATATAGGGGTATATATATATATTTATTCCCTATATATCAGATTGATGTGATTGAGGCGCCATTTTAGGCGCCAGTTGAAAGGAAATTAGCCGCTTTAGTTGTAAAACCATTGTGTAAAATGTTAGAAATTATATTACTACTTTACTGAATGATATAAACTTGTTAATAAGTAAGAGAATTTTTAAAATATTGTTTCTTGAGTCATAGAAAAATGTTTAATAAATATAGTGTTGAAGTATTTATATCTGGGAATACCTTCTTCATTTTTACATTACTTAAAATGAATACAAATATATGCATTTCACATTTATATTAATTTTAAGTAGCTCATATGCAAAGACCCCTTCTAAATCCTTTTTAGAATATCCTTTTTCTTTGATAGTTTTCCCGCATTTATAGAAGCTGCACAAATATGCATTTTTATATTAAAATACTTACCAATAGTATGGTTAAGACACCTTCCTCAGCCAAGGTCAAATCCGAGGTCAATGGCACTCTCTCTCTATAAAAGTAAAATAATGGTGATGAAGGTAGCGCCAGTCTCGTGTTTAGTTTGTTAGATGGATGACTAATAAGCGTCGCCACAATTAATTGAAATCCACTGATACGCATCTACCGAATGGCTTCAGATACAAGCAAATCTCATTAACGCGCCCAAGATAAAGCCACTGGAATCTGGAGAAACAACGCGCCGGCGGTGGAGAAGAGCCGATGCGATACATACTTGCTTATACGTATATATCTCGGTGTACATTTTGTTCAGTCAAGTGAACCAAAGCCAGGCCAAGAAGATTCCAATTCCAATTCCAATCCCAATCCCGATCTCGGACCCAATCCCATATCCCACAACGTCGGGGGCTTTATAAATGCACGCAGATACAGTTTTCTGTCTTTTGTTTCTTATTTTGTTGTTGTTGATTTTTTTTTTGGAAGTCAAGCGGTTTGCATTTGTACGATAAATAAAATGAATGCGATTGTTAATTAGTTGTTGCTGTTGCCGCCGATCTTGCTGGGGGTATCTTATCGCGCCGGCATGGGCTTGTCTCTTCCCTGGCTGCAGCCCCAAAATAATAAACCACAGAGGAGACACACGCGGTGGACCATCAGTTGTCCAAGTAGGAAAATGGATTGGTAACTTTGTCTTTCAGTTGGATAATTCTTGGGGGCTTCAGTCTCTGGTGAGATGGATAGGTAAAGCTCAACATAAGGTTCTCGTGGGTTGGAGATCTAATCAGAATGAGAGGGGATTAAGGGGATCTTTGAACTAAATAAGAATGAAATTAAATATATTAGCTACTTTTGTACTAAGAACACTTAAGAACATACTAGGTTTAGGTTATACATATTATCTATTAGATAATATATTCATTTTTGATAAATTATAAAACAAAGTCAACTAATACTCTTTTAAAATACTCTCAATAATATGAATATTTAACAGGAAGCAACAGAAAACCAATAGGTGATTTTAGTATATTAATTTCTCTCTCACAATTTAAAAGACTAGATTGAATTTGGGTTGTATTCATTTAAGATACTGTAAGTAAAATTCTCAACAAACTTTAATAGGAAAGATAACCTTATATACAAGATACGATTTAAGTATATTACTATTTTCCTATAGCTTGAACGCCTAATTATAAAGAGGATAATATTCATTTTCTATATTTAAATAATGTTATCAAACTAATTAAATTTCTAATACTGCTGCATATTCTGTCACAAAAATATAAATATTTAATAATAACAAAAACCTAGTCTGTAATTTAAATTATACATTTTAAATCCATTTTAAGTAGCATTTAAAATCTCTGTATTTATTATACTTTGTAAAAAATTAAACCGTTTTCTCCATGAAAAATTTCTCTACTATACCACCCACTCCTATAAAATAAATAAAAAACACACAAAACCTTTTAACCCATTCATCACTAGCTTTAGGCCTCCTTTACTGCATTTAAGCCCGCACAAAAATTAAAAATTCCCGTGATAAGCTACCTTAATAAAGCTTCTGCTTCTGTTGCTCACGAACTCACATCACAATATATGATATTCATTTAATTACATGCATTTAGCGACATCGATTTGATTTCTTAATTTATGCAGCCAAAGATCGATGTCGCTCGATCGATCGATCTGTCTGTCTGTCTGTGAATCGTAATTTATGCACAATGGGCAAATCAATTTTCATTCTGTTCAAAATGCGTTTTGCATTTGTGTTTTTTTTTTTGTCTATTGTTGTCGTTGTCGAACTTTTGTTTGCTGTTTAGGCAAATTTCTATAGATTTTTATCTCGTGTCGACAACAATAAAATTGTGTTAATTTATGGGAAAGTCAACGGAATGACTATGTCTAGAGATAGATACAGATACACTTGAATGAAACTGGGAACTTGTTTCTTTCTGCGTCTGTTCAATCGATTTGTGTGTTGTTGCGTTTTGTCTTCATTAATTTACGTTTAATCATTTATGCAGATTTCAATCAATGGGCGAATCGATTTGAAATACATTTCCGTTTAGCATATAATTTTGTTGTAGCCACAATCTGGTTATTTGAAATTCAATTTGTTTGCAATTAATTGGCTGACAAGGCGATGGTTTGTTGTAACTAAAGAAGGTTGAAAATTAATTATTGAACTTGAAAATGTTTTGGGAAAAGAAAGTCTATGGCTAAGTTATTTTATACTTATGAATAAGAAATAATATAAAATGTTTTTCGAATAATATGGATGCTGGGAGAAGTTAGGCAAAATATATAATATATAAATATATATATTTTAGTTTCTAACCAAGAAACCTTATAAGTTAAATTCCAATATTAAACTTCTTGCTTTTGTAACTGTTCCGAGGAAAATTCGCATATGTTAAAACATCTTTTTAACAATATAAATAATTAAAATAATCATTGTGCTTCAGTTTTTTTCTATTTGTTTTTATTACAACTATTTACAAGGCTTACATGAATTGCATATGAATATGATGTAACGTAGGCATGCTTTTGTGTTTATGGTTGGTTTTAATTTGTATTTACAACTAGCTAAAAGATTAGAGATACTCGTGTTTACTTGTTAGTTAATACTTAAAACGTTTTCTCTGTAAGTGTGTATATGTGTTTCTGTGTGTGAGTGTTTTTCTATCACGCGAAATGGAAAGCTTTCAAAATTCTATATTCCTGACTAAACCGAAGAAAATAATACAAATAATAATAATGGTGATCAGATCAATCAGAGGCACGTGTTGACCGCTCGATGCTCCACGCACTTCTCGCAGGTCACCTCGCAGCACCACTTGAAGACGCACTTGCAGTTGGTCTGCTCCTCGACGATCCTCCGGGTGTGGCCTCGATTGCAGCACAATCGATCGCACCGATCGGATCCCGGACTGGTCACATTGCACTCCCTGCCCTGGGTGCCCAGGGCTCCCGTTTTCGGATTTGCCGCACAGAAATCGGGCGATTCATCCGCAAATACTAGTTGGTACTTATTGGCCGGTCTCGCCCGCGGATTTTCCGGCATAAAGCTGTTGCCATCGTTGCGCAGCGCCACTTTCCGGGCACTGTCGTAGCGATCGCGCAGGCGCCCAGCCACCTCCCGGAACGGAGGCATCTTCAGCCAGCAGGTCTTCACCGTGCAGGAGCCCGAGAGGCCGTGGCACTTGCACTCCAGCCGCATGGCATCCCGAATGGCCTGGAAATTAAGGATTAAGGAAGTCCAGATGATGGGTTTTGTCTTGGAAAGGATTCTTTTAAGTGTATTTTGTAGATATAAATATGTGTATTATTATACCCTTGCGGGGTATTAAATTTATAGTCAGAAGCTTGTTATCAGTTGAAGGAGTCATTTATATATAAATCATGTATATTCTTGATCAGCATTTAAAGCCGAGTCGAGGCATATTTTAAAGAAAACTAATAGGCATATTTTAAAGGCATATTTTAAAGAAAACTAATTTTTTCGATTTTTTCAAAAATAGATAAAATTTTGAAAAATTGATAAAAATTGTAATTTTTCTAAATTTAAAATTGAACATGCAGATTTATTAGCCTAATAGAAACTAACACAGGAAAGCTTTCCGAATAAAATTTAATGCCTTTTTGGCTTAGTTATCGGTTTCTTAAGCTTTAATTTGTCCACAAAATTGTTAATAAAAATATCGATCAATATTGATTGAAAGAATGGAAATATTTTAGGCTTAGCTATGATCGATTTCCAATGCGATCTTATAATTAAATTGCAAACTCCAAAGTTATATAAAATTTAACTGCGAAAAAGCTAGTTTCCTTTCTGGTTTGTATATTAAATAAAATGTAAAACTCACCAATCTCCCAGCATTATTGTTATGCAACTTGACCAGTGTCCCCAGATCACTCCGCCTCTGGCGTTGCTTGGCATCCAGGAAAACCCTCGAGTGGCGAAGGCCAAAGTTCACGTTGTCACTGCACCCGCCCCACTCCCACTGCCCGTCGGGAAACTTAATGTTGTCCCAGAACTTGCGACGACCCCTTCGACCTCCCCCAGGCTTCCGATTCCGTCCGTTTCGATGCTCCAGCAGAGTCATGTCCGTCATGTTGTTATTGTGATTAAGTTGCTGCCGCTGCTGGTTGAGATGTGGCAGATCCTGAAGGGGCAAATGTTGGCGCAGCATCGCCGCCTGCTGTTGCCGCTCCAAGGTGGCCTCTGCTGTGGCCGCGGTGACCATCACTGGCTGGCCGCCATTTCTGCGCATGTGCGCCTTGTCGCAGGAGCACTCCACCAGCTGGCCCATTGTGCAGGCCTTGGTCACGGCATAGGTCACGCCGGCGGCTGTGATGGCGTTCACGAAACCCGTCTCACGGGAATCTGCAAAGAAAGTTATAATACATAAAAAATAAATAAAAAAAATATATTAAAAATATATGTTTATAAATCTGTCTCAAGTCAAGGAAATTCCTTCAAAATTAATTGTTTTTGCTCCTCCTTAAATTCATATTTCCCCTGCCTAAAAGCATAACTCTGTTCATCACATTCCATAAATTAGCCCCACGTTCAATCAATCCTCAATCATTAGTGTTGTCAGCACGTGTCGCCTGATGGATTTTAATTTGTCAGGCCAGGGCGACAAAATGATTTATTGCTTGTTCGATTAGCGATCACCAATCACCGATCAGCGATCAACGATCGAGGCAGCGAACGCTGCTCTATGCAAATCACAAATCGCACAGGGACTCACGGACCTGTGCTGACAGTGTCACGTTTAATGAAAGCGAAAACGAACTCGAAATCTGAGTCTGAATCCGAATCGGAGTTTTAATTTGCATACAAGCTTGTAATGCGCCCTGGAAGGTGAAGTGGAGGTTCTTTTGCCAGAGCGACAGGTGATACATCTTGAGCCATCCGCAAATGGAGTGTTACATGAGGGACTTGTTTAAGATTATATATATATTTCTTTTTGTATATATATTTTCGCTGACAGGTTGACAGGGCGAGGCCTTAATCCGAGTAAAAGGGGGGATTTTTGGTGGTTACGCCTGCGGAATTTATGGCACACACAACACCACCGTTTGGTATGTGTTTTGTTTGCGCATTGTTGTCATTAAGTGCAGAGATTGAGGATCGCTGGCGGTGGGGATACTACTCCTCCTGCCTGCCACTTTTCCTGTGCAATAATTTATTAAAATTGACAGCTTTGTAGGCTCATTTCAGGCGCTATTCATCAGAGCGGCTCGCTGCATTTTTATTATGCAACTTGATGGATGATGCCTGCGGTCTCTGGTCTCTGCAAGGCCCCTTGCCCATGACAACCCGAAATGTAAGGCAAAATAAAAATAAAATAAAGGTAAACGGGGCGTGCAACGATGAGTTGTAATTAGGCGGCTTTACCTCGCGATAGCATCTCCAACCAGGTGACTGAGTCACAGAGAGTGATGACAGTCTGCATAATAAAGCGATTTCCCCAGTCTTGAGTCTAGTATGAGTCCTTCTGGAAAACTACTTACCGCGCATTAAGATTTTCCTCATGCTCTTGCGTAGAACTGTGCAGTTCCAGCGGCGATTGCGGAATTGGAACTCACATTCGCGGAAGCCCAGGTTGATGCCATTGATGATGATCTCTTTGAGCAGGGCCGAGTCGTGGCGGCAGATTTCGGCCAACTTGCCGCGCAGGCGACGTGTCTTTTTGCACATTAGATTGGGATCGAGAAGGATGTTGGTGCCCTCAGCCCTGAAAAAGATAATCAAGAAAATAATATATTATAATATATATTAAATTCAAATGAATGAATGAATAAAAGAAGCAAACTATAGACCGATAAACTTACTAAGACTTCCCCACTCTGACTAATTCCCTTCCAAAGTGCATTGCCAATCATTTCCACCTGAGACACACCTTAACCTACACAAAAGTCACAAAGTAACGTCACTATATCCGATAAGCAATCACGTTTTCGACTATCTATGTTATTAGTTTCCCTGAAGGGTTTGTTTCTGGCCCAAAAGGCATTTCATCGAACCAAACACTTTGTCATCGATGAATAATCCTCGAGTATTTCTCACATTTTGAAGTTTGCCGAAATATGGCCATAGATTTCTTGTATTTTTAGACTGACTCAGCTGTGGCGAGCCTCTCACTTTTATGGCTCCGTGTGCCAAGTATCAATTGGAATTCGCAATGATGGACAAATCGATCAATCAGTGCTGGAGGGTAAGGCAACAGCAGGCCCTATTAAATGCTTTATTTACCTGGAGCATAAACCAACCGAAATACACTTTCCGCACAAGTGGAAATCGGCGCAAAGTTCATGAATACACGGTCAAAGTAAATTTCACGCGAGTGTGCAATGTGAAAAAAAGCGAAAAGCCGAGCGATTGAGCTATTAAAAAGTCATAAATCTGAAATGGAAAAACATAAATCAGCGGCAAAGGCTGCCAGCGAGCGAGCAGAAACAGTTTTTCCAGTGGCCGCTTCCGAGTGGCTGACACATACCCCAGAGAAGTCAATCTCCATATAGGAATATGTATGTATTACTATATTTACACACACTCGTATATATGCTCAACTGCACCCACATTGTTGGGTAATTATTAATTTTCCACCTAAATTAAATTTTAACGCCGCTGCCAGCAGTCGGCAAATGGCATTCAAAATGAAAACGAAAATTGCATCGATTGGGAAAATTGCAAAAAGGAAAAACATTGAAAACTGGGTGTGGGGGATTATGAATGATACTATATTGATCGACTTTTGCCAACGCTTCGCTTTTTTACAATAATAAACAAATGGCTAAAGAGGTCCTCTTCATCGTCGACATTACGTATACGCCCCGCATGACAGCGAACCGAAAAATTGAGTTCATCTGTTGGAAATTTTGCGTTTTTCTTTTGCACTTCTTGGCCAAAAAGTACCACAAATTTCGGCTAAATAAAATAAATAAATAAATCTATATTTAATGAATGCTATGATTGGCGCCACACTAATAATTAAGTGCAAGTCAAGCCAACAAATTTGCTAATTAATGAATGATATGTGGGTGAGTTTTGTTGCCTCAGAAATATTTTAGGAAATTTAATAGATCGAAACGGAAGATGAAAGAAATTTTCTTAGGGATGTAAATATGATTTTTAAAATGTTCTTTACAACATTTAATATTTGTTTCTATAAAAGTAAACTAGAACTCTGTTGGTTTTCATAGTTAAATATTACAAATCCCTTAACCAGATTTTAAAAATTGCTTTCCTAATTATTAAAGAATTTTTATTTAAAAAGAAAATATTAAAAATATAATTTTAATGTGTTCATTTTGTTTATTTTTGGTTTAAGCTGTAATTTACATCTGTATTTTTCTCTCAGCATTCTCCCCCATAAGCATTTATAAGTATCATCTGATAACCCAATTGTGGTGCTCCCAATTTTCCCAGAGAACACACTGGCACCCAGTTGCAAGTAGATAAACCACTTGAACCGCTTCAGAAACCCATTATCGATGCCCACCTGGGTTGCTCCACTTGCCACCTGGCCTGCTGCAGCAGTTCCCCTGCCCGCCTGTGGCAATAGCCCAGAAAATATAGACGCACACACTTACACTCGTGGAGATTATGACAACTTAATAGCCGCAAAATGGAGAAAAACGAAACAAAACCCAAATAACAAATAGAGCAAACACACGCACGAGTACTTAACGAAAATATTAACTCCAAAGGCAACAAAAGCCATCGCCATCGCCTCTCGACCGCCAAACACAGGCAACAAACTTCAAATGATAGACGTCGCTGGTAAACAAAGTAAAACAATTGAAGTTCAAATCACAATGATCATCTCCATCGATCGGGCGATCTTCATCTGGATGCTGCTACTCTGGATGTAGTTGCTGTTGCTTTGATGATGATGACGTCTCGGCTGCGTTGCGTTGATGACTGGAGAGATCTAAAGAACTCAAACACCTTTCAACCGCACAAGTTGCCACCACCACCAAAACACACACTCGCACACACACAACATGAAAAAGCAAAGAAAATAACATCGAGGAGATTTTTGTTAAGCGGAAAATAGCCGCACAGAGAGTGGAGCAACCGATCGTTCGACACTTTTTGGTTTTTGAAGTTGAACTGAAGTTTACTTGGCAGCGAACTCGGCAGCAGCGAAGTTGTCGGCAAACATGAAAAGGAGCCGGGCACAACTTCAGGTCTCTCAGGTCCCTCTACCCATCCCCATTCCCATTCCCAGTCTTTCGCATCCCATGGCATGCACAGTGAGAAATTTATGGGTAGCATAGTTTTTTTTAGAAAAAAGTAACGAAAGATCATTACAACTATATAAGTAAGGGTTTTGAACTGGAGCGAGAGAGGTAATTCAATTCCTGTACCATAACAAGTAAGTTATCTAGCTAATATAATAATAAATAAAATAATATAATAAATAACATAATAATAATAATAAAAAAATATCTAGATAATAATTAGAGCCAAGAAAAGAAAAGAAGTACATGTCGCAACTTCTCTGATTTTAGTTGTATCTCCTATAAAATAAGTTAAATCAATCCAAAATTATTGTAAATTTTATATATATATCTATATATATATATTGTATTTTTTTGACCTCTTTATATTTTATATAATTTTCTTTCTGTGTAGCATATACCACACCATATACCGACCAGTCTAAAACAACACTTGGCAACGTATCTTTATTTTGCTTTCAGTATCTGTGTGTGCGCCTGACTTGCCCTGGTATGGGTGTCGTTATAGGCCTCAATGGACTTCCAGTGACTCCTTTCCCTCTCTCTGTGCCTTTTCCCAGACTCTTTGACATTGATCAAAGTGCCCGGTTTGGTTTTGGTAGCTCTCAAACAGACAAGTGGTTAAAAGTTCCCATACTATGTCCCGCTTAATAGCTTGTAAATATAGAAAATTGGGCGAATTTTCGGAGCACGATTAAGTGAAGTGAAAGAATTAATAAGATTAATTCGTGATGGGGTATTTTGTAAATAAATTAAAGGACTTCTTTGGTAAGAAATATATATACAGAGTTTTATGATATATACTCTTGTAATATATTATTTTTAGGGACCTCAAATTTCCCTAATTTTATAGCCTCCTCTCAGAGCATTCCCTCTTCGTTAGTGATCACCTCTCAGGCTATTTCCCAATGTCTCTGAAAGTAAATATGTAGAATCGATTGATTGACTCATTTTGGTGAGTTCCTTGTCCACGTTGCAACAACCTCCGCTTGGATCCCCCCGAAATAACCCCGGAGTCGCCGGTGTAAACAAATCAACGACTTAAACCACTTGTCAACATGCGAGTGGCAAAGTATTTAAACAAAGCGTTGACAAGTGAATGAATGGCCATTGGATTGGTCGACCGGCTGCCTTTCTGCTTGCTTTTATTTTTTTATTTATTTTTTATTTTTTATACCGACTCCTCTGAGCCAGAGTCAAGTCGAGTGCTGTTGCGGCTGGTCAGTTTCATTTGCGCGCTCAAATATTTGTCTACGGAATGCCTCGGCGCAAGTGCTGATCTCTTGTGCATACGAGAGTTCCGGGGGAAAGAGAAGCGTTTGATGTGGGCGGCAGCATTGACAATCGATTAGGTTGCCACAGCCACAGCTACTGGCAAAAATACAAAACGAAAAATGTAAGAAAAACCAAAATAAATAAATAAGAAACACCGAAAAGGTGTTGACATGACGGGGAGTTGGGAACCGATCTCAGTGGGATCTGGTGGGTGCGGCTTGGTGTGTGGGCGTCCCCTTTTTGGCACCTTTTTTTACTGAGATGTTTGTGATTTAGCCAATTAGCATATTAGGGGCCGCCACTGTAGAAATAAGTGTAAATATTCTACAATTTTTAAACAGAGGAAAGTTTTCCTAAGAGATAGAAGTAGGCTTCTCTTTGTAACCCTATTCCGCAGTCAAAGGTTCTCCTTCTAAGATTAGTCTCTCTTCCTTCTCTTAATTTAATAAAATTCCTTTATAAATATATGTTTTTTAGAACCCCCCTTTTCCTCCTTAGTGGTGGAATTTAAATCATTAGTCTCCCTGCCCGTTGTTTCCCAGGCATGTCCATGTCCAATTGGCGCAACAAAAACGCTGGCTAATAATTCAGGCATATTTACTATAAGTATTTTCTGAACCCCGGCTTTGTCATTCCTTTAACAAGCCTCCGTCCTTTCTTCCATCCAAAGTGCCAGTGGGCAGGGCACGACTTCAACTTTAGCCATAAGTGCCTGTACTTGGCTTAACTCTTGGCTCTGAGCTGTTAACTCCCTTGGCCAACAAAGGCGACATCAATCTCGGGGCTTGGTGACTTTGAGGTGCGCAAATTGCGACAACGTTTAACTTAATTATGGCTCAAATAGGCGTAGCTGGGCTTAAGGGAATGATCGTTGTTTGGCGCACATGGACATGGTCATGTTCATGTCAAGGATGCCTAAACTGTACTTAATCACAGTGATTGAGGCTGTGAAAAAAAGGAATTGGCTAAGGATTGTAGCTTAGTTTGGAGTTTAGAGTGCTAACGATATTAGATAGGGGTAAATATTGTGATGTGAGGTAATAGGAGGACAAGATCTTATTAAAAACTAAGGAATTGTTTTTATATTAAAGATAAAGAAGTCTTCACTTGAACCTTGTAGAAAACCCCTTATTAATCAGCTTCCGTAATTTCCCAAAAACCCCTCAGTCCCCCATGTTGCTTTTCCTCCTAAAACGATGATGACAAGAACATATTCTGGGGGCACTCTCGTCACAATTTGTTTGACAGACATCATGGCCTGGCCCTGGCCCTGGCCCTGCTCCTCCTCCTCATCTACCTGTTCACTGTCCTCCAACTTGACCCATGTCTGGTCCGGTTCTTTTGTATCGTCATCCAATTTAATTATGATGCAGTCGACAGACAGAGCGAAGACAGACACATTCGTCAATGTGTCAAGAGAGCCGGGGGGAAAGCGACAAATTAACAGAATAAACAAATGGCGTGACACTTAATTAAAAGATTTGCAGCATCTAGGTAGTGCAGGATTTGGTAACTAGCTACTTTTCGGGGTTGAGGTTGCGGAAAGAAACTTGAACGTGAAACTTTCTCTAGAGACACACACCGAGACGAGACGAGACGAGACGAGACGCGACGAGAGTCTCGTTGATGTCGAGCGAATTGTGTCAGAGACTGTTATTTTATTTATTTTGTGTTGTTCACTTGGCGGTGCTCATAATCAACTCATCTGCATTGGCTTTTGGCAATTGGCCGAGTTTTGTCTGCTCGTTAGTTGAGCATAATTATTGGGTTGTTTTCTAGCCATTTGTTGGGGGTGTTTGTTGCTGCTGGCTCATAAAGTGTGCCAAATTCGCTTGGGAAGATGATCTCGTGGTTGTATGAGCAATGCTGTTGATGCAACCACCGACTGTGGAGCCAGCACAGCTTGAGACTAAGTGGCCCAGCCGGGCAGTCATCCCCCACGCCCCTATTCGCCTTAACCCATAAATGCCCCGCATGGCATTAATTACCATTTCACATGCTGTGAGTGCCAAAAGAAAAAAAAAAAAGAAAAGAAATCGAAAGAAAATGGGAAAAGATCAGGAGATCTGTGGGCCACTGAATGAAAACGATTTTCAATGAATGAAAATGTGTGCGAACGCAAATCGAATGAAAAGCAGGAAGTCGCCAGCGAATGTCAAATGATTTTTCCAACGGAAATGAGCTCATTTAGGGCTTTCAGAGGGAAAAATCTGCAGCTGATCGCATTAATTGCGATGCGAAAAAGAGATCTTCATCGTCATCATCATCGCTCGCTGGTTTTAATTAAATTCCAGACACATCAGCACTAAATTTTCGCCCCGATCGACGCATCGGCAATTTGTTGTAAGTTTCTCTGTAATTGGTTGCGCCTCCCCCTGCTCGGCCGTCTGGAATTTCCATTCATTTAACGGAACATCTACCCACGATTGCGAGTACTGAGCATCCTCAGCTCCTCCCCTGGCCCCCATCGATTATGATCTCAATCGCTCACACAATGAGCATTTGATTTAGTGCAATTCGCCAGCAAAATTCGCAAAAATACACACAAACAAAAATGAGATGCAATTCCCCGGGTGAACCCCCGAAAATCTCACAAATCCATCTAATTCCGGAATCATTGTAAAGTGCAAATTGCGCAGATCCGCATTTGAGTGCTAATAGTTAGTCCATCCGATGGATTTTGTGTCTTTTGGCAGCTGAGAGATTTATGGGGTTTTAATTATGTTAATAATAAAATGGGAAATATTGTCGTTCTAAATTTAACCTTTTACTTAAAACATGGAAAACTTTGACATATTATTAAAAATATGCAAAGGACAACGAATAAAATGAGTATATATAAAACAAGGTGGTAAAGTTGTTTGACATATTGTTTAAAGAATATCTCTCAATGAAAACATATATATTTAACTTTAAATAAATTTAGAAAATTATTATTTGCTGATCCGTGAGTCAGAGCCTTTAGCACCACTGATATTTAAGAAATCAATGTGGATCTTTGTTAAGAACAGCTTAATTTAACATTTATTTCATTAAATGTGAGACTATACAAAATATATTTTAATGAAGTTAATTTCCCTTAAATCGTGAAATAAATAAATACCACAAAATTTCAAAAATAATATTATAATATAAACAATAACTGCTTATTTTAATATGAAATGAATTGTTATCTCGTTTATCTTCTATTAAATATAACACTTTAAAAAGTGCATTTAAATTTATATTCCATTAAATCCTAATATTAAATATTTGCACAACGATTTTTAATACTAGATTGGTGAATCCTTAACCCACTTTCTTCCTCTATCTGCTATAGACTCAAAGTTATCCTTGGTATCTTAACACCTTTCCCATATTTGTACCTTGTTCGTCAGTCAGTCGGTGTGTCACTAGACATGGCCTGCTGGTTGTCATCAGTTTGGCTTTCTTTTCTTTATTTTGTTTAATAATTTCTTGGTTACATCTCTCTGGCAGTCCCATCGCCCTTGGTCGGCACAGATGAAGCGCAGAAAGTGGCACAGCCAAAGGCAGTTGTTTCGGGTATTTTATTTTATTTTTCTCCCTGTGCATCTTTTGGGTGGTGGCGACATCGTCGCCCGACGCCCGGCCACATCTCGTTCAGCGTTCGACATCAAAAGGCGGCGGAAAAGAACTGACAGCTCTGAACTTGGGCTTTAATTATTTAATTAATTTATTGTGCAAAAAAGTGGCAATTGAATTGGATGCAGCATGGAAACACCCAGCCACTCTGCCCCTTTTTATTTCATTTATGTTTTTTTTTTTTGTGCAGGTGTCCACCTTCGTTTGCTGACGCGCCCAGTTGCACACAGCTCAGATTAAATTAATGTTGGGGCAGAAAATAAAATATATATAAATGTATATTGCCAAAATGTTAGCCAAGACATCGTCATGCAGTCTACGCCACGCGACGCCAACGCCGCCTTCCCTCACGCGTCCTTCTTGGCCTCCTCGGCCGCCCAGCAAAATTTCACCTTTCGCTGCCGTTGACAGGCACAATATTTCTACCTTTTGGCAAATAGAATAGAAATAAAATAAAATGCCAAAGCAGAATTCATTGATGCCACTTTGCTGGCAAATATTTTGGCAAAGTGCACGGTGAGCGAGGGAGCACTATTTTTCTTTCTATTTGATGTTTGTCCTCCTCGGTTTGTTTATTTATTTATTCATCCCGTTGGACGCCTTTTCGCCTGTAATTTCGCGCATAAATTGCTCCAAGTGTCATTTGGGCATTTTCGGCTTCATCCGCAGCCACGTTATTTATTTTGGCCACAAAAAGAGAGGCACCGGGGAGAGCTGGCAAAGTTGCCATGTAATTAAATCTAAGCCAAACGTCACATTTTGAAGGTCCATCCGGCGATTCGGTCGCCACGCTTGATTGGCTCTGATTTGGTTTTGCATTTTTACCATTTAGATCACCAGCGGCGTCAGCAGCGTGTAGTTCTATATATTTTTTGTAATTTATTTTGGGGCATGCACTTTTTTATTTTCGGCCTGCCTGCTCTACCGGAAGCTGTTACGCCAATCTCGTAAATTGATGCGATTTGACAGGGGCACAGATGGCTTGGTTGGGTCTGGTCTGGCCCAAAGCGACAAAGACCTCAAAGCGGGTGGTAATGGGTTTTTTGGCATTGAAACAGAACATAAATTGCATGTTGAGGGGGCCAAATCGAAGCAACTTTGTTGGCCAAGTTGCAACTAGAACAAACCAGAGTATCTAATTTATTTGCTTATGTTTAGCAGCACTAAAACATTTTTGGCCTACAAGATCATGTGATTATCTTTGAACGAAACATTGTGAAATGTATATTTTTCTACTTAAAGATTAATATATTATAATACAATAATATGTCAAATATAAAATCAAAGGAAATAATTAAATCAATAGCTTTTCAAAATATATTTAATTCTAGATTGTGACTGCCAAAGCAGAATGGTTTTACTATTTTCAATGATTCTGTTAAGGTATAAACAAATACATATCTGTAGTTTACCCTAAAATTATAAACACAACGAACATATTTAAAATATGTGTATAAATAGTACAATTACTTTTCTAAATTATGAAGTGTATCCTAAAATAAATTCCAGCAGTGAAATAACACATAACTAAGCAATGCATTACATTAGAAATGAACATAAAGTTAATTCAATTAATATGTGTATTTAAAATTAAATAAATTGCTATGAAAAATTATTACCGAATCATTTAAACACTTATTACAATTACTATCTAATCTGTTTTATTGCTTCGATTATCTCAATAAGTTATAACAATTGCTTAGCTAACCCACTGCCCTACTTTACCATTTCCCTAATCTCTAACTAATTAGTTTTAACTAATAATTATCACTTACCAGCCGAATCCAGTCATTGGCATTGCGAATATTAAAATTGCAATTACCATGAGCAAACGCATATCGATTGAAGCCGCCAAATGCAGCGGCAACAAACCAAGTTCTGGCCCGTTGAGCTGCTCGAATGTGGTGTGCGTGGTGGTTTTATATATATTTCCCGGAGAGTATATATATATATATTGTTTTTGTAGATTGTTTTTTTTTGCTTGTTCTTTTTTTATTTTTTGGCAGGTAGTTAAAGTTAAAGCCTTTTTTATTGCGGCCACGATGAGTACACGAGATGCTTATTTGAATATCGTTGACGTGTGTGCAAATTAATCAAGCGGCTCGAGTTGAGTGGATTTCTGTTGTTGTGTGATATATATTTCGTCAGCGGGGAAGTTGGCAGAATCCCCGGCGACATGGTCACCTGCCAACCAACAACCAAGCCGATCCTGAGCTGATCTTCCAGAGCTCACCTGATCGATCTGCACCTTTTCTGTTTTTATTTTTGCACAAAGTAGGATGATGCTGCGTGGTGTTCGTACGCACGCGGAGAAAGCTGCCGGCGTACTGAGCCGGGCTTAAAGGGAATGTGGCCCAGGAGTTGTCTCGGCCAGGTCTCGAGACGCGGGTACGAGCGAAGCAAACAAAAAGTTCCAGGCCAAAAAGTTGAACAGCGAATCAAAAGCCTGGCCAAGGGTGGAGTCCAACTTTGGAATTGTTTTTTTTTGTCTTCTTTTTTTTCGCGTAGAGGGGAGGATATATATATATATTTATATATATATATATATTGGAGGATATCCAGGGAGTAGCGTAAAAAATGAAATTAAACGCGCGCTTTAATCAGAATCCCAGACCGAAAGACCCGAGAAGCGCGCGACTCTGCTTTTGTCCGCACTTTTTATTTAGGTTTATTTTGTTTTGCCTTCTGGCTGGGATCTCCTGCGTGTTTTTTGAGTTTATTTTGTATTTTTTAGTACTCCCTTTGCTCGGTTTTTATACGTTTGTTAATTTTGTTCTTTCTCGAGGCTGTGGCGCATCCTTTGCGCCCGCTTTTCCCATGTTCCCAACATTATCCAGAGAATTCTTCTCGCGATCGAAACACTCGCGCCGACTGACCGCTCGCATGGATCTGAGGGATCGCCAGCCGATCGCGACGAGAACGTAAACTCGGTGAGCACTATATAGCGCGGTGGCTATAACAACCGTGGGATTTTCCACCTCCTCCGCTGCGGCTCGCTCGCGAAAAGCTCACTCGCGAAAAACGTATAGCGAACGAACGGCTCTGGCTCTTGACTGATTCTGCGGATCGGGATCGAGAACGGAACAGATCGGATCGGATCGCATCGGATCGGGGAGAGATCACTCCGCCGATCCCAACGAGATGTATAAAAACACTATGAATGGACGTCGGTTGTCGGTCGGTTGTCGGATCGTTTCTGATTGTGATACGTCGCCGTCGAAAAGTCTCTTCCTCCGCTGACGCTCCGTTTGGAAGCGTGAAAATTTATTTCACTCATGCGCGTTCCAACCGCTCAACAAAAAATTATATATATATATATATATATATATATCTGTGGGGTTCGGGTCGGTTCTGCTCTGCTCTGGCCTGCTCTGCCGGGTTCTGATCTTCTTCTAACGCCTCCGTCGCAGTCACAGTCGCAGTCGCCGTCGCCGTTGACGTCTCAGCTGGTAGTTTTCGTGTTGATTTTTGAGATATTTTCTAATGTATCTGTAAGATTGTGTTGGATGTATGTGCCTGTGCCTTACTTTTCAATGGGGTTCGGGGGGCTTATGGGCTGGCATAGTGACCGCCATTTGTATGTGAACTGAGGGAAATGTGAGGGTATAGAGCAGTTTTAAGGGGAGAATATTAAGTAGTATATTAGTTTACTATTTTTTATTATTTTAGAAATAAAATGGAAATGCATAAAATATATGTATCATGAGCATTTTAAGATTATATACACAGCTTAAAGAATTTTAAAGGAGTCATTAAGAAACAAAGGTTAAAATATGTAAAACAATCTTAGAAAGTTTCAAAAATCAGTACGATTTTCAAAACCCTTAAAAGTTTGTCAAAAAGTATGCTATGCTTTTTTTGCTGTATTGAATTCTGTGTACATGTATTTATTTGTGATGAAAATGTATGCTCAGATTTAATTATTTATATAAAAAATGCTTATATATATTAAAATATATAAATATATAATATGATATAAATAGAAATAACTTTATATAATAAAATGATGAAAATTTGTAAAGCTTTAATGTTGATATCTTTTTTTTGTGTTCTTAAAAATTCTAGAGATATGTGAATTTAGTTAATATGCATAAGTAATCTATGCAGTACCAAGTCTTTAAGCAATTTATTAATATTATTAAATGATCAATTTTATATCAACAATTTAATTGGGTATAAATATCAAATTAAATATTATAATTGTTTTCTTTTTTTCACCTCCTGAAATTATATATTTAACATTATGAACACCTACTTTTAACCCCCACTGTTGACTCCACTCTGTTACGGTTACCTACTCCGCTCGACATCACTCCTCCGGGTTTCCGTTTCGGTGACATTGCTCTCCTATCCCTCACCGCCGCACCTCTGGACCTCCGGTCACCCCTGCTCCATACATCCCGCCCTGAAATTTCACTCCTCCGCCCCCGCGCTCTCTTTTGGCCGCCGCGAATTGTTTACACGCGACAAACTTGTCATCGTTTTTTTTTCGTGTACATCTCGGATGATAAAAAAAAGGTTAGCGACTTTGTCTTTGGCATGTTGTGGCCCCTTGTTGGGCTAGGCCACGAGCTCAGGTAACAACAAATATGGGAAATATATATATAACATATATTAAAGATGGTCAAAAAAAGGAAAGAAATTATAAAAATTGTGCCACTTTTGTACTCGCACGGAACTTGGAACTCTTGTGCTCCACTGTCCAGGCGTCAGAGTTTGCATATCATCTCCAGCTCCATCTCCAGACACGTAATAACGCTTTGGCTGCGTATCTGGGCGGCTAATCATTCTCAAATACCATAAAACCGCATCTCGCAGAGCGCTCAGCTGATGGCCAAGAGGCTGGAAAAGCAGCTAAGACCGAAACGGGAGCAGCTACCAAAAGCTTAGTCAACAGTCAGCTGAAACCTTGGCTAATGGCGTGCTAATCTCGTGCTGCCGTTTCTAAAAACCTAATCAGTGGTTCTACTTAAATAATAAAATATAAAATATATTTGCCATACATAATTCTGTAGAGTAAATTAATATTTCAAGTAAAATATAAACTAACAAATTAGTTCTTATACTCCCTGTAAATTAATATAATTTACCTTAAACTAACAGGGTAATTATTATTTCTTTTATATTAATGCTCCATTAGCAACAAATTATGTTACTTTCTTGGCTTGTTTATCTATGCGATTAATCATCTTCTCTAGGGTTTATATATTTTGTTAAATGTTTGTTAACCTGTTCAAGTAAATCCACTTAGTTTACTCTGAAACTTTCCACAAAGCCCACTTCCTAATTATATTTTTGTCAGTCAGTTGGTTTGTTCCGGCTAATCTATTTATTTAACATAAATGTTTGTTACTTATTTTGACAAGTGTTATAAAAACAAGAAATTATGTTGACTTTTTCAATAATGTTTTGATAATCTCAGATTGTTTATTACAGATTTTATTATATATTATTTAACTTCATTTTATTTGAAAGAATAAAAGAAAAATTAAAGGGAACGAACAAATAACTAATACAAAATTATACCCAAAATATATTTTTCTATATGTATTATGTCAATATTATTATCTAATGTTTTATATATAATTTTTTAAATGCCATATACTTTATATATTTTTCTTAGAATACCTTTTTATTTCTCCAGAAACTCCTCGATCCACCCTCCAAGTTAAGTCGTCAACTTTCTGCTCGATGATCTCGATTTGTCTGGACAGCTGTACAACTCTGCTCAAATATGGGCTAATCGGTGTAGATGCCCCTCACGATGATGCTTCTGTGGCTGCTTGGCGCTTTTTTGTTTGTTTATACATCTGAGAGTTATTTTTCTTTTTGGGCAACTCAACGATTTCGGCAGCATTTTGTGATTGTTCCCTCACTTAATTGCTGCTGGGATCTTGTGGTTTTATGGTTTATGATACAACCGCTCTGCACCCACTGTGCAGGAGACTGGGGGCCGTGGCGGGTTGTCAGTCTAAAGTTCACAAGTTGTCAAAATGTTTGCTCTGAAGTCTCAGACCCGGAGCATTTTGTGGCCGGGACTTATCTGACTGTGTTAACACATAACCAACACTGATGGGCCAGCTCGAGATCTATTTTCTTTTGAGTTTGACGGAGGCTGATTCAACAAATAAACAAAAGGTGTTCATCACACACGGAGAAAAGTGTTTAACAAATCGGTTAAAGTTTTTAGTTAAAAACTAGAAGGGAAACTGACTTTGGAAAGACTTAATTTCAATATTTCGACAAATCAAAGTTAAAAATTCTCATAACTAAGCCAAAAATGCATTAATTTAAATTCGGAAAGCTTTGTTATGTTAGTTTTTAATAAAATAATAAATCTGCATACTCAATTTAAAATTAAACAAAATTAAAATTTTTGGTCATTTTTGACAATTTTAATGATGTAACCCCTTATCTTTTTTTTAAAAATTTCAAAAATTTCAAAAAAAATTTTTTTTTGCCTGAGATAGCTAGATTGACTTGGCTGTTGATGCTGTTTAGGAATATATATGATTTATAGGGTCGGAAACGACTCCTTCACTGAGTTTCAAGCTTTTGACTAAAGTTAAAATACCCTTGCAAGGTTATAATAATAAATAATTATTCCATCATAGATTCTTATAAATCTTATTTCAGATTAAATATTGAAATATAAAAATAGCAATTTAAAATCGTGTAAACAGCACTTTTTCTCTGTGCAGTCGTGGGCAAAATATGTCTATTAAATGAAAATAGACACTGACGAAGCTGATGAAAAGCTACCACACACAATATCCCAATACACTTGCTTAAAAAACAATAAAAAAAAAAAAAAAAAAAAAATTGGGAAAGAGAAGAAAAATCAGATGTTCTTCCAGAGCAATGATTAATGGATGCCAAACGATTGTGAAATCCTATAAACAAATTCGAGCCAGAGACAAAGGCTTCAGCAAAGAGAGGCCTGCCCCCAAGAAGAAAAGTGCATTTGGCTTCGATCAGCTCGCCATTCACCTTTCCGAATCAACTGTCAAATCTTTGTGATGTGTTCACCTGAGATCAGAGATCTCTCCAGAGACAGGGAGATGTACAGAGAGCGATGGAAAGGCGCTCCTCTCGCACTATCAATGGGGAATCATAAAATCTTTATGGTTCCCCCGCAAAGGAAAATTATAGCTGCCTCAGCAGCAGCTACAATTCTTTTAAGTGCCCTCCAATAGTAATTACTCTTTAAGCCCAAAGTCAGCTGAAAAATATGCCACTACAGATCCACAAACATCGCCTTTGTATACATATATATATAGTTCTTCGCCCGATAACCAAACACTTTTGTGGGGGAGGGCGCTACACGGACTGTTTGTGGTACTGTTCCACCGAATGACCGATTCGGGGAACCGATTCTGCCACAAAAAGATGAACAAAAAGCTCACTCAAAACGGCTTTAAAGACTCCGAGGCAAAGAACAACAAACAAAAACGTCGTGTTATGAGCTATTAACGTAATTGGAAAATGGCATTGGGGGAATTAGAGCGCTCTTTGATGCACTACAATGAAAAAGTCGGGCTACTTTGGATTAAGGAAAATAAACAGACAGCCAGAGAAATCAAAAAACTGAATTTTATGGAAAAATCACTAATTAAGCTTAACAGAAAAGGGAGGGAGGCAGTGACTCATGGTTTAGGGGAGAATTAGGGGAACAGACCTTTTAATCACAATTTATTGATACAATTCTAGAACACTATACTATATTCCCTTGATAATTAGGAGTTAATTATACACTCCTCTTGTCGTCCTATAAATATGCAACAAAATTGGCAAAGTTCTTCCGAAATCTGATCAAGTTTCGAAGATAATACCATGTTACCAAATATTTACAAAAATTAATCTCAAACCACTCTCTCCCTTCCCATTTTATTGATCTGATTTTTTCTCGCAATTCCGCTCATTTTGAGGTATCTGTGTCTACGTCTGAGTGTTTTTGTTTTCTGGCTTGTAATTAAAAACGCATAAAATCGAAACAACAAAGTAGACCCACAACAACACCGGCAGCAACAGCAAAAACAAGCACAAACACAGAAAAATGTTAATACTCTGGCTGGCATTCATTTTTACGCAATGTTCTCTTCATAATTCAATTGTTTTTATTGTGTGCGCCGACACACACGGCGGTCATAAAATTTTATTAATTTAATTGGATTTTTTTTTACCTCTGCCTTAGTCGTAATTAACGTAGAAAGTGCTGAGAGTGCCCTCGGCCACAGGAAATGCTTCTTCCCTCTTCCAACAAAAAAATAAAAAAAAGCGAAACCGCAACAGAAAACAGATTTAGTTTATAAATTATTTCGAGCTTTTATTATTATTTATTTACCACTTTTACCACCCATTGTTGCTTAAACAATTAAAAAATACACACACAAAAAGCCCGAAATGAGCCACAAAAAAAAAAAAAAAGAAAATAATATATTTCGAGTCAACTGCTTGGCTTTTTTACGAGCGATTCAGTTGATTTACTAGCCAGCCCCCGAAGAAGTATCCAAGATCCAAGTATCCACGTATCTGTGAGATATTTGAGTATCTGTGCGAGACGGGCGTGTTGAAATGGACAGTCAGCATCAGAAGCGGCCGAGCACTAAAAGAGATTTATGCCCATTTTGTCAGCTGCTCACTCACTCCGTTCCCCAAGTTCAAACTCTATGAAAATGGATTTCAACATGATTTTTACTGGCTGGCATAAATAAGCCCCCACTATTTAGTTTTGGCCATTTCCATTCGCGGCCATTCCTGGTCACCTAACGAAAAATAAGTGCCAGGCCTTAATTAAGCCACATCCCCAGAGGTTCGAACTCGAAGGGGTTCCGGGCTCATCATAAATTGGTCTTAGTGTGGCTGGGCTGATGCCGAGCGGTCCGATCAAAAACAAAGAGCAGCCTTGCCCAAGGACCACCGGGGATCTCTGGGATCTTAACCCTGCATAATTTTCAGAAAACAGGTTTCCGACTCTCGGACTCCGTTGCGGATTAAGCGATTAAACAAATTAAAACAAATTACGTTTTTGCACCCACCACAGCGACGATGAGCATAAAATTAATAAAAATTTACCTGTCACGGAAAGCGGTTGGGCTTAAAATGTCCCGATCGGTGTGGGATATTAAAGGGTTTCTTAAATGAGCCACTTACAGGGTGTTAGCTAAATTGGCCAGGACTTACTTTGGATACTCTTAGCAATTTCAAAAATTTTTTTTTGACTTTAAAATACATCAATTTGTTGTAAAATTATAAAGAAAAGTTGTCTAGTTTCTCAAAGTTTCTAGAAATGATTAATTTACAGAAGATATAATTATTTAAATATTATCTTTCAACTTCTGAGCAATTTCTTCGTTAACAAATTCTATTCTAAAATTATTCTTGACCACTGTAAATTATTTTAAATTCGATTTATTTAATCCCAAACCTAAAATTATTTCTTCTACAGGCGGTTTCTATTTCCTGATTGTTTTATTCGGCGCCAATTGTTGCAGTTCGGTTTGTGTTTTGCCAGTCCATTAATTTTCTTTTGGTCTCGAACCAGAGCTCTTCCTGCCCCCGACGCGCCCACAAATTATGATCGACAAAATGGGCAATTATAATTATTGTTAACGGTTTGTTTATGCAGCATTAGTTTGCCTGTTTAGTTAGTTTGGGTTAGGCCAATGCCGAAATTTATTTTAATATTTATGCATTGTAGTTCATTAAAATGCAAATTTATTGGCCCTTGTGGTCTCAGCCTTCTTGGCCAATTGGCCAATTGGATTTCAATTGAAATACACACATTTCACAAACACAAACACCAGCAAGCGGAAAAAACTTGTACAAATTTATAGCAACTTTGGCGCTTGGCAATTGTTAACAAATCCACGGTATATATATATATATATATCTATCTGCATATAATTGAGTGCGCTTGTATGTATGTTTTTCAATTTTTCCAATGATATTGCGTATGCGCCATGTGAGTTTATGGCGGACGCGTGTGTTTCGCGTAAGTGAAATACATACGCAAATATTGCTCATACGCCGCGTTGAACGCATGAAGTGAGCGTCCAGAGTGATTCAGGCATACACTAATTGAGAATTCCCAAGAAATATGCTCATTCCCGGAGAAAGTCAGGGTTAACAGAAGGTTTCTGTTTTTATGATTTACCGGAATTTATTGTTTGGGTTATATTGTATCTTTGTTCTTCTGGATAAACTTCAACTGACAGTTCTTTTCTTTTTGATTACTTCTTCCTAATTGAGCTTGTCAAATTTTGTACTCTTTATTTCTGACTAATTTAGATTGTAAAGGTAGGAATTTTATTGGTTTATACAAAGAAAACAAATATATTATTTCCCTCAACTAATTTTAAATGTTGTTAAAGATTATGTACTATTAGAAAATTAAAAGTTAACGTATATTTAAGTTATGTGTATAGTATTTATTTCCCTTGAGCTATTCATATTATATTTTCTAAAAATAATGTAGTCTGCAATCTTCTTGAAGCTTCCATTAAAATCATTACTTAAAGGCCTAATCTCAGCTTACTTGCCTATTAAAAAAAATTGTTTTCCAGGATCGCGTTTCACATGTCAACCCTTCGTTTACTATGTTTTAGAGATTTTGTTACATCGGTAATTACTCAACAATTTTGAACCTGATTAAGCAGAAGCAGCTGAGGAAAATGCCTCACCTGGACGAAGGCAACAACAACTGCCTTGGGGCAGCGACATTAACTTGTCGCCGTTGTTGCTTTTATTTTTATTTATTTATTTTCCCCTATATTGTTGTTGCTTCTTGCTGGCTGTCAATGGCACTCAGTGCTGAATGCAGGGCATGTGCTGCATGCATTTAACTTTAACATGACAAACCGCAAACTCATAATACACAACATCGGCGACAACAGGTTTCCACAACAACCACAAGATAAAAGGGGGTTCAAGTACCTCCGACTCCGAGTCCATGCCAAGTATATCTCCGGCACTGCAGCTCCCACTCCTTCAACCTCAACCTCAACTGGAAGACGGGCCGCGACGAGGAGCAAAAAAACGAAAAAGAAAAAACTGTCCCAACTGTCTGAGCGGGCGATTCATAATATCATATTTCACTTCCTTCAGGATATCATAAAACTTGGCGCATTGCGTTGTGGCTCGCTGTGTTGTCAACATTTATTGAAAAGTCGTGCCGATTTTATAGCCATTTTCACTGTACACTGGACACAGGAATATACCAATCCCAACCCCAATCCCATCCCATCCCAATCCCAATCCCATTTCCCATCCCAAGACCCGAAGCCAACCCGAAACCCATCCCAAAACGCTGCACAGCACTATGGCGCTCCATCGCACTGACTTAGTTTATTTTGCAGCTATTTATCTCGCTTAGTTGGTACTTTTGGCGTAGATTAAGTGCACTAAATACCACAAAAACCCGGCTAGAAGAGCCAGAAACGATTTGACTCCCGCCGATCGCCAGACGCGATGCCCAGACGGAGCTGCAGACAACCAACTGGACGGCGAGGACAAGGAGTTTCGGCTCGAGGTTGGGCCCCAGTTCGGGTTCAACTGTGGCATGAAGTTGCATTCGCTTATTTATGAGTTAATATACATGAATTATGACATCAAAGGCCCCACAGCCAGGCAAAGTTGCTCTCTAGCCAGTCTCCCGACTGAAATCGAAAATGAAATGGAAATGAAAATGGACGCCGCCTCATAGGCAAAGATCATACACCAAGAACAATAACTAAGTAAAATTATTGTAATTGAGGTGATTTTGAAATTTAGTACCATTTAAATTATTTTTATCATGTCTTAGGACCCATAAATTTTATTTCAGAACTTATCTTTGGGAAAGTAATAGTTTGAATTGAATTTATTTTTTTTGATTGAGCTTCTTTCTCTCTATTACTTCATTGTATAATATATCATTATATAATATAAGTAGCTCGAAACAAAATTAACTGTGGGAAGTATAAGTTTACAGTTTGCATTCAAGTTATAGGATCAAATAGGAAATCAATCACAACTAAGCTCTCATTTTTTGAATAAATATTTTTTTGTGATTTTTTATATGTTATTTTTTTTTGTAAATTCCAAATTTAAAAAACTCATAACTAAGCCAAAAGTGTATTAATTTTAATTCGGAAAGCTTTCCTGTCTTAGTTTTCATTAGGTTAATAAATCTGCATATTGAATTTAAACTTTTGAAAAATTTAAATTTTTGCCAATTTTTGACAATTTTAATGATGTAACCCCTTATCTTTTTTTAAAAAAATTGAAAATTTTTCAAAAAATTATTTTTCAACCGGACATAGCCGGATCGATTGGGATTTCGATGCTGATCAAGAATATATATGATTTAAGGGGTCGGAAATGACTCCTTCACTAAATTACACTCTTCTGGTTGAAATTATAATACCATTCTTTGAGCCGAAATGTATCTATATTTTTATATGATATTTATCTATATTTTTAAATTTATATATCTACTAAAGAGAAATATATCATTGAGCATTATTTATTTTAAGTCTATGATCTCTACTTAATTTATAGAAATTAATGATATACATGTTAAATACTATATTTCGAGAGCCTAAGCCTTGTCATTTTATCATATATGGTTCTTTGTATTAACGAAGTTAGGGTTTCCCCTATATTATATTATTATTATAAATACAAACTATTTTTCCAAGTGCACCGCTTTGCTGGGCTATCTCAGGCAAAAGGTTGGCTTTCAGAAAAAACGTTTGTTTTGACACGCGGCGTTTTGTCTAACGGAGGCGGCTTAATTGAGTTTCATTTGATTCACCGATTCGGCTCTCGGGACTCAATCGCCGGGGCATCGCGGCAAATTAAGAGACCACACGCAAGGTGGTGCTCCGGAAACAAAATATCCAAGCTCAAGCTCTCGGCAAATTGAAGGTTGTGTGAAAAATTGTTCCACATACAACGAGAAACACAACAAGAAAAAGATACAAGATACGAAATAAAGTGGAATATTTTATGACTAAACTTCAGCCGGCAGAGAGACCCGGCAACAATAGCAGAAACCCGGCCAATACCAACAACCAACTATTACCGAAAAATATATATATTCGAGATATATATATATTTGTTCGAGCTTCTGTTGCGGCTTTGCGGTCTGAGTTCGGCTCATCGTTTGTCGGTCTTTTGCCTTTTTTGGCAGCGCTCCTCCACCTCTCTGAGATCTGGAGATGTCGAGATCCCCAGGTCCTCATTCCGAGTCCAACTCCATCGCTTGGTGCGTGTGGCATGTTGCCATTTGAGTTTTACATGTGTTTGCGGCCTTTTTGAATGCCGCTTTGGAAGCGTGCTCTGCCCGCTCCACATTACCTGGGAGAAATATTCCCAATTTGGGTGATCCCCCGCCTCCTGGAGGCCAATTAGTTACAGCCGGAGCTCAGCTCCCTGGCGATGTGCGGCGGAAGGAAGTATTAGTCAGACTCTCTGAGAGATTCAAGGGCACGTGGAGGGAGGAGGCTTGTAGGGAGAAACTATAATTCGAATTTCATGAATTCTTGCAAGGGACTCATCTCGATGAGTCAGCTCGCAGTCTGATTTCTGTGACGCATCAGATGAAAAATCATTGGAGGAGAGATGTATACATATCTGTGAAATCGATAATAATTAGGGTACATCAGTACTGATAGTATCTATAGTTCGTTGACATGTTGATATAAATTTAGATTGAACAGGAAACTCGATAAAAAGCTTGTTGAATTTGAGTTGAAATTAGTAATATTTCCCTTTCCAAGAATTGTGTACTATTTAAGGTATAAAATCTTTATTTTTAGAAGAAGTTTAAACATGAAACATGTTTGAAGGTTCTAGATCAATATCTTTTAATATAAAAACAAGAAAATGGCTACTAAATCTTAAGAAAATTGAAAACATATCCTTGAATTTTCAAGAATTGAAGCACCATTCTACAATATCTCTATTTAAACCAATTAATTTTATGTTGATTTTTCTATAAAGAAAAAGGCTACTAAAACTCAAGAAAATTAAGTAAATTTTCCTAAAATTTTAAAGAACTAAAGCGGCTCCCCACAATATCCAATCGAAAGCTGTGATTCCTCTCCAAGAAAACTCCTTTCCTGTCCGAATACCTTCCTCTCCGATCGCCATGCCCAATGCATTTGTCAGTGCCAATTTGGTTTGATGGAAGCGAATTCGAGGGCAGTGCTGACCGCAAGATGTCAACGTTAGGACAAAATGCAATGCGAGGTTTCTGTGGTGCGTCCAGGCCGGATTGGGTTACAATAATTTCCCCATAAAAATGTCGAAAACTGTGCGCACGCCGGAACCCTTAGTTTTATTTTTCGCATATCATTTTTGGACAAAGATTAGATCTGCCATGCGCAAAAATATTATGATGCGACCAAGCCAAAATCCAAACCGCAAACAAAACAAAAATAAAATGCCAGACAAAAAGCAGAATTCGCTGCGATAAAAGGGGATGACCGAAAATAAAGCACAACTCAATGCTTGAATGGCTGCCTGGATGGATGGACGGATGGCTACCAATCTGGCTGCTGAATCATAGAAACATAAGCGCGATCATAAGCGATCGCACAGAGATAGCCCATCAAAGTACCCAAAAATATAAACAATAAAAAACAAGTCAGGAAATGTGATAATAAAAGGTCGAAGTGGATGGTACTCTAGAAGGAAACTATTATTAGAATAAGTTCTATAGGTCTCCTTTTAAAGAGAAGGGGAATATGTATATACAATTATTTGATATTATATTTTATATTACTATTACTATTAAAATAAAAGGTAATTTCTATATAGGATTAAATTATAGAACTTACATTTGTAATTGAAAAATAGTTTCCAATTCCCAATGAATGTTTTTATTGCTTCAATGATCCTTTAGACATTTTAATAACTATAATTCAGATACGATTTATTGTGCCAATCTAGAGCTATATTTTTAGACTGAACAACTAATTCTTTGCCAAACGAATAATACTCTTTTCAAAGGGTATAAAGCTAAAGTTCAAGCCAAACCGGCAGTTCGACATTTTTGCTAATTTGTTCAGGGCGACTGCCAGGATGTATTAATGTCGCTCAGCTGTCCGCGGCGGTGTGAGCGACAGAAAATTAAGGGCCTGGGCCTGGATAGGGACCTGAGCCACAGCCTGGAGCGGTAGATGGGCATCGAGGAACCCTAAAACTGGGTTTGCTGCTAGGGCGATCCACTGCCAGCTTAGGCCTCGAACTACACGCGAAATCGGTTGACAAAGCGCCTTTTGGCGAGATGACTTCATTCGCGTTTTGTGTGCGTTTTGTCTGGACTCGCGGATCGCAGCGATCGTCGGTCCAATCTGTGCCAATTTATCGATCAACACGCTTAAGCGCATTTCGCATTTCTCGACTCGGCCCGACGTCTTCAGATTTTTTCGAGGGCATTTCATTATTTGCCTGCTCCTGCGCTCCTTCTGGTGGGCTTGATAAGCTTCATTGATGCGATTAGCGAAATGAGCTTTAGCCTGACAGCCATCAGCCTCGACTCAGAGCGGAGCAGAGCCGAGCAGGAGCCGGAGGAGGAGGAGGATGAGGAAAGCCAACCCAAAACCGACAACCGACATTTCTCATTAACAGAATCTTAACTCTTATTTTTTGGGCTATCGACTCCTCGGTCTTGTTGCATTTTGTCAATCGGTGGTTCGAATGAAGTCATTCTGAGCACCGACCTTGACATGAAAGTCGCGCTGAGATATGGCTTTTGCAACAGGAAGTTGTTGACGGGGCGATAATGTGTCCATGTTGGTTTAAAGTGATTTGTCTTGTCATTTTTAATTATGGGGATTTTGAGAGGACTCCTTGTGGTGTGAGTCTTTTAAGATTTGTAAAGCGTATTTATTTGATTTTTATTTATTTCTCCAATGCAAAATACAATTTGGATTAATAATTTGATATTTGATCAGACTTTATATCAATATTTTTATGTATATATAAAAATTTGGTACTGAAAGACTTTTAGAAGCTTAAATACAATCACTAGATAATCCTATTAAATTATTTAAATATATACAGAATAATTCAATGACTTTTTCCCCTTACAAAATCAATAAAAATAAATAACATTAAGCATATTTAATAAATACTTTTATACACTATGATTCCTTGTCAATGAATTTGTATAATAAATCCCCCTTTTGGATGGGAATAACCCGCAGAGCGATATATGTATATGCCAGCAATCTGCAAAGTGTCACTAATAAACTTTGGGGCCAGCTCATCACGCAACCAGAAAGCCAGATTACTTAATTCCCAAATTGGCCTTAATTCACGCGCCAAAGTGTGTTAAATTGCCATGGCGAGGGAGCCCCGATCGGAGGATCTGAAAGGCCGAGGCGCTGAGCTTTTGCATATGCGCCCACCCGTGACTGGCCGTGACTACCTGGGAGTTAAATCCGTCCAGGCCAGTCCCAGTCCCAGTCCCAGCCCAGTCCAAGTCTCAGTCCGAGTACGAGATTCAGATCCAGATCCAGAGAGCCATACCATCCCATCCCTTTGGCCGCAGGGCACTTTGGGTATCTGCTGCTTCGACTGTCTGTCTGTGTATTTTTGATGACTACTATCGGGTGCAGTCGCTTAGGCTATAAGAAAAGTGCCAGGCGCATCCGGAGGTCTCAACTCCAAGCTTGGTGTATACTTAGAGAAACAATACTATAGGTCCCTTTTATTTGTTAATTTTCATTAAAGAAGACTAACATATATTCTTATAAATAAAAATTGTATCAGCAAATTATATGGCTTTAAATCTTTTAAAAGAAAGTTGCAAAAACAAAACAAGATTTATTTATTTGCATATTTAATTTTCTAAATTAGATGTGATATGAATAATGATATGAAGACAATCATTTTGATTGATATGTTTAAATAAGTCTATGATTTTGAGCTTATTTTTCTCTATTTGACAAATAAATTTAACTTAATATTCATAAAAATAAACAGAATCAAGAAAGGTTCTTAGTTCGGAAAGCCGATATTTGTATACCCTTTTAGGTAGTCGTAGAGTCAATGGTTCGATGTGCAATTGATCACTACTAAGCCAAAAATGCATTAATTTCAATTCGGAAAGCAGTTCTGTGCTAGTTTTTATGAGGTTAACAAATCTGCATATTTAGTTTTAAAATTAAAAAAATTAAAATTTTTGTCAAATTTTTATAATTTTAGTGATGTAACCCCTTATAAAATTTTCAAAATTTTGAAAAAAAAAAATTTTAGCCGGACATAGCTAGATCGACACAGCTGTTGATACTGAGCAAGAATATATATACTTCATAGGGTCGGAAATGACTCCTTCACTGATTAAAATTAAATTACCCTGCTAGGGTATACAAATATAATTAACAATTAATTTATAATTTGTAATTAACCAATCAACTTCTTACAATATATAGTAATAAATGAAATCAACAAACACATAGTTTACATTTGTATATCTTAACGAAGCGAAATTTGTAAAGAAAAGTATCCAAATTATTTCAGAAAACTATTCCCTTTGATGAACTTAATTTTAAAAATTTGAAAATAATTAAAATCCTACATTTTAAATCCTAATTTTTCCCTTAGTGCACTCCTTGCTAGCCCTTTCCCTCGACCAAGGCGAATGAAGACGTTTCGTGACGATGACTGAGGTCCAGTCTTGTACCTGGCTTCATGCTTATTATTGAACTCAATTTGGCCGGCGCGTGTAATTTGACTTTGCCTTGAATTTGGCATACGGATTCGCTGCGCCTCCAATATTTGCAGAGGCTGGGGCTCAGTCCTTCCTGCTCCCCAGGCCTCCCTAGAAAACCAGATCGGGCAACATTGCTGCATGTCGCCGGCCACTTCCTTCCTCCCATCGACAACGATCGACATGTGAGATCGAATAACCGAGCCATCGGGGCTGCCAGCAAACACAGAGGCCCACAACATAATTAATAAATACCATCAACATTGATTAACTCAACTAAGCTAATAAAATCATTTGTCATCTGACTGGAGCTCGACTAGTTAGCCTGCCTGCCTCCGCTCCAGCCTGCTCCAGCTCCATCTCCAACTCCAGCTCCAGCTGCTCCTCCTCCAATGACTCTGCTCCTCCAGTTTGGCGAGTACATAAAAATCGCGTGACTAATTTTGCAAAATTAAAGCTGCAGCTAAAAAGCAACTGCAGCAACTGCTGCACTCGAGCACAACGGGCCAACGAGCGTGTAAATAGCGAAAAAATTAATCAGCGTTGTGGGTTGCCCAAGGAGTGGGGAGTGATATGAGGAGCTGCAGCAGGTTCTCCTAAGGATCCAAGGAAGAAAGCGTGACACGATATATAACATTGTGTTAAAATGGAATTTCTATGATGACAACTAGAAAAGGACTTTATGTTAAGCAACAAATATACACGGTCTGTGAATAACTTTAAAACATTCTAAAGCCTTTTAAAATCATAATAAATTATCTATTAATTTTTGTAGATCAGATATATAATTTCTATAGTCTTCAGATCAAATACTAACCTTAAAAAACACACATTTTCTATTAGTTCCCGTGATAAAACTTCATCACGCTCTCATCCTTATTCCAGAATCGAGGACACAAAGAAACGTTGAGATGAAAAATCTCAGAACACGCACTAACAAAGCAACAAATTGAAACTAAATACTTTCGTTGCAAGACCATGGAAATGGAGATCGGGGCCGCAGGATGAGATCCAGATTCGGATGCAGCCCGGGGCCAAGGCTTCAGGTGCTCTTCAGGAGCTCTAGCTTAGAGATATGGCTGTTGTCGAACGCTGTTCGTTCCATTTATTTAACCAGAAATTGTTGCAATCAGTGCGGAGCAGCTTTTAATTGCCTCCCCGATGGGTGAAAAGCGGCAGGGGCGTGGCGCGGAGGAGCAGCTCGAGGATAGCGATAAAGCGATGTCCAAATGCCAAAGATTCCTGCCCAAGACGTTCCATCGGAGACAAGGAGACGACTTTTGTCTCATGCGGAAATCGCCAACTTGCTGGCTGGATGCATCTCCGCCATCCGTCTGCACAGCTCTCCCCCTGTTTTCCACGGACACAGAAAGAGAGAGAGGAAATGCCTTAAATCAATTAGTTGAGCACTAATTGCCCCAATACCTTGTGGCATAGTTCGCCATTTGCTCAGCACCTGTTCGAGGACTCCCCTGCCGCTGCCCAGCCTCTCTTAATCTCTGCTGGGGCATTCCTGCGGCCTTCTCATTGTTTGTCTTGTGCACTGGAAGAAAAACAGGCTTAAGATATGATTACACCTAATAAAAATAAAATATGGGAAAAGCTACTTGCAAGGCATAAGTTGTTTCTTACATTTCAGGATGCTGGGAATATTCAAACAAATATTTAATCTCCATTTAAACCGGTATAGCTTTCTGATATATTATGAATAATTAAATAATCGATACCAATAAAGTAAATACCATAAATAAATCAATTAGTTATCCATTTAATAGGAACATATTTTTAATAGAAAAGGTATAGTATATATTTTTATTATTATTATACTTTATATTTTTATAATAATTTAATGCTGTGTTGCTTTGATTTTCTTATCTTGGTTTTTGCAGGGTCTTGCCTCTGTATCTCAATTTTATATTAAACTTCCGAATTTTATATTTTATTTAATTTAATTTGATTTATTATATATTTTTCTCAGTGTTCTTTTTTGTCCATACCCACTGGTATCTTTCTCACAATCAAGGTGCACTGAGAAGATGCCGCCAAGCTTCAACGTCTTCGCGAAAACAGCAAGTGCAAGACAAAAAAAAAAGTGTCTCAAGTGCTGGGGCCAAAAGGAAGTCGCGAGATGGATCGTATTTATATATACTGCACACATTTCGATATGCCTGGGTTTTGGTCAAGCCAAAGATCTTTTGTTGCAGCAGATATGTGAAACTTCCTGTAGTCAAGTTGTTGTGAGAGATACGTTGAGTTGAGCCGAGCTGAGAGGGTGTGTCTCCGGCGTAAAAGAGTTCCTTTCATCTTGGGATAATTGGTGGTAAGGATGTCCAGCCTTGCGCTTTATAAGTATTATCAAATCGCACCCACCGAAATGGGCCACGGCTCCGGGGGGATAACTATACCGGGATGCTCTTTCTTAAAGATATTTTTACGATTTTTGTAAAGAATTTTTCTAGCTTACTATTCAATAGGTAATTAAGATATTTTGAATTAGTATTTTAAATAGTGCACTTGAAGATATACATATTAATTTTAAAATATTGATATCCATTCATATATTTATCTCTTTTTAATTATTATTAATTTATGAACGTTTCTTTTTGCAGCTCTAAAGTACTTACAAATTAAAACTAAGCTAAGGATTCTTTTGCATCCAAATTCTACCATAACTTACCATCAATTACCTCTCATCCTGGCGTCACCAAAGCCACAACAAAGTCCAAATGCCCGGGGGCTTCCTCCTTCATTTTCGGCAAGGGCATCCACACACAAAAACCAACAGGAACAACCGAGGGCTGGCAATGAGGAAAAAGAACAGCAAACAATAAGCCGGGGCAAAGTTAAACAAAGTTGGCGCACCAGCGCACTCTCCTTTAGGATCTCGGCTCTCGGGATCAGATGGGATCGCATGGGATCGGGTGGGATCGCACCAGGGTCTGGGCTAAAGGGTCCGGGCAAACAAAGGAGTGCGTTGATGTCGATGAAGACGGCCACAAAAGCGCCCCGATGCGATGATCGCTTCAGTCGGTGATTCGCTTCCCTGGGCTTCCTCTTGCCACGATCCTCAGTCCAAAAATGCACTCAAAGAAATTCTTATTTTTACAAAATTAATTTAATTTTATTTGCATTTAGAAGGAATATATTTAGTTAGCTTCGACTTAGAAAATATTATGCATCATGTATTTATTTTAAATTATTCTAAAACTATTTCTCCCATTTGTTTTACTCTTGGCGTAATATATATTTAAATGAAGTATTTAAAATATATAAAAATTCTCGACATTTTATAATTTATCCTCTTAATTTTATATAATTATTTTCCCAAGTGCAGGCCTTTAGCCTGAATGAGCGTTGGCCTGGGAGGAGGTCGGCGGAAAGCTCGCATCCGTTGACTGGGAATTGTAGTGGGCACCCAGGCGCACCCCGCCACTCACCTCTCCTCTCACCTGGCCGTCCCCCTTTGTTCGGGCTTTATTTTCTTATGGACACATGTGTGTGTAGTGTGTGGTGTGTGTATGTGCCTGTGTGATTGTGCAAACCTGACGCCCATTCGCGCGCACCTTTGGAATTCGGTGGCCGCGAACGCTGCATAATGGAAGCCAAATGATGGGAAACTTTTTTGTGGCCCCGATCCGGCAGACAGGCATCCCTCTGGGGGACGGGGCAAAGAAGCTGGAGAAAAAAAAAAACAAAACTAATTAGGCATAAAGTGCGTGTAATTATAAAATAAATTAAAGTCGAGCACTGACACTCCACATCGCTCTGGCGATTCGATTGACCTTTTTGTAACTCAATTACGATCGTCCGATCGTCTTTGCCAACTTGGCCACCCAACTTGGTAATGGAAGTGAGTGCACGGGAAAAAAATATATATTAAATATATAAATTATATCATATATATAAAATATATCATTTTTATAAAATATATAAAATATAAATAAATATATCTTTAGATATTTAACATAATTCATAACAAAAAGGAAACTAACAATGGTAAGCCGAAGTTTATATATTCTTGCAGTTTGCAATTGAATTAAAGGATTAAATTGGTAATCGATCTTATCCAAGTTTAAAATATTAGAGTTTGCTGAATCGATATTTGTCGATACAATTTCGTGGACAAATCAAAATTTAAAAAACTCATAACTAAGACAAAAATGCATTAATTTTAATTCGGAAAGCTTTTCCATGTTGGTTTTTATTAGGTTAACAAACCTGCATACTAAATTTAACATTTCAAGAAATTAAATTTTTTTGCCAATTTTTAAAAATTTTAACGATGTAACCCCTTATCTTTTTTTCAAAAAATGGAAAAATTTTTGAAAAATTATTTTTTTACCTGACATGTCCAGATCGACTGGGCTTTCGATGCTGATCAAGAATATATATGATTTATAGGGTCGGAAATGATTCGTTCAATGGAAAACAAGCTTCTGACTAAAATTATAATACCCTGAAATGGTATAAAAGTAAGCTTTAGGATTTTGACAGAGTTTCATAAATAAAAGCTATTTATCATGCATTATTTTTTGTAAATACGTATGGAATTATGTATATGATAAAATATTTTATAAGATATTCATAAGAAATATAGCTAATTAATAAATAATTTCCTATGAGCGACAGGTTTTTTAAATGAAAATTTCCAAATACTTTTTGAAGCACCATAGAAAATTTTGTTAAATTACCTGCCGTCAGTATTTTCCTATTAATTTAAATAACAAAAATATTTATCTGTGTACAACAAAGTAGCATGGATGTGAGGTATAGTCCCCAGTCCCGATGTCCAGAGCAGCTGTCGCGTCTTTAGCCAAAAATGGCAATGTTTACATGCGTGTCGCCTCCAGCGAATGGGACACCCATATCCCATATCCAATAGCTGCATCCAGCGGCATCCCAACGCGAACCCATTCCATAAACGCTTCGCAAACACTTTTTGCGTGCTGTTAATTACATGGTCGGGAGTCGGGAGTCGGGTCTAGTCGGTCTCTGAGGGCATTTCCAGTTGCCAGTTAGCTCCTCTGGTGGTCTCATCTCGCCACTCGGTGCTTGGTCATTGCTTCCTGGTAGAGGCAATCCTAGAACTTGTCGCCCATGTTAACAGGCCACGGCCCGATGATTGATAGCCATAGGCACTAGGCCAATGCATTTGTCCCGGTTAGGGCATTGAAATTATAAGGAAAAACTGATCAGGTGTGGGCTTTAAATTACCAAAAATTATATAGGAAAAATACTATTAAAGGAAAGGGAAGGGATGTGTTTACTTTCAGTAATTTTAGTTTTTTCAAAGCTAAGAACTATAAACAAAATCTTTAAACCTACCTGTATATTTATGGAAATTATTTTACTTTAATATTAAACCTTCCAAAGTGCGTTCTTATGGGTTTGACGCATTTGAAGATCTTATAAAGGTCACAAAAAATCCTCAAGCCTTGAAACTCTCTTCAATGCTATAGAACTAACCTAAGATGTTGATTTTGTTGTTGAGAGCTTCACCCCCAAGAAGGTGGGAAATATCAGGAACCCCCCGGAGTCTGGCTGGGGTCACATACATTTCTTTACCTAATCCGCCAAATTCTCACGCCTCACCAACAATTGCCACTTAATTAACGCGTACACTCACTTTGCCGCGACTTGTGTCGAAAATTTTCATTGTGACCAAAGGGCCAAAACGGTGGCATTGGCTGGGCAAGGGGCATCGAAGGGGAGGCCTGGAAGTCTTGTCATGCCAAGAAGTACGCGTGCCGGGAATGCCAAGTCAATGAGATGCCCCCAGCGCGATATATTGCCCATTCCGAGCCGATCTGTTGCAATTTCCAAATCAAACAGCGCGCGAAACGTGTGGCGTCTGCAATTACAACACAAAAGAGGAGCACGGCAGTTGTGTGGCCGGCGGGGAAGGGGCAGCATGGGGGCCGAGGGGCAGTACATGCTCCAAACATGACGAACAACAACTGTCATTGTCACATCCATCGATCCATCGAGCCGGAGCACCGTCAGAGAGCCAGCGAACGCTCATGCGCAACAGCAAACCCATCGATCCGCTGATCGAACCAGGGACCGATTGACGATCGACCGAGGAGGAAGATGACCAACATGGGGATCCCGATCCGCTTTTTGCGCCCTGTACTTTTTTTTATATATTTTTTATTTTGATTTTATTTGCTTCCTTTATAACTTTTTGCTGTGCCCTTTCAGAGGGGTATAAACTTTTTGCTTAAAAGTTTATAAACGGTTTTCTAAATTTGAAGTAATTTTTTAGGCTTTAAAATCACCTTTTAAAGAGCCTAAAATCACAAAATTAATTAAATTAAGTGAAATTTATTTACACCTTTGATGTTATAAATGTAAATGTATTTTAAATATTTTTTTCTGATATAATTAAGAAGCATGCGGAATATCTAAACATGCTGTAAGCTTGGAATAACTTTGAAAAGCCTGGTTCTAAATTTAGTAAATTAGTAATTATTTACTCACTAGACATAGAACGACACATCTTTCCATTTAGTAAATTTAAATTCCAAGAAAATTTATTTAAATTGCATCATACATAAAAATAAGAAAGAGTTCCTCCAAGCACTTATCCATATAATCAAATATATAAAGTAATTTGTATATCTTAGGGTATTTTAATAATCGTTTTCTCATACTCAACTTTCTTTCGTCTTTGGTTTTTTTTTTTTAATTTTGTATGCTGGACAGGCTGTTTATAGTGGACGATGCTGGCGACTTGCAATTCATTAGGCCGCCTGACCATTTTTGGGACGAGCGTGCGCCGCTTTTGGTCTCTCGCCTCGGTGGATGCGGCAAAGGCAACTCTAACCGCAATGGCCAAGAGCAGCGACTACCATGCCAACATAATCTTAATCCGCTCGTTAGTTTTATTGATTAGGAGCAGTGTCTCTTTGGGCCAGACAGCGACATCAGACCAAGACGACGACTCATTGGAGACGACAATTGTCGCCTCGGCGTGCCAACTAAATAACAACAATGGCACGTCACTCGCCAACTAGGCGTACTATGTGCCCCTCGGGGTTATGAGATGCGATGCCCAATAATGCCAATAGACCCAATAGACCCAATAGGTTGACCAAAGTCCAGAGACACTGAGGGGAAAAGCTTAGAATAAAAACATACCTTCTTAAAATAGATTGATTTTATATTAAATTTAAAAGCCAAGAAGTTGTAAACATAACATATTTTCATGAGTTTTATATATACTTTATATATACTTTTAATTTAAAAAGAAATATGGTTTTTGTTTTTTCCCAGTGACATATTACTGTCAGCTATGTTATGAGTCTCCGATGAGTCTTTGAGGCCAATAGATTGTGAATCATTTACTGAGCATTTGTGAGCATTTTTCTAATTACGAATGACATAATGGGAAAATCAGGATGAGTTAGAGTATATAACCTAAAGAGGAGGATGTGGAGTGCAGTCTCTGAGGTGATATTTAATTATTGATAGACGTTTAAGCTTTTAACTGAATTTCATTGGGTGACTTGCCTTTATTCCAAGTCTAAGTGTTTCCAAGAATTTATTTAAGTGCTAAAGGTTGTTAACTAAAAATTCTATTTAAATGCAGTTTATTTAGGCCATGATTTATAATATTAATATTATTAAATAAGATTTAATTCCTATCTCTTAGATATCCTTGAGACTTTGCTGTCTGTTCAAGGTCCCCGAATAAGTCAAACATCTCTCTGGAATTCTGAAACTCCGTTTCCTGAACGAAAAATTGTTTTCCCACCCGTAATTAAAAAGGAAAAATAAAAAAAACCTTTAGTAAAGGCGAAACAAAACTGTCAAGCACTGTGGACACATGTAGCACGATCACTTTTTGTTGTGCCTAGTTCAGTCTCCGGCTCTCCATCTTCATCTGCAGATCAGTAGCTGAAATCAGGATCAATGTAAGCCTCATCCAGGCTTTGGTTTATCTTGCCCTCCGGCTCTCGTCTAGATCTGTCGGATGTCAGGTTGCATAGTTGGTCCGGCAATTGCATGTCGCGATCGTCCGCAGATCTGCCTCGGTCTCGGCCTCGGCCAGAGCCACATCCTCAATCCTGAGTCGCTAAAACTTGAAAGCCACATTCGATGGCTTGCCGCTGACAGCGCGGAATTGTCGTTCGCATTGTCAGCTGGAATGGTTGGAGCGGGGACCTGGTGGGGTTTATCCACCGACTTTGCCGACGATATACAAAAGATGCAACTGTCGCCGCTTGTTGCAGCAGTTGTTCCTGCTCGCTGGCTCTCTCCGCCCGGCTGACATTCGCTGCAAGAGCAAAAAATGCGCTTGGGAAACTGCCACTGCGAGCTGCCTTAAATCAAATATTGAAATGCCTCAGAGCAGATCGGCGGGTCGACCCTGACCTGCAGGTACTCCTCGTTCTCCGCCTCCTCCTCCTCCCCGGCTAATTGCAGCACACACATGAGCCAAATAATTGCCCCTCCGCCATACACACGAATAAATTCCACTTGATTTTATTTTTTGTAATTTTTTACTCATTGTGGTTTTCTGTTTGTTTTTTTTTATTGATTTGTTTTCGATAGCATTCGCATTTTTCTGCTCGCTTTTTTCGTTTGTTGTTCTCCTTCGCATTAATACTTTACAAAATTGAATGTCTATGAGCTAGTATAAATTAATTAAATATTATATTCATATCGAGCTATATGTATAAACTTAGGCCTAGACGTATCGTTTAATTAGCCAGCTAAGTGCATTTAATTAATTAGTAATACCTACATGGGGGGTGGAGAACGCACAACTGAAGGCCAAGGGTAAGGGGGTTCAAATTAGGTGCGTTTAAAAAAAAATAATATTTTATATGATTTTTCTCTTCTTCTGTGTGTGCAAAATTTCATAAATTCCAAGCAACAAATATGTTTCGCAGTAGTAAATGATTTTAGCCTAAAACTAATAGTAAATTTTTACTTATTTATGTACACAAAGTTAATGTTATTATTTATTTAGCTTGGAAAACATTTTATGGAATTTTCTCAATCAGATTCCAATTGTTTTCCAGCTCTGGGGATTACTCTCAAAGGCTTCTCCCTTCACCAGCTTCACAGACGTTTTGGTCCTGGCCAAAACATTATGGAAACAGGGTGCAAGGATTATTCGCAAAGGACAGAGAAGGAGCTGCGCGCTGTTTGAATTTGTTCAGTCTTGTTTTTCGATTATTAAAAAAAGGATATATTAAAACGACAGAGAGGGCGAGAAGAAGGCAGGGGACGCGCTACGAAATGTTTAAGCTAAACTATAACTAAGCCTTAGTCTAGGGACACAATACAAAAAACGGAGGGGGGGAGGCTTTGTAATTTACAAAATATTTTGCATCGATGGGGGAGGGGACTGGCTTACGTGACTAAAAACTGGGCAAACACAAGTTGTATTCTTCTTCACTTTTTCTCGAATCCTTTCATGAAATCTATTCACTAATATTCCTCCTGTAATACTGCTAAAAAAAAGTGAGAGCTGAAGGGGGACTCGGATGGGATCGAGGGGGGCGAGTAGGGTAGTCGTATCTTTAACTAGGCTATAGTCTAGGCTCTTAAGGTGCTAATAACAAAGGCTAAGCGTAGACAAAATACATAACACATACAGGGAGTGCGGGGCGGGGGAAGGCAATATGTGGGCGGAGGGTCTCCTTAGAGACACGTGTAGATGACCTTCTTGGTTCGACACAGCTTGCACTTGACCTCGCAGCACCAGTGGAAGGTGCAGGCGCACCGCTCCACCACCACCACCTCGTCCCGCCGGTAGCCGCGCCCGCAGCACATCAGACCGCAGCCATCGACGCCCAGGGAGGTCTCGTTGCATTGCCGGCCATGGGTGCCCAGGATGCCGTGTCGCAGATTCTTCTCGCAGAAGCTGGGCGAGGGCTCCAGGTAGACCAGGTCCTTGGAGCCGGGCGGCTTGTGCTCCGGATTGTGGGGGTTCAGTTGGAAGTGATATCTGCAAGGAAAGAAAATATAAAAAAATGTATAAGTAAGATGTTGATAAAGTCTTTGGAACACTCCTTGAGTTATATCCTTTGTGAAACATTTAAATCTATATCTTTTCCGATCCTTACCTATTGTGCTTGCGACCCTGTCGCCTTCCATTTCTGGCCCTCTGGCCGCCCTGCGGCAGACTGTTTGGCGATGGCATATTGGGATGGTGAATCTTGTTGTTCGGATGACTGTTCTCCAGCAGGATGTCCGGCATGTGATCGTTGAGCATGCGCTCCTCCTCCTCGCCGTAGACCACCGACTGGGGAATAATCAGGCCATTGGAGCCCACAGAGCTGGAACCGGCGGCATTCGGACTGATACCGGGCAGGACATTGCTGGCTCGCAGGCTGTTGCTCACTTGGACGCGGGTGGCACCATCGAAGCGGGCCTTGAGATTGTCGCCGATCACCCGGAAGTTGGCCAGTCGCATCCAGCACGTCTTCACCGTACAAGAGCCGGACATGCCGTGGCATTTGCACTCCTGTCGCATCTCCGCCTGGACGTGCTGCAGATGGGGAAACGGAGAAGACGATATTGTTCATTAGTATGACATTATTAGGCTCCTTGCGAACCGACTCGACTCGCCTTGCAATATGTTTTTCACTTAATTATTTTGCTGTTTTTTAGCCCCCTCTTCTGCCCGGCTGTTTTTGCTGGCTGGGAGATTGGCGGCCCGCCTGCCACGTTGTTGCAGTTATTAAAAATCAATAAATGTTGTTGCAACTTGCTGTGCGCTTGTTGCAAGTCCCCCCGCAAGCCGGCCGCTTGTAATTGTTGTGCGCCGGACCAAAAGTAAGAAATCAACGCAGTTGGGGGGCCTTCGGCCGGAGCAGCCGCAGCGGCCGATGATCATCATCGGGCCACAATGATCGCAATGGTTATGGAGCTGGGGCCCATAACAAGTAATAAAATAATAACACAGATGGTGGGCCCTGCACTCCGAAGGAGTGGTGGCAGGAGGCTGCGAGGACTAGGCCCCGGATCCGGTGGGATCGATGGAATCGATCGAATGCATCGACTCTAGCTGGATGCTGGCGCAGTGTGCTACTTTCTACGCCCCACTAAAGCGGACAGCACAGTGGTATTAAAATAAAAAAAATTCATTTTCAAATACATAAAGCCTGATCACTAACGTTTCAATTCGTTTATCGATATCTTATGCTCTCTATACTAACTCGAAAGTTATTTAAAATGAAAACAATTTATCCGAAATGTACTGATTATTATAATATGAAATATATAATCGATTTTCCATCGATTTCTTGGATATCCTAAGCACTGTAGTGTTGCCCCCAAAAACTAAACTAAAAATCCTTCCATTTTCTTGCATGTGGAGGGGAACTGGAAGCTGTCAACGGGTTAATATACGATCGACACAAGCGCAAACGAGTGCAGAAAAGTCCCCCCCACATTCTCTAGAGAAAGAGGACAGCCATTGGGGGGAGAGCTTATCTCCCAACTAGTTGGGCCAATTGGCGTTCACTGGCAATTAATTGCGGGGACGGAAATTGTCGTCGCTGGTTTTTATTAGCCCACCAATCGTAAATCGCCCAGCCAGGCTTAAACCGAACATTAGGACTACATATTATGAGGTGCACAGGGAAAAACTAGGCTTGAATGAGGTTCTTTTTTAAGGGAAATGGAGAATTTCAATGCCCAAAGATTCTTTAAGCCGTATTTATTATAGAATAACAGCTGAACTTACCGCTCGTCCCGCCTCGTTGTTGTGCAGATTCATTTTCTCGCGCAGATTGCGACCCCGCTCGCCGGTATCAACAAACTCCCGGGAGAACTTGAACCCGAATCCAATGTTGTCCGAGCAGCCGCCCCACTCCCAATCCCGCACTCCAGCCACGCTGCCCGCCTGGTTGGCTTGCGGGGATCGAGACTGGTGGCTGTAGTCACAGGTGCAGGACTCGATGGTGCCCTCGCTGCAGGCCCTGGCAATAGAATGGGTGACCGCTGCACTGGTGATGGCGTAGATGAAGCTGGTCTCGCGGCAGCCTGCAAAGAGAGAAAAACGAAAAACATATTTAAACATTTTAAATATTCAAAAATATTTGAATTACAAAATAAGAAAAGTGAAAATTTTTAATGGTTTAATTCCATTCAAGCTACTACTTATCATTACAAAGTTTATTCACTGTGCAGTCATTATTTCTCGCCTTCTGGGTGTTCCACTTGGCATTGCTGGCCGGAGCAAGACAAGATCTCAATCTCGGCCAAGTCAAGTGATGGCCAGAGAGACGTGGGCAAGAATTGAACATTTTTTGTTCGTTATGAGTAATGGCACTTGTCTTCCAAAGTCTGGTCAATTATGACACTTCAAGTTATCAATGCCACAGGGCCACCGAGGAAAAGAGATGAGCGCACCAAAACCTGACACAGATTAAACGCTCAACTATAAATTCCAACTTAACACTTTGGGGCCATCGCGGCCAGGTCCATTCGAGTGGACAGTTTCCTCCTTGTCCGCTTCACTTTTATTATTATTTTTACTTTTTTCGTATATTTTTAGTAACTGCCTCCGTTTCTGTTTCGGTTTCTGTTCCGAGAGCGAGACCATCGCAGATAAAGAACAATGAAAATTGAATTTACATGTTGCAGATAATTTTTCAAGTGGTTTCGCCTCAGTTCATAGCTCACAAGATATGATATATATATAGGGATGGTCATGTCTACGGTCAGGTAGCTGGAAATTCTTGGGTATGTCGAATGAGTAAGCGACTCACTGGGAATGGATGGACTGTCAACTGTGTTTGGCATTTTCGGGTTGAGATTCAAAGAGTATAAAGTACTTGAGATCTGTAGAAATCAAATTTATAATAAAGATTTAACACTCTCTAAGTGAACTTTATTAAGTCTTGAATATTAATAGTATTGTTTAATTTTATTTCCTAAACTGCCTACACTTTAACTTTAATGTAAGTCTTCTTGTGTTTAGAAAACTCCTTTCATAGTTCTCGTTATTTTCTGTACAAGTGCTGATTGATGTATCTATGATTGACTAGTCCCCACTTGACGATTGACACATTCTCGCTTGCTGTAATATCAACGAATCAACAACTTCCGCTTGGTGTTAAAAAATTTTGCCGCTTTTGATTTCGATTTCCTGGAATTCGACCAAGAAATGATTTGTTTCTTTCGGTTTTTTGTTTCTCTTCTATTTTTTTGGAAACTATGGCAGAGTGAGCCTTCAATTCCCGGTTAATGTTTGTTTGTTTGCCGTTGGTGGTTTCGTTTTTCCTTAAATAATTTCACGTATGTAACGAAATTTAAGGCGCACACACAGGTAAATTGTGTGTAAATATGTGCAAGATGTTTGGCCCGCGATAAGACGGCGGCGCATGCGCAAACGCTTCGGGAATTTACCTTTTTCCCATTTTTTCGTCAGGGGGCTCTGAGGCGTGACACAGTCATCATATATTGGTGACTTTGTTGTGTTTCTGGTGATTAGCTTAGCAAGAATTCGCGTTACCTTTTTGGGGGCAATTTGGTGTTTGCATTCCGTGCGCTGCTTTTGTGGTTTCTTTGGGTAAATAGCGAACAAAAGGCTATTAAACAAGAACGAGCTGGGGCTGCGGCTGGTGCACCCTGAGCAATTAAGCAAAGAAATGCCAAATGAGCGGGGTGTGGCCAAAATGGAGCAGCGAGGAAAGTAAAATAAAATTTCCGCATGTAATGCGATACCTTCCTTTCTTTTTTATATATATATATGCCTTGTATAATTGCCCAAAAACGGATTTCCGTTGTGTGTGGGCGTGGCTCGAACTGATTGAAATTGAGATCAGGGGAGGGGAATCAGAAGCAGGATCACTGCAGGATCAGGGTCCTGAAAAAGGGACTAAGCTGCTTAGTGACAGCACAGCAGCAGCATCAGTTCCCGGAATAGTTTAGACCTCTTGATATAAAACCCACAGGGACAGCCACCCGGAGCGGCTTCGTCACGAACCGATGATTGCCAAAAAAATAAAGGAGAAGCAGATCCCTGGCAGAAACCCAACGAGAATTCACTAATAGAGACAGCCTGTTAAAGCGTGTGGCGTGGCAAATTGACAAGGTGTCACCAATTAGAAAACAAGTTAGGGAAGCCTAACCCGACAGAAAGAAGTACAAATGAAATGCGGCCCGGACAGGCGATGAATTATGCCCCGCTGGCAGGGTTCCTTGAGAAGTTTCAGAGCCACTGGCTCTGAGCACCGAACCCCGAACCCCAAGTGTTAATGGTGCGCTCTAGGTGTTAATTAGGGCCAAGGGCGAAAAAGGGAGAAAAAAAAGCATTAAAGAAAATTTGATTGTGGAAAGCGATGAAAGTGCCACGATAAAAAGCTGTCACCGGGGCAGTAATTTCCCTTTTCTTTTAAGTAATCCATAAAATGTCAAGAGCTCATAAAAAGGATGCAGAGTCAGAATAGCTTGATAAGGTCAAGAGCCTGGCTATAAAAGTCAGCTGCCGCTGACAGACGGTCGCAGGAGGCGAAGGCGAAGCCACGCGACGCCGGCCACGCCCCCTATCAGAGACCAAAGACCCTAAGATATACTAGTATATGGATATATAGAAACTACCTGGCAGGATCTCAGGAAGCAGGACAAAAACGGTAGCTAATAAAACGGCAGGCGAGGGCGGGAGTCGCCTAGATGGCATGGATTTCCAGCTAAAAACGCGCCAGGACAAAAACTGCGCATGCGCGACTTTTGTTTACATTGATATAAGAGAGAAACTGCCGGTTTCGAGCCATTCTCCTGGGATTTTCGCTGGCGCAGCAGGCGGACCAAGGCACGGTCCCCGAAGACAGACAACCGGGCTTGATTGATTTGAATGGCCGAGTGAGTGACAACAGTGGATGCAGTCCTGTCCCGTCCCCCTCCCCTCCCCGGACGGAGGCACTCCTGGTGGTGGCGGGGCTGCCAACTTGTGCTCATTAGCATAAACACGCTGAAACGCAAGTGGAGCAAGTGCAGCGCGCACAGAGCCAGCTCTTTGTTCGCCGGAGCGGGGAAAGTGGGCCCCTTCGAAAGGGTAGCCAGCCTACATACATGTATATATAAAATATATACATATTGCCAAGTGCTCAGATCGTATTACAATAACAAACAAGCGCCACACACATATTGCACTGCCACAGAGGTCCAGGGGAGTGACATTTCATAACATAAATAAAGTGGAAGCTGAAGGGAAAAGAAACTGGATGCATGTCGGTTGCCCTGGGTTGGTTATGCAAGCAATTTGTGTCGTCAGATTGTAGTTTCTAGTAGTTAGTAAATGGAAAAACGAAGGCGTGGACAACCATTGATGGGCAGATCATATTTCCCAGGGTAAAGAGTGTTTTAAGTGGGCTGCAAGGACCGCAGCCAGGGATTCTTCTTCAACTCACCTCGATCCACGATTTTTCCAAATAGATTTTTGCCTCGCGAAAAGTTTCTCGTGGAGCAGTTCCAGCGACGATTCCGGAACTGATGCTGGCACTCGCTGATGGCCAAGTTGGCGCCCTTGACCAAGGCTCCCAGCACACCGGGATTATCCCGGACCAGGCGTCGCTGCTTTCTTCTCAGCGTGGAGTGGATGGCCGGATCCATGTACATGATGGGTGTAATATTGTTGGGTTCGCCGACCTTGGCAATGCCCCTGAAAGAAAACGAACCAGAAAAACCGAAAGTTAATGGGGCAATCTCTGATGAGATGGATGTCGTAGCTATTTAATGCCTGACTGGTTTTTTTGCGCCTAATTATGAGAACGGAATAAAGACCCGGCTGAAACGTTTTCATTACATCCCTACATATATTTTTTGTTGTCACATTTTCCAGGGTTTTGTGTGCCTTTCCACTTGACTTGAGACCGAGTTGTTTTTCTTACGGCTTTCGGCGTGTGTATTACTTTTTGTAGGTTTTCCATTTTGCGGCTTTTCTGTGTCGTTCGTAATATTTTCCAACATTTGTTGCTGCTGGGCGGTACACGTCAATTGCCGGCGTTACTCAGGCATAAACCACATACACTTATTAAGTACACTCACATGGAGATAGACAAATATTTGCAGACACCTGTCGGCTAACGCTTTGCTCCGCTCTGACCTGTCATAATGTATTTTCTTGTCCCAACTGTTGATATTTATAATATTTTCTCCACGCTTCATTAGCCGATATATTTATTTAAGCATATAACAAACAATAAACAAACACAATTAAATGTTTATTGACAGGCCTCGGAGAATGCAAATTAATTGCCAATTCAATTGAATGCTAATTCCGATGGGAACAGCACATTCCCCCGAAAACAATTGCGCAATGGCACACAAAATTAATAAAAAGCACGTAAATTAGGCAGAAACAATAAAAAACTTGATCGAATGTGTAACATCTGCCAGAATCCAGAGGCGAGGGAACACGCGGGGCGGCGATTGCCAATCGATTTTAATTCCCAGGCGGATTAAATCGATGCCCCAACCGAGATTTATGCGACGGCAATCCGGAGTCGCGGCAGCAATTTGTGGCGATCGGTGTGTTCGTGTGTGCCTGCCTTTGTGTGCTTTTACGTATTTTTGTGTTGATTTTTTATTGTTGCGAACGAAATTTATGCCGTTATAAAAAGTTATTAAGGCTTAGCTGAAGTTTTGCACATGATAAAAGTCAAACAAACAACTCATCAAAGCCACAGAATCTCTGGGAGCACTGAATAATAATAGCAATAACAAATACCAGTTAGTTGCCCAATAGTTGGCCTTAAACTTTTATGTTTATGTTTGAAATTTCATTAGGGGTTGTTAAATAGCAAATTTGACTAACTTTGGATCAAATTTGGAAAAGTGGATTAAGTAGAATGTGTTAGCAAATTAGTTTCTTTTAAAAACTTATAAACTTTTAAGTTGTATTTAATGTTTATGATAGTTTTTGGTATTTTTCAATATGGTTAGAATTAGATTGTATAGTTTAAGTTCGATTTTAATTATTAAAACCAACTATAACTTTGTGTAATATTTTAAATTAATTTGTATTTTTTATTTTTTATAATTCCAGATCATTGATCTTATGTTTTAAATACGATTTTACTTTTCAATTTGATTTATATATTTTTTCTTGATTTTTAATCAATTAACTTTCTTTTGGAAAAACAAAAGACTTAGGCAACGAACTTGATTTGCCTGCAGCTGCTACTAGGCTTGATACTGAGGCTTTCCCCTTAGTTCTCTGGTAGATCCCAAAAACTGGACTTCCCTTTAGTTGGAGACCCCTCTCCACCTCTCTTTAGTGCCCCCCTCGTATCCATTCACCCAAAACTCCATTCATATCTCAAAGTGTGTCACGCATACCGACAGAGTTTTTATGCCAAGTAAAAGTTGAATGCGCGCTTAGAATTTTTAATTGCTTTCATCAGGCGAAGCGAAAGAAGATGCGAAGAAGCTCAGGAGTAGTCCGAGTTGTTTTTATTTCTTTTAAGTGTTTTTTTTACTTTTTATTATTTTTTAGTGCACTTTGTGTGGCTTCCGCACCAGACCCTTAACTTATTTTGTGTTTGCCGCTGTGGGAAATGTTTCCCGAAAACTTTCGGCGCGTGCCTTGTTGTTGTTCCGGCCAAATGTTGTCTTGGCTTTAATAAACTATTCTCCTTTCGGCTGCTATTTACTGTTTTCATTGTCGCCCGGCCGCTAATTGGCCACTGCAATTGAGCGTTTAATGGAAAATATTGAATGGAAGACTTACCACCACATGGAGCCCCGGCCCCTGCCGGACTTCTGTTTGCCTTCGACGGGGCCGAAGCCGCTGCCGCCGCTGCACAGGGCCATCAGGCAGATCACGAAGATATAGCTGATATCCATTACGCTTGGGAACACACACTCTCGCACTGAACACTGTGTATACTGCCTCTGCTTTTTAGGCTTTTCCGTTGAGTTGTTTGTTTGCAAATGGTTGGGGGATATTGACTTTATCGAGCAGTTTCGCGTTCAATTAGCGCACTATAAATGAGGCATAATCATCATTAGCATGCGTTTGCCGATGTAGCTGCTCATATTTGTGCTCGGATCGGATCGAATCACACGGCAATCATGGGACACAAGAACTTGTGAGTTTTCCGCTCAACAATACGAATTTACAGAGTCGAAAGAACACTCTCTAGCTGCGGATAGATGGAGATCGGTGTGGATCGGCAGATCGCGACGCTTCCAGCGGAGGAGTGAATGATTGTTGCCGGGTTCAGTGCCAATGCTTAACTGAAACACACGGTGCGTTCTTTCGTCCGACTCTGCGTTTGTCAGCAGCGACCCGAGACACCCGAGATACCCGAGATCCCCGATGCCCCGATCCGATCGCCTCGTCGGCCTTCGGTTGACACACGATCGCCGTGGCTGCGTGTGCATGTGTGTGCTAGAGTGGGGCGGAGCTATCCCACAGCTAGCACTTGCCGGCCATGCGCCAGAGCAGTGCCGCTATCTGGCCTCGCTGCTCTCGCGGCGATCGATCGTGTCTCCTCTCTGTCTTCGTGCTCTCTGTCGCTCGTGTATATATAATATGATTCTATTTTTACATGTGTGCGTTTGGGTCGTATATAGCCAGCGTCGCCCAATAAGAAATGGCGGAAATGGAAAAACTCTGCTCGGCATTTTCGGTGTAATAATCGATGATTGTATTGCCGGATTATTTGCGCAATCGGTCGAAATTTCGTAATAGCGCGCGGTTGGTCTGTTGACTTCACTTAATTATATTTATTTGTGGCAATTTTTATGCTATTTTTTAAGGGTACTTATGGGCTTGGTTTTCATGGGGTTTTTGACACGCTTACTGTGGAGGATTTACAAAGGTTTTCAGGCATTATTTTCGGTTGTTGGGAGTGGTTTTTAAATTGTAACCATTATATTTTATTTATATTTATATCACAATTTGATCTTGGCAATGGATTTTAAAAGCGGAATTTATTAGCTTGCTTAATAGTAAATATTAGAATTATACGTTTAAGAATTTATTAATAGATTTGTAAAATATCAATTTGAGCTTCTAAATAAATTTTTCAAAATCTACAAAGATATAATATATATATTTATTATTTTGTTTATTTTGAAATCATAAATATATAATATATTTGTTAAGCTGTAAATCATTTGGTATACAAATTTATAATTTAATACTTAATATTTTATTATTTAAGCATATTGTTAACCAATATATTTTCTAAAAAATTTAGTTACTCTATGAATTTCTTGAATTTTCCCATTAAATTGCATTCCTTTGGCATTTCTATATACTGCAGTCGGAACAAGTTTTCTGCTGCCTTTTCGGAGTAGATTTTTCGGAGTAATCTGCTGCTTATGTACTTGGCTCGAATGCAGTTACCTCACTCACACTCCCTTGAATGCGCACACACACACTGTGGCACTGGGAGCTGACTTTATGTCTTACCTTTTCTTCCACTAATTGGACATCGTGTGTGCGCCTCGAAAAGAGCAGGTATGGCATCCCCACCCCCCTCCCGGCAGCACCCAGGTTCTGCAGCTTGGGAAGACTCCTCTTTTCCAACCAATCTTTCGGCCATTTTCAATTAATTACACTTCTTTTTTAAGAGGCTTAGATTGCGTTAAAGCTTACATTTTATTATATGCTGTTAAATATAAGTAATATTAAATTAAAGTGTAAAAATTCCAGGAGGTTCATTTATTTTAAACAAATAGAAAAGAGGAAAACAGGAAGCTGAAGATCCTGTTTAGGTTAGATTTAATTTACAAAAATTACTTACTATTTCTATCTGAATTACTTGTCTAAAAATGCACTAAACAAAAAAACAGGAAAATCGTTTTGGTAAGCCAACAAAATGGCGAATGGCGGAACTCTTTCCTTTCCGTTTTCCGTTAAGGCCAAAAATCCCTTGGCAAATATTAGCACAGTCTGGGCCCTGGAAAAGAGTTGGGCCAAGGAAGGGTGGTGCTGGCGGAGGAGGAGGAGTCGCAGGAAACTGTGTCTGTGCTTGTTTGCTTAGGCCCCGGGGCCTGAAAAATTAGCGCGTTCTTATTAATTTTATTACCGCGGAAAATCCAAATGATGAGACACACACACGCACTCCCAGGCATTCACGGCGAGTGAGTAGGAACAGAAGGCTGGAGTGTAAATAAATCATAAAATCGGAACCTCTCTCCGACGCTGATGTAGGTAGAGCGCTCTCATCATCTCCCTCGGTCCCGAGGCTGTAAAAATAACCCGAATATCGGCAGACCTACTAAAGTCTGATGGGTCTATTCATTAACTAATGGCTGATAGGGAGAGTGGTGGTAATTTCTTTATGATTAGTAATCATCGGTCGCCATTAAGTATATAGATCAGTCTCTAGGTGAAGGGAAACCTATATTAAAATATAGGTAAAATAGAATTGCAAAATAAGTGAAATATATAATATAAGATATACATAAATGTTGTAATGATTTTTAGTACGATAATTGAGTACTTTATTGAGTAAATTCGATTAAATTCGATGTATAAGCCATTTCCGACCCCATAAATCATATATATTCTTGATCAGCATCGACAGCCGAGTCGATCTAGCTATTTTTTAAAGAAAACCAATATTTTCGATTTTTTGAAAAAATGATAAGGGGTTACATCATTAAAATTTTCAAAAAATGGCAAAAATTTTAATTTTTAAAATTTTAAAATTGAGTATACAGACTTTTTACCCTAATAAAAACTAACACAGGAAAGCTTGCCGAATTTAAAATAATGCATTTTTGGCTTAGTTATGATCAGCTGTACTTCGAGCTCAGACTTCGGCCTTCCGAAGTTAGCGTTCCTTCTTGTTTTATTTAATAAAGTCTCTTAATTGAGTTACATTTCTATAGTTTTTCTAGATGCTCGTAATAAACTATTTGCAGAAAGAATTTATGGTTCCCTTACAAAAAGTTAGCACTTCTCTAAAAATAAATGATCCTGATTACCCTTTTCTTATACATATATACTCCAAGTTCAACTATTTCTCTATTACTCAAGGCAATTGTTGCTCTCGCTGTTAGTGTTAGGTTCGTATTTTGGGTTAGCCACCACAAAACAGGTCGTAACAAATTCGAGGCTAACCGAGGAGCGACCTTCAATGCGATATGGCTAATCCATCAAAATAATACTCGTATCTGTGCGTAAAACAACGCCACAACAATTCTAAACAAACCAAAACCGAGTCCAAGTCCACAAAACCCCCGAGAGACTCGGCCTTGAAGAAAGACCAACATCTTTTCCTACCAAAATGTGCGTGTCCTTGGAACGACTACCAAGGCCAACGGCTTGGTCAACCAACAAGGAGCCGGGGTTTCTCGAGGAGTTTCCCAAACTCAGGTGATTAGAAAACAAGTCGAAAAGTCAAACTTTTGCTGGGAGGAGGAGGAGGAGCCACAGTTCCTAGGTTCTTTGCACCCTTTTCTCTCGCCGGAGGGGGAGTTGTGCCACTAAAAGTGTAAAATCTCGGCTCATAATTGCAAATAATCGGCAGGCGACGAAGCGCGTCCAAAGCGCTGGAGGCGGAAGGCGTTTTCCCGTACCTGGCATGGTCCTGACGCGATCCCGGCTTCCCTGCTAATCGCTCACAATCGGAATTTATATGGTCGGCAATCATTTGGCATCATTTGCAACTTTGCGTCTGGGCCGGGACTCCCTTGGCCCTCTCCGGCTATGTAGTTGTCAAGCGTTTCCGAATTAGCCACGCTGTGTCCTGTCAGCAGAATTGGTAGAATCAGCAGCAGCAGCAACAGCAGCGGCAGCTACGACCACTGGCCAGGGGTCATAGGTCGGCGACGATCGCCGCATGACTTTTCCGTGCCCGTTTTTGTCCCTCGCAGGGTGTGAAAATTGCTTCCAAATAAAAATTTGCAACACTGTCCGTTTATGGGCCTCCTGTTTCTCAAACAGCTAATGTGCCGTGCAAAAATGCTACGCTTCGATCGGGACCGAGGGACTTGGAACTTGGGATTCTGGGACACGGAATACGGGGGTTCCTAGGTCCTAGGTCCCGTGATCATCGCAGCGATCATGGGCAGCTCGCGATGGCATCCTCTCCTGATCCTCAGCTGAGCGTGTCGTGTCTTTGTTGATCGAAAACAGTCGGGGCACTTGCTGGGTGTATGTGCGTCTCCTGCATGTTTTATTGCACTCGATTTTACGCTTAAATCCTCGGCAAAGATCAGCCCAGATGATCGGCCATAGATCGATATTGATCGAGACATAATGGGCATGACGCGAGACGATTAACCCGGCGCAAAAGGTTGCAAGTGTTTTCATAGAGGATCAACTGCAGGAGGAGTGATCTCTTGGGGTGCTCTCCTTTTTTTTTTATTTGGTCACGATTGATCCTGATCTATTATTTTAGAAGTTTATATAGCAAAAGAGAGGGAGGAACAACACCATCAGGGAATAGATAAAGATGTTTTATGGAATTTGGGATAAATATATTTATTTATTTTAAGATGAAGTATTTTTCACACTACAGGCTGGCTTATATTAAGCAAAAATATAAGCATTTCTGAATTTACTTTTCTCTGAACATAAATTATGGCGAAAATCTTCTGAACAAATTCAAGATCAGCCCGCAGATCACACGATCTTCCATCTAAACCGCAGATAATTCACGCTTCCCGGCTGCAGCCTGGAAATTGCCCAACACTCTTGGCCATAACAACTACCAATGGCCAGCTCCAGATCTAGAGTTTGCGTGCCTTCCACTCCCACTCTGCTGATGCTACGATTCTGATGCCTCGGCCTGCCATTGATGACTCCACATAATTTGCTCTTGCCCACTTTTTCAGTTCCAAGAAGTGGCAAGGAAAGGCACCAGATCTCGGGTATGGGTGAGATTTGAAAATAAGCCATAATCAACGCCATCATCATCATCGTCGGCGGCCGGAGAGGAGCAGCCGGGCATCGATGATGGTGGTCGGTCTTTGGACGTCAGCCAATAAGGTAAGAGGTTCAGTTCCTCTCACCTGGCAACAAAAACAACAGTTACCACTAACCAACTGTTGGTTCTCTTACCGCTCGAGGCGTTAATATATATATATATGTATACTTCTTTTCTGGTAAGACCAGGCCTGGTCCGCTTTATGTTCCCACTCCACGGCAACTCCATTCCATCGGCTCGTTGCGTGTCTTTCTCTTTCGCTGGGAGGTCCATTTTGTTGTTAACTTCACTCCGCTACTAAACAATAAATTTTGTTGCCTGTGTGTTGGCTGTTCGACATGGTTCACGCACTTTAGGCCAAAATATGCCACTAATAACTACCGAAAATGGTCGTCGGGCCACGAAAGAAACTCGAAAAAGTTGAGAAAAATGGGCGTTTAGTTACGCTTTGATGACAGTGTAGAATTTCGGGGGTCCGACAATTTATATTTCCCGTTTCCCCTTGCCAGCGAGAAAGGAAAAGGGCAGCGGTTTTTCAGTATGAGTTTGTATTACCAACACAAAATTTGAGACACAGAGAAAAAATTACAAAACTGAACTAAAACTATACATGGTTTGATTTAAGATATTGGCTAGGGAAGAGGAATAAAAGGTCTATAGAAAATCTCTAAAATATATTATATAATGATGTACTATAGTATATAGAATTAAACAGGTAGGTATTTCTTTGAAATCCCTAATAAGCCTACATTCATTAAATACAGAATCTTTTACCAATAAAATATATATTTAAAATATATATAATTTGGTCTAAATAAGGGTTCAAGCTTGTAAAGTATGTTAATACTTTATTTACCCTTACAATAATTAGCTGTTCCTTTTTTCGGTGTATTACCCAACCGTTTTTATTTTTTGGCTCTTAAGTGCTTATAAAAATGTTTTGAAATTATACGTTAGCATGGCCGGGCTCCCTTTTTTTTTTTGGCCCGGCCTAAACATAGGTGTTAAAGTTCTGCTTATCGCGAGTTAATAACAATTAAAAACCCAGCCGGTGGAATGCATAATGCATTATCATCTCCGTCCACGCCGGCGGTCAGCAAGCAGCCGGGTGTCCGGCGTCCGGCGTCCGGAAGTGCGATCCGGCGAGCAGCCATCGAGGAAATATGGCGGGGCCAGAGCCGGGAGAGGGGAAGGGGGAACCGCTGGAGCGTATGGTGGTGGCATGTGCAAAACATGCCCAGTTATGGCGGTGCCACTCCGATATTGCTGCTTTTCTTTCGGTGGTGGAGGAAGCCATTTTAGTGCTGACATTTTGGTAACAAGATCGGTAATGGGGCAACTCGAAATTGGTAATGGAATAATAATGGTTACTATCAGGGAAAGGAATTAAGACAGGTTTTTAATTGGGTAAAAAAATAGGGAAAATAAATAGGATTATGATGGAAAACTGTTAAGCCACCTCATGCTAAAATAGTTTATAGAATATCTATAATTATTCCATAAGAAGCTTGTAACTTTCTGTATTAGCAATCAATATAGCCGATAGCTTTAAGAGTTTACAAATATTATTGAGAGTATTTTTTATATAAAAAATAATCAGGAAATAACTAATACAATATAATTTAACTAAGGTATTATAAGGTTCATATTTTGATGGAGACAGATTTTTCTTCATAAATTTTGTATCGTAGTCTTCAAACAGAAAATACTTTACTACATATTTTTTTCAATGAATTACTTGTATAATAATATGATGTTAAATTATAAATGTTTTTATATATCCGTAAACATGTAAAATTATTATTTTTAAATATCCACCTTTTTAAATCCCACTTTATTTATTTATTACAAAATATTTTCTAGATTTAAGACACTTCTTATAAGCCTGTTGTAAATTCTCTACACATTTGTAACCAACGAATTAATTGAGAAAACCCCCACCCAAAGTGTCACCTGGCAACACTTTGGTTAACACACACACGCCCAACTCATTTATTTACCACTCGTTTGATGGCCACATCTCTTGGGCGTGTCGGGGAGCCATCAACAATCAGCGATGGCTTTTTATTTCGCCAGCCCGACTCGTATTGGCGCCATTTTGGTGGCAATTAATTTGAATTTTTCCTGGCGTTAATTGCACAATGACAAAGCTGTCGTCGCCCGAAGCCGTCAGTAGCCACCGCCTCGTCTTCATTATTTGCCGTTTAAACAGCAGTCGAAGACGACAAGTTGCTACCACTTTGCCTTCTGCCTTTTCTACTTGTTTTTTTTTTTCTGTGACGCGCCACAAAAGCACACACAAAAAGCCAAGTGATCTTGGTAGCAGCATCCGAAACACAGTCCAAAAAACGAGAAGAGAAAAAATACAAAGTGAAGACAAAAACACTAAATAGCAAACAACTACAAAATAAAAAAAAAAAACAAGTTGGCCAAAAGCCACTCAGCCACTTGGCTTGAGTTGGTCGCAGTGACTAGCGACCGTGTTTGCCTATTTGTTTATGGCCTTAAGCCGCCTCGACTGCCGCCTGTCAATAGCTGTGGGAAAAGCCAACAAAACTTGATGCGCACCGCCGCCGATAAAGGCATAAGGTATGAGGGAAATCGAGATCACTGAAGATCGGTGGCGTTAAATGGTAGTCCAGACTGGGGCGGTAATTGCGGGAAAAATTACGAGAGATCCTTGGCTATGGGGTTTTAAGAGGGATATCAAGCGGTTATCTGTAGAGATAATTGAAGAAAATAATGATTATAGTGAAAATAAAAATGGTTGTTGATGCTTACAGCTATAGCTTAAGAACTGATCATGTTCTGGGATATCTTATAATTAATTAGGTTAAAATAAAGTCTGGGTAAGGATATATAATGCGTGTTCTTTACACAAAGGATAATAGAATACCATTCTACAAGTACGAAAAAATATTTTAAAAACTCAAATTGCTTTAAAGAAATTACTTTCAATTTAATATATACACTCAATCCACTCTCTAAGTCTGCGATATATTCACACGATCCCCTAGAACGACCACCCAAAATGCTTTACTTGATTTCCTGGAAATTTACACTTTGTGTTCGCCCCACATGACTAATTAATATGTGGCCGTTTTTGGCACAATTGTTTGGCTACCGATCGCTTGGAGGTGGATTTCCAGGAAGATTACGCACACACAAATAATTAAGTTGTTTAAGGGTTCATTATTTTTCACGGCTTTTGTCGGCCGACTGACCTTTTGTTGCCGCGGCACAAGTCACACGTAGACATCCTCCCGGGATGAAAAGGATACGCACTGGAACCGGAGGGTAGCGGGCAACAGCTGGCCACTTAAAATCGATTTCGAGGATCCGACTTTATCACTCGGCCATGGCGAATGGGGGCTGGGATTGGGACTTATCGATTGAGAGAGAGAGGGAGATTCCTGTTCAATAGGTTGCCAGAAGACAGAGCGATGTCGTACGTGGGCCGGAGATCGTCGGCATTGGGTCAAAGGGCAGCTGGAGGCGTCACCGGGTCGCGACGCTGTGTTGGCGCCAAAAGGAATGCCCGGAATTGGATTCGCACTTCATAAAATGCATAATCTAATGGCGGCCCCACACGAAAGTGCTGGGGTAAGGCGAGGGAAATTCGGGAAGTTCAATTATTAAGTAGTGGCAGGAAATCCAGCGACATCAAGGCGGCGGCGCCAAGCCCGCACTTGATTCTCCTCCATTGATCTCCACAGTCTGACGCAATAATTAAGTCATTTAAATTATTAGATGACAGCCACCAAAGGCAGAACCAAAACACAGCCAGCCAGCGCTCCAGCCCCACACGGCACAACAAATAACGAAATAAAAGAAGAAACTCAGCCGCCGCCGATTACTATTTTTGGTACGAGTATTTTTCCTCGGTCTCGCCAAATCCTCGAGAGAGTCGGTTTTTTGTTTATTTTGACTTGATTCAGGTTTTTCACACATCCACCGGCGTTTTTTCCAATTCCGATCGCTGGCAGCGGCGGCGGCGCGACATCTCGGAACAAATTTTGGTCAGCAGTTAATAAGTTTCCACATTTTATGCAAGTGTCCCGCACTCGCACTCGCACTCGCTCTCCTACTTGTGTTTTCCTTTCGTCGTCATTGAGTAGTTTGGGAAATTTACACGCTTAAGTGTGTTTCCCCAGCGAGCTGGGAGAAAATTGGGAGAATAACAGGAGACTTACTCACGTACACGTGCCGCCGTTGATCAAGGACTTTTCGATTGTTTTTCTAGGGTGCATTGACTTTTGCCTGCCAAACACACGTCCGTATGTCAAAAAATTCTCTAAGTAGGTCTCCCGGCTCTTCACTAAGCCGCTGTTTGGTTATTTAGTCCCTGTTTTTCCCCACTCGGATTGGTCCTTTAAGTGGCCGTGTCGGGTCGTGTAGTGTGGTCCAGGGAAACTCTACTTGCCAGCTCTCAATGGAAATTAACTAAGATTTCGGTTTCATATAACAGGAAGACAATTAGGGAGATTGAAACAAAGAACAGCTGTTGGTGGCTAAATAAACAATGCATATCATTTAAGGGAATTTTTTAAAATATAATATATGGATTTTTCTTGGGGAATTGTGTATTTTCCTGGAGCTATGGTGCTTTAAGTATTTAAAAATGTATAAATATGTTGTGCGATTTAAAAGTTCTTCATGCTGTAAATATTTTATTACAGAATTTTGTTACAGAAATGCTCTTGTAAATAATTTTTAAAAATATTTTTGTGGATAGATTATTACTTTTTAATTATCTCAGATAATAGCTTAAGATTACTTTATTTTCTAGGTCTCTTCCCATTCAGTATTCGTCGAAAATAAATGCCCAACCTGCCAATACTGAACACTAAGTGATCTCCAATTGATGGCAGATCCTGTTCAGCTAATGCTAATCCCTCTCGAGCGGAGAGTTTCGTTTCCCATGGCAGGAGTCAACACAAAGTGCAGCCTTAACCGAAAACATTCCCAGGCTCTGGGAAGACTGTGTGTGCTGGAAATTCCCCAGGACAATCTCTGGCGCATTTCCTCCTTTCTTTGTGGAACATAACTCTCTGCTCAATGAAAGTTGCATTCGCTCATGGGTTTTCCCCCCGATTGTCGGCACTTTCTCCCTTAGGCAACTTACTGTTCATATAAAGATTAAATTTTGGGTGGCATTCTTCGTAGGAAAGATAAGGCCAAAAGGGAAATGGAATCGGAGCCCCTTTTTAGCCACGACGACCTCACCCATTGACCAGAGACGCGCTCCCCGAAAATGGTAAGAAATACAGATGAAGACATAAAGCGTGGCTAATCGAACATTTCGAGCACAGGCGGTTTGAGTCAAGTCCAAGGCAGATTCACACCGGCGATAAGCGGCCTAACCAATATCTACAGGTGATAATTATATAATTTGTGACGGATGGACAAGCACATAAAAATGTTTCACTACAGAATATTTTTTATAGTCACTCTTCGCCTTCTCTGTTTGCCGTCGAGTGCCTTTTGTCTCTTCGCCTCCAATTCTTTGTTTGCTGACGATGGCATGAGTTAGGAGGTGTGCCTGCACATACACCCAGAAATAAAGGTGGTTCAGAGTGGTATGAAGGTATAGGAATTTTGGTTCAAGGAAGGCCACCAACTACATAAAACTACTTTGAATTACATATCAGTTTTTATACCCAGTTTTATAGTCAATACAATTATTTATATTATTTTTAGCCCTTTAGAAACTGATCAAAGTATGCTATTAAATAGGAATGGTTTTACCTTCAAGTACCATTATTAAATATTCTATTTTAACCATCTCGTAACTAGTTTTTCCGAGTGCATCACAGCCTAGTATGGCCTCTGGGAAAGTGCCGGCAGAGGAGTGAAAACTGTAGCACTGGGTGGGCCGTGGGAGTTTCTGCCAAGAGCTCACATAGAGAGATACACTTTGGGGTATCATGTTCGGGCCAGTAAGAATTCCCTGGGCTTTTCAGCGATCTGTCCGCCGTGGCTCGCCTTTTGTTCGTGCTTAATTGTCGTTGCGGGGAATTGTTTGAGAATTGGCGGTTTGGGTCTTGGCGGATTCCGTAAATTTCGCATTCGTTCCGAGCCCCAGAGCTATGGGGCTATTCGTCATTCGCTTGTCCGTCATCGTCATCCCCATAATGATCATCGGACGGGACGATCATCATCTTGTTTGATTTTTTGTGCGATTTAGCAAAAATTACTTTTTGCCACAGACGCAGACGTTTGGTCCTCTGCTGGCTGGCTGCGTTCTTTTCACAGCATTTCACAGTTTTTGCTGCCAATATTAATTTCGCAAACGTTTTAAATGGCTAAGACGGAGAGCCCCATAACTTTAAATATGCCATGTGAAGCACCGCAGAGCCGAGGGGAAAAAGTCCAATCTCGGAACAGAAATCCTTTTTCCAGTGACAGTTTCGTAGCAGCATAAAAAAAGATACAGATATGTTGAGTAAAAAATGCTGTCCGTTTTTGTTGCAACTCCGGCTTTTTGGCATTTTTGTGTACGCATTTCATTTGCAATGGATTTTTTTGCGCTCACTTTTTTCGACATTTCAGCTCCGGGAGCGTGCAATTCTCCGGAGACATTTTTGTGCTCGACGGGCAAAAAACTAGATCGAAACTGGGATCGGAGATTTATCCCTTTCGTTAAGGATTTCTGCGGCAGTTTTGCATTGCAGATCCCTAGTCCGCAGCGGATCCGTCATTATCTTCATGCCCAGATCCCGAACTGTCAGTCAGTTGGAGAGTCGATCGGTGTCCATTCCGAGATCTCTGCTCCTTCGATCCTTTTGGGCAGTCAACTCTCGTCATGGCATCGTGGCAAATGTTTAACATTTGTACGCCTGTTTTTTATTTATTAATTTCTTCTTGGCTTTTTTCCAGATTTTTTGCCCGTTTTTTCTTTTTCACTTTAAGCCGGGGGCCAAAAAAAGCGTTTCTTTTGTTTCTCGCTCGGACATTTTTTGTGCAATAATAAAGAAATATTTTTAATAAGCTTTCATTCATTTTTAACGAGGGTTAAACATTCTGTAGCGACATTCACCTTTTCCCGCGGTTCGCGATTCGGGATTTGATTCATCTAATGGATTTTTGGTAGCTGCTCGAAATGGACCCATGGGACCCGATCGAGTGATGTGTACAAAATCTGTAAATTCAATCAAATTGCAATTAGATGGATGAGTAAGATGTGCCAAGAAGTTGGAGAGATGAAATCTTGCGGTTAGCTTTGGGTATTTGTGGAGTTTCAGAATCCCAAGCAAAACAGAGCTTGTATTTATATAATTCTTGTACAGAATAAAATATATGATTAAATATTTTGTATGTTATTTAAAGTATATATAACAATTATATATATTTACAAATATTTTTAAGTGAGAGTTATACGTGGTTATAAGACTTTTTGGGGAAACAAATAAATATCATAAATGTCCAATTTCCAAAACGTAGTGTATTAATAATTATATATTTTACTATATTTAAAACAAGAGGGGATACTAAGGAAGCCAAAGTTTATATTCCCCAGCTCATTACAGTTAAGTTATAGGATCAAATAGAAAATCGATCAAAATTTGTATTCTTTGTATTGATATTTATCGAAATTTTTATATGCCATTTTTACCAACAAATCAAAGTTTAAAAACTCATAACTAAGTCAAAAATGCATTAATTTTAATTTGGAAAACTGTTTTATGTTAGTTTTCATTAAGTTAATAACCCTGCATACTCAATTTAACATTTTAAAAAAATTAATTTTTTCTCAATTTTTGAAAATTTTAATGATGTAACCCCTTATCTTTTTTTGAAAAAATGGAAAAATTTTCGAAAAATTATTTTTTAACCGGACATGGCCAGATTGATTGGGATTTCGATGCTGATCAAGAATATATATGATTTATAGGGTCGGAAATGACTCCTTTTATTTTAATTTTAAAAAATTTACATTTTTGGCCATTTTTTGAAAATTTTAATGATGTAACCCCTTATCTTTTTTTGAAAAAATTGAAAATTTTCGAAAAATTATTTTTGAACCGGACATGGCCAGATTGATTGGGATTTCGATGCTGATCAAGAATATATATGATTTATAGGGTCGGAAATGACTCCTTTTTTTTTAATTTTTAAAAATTTACATTTTTGGCCATTTTTGAAAATTTTAATGATGTAACCCCTTATCTGTTTTTGAAAAAATTGAAAATTTTTCGAAAAATTATTTTTTAACCGGACATGGCCAGATCAATTGGGATTTCGATGCTGATCAAGAATATATATGATTTATAGGGTCGGAAATGACTCCTTTTATTTTAATTTTAAAAAATTTACATTTTTGCCCATTTTTGAAAATTTTAATGATGTAACCCCTTATCTTTTTTTGAAAAAAATGGAACAATTTTCGAAAAATTATTTTCTAACCGGACATGACCAGATTGACTGGGCTTTCGATGCTGATCAAGAATATAATTTATAGGATCGGAAACGACTCCTTCACTGAGTTTCAAGCTTTCGACTAAAATTAAAGTACCCTCCAAGGCTACATACAGATTTTTTTAATTGATGTAATTCGATTAAATGTATTTCTTGTATTTCGTTGAAATATATTAAATATTATTCAAATTTCATACATACATTTTTCCTTTTGTTATTTGTCATTGTCTTTCTAAATGAATATGAGTCATAATATTTTTTATATAATTCAATATTTTTATAGAACCTTTTGAAACAACACAAAACTCCCTTTCATCGCTCTTCGATTCGAATTATTCACTTAAATTCCTCCACTCCAATGTTATTCCTTTCAATTCCATTACTTAATCTTTTGGCACAGCCAATGAATTTATTTTCCGCGCATCTGCAACTCTGGGTTGAGTCAACAACCGACCTCCATTTCATTTGCCGAGAGTGTATCGAACAGGTGGAAGATCCAAAGGATGGCCAGGGGGAAATGGATGGGGAGGAGTGGGGGCTTCTAGGCAATCTGAAAATTGCAGACTTCGAGGCAGACACACACGCCCCATTAGGCCCGACATTATCGTTTCCATTGCCAGACATTTCGCCAAGCATTTGGGCTTCGGCGAATGGGGAAATGAAAATGAAAATTGACATTGAAATGGGAATGGAAATGGGAATGGGAATGGGAATGGAGCTGGCCATGTGGTAGCTGGGTAACCCATCTGGTTTCGCCCCATAATGGACCACTCGATATGCAAAACAATTAATGAGGAAGCCAGTTGGGTGAGGTTATGGATGATAAGACAACAGAATGGGCGATGCCACTGGATGCTGCACGTGATTGGCAGACCACTTGTGGCGCAAAACGATTAAAAAACATTTGCAATTGTTGCGATCGGTAGCTCGGTTTTTTGGCTGTTGTTCCCTGCTCTTGGCCAGAGGGCCACCCTGAAGGTCCTGAAGGATGTGCCGACAAAAGGAACTAACTGTTCATCGCACACGTTGAAGATGAAGAGGAAAGGACCGCCGGACAGAGGCGTTTGTGTGCCAGCAACTGACAGCCAAAGAATGGGCCAGAATCCTAGTCGATAAGGAGGCTGGGTCCTCCTCACCCTCTGTGAAAGTAAATGCTTGTCAGCTGCGGCAGGAAACACACAACACACACACCCGACCATCAAGAAGAAGACGAGAAATACAAGTTAATAATGTCTTCATTATTGTTGAAGCGTAACTAACGTGGTTTACACATATTAGCCGGGCCAGCTCTGGCTGGGAAAGGTGAAAGACAGCGTTGAAAATTGCCATCTAGGTGGGCCCAAGTCCGATCAATGAGACCTCGGTCGATCCACAATTGTGCCCGATTCCCCTTCCCTTTCTCGCTCTCACTCGCTGTCCTTCTCGCACCACAGCCTCCATACACCCATATCGGCTGTGATAAGGCGCAAGGCCCCTGCCGGTTGACATGACACAATTTTTATTCAAATGGCCAGCAACATGAGGCTGCATTATCGCCGGTGGGAATGTCGCACAAGACGCGAGCGAAGATGCTGAGGCTGTGCACAGTGGGACAAGGCTTCTAGAAATATTTTAAAATTTAATAGTAACAGCTCATATTTTAAATAAATATTTTTATTTACTAAGCGGGATACGTATAATAAATTAATAGGTTTAGTTTTGTTGGGCATATCAGATCAAGTTGAGTATTTTCACACAAAGTGAGTTTGTAAAATTAATTAAATAATATTATCAAGACCTTTAAAATGTATGCCTTTAAATTTTTATTAAATATAATATATTTTAAAGTATAATAGATAATTTTAATTTGCATTTACTGAACGGGTTACCTGACAAAATAAAAACAAAACGATTTAGTTTGGATTTTCCTAACTATTATTAGGCATTGTTATATTGATTATCCCATAAAATAAATAAAATTCAATATACCTTCAATAAATTTATACAATATTATAATTTTAATTAACTTCCCGTGACATTTTCAACTGATCCTGAAGCACTGTGCCCATGATGGGATGCGGATCCCCTGGCGAGCATAACTTTATCACTTCATTTGCTGCCACCGCTGCTGCAGTTTGACCATCACTTCGGTTCACTGCTTCCACTTCTTTGATTTCGCCTCCCTTCCGCCGCAGCTCCTCGATTCCCTGTCCCCGGACTCGGTGCTCCGACTGCATCGACCGCATGCCGCGTGTGGCGGTAGCCAAGATTGAGCCAAGGCCCAGAGAGAGAGCCGGGACTGCCGGACCGCTCGTCATCATCAACATATGCAACTCTATGTCGGACCAACCGCACAGCAGCCCAACAAAACAGGCGACGACGACGACCACCCAGCCTAGCCCAACCTGAGATCTCGCCGAGAGCGAGGCTGGGAGTGGACTCTGAGATGGGCATGGGAATCGGGAGGGACTGCCCGTTGCGTTTGGCATTCTTTGAGCTGTCGTCGCCCCTGACTAGGAACGGAGATAAATGGTAACAGACTCTGGGATATCTCTCCATTCCATATAGAGTCGCAAATTGGCAGCTGGTCGTCAAGTGCTTCCGTTTGCCTTCCCCTGCCCGTTCCCGTTCCCAGTACCATTACCATTGCCGTTCCTGGGTGCAGGGTCTCTGTCCTTCTCCATTGGCCAGTTCCGGCGCCGCATATGCCACAAAGATAAAAATAAATAAGGGATAAAATTGGGAAATTAAAGGTGACCCCCGTCCCACGCCCAAGCCTCTGATATTACCAACTAAATGCCCTTAACTGATAGGTGTCTCGGGCGATGAAAATATACAGTGTAACTCCGACAATTTAAACTTGTCTTAAGACTCTTTGAAAAAGAAAGGAAACTAACTTTAGGCAGCCGAAGTTTATACACCCTTGGAATTTGCAAATTAATTATAGGATCGAATCGAAAATCGATCATAATTAAGCATACAATTTTTGCATTATTTTGTAGGCAGATTTTTATATGAAAATTATGTCAAAAAATCGAAGTTTAAAAATCTCATAACTAAGCTAAAAATGAATTAATTTTAATTCGGAAAGCTTTTTTATGTTAGTTTTTATTGGGCTAATAAATCTGCATACTCAATTTTAAATTTAGAAGAATTAAATTTTTTGTCAATTTTTGACAATTTTAATGATGTAACCCCTTATCTTTTTTTCAAAAATTGGAAAAAATTTTAAAATTTTTGTTTTTTACCGGACATAGCTAGATCGAATCGGCTGTTGATGCTGATCAATAATATATATGATTTATGGGGTCGGAAATGACTCCTTCACAGGATAACAAGCTTCTGAATAAAAGTATAATACCCTGCAAGGATATAAATATGGCAAAAATATATATATTACATTTTGCAATAGGGGAAAATGTTATAAAATGCTAACAGAAACGGATATATAGTTATTTATAAAATTAATTTATTGGTAAAATATTGAAGTTTCTCTTTATAGTTTTATTTCCCATTTTAAATTATTCACTTACTCTCAGATCAATTATACATTTAAAGGTATATACAAAGATTTATTATTTTTCTATATTTTTTTCATTTAAATGTATATTTTCCAGTGTGTTATTCTCCTTAGTTAAGTCCCACTGTATTCATATATCTTTGAGCAATGCGGAACAGCTGGGCAGCTGGTTAAAGTCCAGATATCTAGATGTGGGACATAGTAATGCGGCATAAGTCGGGCATATTTAGTGGGTTTTATATGTTAGTCTCAGGGGACGCCGAGGGAGATCGAGAAAGGGGAGTGGGGAGGGCATAAAACGAGAGCAAACGACTAAAAACGACTAAAAGGCTCTGGCTGTCGTCGAGGCCAGATAAGATTAAAGACAATTTTATTGCAGCTCTTTAGTTGGACTCGCCTGGCTGGGCTGGGATCCCAGAGCCAAGTTGAGGCTCGAACCGATCCGCACCGAAACCGAAACCGAAACCGAAACCCAAGAGCCTGTAATTTAATTAATTTAATTTTTATTCAAAAAAATGCCTTGTGATAAGCGCAGACAAAGTTGAGGCCCCACAGCGGACAGGCTCCCACATTCCTTAGCGAAAAGCGAGGGAAAAGGAGCCGGACGATTGTGGCTTAAATCGATTAATGCCCCTAATCTGAGGCAAGAATCTCCTTGGGATATTCAAAGATCTTCTGGCTCTTCATTCAGGCCGAAAACTCACTCACTCGCTCGGCACTCACACTGGGGACTCACTGCGCGCCCCCCTCGCTCGCTCATTGATTCATTAAAGATTTTTATTAAAAGGTTTTAATACTCCCATTAACTCCACACGATCTCACACACACGATCGCGCCCCGGCACCGTATTGCCATTGGTCAAGTTTTAATGCCGGATCCCCGGATCCCCGGAGCTGGCGCTTCTTTTTGCGCTGTCATCCATCGTGTCATGTTTTGTGCTTTTTCATGCCGCCTCCTTTTCATTTTCTCCTCGAGCCCATCGGTGTTTTTTGTGGTTTTCTCCCTCTTTTTTTTTTTGTTTTTTGTGGAAAGTGTGAGAAAGGAAATATCTCCATTGTGCGATCAGCCGAGCGATCAGCGATCAGCGATCAGCGATCGACAATCCACAACAAAGTGCAGCCCTATGCAGCATTAATTGTGCCACAAAAGATCAACAAGTCAGGGCGTTGATGATTGGCTTCATCTTCATTAAGATCGGATCGGATCGGTTGGGTTTTTGGATCGCACGGGTTCCTCGGATGGAGATTGCTGGCCTCGGATTCACCTCGCCGCAGGAATGTTCAAAACGCAAGCCCACACTTAATTTCCCTTTTTTTTTCCATGGACCGCTACAAAATATGGTTTTGTTCCTTAATGTTTCACAATTTGTTATTGGCTCGGGCCTAAGAGGTTCTAATTGAGATGGAGTCGTGTCGACCGGAGTCTAGGCATTAATTGAATTGACAACCCCCAGGTCCAAGAAACTGGGACTGAAAACAGCAGCTGGCGCTATGCCAGCAACAGAACACTGTGGAAAATATTATATATACATATATAGAAAGATATATGAATACATTTATAATGGTAAAAAAATATTTTCAGGATCTGAGAATATTTTCCTGCATTTATTTCGATTTTAACAATTTTAGAAATTTAACCTAAGATTTTTTAAATATATGTATGTGTTGTACCTTGTACTGTTCTTTATTAATTTGTAACCTGTAATGTACACACTTTTAGATCTAGGAACTATAACTTAGGGTAATCCAATCCCATCCAATCCTTGAATTTATTTTTTCGTATAATTTCCAAGTAGTTTTTGTAGGAAATAAAGAACATAACACATCCAGATACTTTGCACTACTTCTTACAAGCGTTGCTTTTACAAATCGCTGGTATTTTAATTATTTATTTATAATTACAACTTTTATTCTATTTAAATATAGATTCCTGTTTATTAATCAATCAATTAAATAATAAATTATATTTTTCTCTGTGTTCCAACTGCGATCCGATCAAGGAGTGCTCGCTTCTGACTTCGACTCCAACTCCATCGCCAACACCGTGTTGGAACATTAAGCGACCAAAGCGGGCCAAACCTGAACACGGAAAAAGGTTAAAAGGTTCAACATTTCATTGTTGCTGTTGCCTTTGAATTAATTTTTATTGTTATTGTCTTTTTTTTTTTTTTTGTAGCTCGCTCTGGGGCTGTGAACTCAATTAAATGAAACGCCAGGCGATCTCCGATCGGAGATGTCATCAGTTTTACAGTATGGAAAGCAGCGACAGCAGCTGGTGGCGCCTCCAAAAACCGGAGCCTTAATTTTTTCCTTTTTGGTGTGACATGTGGCGACAAATTGAGGTTACGTATGGTGCATATATATTTATATATATGGCGGAGGGATCAGATGGGGGACTATCCCGCGATCTCCAGCTGGGGTGTTGATGTGTGGCCAACTGGGAACGATTGAGAGGACCGATCTAAAGGGAGTTAATGAAGGTTATTAGTTTGGATGGGTTAAGACAGGTCAGTAAGTGTTTTAGAGTTTAAATAAATCATTAATTATTTTATGGACAGATATAAATATTATTTAAAATTTTAGATCATAAATGTCATGAATATTGAATGCTCTGTCAAACAATAAGATTGTAACCTACTAAGATTTTTAAGGATACTAATCTGAATTAATTTAATTAATTTTTATATCACTGCTTATATGTTTTATCATTAATTACGAAGAGTATTTTTAATTTCTCTTCAATTTCAAACCCATAAAAAATGCTTTCTCACAAGTTAAGACAAATAAACCTACACATTCCTCAACTTCCATCAATGAATCCCGAATCTATTTGATCAGAGATGCATTTCCTCCATCTCTGCTGCCGGCTGACAATCATTATTGCCGTGGTAATTATCATGATCACGGATGATGGGCTCCGGCTAAGTGCTGTGCGCTCCACTAGCACAGCTCAATCTCAATCTGCACCCAAGCCTGGCCAGAGATCGCCCCTGGGTCAACATTGCAGGAGCAGAAGTAGAAGATGCGGCAAACCGAACCCAGGCAAACCCCCGGTCCCAATCCCAATCCCGATCCCAACCCCGGTCCCGGTCCCGGCCTGGCCAACCGAACCAATCAAGCGATAAAACATCCAAAACTATGCAAACAGAGAGAGACAAACAGCAGGCCTGCAGATCGTGTGGATGTCTATATGGATTCGGATTCGGATGACTGGCCCGGGGGCGATCAGTGAACGGGTAGAGATCTCGGCGATCGGTAAATTTGAAAGAAAATTAAATCCGTAAATGAGGAAATCAAATATCGTAAAGTGCGCAGTCTTGGTGGCAAGTGGATTTCATGGATGAGGCGGCGGCCGGCAACCGACCAGGAGGACGGCATGGTCCCGGAGGTGGGGCTGGCGGAGAGCCAGGCACTTGCTATGCCCATCTTCCCATGAATGTGAGCAAACAGAGAGCGACAGAGGACGGGGCAGGGAAAGAGATTTTTAGCGTTTTGCCGCCTAGACCTGAACGCAGAACACTGGGGAAAATAATTGTAAACAACAAAGGAATGCCAATTGAATCCAATTGAAATATATGATCGAATCGAAAATCGTTAATAATAAACTTAAAATATTTGCAATTTATTTGAATAGAATCGAAGTTTAAAAAACTCATAACTAAGCCAAAAATGCATTAATTTTAATTCGGAAAGCTTTTCTATGTTAGTTTTTATTAGGTTTTTAAATCTGCATACTCGATTTTGAATTTAGGAAAATTTAATTTTTTATCAAATTTTATCAAATTTTCAAAATTTCGAAAATTTTGAAAAAAATAAATTTCGGCCGGAGGTAGCTAGAACGACTCGGCTGTCGATGCTGATCAAGAATATATATGATTTATACGGTCGGAAATGACTTCTTCACTGCTTTGCAGTCTTCTGACTAAAATTATAATAGGTATATTATTATATATATTATTTTATATATTAAATTATTGTAAATCCTTATATACGTTAAAAATTAATATAATTAATTTTGAACCTCTCTAATTCTTTCTTTTATAAACTGTATTAAAAAATAAAAACTTATTAATATCGATTAACCGCAATGAAAGGTACTTGGAGAGTCTGGTACTTAAAAACTCGATATTAAGCGTTAAAGTTTGACTATCTGCATAAGATATAAAATTTATGACTGCATGTTCTTTATATATTTAATATATTATTGAAATAATATATTATTTAATATCTAATATATAATTCAATGTAAAATAAACCAAGTAACTCCTAAGTTAAATACACTTAATAATTGCTTTTGCTTTAAAACTTGAATTTAAAAATATACTATATCCTTCAAAATTAAATCTACATTTTTTCGCTCAGTGGTTCCTTGCCCACTCCTCCTCCTCCGCCACCTTGCTTCCCTCCTTCCTCCTCCGCCGCCACCTCCCACCCCTCTTCCGATTTGTTTGCCCAAAACATTTCTCAATTCGCTGATGCATTTTATGAACGCGTGCAAGGCGCTGTACAAACAAAGGGCTAAATGCATTCTTAACCTTTTTCGCCGCCCTGGCCCTTTTCCCTACCTGTATTGGCCATATAGCACGGATATACATATAGCTTGGTATATGGGGTTAAGTCGTGGCGCGTGAGTTCTTCAAATTGACATAACAAACAGAATTGGGAGGGAATTTGAGAATTTGTTAAAACAACAGAAATCAGAATGCACTTTTCTTTTGGGCCACGAGGAAGGGAAAATGAAAATGGCTTAATTAGTCGCCGACATTGCCGTCGAAGTCGGTTCGAGACCCTTGAAGAATTCAACTTTTCCCGCTGACGGACTGACAAAATATTTGCCAAACTCTTTTGACAGCTGTCAAAGTGGTGAGCCGGAAAATGGAAACGTAGCATTTAATTCTCGTTTCGGTTTTATTTTTTGGGGATCTGTTTTTCCCCGGCTATGCAAATTTGCCGAGGCACTTTGTGTGTGGTTGGTATTCGGGATCATTCCCCTGTCAAACTCCATTTTCCAGTTCTCTCAATCGTTCATGCCTGAGAGCGTACTGGAAAATAAATAGAAACAGTTGTTCGCTTTTCTTCGATACTTTTTTTTTGCAAATGAAATTTTCGCGTTAATCTTGCACATGTGAGGAACGGGAGCAGCTGAGCAGGAAGTGATTTTCCAATGATTAACTCGGCTGAAAGGAGATTTCTTTCGGCTGCACACGATCGACGCATAGATAGTTGGATACATAGATACACAGATACGCAGATACTTAGAGGCAGGGCAAACATGGGCGGAAAAAAAGGCTCTCATCGTGTTTTACCTTTTCGCTTATCATCAAGCAAACATCGCCGATCGGTGCCCATTCATAAATGCGCACAAAGTTGACAATCTTACTCAACTCCTGCCGATCCATAAAGATAACTGAGATATATGCGATTTAATGAGTCGGGGTCCCCTCCTCCCCTGCCTAGCTGCATTTTCCTTTCTCACCGGGCAAAAGTATCGATTGCACTTGGCCAAACGCGGCTAAATGAAAAACTGGTACATCGCTGATGATCTGGGGCGGCGTTTCCTTTTTTTCTCACACACACACGCCGCTAGACCTAGAGATGGGAGCGTGAGCAGGGCATTAGAATTTTAAAAGGATTTATTTTAGATAATAAATGGAAAATTTAGAAAAATATATACATTTTAATGAGCTCAGTTTGGGCCTTGAAATAATAAATATATTTCTTCTTCTTTAACTTAAAAATAACCTAATAGCATACGGTTTTACAAATATATCTAAAGGAAATTATTACATTTATTATTTGGTATAATAATCTATCTCAGATACACTTCATATAAGTAACTCTTAACAAAAATACATCTTATTAAAACTCTTGCGTGACTCAAAACCCATTCACGTGACCATCGCCGGCACAGGTACAATTTGTCGGCTCAAGAGGAAGCAGGGCGATGTGGCAAAGAAGCGGCAGCAACTTTGGCGGTCCTTTTCCAGGAAGTTGCGCCTGGCGTGCGCGCTCATCGCAGCTGCCAGCCAGCCATCCAGCCATCCAGCATTCAAGCAATCCCAGTCCCAATCCCAATCCCAAGCATCCAGCTGAACTCTCATTCACGCGAGCCTCGGACCATCTCGCTCGGCCTCTGCCTACCTGTCTCCCTCGTATCTTAAGTTTTATGCAAATTAAGCAACCAGCAGCGGCATCAGCAGCTTCATGAGTTTTTAGCCTACTTTATGGGCATTGCTCAGTGTCAGCGTATTTTTGATACAGAGATGTCTTCCAGGGAAACAAGAAGGTATAGGTACTTAACTCAAATATTTCAAGATAATTAAAAAACATATATATTTATAGGAAATAAATTTAATAATATAAATAAATAAATAACTAAGTCTCTGAAGTCAAAAAGTATATTATTGTTACCAACAAGTTATTATATATTAAAATTATATAAAATAAATAAATTAATATAAAATTATATTAAAATACTTAAGAGTTTAAGGTTTATTAACCATATAGTTTGCAAATTTCTATTTCAAATACAAATGTTTGGAAGTAATTTTTCTCCTCTGAAATCTTGAATTAATTATTGGAAATGTAAATGTTTATGATATAATACATATTAAAGAATATATATAAAATATTTATATAGTTTATATCGTCTTACAACATTTACTACAGAATTTACAAAAAGCCTTTTTCTAAGTAAGCTACGATTTGTAGCTCACTTTGCTTTATACATTTTCTCTTATAGAAGGTTAGTTTTTATAAAATATGAAGGTTGTATTTAAGCTTAAAAAATATGGTCCAAAATAATAATTTTTGTATTATTAAAATACTTTAAAAACTAGCTATATACGCCTCACTGTCACTATGTTGCAGCTGGAAAGGTGGTGTTGCCTCACTGTTGTTGCTGCTGCTGCTGCTGTGGCACTTGTTGTCGAGCTGTCCAACTGTCGCGGCATGTAGGTACTCGGCACTTAAGCACTGCCAGTTTCCTGAGCTCCCCTCCGTATCTGTATCTGCAAGATTGTCGTGTACCTTTTTGTTGTCTATTAGCGAACAGCGTTTTCGCTCGGATACGAAACACACATTCGCATACGGAGTCGTACTTCCACTCCAGTTCGCATGCGCTTGAGCGGATTTAGCTTAATTTAAATCCAAATCTCTGTGTACGCACCGATCTCCGGTCGGCAGTGCATTGTTTTGCATCCCATCGCCCCATTGTGTGCATCAAGTGTAGGTATAGTTGGGCTCGATAATATCCCTGTCCTAAGCAGGGCTCCGGGGCAGGGCGTTCGTAGAGGCAGTGTGGCAGGGGCAGGGGCGTTAGGGTAATGCCTGGAAATTGGACTACATTTCGTAAGCATTAAGCCTCCTCGGGTGATTTCTTGAAGAGAGCCCTCTCGGCTCACTATTTTGTATTTCACAACAGCCTTTGACATTCGCAAATCTCCAGATGAATTTCAAGAGGAAATGCACAAACGATGCAGGATCTTGACATTTTCTCAATCGCCTAAGCAAACATTTTATGAATTGGCATTGTGACAAGGAATTGCTAAAGGGAAATGGATCTAAATGGTGCTCTTATGGTGGGATAGGTAAATATAAACCTACTGGAGAAGGAAAATAATAAAAAGGATATCTTATAAAAAAGGATGTTGTTGCAATGTAAGCATCTCAAACAATGTCGTTACTAAGTAAAGAGTGTAAGATTTCCTAAAGTAACCCCCTCGGAAAATATTGAAAGAATATAATAATCAAAGCATTTTACATGTGAATATCTTGTTAAATATAATGACTAACCAATGGTTAATTCCCACTAAAAATACATAGATATAAAATTCATTTACACCATATCTTCAGCCCCATTCAACTGGCAACTTCCTCGCATTTTACTGAGAACAAGAAACGCAGCCAAGAATCAATAATGGTTATTAATAAAGACATGTGTACTCAGTCATAAAAGAAGGTGACTTTAAAATGCAAGCCAAACTATAGAACGGCCAGATAGCGCATACGCCAGGGAGATATTGTATCTGCCAGATAACTTTGACTCGACATACACAAAGGTAAATTGTGGCAGATATACCAAAGTTGTAAAGAATGCGCCATTGCCGAAGGACCACACCCACTTTCACAACAAAGTCCATGACTGTGTCCCCGTGTCCCCGTCTCCCCAGGAAAACATGTGCTCCACCAGGGAAAAAAGAAAGATATATAACCAGAAAGACAGACGTTGCGGGCCCAACCTCAAGAGTCAGTCAGCAAGTCAGCCAGCCAGCCAGCCAGCCAGGCAGTCTGTCAGTATCAGTGCGAGTATCACAATTCAATTAAGATTTATTTTTTGTTGTTAAACAATTTGTTGTTATTGTTTGCCCCGGTTGAGAGTGCTTTATATTAGGTATTTTCTATATTTATTTCCCATCCCCATTGATGGGAACGTGGAAATTTGTTTGACTTGTGTCGAGAGGAAATTCCTGGAAATCGCATTTGCGGCAAAGATTGTTTCCTTTCAACTTCGTACTCCAACCTGTCCTGAGAGCGATGTTTAATGACAATATCTCTTTTTTTTGGCGTGGGAGAATGGAGTGGACTGGCTGTGTCTTATCTGCAGCGTGGGAGTATCTTTACTTGCTTAACCCGGGTAATATTCCTCACCTTTCCCCACATTCGGTAAATACGCCGGGGGAAGGGTATTTATGGCAGAGCGATTAATTAATTAGCGCAACGCTAATTATAAATTTAACGAAAGCCATTCGATTAAATGTGCGAACAGATCGGGAGAGAGAGAAATATTTAAAAATTATTAATCGACGACTAATTGAACAAAGTTTTTACATTAAACAAAAGATAAGAGAGGCTAAAGGGAGTCTCTGTTGTGCAATAAAAATTCATTTCAATTCGTTTACGCGTAATGAAATGGAAGTCATATAATCGTTGCCGGGACAGTTATTGAATGGAGTATTTGTATACACTTAAATTAATTTGGAATTCAAATGAAATAAAGAAAATATGTACCGAAATTAAAAAGATTTATGTTAGTAACAACAAATATTAATCGATTTGTAAGTCTCCGACTATGTATATTTGCTGCCTTTTTTATCTTCAACTTCAACTGCATCTTTGACTTATTTTTCCTACTGTATCTGTATCTTTGCATCTGTATCTGGCAGCCAGACAAAGTTGTTGCCCAGCTGCTGCCGTTCGCACTTATCGTGGGGGCCCAGGGATGGGATATCCCCCATCAAATCACATTATTACGAGTGTTTTGCCATTCAACTTGGTCTCAACTGCTGTTGGTCTTCATCTTCTTGGTCGCTTTTTGTTTTAGCCCGCTGTCTTCGCTGTTAGCCCCCAAAGTCATACCCCTGGTCTTGTCCTTTTCGCTCTCACGTTTTGTTCATCTCACACCCGGCGAATACTGGGTCGCCCCTGTGTGTGTGAGTGCTGCGAAGAAGCTTTAATGGAATCTCGTCATAAATTCAAATTTTATTACTGCTCATATTACCGCTGTGCTTGCAGAGCGACTCGGGGCACAAAAAACCCAGACGCGAGGTACTGGGGCCAAGCCAACTTATATGCCAATACGATGTGGGGTATATACACCAGCAAACACATGCCAATTTGGTCAAGAGAGAAAGAGAGTGCGTGAGAGGAAGAGAGAGAGAGAGGTAGAGTCAATTCACAGTGGTTTTTTATTCATTGTTTAATTATTAAACCATGATTTATTATTAGTATGAAAAGGAAGGAAACTAACTTCGAAAGACAGAAGTTTATATATACTTGCAGTTTGCAATTAAATTTTAAGATCGAATCGAAAATCTATCATAAGTGAGTTTAAAACATTCACATTCTTTGAATCAATATTGATCGATATTTTTATATGACAATTTTTCCGAAAAATCGAAAGTTCAAATACTCACAACTAAGCCAAAAATGCATTAATCTTAATTCGGAAAGCTTTTCTGTGTTAGTTTTTATTAGGTTTTTAAATCTGCATATTCGATTTTAAATTTAGAAAAATTAAATTTTTTTATAAAATTTTGACAATTTTAATGATGTAACCCCTTATCTTTTTTTCAAAAAATTGAAAAAATTAGTTTTCTTTAAAACATACCTAGATCGATTCGGCTATCGATGCTGATCAAGAATATATATGATTTATAGGGTCGGAAACGACTCCTTCACTGCGTTGCATACTTCTGACTGAAATTATAATACCATAGCAAGGGTATAAAAAAGAAAATAAATTTAAATATCAAAAACTGTTTTTTGAATCATAATAAGTTTAAAGAAATGTAATCTTTTCTATGATTTAAGAGTTTTCTTGTTTTAATCCCTGTTAAACACTTTCAAAAGCTAAAATTAAAACAAGAAAGAATTCAAGGAATTCTCATTCACGTCGTGACTTGAATCAAAAACTCACTTCCTTTTATGTTTCATTTCCGCTTTAACGTTCCACCGTTCGCCGCCAGGTGTCTTCCCTTTCCGGCAACTTCCTTTTCGATTGTTTTTCAACCAATGTGCCTGGCCAAATGACGGCACACAAAACAGCGAGCTTCAATCACGCGCAATTAATCTGCTCGAAAATCCTTTTATAGATAATCGCGCACACAAGCTCAGACACGCACACACACTGTCGCGAGTATCCTGTGCAGTTTTACGACAATTGTTATTGTTATTGAGGCATTTTCGAAATGAACAATTTCAACGCTGACGACCGAGTTGAATGACAACAGCAGAAAAGTGGAAAAAAGGGGAAAAAAGCGAATGAAGCTGGAGCTGAAGCTGAAGCTGAAGCTGGTGGAGCCGGAGGAGCATGTCAATGATGATGACGACAACGACGGCTCCTGCCAAGCGTCTCCTCCTGCATGCATCATAATAATAAAACACACAGACACAGACAGTGGAGCTGGAGCTGGGGACCGAGTTCGGGGACTGCCAGATACTTCTTGACGGACAAGGACAATCTTGTGGAATGCGCCGGAGCGGGGAATGCTGGGGGATAGCGCCCCGGGCGGTTCTAAAAGCGTCAACGCAAATTAGCAGCAAAGTGTAAATTGGAAATGCTTTTTTTGGTGCACCCCACACACACATCCACACACGCGAATGGAGTTGCAGGTGAGGATTGGGATTGGGACTGGCACTGGGACTGGGCTTCGGTTCGAAGCCATGGGTAGCTGCCTTTCAGAGTCTTTAATTAAGTTGTTATTTGGCCTGCTGATTAGAGGCAACATTTTTTGTAGCCTACACTTAAGGAATTTTTTTAAATATTTCAGAAAATTTGATAATAAAATTTGTAATGAAAAAATAAGCATGGTTTTCTGATATAAATAAAAGTTACCTTTCAGATATAACATTTTCTAAAAGCTTTAAAATATCACACTTTTCGAAATCACATTTTTCCCTGGTGTATCTGTTCCACTTGCAGTTTTTGCTTGATTTTATTAGACTGAGGATCCATTTGCGGTTTGATCAATGGCCCCTACTGATAGACATATAGCCAAAGGCTGTAAAAATGTCAAATTTGCGTAAGTTACGATCGTGTAAGTAGGGAAAATTTTATGATCTACAAATTGATCGTGCGTTTTTTCTCCCCTTTGTAGGGTGCTGCGACCAGCCTCGATAAATTTCCAAGCTGCCAATAATAAATTAATTGCCCATAGCCAACAAAAACTTGCCCATCTGCTTAGGCATCCGATTGGATCCATAGATGATCAGACGATCTCAGAGTTGCCTCAACTCGGCTCCAAGTGTGTGGTCTCCATCTCCATTTCCATTTTTGCCCCTGTGCCAGCCTCTGGTTTTCAGCATTTTGCGTCGCATACGAAACTATGACAAATTTATTTCAAGTTGTGCTGGAGATTCCACTTATTTCTATTTCTTCATTAAGTTTTCATCAGTGAAATTAATTATTCATGTCCGAATATCTTCATATCGCATACGTATTCGTTGTTTCCATTTCGATTTGTTTGGTTTTCGTTTCGTTTTGTTTTCATTTTATTTTTTTGTTGGTTTCTATGTCATTTAATATTTATAATTTAATCTTTTTGGGGGACTGCTCGTATGTGTTGATATTTCACGAGTTAATAACTTGATTAAACATACGTTTTGTGTGGATTCAATAGTTTTTTGTTGTATTTTTCTCTCAAGATCTCCCCGTTCTATTTCGAGTCTCATCGGATCGCCGTGTGTGGGAAATGGCAAGTCGAAAATGTCTAAAGAAATAATCTCCATAAATTTAATTAAGTCGAAAAATGGTTGAGTTGCTATTGATTTTAGGGTTGGATTTAAATATGTTGACAAGGGTAGGGTCATGCCCTATTTTTCTGTGATTATCAAATTATGGTTTAAAAAATAAAGCTCTCGGTGTATTTAAGATTAATTATATTTCCGGTAGTTTAAAAATAGTATATCATTAGTTATGTATATTTCTCCATATTTAGATATTTCTATACTTTGATAACCTGTTTAAATATATTTAAAATAAGGTTAAATAATTTTATTATTTATAATATATTATATCCTAATTAAGCATCCTCAAAAGGTAAATATATACATACTTAAACCTTTTAAACTTTTTCAGTAATTCCTTTTATGTCAATCTCTCGCTATCCAAATTAAGTCATCAGTTCTTATTAAAAATACATAAGCAATAGTCATAAAAACCGAGAGTGCGATTTCAAATAAAGTAATTAAGTCATAAAACACACAAAATTGATTCATTTTCATCACTAAAAATACCTGAGACAGGGGAAACCGAAAATACCTTTGGGCCCTAAAATCACAAAGACTCCGAAAACGAAACGCAATAATGAAATGCATACAACTTAATAATCAAAATCGAAATCAAATAAAATGCCAAATGTTTTTATTTCCACAGCTACGCTCATTTGGTGGCCATCTCGGCCTGCAGGCCAGCCTCCACCACGGAGCCAAATTGAATGTAAGCCAAATGTTTCTATTAACACACACCGGCGAGCTCTGTTTCTGAATTTCTGAGCCCAGCTTCTGATTGCATATTCATCAGATGCAAATCGCGAAACCTTCCAGTCGCATTAATCGTTATTCGTTGGTGGGCCAAAGCATTTATTTCATATTAATAAGCAATTTTTCAGACCGTGCTCGACATCTTATGGTCGCTGACGAGTTGCCCTTTTGTAAAATCGTATCATCATCATTCGATAGTATCTGTAAAATATGCTAAATGAATATTTTGGTATAAAGATGGTTTAGTTTTAGTGATGCCCTGTAGGGGAACCTCTATTCACAAAACAAGTATGTTGTATGAAAATAAAATAATCAAAATCGTTTGGTATTAAAATATATATATATATTTGTGATCGAATATAAAACAAAGAAATAGTTCTTTTATAGAAATAAGTTCGTAAAGATTCAGAAGTATCTTTTATAAATACAAAAATAAGTCTGCATTTTCAAAGTAAGTAATTTATTAAATACATTAATTTTATTATTCTGTTTTAGATTTTCTGTACAGTAATAATACAAAATTAGCTAGAAAAGAATTTTGTATAAAAATACAATAAAATTAAGCCTACATTGCAAAGCTTGCACGTCCAAGAATTATTCCTTATTCGAATTCAGATGGAAAATAAAGGATATTTTCTTTCTTCTTTCAATACTCAACAAATAATTATTTTAAATTAAAAATAATTATAGAAGCCTTGGAAATATAATTTAAAATGGCCAGTGCTAATAAATGTACGGAAAATAGTTTCTTATTATCTAAAGAAAGATAAATTCCTCTGATGGGCATCTGTTATAACATATTTGATAGGCTCAAATTGAGCAATCAACGCATTTTATAAAGTCTTATTTCAGCCTCACCCTTTCCAGTTGTTTATTTATTTTAGTGGCATATATTAATGTATATTAATATCGGTTCGAATATTTTTCACATAGTAATAGGGGGCCCTGCGAATATGCCGAACGTTAGTCAGCCGGTCGACAGCCAGTCTTCGATGAGGGGGTTTTGCTAATTAAAAAATGTTCGTTGACAGTTATTGTTATTTGGCCATATATCAGGGCATTTCATTGGGAATTCCGCTACCAAATTGGTGCCGAAGAGTGCCCACCAGTTGCGTTTTATGCTTAATTGAGTTATTTAAATATTTTATTTGGCCAGAAGACAAAAAATACGACTGAGATAAAGGTGGGTAGGCCAAAGGCAATCGGTTCGGTTCGGTTTGGTTTGGGTTGGAGCTCTGAATCTGAATTAATATCGCGTTGTCACACAAAAGTCAAACGTCATTTAACAAATGTTGATATGTTAATACCCTTGCCACCGGCGAGAATGCAAATCCACGAGATACAGATACATTTTTGTCGAGATAGACACAATTTGTTGTCGCTGCTAACTGCATTTTCAGTATCAGCCTCTCTGCTGGCCATTGGCTGTTTCAATTTTAAAGCGCTTATGTTAATGTTCAAATCGAAAACGAAAACTAGTTTCCAATCAGCCATTATCAATTAACCGTTTTGCCTTCTTGCCGAATTTATGGCCACCTGCAAGTCTTCACCTCTCCACCGTTTCACCCCCCGAAAAGTCAAACTCAGTCGTTGTTGCTGTTTTTTTTCTTCAATTACCACCTTTCGAACTTTCAAATTCAAATTAATTTTCCGTTTTCCCCAGCTTAATTGGCAATATGTGCGCCCAATTAATGGAAGCGAGGAGGAGCGGGAAAGTGCTGGAAAAATGGAGAAATAGAAAACATTTCACCCGAGGCCATTCCTGAAGTGAACGAGCAAACACTGTTTCAATTCCGGTGCAAAAGTTTTCCCAGCTTGCAGTTGGGTTTTCCCTTTAACCCTATAAATCGGAGGTTAAATAAGGAATAGAGAAATAAATGTATTGAAAATGATTTGTTGAATTAAAACATTTAAATAATAATTCCCTGAAATTGGTCTTTATTTTAATTATTCCAAAACTGGTAAGTTGTAATATATTTTATTATAATTTTTCACATAAATATTTTTTTATTTTATATAATTTAAAATTGATTCAAATATTATTAAACGATTGACATCCTATATGGAAAGGGTTAACTTTCTTTCTGTGCGCCTGCACCACCTGTCGTATACGCAATGCCCAGGAATTGTTCTTCGACTCGCCTCGCTTTTCTCATTTTGTCAAAACATCACGTAAACAATTGAGCAGCTTCTGGGGAAAGTGGCAGAGCATTGAGTTGGGCCTGTTATGATTTTGAAGCAGTGTGGTGAAGGCTGTGGGGTTGGATGGGAAAATTGTTAGGATGGTTGGAAAAAAAAAGCGGCCTAGCCAATTCATCAGCAACGGCCTTGGGGGCAAATAGCCAGCCAACCAGCTAGCATTGCATTCAGAGCAGAGTTCATGTTGCAAAATGCACTCACCTGGCAGAGCTGGAATGCTCACCTCCACTTGCAGGGGACCCCTTGATTCAGTTCACGGTGCTAATAATATTTTGAGAATAATAAATGCTCTTACAAAGGTAATAAGACGAATAAATCTAAAATTCTTTAAAATATAAATGAGTAAATGAATTTAGCAAAATATATAAATACTTTAAGTATACTATTGAGTAATAATTTAGAAAGTTATCATATTTAATCCATAAAAGTAAGTTTGATTTTTACACAGTATGTGTAATAATGTTTAAAGTTTCTTTAATATATTTTTTTCTAGTTACTTTAGATTTATTTTTTAGTCTTGTTACCCTTCTTTTCATATCCCTAGCCCTGAAAGCTAATTGTTTTGATATGTAAACCAAAAGCAGAACCAAAAATCAACACGCAACATGGGCCCGTGGCAGGGCAAGCTCAAGTGCAGAGGGTGAAAAAAGGGTGGGGGATGCTGCAGGAGATATGTATGGGGGAGAAATCTCTTAGAATTGAGAGGGAAATGGGGCAGCCGGGGGGGACATCCCTGCCCTCGGCTCGTTGAGCATACGACGCGTGTTGCACGATGCCTGCCCCCGTTGCAGCAATCGTTATTGTTATTGCTGCGCGTCGCTTGCCTCACTGTACATGCTGCTGCATTCTCCATTCTGGCTGGTGTTCCCTGTGCCTCATTGAGCATGGTTATTGCCAAGCTTTTTGTGCTAATTAGCCACGCTGCTTCATGGTTATTAAGATTGCGTCAAGTGTACCCTGCACCACTGCAGCCACTCCCTCCCCAGATACCATATTCCCGGCCCCCAACCACATTCAAATAGGGAACTGGGAAAAATAATATTAAATATATTACTTTCATTTCTATCCTATAATAAAATAACTCAAAAACTCTATATATATGTTAAATACTAAATAAAATGCAGCGCTTTTCCGTTAAATAATATTATGTCGTATGAATATATTAAATCTAAAATTAGGGTAAGCTTTAAATCAATCAAATTATTGTTTCCTAGAAAATCTGTTCTTGTGTTAGTTAGTAAAATCATTCATATAAGGGTAATCTTACCTAATTATTACTAAAAATATATCCTATATTTCTCCTTGTGTATATTGTGTGCTGGCTGCTGCAGGCGCTTTCGCATTTTGGAGCTGCCACAAGGACGCTGCACCAGAGCCAGTGCACTGCACACATCATATAGCATATAGGATAGATGATAGGCCTTATTATATGGCGCACGCATCCTTCAACTTCAACGGTCGTCGGTGCAGCGAAGAGCGCTTGAAAAAAAGAAAAACCGAGAACCGAACCATGTACAACATTTCCTTCTGCAAAAAAAGCACGGAGGTAGCAGGTTAAATAGAATTCAACCAAATGAAAATGAGACTGAAACAAGAAAAGCATGAAACTTGAAATATATTTGATAGTCAACTTTAAGATTTAATACATATGAAGAGTACCACCCTTAGCTGCTAAAACTTTCGTCTATATAAGATTTATTAATATAACCATTCAAAATATAACTCCTACAACAATAATATAATCCTAATACCTGATTTTAGCTAACTTTTCAGCTTCCTAAACTAATAACGTTTGGACAGAAAATTATATTTAAATTGTATAACATTTTTAGCAAAAAAGTAAGAAGGAATGAAGAAGGGAAGTCGAAGTTTGTGTACCTTTGGAGTTTTTTGGACTGGATCAGAAATTCGAATTTTTAATTGTTCATAACTGACCCAAAAATGCCTTAATTTCAATTTGGAAACCTTTAGTGTGCTAGTTTTTTTGTGGATAACAAATTTGCATATTTAGTTTTAAAATTACAAAAATTAAAATTTTTGTCAAAATTTGACAATTTTAATGATGTAACCCCTTATCTTTTTTTGAAAAAATGGACAAATTTTCGAAAAAATTTTTTTGAACCGGACATGGCCAGATCGACTGGGATTTCGATGGTGATAAAGAATATATATGATTTATAGGGTCGGAAATGATTCCTTCACGGGATAAAATGGTTCTGAATTGGATTTTAATACCATGACAGGTTATAAATATAAATGCAAGTGTGTACTTTGAAAAAATGTTTAGTTTTAAATTATAATTACTAAAACAATCATTTTTATGAAGTAGTTTAAAATAAATATGATATTTCTATCGTGGCCAAGGCACAAAAGATTCATCTCAACACTAACAAGAAGTAGATTTTCTGTAAAAAATAAATTATAGTAATTAAAAAAGCTGGTTTGCTTAATAAATAATCTTCACTTAAATCAAAATCTATTTCATAATAAATAAATATTAAGAACAATAAGAAAAAATACAATTTAAAGTCTTCATATTATTATATTCCGCAATATTTTTCTTGCCTTGCATTCATTTTTACGTGTTTTCTACATACACATTTTACGTTTGCTTAGAATTGGTTTGTTTCTTGGCTGTATACCGTTCTGGCGAATTCGCCGTGATATACATTGCTTAGTGCAAGTGGAATGCAACAGATGGCGCCACAGAAGTAATGAAGCAATTATTCAAACTAAAATTTCATTTTTATCATTAAAAATATTAGTAAAATTAAGTACAAATAATATAAAATATATGAGTAGTATTTATTAGATTTTTTATATGTGTACTGATATATTGTTTATTATATTTATCAATTTGTATAATATAATACATTCTTTATAAAGATATTTGAAGAGAAACAAGAAAATATACTCACTTCATTTATAAGCCCTTACAGTTTAAAATTAATTATAGGATCGAATCGGAAATCTATCAGACCTAAGGTTAAAATAGTCGTATTCTTTGAAACGATATTAATCGAAACTTGTATATGCCATTATTTTCGATAAATCAAAAACTCATAACTATGCCAAAAATGCATTAATTTTAATTCTGTGTTAGTTTTTATTAGGTTTTTAAATCTGCATATTCGATTTTAAATTTTTCTAAATTTAATTTTTTATCAAATTTTGAGAATTTGAACGATGTAACCCCTTTCTTTTTTAAAAAAAATGTGAAAAAATTAGTTTTCTTTGAAAAACACCTAGATCGACTCGGTTATCAATGCTGATCAAGAATATACATGATTTATGGGGCCGGAAATGACTCCTTCACTGCGTTGCAAACTTCTGACTAAAATTATAGTACCTATGCAAGTTTATAAGAATAGTACATATTTTAGTTTTATTGAACTAAAATTATTTGTATTTATTTTTATTTTTGAGCGTATATTCATCCTTTCTTTGAATTACTTTATTTTACACATTTTACGTTCAATTAATTTATGCCAAATATATTAAAATTATAAAACTTTTTTAAAACTGAGTATAACTTTTCATAAATATTGTTTTCAATAACTTTTCAATAACTCAATGTTCTCACACATTTATTTGCTATTCAAGCTGAAAATTGAGAGCACGAACAGTGGCCCCTGCATCTGCTGTTACCCTCTTTAAAGTTTCGAATCCTGCAGCAGCCATTTGAATGGCTTGCACTTGATAATTGATTGCGGCCTGTCTATAGAAATAAATCCCCATCGCCGCGTGTTCGCAACCCAAATCGGAAGCCAGCACGCGCCACTTCTTCAGCGCGCCCCCTTGGTTTGGGGCAACATGTTGCTGGGGATCCGTCAGTTCGGCAGGTTGCCGGGATTGGATTTATTTTTTCACCTCTTCTTGTTTGCAACCGTTCACCCACCATCGACCCTTTTTTTCAGGGGCCCCGCGGGCACTTGACTTGTGCTAATTAACTGTAAGCAGAATAACGCAGAATGCGCTTTAATTGAATCGAGGCGAAAACTGAATAGCATTTAAACAATATTACGAATTCCGGCGGTGCAGAAGGAAGCGGCGGCAAATGAGGCAAGAGAGTATCTGAACGCTGCGCCCTTCTGGATTTTCTGCGCCACATTAAGCACACCCTGCCGGGGTTGGGATAAAAGTAACCATTTGACAACATCATCGCCATGCTCCCCTTTCGAGCTGATTAAATTGCTACTTACTTCGGGCGATGAGGAGGATGATGATGACGACGACCGTCTTGGCTCCCTTTGTTCCCAGCCACCTTTTCAATAGCTGGCGAAAAATATATATTTCTCTCTGCTGCTTATTTTTCTAGATATTTTTTTGGGGGCCAAATGTGTCTAGAGCTGCGGACCCTCCCTCTAGTTGGTTACCTTAAGTGGTGGCAGGCCTCGCCTATCGTCGAGTCCTTTCGCCGCTCGAGTACTCGAACCCTTAAGAGCGTAAAACTATTTATGGATATTTGTCGCATAAACAAGTTGACCCAAAGGGCTGAGGTTAAGGCAGCTGCGGCGAAAGCTTTAAGAAAGAATTTTCCTATTTTATGCACTACTACTTAGAGAAAACCTTGATATCCTAGAGTTAATTCCAGAAAATATTTAGAATAACAAACTCTATAATATTTATTAAATAAATAAAAAGTTCTCACAGAGTTCTTTAATTTTATGAGTTTTAGTTACTACCCTAGCCTCCTTAGCTTTTCAATTTCTTCTGAATTTTCCCATATATTTTCTTGTAGTGAACTTCTAGTTATTGGCATAAATCCTGGCCTTATCCTTTAAGCAGCTTAAAGAGGTTACACCAACTTATCGCATGTTTAGCAGCCACCGTGCCAGAGGCAATGACGAAGTTTTAGTTTCGATTTCCGTCTGGGCCCCGGCCTGATCGCTTTCAATTTTAATGATGATGGGTTTATTGTATGATTTCTTTACGCTTTTGTTTATGCTGCTGCCGCTCATAACTTGTCATAAATTTGACAGGCCAGCTCGCATGCGGGTCCATTATAAGCACATCCATCCGAATGCGGGGATCTCTCTAGACGATTCCCACATAGTTTTTTGAATTGCGAATAATAATGACGCACTAATTGCAGCGAGTTAAATAATTCCCCGGCCGTACTGAGCTTCCTTCAATTGAAGAGCCATAAAAACTGAGCCGAAAACAGAAGCCGCCGAAGTAAAAGAATATTTTATGACGAAGCAATTGGCTATGAAATTAATTTTCCTAGGGGACAGAGGCTGTTAGTTGCAGTCCCCGAAGGCAGGAACTGAAATTAATGTCGCGTGCAGCCGCAAAACCAAAAGGAAGCGGTCCTCCTTCACCTCTCCCTATATATATACATCTTTTTGCAGCCAACCTGTGTGGCAAATATGTACATAGTGCTGTCATTTAATAATTACCTAGAAAAGATAGATCACCTAAAGATAAGTAAAATAATAGATACATTAAAATATTAATATAAAAAATTTTAAGGATATTCTTAAAAGTTGTACTTATGGAATGTAATATATTGTTTAGTATATAAATTATTTAAATTTGTATGCTTGAAATATTTATAATTTCCTAGGGTAAGTAAAAATCTATTAAACAATCTACAAATTGATGAAATATATATATGTTAAAAATATATATATTTATATTTATATTCATATAGAAAGTATAAAGGATTTTCTTTAACATTGTAAGTATGCATTATAATATTTCATTAAGTATTTGAAAGTCTCCCACTTATCTAAAATTTAAATACATATCTATTATAAAATTCTTTAAAATATTTAAGGTTTTATAGGATAAGTAAATATCTGTTAAAATATCTACAAATTATCTTAACAAATATTTTTCGCTCATTTATAAATTTTATCTTATAATTTCAAACAACCCGATCTTTCCAAAAAAAAGGACACATTGGCTGCACTGCTGCTGATGGTGTCGTTTACCTGGTGCACTTCTTTGAAGTTTCTCGCTACTTTGAAGTGCTTAAAGTCATAATCTTAATAACTGCATCTGGGTGGCGCCCAGTGGCCAATTAAGCCCTTCGGAGGGAGCTCTCGCCGAAGGGGCGGAGCAGCAGCAGCATCCAGAATTAAAGATCGCTGCTGACCACTTGAGATGAGTGAGCGATTTGGGCCAACAAACGAAAAACAAGACGTCATTTTGTGGCAGGTGTCTGTAAAAATGTTTAGACTTGCTGCCCAGAAAAAAGCTTGGCAAGTGTTAGATTTACGTGTGCATGTTTTCTGCCTCCTCCAGACGAAAAATTTGTTTTCCATAAACATAAACTTCGGGAGAAGTGAAATTTTCTGTGGCAGTTGGAAAAACACAGGAAATGGTTAACAACAGTTTTTAAAGTGAAGTTGCCACTTCAAAGGGCTCTTTTTCGGCGACAATTAGCCGAAAGCCCAAACGGACCTCAGTCATGCCATTGTCACATTAGATTGGGCGTTGTTTTCACGGGGCGGGGTCTTTGATTTGCACAGAAATTGTTTTGACATTGCAATTTTACGCTACATTAAACATTTGCAATGGCCTAGAGCAGTCACTGAACCTTTTTTCGGTTGCATAAAAGGGTTAAAACTTTGCCAGCATAATTACTTTCAAATCAAAGGGAAAGGTCCTGTAATTGTTTAGTTAACTTTACTAGATCAATTAATGATACTTGCAACCCTTATTCATATTTGTAGATATTAAATAAAATAATCCTGTAATATATGAAAAGTACATATTAACTTGATTGGATATAAGACTTATTTATGAAAGTATTGTCTAATTTTCCACTTAAATAAGAGATTGAAAATGTATTTGATTTAGTAAAAAATAAATAAACCTTTTTATAAATCTGGTTATACAATAAAAGGAATATTATATCAGCTAATAAACTTACGTTTTCATTAGCTACTTGAACAAACCCCTCAGCCCACGCTTAAGCCCTTGGGGAATGGCCAGCATTTCAGATCTATATCTGAGTATATTGACAGCACTTCGGCGATGAGATTACCAGATCATCATGCCCCCGCCGAATCATCGTCAATCACTTCCCTATCAGCGGCTTAAGTAGTTCATTAGAAACCATTAGAATGAAGACCCGGGGCAGAGATTATGGACGCCGTCGTCTACCGATGCCCGGCTCCAAGTTCCCAGTTCCCAGTTCCCAGTTCCCAGTGCCCAAAGTGCCGCAATGAAAAGGCACTTGAGCAGCGATTCCCTCACCTTTTCTCGCCGAAAGACACGGGCCCATTGTCAAGCCAATAAAACTGGTCAGCTCCGCTTCTCCGATTCTCGGGCAGCGACATTGTGTGTCCCGATTCCCATTCCAGTTCTTATTCCCATTCCCATTCGAACAGATACTTATCTTTTTTTGGGGACCGGGGGGCGCTTGTACTTGGGAGTGTAAGTGTAAGTAAAAGTAAATTAGATAAACGCCGGGACCGAACAATCATGCCACACAGTATATATGTATATATATATCCCGCCTTCTTGGAGCGTTAAAATGAATCTTAATTGAACCACAAAAAAAAAGCAGTCAACGGCGATGAACGATCAAAGTCGGATCGCCGCCCCTTCGATCGATGGTGGAAATATGCCTGGTCAGAGCTCAATGAAATTGACAAATGTTTGGACAAATAGACAAACCAAACGATAGATTTTCTTTCCGCTGTTGTTTTTGTAATTAGCTTGTGCAAATATCGGACGGTCGGTCAGGTAGGATGTGGTAGATATCTGGTATCTTAAGGGTTTTGGGTCAAAAGTTGTAGCTAAAAAATGTTTTTGCCTCATAATGCGAGGAGTGCCTTGCCCTTTCGGGAACGTGTGTGTGTGTGTGACTTGAGCCTGGGAGAGTAAGAGAAAAAAGGTAAATAACAAACAGCCAGAGTTGAAGACAAGTGGAAAGGTGAGTTCCCTACACTGAGGGAATGAGTGGGGAACTATCCTTAAAGTCTTCAGATGGACTTAAGACTTCAGAAAGGAAACTAACTTCTGCCGAAGTTTATATACCTTTGCAATTGCATTAAATAATCAAATCGAAAATGTATCATAACTAAGATTAAAATATTCGCATCCTTGAGTCAATATTTATCAAAATTTCAAAGTTTAAAAAACTCATAACTAAGCTAAAATGGCATTTATTTCAATTCGGAAAGCTTTCCTATGCTAGTTTTTATTAGGTTAATAAATCTGCATACTCAATTTAACATTTTAAGAAAATTAATTTTTTGTCAATTTTTGAAAAATTGAATGATGTAACCCTTATCTTTTTTTGAAAAAATTGACAAATTTTCGAAAAATTATTTTTTAACCGGACAAGGCCAGATCGTTTGGGATATCGATGCTGATCAAGAATATGTATGATTTATAGGGTCGGAAATGACTCCTTCATATCGGTTTACGCTTCTGACTAAAATTAGAATACGCTGGAAGGGTATACAAAATTAACTACATAATATTGAAGATTAATTAATTTATTAATTTTCCTTTGGTATCCTTACACATTTTCGCGCTGTGTACCCGGAATGGATAAGCTGAAGAGAAAAAAGTGTCTGCGAGATTGAAAGACTGACTGATGGATGGACCGAGCGAGCAAACAAGGAAAAACCTCGGCAAACCAAACCGTGGTTTATCTAGGGGCAGGAAAAAGATAAACTAAGTGCCCGGCGAGTGCGCGGTAGCTGGAAGAGATACCTGCCTTCCAGCCCACCAATTAGCCAAGGATCACGGATCAGGGAGCAACTCCAGCTGACAAGTTGTCGCCATAATTAATAAAGTGTTGTCTCTATATTGTGACGGCGATCAATTGGCGACAAATCGCCCTGCGAGCAGGCAAAATGTTGCAAGCCTGCCACTGGCTGCGCACGCATTTCGGGCCTTCCCCTTCGACCACGGCCGCGTTTGCCTATCAGAACGGCCACCAAAGAGGCAACCAGCAGCAGCAGCAGCAGCAGCAGCAGCAACAGCAGCAGCAACACCATCGGCTGTGGCAACACACGAAGTCTCGCCTGTCGATGATTCAGTCGAGTGCCGAACGAGCTGATGGACGCACGTGTGGCGCGGAGCAATCGAATTCGAATTTGAGATTTTGAGAAAATATTGCCGCAGAGCAAAGTTGGGAAAGTGTGAAAAACTGTTTGCATCCGGAAGGGGCTTTCAAGAAAAATATATCCACAGAGAGAGAGAGAGAATTTATTTACTCAAAGTGTGATCCCGTCCGCGATCTGTGTTCAGTGCTTATGGCGAGTGGCCGGCCGGCCGGCCCACGAGAAATTAACTAAATGCGTGGCGGCTCACTTTCATGTGCATCGGAAACATCGGAAAACCTTCAAAGTTAAGCTGCCCAGATGGATGGATCGGCGGTGTGAAGAGGCACTGGCGACGGCGTCGCTGGCGGTGAATGCAACACGGCAACCAGCAGCAGCAGCAGCAGCAGCAGCAGCAACATCGAAACTAGTTTCGTTACCTTTTGATACGCTCGATCGTCGGTGGGGCAGGCAACAAAAGGAGATCTATAGCCTTTTGATCTAGCGCTCTTCGATCGACGTTCTGCGTTATTCCCAGGAAAAAAGGCAAAGGAAAACACATCTCTAAAACGCACATCGCCAAGGCAAATAAATCATCTTTGGCCGTTGAAATAACACAGGAGAAAAACGTTTGAAGTGCCAATGTGAAAATACAAAATTTTAATCAATCCAAGCCACTAACAAGCTAGAAAAACAAAAGATGTAGAGTCCCGGAAAAAAGAAAAAGTGGAAATCAAACGAAAAGTATTAAGCAGTCCAAAATAAGTTACGCAAAAAAGAAACAAAACAAAATTCATGCAACTATCAAAATACATAATCTCAAACAAATATAAAAAACACCAGCGTAGAATAGAATTTTAAACAATTTTTATACGGCAACTTAACAATTTTCTATTAACCGAAACAATTTTGACAAGCATACAAATCGAATAATTAATTTTTAACTCTAAAGTAATAAATATTGTACGAGGTAGAACCCTAGCATATAGTAATTTATTAACTACACAAGTACTTACTTACCACCAAGCATCCACAATATATCACGCCAAAAAGTAGACTATAGAAAACGCATTTAGAAAAATCAATTCACCAACAACAGCAGAAGCTTCAAGAACATACATTCAACGCCGCAATTAAATCCAGTGAAAATGCCATCGACATTTGGAGTATTTGTGCTAATGTTCCTCATTCACCTGAGTGTCGGCCAGGTGCGGAACGAGGATCAGCTGTTGATGGTTGGCCAAAATGGTGACCTGGACAGCAGCAATCCTCTCGTACACCACCAGCAGCATCAGCAGCATCAACAGCATCAGCTGCACCAGAGCAGTCACAATCTGAACAATGGGAATATGAACAGCACCCTACTGAACACTCTGATGGGTGGCAACGGTGCTGGTCAGGTGGTGAACAGCTCACCCGGTGGCGGATCCATGATCAACCAACTGGGCGGGAGCACATCAAGTGCTCCATCCGTCATCGGCGGTGGAGTGGCCCCTGTGGGCGGTCCCTGGCATTCGGGAGTTGGACTCGGCGGCGGAGTTCCTGGCAACGGAATGGGCTTGCCGTCGTCCCACAATCACGGCGGAAATCTGGGCTCACATCCCCATGGACACGCATTGGCCGGCCTGGCAAACCTGGGCATCATAGTGCCCGGCGGCAAGGGATTACCTGGAAATCTTGGATATGGCGGTACCATGCTGAGCGGCGGTGGACTGGTCGGAGTCGGAGCTGCAGGCATGGGAATGGGACTCCCGTCCGGCGCCAGCAACATGGATATGCAGCAGGGCCATTACAAGTGAGTCAGTCTACACACAGCTATTTCCCATCTGCGAAAAGCCATCTTAATTGAACTGAAATCTTATCAATTGATGGAGATCTTTCAGTCAAGCCATCAAATTGTTTTGTCCTACGAACATGCCAGCAGTCGCGGCATTTTATGGGTGCTTTTATGTGGCTTTCTGTGGCCCCAACTCCAGTTGAGTGAACAATCAACGTTTACAATTAATATCTGTGTCTGCAATTATTAAAACATGCCTTTGCAAGCGTGTTTAACCCATAGAGTGAACTCTGATTCGGTCGATTTTGATTTTCTCGAGCGAGCAGCATCACCCTCCGTGAACTTTGATTACATAAAAATCAAGAGCCTATGGCTAGAGTAGGTTCAATGTTGGTAATTAGGCAAATTGAAGGGCCTTGCCTTGAAAACTCAGACATGCGGAAGGGGGTTTTTAATTAAGAGTTAATTAGATTGGAAATATGGGAAAGAATCTTCTGAATATTAATGTGGAAATTAATCGTGACTAGCGATATTTTTTCTCAAATATAAGTTGAGTATTGAAAACATATTTTTGGTGCTTTAAATATAGGTGTCTGCTCTGTGAAAGTTACATTTTTATGTAGATTTTCACATTTTCAATTGAAATATAAAAAACTCTTAAGCCCCATAAACATATTTTCAAAAATTCCTTATTTAAGAAAAACGTATACAAACTCTTCTCTAAATACTGACTACAGCTAGCCACTTCCTGATCGATCGATTCGCTTTTGATCTGGGCAAGTGAGTTGCCGAATAAATAAATAAATACCCATCGAAATGTGCAATAGTCGGCATTAAGAATGAACCCTTTTCAGGCCGATCTCCACGAGCCTCGAGCTGCTAATCAGCCGCAATGCAACATAAATATATATATCCAAGGCAGACGCTGTGGTGGGGGTCCAGCCCGGGTTTAAACAATAAAGTAAAATTATTTATATTGGCTTTGTTTGCGGCTGGCAATGGTGCTGCTCCTTTTGGCTTTCAGCCTGCGTTTGCTTTATTCTGCGGCTGTCAGCCAAAACATTCTGACATGGGGGTGCTGCAACCGTGGGGGTTTTTCGGTTGTCAAAATGCTGCTAGCCGCCTTTTTTATGATTATTAGCAGATGCGAACGGCGGCGGTGGCAGAGCGTAAATTTTACTTACACTTCACCATTAATTTGCCCACTGACAGGGGAGCAACAGCACCAGGGACGGGGTGAAAAAAAAGCGATGGAAGGGGGGCTAACCGGCAGGGCCACCAGTTATTATTTGTCATTACAAAACCACCCAACAAAAGGGGAAAACCCCATAATATCCTTGCCACAGGAGGGATGAGATTCTACACTGGGAAACTGTTTCAAACAGAACCTTTGAATATAGCCTTAAAATTTAAATAAATAATTATTGGAAAATAGGAGAAAAGGGGTTAAATACATAATCATATATGTACCTATTTGTTTATTTAACCCTTTGTGTTTAGATTATGGAATCAGCGTGGTGTTTGCGGAATATTTCCCTCAAAAAGACAGTTGATTAAAAAAAGATAAACAATTCAAAAACCAATCAGACTTTTCTGACAAAGAAGATACTTAATCTGTTTAGGAAAATTATACAAAAGAATTTAAGATGAAATAAAATCGTTGATATAATTAACAATATACAAATGATTTCATTTTCCAAAAACTCCATCTAATAAATGATTTCGACGTATAGAATTTAATTCTGCATCCAGAACCATCTCATTTTCGCTTGGTGTATGTTTGAAGCCTTCTCCGCAATTGGCAATTCTTTTTATTAAACAAAACTCTGGAGCTCCGGCTCCACTTGGAGCCACTTGCTGGGGTAGAAAGTGTTTCACTTATTTTGCCTCTGCCTTAGCTCGTTGTATTTATTTCCTTGCGAGGCACATGCACTGACCCAACTGACTAGACGACAGAAATCGATAGACAGGGGATCCCATCCGGACTCCACACCCAGCTCTCCAGTTCCTCCTGGTTCCGGAGCCCAGCTGGAACAGGAGTGGGAATGGGAATAGGAATACCCAGCCGGTGTCCATTTGGACGCGCTGCTTGATTACAATTAATCGGCTTACTTGGGCAAGACATCGTTTGCTGTTTGCCATTAAACTGGATTGGATGGTAATGCGTATGTGTGTCTTCCCAATTACCCCCAGAGCCACTCTGAAAACATCTACGAACAGGTGCCGGGAGGAGTACAATTTGCGACTTTATTGATTCGAAATGTCAGCACGAATCGCAAAAGTCAAGTCAAAACTCTTGAAGTTGCACAAGACCAACAAAGTTATTTGCCAGTATTCATTTCCAAGACAAGAAATTGATAGATTGCATTTGCTGTTTAATGAAGTTACTTTGAAGAAGCTTCATTTCGAAATGAAAATTATATTGCGAATGTATTAGGAGGTAGATAATAAAAACAATATTTCTTTTAAAAATAATATAGTCTTACTTGTTTGTTTATTATTATTTTCCCTGTGACCCTAAATTCTTATTGCTGAACAAGCAATACAAATTCTAATATATACAAATTACTGACTGAAAATAAAAGTTAATAGTCCTTAAAAATTGTATTTAACTTAACTTGTAAAATATATATTCCAAGTGGTTGCTTTTATTCTCTGAGTAAATAATTTAATATACTCAAACTCTTACTATCTGGTTTGATGTATATGCTGTTAAGTGCTATGAACTCACTTAAATCCCTTCGAAAAAATCCTTATAACTGAATTAATTATTATTTAAATTAATTCTTTAAGCACAAAAGCCACTTCAACACCTGCCTAAACCGTTTTGCTAATATGGCAATTCGCATCGCTAACCCTTTGCAAAAATCCTCAACCCGATGTGACTCTCAACTCAATTTGCCCGATCCAGGGCGAAATCAAGATGTGAAGGCCAAAGGGAGCACAATCAATATACAAAATAATACAAAACGCTGATTAGGGGATGTAATGAAAATTTAATAATTGCCGTCAGGGGGCACTCGATGATGAAGTTCCCTCCGACTCAAAGAAGCAAAAGGCTGGCGCAATTAATCTCCCATGTCAGGGTTGATCCGGCGATGAGAGTAATACAAGAACCAGAAATCCCCGAATGAGGAAGCCACGGGGTTGGTTTCAATTTCAGCATTTTGACAGAGCCCCGAAAGCAAAAGGCAAATAATGTAATAATGTTTGACAGTCTGCGTCTCCGTTCTCCGTCGTTGTCGCTGTCGTTGTCGTTGTTGTTTTGTTTAACAGACATTTATGACATTATACGGCGCAGAATTATGTTGTTACAACCCCACCGAATCCGAGTTCGAGTCTGAAAGCGAATCCGGAACCCAGACTGTCTTTGTCCTTCTGTGATTTCATTTGCCTGGCAAGCGGCAAAAATCTGGTTAATTGTGCGTAAGACAAAGTCCCTTCCCCTTGCTCCCGTTGCTCCCTTTGGCAAACTCCCAAAGTTAAATATTTGTCAAGGAGTAATTAAAACTTACTTACCGTTTCCTTGGATTCACCAAGCCTCGCCCTCAGCCTCACCTCAACCTCCAGCTTTTGTGTGCCACGGCTTTCATGTCCTTACTTCATTGGACAACTTCATGTTAACAACTGCGAGTGCAAGTTTCCATTGTTGCGGATGGATGGAAAACTTTCCGGCTATATCATCTCTATGGCAAGGAGTTGAGCTGAGAGTGTAGAGCTTCTTCCTGGCGGAAGCATAAAAATGTTAATTTCCAAGACACAAAAGAAAAGCCTTTGTTTTGGCCGCAAATTATGGTCAAGTCCTTGTGTTTTCCTTTGAGAGGCTTCCCCCCACAGCAACACTGGCGATGATGATGACGATAACGATAACGATTATGGCCAAAGTTTTGTTTTTTATTCTCGCCGCAAAATTAAAAATATCCAGGGAAAATCTGCGACGACTACTGCAGTTGGCATCGCCATGTGGCACCACCCGAAATTTATTTGTCTCAATACGACGACAATGGACGGGTCTGGAGATTGAGATTTGGTAATGGCACGGAGATTGGAGGTCGTAGATTTTTGGGGATAAAGGCTAACAGCTGGAAGACTTCTGTATTTTTTTGAATTGTATTCGCAAAATAACATTTAGAGCATTAACTTCTCACTCTACTTCATTTATATATTTTTTTTTTTAAATATTTTTGTGCGTCAATAGGTAATATTCGGGGTGAACTTTTAAAGGACCTATAATCTATATAAAAAGTTAATAAATAACCAAGTTATCTATGGTTTTTTGTTAATTTCATGTACTATTATAATTAATATATTTATTAACTTAAATTGTATATGAAGTAGAAAGATTTTTTAACCCTAGAAACAGTGTTTGCTATTACTTAAACATTTTAGTGCTGCCACATACCGTATGCATTCCTTGAGGCTATATTTCATTAATAGAAATTTTTATACCCAAAAATTCCATTGTCTAATGGCGCTATACATCAGCAATTCGATAGAGAATATCCCAGGCGAATAATTTTTCAATGATTACCCCAATAAATAACTCTAGAAACGACTATGGAATATTTCCTAAATGAAAATAGATCGCATTTTGATCTGCTATTCCGTCTTTACTATCAGTTAAGGCATTTCCAGTTCGTTGTTTATAGATTCGATATTTCCTGTAGAGTTTTCTCTAGTAATTTTACTGCTCACAATTTGCCTGCCATTTGCCATTTGAACTTTTTAATTTTGTCGTTTTTGATGGCTGCGTTTTATGAGGCCGTTGTCTCTCAACTTGGACTTCTCGACATCTTTTTATTCCTCCGACTCCGACTCCGACTCCCGACTCCTGATGGCATTTCCGTTGCTGTGGTTTTTGTCTCTTAATGATAAACTGGGGTTCAGTTTTCGTCGTCGTTTTTGGATTTTCATTTTTTTCCCTCTTGCTGTGAATAAGTTTTCCCCCGTTTTGGGTAAATTTCTTTATTCCGAATGTCCTTTTGTTGCGATGAAAAGCGGGCAAAAGGAAAAGCTAAAGCTGCGCCATAAAAGTTTAAACAAAAAGCAGCTGCCAGACGAGGGCGAGCATAAAAGCGGAGATCGACTCATAAATTGGCCATGATGGAACTGAAACTGAAACTCAGGCTGTAACCTGAAACCCAATAAAAGTCCCAATGATGAACAGCTCCCGAAAAGAAACTGCATTTCCGAGGGTTGCAACTGCTGCAACAATGGGATGCTGCGGAGAGGCCGACGTTCCCATGACATAAAAACGCATTTTCATGTAATCATCGGAAAGTGCGTAAAGAAAATCAAGCAAATGACTTAAACAAATCAGGCAGCCCGGAGATGTTGAATACAAAAAGCAATGCAAGCGTGAAGCCTAAAATCAAACAACAAAACACATTTTTAAAGGTGTAAAAAGTAAGACAAACTCCCGAGGAGCAGATGCAGATACAGATACAAATGCAGATGCACACTTGAAGAAATAATAATCACGAGTTTCGGAATGTTCTTTTTGGGAATAGATGTTCCTAGAGAAAAAATTGTTATGAAGTGAGAGTTAGAAATTAATTTTCATCAAGTTTCTTTCAATTTTATTTCTTTTAATAACTTTTTTCTGCCACTTAGCTTATTTCTTATATTTTCCAGTACGACTAACCAAGCTTAGGATTATAGATATTTAAATTCTGGCAGTGCATTTACAAAGGCTGTTTTAGATGGCAGCCAAGTGCAATATGCGGTTGATTCTGCTCTCCGCTGCCATGCTTTTATTTCATTTCTTGGAGTTTTCGCCGTGTTTTCGTCGTGTGTCTAAAAGCGTGATGGCTTTTCGAGTTGCCTTTGATCTCCGTGTGTGCCCCCGCCAGCCCGACCATCGTTTTGGCCATCTTTTTAACTGTCTCTGTTTCTGTCTCTGGACCAAAGTTTTCCCCATTTTCCTTCCCGCGTCTGGCAGCGCATTGAGGAAGTTGCATCAAAGACAAACAACGAATTTCCACACACACACACACAGAGATGCGGAAACAGCATAGATGTAGACCCGCAGTTGGGACCTTGAAGTTTTGTGGACCTTGAGGCACGCACCGCACATCAAAGCGTTTCGGGGGGAGGAGAGATCAAAGGGGGGCCAGAGCGTTTTGCCACACGCAGTTTGCGAGTCGCCTCCCAATTGCAGTCACATATCGTAATCCTCGACAGCAACCCACTCCACTCACGAACGTACATCCTGCTTAAACGGTTTAACCTACAAAGCGTTGACGTTTCTGTTTACTTAACCCTTTGGCCCAGGTTATGATTACTTTCGCAAGCGATTTCAGAGAGTTGTGGGTATTTTTTGTTTTCATAGGAAAATATTTGTAATAGAATGTATTTGTGAAGTTGGAGTATAACTGCATGGCCTGAAACCGGATGGGAATGAGATGCTTACGAAAGCTATCCTTAATTAATGGGTTAATTAAAAGTAGTTTGGGGTTTCTTCTTTAAAACTAAAAGGGATTTTAAATGTAAAATAAATGTTTTTATATTGCAAAATGTTCATAAACTCCGGATATGAAACCTATTTTCTGTGTAAGGTCAATTAAGAGGGCAAAATATTGTCATATTGTAAGGGGCTTATAAAGGAATATTTATAAGTCAAAAGCTTGTAACACTGTGAAGAAGTAATTTCCGACCCCTTAAATCATATATATTCTTGATCAGCATCGAAATCCAAATCAATCTGGCCATGTCCGGTTAAAAAATAATTTTTCGAAAATTTTTCAATTTTTTGAAAAAAAGATAAGGGGTTACATCATTAAAATTTTCAAAAATGGGCAAAAATGTAAATTTTTTAAAATTAAAATAAAATGAGTCATTTCCGACCCTATAAATCATATATATTCTTGATCAGCATCGAAAGCCCAATCGATCTGGCCATGTCCGGTTCAAAAATAATTTTTCGAAAAATTTTCCATTTTTTGAAAACAAGATAAGGGGTTACATCATTAAAATTTCCAAAAATGGACAAAAATTTTAATTTTTTAAAATTTAAATTTGACTAAGCAGATTTGTTAACCTAATAAAAACTAACATAGAAATGCTTTCCAACTTAAATTTAATGCTTTTTTGGCTTAGTTATGAGATTTTTAATCTTCGGTTTTTGGCAAAAATTGTCTTATAAAAATATCGATTCAAAGAAAACGAATATTTTAAACATATTTAAGATCGATTTCAGATTCGATCCCATAATTCAAATGCAAGCTGTAGGGGGACTTAAACTTTGGCTTCACGAATCTTGTTTAAATTTTAAATTTAAAATTGTTAATGCCCAAACTTTCTATTTAATATTCCCTTTCTTTTAAGTATATATTTTAATTTCTTCGTTAAAAAAATATATCCTGAGGGTATTCCCTAGGCGTTATAAGCAGTAGCTATATATCTTCTCTCCCTCGGATTGTCACCGTAAAAATGTTGCTGTTGCCTGTCCTCCCGGCAACATGTTGCCCGCGTGCCAGCATCCGATGCACTTTTCCCCGTTTCCCGGCTTTCGGCTTTCCCAGCTAGGTAAGGTGAGGTGCAATAAGACAAGACGGCTGGCTGGTTGGCTGGCTGGCTGGCTGGCTGGGCTTTGATGTTGCGCCTGCCGCGCGGTTGCTGTTGACATAATTGGAGTTTTGGATGGTTGGTTCCTGGCCGGGATTGCGCCGAGTTGCGCCGGGTTGCCGTGTCGCTGGGCTGCTGGCCTGGCACTCATTCACTTTGCGGTACTTTAAGAGGCCCGGCACATAATTTGCGCAAATTAGCGACGAGAGTCATGGCATGCCGTCAAACGTCGTTGGCGGGGTCTTTAAACCTAATTGATGCTCCTCCAGCTTGGGCCAACTTCAGGCCACATACTCCAAGCTCAAGCCTGTGCCGCCGCCCCGGGTTTATTTGCTTTCATCTCGAATGGGTGCTCCAGAGGTGTGACCGAGTGGGAACCGCTTGATGATGCACTTGTGCCGCCGAGTGGAGTCGTCGTAAGTGTTAATGGGCATATGCTTCCCCTCTCCCAGATCGATATAAATTGGCAATCTGACCCTGAACTGGTGTATAAAGCTACTACTATATACCGACAAAGGCGGCGGCGGCGGCGACATGAAAAACAAAACAAAAGCCAGAAAAATCTGGCAACCAAAAACAGTTATGGAAATGAGGAGTATCTGGCGAGGAGAGAAGAAAAAACCCAGGAGCTGTGTAAAGAAGCCGCCGACATCAGTGACATCTTCATTGAATGCTTCCCCGAAATATAAACATGTTTGGTATTTTAATTCAATTTTTTTGTGGGGCATTTAGGGGGAAAATGAAATTGATATGTTTGCCTTCGAGGCAGGGAAATAGTCTGAGAAATCTAGATAGAGAAGTTGGTTAGTCAGCGGGATAAGAGGTTTGGAAAAATGGAAAATGAGTAATCAGAACTGTGAGAAAATCCTTAACAGTTTTAATAAACTATATATAGTTGAACTTAATTAAGTTTTCAATCCTAATTACTGCATTCATAAAAATGCAGACCCAATTTTATAAACAACCTGATAATGCAGTTAAATCATTCAACAGCCTCTATATTTCGACCCACTCAAGCCCCAAGAGCTTTTCTATTAGCTGGTATCACTTTTTGGCCCATCCACAAATCATTTAACCGCACCACCCACTTGACATCTCGGGTTTTCCAGATCTCCGAGAGCTGGGAAAACATAAATATCCACTTGACAAAGCGATGTGCGGTGATCTCCTCTCTGTCAGGCACGCACACAAACTATATTTGGGGTTCCCCCCCCGAAAAATCTCACTTTGCACAGGCGAAATTCAAGAGCAAAATAGCAGATGATGGACCTTGAATGTCGGTCCAAGTAGAGGCGCGGAAAAATAAGGAAAATACCGCAGACTGAGAGGGAAAACTCTGCCCAGCAACGCTGATTGACAAATGCAGTTGGGGAGGGGAAAATTCAGAGCGAACTGTGTGAGCTGAGCGATCGGGGCGTTGATGGATGGACAGAAACACGGACGGGTCGTTTACCGTAAATGTCTGAACTGAGTTTTTCCCCTGCCAGGCGCACCTCCTCCTCCTCCCCCTACTCCTCCGTGTGGAGGCGAATCACGGGCCAAATTAAATGAAATTAACACGCGTTTAATGTCAAACTGGGAAAACTCACCTGCCTGCCACCCAGCCGCACACACTCGCCCATACACATCCCACACATTTCCCCCGAACAATTGTTTACTTAATGACGTTCATGTGTCTGTGTGTCATTTGTCGGCTTTCCAGCCTTTTCCGCTTTTTGCGCTGTCATAAAACGATTTGATTAAAGCGATTTTACCGCCGCCTTCGAGGTTCCAAATAAAACCAAAAAATAAAGGGAACGAAAGATACGAAATCCAACAGCTGGAGCTGCTTGCGAGCTGGGAACTCCACTTGGCTCTCTGTGTTTTCCAATTAAAACGCAGTCCTGTGCCGCAGGCGATGCGCTAACATTTATTTTCGGAAATCGAAAATATCCAAAGAGGGGGGCCACACGACTCTTGGAGCCAGGAACGAGAGCCGGGCCACGAGCTGGAGCAGGATTGCAGAGTATCTTTACCTTGGATGATGGTCCAGAAAACGAGAGTGAGCAGACTCAGTTAATCAAAGAATAGTTTATGCACTTCTTTTGGAACCAGATTTTTAATTTCACAGTATTTTTATTACCAGTAAAATATCAAAGAATTATTTCTTATTTTGCTAATGTTATTTTACACAACCTATAATATTTTCAATTTTCCAACTTCAACTTTTATATATAAATACTAAGGAAGAACCATCTCAAAGCGAAGTAAGTCCCACATACCTGGGTTAGGGTATCTCTCGCAAAAAAAAAAAAGGAATAAAAACAAGGGCAAAAAGTAAAAGTGGCTGAACGGCGGCGGCACAAATTCTTTGTAATTAGTATTAAAATGTTTTCCGCTACATTTTCACTTGACTCCCTGCCGGCATTCGCAGTTTCCCGGCCCTCGCAGAGGCAGTCGGATGCAGGGAAGAAGCCAAGCAGCCAGCCAGTTAGTCAGTTATTCACTTACTCAGTCAGTCAGTCAGTCAATTTGTCTATGTGCCCTCGGGGCGCTCCACCATATCCCTCTGTCCCTGCAACTCCTCCTTCTGGGGCCCCATCACCCTTCGAGTGCCCCGTATGGCATCCCTTTCTCCCCATTGAAGCTGCTGCCTTTTCTCGCATGATTGAAGGCAACATGTGTTTCGGAAATTATGCAAAATTGCCTTTCTGGCCAACAGAGCTGCATATACTGGCTGCCATACAGATGCCAATGGATGTGACTGGCCGATCTCCGCCAGCTTCCCTCGCATCCGTCGGTGCATCAGAAACTCAGTTCGCCTTTTTGCTGCCATTTGTGTTGCATATTTCGCTGCTCATTATCATGGCGCACAGTTCATTTCGAAAACAATTAATAATGCTTAAGCGCATCTTGGCGTTGACAGGCGACTGGCAAAATATGCCAAGAAAACCACAGAATTTTGTGTGGTCACCATAGGTTTTTCAGTCTAAGCGGAAAAAAATGATATATAAAGAAAGGCGCCTCTATTTGAGAGCAAGTGCACATAAAATTGTTCCATAAACTCTAGGAAGATTTTTATTTAATGCACTACTTTTATGAGAAGCTTTTGTATCGTTTATTACAAGTAAAAGCCTTAATAAAATTTCTAAAATAAGAAGTAATACTATTTATTTTGGATAAGCCTGATTAAAAAAGTTATTGTTTAAACGCTAGCAGCATCCTTTGTGTTTTCATGTGTTTTAGATATGACCAAGAGTCCTTCTAAAGAAAAAGGATCTTTAAAATATTTCTGCTGAACCCATAATTGAGAAATTTAAGGATTCTTTAAGTACTTTAGATCTTAAAAATTATTTTAGCTTAAAATAAATAAACCCGATCATCCCATAATTACCACAAGATTAAATGCTGCAAGTCTGCTTTACCATTGACACAAATACCAAAGTCAAACTAAATATTGTTCTCAATTTTACATAAACACCACTTGCTATACTTTTTCTGAGTGTAGCTCTACATTCGAATTTTCCGGCTGTGTTTGGTCATTTATTTGTCTTAGATCTGGGCTAAGAGTGCTGAGTGGAAACAACGAACGGAAGTGGCCAACAAATTGGTCTGCCAGCCGAATATGTTGTGGCAGATATGAACTTAAGGAAAATATTTTCCCATCGGTATTTTTAGATAACTTTTCACTTTCTCAAAAGAGTGCGACATTCCGCAGTAGATGCAGTACCAACTCCCTGAAGATATTTCCCATTTTCCACTTATGTTTAAAAATGCATTTGATTTGTGGCTCCTACTTTGTATCCCCATTGTTTATGCTATTAATTTTTCTTTTTTGAGGCAGCATTTTCTTGTGTTTTTTGTTTCTGGAATCAATATTCATTAACTGGAATGATACACTTCAAATCGAAACTTTCCCAGTTGCCAGCTAATTGACCAATAATCATGAGATCTGTAAAGTTTACAAAACATCAGCAGATCGGGGTGTACGCCAGAAGCCAAGGGATCCGTGCAACATGAACTTGTTTTATCACCTCATAACAACAACATTGCCAGCGAGTGAACTCGACTGATTGAATGCCTTCGTGGCAGCATTTGATTTGTTTAGAGAATAAAGCACAGACCTGTGTCTGTAGCTACACCTATAGCTGTATCTGGCTGGATTTGTATCTGAATCTGTGCGCGGCTGGTTGTGGCATCTCTTCTTGTGTATATGGCGCCAACTTGGCCTCGTTTGTGGGGCGGGATTTTTGCTTAATTAGCACTCAATGAGCAACTTGGAGAGCTGGAAAAGAGTCGAGGAATGTGTGTAGAGTGCTTCAGTACCCCGTATATACTATGTACAACACATATATGCGATATGTGGACTCCATGGACTCCACCTCCAAGGCCATTTCGCTGGCGAGGGTTGCTTGTAAAAATCTTATGAGCTTTACGTGACCGTCCATTAATACATCATTGCGGCAATGTTGGCCACGCTTTCACCCCCTCGCAAAAAAGGCAAAGTTTTCCCAGGGAAAACGAGCTGATGATGGCGTTGATGGGAAAGCGAAGCCGAGTTTTCCCCGCCTGTTCGGGGTGTGATATCAGGGATCGTTTTTTTCGTCACGGCCATAAAAACGCATTTTATGCGAAACGCATTTGAGTGGATCCCGGCGAGAAAAACGGACTCTGGAGCCGGGACCACTTCCCAGCTTCCCAGCTTCCCAGTTTGAGTCCAAGTTTTTGGGCTGCGAGGCGGGTTCTTATCGGTTTATTCCCGTGCGTTTCTCTTTTATGGGAAAGTAAATAAAATGTAAGCTAAGAGCTCCCTCGCAAACTTTTAATGTTGATTGCGTTTCGCGTTGATGTTTAATTTTTATGCGAGTCTTTTATTCAAACCTTACGGCCCACCTCCACTTTTATTCCTAGCACACTTGAAAAAAAATATTTCTAAGCTATAAATATTACCAAAACAAAGAGCTTCAACTCTAAAGGTATTGTGGTAATTTATACTAGTACAAGGAGGCAATTTAACTTCCGAAGCCGAAGTTTATTTACGCATAACTAAGTTAAAAATGCATTAATTTCATTTCGGAAAGCTTTCCTATGTTAGTTTTTATTAGGTTAATAAATCTGCATACTCAATTTGAAATTTAGAAAAATTAAAATTTTTACCAATTTTTGAAAATTTTAATGATGTAACCCCTTATCTTTTTTTCAAAAAATGGAAAAATTTTCGAAAAATTATTTTTGAACCGGACATGTCCAGATTGATTGGGATTTCGATGCTGATCAAGAATATATATGATTTATGGGGTCGGAAATGACTCCTATTATTTTAATTTTAAAAAATGTACATTTTTGCCCATTTTTGAAAATTTTAATGATGTAACCCCTTATCTTTTTTTCAAAAAATGGAAAAATTTTCGAAAAATTATTTTTGAACCGGACATATCCAGATTGATTGGGATTTCGATGCTGATCAAGAATATATATGATTTATAGGGTCGGAAATGACTCCTATTATTTTAATTTTAAAAAATTTACATTTTTGCCCATTTTTGAAAATTTTAATGATGTAACCCCTTATCTTTTTTTGAAAAAATGGAAAAATGTTCGAAAAATTAGTTTTTAACCGGACAGGGCCACATCGACAGGGTTTTCGATGCTGATCAAGAATATATATGATTTATGGGGTCGGAAATGACTCCTTCATAAAGTTTTAAGTTCCTGACTAAAATTATGATACCCTGAAAGGGTATAGAGATACTTGCTTAGAAGTATTAAAAAATACAAATTTTATAGGTTAACTAGAGAATTTATTTGATGTATGATTCTTATTCACCTTAAATTAATTCTTAACATTACTAACTATGGCTTATTTTCCCTTAGTGTACCGAAGCCAGTCAAGCCAAGTCGCAAAATTAATCATTAATAGCTAAGCTTAAGCTTTGTTTCCCTGCTGTGTTTTGGCCTCCGTTGCCTTGGAGTTGAAAGAAAATTGCCAGGAAAATTAATTTAAATCTATTTCTTGGCAATTTTTATGGGAAAAGTTTAGAGGGCGGTGGCTTTGGGGGAAAATGAAGACCAAAATTCCAGCAATTAATTTTAATTGCCCAACGCCGAAGAGATAATGTTATGACAATTCCATAAATAAGTCTCCATTCAGTGGGAATCGGGAAGTTCATTGCTTGGAATGAAAGAGGCTATCTCGTAAATTAGTCACAGAATCTCTATATTTGGTGGAATATGTTTCTTTCTTAAAATTACCTGATGAAAATTCTTCAAGGGCCGAACAGCGGAAAACGTATTGGCGCAAAAACAAATACAAATGGGGAAATGCTGGAGAAAATGCTGTAACAGAAAAAAAAATTAAAAGAAATGCAGACAAATTGCTGGAATGCCGTTGAAGCATAAACGAGGGGAAATGCCAGCCACACCAACAAGAACACCAGCAGCAGCAACAATATATCTAATATTAGCTGAAAAATAGTTTGGCAATGTATTCAATGAAAGGGAAAACAGAAGAGGAAACAAGTTGAAACTTGCAGAAGAAAGTTCGACTACGAAAATTAAAGAAATAAGTTGTAGATTTTTTAAAAATATGTATAATATACCATACAAATATCTTAGTAATCTTTAAGTAAAATCCGAAATAAATCCTATTTAAAATCAAGCCACTTTATGAATAAAATAACCATGGAACAATATCTCTGCAGCTCTCATTTCAAATCTAAAATTGCAGAATTAACCGTTCAAAGAACAAAAACCAACACAAAACCAAAAAAATCATGTATAGCTAATACACATAACTAAGGAAATGTACAACAGCAACCGTTGCAACCTCAGGTAGCAACAATTGCTGCACGGCAGCAACATGGGGCTGCAGGAAGTTAGCTAGGTGTGAAGTGTGGCCAGCGTACATCTAATTCTATATATATATACCCACGGTACCCGTGCAGTGTGTTGCCCTAATGTGAGGGGTGCAAGCGAAATGTGTCGTAAAGATTTTTATTGCATTTTTATGGCGCGCGCACACGCAGCAGCATCGGTGGCAGCAGCAACAGCAGCAGCAACAGCAGCAGCAGCAACATCAGCTTCCGCTAGTGGCAAACAGCGGCTACATGGCATTTTCGGTCGGCTTCAGCTGCTTAATGATAAACTTTAACGTTGCTTTTGCATTTTCCAATGCCGTTGTTTGCCACAGAAACGATTTTTGAGTAAATAAACCGCAGCGGCAGCAGCAGCACCAGCAGCAGCAGCACCAGCAGCAGCAGCATCCCCAGCAATCCAACCAGAGTAAGCCGTAAAAATGCTTTCAAAACTAAAATAGAGCTCCAGTGCGGAAGCGAGCAAGTGGCCGAGCGACCCTCGCTTTCTGGGTGGCCAAGTAAATTGATTGCTGCTGCTGATGCTACTGTTGCTACTGCGCAGTAGCTGGCCTTTTTGTTTTTAATCATTTGCCGCAACGTTTTATTAAAAATCCAAAAACAAAAAAAAGTAGCGACGTCATTTTATTGTCTACTTACTGCTCAAGTCCAAAATCCCATGCACAAATTTTATGAGCCAGCCCATAAAAATGCCTTTTACCGTTCTCCGGTTTTTGTTTTCGGACTTGGCTTGTTATTTATATATTTTTTTTTATTTTTTTAATTTTGTGCCAAACTCTCGGGGGGCACATTTGTTGCTGTTGTTGCCAAAGCTGCTGAAGCTGATGCTGATGCTGATGCTGTGGGGGAGCGACATTGTTTACGGTTACAACTGTTTGCTGCTGCTGTTGGATGATGCCAAAATTGATGACCATAATCTTCGGCGCAGGGAGCTGGATGGGCAAAAGGATGCGCTTTTTATGATGAAGCGCCGAGTTGCAGCCGAAAAACAACCACCGACTGTTGCTGTCCCACACTAACAACCACCCACAAAAGCACTGAGAGAAAATATTTGGCAAGTGTTTGGGGTTTCTTAATAAAATAGTATATAAAATATAATATGTTTGTTGTCAATTCTAGTATGAAAAGTATTTTATTTTGCATTTTTTTGGCTCTGTTTTATTTAATTAAAATTAATTACATGACTCATAATTATTTTGGGAACTTAAATGAATTCAATGCATAATATTGGACAGCTTTTAAATTAATTTTAAAGTTTTTTTGGGATAATCCTTAAGTTCTATATATACATATTGAGCTCCTTCCAAGAACTAAATAACTTTAATGAGTTTTTACACAAATACTGCAATTTATCAAATATTAATTAATAAAATTACATTTTTTGACATCAAAACTCACACTATTTTATTGATAAAAAAATATGACTTTGGTAAATTGCACAATAAATTTCTGTCAGTGCACATACTTTCCTTTCCCCTTGGTGCAGCCACATTATTCATTGGGGGGTTTGAATGAAGCAGGAACGGAAGCATATTTTATGTTTTAACGCTGCCGAAATTGGGCGGCAACAACAACATCTCATACATCAGCATTTAGGGACCCCTCATCCTCGTCCTGGCGAAAAATAAAACGGAAAAGGGGATTTTTCCCAAAGGGGCAGACGTTTGTCTTGCGGTTTTCGCGCTTGCAATTTTGCTTGCTTTTTTTTTTTTGCTTTTGCCGGAGCGCAATTGTTACTGCTGCTTTTACCGCCTGCAATTTAGCAGCTTAAGCGCAATATTTACAACGCACTTTGAAGTGTGTGTCTCTGTGCGCCATAAAGCGAATGAATAAATAAGCTGACAGGTGCAGGAAGCGGTCTCAGCGAAAGATTTCGAAAGATCCAAAAGGAGACGACACTGTTAAGCTCTTAAGCCAAACAAATGGCTTCCATATGAATTATTGGAAAAGAGTTATGGCAATTAATGGGACAGCAACCGAAATTAAACCTTCTTTAAAAGTTTACAATATTCATGCACAGGAAAAAATTAGTATGTTTCATTAAAATATACCCAATATATCAGGTTACACAGTTCTCCGAGAGAACAATTTCTTTGAAGACAATGAACACATATTGCAGTTATGATTTTAAGTATAAGAATAGTTTGTGATACAAAAGCATTATTAAATGCTACTGTGTATTTATCAAACGTATAAAAAAATCTACAATATTTCAGTGACACCCCTTCAGCTTATTTCTGCTTCCCCTTTTTTTATTGTGTACATCGAAAGATAATTCTTGAAAATTCACGAGCCGTATCGACTTAATGATCTCCACTATTAACGATTATTTGTGCACATATAGTATCTGAGGGAACTGCTAGCCTCTTAGCAAATTGCCCGTAGAAATGACGCCTCATTGGCCCCATTCTTGCTAAGCAAGCAAGCTGGGAAGCTGGGCAGCAGCTGGGAAGTAAAAAAAACACAAAAACCACAAACATATTGCGGAGCAGAAGAGGCAGCGCCTTCTGCTTCATTTGCCGGCCATCAATTAAAGCCAACCGAGCGAGTCGCCTTTGCCTAAGTTCATCAATTTTTCCCCGATCCGATTGGGTTACAGTATTTGCACTTGCGTTTTAATTGAACATTTCGGGCCTTGGTAAGTTATGCGACAGCTACGCCAAAAGCAAACAGAGGAAACGCAAACAGGGCGACCAGCGAACAAACAAACAAGCCACCCAGAAAAGAAATCGAAGGAAATCGAACATCGACTGGAGAGTTGGTAGCCCAATGCAAGTCAAATGTTTTAAAAATAAGCAAATGCATTCGGGGGCCGAGGGCGAGATGGCCAAGAGGAGAGGGACCTGCCCGGACGGGCAGTGCGTGGCTGGCAGCTGCATTTATGTTTTGGCAATAAAATGCAAATGGTAAAAAGGTCCATAAAAAAAAGTTCAAGTCGAAAGAGCATTTTTCAGCTTTCGATATGCTTATGCTACTTTAAAAAAGATTTTATGTCCGACTGCCAGTGTTGATTTCAGTTTTTATCCACAGCTACACAGGGGGAAAAATAGGGGTGGTGGAGTTGATAGATTTGTTTGACTTATAAACTTGTGTTTTTTTTTTTTTTTTTTTTGAGAATATTCTCTGAAATTAAAGCAATAAAATGTTAAATGAAATATGAAGTTTTTCTATATTATTTAATATAATTTTATTAAATAATATTAAAAATATAAATATATTGTAAAACCGAAGCTGAAACCCCTTCCTTTCAGAGTCTAAACTTCTTCGCTAGCTCTTCATTTTAATTACTTGTCAGTTCTTTATTAATGAATAAATGCAATATTTAAAATTTAACAAACAGTCAATCTCTATAAAGGGCTTAAAAATTTTAAGCATAGATATGATATATTTATATTTTTATAAGCACTAGAAATCTTTATTATGATGATGTTAAAGTTACTATAAGGGCTTTATCTTGTTTTTAATTCGAAACTTTTATTTTTTCAGTATTAAAAACATTTAAACGGTATCAATTTTAGTTTTGTATATTTATCAATTATTCTTAAATTTATTTAATCAAAAAATATAGATCCAGCATTTGGTATTAATTTATAAATTGAACAAAACACCATTTACTAAATATAAAATTGATAAATATAATTTGTTGAATTTATGCTATTCCCACAATCATATAATTTTGTTTTAAACTTTGTTCAATCCTATTTTCTCTGTGTATTTTGTTTGTGCTTTTCGAACAGCTTCCAATCGCTGGATGCTGCTGCTTGCAGTGGCTTCCTTTGCCTCCTGTTGCTGTTGCACATTTGCTATGCTGTTTGGGGCAACATCAGCAGCAGCAGCAGCAGCAACTAAAAACTGTAAAGTCCATAAAATGCTTTTGCCGCAGCACAAAGGGATTTATATATTTGTGAGCCATGGTACCTGTGTGTATGTGTGTGTGTGTGTGTGCGTGTTGAATATTTTACGTTTCTGAAAATTTGATGAATCTCCACAAATGCACGGGAAAAACGAGGAAAAGCCAAGGAAAGGCGAGGCGGAGAGAGCACTCAGAAGCACGCAACTTCAGCGTCATCATCGCACGAGGAAAATATCCATCAACACTTTTGTTTTACGGCGCTCTCCCGCACACCCACCTATATATACATATATACATATATATAAATATAAATTTATATTAAGTACATATGTTTGCTGGCACACATCCGTCCATCAATTTGTTGTGTTGTTGTTTGGCCTAACCGCCAACTCTTTCAGTTTGTTTTGCTCTGCGGCCATTTTAATAGCTCTCGACTAGTTTGTATCTGAAAGATACAAATCTATCTCTCTCTTTGAGTTTGCCTGGCGGCTGAGATTTGTGAAATTAAAGTGCAAGCTGGAGCAGTGATGGCAAAGCGACTTACAGGAAAATTATAAACATACAAATTAAGAAAATTTAAATTCAATTAGAAAGTATAATGAATTATGTTAGTTCACATAAGAGTGTGCAAAAAAGGTAAAAGTCTAATGAAAATAGTTTATAGAAGACTCGAATTCGTTCATAAAATATAAATCGTTTGTTTAAAATAATCAAAAAATTGCCATCACTGACTACCTACAAAGGAAACTTTATCTCCTTTGTCTGGCTAATTGTTTTAGCCAGTTGCCCAGCCAATTGCCTTTCCATTTTGGCCTGCAAACGTTTTGTCAAAAGGATTAACTCCGATTCGGCTGCCAGCTCTCTCTCTCTCTTTCTCTATCTATCTCTATCTATCTCTCTTTATTGAGCTTCCATCCATCTATCTCTTTCTCAGAGCTTAGGGCTCGTAATTCCTCAATGTTTTCGATGGCTAAGGCGACACACATTATCCAAACTTGAAATGGGTAGAAGGGAAGTTGTTTGTGTGTTGGAGGCTTTGCGCTAATGCGCTTTGCATTGCACTTGCAACAACACAACACAATCGGATGTGATAACAATACAAAGCTTACACGACGACTTACACGGGCTTTGAGCCGTAATTGAAGACCCCAAGGGTGTTGGCCGATGGGCATTATAGAGTCACAAATGAGCCACAGGGAACAGAGATCAACAGATCGACATATGTCACATTAGACTAATAATACGTTTCTTACAAATAAAATTATTTATTACACATGATTTTTTAAGAATTAGGAGGATTTATTACTAATCTTAAAGGGAATTCATAGAAAACTCTTTTCATTTGAAAATATTTGTTAAGTTCACTAGAAGTAATCAAACATGCATGGAAACAAAGAGAAATTTAATTATTCAGCGGCGAAAGGGTTTATTTATAATAAATTTATGCTTAACTCTAGAGATTTTGTCACAAATCAAAATACTTCTAATAAATCCATATTCCTTTAGATTTCCATAAAATATTTAAATGTTTAATTATATAATAACAAGCACCGTAAATTACTCCCAAATGCTTTTCTAAAATTTTCCTAGACGATTCATTGAGAACCACTCGCTGGCGGGGCCATCCAATAAAATTCCAATCCAGACTAGTTTTCCGTCAATCGACAAATGATATTTTAATCAAGCGGGAAAACTACGTCAAATAACGAAATAAAGCAGCGGGAGATAAATAGATAAAAATTGGCCAGCCGCAGCACGCGGATTTGTGTATCCAAACAAATGCCGCAAAGTGTAGCCGAGAGCCTAAGCAAACAACTTGTAAACATTTCAAACATTCAATTAATTAATTAATGGCGAAAATGTGGCAAATTAATTTCACATAAAAAAAAAAAAGTGGGCACGCGGGAAAATGTGGAACAAAACCCAATGGAATATTATTAACAGACTCTCTGTGAGTGGCGAAAGTTGAGATCGAAGTGGAGGAGAATCCACGAGAACGATGAACCGGAGAAATCAGAGGAACACACTCATACACAGAGAAGAACTTTTGAGCAAATAAAAAATATTAAAATAGAATATAAATATTATATTTTGATTATTTTATTTTGATCTTTTATTGATATCATTTTATATTTCATATGGTTTAGAAGATGGTTAAAAATATTATGGATCTTTGCCACTTTTTTTTAATTTTTTCTCCGTGTGATGAGGAAAATCTGTGCCTTGAGGCGAGGACGGAGACGGAAATAGTCAGATAGTCAGATAGTGCGATAGCCACAGATATGCTGAGCTCGTTACTCATACGCCAATTTACGATGCACTTAAGTTTTATGAGAATTTAAGATTTCCTGCAAATCAGCATACTCTAAAACGAAGCAACCCCTCGGGAGGGAGTCCAGAGTGCCACAAAATGATAACCGATGCTGTGCGGCTGGACAGGAAGCAGCGGGTGAGGTGAGCTGAACTGGCGGCATCTTTTTGAAATAATACAAAAAAAAAGAAATACTCGCACTCGTTCGTTCCCATAAGAAGCTCCCAAAATAACTCGAAATTGATGAAGCAGACCGACCAATTAAAATGAAATTCCTTCCACCCATTCCTAGAAGCTGAAAAACTGATTAGGAAAGGCATACGCCGAGATATGTTGCAACTTTGTAAATCAAATAAAAGTGTTTAGTTTTGGGTGCGACTGATGTTTTATCATTGGTAATAAACAAATTACATTTTTTTTAATACTCTTGATAATGTCTGAAGGTTGCCGATGGTAATTATTGAATTTTATAACCATTTTTCGTGAGATTTATGGCTCAAAACCTCTTCAACAGAATTTTAAATTTGAATTGAACTCTTACAATTCTGTGTGGCGCCATATACATTGTTGAATTTACAACAACAGACCCTAGGTGGAGCCAAAGAGCGGTTGTTGAAATATACAGTCATTGTTAGCCAGGTTCAGTGAATTGCCGCAGTATGTCGCCCAAGATGTTGTGTGAAATTCGTGTAAAATCTTTCGAAAATCTTAAGAGTTAGCTTAAAAATATATTTAAAGATTATTACATTATCTATAAGCCTAAAATATATGTCAATTATTAAATAATAAAAATACCCAATAATAACTAAAAAAAAATACCCAAAAAACTAACGCATATTTCTTGTTTTCTTTCCCTTGCAGCGAACACTTCATCTCGGAGCACACGGTGATGGCGGTATTCACGTCCCAGGGTCAGGTGGGCGGACCCTGCAGGTACATGCCTGCTACCCGGAGGCAGAATCATCAGTGCCGCAAGGAGACGGGGCTGCCGGGAACCCTGAGCGAGGCCCGTCGCTTGGCCACCAGTCACTGTGAAGAGCAATTCCGGTACGATCGCTGGAACTGCTCGATTGAGACGCGCGGCAAGCGGAACATCTTCAAGAAGCTGTACAAGGAGACGGCCTTCGTGCACGCCCTAACGGCTGCCGCCATGACACACTCAATAGCCCGGGCCTGTGCCGAGGGCAGGATGACCAAGTGCAGTTGCGGCCCCAAGAAGCACAACCGGGAGGCCCAGGATTTCCAGTGGGGCGGATGCAATGATAATCTGAAGCATGGCAAGCGGGTGACGCGCAGCTTTTTGGATTTGCGTGGCGGCGATGGGGACGAGGTCAGCGAGATTTTGCGGCATGACTCTGAGGTGAGAAATAGGAAATAAAAATACAAAGAATACAAGCCAAGGATATTTATTATTAGTTAATTTAATGAATATATTCAAAAGGTTATAGCATTAAATTTTTATAAATTTATGTTTAATTTTTAGGTCGGCATTGAGGCCGTCTCCTCGCTGATGATGGACAAGTGCAAATGCCATGGCGTCTCTGGCTCCTGTTCGATGAAGACCTGCTGGAAGAAGATGGCCGACTTTAATGCCACGGCCACGCTTTTGAGGAAAAAGTACAACGAGGCCATTCGCAAGGCGCCCAACCAGCGTTCCATGCGGCAGGCCTCGTCGAGTCGCATGAAAAAGCCAAAGCAGCGACGCAAGAAAGTGAGTCCTGTGACCTTATACTTCCGCTTCCGGTCAGTACATTATCTCCCTTTTGCAGCCCCAACAATCGCAATACACGACACTGTACTATCTGGAGACCTCGCCCTCCTACTGCGGGGTCACCAAGGATCGCCAATGCCTGCATCCGGACAACTGTGGGACCCTGTGCTGTGGGCGTGGCTACACCACCAAGGAGTTCAAGCACGTGGAAAAGTGTCGCTGTCGGTTCAACAACGGAAGATGCTGTCAGCTGATCTGCGACTATTGTCAGCGCTACGAGGATAAATACTTTTGTAAATAGACGGAGAGACGTCTTTCTTTCCCTTCCTTTCTTCTCGAAGTCTCTGGCGCTGTCACTTTCTTTCCACAACTCCGAGCTCTCTCTCTTTCGAAATGTAATTTGTAAAGTCTTTTTTTCTACCATCATTTATGGCTTGTAATTTTTTTCCATTCCTAACTAAGCAAACGAAATATTATTGAAAGGATATAAGCAAAATGAACGAAATGATATGCAAAACGATAGAAAACTCTCTGAAAACTTTCTGAAAACTCTCACCAACACAATACATACTCATACACACACACACACACACACAAGCGCATACATACATCTTTCTATATATGTAATTACTATATAGTAAACATTAGCTACCGTCGCAAAGGAACAAAAAAAATCTAAAAAAAAATGGCAAAACATTATTTAGCAAAAAAAAAGAAAATCCACAAAAAAACACATACACACAAAGAACAACAGAAAAAAGCAGACGCTAACAACACACACAGCAACAAAAACGAAAAATAAAAAACAAAAACAATTTTAATAAGTATTTAAACATACAAAACAAACCAAAAAAAATACAAAACTGAAATGAAATAAAAAGTTTCACATAAAAATAAAAGCTGCCTTTTTGTTGTTAATCTTTGGGGGACCTCAGCAAAAATTAATAATATTATTGTTTTTTTTCGAGCGGTTTAAATCGCCTGCGTTTTCGGGGCGTTTTAAATGCAGAACATAAAATGATGGCAAAAGATTTAGCCGAGACACGAACCATTTATGGAACTTGCCATAAAATGTTGTAAAGAATCTGTAAAAATCACTTTAACCATGTCAATTTATAAAGAATACAGGATTCTGTAAGGACTTGTTAAATAACAATAATTAAAAATAATCAATACAGAAAGTTAACTTCGGAAAACGCTTGAAGTTTGCCATTAGATCATAGAACCAAATCTCAAATCAATCATAACTTAGCCATAAATACATAAATTTGAACTTTAAGTTGGATTTAATAATAATATAAATATAAATGTCATCACGAAAATCATCATATCTAAGCCAAAAATGCATTACTTTTAATTTGGAATGCGTTCCCATGTTAGTTTTTATTAGGTTAATAAATCTGTTTACTCAATTTAAAAATTTATTTGTCAATTTTTGACAATTTTAACTATGTAACCCCTTATAAAATTTCGAAAAAAAATATATTTTGTCCGGAGGTAGCTAGGTCGACTCGGCTGTTGATGCTGATCAAGAATATATATGATTTATAGAGTCGAAAATGACTTCTTCACTTCGTAGAACACTCCTGACTAAAATTATATTACGAAGTTGTATGGAAGCTACGGCTAACAAATAAATCGTTAATTAGTATGCATTTTTTGTTAGTGATTAATAATTTAATCAATTAGTGATTTTCCTGCAGACTTATCTGTACCCTTGTAATATATTTCTTCATCGAGGCACTTGAAAGTTCAGTGAGCATCAGATCCTATGAACACATGCAAACATTTGGGCAATTAACGTACTGCCGCTATAAAATACTTCAACTCCATCACGGCCAATGGCAACAAAATGGCAAACTCTTATCAACTTTCGGCCGGTTACATTGATCGCTCCGGTATCAGTGTCAGTGTCCCACCTGAGGCCGTTTCAACAGCTTCAAACCTGACAGAACCGAAGCAAGCAAAAACAACCTCAAGTGTTAGATAACTGGTTTTTATCAATTGATTAATTGACGGCTCACGATGTCCACGCGACATTGCTTAGCACGAGACAGAGACACAGACCGAGACGGAGACTGAGACTGCGACTGAAACCCAAACCGAAACCGAAACCCCGGGACATGGAACCCAAGAGGCACCTAACCTTACCCCCCAGAAACACACTGAGAGTCTCGTCTGGAGAAAACTTTAGCAAATTGAGTTGTGGGTACAGTCAGGCATCGGTACGGGAAACCAGGGCCTGTTGAGTTCCTTAAGCAATATTTCTTGGCACCTAAGGCAGACAAATATAAGCTATAGCTTCTCCCATTTACTGGATATCTATTACATCCTTAAGTTAAATCATTTTGTTAAATTCTACCATTTCCTTTCGTATAAATCCCATGTTATTTCTAGTTTAAGAAGGACTAAGGACAACTGTCCTTTATTTGCTTTATTATTTTGTCGCCTTTGAGCCATTTGAGCCATCTGTCATGTTTCATGTCCTGTCATGTCCCGTAAACTCTTCCCTGCCACTTTGATACGCCTTTGTCAACATTATTTAGCGAGTGTTGCGTGTTAAGTCCCGAAAAACTGTTGCATGTTCTGGAAAACTCGGATAACGCAGATTACCAGGGGAAAAAAGGGCAAACCTTTCAGAGATATCAGCCAGCCAGCGGTTTACATTTAATATGAGCTCTTCAAAAACAATATTTACTATGTAAACTTCAGACTTTGCTGTCTTTATTTGATTGGAAATTGTTTTGCTTGCGGACAAATATTGATTGAGAATAAACGCCTCGAGTGAATTCAGATTTTTACATAAAGCAGCTGGAAAAGCGTGCAGATTTCTTCAGAAAGACAAGACAAATTACACGCGAATGCCATTTGGTAATGACAAGCCCCAAAAGCCGCCCTAAGCTCATTCCCCAAACACGTATTTCTCCTTGCTGACATTTAGGAATGTGACGGAAACAAGGTCGAAAAGTTAAGGAGGAAGGGACAATTTTTGTACATTTCATTTCAAGTGTTCCCCAAAGGAATGTTTGCCAGTTGCAAATATTTCGTATATGGAGCTAACATAATACATTAAATAATTTATAAGGCCTGTGCATTGGCCGAGCTTGTGTGATTTAAATTTCCAAAGGAAAAACTTCTTATATTGATTTAAAGAGGAAAATCTGTCATTTTAAATGAAATCAGCAAATGCACAGACCTGAGCAATGGCTTCCTCTTTAGAATAATATTACATCACATAGAGAAAGCTTTATTTTTCATTTTTATCAGCCATCTCACAACCACACTTTCCCCCAACGATTGTCACGAACTGTTTAAATTGAAATTGAATAGCTAAAATTCAATAAAGCAAATCTGATAACGACGACTTAATTATTTAAACTGCATAGTTTAAGCTATGTTATTCCATTGTGTTAATTGCAGACAGTTGGCAACTGCTTTTCCAATTGTACAGATGTTTTCCGAATGCCAGAACGACCAAAGAATGGCAGAAAATTCTTAGAGCTTCGGCCAGAAACCACAAGCATTTGATGGGTATTAATTACTTGGTAGCCAGACCCCATGGTGCCATGGATTTCCTCCACTTCTGGCCGCAATTTGGGGGTTTTTTTACGCCCCTACGAAAGCGACAATAAAAGTAATTAACATAAAAACGGAAACGAGACCAACGAGACGTGGGATCAAATGGCAACAATAATAAATTAAATAAATTAGGTAAATAACAAATACGAGTCAAAAACGAAAACAAATTAATTAGTAAAAAGTTGACTGAGGGATGCGACATAAAAATAAAATAATTTGAGAACACTTGTAAGACTTTCTTAAGGTGTTTTAAGATTTATAAAAGTTTTAAAATATATTTAATATGGAAAATATTATACATTTCCCTTTAATATACAAATTTCTTTTAGTAAACTAATTGAAGAACATTATGGATATTAGTATTACATTTCCTTCAGAGATGACTCAATATACCCTCTCATTTACAGGGTATTCCATACGACAACACCAAAGTATGAACGAATTGGTAAATAAAAGCCAAATAAAAAAAAAATGCCGAACTCAGCACAGGTCACGTAGTGAACGAAAGTGAAAACAAAAGCAGAGTAACCAAGACGCCGCCCAGACGGTTGGCAAAAGTCTAATGAGAAAGCTGACCACAGAGCTATAGAACTATGATTTTATTGCGGGGAACGGGTGGCTGGGTGGGTGGCTTACAGATCTGAAAGAACGATGTCTCAATTGGCAGAAGGTGAGAGAGCGCAGCGTTCTGCATCCGACAGATACGTGAACCCAACAAAAGCCAAATGTCGAACGGGTTGGGGCAACATTTCCATGGAAACCAGCGGCCCAAACACTCGACCGATTATGATGCTGCTGCTGTTCTGGTTGTGGGTGCTACTTCTCGGACCCTCAGTTTATGGGTGAGTTGATAGATGTTCTGGAACAGAATTAATGCCCCTAATGGCCTAATCCCCATCTAGTTCTCCCTTGGAGATGCAACTGTTGGAAATGATGCTGAGGGAGGCCGAAGGGTATCCTAGCAATGGCCGGGATCAGAGAGATATATCAGTTTTGCCAGCGGCCGCTATAAACTGCGAAGACAAGGACATTTCCCTAATGCGAGCAGCTTCTATAGGCTGTGATGAAAGTGGATCCCAGGAGCCATTCAGCGACATATTCGATGACGAGAGCGAAGAGTGTATGGATTTCCTGGCACCCTATGAGCCGCCTTTTGAGAAAGGTTTACCCGAGGAGCATCCATGTTTTGTGAGATTACTGCTGCTGAGGACACCGCTCCTAAAGGAGGATCCTTGCGCCAATTTCACATCGATAGCGGAGACCACAAAAACCACCAAGAAACCTAAAAAGAAGTGCAATCCCAAGGGAAAACAAAAAGATGGAATGACCACAAATAGTCATAATCATACAAAATCAACAGAATGTTCTCCAGTAAATGCAACTGCGTGTTCGCCAATATTGTCGGTAGCAGCTTTACAAACGAATTCAACAACAAGTTCACCAATACCAGAAACAAAACCCACCCCAAAGCTAATAAAACTCAGAAAATTAGTTCCAAAAGGTAGGAAGCTTATTTCCAATTCTACATCATCAACGACACCTTCAACAATTACAACAACGATGGAAACAACAGAAGTAAAACCCGACTCAGAAATCATATATATCAGAAAACACGCTCCAAAAACTAGGAAACTCAAACCAAATTCAACCACATCAACAACAACAACATCAACAACAGTGGAAACCACCACTGTAGAAGAAACTACGAAGTCGGAGGAAACCACCTCGGCAACGACAGAAGATCCTACAACAACCACAACAGAGCAAGAGACAACTACACCTGAATATACAACAACACAATCTTCAACAACACAATCTTCAACAACACAATCTTCAACAACACCATATCAAACTACAAGCAAATCAACTCCAAAAACAAAGGAGGCCACGACAACCACGGAAAGACCACTTATTGAAAATCAATTAAAACGTCTGAAAGCCGCACAGATTCGGAGGAGGAATCGCAAGGGCTACGGAAAAGGAACCCCGAAGGTTCCCGATCCGCCAAAGATCAAGATAGATGGTGCCACCCAGCCCAGTGAGGTGATTCATGTAATTCTGCCCACCGACGCCGCCGAAATGAGGCTCACACCGGAAGAAGACAACACCACGACGGTCATGCCTACAACGGAAATGATTACTACCACTTCTGAACCGGAAACCACCACCACCGAAGATAGTTGCGAAGATGAGGTGGAGACCACCAAGCTGCCGGAACTCTCAGAAAGTGAAGATGCCGAAGGTGAAGGTAAGTAAAGCAGAGATTTAAAATATTAAAATTAAAATGTAATATATAATTCTGTTACTAATTATTAGCTTCTGATCGGTCTGAAAGTAAGGGTATTAACTCCAGGGAGGAACCATGTGAGGATACAGAGGAGCAAGGCACGAATTTATGTCCTCAGTTTATGCCCGCACAAAGACTTTCGAATTGTAAGTATATATTTAAATTCTCTAAAGTTATTTGTTTTACGTAAAAAATTCCTCCACATCCTGTAGCTCCGAAAAGACTTCAAGCACCATATCGTCAACGGAAGCCCGTGAAGAACTATGTAGAACCCATATTGTATGAAGGAAACATTGCCAAGCCACTTCATCGACCGACAAGGATCAGACCCCCGCAGAAGGATTATTTCATATCCAATAAGCAAATAGTCCCCAGACCGAGACCCAAGTACAGGAAACGTCTTCCCCATTCGATCTATATGAACAATATAGTGCGAGGACTGGATTGTGTCGATGAAATTGATCGTCATCCATCGAGGAATCCTGGTCAGCCACAGCAATTTTGGGACATGAGACGAATTGGACCCGGTCAAAGGATTCCCAATCCACGGCAAATGATACCCGAAAGAAATCTTAGAAGTTTTGCTCCATTGCCTGCGAGGAGACTGTTTTCTCATCCCGGAAGTACCGAAGAGTCTGATGAGAGCCAGTATTCCAGGGAAAGGGAATCAGAGCCACATTCGCAACAGCTTCGATATCCGGAGGATGAGGAAACTGTCTTGCATGAGGAAAGGCCAATGCCACCGCAGGCAATGCCCACCCCCAGCATGGATCCCTGTCAGGTGGAGCATGACCACGCCCTTTATGGAGAGCGAAGGGAGCATCCCGGGGACTACCCGCTAACACCCGGTTCCTCGCACTTCTTCACCTAATTAAACCAAATCATAAGTTAGTCGTAGTAACACCACAAGCACCCAGTAACCAGTTAACCACCAAATAAACGAGTGCACCGCAAAGCACAAGCAGAAAGGCAAAAGCCAAACCATCAATCAAGTCAAGCACAGCTGGATAATTAGGGAACCTCTTTGATCTTGGAGCAGAGACGACGTCAGCAATTGAATTATAAAGCAATTGCTATTCGGTTGGGGAAGTCAGTCACAGTCGGGCATGGAGGGCATTGCCTGGCCAATAGCCACTTATCAGTCACAGCAGTGGCTCAATTTCCCGGCCAAAAGGCACGCGCCCGTAATGACAAACCCATGAGCAGGCCAGGGCCACCTGATGTCCCGCTGAAAGGGTGTATTGTGGGTGCCCACCCACTCAGACCCATCGTGATGTAGGCCTTACATTGGAATCCTATTTAACCTAAACTTGAATGGTTTTTGGGTGTACTATGACACTGAACAAAAAGGCTGCAAGTATGGGAAGAAAATAAAAGAATACCTATTCCAACAGCATATAATTAATGGAACTGTTATAGGTTACTCTTATAATTTGAAAGAAATTTATACCTTAATTCAAACTCCACTTGAACTTAGACAAAACAAAAATCTATAAATTGCCTTCTGTTTTTATAATACCCATTTTTCTCAAAGTAATAGAATCGTATTATTCGAGCTTTTCCCAAAATCACAGTTCACACATGAATGGATTGGAAAATATAAGCTTTTAATTGTTTCCGACTAGCAGGCAATAGCTCAAAAGCTACCAAAAACAGAGGAAAAACTATAACTATAGGTATTCCCGGAAAAGTGTTGAAACTTTAATGAGAAAATTTGGAAGAAGAAATATTGATTATTTGCATAGGTGGTCATTATTGTACGTTTTTAATATTATTAATTGATGATGACATGAATTTGGAGAGTTCTAATTTGTGGAATTTTAAGATAAAAGCTAGAAATAGAAATAAATAAAATAAAATAATAAAAAGAAACTAGAAAAAATTAAATTTTGCTGAAGCTAACTTTTATTTAAAATGAAAAATATCTTAATTAAATGTTGTTTATTGCTGTTTTATATGTTCCAATATTTATACCCTTGCAAGGGTATTCTAATTTTAGTCAGAAGCTTGTAACGCTATGAAGGAGTCATTTCCGACACTATAAATCATATATATTCTTGATCAGCATCGAAATCCCAATCAATCTGGCCATGTCTGGTTAAAAAATAATTTTTCGAAAATTTTTCCATTTTTCGAAAAAAAGATAAGGGGTTACATCATTAAAATTTTTAAAAATTGGCAAAAATTTTAGTTTTTCTGAATCGAGTATGCAGATTTATTAACCAAATAAAAACTAACATTATGACGCTTTCCAAATTAAAATAAATTTATTTTCGGCTTAGTTATGAGTGTTTTAAACTTTGATAAGACGACAAAATCTTCATTTAAAAATTTAAATAAATATCGATTAAAAGCATGCGAATATTAAAACATCAGATTTAAATAATATTGATTATGACTATATTATTTAATTTATGTATGCACATGCCCTTGTCTTTACACTGTAGGTGAGTGGCAAACATATGACTGCCGGAATGGCATAACACAGAAACACGCACAGCAGCGCCTCGCTTAAAAATCAAAAGAGCGCTTCTGGGCCCAAAGGAGTTTTCCGGCGAATAAGAAAAAACGCCGAAAAACAAATTTGTTGGGGCCCCAAGCCATAACTTTTCCGCTCTTCTCTCTTACTCGCCGCGGCGAATTGGTATCCCGACTCTGGAGGCTGACATTGTAAATGTCACAGGCAGGATAAGGATAAAGGATACGATGGTTCGGACGAGGGCGACGGCGCCCAGAGAGCGGCAAAGAGCGTGGGGGAGGGCCAGAAGAGAGCCGGAAAGCACGGCAGAGGGAAAGCTCCATTGGCGGTGGGGGTGGGACCGAGAGCGGCAGACTGTGTGAGAGAGAGAGAGGGTGCAAGCCGAATTCGCCCCGCTTGTTGGATACCGATTTTTAGGTTCTCCTGGCTCTTCGCCCAGTGCGGACGTGCTTTTCTCGCTTTTCCTTGGCTTTCCTCGCGCTGTGCGGCCAAAAACTGCAAACGGAAAATAGAAAGAAAAATATATATAATTAAAATAGTGAAATAAAAGTAAATCCTCAAAGCCAATTAAGCCAGCGAAAACGTTATCAACTATCGATATCGAAAATATGATAAAGTGAAGTTTAGTTGAATTTCCCCCAAAATGTGCATTTAAGTCATAAATAACCAACCAGAAATATACAAGTTTGTGAGCCAAAAATTAGCTAATGTTTGTTAAGTAATAAATAAATAGTAAATGCTCGATTCCTACCTGGCGCTAATGAGCTCTGCAAACCGCCAAGGTGTAAATCGATAAAGAATTTAAAAATAAACCAATCAATCAATCTCCGAGGACCCCACTACCAAACACTGCCAAAGCGAACCCATCTATATAAAATAATACAAAATATTTAATAGGAAAGAAAGCAATCCAAGCCGAAGACAGCGGTAACAAGCATTTAAGAGGTCGCAACGGTACTCTGCAGTAAGCCAAAACTGTAACAGTAACTAACTGTAACGGTAACTGGGTCAGTAGGCAACGCCAGCCTCATCGAGGGCTTCCTTCGCCCCCCGCAGCCGCCTCATTGTCCTTCCTCGCCCGCATCCCCTTGCGGCGGTAAGTAACTTATGCTCTGCCCCATCCCCTTAGATGCTGGAAAATCAGCCTCAATTTCTCAGCGGGAAATCCCCCTCCGAAATTGTTCCAAGTTGGATTTTTAGCCAGATTTGAATTTCGATCAGACGTTTCTGCGGGTGAGAAATGGGATTCGTTAGCTGTGATTAGCTTTTGACCGACTTAAGAGCTTGTTGTGATTGTGCCGAGTGCCAAGGAATAAAAACCGGGTCAGTTGTCACTTAACAAAAGTTACTTTTGTTGGCAGCAATGCCAAAGTTTTGAAGGATATAAGCCAGGATCTAGAAGGAACATATTTATGTTGGCAAATAAATAATAATTAACCAATGCTATTATATATAAATATAATACTAAATATTAAAGATTTCCTTGCATCTCCATCAAAAAATTGCCTTAAATAAAAATTATGTTTTTGAATTCATTATAATTTTCTTTAATAAAGAAATTATTATTATTATTTCTTATGTTCAATCAAGGAATTTTTTGAACTTATATATATAGTTTTAATTTGTAAAGTAAAACATTTTCAATGCAATTCATAAGCAAATTCTTTTTATTCTATATTTCAGAACAGCTTGCAAACTTTTGAAATAAAACCCAGGAATTCATTAAAATTACAATTACAATTAAAATTCTTGGCTTAAACAAATAACGTCATATGTTCCAATGAATAATTTTAATTATATGTGTAAAACATTCTTTCAACATTCCTTAGCTTCTTCAGATTGCACAGAACACGTGTTCAAGCAAATAGAAGCCCCCCTTTAATATAAAAATAATGATGGATCTATTCCCCAACAGTGTTATCTACAAATATTGATCAACAAATAAATAACAGCCAACTTACACTCCAATGAAAACAAGCAAGCAACTTTGCTGATGACTCAAGACTTATTCCAGGCAATCGAAAGTCATTATATTTAGCCAATTTACTAACCTGGCATTTTTTTGGAACACACCTCCCATATTATATAGCTTCCCGTTAAGTACTCTTGCCGGCCAACTAGGCAAACAAGTCACAGTCAAAGTTTAATCGCCGCCACCTGGCAAACCAAACATGTGAGCTGGTCCTCTTACCAATCCCCCCCAGCCTAGCTTTTCCGCTCGTACAACTATTTTACATAATAGCAAAAACGAAGGAAGAAGAAAAAATAGCGAGAAATGTTCAATAGATTACACACACAGAAGGGAACCGAAGGGCAAAGGAAAGCCCAGAGAACATTGCCGCTAAATAAAAGCCCCCAAATGTTGTCACATAATCGATGAATATTTCCATGACTGTACCCATATCAAGTCGCTTTGCCTATCTGTCCACATACATATCTCGGATTTCGAAACCGATAACGCAGCCTTGACTGGAATCGATTCGAAAACAAGACCCCGAAAAGAAGCTGGCGGCTAATCCCATTCATTTAAGATGTAAGCCACCTTAAGCCAACGAACCCCAGGTATTATAATTAGCATGGATGGGTGGCAATGGAGACCGAACACTCGACCTGAATTCCGAGCACAGGAATGAGTGTAATTACACTTGCGACAGGTAGAACGTCAAGTGACAGCGCGTGTCCTTTAAGTATATCCTGATGGCTGACGACTAATGGGATATGGAAATCCCAGTGAAAAAGGCAGGAGACGAAAACAGACTTCGTCTTGTTCGATATAATTCCAATGTAAGAAGGAAATGCAAATACCATTCTTGACACAACCGAAGCAAGTTTGTGGCATACCTGCAATAAATGTTGTCATCTGTGTAGGATTAATAAAACCCTGAAGGTTACCTTCTAATGGATTTAATGTATGCACATATGACCGAATATTATAACAACAGAATTCATGTACTTTTATAACTAACGCTCGTCAGGAAACTTTTGGAAACTTGCTATAACTTTTTTGGCTCTGGACGAATGTTAGGGTAATCAAGCCAACCTAATTTCAGCCCTCTTGTTTGATGTATTTTCAATAAGGAAAAGTTAGCCCCAGGGTACAAGCAGCTTTTATGTGTTTTTTATGATGCAATATATACACCTAGGGTAGCTTGTTCCCATGTCAGCCAGATATCCTTAAGATGTATATTTTATTCAAGTGAAACTTAAAGTGCATATAAGTTATAGGTGGTACTAAGAAAATGCCTTTAAACGGGCTTTGTTTTACCAAAAGAAAAGTTTTCAAACTGATGTATATTTTCTCATTAAATTATATTTAACATTATATAAAAATATACATAGCTTTGAGAATGTTAAGCCTCTTCAACCTCCTCCACATACATATATCAGCAAAAAGAGCACTTGACTGTATTGCTATTTTCTTTCTGTCATATGCCAACGCATATTTACATTTGTTTGCCTACCGTTATGAATATGTAAATAAGGTTCAATTGAATTGTCGAATGTCACAGAGGATTTCCAAGCTTGTCGAGCAAAATTATATTTACATTTCTCCTCTCGGGCACCTGTCTGTATCAGTTGAAACTCAATCAAATGTTGGATAAAAATTCATTATTCAATATGTACAGTTGCAAAGGATTGAATTTCGGGGCAAATGGCATATGTCCTGTATCGTAAAGTCCATGAAAAGCACGCATCGATAGGAAGATATCATGCACGCTTTATTGGCTTCCTTGCACCGCTCCAGCAAAATTGATGCTTGTGCAAGGACTATCAGTCCTTGGCTATATTTAGAAGGTGTCCTTTTTTAATAGCTCAATGTAGCTCAAGAGCTTTTACGAGAGGTGCGTTTCTGCATGAGTGTATGTTGGGTATCTTGTAAGCAAATACAGTCTAGGCTACACAAATATAATCCTCAAGAATTCTTTGTCTTAGAAGTGATACTTTTCTTTACATTTTCTTTAAGAAAACTACAATTTTATAACGTTTTTATATGTGCTTAGATATAAATTTCACAGGCAAACTAACCAAGTTCCTTGGCTGTTGTCATCCATTTCGCAACGCGACCTTACATAGAATGCCAAACACACAGGGGGCAGAACACCCCTCTCCGCGTATCCACACTCTGCCTTCAGCCCCTCCCCCCACTTGGAAAACATCCCTCCTCATGTGACACTATTTAACCACATAAGCGGGGAAAACAAAAAATCAATAGCAACAACGGCAACATTTTGCTTTCGTTCGCTGATTTTTGCCTACACGGCAAAATTGAAAATTTCATTTACACTTGACACGAGTCGCCTCTTCTTCGTTTTCCGCCCTATTTTCCTCGACCCCTCGCCACACTATATATTCCCCATTTAATGCCATTTTCCTCCCATAAGTAGAATGCACGTGGTCGGTTACAAAACAGTTACAATTTTCCCACATCATCTGAGCGCGAGAGAATTTCCATTGAAAAGGGGTCTAATTTAAATATGAAAAATAAATTGTAAAGGATAGGAAAATTGAAAATTCAAACGATATTCTCACGAAAAAAAATCAGAGGAAGGACAAAGGTTTAATGTGTGGGTGAAAAGGAAAAAAGCCTTTTAAACGCTTCATAAATTCGTGATGGCCTGAAAAAAATGGGTTACTTTATGTCGCAATAAATTACTTTTGTATCTGACAGAAAAATATCATACAACATTAATGGGCAATATGAGAGATTTTAATTTCTGACTTAAAATAAATCAACTCACAGAAAATATGTCATTGCCAGAGTTCATTTGCAAAGTAATAAACATCACAAATCTAAATAAAAGCAAGTTAATTTAAGTTAATGTCTTATTCTAGAAATACCAATTAAAATGGACTGCTTTCAGACTGTACTATAAAACAAATAAGATCAGCAACTATCATTATCACAAGTATATTATTATTTAAAATAAGGTATACAATTTAAACAAAACAATAAGAAAGTGTATATAAATAAACCATAATAATACACATTGAAACTTAAACCTCCTTTAATAAAATCAAATTAAATTCCTGTAGAAGAATTTTTAAAAAATTTTGTATCCCATCTCAGCTTTATGCATCTCCAAAAAATCTCGGTAAATCGATGTTGGCATTAGAGTAATTGAATTCAATGTTAAAACAGCCATTCCGGGCAGGACATACATCGTTCAGAATTAATTGAATTGCACTTTGGCGAAAAGCAAGAATAAAGTCCCAACTTCCCATTGCCGGCTGGGTGCTACCGGAAGACCTTCACACATTAACTTGATTCAGTGCGTCGAAAGCGAATTTCCACAAAATTAAATTGACATGGACCAAACCCAGATGCCACCCCCTTTAATTTTCCGCCCCACCGCAGCATTCAGGCATTCAGCCTGGCTTACAGTCTTAGCCCGCCATCATCAAATATGCAACGTGGCCATAATGGAATAATAACGGCGAAAGCCGCAAATGCAAAAGTGTTAAGCAGCCGACGGAGAAGAGCGAGTCAGGGTTCGAAGAGAGCGAGTTGCACTCTTTGGGGGAAAACTAAGTGCAGCGAAAAGAGAGGAAAATCGAGAGAGTGGAAATGCCGAAGAGGATGCAGCGGAAAAACCTCTAGTTCTGAGCTCTCAACTTCTCGAAAGCCAGCCGGCCGGATTAGTCTGCCGCGCGACTCAAACGGCAGCGGATATCTAAATTAATCCGGCAAAAAATATTCTACAACAAAATTTTAAATACACCCAAAATACATTCCTGAAAATCTATACATATCAAACGACAGTGCTGCCCCCGTAATATGTAAATTCTGATTATTTTCGCACAAACAAATCGGTAAATCGCGTCAATCCCTCATCAGTTTTGGGTTCCTGCGGCGACTTTTGGTGTCATTAACCCCTTTCCCGCTGTGTCATCTAAATGTGTCTTTGTTTTTCTATACCCCTGCCCCAAAAGTAACAAAAACAAGGGACTTGGACGGCATTTTCGGGCGTACAATAGTTTCCGGCGAAAAGCGAGTCAGGGATCAAGGATGCCGCAGCAGGCGCAGCTAAAACACATTCATGGACATGGCCGATTGCCCAGAGTGATAGCCACTGATGGCAGCAGGTAAATGGAGATATAAAAGTGGGCGTCGCATCCTATTTCTGAATAATCCACCGCCATTACCCGAAACAAGGGAAATTGAATATTCCACGAGGGGGTTGGCGGCTGCCAACAGGGCGTATGTGTGATGGCAGTAAAGAGAAGGGATCAAAGGAAACAAAGGAGCCTTTGTTGGCAGTTGCTAGGTTGCAGTGAGTAAAACTAATTACAATTTTCAAGAAATTAATAAGGTTTGAGGATTATCTAGCATAATTATTGTGTGCTAAATTAAAGCACATTCCAGTTTATTAACATACTAATATTTGTTGAATTTATACTTTGGTTAAACTTTTTTAAAGGCAAATGTTCCTAGTTGTTATTTTGCACAATGCAATTTAAATCCCCTTAATGAAGATTTCACAAATGAAATGACAATACAAGTCATAATAAAGATCTGTAAAGATTGTAATCGCCAGGAAAATCAACTTAAAGACAGTATTACTGCCCCCAATTAAGTGACAATGGAGAACGGGGCACTGCCGCATCTCATTTCCATTCCGCCAGTAATTTCCATTTTAATATAATCTCTACACACGCACATCTCAGAGCTATAGATAGAATCTACTATCTAAATCGAGGTGTTTACTTAGACATAGTGTCTAGAGAGATTTATAGAGGTTTTGTTTGGATTCGAAATATTTTAGCTGATAAATCTAAAGATATATTGTATCTACATAATATAGAGATGCAAGATTATTAGTTTAATATCTGAGGTTAGTCTTCGGTTTCTATACAGGGTTTACTATAACAAAAGTATCTGTTAGAAAATGTTAACGAACTTGCGTCTTATTCTTAACTATTTTTATTGCTCCTATATGAGAAAAACTATGTTAAATAATCTTCGGTAAATATATTTAGCTAAATTGTGGTAAAAACACTTAATATTTTCACAGCAAATTAGTCACAGGTCAACGTCTGATGATCTGCGCTATCTGAGAGATATACATACTTTCTATTTTGTTTGTTGCGGTTGCTAGATGATGTCTTGTCTGACTTTTTGCCAGAGACTGGGTCAACAACATGTCAAGTGCACGGCCTGGGAATGACTAAGGGGGGGATGGAATGGAAAAGCAGCCAGTGTAGGGGTGTTGTATCTAGTAGATACTCCCCTCCCAAAGTCTTTGTGTTGTGCTTGTGTATTTTCTTTGTCTGTTGTGATAAGCGAGGGAGGCGTTCGATAAGTAAACAATATACACACAACAAACAACAAAGAGAGTGGACGGGAGACAGGGTGGGGAAAACGGAGAGTCTGGAAGAGAACATCAGGGAGTTGCAGCTGCGACTCTCTTGCTGCGACTCTCTTGCATTTCCCGCTCGGGATTCTCTGTTTTGCTTGCCTCATTCTCGCTTCATTGGGGGACATTGATCCCATTTCCCCAGCCCCAGCATTTTCCTCAGCCCCGTGAACCCTTTTGCCGCACCTAACGCCGCCCCCTGGTATGTGTGTCACTTCCGCGTGCAGCGGATGTCTCTCAACACGGCACACGCCATGTTGCCCCGGGTCCCAAATCGCACCTGTACCCCAATCCCCAAACAACCTCTTTTTATTACACCTTTTTGCAGCATTTAACATTTTCCCAACCAATTGCAAACCTTTTTGGCAAATATCACAGCTCGAATTTGACAGAGAAAAATGTTATACATGAAAAGTTGGAAAGAATTTAAGTAAATTCGATTTTTCACACTTCTAATTCTGGATTTATTTACCAATATTTTTTGTGTGTATAAAAATCTTAAATACAATATTATTTCCCTGTGCATAACGCTGACAGCAATAGCTGCTCCCTTTCCATTTAGTTTTTCCGACTTGACCCTGGAAGACAATAAAAATGGAATCAAATTGCCAGAATGACATCAGACATCAGCCAAACTCAAAGCATTTTCACACGACTCATGGCCATCCAAGAACCCTATTCTTGGCTCTAATTGGACGGGTAGTAAAACAAGATACGACACTAAAAGCAGCCAAAGATAGGAAGTTACTCTTCCTAGAGCCATGTGTGTACTGTGAAATATTTTAGCCTTAAGGAATTTATAACTCGAGTGACCTTGATTTTTGTTTGAGGTCCTTCCGGGGTGAGCTCATAGAAGGCTAAAAGGGTGTGGGTCAAAAAAAGGGCAAAAGGTTTTGTGGCATAACATGAAAATGCCAACAAAAACGGCTTAGGTCAGGATTAGGCAGGAATCCTGGTTGGGAATAAATCAAATATTCAAGCCAAATATGTTGTGGAATTCAAACAATTGTTACAATAAACCAAAAAGTAATTTGAGGGGATAAAATATGAACTTTTTAATAATGAAAATTTAATTATTAAAGCAAAATAGCAAGTATAGCAGAGAAAGTAAAAAGTAATTAGTACGAAGTATAACAGTATTTATATTTATGACCAAAAAACAACTGATAATATACTCGTAAACATTGTTCAACTCATCATGAATGCTGTATTTCTCAGATATTTAACATTTGGCAATTCAAAGATAATAAAAAATATCAAGAACCCCCCCTATAAACTTGGCTAACAGCGAAAGCAAACAAAATAGGCCACAAAAATATACACACAACACAAGCTCGAGGCATTAAAATCACACTTAATTCAAAAGAAAAAACCTTGTGATTAATACATATTTAAGTTCGCATTTGAGTGATCATAAAAATCTTGGCGGAAGGGTGTCAAACAAAATTCGTCTGATCATAAAGCCGTCAAGTAAATAAGACTCGGGTTGTATATCACTATATGTGACACGAATCCAGACCGATAAGGCTTTTTGCCAATTAAAAAGGAAACCGAAAATAATGTGGAGTGGGCACTCGAGTGGCTAAAGTGACGCTTTGACTGGCTCCGAGCGACGCGTCGTCGATAAGAATCGAAAATTTATCAACAAGAGTTAGGTTTATTAAACAATTTAGTTGTCAGGGTGGCTTGAGTGGGTGTGCGATAAGCACGGACCCTGAAAAATAAGACCACATCTTGCCCATGACGTTCCTTTGACGATGATTAATTCGGTTCTTGTTTTTCAAGTGCAGTCGTAGAAGAAAAAACAAGATTAAATGGAAAACGTGTCGACAAAATTGACGTCAAAATTGGTTAAAATAAAATGAAAGCGTGATATCATTTTTGGGCCAGGTCTGATCCGAATCTTGGTTGATTTTACTAATTCCTGGCCTTGTCAATGGGAGCCACATAAAACCCCCTTTCATTCAGAGTTAGGCTGGATATTATTGTGCTAATTGTTATTAATTATGGCTAAGGCAGGAAAATAGATTTATTAACAATGAAATCAGAACCGAATCGGCCAGACTCCGTTTGCGTCAACTCGATTCAGCAGAATTCGCTTTCGGATCTTAACAAACAGGCAAATAAAAAACAGAAAATAATTATTTCGGATGTATTTTGATGCCACTTTCAGTATATTTTCTGTTTTTTTGCTGCCTGTTGTTTTCGCGGCACAGGAGATTATAACAAATTTGGGAAAAAGAGAATATTAAATCAAAGAAATTCCCCTTTATCACGGAATAACAAACAAACATCTCGCTGCCAGTGTCGCCACGAAACCTGAACCTGTACCGATTGCCTCTTACCGGTTCTAACCGGTACGATTCGCCTTGCAGTCTCAGTTGTAGACATTTTGTTACCACATTTCCACTACCAACAAACCTGGCCAACACCAACACCAACAGCAGCATCAAAAACATTAGCATCCATAACAAGTCACTTGTAAATCAAATTAAAATAATTTCTAGTTTTACAGACACCCCAAAGTCTTTTTCTGCATTATTCGGCTCAGTGTTTTTCATGCGTTTTGTTTTGCTTTTGTATTTTGCTAAATAATAAAACAGTTTAGTTTACTCGGTAACTGCATAAATTTGAATATATAATTATGAGTTTTATGGGTCTGTGGAGTGGGAGGCATCTTCAAAGACGCCACAAACATTTTGAGGCCAAACACGTTTTAAAGCAAGTAAAATGCTTTGCAAATGTGGAATGCAACTTATTTTTGAGAATTTAACCCATAAAAACTAATTATCTAAGCATAAATTGTTTATGAAAATATTTACAAACTAAGACATTGATTAGCATAGTAATAATAATAAAAACAAATGCTCCAGGGAGTATACAACATATAATAAATATTAAACCTTTTTAAAGTGCGCTATAAAATATATTGGTTATCGAATAAATTTTATGTGAAGACAATTAAGAGAGTATATATTTATAAAAATATAAACGGGCTTATTAACATCTGTCTTTTTAATTTGGATACACAAAGTAATTCATTTGAAAGACAAAGACTTAGCACAAAAAAATATATATTATATTGCATACAGCATACTCTTCTATAATTTCTAGAGATTTTAATTTAATTTGAAAAACTATAAGAAGACACATTTAAGAATGATGATTATACTAGTTCAAACAAATATTTATTAATTTATTTTTACACTAATTTGTTGTACCAAAAATCATATTTAAGTTCAACCAATCATTCCACTTCCTAACAATCATAACCAGAGACAAATAAAAAAGTGGCCCGACTGCTTTTCAAATAAATTTTCGCCGTTTCCTACATTTGACTTCAGTAAAATATATTTATATATATATATATATTATTCTTTTGTTTAACTTGCAGTGCCCTAAATTCATTTTTCAAGGGCTCCCCCACCAAATATAACGTATTTCTGTTTGTTTATTGTTGTTTATTTTTATCATCGAGAAAAACGTGGACAAAACACAACAAAAAAATATATATATCATAAAAAACCATACACATATGCATAACACACTCATATAAGCACGGGGCGGAATGTGTTTTGATAAAATAAAAAATGTTTGTGGATATTCATTAGTCAACAAAACAATAGTCTAGGCACACCGCCAAAAGTCAAAAGCAAAAAAAAATTATATCGAAAAGGCCAGCAAAATATGATTAACCAAAAGTGGCAAAGAGAACACTTGTTTGATTTGACTTAATGCCAGTTAAATGCCTGTCAAAACGGCATGAACGAATATATATGACTTTGGCATCGAGTGCTTCTAACCGGATTTGTCTATATAAATATATAGCCAGCTATCGCTCGATCTTGTAACAGACCATTAAAATGCACTTTCGGTTAGGTAAACACATTTTTGTGCCCCCCACTGCACCACTTTTATTTGATAACCGACCCCGGCGATAAGAAGGCCCATTTGGACGCGAAGCTATCGATAAGTTTAAGTAGGCAAAAAATTGGCATTTAAAAACACATTTTGTAAAGTTGCCGCTCTGTGGGACTCTCTGACAGTCTCTCTGGAATTTATTTCCTAATTATACAGAGAAAAAATTAAGCAATTTGAAAAGAGTTGTTCATTTTAATATTTAATAGAAAATTTGCATAAAAAAATATAGAATTTATATAGAGAATTTGAAATTTCGGTTTCAGAAAGTCAAATAAAAGTGTTGTTGTCTTATAAAAATATAAAAAATATTTTTATAAATATAAAATAAATATAATATAAATATATACTTTATAATTATAAATATAATATAAATGTACATAATTAAAATAAGGTTTTTAAATTATATGTTCTATTATATTCATTTAAAAATATACATGTTTCTTAAGATTAAAATTCCACAAAAAAGTATTTCTTTAGAATTAAAACTAACTCATATTGATCTCCTGATTCTTCAAAGAATTTCTCAATTTCTCTCAGTGCAGCCACTGGCGATTAACGCCTACGGCGACGCCGGCAGAATCGGAATCGGCAGCAGAGGGTTAAGCGAGCACAGCTGCTTCAGCTTGAAGATCGGCAGAGTTTAGTTAGTCTGCAATCGCCGGGGCTCGCAGTCGAGTCGTCGGGTCGCGTTGAATAAATATTAAGGAGACAAATAATAAAAATACGGAAAAAACCCCGAGACCCCGAAAAATAACTCTACCGAATCGGAGATCCAAAACAGATTAGAATCGAATAATAAAACGGAACAACACAGCGTTCACTTTTTATTGTTTCCCCAATATTCGGTTTTCGGTTGGCAATCGCGAGGTGCGTGTGTGAATTTTTGGGCGCAAACAGAAAGGAAAAATTAAAGCTCCCGTTCTTTTCGATCGCTACTCTCGGCGATAAGGTGATGGCCAAAAATAATGAGTACATAGAATTGTAAGTAGCCGCCGCCACCCTGTGATTCATCAGCGTCGATCGCTGCAAAAGTGTCACAGGAAAAAACAGCTCAGGAGCTATCGGGGGTCCAAAGTTTAAGTCGCACTTTCCAGCCAGGCTTATCACAACAAGCGTGTCTCTGAAAATTAATATAATTCAGGGTTTATCTGAACGGAACAAGGGTAGGGGAAATATCAGAGAGCGGAGGTATATAGCAGAATTTCGGAATACCCTACTAATAAAACAGAAAATTGTTGTAGTTTTATTTAAAAGAGAATTGTAGAAAAATAAAGAGTGTTAAAATAATAATTATATAAAATATTTTGATATTTTCCTTAAAGTAAATAATAATATTTGTATTATTTAACAAATTTTTGTGCCAAAATTCGATAGGATATAATAACCTTCAATACATATCGAAAACTTCTGTTCATTTATAAAAAAACTACTCGATTTATACACTTTTTAATATTAATAATTCTACTTTTCACATAAAATTAAAATGTATGTTTAAAAAAATGAGTATAAATTATTAATTTTATTTTTATTATTTTTATTATTAAAATCAAAGATCAAGACAACTAAAGAAATTTTTCAAGCAATTTATTAATTATTAAATTAAGCTCTTTGTGCAAAAGAAATGTAGTTCTTAGCTTATATTGTTATCAAACTTAAGCCCATCCTTTTAAACTTGATATTGTTATGAATTACTTATAAAATAAAAATATTTATTTATCTATACAAAGAACCTTAAATATAAATTAAAAAATTCCAAGACCTCTTAAGAATAAATCTTGGTACATATACAAATTATTTTCGTAATTTTAGTAATCCTTAGTAAAGAGTACTTTTACTTGTTAACGTACTTTAAATAAATTATTAAAGACTGAAAAACAGACAGCCTACCCAAAATTATTAGCCTTATATAATCCACCTCACTTTCTTTACTTTAACACAATATAAAATTAAACAAAGCCAAGTGCAAATTGTCTAGAAATTTGTTGGCCTGTTGACGCAGTATATAACATCGGCAATTAAGTTAATATCGGCCCCAAATTATGTTTGTTGTTGTGACTCAGGTGTTGATAAGGCAATCAAATTGCAGGCAGGCAGGTGGGAAGATAAAGAGAAAGGAGGGGCGTATTATTATTATTTATGGTGAGAAAACCCTGGCTAGACCCAGTTTAGACCGGCATTTGGCAGACAATCTGGAACTGTCCCTCTGACAATTCGACAGTCAGTTTGTCTTGTCTATATGTTTAAACAATGTTATATAGATTAAGCTTTTCTCGGGCTGATAAGACGCGACGAGAACAATTCAAGATGATAGACTATATAGAAATAAACCTTTATGCAATGCAAATTTTTCCACCATAATGCTGTCTGGTCTTGGAATATACTAAAATTAGCCGGTTTGTGTAAACATTTAAGTTGACAACAAAGAAATTTCTGTTTTGTCTATAAATATTATTTATTTATTTATTTTAACTAAACAATTTGCATCTTTAGTCAGAGATTGAGTTTGAGCTCTTTAAAAAGCTTAAGCAAATATTTATTTTCACAAACAAACTAAAGTTTACAAGGGCTATAAATTAGCTTTGTTTATTTTTGACTGACTGTCCAATGCCTGTAACTTAAATATAAATAATAAGTAAATATTCCTTAACAAATCAAACCCTTTAATAGGTTTAGTCATTGCTAAGGATTCCCCTCTAATAAACGAAAATCAATTGTATATAATTGAAGCAACCCAACTCTAATATTTATATTTTTTTTTTAGAAAATATTACTACTTATAATTAGAATACTATTTAAAATATAAACCCTTATATACATCACATAAAATACAACAAATTAAACCATTACCACACCACACCCCAGATTAGATCACAATCGTATACGAACCTCTCTTATCAAAACACGTCGCACAAATTAAACAGCAATTGCATTAAAAAGCAAAGAGAACTAAATCCAAATGCAAACAGAGAATAACAATAAATACTAATGAATTCATTTGCAATAAACGCTGGCCAAATAGTCGTAAATATATACCCATATTCATATGGCAATTAAGAAGCCACAGCACTTCAGTGACACTATGTTTATACAAAAACTGATATAATTTTACTATTTAAAGGCCCATGAAAAATTAATAGTTTGCATGAATTGAAAACGAAAATTGAAACGTTTTAGCAGGCGAATAATTTCCAGACTGGAGCTTAAACATTCTCCGCTTGTGGGTGAATAATTTCCTATGGGCATGACGAGTATTTCGAATGGGTGTAATGACTATAAGTCTCTGTCACTGCCCCTGTCCCTGTCCATGAAACTGTGACAATGAGTCTGGTAATGACACTCGATGCAAAATCATTGACGTTTTGCCAGCATTTTCTTTTATTTTTACTCTTTGATGGAGCTTAGTTAAAATTCTGCAGCCAAAAATATATTAATTAGGTGAAAAATATTGGGTCTTTAATTTATAACAAGTATATTTAAAGCTGAATGGTGAATATGATATTTATTTATTTATAAAAAAGGTTCTGTCCTAATATTCAGTAATTAATTTGATGTATATTTATTTAGAATTACATTCTAAAAATTTTAAAATAATTTTAGATTATAGAGTATTTATCCGCCTCCTTAAATCCCACAACTTGATTTAATTTATGTCGATTATTGTACTCATCAATGCGTCTATCGATTCGCACGGACCTGGAATTTGTATGTGTTTCAGTTGATATGCCAAAAGTGCATTTCAATTAGACGATTGACAATGCATTTGCATAGTCAACTGAGGTCCAAATATAGAAAATATAATAAATCTGAATAGGATTTAACTTACCGAGAGCCAGACACTTGGCCCTGATAAGACAAAAATAAATAACGTAATGAAGAATGTTGTAATACAATTTAATTAGTGCTCTGTAATCAGACTGCCTTTTTCTATTTTTTTCGACCCTTTTCCAATACTCAATTATCCGTTAACAATGTATATTAAATTTCGCCCTTTGTCTTATCCTTTTGCAGACCCTGGACCATGAACTCCTCAAGTGGTGACGATGAGGCGCCAAAGGATCCGCGCACTGGCGGCGAGGACTTTACGCAGCAATTTACAGAAAACGATTTCGAGGGTGAGTTGAGAGCCGCCCCTTTGCCACTGAAATGGAATATAATATTTTTAATTGCTCGCTGAATATTGATAAGTATAAAACCTGAATGAAAACCGAACAAAAAAAATTAGATCCAAAATTAAAGCGGACTTGTAAAACCAGCCAAGTGACAAGTTCGATAGACCCAACAAACAAGAAATTTGCGTCGTGCTAATTGCAACTTTGCAGCGATTTTGACACGAGGCCAAGATGGACAACTAATTCTTTTGGGGGAAATCAAATTCGAGGGAAGAAAAACCCGATAAAACTGGATATTTACAGTCCAGAAGAAGGTCGAACTAATTAGAAAACCTATGCATTCAATTGCTCTAGTTTAAATTACTACCCAATCCTCATTTTACATTCCGGTGACGGTGATTCATATGCTTTACTTCATGGCCTAATTAAATAATTCAAGTATTTGTAAAATATATATAAAATAACACCTTGCGCCGCCTTTCCTTTCATGTGGTCTCTACTGTACTGTTCTATAAGGAGAAATGCATTTAACAACAAAAAAACGCCCACCAATTTACTTGCAAGACCTAATCGCGTGACTTGGCGAAATGTGTAAATATTTCATCCATAAGATGTGCTCTGTATAATTAATTTAAATTTATGAAAAACTACTCATGCAAGCAAGTAGCAGATGATATCACAATTAGTCAACTGACAGAGCGCAAGTTGAACAAAGCCTTTTGAAAATTGTAAATACAAAATTGCTCAGAAGCGGATATTCAATTCAGGGAAAATAAGTAATTAACATAAATTTATTTGTAGTAAAAGAACATGGTCGGGAATTGAAACGAGACTTGAGATTGAGTTTATTTTTGATTTGTAGATGATTCAACACTGCGTATACGTAATTTCTATAGTCTACGGACTGGAAATGAGTAAATCTGAGGGCTGACAAGAGTTATATATAGGTCTTATCACCAAAGTAAGCGCAATTTAATGTGAACTTTAAACCTTGATTATAAACGAAAGTGTTGTCGAAAGGAAAATACGTTTTGACATATCAAAAATCAAGTGTGTTGCTGGAAGCTTTGTGATTTTAGAACAATTGTATATTCAAATCATTTTTGTTGAAAGAAAAATATAGGGTTATAATTAAGCATAACAAAGCTATAAATATTTTATTACCTAAAAACCCACTATAATTATTTTTTATATACCTTTTTAAAAAATCGTCAACAGTATTGTGAAGCATTTGGAGCTTAAAAATAGGCAAAATCAGTCATAGCTTATGAGCTACAAAAGTTATTTAACTAAGTCGTCATATGTAAATATAAACTTTTGACGTTTATATATTTAAACATATATTATTTAAAAAATATAGGGCAATGCTAATAAATTGTAATTTTAGGCAACGAAGACAACGAGATTTGTATAAATTATTAGATAGAACATATATCACGTTTGAGTCAACGAAGCCCTGCAATTTTATAAATTTTTATATATAGTTTGAAATTGACTTATAATATATATTCTTACGTTTTTAAATCAGGTTAAGGAACTATCTTAAAGAAAACTCCTAAAAGAATAGCTAAAGATTCCAAGAACACACAATAAATAGAACAAATCAAGACGAAAAGAAAACATTTTAAGCTAACGAAATTATGTAACTCAATTGCAATTAATAAACAAAGTCGCACTCAATTTGGCCTACCCTGTCTCTGCGGCTCTGACTTTCTCCCACATTTTTCCTGCAGGACATCGGGCACACACCGTTTATGTGGGTGTCCATGTGCCAGGAGGACGTCGCCACTCGCAGCGAAGGCGCAAGCACCATCACAGTGGTCCTGGCGGTGGTGGTGGAGGAGGTGGTGGCTCCATCGGCGGATCCGGAAGTGTGGGCGGTGGTGCCGGCAAGGACAACACCAGCGAGAAGCAACAGGAAGTGGAGCGACCAGGTGGGTCCAGGTATCCCTCTACCCTCGACTTCCCTCCCCCCAAGAGTGTGTGTAGTGCGGGGCTGTAGAGGTAACAGGCCCGCTGTTCTGGCCAGAATAGAATGCCAGTAAATGTGGCCAAATGGCAGGGGGAAAACTTCCACAAATTACAGTCCTCACTCAGTCGGGAGGATAATGAAAATGACAGCTGATTGGCTCACAGTTTGCCATCAAGAAGTTCTGATTGTAATGAGGGAAAGCAGCCTTAATGGTTGACATTGATTCGGAATGATGCAATTATCCTGAGACAAAATTGAGCTAATTTTAAGGGAATGGAAGCTTAGTAGCTACTGTTTAAAATAATGCTTTAATTTATGCTAGCTTATGTCATTTTTATTGCAATCTTAAAGCACTAAATTCCTCGAAAACCCATTTATTTGTAATATTTATTTAACACTTTTAACCGTATATAATTTGCTAGACAACCTGCCTAACTGCTTTTCATATGTGCATCTTCTTATCCATTATTTCTTAGTATCTATTAACATTTATAGCACTTCATAACTAACCTTTCCATTAGCATGACGCCAACAAATACTACCTCATGTGATTTTAGTTATTTTTCTGTTTTAATTTATAAGTACTTTGTTTACAAATATCTCCTAAGTTAACCCGTGGTAGTAAACCCTAGTAATGCACATCATTTATCCTTTTCACACCAATCCATCTTCAAGCCTAAACTCACCGTAATTAATTTAAGCTTTCACAATTTGTATTCATTATAAAACGTAAGCTAAAACGTAGCTCAACATCCGCATTATAAATTGAAATTTATCACCTCACTTAGCCAAACATTGTTAAGACACTTTCACACATTTCAAACGTTTTAACTTGCATAAACATATGTGCATCCTTTGGTAGTATGTATAGAGTACAGAACGTCACGCAATCCTGCCATGAACCACAAACACACTCGGAGAGGTCTAAGCAGGACATATGGTGGCGGTCAATGGTCAGTGGCGAATTCCCAGCACAGATCAGGGCCAAATTATTACGCCAATTAACTTTAGCACGCATTCGCCGGAGACCAAGGATACAGATGATTGTTATGAACGGGGTGGCAATGCCAGGAAGATGTTGCTGGCGAAACCCAGCTCATAAATGTTGATTAAGCTAATGAAGGTCTGACCACTGAGGGAAAAACTCCAGTGTACCTGTCGAAGCTTTTTATTTAATTTTAAATAAAACAATATGTGTTTAATTTGATGAATTTTCTGTTTTGTTCACTTTCTTCACTACACGGCCTTCTACAATACATTTAGATTTAATATATATTTAGACTTATGCATGTATTACTCTTTTTTTAATATTCCACAACTAGAAATTTTCGTAAAAGAGTTTATTTAAAATTGAATAAGGAAGGAAGCTAACTTCGGGGAACCGAAGATTATATACCCTTGCAGTTTGATCATAAATATCACAATATCTTAGACAAAAATGCAATCTTTTCAAGTCGGAAAACTTTTCTATGCTAGTTTTCATTTGGTTTAACAAATAGTCTTACTCAGCTGTAATTGCTTATCAATTCTATTTATTTTTTATAAGGTCGAAAAAGAGTCCTTTAATTGGTTTTAGGCTTTCGAATACAATTGCAAGAGTATAAAAATTAATCCTGACATTACTTAATATCCTATAAATCGAATCTTGTTTTAGTTGTACATTTTAAATTATATATTTATTATTATAAAATAATATCAATTGTTGGTGTAGATTTTTCGCAGTGCATACAATTTCGTAGCTCCATTTTAATAAATTCTAAATACCCAGTGACTATCATACTCGAACCCTTTTCAAAAATACAACTATTTTCACTTAAAATACCATTTTAAAAATCAAGATTTTTCTAACAATGAATACCTTACTTTACAGTAACTCCCCCAGCCCAGCGGGTACAGTTTATACTTGGCGAAGATGTCAACGATGGCACACATGTTTCGCATCCCCTGTTCTCGGAAATGGGGATGCTGGTCAAGGAGGGTGACGAGATCGAATGGAAGGAGACAGCCCGCTGGATCAAGTTCGAGGAGGATGTGGAGGAGGGTGGCAACCGGTGGTCGAAGCCCCACGTGGCCACGCTCTCGCTGCACTCGCTTTTCGAGCTGCGCCGCCTGCTGGTCAACGGAAGCGTGATGCTGGACATGGAGGCCGACAATCTGGAGGTGATGGCCGACTTGGTCTGCGACCAGATGGTCAGTGCGGGAACTCTGCCGCCGGGGGTCAAGGACCGGGTAAAGGATGCCCTCCTGCGACGCCATCGGCACCAGCACGAGTACGCCAAGAAGACGCGACTACCGATCATCAGGTCCTTGGCCGATATGCGCAACCAGTCGTCGTCGAAAAGTGAGTATGGGAAAGTCATGTGATCACAAATGTTAGGTTACTCTAAGCTCATCTCGTTCGTTTGGTGTGAGTCTGTGAATCATCTGCGAGTCTGCTGCCGCCACATCATTTAAATCAGCTCAGCTCAGCTCAGATCAGATCAGCTCATTTAGGATCATTGTCAGTGTCAAAAGTGTCTAAAACTCTCATCCGATCCGAACTAATACTAATAACTCAGACCTGGGCAAGAGCAGTCCACTGCACTCACTGCATGGCTCATCGACTGGCCTGGATCCCACTGGAGGTCACCACCAGACACCATCCCTCTGCGTGTCGAGTAAGGATCAGCGTGGTTGTTATCTCGCTGTTCCCACAGGTATAGCCTTAGAACTAGAAAACCAAACCGAACCAACGCCACTCTCTTCCCAGAGATCTCTGTAAAGCTGAAGACCAAAGTCGTGTATACCTTTTCAGTTGCCTTGCACCCAACAAAAATGCACCCAGAACCAATAACAGGAAGCTAACTAGAGTTTATATTAATGAGAAGTCAAATCCCTTCCAAGGATAACAAACCAACATTTTAATTAATCGATAGACTCTTTCAGGATTTTTAAATAAATAAAACCCAAAGCTATTGTTAATTTTTTTAATTTACCAACACTTTTAGAATGGTCCAACGATTAATTAAAATTCCACAAGACATCAGCCTCATTACAATAAAGAATCATTCCTTAGAGAGCACCATGAACACCCATTAATCACTCATAAATCACTCACATCCATTAGTTAGTAAAAGGGGTTTGAAAAAACAGTGTTGAGCAACTCTAAACCATGATTAAACCCGCTCTTGCGCTCTTCGTTCCCTTAAAAAATTGGAAACATAAAAGCTGACGCATCTTCGCACCTGGGGGCCATCGGGGTTACCACCTGGTTCCATGCCGGGGCCTCGCCCCAGCACCAGAGCCACCAAGGACGATCGCAGTCACAATCAATGCCAAGTAATAGCCCATCAATGGTTTCTACTGTACTTTGACGTTCCTTTCAAGAGCACGCTGTGTTTATCGATGATTATCTCTTGTCTCTCGTCTCTGACTCTACTATTTTTACTGTACTCCTTCAACTTTTTAATAACTACTATATCACTATATAAACTATAACCTAAGAGAATATATCTCCCTCAAAAGCTCGCCAGTCCCTTTCTAAACTGATATTATTACCCAATTAAATGTGTTGTCTATCTAAACGATTTCTTCTGTTAAAATATATATTTAAATAATATGGGGTCTTTAATTTAAATTTTAAAAAGATAAACTATTAAAATTTCTGCTTTCAAGTCTTTCTAATTTATTGATTCGTATTTTCAAATTTAACTGCCATTTTCTGAAACCCCTTTCAATTATAATTTTGTATTACCAGTGCCGAATTCTTTAACTTTTAACCCTTGAACTTTAATAACTTTAATTAAATCCTGGCTGATGATTTTAATTTATCCCAAAAGAACCATAAGCTACTAGAAAGTATTTGAATTGATCAAGAATAGGTCGATAGGTTTCGAGTTTTCTAAGAGGAAAAAGGTTTAAAGCTGATAAATATGGTAGTTACTTTAAATTTATATCTTGAAGTATTTAATGAATCAAATATAAAAAAATATTAATATATGTGAAAGATGAACCAGAACCCAATCGAGATACTTAGGTATCCTACAGCAGAGCTGCTCACAAAGGTCCCTGAGGAAACTGAAGTGAAATACGAAAGCAGTACCTTGTGTGAGCAGCTCTGTCTTAAAACTTTCCCCTTAAACCTATGAAGTACCGAAAACGAAAAAAAAAAACGAAAAACCCCCCAAACATTTTCCAGTTGAAGAGCACACATTGGGGGCCACCACGCCGATTTCCCTAACGGCCAGCGAACCTGGACCGCCCGGAACCAATGGAAATCCAAACCTGAGCACCGCTGCCGGCGGCATGGGGCGTTTCCTAACGGTGCCCAGTGGAAAACCCAGCAACAGAGCGCTCGGTAAAGAACCCAAGACCAAAGTCGAAATCCAGCCAACTCAAGAACTGATCGTGTTTCGTTATCGTTTACTGATTGATTTTTGCGTGTCTGTTAATCGTTTAAAATAGTCCTGATAAATCTATATATATATTGAATATTTGTTTGGTAGCTTTGCAGTTTTGTAAATAGAATTGGTTGAAGGACACCCGAAAGAGGCTAAATTTGCATGAAGGTTGAAGTGGTTTATCAGGGATTGGTTCTGAAGAAGAAATTAAAAAACCCTAAAAAAATAAAGAAATTACAATCCACACACATTTGCACGCTTGTCACCTAACACACACACTTTTCAGAACTAACTTTCGAACTTGATATATATTTTGCATGCTTCATTATCTCAGTATCTGAACCGAATTTGAACAATCTCTTGCAGCATCTCTTAGCCGAATCCGAATTTAATCCAATATCTCTCTTTTGCACTTCTTTTTTCGTATGTTTTTTGTTGTATCGTTTGTAACGTGTTGAACTACATGTTGTTGTTCTTATAATTGTTGTAATACCTATCAACGCACGTACCCTCAAAAAAATATATATATAAAATTACAAACACGATACCAAAACCTGCACCCCGTGATACCAAAAACCTGCAAATCGATACATCCCGACTAATGCAGAGAAAAAATCTAATTCTAAAAAATCACGACCTGCACAAAACCTGCCGGCGATCACAGAGGACATGGTCAAGAGCCCCAGCAACCAGTCCATGGCCAGGCCGGGAAGCGGCACCGAGCTGAACGAGCAGCAGCACAAGGGCAACACCCACTTTATGCGCAAGATACCGCCGGGGGCGGAGGCCAGCAACATCCTTGTGGGCGAGGTGGACTTCCTGGAGCGAACGCTCTCCTGCTTCATCCGCCTGAGCTCGGCGGCGGTTATGGGCGACCTCACCGAGGTCCCAGTGCCCACCAGGTGAGCTCAACTCAACGGATTATATTTATTTACCTAAAATAACTTCAAACCCTTTTATAGATTCATCTTCATCCTGCTTGGTCCTCCGGGCAGTCAGAGCAACTTCCATGAGATTGGCCGGGCCATGGCCACCCTGATGTCCGATGAGATCTTCCACGAGGTGGCTTACCGTGCGCGGAAGCGCGATCACCTGCTGGCCGGTGTGGATGAGTTCCTGGATGCTGTCACCGTACTGCCGCCCGGCGAATGGGATCCCACCATTCGCATTGAGCCACCGGCGGCCATTCCTTCGCAGGAGGTGCGAAAGCGTCCACCAGAGTTGCCCAAAGAGGAGGTGGACGAGGAGGAGGAGGAGCAACGATTGAGGGAGGAGTCCGGCTTGTCCAGGACAGGCCGCCTCTTTGGCGGTCTCATCAATGACGTTAAACGGAAGGTGCCCTGGTACATTAGCGACTACAAGGATGCTTTGTCCATGCAGTGCGTCGCCTCCTGGATCTTCCTGTACTTTGCCTGCCTCTCCCCAATCATTACGTTCGGCGGCCTCCTGGCGGAGGCCACCGGCAAGCACATGGCCGCAATGGAGTCTCTGGTGTCCGGGTTCGTCTGTGGCATGGGGTATGGCTTCTTTTCGGGCCAGCCGCTGACAATTCTCGGGTCCACCGGTCCAGTCCTGGTCTTTGAGTCAATTATCTACGAGTTCTGTCTGAAGATGGGCTGGGAATATATGACTTTCCGGTTCTGGATCGGCATGTGGGTCGCCGGCATTTGCATCGTCCTGGTCGCGATTGATGCCAGTGCCCTCGTTTGCTACATAACCCGCTTCACCGAGGAGAACTTTGCCACCCTGATCGCCTTCATCTTCATCTACAAGGCCATTGAGAATGTGGTCGTCATTGGGAAGAACTTCCCGGTTAATCAGGGGATATACGACTGTGTCTGTACCCCGCCAGTCGGAAGCAATGCCAGCGTTGTTGATTATGCCAAGTACAATTGGGATTACTGTGAGGTAAATAAATTAATATACCATAATCTATTAAGTATTCAGTTCCATTTCATTCTCTTAATCTCACATTTTATAAATATTTTCTTACTTTTATTATGTAGTCCTACAATGGCACCCTGGTTGGCGGAGATTGCGGAACGCCACCCACCGAGAACGTCTTCCTGATGTCGGTGGTGCTCTGCACCGGCACCTTTATCATCTCCACCGTGCTCAAGGACTTCAAGAACGCCCTGTTCTTCCCCTCGATCGTCCGGCAGTATATTAGTGACTTTTCCGTGCTGATCGCCATCTTTGCCATGAGCTTCTTTGACTATTCACTGGGGGTGCCCACCCAGAAGCTGGAGGTTCCCAACGAGCTGAAGCCCACGCTGAGCACCCGCGGCTGGCTAATCCCACCGTTCTCGGAGAAGAATCCCTGGTGGTCACCAATCATTGCCGTCTTTCCCGCCCTGCTTGGAACGATCCTCATCTTTATGGATCAGCAAATCACCGCTGTTATTGTGAATCGTAAGGAGAACAAGTTGAAGAAGGGCTGCGGTTACCATCTGGATCTGTTCATCTTGTCCATTCTGATTGCCATTTGCAGTTTGATGGGTCTGCCTTGGTGAGTTGCCAGCTTAAACTAATGAAAAGTTATTATTTTTAAAGGATGTATAATAATTTATGTCTCATATTTTTCACAGGTTCGTTGCTGCCACAGTGCTGAGCATCAATCACGTGAACTCACTGAAGCTAGAATCGGAGTGCTCGGCCCCTGGCGAGAAGCCACAGTTCCTGGGTGTGCGCGAGCAGCGGGTCACCCATATCCTGATCTTCCTGACCATTGGCGTCTCGGTGCTGTTGACCCCGCTGCTCGGTCACATCCCCATGCCGGTCCTGTTCGGTGTGTTTCTGTACATGGGAGTGGCCTCGCTCAAGGGTTTGCAGTTCTTTGATCGCATACTAATCATGTTCATGCCGGCCAAGTACCAGCCGGATTATATGTTCCTGCGACAGGTGAGTTCGATTTTAGTTAATCACAAATATGAAGCCTTTAAAAGCAACGTAAATATATTCTTCTTCATGGTAATTATATGTTCCTTACAGGTTCCCATCAAGCGCGTCCACTTGTTCACCATCATTCAGCTGGCCTGTCTTATTATCCTCTGGCTGATCAAGTCCTTCTCCCAGACCTCCATCCTGTTCCCCCTGATGTTGGTGGTGATGATCGGCATACGCAAGGCCCTGGATTTGGTGTTCACACGGCGTGAGCTTAAGATCCTGGACGACATAATGCCGGAGATGACGAAGAGGGCGGCGGCAGACGATCTGCACAAACTGGACGCTGAGGTGGGCTTATTGGCGAAAATTTTCCCCTGGGGAAAGGGTCGCAACGGTCGGGTGGTGACCAAGCCACCGGTCGAAGGTGGTGCTGGCGGTGCGGGCAGTGCCGTTGGGCTTGGGCTCATTAGCTGCTCAACCTCAAATGCAAATGAGAAGGAGTTTGAGGCACAAAGCAGTCTGCTCAAGAAATAGACACTCCAAGAACACCAAAACCCCATCCCGAGCACATAGACAGACACACGGCCACCCACTAGAACACAACCACCAACACACACCAAAAAGCAAAGAAAAGAAAAGCCCACGGACCAGTGCTGCCCATTTCATTTGCGTTTGCAGTGCTGCCCAGTCAACCGCACAAGGCCAACGATCAGCGATCGATGGCGCTTCCAATACCGATGAACTCAATTATTCATAGATTTTTTTGTATTGATTTAATTGCATTTTGTCGGTCTTGAAACATTTCTTCAACTACCAACTATATAGCTATATAACCATGTATATGCATAGTTCTCTGTTATATATACTATACGTTTTTATCATGTCTTTAACAGTATTTTGTAAATGTTTTTCCCCCTTGTGTCCCATTTTAATTTAAAACTATATATGGCATGTCGCTATTTTTGCATTTTGTTTATATATTTTTGATGAACGTTTTTAAAATATTTTTGTTTTATCCTAAGCTTTTTAGACCACCTGTAAATGCCAAAATCCACAAAAAAAAACAAAACAAAAAGAAATGGATATTATGTGTTTTTTCGTAGTGCAAAAAAGAAATGTGTTACCTATCCGAACCTACTCTAAAGAACTACTCTTACCCTATATATACATATACTATCTATGATATTTATAAATGTAAATGAAATTCTAGATTAAGTCATAATTAGTCAAGCGTTTACACTGTACAACAAGTACCTAAATGTATTAAATGGAACCTGTTATGTTATTTTATAGTCATCGGGTTGAAAGTCCAAGTAACTAACCAACGACATAAAAACACAACTAATTGTAGCGAAAATTGATGTAAAAAATGCATAGGCAAAATTCCAAATTGCAAAAACACAAAAGCAAAACATAAAAGAGAAAACAAATAAAAAATTTAACTAAAAAACAATTGGCATAAATCAAAAATTTGAAAACACTTTTACCAAAATTGGCATATTTTTTGACACCTATACACACAATCTAACACCTTTTTTGAAACACACATTTAGCTCTTTCTACTACTTCGCCTCTCTCTTTCACCTATGCAACATTAGACCATTAGATATGCTATATCTATCCCCAATGATCCCTCTCTTACCGAGCCTATTTTTGGTCCCAAAAACTATGCAACTATGTGCCAATTTTTACATTGAAGGACAATCATCATCAGCATCCCCTGGGAGCTGGTACCGGATCAAACTACAATGCCAACCAGTCGGGTCCAACCACCATACACATTCCCCTTTCGGGAAATAAGTCCGGAAGCGGCAGCAGCAACAATGGACCCACAGTGAACATTCCCCAGGATCGCTCTACAGTCTGGCAGCAGATCAGCAAGGATGGCAATGGCATCTCGGACCAACTGATCATTCCTGTCACCGTTAAAGTTCGTCAAATCAATGGCAACCAGTAAGTGTTACCTGTAGAGAGAGAGTCCCCCCTTCTTCAGACATTCATTCGAAAATCTTCTTATGATCGCTATGCTGTATATATAAATCTTGATCCTTCCTGTCATATGCTAAACAATATAGTGATTACTTACAGTCAGTATTGGGATGAAAGCTTGCTGAATTATATCAATATCAGCTTATAGATTTCCTTAGAATGATTATATTGTATTTTCAAATTATATATTCAAAGGATAATTATGTCATTCAACTCATTGATAAAGATCAAAGGCTATTTAATTTTCAACATTTATAAATAATAAGCATATTTCTACTAAAAATTAAGAGAAACTTATCTATAGCTAAAAGAAGATTTTAAAATCATTTAAAAGGCCACTTATGTATAAATACATAATCATTGAGCCTCTGGTCCACTGGCTAGCATTTTCAACTTCATATTTTCAACTCAAAAACGAATTCATTAATTTATTTATTTATTCATTTCGAGTTTATCAAACTATTAAATCATTCATGCTCGTCTTCGCATTCCCCTCATGCCTCCAACTCTCTACAGTGCGCCCCCGAATGCCACTCTTTCGCCACGCCTCTCGCCCATGCATGAAGCAGATGAGTACAGTGAAGCCATGACAAATCCGGCAGGAGCACAGCAGCCACAGCAGCAGCAGCAGTCCCAGCAGATCAGCAATTGCAAAGAGGCGGCTGCCAGGCTCGAAGGATCTTCCGCCTCCATGGTCAACAGCCAGGTGCCGGGACCGGCCAACATAACGCCCGTCTAAAAAGGATTCAGATCCAGATCCATGTCCAGGACGAACAAAAGCACAAAGAACCCACGCACAGACACACACATCTATATGTATTTGTAGTTGGTCATTCACAGCCGCCGTATCATAATCTGTATTTACTATAATCTCTAATATCGTAGATGTTTTTCCAGAGGACGATTTTTAGCTGTGCCAGTAGAGAGGGTTGTTTTCATTTGAGTTTTTGGGGGCTCAGGTACCAGTTATATACAAGTATTACTTATTTTATAAAATAGCAACAACCGAAACCATTCCAAATATACACTTTTGAAACGAATTTTATAGTGTCAATTCCGAAGACAAAGACTAGGGCAACGAGGAGAAGCCACAGAACAGAATCTCCATCGGTACTCCGATGTTTTTTCAACTACACACTTCCTACTATTCCCCGACTTTGACTTGGTTAGCTATATGTGGGGTTTTATTGAACTGTGATCTGATGGTATATATCTTGGGGGCGCGGGTTGTATAAGAAGGGGGAGTATCATTTAGCCTAGCCAAGACAAAGCTGTAAACAATTTGTATTATATTTTATGCCTTACACTAAGTTTGAAACCAAAAACAAACACACTACATCCTATCCGAAACATGCACAAACAAAAATCTATATAAATAAATATATATACAAATATAACAAATATTGAATAAAGAGGCAAACAATTAAACTGCTAAACAAAAAAAAAGAAGAATATCGAAAATCCCTAAATCTTTCATTTTGTTACTTTTGGTATTTTGCATCGTTCGTTTTCAGTGTAATTTGTGAATAGTTGTGAGTGTTGAGTGTGGCACCTACTGCTCCCAAATCTGTACTTTGAACGTTCATATATATAGCACCAAAATCGAGTTCTGCCTGTCTTTCATAAAAAATCAGAATCACAATGATTGTGAATCAGAGTTTAAAGTTTTTAAATTTCTAAATTAAATTTTAATATGTATATAAATTTCCACTTATGGCACTCTTCAAACTCTGTTTCTTAAAATCAAAAGCTTCATACCTTCATAGCTCTATTAGCATCGTGTTAGACGTCTGTATGTGCATCTTTACCATATAACCCCGATTTAAGCTGTACGTAAATAAATAGATAAGAGTCTAGGTTATCTTCTGGCATCCATAAATCATAGTAATTAATTTTATATTTCACTATTGCAGAACCCAAAATTTAATACGTCGAAGCAATTGTGGCGTGGATATCTTACACCAACAGAAACATCCGTTTGAGTCAATGATTTAACTAAATTTACCTGTGTGTACCTGTATAACAATTATTTGTGTGTGTCTATAATCCATATAAAAACCTATAGTGTCTGCATGTACCACCAACCGTCCCTTTTTGCGTATATAATATTTCCTCTATGTGCAATTTAGCACAAAAATGAATTGCCTGTCAACATATCAAGAAATAACTCCGAAAACCAATCTTGTAATCGTATTACCTCCGTACTAAAGGAATTTGTTGAAATATAAATGTAATATAAATAAAGTTTAATTATTTTGAGAGGGGAAATGCTTGGCTTTAATTGTTTCATAATGAAGCATTCATTCAGGGTGAGTCAAATAACTCTATTGAGTTTATCTACTTTTATTTTTTAAATGCCAATATTAAATTTATTTTTCATTTAGATTAAAAATTAGAATTAGAATAAAAAAATAAATTGTTTAATTATCATTTAATTTAACCGCAAAAACAAACTATTGTTTGGTAATTACTTTTTTGAAACTGAACCTATTTGAAATTAACGGTATTATTAGTAGCACATTGCAAGGAAATTGATTTTCAGTATATTTCAGGCAAATCGGTAGTATATTTTGGCGGTTACCGCCCTGGTCACACTGGTTTGGTGGCTGTGTCCCTCGTGCGCGTGTTTTTTATTTAAATCCCGATTTATTAATTAAAAACTAACCAGGATGTCGCTAATTACACGACTGCTGACCGGGAACAATGCCCTGCGCATAAGGGCATTAGAAACTCTGGGCAAAGTAAGTTGGATAAATTACAACGAGCTAGAAACCAACTGTTCGTTATGTAATTGAAAGAAATGCAAATAAAATTGATATAATTATTACCTTGCAGGCCGGCTACAGTTCGCATGCCAAGTTCTCGGAGCACAAGCCGATCGAGAAGATCCGAAACATAGGCATATCGGCGCATATAGACAGTGGCAAGACGACACTGACGGAAAGGATACTCTTCTATACGGGAAGGATTGCCGAGATGCACGAGGTGCGTGGAAAGGACAATGTCGGCGCCACCATGGACAGCATGGAACTGGAGAGGCAGCGCGGCATCACCATCCAGTCGGCGGCTACGTACACCCTGTGGAAGGACACCAATATCAATATCATTGATACGCCGGGACATGTAGACTTCACCGTGGAAGTGGAGCGTGCTCTTCGCGTTCTGGATGGTGCCGTGCTGGTTCTTTGCGCCGTCGGTGGAGTTCAGAGCCAAACCCTGACTGTCAACCGACAGATGAAGCGATACAATGTTCCGTGCCTGGCCTTCATCAACAAACTGGATCGCCTGGGCTCAAATCCCTACAGAGTCCTGTCCCAAATGAGGTCCAAAATGAACCACAATGCCGCATTTATCCAGCTGCCCATCGGTGTGGAGAGCAATTGCAAAGGAATTGTGGATTTGGTTCGGGAGCGTGCAATCTATTTTGAAGGCGAACATGGTATGAATGTGAGGCTGGATGAAATACCTCAGGATATGCGGGTGGAGAGCCAGGAAAGAAGGCAGGAACTCATTGAACATCTCTCCAATGCTGATGACACGTTTGGTGAGTTTTTCCTGGAGGAGAAACCCTTCACTGAGGATGATATGAAGGCTGCATTGCGGCGAACCTGCATCAAAAGGACCTTTACCCCGGTATTAGTCGGAACTGCCCTTAAGAACAAGGGCGTTCAACCTCTCCTGGACGCTGTACTCGATTACCTGCCTCATCCCGGTGAAGTTGAGAATCTGGGCTTCATCGAAAAAGAGGGACAAGAAGCTGAGAAAATAGTCTTGAACCCAGCTCGCGATGGCAAAGATTCGTTTGTGGGCTTGGCCTTCAAACTGGAAGCAGGACGTTTTGGCCAACTGACCTACCTCAGGTGCTACCAGGGTGTGCTCCGGAAGGGCGACAACATTTTCAATGCTCGCACCAACAAGAAGGTGCGAATCGCTCGTCTCGTTCGCCTCCATTCAAACCAAATGGAGGATGTCAACGAGGTGTACGCCGGCGATATTTTCGCCCTATTCGGAGTAGATTGCGCCTCCGGTGACACCTTCACCACCAATCCCAAGGACAACCTGGCTATGGAGTCCATTTTCGTACCCGAACCTGTGGTTTCAATGGCCATAAAACCGACTAACTCCAAGGATAGAGATAACTTCTCAAAGGCCATAGCCAGATTCACCAAAGAGGATCCCACCTTCCACTTCTTTTTTGACAACGATGTCAAGGAAACCATTGTCTCGGGAATGGGTGAGTTGCATTTGGAGATCTATGCCCAGCGTATGGAGAGGGAATACGGCTGCCCAGTGACGCTGGGTAAACCTAAGGTGGCATTTAGGGAGACACTGGTTGGACCCTGTGAATTCGATTACCTGCACAAGAAACAATCTGGAGGATCGGGTCAATATGCCAGGATTATTGGAGTCATGGAGCCACTGCCGCCCAATCAGAATACCCTCCTGGAATTCGTCGACGAAACTGTGGGCACAAATGTGCCAAAACAATTTGTACCTGGAGTTGAAAAGGGTGAGAACTTATATCAAATTTAATTAATTGGTATACTTAAATTATTATATTTTGTTCCCTAGGTTACCGCGAAATGGCTGAGAAGGGTATGCTGTCGGGCCACAAGCTATCTGGCATTCGGTTCCGCCTACAGGATGGTGGTCACCACATCGTGGACTCCAGTGAACTTGCCTTCATGTTGGCCGCCCACGGTGCCATCAAGGAAGTCTTCCAAAATGGCAATTGGCAGATCCTGGAACCCATTATGCTGGTGGAAGTCACCGCTCCCGAGGAGTTCCAGGGCGCTGTGATGGGACACCTGAGCAAGAGGCACGGTATTATCACTGGCACAGAGGGAACCGAAGGCTGGTTCACGGTCTATGCTGAGGTTCCTCTCAATGACATGTTTGGCTATGCCGGAGAGCTTAGGTGAGAGGATAACCTTATATTCTAAAGGTAATTCTATTAAATCTTATTTGTTTTTAATTTCAGATCGAGTACACAGGGCAAGGGTGAGTTCACCATGGAGTACTCTCGGTACTCGCCCTGCCTTCCCGATATCCAGGAACAGATCGTCCGCCAATTCCAGGAATCCCAGGGCTTGGCTCAGCCCGACAAGAAGAAAAAGAAGAACTAAATCATTATTGTATAGTTATAGTTTTAAGCAAGCTCACCCAGTTACCATCTCTGTTTTTGCTTAGTTAAATTTTATTTCATTTCAAAAATCTTCAGTTTTCACTGTGATAAATGCGACTTGTACAGTTTTTGTATAATAAAAGAAGACGAAACAAGAATTGAAATAATTTTCAGAATTTATTTTTTAACATAATAATTCTATATATAATATTAAATTAAATGTTGGTTTTTTAATTTAAAAATGGTATTTTAGTATTTTACATTTGCCTTACATTCCCGCGTATGTAAGTGTGACCAGCTGCCGCGGAAGAAAAATACGTTCTTTCCGCCTAAATGCCAGAATAACGAACGGTTACACCGGAGTAAAAGCAAATTGCAACAACAAACAAAACAAATTTTCTTGCGAGCGGTTGATCCGCGGACGGTTTTCCCTCAAAAACTCGCAGAAAATATGCAAACACAGGCGAGATAAAAGGAAAACGCTCATCAGCGACACGGCGCCGGAAGACGGGCGGATAGCAGACGCAGACAGCGCGGCGAACGAAAACAGTTAGCGACCGAATTATAGTATTTCGAAAATTTTCCGGATCCGACAACAACAATAAATTTAACTCAATTAAAAGGCAGCGAGAAAAATGCAGAGAACACAAGTGAAATGCAAGTGATGTTGTTGTGTTCGCGTGGAAATGGAGCGAATTGTGATAGCACCGTTTTTCTTGTTCCGAGTTTTCCGCTGTCAGAAAAGTGTGCGCAGGAAAATTGCTGACAATTCATAGAAAGGCAACAGAAAAGAAAATACAAGAGGGGCGCGCGCGTTTTTCGGGGAAAATTCAATACAAAACGCGGAAAGCAAAAAAGAAAAACAACAACAAATCGCAAAACATACGAAAAATAAAAGAAAAGTGAGAGAGAAAAATAAATATCTAACGCACGTCTACCTGTGTGTCTCTGTGTGTGTGATTGTGGGTGTGCGGCCTTTCAAGTGTGTGTGTGTGCGTGTGCAAAAGAAAGAGATCAACGCGAGCCAAGAGCAACAACAACAACAATAACAACACACAGCTGACTTCCTCTTCTCTACCTTCCTGCGTACACTGTTCGAAAAAATAAATAATGCAAAACAACGACAACTTCCAAAACGCCGGCTTCTTAACAACCATCAACTAGTCAACAATAAAAACATAATTAATAAATATAAACAAAATCAACTAACATATCCGTCAGCACAACTAAAAAAAAATCATAATAATTAATAATAACAGTTTGACAGCAAAACACATACACCAAATTCTTATAGTAAAAGATCCAAATAAATAAATTAACATGGATTGGATCATCAACGACGAAATGGGCCTCACCGTGGGCCATGTGGTCGGTTGGGCCGCCGCCTCTGCCATGGTAATCGGGGGCGTCATCCCCTATGTGCCGCAATACATAGAGATCAAGAAGACGCAGGATGCGGATGGATTCTCGCTATATGTGTGTCTAGCCCTGCTGGTGGCCAACTCACTGAGAATTCTCTTCTGGTAAGTTTACATTTTCTTACTTTAAAGTATATACAATATACATTGCCTTAGAAGGTTAAAGCAAAGATTGACTAGATTTTATTTTATGCAAACTTCCCTATGAAAATTTAATATTACTCTTACAAAATATAGTAAAAGATTCAATTTATATTTTAATATTTTAATATACCTAAAAATATAAATCTACAAGGGATTCTAAATCTATTTTATTTAATTTTTTTATGGAAATTATACTCCTTATATACTCTTTGAATTTGTATTCAAAAGCTTCTAACGCTATGAAGGAGTCATTTCCGACCCTATAAATCATATATATCATATATATATATTCTTGATCAGCATCAACAGCCGAGTCGATTTAGCTACTTCCGACCAAAATTTATTTTTTTCAAAAATTTCAAAATTTTATAAGGGGTTACATCCTTAAAATTTTTCAAATTTGATAAAAAATAGAATTTTTCTACATTTAAAATGGAGTATACAGATTTAAAAATCTAATGAAAACTAACATGGGAAAGCTTTTCGAATTAAAATTAATGCTTTTTTGGCTTAGTTATGAGTTTTTGAAGTTTAATATAATATAAAAAAATCGATTGCTGATTAGTTATGATTGATTTCCGATTCAATTCTTTAATTCAATTGCAAACTAAAAGTGTATATATAAACTTCGGTTTCCCAAAGTTAGTTTTTTTTTTCTGGTTTTAAACTACATGAAGTAAACTTTATGATTTGTCTAAACAACAATCTATGTGTAATCCAGTATGGGAATTCCTTCAGTTGATATTTATTTATTTCAACACTTTTTTGTTGTTTAAAATTAGAACAGCTCTGATTTAAGCTACTTTTCTTTGATGTCTTGGAAATCCCCATATGCAATTAAACCAAAAATAATACAGTTTCGCTTTAATTTCCTTGAATAAATCAATCATTTAAGAATATAAATAATATTTTAGATGTTTCGTTCTCTTTGATTTCAAAGATCAGAGGAAATAATTGCTCTCAAAGCAACAAAATTTCTCTTTACATAGTTATTTAAGTATTTAATTATTTCCCATTTTATAAACATGATATTTTGAAAACTTTTAATTAATTTACAAAATATATAATCTATTCTTTCTTGCAAAATCAAAACTGTTAAATGTACCTAAATAATAAAACGTTAATTGTATATATATAGGTACGTACACCACAGATCTTTTAGGTACCTGAAATACCTGCAAATTCTCACTCGCACACACTTACCTGGCGGGATGACTAAACCCCTCTCTGCAAACACCTCATATCTCGGCTTATCTGGGGGGTTATACAAACTGGGCTTATCGCCCGGAATTCTCTCGTGGCCTGTCGCGACTTTTTACGGCTGCCACCTCTTGAGACCACCCCCTGTCTGGGTATAGCTTTGTCATGATTTCTGGCCGATTTTGCTATAATAGACCACAGATCGTGTTTGGAAATCGGCCAAGGACTGTTGGACTGGCATTTTATCTTTATTGTACGGGCTGCGATATGATATTCGGGCACAATGTCATCGATAATCGCTATTTTCGCTTAGGTTTACGACAATTAATGGGAAGATTTATCAGCTCTCATGCTGATTGGGGAAAATGATTCCCGGGGAATTGATGTTTTTAGTGGAATGTGTGATTGATAAGGAATTTACTCGTATAACAACACAAACTAAATGTTTTTATGACCGAAACCAATAGAGTTAGTTACTGGAAAGCATGATGCTAATTTCATAAACAACGCATGACTTTTCATGGTTCTTTGTTTAATATTTCAAGGTTTGTTTTTAGATATTTTTAATGTGTTTTTATTTCAATTTGTAAAGTAAGAGAAGCCAAATCAATGTTAATAATTTCTGTAAAATTAAATGAATTTTTAACAGTAATTCCCTATGACTATGGAAATGTTTGTCTGCCATAAAAAGTTGATTCATCATTTTGAATGAGGGGGGAATCAAATTTAATGAAATAAATTTTTAATTCAATTTGAGTGAATGTGCAAAAAATATCTTTCAAAATGTCACAATGCCATTGAAACCAGCTGAAACTGCTTTAGCACTCAAATAAACAAATATTAAATTGAATGTATGCCTTCGAAAATGATTGAAATTTGTGTTATTGTTTATTGAGAACACACTTTGATATTCAAAATATATCTCAAGCATAAATCTATGGAATTTAACCTACCTGATGCCGTTGTTTTTTATTTTTTAAGGCTATCAGTTCCGACCCCCAGGGTCAACTTCTTTTGCCCAGCTGGTTTCTGTATGCTTACGTTTTTTATTTTTACGCCTTCTGTTATGGGTTGTTTGAATGGCAACGCTTACGTTTCCTATAAATAAAATATTAACAAAGCGAGTGAAATGTGAACGCATAAAAAAATATACAAGGAGCAACTGGTGGCCCTCGTCTCTGGCGATGCCGTCAATTTGTCTGGCCAATCAATAAATTAATTATTTAGTTAGAAATTGTTTGCCGGCTAGTAAAGTGAATCAGATGTGTGCAACCCGGCCCAATAATCCCAATATACCCTATATATTTTTTTGTTGTATATATAGACGTTTACAACTTCATGGGGAATTTATTGTGGGGAGGCGTTTAAATCGACACGCGATGAGTTTCAATGGGTTTTTGTGAAGTAAAAAGCAACCCGGGGGGGCCTTTTAGTGCACGGAAAACCCCGATTTAAAGGCTAGAACAATGAAAGGAAGTCATAATTAATTTATTCATGCCATTAGGAAGTGCATTCGGTAATTAGTAATTTTCTTGAACCAAGATAATTATAATTATTTCGAGTAATTGCGGCTGTGTTAGATATAGTCCCACTCGCCAGTTCCTTCCTGTAGTTAATTGCAACTGCAATTTGAGAAAAACAAATTGCACACAACACTTACACTATTTTAGTGTGATTTTTTTTTTGTAGCTAGACAAGCCTCGTACAGCAATTGCAATTAATTATTAAGTGTTCTAGAAATATGGTATAAACTCGTATATATACACAAGTTACACACACGTACATGGGGTTACTCTCGAGGGAAAACTTTCCGAACAAAGAGCACAAGATAGTGAACGGAATGACACATCCCTCAGTCTTCATTATAAATAATTGCCAGTGCGCCTGCCTTTGTTGCCGATCGTGAATATATATGCATATTTAACAAAGATTAAATCATGATTCGTTCACTTGTCACTCTCATATTTCGTCAATAATAAGCAAAATTAATATAATTATATTTTATATTGGATAACTGAGAGCATCCTAAATGATCTCATTGCTTAAAATATCAGATTATTTAATAATTTAATAGCTGAAAAGTTGTTTTTTTTTTTATGTTTATAGTTCACTTTTATGATTAGATTTTTGGAATTTATTTTCAAGAGCTCTTGAGTGTCGCAGGAGGGTTGTAAAATTGTTTTCTGGGAAAACATTCAGTGATTATCTTAACTTACTTGAGTTTTGAGTTGTTATTAACTAAAATCTGTGAAAATATTTACTTAAAAATGTTTAGATAATATATTATGAACCTAACAGAATTTTAAACATGTTTTCAAGCCAGGCAATATAAAATATTTAAAATAATAAATGCTTTTTTGAAAATCCCCAAATAAATGTATTAATAATGATATGTCTTGTAATATTTTAAAGAATGATTAGATACACCCAACTTTCCTTCAATAAACCAATAAAAAGTAGCTCTACTTTGGCTTTAGATTTAATTTCTTATAAATATATCAGACGTGCGTTAAGCGTAGTATATAGATTATGTATATTTTCCAAACTGAAGTTTATTTATTTGACCAGAGTCAACAGAGCGGAATCAGGTTTCCCTAAAAAGGTTTTCTCGCCGAAAAATTATGACTCAATCGTAAGTTGGTCAGGTCAGTGGGGCGTGACTATACAAGTCTACGGCTTGGAATAGAAAATGAATTATAATTTACACTTTCATATGCCGCATATAACAATAGATTGTATATACATACATATAGTATACAAGCTGCTAGTTCGACTCAGACACTGGCCAGTCATAGTCATTTCTATATTTGTAATTTTCATGCCAACATTTGCTCAAATATTTACACAATTTGTCAGTGGCTAGGGGAGGCGTTCACACTTAACAAAATTGTAATTACAAATTTAACTATTCAAAATTTTTTTAAATATTCATAAACTTATAAATATATAAGCTAAGAAATGCAATTACTTTAATTGTTGCAAAACTTGAGCATTTAAATTATTTAGCAAACTTTTTATATTGCAACACAATCTGAGGCCGCCGGGTAGGGGAAAAGTGAAGGGTTAAGTTTGAGAACTTGGGGGGTTCATTGAACTTTGTATATATATTTCAACACTCTCATGGCAATCAAGTTTCAGAGGGAGGGGAGAGCTTCAAAAGTTGGGCAATACAAAAAAGTAATAATGCCGAAAATGGCTGACTAATTGGATTCTTCTGTTTGGGGAGTTAATGAGGAAATATGGCCTATTAATGAAAGCGACACTTAAAGAAACATTTAATTTAATGAGTAAATTATTAAAACTAAACAAAAACCAAATCAATATCTATTCAAACTATTTGTTTATTCTTTTCAAATATATCTCCCAGCGAAACACTCAATTTCCTCAATTATTTTCTGTCGAAATTCTTTACACAATCACTTCCCTTTGTGATAAGCAATCTGAACAACCAGCACACTATATAGACTATATAGAATATAGACTGTTGGCCTATCTGTAATGACACTTTCCATGCAATCTAGTTGCTAGTATCGCCTCATTTCCCAGTCCGGGTTTATGATGGTTTTGACTTCTACTTGGACTTGTTGTGCCTGGAAAGAGCTCTCGGCTCTTATCAGTACCATTGTACTAGGGAACGCGTGTGTGGGTGTGCGCCAAGATAGTACAAGTCTCGCCATCGTGGCTACTCCAACCAATTAATTTGTTTACGTAAAACTTATCAAAAGTAGTCGCTACTCTATACGTAATCCCATGGATTCCAGATATGTCACTAAGATAATGCGTTTTTAATAGATATGATTGTGGGGTATATCTACAAATGACATTATTTCGTAATTTATAATTTGCTTGTCACTAAAAAGAAAGAAAAGAATGAAGGCACTTTCTAATCTAATCAAACATTTTTCAATAATTTATTTAGCAAGTTTTCAACTTTCATTCATATTTATTTATACAAGATTGGCCCACTTTCCTGGGGTATTCATTATTAATACTTAAGCATTAACTTTTCCCCAGAAAAAGAGAGTAATAATTTCCAAAGGCAAACAACTTTGTTGGACAGTTTTCTCGCCGAAGGTCAAGGCTTGCGGGTGGCAAGTGGGCTGCTTTGTGGGAGGGAATATTCCAATTAATTTTTGGGGGTAGGTCTCCCTTCTATATATGTATATATATATATAAATGTATATATATTCTCTGACCAACAAACCTGACTTGCGTATGGGCCCATAAATGTTTACGTGTTTTTTTTTTGGTTGCTTATTTTCGCATCGCATGCAAATTAGATTTTTTAGAAACTGGTTACGACCGCTGCCCTGAAGTCAATGTGGTTTCTGATGATGATGTTGGTTGTTGTTCCCTGTTCCCGGTGTTCTGGTTTTTATAGTTGTTGATTATTTTGTTTTCCCCACTTTGGTGTTTTTTTTGTTTTTTTTTTTTTGCTATATATAACGACATTGCACTTGATTCCTCGATGTTGATGTTGAAATGTTGTTCGGAGGAGGATTTATAATTTCGATGCCTGAAAACTTGTCTTGGGCACAAGTTTGCTTTATAAACTTTTAAGAGCACTTGAAATTCCGGTTGGTTTTGTTGTTCAAGCAAAGTTTATGTAATTATTTTCAGTGAAAGGAAAGGTTCTGTGTTTAGAAAGTATAGTTATAAATAGCAAAAAGTTTAAATAAATAATTAAAAAACGGACTTACTGACTTTATGTAAAGCATACCTAAAACATTGCTGACAAAGTTTATTTAAAAAGTAAAAAGTAAAGTTCAAAGCACACATTTTTAAAATAAATTTTTTAATGGGTGTATAACACTTATTATCAGCACATTGCGAGGGGCCAGGCATTAACCTTTATAAAGAGACTTTCCATAAAAAACAGTATTATATTTAGCTTGCTTAAATACTTAAATTTCAGCAGTAACCAAGTGGAGATAATGGGCCTGTGGAAAATGCGTCTTTTAACTAAACATTAAGCCACAATTTTCCAGAATCGCTCTCACAATTAATCGCCCTAATTGTGAGCTCATCCGAGCGCCCAAAACTCTCTATTTAATTGAGCCAATTATCAGTTTCCGTTTCTCTTTGGCATTAATACTTGGATTGACTTGGATGACCCCCCAAGAGGTTATCTGGCGCATTACATAGAGTAGTTTTCGAGGCGGCCATTATGGGATGCCCAAAGCCGATTTGGAGGCATTATCTCAATCGGGCCAAAGTTTTCCTTTTAATGCCAGAGCCAGGCTGATAACCTGGGTGCGGTTAGAGACCAAAAAGGTCAGACAACCCGCTTCTTATCTGCTAAATAAATGAATTTGAGCTTAAAGATTTTTGCGTAATTAAAAGGAAAGAGAGCTGTTTGCGTGTTGTGGGACAATCCCTAAAATGTCGGTCACAGGTGCGGAAAGGACAGACAATTAAAGCACTCTCCTTAAACGCTAATCTTTGGCCTTTTTGGTGAGCTTTATGCCGGAGACGTTGCCCTAATTGAATTTTAATGCCATGCCTTTGTGCAAGTAATGCGTTTTCCCAGCGACCCTGAAGGACTCTTAACAGATTTGTAATTTGCTGGCGAAGGCACAAAATACTACGCCTGTGTGTGTGTACAACTAATCGAAAAGTCTAAACAGTGCCGTCAATCAGTACGTGTACGTGTCCGTCCAATGTTTACACCTTTGCCCGCTGAATGAACAATCGCAATCACTCCGGGCCTCGTCTCCACGATGTGGCTTCTTTGCATGCAAAAAATGTGCGACGGCAACGTTGAGTGACGCAAATGTTTGCGCGATGCCAACAGACATAGATTTCAATTTCTCAATTAGAATATAGTATATATATACAGATAATCTGCGTGTGTTCAACTTAAAGAATATTAAATTTCATAGTTTGAGTGTGCTCACAAAAAATAAAAGCAGAGTTCATTGATTTTCTGGTTATGCTTTTGGGCATAAGAGGCTTTATATAACTTTTGAGAGGCTTATTTTAAGCCTTTTGGGGGCTATTAAGTGGTCTTAAAGTTAGGGAACTTGTTTTATGTTTAATTAGAGGGAGAAATCTTTAAGGGGAAAATGTTATTAACTCATTATAAATATATAAAAGAAAACTGTGTAAAAATTAATACTTTTGATGCAAGTATAACAGTTCGTATAACAGTTTATAACAATATAATACATAGTATAACAGTTTTTCTAAGTGTAAATGCTGTGAAAATTAATACTTTTGATGCAAGTATAACAGTTAGTATAACAGTTTATTGCAATATAACACTTAGTATAACAGTTTTGTGTTGTTATGTGTTATTTTTATGTGTTATTTTTTTCAATATTATATTTTGAAATATTCATATTCCAAAATGTAAGCCCAAACTATCAACATAATTTTCTCTTCCAAACCCAAAAGTTTTCCCCCACATATCGATTATTTTCCACGCATAAGTTACACTAGAAAAGCGCTCCAGCTTCATCCATTCCACCATTTAATCTCAGGCTCTGTTGGAAAAGCGCGAACTGGAAATAAAAAGTTAAAAAACAGCAGTATCACGCTTGGCTGCTTGTCTTCGGGTAGCAGCTGTGTGGCATTGACACATTTTCCGGCAAACCTTTAAGGCGCATGACTTTCAATCACTTTTGATAAGCCGCTCGATGGATATATATTGCACCCAGGCCAGTGCTGGCCATAAAATTGCGGTAGGTCTTGAGGCAAAAAGAGTAAAAATTAAATGCAAATCGGAAAGGAGGCTAACTTAGTCAGCTCAAAAAGTTATCTGCAGAGACATAAATAATTCGATATTGTGTGTATATATTTCCAGCTTATATGCAAATCAGCAAATTGTTTTCCTCTGCCTGGAGGGGAATGGAGGATGCCTTTTATATATACATATATATACAGATATATATATTCTATACCCCTGGCTCACTCACTTTGTCTTTTCAATTGTGGCATTTCCTGTGTGTCCTTTTTTCTCCACCATCTTTTCTCCTATGACTTTGTGTGCTCTTGACTTGGTTTCCGGTAGCTTTTCTGGGGAGGCGTAGATTGGAATAAAGTGTTGTTTTTCCTCCTAAAGTCACCCACAGCATTTCTGGTGGATGCCAATCTTTTGTTTGTGTTTACGGTTTTGGGGTTTTATGGGCTTAGGCCGCCATGTGGGACCACTCAGCTTGCATTAATTTTCATTCAGCAAAATCAAATGATATAATAAAATATTTTATGACATATTTTCTATGGATTTTCTTACGATATAATGTATATATATTTAGGTATTTATGTTTGTTTAGGCTAGAAATATAGCTAAGCTGTCTGGATTACTACCTTTCTAGTCAAAACATCTAATATTTACCAATTATCGTTTGACAATATGACAGTTTATATATACTAAAATGTGATAATTTGGAGGAATAAATTCAGATTGATAGATTATTTAGTAGTTGTTAGAATTAACACCAACTTAACACACTTTTTGTGTGCTCACTTCATTGGCAATTGCCAGTTAACTATGCCATTGTAGTTATACTGTATCCCTTATCCCCGACAAGGTCATTTCTAACAGCAGCAGCGACAGCTTAGCAAAAAAAAAATCCATCTAGATTTAAGATCGACCCAGTTATGGGTATTCATCATCATCATCGTCATCGGTGGAGGCAATCCATTCCATTCAATGGAAAAAATTATGCTTAGCTGCGGTCCTTTTTGGTCCTTTTTTTTCCTGTGCTCATCAGGCGCCAACTTGTGTTTACACAATTCTCGAGGCACACACTACACACACTTGCACACACACACAACATGGTTCCGAAATAACCGGAATATACGGACTTAAGTGCTTTTGGTTCCGTTAGTTAGGAGCCCCTTCACAGTGAGACTAAAGTGAGACAATGATGAGGACTTGTGTCCGCACCGAGTTTAGCCTACTTACCAGGCCTCCACGGCACGTTAAGCCAAATGAAATTTGTGTTAAGCGGAATGTGTTGACCTTGGCTAATACACCAACCCATACAGCTATGGTCAGAATGGTAGAAAAAGCCTGGTATGCTTTCTTTAAATTATAATTTCTTAATAGGTCAGGAAAATATGGTATGGTTTCCTTTTTCTTATTACCAAAACATCACAAAATATTACAAAAACAGATAAACTCTTATTTTAAGTTATGTAATTCTGATATAATTCTGTTATACAAAATATTCCCCATTTCTCAGTTCTATAATTCTGAGAAAAACTGCTCATTAAGTAGGAACAAACCCCATCAACACTTGAGTAAACATCACGCTGCAGGCTTTGCTGAATTTTTAATTATGTCTAAGAACACAGAACACAACTAAGCTAGAGCTGAACAATGCCCTCCCCTCACATGTGTATAACAGTTTACAAATTGCCGGACTTCCCTTCTTCAAGACCTGAACCTCCCCGGACAAATTCTATCAATAAAACTTTCATCAAGACTAAGTGACATTTTTTTTTTGGAGCTCACCTATTTAGTTAAATTGTTGCGGCTATTTGTACAAATTGCCATTGAAAGTGAGCCCCAAATATGCTGGTGGGAGGGGAAAGGTGTTTCTGGTTAGTTGTTGGGAAATTGTTTACATTACAGGCTCAGCTCAAAGCGAACTTGTGCAGTGCAGTGCACACGTATACAATTTTATCGATTTTTTACGACATATTTTACACGTTGAAGCGTGCAAAATGTTATGCCAGTGGGTGGAAAAGGGGTGTTAGTGTGTGTTTGTATTTTTTTTTTTGCCAATTTAAAAGGTAAAGCCAACCATTCCGGACTAGTGACTAAGGGAAGTGTGCTGTTCGAGGGGTTAGTTTCCTTTCATTCTTTATACTTTTTTTTGCCTGAGCTACGAAGTCAAGTGATGACTACAAATTGAAATGTTTGCAATGAAAATGTTAACATTGCAGAAAATTGCAGTTGTTATACAAACACAAAAAGCATTAAGCGTGGCAAGTGGATTTTAGCAACAATGAGAAAACAGCCAAACCGTTTTATAACTAAGCTTTAAGTTTTGTAAATCTTTTGTAATTGTTGGAAAGTGCTTTAAAAGGAATTAAGTTGGTTAAAAAAAGTTTGTTAATTAGGGTTAAGTTTACCCTTAAATAAATTCAACAACCTGGTGAAGATACAAAATCATTGTTGAGTTTAAATCAAGGGAAGCAGCATCCAAAAGTGTGCTACAATAGATTATTTATAGATTTAAAATTTTATTTTATAATAGAAGTTTTTATTATATGACTAGTGCACTGTCATCTTTCTTTTTTTGTCAACTTAATCTCATTTGTGTTTAATATTTTAGTTTTTAATTTATATCGTTAAAGCCAAAAACTTTACTAAATTAATTTATTGCATACTTTCAAGCAGTTCTTCAACTGCTTTGAAATCTGCAGTTATTTCTTTGACACAGTTGATAGCTTAAACATTAGAATTAATTGAAATATTTTGAATATTTACTTAAATCTACATATATTTTAAACAATACAAATTCCTTATTATATCTATGAATATTCTACTGCATATAATCCCACTTCTAGTCCACATTTTCGCACCAATCGGTCTCAAAGCCACACCACCCCTTTGACTCCGCTAACGAAATCGAAATGTAAATGTATTTTGCATGTCATTTAAAGGCGATTTATGTGGTGATTCGTTTACAGCCATGGAATGGCATTGACTTGGCACAACTTGCAATTCAATTTCCATGGCATGCCAAAGGAGAGGAACCTCCCTCCCTCTCCGATAATCGGAAGTAACGCGGAAGTGTATGCTATCTGCTGGTCGTGATTGGCAACGACAGCTGTATAACAGTTCCGCGGGGGGCTGAGGGGAGCCTCGAAATGCCAACAAATTGTCGCATTTTTGTTTTTTTAATAACACTGGGGCATGACTTTTTTGCCGGACTTACACGCAGCCAACAAACAACAAACAAATCCCCAGCAAATCTCTGGTTTGTTAGGCCTTTGTCTGGTGGCTTGCCAAATGCTCAACACGTTTCATTCATTGTCCGGGGACGAGGCCCCCACTTCCGCCCACTTGGCATCTGTCAGATTTATGACAGTGGCGCTTGACACAGTCCTGGGATTGTGTTTGCCTCTCCTCGGGGTTAAAAATTTATATATATATATTACACACATATTTGTTACATTAAGCTTGGCTGCAGGGCCCCATAATCGATTTTTGGCTCGTGAGTGAATTATGCTGTTGGTCGCACACATCAATCACTTGTTGGGTCTGCCTTCAAGCACCTGTCAATTAATAGTACTTACATTTTGGGCCCAGGAAGTTGTCAGCCGGCGGGTGATAAATAATAATACCATTTTTATGGTGGAATGCCAATCGAAGCGAGTGTGTAGGTATTATAAGGGACTTGGGACTTCCCCCTACTTATGTATGCTCACAGAGAAAAGGATTCTTATTGATCTTATTGGTTTCCATTATATTATTTAAATGACAGCTTTTCTTTAATAACAAATAATGTCATTTAATGTCTCTTAAATTAAGTATACTGTCCCACAGAGCTGTGTCAGTCATATGTCAATTATAATGTCATTTTATGTTAACCTTTTGGATTGACCTTTACACCATTTCCCCCATGTTCCTTGTTGCAGGTTCTCCAGCCGCTACGAGCTTCCACTGCTGGTGCAGAGTGTCGTGATGAACGTGACCATGTTCCTGATGATCCATCTGTGCGTGAAGGTGAAGCGGGTTAATGCCAATAGCCGTGAGCACGCCCTGCGCGGTGAGTCCCCCACATTGCTGCATTTTAGAAACTATCCTGACAGGGGATAAACATGTCAACCAATCCCTTCGATTCCACAGGCGATGAACTGCATTTGCCCAAGGTGATGACCGACACGGATACGGGCGCTTCTGTCTCCACGGAGGCGGGTGGCAGTGTCCTGAAGCGAGTTCGCTCCAGGCATTATCTAAACGGTGAGTCAACTGCAGCGATTCCTAGGGGGTTAACGTTATTACATGGGGCACCGACCAAGTGATACCTAGTATTAGATTGTTTTACAATAGGTTGCCTACTTTTATGGGCCTAATTAAATGGTTAAATTGTGTTTTCTATTATAGATATGAATAAAATGCTTACATATAAAGTAAGGGATATTCAAATTGAAAGATTTATAAACTCTTTGAAGTTGATTTTGAATAAAAATTAAAAAATTAGAGGTAGGGATGCAATATAATATGTCGATATATAAATAGATATTTAATCGTTGCGATATATGTCCCATAATTCGTTAGTTTATGACATATATTAAAAGGAAATAAAGACTCTAACCTTGGAGTTAAATAATAATACATCAATTAATTTTGATATATAAAAAAACTATACTATAAAATTTTTTTCGATATAATTTGGATTTATTTGAGATACTTTTCTAATATTACCAACCAAGAATTTTGTATCAATTCAGATACTTTTTTAATATTACTTTTTAATATTTAACGAAATGGTTTTGATATTTAATATGATTCCATCTTTATCATATCCAACTTTCTCTTTCTATACATCCTATTAAGAAAAGCCCTTCTACCCTGTCGCTCTAGATTTTAATGTATCGGATATACCCGTTTAAAATTGCTCTTACAAGGTAGACAAAATTTCCACTTAATTGACGGAAATTTCCTGTGTCAGTCTGTACAATAGATTGAAATAAAATATATATAAAAAAGGTGGGCAGGGTCCAATGTATAAGGGAACTGCAATTCCGCCAAAACATTAAAGAAATACAGGGAGCTCCACCTTCTGCTATTTTTATCATACTTTATCTTTATGAGCCGCTTTTATTTCTTCTCCTTCATTACTTCTTATCAGCAAATAGAAAAACTCAGTAACTGGGTTGGAAGGAGGGTGTCGCGGTTAAATTGATCAATGAACAATATATACATATAGTATATAATATATATATGTACTATATGTATATAAACAGCACCCACGTCGATGGCAAGCTAATTATATTGGCACGCCTTGGGCTTCTCTTTGTTGTACATTTGCTGGTCGTAAATTGTGCAGCGCCTAAAAGCAGGCAAAGATAATGAAAATTGATTTCCAACTGGTTGTGCTGGCATCTGCAGTCCCCCATTCGTTGGTGTAAGTGCCTTCTGTTTGTGGCTTCTTCTGGCTTTAAACAATTTATAGAGCTCTGAAATTGTGGGGGTCATGACCTTTGGCCTCCACAACAGTAGCTTGGAATAATATATATGCAACGGCTGTATAAATTTGGGAAAATTACAAGATTTTCATATATATATTTATATCCTTAAGATGTATAACAGTTTACGGAAGCATTTTACATTATTTTACGAAAAGTATTTACATTCTTTTAAATAACACACATTTAACAAAGTCAAAAGTCACAAAATTTGCTATATTTAAAATTAATTATGAAGCTCGCCTAAAAGTATGCAGTGATATATTTAAGAATCCAAATTTAACGTACATCTTAATGTATCTTTTTCTGGAATCTCATTTCAAGTCATTTAATTCCCTGCGATTTCTTTGGCATTCCTAAATATATTAAAGTTATTAAGACAGAACCTCAAAAATACTATATTTGCTTAAATTAAATCTTTAATTTTCTAAAAATCCTTCCTTTCAGACCTTGACTTCAAATACTTTTGGAGCTGGACAGATTTCCAATCGTATCTGGACTTTATGCTCGTCGTGTGGGCCGTGGGCGCCGCTATAACATATCTAATGCTGTCCGTGCATTGGTTCATGGAGTCCATGGGCTTTGTGGCCGTCTTCACCGAGGCCATGCTGGGTAAGACATAACTCCATCAATCTCTTCTCACTCGTTAAATCTATTTTTATACATTTTCTATGTAGGAGCGCCGCAATTTCTGCGCAATTTTAAGAATAAATCAACATATGGAATGAGCATACACATGGTGATCATGTGGACGCTTGGTGATATGTTTAAGACTGGTTACTTTATTGTTAGGAAAGCACCATCGCAGTTCTGGATCTGTGGCACGCTGCAGGTAAATATAAATTCTTTTAAGGAAATGGGAATATCCTGACTGAATTATCATTGTTATTTGCAGGTCAGCTTGGACATTGCGATCCTCTCACAGGTGTGGTTCTACCGCAAGAATTCCAAGCCGCGCGACTTGCGACGCGGCGATTAGCAGTTTGCCCCCGAAGAACAGCCACAGCACGTCCATCCCCATGATCTACATATATCCCATTCCGAGGAGCACCAGCTATCGCTACCCGTCACCGTGAGCAGCAGCGGGGATGACCATCTGCTCACGGCGCGGGCGGACGATGAGCACTTCAAGGTCCTGGACTTTGGTCAGTGCCACGATAATCGAGCGTTCCAGTATCACAATAATAACAAGATGTTGCCCAGACCAGGCGGCAGTGGAAAGAGTAAGGATGACAGCAGCATGGCCGCAGCCCTGGAGGTGGTCATTGTGCATTCGCCGGCTTCCAAGGAGCAGCGACTGATTGGTGGTCAGGAGACAAGTAACAGCTGCTGTCGAAGAAAGCAGCGCAATAATGCCACCCAAACCAGATCAGACGGCGGCAGTTGCTGCTGTGTTATTACCACACATCATCATCACTGCCACTGTCATAGGCACCATCATCACCATCATCATCATTGTCACTACAGAAGCACAAAGAGAAGGGCTCTGCTGCACCAGAAGAGGAGTCATAGCCACCATCGGCATAATCACAATCAGCACATGCCCATTAAGCAAATGAATCCCAACCAAATGCTTCCAATGAACAACAACAACAACAACAACAAGTCTTCCTTGGACTCCAGCGAGGAGGGAATGCATCATCATCATCATCAGGCCATAGCCATAGAGATCGATGCGGCCACGATGAGCGAGGATTGTGACGAGAACAACAGCAGCACGGCCACCTCCAATTTTCCCTATAAGGTGGCCAGCGAGGGTGTGAAACCGATAATAATGGCACCTTTGCGGGAACAGCATCGTCACAGGCGGGGCTCTCTGAATTCCAACACAACCATCGAAACCGATGAGCTCTCCCACGACGACGACGATGACGATGTGCGCATGGGCTCCCACCATTTGCCCGAGGATGAGACCCAACTGACTCAGCCGCCGAATACAAGCTCTAGCAGCTCCACAAAGCGAGGAAATCCGGCCTCGGCGCCGGCGAGGAACGAATGTGTGCGAATCAAGAGGAAGAGGTTCATGGCCGAAGCTGGGCAGGATTACTGCAGCAGCTGCTCAAGTTCCTGTTCTTGCAGCAGCTTGGATGAGGATCATCTGGAGGGTCAGGTGCACGAAATGACCGTTTCGGCAGAGTGTCATGAGTGCAGGCGAGGCAGCTTCTGTTCGTGTCACAATTCCAGCTGCTGTTGCGGCTCCGGCTCTCAGGAAGAAGAGGAGGAAGACGAGGAGGATGAGGAGGAGGCTGACGATGAAGATGATGATGAAACCACGGGTCAAAGGGAAAGCTTTTGTACCGCTGCAGATCACACGATTACACCCTCTCAGGAGGGTGAGGATATGCACAGCAGTACCCTGACACCGCTCAGCACCCACAGGTCTTCCTTTATGGATCACGCAGATCATACAATGAGGAGCGATGATAATGGTGGCGGCAACCTAACCGACGCCGATGCCTCCTCCCTAAGCCAGTCCGCCGAATACTTCTCGCTGTCGTCCACCGCCGGAGGAGCCACCACCTCTTATCCCATCAAGGAGGAGAAGCCGAAGGATTCAAAGGAAAGGGAAGTGGATACACAGCCGTCCTGCAAACACTTGAATCCTCGCAATCCGCACAGCAGACACAAACGCGCCGCTTCTCCCGTGGACAGCTCCTTATGACGAAGTGTCTCGCTGGTCGCCTGGCCAGCCATCGATGTGAATGCTCTGCTGCAGCAGACCATAAGGAAGTCGGCCGTGCTGCAGGAGACGCCGGTGCGCAGGAAGTCCACTGCCAAAAAGGGATGTCCAGCCCGAAGTGCGGAAAGTAATGATTCCTCCACGGCCACATTAACGCCCAGTGTGGTTACGGTGGCCAAATATCCGGGACCGGGAGCGGGACTAGTGAGCGCAGTAACCAGTCTAAATGGCTGCGGAACCACCTATAGCTACACCACCACCACGTCTGCCACTCCCAGCTCCAACGCGACGGCCAGTGTCAAGAGGAACTCCAAGTATTCGCCGGTGCCCAGCTCGGAGGCCTATCAGTGCGATCCACTGCAGCAAAGCTCGACGGAGATCATCTTATAACTCATACAAGCATACCTCCACAACCATGACTTCTATACGCGCTGTATAGGTCAGGGGTTAAGATCGTTATTTAATTAAATGGAATATGTAGAAGACTCGTGCGGAAAGATGGAAACACCAAAATTCATTAAGCTGTTCATTTTGCTGTTATTCGGGGGTAACAATTATTACCAAGAAGATAAGATAAAGCAGGTCTAGTTTATATAAATGTATGTACATTGTTTTTTATGTGAGATCATGCATCAACAGATTAGCCTTTAAATTTGTAAACTAGTTTATCGACTTTAGTTTCGGACTATGTGAATTTAATAAAGAGAGCAAAGGGTTTCAGCTGGGGAAGGGACCAAGCCAGAAAGTTGTCACAGCCTTTAAGTTTTCCAACAAATGAAATCAACACAAAAGAACATATCCACTTTGTGCGCAACCTTCCCTCAGCTCAGGCCTCGATCCTTGTTTAGAATTAAAAAAAAAAAAACAGAAAAAAACAACAAATTGATAGAAAATTGTCATTGTTTTTCGTACCTTAGTGAAAATTCATTTCGTAGTCTTGTAAGTTCGATTTGTACGAAAGAGAAAAACACCAACAAAAATCAAACTTTAATCTCGATATTATTCTTTAAAGAATTTTTAACATTATCATTTTCCTAGCAGAATTTATTAGCTAAGTTCCATAAGAATATTGATTCGAAAATAAACGAAAACCCAAGCAAAACTTATAATTTCCTTTCGTTTTCTTTTAATTTATTTAATTTGTATTTCTTTGGTATATATATTATAGCACAATTCCTATCCCCTTAGCTACATATATAATTCTAGAAATTAACTTTATCCTAAAATGAAAATGAAGCCAAATATCTTCCTTGCAATTTTGAGATTCCGTTGAAAACGTACACACAATTTAAATATGTATGAGGGATTTATTTTTAAGCCACGTCAAATTGTATTCAAAGTGCTTGAGAATATTTAAGAAATATTTAAAAATCATAAATAACCAATGGGATGGGATGAGAGGAGAACATTTGTTGATTAGTACGTAGCGGCTATTTTTGATTGTTTGCCTATTGTGTATGGGTTATATATATATACTATATAAAGTATCCCTAAAATAACCGATCTGTTGCAGAACGAAGCGCAGTATTGTATCCTTTGTGGGAATCCAATTATCCAAGTTTCCACTCCAACTGTAAAACGAATTACTTACTTAAACAATTACTCATAATCAACTACAACAACTGTTATTATAACAACGGCATTTGGAACGTAGATTCTTTTTTCATAACTAAAATGGTTAAATATACTCATATTACTCGTATATAGAGACATATTCGTAAGTCAAGACACAAGCCAGGAAAAGCAATAAACTGCAAACGGACTCGTTTGCTACTGAATTTACTTTATCGGTGTTCTAGACATTTATTAAACAAAAATAAATATATAAAAAATATACAAATAAATGGAAGTTTTTTTATTTAAATGTTAAAAAAAAATAAATTAAAATAAGCTGAATAAATTATTACAAAATTGATATTGGGTAACTAGTTACCCAGTAACTATGGAGGTAACTGGGAAATTGTAATAGTTGCCAAGAAATGATATTATTTTAAAATGGGGTTTGTTGATTTATTTTCTTACATATATATAAAAATAAATTTATATAATTCAATTACACATCTACCCTAGATCTGATTACTGGTATGTACTTTTATCTTACTGCCAGTTTACTTACGTTTTGAAAAATATCAGACGTTTTAGGTTGTATTTATAATTAATTATTATTATTATCTAGATATTTACCTTTTTATTATTATAATAATTTTAATTTAATAATATTTCGTAGTTATTTTCAAAGAGGAATGGTCGGATATTTTGTGGAAATAATATAAAACTTTTCCAATTATTAACAGATTTTCATTTAATTTGAAATATAGCCATTCTATGTTATTCTAGAATTTCAATTTTAATTTTATAAAAATCGGACTACTATATAGTAAAGCTGCCAAAGGAACGATCGAGAAAAAGTACTATTGGAAATTTCAACTTTTTCAGTTTTCAATATATTTTCATCAAATTTGAGATATAGCTCTAAACTGTAAATAAAGTAGGTATAGTTGAAAGTAGGAATTATTTCATTGTTTTAAGACAAATAAATATAATTCATGTTGTATTTATTATTCACTAACGAATTAAGAACTTCGGCTTGTTAAATATTTCTTCACCAACAATATCGTTCTGGCCACTCTGACAGCCTGCCACAAACTTTTTAACAATCTGGCAGCTTGCCTGTTGAAACTCGCTGGCAACTTTTTTGTTCCTTTTCCATTCTATTCTCTCACATTTCTCGCTCTCCCCGCTGTTCGCTCGTAACAGTGCTGCCAGGTTACAAGCTAGATTCTGAGCAAAAATAAGCTAAAAGGAAAATTAAAATTAACTTCACCACGCCGAATTTTAAATACCCTTGCTGTTTACGATTGGATTTGGGAATAACATTTACCTATAAATATAATATTTACAGTTTTACATTCATCGTTTTTCATTTTCCTCTACATTTACAATCTTTTGTATGGCAGCTGTCTGATAAATTCATCAGATTTGCATAATTTTAAGACGGAAATTCTGAAATAACTAATTAATAATAATTTCTGGATCTTTACTATAACAGCTCTATGATATAGTAATCCGATTTTCAAAAAATAAAAAACAAAATCTCATGGCCATACAAATTATATAAATATCATCTTAGATGAAAATATGTTGAAAACGGGAGAAGTTGTAATATGTTTTTTATTTTTTAATTTTACGATTGTTCCTATAGCAGCTATATGATATAGTCGTCCGATTCAGCCCGTTTTGACATATATAGTAATTGGTGTATATAGAATACTAACTGCAAAGTTTCATTAAAATAGCTTAAAAACTAAGAGACTAGTTTGCAAACGGACAGGCGGAGATGGCTAAATCGACTCGGCTGCTGATGCAGATCAAGAATATATGTATATTTATTATATTGTCGGAAATGACTCCTTCCGGCGTTGAAAATTTCTGACTAAAAGTATAATACATAGCAAGGGTATGAAAAGCCAAATATAAGCAATGGAAAGATTTGTGCTAAAACAGAAGCTAAAGTCAACAGCACTAAAGTAATTAATCTTAATTAACTGAAGTACATATTTTCCTTACAAAATATATGCGGAATATTCTAGATAAATATTAAAAAACAGTAATTTTTAAGGCATTTCCATATATACTTCATCTAGCCTGAAATAAGCTAAACTCGCACTGTCGTTAGAATTCTGTTAATTTACGCTCTCCTCTGTTAAAGAGAGCGGATCGTTATAAAGTTTACATTAGATTTCTGTAAACACGTAGAATATTTGTTTTGACGTGTAAAATTGTTATGAATTTTACATTCGACATGAGAATTCGACCCCATGTATCTTTAAACTTGTAGAATGACTTTACGGAAGTGTCAAATGTAAAATGTTAAATAACGCAGTTTTTCAGCACATCGATAGTGAAAAAATCTCACCAACACGGTCCTACTGAAGCGATAGTGGAAAAATCTATACCACGGTCCTACTTAAATTGGAAACGAATTGCAGGCGAGCTTTTTTAGCGCGGAATAAAAAAAAGTGCAGCGGACGGAGAACAAGCTGATGGTAAATCGGAAAACAAACTAGAAGTTTTGCTAGCGCGCAGTAAAAGAGATACAGTTCGCGGGAGTCTCCGTTAAATAGCTAAATTTGATTGGTTTTCGCGTTCGTTTGTTTGTTTGCTGCGCGAATTGCAAGCCCAACTGCATAAATAAATAACGAAAACCAAACTAGAAGAAAAGAAGACGCTGATAAGCACGATTCGTGGGAAAACAACAACAAAGGCGTATTGCATTTTGCGGTGAGTGTGTCCCTCTGCTACTGTGTGTGTGTGTCTGTGAGCTGCGTCTTACGGCTATCGCCCGTTCTCTATCTTCCCCTGTCTCCGCTTACATGTATCCCTTTTGGGTTTTCGGCGTCTCACAACAATTTGCCAATTAAAAGCTTTTGACCTCTCGCTCTTGCAAGTAGAACTTTTGTGTTGCTGGAGCCCCCCTTTCGCTCGGTCTGCCGCCGCCTCTCCCTTGCTATCCCGTTTATTCCCCGATTCGATTTTCAATTGAAGCATGCCACTACCGAGAAGCCCGTCAAACAATACAGTGCGCGTGAGTGTGTGTGTGAGTGTGTGTGTGTTCTGTCAACTTATTTGTGCCTGTCCTATTCATTGCACTTTAGCTTTTGACATTGGCTGGGATTTATTTTCGTTCTCAAGAGGGCCAGGGATGCTATCGCTGTCTCTCTTGCTCCTTCAATGCCAGCTTTTCATTGAACTTGATACTGAAATTTGCAAGTGTCTCATTTTTTTTGTGGTTTGTTTTTCCATAGTAGTAGTTTTTTTTCAGGGCTACTGTCATGGTCAAGATCATGTTAGAAATTGGATTCTAGTTTTTTCTATCTTCAGGTTGGGGAGTGTTTTACTGTAAAGCAAATTAAAAGCAATGATTTGCTTTAAAACTCATTTCGCTGGCCTCATAAAACCCTAAACTTTTCATTACTTTAATGAGCAAAGTTTTTAATTTTCATACTTTTCTATAGCTTTTCACCAACTTCCTTTAAATCTCTAACCCAACCGAAAAGGGAATGAAAAATCGCAGCCAAACAAGCTGGCAAAAAGGAAATATGAGCAAAAAGGGCCTCTGAAATAAAATGCAAACACAGAACTTTTCCAATTTTGCTTTATTTTTGTTGGTCATTCAATTTCCATTCATGTTTATGCCTGTTGTTGTTGCCTCTTATTGCCCGTGACAGTTGAGAAGAGCAAGCAGATAAAAGGAAATTCCTAAAGCGTTAGATTGTGGAATATAAATCTAAGCAAATGAATAGAAGCTCAGGACAACACAAAAATGCTCAAATTTTATTTACTGCTGACATTTTCACGCCCACCGATACGCACATACCTAGCATCCAGCCTAAGGATACGGCAGGCATATGTATGTATGTACAAGTATATAGGGAAAGGCTTCTCTGCGCTATTTGGTATTCATGAATGAAATCAGAGCTCCACTTCAGAAAGGGAAAGAGGCAGAGTCCTTATTTTATATACCAGACTTTCCCGCTGCGTCAACACAATAGGACAGGCGCCAAGGCAAAGCATTTTATCCTTCTTCCTTCTACAGTGAAAACTTGGAATTTATCACCATTTTTTCATGGAAATATCTAAAAATATCTAATACATAGAACTGACAAGAAATTAAATTGAAGTGTGCTGTTGCATTGGCTTTAATTTCTAGTTAATAATAATAAAAAATACAGAAGCAACAATTGAAAAAGTCTAGAAACACTTATTCACTTTGGCTTTTTATTATATTTTTACTATTTATTTTCATATATAATAATTAAATAAGTTTCACTGATTAGTCCCTTTTGAAGGATATTTTCCTCACAAGTTACAAATATTAAAGTCCCATCTTTATCCTTAATTTTATAGATCCCTTCCCATTAGCCAAGTGTCCACTGTAATTGCTATCCTGGTCTCCGACCTCTGGACATGCTGTGCATTTAAATCGCACTTGATCAGTGGAGCTTAGCGGACGAATGTGGGATGATGTGGGGATGTGGTGTGTGTGGGTGCATCCAACTTTTTATGGACCAGCCGAGTAGGCATTTTATTTTTACGGCTGAATTAATTTATAGATTTAACCCGGCACACGCACCAATTGATTATGCATAGCCATGGAAATAGGAGTCCGAGTCAGGAAGAAGTAAACCTAACCCCCAGATCCCCGGGGGGAAAACTCTATAAATAGAAGAAAAGAGCAAAGGGTCGCCGGCAATTAGATGAACTTTCCCCGCTATCGCATGAATTTATGCATTTTACATGAGAGCGGAGGAGGAGTGTTTTGTGGCAGGTGATAAACAATTTCCACCGAGCATAAACAATATATGGCAGGTGGTTGGGGCATCAAGTGCGTGTGGCCTTGTGTGTCCTTGTTTTTATTTTGCCCCCAGGTCAGCCATTGACGTCAGCAAGTGTTAATTTCCTTGAGGTGCAAATGGGGTATGTCATATCATGGGAGTTTTCCCGATTAACTCTCAGACTGCATATAAATGAGATACAAATGTGTATAATTATTTATTATGAGTATAAGAGATTGCTTTGGGTCGTAAGTAGGTTTTAGTATAAAAGATAATGTTAAGCTGTGTCCTGGGATATAAATAAGATTGTATACTTTCTTCAGTAACTTAATAAGTTAATTAAATATATGCTAAAAACTTTAAATTTACCCATAAGATGCATATTGAAGAAATTAACAGATTGTGGTCTTGAATTTGTTAATTATTTTAAACTTTTAATTATTTTATTATGCCAGGTATTTTTTTACATTTTAGTCAGAAGCTTGAAACTCCGTGAAGGAGTTATTTCCGACCCCTAAAATCGAATATATTCTTGATCAGCATCAACAGCCGAGACGATCTAGCCAACTAAGACACAAAAAATTTTTTTGAAAATTTTTGAAAATTTTTTAAGGGGTTACATCGTTAAAATGTTCAAAAATATATATAAATATATTTTTTTAACAACTTTACATTTAGTATACAGATTTATAAACCCAGTAAAAACTAACCGAATTCAAATCAAGGCTCTTTTGGCTGAGTTATCAGTTTTTTAAACATTTATTTGTCGAATAAATTATCATATAAAAATATAGATAAATATTGATTCAAAAAATTAAACTTTTTATGCTTACTTATGATCAATTTCCGATACGATCCTTTAATTCTATGGGAAAGTTTAAGTTATTTATTATCATATAAAAATTTCGATAAATATTGATTCAAGGATTGCAACTATTTTAAGCTTAGTTATGATCTATTTCCGATACGATCCTTATATAAAATTAATCTTGCTGAAGTTAGTTTCCTTTTCATGTTTTAGTATAGCATACTTTTCGAGTGCATAATGAGCGACTGTCGAATAATTCAATAACCAATCGCAAACGACGTAAACGTAACGTAAAACGCGCAACAAAAAGGCACTTGAAACTTATCTCATGTGCAATAAGCGGCTATCCCAAAGTACTTAACTTTGACACCCGACAAAAGCCGAATTGACAGGTCGTTTCACACACGAGCTATAAGATATAGATGAGAATAGATACACGGAAAGAAGTCAAGGGGAAATTATATAATTTGTATAAAATTTTAAGTAGTAATTGTAGAACGTAAAAGGAATAATATTAACTGCAAAATAAGTACAAAAAAGAGCCTTACCTTATGGTAAATATATCAAGTTTACTTCTTAACACATTTTAATAACTCCCTCGCTAAGTTAGCGAATTTTTTGCAGTGTACTAACTTGGACGTTGAGCCGCAATTCCACCGTCAACGTCATCAAATGACGCGTATATATGACCATATATCCCTTGTCCGATGTCCATGTCAAAGTCCACTTTTAACCCACGACGAGTTGTGGCCATCGTTGAGTGTTGCCTACTTGAGTTGTTGTTGTCTTTGTTCCTCTCACTCTCCCTCTCTCCCTCTCTCTCTCTGTTGTCGAAAGCAATTTCATAAATGGCTTCCGTTTGAATGAAACACGCGCCATCGGTGAACCAGGGGCCAAAAGTAATACCAGGGAGTGGAAAAGAGGTCCTAAATCCTGGCTGGGCTTTTCATCTTCTGGCCCACGCCCACTCCCCCGCCCAAGGATTGTTGTCTAGGCGCTGGCTCCGCCTTTATCTTTATATCTATATCTGCGTGCTGGAAATGCCTTGTGGGGTCTTAATAAAAACATATACCAAATATGGTGCAAAGGCGGGAAAGGAAAATCTTATTTTGAGGAGAGTACTTCAACTTTAAGGAGCAGTTTGAAATAAAATATAAATTTCTGGAGAATACTTTCTAAATTTAATCTGTAAAAAAGGTACTATAAGGGAAATTAGGTATCACTATGAATATTTACTTACCTTATTAGTTCTTTTATTATTTCCTATTTTATTTAAACACTTATTTCTAGGATCTTGCAGTGTATCTCGAGCTTCGTTGGGCTTCCCCACTTCAACACACATTTTGTGGGTTCGTGTTTCTATATATATGTACATACTTTTGCGTTGTGCGCCATGTGTTATGGCGCCACATCAAAATGATAAACAGACTCTAACTGAGACATATTCAAGGTCACATGAGGGGGAGCACAAGACCCCATCCCTTTTTTTCTTTTCGGAGGACCCTAATGGGGTTAAAGTATCACCATCAGTCACAGACAGTTAGTCAGTTATAGGGAATTATTGGGTATATATAGTATATAGTATATACTAACTGAAGAGACAGTGTCAACGAACCTTGGCGAGAGACAAAGCACTTAGCTTTGGTTAGCGTACAACCAGGAAATAATGGAAGCCGCTGGATGGATGCTAAATCCGATGACTGGCCTTGATTAATGCTGAATGCACATTTAAAAGCTCTGCCATATATAGGGGTAGTCCCAGTCCCCCGTTTAATTCAATTTGCATGTGCACGAGGGTCCGACTTCGAGCGGAGAATTGTTTATAAATAAATTAACAAAGCCGTAACAAGCGATGGTGTGACCCTCGGACTTCCAACTAGAACAATGCCAGTGCAGCCAGAGCAGCGGCATCAGCTGTGAGAGAGTGCGGAAAGGGTATGACGGGTTTATTAATATCCATTTGGTTTTCTTCCACGATAAATATGGGTTTTGCTAATATTTTAAATTTATTAAACATTTTAAATTAAAAAGAATAATACAAAACTAAAGTAAAATTATATTTTAATTCTAATTTTTTGTACCGTGATTTTATAAATTATTTATGCCATATTTAAGACATATTGGTCATCACTGATGAGAGGACAAGTGCAAGTGCAAGGGCAAGGGTGTGAGTGTGAGTGCGAGTGTGATGACAGGATGACCAGCGACAGGCTCGTGGCAGGAAGTGGAAAGGGACACCACCAGACTGCCACCGTAAGCAATCTGTGTGGGTGAGAGTTTGATGATGCAAAAAAGGGGTTTGGTGGGGGAGGGGGATTAATTGTCTGTGGGAGTAAGCGAGTGTGTGTGTCTGTGTGGGTAGGTGTTCGCTAATGGACGAGAACAAAGAACCGTTGCCGGGGCCATTAGTCAGCCGCTCTCTCTCTCCCCCCTCCATCTTTCTACAGCTTCCTCCTTTCCCCTTGGCAAATATTTCCGCATTTTTTCAACTACTCACCAAACAGTTGATTAACGAGCGATCTTTCTCTCTCTCACACGGTCAGTGCACTCAAACAAAAATTCGGTTTTTTAATATAATATTAAAAGTTAAAATGTATAAAAATTATATCAATTTTATATGTAAAATGTTGGAAATTATATCATAAATATCATTGAAAAAATTCATGGTTTTATAATTACTAAATTTTTACCAGAATTTGTTGCTTAAGAATTTATAGAATGCTATTTTATGATGTTGAAATAATTTTAAAAGTGTATTTTCAGGTTTTACTTTCTGATTCTCATTTCGAATGCAATTAAAAAGTCAGTCAGCAGGAACAAAAATCAATAAATAAAAAGCGTAAGGAGAGCAGGGAACTTGAGCAAGCTGCCTGCATTTTTTGCAAACTGACACAGTTCTCGTTTCTTTTCTTAATTTTAACATTTTTGCATTTTTTTCCAGTTTGTGTTATTGTTTTCTTTATCCCCCCTTTTGCCTTCGTGTTTGCGTTGAAAAATTTGCATGCGACAGGCGAGGAAATTTGCATGCACTGAAACAACAATAAACATGAGCCCAGTTGTTTATATTCCGATTATATACATATTATATACTTATGTTTTCTACGTGTATTCTGAATACATTTTTAGCATTTTTTGAAAAATCAGCTTGTATTAATCTTACACGATTTGCACGCTATTTGTCTATAATTTTTATTGTGTTTTTAAAGAATAAATATTTGCTGCAATTTAATCTACGGATAGCTAATTAATATTAGTAGTATTTGCAATGTTTTAGGTTTTTTAACTATCAATTTCTAAACTAATACTTTGTCATTAAGCTAACGTCATTAAATATCCATCAATCCTATTGGATCCCATTAAGTAGATTCATAAAACGTGACCGCCACCTGTTTTAACGACTTTCTCGCTCTTATCTATATTGGGAATGGCAAATAACTGTGATTTAGCCGGGGCAGAGCTCTTGGGCTATTATTAAATAAGTCCTGAGTGGGATAGGTCAGTTATAGAGTGGGTAAAATGCAGGAAAAAGGGGCAAAGTGGGGCGATATGATGGGGGTCATTTTCCGTATCGATTTTCATGGCGCCAGATAAGATATATATACGTTTTGTGAGAGCTGTAATTTCAACCCGCACAGTCAATTTGTCGCCCAATCTATAGATACACGTACTTGCATTAGGGTGGGCCCCATTATACCCTTTAGCAGGGTATTATGATTTTAGTGAAAAGCTGGTATTAATAAAATATCGATTAATGTCGATTTTATGTTCAGATTTTCGATTTTTTCCAATAATTTAGATGCAAAATGCAAGGCTATATAAACTTTGGCTTACCAAAGTTAGCTTTCTTTCTTGTTTTTCAAATGATAAACTTCTCTAACTAGAATTTAAATTTATATAATTATAGTTCATTAAATAATAAAGAAAAATAGTTGAAAAAATATAACATTAAATATTATTTATAGTCTCTTTCAGATCCCGAATTATGGCTCAAATCTGTTGTAAATTTTAAACAAATCAATGACATATTTTATTATAGTTTCTTGGGAAACTGAATCGATGCACCCTACTTCCTGGTTTATAGACATTTCAAGAGTCTCTGGGCGAGGGAAAAATATGTCAACCATTGTTGACATTTATTTGGTTAAATAAATGGTGAAAGAACTGTGGAAATGTGTTGCGCTGAGAGTCGGAAAACATTTCCATCCACATGACTTGGGCACACATCTCTCTCCCCCCTTTTTGGTCTGCATTATTTGTGGAACCTGCTTGGGCTTGGATGTGTTTTTTTTTTCTGAGGAGAGGATGCCTGTGGCGCCTTTGTTTCGGCCTCGGTCAGCTTTTATTTTTCCCTTTAGTGCCCCTGGCTGAAAGGAAAAGTGCAAAAAGTTTCTCTAAAAATACTTTTAGTTGGGCACAAAAAACACACAGGCGCTGAGCTGCAGGAAGGAAATGGCTCATAGCTAACCGGAAAGCTAGAAGGAAGGAGGGAAAACGAGGGAAAGTGGCCCAGGGATAGTTCGAACCTTGATGAACTCCTAATGAGTCAGTCTTCTGGGAGTGGTGGATTCTTCTTTTCTAATCCGGTTCATTAATCCATCAATCATTCATAATTTGCAAGATTACGGAAGAAGTTCTAAAGCCTAGAGCAATGTGTTATAATTGTTGGCGGAAAGGAGAAAGTTCCATTGGATTGGAAATGAATAAAAGATGAGCACAGAAAGAGGAGCCAAAGTTTTGGGGTAATAAATTATGAATAATATGAAATTGTTGGGCAATGTGAAAAGATTTGGCACAATAGAAAAGCAGGGTTAGAATAAAAGGCTTCACCGAAATAACCTAAGAAAATAAGAACCTAAATTATATCTACACTTTAAGGAAAGGAAATAAGTTTCCACCTAAATTTAATACTTCTTTAGCCTCTTTTTTTGTTGGCAAAAATGCCTTAGGTTCCCCCGAAACTCGTTTTATCTGATCTCTTTGCTCTCAACTTGGCTCACACTTATCCGACCTTTTATTATAATAATAATAATGGTCCCTTAGCCAGCCATTCCACCCACGGCCATAAAAATGGAACGAACGCCCACAACTGTTGTCCTTGGTCACCAAGTTTCAGGTCTTGGCTTGTGTCCAGAAGCCCCGGGAGTGACCCCAGAAATAATCCATCCCCCCTTTGAGGGCTCGTGCACTGGGGGTCAAAGCTAATTATGCGCAAGGCAAACACTTTGGCGAGACCAACACGGTCAACACCTCGAGCCGGGCTGGGCCAAGAGGCAGAGAATGAGGTGGCAACCACTAAAAATAGGTAGCAAGTGAAGAAGACCGTGCCACTCCAGAGGCTGTGTAAACTTTTGGGATAAAGCAAGAGATTTTTCTGTATATTTCTGTATCCAATTAATTAAAAATATATCAACTCAAAACAAGGAATACTTATTACAAACCTATATGAGGGGTTATATAGGTTTGTAATAAGTATTCCTTGTTTTGAGTTGATATATTTATATATATATATTTATTATATATATATTATATTTTTAGTTAAAAAATTAAAAATAAAGCCTTAAACAAGTGTGCTCCTTGATTCCTAATTAAATTAGAATTCTCCTACATGAAACCTTAGTCATATTATTAGAAACATATGTTATATGAGGCCTCTTAAAGTTTCTAATTTAAAAGTAAAACATAAGACAAGGACTTTAGTTTCCTTCTTGATTTCTAATTAATTCAGAACTCCCTTACATGTAACCTCATAATATTTTTATGTTTTTGTTATATTACTTCTTATCATTATAGCTCCTTTGCTGATTTTAATAGTATCCTTACTATTTTATAGGATATCCCTTAAAGCTTCCTTGAATTCCGCATTTATGAGTTGTTTTTTGTTGTTCCTTCCTTTTTTCTTGTTATTATTGTGGTAAAAGTGGGTGTATTTAACATATTCCGTTGGCTGCTCCTCATTATTCACTTGAAAAGTTCGCCAAGGATGATGTGTTTGTGGTCATGACTGGGAGACATGGTAGAGTTACCCCCATTCTCGTGGGGGGCACCTAGTTCAAGGTCACAAAATTGTACGGGGAAGAAATACTACTAAAATATGAAAATTGCTTGAGGGGAATCAAGTTCCAAGCTAAATGGCATCCTTAGCATGCACAAGTATGTTAATTTTATAAAGTCAGCCCCCAAGAAAATGCAAATGTGGTCATTTTTTTGACGATACACATGTGTTATGTGGGCTTAAATATAGAGAAGACAAAGAAAAGAAACTTTCAACTTAAACAAAATATTTATATAATGAAATATTATATTATAGATTATATATTAAATAAATAATGATTATGTTTCTTTCCCCTTTGCAGGCTTAAGTCATAACCCAAAAACCATAAAACAATTGAATGAAAAAAGACTGAACAACCACGACGCCCCACACAATAACTTGTAAACTATAGGAATTCAAAAAAGCCACCACCGCTCAAAACTAAAATATAAAAAAAAAAAAAAAAAAATAAAAACAAATATAACGAAGCACAAATTTAATAATAATAACAATTGACAAGGAGATAGACCAAGCCCAAGGCCAAAAAGCTAACAAAGATGTCATCGCGTTCCAAGGAGGGAGTTGTCACGACATTCCGCAAAATCTTCCACAAGTCCAGCAACAATAACAACAATAATAATAATAATAACAACAACAACCATAATAATAATAACAATAATAACAGTGACAAAATTGATGGTGCTACTGGCAGCAATTCGAATATAACCAATAATAACCACGAGGCTGGAGCAGCAGCTCCTTCGGCCGGTGGCGGCGGAGCAATGGGAGGCGGTGCTATGATGGGAGGATCGGGATCAGGATCCGGATCCGGAGCTGCTGCTGCCGCCAAAAATGCTGTGGCAGCCGGACAAGGCGTTTGGGACTCACCAGGCAAGCGGCGACGACAAGATCACAAGTAAATATTTCTCAATAATAAATCAAAAAAGGGGGACAATATTTCAAACTGCTTTGTTGTTGATAAACTAAAATTCGCAATCCTTCTTGGCAGGGTGGCGCCGACAACGGGACGCCATCTGGTAGCCGCGCCGGATCAAACGATCCGTTCGCGGCGCCTCATGAAGGAGTACCGCGAAATGGAGCGGCTGCAATGCAAGAACGATGCCGTCTTCACAGTGAGTCCAAGGATCTATCTATCTATCCATTTGCTAACCTTTACATCTTTGCTGCAGGTGGAACTCGTCAATGACAACCTGTTTGAGTGGCATGTCCGCCTTCATGTGATAGATCCCGACTCACCACTCGCCCGGGATATGGTTGAGATGGGCGTTCCGGCCATCCTGCTGCACTTGAGCTTTCCCGACAACTTTCCGTTTGCCCCGCCGTTCATGCGTGTCGTGGAGCCGCGCATCGAGAAGGGCTATGTGATGGAGGGCGGGGCTATTTGCATGGAGCTACTGACTCCCCGCGGATGGGCCAGCGCCTACACGGTGGAAGCGGTCATCATGCAGTTCGCTGCCAGCGTTGTCAAGGGTCAGGGACGTATTACGCGCAAGCCAAAGAACGCAAAGGAGTTTACTCGGTGAGTTGATGCCTTTTGAAATGTATATATTCATTTGAAATAATTCGAATTTTATATTCCTTTGCAGTCGCCAGGCCGAGGAATCGTTCCGTTCGCTGGTAAAGACACACGAGAAGTACGGATGGGTGACACCAGCTTTGGCCGACGGCTAAGGGCGAAGCCTAACTGAGATTCCAGATACCAAAACCGCGATGTAACTCCGCTCAGATGCTCTGCGTTTGCCAAGTCAACACAACAACAACCAATGCAATTTAATATTCAGTCGTCGCTCATAGAAATGCTTCACCCATCATTACATATTATCAATCATCATCGGTTGCGATAGATCCTCTCTTCCCCAGCCCGTGGGACATACTTCTTAGACAAGTAACGAACGATTTCAATTGCTAAACCATCCAGAAAGGAAGCCCGAAGGAGAGAAGCATCTTCTAAAGAAGCCGGAACACAAAAACGCATCAAGCAACAAATTAGCTTAATATGTACTTTTAGCTCGTAGACAACAAAGCAAAATGAAAAACTTTCGTCGAATACAGAAAAAACAAAAGAAACGGTTATTTAAGTCTTAAGTATTATGTTAGTTGGGAAAGGAAACCCAACTAGGAAGTGTAACAAGAAAATCGATTTTCTATATAGTTTCAATCGCCCAGCGTTTAACACGAAGTTACGTATGGTTTACAGATTTCAATTAGTCTGATATCTTGGTTCCGACTGTGTTACTTTATAATTTGATGTGATTTCTGTTAATGATTAACAAACCATGAAAAAAAAAATTACAACTGATGTTTGTAAAACACGACTTTGTTTTCTTAAGTTTCGCATAATGAATAAATATAACATGTGTCTATAAATGGAATTTCGTATTTTTATATATACATAGAGTATTATTTTTTTAATTGTGAATATTTGTCTAAATTTGGTTTCAATATATGAATGGCTTAAAAGAAGGGGAAGCAGGACAAATTTAACTTATAAAAAAGTGAAACCTTTAATTAATTGTCCTACGTTTTACATATTTTCGGAAAATGTTATTTTTATATATATATACTGCAGAAAGAATTTTATATGCTGACAGAACCTTGCTTTAAAGTTAAATAAATATATTTTACTTTATAAAAGTATATTTCTGTTAATATTGAAAATATATATATTTTAATTTAGAATGTTGCGTTTTTAATTTTGAAATTCATTTCATTTCATTTGAAATTCTTTTAATAACATTTTATTAAAAAGTGAAACGTTTAATTAATTGTCTTACGTTTTACATATTTTCGGAAAATGTTATTTTTTTATTTATATACTGCAGAAAGAATTTTATATGCTGACAGAACTTTGCTTTAAAGTTAAATAAATATATTTTACTTTATAAAAGTATATTTCTTTTAATATTGAAAATATATATAAATATTTTAATTTAAAATGTTCCGTTTTTAATTTAAAATTCATTTCATTTCATTTGAAATTCTTTTAATATAATTTTATTAAAAAGTGAAACGTTTAATTAATTGTCTTACCTTTTACATATTTACATATTTTCGGAAATTTTTTTTTTATTTATATACTGCAGAAAGAATTTTTATATGCTGACAGAACTTTGCTTTAAAGTTAAATAAATATATTTTACCTTATAAAAGTATATTTCTTTTAATATTGAAAATATATATAAATATTTTAATTTAAAATGTTGCGTTTTTAATTTTGAAATTCATTTCATATGAAATTCTTTTAATATATTATTATTAAATAGTGAAACGTTTAATTAATTGTCTTACGTTTTACATATTTACATATTTTCGGAAAATGTTAGTTTTTTTATTTATATAGTGCAGAAATAATTTGATATGCTGACAGAACATTGCTTTAAAGTTAAATAAATATATTTTACCTTATAAAAGTATATTTTTTTAATATTGAAATTATATATAAATATTTTAATTTAAAATGTTGGGTTTTTCATTTTCAAAATTCATTTCATTTAATTTGAAATTCTTTTAATATATATTTCTTTAATACCGAAATGATGTTCTGTTCAACTTTGTAAAATATATTTAGAGTGACAAGACGTTATATCTAATTTTAATAAATGACCTAAAATCTAGATAATCTTAAGTTTTATTTTGTTAATTTCTCCCTGTAAGTGAATAGATTTGAATTGCGCGCGCACAGTGTTGGGCAACGCTCACGGCCAGAGCTGCATGACGAGTGCTCCAACTGGTAGAAAAATGGCTTGGTCATCAGACCAGCTGATTAAAGCTAAATTATCATTAATAACCAACATAATAAAACATTAAAACAATAATAATTAAATTAAACATTCTACTAGCTGTACAAATTGCCCAACTGTGTCGTGGAATTGTTTAGTTTTTGCATATTTTTCATCCGATTACTAGTTTGTCATTCCGCTTGCTCGTGCCTCGTGAGCACGCGTAACAATCGCTTGTCAACACTAGAAAAAAACTAAACGGGTAGCTGAAAAATTACAATCGCAGGACACAATTTTGTAAGTATTTTAAGGCATATGCAGGTGTTTTGTGTGCATTTAAGGTAGTGCCAAGTGTTCTTCACGGCTTGGCGTAGCTAAATCTGCAGTTATTTGCGGCGGCTAATTGCATTTGGTTCGTGAAAATTGGCCTGCAAAAGTTGCCTCGCTGGGCACGCAGTTTGTGTAGAGAAGTGAGAAAAAAAAACTAGACAGTCTCTCTGCCCCGAAGCGGCAGCGACGCCGGCAGCGCAGCAGCTGCGCCCCGAAGTCCTGGCGGAAAATCGGGGATATATTTCCCGTGCTGCTGCCCAAGGACAGAAGGTAACAACGGGGTATGGAGCTGGCCGCCGAAGGGAACGCGAGCTGGCAAAGCCGACGAGCTCGTGGCTCTAGTATTGTGATTATTGTCTTTATTTTTTTCTGAAATATCTACGGAATTCTGTTAAGAGAACTATTATTGAACTGAGATTAGATATAAATCATGATTTTTGAAAACTTTTAAATTGATATTTCCTAATGAAGTTTCTGATTTATAAGGCAACTTCTTAAATTATTAATAGAAATCAACTTATGCAGATAAAATCTTTGTATTTTAATGGCAAGCAATTGTTATTCTTGTGTTTAAATCATTAATAATATATATTACTTGTTCCTAAGGCCCCAAAAAAACAGTTGATTGCTATAAGTTTAGCTCTGAAATAACACGACTGCCCTTTAATTTAGGAAGTATCTTGTCAAACTGTGTTTTCGGTTTGTTTTGAACTCCTAAATCCTAAATAAAAACTCCCAAGAAGAGGTCGAACTACCCTCTCTCCCGGGCTATAAAAATAAACCCTAGAAGCCAAGAAGAATTCTAAACACTTTCTATTTTTAGATAGACGGCAATGGAATCGGAGACGAAAGCCAGCGGCGATGAGGAGAAGCAGCAGGAAAACCCCAGCATGCCCATGCCCATGGACACTCTGGACCCACCGCCGCCGAGTAGCACCTGCAGCGGCAACAGCAACAGTAACTCAAAGACCCTTAAGCGCTGCCTGAGTGTGCCCATAATCCGGACACCGTCAACGGGCAAAACTCCGGGCGCAAAAACTCCAATGACCACCAGAGCGGCTGCAGCGGCTGCTCTGGCAGCCAGGGAGCACGAGCAGACGCCGAAGAAGAGCCAGCATCAACCCGTGCTGGACATCCAAATGCCGACTATTGCTTCCATCGATTGCTTCGGCAAGAACATACACATACGCTCGCAGCCCAACTCGAGGGAGGTGTCCCCGGCTCCAGTATTCAATATATTCACCCCCCGGGCCCGACGCTATTCGGCTAGCTACAGTCCCCTGACCACAGGCGCCAATGGAGCCACTCTCTGCCTAACGCCCAGGGTGTCCCAGCTGCGGCAGGAGGAGTGCGCGGATCTAAATAGTCGCGAGGTGAACCATGAGCGAGAAGTGCATCGGGAAATACAGATTTCGCAGAGCTGGGAGGATCTCACACTGGTGGCCGAGAACTGGTCATGCAAATCCGATGAGTTTTCCAATCCTCTGCAGGTCAACCTGCCGCCCACCGGCAGCACCAGCTGCTCTAGTCCCAGTCCCACGAACAATCGGGCCGGGATGCGGCTACCATATTCACCGTCGCCCACGAGGCGGACATTTGCCACCCGGAGATCGATGTCACCGATTGCCATGAGGCCATCGCAGCTGGGACCGGTCAAGCGGAAGTTCGAGTTGGACGATGCTCCCACGCAGGGGAGTAATTGGAGTGTGTACTCCCCGCCGCCACTCAAGAAGATATTTACCGAAAGGTGAGTTATATATTATATTTATTTAGATCTGAAGATTACTAATCCAAAAAACTTTTAATGAACCCTTGAAATAATTATTTCCTTTGCCTTTATATTCTTTCTGGGGCAAAAGTTCATTTGAAATAAAATGCATCTTTCTCCCAGAATTATTTATATTATTTTCGGATTGTTTTAGACATCGAAACATTTTTCTAAATGCTAAAAATAAATGCAGAATGCGCTGGCACTGATTAAAACTATATTTGAAAATGCACAAATGCGATAAAATATATAAGATCAGCACGTGGCAATAAACAATGTATCCAACTATATATACATATTACAAATCTAAAAGAAATGTGTATTTTCTGACTAAATGTATTTTTTTCTCTCCTTCCCAGTCGCGGCTCCTCGCCTGTGTGCCAATCACCCTCGTCGGTGTGTCCCAGTCCGGATTCCGGAACGTACGACGGTCGGATTACGCCCAAGTTGTTCATCTCCAAGCTGTGCACAAATAATGCGGTGAGCGGATCAGGTAGCGGGACGAATAATAGCAGCAGCTCGGGCTGTCCATCGCCGGTATCCGCTTCACCGGGCGGGCTGAGCAGTGGCCCCAATCTGGACACAGCCATGTGCCTCGTTTCTGGCGGAAGCCAGAGCCAAAGCATCGACGAGGGCATATCCATACCACTCGAATCAGAGATAAACTCCTCATCCTGCCGCAGTCGCACCTCCTCCATAGTATCGACGGCTTCGTCCAGCACTCAGGTGTTGGTTAACGATCTAAACGACGATGCCACGCTGATGGACGATGCCAAGAGCGAGACGTCATCGATTGGTGGCTGCTCCACCATCAGCATAGAGTCCTCATCCTGTGACAGTGGCGCCCGAACGGCAGCCACCTTCCTCAATCGCTTGGTTGTGGATTCGGATGGCAGCGGCGGTGGCTCGCCATTGGCGCAGAAGAGCTTCTATATCAACAAGCAGGGATTGTCGGGCGCCAAGAAGTTCATTGTCAACCATGAGCGAACGGCGAGTGCCGCCAGTAAGGATGTGCCGCAAAAGCTTTAAGAGTCGATTTTGGGAATGCAAAAAAAAGATAAGAAGAGAATAGATATTGGTGTATTCGTGGAGTAATTTGCTTTGGAAGCTTCAGGTAGAAAATTAGGCTTGTCTTCCAAGGAAATCCATATTACAAAAAGAAAATCTAGATTCTGCCTTAAATTTAAACATTTTTTAAAGAAAAAGTTAAGAACAAAGTTAGAAGACAGTGTAATTAAAGTCAGATCTGTATTATCTACTTAATACGCATCTTGAATACACAAAAATTATGAAAACATAATGTAACTTATATTCATTTAAAATCCGTAGAGCTCTCCAAAGCAAAGTCTCCTGCACTCGACCCGAAATAACTCGCTTTAGTCGGGTGGGTTTTCCATTGAAACCCACTGATTTGCTAAATAATTAGTTTGTAGCTTTGTTGTACATAGTTAAATTGTTTTGTCTAAAGCTCTAAACAACTGTATTGCATATCATCTTTCACAAAAACACACAACACACACTCGCTCGCTCTTTAATCCCTAGCAAACATTCGTTTTTAATGTGTTAGCTTAAGTTTAACTATTATATAGGCATATTTAATATCCCCGATCTTTTGTGTTATGATATGTTCTTCATTTACAACTGTTTCGATTTATAATTTTTCTTTTTGTTTACTTTTGCATATATATAAATAATATGAATACTTAGTTTCGTTAGATGTTAGCTACCAAACAAGCTCCCAATTTTGCCAAATATGTTTCCTGTACGTAATATGTAATCCAACATTATATTGCCTATAATGTGATCAAAATATTCTCGGCGATATATTTGCATATCCCCAAAAAGAAACTGATCGATATATATAAATATGTATTTACCCCTATATTACATAGGTTTACGGTTCGATGCTAATTATTGTAAGCGAATTTACGTAGCTTCAGGAAATGTGTTATACTTAGAAATGATTCAAGATCGAAAGAAATGCCTATTAAACATTTTTTCAAATAGATCATCGGTTTGTTTTTGTTTTTTTTTTTTTATATATATATAAATATGACGTATGTAGGGGTTTAAAAAATAGAACTATGTGGAATTAATTCGAAAATAAATGAAATTTGGACCCAATATCGATAGTTCTATTTGTGTGGAGAGCTGATTTCATAAATTTGAAATATAGTTGTTTATAGATACCATCAAAAATGAATTTGGGTAAGAATATTATATTTATTATTAAGAATATATATTTAATTATTCATTCTTTTTCCAGGTAATGCTTAAGGAAAAAGGTTTTGTTGTGGGAAGGTATGTACATAATTAGTTTCATAAATTTTTTCACATATTTATATTATACAATCCTCTATTTAAATTTAATTTTGCAATTAATATTGCAATTATATATAATTATAGCTCTTAAAACTACGAATGTTTTCATTTTTTATCCCTATGTTACCATTTGAGGTATACTTATTTTTATAATCGAAATTAATTTATTCAACTCTGATTAAAACAAGATATTTTATAAGTATTTTATGAAGTATTTCAGAAAGGACTCCCTTTTTTCCGTCTTAATCTTTAAAAGAATTATTTTTTTTTCTGTGAATATTATTTATTATATATTATTAAATATCTGTAACTAATATGTGTATATTTTCACCGAGCACGATATCTTCCCACCGTCACCCAAGCCTTATAAAGCACCTGCATGATGTGCCCGGCCCGAGTGTGTGTGTGTTGTGCACCCAGAGACAGTGGGACTGAAAAAGTTCGAACACCTGGGGGGGAGAGAGGCAGAAGCCGAGGTGCCGAGCATTGCTCCCCATTTGCTCGCTCGCTCGCTCGCTCGCCAACACCGAGATACTGGTTCCCCACACAGATAGGACACGATACACATGGCCAGGCCAGACGCTGAGACATCGCACACGGATGCCAGCCAATCCCCCAGGCTAACGTCGCAAATGCCAAAGCCAGAGAGACCGACCGAGACCGATAAACCGACCGATTCCACACGGACCACGGAGTGGGCGTTGTGTGTTGGCTTCCAGAGACTGGATCTCCGATATAAACGAGTTTTATAGCAAAAATGAGAGAGGAAAAAAACAGCAAGCGTACGAAAATGAATGTGCGCTGCTGCAGTCACGATCATCAATATTCCCGAGACCGAGAGACCGGGCGGAAGCCTAGAGCCAGCCACTCGAAGCGGATCTTTGGGACCATTGTGGCAGGCTTGGGACTGGGAGAACCTGGCTATTCACGCAAATGGCATACAAATTAGAAGAAAACACGCTATACCATCTTCCAAGAACGGTTTGAATCGGAGCCTGAACGGGATCGAGGGTTTATAATTCAGAAAATATAGAAATGTGAGTATACACAGCAGAAGTATCCTTAGATTAAAATATCTCAACTTTTAAAATATCTATAATATAAATGGAGTGCTATGAAATCACAAGCATTTTAAAAACTATAGTAATTTATTTAGCATCCCTGTATATACTCAGACATCTCTGGTAGGATGTCTTGCTTAAAAAAGCAAGGATAGTGTCCTTGAACTCAAAGAGTTAATATATGCTTGCATACACATGCATAGCAGAGATGTAAAATATATATCTATAACATTTTCTTTTTAATTAAAATTTTTTTGTATAAATTTAATTATTATTTTAACTAGAAACACGAAAGGAATCTTATTGCGAAAAGCCGAATTTTGTACACCCTTGCATTTATCCATTAGATAATGGAAATCGATCTTAACAAAGACATAAATACCATTAGCATATTTAAACAATTTTTCAGTTTTGACGAGTTTACTAAAATCATATGATATGCTTATTTTTTGGGTAAATTAAAGTTTTTAAAATATCATAATTACGCCAAAAATGCTTTCATTTAAATTTGGAAAGTTTTTCGGTGCTTGCTTTTTTTTAGAACAATAAAACTCTATATTAAAATTACACACTTACAAAATTATTTTTATTTCAAATTTTTAGCAATATTAACGATGTAACCGCTTGTAAAATTTTGAAAAAATTGTCTAACATTTTTCTTTTCTCCTACATGTCTAGAAAGATTCGCTTGTTGATTCTGATCAAGAATATATATGAATTATAGGGTCGAAAATGATTCCTTCACAGTGTTCCAAGCATTTGACTGAAATTATAATACCCTGCAAGGGTATAAAAAAGTGTGCTTTCAGGAGAGTCTTACTTTAGTTTTACAATACTGTCTTGGAGATAATGATAATAACCTTTCTTGCATAATAAAAAAATTTAAAAACATTCTGAAATTTATAAAATTTATAAAGGATTAAATTTCGCTTTAAAATGAACTTCATATCCTAGTTAAGACGCATATAACATCCATTTCATATGCACATACATATATATATGGCTAAAAAGTATGCAATAATTTATATCAGCTGAAGTAGGAATTTCTATGGTCGGTAACTCTGGCATTTTTTTAAAATATGCTTATATAATAAAGTCCTTAGCTGGAAAGAAACGAATTATTTAACAACATATATAAGAGAATATAATAAAGGACCTTCAGACGATATATGTACGTTGCTCATAAAAAACTGAATAATTGAAAGTCCTGATAAACATTAAAGAATATTCAACAAAGACAATTAAAAACCTTTAACCTTTTTTTCGCAATAAAAAACGATCGAAAGGCTTTTTTCCGAATAAACTCGGCCTGAAAATGGACAATAACAAAAGCCATCTTCGGTAATTAAATCAATTACTGCGAAATTAAAAAAGAAAAATAACATAAAGAGAAGCAATAGCAAAAAAAAAGCAACGAGCGAAAAAGAAGAAGAAAAGCAACTGGGAATACAAAATAAAAAAATTAAGGCGCACGGTTTTACTTTTGCGCTGCTGCTCGGCCGTCAATAAAAAAAGTCGGCGTCGCCGTTGACGCCGGCGTCGCTGCTCCCCAGATGTTTTTGTTGTGGTTGATGTTTCTGTTGTATTTGTTGTGGCTACTGGTCTCGTTGTTGTTATTGTTATTGCTTTTTCCGTCACGCTGCTCCCTTTTTTCAGTCCTCCTCCCCCACGCATCCCCTCTCGCTCTGGCACACACACACGGCTCCGTACACCCCCAACTGCCCATTCTGCTCCCTCTCTCTCTCGCTCTTTGGCTCTCTGAGTAATCTTGAAAATCGTGAGTGGTTGTTGTTGCTGTAGTAGCTGTTGCGCCTGTTGCTCTTGCCTGTAATTGTTTTTTTTGTGGTGTTGCCTTTTCTTTGGGGCTTGCCCTGTGCGCATTTTCTTTGTTTTTGTCGTTTCTCGCTTTTGCGTGGCCCGAAGAAAAATCAAGTTAACACGCAAACGGGCCGAGGGCGGGCGGTGGGTTTGGGGATAAGGCTCACGTTCGTGCTTCGAAAAAAAAGCCTGCAGCGCCCATTGTTGTTATTGTTGTTGCCGCTCTGCTCGCTTCGCTGATTCACAGACGAAGCAGCGCTGCCAACGGCGACTGAAACTCGACTTTTGCGGCGATTTGTTGTTTTTGTCGAGAGGTTGCTGCTCGGCAAGCCGCAAATCGCGAATCGCGAATCCAGTTTCTTCTTCACTTCATCGCTCGGCAGTCGCAGCACATCGCCGAGCACAGAAATCGCGGATAAAAAAGAGCAAAGGAAAGCAGAGCGCCAAAGAAGGGGAGGCGTAAAGAAAGAGCAAAGATCGTGGACTGAAGATCGGCGGAGGAGTCTACATCCTTGAATTTGGATTCTCCTTGCAGATCACATGGTTAGTAAACGTTTAGATCTGAAAGGATTTGCTCTGAGTCGTTGGGACGAGATTTTCTTTGTTTAAATCATTTTTCTTTTCGATTTATTAGCCTTGGCAATTGATCTCTCTTTGATTCAAGGACACGATCATTCCAAAGAATTATTAAATTAAAGGAAATTATAAGTATTTCAAACATTTTATTGAAGATTTCAGTGATCCTTAGTAAATTTTTATATATACCATTTGGATATCTATTAATTAATTTCAATTTTTGAAATCTACAGCATTATGGAATTGACAATGAATAAGTCATCGTCCTGCTTGGACTGCTGCACTGACTGTACTTCTCTGTCCTGCTGCTTGGGCGCTGCCTGCTGCGATGCCAGCTGTGGAGCCAGCTGCGGATTAATTCCCCCCGATCCGGTTAGATATGAGTACCAGGAGCCCGAGGAGAACTTTGTCTCCATAGATGATGCCAAGATTAAGGGGTTCCTGTTGCGAATAGCACAGCAACAACAGGAGCAGCAGTTGGAAATGCAGAGACTGAAGGATATAGAGAAGGCGCGGAGGGAGGAAGAGAGGCGGAGAAGGGAACAGGAGGTTATCGAATTGGATGAGGAGGATGCCTCCGAAGCCAATGGGTTGATAATAAGCGCCGCCCGAAGTCTGGCCTCGTGGAATTCTTCTATAAAAAGGATATCGCCAGATATTGAGTTGATTCCCAAACAGCGACAAAGGATTGTGGCGGAAATCGAGCTCAGCGATAGCGAGCAGGAAGCGAATAGCGACGCAGATGAGGATGTTAATCTTCCGTCAAATACTGTTAGTTGTGTCCTGGAAAGCGAGAAAAAGAGTCCTCACAATACCCAGGAGCAGCAGGTGATTGTCCTGCCCTCCGACGAAGAGGAAGAGGAGCAGCAGCCCCCACGAACCATAAGAAAAAAGCCAACTTCGTCAAGGAGGAAACGTTCGTATGTCAACAGGAGGGGACGTCACCTTTATGAGTGTCCTGACTGCGGCAAAAAAGTGCAATCCAACTATAATCTAAGGCGCCACATGATGATACATACAGGTATTCGTATTCTTACAATACCTTTCTATAACACCTTTCCTAACATCTCCATTGTCTTATTTTAGGGGAACGACCTTTTCCTTGTGACCTCTGCGAACGCCGCTTTCGGGAGTTTAGCGATTTGAAAAAACACCGCCGCAGGCATTCCCATGATCCCAGATTCATCTGCATGATCTGCCATTTGGGGAAACCGCTGGATCAGGATGCCACCAGGTGTGCGGAATGCGAAAGCAAAAATCTGATGGTAAAACCACAGCCAGATGAGATTGGGGACAAGCCAGTGGAGGATCAGGCAGAGGAGGAAATGGAAGAGGAAGATGAGGATATAGAGGAGGAAATAGATGAGGAGATTGAAGAACCCGAAGAAGAGGAGCAGCCACCACCTGTGGCTTCACTGCCCACGTTAATGGTGACCTTAATACCGACTGGTCTTCAATCTGTTCCGGAAAAGATTCCTCCTCCAAATCAACCGAGTCGTCCTCCACTACCGCGCAGTTGCAGTAGCGCCAATTCTTCGTCTTCTTTGAGCAATGATGGCAATATGTTGGGAAAGCCTAGAAATCGCACTCGCCGTTCCTATCCATGTCCTCTGTGCCATCGTCCCTTTGGAACGCGTCATAACCTGAAGCGTCACTATATGATTCACACGGGCGAAAAGCCTTTCAGCTGCTCCAAGTGCCGGAAACCCTTCAGGGAATGTTCAACGCTGAAGAAACATATGGCCACGCATATCCGAGACCGTTGGTACAAGTGTCTTCGTTGTCCAGCGAAATTCAGAGACTATCTGGAGTATGCTGATCATAAGTCCAATCATCTGGAGCAGCTAAGGGACAGGAAATCCTCCAACTACGAAAGTGATGATGAGAGTTCTGTGGAAGACTGGCTCGAGTGCTGTGAATGTCAGCAAAGATTTACGGAATTGGAAGCCTATACGTCGCATCTTAAGCAGCATGACTTGGAATTGTACGGAATGAGTGTGGATGATGTGGGCGATGAGGATCAGGATGTGGATGTGGCCTAGATAAGGGCAGGAAGATGTGGAATCCATATTAGTAATATATCGTTGTGATATTTGATGCGATGATATCTGTGCGATAAAACAATATTCTGTTAGATATGTCAGGCAAAATTCCGCCTTGAAAACAGGATAATATCAATATTTTAACATTAAATCATATATAGGATTTTTTAGGTACTATATATCAAACTTCATACATTTGTAGCCTACATTAAATGGCAGGCTATTGAAAGGAATTTTTGAATTTATGAGGATTATAAGTATACATTTTATAAAAGATTATAAATCTAAATGAGTTTAAATTAAAATACCCTTCTTACTATTTTTTTTTATAAAGATAAATATTGCTGAGTAAAATATTCCTTAAGTCTTAAACGTTTTAAGGATCCTTCTTAGTAGTCTTAATCATACATTTACCATTTTAAAATACATTCCATAATATTTTTAACATCAGTTTGTGATTCATAAAGGATTCGTCGGAATAGAGCTAATCCGAAACCTAAAACCTAAACATTTTAAAATATTTTTACGCAAAAGACATAAATTGCAAAGCAATAAGGTTATTGTAAGAATGTGGCAAAAACTGAACTGGAGCGAAAATGTTCCAATAAAATAGGACCACCTTATCAATTTGTTGTATTTATTTATAAATATTATGATATATTTTTGTATTAAAAAATAAACGTATTAAGTGCACAAGAGTCGGTGAAATATACAAGAGTAAATTTTCGTCTTTGAATAACTTGCTTGGGTTTGCGAGATTGAGCTAAAATCGATTTAAGTAACGTTTAACTACAAAATAAATAGTAAAAAGCGTGTAAGCGTAGGAAAAAATGACTAAGATTGAGGCGCGCTTGGAGCGGGAGAATCCACAATGGAGTAGTTATCATGCTTAGATGTCCAACAGCACGGGTTTGGTTTCCTTGGCGCACTTGAACACAGATCTCATCATTTTCAGGAAACCAGTGTCCTTGGGCTTTTCCAGACCGCGCTGCACGCGATTCTTCATGACCGAGATGAACTCCTTGTTGCTCAATTGGTTGTCATCTGTATAAATATCTCTTAACAATGATACTAACGTTTTATCCGAAACTTACTGTTTTCATCGAAAATTGTGAAGACAACGTCAACCACATGATCCGATAGATTGACCATAGCCACTGTCTTGGCCACATGCTGCAATGTCTGCTGATCAATCGACGCTCCCGCAATGTGGTAGAAAGTTAGGGCAGTGTCCACATCGTTGATGTTGTTCAGGAAATGGAAGAAATCGAGATAATCCTGTTTGGAAATGCCTGTGCCATGGTCCCTGAATCTCCGCTTCACTCTCTTCAACTTCTTTTGCTTCTTCTTCAAAGGATATCCGGCATAGGCTAGAAGTAGTTCAGCGAAATCGGCTTCGGTTATGTTTCCCTCATCGTTTGGTTCTTTCCTTTCGAACTCAAGCGACAGAATTTCCCGCTGAAGTTGCTCTTGAAAGTCCAAGAACTTTTCAATGGTCAGCTTTTCGTCCATGTTGGGGCCAAAGAAATACGTGATCAAGGCCGAATTTACGCCCTAAACAAACGATTTAAGAACAATAAATTACTATTATTTTCTAGCGAATTTAGTGTTAACATCAATGGACGGTAACTTGTGTGCGTGGGAGCTGGTGCATTTGTGGATTTTCTAGCGTGATTTAGTCTTAGTAAGGTGCGAATGTGGCTGATGTTCAAAAGGAAGTTCGAAAGGGGCAAAATATAAGTCAGTAAGCATTATCACACAAAGTACCTTCAAGGACTGTAAGTACGTCAAAAACAGAGGGAGTTAAGAGTTTTTTGTATGTACACAGTTTAGACACGCGTTCAATATACATATACAGGAGATCAAAGCCAAAAGACAGAGAATATACAAATATACAAAAGAAGGAATGGTTTTTTTTTAGTACGTCTCGAGGTACTCTCTTCTCATGAGGAAAATGTTCCTATATTACCTTAAAGGTGTTTCCCGTATTGGCATGATCACGATGCCGTGTCCCCATGCTCGTCTGCTGCCTCACCAATGTGGCAACCATTTCGAACTCCTCGCAATCCACATCTCCATCCCCATTCAGGTCGAACATACGAAAGGCAATCTCAAAGTGGCGACGGGAAACTTGAAGGGATAAACTTCATTTTGTTAATTTAACTATGTATTTATATTAATTTAAAACACTTACTGGAAAGTACGGTGAGCAGGAAAATATAATCGGAGAAGGTGATCAAGCCAAAGGAGCCCAACTTGTAGAATATACTGTTCTTCTCTAGGTGCAGATTTAGTTGTTCGCCAACGGACTGAAAGGGAAAATAGGTTTAATAAATAATAAATATATTAATTTTACATTTGAAAATAATTTCATTGCATAAGTAATCTGTAAATTAACTGGTGATGTTCACAGCATTCAATAAGCTCACCTTGGGATCATAACGTCGATATTGGTCCAGACCCAATCCTATAAATAATAAAACATGCACATTGTTATATACAACTTCTCCTTGGAAATATGATCATGTTAGTTTGCTACAACTAGAGAGTCTTCTCACATTTCCCTGTCACAATATTTGCTAACACATACCATCTGGTTGCTTCATTCCCGGTGTCATGCTGGTTAGAAAATCGGTTGGTGTCATATAGACCTCATGGCGATCATCGGCCACTGGCACCTGGATGGTGGCAAAATATCGAAACACTTTGTCCGGCGTCGAGAACTGACGGATTCGGTTCTCGTACTCTATGATCTAAGGCAAATGACATTACTTTAGCTAAGAGCAACATTGATTTAGAAAAGCAACACTAATTGCACAAAAAATGAAGGCAAAACTAACTTAACGAAAGTATTTTCAAACTAAACTAAAATCAAGTTTAAAACTAAATGTTAGTAAGGTGTTTTTTGAGTTTCCGTATAGGTGATTTACCATCTGGCTGTTTGATTCCCGGATAAATGGAGCGGAGAAAATCCTCGGGCGTCATACAGACTATAGTTTGGGTTGCGTCCTGCAATCGTACGGTGGCAAAGTAACGAAATATCTTGTCCGGCGTGGAGAATTGTCGTATTCGGTTCTCATACTCAATGATCTTCGTGGGGGTGTGTGTAACATGGCAAAAATCAAGACGTCACAAACATAAAAGTAAAGAAAACCAAGGATTTTGCGGCAAAACGTAATTAAAGAAACTTGAAATATATTGCAAAATAGTATAAGTTGGGTTTACTTCGGTTTTCACATAGCCTTTCCGTATTTTTCAATTCGAACCTTTTAAAACATAATCTTATCTCATTTTATGATTTACTTAATCATTTTAAGACACGTCTTGATAAAAATCACTAAGAAGTATAAAGTGACAATTATTAATTATCTCCAAAAACTGATATAAATCTTTAACGTATTTTCTTTTGGCAAACCTTAGATTATGAGGCTGTGAAAACTGGATTAAACCTTTTATATAATAAAGGCTTTTTAAAACGAGTTAACAAGGCGGAGTTATATATATCGTTCCGGAGCTAAAAGCTGCTATGTATGTACCTTCCTCTCGCGGAATCCGACCTTCTCACGAATCTTCTTGCCCTCGTGCAGGTGTAAGTCCGAACCTCCTTCCTCATCCTCGGTCTCCTCTGCTTCCGTATCGGACGACTTCTCCTCACCATTCACGCCGGCGGCTGAGGATGGTCGTTGTCCAGCATCCGCATCCACTTTGGGCATCAGCATACGCTTTACTCTAAAAATAGATTTAGTATGAGCAAAAAATGCCATAATTTATTGGTTATTCACTCACTTCTTCCAATCCAAAACAGATATCAGGAATAGGCTCAGGATGAACATGTGAAAATACTTTGTCACATTCGGCGTCTTCTCCTTCTGATGTCCGAAGCGTTTGTGGTTCCTTACTTGCATTAAATTTGGACTTCCATTCGATTGTGCTAGATCCTTAACGAATTGGTTGCTATTTTGGTTGCACAAAGTGGAGGCCAAGGCGATTTGTGCTGGTTTTTGGAGTATATTGAAGGTCCTGGGCCTTGCCAAGGCAGCCAAGGCCTGGCGCGTTACCAGAAATCGCAGCACCGACATTGTTATTGTCTTGTTTATGTTGTTTTAACGTTTTTTAAATCCAATTTATCGTTTTTATGCGCATTTTTCTGGCAAAATTGGTTAGTATGACCAGATACTTGATGGCCAAGGAACACCACGTTTTGCAGGTGCACTCCGGCTTTGTTTATGTTTTGAATTCTCTTGTCATAACACTCAGCTTTTGTTAAAGTTAACAATAAATTTATTAAAAGCCAGTTAAGAATTTAAATTGCCCAACAATAATATTTGTGTATTTATTATGAAATATAAAATATATTTAAATTATATCAGAAAAACAGCAAAAATTTGTTTATCACTATAAACTATAAACACCCTGTGAAGCACAATCAGCTGACATGTGAAACAGGACCATAGCTAACAGCTGTGTGCTAAATGCATTGTAAAATAGTTTTCAAATTTAAAGTTAACATAAGCTGTGGTATTAACAAAGTATTTTGGTACAATTTTATTCGTTCGAATTTATAGTAGTTTATATTTTTTGGTAATATAAATGAAGAATTCGTTTATGGAAGATTATAGATTATAAAATAGGGCCATATTCTTCCCTAGTAATTATCTATCATAATGCTACGGAAAGTAATTTGAAATATTACTTCCCGAGTATATCCTCTTCTTCCACAGCTTGCTTACTGTCCATGGGGTCCTTGAGGAACGGCGAGTGCGAACGAATATGTCTCGTCAGATTCTCTCTTACGGTAAAGGAGCTGGGACAGTGGGGACATTGGTGTGGTTTCTCCGTAGAGTGTGTAAGGACATGCCGCCGGAGTCCGACAGCACTCGAAAACGATTTCGGACATTGGGTACACAGAAAGGGCCGTTCCCCGGTGTGAGTCCGGATGTGGTCTTCCAGATTGTTGCGGGAAATAAAGGACTTCGGGCAGATGGAGCATTTGTGCGCCTTCTCGCTACTATAATTGCGGATGTGTTTTTTGAGCCAGGTTTCCTTTAGGAAAGTCTTTGGGCAATGGGTACACCGGAACACCTCCAATCCCTCAAGGTTCTCGCTGGCTTTAATTGCATCTGTGTGGACGTTGTAATGGTTGTCCAGGTAGGATCGCCTCAGAAAAGTCTTTGAGCAAATTGTACACTGGTAGGGCCTTTCTCCGGTGTGACTTCGGACGTGCACTTTGAGACTAGGTGACGTTAGGAAGGACTTCGGGCAGTGAGGACACTTGTGGGGCCTTTCACCGGTGTGACTGAAGTAGTGTGTATTGAGGGCAGATAGTTGGGCGTACGACTTCGGGCACTGGGAGCACTTATGCGGCCTTTCTCCGGTGTGTGTGCGGACGTGGTTCTCCAGGTTAGATGGCGAAAGAAAGGACTTTGGACATTGCGAGCACTGGTATGTCTTTTTACTGTTGTGATACAGGATGTGCTTCTTGAGTTTGCGTTGGTCTGAGAAAGACTTGGAGCAAAGGGAACACTTGAAGGGTAGCTCCTCTGCCGTACGTCCTTCTTGGTTAAGGACCTCACTTTCTTCCATATAATCCTTATCGATATCATCCTCCACTTCTTCATATTCAGGTTCTTCGCTTTTCACTTGCCATTCGGCTGGATCCACTTCGCAGTCCACTTCTCCCACAGAGTTTTCTTCAATTGGCTCATTCTTCACCTGGAAGTTGCTATAGTCGCCATATGGTTCAAAATTTTGCCCGTCGACGCCTTCGTTCTGATTTTCAGAATTGAAATGTTGGGTTTCGTCCTCGTTGTCCTCACATTTAAATTCAGTTATGGTAAAAAATTCCATATGCGTGGGATCTTCCTCCTTCATTAAATGGTTCTGGTCCTCCCGGAAAGGGGAACAGATGGTTTCTGGCAGGTTTTGACACGTGCCCTCCATTGTCCTGAGAATCAACAATTGGAGTTTTATTTTATTCCTATTGAATACAAAATATATTTACCTTAAATTCTGTAAATATCTTACAAATTAGAAAAAGGCGAATTGTTTTGTTTATGACAATCTTGACAGTAAACACCCTGTGGGGCACAATCAGCTGATAGGTAAGGTAGGACAAAAGCTGATTGCTGTGAGATGTTAGGCACGTTTAAATCTAATTTAGAAAACATTATTAAGTTTATTTATTTAAGATAAGTAAGGATAAGTTTAATTTAGGAAAATTAGTATTGAAATTAAACAAAACTGGAGATGAATGAGGAATAGGAAGAATAGGAAGTGTTCTCTGACAACATAAGTATTTAAGCACACAGAACAATGTTATTTTAATAATTAATAATAATTGGTTATTAATTTATTTATGTGAACTATATACTAGGACTTCAATGAGTTAACCTTCCGCATCAATCTGTAAGAATTCTTCTCAGAAGTTGTTATCAATTATTTTATTCCAAGTAGAATCTGTTAATCATTTCATTGTCTTTACTTGCTCCGATTATATTTCGCACATATTACATGTTCAATATTCTTTTTCTGTAAATAAATATTTGTTATCAGTATTACTAAAAAAAAAATATTCTCGGGCTGACCTATAAATATAGCGCTTTAAATGCATAAATAAACAGTAATCAAGAGAACTCCCAATGTTCAGGAACACAGCAATAATCCTTTTCATTACAATTTTTGCCCATGATCCTTGTGGATCCTTGGCGAAGCCCCACAATATCTCAGATGTCATAAGACTGGAGGACACTTTTTTTAGTACCGCCCAGGCGGAGGAGTTGGACAGGATTGGAGACCAGCTTGCGGCTCTACAGAAAATATTGAGTACGATCGACTCAACGTCCTTCAAAGCGGAAGTGAACTGGGAGGAAGTTGAGCTGAGTGTCCTGAAGAATGTCGTCGAGGAGAAAATTGGAAGATTGGAATATCAGCAGGATCAGCTACTGAAGCAGAATGATTTTTCCCCGGAAAAGTGGTTTGTACCAGATAATTTCAAGCGAATCGGAACGAGGCTCTTTTACATTTCCACCAAAGTAAACCTGGATTGGTTTTCCGCCACAAACGCCTGTCGAAAGATGGGCGGCCGACTGGCCACCATCCGGAACAAAGAGGAGCTAAGGCTTATCCTACCCAAACTGATACATGATTCCGCCTACTGGCTGGATCTCAACGATGTGTCCAAGGAGGGCGAGTTCGTCTCATCCGCCTCAGGCGAGCCAGCTTCCTTTTTGAACTGGAGGAAAGGACAACCCGACAACTACAACAATAACGAACATTGCGTGCAATTAATTAACGATTATATTTACGATTCTTCATGCAGTGCTAAGCGCCGCTTTATTTGTGAGGCTTAACGTATTTTTTTTTTAAATTTGTTATTGTCTAAATAAGCAACATTTACTAGAAAAATTATGGTCTAAAGCATTGGTGATATTTATAATATGTAAATATTTAGATTACCAATTGTAAAAGCGATTAAGAGAGAGGATAAAATTAATTTGAAGAGAAACATGTGATAAAATTATAAATCTTCTTTTAAATTTTAAAAATATGTATTATTTATAATGCCTGCATTTCGTTTATTTACTTATGGTCAATATTTTGAGTGTATTCTGAGGCCTATGACCGCACCATGCCCCATATTTGACCGTTAGCGATTAACCTTAATACTCTAGCTACACTGGGAAAATAAAAGAATATTAGACGAACGGTGACAATGTTGAAATATTTAAAAAGGGAATTTTGATTAATATAAATAAAAAAAATAAGTTTGTGAATATTTACTTTAAAGTTTCTACTTATTGTTGCCATAATTTATTAGGTATCCTAATTCTAAACACCTTTTATTGGATGAATTCCAGATGAATTCTTGAGGTAACTTTCTAAATTTAATTATTTTAAAACTTAATTGATTGATTTTTATACATTTTCATTTATTTTTCCTTTGTGCAGAAGCCCGTCAGCTGCCTTTGAGGGTTTCTATACCAAGTTTTAACTATTCATTCATTCATCAGTTGCAATGGAGCGTTGGCACAACAAGCTGGCCGTGGTTACCGGTGCTAGCGGTGGCATAGGAGCTGCCTGCGCCCGGGCCATGATCGGAGCAGGATTGCGGGTGGTGGGCCTCGCTCGAAGGGAGGCAAAGCTAAAGGAACTTAAGGACAGCCTACCGGAGCATCTGCAGGCTAACTTTATACCACGACGCTGTGATGTCTCCAAGGAGGAGCAGGTGGTCAGCTCTTTTGACTGGATCGAACGGGAGCTGGAGGGCCCTGATATTCTGCTGAACAATGCCGGCATTACACGTGAAACGGAGCTAGTTACTCCGGGCAATACGCAAAAGCTCCGAGAGGTCCTGGACACGAATGTAATGGGCGTGATCTGGTGCACACGGGAGGCCTTCAACAACATGAAGAGAAGGGGCAACGAGGGCCATGTGCTCATCATCAACAGCATCGCTGGCCACCAGGTGCTGAACTTTATCGATGTACTGCCCTCGTTCAATATATATCCGGCCACTAAGTTCGCCATTACGGCCATCACGGAGACATATCGCCAAGAGTTCCAGCTGCACACGAAAAATATTCGAGTCACCGGCATATGTCCTGGGGCAGTGAACACCAATATCTTTCCCGAGGAGATACACTTTTATGTGAAGGACATGGCCCGTCTGGAGCCGGCGAACATTGCCGATGCTGTGATGTATGCCTTGAGGACGCCACCTCATGTTCAGGTGAGCGAAGGTGGAATCAATTGAAAAGTATTTTTAACATTAGTTAATTGTTTTCAGATTCATGAAATTACCATCAAACCAATGGGCGAAATGTTTTAATAAATAATTTATGACAAAGCTAGTTTTTAAATGAATGTTACGCCCCGGTTCTTCTGCCTTTTCAATAAAAAACAAAATTTAAACGTTTTATTTATCTATTTAATGTGCATTTCCCAAATGATAAGCGTTCTGGCGACAGTTAGCGGAATTTTCTCTTTAAGTTGTATTAATTATTTTAATTTAAAAACTGGAACTTTAATCAAGTTTAAGAAAACCGGTGAGGATATAGGAAAGACATATTCGCGTTGATAATAAAATTAATTTTGTATTAAAATTCCTTGTTCTTTGCAATCTGTCAAATTTGAATGTAATGATTTTTAATTTTGGCTCAACTCCAGGGAAATGTTTATCTCATAAATTCGCAACTTGAGGTATTTTTCATCAGGTAAGCAGCAGCTGATTGCCGACACTCAAGCACGCACGCACTTTAAATGCCATTAATCAATCAGAATTAATCAATCGGCACATGCAATTGCACCCACCCACCCACACACACACACACACACACACATAATTTACCGTTACACTGGCCACTGGCATGGTGTGAAAAAATTGAAATTCTGATTGCATCTGGAAAAAAGAGAGGCGAAAGAGGCGAATTCGAAGGCGAGCGGTCAGATGAGATTTTATTTACCTGAAGTTTTGATTAATGTTGCCTCACGCCCCAGTTGTCTTTGCCGCTGATGTATTTATTGAGCGGTGCTTGTATTTATGGCGCATTTTTTCCTCCTACTGCTAATAACAATGTTTGAGTCAACATGTTGCAACTTGCAAGCCACTTCCGTCGGGATATCCTGGGAAATTTTGGGTATGATGATTTCTAACTAAAATATTTACTTGGGTAATAGAAAAATATTTAATTTTTAAGGGTTTTATGGTGATTATTTAATTTAATACTTAGAGAAAAGCAAAATAGTAGGGGTAAATTGGATAATTGCTATAATATAAGGTAAGGTATATAAAGGGATATATTTTGGATAATGGGATTTATTAAAATTTAATATTTTTATTTAGTCGATTTGTATATAAATATTAATAAAAGAAAATATATATTACTTAAATATAAAACCTAATAAATACTTATTAATGTTTAAGTTGTAAGTTTCTCTAAGAATTTAATTATCCATTTTTTTAATGTTCCTAATTTGAAGGGTATCAAGAACTTCGTGATCCTTTCACCCCATTGAAATGCAAAATGTTGCCTGCTCAATGCTGTTCTAATTACAATTGAATATTTTTTGTTGCATCGTCGTCTAAATTGAAACAATTAAATCCGAATTAGAGTCACAACCGAGTGTAGCTGTTGAAACACCGAAACTCGTTGCGATTGGCCTGGCCTGGTCTTAATTAAATCACTTCGATCCGTTCGTTTCCCCTGCTCATTTGCAATTTGCTGAAATTAGAATGGAGATCTGACCGACGACCAACTGCCACCGCTTGATTAGCATTTTGCAAATTAATTTCTCATTAGCAACAATTTCAAATAATTGCAAGTGCATACGCAATGAGTGCGTAATGGCCGACTTATTTTCATTTTCATTCCTCTCCCTCCCCCGGGAAATGGTCAGTGGATAGGCGAAGGCCTTCGGAGGGGCAATACCAGTAATGGAGCCCGACATGGTAAACTTTTATCAGTTAGGCGGGACTGTAGGGTCTGCTAAATCAATGCAATTAATGTCACTTCCTCTGCATTTAATGTCTATGTTTTCAGTAATCGTCGTTGGCGCCATTAGGCCTCGATATCGGCCCGTCTTCCCGGCCTCCCAACCGGTTTGGCACTTCCACAGTTCCCAAATGCACACTTAGGGAAAAATAATATAGGAATTTAGGAAGGATTTCTAAGGAAAAAACTTATACGAAGTGTATTTTAATATTTAATATTAATTTGTTTATTTTAACCTGTAATAAACCTATATATATAGATATAAATATGTGAATATATATATGGATCATGTATTTCTCAGTAAGTATCCTTAAACTTAACCTTAATACTATTTATTTAGAATATTATAATTGTTATAAATTGTACAATATAAGTAAAGCAATATGATATATTTCTTAATTTAAATATTAAGCTATATTTCTCCTACTGTATTTCAAGGGGACAACAGGTCTTTATATATATATATATATATAATCTGGTCGTCTGCCTTGCTCATGTTAATGATGGTCAGGACTGCGTGTGGAGTGTGTGGGGGCTTTTGTTTTGGTTGGGGAATGTCTTGAATTGATAGGAGCGAAAATGAGTTGGCCATTTCAAGCATCTGGCCGGGATTCAGAGTGAGTTGGTTAAGGGAATGTGACGATTGGTTAATGACATTAATCAGAGGTATTAACTGTACGAAATAGAAGTATTTTAAGTCTTATATTTTATTTAAAAGAAAAAATTCAAAAGGTGTACCTACGAAATTACTTATTATATTATATAACTTATTTTTAGTATATAATTTCATTTAAAAGAAGCTTTATGTGTTCCTATTTGCGGGTTTATAAGTGATTAAAATAAAGATATAAACACTGGCATAGTCATGTCTCATGATTTCACCCCGTTAGCTCTGTGTTCAATGCTCGAATGGAACCCACTTTGGTTCCCAGTCATGTTCGTGTTTTATCGATTCTCATGCGAGATCTGGTCACGCCATCTTAATGCTACATTACTTGTAGCTCCTTCTTTTTATTGCTTTATTAGACATTTTTGGTCAAGTTTTTGTGGTCAATTTCTGGTTGATTCGATTATCTCGTGTCTATATTTGGCTGAGAGTGAGTTGCTTGAATTTCCTGGTTAATCTCCAGCCAGCACGACCTTAAAGCAATTAGTTTTAGTTGTTCTTCAGCCCCGAAAATTGAACCTTTCGGCTGCATCCTTTGCTCCTTTGGCAAGCAATTGATTTACGCTTTGCTACGCAAATTGCAGGGGGGAGTTGAAGGAGGAGCAGACAAACCATTAGCAAAGGACTCCAAATACAAACACACAAATTGGCACACATTTTGCACAGGACTTTGAGGACACTTTTTGGTCTCCCTTTCGCCGTTGATAGCTATCCCGTTTTTGAAAGTTTTACAGAAGATGACAAAATAATAGAACTATTGCTTAAAGCAACCGATTTTTGACAATATGTTAGCTTGTAAAGGATTATTATTGATTATATATTTCGGAAAATATTACAGAAAATATATTGAATTGAATTTTAAGGGATTGTTTCTGTTGTTAATTCTTAGTCTAGTAACTACACTTTCCAAATTTTATAAATTATAAAGTTTGTAATTACTTTAAGGTTCATATAAACATTTTTAGCGTTACTCTTAACCTCTTGGATCTGATTAATCGTGGTAATTTTATATTAAACCCAGCTGTACAGCTTCCTTAACCCTTGGCTTAACCCCTTCTGGATGCATCTCGATAACGTCCTTGACAGCTACCAAAGACTTTTGTCAATACCACTTCCAAACTGTGGTCCATGGACCTGAGCTAGAGTTTGAGCTAGAAGGACATAGAAGGTGGTAAGTAGAAGGGGAAATAGAAGGAAATACAGGTTCGAAAAGGTGAACACACAAAGAGCAGCAGGAGCATCAAAGAGCTTTTAATTAATCAAGAGGCAATCCACTTTGGCGCTGGAAAACTTTGGCCAATATGCCAATACCAATTGGAGTAAGTCAACTAACCATTCCATAGCTCCTGGCTTCATCCTGTCCTCCTGCATATCCCTTTCTCTTTGGGTTAGTACCACTTTCTTTGTGCTTTGAAGCCTGCTTTCTGTTGGTTATAGCCCCCACCTGGGTTTGGGGCTTAAATCGTTTTCTTTCTGCTGCTTTCCCATATCTGCCCAGCACATGCATTTATCGATTGGTTATATTTTCCTTCCCTAACCTCCTTTTCCAATTTTACATTGGCTTACTCAAATAGCTTGCTTGCGTTTGTAGATGTCACTTGGTTTATTCAATATGAAAAATCCCTACTTTGACGGGAGAATAGCATTTAATGTATTGTATATAATATTACTGATTGATAATGCATTAATTTGTTACTTGTCACTTTTTATTTGAAGAGGTACTTATGGTTTTTTTTTTTTAATTAATTTATTATTTTCCAATTAAAAAACTCATTTTCCTAGTTAATATTTCAGATGTAGGTGTGTTTTTCTTCAAACTTGTTGTCTGTATCCTATCGTATCTAAAAACCAATAATTGAAATGTCTTAAAAATCTATAAAAGTTAAGTTAACACTTAAAAGCAGCCATAAAGTTGTGTAACAAATAAGCCAAAAGATTTGTTAACCAAGTAACCCAGAAAACCCATAAGAATCAGTTGCATTGTAACGGATATGGCAACTCAAACAAAAGTTAAACTTTTCAGTGCCTGTATAAACATAATTTCCAAGGGTCTCCGATACCCAACCGCTGAAAACAAAGTCTTTAAAAATTAAACACGCGTCACAAAAAACCGCTTAAAAAGTTGCACCCAAAATAAAACAAAAAGAGGGAAATTATATACGCGAAAGGGAGGCGAAAAGTGAGCTCGTTTTAATTTTTATTTACACGGCATAAAATGAAAATCACCCAAGAGCACAAGGGCTAAGCATTTTAAGAGCGTTTAAAAAGGCAAACGTTAAGATGGGAAAAGTGTGTGTGGGGTTGAGGCGGCACGTGGGTAAATATTTTTACTTAATTAGGCCACACGACCACCAAAAAACGCCAAAAAAGAGCCTCAAAATTTGCTTAAAAGCGCGTGAAACAAGCAAAGCACATTTTCTAAAATAAACATACGCGTTGAATTACATTTAAGCGACATGGAAGTGTACTTTTTGCTTGAAACAAAACGGTGTGAGCTTGATAAATGCTATAAAAGAATTAAAAGTGTTAGCCAGAGGGAGAGAGTCCTACATGACAGCCTCCTTTATCCTTTAAATTTTTCATTTCGTTCCGTTGCAGATATATATTTTTAATTTCATCAATTCGATTAACAACAAAAAGTCAACCCACACACAAAGGGAAGGAATCAAAAGAGAGCAAAATGCAATCATGTCGAAAATATTTGCATATGCCAATACCCTCGAAACTCTGCCCTGCCGTCCTTTTGCCGACCGGAAACGGAAGTAAACAATGGCCAGGAACTCGTCACAAAAAGCCAAAGGAAAAAAGGGCCCCTTCGTCGATTTTCCCCCTCGTCCCGCAAAAACAGCCAAAAGCGTTCCAATAAAAATGCACTGAACAATATCGAAAAAAAGCTGGAAAAAGGAGAAAAAATCAACGGCAAAGAAATAAGTCAAGCCAGAGAGGAAGAAGGGCCCGCCATTGATGAAAAATCGAAAATGGATGCTCGTTTTTGGATTGCCCATCCATTGTTGTTGGTTCGTTCAGCGAACGGAACTCAAAAAGGGCAAAGAAAAAATAAAAATCGAATGAAAACGCTGAAAACAAAAAAAAAAAAAAAAAAATTGGAAAAACGGTTCACACATACGGAAAATGGCTAACTACATGGGACGGGGCGGTACTGAAAATAATATGATGACTGAAGGCAAGGAAAGCGGCATTGTTCCTGTCAAACAAAATATAAAAAGAAGGAAAAAATTAAAAAAAAAAACAAGAACGGAAGCAAGCAGCCGAAGTTTATATACCCTTATAGTTTGCAATTGAATTATATGATCGTATCGAAACTTAAGCTTAAAATATGTTTCTTATTTAAATATATATTCTATATGACAATTTTAAAAATTGCATAACTAAGCCAAAAATTCATTAATTTTAAGTTGGAAAGCATTTCTATGTTAGTTTTTATTAGGTTATCAAATCTGCATAGTCAAATTAAAATACAAAAAAAAAAATTTTTTTTTACCATTTTTGAAAATTTTAATGATGTAACCCCTTATCTTTTTTTCAAAAAATGAAAAAATTTTCGAAAAATTATTTTTTAACCGGACATGGCCAGATTGATTGGGATTTCGATGCTGATCAAGAATATATATGATTTATAGGGTCGGAAATGACTCCTTTCTATTTAATTTAAAAAAATTACATTTTTGCCCATTTTTGAAAATTTTAATGATGTAACCCCTTATCTTTTTTTCAAAAAAAGGAAAAATTTTCGAAAAATTATTTTTTAGCCGGACATGGCCAGATTGATTGGGATTTCGATGCTGATCAAGAATATATATGATTTATAGGGTCGGAAATGACTCCTTTTTATTTAATTTAAAAAAAAAATAACATTTTTGCCCATTTTTGATAATTTTAATGATGTAACCCCTTATCTTTTTTTCAAAAAAAGGAAAAATTTTCGAAAAATTATTTTTTAACCGGACATGGCCAGATTGATAGGGATTTCGATGCTGATCAAGAATATGTATGATTTATAGGGTCGGAAATGACTCCTTTTATTTTAATTTTAAAAAATTTACATTTTTGCCCATTTTTGAAAATTTTAATGATGTAACCCCTTATATTTTTTTCAAAAAATGGAAAAATTTTCGAAAAATTATTTTTTAACCGGACATGGCCAGATTAATTGGGATTTCGATGCTGAACAAGAAAATATATGATTTATAGGGTCGGAAATGACTCCTTCACAAAGTTTCAAGCTTCTGATTAAAATTATAATACCCTGTAAAAGCAGGGTATAAAAGTGGGAACCCAAGGGGCGATTGTGCTTTTATTTTTCATGCCCGGAAAATATGTGCGACTTCTGGTTGATCGATGGCAAGCGAAAGCTGAGATACGGCCAATATTTTAAACAAAAAAGGATTTTTGTAAAAATAAGCTAAGCCAATGGAAAAGCAAAACTCTATTTTAGTAAGGAAACAATAGGAGAAATAATCAAATTTCTATAAAAAAAGATAACTGAGGGTAAAATAAAACTCAATACAATAAATTGTTTTAATACTGTGATATTATTTTTCTGGTTCTATTTGGTTTTTTGTACAGTCGCAGAATATTTTACAATTTATAAAGAACACTAATCAAAAAGCAAGAAATAATATCTGTATCTATATCTGTATCTTCTTCAATTTGTGGCACCATGTAATTGATAAGGCTCTATAAAAAAATTCACTTAAATTTAATTAAAAATATTATAATATCGTATAAAAGTCGCAATGTCATTGTTTTCGAGCCAATCAATTTAATTAGTTAAATATATTATATCTATTGATGAGGTATTTTGACTAACTTTTTGAATTGCTATTGCTTGCATTATTTCCTTTGTTGTTTTAAATTTTAATAAAATAATTGAGCTTTTAATGATTCTCTTTCTTGAAATATTTATACAGTAATTACCTACTAAATAATTATCCTTCTTATACATCAAATGATTCCCCTTTTTTATTGTTCTTACGATTAATGAATTTATTATATATTTAACAAGAAATTCTCTACTTAAAATAATAATTCTTTCAAGATGAGTCACTTAAGAAAATAAAATATTACTATTAATAGCTGTGAACTATTACAACATGTCGCTTGCCTGGTTAAAGAAAATTAAAAAAGAAATCGTGTATTAAAGTGACAATCATTTGCATATGTGCAACACCAGATTGTGCATATTTTGACACTTTGGCCTGCAGCTGTTTTGGCCAGGGAATGGCTGCCCGACAACGACATAGATACAGAATCAGATACGTACTGAGAGATACGGAGTGCTTATGCCCTGGACAATATTTACCCAGCCAGCTACCGTCAGAGATAAATACGGGCCGATAAGCGTCGGCTTCGTTTTCGTTTTGCAATTCAAATTGCCAACCTCAATGGAAACTTCAGTGCGGCGATGCAAAACTGCGAACAAGATATGGCCAATGAGATAAGACGCAAATCACAAATTGAGCTTAATGTCACGGCTTGACAGCGAAACTTTAGAAAATGATTGCCTTTGGGTATTATTAAATAATTTAAAAAAAAAATATCGATTCTTAAGAGATAGCTTTAGGTTTTCTTTTGTCTTTTTCATTGATGAAATTGAAATCAATTGTTATCACCTGAAGCGTGTGTCTCTTTATCTTTAAGTACTTTGAAGTGCACATTCTATTGTAGGTTATATACAGTTCTTTTGATTAGATTATTATTTACATTTTTATATGAAATACTATTAATTAGCTTCCGATTTTAATGAGCATTTAATTATAGTTATAAATTCAAGTACTATAAATATTTAACCAAGCTAAAAAATATATTTTTCTAAACTTAGATATATGTACTAACACTAACCAAAATGTAACCAATTTCGAGATAATTTAAGACTTTAATAAGTTGATAAAAAAACTAAAGCAAGGGCACAGGATGAGATTTCAATCAAAAACACAACTGTTGATGCTGACAGAAGGGTAAAATCTAATATGTTCTCATCACTTAGCCAAGTTCATAGCCCCGAAAATATGAACTTGAGTGTCCGTTTTGGCTTACAGACATCAGCATTTCGTCCTATTTGGCTCCATTGTTGGCCAAAAACAGCTGCCTGGAACGCATCCATCAAAAGCCGAGTCCGGCAACTGGCCAAAAAAACAATGGATGGGAACATCAGTCAAGTAGATGTAAGGCGCTCCACGAACTGACGAGGTAAACAATGTCAAAAGCCAGTTGCCAAGGGCCCTTTGTTGTGATTTATATTGATGAGGGCCAAGTTCCCCGAAGGAAATTGAACGCACTTGACTCGCAATGAATTGGAGCCGGTGGATTGAAGGAGGCTCGGGGCCTTGGGTCTTGAATCCGATTACTGGCCGCCGGCGAACAGAGTCCACAGTGTTCTCATCTCTTCGGCTTCGATTTTATGCCAGGAAACCAGGAAATCCATCGCCGACACAGGCACCTCGCCGCTCAGCAGCTTCTTCTTCGTCCTTCCGGGATACAGGACAAAGGGTTTGAGGTCAGTGATCGAGATATTTGCACGCTTCGACATTATTCCCGTGATGTAGACGTCATCCAGTCGAAAGTATGGTGCCTGCTGGACCTCATCGTAGAGTCTCTTGGACACATCTGGACTGTATATTACGGTGAAGCCTGGGCAAAAGTCAGGATAATGAGTATCGGGATATTCGTCGTAGGTCACCCGCCATTTGGAGTTATTGGCTCGTATCACTCGAGGATTCGGATTTTTTGAACACAGCAACACGTTCTCTCTACGCTGTAGAATATCATCCAAGATTTTATTGGGGGCTTTCAAGGGTTCTACTAAATTATCCCAGAGTAACTTGGTATTCACAAATATGTCGTCATCGATTTTCATGAGCAACTTGGCCTGGTTGCAGTGCGCATTGAACCACTTGAGTACCATCACATGCTTGTACGTTATGTTCACATAAGTGTCTATAAAGTTTCCCTGAAGCAGATCCCCAAACAGAGACTGTTCCTCAATCAGCGATGTTTGCATTGAATCATTTTGAACAGCTCCCAGAGCAAATATCAACCGCAGGGGTGAGTCCTGGACGGAATTGAAGCCACCCCAGGTCTCCCTAATCACGGAACGCTTTTCAAAGTTATTCGGTGCTGTATGGATCAGGATTAATCCTTGGGTTTTGTTTCCACAGGATGCTTGTTTTATGGTATATGAGAAATTCGTAAAGTCCATTAAATGCTCCTCGATCGTGGAGTTTTCACTATATATCTCTTCAAACTCCGTTTCACTGGGAGTTATGAGATAGATCACAAGGAGCACTTTTAGCAAAATAATGAAAACGATTACGGATCGAATGGCGGCCATTATTTCTTTTACGATCCGTACCTGACGGTATCCCGTAGCCAACTGTGGGAGGAGTCCCCCAAATCAATTGGCCACACTTGTTAAATAAATGTATTTGCTGATACCGCAACGCGACAAGGTTTGATTAATTGGTAGTACGCTGATAATGCTCATATGACACTTGCTTAATGATGAAATGTGGAAGGAAGGGTATATAAATCTTAGAAGAATTGAATTTAATTTAAGAGAATTTTGTCAACCATTATTGTATATTTAATTTATTTAAAACTCTTTGTAATGAATTTTTGTTTTATATTTTCTGCCAGAATTTTATCAACCATAATTGTATATTTAATTTATTTCAAACTCTTTGTAATGTATATTTATTTTATATTTTCTGCTAGTGTCATACGCTTACGCTCTCTGAAGAGGATCCAAACATCTGCTATCAGCTTACCTGAATTGGTAAATAAGCTAATTGATAATGATACTGGGATTTACTGATTGAAAAGGTCGGTGAAAAATATATGTATATAAAAAGGGAGGAAGTTTTATAGATAAAAATATCTTGAGAAGCCTGGCATTAGACATTTCCTAAAACATTTCATTAATTAATTTTGGTAGTTCGTAAAAATGGGTTTCAGTAAGGTTTCTTAAGGTTAGATCATTCAGATTTTAAAATAACAGTTCAATTAAAAATATGGCAGGAAAGCGATTACCTTGACAGATGAAATATAATATAGTTTTTAAGACAACAATGCTGATTTAATAGAAATATGTAATTTACCAAAGATATATATTGTAAAGGGAATATGTAAACCGCTTAGTAATTATACAATATATAAAATCATTAGTCAAATTTTGGCATCTTAAGATAAAAAAAAAACTTTAAGGCTGCTCTATCTTTGAATTCCTCTTTCGATATTTAAATATCCTCGAGTGATTTCCTTCATCTCATGACAACTTTCCATTTCGCTTTTAGAAAGTAAGCTGAACGTCTGGTTTTTTATTTATTTTTGCATGGCCTTTCGCTTGCAAATTAAATGCCCGTTACGTCAATTTCTGTGCAACTAAAGTTTTCATTTTCATTTTTAGTTTACCTTACTTGTTATACCCTTGCAGGGTATTGTCATTTTAGTCAGAAGTTTGCAACGCGGTGCAGGAGCTATTTACAACCATAGATATTCTTGATCAGCATCAACAGTCGAGTCGATCTAGCTATGTCCATCTGTCCGTCTGTCTGTCCGTTTCTAAGCAAACTAGTCTATCAGTTTTGAAGCTATTAAAAACATATATATGTATACATATACTCTCATTGACATAAATATATATTTTCTATTAGGCGTGCTCATGTTAGCTTCCGTTCATCTAATAATATAATATTGATATGGCAGTGAGTACCTTTCTCACTCTCTCTGTCTCTATTAGCCTCTAACTCTCAATGTCTGTCTCTCTCCGACTCTCACTCTCTCTTTCCCTCTAATGTTTTCGGTATGTCTAGCTCTCTCTGTGCATCTCTACAGATATGTCTTTCTCTCTAGCATTCTCTGCCTCTGCCTAGAGATATCTCATACTCTCTCGCACTCTCACTCTCACTGTCTCTGTTCTCCTTACTCGGAGACTATAAATAGACGCATAGGCATGGCACTCAGCTTAGTGCATACGTGACCTTACCACTGTTTAGATCTATTGTGATAGTGTAGTGATAGTGCTTGCTCTTCGACGCCGGAAATAACACCTGACGTGTGTAATACATCTGGATGACCAGGAAGAAGCTTATTACGATGATAACACTGGAGGGTATATAGCAATGACTTAAAATGATAACCATGTGTTCTCTACTGCGGTAAGTCTCACTCTTAATCATGTACATATACAATAACATTTAACTTAATTAGCTAGTTTCCTTATAAAAACCAAAATCTCAAAGCTATGCTTAGCTTAAGGCACCTTTTTCTTACTAAGAATCGATTTCCCATTAAAACCTATGGGTAACTGCAAGGGTATACACACTTCGGCCTTTCAAAGTTAGCTTCCTTTGTTGTTTTTCTTTTCGAGTTTTTCTTTTGTTCCATCTCGGCATCGGCATCATCGGAATCGGCTTTTTTCCCGCCTGTTGAGCATAATTTGCATGGCCATGCAAATTGTTGAGGATTTTCATTTAATTGATGGCAATTGCAACATTGTTGCAGACGGCACACAATGCGTGCACACTTTTATACAATATTATGGCAATTAATGCATTTACTTCTCTCTTTGTTTTTTAATCCATCTGCATTTTATATATTTTAATATTTATTAAAGTGACAGGAATTTGTGGGAATTATGTGGGCTGAATAAGGGAAAGTGTTTGAGAATGCAGAAATAATAGAATATTTACTGCATTTAAAATCTGAAAATCCACTATTTCAATGAATATGAATGCAATTATAGATTTAATTTTTTATGGGGTGTTTAGGACAATGAAAATACAATGGGAAACATAAATACCCATCATAATGGCCTAAAAACATTGAATTTTAAATGCAGCCTTAGGTCGGTTAACCTTATAGGGCCCATGTGACCAATTTCCGCATTGTGTTTAAGTGGCTCGAAAGAAACACTTGCCATGTGGGCGACGGACAATGGTAAAAGCCATCGATCGAAATGTAAAGTTACCAATTTGTTTCCCTTACTCCAAATATTTAAATTAACTCAATTTGTCAGTTCGTGAGCCGCTGTGACTTGGCCTTGACCATTAAAAGTGGGATTCATAATAAAGACTGACTCATCGAGATGCAGGGGCCTTTGACACCTACTACGCCCCTCACAGCTGCCCGATTTTCCAGATGGTCTTGAAACCAGTTTTGCGTTAATCGATCGCCCTTGAAGAATCTGCTGCTTCTGTTGAGTTTTCTGCCTCGATTCAGCTCTCATTCACAAGATGCACAACAAGTTTGGGTTTCGTTTTTTTTTTTCGTATTGCTCACATTTTTTCTGATTTTTATTATGCATATATGGCTTTAATTGGGCTTGTCGGAGTACCGGGGGCAACCTTTGCTGGCCTGTAATTTGTACCTACCGAAGACCTTATCAATTTATCAAAAAAACGCGGTCCCCATTCGTCTTGCATCTTATTAAGGGCCAATGATTATTTCAGGCCTGACAGCGAGATGTCAAAATATTGTGACATGATGTACGTACATCTTTATGAGGCGAGTGTGGGAATGGTGATGGCACTTTAATTGGGGTACTTGTATTTTTTATGAGCCTAAAAAGGCAGTAATTTATTATGAAGGCTGACACAGGTATGTGTTTTTGGTTTTTAATCATTTTTATATGGAAAATATGAGCACAAAATCTTGACTTCTATATGGGAAACAAATATTAATAATAAAAATTATTAATATAGAGAGTATTAAATATTTATCAATGTCTTTTGACCACAAGAAACTCAAATGAAATCCATAAAATTGCTAGTTTTGTCGCAAATCAAAGTCTAAAGCCACTTTCATTTAATTTGATAAATATACAGAAACAAGAGGCATTAGAAAAGAAAGCTCAATGAGGAAATGGATTGCCATTAAATTCTGTGTGCAGAGCAAAACTCAAACAGCTGCCATTGGCCATTTATCAGAATCAATTTGACCCACTTATGGCCACTTTTTCCATTTCATTGAGCCAATTTTTCAGGCCATAACGACACAGCCAAGCTGCAGGCGACTTTGACTTCACCTTCCTCACAAAATAAGAAACTTCAAACACATTTATATCGGCCGCACTTATCGCATTTCATTGCGAATTTTCCTTTAATTGCTGCTAATTTTTTGCCATTGCCTAAAAGGCGAAACAAAAAACTCACAAAAATCTGTGCTGCCGAGTGGCAACAATTGGCCAATTGGCAATCTTCATTAGGCTTATCTTTTGCACTCAGCTCATGCGGCCTTTTGGTTTTCCAACGCCGATTTGAGCAAGTTTTTCACATAGTTTTGTGAGCCTGCTGGCGGTTTTCCAGCGATTTCCGCAGTCTCTTTGCATACTTTGCTTGATTTTTAATTGTCCTAAGTGCTCTGGGTGTAATTTGTTCATATTGCAGGCGAGAGGTTGATTATTGAGCAAATTACGATAGTTCTCCTTTTAAATTCAAAATATCCCAGTAACTACAGTCAAACAAATCAAGAGTCAATACATATATCCATATATCAAAACAAAATTTTACGAAATCAGAATTTAAGATGAACGTAGAAATTTTAGGTGGTGATATTTATGCCCATTTACTTCGTCGCTGTCAGTACAATTATCCCATTGATGGTAGCCACAAGAAGTGGGTGAAGCCACAGATATTGATCCTTTTCGCCAGCGGAGATGTGCAAAAGGCTCTGGAAATCATTGTCAAGGATCTGAGGCATCCAATTGGAAGCGGCCAGGTGGTGAGTTTTCTGGTGGAAGAATGCATCCGGGAGGAAGTGATCAAGAAGCTACGTGAAATGTTACCACCCATGGATGAGCGCATACAAAAGCACCCGAATTATCTGAGGTCGATAAGGATTATCGATCGCCTGAAATGCCAAACCATTCACATGGAGGAGTTTGATGTGGAAGACACAAAGAAGCGATTTGGTCGCAGGGTAACAGGATCCCCAATAGTTGTCCTGGACTTTCCCCAATATTATTTCGGAGACACACCCACGGCTGTGATCACTATGAGTACCTTTCGAACCCTCAGCGAAGTGGTGGGTCTTTATAGGCGGGAACGGATCAGCTTTGAGGCAACCTCCGTGTGGTCAGGGAAGTTGGCCCAGTGCTTTGATTTGGTAACCAGAATTCCGGAGGCGGCCAACTGGACTTTCAACAGCAGTAGTCACAACATTAGGAAGCCCACCAAGACCAATACTGTGGTTTTTGTTGAAAAGAACATTCACTACGAGTTTCATGAAATTGGTGGCAAGCTCAACACCATTGCCTTCCCCGTTTCGTCTGAGTTGCAGGCCATTGATCCGTCGGAGGGTGCCTTTCAATTCCAACATTCCTGATCTGTATATGTATAATGTCATCAAATTTCTAATAGAGGCTAGTTTTTGGGATAAACCACATACAATGAAAAATAAATATATAGAATCTTTAGAAGTAATTCATGGTAAATTTTCTATTCTTGGCTGTGAAAAGTCTCTTTATCTTTTGTGACTTATTTGCATTTCCTTGATTTTTGCGGCAGCTTTACGCTATTTGTCCTGCTCCCCTCGTCCCCATCTCAAATCGAATCTTTATGCAAATACTGAGAGCTGCAAGCCAAGCGACTGACAATAAGCGAACAGCTGCCTTGGCACACACGGCCAAGTGCTTTTGGCCAACTCCAAGTAGCTGCAATGTTTGTCTTGGTTTGTCTGTTTTTGGGTGCTTGTCTTGGTCAAAATTGTCACGTTTTGGTCAATGGGCTAAAGTGTTTGCCAGCTGTTGCAAATGCATTTGCCAGCAGGTCAAATATGCCCCGAATTTCAGTAAACTTGACAATATTGAACAATATTAAGGTAGATGAAATAATGGATAATATTGATTGAGAAATTTACTCTAATTGTATATATTTGCTTGCTGATTTGAAGATGAAAGTGTGGGACTTAGTTGTAGTAAGCATTTAAGATAATTTTCTATCATGAAGATTAACAAAATAAAAGTTATTTAAGATTTGTGTAAACAAACTTAGGGCAATATTTGATATATAAGTATCAAATTAATTGTATTTAAAATCAACAATCAACAAGAAACAAATACATAAAACCCCCTAAGCTAGGTTCTTTAAATGCCAGCTTTAAATTACAAATAATCAAATAATTTAATCAATAGAACATTGCTTTAATATTCAAAGCCAATCGCCCGCAAAATATCTAATATTTATGACCGAAATTATTTTCCGCTTCGGGTGTAATGACATGTAAATATTTGATTGCAAATATTATGCAATAAATGCAAATATTTAATAGGAAAAGCTTTGACACACTTCATGCGAGTGTCAAATGGAAAATCCATACCTTTCCCAATTGAAAAGTAATTAAGATTTTTTCACGCAATTGCTGCGGGGGAAATTCAATTGGATAGAACCTCGCAGGCACTTAAATTTACACGTCATAATCAAAATACACATACAAGATTCAATTAAAAATAAATAAATGCGATTTGGCATTTTAAAACCGCAAAAAGGATTTAACTGACAAAACACATTTAACAAATGCTGTCATTTAATGCATTGCTGAAATGTGTAAATAAAACTAAAGAGATTTGGTGGTGAAAAAATATGCATTGGCAGGCCCTGTCCGGAATCTGGCTGTCAAATCTGGCCAACTGACAATGACAGGAGGTGGAGCAGCCGGCATTCAGCAGCAGGGAAACGTCAAGTTCTACAGCAAAATAAATTGTTTTCGTTACACAATTTTTTGGTGTTATGCCCGCCACTTGACTTGTAAACGGGCGATGGCCCCGACAATGGTAAAGCAGCCAGCCAGGATAACCACAAAGGATGAGGAGGGGCAGAAAAGCAGACGTCTAACGGAATGAGGAAAAGGACCTCAAAGAGCTCCCATTGTTGACCCAGTTATGGGCCACAAAACAGTCAACTAACACCAATAAAATCCAGGAAATGCACCTTAAATAAATGGGTCAGTCTTAATTAAGTTGAGAAATAAATTAATTGTTGCTGTTTTAAAGAAGTAAGAATCTTAGTAAATATTGTAGGATACTTATGTCATATATACTATAGTATTTTCTTATAGATAAAGGCCTTCCTAATTTTCTTTTCTTTTCATAAGTTTCTTAATAATTCATATGCTTTTTTCTTAATTAAAAAACATCAAGGAAATACAAATAATTAACAAATATTTAAACACTTATTTAGTGTAAAAAAGAGCAAAGCATATTACCTTCTAAAAATTAACAAACAACTTCAAAAATATTTTGTCTGTAATTTATTTTTCAAGTGCACTCTTGGCCATTCTTCTTCTCGAGAATCTTTCCCGCTAATGACAGCAACTCAAGTTTTGTGGCTGCTGAAAAGTATGCTATGGCAAATGTGCTGACATAACGGCGAGCATAAAAAATTAAAGATATATGAACCAAGAAGCAAAACAGGAGAGCCGGGTGGAAGTGAGAAGTGGGTGTGGGAAAATGTTGACCATAAAACTGGCAGCGAAAAGCCACAAGCACAGACAGCATGACGCCCAGGGGAAAGTTTTTCGAGACAGCCGAGGAAATGCGGGGCGGGGCGGGATAAGCGGGGAAAAGCCAGAGGACCAAGACCCAGAAACCAGAACAACAAAGTTTCCTTGGGGCGGTGGAACTCTGGCCAAGATATATGCTTCTTCTGGCCAAGTTGAACATTAAATAGCCGGATTAGTTTTGGGAATGAATAAACAAATATAATTGAGTTTTAGAAGCAGGACCTCGTCGGAGATGGAGATTAAGCCGATAAGGCCAATGAATAATGGAAAATATATATTTTAACTACCATTGCAATTATTTAGACAAGTGTTTAAACTTTAAAGGTTCTCTTACATGGCCTAAGGGAACTTTAATCGAAGAAAAAGTGAGTCGAAATTTAAATGATTTGATATATTGATAAATGAAATATATGCTTAAGTATTAAGTCAACTTTAATGTACAATTTAAGCTGAGTTCAACATATAATGTCTGTGGATGAATTTCCGTTAAATTTTCTCTTGAAAATGCATTCAGCATTTCCCATTAACTTGATACTCTGACCACATAATCAACTCAAACGACAACTATTTGCACAAAACTCCCATTGACAGCAAATTGAGTGACCTTCTTCCGCACAAAATCATCAAGCCCCAAAACAATTCAATTCAATCTGCGAACATTGCGGGCTGAAAGTCAACTTGGTCCATAACTACAAATGATTAGTTTTTCTGGTCGCCCAGCTGCCCGCCGCCGCCCCTTTCGAAAATATTTTCAACTAAGTGAGTGAAACTAAAAATCTATTATAACTTTGCTGCACACAAAAACGTCAAAGTTGTGTTCCCCTCCCCGCCCTTTTTTCAGGGCTCATTCTCCGGCAGGCCGGGGTGAAAAAGTTTTCCATGGGCCAACGCGGCGTATGCGGAATGTGCTGCCAATTAGAAGTTTATGTGCGAGTTAGAGCGTCGGGCAAAAGGGCGCCAAATTAATTTTCCATCCCTCTCAACCTTAACCCCCACCCCCTTCTCCCTCTGCTGATGCCGCAGCCAAAAAAAAGTTTTAACTCAATTTTTTGGCATGTCTGTGTGTGCGTGTTAATTAAATGGAGAGGCCGAAGGGGTTCTGTGCAGCTTGAGCTTCAACATTTGTTACCTTGGCAGTTTTGTCAGTTTATAATAATTGACTGCGTGACCTGTTGTTTTGGTTGCTTGCCCCAGGGCGAGAGGCCGTAATGGGTTAAAGGTAAATCTCAGACACGACCGCGCTAATCTTCAACAAATGTTGCATACTTTGCAGGGAATTAGGGGGTGGAATTAGGAAGGAAATTGTCTTTTTTAACTGAAACTGCTTAGAAAAAGGCTTAAAGTCTTTGATTTAAACATAAAAACATTTTATATTTAATTATTAATATTTATTTTAACCATTTCACTTAAATGGTATGTAAATATTTGTAATATTGTCATTTAAAGTTGTCATAAATTGATTACATTTAAGAGTTGGATTACCCAAATAAATCCTTTGCAGAATGTGGTATTTGCACAAAATTTATTTGCAAAAAGTTACTCTGCTTTATCGTGTCTAAGTTGTCCAGATTTGTAGCTTCCTCTGGGGAGTTTCCTCTTTTCCCGAGCTTAAACAGTTCTCGTGCGCATCCAAAGTTGGCAATGAAATATGCGATTGCACTTCCCATCCACGAGTAAACCCCATTAAATGCCACTTACTGTCCTTAATAGTTTGCTTAGGCAACAATATGTTGCCCGTTGCGGGTAACTGTGGCAACTCCTCCTGTTAGCCCCGCGCCCCTTTTAACACCCTACGCTACAGCTACCCAGTGCCATGAATCAGATGTCTAGCCAGCTTTTACCACATTAACCTCGTGTTTTACGACATGCCAGGCCGCATGAGAAATTTATTTACATTTCATGGCACTGGCAACATGTTGCACCGACTCGTTATATATATAGCTACAGCTATATATGTGCTTGGCCCAATGTCGGTCTATATATGTTTGACACGAGTCCAAAAAGGTCGGACCGGTCCCACCATGCATAACTCAGGGTGCAGGCAAACAGCTGGCAAATATTAGGAGGTTGAGCTGGGAAATGGGCGAGTGGAGTTCCAGGACGAAGGAGCAGCCTAAGTCAGGTTGAGAAGGCTGGGGAGCGAGGGTAGTTCTTAAGAGTTCTTACCATAGAAAATATTTCGAAAAGTAGTAGTACACAGGAACTCACATTTTAAGTAACCTAAATATTATATATAATTTTCCAGATTTATTTCAAGCTTTATATATTTATTTATAAATTTAAAAACCGCTTCTCTGAAAGAACCTTCGTCAAACATTTTGCGGTGTAGCTTAGTGGGATTTTCCATCTCGGTTCTCAGCTCTTTTCCGCCTCTCTAGTCCCGTTTGTCACTCTTAAGCAAGCGAAAATTCTATTTAAATTTTCTTGTTTCCTTTTTTTGCCCCCTCTTCTTTTCCGGACGCCACTTTTTGCCAATAAATTTGTTGCCATAAATTTGGCTTCACTTCGAAAAGAAGCGAAAAGCAACCGTGGATCGTGTGAGCTGGCCAGGCCTTAAATGTGAACTGCTGGCCCACCCCGCCACGCCCTCTTTATCCCCCATCCTCCCCCCGCCCACAATTCATCTGGGGCAGTTTTTAATTGCGCCATAAATCAAATCTACGATAAATGGCAAGCAGTTAAAGGGCTGCTAACCAAATGGGAGCCATAAGCTGATAACAGACTGTGGCGCGAAGGGGTTGTCAAGCGGGCTGGCTGGGACTGTGACTGTGGGTAGGTGCCTGCGATAAGCGACACGCCGTCTGGCGGTGGCTGCTTTAAAATGTCAAAGTGCCGCCATCGTATCCGGTTCCTGTCTCCGGAATCCTTGTCCATATCCGGAGCCGCAGCCTCCTTTGCCATTCTCGTCGCGTTTAATTTTAATGCCCATGGAGACGGACGACAGTCGGCGTAATCAAGCCTCTAATTAAGTTGATAAACTCTGTGCCTCGACAGTTTTGCAAAAGAAAAAAGAAACATAGTGGGCGTCAAAGGAAATCCGCAATGGTGTTCTGGTTATTAGATATTTATTTTTAAAAAATTATTTAAATAGGTTTATTAATAGAAGTATATAGTATTTAAATTACAAGCTATTCAGTATTTGAATACCATACAGTTTTGTTCTCTAAAAGAATTAAAACAGAATTATTAAAATAATTTTAGGGAATAGAAATTTATGATATTCAAATATTTTATTAAAATTTATTAAAGATAAATCCTGCGTAAAATATTACACTCGAATATTCTTTAATAAAATATGAAAAATATGAAGTATTCACATTCAAGCCACAATAGTTCACTTTAAACTATTAATACAAGGCTATACATACATTTATAAAAATAAATACTTAAAAATACTTTAGTTCAAACATAAAATATCAATAAAATTCTATAAAATTGGTTTCAAAATCTGAAAATCACCGGAAGTGAAAACCGGAACTGCGAACTAAATCCCGTTTGGCAGTTGAAAGTTGTCGGCCATTTCACGGCGCTGTGAGTTCGGTGACGCGCCACGCCCCCTCGACTTACACGACCACCAAAGGCAGCTATCAGCCACCGCCCACCGCCCACCGCCCACCGCCTACTTCCTTTACCTTCCACTGGTGCCCCGTCCTCCCACCTCCAAGCTTTCCCCGCATTCGCAGAAAAAATAACTTTTCGCATTAGTTTTGCTGATTTCCCGCGACTGTCGCCAACATTTTGCTCAATTTTTCTCTTGTTTCCTCGTTTGTTATTGTTGACTTTTCGCATCGTTTTGGTGCCACTGTGCACTGGTGTGGGAAAACTCCTTTTAATTTAATTAAGTGCGGCGACGCGACGCCTGTTGGTTTACTTTTTATCCGTTTTTGGCGCAAAAAAGTTTGCCAAAGCTGGAGAAGCTAATAAAAATTGCTGCTGAAAATAGAATTTGGGAAAAATACGAGCGGGGAAAAAAAACTTGGTCCAACAGTTGGCGCATTTAATTTGTTGGTTTTATACTTTTTTAATTGCTAGACAAATAGATGAGAGGAGTCAAAGCCGAAGTTTAGTTCACAAATACTGTCTACTTCTCGGCTTTCCTGCTCCTCTGCTTTTTTTTTCCTAATTAAATTGTTTGTCGATTGTGGCAAATACTACAAAAGGGGCTTAGACAAGGCTTTGGTGATAATGAAAGGGCTAAAGACAGGAAAATTAAAAATGATTGGGGTTAGCTTGGAAGGGATAATGGTAAGAGACTTGACTGATTATTCAGGAGGTTTGTGGACTACCACAAAATATATTTATTTAATTGTATTAAAATATATTTAAAACTCCTTGTCACCTATTTTAAAACACCCATTAAATTTAATTCATATATTTGAAAAAACAAATCCCATGTTCCAGTCTGATTTCCTGTGTTGAAACTGCAGTTAGGCAACTACAGATTGCAACTGTTGGACCAATATCTTCCCTTTTTTTGTGTTGCAAGTCCATCACTGGCAATTGGCCTTTCCTCTGCTCTCTTGTTCCACCTCTTTTTATTACACCTATTGAAATTACACCTCCCGATCGACAAACAGCATTTGAAGTTTTTACGATGGGAAATTAGTGAGTTTTCCTGGGGGCTGCCAGGGTCATCCAGGGTGTGCGCCCCCTTCGTAAAATGAGGTTGCTGCAAACGAGAGACGAGAATTTCTATTCGATTTGTGTAACGAGTTTTCTATAAACATTTTTAGCTTTTAAAGTTAGCAGCTGACAGTTTGCTGCAGTTGTTGGCAATTTCAAACAAACACACTTGTTACTGCACAGAGGAAAATGTATTGAAATTGGTTAAGAATTTATTTTAAGGCAAGGAATAAAATAAATACATAAACCTACTTAAAAGGGTGTATTTTAATATTAAAGTCCTTAAAATCAACCTTAAAATAAATGTTTTATTTTACTACTAATTACATATATTTATTTCTTTAAAGTAACAGTTTATAATTTCGCATGGATAATTTTTATTATATTTATTTAATATTTTTATGATTTTCTATTCTATTCTTATTTACTTAATTTTTATTTTTAGTTAACTCTTTTTTTCTCTGCTTAAAAATATATTTAGGTGTGCACAGAGACACTTGTACATGTTCCATTTACTTTTATGGCATGGTAGGGCCCGGAAAGTTCCCTCCATCTGGCTCCTAGTAGGTTGGCCTTTCTTTCTGGCTGTTTTCTTGTTTTCCTGGTTTTTTTATTTTGGTTTTCCTTTGTGCCTTGGACATGTCGAAATGCATTTCACAGTTGTTTGTCTGCCGGCTTGGTCTTGGCCTGGTGAAATCGGTTTGGGCCGCCATGTGTCGTGACCCTGCCCGCAATCCTGCCAGTTCATTCCGACAAATGGCCAACCGGATGTGTGTGCCTCTCTGTTCATCCGTCGCTCTGCCTCTTGGTGTGTGTGGGAAAGTGCATTTTCCATTTTGCTATTTTGCCATCGCCACAAGTTGACGTTTAGCGACTTTAAAGGCCTGCTTAAAGTCAAGCTCAGAAGTCCTTCGCACTGGAGGTTCTCGGTGAGATTGTTAAAGGAAATAAACAGAAAATTACGGAATTTTTGTACTACGTTTATTGAGGACGATGGAATATTGAAGAAACACTTTTAGTAATATTTTATAACTTTATTTAAGGGTCTTTTTTATTGATACTAGATAACATTGTTGATAATTCATACCTTTCATAAGTGAATTTATTGTTTCAAATTTAGAAACAATCTTGTTTTTTGTTTAATTTTAATTTTAATATCGTTTAGGTTGTAAATAGATTTTTTAAATATTTATTACTAAGTAAAATTAGTTAAATCTTCTTAAAAGACCTGAGGGTTTGTGATATAAATTTCTATGTATATTCTCTTAAAGAACATAATTCTACTTATTTTAAGCTCTTCGAAATTCCTTGACTTCTTGTATATATTTTACAAAAAGCTGAAGCTGGGTTGCCCTATATCACAAAGTCACGTAGTTTGAAAAAAAGTTTAGACGGGAAAAAGTTGTGGCGATGTCTGTTTTGTTAAGGAAATTGTTTATTATTATTCTGCCGGAATTGATTGAGTTAGTGTTGATTTGGTCAGCTTTTTGCTGCCCTATTGACACTTTCATTGAATTATGGCCCAGACATGTGTGCGTAAGCATGTGGCATTAGTCTTGGCCAGAAATCGGCTCTTGGCCACACATTTAAGTTCGGGTCAAGAGTGGCTGACCGCGCATAAATCAACCGAAAAGCAGAACCGAATCGATTCCGAGACACATTGATCTGCCTTCTCCAACCCCCAACCAACCGACTCAAATATTTACAGGCAATTTTCAAGCAAATATTTTTCTTTTTTACTAGACACTGTCGATGTCCATTTGCACCTCCCTCATACCCGGCTGCCTCATACAGTGTGCACTCTGCGGACAGACAGAGCCACGGAAGCGTGACCCAAATATTTGCTTGATTTATTAGCTTCGTTCTTTTATTTTTCTATGTGCTGAGTATGAAGGAAAAATCTGGGAGTTGTAGGAGTTTGTTTTCCACTGGGGTATCATGAATTGATGATTTAGTTTGTTTAATGATCGGGAATGGGTTTGAAGTGGCTGAGTTTGGGGTCAAGAGTGAGATTTTGAGATGAGTTTAAAAGGTTGTGTACGTCATAGTATTATTGAAATATTATATATATTTATTATCACATTTTAAAGCATTTTCATATTATATTTGTACTCTAAAACAGAGTATTTAAACTTCCCTTTAAGGCACATTAAGTACCTCTCGTGAAAATAATGTGCGACAGTTGGCACAAGTTTGGTAGATGCATCCGGCAGATAGAAAGCAAAGTTTCGACTTGGAGCCATTATCTGTTTGGCTAAACGAAATTCTCACCTAATTTTTGGCAGGCAGTCGGTAGAATATTTAAAGTTACCTTAGGTAAGCAAACAAGTGGAAGTGCCGGCCGATGAGGAAGCGAATTGTATCTCGACGATGCGTTTCTGCTGCATCTTTGAAATACTTGTGGATTGTTTGCTTTGCAGCTGCCGCTTGTTTATTTTCCCAGTTAGGGCTGCCGTGAAAATCTTCTATCGCAAGTGCCACAGAAACTTTTCACCAAGAAGTAGAAAAAGAGAAAAAAGTAAGGAGCTAAGAAAAAACTTGCGTAAGTGTCTGCCCCCAACTTAGATTCAATTTCCAATCGGAATTTTTATATGTTTGCCGACTTTTTGTTGGTCAATTGGATTTGTTTGAGGCCGAGGGATAAAATCAATTGGCCAAGCTGAGCCTGATAAATTTCTTTGCCCAGGAATTTATGACTCCTGCTGAGTTGCGGTCTGGTCTTTCCTTTGCTCGTCCCGTTGAAAAAAGAACACACAACAATTTGTCACGCTTTTCTTGGCCTGCCAATGTCAAAGCCATTGACAATTGGCAATTTTCCAAGCAGCCAAAAAGAGAAGAAAATAAAAGGAACTTGTTGACTATCTGAAAATGTATCTTAGCATCTGCAGGGCCCTTTGTGCCATGCCCAACACTTCAATTATTCAGATGCCTACCGATTTCGATAGGCCACCAGCAGTTGTAGAATCTCATCGGCTTTCGATTTTATTTTTCCAGTTTCATTTCCATTTTCAATTTCATCTTCGTTTTTATATTCGTTCTTCCTTTGTGGTTTCATTTGCATTTTACTTGAGTGCAGCATTGGGGCAGGTTCAGGTCGGCTTTCCCAGTCTCTCCCACTGCGAATGGGAAATGCTTTTAGCTTCCAACTGGTAACATAAAACTCTTTTCTAATGGTGGCTAATGGGGTAGTCACTGGAAGGAGGCCTCTCTGATTTCTTAGCCTTTTTTGTTTGATGAGTCAATCGGGTTGTTCTACGACGTTGTCTAGACTAAGAAGGTTGTGATAAATGGGTTTAATATTTGTGATATTTACTCAAAACTATTAAAGTTATTTTTTAATGTTCCAAGAAGAAATGTAAAAGCAGCAGAATGCCTTTAAAGAATTATATTTTTTCGACAGAAAATAAAGTTTCTTTAAAACCCACACATCAAGTCCACTTGAGACTTTAATAATGTTCCAGAAAATGCCCCAAATGACCACATGATTAACCAGAATTTCCTTGAGCATTTTTAATTGACAAGCTTCGAAACATTCAAAGTGAAATTCATTAGTTTTTCAGACCAGAATCTGCATACAAGCTCCGTGACGAGTTTCCCAGAATTGAGATGCAATAACAAACCAGCTGTCCACTCCTTTGGCTAATAGAAAAGGGGGAAAAGTGACAGAACTACTGGCAGTTGGACATTTCAATCAAGTGAGCGAGGCTCCTACCAGACTTACCTGTTGGCCGATGATGATTGCTAATCACCTGACTGCTCCATTTGCCAAGCCTTCTGAGCTGAGGCTGCAAGCCGACAGCCGGCAGTCGACGGCCGACAGATTCGGAGCCAAGTGAAAACAGTTGGCCAATGAATTTGATTTATGCAACGGCATTCGATTGCCGCAACTCTCCTTGGCTCTCGACTGCTTCTAATAACTGGAACCCAATCGCAGGCCATAAATCTTGTCCACGTTGGCGGTCTGTATCTGCAGTTTCCAGGGGAACGTGCCTCGGGTCTAATCACAGGCATCAGTTGCCCCTCAGGGCAACCATCCTCCCATACCTTTTTTATACACGGTACTCGTGGAATACTAGGGCATATGGTCTAGTCGAAAAGGAAACAAATTGAACTATAAAATCTAGAGCAAATCCAATAGTTCAATTATTTTTAGAGTCTCAACTTAGGATACAATTATAAATTAATAACATTTCAAAAATGTTACTTCACTGAACTTTTTTTGAAGCTCTTTAGAAAGAGATCTTACTTCTTCTTTCTAATATTTTCTGCAACTCAAGTCAGTATGCAGTTAGTTTTAATGATTTAAGTACTGGGTCCTTCAAGGTCGTTACACGATATATGTCCTTGCCACATGCCGTCGCATGTCGCATCTCTGAACTTGGTTTATCAGCTGACCCTCCTTTTCGGACATCAAACTTTTTCAATTTTCAGGCAAAAAGTTAAAAAGTTCTCGCCCGCAAAAATTTAAGCCAACATTTTCTAGGGGAACAAGATGTATGGCATTGCCATCTACATAATGCCGGCTCTATATGTATCTGTAACTGTATCGCAATGTGGACACGAAAAAGGGATGCATCTGAAACTGCATCTTTTGCCGCAGCATCTACGACCGCTTCCTGTTTCCTCCGGCCCTGTTGCATGCAAATTTCATGCAAAAATATGTGAAATTTTCGATTTTAAATGACGCCGCTGGAACGGTCCCTTACTCTTCTCTCATGGCATACACTTTAAGAAAAATTAAAGCCTTTTATATGTAAAAGATTTTGTCAGAAAAATATTTTTTGAATGCTGAAAATTTCCTACTCAACAATTTGTTTAAGAAAGTATCTATGACAAGAAAAGAAACTAATTCAAACTGAAACAACTTAAAGTTTGTAATAAAACTATAGGATTAATTTGAATATCGATCATAACTGTTATTAAAATATTCGCATTCTTTAAATCGATATTTATGGATATATTTATATAAAAATTTTTTGGACAAAGCTAAGTTTAAAAAACTCATAACTAAGCCAAAAAAGCATTAATTTTAATTTGGAAAGCATTTCTATGTTAGTTTTTATTAGGTTAACAAATCTGCATAGTCAAATTAAAATTTTAAAAAATTAAAATTTTTGTCAATTTTTGAAAATTTTAACGATGTAACCACTTATCTTTTTTTCAAAAAATGGAAAAATTTTCGTAAGATTATTTTTTAACCGGACATGGCCAGATCGACTGGGCTTTCGATGCTGATCAAGAATATATATGATTTATAGGGTCGGAAATGATTTCTTCACAGCGTTACAAGCTTATGACCGAAATTAAAATACCCTGCAAGGGTTAACAAATTTATTTGGGAAACTTTTTTATTTATCAAATGCAGTTATTAAATTTAAAAATTTTAGTTTCCGTGTGCGCCTGCTACTGCGTTAGCACTGTGCTCCTGTGCTGCTCGCCTCACAAGAATTTATGGCGTTTGCATGTCTGAATTTATCTGCTTGTTTCACATGCAAATGCAGTCAAAGGAGGGGGGGTGGTGGTGTTGTGAGACGTGTGAAGGGGTGGGGGGTTGGGGAAAAGATCAGGCTGGGAAAGGGGCTGCTGGGGGTGTTTTCCATCTCGTAATGGTGATAAAAATAGAAACATTTTACTGGCAAAACGCGAGCACCGAGAGAACATGCCAACTTTTACAAGTATTTGCTATAGCCTTTTTGCCTTTACCATTTCTGTATTTTTTTTTTGTTTCGTCCCTCTGTTTTCCCAACCCCCCAACCCCCGCTCGTTACTGGTCCCCTCTCGTTTAACTGGGTTTCAGTTTCAGTTTCGGCTTGGTTTGGTTTTGGCTGCTACCTTTAACAGATTTTCCGTTCTGGCCTGGTTAAACGAAACCATGTCAGTAGCGAGGTGGCCTCCAGGGACGCAGTTGGGCAGCGAAAAGGAGCGAACGCGGAATACGAGGTGAGGTGGGTTTATTTTCGTGGAAACAGGATCAGGCACTGTGGGTAAAACCAAATAAGGGTTCAATAGCTCAGAAACCAAAAATTAATATGAAATAATTACACTGAAAAATAAATTTGGAAAGTAAAGTGTTGAACAAATTTTAAAACAATGGAGAAGATACTATAATTACCTTTTTTTATTATCTATTAAAGTTCACTTTACTAGAAAACATTATAAAATTACAAGTAAGTGTCTTTATTAATTTAATACAACAATTTACTGATTCTACGAAAATTCCTCTAATATTTATATATTTCTTTAATAAAGCTTTCTTTTTATTTGGTAAAAAACTCGTACCCAATTAGCAGTAAAAATGTGTGTTTCACATAGCCTCAATCGTGTGTTTTCAATATTTGTCTGAAGTATTCCTTAGTTTCTATAAATACAATTTCCCAGCAACTGGTTTTCAGTGCTTTTTTATTCCCATTGTAGGTCGAGTGTGTCGGGTCCACGGGCTTCTCGCTGCTCGGTGCTCTTTCATCATACGTGTTCATTCATAAAAATTGTATATTTATTTGCATGCACAACCAGGCGAAAAGGCACCGAAAAGCCCCACCAGCTTGCCGCTGCTATCCGACTGTTTTTTGCCCACCTTTTGCCCATTTCCCGCCACCGGATTTCCCATTCTGACCTTGAGCTACGGCTCACACACAGCTGGGCCTCCTCAGCTATCTTGGCTTTTCCGAGCTCCCTGCGACTGTTTTAATATTCCTTTAAGATACGAGAACTCTTGGATTCTGTGTGTGTGGCCATTTGAGCGATTCCTTCGCTTTTTATTATGTTCTTCTCGTCTTTTTTTTTCGGGTCGCTTATGACTGGCGGTTATTTGTAGCCACCTACGTGACTAGGCCCTCTCCTTGACGAGGCCTCCGCACCCTCCCTAGTCTTTGACTACGGCAACAAGTGTGTCCAAGTCCAACTTCAAAGTTGCCAGGGGAACACTCTGGTGCTTTTGCTTTAAGGCTCAGTTTTCCGCCCTTGCAAAGTTTTCGGCTTAAGAGTTCACAAAGTCTGATTTAAGCGAAATTTTTCGTTGCCATTTATGATGGGCTTTTTTAGTTGGCCGAAGTTCTTCGTTGACTCCTTAAGTTTGTGCCTTTCAATGTCGCTTTTTTGGGCTTCACAAGCAAGCCAAATATTAGCTTTAAATGGTTGTCCTAATGGCTAGGGGATTTTATTATAAGATGAGAAATTTTCCAAGGCTTTAATTGATCTATATTCTTCAAAGATTTAAGCCTAAATAAGTTAATCTTTAAAGGAGATGATTGAATATTCAATTAAAGTACATTTTTTGTAAATGTAACACTTGAATTTCTCAATATTTAATATTGAAATAATGGGAAAATATATTCTTTAATCAATTAATCTACAAATCTTTTTTTAAGGTTGTTTTTTAATTTATATTAAACAACAATTGGTGCCTAGAATTTTCTTTTTCACACTTAAAGTTCATTGGCAAAAAGAACTTGTATTTATTTTTCCCATGACTTTGACACTTGTTGATAATCTTTTTTATGACTCTTTTCCCTCGTGACTCATCCTGGCTAAGTCGTCTTAACTGGACTGATAATATTTGAGCTGTTTTCCTGACTTTCCCAGGCTCCGTTACTTGCCCCTTTTGGACTCGCCTAAAGAGTGCAGAATTGTTTGCCTCGGTGGCCAGAACTTCCGTTTAGTATGGCATCCCTTCCTTGGCTCCAATCATCTCCTCCAGCATCATCATCAATGGCAGCATATTGTATGGTCTATTCCCTATTCCAACCGCCTCCACTGGCGTTAAACATTTCAACTTAAGCTTTGGGGGGAGAAAACGAGGAAAACACTCTAGAAGACACAAAGCGGCGCCTTCTTTTCTGGCCAAACAAAAGGGGCCTATAACCCAGAAAGCAACGAGCAAAAAAAGAATGGTAATAGAGGGAGTCAGGAGGATGAGGCCAAAACACGCGACACGAGCTGAGGATGCCCAAGACAATGGGAAAAAGAAAAAATGCGTTAAAATTACGCTGCAAAAAAAAGGTATCTACATAAATAAATCAATAAATAAATAAGAAAAAGTGAACACTAATTTAGGAGAAGAAAGGTATATAAACAAATCCCTTTACTATATATTGAATAATTCAAATTTAATCACATAAATATTCTTGAAGAAATTTAATTTTAAATTTGATAAGAATCAATACAAAATAATATATAATAAAGCTTATATTAAACTCTTACAATTCCTAACATCAAAATAATAATACTATATAAGTGTACATATATTTTTGCTGTGTTTCCAAAAGGATCTGCGGAAGCCCAAGGAAGTGTCTGCATCCTGGTGTTGTTAACAAGCCAGCAACAACCTCCACAGACACACCAGCAAAGGCGGCACTAGAAAAAAAGAATGGAAAACTGTAACCCTACAGATATCGTCCTGTATAACGGAAAGCCAGACATATTTTTTCACAGATTTTAACGAGGCAAAGGAGACAGGAGATGATGGCAACTCGTCTTCAATGGCAACGGCATTTTTCTCTCTGGCCATCTCTTGCTCCTGGCTGGAATACTATATCCATATACATATAGAATGTATATATATATGCACATGGATCCGAGCTCCTAGTCTCATGTGGGCGGTGTAAAGTGGGCGTGGCACAGTGTGAGCTGGCAACTTTGTGCGCTTTGGTATTCTTTTGGGGTTATATGTGTCATAAAAGTGGCTACAAAGTGTGCCAGGTGAAGACTGATAGGCAACTAAATGCGGTTGGGGAAGTTGAGACAATGGGTACCGCCATAAATTGTGGTATCGTATATTATTTCAAGGGAAATACTCCATTGTTGCAGGATGATTGACAGCCATGCCAGTGGGGTTGAAATTAAAGGAATTTCTAGATAATATCATTTTCAAACCGGTTTATAGTTGTTGAAGGATTCATTGAATTTATTGAGATGTACATTCCTGATCCCCATAATTTCTATACAATCAGGAAATGACCTGATGTATAATATTGGAATTTTGTAGAGGCTTTTTGAGAAGCAGGCTTTTTGTAAAGGCTTTTTCTGTATTGTAATTTAGATTATATTGGTTTGTGCACAAAATAAATTTTTTTAACTTAACAAATAAGACATCATAATCTTTATAATAACATAGATATATTTGCTTCTGTATTTTGCTTTTTTAAATTAAGACATCCAATACCTTTCTCAGCTCAACTCTGATTATCACTTCCTATAATGGAGCTATTATTGGAGGCACTCCAGGTTACAAATTCCTTTTTAGTTTACCCAGTTAGCTTTGGAGCACACGGTATATTTCCTTGGCCCCTTCAACTCGTTTTAGCCCAATTTAGTTGCCTTTAGTTGCTTGGCCATTTTATTCCCTCGGCAATCGCTTACTGAGTCTGTTTGTTCAGAATTCCTACAGATACACACAAACACACACACTGGTTAAGATATCAAGTTGAAAATTGCCGGGGACACGCCCCCAAAACACGACGCCTCCCCCCGGAAAATAGCTTCATGCTCGCATCGCAGTTTTGTATCTGTATCTTATAGATGGCCCCGGCAGCTAAGCCAAAAGAAATTCATCCATTACAATCACAGGAACAACGGGGAAAACAATTTGAGCCAAAAAGTTGCCACACCCATCAACTGCCGCCCACTTTTCCACGCTCTGCCCCGCTTCCCCCCGCTGTTGCTCTACTTTGTATATCGCTCTTGACTTTGCTACGTTTCTTGCCTGGCTTTTTTTTTGTTTTCTATTTTCCTCTGTTATTGTTTTTCCTGGAAGTTTATTGGCATTTAACCTGCAGCCCCGCCCACTTGTCCGCCCCCGCTGCCTGATTGATTAGGTCGATCGGGAAATGCTAATTACTGTCTGCCCCCAAGGGCCGTGGATTTTCCCCCTTTGGGCAAACGCAATTAAATTTTGTGTAATTTTTTCGCTTAGGAAAAACGCACAGTTAAAAGTTTGTTTGATTGAATTTAAATTTAAATTAAATTGCATTGTGTTTCTAGACAAAATTGTATTTTGTTATCACAGATTTTATTGTTGGCTTTATTTATCTTTTGTATAAATAAATATTTAATAAGAGATTGTTGTAATTGAACAACTTAAATAAATAAATTGGCATTCTTGATGTAAACAATAAAGTTTCCCCTAAAGCATCACTTTTAATTATAGTTTTTAAGTAGATTTATTTATTAACCTTTCGATGTTGGCCAAATTAATTTAAAAGAATTTTTTTGTATTTTCTTCGCCGCTGGGAAAACTTTACAGGCAACAATTAAAAGAAAAAGGGAATACGACAACATGGAAAAGTTTTGCATGGGTTAAGAGGGTAGAAAGAGTTTTTCGCTGCTGGGTGGCTTTTAATGCCGTTAACCCATGATTGCCCCACCATGAAGTTTGTGTTGCGTCCGCAGCAAAATCAAGTGAAGCATTTTAGTCAACCTAATTAGCAACTTGATGATTTTTTAACGCTCTATCGAGCGCTGGCAATGATTTCATTAGCTCCGGGAAAAGGGTTGGAAAATGCCAGGAACGTAGGTGAAAAGTGTGGGTGAACCGATGTGAAGTGCAGTGAAAATTGCCTCATGATTATTAAATTGCCTCTCGGTGCGGCGTGGATTTAGTTTTTGGGGAGTCGCTTCCAAAAACTTGTTGAGAAGTTGAGAATGTTGCAAATTAGTTGGCTTAACTTGGCTTAGGGGTTTAACGCAAGGATAGGTGGGGGGGCTGGTGTTTTAGGTGTTACATGAGAACATTCTGGGGAATGTTGTGCATAATTGGATATAAGTTTTATTAGGCAACTTAATTGCGTCGGAAAAAGTGCATGCCAAATAAGATGTTTGAAATTGTAAACAATTTTAATTACCTTGGAATATCTAAAAGCATTATTGTCAGTATCAGGTAACGTAATACGTCGTAATTTGGATGTTACAAATCCATAAATAGTAATTCTACTAACTGGAAGATATTTCAATTTATTACATAAAAGGTTGAAGATGGAATGATTTTAGTGGCTAAACCCAAAAGCCATATATACTCACTATATTCACTTACCTTCCCCCCAATTTTCGCCAGAAAATGTTCCCCATTCATTAAACAAAACTGATATTGTTTTTTACCATATGAAAACTCAAATGAAGCGTAAAATTCAACACCTAATATACGTTTTATGAGCGAAGCGCACAGTCGGCTTTATAGCTTATCACCTACCGTGGCTCACCCCAAAAAGACACACACACAAAAATGCTGAACAATGATATAACAATCTTTACAATCTCCAAACGAAAGAAAACGAAACTTGTTTGCCTTGGAGCTTACAGTAATCAAACAAGAAAGGCCACAGGCAACAGCATATAAAGATCAAAAGATGAGGGACCAGAAATTAAGGAGAAGGGGAGTTTAGGGGGACTTTTAAAGAAATTAAGGAACAAGTTACCCTACACACCATAATTCGTTATAATCAGGCATCTTTAGCATCTCTGATTTAGTGGGAAACGCACAAATATCTTATTGATCGCCTGACAAATCCTATTTGCACGCTCAGCTGGGAAAAATCAATTTTCCACAAAGAAAAATCCATATGAGGGAATCGTAAAATGTTCTTAAGTCTTCATTTGCGGCCTCAACCCTTCTGTAGTTTCCCTCTTTTATCATCGATCAGTCTTAGGCTGAGCCACTTTTTTATGATCATGCTAAGAAGTTTGCTTCCTACCAAATCGGTGACTCACTAGGTGGAACCTTTTTCCCATTTTCATTTCTGTGCGTTTCGTTTAATGGCAATTAGTTGGAAAATTTGTTCTTGATTGCTACTTCTTGCTCTTCTGGTGGCCGCTGCCTAAGGATATTAAACTCTGGTCTTCCTGGAAGTCACACATTTTGTGGTTCCAAATAAAGCAACGAGGAATAAAAGTATAAACGCACTGAAGTTGTGTATTTGAGGTGGAAATAATACACAATCTCATTATTATTATATTATTTAATGAATGTCTGTGCAACTGCCCACACGAAAAGCGGAAAATCAGCAGCCAACGCACAGCAATCATGTGCGCTTGAAAACCCGAGAAGAAGTTCTCAGGCGACAGGGGAAAACTTACGAGACATGGGCGTATGGCCGAAGTTGGTGATGTGGTTTCAGATGAAGATGATTGCTACAGTGACAGAAATAACTATCCTGGAATGAGAAACTGAAGGGTGGAGTAAAATTTGTTTTTATGACCAAAATCTGTTATTTGAAAAGTGTATAAAAATTGCATATTGTTTATTGGTTTGGAAAATTGTTGTTTGTTCTTTTTATATAATTAATATTTGGTTTTAATTTGTAGTTTAAATATTTTTTTTTTAACATTTCCTTTATTTACTAAATTTTTCCTTAGTGCTTAGTTTTGTTTAAGGTTGCAGCCTCCGTAGATTGTGTGGGAGATTGCTGACATTTTATTTTATGATCCTACATGGACAATGTCTAACTGAAATTACATTTTTCCCCGATGAACTGGTTAAGCTAACGATTTTCTAGGCTGATCGGTGGGATTTACTACTTAGATGTTTCGATTTGCATGATTTAGCCTGAACACCCAGTGTGGCTGGCAACATGTTGCCAAAACCGATGCGCTCTCTTGTGGATTGCAGCATAGGAGACTAATGTTCATCGCGTCATTGCAGTTTTAAATAATTTCAGCTATATGCAGGCTTGTATGAATGTATTTTTCCTTTAAGTAATAATTTTTTAACATGATTGGCTCTATTTAATAAATCTCTATGTTTAAATACAATTGATTTCTACCAAACAACAAGTGAGGCTGGCAGCATGTTGCGCCAGAGTCGATGCGCTCTCTTGTGGATCGCAACATGTGTTGCCAGTGTAATTTGTTGCTTGCGATGCCTTCTTTATCAACATTTTCCGCCGGGCGCGCATCTGCCTCAGAATCCAATCCATCGAGATCCCGTGTGTTAGTCGTTATCTGTAAGTCGTCGGGAATTGTCTTTCAATTTACCTTGCACAAAAAAGCATCAATGCTTTACCGCTATCTGGCGAGGTGAATCAAAACAAACAACCAGAAACATATACCTATATATATGCATATATGTGTGTCGAAGAATATGTACTGGAAAGTGCGTGAGTGGCTTTTGTGAGTGTGTTTCTCTTGCCTTTGGCATCGCGTCAAAAGTCACGTGGATTTTGCGGAAGATTTGCGCTCGCGTAAATTGGTAAAATAAAATTTAAATAAATCAAAGCTTGTGAAGGAAACTAATTGAAATTCTTAGACAAGATATTCTTCAAATAAATTGGTGTCATTAATAGTAAAATATTAAAGTTAGTGAGAGTTAAAAAAATTAAATAAACAAAGAAAAAGTGTGGTTAAAACAAAATATTAATAACCGAATAAACTTGAACTGTGTTCGATAAAAAATTAAAGTTCGATAATTAAATTAAATAATTAAAGCTATCTAATTGATTTTTTAAAATATAAATAAATCAATTTCACAATCTCTGCATATTTTGCTCAATAATTCAGGCAAATCTGAGTCTCCATCACAATATAACATTTCACAAATAAATACAGCGAATTTCTCGATGAATTATTTTAGTGAATCATTAAAATCCCGCATAAGTGATTTATTATCAGATAAAAACCAACAAATAATATATAAAATATAATAAATATATAAATAAAAAGAGTGGCGCAAAGAATAATTATCATATAAATACACGCTTAAGTGAACAATTAAAATTCCTTTTAAAAATATATATAAAAGGATTTCTTGAATTGTCAACAAGTGTCAAAATATGATGAGCATAATTTATTGCTAATTGGCGGACAAAAAGAAAGGAAAAAAAAACAGATCGGACAAAGAAAAGTGCACAATAAACGCGTGTGAGAAACCGGGAAACAAAGGACAGAGAAAAATTATCAAACGACGGAATAAGAAAAGCGAAAAAACAGCCATGAGCTCCCTGAGGGGAAAGCTAATATTGCCCAAAATGATTGGGCTGCTTCTGATGCTGCTGGTGCCCCTAAGCGGGGCCAACTCCAGTGATCCGAAAGGAGCAGCCATAATGACCACCACGGCTCCGGCTTCAGGTCACCGCAACTCCCATCAGCAGCTGAGATTGCAGCAACTGCAGGAGGCGCAGCAATTGGAGGCCCATCAGCAGCACCATCATCATTTGCGGCACGAGCAGCACGTGCGTGCCGAACTGGAGGGCAATCATCAGCCGCCCGAGATCGGAGCAGCAGGAGGAGTGGCCCCGAAGTCCTTCGATCCCCACTTGCCCATGCAGCAGCACCACTTGCGTCATCACAATCGCCACCACATGAGCTGGGAGCAGAGGGTTTTCCCCTCCCTGCGCCACCAGCAGCACCGCCTGTCCATTGCCACCAGTACCCCCAGGAATATGGTGACCTCCGAGGCGCCCACAACCAGCCACCATGGCCTGGTCTCGAATCACACTCGTTATTTCGACCGGGAGGGGATATATCCCTCGTGGGCCGAGCCGCGATCCACCCGCGGTCCCAACTGGCGGCAGGAGCTGGACTCCAGTAGCTCCGACGAGGACAGCGATGAGGATGATGACGATGACGAGGACTACGAGTACGACGACGAGGCCAATTCCAATGCCGTCGACGAGGAACTGGCGCGGCAAATGCCCAGATACTCGCTGTTTACCCAAACGCGACCTCTCATCGAATCGAAGGATCTGGATTACGATGGCTACGATCAAACAGATGCATTGGACATAGATCTGGACAAGAATCGCAATAGCAATAAACATCCCAGTGTGGCGAATCCGCATGACAAGTCATCGGGCAAGCGGAATATTTTCGATTGGCTTTTCAAACAGGACAAGGAAAAGGAAGTGGCTAAGAAGCCACATACCACCAGGGCCCCAATTGCAACCACAACCACCACATCAACCACGACCCTTAAGCCCATAGTTCGCACTGAAAAGCCCAAGCTGCAATTGATAGACGCCAATCTGCAGATCAATCCAAGGAGCAACGACGATGACGAGGACTACTCCAATGAGGACTCCGATTCCGAGTCGGAGGAGGGCTTCTCCAACGAGCAGTGGAACAAGATCGAGCACGAGCACCATCTGAAGCAGCAGCGACACCAGAAGGAACTGCTGGCGCTCCGTGAGAAAAGCAGGAATACGCCGCTCATCCGAAGCATTGATAATGAGGTGAGTCCGGCATTGCGCCCATTGTTCTAGACTAACCCAACTGATAAGGGATGCTGCTGGGGCATCCATAGCATTCCGTCGATTTCATTATGATGTCATTAGCCATTGTTGTTGCTCTGACATTGCTCCACTGCGGCGACAGGGTCTGGCCCTGATAGGAGATTCTCTTTATAAACCGGGCACAGTGTTTATTCTATGGCGAACTGTAGCCACAAATGACCTACAGATTTTCGGTTCCAATTCGCATTTCGGGTTTTGGTTTCACGTTTGATTTTCATTTGATGTCGGTGGTTAGTCACGCAGTAAATCCATTGGTAAACATATATAAACATGGCTCTCCAAGAGCACTGAAATATTGGAAAAGTCTTTTTAAAAATATATATATTTAAGAAGAGAAGCTTTGATATTGAAATATCAATGAATGATGTGGCATCTCTTAGAAATTTTTCTCCCAAAAATATTTGTCATATTTATGGCTTTTAAAAAAAGTTTCTATGCTATTTAAAGTACAAATTTCTCGCTGTGCAGTGCCGCTATTCACCTCGACATAACGCACTGACCATGGCTAATGCCGTTTGCATTTTGGCTTACAACAAAAGCAGATATGTTTTGCTTTACTCTTGTGTTTTGGTGCTCATGTCAAATATTTACACACGGTGGAAAAGGCCAAGGGGGATGGCGTTGTAATAGGGGGCTGGAGAGGGCGAAGGATATAGCAGCTGCTTTGGGCAAAGTTTGCAGTTTTACGCTGACCATTCGCCAGTCACCACTGCGGCTTTGGCTAATTGAAACCAGCGGGTACAACAGCAACAAAGTTACACCAACAAAAGTCAACAACTGCAGCAGTGCAACTACAATTAATTTGTTGCATTCGATTTGCACTTTTTGGCTGCCATTTCATTTTGTTTGCTTTGAGTTGTCTGTTGACAGAGGTTTCACATTTTATTTTTGCTCATTTCTGTCCCTGTTAATTGCATTTTCATGCGTTTCTTTGATCCGCTGGCCCTCAGGTCACTGGCTTTCGCCCTCGCTGGCCACTCCCCCCCAGCTCGGTGTAATTACCTTAAAAAAGGACCAATTAAATTAGCCCCAAGGCAAATAATGTTGGCTGGCATCGACGGGTAAATTAAACTTTCCGGTCTTGTTCTATTTTCCCCTTGTTTTTAGTGCTCTTTGTTTATTTTTATTGGCCCAGCATTTGGATTTTAGTGCAGGGAAAATGGACTTAGTTGTTTATGTTGTCGTTGAAATGAGAATTTGCGCCTTAACTGTCATTGGGCTGTCATTAAGTTGATCCTGATATAATAAATTAAAAATAAGCATTATAATGAAAAAAAGAACAAACAATTTTATATTTAATTTAGAATTTACACATTATATGCAAAAATTAAACCACATCAAATTAAAACCCAAATCTGCAACATAATCCTCTTATATTTTACCCTTTTACGTAGCTGTACACGTGTTAAACATTTAACAACTCGTTTAAAAATAATTTATCCTGGCCTAGAAAAAAATGTATATATATAAAAATAAATTTAAATTGTAATCCGAAATTTAAATTTGAATTAAGTGAGAAACATGCATTGACAATTGTGTGCTGAAAATGCGAAATGCACTCGAAATATTGTTAACAGCTAAATAAACACTCGGCTAAAACAACCGGCTTAATAAGAGCAACAATAATTACAAGGTGCAAAAACAACAAAAACCAGCAGCTGTGTGTAAAACAACACAAAACAAAAGTTGAACAACAAGAAAAAATGGGGGAGTTTTCCGAGGGGTGGGGAGCTTGGAGGTGAGGTGAAAGGTGGGGCGCCAGGTGAATTGGCGCTGAGCCATCAAAATAACATGGCGCTTGGCCCGCCCAGTTTTCCGACCATTTTCCTGCCCTTTTTACCCACCCCCCTGCAGCATTTTCAGAACAATACAATTAACACATGTCTGCGGATGACGACGGCTACTCGGCAGGATGTGTGTTCCTTTCACCTTTCCCTCTTCCGCTTCGGAGCACATCCTTCCTTCCTTCCGTTAGTCCTTCCGCCCCTTTACCCGCCTCCCAAAGCCCAATGACATGCTAAATGGGAGTTCTCGGCCACATTCCAAATGGATGTCCATCGCATATAGCCATGTTAACATGCCACCGACTCCCTGCTACTTGCTCGGCTTGCCTTCCATTTAATTGGCAGCTTTTTAAGTTTTTTACTTATTTCATTTCGTTTCGCTTCGGTTTGGAAGTATATTTTATTTCTGGTTTGCCTGTTAATTAACAACCTCTTCAGTGGCATCGTTGTGAATGCTTTTTAATTAACATTTGAGACTCACTGTACAGGAAGAATGCTTTAAGTGCAACTTCCTTAATTTAAATTAGAGAAATTCAAAGAAATTGAAATAGAAATATGTGTGATAACTAAAATAAATCCACTGCAATTTTCGGATTGCAAATGTAATAAATTTCTTTTCAATTTTAAAACATTTGCTTCCGGAAGTTTTAGGCATAAAAAATTACTTAAATCATAATTCTGCATTTCACAAAATAATCTTCTTGAAGTGCAGAAAAACAATTCTTTAATGCCTTTTCGCACTTTTCCAAATAAAATTAAATATTTAATAGATCATCAGAGAATCAAATCCCATCTCGGCGTGTTTGTTGAAAAATGTTTAACATGAAATCCTTGTAATCCCTTAAACCAGTTCCGTTCCATTCGAGTTCGTTTGAGTGCAGCAAACCGAAAACAGGGAAAAAGTTATTTCCAATTCAAATAAAATTTTTGTATTTTTATTTTCTGGCTAGTAGCTTACGCCTTTCAGGTTTCATACAGGTGTTGGGCAAATGTTTGTGCCAAACCAATTTTTTGTTGGCCATTTTCCAATGCAATTGGTTCAGGCTTTTCTTTTATTTTTTTGGCGTAACTGTAGTTGAAGCTTGGTGAGTGAGTTGCTGAGACCTTGAAAGGTTTTCCTTCGGAACTTTTCACAAACTCTAATGCACATCCCTCATTTGCACGTACATTGGCGTTCCAGGATATCAGAATACCTCCCTTCCCAGCAGCTGTCATACACACAAATGCTGTCACTTTCCTCCCAGCTTTTCCAGTTTTTCCATCTTCTGTTGTTGCACTTCATGTTGTTTTTTTTTTCTGTCGCTGTTGGCAAGCTTTTAGTCTGCCTTTTGTGAATGTCTTTTTCTACACTGCCTACTTGCTTGTTTTTCTTCCTGTTTCGGTGGCTTCCTTCCTTTATTTTAGCACTTTTTTGCGACACACGACAGATCTTCGGAAAAGTGAAAAAGACCCCACAGTGAGCTTAGCCTTTGTACGATGAAATGTCAGTGGCGGTTAAAGAATGACAACTGAAGCCACACACAAACACATATACAAGCCCCTGAGTTCATCGCTTACCACCCGCCGGGGGGCCTGAAGGTTGTCGCTGCGGTTGCAACGACCTTGGAAGCAAGCACAAGCAGCGGGAGCCATCATGGCCCACAAAAGTGGTAACAATTATGGAGGCTCGTTGACAAAACGAGGCAGGGAATTTGAATATCACTCAAAGTAGACGGATGGAAAAGCAAAATAATTATAGTCAAGCTTGATATGGAATACAATACAATGAGTTAAATGTTAACAGAAGAGTGGAAAGAAATCTTATTATAATCCCATAAATATTTTTAAATTAAAAATACATTTTCTGTACTAAGTTTAATTAGTATTAAAGCAACAATATTTAAATATTGCTCAATGCTATATGTAAGCTTATCTCAAAACCAAACACGAAAAGGAACTAACATAGCTTCGGGAAGATGAAGTTTATATCTCCTTGCAATTTGCAATTTAATTATTGAATCGAATTGAAACTCGATCTAAATAAGCTTAAAATAGTCATATCCTTTGAATCGAAATTTATAGATATTTTATAAGACAACTCAAAATTTAAAATCTCATATCTAAGCCAAAAAGGCATTGTAAGTGTAATACCTACCTGTGAGTGTATAACCTACTCATTTTCAACAAGTAACTACTATATTTACCTTCACAATGGTTGCAAAATTCAAATCCCTTTCGCATGCTAGTTAAAATGTTGAAACACTGTCAGCAGTTATTATCGGTATATGCAACCTGACATAACAATCTCAGGCCTCAACAGTAATAATATTTACATGAGTGCAGCATCAACAAGTAAACAAAAATGTGAGAAGACATGCCATATATTTTAGGTGCTGTCCCACAATGGATATCAGTAATCAAGTCTTGCTTGCATTTGTTACCCTTAAAATTGAAAGATATTTACCCTTGTTACGAGCAGGAATTCTGGAGCCAGCTATTGTTTATTACCTTTTCTCCCACAAGTTGATGATTCCTTTTTCAAAATATTTTTCCTTCTTTTTCTGACAGCCTTGCCTGCCTTTAGTTGATGCTTTTCGCTCAGTAATTACTCTCGCAGACGTATCAGAAATTTCTTGATTATTTTTTTTTTTAGATTTTCCTTCTGGCCGTTTGCTGTGGATGACATTTTGCAGCTAATTTCCACTCACATTTCATACATTTTCCGTTTTGGCCTGTTATTGGCAGTGCAATTTCTGTCCACTTCTCTCCATTTTTCCCATGTTTATATTTTTTCTCCTGTTTCGGTTGCTGTTTTTTCTCTTTGCCAGCGGCATTCATTAGTTGCTTTCGCCCCGCCGAGGAACTGTGAGTATATCATTTGGAAAGAATTTTCCGCATTTCCCATAGAGAAATACTTGACTGCCGCTCTCTCGCTCGTTGAGTTTCCATTCATTCGCTGGTGCCTTTCTTGGACATTTTCCATTGCACAACTTGTGCTTATTGTCTCCAGATTGCCTGGCACTCGGTTGTTTTTCCAACGATTTTCATGTTGTTTTGTTTCTGGCTTTCGGGCGACTTTTTAAGCCGGCGCGGGTCTTGACTTGTGCTTCTGCCGCCGCCGCTGCTGCTGTGCTCCCCATAATTTATAGCAGCTTCTAATATAAATTTCAAGAAATTATATTCCCACTCTCTTCGGGAACCGAAAAAAGCAATATAAATTCTCGCAACTAATTGGCAATGTTTCTGTCGTCTTTTTGCGTGGTTCACTTGGGTGGGTTATGTGGAGTCGGGGAGTCTCAATGACTTTATTTTATTACACTGTTAAGATTACACATGAGCAGGGCCGCTTACCCCAGCCATCTTTCTCTTTAGATGTATCTTTTGTGCCACACATGCTGCTGTTGAAATTCTTGGAATGCCGCAAAATCTGTTAGCGGCTTCGTCACTTTATAAATCATACCAAACATTCATACAGCGGGGGATAATATAGAAGTAATTATTTATATATAATGAAAGCTATTAATTAATTTAAAATATTTATAAATTTTCTCGGCCTTTAAAGAGCTTTGTGTGGGAGGAATGCTGTCATTTATGTTTTTTAGAAAGCAACTTCAAGGAACTGCTAGTATTGCGACCGCAACTGTGCACATTCAAGCATAGAAAAGGGCTTGAATGGGGGGAATTTAGGGAGCGACGAGAGCGGTTTGTTAGTTAATCTGACAGAAAGCGGTTTGTCAGTGGCAGAATGATATGTATCTTTGTATCTTTGTATCTGTTGAATGCATTCGCAGTCCGCTTTGTTTGCTCCACGAAACCGAAATCATTCACAGCATTCGTCCGCTGTCCCCGTCCCCTTTTTCACTGCACGTCCACCCATCTCTTTCTATGCGTATCTATCCATCTCTTTCCCAGTGTGTGTCAGTGGGCATTTTAGTAACTAACCCAAGACACATGTGATGAGATGCCGACTTTGTGATTGATTTCGATGATGAGTTTGACGAAGAATTCATTGTAATTCATTGAAATGCAAGGCTGATCCGCCGGCTTAGCCCATGGCTGCGGTTTGGGGTCAAGGTGGGATTGATCCATGGATTGTGCTGGTGCGTTCGCAGTACAGTTAGAACTCTATTACGATCCGCGATCACGTTTGGCATGATTCAAAGCTGCGAACAAAGGCATAAATATTTTATTACGTGACGGGGAAAAACTTAAATGTTCTTGCCGGAGTGGAAGAGAGCGAGACTTTTAGTTTATGGTTAATGTCAATCGGGTGTGTGGATGGAGTTATGCCAGCTGCAATTGCCATATAACTTTATAAGTTTGACCCAAATCGGTGTGTCAGAAAAAAAACTTTATTGAAGTGATGAATTGTTGGAGTCAAAGAACTTTCCTTGGTGGGTATTATGTAAGAAATCATTATAAACAATAAGTTATTTTAACTCAAATTTATTGAGGAAAAAGTCCGTAAGAGGCAGCAAAAGGATTGCTTTAATTATAGAAATTATTATAATTTAATTAAGCCTTTGTTTATTGAAAGACTGTGATTTATGTTATTAGTTCATTGATTGCATTTAATTATCACAAGAGGGTCAAATCTTTTAAATAGTTTAAATAGGCAATTCGATTGTATACTGCCCTCATAAAACCTAATGGAAATTCATTACCATTATGCATTTGCCATTATAGTACGATTTATGAGCTAAACTAATCAACCCTAAATGTTTTCAATGAATCAGTGCTTAACTATCCATAAATCTCTATGTAAAGTGTTACCATAATTTCGTATGTGGTGCAGTCACAAACATATAATAAATTTCCGGTGTCAAGGCCACTCCTTCCCATACCTATATATCCTTCATAATTCGTACTTTAGCACCAGTAACACCTATAAATCGAGCGGAAAGAATGGTGTAGTTCTAGTAACCTAATATCCACCAAAAACCCCGCCCAAATGGGAAATTAGATTTTATTTCACGCAACACTTGCGAGTGACAAAATAGCAACGGAAACAACTGCAGGCGGCTGAAAATAACACGCTTGTCAAAGAGTCGCGTTGACGATAAATCATGACCGGCAAACGAAAATATTTTTGTTGACGCGTTTGTTTGCAGGTCCATTGCGAAATGCTTGCCCTACAATTTCCGCCTACACGTAACCCCCGCTTTTCCGCCGCTTTTCCCCCTCGTCCGCCCAAAAACAAAAAAAAAGCAAGCCGCAAAAGACAAATTGAAAGTCGTGTTAGCCCGTTCATGGGTTGGGGTTAAAAGGCTGAGAGAAAAAGAGTCACGGTCATGCCGGTTATTCAAAGCGCCAACAAAAAAATAAAAGAAAAACTGTAACTGAACTGAACTATTGAACTGTAAACAGAAAACTAAAGCACTCACAGCTGAAAAACCTATCCAACTAAACTAAGCCAAAAAGAAACGATTGGAAACACAGTGCGACTTCTCTTAAGCGAACTGTGCTAAAGTTAAATTGTTTGACTTAATTAATTTCTGTTACTGAAAGTAATTTCTTTAAGTATATAAATACCTTTCCATCTACCAATTCTATTCAGAAATGATTCCCTTAAAAAATGCCTACCTACCTACCTTTGCTGTATATAAAAGGTAAACATTTATTTTTCGAAAAGGATTACTATTTCCTATTTTACTATTTAATTTTGTTACCGATTACTCACAAATGAAGTGGATTTTCGTATTCCCAAAAAAGGGGTTGACTGTACTTTTGCTACGCAAAGATACAAATGTATCTAAGCCCCATTTTGTGCCTGTGTGTGACTGCGTGAGTTGTGCATTCTAATTCATCAAAGGCCAGCAAATAAATCAAACCATACCCAGAGGGGGGAAATAAAATTTTGTTTTTGATGATCTGGAACCGCCTCGCTGACACCTGCTGCGCGGCATTGTCCCACCTGTACCTGTGTATCTGTACCTTCAGGTGCTCCTCAATCTCTCCCACACACTCGCAACTGTCGTAACCCGACAACAGGCAACAAAAGGTCAAAGGTGGCCTCGCAAATGTCTTCATTCAGAGTATAAGTATATTGAAGTTGATGCATTGCCCGGCTGGTCATTAAAAATTTAACATAAATCTCTTGAGCCAGTCATGCCACTCCGGGAGGAGCCTCCCCGGACTGCGTTAGGATCTGCCTGAGTATCTGTGTGAGCAAACTGTGATGGCATCTGTGTTGGTGATGTGCCTGGTATTTGTGTCAAAAAGTCGCTGCAAATTGCAAACCCATTACATACATGTATAAAGTATAAGAGCCGCGATTAGAGAGTCAAGGCAAAAAAAAAAGGGAAAAACTCCGGTGAACGAGAACACACCCAAGCTTAAGTGTGTGCTTGAGGTGTGTGTTTGTGTCATTCGCAAGTGTCACACAATTTCGGTTGGATGCACAGTGGAACTGCAATGGGAAAGTCTTTAAAATTGGCCAAAAATAATATGATTTCGTTGCTTTACATATTTATCTGAACTATGAGATATTTGGTAGTTAAAATAAACTTTTAAACAAACACTTATCACTCTATAAATTCACAATAAAATGTATTCAAAGACTTGATTAATATCCCTGTATTGTATTCAAAGTCCACTGTGGAGCCCAGCTCATTTGGCATTACAAAAGTCGTCTGTCTGTGAGTGGCACATGAAAAATAACCGAAACTTATGGGAACCGAAAATTGTCATGCATTTTTTGACAGCTAAATCAATGAGCATATTTTTGGGGCCGCGACAAGAGTGGAATCCAATGCACTCAAAGTCGCATGGAATATGAAATTTCGAATGCTGAATAATGCACCTAAAAATTCATAATGGGGGGTCCGTTTTCGTGGCAGCTGGCATTTTGACAACAATCTGCATTTGAATGCGTTTTAATTAATGTCCGCGAGCAGCGATACGACGATGATAATGATGATGACTCAATTTCTGGTCGACTGCGGCTTTCGATAGATCGTCGGAGTCGGTTTCCAATTTGCGGCCAAAAACATTAACCCATAGTCAGCCATTGTTTGACACAGCGTAAATCTCTTCTGCAGGCGCGTCACAATTTATGACATTCGAAATTGTTGGCAGCGAAGACGGCAAATTGAATGCCAATGCCAGTTGGCCGTTGTCAATAAATCGCCTAATTGATTGGATTGGCATATTGAAAGCCCAGTAGCTGACCCCCCGATGACTTACCAATATGATTAATTTCTTCTTTTTCATTTCTCTGTCCAGTGTGTGCTTCTTTTTTCTGTTGTCGTGTCTGTGTCTCTGGTAAATTGTTAGAAATTTCCAATGTCTCCGGTTGCACTCGGCTTGCATTATGCATGAGGGGCGAGATTCAAGTTCGGTCTCCTCGGCTTGTTCAATTGACATGCGGACAAAGCCCCAGTGCGTTTCATCAATATTTCATTTGGGCATTTATAAGCGATTTCCTTTTATTACACAATTTTATTTCAATTTTATTGGATTCCGATTGGGAACAATGCACTCGTGAGGTCTTAAAACGAGACTCACGAGCCCTAAGGTGTTTTATTTATGCCAGGCTTTATAGTGGGCTCTGGGTGGGGCCTTCGGCCGACTGACTGACACCTTAACACTTTCGCTTTTCAATAAACCCAACTCGATTTAAGGGGGCTTTCGCGCCTGGCTAGTGTGATTTTCGAGTTCCCATAAAGCAAAGCAAAGAACATTTGAGTATTTTTAAAGAGCTTTTCTTTCAGCTAATCCAATGTGAATTTATTTCCTGAATTTTTCTTTAAAATTTCTTAAGTTTTATTTTCGGCAGAGGGGCTAATCAAGGCAACAAAGTCAAGGTTGGAGTGATTTCCAAAAATAATTAAACGCATTTTTAGTCACCGGCAAAGGGAGACTCGTGAGTGTGTTGTGCAAGCTAATAAATTTCATCAAATTTTTCTTTGATTTTAATGAATCGTAAATCAAATTGTGTAACGTGAATATTAGTATGAATATTTATTGTATTGTTTTATGTTAACAAATTAATATCTTTTGCAAGAATGATTAAGTTAAAAAGATGCCAAGCCAATTTTTAACAGCTTGCCAAAAAAATATGAGGGAATATTCTTTCTTGTAAATTGTTATTTATATTTATTTTCAATGCACAATTATTTGTAGTATTATTTATGTGCATAGTATAAATCAATTAATTGATTTATTAATATTAAATCTAGTATTCAATATCGAACTCAAAAGCCTTAGCATAATACTTAGCCCCAAGTACTGGTAGTTCCTGGAAATGTTGTCAATAAATCACGCAGTTTTCATCGACAATTAAGCCAAGCATAATTTGCATACTTCACCACTGCATCCATATCCATATCTGACCAGCTACCATTGTTACTCCATACCCACCCATGTCTGACCATCTCACCTGCGGTGCTCTGCACCTGCTGTTCCTCGTTGTGCGCTTCATCGACCACAAATCGAAGATCGCAAATAGATGGAACATTGAGCGGAGGCCCTCGAGGTCGACTCATAAACTAAACGCTATCAAAAAGCCAAATGCTTGCTGGCTTGGTTAATCACTTCATCAACGTCCAAATCGCCGGCAAATCGACCAGAAACGGGAGGAGGCAAATTGGATTCTAGAGTCGATGGCAAACAAATCTCAGAGTCATCAAAATCTGTTTTTATACTCTGACAGGAATTATTTTAAATTGAACAAAGCGATGGTAACATATAAATTACATTTTTAATATTTTGTTAGTTGAGGATTTTTTACTATACAATTTCAATTATTATTAAACATTAATTTATGCTCAAAGTATTAGTTTTAAATATGATTTTGAAAATTTAATATTCAAGGTTAGCTGCCCGAATTTGCTGTCTTAAATATGTGATACATATTCTGATGCAGTATATGGGGAAATTCGTGAAAGTGTGTATTGACTTTCCCAATGCTAAGCTAATTATAAGTTTTAAATAATTAACTTGTCTTTATACTAGACTATGTTTTCGGAGAGAGTATTAACTCTTTGCTTCCCAATTTTTTGTATCACTTAGTCGTGGCCTTCGTGTCCACCGCAGGGCAGTTGCAACAGTCTGCCAGTCCGCACTTCATAGCCTGTAGTCTCGGTCTTCACTTGATGCACTGCAAGAAAATATATTACATCAACTGCTTCTAATTATAATTTCTGTAAAAATTACAATTTTTATTAACATTTTTTATGAGACATATATTTGCTGAAAGTCACATCATAGACATTAAACACATCATACACATCATAAATATGAACCATATATGGTATATACCATACCATATGGTATACTATATCATAAACCTGATTTATTTAAATTAGAAAACCAGGTATAATATATAAATCTAATTCCGGAAAATATTTACTTCTGTTAAGTGACATATCTCGCTGTGTAATCCGTCATCTTGTGGTGGAAAATCTCTGCTCTACGTGGCTCGAGTTCGAGTTGCGGCTGGCAGACAGACGGCGACTGCCAACTAATAATTGCCAAAGGCAGGGGAAAATGCCGGGGAAGACTGGCAAATGAATTTGCACAAAGTTGCAAATCATTTGACAGGCGGCGGTGGCTGCTACAAGATTTTTGCTCTGGCTGCGCTCTTGTTGGTTTTTGCATTCCGCTGGCGCGTCTGTGTGCTTTGCACAAAACTTTGGCTGCTGTTGCCACTTTGATGATGTCATATGCAAATGGCCAAGACGGCGACTGCGACTGCGACTGGGAAAGATAGGGGCGAACTACGGACAGATGCCAAATTTTCATAGCCAATCTCGGCCGGGGCATGTGGAAATGACAAAGGTGATGCTAATGGTGATGGATATCGCCGTTGATTATGTCTACCCCCTCGATCGGAATGCTGTTGCGATTTGTTTGTCACTCCAAGTGTTTTGCCAATGATTTATGCCGAATATTTAACTAATTCTTATCGCATTTTTTGCATCTCTTTGCAGGTGAGTGTTCTGGCAGTGACATTTTTGAGATTGAATTTCGGGGAATGCCAAAAAGTTATCACTATCAGGTGGCAACGGATATGGTAAGCTAAAGTGGGGAAGGAAACACTGATTTGTTGTTTATATTTCGGGGTTTGACTTACTCTTCTCGTAGTTTATATATCAAATCAATTCAAGATAGTTAGCTTTGAAAATATTTACTAAATTAAAGAATGACTTCTATGGCTATAGTTTCCCCTTCACTTTAAAGGTTTATGTTCAAGCCTTGTTAGGGCCTCGTTTTCTGTGACTTCTACTCCTCTATCCACTTTCGTAGGGTGAACGCTGTAAACCCTAAATTGTAGCATTTTATGGATCCTTTTCCTTCATCCTTGACCTCCCTCAAGGTTCGCATTGTAATCAACTCGAGTCTTGCACCATTGCCACTTGGCAGGCGAACTGGCAGCCAAGCGAGCCACGCAATTTGTAACTTGTTAAGAGACCGAGAAAGGAGGAAAAGAAGACCCAGTCGGGGCGTGACTCTGCTCCCTCTGGGCCCTCCGTCCACCTGTTTGCTCCTGCGGCCGAATGGACATATGCCTAACGACCCATTAGTCACGTCAAATCGGCAACACGAACTGCCGCAAGTGTGAAAACAAAGGAGCGACATTGCCCGGAAAGAAGAAAAACAAATAAAAACAGATGGGGGGCCCGGAATAGAAACGAAAACAATAAAGCCAAAGTGATCGTGACCAATTGTTGGCTTTTGGTCACTGGACCAACAATCAACAATCAACACCCAACTCACACAGCAGTGGCAGCAGAAATTGCAGCAGCAGCAGCAACATGCAACAGCAGCAGCAACCCAACCAACGTGCGACATCGTTTGGATATCTGCAAATATTTGCCCCTGTTGACGAACTTGCGGCCATTTTCGCCCCCTTTTTCCCACTTGGCTGTCACCCACTTAACCCTACACTGCCATCACTCATTGTGGACACTCTCTAGCAGCGGCACCGAATGTGCATAGACTGTCCATCAAGTGACCACAAAATGTTGCCAACACTATGCGACGGACCAGAAATGCGACCAGACCAGAAATATCCGTCCGGCTTTCCGGTTCTTCACTCTCACTCGCAGAAATATATGGCAGCAGTGTCAGGCCATTAAATAGACTTGAAAAACTATTTAAATTCGAAGCGGAGAACCTTTAAACAGTCAGCTATAGGCATCCTATAGCTCCAGCAGCTGCCTCTAAGAACAAACCACATTCAATGCTCTTGAATGAGTAAATTCAATCGATTTCCATATCAGATAGATGTTAATTTTCTCCACAATAACCTCCCTTCCCTTTATTTTCCAGTGCACGGTTCGTGCTTGTGGCCACTTGCAGGCCATTCCGATGGTATTCTACCTCCGTTCAGACACCTTAAATCAAATATGTATATATTGTAATGGGACGTGACAGGTCGTACTTTATGCGGCTCTGATTCATCATCGGGCCGTTCTTCATTGTCAGCTGCGGCATTAAGAGAATTAAATTTATTTGCCATCTGCCAATGATTTGACAATTGAATTTGCGAATTAACATCGGCATTGGCGAGAGATTTTTTTTATTGCATTTCAGGGCCACATGTGGCCCATGCAAATGAACACATATCCCATTTTCAGTTGGAAAAATAAACCAGCTAGGACAACAGCGAGAGAAACAAGCTAAATCCATTTAGGGCGCGCAACCAGAGAATCCAACCAAAAACTGGCACCCCCGAAAGCTCGTTCCTTTAATACCCGGGACCTATCCCAATGCAGGAAAGTGTGTGCAGGGTGCAGAAAAACGAATTTCCAGCAAATATTCCGGAAACATCATAAACAAAAAAAAAGAACTGCAGAGCAAGGGATTTTTGGGAGCGAAATTCACCCCTTTTTTCGGTAGGGAATAATCACCCCAAGCTCTTAGAAATTCAGAATCGCAGCTTCCTCACGTAGTGTGCGTTATTTTTTGTGGCCTTGTCGGACAAGGGTATGATGACTTTATCAAGGGGATTGAGTCCTGACGGATCCTGGACCGAACGAAGTATATATTTGGCTGCTCTTTGGCAGGCAGCTATAAAGTTTGATGACTCTTTAAGTTTCTAAAAGCGATTAACCTGTTCAAAAATCGTGTCAATCAGCATTTGTTTTGATGGTTATGTTGGCGGTTAGCTCATGAATTAAATAGTTTAGCTAATGGGTTAAATATTATCTAACATTAGATAGTATTTTAATTCAAATGTGTCTAATGAAACCCTCAACTTCGCCCAATGCTTTGTATAATTTCTATATATTTTTTTAACATTATTTAGAACATTTTTTTTCTCCTCCAGTTAGGATGTAGGAATTTCATTCAGTTTAGTTCAAGCGTGTCTCCATTTTCGTCTTGCCTTCTAAAGTGCTATTTTCATGGCTCGGATTTTGTTTCTGGCCAAGTGCAATTCAGCTCATGTACTGGCCTGGGCCTGCTTCCCGTCCCCATACTGAATGCCATGCCGCCATACTGCCATAGTGCCATAGTGCCGTAGTGCCATTCAAAAGCATCCACGAAATGGGTCTAGTGCATGCTCCGCAGCCGCCTTCGTCCTTCGCATCCTTTGTCCTTGGCGTTGGGGCTTCGGCTTGCCTCTGCTCCGTTTGCGAGCAAACAAATAGAAAACGTTGCCCGCTGTTTGTCGCCATATGTTCTGCTTGGCGGGGGATTCACACACCCAAACTGAGAGGGGGTGAAAATGGGGTTTGTGTTTGGGTTCGGGCTGGAGTCCTGGAACAGCAGCAGCTGTCCTGCTGCACTGGCTGGCCCCGAAATTGAGTTTTTGGCCACGACTTGGATTTATTTGCATAGTCGACACGAAAGCATTTTCAGGCTGCCACAGGAATGTTATTCGGAGTAGGGTCAGTTCAGTGAGTTCGTGTGCGTGCACTGTGGAATACAGTGGCATTTAGATTGTAATTTAAGAATTAATTAACCTTAACAGTTACATGCATACGTGGACATAATTTAAATAAATAAATTACAGGGCTAGAAACAACACCTTGTTAGTAAATACTTTGATTCTGACATTGAGCTTTGTTTGGTATCAAAAAATGTTATGGAAAGTTAATAATGATTTATTTATTTAGATTTCATAAATATTGTACAATATTTTGTATGTTTTATTCTCTGTTTTTCTGTTTGTTTATTTGTTTGAATGGGAATTTTTTATGTAGTTTTCGATTCGTCATGTTTTCAGTAATTTTTTGCAGAGTTCCCAAGTGACCCGAAAGCCTTTTGAGTCGGCTTATAGGCTCAGGAGTCCTGAGACCTGAGTCCTTGCGCCCAGGTTCTGCTCCTTGGTGCTTCTCCTAATCCTCGTATCCTGTCCAAGCCGAGGCTGAAGCTGATGTGTAAATGCCGTCATAATGCTTGTACCGACGTCAGCTTGACAGCTTTCCCGCCTCCCCGCAGTCCAAATTGTGGGCGTGGCACGTGGCTGACCGAAAGGAACGGAAGCCTTAGCAACCGTCAGGGATGGGGACACACACACGCACACACACGGGTCCTCTCGTGGCAGCTTATTAGTATGCAGCTGTGCTCGCTTTTTGTGTCCAAAAAGTAGGGGGGGCTTTTCGTACCCCTCCTAAACACACACACGTCGGAGCGTGTGTGTTGGTGCATTTCCCTGCGTGGAAATTCGTGTTCGTGTCATGATTCAGTTTGCTTTAATTAATTTCGTACTCCACTTGCCGGGGAATCCCCCAGCAGTGGCTTAAATTAACCGTTACACGAGAGCTGCCCTTGATAAATGTCCATCTTCGATTGTCGGTATGGGCTGAAATATTCACTTAATTTATATTTACGATGATTGGTCCACATTGTTCAAATTGGTATCAAGTATTTCAATTTAAATTCTCTTAAATTCTTTTTAAATTTAGGTATATATTTGTCATTAGAAATTGCTTGAAAACTGCATAAATATTGCTTGTGTGAAATGACAAGGAAAATATAAATATATATAAAATTACTATGCAATTAATTAACTGCACCATAAACACCATTCATATATACCCCAATTTAAGGCACTCATTCCCTGTTCCACATTCGAAAATGTTATCAAACCCGAGGCCAGAAAAACACTGGGATTCATTTGCTAGCCCATATCATGCACTTGGTACGCTTTCGTTGAGCAAAAAACTTCGAGGATGCATAAGGAAAACCCACAGGACGCACTTTCAGTTCAGTTTTCGCAGATTTCGCAATTTTTGATTACATTTCAATCTCATCCAGCCACGAAAATCGTAAAACATAGAACATTCTGCAGAAAAAATCCAGCGAATGCTACGAAAATGCAATTGGCGTGAAAAGCGTTTTCCAACGTTGGCGGCTGTAGGCGTTATCCGAGGTCGTTCGGGGAAAACTCGAGCAGAAAATACAGCTAGAAAATATGTATCAAAATTAAATTTCAATCGAATCGCAATTGCAAACCCCAATGGGAATGGAAAATCGTGGCGAAATGTTGTTATTTCGTCAGTGACTCCAATGCAGTGACTGTGACTGCAGTTGTGATTGCGAGTTGATTTGTAACTTAATTTATGCCATTTTCCGCCCAAACGTGGAAAAACATTTCCCAGCCTTCATTTTCGATATTATTCGGTTATCATTTCATTTGTAATTCAGTCGATAGCAGCTTAGTTTTCCATTGGGGGACAGGGAAAACCTCCCACACCCATACAGACTAAAATGTAAACAAGGACCCACACGCACATGGCAACTTTTTGGGAAAACTGAATTTCCGGACTTGATTAGCTTGCCATCGGATTGAAGGGTGCCATCTGATATCTGATGTGTGATTGATGCCTGTGTGAGCCTTGTTTGCTGTATAAATTAAACCAGCTACTTTCTCAAGTCTTAAATTAGCTATCGAGATACTTTTGGAAAAATTCGAGTTAATAATTACTCACACCAAGAATTTAAATAGCTTTATTTACCAATATTGGTTAGCTTATTACTTGGTCAAGAGAGTAGAGCAATTTAGATTACAAATTATTGAAACTTGATACCGCGGTGAAAATGCTATACGATTACTTGGGTGGTTCTGCTGGCTTCTTGTTGGAGTTGGTGCCGTCGTTGTAGGGTTGAATCTCGCCGGAGGCCCAGATGCAGTAAACTATTGCCGTGACGACTAGTACAGCGAAGGCGACCCAAAAGACCAAGCGCCACTCTAGCATGGTGGTGTTTGGGGTCATAACGCCAACCAGATAGGGAGTGATCACGCCCGTGATCGAACCGATCCCGTTGGTTATGGCCATCAGGACGCCGGCGTAGTTGGGACTCATATCCAGTGGGGTGAGCTTCATTCCGGCATAGTAGGTGCCCATCGTACCCAAGCAGAGGGTGAACAGGGAGACGACCAGAATGCGGTCACAGCCGGCATAGGAGGCTCCGACCATTAGCACGGCTGGGACAAAGGCTGCTATGCCCGTCATGATCTTGCGGGTGTTCGTGATGTTCATGCAGTTTCGATTAATCATGCAGTCTGCCACTATGCCACTCAACAAGGAAACGATCCACATCATCACGTAGGGCAGGGACGAGTACAAGCCGTTCTTTTTGATCGAGAAACGCATCACATCGGCCATGTATTTGGGGAGGCAGGACACCATGATGTAAAAGCCCCAGTCGTGACCGATCTGGGCGCTGATTAGAGCCCACATGGGTACGCTGGTAAAAATCGCCTTCCATGGGGTAGCCGGTAGATTCTTTTTCGGGGGAATCTCCTGTATCAGGAACTCTTTCTCTTTGTCTTTGATACATGGATGTGATGAAGGACTACTGTAGCACAACATGGTGAAAATCACGAACCAGACAACGGCCAATAAGCCAAAGAAGTAGAACACCCACGGCCAATCGAACTCTCCCAAAAGTAGGCCAGAAATATAGTTACCGAGAATGCTGCCCACCTGTCCGCCTCCAAGTACCAGGGCGCCCAACATTCCACGCTCGCTCTTCGGCACCCAAGATGCCAGCAGGACACTGAGGGCAGGAAAGGTGGTGCCCTCTCCAAGTCCCATTAGAACACGGAGCACGATGAGGCCATTGGCACCGGTATAAATGACGGTCACCGGTGTTAGGAGCGTAAATATTGCGGTGGCCAGTATGCCCAAGCTCAGTGTCCACTTTCCGCCGAACTTGTCTGCCAGAACGCCGCCAGGCACATGCGTAACGATGTATCCAATGTAGAAGGAGGCCAGGATCAGGCCTTGCTTCTCCTGACTCCAATCGTAAGTGCCTGAGCTTTTGGGTACTTTTCCGGGGTCGTCCGGCTTGCACAATCCTTCTTGAGGCGCATTTGAATAGTTTCTCGGAATTACCAGCACTGTAATGGCCTGCGAGAGGCAGACTCGCATGGTATAGGCATTCACAATCGCGAAGAAACCCATAATGGCCAGGATCCAGCGTTGTGGCATGAGGAAGCCCTTGGAGAGCTTGGTGCCCCATTCGGGCACAGACTTTGGATCATCCATTCAGTTTCGAATTTATGTAAATTTATGATTTATGATTATTTAACACACTGCTCATTGCCAACTTCGATTGAAAACAGTTATTTGCTAATGTTCCTTCAAAGGGTGAAACATCTAGGAGGCTGGGCATGTGGTTAGTTTTAGTTTTAGAATTTGGAAAGTTAAGAAAAACTTTCGTGAATGGAAATTAATATAATATCCAAGGTACTCATATCTTTATGGTCCATCAGAAACGGCCATAAATCATCTTTAATTTTGATCTCCGAATGCCACCTTAAACCATTTCCATTGGTCCAGATCCCCTGGTATTCTTCATCTGTTACTATCCCCCTAAAGCGAATCCTGTAGATGCGCTTTTCCTGCGTTTTCTCCGGCTTCTGGTCCCATTTCCCAGCTCAGCTGAGCTCACGTAATCAAGCCGCTCATTTCCCCAGTCACCAGTAACAAATCCTTCAGCTGGCATTTCCCTTTTTAAAACTGCTTAACTTACTGCTTCGGCTACTGGGTGTTGTTGCACTGCCCCCTCCCCGCCCATTTACCGCCCGCTTTTCCTTCGTTTTTCCCCTGGTAGAAGGTCTCCCAGCATCACAGCTCATTAATCAACTGGGAAAGCGTTGAGCTCGCCGCTGTTTTTGCAGCATTGCCCCCGTCGTGTTGACGTTCACCTCGAAAATGTCACTTTCTTGGGCGTGAAATTTTCCCACATTCCACCCACCGCCTAGTGAAACTTTGGTTTTCGGTTGATTAATTGTTTAGTTAGTGATTAGGGAGAAAGAGTGACCGCAAGCCAAGCAAACTAAGGAGACTTTAAGCTCGGTTCCAATTAAAGACGCTCACGAAACGCGGCCAAAAACGCGCGCCCGCCAGATAAGGCACACGCGATTTTAACAGCGTCGCTTTATTGGTTGCGGTTTCAATAAAAAAAAGAGAAGAAAACCTCGAGAAGCATTATTGCCACTCCAGTGATGAGTTTTTTATTTCGCTTCATCTAAGACAGTGCACTCCGCACAAAAAGGACCCATTTTAAGGGTTTATATATTTTCTTTCCCAATTAAAATACATATATTTAGGTAGATTTAAGATCACTTGTAGTTACTACAAAGTCATAATGAATCCGTCTAAAGACCTGATATTATAGTTTTTTTTTCTGTTTCCCATATCGTGTGGTGACTGTAACTATAACTTTTTTTTCTTATCCTTCAGCAAACACTTGAACACACACACATCCTTCGTCCTCTTGTCTAAAATGCAACCCACAGTTTGTGTCTTGGCTTGCATTTTATCCCCCTCTGCGACGGCTTTCGCGCCATTGAGTCCTGTTTCAAGAACAATTCCTTTCACGTTTGAGTGTGTGCGTGTTATTTTTTTTGAGTGCATTTTTCTGCATGTGACTGCACTGCAAGTTTTCATCATCATCATCGTCAAATGGAAAGCGAAAAAATTGTTGTCGTCATCATAAACGTCTCCCTCGCCTTGTGGGCGAATCTAGCCCCCTAATATCACCCGGCTTAAGCCCCTCCTGGTAACCCCCATGTTCGCCCCAGAAAATTCTATTGTCAAAGTTTGTTTTGCTTGGTGTGTTTTCCCTCGGTTTTACTTACTTTTCAAATGAGTTTTCCCGTTTAACTTTAAATACAGCAAGGAAAGTGTGTTTGTAGAAGCTACAGGAGATATGCAGCAAGAGATATAATTAATTTGATTGTACATACGTAAATATTACTATGGGAAGTAATTGGAAAATAGTATTTTTTTAAGCTAGATATAATTTAATATGATGAGGAAAAAAAAACTATAAGTCACTGTTCTGTTTCCTTTTCGTCCTTGTCAAACTTAATTTTCAACTTACTTCGCCCTGAGTTTCAGTTTCTGTCAGCGTTATTTGTATATTTCTCACACTTTCGTCTTTGGCCAAACTTTGTTTTTATTGTTCTCTTAACTCTCATCATATTTAATAATTTTTACTTTGCCCCGCAGCAGGAAGAAAATTTGAAGTAAAAAGAAAACACTTAGCTGCCATTCATGTTTGTTCATGTTGAGCGTAAGAAAAGTTTTTCACACAATTAAGTTGAGGAAAATGCTGCGGCAGACCCGAAATTGAAGAAGTCCTTGCCAGGACCTCAAAATGCTGCTGCAGCAGCAGCAGCTGCTCCTGAAGTTGACTGTTCCACATCAGCAAAACAAAATAAATAAAAAATTTCAATTAAATAAAACTCGTTTGCCAAAAATTCATGTAGAATATTTTGGCACAAGTTTTCCGTGAAGTTTCCAGAGGTGTTTACTTGACTTGGAAGAAAACAATAAGTAGAAAGTTAATTTCTAGTATAATTACAGAATTTAGTTTACGGTGGTTTCAACATGCTTTTATAATTTTATTTCACACTAAGTGTATTAATCAATTTATTCGTATTCCTTATATTAAGTCCAGTCCCTCTATTTAGACCTGTGCCTTTCACTCCAGATTAAAAACACAAAAATAACACACATTTTCCAAGAAATCAAAACAACCCAGCTAACTACAATAAAAGGTAGTTTCAAGTACCACTTGTCCGAAAATTCGAATCTGCCCGATGGTTAACAATTTCCATTCTTCATTTAACGAGCGGAATCGGAGTGGAAATAATTTTCATTTAATTTCATTTTAAATGCACTCAACGCGATAAGGATGGGAATCGACCTTCCTTTGCGCACTCGAGTGTTTTGTTCTGCTATCGCCGACATGAAATCATTGAAAAAGTACAAAATGGTAACCGAAAGGTACCGAGAGACCTGCGGAAAGCCAAAATGACTTGGCCGAAATGCCATTGTTGGCTGTGGCTGTGGGCTTGCCTGTTTACATTGATAGCTGGCCGAGATACAAAGGCGAGAACGAACGAGTTTCAGTACTAAATACTGCATATACATGTATATATTTTCCGACTGTCTTGTTGCTCGGAATCCTGTTTGTTCAACTCCGGGCCAAGGGGCTGCGGATCCTACCTGAAACGGACCCCGACGAGTGGTCCATTGTGTCAGGTCGGGCATCAAATTTAATCCAATTAGTTAGACAATGCCAGTGGGGTTTCGGTTTAGGGTTCTCGGGATCCGAGGTCTCGTGCGGATCGAAATTGGTGAATACGCCCACGTCAGCCCTCTAATCTCGTCCGCCATTTGTTGCTGCACTTAATTAGGAGGGGTCAGGAACTGAGAAGCCAACTGCCAGCACTCGCATTTGATTTTGAGACCCTTCCCTCGAATGAAGCCATTTCAATGGCCTGCGATTTGGCACGTCTGCGGCCCCGATGATTATAGAAATATGTTGAGAATATTCTCGCAAATGCTTTGACTAACAAGGCGCACGTTGGCATCGTTAGGCTGGCCATTAACTGGAATTGGTTCGAATTGTTTATGACCAATAGCCACGTAAGCACACAAAGGATTCGGCTCCTTCGGCGCCACACAAACGCATTTCAATTGCCCAAGCAGATTATAATGTTTATGGCAAGCACAGATAGTGGAAGCTGCAGCATTGTTTGCACTTTGGGGGAATTCGAAAGATTGCACTGCCAGCTGGTGTAAACTCGGGAAAATACATCGGTTTTGGTGTCTGCATTCAGTAGAAGACGCCAGTCTGATGACTTAATAGAGTTCGATTAAAAAACCCCTCTAACAATGTGCTGCTAGCATTGAGTATACTCAAAACAAATAACTTCTAGGTAGGGAAATTATATAACAAAAAGCATGATATCACAAACCAAGTGGTAAAGATTGAAAACAAGTTCTAAAATGTGTGAAATCCGTAAGTGGGATAATAATTCTTTAAGTATTAAAATATCTGCATTACTGAAACTATTTTATTAATATAGAAAACAATTAGAGTTGCTTTTTTTATGGTAGATGAAGTAATAGGAAGAACTTTCAACCTCATGATGCGGTGCTTCAAGTTACCTCATTTCGCCTCATCAATATGGCAGTTACTTTCAATGCCAACTTCTTATGTCAGAGTCATAAAAATACAGAGACTCGTACTCCATCTCCCGCTCTGTCCAATTACGTGGTGGAGAACATAAAAATACACCTTACTTTGGCTTGCATTTGCTTTCCCAAAGATAAATGCATTTCTATTTTAGTGCTCCAAACGCAACCGGCTCTTCGGTGACTTGTTTTCCCTCTCTCTGTTCGCTGGAAAATCTCCTCGGCTAATTGCAGCATCAACGCCTTTCAGCACTGGGGAAATGCCGCCTTAATAGCCTCCGCCTGCCCCCTGGGATTTTCCCCCCTTCTCATTGGTTTTTCGCCTTAAATGCTTCATGCTGCTTCTTTGGAGTATGCAAACTATGTCATTGGGTCTTTTGGTATTTTTCCTTTTTTTTTTTTTGTGGGGAATTCGGGAATCTCTCTCGATCTCTCTCCCTCGAAATGCAGCTGAGTTTGCAGCTTGGTCTTGCTTTTATTGTATTTTCTTGTTAGCTATTTACATTTTCCGCTGCTGCAGTTTCCATTGAAAACTGTTGCAGCTTCTTGGGAACCTGGGCAAGTCGTTAAAAACACCTCCCCATTTTCCATTTTATCTGCTCGCACCTTTCACCTTTCTAACTTGCGTTCCTTTCAGTTTTTTTTCTAGCGTCCCAAAATGGGAGAAAGGGGCGTGGCCTTGTGAGACGGAAAGATTTATGCAAATACTTCCTTGTGCTGGCAATCGATTGACTTAACTTCTATTGTGAATGCCAGAATTATCAATGTGCTGCGATTTTGACTGTACTTCAAGTCGGAACATTGTAGCACATCAAGATATGGGAGCTTATAACTTATATATTTCCCTTATTTTTTACAGTAACTTCTATATCTTGGGGTCCATGACATTTTACATTGCCGAAACGCACTGTCTTCGTATGTCAAGCACTGACCTTTGACTAGACGAACTTTTGGCCGGCCTTCAAAAACAAAAACCAACGACAAACAAACAGATGTCATTTGATGATGACAAATATTTGAATGCTGGCGGGATGTCGTCTCCCCTGTCTAACAATCTGTCTCACTCTCAGGCTATCTCTGTGCCCCGCGGGGGAAGCCGGAAATTGCGTTGCTCTTTAGCTGGGGTTAGGCACCCTTTTTGTCATTTTTTTTTTTTCATGGTTAGGCGAGGGTTTTTGTACGAGTATTTGTCGTCGTTTTGGCCTTGGGCCTTGGCAGTTTTATCTTAAGTCAATTTGCTTTTCCCCTCATCATCATTCCGGAGGACTAAGCGGTTTAGGGCATTGAAAAGTTTTACCCCCGGAAAAAGAACTGAGGTCAAAGTGTCATAGATCAGCATTGTTGTCGCGGAAACTATTTGGGATAATTACCTGGATGTGGCTGTCAGGAGAAATGGAACCTTTGCCACACACAACGCGAGGGGTTCATCTCAATTAGGGGATGGCTTTGTACTCTATTCGATTTCTATTCCAAATTGAGTTAAATCTGCTCCGATGCACAGCAAAAAATGAAACTCGGACATGATACTGTTCCTGGAATATATAACTATAGTTGCTTCATAGATGCGGAAGAAGTGAATTGATTTTATGTCGTTTTCCATTGAATTACATTGACTTTAGGACTTCTATCTTGGATATTTAAATATTAAACAGTCGGCTTAACATTTCCATTGATCCTGAAAAATCTTTGAAGATAATACCACTTTTTATTCGTGTAGATATCCTTCCCTCCCCTGACATCTCCCTATCAATTTCGAATTTGATTTTTATGATTTCGGTGGCATCTCATTTCTCATTCCATCGCTCGTTTGCGGTTCCATCTCGGAGGCTCATTTGCATTTTGTATTGAATTCCATTTCATTTCCTTCGGCAGCTGGTGCCCCTGCATTTTCCCTGCCCTGTCCCTCACCATTCGAATGGCAACTTAGGCAAATTGAATGCGGAAAATGCGAGTTGGTGGTGGAAAGAAAAAAGTGCGCCAAAGTGAGACAAAAGCTAATGCCAAGGGCAATGTGGAAAAGCCACGGAATAAAAGTATGATTCGCGTTCGATGGAGAATGATTTTGCCAACGATTTCAGTTGGCTATAAATAAGGCCCCGATCCATTACACAATAGAATTCCCGGGCTAATGGACCAGACTCCCCCGGCCTTCTGCCTGGGCTTTCTTTTTCCGCCAGCCTGTCTACGTGGATTCATTTTAATTAGCGGCTACAGCAAACATTAAATGAAAATGCAGTTGGCGCCTCGTCGTGAGAAAAGCGGCAACAGAGCTGGACAAAAATATAAAAAAAGGAGCATACATGAAAAATCCAACCCTTGATATGGGGCCTTGAAATACTCTTTGGAAGTATTTCAAGTTTAATTAAAATATATATATATAAGGTATTTTTATATATAATATAAATAAGGTTCAGTTCTTTTTCTAATGCCTTGCCTACTCTTGTCAGTATGCTAACATTCTTATTTATTTTTAAAATAACAAATGTTTGCCATTAACTTCTTACCTTAGTTTTTTTTTTTAATATTTTACTTATTAATTTAAAACATAGTTTGTGAGGGTATTTAATGTAAGGCAAATGCAAATTCCTTGTCTGCTTTCACCAGCTTCAGGAACACAACAAAAAACACCACACGAGGTGTACTGTGGGATTGGGGCATCTTCGCCTGGGTGGCCTCCATGGTGCTGTTGTTGCCGGCACTGCGCTGTATGTGCAACATAATAATTTGTAAACATTTATCAATTATGCAGCAACAGCAGGAGCGGCGGCAATAACAGCATTGCCACCGCGTATTCCGCTGGCCCCATGAAGCCTTTCTAGCCGTGGCCAACTGGCCACATAAATTTCCACGTTGGCCGCCATTGCCACTCAGTGGGGGTTCCCCACCATCGAAGAGATTACACTGAGGGGAAATGGATAACCAACTTTGTGGGATAGTATATATAAAGATGTGTAAATTAATACATCAAAAATGCATTTAATCATGCCAAAATGGTTAAATTATATTTATTAGGAGGAGTTTTTCCTAACATTATTTATAGTTTATTTCATTTTATAACTATTTTTCGCTCACTGTAAAAGTAGAGCAGTCTGGCTGAAGAGGGAAAACAGTGTGCTGCGCATTCCATGGGCGTTTTTCGGCTTTGACTTTGGCGGTTTTCTGGCCTGGGCGTTGATTCGCCTGACCAAACATGCAATTAAGTGCAAGTGGGCAACACCTCATCCTCATACTCGGCCGCAGCAGCAGCATCATCATCATTCGAGATATTCCCGGGAAAATGCGGGGGACAATGGGCAGGTGCATACTGTGGACTCTGATGTGTGCCAGCAGTTTGCCCTGCCGGAATGCCCTCATGGAGTCCGTCCATCAATCATCCAGCAGGCCCACTTGTTGACAACAACAACTGCCGCAGATCAGACAGCGCAACAAACAGTGGGGGGAGGCAGGAGAAGGCAGGCTTCATCAACGTGACCGAGACCTAATCCCAGGCATCTGCCGCTGCGGCAGGTGCCAAAATCCCAAAGTGCCAAGGTGCCAAAGGTGCCGCGTCCTAGAATGCCAGGATTCCCTGGCTCAAAGCTGCCAGCTAACGAAGAGCGATCATGCTGGGAGACAAAGGAATTCCTGAGCTAATTCCTGTGAATTATAAAGCGTGCTAAACATAGGATTAAACTAAGGGGTAATTAAAACATTACAGATTTTTTAATTTGCGAATCAAACCTAAAGCAGCTATTCCAAATCAATTGTGTAATAATCAGGAACAAGAAACAACTTTTAAAAACTAATGAAGCTTCTCCGAAAATGTGTTAGACCAGAGATATTGCATTTATGTTGAGCTGATTGCATTTTAATGGCTGCACCTGCCTGGCGGAGGCATTAACTTTGTCCGAACTGGATCAAAGAGCCCACTAAAAGGCATTAAAAACGTAACGTTTTGATTTCCCGCTGCTCAAGAATTTTAATTCTTGAACGCGAAACTAGTGCAGAGCAATAGAATTAGTTGAACAAACAATCAAAATGCAATTGGCAGGCGGCGATTGCAATGAATGCACAAAAAAGGCGTCGGGAAAATATTTTCACCCGCACTGGCAGCATGTTGCTGTTGGTTCTGAAGAGAAACATGTTGCTTGGCAACATGCTTTAGCTACAGAGTGGACCCCAACATGTTGCTCTCACGTGCGCAGGCTCTCTTCGCGCGCTCTCAACATTTAGCGGCGACTTTTGTTTATGTTGCTGCGCGTCAGTCAGCTGTTTTCTGTTTACCTTCCACACGCGTGTGGAAAAAGGGGAAATGTTGCCAGTGTAAGTCCAGCCAGAGCAACATATGTTGCCGGCGGTGTTGCGCGACCCGCCGATGTTGCCAGTTGTCAGTTGTTGCCGTTATCTCGAGTTGCGTGTATCTGTGGCCAGCTGTATCTGAATCTGTGTGCGTTAGTGCGTGTTGCGTACTTGTATCTTTGTATCTTTGTATCTCGGTGGATTACAAAATAGCCGCGCGTGTGTTTTTTTAGTTTCTCCCCCAAACAATTTCCTGAACTTGCCCCGAAAGACAGACGGACAGACAGACAGACAGACTACTTGGCATTTGGCAATCAATTGTTTGTCTGGCCGATTTCCTCTCCACAAAGAATACAGCTCTTGGCCTCCAATTAAAGCCAAATGATTCACAAGGCGGCGTTTTTTCATTCACAAACAAAAAAACTACAGCACACAGAGTGTGGTGTGCGGTGCGTGCGTGACACAGTTTTCGGTTAGCTTATGATTTATGCCGCGCTTGTCACATTAACAACAACCGCAAAATGTTTAAAAAATCTACGAAAATCTAAGAGATTCTGTGGAAATTTTTCAAACACCAGATGTTGAGATTTGTTAAGTGTAAAATATAACAAAGAAAAAGGGGGAAACACGAAGAAATACCAAAGTGACCAACAATTAATTGGAAAAGTCACAATTAATTTTGAAGGCATTCGAAAATAGTGATTCATCAAGAATTGGTTTAATCATTGTCATATTAACAAAAGCAGACAGAGATACTTTTTGAGTTTTGTTACATATGTGCTGAGAATTTAGAAAGAGTAAACAAAAGCTTACAAGACAGAAATAGTCTCTGTATTATAAACACCAATTAGTAATTGTTCTTAAAAGTAAAAAACTCGAATGGATTCTTTGCCTATTTTTCCACCAGAAGTTGTGATTTGTTGAAACTCAACCCTTATGATAAAGGGGAAAGCACAAAGAAATTGAACCAACAATTAATTAAAAGCGCAACAATTAATTAGAAAACCACCAATTAATTAGAAAACTAAAAGAAAACTCGAGCGTACAAAATGCAGTTAAAGTGCTTGTGGCCTGCACTGACTCTTTTTAATTTTCTGTGGTTGGTCGCGGCCAACACTGATGTCCATCAGAAGGTGTTGCCAGGAAAACGCCTGCCCGATGACTTGGGAACAGAACGTGATAAAAGTTCAGCCAAGATGCGAAAGATTTTCCCGCAGGCCGCTGACGAGAAGAACGGGGAGTTGCGGCTGAGACACGAGCAACATCATCTGCGGCAGCAGCAGCATCTGATGGCGTGGGAGCAGCAATTGCAACTGCAACTGCAACAGCATCTCCGCGAGCAGCAGCAGGAAGAGTCGCCAGAGCCAGAACCAGAACCAGAGCCAGAGCTGGAGACCGAGCCAGTGTCAGTGCCAGTGGTAGTGCGTCATCATCAGCATAAATCTCTGGCAAATCCAAAGCCGGGAACCGCAAAGAAACCCATTAGACAGGCTCCGAGTCTGGCCGATGACAAGGCCAAGATTTTGGTTAAGCGCAGACTCCACTACAACGAGTACGATAACGACGATCTCGAGTTGCACACCATGGACTCTGCCGAGGAGGAGGGACGCCTCTCCCCGCGGGAATGGCGGCGAGTCGAAATTGCACATCGGCGGCAGAAGGAGCAACATCAATTGCAGCTGCTGGCGGAGCGACAACAGCAGCGACAACTGCTGACAACGACAACGACAACGACAACAACGGAACCCAATAATGCCCAATCGGAGGATAATGATGTGAGTACATCCAAGGGGACTCGATTTAATGGGTTAAAGCCAAAGCAAGCTGTTTGTTCGAGCGGCCAATAAATGCTATAATTGAGGGAGATATGCTTGCCATAACAGGAATTTATTTATTAGCTCAGGATAATTGAAATGTTGGCCATCAGAATATATTGAATATTTGATTGTTGTAAAGTAAAAGAATGAATAAGGCTTATTTTAAAAGGCATAACTTCTGGGATTATGGTTCATTAGGAATCTAGAACTATGCGGAGAGAAATAACAATTATTCAGTAAACACATTTCAGAATCAGATTGAATAACCAATTATAAGCAACAAACATTCCATTTTAGTTAATATGTAAACTCAAATGTTCGAGATTAATCAACTACATATATTCACCACTAATTAGACAATGCAAAACCATTGCTTTATTTATCTAATCTAATATTCTATCCCATGTGCCAGCTCATGTAAAACAACTATTTCTGTATAATTTGATTGCTTCGAATGGCAATAAATCGCTTTTCTGACTGCTCACGACAGGTTGTCATTATAAGCTTCGCCCAGAATTTTCATCAACTTTCAGAGGTTGTTATTTATTATTTACCATTAGATTTCGCAAAGAGATTTGCACTTTTCCCTTTCTGTTTTTATTTCAATTAAAGAACCTTCATTCAGATTCCCATTCCTCACCCTCATTTCTCTTTTTTACACACTGCCCGCAGAATTCGCCACTTGGCATACAAATTAATTTGTTTTAATTGTGACTGCTCGGCACGTTCCTTTCAGATCTCTTCGAGCTGATTAGGTTGAATTTTTTGTGTTGCCTTCGTTTTTTCGTGATTATTAATTGGCCTGGGTAATTGTTCAGATTCAATTGAGATTTATGCGATCGAACGTTGTTGCAATGCAAAATGTTTACCAATTAAATGCGTATTAATGGCGAAATGCCTAATTGATTGCCCCTGTTCTGAGTATCTGAGTCTCATCATTCCCCTCCATCTCGGAGTGTTTCCCCTTGACTTTTTCTGCACTTGGCAACCAAGTTGAATCGATGAATAATCAAAAGGTGGTGAAATGATCGTCGGAATTGAAATTGCTTGGGTGACTCTGGCTGGAAATTGAGGTCAAATATTTATTGAATCAGCTTGTGTGGGTCTGAAGAATATTTTTAATTGTCCTAGATGATTCTAGAAGCCCCTAGAAACGTGTATTCTTTTCTTTATAAATTAGTTTTAGCTGTATAAAAACTTTTAATTGCATTAAAAATGCGAACACGTAAGAGACATCTTCTCAATAACTTACGAAATACTATTATACTTCGTTCAAGTTAAATAAAGTTGTATTTTAGACATGAAAATCCATATATGGCTTAATAAATTTCTCCTAATTTTGTTGCCTTATTAAAACCATAATTTATGAGTAATCTATTATCTGCATAAGCAGCACTACAGATTCATAATTTCAAAAGAGCTTAAGAGATTTATATGGAAATAATTTACATAGAACATTGTACTGAGGATTAAATGAGATTTATTATGAAAATAATTGGAATATTATTTAGGATTTATGTATTTTCGTTTTGAATTTGTAATCTATATTTTTCTGTTTCGTTTCCTTTGCTTATTTCCATTTTCCCGCTGCCCCTTTATGAGCTGTTAACTCACATTTGGAGCATACAAAATGATTGCATCTCATTATGAGGGCGGGTGTGGGATTACTTTTATCTCGAATCAAATTTTCGCCCAATTATTAACAGTGGATTTCTGGATTTCCCACTCTAATGTACTTCTATTTATTGCTCGTTCCCGCTTCTAGCCCTCTCGAGTCTATTTTCTCGGTTTTCCTATGTTTTTCCCACCCACTTTTATTTGGCGCCTTCGGCTAAGCCATCGAGCAGTCAATTTTATTTGCTTTTCGAATCGATTCCCAACACTTTCACTTCTCCTCTTGGCTGTCTCTCTCCGACTTGCTCCCCATTTCCCTGCCGCATTTTCCACAGCCTTTTTCTTGTGCTCCCCTTTTCGCCTCTCCTTTCCACGCTTTTCCTGTGTGGTTGCTGCAACTTTTGCAATCAGTCTATTAGCTCGAATTCGTTCTGCTTCAGTGGCGCACACACAGAGACTCCACCCACACCCCTTTGGATTTTCCACCAGCCACATCCCCCAACCCCTTGGGTTTTTAATACCCCCCCTTCCGCCTGCCCCCGCGGATTTTCTAACACCCTTCACCCCGCTCATGGGGAGCCACTTCAAACATTTTGGCGGGCGTAAACAAACGCAGCTGCAGGCACTGGCTCTTGCACATTCAATTAATTCAAAGCATTAAAACAATTAAACGTTTGTGGCTTCATTGACTTGGCACACGCCCCCATTGCCCCCTGCCACGCCCCGTTTTTGCCAAATGCAGGCGGCAATCAAACATCCCGCTTTTCCCCCGGCCGTGCCCGCCGCAGCGCACTTTGTGACCCAATTTTCACACAAATTAGTGCAGCTAATTTTTAATGATGATTTTTTCCTTCTTTTTTTGGGTTCTGCCACTTTACTAGGCATTTTTCATAATTTCCACTGGCAGCTAGTTGAGTTTTTCATTTTTGGTTGCTCGAAAATATTTTATTTTTAGGCCATTTATGATGTGGTCTCGCCTCTTCTGAAAACACTTTTTTAGGCGTTGGGTGAGCCGACAAATGCAATTGAAATAAACATCAAAAAAAAGCTGGAGGAATCTCGTCTATTTTCCGAGAGTTTCTCTTAGGAGTTGGGAGTAGCGAGGAGATTACCTTCCCGGAGGAATCTTCTCTTTCACTTTTTTTCTGTGGAAGTGGCATGCTTTTTCACAGGTTCCCTTGCGCCATGCGTTTTAACTCATTTGCACCTAATTGTCATGCAAACGGGGGCAAGAAGCAAAGGAAAAACAAGAAAAATTGTGGAAAAGGGGAAACAAAAAAAGCCAACTAAAAATGAAAAGTAGGAGAGAGAATTCTTTCCAAACCAATTTAAAATTCTACAACTTTCTATACCCTTGCAAGGGTATTTTAATATTAATCAGAAGCTTGTGACACTATGAAAAAGTCATTTCCGACCCTATAAATTATATATATTCTTGATCAGCACCAACAGCCGATTCGATCTAGGCCACTCCAGCAGAAAAACATTTTTTCCGAATTAAAATTAATGCTTTTTGGCTTAGTTATGCGTTTTTAAAACAAATTTTCATTTAAAAATATTAAAATTAAAATTAAAATTATTAAAATGCTTGGCTATGATAGATTTTCGATTTGAATTGAATTTGATTTAATTGCAAACTATAAGGGCACCTAAGCATCGACTTTTCGAAGTTAGTTTCGTTTCTTGCTATCCTTCGTCCTGCATATCTGTGGTTACTGTCTTAGGTCCATTGTGTATCAAACGCCCCCGAAAAAATACGACCCCCGGAAAATCCTCCTATTTATCCATCCCCAAACTCTCCAAGTTGTTGACTTAATCAGCATTTTGTTAGCATTGCATTCTTTCCACATTTTCATTCAGTTGGTCACCGAAAAAGCGTTGCAAAAGAAACATTGTAAAAGGGGAGCGTTGGAAAATTTACATGGCTCAACTCCTGGCTAAGGTTTTTAGCCCTAGGGAAGGGAAAAAGTGTAAAAGATAAAATAAATAGAGCGAAATGCAATGGGTAAAATATTTAAATAATATAAATTCTTGAAATTTTTCCAGCATTTTGTGGGATATTTTAACTAGAATTGTAACAAGATATTTATATTGTTTTCTATTAAAGAGTGGTTATAAAGGAAGGTTTTATAGAAACGTAAAATAAATGTTATTAGGAGTTGAAGTTTCAGTCTCACCATAAAGAATATTAATATTTATTTAATTACCCAACTTTTAAAGTTATTTTCTTGAGATGAATTAAAATTTATATACAACTGCTGGAAACTCGTTTAGATCGTCCGTCATCTTTTCAGTGCAAAAGTTTTGTCATCCCCCACTGTGTCCTTTATCGCCCTCCCTCCTTTGTGAAAGGCATCCTTTTGTAGCCCTGCTAATTCTTTGTCACCTTAAACACAACAAAAGGACACCCCTCATCCTGGGTGTGTCCCCCTTTTGGCCTGCATTCTGCCCTTTGTTAAATAGTCGGCTTGTTTTTGCGGCGCCTCATTTCTCCCGTTTAACCCGCTTTTCCCCCATTTTCCAGGCACTTTTTGTTGTGCCCAGCTGTCCAGCTTTTCAGCAGCTAAACAATTTTCCACCTCCCTTTTACATATACACGCATTTTCCCATCGCTCTTATTTCTTTCTGGTGTGCATGGCATTATTTTCCATGCGTTAGTTTTCGCACAGGTTTTTCCCCTGCAGCTTCTTCATTCTCATTTATGCAGCCTGCTTTGCAGTCCAAAATATAGTTTTGTTCTTATTTTACAAAAGCTTTTTCGTTATTTTTTTTATAGTATCTCTATGGTTCTTCACCCAATTTTTATGTTAGCATTGTAAATTGCATTTGTTTTTGTTCTCGTTCTTTTCTCCAATTTTTTTTGTATCTTTCCCTTGCCGCCTGCATATTTTGCTATTTATTTCACTAGATTTCCCTTCTCTGTACACACTGTCAAAAAAAACATTTTTTCTAAGTTTCCAAACCCTAATTTTTTATTTAAGTTACTAATACTATCATTTATACATATTTTAAGAAACACGCAATCATTTTACTTAGGACAAAATGCTAAGCAACAGCTATATGATGTGCTGAATTATTTCTGCTAAATTCCTGTACTTTGATTACTTAAATTTTAAAATATTATCTAGTACTCTCATTTATACACAATTTGTTATTTTATAAATATTTTTCCGACAGGCACTGTCCTTTTTTTCTATTTTACTTTCAGTTGTATATCGTTATTTGCATTTTGTCATCGCCGGTTTGCTATTTTCCCTTCTATTTCGCTCTCCTTTTTTACCCTCTTGAGTCCCTTGTGTCGCTTTAAGCGTTTTTATTACCCGCAATTTGCGCATTTTCACTTTTAGTTTTAATTAACTAAAAATTTGTGCGACAGCCACGCCCACCGACCCCCTGGTTTTCCCCACAAAAATTCGCTCGAGGCCTTAGCAACTTACACACGCCCCTCTGCTTTTCAGCACGTTCTGGCTCCGCTTTTCCTTATTTTCCTTTCTGATTTCCCATTTTTCTTATTTTGTGCTTGGCACGAGGAGAATACAATTTTTTTTTCGCTTTTTATTTCTTTTCTATTTTATTTGGCGTCCTCGTTTTATTTTTTGTATTTTTCCTACTTTTCCCATTGCGCTTGCTTTGCATTTAATTTGTGTTTATGTTTTCTGCACAATTTTAATGCCATATTCTGCTGGTTTATTTTCTGCCTTGCTTTTTGTGTATTTTTTAGGTTTGCCTACAATTTTAATTATTTGCCAGTTGAAGCCTTTGTTTATGAAGGATGGCAAAAAGAGAAGGGAAGTCCTGTTCAGCTGAGTTATTTGTATTTATTGTGCAAAGGCTTCAAACAGTCTGGGCCCAAAGGAGTCTTCTCCCATCCTCCCACTCTGCACCTTGCAATTTATTTCATACCAACTTGCAGAAGCCAATGATGGCCAAAATGTTTGTGCTGTTTTTTGGTCAGAATAAAAATAATAAGAGGATTTATTTGTATTTACAAACAAACGTGAAACCTCAGAAAAGCGGAACTTCGGCAAATAAAGATATGAATAAATGTTTAATACCATAAAGGTAATATAAATATATAAACAAAATGGATGAATACTGTATAGTATATAGTATATAAGTATACTGGATGAACAATTTATGTAATTACTGTATATTCATTATATTATTTAAATTCTGTATGCAGTGATTACTGTATCTTCCAGATACTTCCACACTATCTGCCATATACTATGTATCTTGTACTGTGTGTTGGCTTGTGGCTTTAATTAAACTGAACTTTCAGACACTTTCCAAAGACAACAACAAAGGAGAGCTATATTGTATCTGCGGCCCCCTCCGGCTTTTGTTCTGCAAACTAATTAAACATTGGAACTGCCCTGACCCCATAGCCCTATCCTTGGGTTCATACCACTATTAATTTGTTTTAAATCGTTTTTCGTTGTTCTCGTTTCTTGTGTTTTTTCCTGGGCTTTCTTCTACTCCAATTTCTGGGTGCCCCGTCCTCGCTCCCTGTGAGTTTTGGTGATTAATGGTTCCCCTGAATCGGAGGTAACTTCATTTTGATTGCCTTGTCGAATTTGAGCGGCACCACTGGCACATCATTTGTTTTGAGCTGTTTTGTTTTGCCGGCAATATCAATACAAACCCGAAGAAATAATACAAAATTCCCTCAATGCGATTGGCTTTTCAATTTTCTCAAAAATAAAAACAACACAACAAAAAGCGAACGAAATAATATACACTTTTCCTTACTCTCCTTTACCGGATTGGGCCATTAATCACGTTGAAGTTGCCTCAAATTTTCGGCCTTTCAGCTGTGTGGTCTTGACGTTTGCAACTCGCCTTGTAGGCCTTTCTTTGCTTTCTTTCTTTGGCAACAAATACACGCACACAAATTTGTTATGGGCCCCGCACCAATTGATTTGTGTTTACACATCTAACATCATCAAAATGTTGTCCAACATCAGAGGAAAGGGTGCAATTAATTGTTGGAATTTTTGTTTAAATACTGTCATTGTGCGGTGACATCAGATAATGAAATTCAAAACTGAAGAAGATTAATTTGTGTTGCTTCATTAAAAAACATGAACAATAATTTGATTTCGAAAGGGGATCCTGTAATTGTTTACTCATGGTAGATTGGTAACGAAATGTTGTATTTATTCTCAAATTAAGTGCCATACTTCGTTACAAATTGTTGTGAAATTGCATAATTCAATGGAAAATCATTTAATTCACTCTTGTTAACATAAACTGCAGCATTTATTTTTCTCATCAAAATTGAATATGCGCTGAATTAAACTGTAGAATAATACATGTATTCATTTTTCAATTATTGTATTAATTATGCGGTTGAATAAATATGTTGCGTGGCTTATGGTTCATTAATAATTTAAAATTTGCATTAAAGTTTTAAATTTATTCCATCTCAACTTATATTGAACTATTGAATCTGTAGCTGTAATGTGTATGAGTTTACTGAATAGTACATCTTCCCTAGGCTTTGTTTAGATAGCCCAAAAAGGGAATATTAATATTGAATTTCTTTTGTTTACCTTAGTCTGGAATTTCCACCTTGAATTTGTTTTGTTGGAACGGAGTTCAATGCCCCAAGGACCATATTTTACTCCCTCGTTTTCCCCATCTGAATGCACTTTCCTTACTGCAGCAGCTGTTGCCAGTGCAAGCGGCACTTTTTACTTGCAATAAACACTCGAGGTGGCAGACCAATTGTGCTCCTCTAAAAAGTTTAAACAAAGCAATTTACCTTTTGAATAAACAACAGAAGCGAGAGAGAAGTGAAAATGTAATCGAAAATCCCCACGCAAGAATCACAGATTTTTCCTCCCACAAAACAGTTAGAAAAAATGAAAAAAGGTCACCCAAGCATGAGGAAAAACTTCACCCAGTGTACGAAAAAGGGAAAAATCTTTTGGCAATCCATTAAATATGCCTAGCTGACGATTTTTTTTTTCTGATGTTCCAATCGAGTGCAAATGTCTCAATCGCCGGGCAAAACTTAATGAAGCCCAACAATGCGCATGTTGAGCAACCAAATGAAGCCAATCGAGAATCGAAACATCATCCATCGTGGAGGGTTTTCCCCTACAGATTCTTCGGGCTGAGGGGACAAATTCCAGAAGAAAAATCCAAAAGAATTTCTATGTAAATTGGGAAAAGGTAGGAAAATAATATTATATTATTAATGAGATTAGAATAGCAAAATCTGAATTTGCGAATATGGGAAAGAAAAGATTGGATTGGTTTTGATTCAAAACAAATCAGTGGCAGTGTTTGTTTATTATAGTCTTCCATATTTATATATTATAAAATAAATAGCTTAGTAATAATACAACTTTTTTATAAAGCAAAAAAATGTAAGTAGCACCTAGCTTTCAAAATTAGCATCCGAAATTCCTAGAATACCAATTCTGATGTCATAAGACTCACCTCTTCCCCACCTCTCTGACTTAGACTTAGCAGTGACAAGTTGCCCTTTTCCCAAAAGTCATTGGTCTTGGGTTATTGAAATTCTGTGGAAATTTAATTGACTACCGAAGAGCGACAAATCGAAAAATGAAATGAAAATTGAAGCCCTCGTCAAATCTTTCGACTGACATCAACTGATTGAATATGCGGGCGGTCGGATGGGAAATGCTGAGGAGCTCGCAAAGGGAGAGAGTGAGAAACAGTGTTTGAGCTGCCAGCGGCGATTCACAGATTGCATCCGAGAGATACGGATAGACAGAGATACTCGCTCGCAGACACCCAGATACTGGGTCCCCTACAGTGGCAATGGCCAAGTGCACACACATTGAGTCATTCAGCCAGTCACTCCGGCATTCGGTCGGGCATTTAGTCAACCGAGCACAATGTTGCCTTCTAACGAATCGGCTGGGAAGACGCTGAATCTGCCAGATACAGATACTTTCGCATGCAGCGCGCAGCTAACTGAATTTATGCCAGAGCTTTATGTGAAGCACGACCAGAAACAGATAGCGATGATGACCAAGATGACGACCGACTGACAGCCCGCTGATGGGTGGCCCGGGCTGAACTCTCCGCTGGCTGCTCGTCTTGTATCTGTCAGATAAACTTGTTATTTTGCTTCTTGCTGGATTTTTCTCCACTTTTGCTCTTGGCGCCTAGGCAGTGTTTTTAATTTTCAGCTTAATTAAATCATTTTGCCGTGCCTTCTCGCCCCCCTCTTACTCTGCCACTCCCCCAGTAAATTATTACGGCCCGCAGCAATTTGTGGGTCATATTTTGGCCAAAATTTATGACAGCTGCGCTTCTGACTGGTGCTAAGTAAAATCAGTCATAAATTCCGAGCAGACTTTAGAGTGCCACGAGCAGGTTGAGTTCAAGTTGGAGTTTCTAGCCAGAATCGCCAAAGTGCTTGAGTGGCTTTTCTTGAGAGGGGTTAGGTGTCCCATAAATGTCAGTAAAAGACCGTAAAATGTTGAATATGTGGAGTGCAAATTAAATTCTAAAATCATGTGCGTATAATTTCGTATAAAATCATATTTTTCAAAAAGAAGATTTTCCAAGAATAAAGTCAGAGGTTTGGTCATAAAATTTAAGCCAGCATTTCTTCACCAATTATTCGAATTTATATAGAATAAATCTCATTCCCAACACGAATTAAAATCCAATCTCATTATTATTTCCCGTAACTTTCCCCAGAGGCCAGCCCAATTTATTAACCCTATTCCATCAATTATGATTTCCACTCCCAATCGGTTTACAGCTCTATCGAATTTCAAATCTCTCGAGATCTTTGACCCATTTTCCCCCAGCCCAGGCATAATAAGCCCCATAAAACCTAATTTTATCCGCAACTATTACTTATCTAATAAACGGCAATAAAAACCTTCACTTTCATGGTTAACCACAGAAGTCAAACGATCTCATAAAACGGAAATTATGGAAAATGTCAACTTGTGTTGTGACCCAAAGTGAAAATTGTTTTTACTATCGCTAGTAAAATTCGAATATAATTTTTTTCTGGCCATTAAAAGCAAGCTGGCCAAGATTGGTGCCTTCTTAGTCTCTTGAATGCCAATGTCCAGTGTCCAGTGTGCGTGTTTCGTGCTATGGTTGACCACAAATTGCTTAATTGGTTAAGAAAAGGGGGAAATTCGTAGGGGCTGGGGGCCTGGGAGTGGCACCGAGTGGCCACCGTAAGCCATCAAATGCTGACAGCTTGAAGTGTGTCACACACAGTGTCTTCAAACAAATTATAGACGGCGCCCGTAACTCTTCTCTCTATCTCTCTCTCTGGCTGTGCGCTGGCAAAGAGTTTTCCGCTTTTCCCCCGTTGCGTGTCTCTAATGGAAATCCTCTGTGACCCCCTCCTTAGTAGCGTCGCTTCAGGCGCCACGTTAGTCGACACTCCAAAAAAAATGAACAGAATTATAATTAAAAATCGCTAGAGGAAAATATAAACATTTCTCAAAACGATATAGGAAAATCCTGCAAGTTTCTATCGGTATCATAAACTTAGGAAATTAATACTATTCCTTAAATAATTATTAGGCTTTACTTTTCTCTCAGTGCTTAAGTGCATTTGACATGAGCCAAGAGCAGGTCTCAAGCCCTCTAATTGATCAAAGGAGTGATGTGAAACACGAGGGAACGAGAGTTCAGAGTTCGTGCTTCGGTTTATGGTGATGAGAAGAGTGTTGTCGATATGTGGAGGTCAGCTCCGGCTCCAGCTTCAGCTTCCATGATGATGAATTCCATGGACTAAGTGGCTGTGGGACATGAACCTCGTTCGAGTGGAAAATCATTGACTTTTGATATGATAATAATAGGGTAGGAAAAGAACCAAAAAATGAGATCAGGGCCCATGGCGTGTCGTTGTCACTCAAGTAATCTATTTCGAAAAGTTCAGGAAATTTATTGAATTAGAGAAGACGATTATTAAAATTAATCAGTTAATTTTATGAATCAGAATATGAGTTAAATTTTCCTGAAAATAGAAGATATGTGAAACATTTTTGAATGGAATTTTTGTTTATTTGTAATTATTAGAAATTCGATAAAATAAGCTTCATATTTAGATTCCAAATCAACCTTCCTCATGGAGTATAATCAGCCTTAACTGATTTCTTTGCCCACTGTCTGCGATTTTATATTGTTACTGTGGTTCACGACATTGAAGGGGATTTCCTCTCAAAGGGTCTCCACGATGAATATATGTACAAACAAAAGCAAAATGTGGAAATAAAAGTGCCACATGCAGCACTTGTCACAAGCCCGAGCTGAGCACAAGTATTTACAATCAATAAACGTGAAAACGAAAATGAAATCGAACTTCGAGTGGGCACTGGAAAAGTTATGCACTCGTCAGATACATTTTGTAACGGATCCAATACGATTTCCAACCAATCGAAACCGAAAGTGGGCGTTGCTAATTAGTGTTTGTCCGTTTGACCTTCCGAAACGAGATTTATTGTCGCCCATTGGAAATATTCAATAAATTATTCGGCTGTTTACAAAGCGAAAAATATATTTGATGTTTCGGGGTTTTTACTGGCTTTGGCCACGGTTTCCCCTTATTTATAGTTGGTTACGGTTTGTTAATAGGTATTTAAATTGAATCGATTAGAGCCAGTGGAAAATTGGGGATAGGGAAATGCAATTTGATTTGCATTTCAAAGGGAAGTTTGCCAAAGCCATAGCCACCACAAATATTGATTGTTGAAAGATTGAAAATAAATTCACTTTAATATAAAACAACAAGAAAGAAAGCTTACTTTGAGAAGGCGAAGTGTGTATGCCCTTGCAGTGCAATCGAACACAACTAAGCCAAAAATGCATTAATTTCAATTCCGATAGCAAATCTGCATATTGATGCTGATCAAAAAAATATATATAGGGTTAAATACGCCTGCTTTACTGTGTTCCAAGGTTCTGACTGAAATTATAATACCCTGCAAGGGTATGAAAATTATGAGAGACAGACAATTTTCAACTCATTTCTGTCCGAATTGATTGAGATTTCAGCATTGATTCAGTTGGATTTCCGCCCAACTGCCATCCTGATTCACTTTTCCCTTTGCAGTGCGAGCGAGTATCTCGAGTGCATCGGCAATTCCCGGCATGCTTCTTGTTTGTAGTACAGTTGTGTACACATTGAGTAAGTCAAGTTCAGCAAAAAAAAAGGAACAAATCGAATGAATTGATACAACAACAACGGAATTGAGGGAAGAAAAACTTGTTCAAGCTCTCAGCCATTGACGAACAGAGAAGGCAGTGTGCAAAGTGCAATGACAACGAGAACATAAAAAGTATCAAGTGCTCCGTCCAAACGTTGAACTTCTGCCACGCCCCCCACTCGAACGCCTACCAAATGGTGAAACAGTCGGCTAAAATAGAGAGGGACAGATGGCTTTTGGCCAGAACCAAAGAGAGAGACAGCAGGCAAAGACCGAATGCCATTAAAGTGATCTATGAGCTGGCTGCAGTTACCAATATTGCGAGCGTAAATAAATTCTGCTGACCAGGCCAGCTCAATATAAATTATATGCTCATGCTTAATAATAAATACAAGTGTGTGACAAAAGAATTCAACAGTTGAAGGTTCCAAGTTGCAGCAATAAATATTTCAAGTTTGCATTTGAAGTTTCCGACACTGCAGATACTTAAATACTTAAATATAATATAATATAAATACTTAAATACTTAAAACTTAACATAAACCATTAAAAGACCTCCTAAACTTCCTTTTTTATAATAAAACAAGTTAAGTAAACATTATTATTTCATCATATTTCCATTTATTGTCCATTCGCATGCACTTAAATTGCTCAATTTTCGATTTGTCATGGCACAAAATTTAATTTACACCACACAGATCTGGGCTGACATTCAAAAATTACCGCTATCACTTCCACTTTCAACCAACAAACGCTCGTAATTAGCTGAGAGCTCATTTGCATCGACTCCCCCTGAAAAGCACACTTCCCCCCCGCTTATCAACATCGATTATAAAATTGTCACGCTTCTGACGCCGCACAAAAATAATAATGAATGAAAAAAATGACACGCACTCAAAGCCAGAGACAGGAAAGGAACTCAGTCACCCATTGGCGACGCCTTCAAAAATGATGCCATAAATTCACAAAATTATGACATGAAAAAATAAAAAACACACCAAACACAGGAAAAAAGCGAAGCGAACGGCGAAGGAAAAAAGTCATTATCAATTACGCCACTTAATTATTTTTATTGGAGCATAAAATGCTCCATTTCTCGGTAATGCGACACGCACACAGTCAGTGGGGCTTTTCTCGCTGTCTCTCTCTCTCTCTGTGGTTCTCCCACTTCTTTCCCTCTCTTTCTCTCGCCCCTTTCTCCATTTCTCTGCTTTTGTCGCACATGTGTCAATGGAGTGCTAATTGTCGCGTGCCCACATCTCACTGGGAGAAAGGGAGACTCTAACGGGCGCATTGCCTTGTCCGGGATTTGAATCCTGTTCTGGTTTCTCTAGAGAAACAGGGAGAAATAAAAAGAAGGGGAACGAGGGAGAACTTGGGTAAGTACTCACTTGACTGCCCCTAATCGCTGTGCCTTTTTGCATAAATCACTTGGTGTGAAGGGAATAATTGAATGTGATATTTCTTGTTCGGGGCTTGGCACCCATTTAAACACACAAAATTGTAGGCGTTCCCCTGCACGCACTTTCTAACCAAATTTTGTATATTTTATAAAAGCATTATTCAACCGCAGTTGACACCAATGACTCCTAAATTGAAGGAATAATTTGCTCAACGCAAAACCACTAGGAAACCGCGTTGGAGTCGCTCAATTCAAAGCGATTAAGACGACACGTTTAAAATTAAAAAAAAAAGATATGCAGACAAAACAGCTTTAAAATTAAATAAACAACTGACACAAATTTACTAAAAATATATTTTAAAATTATGCAGTGACTCATGGTTGGGTGCATCGCATTCCAAGAAAGTGAACATGTTTATTGCCTGCAATTATAGGTTTCGTAAAAGACTAAAACTAAAACCTAAATAGGCATGAATGTAAGGAATTACAAATTAACTAATTTTCAATTAACATATACAAATTAAAGAAAAATAACAAGAGTTGTAAAATGGTGCTCGACATACTCTGATTTATACTTATTCTTACCTATGATTCACTTCGCTCGAAAAACGTTTAAAAATCGCTTCGAACTAAAACTCAATCTAAACTCAAATAAATCAAGTTAACAAAAATCTGCTGTGCAATTAGCCAATAGCAACTATTTCTCTACATTCGGTTGTTGGCCAATTGTCTGGGATTTTTTTTTAGCCAGCTGCTACGCGATTGTCTGAGCAATTAAAAAGCATTTAGCTGGCCAGAAAAACGAAGGAAAATCCGAGGTACAATTGGAGAGAGACATGTGTTGGTGGCGTTTGTAGCGTATTAATTGACTTTTTGTTGATTGAAAACTATTTCATGATTGCGCACTGTGGCAATCTTTTCACTGCACTAATTTAATTAAGGCAGACGACCACCCACGGCAAAATTGATATTTTTTGCTTGGCGGCGTGGCAATTTTCGCGGGAAGACAGCAGATTAAATGCAACAATTTGTTGCCTTGTCGGTGAAATTGTTTGCGGGAAAGTTGCCATGAGACAAGCATTAAAAAATATATTAAACTGCAGTTCAAGTCAAGCAGTTTTCAGTTTATTTTATTTATTTTTCTTCACTTTGTTTCTCTTTGTTTAAAAATATAGTTTAAAAATAAAAATATATACTAAAATTATTAGCAAGAAATAGTATGATTAAGACTAATTCTACAACATTTTTATTACAAAATTAAATTCAAATCAAATATTTTGAGTATGCAGATTGTGATTGAAATATAGGATCGAAGCGGAAATAGCTAATAACTAAGCTTGAAATATTCGCATTCTTTGAATCGATATTTATCAATTTTTTTTTAAATTTTAATTAAGGGTCTCTGAATGATAGATGTGAACATAAACCTAATTTAAATTAAAAATAAAAGCTATTATATTGACCGCACTTGTATGTTGGAGGAGGCATGTTATTGCTGATTTAATATTATACATTACATTTACTTTAACTTGCTAGGGGGAATGCCATTTCACTTGTCATAAGACTGAAAATCCATACATCATCATCGTGATCATCCCGGCAACAATGTTGCTGTCCAGCAGCGGCAACATGTTGCTGCCGGGACTGGATTTCGTTAGTTGAAGATTTCTTACCTCGAGAGTTGGTAGTTCGATGATTGATGGCTCGTTATCCATTGGAGGCCGACACTTGAATACTAAACGCCCGAGTGACTCAACAAGTTGCAGGTTGCACTGCACACGCACCAGTAGACGAAGAAAGAGATGGCTGTGACGGCGGCAAAAGAGACGGGACGAGACACACCCACGCGCGATTTGTGTTTCGGTTTCTGCAATATTTGCATATGAGCTGATTACGATTATGACCAGATTGGCAAAGAATAAATAAATAACCGAGAAAAAGAGAAAACTTACAGTGGCAGCGAAGTTTGCTCTCAAGTTTCGTAGTACAAAAGATTATCCGAACAAATTGTGCAAGATATGAGCTGTAATGCGAATAAATGATATGTGAATGCAATTCCAAAGAATTCAGTTTAAATTCAGAAGTAAATTTAGGGTGCGGCTTAAGGGATTGTTATTCAGAGGGTTTAAGAATGTAAACATAATGTTTCTGTTGCTATTCTTTGTCCTACTTATTTTTTTACTGTCTTTACCTTCATGTTTTTAATTGTTTGAGAAAGTAATATACTACTTTATGTTGCATCTGTGCTATTTCTAATTAATTATACATGGAACCCTTTAATTTCAAAACATTCTGCTCTGCCAAAAGTCTTTCCTTATAATTTATGCAACCCCCATCCGAATCTCCATTAAGTTCAATCCCTTTTAATGATCCCTAAAATATCCCTTATTTCTAGTAGAGTTTTCCAAGTATTTTCCGCTTCCGCTTCAAAGGCATCTGCTACCAAGTAGGAGAAATACTTGAGCTCCCATCTCGCAGAGCCAGTTGCAACAGTGTTTTGTCTGCGGGCTTAACTACTGGCAGTAACTATTTTTATACCCTCCTATAAAAGAGCGGAAACTTCGCCCAGCCTGAGAGCCAGAATGGTTGAATGGTTGCCTCACATTAGCAAGTGGCAGAAATGTTATAGAACTCTCCGACTTAGACAATTGCAACTTTGTTTCGGTCCGCCCACGGACGAAACTCCTGAGTACGAAACTCGAGTTCAACTGCAATAATTCTCCCTCCTCTTTTTCGTTGCAGGTAAGTGCTACAAAGACATTAGAAGACAGCGATGGCCATGTAAGTACCGCCGCCAACATGAAACCCACCCACATGGCAAAATGGTTGTTGCTGGGAGCAACAGTTGCGGTTAGAATATTAGGGGATTTGCTATGGGTTCCTAATAAATATCCTGAAATTTACTAAGATTTTTTAAAATTTAATGAAAGGAAATGAGCATTACCCTGAACTAAAGCTTAGTTTAAAAGAGATTGTCTTGAACTACTTGCATGTCTATGCATATATTTTATATCAATTAATCAAGACTTAAGTATAGCTTGCCCATAGTTTACTCTCTTGAAAGTACTATTATTTTGTGTAATTTAGTATGAACGCTTACTTGCCTTGTCTCTGTCGATCTGTCTATATGTGTCAAGTAAAATATAGACAACTAAAGTCAACTGCAACGAAGCCACAGACTATAGAGAAACCACTCCTGACAATTGCCGGCACTTCCGTTGCATTGAACTTGCCATATACGCCCCCATCATCGTTGTGATCATAAATGCACACACATATATAATATAGTGAGTGCATCTGTTGTGCTCCGGGTGGATGACCTGTAAACGACTGCGATTCCGATTCCAAACCCAACTCGGACAATTACAATAGGCGTCTTGCTTAACGATCGTGACCAATTTGTTGGTCAACCATCAGCCGCGGCGATCGGCGAACAACGAGATCTCCGCCTGCATCTGCAATCGTTTCGCAAATATTTACACACTGAATGGATCGGATCCCCTTCTGCCTCATCTATTTATTGTGTGGAAACCCCTTAGCCCCCTTGCTGTCATCGCTAGTGTCGCACCCACAGAGACCTGTCCATCAATTCGATATACGATTTGCTATGAGCACTATATGCGCTATATGCGCCATGCCGATGCAAAGTCTGCGGTTGTGCATTGAATATTCAATTAAAAAGCGGCGTCGACTGCCGCCGACTGCCATGGAAAATCATCAGAACATGGTATGGGAAAACTATAGAGAAGATTTGAATGCCCTAGGTGGGAGTAGGAATGGGGTTTATACTACAAACTACGTTTGGTACTCTTACAAGCTCAAGTCGTTTTTGTGTATTTAATAACTCATTTGTACCACTTTATATACATAGAAAAAAGAATTTATAGAAACGTAAATTGCACAAATTTCCTGGAAAATTTTTTATAGAAATTTCTACTTAGAAATACGTTTATTGTTATTTCTTAGAAAGAAAGAACAAACGATTTTCATTTTCATTCTAATCCTTACCTATATGGAAAATGCAATGAATATATATTTTTTATAAAATATTTAGCAGGATGTGATAAATATTTAAGCTACCTTATAGTTGTATAAATAGCTTCCTGAAGAATAGTAATCCACACACAGTTTCAATTACTTCATGTTCCAATCGAAGCCAGTGAAAAACTTACGTGCCAGTGCCTCCATGTAGGGTATAGATAGATACCCAGCCGATTCATTACCATATAGAGCTCTTGGCGCTGGAAAAGTGGAAAAGAAAACGTGACTTGTCTGGCTCCCGTCTGCCGGCAGTCTAGTGGTCTGAAATTCGTTGCGAACTCGGTTTAATTGAAACGTTGGCCCGCGAACTTGACGCTGATTTGACTGGCGAATGTCGTTGGGCCTCTATAACCATGCCCCATATCCATATCCGTATCCTATGATTACTAACATTACTTACCCTGTGACCTACATCTATTTTGGACCGGGATAATGGGCAGAGGGACTAGGGAAGTACATATGTATACGGAGGGGAAAAGGGTCTGGCGAAAGACAAGCCCCCGCCATGTTGCGCGGAAAATTTATGACTTTCATTTGTGTTTTTCTCGCACAAATCACGAATGCGCCACAACGACACCCGCAGCAAATAAAATAAATTGAAATGTGGGTCAATGTTTGCGTTGTTGTGGCCGTGTGTTTCACCCAGAAGGGAGTGACCCAAATGACCCGTCAACAGACCGCACCGAAACCAAAATGTGCATAGATGGCCATTTACTTGGCACGGAAAAAACCAAAGCCCTCGAAAACAATCGGCTTTTATTGGTTATGGGTGTATGCAAATGTGCCCGACAATAAATGTCGCCGAAACAATATGTAAATACCAGCGAAATATATTTAAAACCAATATTTAACTGTGCTCCGAATATCCAAACATCAGATGGACAATTGCTAAATTCAATTTCCTATCCGCAAAAGCCATGCAACGCCTTTCAATTGTTCGTATTTTGGCCGAGTTGGCGATTTGGATTCTATATAAATTTTGTGCTGTCGCTTGCCATTTTAATTTAATGCAAACATTTGTGCAACTAAGATTAATTATTAACAGTATGTGAATATATGGCAGATTTTATTGCTGCCAGCATCGAGTTGTAATTGCTTTGCTTCATTTTTCTCAATGTTTGTTATTGTTCTCAGCTAAGGTGAGCAGCTGTTAGGGCCTGAATTCGTATGTTTTGTTTATAAATATATAAAGCTTTAAATGGCCGCTCGAAATGCTCTTAAACTCCAATAATAGTGTTTACACAGGAAATATTATTTTAGTGTGTATACTTTGCGATTGGCCATGATGAGGGTTCATTGAAACAATTAAGCAAAATAATAAAGGGATTTCAAATATATTTTAAAATGTATTTCATTACATTTGTAGTAATGTCAGAAATAATTGTAAATTATTTTTATTTTGCTTTGTGCCTCTAAGGATCATCAAATAGAATGTATCGTCTTCACTTTACTAATTAGATTTGTGTTTCCACAATTCTACCTGCTTGGGATTTTCCCCCTCTCCCAGGTTTTCCACACGCCCTCTACAAACACGACCGCAGTTCATTAGCCTCCATTAGAGCAGGAAAAGCGGCAACTACAATGAGGAGAATGGGGAAAAGTGTAAGAGTGGGGGAGGCCGCATCGACGGAGGTGCTAAGAGGGGAAATGGAAATTGCATTCACCGAGGAGCAGATAATTGTAAGACTGCGGCACCATTCAATTACGAGCACCAAACATCTCTGAAAAGAAGGAAAAAAGGGTAACAGCATCGCCCTGCGACTCAAAGAAGTTTTCCCAGAGCAAACCTCAGCCGGAGTTCAAAGTGCTGGCGCTGGGAAAAAACAGATACGGGAAAAGTGTGGTTAGATTAACAGACATTGCACTTGTTCACGGGGTTTAATGCCCGATAAACAGGGGATCCATCTTCCCCCTAAAACATATTTACATATACATATAACCCCTTGAGAAAAAATATCCCCCGAACTGATAAGAAGGCGCAGCAGAAGCTCTAAGCCCGGAAAATGTTGACAATCATTAGGGGGGAAAGTATAAAAGAGGATTGGGTTTAAGTCGATAATTTCAAGCTGTCAGTATGCATCCCTTTATCGGGCATCAATTGAAAGTTTTTCGTTGTTAATGAAATTACTTAAGCGAGAAAAATCCGAAAAACCCGAAGGAGATAACAGAGGAAAGTCAAGCGGACTTTAGAAAAATTAAAGTTCACAAAATGGAAGGCCATAAAGCCAATGAACCTTAAATATGAAGTCAAAGTCAATCGATTTTGACTTCAGCTTGGTGAAGCGGCCACGAAATTCTTGGCAAAACTTTTTCAGTAAAACCGCTTTCAAAATTTTAATGCTGCTCCCTCAATCGTGAATTTTAAGCCCTTCAACATCGGCGGCATCATCATTTATTCAGGCCCCCTCTGTCTTGGCCGAGAGCCTGTCATGGCCCGATAAAATTATGAGAAAGTAAGAAATTAAATAAAGCACGAACGAAATCAATAAATTGCAACGTCTGAAAGGCGCCAAAACCCACAGGAAACTGCCATAAACTGGCATTAAATATACATGCCAAACACTTACGGCTATATGTATATGCATATATATACGAATCCGATATGTGAGTGAGTGATATTTACATCATTTAAGCGGGGAAAAGCTCAAAAAGCGAATACATATAAATAAAAAATGAGATGAAAATGTTTCCCTTCAAAAGAGAAAGGTGGCAAGCAGAGACATTCTCATAAGGACCTTGTTTTCCAGGAATTATACAAAATGAAAAATGATATTGTGTGTGTGAGGTATTTTTAATATGAAACAGGCATACATACTTTGCTTCAACTTAAGCGTATCGAAATGAAAGGGCGAGTAATTAATAACGAAGAGATGTTAAATGGTTTGATAAAATTCTGGGAAATATTTTAGACAAAACGCTTGAGGTGATATGTGAGTTAAGAAGCTTAAATTGATAAATTTAAGCCAGCGGTTTTGATTATCTTTATATTATTTCTGGCTTTGGTATCCAATTTATAATATTAAATATCATAAAGTAACATTTTTGAATTCTATGGCATAATTGCACAAAGAACTTCTACTTAATTTCATTCACAGCATTCCATTCATTTTGATTTCTCAGTTGTAAATACAAACAAACCATTGGAACGCTTGCTTTTGAATTCTCCGTTACTGGGGGCCCTCTGGAACTTGCTCTGAAGATTTCATTTTTATTTTCTTCTTACCAACGAATTTATTTATTTTCAATCAATGCTGCAGCTTCTGCAATTGTGCAGGCATCTCCTTACATAGCGGGGAACCCCCTCCAAGGCAAGTCGACGTATCAAAGCGGAGCAAGTTTTGTCGTCGCGCCTTGCCACTTTTCAAGGGGGTGCGATTTCCAGAGGGGGATGCCTGGGGGAAGGTTGTTTGGCGAGGAGCGCGTGCCGCTTGGAATATTTATGAGCTGCGTCCATCGCCGGGACAGGCGTCTTTGGCCATCAACTGACGGAAATCAATGTTGACCCACTTGGGGTTCAGGAAAGAAACTGGGGAAAAAGAAAGACGGACTTGGAAATGGGATCGGGAAACTGAAGGCGGCACTCCGCACTCCGTACTCCCCACTCCCCATTTCCTCCGGCGAAAGTCAAGTGAAGAAATTAATTTCCCAGCGAGTCATTAATATTAAGTTTTCGCAGGCAAACCCAAAAAAGGTCATAATGAGACTGGGACTCGCAATTTAAATTGGACACAACTGTCGCACCTTCAATGGATTTCTTTATTTCGTTATTTTTTTTTTAGGTATCTGCACTGGAATTTAATTGCTGCTGGCACATTTATTTTGAGCGCACTCCTTCCTTTCGCCATCTATCTCTTTATCTTTATCAAATGGCACACTGATTTCCGGTTCCGCTTGAATTTATGCTTTTTGTGCAGCTTGTTGTGCCTGTATGGGGTTTTTGTTGTAATATTCTTTTAAACAAAATGTGCAAAAAACCTTTTTTGCTCATGCTCAATTGGCAGCCAAAACATAAATCTGATTTATCGAACGAAATTACAGCAACAGAAGGGTGAAAAGAGTACTGGCGTTAGGTGATATAATGAAATATGACTTGGGAGAATTTTAAATACTCTTCATAATAAGTTTCAGAACTTCTAAATATATAGTAAATGGTCAAGAATACTTTGAACTTCTAATTCTGTATAATGAATACATTATTTCTAAATATGAGAAACATTTTCCATAGCTTTATTTCTATTATTATCAGCTAGGATCTTCTTTAATTAAAATGTACGTATTTTTGCGTAGTACATTTTTTACTGATCTTTTTAAACAATTGTATTTTTCTTTAGGATATACTTCAAACTGATCCTTTATTGTTACTTTTTTATCCCATTAGTTTTGGCAGCTTTTCAGTTTTTCTTGCAACCCAATGTGCCCTACGAATTCCCCTACGCAAAATATAAGCAGCGAGCATAAACTATTTTATCGCCTTCGGCATTTGGCTTTGGTTGCCTTTGCAGCTAGTGTTTTTTTGTTTTTATTTTTGCGGCAACACCCCCACCGCACTTCTTGCCCCCCATCTATGCTTGGATTTCCTCTCCAATCGATAGCTGGGAAATTTATGACCAGCGTTGCCTTACTAAATGAATTTATGGCGAGCGTTTAGCGCCAGCGTTTCGGTTTACGAGCTCCAGTTGCGCTGCACAAATAATATGCGTTGCGTAGCCGCCCCGTTGCCCATTTCCCACTTTTCCCCCGTTGTTGGCAACAGCAACAACAACAGGACCGCAGAAAGTTGGCAACACTGAAAATTCATTTTCGGTTTCTGGCTGCACTCTTTTTCCTCGCCGTTTGTGGCTTCTGTTACTTTTTTTTGGGCGTTCTGCTGACCAGGCCGAAACTTTTTGCGGCCACTGTTGTGCGCCTGAAAGCAGGCTTTAAACTTTGGCCCCGATCTGAGACCGCCTTCTAACTCCTGCTCGCATCCTTGGCGTTGCAGTTTTAAATTTGTTTTGCAAGCCGTTCATAAATTTGACACTTTTTGGCTGCCGCTCTGCATCGGGCATGTGAGTGTCCTGGAAAAGCCTCAGGTCCACACCGAAAAGCTCGCAGGATCGGGAGGGGCTCAGGCAGATGGCAGGCCAGTTGGCAAGTATTTCTGTGGTTTTATCTCCATGCAAAGTAAACTTTTGGCGCTCGCTGTGGCTTTTCTGCAGCGCTTTGAATTGCAAAATAGTTGGTGGGGTTAAAGTGGGCGAGGGCAGCAGGGGGTTAAAAGGGGGAAGCACTGTCTGTGGCATTAATGTTGTCCTGAATTGTTGCGGTTATCTTTGCCAACAAGAATGCTGGCTAATTAATGAGAGTTTCAAGTAGGCTGCAGTTTTTGAGGTTTTTTTACGATCATTTTAAACTTAGGAATACGAATTGAAAATTTGATTATTTCCTTCGTTTTTTTAAATTTTATTTAAAATTATTTTAAACTTTGTAATATTTGGTAAACCTTGTGTAAATTCAATTTTAATAAAGGTGCTCATCAATGGTAATGAAGTCATGCGTTGGGCATTTCTGACATCTCTTTATCTCATTTCAAATGGATCCATCGACTGACAGCTGTCAGAAGCCAGACCGTATGTTTCTCTATCTCTCTCTCTCTGATAGCTCTGTCTCTGTTTCCCTTGAATTCTCCTCTACCATATCAGTTTTCTGTTTGAATCCTGCCTGTACCTCTGCCCACCCCAGAACAAACATTCTCGACAGAAGGACATGCAAACCGACATATAGACATTCGTTGCAAGTGAAAGTCCGCAAATGGACAGACACTATCCCCCCAAAACAAGGGGAGTCCATTTAATTGGGGGCGTGGTTGCCCATTGTTGGATGAGGTGAGGTCAGCATGCGGATCGCTGTCAAAGGGTCACTCAGAAACCAATGGCAGCGAGGTGCGCCAAACTTAATTCGAACACGGTTACAAGCCACTGTGGGCAAACGTTAATAATAATACTAAATAAATAATAGTTCTATAATTCTTCGTATATAGTTTGAGATTAGTGCTTTATTATTAAAGCATTATATGTAAATAAAAATTAGTATAAACAGTATTTGCCCTTGCAGGGTATTATAATTTTAGTCAGAAGCTTGTAACGATGTGAAGGAGTCATTTCCGACCCTATAAACCATATATATTCTTAATCAACATCGAAATTCCAATCAATCTGGCCATGTCCGGTTAAAAAATAATTTTTCGAAAATTTGTCCATTTTTTGAAAAAAAGATAAGGGGTTACATCATTAAAATTTTCAAAAATGGGCAAAAATGTAAATTTTTTAAAATTAAAATAGAAGGAGTCATTTCCGACCCTATAAATCATATATATTCTTGATCAGCATCGAAATCCCAATCAATCTGGCCATGTCCGGTTCAAAAATAATTTCTCGAAAATTTTTCCATTTTTTGAAAAAAAGATAAGGGGTTACATCATTCAAATTTTCAAAAATTGATAAAAATTTTAATTTTTTAAAATTTTAATTTGACTATGCAGATTTGTTAACCTAATAAAAACCAACATAGAAATGCTTTTCAAATGGAAATTAATGGTATTTTGGCTTAGTTATGAGTTTTTTAAACTTTGGTTTGTCGAAAAAATTGTCATATAGAAATATCGATTCAAAAAATGCGAAAGCATCTCACCTTTTCCCACTGTACGGCATGGGTTACTTTAAAGGGCGGGGTGCCAAAAGTGGGGGCCGCACGCAGGATGCCCACCAGCTGCATTGTGATGCAGGTTCATGTCCAGCAAAAGGGGCCACCTTGTTGCTGCTTTCCGTTACTGCAGCTGACAAGCCCGGAAACTGATGGAAGGAGTGCTGTGTCGGACAAACCCCAGGCACACGCCCACACTTCCTCCACCCTCCCCCACACCCTTCCTTGCAACCTTCCGCCCAGCCTCATGTGCGTGTGTGTTTTTGGGCGTGGTCAGCATTAACTTGCTTAATGACGGCAAGTCAGCAAAATAAAATAAAGTCATTTAAAATTATGGCACACAACACTTTAATTTTGAAAATAGTAAAGAATCCTACTATATTTTAAATTATTAACAGGATCAGTTGGAAATAATATAATTAAAAGTTTTATACAAAATTATTTACATCAGGACATTGATCTAAATATTTATTCTTTAAGTTTTAACTTCAAAAATACAACGTTCACTTAAATTTCAAAGACCCCCTGACAGAGTAAGTCCTGCCAAAATGACCAAAGGAATAAACGCATGCGAATCGGAACTTACATATGTGAACAATATATATATCTCCCTTACGGGTCATATTCCCGACCAGCGATTCAAGGGCCCTGAAAGATCCGAGCCCCGAACTGCTTAAGGTTGCCATCGTTCAGTCGGCTTAACATTTATAATTCATTCGCTGTTGGCCTTAAAGGACTTTAAGCTGCCTTTTTCGCCGCGCAGTCGGCTTGCTGGATTTCACGTGTACCGCTGCTGTTGCTGGTGAATGAAAAATAAGGCACCTGGGAAATTTGCGTAAATGCTGAGGCAGGCGGAATGTACATAAATAACGTTAAATTCATTCAAAGAGCAAATTACACGTGTGTTAACGAAAGCGGGCGAGGTGTTTTAATTAAATTATAAATGCCAGCCAGGGCCGTAAATAATTTTCAAGGCGAGCAGCAGTCCAGGCATGCGGAATACGCTATCAAATAATTTCCAATTTTGATGGATTGTATTATAATTTAGTTCGCCACACAAGTTTCCATTTTCGGGCACAATATTTATGGGGAAAAGCCACAAAAGCATGCTACCGAACAGCTGCCAAATGCACATTAACCGCACCAACCGGCCACCAACTGAGCCACACATTTGCACCGCAGACGCCACATCGAGAAAGAGATGGCCATAGGCCATCAGAGAGAGACAAGAACTAGGAGCAAGAGAGATTGCAACTGAAGCCAGGAAAAATATGTGCATTCATAATAAAAATTTATGAGACCAGCCTTAAAAGAAAAGTTGGCAAAAGTTTTGGCCAAAGAAGAAAAACTAGACAGGGAAGGAGAATAGGAAATAAAAACGATACAAAGCCAGAGACAGAGATAGAGAGAGCGAGCTAGAGAAAGGCACATACAGATAGAAGTTATAGCAAATTGCTTCGTAAAAACATCAACTTCATTGCCATTATAAAGTTCAACAAATACAATTTATATGCAACAAAACGCATCGGGGCAAAACAGGTAACAGTTCACAGAGACAGAGATAGCGATAGCCAAAAAGAGGCAGAGAGAGATAGAGATATGGGTAGCTACTCCACATGATGAGTAAACAACAATTACCCCAGCAAACCAAAATATTTTCCTCTGCATTGTTGTGGGTGCATATGTGTGTTATTTTTCGTTTGGATATTTTTCACTTTTCTCCTCGTGGCCACAAAAAATAACTTTTCCATGCAAAACTTTTCTTTCCGCTTTGCCGTTCGAAGCATTTTTTATCTGGCCAACTTTGGTTCGGTTATTCTATGCAAATAAATTTTAAAAATAATTCCCCGCGTCACACGCGGCGTATGCGCAATTTGACACGAACACCCCGAAAGTATGCAGCACGAAATGGGGAGGAAAACTCATTTCAAACATTTTTCAAATCACTTCAAATACGAGTTTTCAGTTTGCCTGCACGCTCCTTTCCACCTATCCACTGAGTCCATTTTTCATGCAGCTAATAAATAAAAGCATTCTACTTTGATATGATATCAAGAGCACTGCTTCTACTCCAATTTCTCGTGCAGCACTGGGAGAAATTCAGATGGAACCGTAACCTTTATTGATCCTTAAAAAAAAATGATTGCATTTTATTGGGAATTATTGTATTATGAAGGCTTTAAATAGGTTTTATAATATTTAGAAAATATAATATCATATCTAAGCTTTTAGATTTCTCCTCCTCAGCCAATCCCTTAAAATTTAATTTAGTTTATTCTTGCGTTTACCTGAGATTTAAATTGAATTATACAATTTAATCATTGAAATCCTGGGATTCAAGCCTCGCTACTTGGATTTTCGCTGTGCAGCCTTCCTTCCCATCGAAAGACCACTCGACTGGGAAATGGAATATGACAAACAGCAGCAGACGGAGCAGAGCAAACCAGACAGGAATGGCCTGGGCAAGTAGTAGAGGGAATCCCCCAAAGAGAGGCTGCAATATTTCAGCACTCAACTCGACAGCCAAGTGTCCAATGGTGGGGAATAGCAGGGTAGGGGAAGAGTAGAAGCTCTCCTCGAGGGGCGTTTGAGTTTTTAATAAGCAGCCAGCGCGGCGTCAAATGCCAGAAGTTTGATGAAAGTGAAGGCAGCTTGGCTAGGGGAAGCCCCCTTGCACACCCTTCTTCGCGTTGCAGTTTTCAAAATTGAATAAACTTGACAAACGAGCGAGGCAGACAGCCCGTCGCGGGAAAAATAGAGAGTGAGAGAGAAGCGGTAATATCAGAAAGGTGATAAATTCTCAGCGAACGTCACAGACTGAAGTGTCGTCAACAGTTGGGCGGAAAAGCAGGGAAATCGAGTCAAAAGGGAGCCCGGAAAAAAGCACAAATTTAATTGCAAGGCGCCAGGGCTTTGAACGATACGAAAAAAAACGGGAGTCCGCGGGTCAGGTGAAATTATTTTTGCAAATGCAATTTGACAAATGAGATAAAAACCCAGAAGCTGGACGGATGTTTGGTACTTAATCTGCTGTACTCAGATTCTGGTAGAGATTATAGTTAAAAGTTAATTTAAGGAGATTTTTAGAAAGAATTTCACATATAAAACTCTTGCAAAGAATATCAAAAATACGCATATGGTTCCCATTATTTTTAGCTTAGATTCATGAGTATCTTTAAGTAATTAGAGACATCTCTTAGCTTACTAGAATCTTCGCATTCTTATTCTATACACAAATGTGAATTTATCACCAATTCCCCCAAGTGCCTGACCATTATCTTCAAGTGATTTTCTTTTCGCAGAAAATCACCCAGAGCATTTCAATCAAATTGCATTAACGTTTAATGCTGGCCAATGGGCAGATGAGGATCTACCTGGCCGTAAAGCCATAGCCTTGGCATTAACGCCACATTCTTGTCAGGCTTTTTCCCCCGACTGCCGTGCAGCTTAAGCCTGGCCATCACAACACAACAACAATGGGGGCCCCATTCATAAGCCTCAAGGTTAAACCGCTAAAAATCATTGACCAACATCAAAGAGCCATTGTTTTCGGCCAAAAAGCAAATTGAGCTGAAATGCTAAGCCCCCAAATGAAAATGGGAATCGGAATGGGAATGGGAATGGGAATTGGAATCGAAGTGGGAATGGGAAGGCGAATAAGAATGGACACAATGCCGAAGACGAAGATTTATGCCAATTGCTCTTGAGCACCTTATAGCACACCAAACATGTAGTATATATATATATATATCCTCAATGTGTGACTAATGAACAGGCCTCCAGCTCCGTTCCATGGGCTCTGTCCGCTGGCCTTTTATTTAGCCATTTGGCCCTCCCACATTTGCACAATTTACGATTTTTTTGCGCTCTTACCATCACTGCACGTATGTCCATATATTTCTCTCAGTACATTTATATATATTTCTGTATGTGCAAGAGCTATGGACGCAGCCAGCTCATTAATTTCGCTTAACTTCACAAATTGCCAATTGTGCGCATTGGTCAACATTTTTACTTCATTCCGGCTCGCTTCCAATTCGTGGTTGACTGGGCCTCGTTTTTTGGTTCTCGTTCTGGTTCTGGTTCTGGTCCAGCCCAGACCCGACCAGGTTGATTTCCTTTTTCCCAGAGCATTGCTATATGTCCATGTCCGTGTCCGACAATTTCTTCTCTATTGTTCTCGCTGTCGTATTTATTGCCCTGAATGCCAATTTGTTTCATGTGGCCATTGTTCTGCACTTATGGGTCAAGGGTATCACGATTTGGCAACGGAGTTTGCCAGTCTCAAGTGGAGATGAAAGATATGGATATGGATTAAAGTTTGGAACTAAACAACATGTTAATTAAGTATGACACACAAACAAGTGAAGTTTGTAGTACGAAAAATGAATACATAGAACCACTTAATACAACGACTTAGTAGCAAAAGTTCATTGATTAAGAGACTCTAAAATTAAGCTTTAAAAATTATTCAATAAATTGTGGACTTAATCACATACATACTTAATTACATAAATAACATAATATTCATTTAATTACCATTTAATTTATTTTAAAGTTAGGGTATTAAAGTTTTGCAAAATCCGTTTTTTGTAAAATTTTGTTATTCCTGTTGCTCCTGCTGTTAATGTTGCTGTTGCTTTTGTTGCCTTTGTTAGTCTTGGTGCCGTCTGCGAGCACATGAATTCTTAGTTTATGAACTTCTGTTGCGGCCCCACATTTTGTGCGGTACCAACTTCTCGTTAATGTTCCACTGGCATGTTACCTCAATCTGTGCTCGCCTCCCTCTCCACTATTCCCAGTCGGCTTTGGACAATAAAAATGGTGACAAATTGTCATCACACGGCCCAAATGGAGGCTTTATTAATGCGAGCGACTGTTATGGTTGCGGCCCCGGTGGCGTATGCGTAATGTGAGTGATGATATGGGCAGGGAGAGGGGAAGCAAATGGTTGTTGGGGGAATCATACACATGAACTCCCCTTCGGCCAAACAAAACGAACATAATACGAAGCCATCAATTAGCATAACTAAAGTTTGGCCAACCTTGTTTTCATTTGCAGGATGTTGAGAGCATTTACTCACGCAACTACATAACCGGAAAGTTAACCCAGAAGAAGGAGGAGCAGCTGGGAACCCCCGAGGCGGCGCTTCGAGCGAGACGGCTGCAGGCCCAGAAGCAAAAGAGAGAGAGAGGTAAGTCCACCCTTGGGGCTACAAGAAAAGGGAGTTGCAAGCTAACCTGAGGACATTCCCTACGCACAGCCCTCGCCCATGCCCACATGAACCAGGTGCTGAAGGAAGCCACCTGTCGGGTGCCCCAGAAGCGATGCCAGCTGGTCCAGCAGGATCCCTCCAAGATCTACACGCCCCACTGCACCATCCTGCACCGCTGCAGCGAGGACAGCGGCTGTTGTCCGAGCAGAACCCAAATATGCGCCGCCAAGAGTACCCACAACGTTGAACTGCATTTCTTTGTAAGTCTTACTTTTGCAAAATTCCTTTATGGAATTTTAAAAAAGACACAGAGAGATAAATAATAAATTGGCATGTCAAATAATTAACCAATCAGAATACAAAACAAGCATGAACTAAAGAAAATGTAAACCTTTGAAAAGATATAACAAATAATTGGTAAATTCAGAGTTGACATTTTATAAACAAATACATATTGGGGCTTTAACCAGTTAAGTTTTTTTCCTGAAATGTTCAAAGTTGAATTCACAACTTTATTTTATAAAATATAGATGTATTATAGTATATATATTACTATATATTACCTATATTCGCAGAGCAACTTTGTAAATATTTAAATCAGTTATAATTATTATATCCATTAATGGTATTATAATTTTAATCAAAAATTATACATATCCGTGATCAGCATCAAGAGCCGAGGCGCTCCAGCCAGAAAATAAAATGTACCATTTATAGACGATCCAAAGTTTTAAAAATTCATAACTAAGCCAAAAAGGCATTAATTTCAATTTGGAAAGCATTTCTATGTTAGTTTCCATTAGCTTAACAAATCTGCATAGACAAATTAAAATTTTAAAAAATTAAAATTTTTGGCAATTTTTGAAAATTTTAATGATGTAACCCCTTATCTTTTTTTCAAAAAATGGAAACATTTTCGAAAAATTATTTTTTAACCGGACATGTCTAGATCGACTGGGATTTCGATGCTGATCAAGAATATATATGATTTATAGGGTCGGAAATGACTCCTTTTTATTTAATTTTAAAAAAATTACATTTTTGCCCATTTTTGAAAATTTTAATGATGTAACCCCTTATCTTTTTTTCAAAAAATGGAAAAATTGTCGAAAATTTTTTTTTAACCGGACATGGCCAGATTGATTGGGATTTCGATGCTGATCAAGAATATATATGATTTATAGGGTCGGAAATGACTCCTTTTATTTTAATTATAAAAAATTTACATTTTTGCCCATTTTTGAAAAGTTTAATGATGTAACCCCTTATCTTTTTTTAAAAAAATGGAAAAATTTTGAAAAAATTATTTTTTAACCGGACATGTCTAGATCGACTTGGATTTCGATGCTGATCAAGAATATATATGATTTATAGGGTCGGAAATGACTCCTTTTATTTTAATTATAAAAAATTTACATTTTTGCCCATTTTTGAAAAGTTTAATGATGTAACCCCTTATCTTTTTTTCAAAAAATGGAAAAATTTTGAAAAAATTATTTTTTAACCGGACATGTCTAGATCGACTTGGATTTCGATGCTGATCAAGAATATATATGATTTATAGGGTCGGAAATGACTCCTTCACATTGTTACAAGCTTCTGAGTAAAATTATATTACCCTGCAAGGTTATAAATATTCCTCCATAAGATAAGATTAATTTTCTATTAACTCCTGGAGTTTTGGCCACGCCCTTGCCCCCTCTCGGAAAATGGTTTTCATTTAATGCTGCGCCTGGGTGCAGCAGCAACAAAAACGAAAAACAACAACGCCAGCAAATAAAAAGCAATTTTCATTCTGACGTGAACGCATTCATTGTGTTTAGGTTTTGGTGATTTTGAAAGCGAACGTGCGCGCTTCCAAGTGCCCGATGTCTCCGTCTCTCTCGGCTTGAGTCTGTCTGTCTCCCTCTTGATCCTACCGTCGACGGTAATTTTCGTTGTTGCCAGTATTATTCTCATTGTTGGTGTTGTGGGCGTAGGTCATGCTTGAGGGCGCCATATTGCAACATAATTATATCGTTTCACCTTTATTTTCGTTTCAATTTCTGTTGTTTGCGTTTTTTATTTTTATTTTTTTACTCCGGATACTTCTTTTCCACCATGGGCTCTCGGCTGAAATGACTTTTTAATGACGCAATGATAATTCAATTTGTTTGGTGATTTATGCTCCATGATATGATTATTGCTGCCGTTGCCATCATTGTTCTGGCTGTCTTTTTGTTATATAACGAGCTTTCAATATATGTTGAAATCGAGAATGTAATTAAGCATTTTGTGTGCCTGGCTCTGAGGGAGGAAACTCATTTTGTTTAAGTTTAATATGCTACAGATTGGAGTGTTGACGAGCTGATGGATGGCTGGTAATTAAATTGGAAAAGAGTTGGCTTAAGCAGCAGAAATGAATGAGTTTAGAGGGGATAAAACCTTAAGTTCCGGAGAAGTACTCATGTGATCAAAGGTTCCCTAAGATATTATTAAGAATTAGGAAAATCAAAGCCTATCTATTTATGGCTGTCATTCCTTTTTAAATTTAATTAGATACTAGCTTATGCCTTAAATATCCTGTAAATGCAGTTTCCACCTCCTAAATTCTTTGCTTAATTTATAACTTTACCGTGTCGCTGTCTTCTTTTTTATATTCCCTGAAAAACTAATAAATATTTAGGGCCTTCAACTATCCCTTCGGAGAGTACCTGGCACATAAGCTCCTTCTGACCCATTCTTTGTAATTTGTTCTAGCGCATCCTATTACTTGCGAAGCCTGCATTTGCTTAGTTTTCCATTATGAGTGACTTCATGAGGGGCTGATTTTCCTCCTTCGCTTTCTTCTTGGCTCAACTTTCATAAATTTCCTTTCTGCGGCACCGTTTTTGTAGCTGCAACTTTTTTTATTAGCGGCCTTCGAGGCGGAGGAGGCAGTCAGGACTCGGAGCTCATAACTCTGAGCTCCGAGGATGGCTTTTAATTTTCAAATATTTATGCTGCGCTTGCCGCAAAAAGTTTCCACTTGCAAGATTTATGCACACACACACCACTGGGTGTGGGAGGAGGGCACAAAATTCCGAGGCAAACAGAACCGCAAAATGCTTAAGAACAAGACAAACACGCCCACACATGGCCCATTATATGGGAAGCGGGCACGAGGGGGTTAAGTTAACTTCCCCCAGCTTAATTATCCAATAAAACTTGGGGGCAAAACCACACAAATTATTGTTGGGCAATTTAACATTTTCGGCACTGATGCAAAAACCTGTGAGATAAACTTGATAGATAAGCGGAAGGGAGAGGAATTTCGGGCCCTTGAAATTAATGGCAAAGTTACGAGGGCCAAGATTAGCCATCGGAAAATCTTGTGGAAGTCCCAGTCAATAGGGCAACATAAAATATTAAGGCTAATATATACGCAACAGATTAAAGAGTTAGTAATAAAGTTAGGGGCAAATTTAATATACGGTTGTTTGGGCTAAAGTTTCACTGGGAGTTTCAGCATTGTTCTGTTTGCAGATGTGTGAAAATACACAAAGTTATAAAGGCTTATAAAGTCGAAAAAGGGTATGGAAAATAAACACAAAAAATGTAAATAAAAGGGTTTGCCAAAATGTTAAGAGTTAAGAAATTTGTTTAAATAAATATGCTAAAGAAAGGTAATTTATACAACATATAAAGCTAAGGCTATGATTTGTAATTGAAGTATAAATAACAAATATTATAGGGACCAACTAAGCTTTTGAAATAAGACAATGTTTAAATATAAGTATCCTTGATTGTTTTACATATTTTTTCTATAGTTCCAAAGCCATAATACTTAGTAAAGTAGAACACAATGTAGTAGCCTTCACCGAAGCATTTACATTCTAAAATCTTGGCTTACTAAAATTTCACTTTAAAGCCGAATTTAATATGCAAATAGTTCCTCTTTCTCCCTTTCTCACTCTGTGTCACTTTCTGGGAAATCCCCAAAATAAACTTATTCATTTTGGGCTAGAGCAAGAGCAAACTCCATGACAAGCTCCGTGGAATCGGCTGGCAGCAAAGTGTATGGCCCCCAGGAACTTTTATGTCCATCATCCTGGCTCTCCTCGCCTCTCTCCTCTTCTCCCCCATTCACCCAAAATTTCCTCTATTTTCCACATACTCCGCCCTCGGTTACCCCTCTATCCCATCAGCTAGACTTAGGACACAAAAAATATTTGTGGCCAGGAAACTGAAGCTGAAGCTATATGTCCAAAACTGTTGGCAGTCTGAGGCTTAAGCGCACATATGTATGGAAAAAATACAAGCCACTAAAGAGCAAGGAGGCGAAAGTGGAGAAGATTCTGTAGAAGGAGAAGATGAAGAAGGAGAATCTGAAGAAGAGCAGCAGAGCAGCAGAAGAATATGAAGGAGCAGCTTTTGCAAGGAGGCAGCGACTCAGCGGTTTGTCATTGAGAGGTGTCAAGTGGCAGGCAAACACACGCCAACACACACACTCAGCAGGAGATGCACCGAAAAAAAGTACAATAAAATAAACATCGTCAATTTAGGAAGTAATCATATTTATTTTTAGTCTAGATATTATGTTAAGAATTTATGTTACCCCAATTCCCAGACATTGTAAGCTTTTATTTTAAAATATTTTAAATTAAGTTTATTTCCTTATTCTATAACATTTTCCCTGAGTGTATGAGTGCTCTTGCGGTGGCGGGGGTGTAGAAACCTTAAGGAGCAGGCGGAGGATGCAGCCAACAAGAGCAGCAGCGCAACACAACAACAAAAAAAGCGTAAACATTTTAACAAAACATAATTTATGTTGCACAAATTTTGCATTTGGTGTAAGGTTTTTTTTTATTTTTTTGAGGGCGTTGAGCACCAGGAGCGGGATACGGAAGGCGGGTTCGTTCTGCATTGTGCAAGTCTGGAGAAAGGACATTGAACTCCCGGCAAACTCCAGCACATGTTGTAAGCGCTGCGAGATTTATGAGTCGGTCCCCTCTCCTTTCTCCGCCTCCTGGATTCTGCTTTCTGGGTTCACTGTCCTCCACTTTCACCCGAGAGTCAAAGAGGAGCACGAGCTGGAGGTAAGACTGAAGAGGGGGCGGCAGCTTTTTCTAGCTGAAATCAAAGGCCTCCTAAACGTGAAAGCCAACGCCCACCAGCAGCAATAATAAAAACACACACACCCAGCTAAAGTTTTGCTTGTTTAGCAAACCGAAGCCGAAGTAAAAGTCAATTGGCTGACAGGCAAATGGCCAACTCCTCATCTTATAAAGCTACATCTCTACATATAACCTTCATACACATATATGCAGAGAAAACATTTATGGTGATATAGTAAGCTCCTATTCCAGATCAAAAGGGGTTTCGTTTAAAAGACCAACAAAATAGGCCGAGATATAGAAAAGATATTATAAATCTTTGTGATTAAATTCTTTAAATTAGCATTTCTATTCAATTAAGCTATGTATTTTTTCCTGTGCATTCCCATCTGGAGAGCAAAGCGAACCGAACTTCGGTGATTTAATTAATTTGCCACAAAATGTGGCCAGCTCGAGGCGTGTGCATAATAAGCTTGGGATGAGTTAAACAAAGCAGAGGAAAGCCTGGGCGGTAAATGTGGGGAAAGTCTAGAAAGGAGGAGTAATTTAAGGACGCCCCCCCCCCCCTTTCGTGACACATCCGCCGCCAGTTTTGGAGCTGCGTAATGCAATTTTCCCAAGCTCAAATCCCCGGGCCAGTCTGCGGGACATCCACACGTGTGTCGAAGGGAGGCAGATCTGGTTGGAATGGCTAAAAAAGGCGAGGAAAATGCAAATTGCGAGCACGTAAACAGGTGGAAACAGGTGCAGGGGGTAAGCAGCAGTATCCCACACAGCATGGAATGCTCCCTAATGCAACGCTGATGTGAGCGCCATGAAATGGATGAGAAATGGTCCCAAAAACCCAACTCCCTTAAAATCCCCTTACCAAAGCTGTACAAATATATGAAAGCCTTTTGCAATGCAACTTTCCAATTTTAAAGGAGCATACATTTTATAATATGATATGTATATAAGTTGGAAATTTCATTAGCATTGCATCCTTGTAATACCCTTGCAGACCTTTAAAATTTTAGTCAGAAGCCTAAAACACTGTGAAGGAGTCATTTCCGACCCTATAAATCATATGTATTCTTGATCAGCATCTTGATCCCAATCGATCTGGCCATGGCCGGTTAAAAAATAATTTTTCGAAAATTTTTCCATTTTTTGAAAAAAAGATAAGGGGTTACATCATTAAAATTTTCAAAAATGGCCAAAAATGTAAATTTTTTAAAAATAAATAAAAAGGAGTCGTTTCCGACCCTATAAATCATATATATTCTTGATCAGCATCGAAATCCCAATCAATCTGGCCGTGTCCGGTTAAAAAATAATTTTTCGAAAATTTTTCCATTTTTTGAAAAAAAGATAAGGGGTTACATCATTAAAATTTTTAAAAATGGTCAAAAATGTAAATTTTTTAAAATTAAAATAAAAGGACTCATTTCCGACCCTATAAATCATATATATTCTTGATCAGCATCGAAATCCCAATCAATCTGGCCATGGCCGGTTAAAAAATAATTTTTCGAAAATTTTTCCATTTTTTGAAAAAAAGATAAGGGGTTACATCATTAAAATTTTCAAAAATGGCCAAAAATGTAAATTTTTTAAAAATAAATAAAAAGGAGTCGTTTCCGACCCTATAAATCATATATATTCTTGATCAGCATCGAAATCCCAATCAATCTGGCCGTGTCCGGTTAAAAAATAATTTTTCGAAAATTTTTCCATTTTTTGAAAAAAAGATAAGGGGTTACATCATTAAAATTTTTAAAAATGGTCAAAAATGTAAATTTTTTAAAATTAAAATAAAAGGACTCATTTCCGACCCTATAAATCATATATATTCTTGATCAGCATCGAAATCCCAATCAATCTGGCCATGTCCGGTTAAAAAATAATTTTTCGAAAATTTTTCCATTTTTTGAAAAAAAGATAAGGGGTTACATCATTAAAATTTTTAAAAATGGGCACAAATGTAAATTTTTTAAAATTAAAATAAAAGGACTCATTTCCGACCCTATAAATCATATATATTCTTGATCAGCATCGAAATCCCAATCAATCTGGCCATGTCCGGTTAAAAAATAATTTTTCGAAAATTTTTCCATTTTTTGAAAAAAAGATAAATATATAAATACATCATTAAAATTTTCAAAAATGGGCAAAAATGTAATTTTTTTTAAATTAAATAAAAAGGAGTCGTTTCCGACCCTATAAATCATATATATTCTTGATCAGCATCGAAATCCCAATCAATCTGGCCGTGTCCGGTTAAAAAATAATTTTTCGAAAATTTTTCCATTTTTTGAAAAAAAGATAAGGGGTTACATCATTAAAATTTTTAAAAATGGGCAAAAATGTAAATTTTTTAAAATTAAAATAAAAGGACTCATTTCCGACCCTATAAATCATATATATTCTTGATCAGCATCGAAATCCCAATCGATCTAGACATGTCCGGTTAAAAAATAATTTTTCGAAAAATTTTCCATTTTTTGAAAAAAAGATAAGGGGTTACATCATTAAAATTTTCAAAAATGGGCAAAAATGTAAATTTTTTAAAATTAAAATAAAAGGAGTCATTTCCGACCCTATAAATCATATATATTCTTGATCAGCATCGAAATCCCAATCAATCTGGCCATGTCCGGTTAAAAAATAATTTTTCGAAAATTGTTCCATTTTTTGAAAAAAAGATAATGGGCAAAAATTTATTTTTTTTTTTAAATTAAATAAAAAGAAGTCGTTTCCGACCATATAAATCATATATATTCTTGATCAGCATCGAAATCCCAATCAATCTGGCCGTGTCCGGTTCAAAAATAATTTTTCGAAAATTTTTCCATTTTTTGAAAAAAAGATAAGGGGTTACATCATTAAAATTTTCAAAAATGGGCAAAAATGTAAATATTTTAAAATTTCAATTTGACTATGCAGATATGTTAACCTAATAAAAACTAACATAGAAATGCTTTCCAAATTAAATTTAATGCTTTTTTGGCTTAGTTATGAGTTTTTTCAACTTAGATTTTTCAAAAAATGGTAATATATAAATATACATTTTTTTCGATTGAAGCTTAGTGGGATTTTTAAGCTTAGTTATGATCGATTTCGGACTCGATCCCATAATACAATTGCAAATAGATAGGTTTAAGCTTTGCCTTATCTTATCCTATCTATATCTGTTTCTATCTCTATTAATATCCTTATTAGTGTATTTATCTCAAACCACCTACTCTTTGCTCAATGTCTCAAATAAACTATCTATCTTCCAAAAATCCGTACTTACTGAAACTTTATCAGCCATCGTGATGACAGTTGCCAGTCGTGCATTCTAAGGATTTATTCAGCACCGATATGTCCGCAAGAAGTTTAGCTCAGATTAAACAGAAGATAGCTTTTGAAATCTAAGGGTGAAACTACATAAACTCTTCACGAATTTGCTAGAATTCATAACTTAAAAGTTCGCTAAGAAAATACTTCAATTTAGTCAGGTGAAATGGAAAATGTTTAGAGAATGTAAATTTCACTCTAAGGAAAGAATTTTAAAGCCATATTAATCGATAACGTTACAATAGGCTTATAACACAAAGTGCAAAAAATACGTCACAAAAATTTAATTTTATACGTAGCCAAAAATGTAAAATTTTCTGACTACCTTTTCTTAAAAACAATATTTGCAGTTGGATTTTTAGGACAATAACTCATTGGAAATTCCTTCCCCAGAGTTCGTTAATATTTTCATGTTTACAAATACCCCAACTACTTTTATTTTTGTCTCAATTAAGCTCTCGACCCAGCCCATTGTTTTTGTCAAAACAAAACCACTTGGGAGGCCTGTGGAAAATGCATGAAATTTTAGGGAAAACATTTTATGCTTACACACCACTGAGCCGACTTAATCGCACCTCTTCTCCTTGGGAAAACCCCTGGCAAGCCGAGCAATAACTGACTAATTGCTCGGTTCGCACACACACCGGACACACACGCACCTTCGACCCACCCAGAGAAAAGGGGAAAAATGGGTTTTACGAATGCATTTGCATGCATAAAACCCCAACCTCAATTAGAGAGAGGCCATCTTGGAAAGTAAGCGACCCGACATACAACCACCCCCTCTCAAAACACTCATAAACAATATGGTTATATATCCAGGATACACTGTAGTTTTTTTAACCGTTTTCGAAATATAATTTTGCCGGTATTTAGAGCAGATGTGAACATTTTAAATTTGAATTTAAAGTTTCAGAATTTCTTGAAACTATTTCTCATAAATCAAATTGTTAGAATTAGTTAATTCTATTATTTCTTAGTGTATAGGCTGTGGGATTTGCATATTTACTGAGCAGCAGAAACAGAAGAAGCACTTTAGTGCAATTTTTTGCACAAATGCGGTTTGAGGAAAGGGTCTCGGCATAGTAAAGTAACAACGGCAGCACTTGGCACTTCCGTTTCCGGCAATTATAGCTCTTAGTGAAGAAAAGCCTCGTCCTGGTTCTCAAGGAATTTCGTCTGGGCCCCCTAGCATGCAAACAGGATCCCCAGAAACTTTCAGGTGAGGAAGGGGCCAAAAAAACTTTTTCAATTCGCTTGCCGAGTTGCATTTGCATTAACATTGGCCAAAAACCACACCGCAGACCGAAAGAACCACACAACACGAACCGCAGGGAAGCAAAGTAAAAACTCAATTTGCTGAATTTTCATAAATACCTGAAACATGGCATTTTCCTTGACCAATTTTACCCTTTTTAGTGCTTTGTCAACTTATTGGGTTTGCTCGTTGTTTCTGCTTTGATGCGTCCAATCAAAATTCAAATGCTTCACAGAACTCTTGCAATTTGTCATGATTTTTTTGTGGCACTTTTCTGCCAGATTGCGCTACTGTTTATTCTCACTTTCTACCATTTTCCCATTTTCCGATTCTCTGATTTTCCACTCCTTGTGATGCCAAGAACTCTCAACTGGATGGATGAGTGGCCAGGGCTTGATTAATAACCAACTTGTTATTTTAATTAAACGAATTCAACTTAATTTATGCAATTCATACGCATTTCATCATTTTGCACTTGTCATGCAACAAAACCCACAAATTCCAAGGGGGCCACAGGGGGAATCGAAGTAAAATGTGGACCACAGACCAGCCACCAAAGAGTGGCAACATGCGGGGAGGCAGGCAAAGACCAGGGGACCAATCCAATCCAATCCCAAGCATCAGCAGCTGTAGAAGTTTTGTGGTCTGTTAATGGCCTCGGTCAGTGGCGTCCAGTCATGGCAAAAAGAGGGGCTTAACATAGGAAATATGAGATTAACCTTATAGGGATCTGTATATTGTAAGCCTATCTTATGACTATTGTTTTACACATATTTGTAGGACAATAAATAGTCATAGCATGAGTACTTTAAACAGCTTTACACAATTCAAAATCACTTCCACATTTAATTGAATACCTAAGGAATGGGAACATATTTTAATCCCCCTTTGAAAACACCTACAATCGCAACCTAAGCCCCTGTCAGCTGACTACTGACAACTCATTTAAGAATTACAAGAGCTATAGCTATGTATAACCGACCGACAACGAGCCATGGCAACAATGACAACAAGTTTGATGGGCAGTCAGCTTAGGAAACTGTCAACTCCCTAGCTGCCAGATACGAAGACATATATATTCTATATGCAAACGAGCCAGGGGGTTAGGGGAGGATTGCGTTTCAAATTATGCAAGCTCGACATGCAAATAGTTGGCCGGCATAATTAAGCTGCCCGGGATGTGTGTGTGTGCGATGATATCGCTGGCAATTAACTAAGTATGGCATTTCATTTACGGATTTCCCATTTCCCATTTTCCGGGCACCCGAATTACCCGCAGGTGAAGAGCACCAAGCACCGCAGCGTCATCGAGAAGCGGACATTTGTTAACCACACGGAGTGTCACTGCATCGAGCGGTCGAGCTACAACGAGGACACGGCCATGGCCAACTACGGCCCACCGGCGGTGCGGGCCACCATATTAAGCTGCACCTGTCCGCGCAGCTTCGAGAAGATCCTGCAGGACGACGGGCAGTGCAGATGCGACTGCAGCTCCGGCAACTACGACTGCGACTGGCTGAAGCGGGGCAACGAGCACTTCGACATGAACAATCGCAAGTGAGTGGCAAATAAATCGAGTGCTTATTCCAGACTCTCACCAATCTCACCAACATTCTCCCCCGGAAACAGGTGCATCCAGCAAGGTCGCTGTAAGCCGCCCACATGTGAGTACGGCCTCTATATGGAGAAGCACGGTCGCTGTCCCAAGCAGCACGAGCAGCCCGTCTACAATGCCATGTCGTAAGCGACGAGTCCAGGAGTCTGAGGAGCGAGCGGAACCAGGAAAAGTATTATTCAGTCAAGTGGCCAACTCAAGGCCAGACGAGTGGGAAAACGGGGGAAAACTCTGCCCGCCTGACGACTGGAGTAAAGGCAGGAGGAGGGACGTGAATTTAGTTGCATATCCTATACAAAACAATACGAAAATAAAACGAAAACAAATCTATTTATACACAAGGTTGGGTCGATCTGGAGGATGTGAATATAAACTCAAGCATTCAAAGGACAAACTTTGAAATATTCTAAGAACTTTTGAATAGTAGGAATTTTAAAATCATTTAAAATATGTCAAACTGTATGCATTGCAAAAAACCAGATGAGAATATTTCACAGCAGAGCACTTTTTTATAAGATTTTTGTGAAAATAAAATTAGCAAAAATCTATTTTGCTTTACAATGCGACAAATTCGCAAAATGAAAATATTTTCCACTTCTTAAGCTGTCAACTTTCTATTAAAACTTTATGCCTTACAACTTGGCATATATATGGAAAAATTCTTCTCACACCTGTCCAAAGATTTGATACCTTTCAGATCCTTATTTTGCTACAAAAATACAAAAATATCGACCCTTCCTCATATACACATACGAATTAAATGTATATCAGCTGATTGTGTATTAGATGTTTTAAGACCTCAATTTGAAAAGTTTTTTCCAAATAGCTCTAGAACAAACACATACACAAAACGAAAATCTATTACCTTTAGCAACAAGAAATAAGACTTTTTTTCGCATGTTTTACCCCACATAAAACAGTAAGAAACCGTAGAATTGTTCATGAATGTTTTAATAACGAAAAATCCACAAATAAGCCACACTTAAAAAGCTTAAATGGAAATAAACCCAAAAGAGTTATGTGTATTTTATGCGTATGCAAAATGAAATTCCAAATATATAAATTGACTGCGTTTTTAGTTTTAATTAACTAATGTTATGTTATTTAATTATAATAAACACACGAAAAACGAAAACAAATCATTAAAATTACAAATTAAATATATTAATTACATATGCACATATGAGCATATATTATTCATGTTATTTAAGCTAAGTTTTAACAAAAAAAAGCAAACAAAACAAAACGAACCCTCGAAAGATCACACAACAAGAACAAAATTAAATTTTCATATTTAATTTCTAGTCAAATTTTAATTTTATTTCCGAATGTCCAATGTAGCTTCGTGTGTGCCCTTTTTAAATGCATACTCCGACACTCAACTCATTAAATCAAATGGCATTTAACGCGGATACCAGAAAATATATAGAAACTAACACGTAATTATAGCGAAATAATTAATGTATAAACCATATGAATGTGAACTAGCCCACACAGACTCTCTTGCTTATTTCCTGCATTTTGATAGTGACAACTAAGCTAAACTAAGGATATCTCCAATTTTACAACTCAATGCGAGCCATAAGAAACTGTGGAGAAGAAACGATTTTAAGAGCAACTTTCAATTTTCATTCGCTTCGTGCACCAATTTTAGTTTAAGTTTATCGACATAGTTCCGACACCAAGCACTGTATATATATATTTTACTATAGATAAAACCTAAATTTAAGCGGCACTCAAAATGAAACCATTTGGCACGAATTATGGCGAAAATTATTTGGGCCACCGAGAAATAATTCCCGGATTGCATAAAGCGCATTTGCATATTAATGACATTTGCCCGCCAGGCAGGCGACGAGCTCAATTATTAATTTCGAACGGAATTTGGAAGTTTAATGATTGTGAATTTATTTACCATTTAGCCAGATACCGTAAGCCGTTTAATGTCCTGCCTCCCACGCTTTTCCATGCGTAATTATTTACTTGTACTGTACTGTATCGATTGTTTGCCATAATTTACGGGCAATCTATTTGCTCAAATTAAAATATTTATTAAAATTCGCACCGCACAATATACAGTCTTAATGCGACATTGAATATTTCAATAAATCTGCGTAATTGTTAATAGAAGCTACCACAAATTACCAAGCGGAATATATATAAATAATTATATACGAAGCGAAAAACATTTCAAAATGATTTTATTTACAACTTTTAGCATAAATTTTAATGTATAATAAAGCGAATAAGCAAACGTTAAGCAGAAAAACAAACCAATACTAATACAAATGAACATATTATTACTATGCAAAAATCCAAATAAATATGAAAATGAGAAAATAAATAGCCGAACAATGGATGTTTAATGACTTTTACTATCGAAGGTGGTTTCTTCGCTATAAATGTGGTAAGTGGGCTTAATTAGCAGGTTGGCGCTAAAGGAGTCCGTCCTAATGATTTCCAGGCAGCGAAAGTCCAACAGGGAAAGCGAAATGTACCGCTAATGAGTGGGAGAGAAAATCGTATTTGCAGAGGAGGCTTAAGCCGTCCTATTCGTCTTAAAGATTTATTAATTAGTAAACCGACATGACCATTAATTAAAAAATTTCCCTTTTAGCTTGGCTAATGATTGTACTTTACAAAACTTTTCGATTACAAGCTGTGTGGACCTATTTCTGTTGCCAATTTCCTGCTAATGACACTGTCTAAGCCGGGCAGTTGGTACTAATGAAAATGCATAACAAATAGTAGCTCTGGCTCGACCTTTGACCCATTTGCCACCCACTAGCCGCCGCCCACCTGCACCGCTGTACAGCAGCTGTAGCAGTGGTAACACGCGCACATCGGGATGGGTGCCGGCCACATTATGATCTAAAATTTATAGAATTTATAAGCAGAGTGCACCCAGAAGGGTTAACGACGATGATAGCGCCACCTGGCGGCGCATGAGGCAATCGCAACGCAGATAAGCTCATCCTGTGTTGAAAGTTCTGTTATCCTGTCTATTCTCTAGCTATATCTAGGTTATCTAGGTAAATGGGATTGCAAGGCAAGTAAGGAAGCTTAAGAGAACCCCTAGAAAATTGTATTTTGTTTGTATTAAATTTTTTACCCTAACAGGGTGTTATAATAATAGTCAGAAGCTTGAAACACTGCGAAGGAGTCATTTCCGACCCTATAAATCATATATATTCTTGATCAGCATCAACAGCCGAGTCGATCTGGCCATGTCCGGTTAAAAAATAATTTTTCGAACATTTTTCCATTTTTTCAAAAAAAGATAAGGGGTTACATCATTAAAATTTTCAAAAATGGGCAAAAATGTAAATTTTTTAAAATTAAAATAAAAGGAGTCATTTCCGACCCTATAAATCATATATATTCTTGATCAGCATAGAAATCCCAATCAATCTGGCCATGTCCGGTTCAAAAATAATTTTTCGAAAATTTTTCCATTTTTTGAAAAAAAGATAAGGGGTTACATCATTAAAATTTTCAAAAATGGGCAAAAATGTAATTTTTTTATAATTAAAATAGAAGGAGTCATTTCCGACCCTATAAATCATATATATTCTTGATCAGCATCGAAATCCCAATCAATCTGGCCATGCCCGGTTCAAAAATAATTTTTCGAAAAATTTTCCATTTTTTGAAAAAAAGATAAGGGGTTACATCATTAAAATTTTCAAAATTTGACAAAAATTTTAATTTTTACATTTCTAAAACTCAATATGCAGATTTGTTAACCCTTTAAAAACTACCACAAAAAAACTATCCGAATTGAAATTAATGCATTTTTGACTTAGTTATGATATTTGAAAAACTTTGGTTTGACCAATAAATTAACAATAATATTACAATTCATTGATAAGAAAAAAGCTATTATTGCCAAAAGCCATTTCTGTTTCATTATGTAATAAAGTAGATAATTAGTCATTTCAATTAATACAAAATAAAATATTTGAAAAAAATACTAAATAAAATGTTAACTTTTTTAGAATTTTATTAAAGGTGTGTAAATATTTATTTTTTAATTTTAAAATCTTAAAATGGAAACTTGAATCTCTTTAATTATATATATTTTACAGCCTGCCTAGCTTTTTTTTTGACAATCAATCATCACTGGCAACTAAATGGAAAGTGTGTGCTATAGCAAGAAGCAGCTAAATGCAATCAATTAAAACTGCAATGAAACAGATGCTGCCAGATAATTCCCGAGTTGAGGCTTTAAAAGAGGACTCCTCCAAGGATCCCCTCTACCTCCTGCCCATCACCTTTCATCGATTTCTGTCGGCCAAGTGAAATCACATGGAAAGCCAAACAAAGCAGCAGCCGCAAAAACAAAATAAAAGAAAAATTTGCAAATTTCCCAGCCAGCAACAAGCGAGGGGCGGCAGAGTGGGCGTGGCTGGGGAAAACATGCAGCGGCCGAAAGCGGAAAGGAAAAGGATCAAGCGAAGAGCACGGGCACAGGCTCACAAATTAAAACCGCACACGGAAAAAGGATGCAAGTGTTTGGGGGTGTGCATGTGTGTGGGTGCAGAGTGCAGAGTGCAGATAGATGGGGCTAGAGAGAGAAAAAGGAGTTGCCATGATATGCCTGCATAATTAATTTCCGCCACACACACACACACACACATGGAGGCAGACAGACAGACGTACTAGGGGGGAATTTCCAAGTGGGCGACATCTCTCCTTTTTGCATCAGGAATTACCAACAAACGGCAAATGCCGCAGCGCTTAAATGGAAACACACTTCACTCCCACACCCACACCCGCCCGCAGATGCACTCACCCACACACAGATACGCACAACGGACAGGTGAAGTTTACATTAAGCGCCGTCCCGGTGCTGGAGTTCCTGCTAAATTGCATTTAATTTCCTGCTGAAAACATTCAAAGCGATATAATCGCGTGAAACGATTATATGTCCCACAGGAGAAGGGAAATTGCAACCAAAATAGTTTTGTGTATGCAAAATAAATAAAGCTGATGAACGAACTAAAGCCAGAAAGGAATAATTAAAGTTCTGATTAAGTAATTTAAATAAACAGTTTAGTTATTAAAATATAAGCTGTGTTATATATTTTTCTTGGAATTATGATGATCTAATTTTTATATAAATTGTATGACCCTATTTTGCAAAATATTTTTAAACCAATTTTGAGAATTTTACCCATATTTCATATTTAAAAACAAATGTTTGAACCAATTTTTATTATAAATATTTGCTTCTCCACATTAGGGGATTATTTATAAATGCTTCAATATTTTACAGAGCTTCCATTGGCATTGCTTTTTATTTTCTATTTGGCTAACGAAAATGTGCAAACATTTACGCGGAATTAAACATTAATGCAATCTACAATTTTTGCATGTATACGCCGATTTTAATTGCATGGAAAAATGTCTATGCAAAAATTGTGCAACAAACAGAAACTAATTTGAGTATTATTTTTCAGCAAGTTTCAGCCAATAGCAGTTTTAATGGCCATTAATTGTTGTTGCGGTCTAGACTGATGGTCGAAGCTTCTGTTCATTTTTTTTGTTGTGTTGAGGGAAATTAAACCATAAATATAGAAAATTAATTATGTACGCGTTCCGGAATTTTATAGGCTTAAATAAATTAATATGTTTATGAGGCAGACTGTTAAATGTCAAATTACAAAAAGTCCTGGACCTATTTTAATTAATAGAAACGATATTAGCATGATAGAACAACGTTTTCTTGTTCTAAATAAAGGCTTAAAGGATTTATTTAATAAAAAAAAGCTTTTACCAATTAGTTTAATTACGGCTTCTCTCTGGTAGCCACCTGCCACTCGGAAAACTCACTCCCCGCAATTTCGCCTTCAAGCGGGTAAACTCTCAAACGCCACACCTCGAACTCGACCTTGGCTGGAGCAAGTCCCAAGTGGGTAGTGCGTGTGTGTGCGAGTGAGTGTGGAACTCTAAATCGTGCCGGGTTATTCAAGATTGACCTTTAGGCCCATAAATACCATCGACCCCAATGCCCAGGCACGCTCCACACATCAAAAGGCGCACGCTCTCAGCCATTTAAAGTATATACAAGTACGGGTAGAAAAAGAGCCTGCGAGGCAAGTATTCGCGATTATCCCTGTAACTCCCCGAAAGCCATTGATGTCAAAGGCGGGGCAAGGGCGGCGAGAAGGTCGTAAAAAATATTTACACATGCACCAGTGCTTCGCAGATACAAATGTATCTTGATAGGAGGCATTATGATGGAACGGAAAGCGAGAACGAGATACATTTCAGGGGGCTTCCGCCCAAACACCCAAAGAACATTGAACGCATTTCATTTAAAATAAGCAGTAAACTACGGCCATGGAAAAGGGAGAGTGCGGTAAATAAAATGCGTATGCAAACAGCACTCGCATGCCAAATATCCAACATTCCACTGACTCGTTTCGTAAACAACTCCCAATGGTTTGAGATGTACCAACATTTTGGCTGCCGTGTGGAACCGAAAACAAAGCCATATCGAAGTCCAAGTCCCTCCCAAACAACAGCTGCGAACGTTGCGAATCGTGTGCTAATCTTATCTTTATGGTCCCGATGCTCTTGGACTTGTTCTCCGTTTTTTCTCTCTGACTTTTAATACCCTATACTCTATCTGTCACTGCACTTATTCGATATGTAAGCAATGAATCAGAGTAAACAATTAAAAGTTTGATTAATTTTTACCCATAAGAGTAAATCAGTTTTGCTTGCAATATATCATCAATAACCTTTAATGCAAGTAAAGGATTTCTTTGACAGATTACTTACATTACATTATTTTATTCATTTCAAAAATATATTTATATAATTTTTTATAGAAGATTATTCAATTATTCGAGTTGCCTAAGCATTCCCAATACTATATTGATGTCACTGCAGTTATTCGATGTGTAAAGAATGAATTTATGGATCCTTAAAAATATTTAAATATTTACAGACTCGGGAAATCATCTGGCACTAATTAATGTACACATAACAAGTATATATTTACAAATTCTCAGAGCCTGAGCAATAATCATCACTCTTCATCAGAGTCAACAATTAAAATTTTTGTTAATATTTACACCCAATAGGGTTCGATAAATTAATCTTGCTGGCTATATATCGTTCATCATAAGTCATAGTCATAATATTTCCCTGGCATTTCTTAAGAGATTGCTTATTTTATTTAATAATTTTACTTCATTTAATAATAAAATATACTTATACTCTTTTCTGTTAAAGAGTATACAATTATTCGCCTTGCCAAGCAATACTTTGTTGCATTTTTTTGCGCCTTTATTTCTCCTCCCCTGGGCGGGTGCGTAAATGTTGCCCCAGTCTGCTTTTGACACGAGTGAGTGTGTGAAAAGGAGGGCCTGTGGGGCAGGAGGCAGCAGCATTTGAGCCAAGTTAAGTTATTGGCCAAGTTGGCCCTGCTGCTGATGCTGCTGTTGTTGTTGCTTTGCTCGCTTGTTTGCATATTAGTCACAGAACAGAAACGCAAACAACTTGACGCCTTGTAACTGCGAGTGCGAAAAAGATGGGAATATCAGGCCAGAAAGAGACAGCAGCAGGATGGTGCGATAAAGAGGGGCGATTGGGGAAGAAAACAACACCAAATTGAGTATTAAGCGAAAGAAATGATGTCGAGCCTGAACATCTGAGGCTATTAGAATTAATCAAAGGGATTTGTTGGCACCGCAGGCGATAAAGAGAGAGACAGGGCAACCCCTAAGAGGGAAAGAGAAGGATGAGCCAACCAGAAAGAGATGGCAAGAATGATGAAGTTCCTTGGCAGAAGAAGCGCTCACAGAAGCCTTTGCAAATTCTGCGGTTAGTTGGTAATAAATTTTTGGCTTATTGATATTTATTATTAGCCCCGGAAATTGTGCGCAGCTCCTTTTTGGCCACATATATTGCCACGATAATGTTTCACTTGGGAATCGATGCAGCGGCTCTCTTCCGCCCCTTCGGCTTCTACTTCTGGGCATTGCGAGGGGCGTGGCAGCAGTTATGTTCTGGCCCTTGGCTTTTGGCCTGATCATAATTGATTAGATGCTCGGGGAGTTTGGTCATGTTCAATGTTTGTTTGCCTCAATTACACTTAAGCGGAGATTAAGTGCGTTGACCAAATACTAGCAATAGCGATAAATATCGAGTTATATCGATTGCAAAAGGGCTGGGAAAGTGATTGTGGAAATTTTCTAGGCGAATCTAAAAAGAAAATTCAAATATATTAATTATTTTCAAGGAGTTTTATGGACTATATTCCAAACTAATTTGTTTAACATCTAAAAAGTTAATGAGAAAAATAATTTATGTATTTAATAATTAATAATGGTTCATGATATATTTCAGCTTATATTCTAATACTCCTTGAATACATTTTATTTAAAAGAAAATTCCACAACCCTTTTTCTTCTACTTAATAAAGTCACCAAAGAACTTTTCTTTAACATCCTCCTAACACTTTCCATACTTTTATAGTCAATTTCCCCCAACTAACCAAGCCCACATTTTCCTCGAGTTCATGACAGTTTATACCCACGCCCACATAGAACTTGTGGAAATAAAAGTTTTTGGTTCTTCTAGCGAAATGGTTCAAGATTTTCCACCTTTTCCCGACGCGCTTTTCACAGTTGACATAACCAAAACTGGAAAATGCCGAAGAAAATGGGAGAGGGAATGGCAGGCAGGGTAAAGTTGAGGAAAGAAAGGTGGAAAGGAGTGGGGAAATGCAAGGGAATTGCCATTGACGCATTGCTTCAATTAACATAAAATGTGCAAGTAAAAAACATACAAAAATGCACTACAAAAAATTAAATATATTACCTAAAAGAATAGCTGGAAAATAAAGTCTATAAAGAGTTGGCTAAGCTGAGACTAAATTGTAAAAATTGGGTTTAGCTGATGATGAAAATACTGATAAGAAAAGGTTTTTTAAATTTAATTGAATTAAATTTAATATTATTTGAAATCCATCCAGAATTCGGAAATATTCTGATATAAAATAATTATAACCAGTTAAAATTGTATGGAAAATTATAGTAAAGAACTAGTTTCATTTAATTTTTAAGGCGTGCAAGAAAATTATAATAATGATGCCATGCTGTCCCTTTGGTTTCCTTCAGTGCATGTCTGCAAGTTTCCGCGTCAGTGTGTTAGTATGCATATTAGCGCTTTTCATTACCACCTTTTAAGTTTTGCATATGTGCGCGAGTGTTTGGCTTACTTCCTTTATGAAAAGCATTTCACACTGACTGCGAAAAGTTTTTGCCAGAGCCAGTCTACTTCTGCAGTGCCCCTCCTTTCACCCTCCCATTCTCCCCTGATTTTCCTCCCATTTTCCTCCTTTTTTCCCTCATCTTGAAAAGACTTCCCACGGACTTTCTAATGCACCGCCAGCCAGTCTTCGTTGCCGTCTGCTCAGAGTCAAGAAAAAGGAGGTGGAAAATCGGACGCGGAGCTTAAGGATTGTGGCTAATGCAACGCCTCTTAATCATTTAACAACCTTTCGCCCCATTTTCATTTTCATGACACCCACACATAGCGGGTGAAATGCAGAGGGGCGAGGGGCGAGATGATCTGGGGGTCATTGAACGATCGAAGCTCAATATTATGGACAGATTTAGTTAGTTTTATGGCTAGACGGGAAAGCCAATGGCCAATTATTAAGATCTACCCACAGCATCGAAACCGAAGTCAAGCGACCAAATCGCCCCCGCGAAAGCGTCAAAAGTCGGTTCAATTAACATGGCATCATTGGCTTAACTCTTGATACCCTAGTTTAAATGTGTTTTTATACTTTAAGAAAAATATATAGATATTAAAAAAATGGTATTACTAAATATCAGTAATTTCATAGGTTTTCAAAGTAAATTTTCAAGTTAATATAGAACAATATATCCTGCATTTTTAATTTTCATAGGAAACATAGGCTCTTTAATTATTTAATGATTCTATAATTTTCTTGCATTTAGAAATTTGAATTAATTATTGTTCAAAATTAATATTATATTATATATATTACTTTTGGCAATAATTGGATTTTTAACCTTAGTATATAATCAAGAAAACCAAAAATTTTTTTAATTAAATCGATATTTCATATGCAAATTTTTTGGTTAAATCAAAGTTTTTCAAATATCATAACTAAGTCAAAAATCCATTAATTTCAGTTTGGATAGTTTTTCTTTGCTAGTTTTTAAAGGGTTATCAAATCTGCATATCGAGTTTTACTTTTTTTTAAATTAAATTTTTTGCCAAATTTTGACAATTTTAATGATGTAACCCCTTATCTTTTTTTCAAAAAATTGAAAATTTTTCAAAAAATTATTTTTCAACCGGACATGGCCAGATCGACTGGGCCTTGGATGCTGATCAAGAATATATATGATTTATAGGGTCGGAAATGACTCCTTCATTGCATTGCAAGCTTCTAACTGACTGCAAGGCTATAAAAATGTATTAAAAGTTGGGTCAGTTTTGAAACTATCGTAAGAGTAAGAAATCAATATTCGTAAATAATATATAATTAAGTTAGGAGTATTCGTTCATCAATATCCTTAATCACTTTAAATGAATATTAAGTAATGGGATGCATTGCAATAAGGGAATTATTGGAAAATAAATGCATGCTTATCACAGATTATTGTAGACATAAGTCTGATCCCTGATTATCTGAGCATCTATATACATAATATAATTGTCATGGTTAAGACTTACCTCAGTTATCGCACGTTTATCCTTTTTCGTCCTTGCTTAATTCCTTCCATTGTAAAGTTATATTCTTGGTGACTTCAGTTAGGGTTTTTATGGTATCATCGGACTGAGCTTCATTTTGTTTAACCAGATGTATTGCATTAGTCAGGTCGAAGTCAGGGGTCGAGGGGAAATCACTATCACTACACTATCACTATAGATGTAAACACCGAGGAGGTCACGGAGAGAATGTGCTAAGTGGGACGGCTGTGCCTTTATTTATAGTCTCCGAGTAAAGAGAACAGTGAAAGTGAAAGCGAGAGCGAGGAGAAAGGGATACCTCTAGAGATAGGCAGAGGAACAGAGAGAAAGAGATATCTCAGAGAGAGATAGACATACCGAAAAATATCGATTTAAAGAGAGAGAAAGAGAGAGAGAAATGTCTCCATCATTGCGTTGCAAACTTTAAACTAAAATTATAATAATTAAATATAATATCTCTTTAAAAGAGGTATCTAAAGACTCGTATCTTCGGTGCTATTATCCGTCCCATTGCAATTGATTTCCATTTCATTTGAGGCCACAGACCGAGTCACAGATGGGGAGTCTTCCACACCGATCGTCGGCTCCGCCATCAAATTGGTAATAAAAATTATTATTTTGCCATTTAATTGCCAGCCGCACACAACGCTCCAAAGGCCGCGACCAGCGACTCGTTCCGGCCAGACTTCGACATCGATTTGGTCTTGAATCCGACTACGAGTGCCCATAATCTTGGGGCCCCGACTTCTGCCATCCGACCCCCTCCCCCTCTGATATTTCCCCACCCTGGCTCAGGTGATCTGCGGCTGTCTGATGCAATCTCTTGGCCATTGGCACTCGTTTCTGGCTCTGCCAGATCTGTGAGCTCCATGCTCGGTGCTCTGTGCTTTTTGGCCCCTTGTCATTTATCGCATTTGAATTGAAAGCTTGTAAATAACACGACGAAAAATTGAAAATCGAAATTGAAATTCAACATCGTTGCAGATTTAATTGAATTTCATCGCATATATGAGCCTTTAGCTGTGGATTTTGGTATATGTTTTGCGAATGAGCCTTGATAACCGTAGGTCACAGCCTTTTGTCTGGCCCAAAATTTTTGGTTAATTGTCTCAGAAATTATTGGTATAAAATATGGAAGTGTGTGATTACTAAAAGAAGTGAATAAATTTAAAAAAGGGTAATAATAACCGAAAGAAATATATATTTTTATCAGAACTTTAAAAGTAGTACCAAAAATGACATTTCAAATTCAGAGAGAATTTTTAATATTCTAAAAAAAATACATTACTAAAATCACGTAAAGAAATTCCTGAGAACTCGATGATTGTCACAGGAAAGTTCAAATTCAACTCTTATAAGCAAAGTTATTAATTATTCGGCTTACGAACCTGTAAAAACACTAGGGCCTTTCCACAACTGAACTGAATCACAAAGGTATGTATAAATATCGAGTATGCAAATTGGTATATTGGGTACTTTCTGGCTAAATGTGACTCACCTTTCATGCAATGACCGCAGCACTTGACAGACCTGCCAGAAAGAAGTCCAATGAGATGACTCAACACACGGAAGCCATAAAGGAAAGTGTTTCCCTTTGAGGAGATGGAACCATCCTTTGCTCCTGTCACAGAATCATCATCACAATGCAAGTCAATATACTAGTAACAGAATGCAAGTAAAAATTCCCTAGAAAAGCAAATAATTTATGTATTAGCAGCACAGACTACTGAGTATTTAATAAATTTAATCATTTCTGTATAAGTTCGGTCTTCTCATTAGATTTTCTAATTATTATTTTTACCTTTGCTGTAGCACCTGGAAACCGCAAAAACCCCAACAGGAAAAGCAGAAGAAGACATGAGGTAAAATTTCCCCCTCGTCTGTCAAATGTCAGGGTCTGTACCTAACACCTTCCTACAAGCAACACATCACGCTGGGGCCATTAGGCACCTCACGCCCCAGTCTCCGACCCAGCCCCAACCCCCTACCCATTTTCCCGACATTTCCACAAGTCCACAGCCCAAAGGGGTAATAAAGACTGAGAGAGAGAGACAGGAGCCGAGGGGAAAAACCTTCTGTGGAAAAGACAAATCACATAAGCAAATTGGTTTACAATAACCGCAAACACAAAAATACAGGCAGAGGCGTCTGGCAAAGGAAGAGGTTAAGGGGGGCGCCAAGGGGGAGAGAAAATAGGTGGAGTGTGTAGGATAGGGACAAAGGAAAAACCGCTCGCAGACACAAATATCACAAATTTACAAAGCAATTTGCATAAAACTCATATTTTGTTGCAGCTACTTCCAGTTATTTTTTTGTTTCTTCTGTCTAGTTCCCCATTTTTTCTACAAATTTTTCTTGCATATTTTTTTGTGGCGCTTTGGGCGATGACTAAAAAAAAATTAAACAATTTGTATGCAGAAAAAAAAACAAGGAGACAAAACTTTGATAAACTATATGCAAAAAAAAACCGTTGGCTAAGATTTCGTAATCGAGAGAGCGGGACCACATATGCAGATGAGGTAACTGAATGTTAACCGCCGAGGTCAACCGGCAATAGTAAAAACACCTCCCAAAAATTACACAGTAAATAAATGTATGTATTCACTTAAGAAATATTATATATTGAAGCCTAAAACATTTTAGAACAGGGTGATGACACGGTACCTTCTGAGCTGTTGATCTCACAAGAAACTTGCCAAAGATCTCTTCGCTATCACTTAAAGAACCTTTATTAAATGTATAAAAATCTCGAATCTAGTTTTTTAGTTTTTAAATGAAACAAGAAGCTTGCTTTGTAAAGCCGAAGTGGATATACCCTTGCAGTTACACATAGGATCATAGGTTACAATGTTCAATCGATAAAAACTAAGCCAAAAATGCTTTAATGTCAATTTGGAAAGCTTTTCTGGGTTGGATTTTGCTAGGATACTAGCATATTGAGCTTTAATAATTAAAATATTTTTTAATTTTATGAATTTTTGACAATTTTAATGATGTTACCCCTTGTTTGTTTTATTCTTTATTGATTAAAATTTTGATTGTAAATCGAAATATATATTAGTTTATGTATATATATAACTTGGTATACCTGCAAGAAAACCTAAAATATCATCTTATTCTTATTTTTTTTCGAAAATCGTTGTTTTTTCAAATATCATAACTAATCAAAAAATTCATTGATTTCAATTCGTTTAACAAATCTGCATATTCAGTTTTACATTTTTCAAAATTAAATTTTTTGTCAAAATTTAAAAATTTTAACGATGTAACCCCTTATCTTTTTTTGAAGAAATGAAAAAATTTTCGAAAAAATATTTTTGAACCGGACATGATTGATTGGGATTTCGATGCTGATCAAGAATATATATGATTTATAGGGTCGGAAACGACTCCTTCACAGAATTGCAAGCTTCTGACTGAAATTATAATACCCTGCACGGGTATAAATCTTAATATACTAATATCTTAAAAAATCAACATTTAAATTATAAAAACAAAAAGCACTTATATATATTTATCCTTATTCTTCTCTGTGTACCACCTCTTTTTGGCCTTTTGCAATTAAGCTACAAAAACTTGGACACATTTTCGGACACACAAATCTCTGGTTGGGAAATTGAAAAATTGTTGTTATTTTGTTGCGATTTTCGATCTCCCGGTGAGACCAACACAACAAGTCGCCCTAATTAGTGGCAGAGAGTAAAGGTCACCCACTGTCGTGTGTGTGTTTAATCAATCAAAATGCAGTTCGTCTCGGTTTTCGGTTTGGTTTCGGTTTCCCTAAGTCCATCGGCGAGCGGAATTATTTTTGAACGTGACGAGCGACACGTTTGCCGCTAAACAAACCCACTACCTGTCCGAGAGCACCTGAATTTTCCCCCAGTCTCCCCGGGAAAACATGTCCACGTGCTTGACAACATGGTCCGCAAGCAAGGGGCGGATTGAAGAAACTGAAAAATCTGATAGGCAGCGGCGGGAAAATCTGATGGACGGAAATGGGGGCATCACAGATTTTGGAGAGTCCGCGACCATGAGATCATTGTTTGACACACGTGCACGGCCTTACGGATTTCAATTATAAACCAAACATTATATTTTACGCATGTTAGTTGAGAATTTGAAAAGAAAATTCATTTGAAATCGAATAGATGATACGCTTGTTCCATTCAGATTAATTTAAAAAGAGTCTATGACTTTATATTATAAAAATATGAAAATTTGAATACAACAAAGATGCTTACTAGGAAAATGTATAGTATATTTCTTCTTCTATTTATTTCCAAAAGGTACACAAAAAAGACCCAAATAGCAGTATACCACATAAAAAGAAGAGTATTCCCCATTCTCCCCTCTCGAGACCTCACGCAACGCTGCGATGAACTTGAAATCCGCCGACAAGAAAAATATGGGGGGGAGAAACAGATTTTCCTCCTTCGATAAGCAAAAAGGGCAAGAAAGCCGGCAGCCGACAAAAATCAAAGCATATCCTGAGGCGTCCGCCGGCTAAAAAAAAAAAAAGACAATTACTGGATACCACTCCTGCAGAGAACTTAACCCAAGGCATGTTGAGCAAGCAAACAAACAATAACAAACATAACAGAGCAAACAAAACAGCAGAGACAACAGCCAGTCATTGTGCGAGAATGGAGAAGAAATACAGAGATAAATGCAGTTGCGATGTGAGAGAAGAGATACCAATGGAGAAATACATTGAGAAAAATAAACACGATTTAAGACAAGTGGTCTTTAAATTTTTCGTTTAAATAAAATGTATGTAGTTCATTTTGTAACCGTTTTTCTCTAATAAAATTTGGTAAGTACATTTATTCTTATTATAAATTAAAAAGAATTAAAATATCACTATATAAAATATTGAAAAAAGGAAAACCAAGTTGGGAAGAGAAATGATGCCACAGAAATTCGTGGAACTAAAAGGCGTGCCTCTGATAGATATCTGCTTTTCCAGTCTGGGTCAATAGTTCTCCAAACATACATATACAGTATATACTCCTATTTATCTGTTATTGCACTTTCATCCGCTTCACTGGAGAACTTTGAACTTGCCATCGAGTAATGGATAGCAAAAAATCTAAAGAGACTGAGATCCCAGCAATTTGACCCGATTTTACCAGCGCCGATTCTCTCGGCCAAGTGACCAAAAATAAATCGCATTAATCATCAAATGCAAAGCAGCCAAGAAAAAAAGGCAAAAAAATCAGAAGCCAATTGCAGACACTTGTTGCTTTCCACTCTCCTCCCGAAAGGCGGCCGGGAAAATTGCCAAGAGGCGGAAAACGAAGAAAACTGACATCAGGCAACTGTCGCCAAATTGGCTTTGGCTTGGCGCCCCAAAAGAAAACGAAATACGAGTATATATATATATATATATATATGCAGATGTGCATATGGGAAAATAAAAACATTAGCACAGTTTTGGTTTTATGTCTCCGACATATGCCAAAAGACACCAAAGTAGTACCAAAATGTGACAGAAAATAGTATCTAGTTTGTGTGGGTTACGTTTTTGATTTGAGATACAATATTGGCTACTCTTTAATAAATGGATAATTAAGTATTATAATAATTGTAAATATTATATAATAAAAATAGTAAATACAAATATTATTTAATTTTAAATATAATGCAAATATAAATAAGTATTTTTTTTAGATTAATGAATCAACCTAGAGAGCTCTAGAAATCCCACAAAAATCCATTGCAACGAAATCACGCTACTCTCTCTTTTTGGCCGGAAGACATAAGCCAAATAAACACTTGCGCTGGCTGCCAAAAGGAAACCGAGCAATTAATATCAATGAGAGCCCACGCACAGAAAGCCGCAGAAAATGTCATAAAAAAATAGCCACAAGAACCGCTGGCAAATAATTTAGTCGTAAAAAAATAAGCCACAAAGTGGAGTCTCTCGGCCGCCTTGCATCATCGCCAATTGCCAGACGCAATAAAAAAATAACTTGGCAACTCGCGGCACGTCGTCTGCCACGCCCCCTAGACGCTGCAAGTAATACACTGAGCCAAAAATTGTACATACAATTAAAAACATGATTGTAAGTGATATTTAGTTGATGTGATTCAGAAATTAAAGAAGACTTTCAAAGAACAAAAAAGGATTTCAATAAAATTAAATTAATACAAATGCATACAAAATAATCCAAAAGAAATAAATGTTTAATAATTATTAAACTTAATTAATTTGATAATATGAAGGATTTCAATTCTAAATAATACAGTTTTCCATATTTAATATGTATATATATTTTAAATACATTGTAAACTGATATCTCTTTCACTTTTCATACTTAAGAACATTTAATAAAGGTATTATATTGGTTTAAGGTGTGATTTATATTGAGAATTTTTGTTTCCAAAAAGAATAAATACTATATAAAATTACATATTTTCCTTTGTGTAGATATACTATACACACATGTATCATCATCGCGTCTTGTTTCGCTATTTCAACTCCGTCATGGCATTTATTTTTAGGTTGCTAGCTGCCGCCGTCGTGTCTCGTTTTTCGATTGGTTTCGCTGCCAAATTATTTGTACATTTCGTTTGATTTACTTGCAAATTCGTTGGCACAGTTTCGAGCCAGTAGGCCAGCTGGCCGAGACTGAAGCAATTTTCCCTCATTTGTGACTTTTATCGCTACCTTTTCAAACGCATAAAACCAGCAGACAATTTGCAGGGGCCACAATCTATTAGGTCCACCCGCGGCCATAAATCTCACGGCTCTCGAGGAACCCTTATAATTTGTTTATTGTTTGCACAAACGGCAACTTCTTTGGATATCAGGAGAGCAGACATAATATATATAGTCCTAATTTACAAAATCTTCAGTCAGTTTAATAGGATAATGTCTTTAATGTATTTATTTAGAGTAACTTCTTATACCCTGGCAGGGTATTACAATTTCAGTCAGAAGCTTGAAACACTGTGAAGGAGTTATTTCCGACCGTATAAATCATATATATTCTTGATCAGCATCGAAATCCCAATCAATCTGGCCTTGTCCGGTTAAAAAATAATTTTTCGAAAATTTTTCCATTTTTTGAAAAAAAGATAAGGGGTTACATCATTAAAATTTTCAAAATTGGGAAAAAATGTACATTTTTTAAAATTAAAATAAAAGGAGTCATTTCCGACCCTATAAATCATATATATTCTTGATCAGCATCGAAATCCCAATCAATCTCGCCATGTCCGGTTCAAAAATAATTTTTCGAAAATTTTTCCATTTTTTTAAAAAAAGATAAGGGGTTACATCATTCAAATTTTCAAAAATGGGCAAAAATGTAAATGCTTTAAAATTAAAATAAAAGGAGTCGTTTCCGACCCTATAAATCATATATATTCTTGATCAGCATCGAAAGCCCAATCGATCTGGCCATGTCCGGTTAAAAAATAATTTTTCGAAAAATTTTCCATTTTTTGAAAAAAAGATAAGGGGTTACATCATTAAAATTTCCAAAAATGGCCAAAATTTTTAATTTTTTTAAATTTTAATTTGACTATGCAGATTTGTTAACCTAATAAAAACTAACATAGAAATGCTTTCCAAATTAAATTTAATGCTTTTTTGGCTTAGTTATGAGTTTTTTAAGCTTTGGATGGTCGAAAAACTTCGACTTCCCGAAGTTGGTTTCCTTTGCTGTTAAGATTAATTAATTGTATTATCATCCAGAAAATGATTAAATTTAAATGCAATAGAAATAGTCTATAGCAAAATCTACAGGCTGAAATAAATTTGTAGTTTTATATTGTTTAAATTATATTTTTTAAAGTGCTCTGCGAGCAAAGTGCAAATCAGGGGATTAGTTTTCTTCAAATATTCACACGTCCCGCGGCAAGAGATCTTGCTGGAACCATAAAAGGCATTACCAGATATTTGGCCCAAGCAAACAACAAGCACTAAGCCCAGAGCCACATTCATATATATATACAGACCAGACACATTTTCCACTTTCACTAATTGTCAATTCTGTGGCTCGATCGGAGAAAAATAAAAACCGCACACCGAGAAACTGGAACAACTCAACTTAACAGAAAAATAAAAAATATACAAAAGTAGGGGGAAAATAAGGGGAACGGAGCGATAAGTAAACGATCGGTCTTCTCCACGCCCGCGCATGATGGAGAAGAGATTATATTATTATTATTATTATTATTATTATTATTATTATTATTATTATTATTATTATTATTATTATTATTATTATTATTATTATTATTATTATTATTATTATTATTATTATTATTATTATTATTATTATTATTATTATTATTATTATTATTATTATTATTATTATTATTATTATTATTATTATTATTATTGAAGAGGAATCTGGACTACAAATGAGTCACACACATTGCAATTATTATTGCTACATATTTTGCATTTAAAATATTTGACTAACAACTAATCAACTTACAACTAATTAAATATATATATATAAGAACCTTGTCTTAAATGATTCTATTTTGTTTATTATGGACATTAATAAGACTTTCATCTTTATCTACAATATTTTTACAATTAATAATAACTAATTGGGAGTGAACATTGATTCTAATTTCAGAGGAATCACATCTTCTTTCGTTCTTATCATGAATATTACGACTTACAAAGTTAATCTGATAAGTAATAAGTCACATCTAAGACAAAGACTAGATTGCACTAATGCAACCTTATGAAATTATATACTTTAGACATTGAATGTATCCCAAGATAATAATACTATTTATTTATTCAATATATATTCGTATAGTAATACGAAAAGTGAGTAATGAATAACCCGTTTTATTAAAATTCGTAAATTGGTGAAATACTATATTAGTTGTGTCAAAGAATACACAACAAGGGTCTGACCTCTTTATTTTCTTTATTTTAAGTCCCCTTTTCCTGAAGACAAAAAATATGTTTATAGGAATGGAAAATACATACATATATATATCAAAAAAGTTTGCACAAATGACAGATAGCCATAGTGTTAAATATAAAATTCAGATCAGGCGACACATATGCAAATTTCATATTGTGGGTGTAGGCCGGAAAATGCACTGCTGGAAAATTATTTGGGGAAAAGGTTAGATGTAGAAATAATCTGGTGAAAATTTGAAAAAATTCAAATTCAAAAAATTCACTATTTAAAACAAAAATTTACTGATGATAAAATCACTAGTAAAAAATCACTGTTGACAATGTCATGCATGCAAAATCTACTGGTGAAAATGAAGTGGTAAATATATGATTGCTTAAAAATTCAGTTGTCCAAACAAAAAAATTCTCTGGCAATAAATTCACTGAGGCCTTTTCCGTCATTTTCCGGAAGGGGTCGCAGTGGGTGTGCCACGGGTCTGGGACTCTGTCACATATTTGCCGATGGTGTTGACTGAAAAGAGAGTAGACAGCTGAAGGAAAAGCAGAATTCTACAAACCTATTAAAGATTATTGGCCTGGTGCGAAGTCAGCAACGCCCACAGGCCACGCCCCCCGTGCAGCCAAAGGCGGGAGCTCTCAAGTGTTGCACAACAAAGTGTGAGTGGAGAGCCACTGAAACGAAGTTGAAATACTCTAATATCAAATTTAAAATTTGATTTGATTTTGTTTTTAATTTAGACAGTTAGAAATTATTCTCCATTTTGGTTTTAATAAATATCAATTACAATTTGGAACACATTTTTGTGAAATCAAAGCTTTTATTCAACACATAAGAAAAGGAAATGCGTATCGGATTTGGAATTAAGTCCCAAATTATGTAAATTATAATTGCAAAATGCATTGCAACTCAAATTTAAGTTAATATAGATGTTATTTTAAAATTTCTCGGTTAGCTAAGGGCATGAAATGAAATCATATTTCCATGGAAAGGGTTAAGAACTTTTTGTCAGTTCGGCTGATTGACGGTAGCGTTGAAAGCCGTTGTCCATCAACAGCCCCAAAGAATTGAGAACCAAGAGCTGGGAACTGAGAACTCAGAACTGAAAACCAAGTAGGGGAGAAGTCTCCACTGAGAATTCCCGACTTAGAAGCGAGAAATGAAATGCAAATGCTTGGATGCAGATCTGGCTTTTTGGGTTTTCCTCGCTCACTTGACAGAGATCATTAATAAGATTTATGCGCTATTAGCAGAACCAGCCACAGGCCATAAATAAGACGGAACCGCCGAGGATTTGAGCACATCTCCAAGTGGAAACCTGTTGACAGGCGAACCGACATCTGGAGCTGAATCACCTCGTTTGCACATAGCATTCGCATATTAAAAAAATAAAATAAAATAAAGTAAGGAAGCCCAAGAAAGATAAGCATATTTGTAATTGGCCTGTAAATGAGACTTTAATTATCGCCACCTCAGTATGTTGGTGATAAATAATAGAAGACTCCAATATCCGATCGGAGCTTTTTTCTATTCAATATCTGGCCACCAATTAAAATAGATCATTTCTTTATTTTATGAAGGTCAGTAATATCTACGTAATGAAAATGGGAAGCTCAATTAAAATCTGAATATCAATCTTAAGAAAAACCTGCCTAACAGTTAAGAAAGCTGTATTTTAATCAGAAATCGATGATGTCAGCGTTTTCGATTCTTGTCGAGAAAATCAAATGTATAATAAACTATATAATTTATGATTGAACAAAATATAGCTGATGATGTAATTGATCCACAAAACTTTCCTTGTCTTATTAGTCATCCAAATTACGCGTGAAATGTGATTAAAAAGTAATAATTCAATTAAACCTTTTTAAGTAAGAAAATTAGGATTCTCGTTGAATGTATTATGTTATTGATAATTATAATTAATAATAACTGAGCATAAAAAACTAGATTTAAGTCTACAGACTCATATTTATGTATGTATGGACAACTGCCTAAAATCATTCATTGAAAAAGTAAATTTTACTTAACAATTAAACATTTTATTAATATTTATAGATACACTTTAGCCATTAATATAAATCAGCTTTGATTTTTTGGTATTATTACTGACTTCTTTCCTTTGTAACTTTAAAAATATTTTTCAGTAGCTTTTGATCTGCCTAAATTAATTTAAAATAATTCCAAGAACTCCTGACAAATGACTCACGCACTCAAGAGAGGAACAAAGAGAACGAGTGCAGTTTGCTCTTAAAGAGAAAGCACACGCACCGCATTTGTACACACAAATAAAAATTCATATAAATTTTATAAATAAGTTTTTTTTTATAAGCTCATACCAAATAAATTATCGTTTTAACCAGAAGTTTGCATTGCAGTAAATGAGAAGTCGAACCTACAAATAATATTCATGATCAGCATCAATAGCCGAATCGAGCTAAATAATTTTGTTCATAATTTTACATAATTAAAATTATCAATATTCAAAATAACTTAATTTTGTAATTTTTAAATTCAATAATTTGTTAAGCTAGTAATGACCAAGACCGAAAGGATTTTCCAAATTGAATAAATGATTTTTTATCATTAAATAAAATATAACAAATAAAAATCCTGGTTTTATGATATAAAAACCCTTAAGTTTTAAATGTAAAGTGTACAAACTTAGTACACATTTTTTCCGAGTGTACAAAATGCGATCGGCCGAGAGAGCAAAGAGATCGAAGAGAGAGCTTTTCACGGCATAATAGGCTGCTGCGAATCGGCAATTTCATTCATACAGCCGGCAGACTTCATCGTGTGAACATCGTTCCGTTCGTTCGGTCAGATACAGATACATTTTCAAGTTCGGTTCTGAAATAAAGTTCCTTGAATAAATCCAATTTGAATTAAATGTGAAAGTACATGAAAAGGGAAAAATAAATACAAAGAAAGCCCCATAGGAGGAGTGTGCAAAAAGGTGCCTTAAGAAGTCTAATATATATTATATATATTAACCGAAAAAATGTCAATAAGTGCTTGAACAATAAACATAAAAAATATCATTTAACAAATGTTTAAAAATAATGGTGAATATAAAAAAATTGCTTTCTGTTAAATACGTTGTTAACACACCGGCTATAATATATATAAATATAATTAAATTGATAACAAATTCTAAGAATTTATAAAGAAATCAAAAACAATGTGCTTTTGACTTATTTTCTTTAAAATATTTTCAAATTTAACAATTTTCAAAAGTTCCCAGTGGTTTTCTTCGTATATTTGGGTTGCCCAAACACAAACACGTTTTTTTAACGTGTTGCCGGCTGAGCGACGATTATTTATTTTATGTGTGACGACCAGACAACAGCAAACAAATTTATTATAAATAAAAAAAAGGTGTATGTTTTTTGTGGTATTTCGCTACCATTTGCAATACTTGTATCGCATCCGACAAATTCGCCGATTCTGTGCAGCTGTGCGTTAAAAGCGAAGGCGTGTGCCAAAAAATAAACATTAAGCTGCCAAAAATATTTAGCAACTTGTTAGACACGGAAAATTCTCTGACAAGTTTGGCGGGGGAGGGGGAAATAATCGTCAGCCCACGAAAAATTCAATTAGCAAAACCAAAAATAAATGCCTCATTTGTCTGGTTAAATATATATAAATGTCTGTTTAAAAAACGGATAGATACAAATAATATAATTATGTGGAGGGTGACAAATAATTGCCAGTTTATAAAAAAGCGCAATTAGCAAATTAATTTATTGGGACAAACGACTTCATTAATGGACAGTGAAAAGTGACTATAAACTAAAAATACACATTTTTAAGGCTATTGCTTGTGGAAGTCATTCAAGCATTAATGAATTATCAAATAAAATATATATAAACTGTATTAAAAGCTAAATTAACGCTGTGAAATAAATTTATAACCTATAAATAAAAATACCTAATTTATTTAATTTCAGAATAGTGCCCAGTGAAGTGAGTCGTGAAAATGCCAAACAAAAATTGACGCGGTCAGAGTGCTACCTAAAATTAAAATTAAATTAACAAAGAATCCTTTAAAATACTCAAATAAAAATACTCAACTCAAAATGAATCTCCGCGTCGTCCTCCTGATGATCTCGGTAAACACGATCTTCGCATATTCCGCCTGGCCGATTCGCACCTCATCGTTGTTTGGCACCAATGATAATTACATTGACGTGAGGAATTCGACCTTGTTCGTGCCCAGATCCACCTCCCATCCACCCACCCGCACCAACAGCGAGGACGATGAAGAGGACTATGACTATGGGGAGGATCAAGAGGATCACCCGGCTCTCAGTGTGGCCGCGTTGCTCCACAAACGGGTGCCACGTCACCCGGGCAACCAGGCGGTGTCGCGCCTCCAATCTGCCTCCCGGCGACTCAGCTTCAACGTCAACGCCCCCTGGCAGCAGGCTGATAACGATAATCACTTCAATTGGCACAGTGCCGCCGACGAGGAGGTAAGTCTTTCATCTCGAGACTCTAATCTTGCATCCGAGGCAAACACTTTGCTGAAACCATAAAAGATGCTCCCATGTCGTCGTCCTGTTGACACGCTCTATTCTTTGCACTTTACGTGTATTTCAAGTTGATTAAATATAACTATCTAGGTGTGTTTTTTACCATATTTTCATGGTAAACTAAACTTCTAGAAAAGGGACTAAGGAACTTCTATTTCTATTTTATATGTTTGTGAAATTAGTTTATAAAAATCGACTGTTACAAATAGCTCTCTATATCTTGTTACCTCTGCATTCCAACTAATTTTTCAAGTAATTAATATTTTTTTAATCAGAATAAATAAAGTGTCACCCATTTTCCAAGCTAGGCATATTTTTTCTCACTTACTCATGCAAATAGATTCCGAAAGGCGTCTCTTCGGTATCTGCAGCAACTTGTGTTGCGCATTAGAATCGTAAAATCGGAATGGAAATCATAATCGGCATCGGAACGAGATGGCTCACCTTGAACCCCGGGGCCGCAAATGACTTGATACCGGGTGACTAACCCTGGCACTCACAATCGCCCCGATTTTCCAGCCTCTCGCCGTTTGCAAATCCAGAGGTATGATCAGATCTCGGATCGAAAAGCCCACCCAAATGGCTGGGGAGTATTGAAACGAAGGAGTTACACAATTATGAAACGTGTTGCGGCAGGCAGGAGCCACCAATTTGGTTAACAAGGCAATTTGGCGGTGCTTTTAGCCCGATCAAGAAGAAAATGAGAGAGAGAGATCCCTAACCGGCAATCGGTTTCACTTTCCGGCCTGTAATTGTGCCGCTCGAGAAGGGGGATCTCCGGCAGAACCTGTCTCTGCTGTTATTTTAATATATACATATATATGTATATATATATTTTTCTGCTCGTTCCATGGTCGACAGCTGGTTGATGATCAACGTCAACAATCACCAGCGAGGTATAATAACAGACGGGTTGTTAAAGGGGACCCTAAAGAGATCACTTTCCGTTATGGTGGTCCCATCATTAATTGCCCTAATTGACGTGACAACTTGTAACTGCTTGCCGCCCTTAAAGTGAAATCAATCGTTGCCAAAGAAGTGAGATTTCCTGGGGGCCAATTTCTTTGATTTACATTGATTAGTTATAATTGAGATGGAACACACGACTTAAAGGGTTTATCAGTCTCTGAACACTCATGATATCTTGTATATTTCTTCTCAATTAACCATAGTTTACAAGTTTTTCAATTATGTGTTTGGATTTTGAAGACATTTATGTACTATATTTGCTGGAAATCTATAATTTATTTGTGTTTAAATCCCACATATTGTCATTAAACAAGTTTAAAATATTTTTAGATGAGAAGCTATCACAGTAAATTAATCAGAACAAAATTCACACTAAGGGTTCCAATTTATTTCGCATTTTAAATAAAGACATAAACTTTAGAAACTGGAATTCCCCGAACAAACATCAGTTGATATATAAATCAAAGCTGATTACTAGATGGCGACAAACGTACTCTGTTTGATTCTGGGTGCCACTCTGATTCACCAAGACATGTGCTCCCTTATCTCTGTGAATTTAAATATATATATATATATACTACAACTTTGTACAAGTATGATCCAATGCCGCAGCTGCTTTAATAAACTCTCACGATATGTTCAGGAGGATGAGGGGTATGGTGCTTGGAGTGGGGTTTCCGATGCACTCAGGCGGCATAAAAAGCTTATGGTCTGTGGTCATGATTTTACCTGAATAACTTGCCTACCCGCACCCTGGTGCCGGCTTCCCTTTGACCTCTGAAAAGAGGAATTTAATATCTGCTTGTTTGAGCTGAATTTTCTGCAGTTCGCAGTTTTCCACCCACCTTGGGAAATGGTTGCAGTTTCTGACAAACTCCACACGTATCATTCCATCATCGTTTCTCTCCGTGTGTTTACTCTTTCCCTGTTTATTTGCAACCACATTCCGTACGCATAACTGCACTGAGATTAAGAACTAAGAATGGGTCGCATTCGGCCCAAGAGCTTACACATTCCAGGACACGGAAACATTTCTACGAAATTTCACATAATTCACAATTCATAAAGCACTACAAAGCAAGAGTATAAAAGAAACATTAAATGTTGCTCAGATTTTAATAACAAAACAAAACTGGCAAGCCGCAAATAGGTCAGAATAATATGTGGCACTGCAACTAGCCAGAATATAAATAAAAACTATATTAATCGATTAATCAAGAACTTTGCTCTATCACAAGGTCTATAAAATGTAAATTTGTATATTTATAGCCCAATATGCGATTAATATAACTTGATCTAGTCGTTGGCATCGCTAGACACATAATTGTATAATCGCAATAGTTGAATGACTAGAAAATGCCTTTATCTTTGAGGGAATTGGAATGAAAATTGGTTATCTTGGTTAAATTTAAAAAAGTAAAATAATAAATAAATGAAAATATAAAACAACTGAAGAATCCTTATCCTTATAAATTCAAAAATAAGAGAAAGGCAACTTAAACCAAATGAAGCTTAATCAACATATGGCCTCGATAAAGATACGACCTGATCAGACTAGACATTAAATCTAAATTTTAGTAATGCCTGTATATAAATTAGTTTGGAAAATATGTTCTAAATTATTTAGTTAGAAAATAATGTGACAAGTAGCTAAATTTATACAAGGTTTACTTGTGTGAAAGAGGCATTAAAGCAAGAAGTTGTAGTATTTTTTGTGAAAAACATAGTAAATAATACATTTTTAAATATAAATATTTAATAATAAATATGTATATATTTCTAAATTTAAAGAAAATTAATAAGTTCTTTATGATACTTGTAATAATTCTTATTTTAAGCTCCCTAGTCCCAGTCACACATTTTCTAATATTCCAATATAGGTTCAATTTAAGTCATCTGCCTAGGAAAAAATGCAAAATTTTCAAAAAAATAAACCTCTCCAACACTTTGCAACTGAATTCATTTCACTTTCATTTCGTCGGCGAATCGAGAAATAAACACAAAGTTCTCCTCAGCGCCCCATAAAATTCCCATTTCCCATAAAATTTGTTGACCCCATCTATTGCCACACAGAGTTGAACGATGAAATCTGTTGCCACGCACCGCTATATAGCCGGGGGATAGTGTAAATATCTGGGGGAATGCATGATTTATTGGCAATCTTAATGTGACGCACTTTTCCATAAAAAAATAGAAGACAAAAAGAGCTAATGACAGGCAAATCGGCTTATGACATAATGGCAAACCACTTTCGGGCGGTCTACATAGCACACACATATGTATGTATATATATATATATATATACCAACGATCTGTCCATGATTTATAGTCCTATCGAAATAAAGTATATAATGCGGAAGCTCTAAATTTATATGGCAAATCTATAAAGTTTTATATTATTAATTCCGATGCCGCATCGCGGCATCTAATGAACGTGGAAAACGAGCGGCGGGAGAAAGAGTGTGCGGAATGTGTGGGGAAACTGGTCGGTCGCCAGACCAATAAATTAAGGCCCAAAAAGATCACGCTTTTGGCAAACGGACATAATTTAGTGGCCCCGACTGTGCGAACTGGCTGATTGATCGCCGGCGACTTGTTGGCCATTAAACGGGCCGTGCGCCAAGAGTCACGCAATTAAGACCCACCAGCAAATATAAATCACGGCCAAGACGAGGCCTTAATACACTCCACGGTGCCATAAATCATATACAATTCTTTTGTTCTAATGGGAATTTCTCTCCTTTCATCTATGATCTATGATTTTTCAGAATATCAAAGAAGCTTAGGGATAAACATAAAGAAATTGAGAAATTGTTTGCATTCTTGGAATGTTATATGTACTTTTCTGATAATTTATTTGCTGTGACAAATAAGAAATCATTTTATCTTAAGGCAACTGATCCATAATTTATGAGAAATGAATTTGTAAGACTTGATTTCACATTTCCATAATATTTTCCATCACATATCCCGCCAGAAAGTGAATATTTCCTCTGTGTCCGTCAGTGTATCCGCCTTTTGATAAATTCAAACAAATTGCAGATTGAAAAGTCAATCTAGAGCAGGCCAGACAAGTCGGGAGATCGGTGGATCGATCAGTGGTTCGGTGGTGCAGCAACGTTTCAATCTCTTGGGCAATCTAGCGGCAATCTATCGGTGCGTGTGGGCGTTGCAATTAGAAGAGTCAGACATCCCCGACACTCCCATGCCCCATACTCCTGCCTCGGAGTGCCCAGATCCCCTGCCATTGCCCAGACATGTTCTTCAATTCGACGTCTCGACTGGCAATCAGTCTCCCGATCGATCCCTCTGCGACTTGGGGGCCTCCAATGTGGATGATGATGATGATGCATCAGTTCACATTTCCGGCATTTCGCTGAGACTTGCAACATGTTGCAGCAACTTTTGTTGTGACCGGGCCGACTTAATTGGGAGGCGCCTCCTCCATGAGGAGGATTCGATTGCTGATTCATCTTCTGGCACGGATATATAGTAAGCTGATCACAAAAGGGGGTAGTTTTCGATTAATCAGGGAATTCAATAAACTAATGCAGATTTTTTGAGGTAATTTTAGGATTAGCAGAAATCAATTAAGAATTGCTCTAGGAGTTTCTGTAATTCATAAGCTGTAAAATGATTTAGGCTTCTCTTATTTTGATAGTTTTAGTAAAAAAGGGAGTTTAAAACGATATATTATAAGACAGTTGATATTAAACTGAAACCTTATTACCAAAAAGTTAATATTATCGATCAACTAAAATACAATTACCTACCAATCGATAGTCAATGGATACTTGGTATACAGAAAGGCCATGTAATCGTTAAACTAAAAACCCCCTATATAAATATATTTAGTAATAAAATAATTCAATATTTCATAAATGTTTTCAATCACTTTCCACCTCTAAAAATGATGATGCCTCATTTCGCTTTGATTTAACGACGGCAGCCCTGATTTCTGTTGGCCTGTTCTCTGGCCAAAAACCAGCTAGGCTTTGTCATTGACATTGGATGGATATTATGGCCATTTACGGTCCCAGAGGCGGTGGCGGCATCTTTGCTTTCTGATTTTAGCTTTTTGTACGCCGATGCTTTCCGTTTGGCTGCTTTCGTTTTCGCAGTCGGCCGAAAGCAAACAAATATAAAATTGTCATAATAAACGGCGACGGCGGTCGCGGCACATTTCGCGGCTACATTCGCTCGTTAAAAATTAAAAAGCATTTTATACTTACGGCCGGTCCTTTTTTCGCATTTCTCTTCTGTTTCACTGGGTGTCTCTTTTTTTGAAATAAACTTGCCCCGCTAAAAAGTATAAAATTGTATGGGCTTTTAATGCGAGTAGTTTCAATTAAGATATAAACCAGAAAGGAAACTTTGGGAAGCCGAAATGTATATACCCTTGCTGTTAGCAATTAAATTATAGGATTGAAGTGGAAATCGATCATTGCTAAGCTAAAATATTAGCATTCTTTGAATCGATATTTATCGTTATTTGTATATCACAATTTGTTCGATAAATCAAAGTTTAAAAACCCATAACTAAGCAAAACAAGCCTTAATTTTAATTCGGAAAGCTTTGCTATGTTACTTTTTATTGGGTTAATAAATCTGCATACTAAATATAAAGATTTAAAAAATTTAAAATTTTATCAAATTTTGAAAATTTTAATGATGTAACCCCTTATCTTTTTTTCAAAAAATGGAAAAATTTTCGAAAAATTATTTTTTAACCGGACATGGCCAGATTGATTGGGATTTCGATGCTGATCAAGAATATATATGATTTATAGGGCCGGAATAGACTCCTTTTTATTTAATTTTAAAAAATTTACATTTTTGCAAATTTTTGAAAATTTTAATGATGTAACCCCTTATCATTTTTTGAAAAAATGGAAAAATTTTTGAAAAATTATTTTTTAACCGGACATGACCAGATCGACTGGATTTTCGATGCTGATCAATAATATATATGATTTATAGGGTCGGAAATGACTCCTTCACAGCGTTACAAGCTTCTGACTAAAATTATAATACCCCTTGAAGGGGTATAAAAAAATGGAAAACGACGACTAAATATGCAAAGTGTTGCTTGTTTTTAATTACTTAAGTTTATGAACAAATTGTGTGGAGGGAGGGGCGCCGAGTGCCTGCCTAATTGGTACTTTTATGTCAAAAAAAAAGAAAATGAAAAAATGTGTAAAGAGAGCACAATGAGAAACTGAAATGAAACTGAAATTAAGCATACGCCATGTGGTCCAGCCTATTTGCCACTTTTGCGGGGGCGTGTGCGTGTCTGGGCCATGTTTACAATTCTAAAAAAACGAGGAAAAAATTAACACAGAATATGAGAATCGAGGCGGACAATTTCCAACCCGCTGCTCCCGCTGCGCTTTTTCGTACATTTTCACTGCTTAGCTTTTAGCCAAATTGCAATTGCTACATTTTTGCATCTCGCGGCAACTCGCATTCAACACAAATTAAGAAAACACTGACGGAAAGGCCTTTAAAAACGGGGAATCAGTGAAATTTTTACGATGACAACGAACTGGGAATCCCCTAGAAAAAAAATATGATATATGCAAATTCAAGTGAAAGGAAAAATCAATGAATCTTTATTCATTTCAATGAAGAAGAAAGCAAAGTATTCATTCAATAATACAGATGCCATTGAACTTTGTGTTAATTAATTGTATTATTGCTTCTGTTTTTTATTTATATATTAAAATTAAGACAAGTTTTTATTGCCTTTTGTGTTGTTTATTAAATGGGAGAAATATTATTATTGTATGTTAAGTATCATATATCTAAAAATAATATATCATCTTCATATTCAAAGGTCTAATCAAGAAGTAATCTTTATAAGATTACTTTAAATTCCTATAGCTCCAATAAACTTTAATCTATATTTTAGAAAAATCTAAAAATAATATATAATCTTCAAATTCAAAGGTCTAATCAAGAAGCAATCTTTATAAGATTCCTTTAAATTCCTATAGCTCCAATGAACTTTAATCTATATTTTAGAAATACATATATTTTCCATTACAGTCAATTGCTTTCTCTCATTGACTGGGTTACTTATCGCGAATATCGTCATACCCGTTGGGGTTAAAATTCTAATTTAGCAAAAGCAATTCATTGTGAAGCTGCCTGAATCTGCTTCCCCATTTATAGTTTTGACTTTAGAGGGGGGGGCTAAAAGTGCAAAAAGGGGGGCATTAGTGATAGAGAGCGGCGCACATTTAGTTGGCCCTGTTTGTTGTACTCTCTTTGGCATAAACAAATATTGGATTGCACTATATGAAGGCCCTGTCTGAGGCGCCCCCCGCTCTTTCTATCTTTCTGGCAATCATTCAACCCCCTTGCAGCACAACGCCCCTGGTTTGTTTGCACAGTTGTCGGCGGCGAATTTGTTGGCCAGACTCTGCTGATGAAGTTTCTCCCAGTTCCTCTCCTGTTTTTTTTCTTTTTTGTTCATCTTTTGTCCATTCACGCATTTTACAATGCCACAAAAAGGGGGTACAGGGGGGTATTTAATCTTGACCAGGAACAACCAAAGGGGAACACCTTAAGCCCTGAACCTGGCTGTCAGAGGTTCCACAGCCGGAACACCAAGGGAGTACACTGAACTACCACTAGTCTATATTATAGTATTAGATTTTCAGCACTTCTTATTATAATTTTGGTTGGAAATGATTCATATATTATTATCTTATTTATGAAATATAAAAAAAAATACAGATTTACGGCTATTTCATCATAAAGTGTGACAAAGCAGCCACTTAAGTACATCGCAATAAGCGGGTGAGCTAATTATCGCAAGCTTCCGGTGCGTTATTTCTTTATTCTGGACATAAAATAATTTCACAAATTAATGAAAGACAATAAAGTTAGTTAACTATTTGAATCTTATAAATAAATAGTACAGATTACTCTGAGGCTGTTTGATATTACACGGAACTGCAATATAGTTCTGTGTAATATCTATCTGTAATAATCTATACTATTTATTGAATTGCTATTTTTTATTATTTTCAAACTGTGCGGGTTTTGCCCCAATTTCCATTTAGCTGAGTGTAAGGGATAGGGCATCATAAAAAACTGTACTGGGTGCGCTATTTGCATTTGGCTCATAACTCTTTTGATTGCAAATAAACGCACGACAGGCTCTTTATTATTGTTGTCGCTGCCGTTGTTGTTACCTTCTGGCTCGTAAAATACCAAACACAAGTCACACCCACGCCAGGAATCCCAATTGAGGCTAAACAAAAAAAAAAAAAGGTGAGGAAAAAAGCAAGAGTGAGAAATAATAAAGGAACTGCTCGCTCCTCCGACCAAAGCATCCTTCAAACGCTTCCAAACAGAACAACAGGCAAATGCAAATGAAGTTTTTTTTTTTATATTTATATTTTTTATTTAATGGCCAAGAGGTGCGTCGGGGGCCTAGCAGAGCACCAACTGTTTTCGAATACTGTCAACCCGGCAGACACTTAATGGCTTTTTTTGTGTTCATTCATGTGTCCCTGTCACAACTTCTCTTTCACAGTGAGAAAAAAACAAAGAATTCTAATTGTAAATTAATTTAAAATATTTATTTAATTAGAATCTTAATTGATTTATAATACTTTTAAATTTGTGGAGTCCTTGGAACACTATTTTATTTATTCTGGTTTTTTAAGCAGATATATACAAAGGGATAAGAATGTATCTGTTGGAATGAAGGTATAAGGAGTATAAATAATTATTTCCTTCAGTAGAATATTATTTTAAATCAGAACATATATAAAACTAATTGACCAAATGTTAAGTATTTAATATATAGACTTTAAAAGAAATATTTAAACCTATTAAAAATATTTTTCCTAGACCTAAATAACTAAGAATTCACTTTAAGCACACTTTCCTCTCATATCCATAATTAATTATCCTAGAATTTACCTAGATTATCTTGCAGTGCCGCTGTAGCTCCGGTTCCTGCTCCTGGGATTGGCACTGCAGATTGATGGTAATTCCAGGGGGCAGTGGCGGAGAGCCCCCGGAGAAGCGGCGGGAGTCGCCAACTGCCAACCTGGATGAAATGGCCGTGTCATGGCTGAGCATGCGTAATGAAGCTTAAGTAGAACTGGTTATACAAAAAAAAATATATGCATAAAAAACAGGGTCGAGGTGTTGCCTCCAATAAGATGAGAAAAAGATGAGATGGCTGGGGTAGACAGTGAAAGGCAGGAGACGAGATTCGGTTGACTTTGATTCATCTTAGCAAAGCGATCGCTGTAAGCCAAAACGAGCAAAATGTGAGGCATTAAAATCATATCAAATGATAGAGGATGCAGGCCATCGTGATGACTCAGAACTCATAAACAAAATAATTAAATAGAAATAGGTATAATAAGCATAATAATAAAATTCTAAGAGATTAAATCAATAAGAAACATTTAATAAATTGGAGAAATAATTATGGTATATATATAATATAGTAATAAATAAAACAGAATACTTATATATTTATATTTCGTTGACTAAACTAAATAAGACTAATGAAAAACGATATAGAATTTAAAGATACTAGACTCCAACAATGTATTTACAATGGAATTTTATAGTTCTTTTGATAACTACGATTAATCAAGGATGTAGAAAAAATATCCTTTAATTCAAGGCATTCTTTCTATCCAAAAATTGCTTATAGTAAACTCGTTCACTCTTTTACATCCCTGACTTGGCCTTCAATTCAAGATTCGATCTACCAACTCCCTGCAATTGAAACCCATTCGCCCCCATTTCGCTGGCCATTTCACTTAACGCTTTGGTGACTCTGTTGGGAAAAGCTGCGAATGGAGTTGTATCCTGGCCGCCTTTTCTCACATTTCCCCTTTATCCTTGGGCCATGGCTCCTGCTCCTGCTGGTGTCATTTTTCTTACATGCACACTTCATTTATTACCCCCAGAAGGCACTAGGGCCCCACTGCTTGTCGCATTATGTATCACTTATATGCATGTCGTTAGTTTTCATGACATTCGGGCGTTCTTTTCGGTAGTGGAGCATGGAGGGTTGGGGAATACGTGGGAAAAGCAAGTGCATCCTTTTGTTGAAAATCGATACTAGGGTCTGAGTGTGTGTGCGTGTGTGTGTGGGCAATGCAAATTGCAAAACTTTTCCAATGCCGCTGCCTCGGCACTCTTGCTCTTTGAGCTGTAAGTGATAGCTTTTCAGGTGCTCTCAGGTGTGGCACGCAGTTTTCCCCACACTGCACTCCTGGCACTTGATATTTTCTGTTTTCCGTTTTCCTGCGGCTTTTGTTTGGAGCGTGTTAAAAATCTGTTAAATAAATCACAATTGCTGCGTGAGCACATGCCAGCATAAATCAAAAACCATAAATTCAATTTAATTTTTCGTTCGTTCTGTGCAAACATCATCACATTTTATGCTTTTTCAGGTAGTGATGAAAATATATAAGGGGGTTTTTGTACATAAATATATATAGGTTTTTGTAAAATAAATTTGTTTAAATAATACTTGAAGTACTATTTTCTTTCGCAAAATTATGCTCAGATTATTCATATATTAAAAAATTACACGAATTACCACAACATTTTTCAGATATTTAATATTTCATCAGATTATGAAAATAGTTTTTGTAATTTCGTAATATATTAAAAAGAGTTTTAAAAAAGTAGCAGAAGCTGCATTCCATGCTACTATACCATAAGATACAGTTTTTCTTTTTGTTTTAAAAGTAAAGCCATACAAATAGTTTATAATAAAATGCCATAAAAAACAATAAAATCTTTATAAAGTGACAATGAATCGAATTATGTTCATGCTGGCAGACATATTAAAATTAAGCCATTCGTAAATTGCTTATATTTATATTAAAAAATTTGAAAGCATTAAAGGTAACACCATTTAAACTTAAGCTCTCATAAAAATGTTTCCCTTGCGCAATCCAATTTATTAGCTGCTTCATATTATTTGCAGGCCTATTTTTAATATCACCCAGAGATACAAAATAAAAAATAGTAAATATTTCATGGTTGAAAAACTGTGCGGAGCGAAATTCCAGCACATTGTGCAATAATAACGAAAGCTGCAAAAAATAGAGTGCTGTGAATGGGAAATAGAGTTACGTGGTCGTCGTGCAACCAAATAAAAAATATATTTAAAAAATAAGCCAATTCTAACTATAAATAAGCAGTATTTTCGCATATGTTGCGGCATTGCTGCATTGCCATATGCATGCATATCTGTTTTTAATAACAATGTTCCCTTTTTCCGTGCTTTTTTCATGGCTTTCATAGGACGACGGCTATCAATCGGATCAGGCGCAGCCGGGCGAGCTGACGGCCAGGAAACTGCAGCAAGTGGGCACCCAAGAAGGCGTCCTGGAGTACAGAAAATATCACACCAGTGAGTATGCTGCCCTTATCATTCCTCCTCTTTTTTTTCTCCTCTTCCTGGGTTCATTGGGGCCATTAAAGGTGTCCCTGCCCCGTTCCGGTCCCGTCCAGGCCTCTGCGCTCCTCCTGGTAATTGTGCCTCAAATAGATGTCCGAGGCGCCCGCCCATGATCATCACGTTCTGGCCATAAAAAATGTGCTAAGCAAATGTGCAATGCTCTATGCGAAAGGGCAAAAACAAGCCAAACAAAACGCCACCAAATGGCCTTTGATGTCTAGAGGGGAGGGCCAGGAGCACAGTGCCAGTCAATAGGTTAGGGATTCTCAAATAAATATATCTATATTTTATAGAGCTTTCTGAAAGTGACTGACTTCAGGCAAGCTCTCCAACTTAAATAATTTATTATTATAAAAATATATATGACTCAGAAGGAGCTTTGATTAAGGGATACATTTTTCTAAATGGAAAGGATTTAAGCTTATAACTTAAAGCAAAAAAACTCTATAAGCCTAACAAATTTAATACTTCAAGTTATATTAATTAATTGACCTCAACTGTATTAGCTTCTAGCTATAGTCCCTGGCAATCCCAGTTGTTTTTCCTGTTATTTATGACAATGGAAATGAAAATGACTGTTTTATCCTTTGGCACGTGACTCTCCTTGTGAATGATGGAAAACCAGAGCACAAGCGTCAACAACAAGATGGTTGAAAAGTCTGGCCCGAGTTCAACTTACGCACTTTACTTTCTAACTGTGGAAAAAGTTAGTGAGTGAAAATTTCGCCTTAAGAAGGAGTTGACAAATTACATACCAAGATGTTTTCCCACCGAGTTTTTCCCTTTTTTTGTGTCTCTTTTGGGTCTCTGGGGTGATGCATCTGCGCTTTCATTGCAATTAAAAGGAGAGTTGTCTTGTTAAACAAACATGCATACACTCCTTGCTTCTCTTAATTTAAGTAGTTTGCTAGCAGATATTTCTTTTATTTTTTTTTTGGTAAGCGGGAATTAGAGACTTGCATAGATATTGCCAATTATTTCATTACAAGCTGAGAGCCACGAGGATTTAAAAAAATCAACAAACAGCAAAGGTACATTGGAAACAATTTTATGCCTTTTTGAGATTAGTTTTTCTTAACTTTGAAATTTTGTTATTTACAAAATCGAATACCATTATAATTAGTGTTTCTTACTTAGAAAAGTTGTTATAAAAAAATTAATTTGTATATCCTTTTCAGAATCAACTAAACACTTGAGAATTTGACGCTAAATTATGAAGGAAAAGCAAAAGTTGAAAAAGAAACATTTGACTTTTAAAACAAATGTATTGCATTTTTTATTAGTATATATTTTGGTTTTGTTATTTTACTTTTATTTTATTTAGTTGTCTACTAATTCATTAATAAGTAAAATAAACTCTTCAGAAACATACCAAAAAGCGGCAGCAAGGCACTTTCTGTATTATAGAAAAACATATAACAATATTCAATGGTCTTTTTTAAATTCAATTAGCTAAATAAGAAATATTTAAAATATCAAAATAATTAATTTACTTAATTAATTAATAAATTAACTAAATATTTTTTTTTTTCAAATTTTCAACTACTATTTAAAAAACCTTTTCTCTGCGTGTAACAACAATTACAATTAGGAGACAAACACAGGCTTAACCCAGACCCCTGACAATGAAATGTGAGCTCGCTCTGTCTCAATATCTTTTATTTTATTTTCCCCTTTTTTCCACTGCGTCTTTCTTTTTGTCTCGTTTGCATTTGAGTGGAAAATTGCTGTCGCTTAATGGGCGCGAAAATTGTTTTTGGGGGAAAACCGTTAAGAGCGTGTGGACAACAGCCGGCAAAAGCCAACGAAAGTGTGTCACTAAGCCTGGGAAATTGTCAATGAAATGTAGCCAGTACATAAATGCATAATGATGCAACAATTTTCTTATCTCACTCGATTTGTCCAGTGCCAGTGGCTGTTGTTTTTCGCTGTTTGTTGGTTTTCAGCTGTCCAGTGGCTTCCTTGGCTGTTGAGTTTATTTATTTACGCGCCATCGAATATTTGCACATCGTTGTGGATTGTTTGACTTGTGATTGCCGATTTCGGTTACTCATTTTGTTTAATTTTCCTAAACGTGTGACAATTTCATGATCTTGTTTACAAGTATTTGCAGATTAAGCGGAAAGGCAAATATTGATCAATTAGTTTGGGAAAATATATAAGTGCCGATAAAATTGTTATTTGTAGATATAGAGTTTTTTAATTTCAGCCAGTAGCTTGGTACACAGTGAAGGAATCATTTCCGACCCCATAAATCATATATATTCTTGATCAGCATCAACAGCCGAATCGATCTAGACATGTTTTGTGGGAACCAATTTTTTAGACATTTTTTGAAAATTTTGTAAGGGGTTACATCATTAAAATTGTCAAAATTTGACAAAAATTTTGATTTCTACAATTCTAAAACTTAATATGTAGATTTGTTTGCCTTATAAAAACTAGCACAGAAAACCTATTTTATTTGAAATGAATACATTTTTGGTATAATCGAAACATAAACATTTTGATAATCGAAAAACATTAATTTATCTAAAAAATTAGCAATTAAAAATACCGATTTAATACCATATGCCTAGGATATAAATATTCTATGTTTTTTTAATAAGACCAAGAAGCCAATGATTGCCACAATTAAAATCTCAATCTATAAAGAATAAAACATTGGAAAAAACACAACTAACAATTGAATTAAATTTTTTAAAATGTTGTAGGGGGTAACATCATTAAATTTGTATAAAATTCATTAAAAAAATTTAATATTTTAAATATTAACACAAATATGATGGAAACTTAATACAAGTTAATACAGAAAAGCTTTCCGAATTAATATTAATGCACTTTTGGCTTAGTTAAGATCGATTGTAACATACATTTCAGACCATCATCCTATTACTAACTGCAATGGTGTACAAACTCCGGCTTGATTTCTGTTTTTAAGTTTTTTTGGTTTTCAAACTTTAATATATTTTTCATTTAACATTTATTTCACTAGTTTTTTTATTATGTTCCTTAAATCTATGAAAATATTTCTTTTCTTTTGCTTCACGGATAAACTTTTCTTTGTATTAAATGATGTGTAACATTTGGCAGCACTTCGAGTGGACTTTATTAGCCAAGCTCAACGTCTGGCCATGAGTAAACTATGGCAATTTCCGGAAAAGGGCCAAGTCAAGCCCCTCGTCTCATCATCCCGTGGAGGCCCGAGAATTGCCCCACATTTTCATGGGCAAATCTGTCAAGTTCAAAGGCGGCCCAGCCAGACTTTCCTCAACTCGGCCATCAACACAACTGCAATTTTCACCGCTCCCCAGAAGGGGGGGGTCTCCAGGCCCCTTTTTTCCACCCCACCGCTTTCCTGCCACGGCTCTGAGAGTTCTCCGTCCTCAGTCCTTAGTCCATGGAGCTCGTTGAGCTAGAGCCCCTTGAATTATTCATGTGGCTGCTGTGGCTGAGGCAGCCGCTCCACATGTTCTGAGGCAGTCGAAACACCATCTCCACCAGTCTGTGCCAGCCAGGAACTATAGCTACAATAGCTACCTGAAATACACCAAGGAAAATTGGGTAGTAATAAAGGAATAAAAGTAGAGAAGTTTGTATATAAAAAACAGAGGGGATTGAACTCTTTAAAGAGTTCAAGATATATAGAATATATTATTTAATGATTGAATTTTAATAATTTGTGATTTTAGTCTGTTGAATGTCTCAATTATTTATACTCATAAATTATTATTATTTATTCTTCAGTTATAAAAACATTTGTTCAAAGGTTCCCAAACATTTAGCTTTATTTTTCTCTGTGCAACAGAACACACTCTCCACACCACCCCCTTCCTGCGGGCTTGTTAAGTTGATGATTCAATCATGAAGCGTTTATGAAAATTACATATGGATCCAACAGTGGGGTCTCCCTTTGAGATTCATATAGACAGTTGGCAAGGGAACTAGGACCCAGAACTAGGACCCTTGACTAGGACTTGGGGATTAGCTAGCTTACCAGCATATTGGGAGGTCTTTGAAGCTATACTCTGCCCGCCTCTGGCTCCTTATCGATCTCATTGTGCCTCCTGCCACTTTACGACCGTCAGACAACCGAGAAGAAAATTAATTCCGCATGCAAAGATCTTCTCTTCTGAGCGCTTTTTATAGTCGCAAGTTGCGACAAAAGGCGAATAACGGTAAAGTTAAGTCCGCCAAAGGCCATAAAGGTGCAATCTCCAGTCGACGATCGATATAAAATAAAAAAAAAAAGAATAAGAAATATAAGGAACATCTCACAAATGATCTTAAGCCGCTGCTGGCTGCTGGCAGAAAGCTAACCAGTGGGCGGCGATCGACGCGAAAAATCGCTACCGAAAGGCATTGAAAATGCTGCCCGATGGCTGGAGAAAAAAATCCAGGAGTTTACTGAACTTTAGTAGGCTATTAAGTAATGAACCTGGTAACCGGTTGCGCCAATGACATACATTTGCAAACAGTTTGGCTATAAGTTAACAGCAAACTTATTAAAATTGCCACATTCAAGGGGATTATTTCGAGCAGCCAAATAGCTTAACCATAAAATATTTAAGTGCAAATATTTATTACAAAGGATTTTGAATGGATTTAAGAGCTTGAAATGCGAGTTCTTTTATATTTTATTGTAAGTTGAGCTATTATTTTTATTCGAAGAATTTTCTGGATTTTTATTGTACAAAATATATGTACTCAATGGAATTTAAATAATTATCCAAGAGGTTAAGAGACAATAATGACTTTGACTCGAAAAATGGTTTTAATATATATATTTTCTAAAAATTGAATATATTTTCAAAGTAGATAACCTTCAAGATTTTTAAAATATTTTTTAACAAAGGAGATTTTAATTATTTTTAAACGTTTTGAGCTGCTCATTGTTGTTAAACAGCATCTTGCTTTTAAGCTCTCTAACGAAACCTTAACAACATATATCTACTTAAAAATATTCATTAATTTCCCTAAAAATTAACCCATTAATTTGTATCTCCAACAGACCTCCAGGAACTCAATCAAATGGCTAGGGAACACCGGGCCTTTGTGCAGCGGGAGGGACGCTGTCGTGTGCCCAAGCCTCAGGTGATCTACATGACCAAGGAGACCAACACGGTCTACTCCCCGCGTGCCACGATTCTGCATCAGTGCAGCGACACCGTGGGCTGCTGTGATCCGGGATTCACCTGCAAGATGAAGCGGAACGAGACCGTGAACCTGGTGTTCTCCGTTCACGTCAACAACAAGTCAATGGCCCGCATTGTTCCCATGCTGAACCACACGGAGTGCGGATGTGTGAAGGTGGAGATACGTCGCAAGCGGAGCACAGCCTGCCGGTGTCCCAAGCACTTCATCGACTTTAGCTGGCCGGTAATCCAGTCGGAGGAGGAGCAGGAGCAGGAGCAGCGTTGCCGATGCGACTGCCACCTCAGCGATGACACCTGCAAGCGGCTGAAGAACGGCGAGGAGGGATTCTCCGTGATGGAGAGACGGTGAGTCCTGCCAAGATGAATATTTATGCTATGTTATGTTATAATTAAATTAAATTATCCTTTGCAGACGCATCCAAAGCGGAGACAGCAGTCCACCGTTTTGCAATTATGGACCCTACGACATGAGAAATGGACGCTGTCCACGTCCTGGTTATCAGAATCAAAATCAGAATCAGTACAAGAATCCCAATGCGAATCCGAATCTGAGCTACTATCAGCCAGGACAGTTCCAGTCGAAGCGCCTGCACGGCAAGAGCTAAACAAACCAAAATCCCCAATCCCCAGAACTGTGCATAAACTAAATACTACTTATACACTACCACTACTTACTGCATACTCTACTTACTACTACTATTTAAAATTGAATGCCATTAAAAGTCCATAGCAGCGACGCTGAATCTTAGAGAACAACTTCAATAAAATACATCTAGTGGAACACCTTCCAATACGTTAAGTCGTTAGTATTAAGAGCCATAATATTGAGAGATTGCCTTGCTCTAATGACCCATTGTCATCCGTCAAATCTGTGCAGATTATTTATAATTTTAAAACAATTAATTACACAGCATTTACTATTAAAATTCATCCTCTTGGAAATAATTAAAGTCCCATGTTTCGGTCAGAAGAAGAAGTATTGTCAACCAACAACATTCGAGTGTACTTAAGTAAACGTCGATTAAGTTCCATCTCTTAAGCTACTTTATGTTATATATATATTATATATTTGTATACAATTAAACGATACTTCTAGTCACAGCAAGCGATTTAGTTTTCGGAGTATAATTATAAACAAAATCAAGCCCCCATAGATGGTCACATAAACGTCAATGAATAGGTATTCAATCCAATTGAATTGCCTTGACGGGCTGTACAAGTTCCTGGCACCATTATGACGAATGATGTACTCCAGCCAAAAGGTGGCCAGGTCACTGGAGTTCATTGGACGATCGCGATACAGCTGGGAGGCCTTCGATATAGCTTTGGTATATTCCGATTCATCGAGTATTCGCTCCATAGCCCGATGGAGTTCAATGTGGGTCAGATTGTGTGTGGACAAGGTCAAGCCCCATTTTTTGGACTGCATCTTCCGGAGATTGACTCGCTGATCTCCTACCAAAGGTAACCCCAGCATGGGCACTCCATAGTAAAGGGCCTCCGACACACTGCCCTTGCCCCCGTGCGTGATAAACAATCGAACCTTGCCACTTGCCAATAGTTCACATTGTGGCCACCATTTGGATACTTTAATATGGCGAAAATCCAGACTGATGACACTCTGATTTGCTCCATCGTAGGTCCAGTAGATATCATAGTCGGGGAATTGGGAGAAAGCCTTTGTGAAAGTAGAGACCAAGCTGTGTGGTGATTTCCGCCAGGTGAAGCGAGAGCCTAAGCTAAAGACGATTATAGATCTATTCGATGCTGATATTTCCGGGGAGTTCTTATTTATTTGCTGTTCCAAGAGTATGCCTCCAATTTCCACCATATTGGGCAATACAGGAGCTATGGGTCCTTCACTAATGGTATGATGATTACTTAAGGTCAAGGCAACCGAACGACGCATAGTTTCAAAGCCGGGATATCGGGGTTCGGGAAAATGTAAGCTATAAATTATAAATTATTTTATATATATATGAGAGACTTTTTAAATAAAAAACTTACTTGTAGATTTTCTGCATCACTCTCCTGGCCATAATTTCCATTAGCTTCTCCCAAATTCCAAAGATCCAAGCTGAGATGCCACTTCTCTGGCGACTATCATAGGGCTGTGGGACATACCAACGCTCCTCGGGATTGCCCATGAGACTGTTCACGAATCCTGTGGGCTGTTGGGTTGATATTATGGCCACGGGACACTGGAAATGAGCAGCCACTCCCAGAAGATGATCATTGAAGTGATAGCCCAAAAGCATGAGATCAAAGGGAGGCTTGGGATCACTTTGCAGGAAAGCTTGCCATTCAGGCGTATTAAGCAAGTCACCCGATTTCTCTAGACGACTAAACATTCTCTCCAGCCGGAGAAAGAGGTCCGAGGAAGAGCGGTCATCAGGCTCATCCTTTGGCTGCTCCCAGGGTATTAAAATGTGTGTCACATTTGGTTGTAAGACATGTGCCTCCAGTGGCAAAGTGGTTACCACAGTCAACTGGTGACCCTTCTGGACCAGAGCTTGACATACAGCCAGATGGACCATTAACTGGGAACGATGGACGTTGACAAAGAGACCTAAAATGTGATGGGACTCCACCGAGGTAGGTGAAGCGGCGTAAACGAGCCACAAAAGTGACCACCAACTGGCCGGCGATCGGTTCATGACTGAGAGGCCCACAATTCAAATTCACATTAACAGGTAATTAGCAGGGCAACCGGCACAAACAATCAATCAAAATGATAACTTATTGACAATAAGCTACACATGAAGTTACCCAACAAAATCAAGTAAAAAGTGGTGACGTCAAAGGTAATGAGATATGACATCATAAGAGAGAAGATAAATAAAATTAAAATAAAAATTAAACTTTTTTACTTACAATATTATCGTGGGAAATATATATACCCCTATCTTAAGGATACATAATCCGTATTTCCTATATCCGATGTCGCACCACAATTGACACCCACAAAGGCGTTGGAGCACAGCGATTAATTACCCCAAACCGCACATCAATGCTCAACTTAATTACACTGGGATTTAAGCGTATTTGCGGTTTTTTACTTTAACAACTTTTTCTTTCTAATTAAAAATGAGAAGCGAAAAAAACCAATGCAGTCATGTGGAAGCATCAATTACATATCTAATTTGCATTTTCTAAATGGAATGGCATAAAATGAGCTTAAAGCAAACAGCAGTGAGGGGTTGGATTCTAAATTAGGATTTTAGGAATTTAATTTGTATTCATATAGTCTTATTTCTTGGGTAATTTGGAGTAAAAATCTTCAAGGAATTCCTTCAATATCATCTTGAACTTTTCGGCATGTTTAGCCAATTCCGCATGGGTTTCACTCTCCTCGTTGTCCAACATTTCATCGGCTTCGCCCAAGACTTGGAGGTAATGCAGCCAGGAGGATTCCAAGCCTATCACCTGCTGGTGAGTCTTATCCGTTAGCTGAACCCTATACTTGTGGAGCAGCACAAAGAGTTCCAACATGGGAGTGAAGCCGGTATGCCATAGGGGAACTTCCTTCAGAAGTTTTTCGAGCAATTGTTTGGCAGCTGAAGTTTCCCGAAGGGTGCGAGGAACCTTCATTACATTCCGCTCGTTGCGTTCCATATAGCGATAGGTAGCTATAAAGAGAGATCTTTAAGGATATGAACAAATAGGATATAAGACAACCCACCTTTCATCCAATTGCTGGCTTGATTCAAGAGCATTTTAATATTGAGCGCCTGCCACTTTTCTATCCAATCTAGAATGGTGCTCTTCAGGGCATTCTGATTGACGAGCACAAAATACACATTGGTGATGGCATCCTCGAAGGACACATCATCCGCCAAAGCACTATAGTGCTCGATGCCGCCCTCAAAGACTCCAGCAGTGCGAGAACTGGACATCAGACGCTGCCGGAATACCGCCTCGGTGGTCTCCCAAAGAATACGATGCTTGTTCCAATACTCCTCATATTTAGCCATTTCCTCCCGCTGCCTCCCGATCTCCGCTTGAATGCTTCTCATAAATTCGGAGCACTCCTGATCCTCGCGGAAGACAGCAGCGAATCCCTGGCGCTGCTTCTCCTTGGGTAGCTTCAGTTTATAGCCCAATCGTGGAAACTGGTCCAGCATGCTGCGAATGCTGTCGATGATGCCATTTATCATCTCCCCAATGGCATCCATGTCGGGAGTGAAGACGATGCCACCATCTTTAACATCCGATTCGAGGACTATTATAGGAACTGGTGCCATATCATCGTCGGAGTGCAGAGCTTCATACAGCTTGGTCAGGGAACCAAGAGCACTGGTCATTAGGGAACTGGCCAGCATGTCGTCCAGATCATTTACATAAGCTATCCACTCGGGGGATATCTGGAAAGCAGTATTGTAAGTATTGTAAGCATATGAATATAGAATTCTGGGTAAACTTACCTCATCGTCCACTGACTGAAACTGCCGACTGAAGGCACACAGAAGCTCAACTATGTTGCTGTAGTATCTCCTCAAGATGTCACCAGATGAGCTCAGCCTGCTGGACAACTGCTGCTGGAACACGGTAATATCGACGGCACCAACAAAGGCAAAGTGGAGCAAACAGGTGTCACAGATCTTCTCGCAGCTCCTAGCCACGCCTCGATTTGCCCGCTTGAATATGTGAACAATCTCCTGGAACTTATCGAGGAACTCGTTACCATCCTCAAAGAAGTCCTCGCTCAAATCGGAGCCATAGGTGATCTTGAAAACTCCAGGGGCCAGCTGGCGATCGCAGGCCTGGATCAGAGGTCGGAACAGCTTGCGTTCTCTCTCCGTTAGAACGGTCAGAATGCGATTGTGACTGAGGCAGAGTTGGATTACCCGGTTGAACAGGGATCTGGTTATATCGTGTCTTTCGTAGAGCTTGGTCAGGGTTTTGGGAATGGCAAAGCCAAGCCTCTCAAAGTGCTGAGCCTGCTCGCCCAGCTCCAGGACAGACAGATCTATGTTGCACTCAAGGAGACCTTTGGGTTTCTTGCTTTTTACTATTAGATACCGATCCAAACGCTGGCAAAGATCGCTGGACCAGCCACAGCACTGGGCCACCCAATCCTCATAGGCCTGTCGCGTCTCCTTATCAAACTCATGACGCAGTGAATCGAATTTGGCCAAAGCTGGAGCGGATTCCTTAACCGGTGGCAGCCACTCTGCGCTCTTAAGGCGATCCTTTAACCAGGTCAAGCGCTCCAAATTAATGCGATAGTTCAGGGCTTTGGACACATACTTGGGTAACCAAGACTCCTGTCGTCGTTCTTCAAGCAGTTTTCTCGATGTGGAATCCATTTCCTGGGAGAACATCCTCCACAAATTGCTCACCTGTCGCATATAGGTCTTTCTAAGAGTTCCTCTTTGTCGATAGGAGTAGAAGAGCATGGACTGCAGTGCCTCCAGTGTCTCCTCCACATTGGACACGTGCTGGAACGCATTGAATATTAGACGCTGGACCGTCTCCTCCAGTTTCTTCATGCTCCGGCGGAAGTCGGCAACCTGTTCGTACCAATCCGAGCAATGTACATTCAAGATGTGTGCTTGGGAGCCATTCTGCAGTTTCTGCAACGTACTCAGAAACTGTTGCTCCACATTTGCGGATATCTTCTCCAGCTCCTCGCCACAAGTGCCGCCAAAAGCCGGCTGGGGAATGCTACCGTTTTCATCCAAACGACCAAACACAATCATCGATTCACAGATGTCAATCACATCATTTAGGCGCTCCACAAAGGCATCGATATGGTTGAAAATGATGCCCTCATCCAGCTCCCAGGCGGGATCATTTCCCTTGGTCATTTCACCGTAGATCCCCTTGTAAGCCAGACAGCTATCGATGGCCATGTTACAAATTTTGATACCAAAGCGGGACTTACCCGCGAGAATCTCCTCGACTTTGGTTTGTTCCGTGCACAATCTGTTGAGAAACATGGGAAATCTCTTTAAATTGTAATTTGTATATAAGACACTGATAATACCTTATGATCTGATTACTCAAATTCCGAAATAGTCCAGATATCAGCTTCTCCGTATTGTAGTATTCCGAATTTAACCAAATGAAACGTATAAGATGGATAATCCTGGGTAGAAGCTTGGTCAAATCCCCCGGACTTGCGACCAAATCGATTTTGGAACAGGGTTCATTCAGCAGTTTAAGGTACTTAATGTTCGACAAGGACTGAAGCAACTCCTGTTTAGCCCGTTCGATTAGCTCATCCATTTGGGGCATGTGAACGGAATGGGCAGAATGCAGAACCTTTAATACCTTCTGGACATCCGACTGGGCCAGTTGGTTGTTGATTCCCTGAAGAACTTCATCTGAAAATGTATTAAAAGATAAGCTAATTAAAATCTAAACATATCGCAGACTTACACCGATATTCCCAGAACTCAAACTCATCCCGCACGGTGGCTAGATCATGAGGAACCATCAGGGTGCGATCCTGCAGCAAGGTACGTATCTGTGTGGTCCAGTACAACGCGATCCCCTCCAGACTCATGACCAGCTGCCTCTCCACAGGTCCCGTGCCCAGTTCCTTGATCACATAGGGAACGTACAAGACAGCCACTCCCGAGATCTGATGATGTGTCCCCGTAAGGAATGCCAGGAATCTGTCCAAGCTGGAGCAGAAGCGATTTCGTACCGTTGTATTCCAATCGCGATAGTTTCGGAAGAAGGGAACGTATAGACGTTCCAGCAATTCCATCAGGCAACCATCCACATCGCTGGTCAGGGTGCCAAAGTTGACCTCATCGTGGAATCCCTCCACGCTGAAAATCTCGTTCAGCTCCCGCCGAAAGTAGCTCAAATCTGAGACGCAGGTTTCGGGGATGCCCAGGCAAGCAGACAACACATCCTGGTCGTAGTATACGGTCAGTAGGGGTTCATTCACCTCCAGTAGCCAACGCCGTATGATGTCCAGGGTTCCCTCATGCCAGTCCCGGTGATCCAGTCCACTTAGGACACTCATGCGTTGAATGTAACCCACCAGCTGGTGTAGTTCCTCGTCGCTATAGGATGGCTTCGGAGTCTCGGGACGTAGTTCCTCCTGACGCTGTTCAACGCTGCGCTCTAGGATATATCAACATTAAGGCTCTTAACGGTCAGTACTTCTGTTAATTGCTTACCCTCATCATCGGTTAAATCCGAGTCTGTAAGATGTTCATCTTCTACGGCACTAGAGGAAGCCATTATATAGAGTTTTTACGCGGAAAAGATAACAATAAACTTGGGGAAATCAAACAAATCCATGGCAACGTAAAGTCAAACCGTGCTTATCTGATTATTTGTATTAAGAGCTGCACTTTGTATATAAATATATATATCATATAATATTAAATTAGTTTCTACTTAATCTTAATTAAATTATACACTTTTCGTAAAGTTGACAAATTTTTTAAATTTAACCGAAAATTGAAGTGTTGGAAAGAGATGGAGAAATTATGAGACGCAGGATTTTGCTGTTTTTGCACTGTTGGTCACACTGAGCCAAGCTATTAAATTTTAGGCAACATTTTTTAAACAAGCAAATCGTAAAACAACTAATCATTTGAGGATGGCGGTATCCTTCGATATTGAAGACATATTGTCGCAGGGCAAACACTTTATACCCGATCTGAGCATCAGCCACAACGATTTGGCCAAGCCCAGTATGGCGATTCTCACCAAGATCTTTGTCCATTATCTGCGGTGCTTCGGCTTTCGAGTGGAACCTCCGTTTAAGCTGGGCTGCGAGACCATTGACCAGTCGCGAGAGACACGGGTGTTCCTGATCCGCCTCTGCCGCCAAATAGAGAACATCATCAAGATTGCATATCCCAATAAGACGTACCTCTATATGGACTTGATCAAGCCAGGTATGCAAGTAATCTTAGACGCTCATATCCTTTTAATGGAAACTTTTTCACTCTTAGCAAACAAAAAGACACTCAACACACTGGGCCACTTGTTCAACTATCTTGCCTACTACAAAATGTTCAAGAAGAATGTCCTGGGACCCGTTGAGCAGGGCATCAAGGTCCGGGACGCATTGCTGGCCGAGGTCAAAGTCAAGCAGAACGAGTTGGAGCAGCATAGGAAGACGGTAGCCACCATTACGGAGGATATGGAAGCGTGCAAGCTCGAGATTAACCAGATGAAGGTGGAACTGCAGGAGTCCAAGACGAAGCTCGTACAGCTAAAGAAAAGCGCCAGCGAGCAGGAGAACGCCTTGGAAAATCTGGAACAGCAGGAGAGTGAACAGAGCAAGCGCATCACGCACTGGGAGCAGCTGGTGGTGGAGGATCACCAAGTGATGGAACTAAAAAAGTGAGTCACTTCCCGACCAAATTATTTAATAATATGTATCACATCACATTGGTGGGCAGGCAAATCCAGAGCACCTCGTCGCACGTCGAGAGTTGCAAAAAGGAGCTGGCCAGCAAGGAACAAATAATCAATAGCCAGCGCAGCAAGATCGAAGCCAGTCAGCAGATCGTCCTGGCGCTGGAAAAGGCAACGCCCTTGCTACTATTTTCCCAGTTGGACGAGTACAAGGAGAATGCCAAGCAACTGGAGGCAATGCGTAAGCAGCTACCCGTACTGGAGGCTCGAAATCAGAAGACCCTCCAGGAGGCTGAAGCAAGGAAGAAACTGCTTCGCGACGAGAAGCAGCAGATTCAGCAACTTAGGGAAAAACACAAGGCCGATTCCAAAGACGCCCAGGAGCAGATCGAAAAGCGGGAGACCGATATCGAAGGCCGGGATAAAGCTGTGAAGGAGCTGCAGAACGAGAATGAGACTTTGGCCGAACAGATCGAAAAACAGGAACATATTCGCGGCATTTTGTGTGAGAATCTCGAGATCATACTCGGCGAAAACAGCAAGTGGCATTAGGTTAGCACTAAAGATACGGATTTTATTCTAAAACTGCAAACAGCTCAGCTCGTTTTTTATTGGTTAGGATCGAACGGAGGGGGGCGCCGGGTAACTACTACGTCTCCATCTTCTTGCTCTCGAGATGCGCCTTCAGCTGCTGGCTGAAGTCATCCTCGACGTTGTCGTCGTCCCAGTTGTCCTCCCACACATTCAGCTCTTCCTCATCGTCCCCGACTTTGAAATCTGCAACAAATATGCTCAGCGTGAGACAGCGACTTGCCAATAAAAAGGCAATGCTTACCTTCAGCGGGAAACTCTTCGAATTCATCGTCCTCTTCCAGGAGCCCCAAGTCCTCGCTTTTGTTGTTGGTCTCCTCCTTTTCCTTCTCCTTTTCTTTTTCCGGTCCAGACATTATTACTGTTTTTAAGATAAATTCTAGATTTTAAAGATTGACGCTATTTTTTTATGCCGAAATGATGCCGAGTCACTTGTAATGTGACTGTCACAACACAATGAAAAATCCATACATACAACTTGAAAATACCGAATAAATGTCAAGAAAAATACCTGGTCACACTGCTGCGGCGATATTAACATCTATATAAAACATTTTCTCAGAGGAAATACTTTGTCATTTAAGAGTCAATACTTATCGATATTTTTAAATGCACTTTTTTTTTGACACATCACATTTTAAAAAACTCATAACTAGGCCAAAAAAGCATGAATTTTCATCCGGAAAGCTTTCTTATGTTCATTTTTCTTAGGGTTATGAATCTGCATACTCCAATTAAAACGTTCTCCCATTTTCGACATTTTAACGATTAACACCTTATAAAATTTTGAAAAAAAATTGCTAAAACATTTATTTTTGCCAGAGATGGGTAGATCGATTCGGCCTTTGATGCGGATCAAGAATATATATCATTTATAAGGTTCTTGGGTTTTATAAGTTCAATTAAAATACCCTAAAAGGGTAAAATAACTATTATTTTTAAACTGTTACCCAAAATAAAAACTTTCCTTATTGATAAAAGACACACACATTTGTGTTTGTTGTTTTTAAGCATTTAATGATTTGTTTAACATTTTTACTGTTGGCTATTACTTGACTTTCGAAGCTAAAAGGATTATTTTGAGCATTTTGGATTTTAGGCTACATTCAATATTTAACTGTTGTTGTTGCTGGTTGGCTATTTTAAACAATTAGAGCAAAAATGGTAGTTTACTTTAACATTAATAAATATATATATATATATATGTTATGTGGTAAATGTTTATAGGTTTTGCATATTGTTGCTGTTGTTGCGTTGCCTTTTGATTTATTGCATAGCGAACTTTCGGTTTTTCTTGTTGGATTTAGTGCTGTCCAAAAATGTAATGAAAATAAAAAATTTTTTCTTAATACTTCTTCATCTCTCACTTAATGGTAAAAATTTTGTATGCCAAAATATATATATATATATATCTTCTTTTGCGGTTGTTGTTCTTGTTGTTGTTTGTTTAAGTATCTAGAGTTTACATTTATGTTTATACATATATAACTGTAGTTCAACGTTTAACATATTTAGTTGCTGCGGCTTGCAAATCTACATAATTAAATAGTTGGTTTTGATTTTTGTTTTGTATGCTTTTAAGTCTGCTAATGTTATATATGAGGAATAAAACACCATATACACTTGATTAGTAATATTTGTTTTTTTCAGATTTGTGTGTTGTCTCGGGCTCAAAACCTTTCTTCTCTTCTCTTCTATACATTATTATTCATCACAGTTGCTCTCTCTCTCTCTATCTCTGTCTTCGCACAAATCAAATTAAATTCAATGCAATTATTATCATCATTTAACAATTTGTTACAAGCTCCGAGTTTGTTCATAATTGCTGTAGCTACATAAATGGGGTGACAAGATATAGGTCATGTAAGTCATATATTGGACTGGTTTGGGGATAAACAAGAGCCTTTTTTCAGATCAAAGACGTTATAATAATAGGATATGTAACGCCATACTATTAGGCTCTATGGATCTTGTTATTATAAGGTCTTTGGTCTGATGTTGTGCTCTGTCGCTTACAGTGTGTGTGTGGAGACTGGATAATTCTATTTTGTTTTTATAAGATATAATATGAAAGCTTTTCTAGAAAAAGTGTTGTATCACATATATAGAGGAAGTGTTAAATATGTATTTCTTTTGTTTACCATTCGGGTTGTTGTTTGTGTTTTTAACTTTAAGTCAAAAGTTGTAACAAAGTTTTGCCTTTCCTTAAATATTACAGGATATACATAGTGTAAATAGAGTTAAATTAAACAGCTTAGCCTCAATAAAATGCTTTAAAGTAAATACATAAATATACCAAGTTCAGTTTCTATTTTCCATATTTTAAATCTGATCGAATCTCAAACAGAGACTGATCAGGTTTCTTTCTGTGTTTCGTTTTCGAAGAGGGAGCACCAATAAAGTTTCGCTTAAACGATAATTAAAAAAAAAAGTGTTCGGAAGGTAAAAAACATACATAGTTGTTCTGGCAATAAATACGAAAAGTGAAAAGATATAACAGCTAAACATACGTTTTATAAATACTTAGCGTAACTTATCATTTCTGGTGTGTTTGTGGGGACATGTTTTACTTTTTTTGTTGTTTGTTTTCTTTTTAAAACGCTAGGCGTTCTCTAACGTTCATTTTCGACTTACGAACTACATAAATACACACCGAACATCAAAAATATGAATAGGATATATATCTATACTATATATAGATATACACTTGGTTACTTTGTGGGGTGGCTTACTTATTTCGAGCGTTAAATAATCTAAAGATCTTAATTTTTTTACATTTTAAATTTCTTTGTCAATGAAAAGTAATAGATAACTCACTCTCTTGATTATATCTTTTAAAAGTAGGGTTTCAACAATAAAAAATAGTTAAAACATCAATAAAAAAGACCTAAATTGTGCTTCTGTACGTTTTCACATCGAATGAAATAAAGCCACCCCCATGATTAATAAGGAATTTATCCCAACAACAAGATTTACTCGCGACGCGTTCGCTTAGGACGTGAAGCGGCTATTGAATCACCTCCTGGCGATGATGATCGGCCAGTGGCGCTTGCTCCACTTACCCCACCTCCTCCACCGGCGCCACCGACACCACTCAAAAGACTCTCTCCACCGGAACTCGAAGAAATTGCTGTAATGGTAGCCGAAATCGTGGCCGAGTGCTTCTCCACTCCGCGAACTTTTCTTGAGGCCACCGACTGGGCGGTAACTTGAAGCGAAATGGCGTGGGTATTGAGCTTCTCGGCCAGCAACAGATCCTTCAGGCCCTTCATCTTCTGGCTGTACAATGTTATTACGGGTTTCTTGAGCATTATCTCGAAGGGATCGTAATCGTCGCTTTTGTCCTCGGTTTTAGCTTCTCGATGCTGTGGCGGCTTATCTTGCACTTGAGCCTGGTGCTGGGCGGTGCGAGTGTCGCTGGAAACTGGTAACTGGACAGAGTTTCCACTTCCATTGCTTGTTGTGTTTATTGTAGCCTCCTTTTTGTCTGTATTATGATTGTTGTTGTTATTGCTCTTGCTATTATTGTTATTGTTGTTGTGGGACTCTGTTGTGTCGACCTCGCCTCCACTAGAAGATTGTTGTTGGTGTTGCTTTTGATCGGCAAAGGGCTGACCGCCACCCTGAAGCAGAAAGTCAGGATTAAGAATCTTCTCGCCACATGCGGCTGTTAAATCCGCCAAAGTGGTAGGCAACTCCGAGTTCTTTAATTTCTGTAACACGTAAGAAATACACATTGTTTTTAGTATAAATAAATACGAATGCTTTAAAGTCTCACCTCTTCCTTTTTAACCACCGTATTGTTATTGGTAATTCCCTCCGTCGCTTCCGAAGAGCCCACAGCTGCCTCCCTGGACTCCTTAGCCTCCTGTTCGGCTTTGGCCTGTTCCGCTTCGAGATCCTCGGGCAACTTGATAACCACCTGGGACCTGATGTCATAGTCAAACTTGGTGATATTATTCACGAGAGGCTTAGCCCAACCGATATGAAGGATGGGTGTTAAGCTGTCCTCCTCCCACTGACAAATGCCATCATAAAAACGCAGCAGATTGGCAAACACTTCGGCATCTCGCAGGATACTTCTTGCAGAGTGGCCCGAACTCTCGGTTTTCATCACATACGGTATCAGCTCGTTGGCGATGTCAAGTAACTCCTTGTAGATCTCCTCGTCATCCCGGCACTGGTACGTATACAAACGGATCACATCCGCCGCATTGGCCCACGCGGCGAAGGCATCCCTATACTTTAGCAATCGATTGTAGTAGTTTCCCTGGTACGTATACGGATAGACATGATGATTGCGATAGTGGGTCCTCGCCGAATCGATTGCCTCGCGGTATAGCTGCTCGCAGCCGATGCTTGGATGTGTGCGATGAATTTCCTCCAGCTCTCCCAGTGTGCCCAGGGCCATGGGGTAGCGCTTGAGATGGCCCAGGTCGTAGAGCAGCCACAGAAGCTGCTGCTGCAACTCGGCCACCTCTACGCAGTCACTGTTCGAAGTCAGCGAGATATTCAGGGCTGCACAAATGGCCGCCACTTCCATGCCTCGCTCACAGATCACCGCCAGTCCGCCCAAATAGAGCCAGGATCCGGATTCGATGCCGGGCCGTATGTCCTGGCCACGCTTATCCTCACTTCCCTTGCCGTGCCACGTCACCTCGATGGTCTCCACTCGCTTCTGGCCGAACACCACCCAGGCGTGATCCTCCGAAATGGCCAGGCGCACATCCTTGTAGCCCAGCAACTGGCAGCCGGCCACCACAGCTAGGGCAACGCCGAAGCAATCCAACTTGTTGCCGGACAGGTAACTGTAGAGGTTCTGCAGGTGGGCCCGATCCTTGTAGCTACTTCGAATTAACGAGTTCCAGATCACATCCGACACCTTCTTGATCACCTCGCGGGTGGCCTGGCGGTGTGGCTTTGGTTTTTCCACCACGGACAGTATAGTTTGGAACTTCTTATATAGGCCGGCGATCAGTTCGTGTGTCACCACAGGAAAGGGAACGCTGTTTCCCATAATGACATCATTTCCACCTGCATTTTTTGGTAATTGGATAATTGAGAGAGAATTATATTACGTTAGTGGCGCCTATATATTATGTATCGTAAATATGTTTAATGAGTAAAGGAATCCCCCCTTTAAATGGAGGCGTTCTCTTCAGTTTAAACCTTTAGCCTAAACAAGGGCCCTTAAAACGCGTTTGTCTACCATCTCGCTTCCGTTTTAACTGGTTTCCCCCTTTGATATAAGGTTAACTGTAAACGCGACCGGTAAATGATGATTGGTTAAACACACACCTGTCGCCGTCTGACTGATGTCACCTGCTGCCGCAGTAGCGGCGGCGGCCGCTGCCGCTTGAGCGGCCTGTGCCGCAGCCTCTCCCGTTGTCAGCGATAACTCAATGTAGCCAACCACAATGGAGAGCAACGTAAGATCGGGCTCTATTCCGGAGGTTAGCGCGCGACGAAACAGATTGACCACATCGGCTGTGGACTTTAGCGGGAACAAGCTGGCATCGATAATGCCATTTAGGGCCATGGGACTCGCACTGGCACTTCTAGTAATCGTCGACATGGTTTTTGTGGGGGACGGTGTTATACTATAGCCGGTATATTTTAATGTACTGAAGGTCCTTCTGGGTTGGAACAGTTGTTTTCTTAGAGTGTCAAGCTTCAAATGCCTAAAAATAATACCGAAAATTGTTGTAAATACTTCGATTTATATTAAGTTTTACTACTTACTTTTAATTGTGCAATTTTCTATGATATTCCGTAAATGCTTTCTTCGTGTTGTTTTGATAAATTTTAAGCCTGATATCCTGCTACTCTTTACTGCTTATTCTTCTATCCAAAATCGGCATTCTTTGTGTATCTGAAAATAAGAAAAAGGAAGTTTTTAAAATCATAGAATTAAAAAAAAAGGGAATACAAACCTACCAAAATATGTAGCTTAAAAGCCTTGCTTATCTTTTCGTCCTGTTTTTAGCCTCTTAATAAAATTTTCTTTAAATAGAACCGGCCAAAAAAATAAATAGCTGGTTTATAATTTTGGAGTTTTCTGCTGTTTAGAGCGCATTTCCTTTTGTTGTCCCAATTAAGAAAGGGTCTCCTTGGAATGTGGTCCAACTCACCCGAGTAACTCCTGCTTATATTTTCCGCCTGTAACTAGCCTGTTGTAGAGCTTATCCTGGATATATTGGGAATAATTAATACAAATTCAAGGTATCGGTCAAGTTATTGCAGAGCTTACCCCTTTTTCCACCTGTTCCTATCCCGATACCGAGCTCGTTATTATCCTGCTGGTGCTGCTGGCCTTTCGCCTGGATTTGTCGGATGCACAATGGCCACTGGCGATTGGCTGTTGGTGGTGGTGGTGGTGGTGCTGCTGCCGTTTGTACAGCCAGCCACTTTGTGGCTGCAACATTGGCAACAAGTTGACAAACAACTTTTTGTCGTTGTCGCGCACCTTCGGCCCTTTTTGCTTATTTTTTTCGCCTTTTTCGTTTGTACTTAAGAGCAGGATTTTTGCTGCTGCGCTTCACTTGCACTTCTTATTTGCAACAACAACAACAGCAGAACGACAAACAACTGGTTTTCTGCATGTGCTTGCACATGTGTGTGTGTGTGTGTGTGCGGGCGTGAGTGTATGCATGCACATGCATGTGCAGTTGTGCAGTTGCTGCGAAAAATAATGTATATATCCTGTGTCCTTCGCCATCCACGTCGTCAGTAATCGGACGCACGGGGGCAGGTGAGTTTCTCGCACCTTTCAATCGTCACTTGTTTTTGTTTTTGCTCTTGTCTCTGCTGCCGCTGCTGCTGGTGCTAGCCCGCCACCCCCTTCAGCGGATTTCCACTTGACACGCAGTTGCACTTGTCGACCCGAAATCCCAAAGTATCTCAGCGAATTCGATTCGATTTAGTTTAAGCATTATTTCCGCTGTAATTTGGTCGCTAATTAAGTGGATTTAGATGCGCGGCGGGCCAGGTGAAAACCAGGTAAAATTCCGACGATATAATTGCGTTGTGTTGTGTTTACGTTATTCAATGGGGGGTGGGGGTGTAATAGAGATGGCAAGAAGTCGATGCCACTTCCGATTGTACTATCGATTGTTTTCTCTATAGAAAACGAATGGAATTTATAAAAAGAAAATACTGAAAGAAGAATAAAATTTAGCTATATTTTTAAAAAATAACTAGCAATTGTTCCTTTTAGTTATAAGTTATTGCAATTTCAATTAAATTAATGGCGCTAGTGTGTACACACCTTAAAATGTCTAAAGCTATCGATAAGTGCTGTAAAAAGACTTATTAGTGGTGGAATTCAAAACATATACGTTAGTCTGTAATTCAAAATAGTTTACTTATAGGAAAAATGATTGAATAATTTTCTGCGTTCCCAGCGATCCCAAAGCAGTTTTTTTGATATATTTATATGTATAGCACAGATTTGTCAACGTTTTTTTTATGGAGGTGCACATACGGTGGTATTCTTTCATCTTCTTTTCTAATTTTTGAATATTTGAAATCAAGAAAGGAAGCTAACTTCGAGAAGCCATAGGCTCATGGGTTCGATGTAAATCGATCATAACTACTATATACTCAAAATATATATGATATAATTATCATGTTTCTGACTTACCCCAGTAGAGGGAGGACACAATGATAGCCTTTCAGCGTAGAGTTATATACTCGGTGACTTCAATCAGATCATCGGAGCGAGCATCTTCCTGGTTATCCATATCACTATCACTTTCACTACCACGACGACTAGAGATGTTAACTCTGCTGAGGCCACCGACAAAATAGGCCAAACGCGTCGGCTGTGAGTTTATTTATAGTCTCCGAGTGAAGAGAACAGAGAAAGCGGGAGTGAGAGCGCAAGAGAGAATGAGCTATCTCTAGAGGTAAGCCGAGAGAGTTATGGTAAAGAGAAAGCGTTATCTGTAGAGATGCACAGAGAAAGGTACGCATGCCGATAGAGATAGCATACCGAGAGAGAGAGAGAGACAGATATGACTCACTCACTGCCTCGCAAAGTTCTGAGTAAAATTATAATAATAACAAAATAATCGGCTCGTTGTATTGATTTTAAAATTATTTTTGGCGCCATTGCCATTGTGCACTATCGATATAGCAAGAACTGCCTATCGGTATGTAATACCGAATATACAAACAAAATGTGGTCACACTGTTTTATTGTTTACATTTCGTATTTATTTTTAATAAAATAGCATGCCGGATTTTGCCAATTTTAATGTGAAAACTACAATTGATTGCAAACAAGGAGCAGTTCGAGCTGTGCGCTACAATGGTTAGTAAAAAGGTCTTTTCGTTTATCTTAGAACTTCAATAATTAAGTGCAGAAAAATAAACTAGAACTTATGCATTAAAATTCTTGTTAATTATAATATTTATTACAATTTCCTTAGTTGACGGCACCTATTGCCTGAGCTGTGGATCGGACAAGAAGATTAAGTTGTGGAATCCGGTGTCGGGGCTACTTCTCAAGACCTACGGTGGGCATGCGGACGAGGTGACCGATGCGGCGGGGAGCTGTGAAAGCAGCTACATCGTTTCGGCCAGCTTGGACAAGAGCATTATCTACTGGGACGTGTCCACAGGTAAGAGGCACCAGTTCCAGCAAGGAGAATAATATTATTTATGGTTCAATTACTTAGGAACCCCCGTAAGGCGCCTACGTGGCCATGCCGGTGGTGTGCGCTGCGTCTGCTTCAACGAGGACTCTTCGGTGGCCATTTCTGGGGGTCGGGACAATGCCGTCATGTGCTGGGACATTCGAACAAGACGCCTTGATCCCGTCCAGGTGATGAAAGAGGCACGCGACTGCATCACCACTGTGCTGACCAACGAGAACAAGATCTATGCAGCCTCCCTGGACGGTTGTGTGCGGACCTACGATATCCGTGTGGGTGAACTCACCTGCGACAAGGTGGGTGAACCCATCACCTATCTGAGTCAAACACGCGACGAACAGTGCCTGGTGGCTGGCTGTCAGGATAGTGTGGTGCGACTGCTCGACTGCGAGACGGGAGGTTTGCTCTCTGAGTACAAGGGCCACAGGGGCGATGACTATCACATCGAATGCGGAATACTGTCCAACGATGCCCACATTGTGTCTGGCTCAAGTGACGGCGATGCTCTTATTTGGGATCTGCTCGAGGGGAAAGTTCTGCAACGCATTCGAATCAGTAAGGTGGTAGTGTTGTGCATAAGATCCTTTTTTAATTAATGGTTTGCTTTCTTTCCAGGTGACAATGGCGGTGTTGTTCACTCGCTGGCCACTCATCCCAAACGGCAGGAGCTACTTTTTGCCAGGCGCAGGGATATGTATGTCTTTTCTGCGGATTTGCAAATCGAAGAGGAGCAATTGTAGCTTATATTATTTATATCTTATAATGTATGATCTGGCTAGTGATAGAGTTTAAAGAGAAGATTGTAAATATAAAAATCGACAATCATACATACGACAACATAAAGAACTTGCTTTTGAAATTCCCGAATACGACTTCAACTTAAAATAAACGTAAAATATTTTGCCTTCCCCACTCAAACATAACAATTGCTTTAAAGTATATTTATCAGCAGACGAGTCAGTCTAGACACGCCCGCCTTTCTGTTTTGATTCAAATTAATAATTCCTGCAAATTTATAATACGCTTCCAAATCCTTTGATAATCAAGTCTTGATTTCAATGGCAAACACATAGAAAATTAGATAAATAAATCGTAATACTGTTTAGGAATAATACCTTATTACAAATGTATTTAAACAATTTAAGATCCCTCATAGATAAGAGATTAAATACCCATCCCCCTGAGAATTAAAAACCAACTTGTTAGACATTTTCTTGTTGAGGGAAAAAGGAAAAACCATTTATTTGACATAATGTTTTGTAATTTTTTTGTTGTTTTTTTTCTTGTTTTTGTTTGTAGTTTTTGTTTTTGTTTTCATATAGAGCATGAATGTATGTAGTAATATGTGGGCTGTATGTATGGATCTGGCTTATATATGCTTCATGTAGTATTTCATGTTTCGATTTCGTACATAATTTTCTTGTTTAACTATTAAACGGCCTGCATAATGTTGTTGTTGTTGTTGTTTTGTTTACTTAATCATAATTCGAATGCAGGACACGTGAGCGTGCGATATTCGTGCGTGTGTGCGTGCCGCCGATTCTCTGTCGATCTCTCTTCATCATTCTCATGTCTCTCTCCTTGTGGGGGGAAATAATGCGGGACGCCAAGCCGCGGCAATGCTGCGCGAAACGATTTCGAAAGTTCGAATTCGAATCTCGAATAGGACTGGCGGCCGAGCTGCTTGCTGGTACACTTGGTGTCGCAGCTGGCAGCTACGAGACGCACAGCATCGGCGCGGCTTGGCGAAGAGAGGTGTCGACTCTGCAGAGGCGCAGGCGCGCGCACACACAACCCACGAAGCGCCTCTCTCCCTCAGGCATGTGCATTCTTAAATTGGGGAGAATTGGGGATTTTTTTTTTGTGGGTGGGGAGGGGGGTAGGATCGAGGATGGTCGTACATACTTATGTCACTAAAGCATATTAAATATGTATGCAAAGTATCCTTTTGTTTTATTTTATTGTAGTTTAGTAGTAATATTATGTAATGTTCCGTTACTTATGTGTTTATGTACTCTGCATGTGTATTATTTATATATGTTTATGTTTATGTTTATGGTAGGTATGAATAATTTGTATATAATTTATATTTATATATATATATGTATTTTATAATAGTTTATATAATAAACGATTTCCACTTGTTTTTTTTTTAGTTCTCTGTTTTCCTTTAGATTGTTTTAATTTTTTTTGCTTGTGGTTCTATTTCGAATTAATTTTTTACGGTTTTTTCTCTCATTCGCTCGCTTACATAATTAGACTTAAAATTTTTTACACAAATATATCAACAAAAACTCAATAAGTTGCATTCAAAGTATATATATAGATATATATATATATATATGGTATATATGTATTAAAATTAAAAATACAAATAATAATTTAAAAAAATATAAAAATTAATGCGATGGTGTTTATAGAGTTCAAAAAATGATAAACAGAAAAATTCATAAATTTTATGTCTATTTTCTTTTCTTCTTCCTTCTTTGTACTCTCTGTTTTGTTGTTTTGTTTTCTCTTGTTTTTTTGTTTTCGTTCAATTTTTGTTGTTGTTTCGTTATTCTGTTCGTTTTCTGTTCTATTTTGTGTTTGTTATCGTAAATCAATTGCTCTGTTTTTCTTTTAGTTGTTTCTCCTCCTTTTATTTTTAATGATTTCTGTATTTTAATTCTAGTATTTCTCTTAACCAATAAATGAACAAATGTTACGACGTGTATTTTTTCTTTGCATTTAATTACAGTGGCTATGTGTTGTTGAATTGTTGGTTGGTTGGATTGTTGTAGGTTGTTGAATTGTTGTGGTTGTATTGTTGACGTTCTAAGCTTGGAAATAGGTTTGGTTGAGTTCTAATTTAAATCATATATATATATATATTTATTATCCCAAAAATACAAAAAATGTTTTAGGTCTGCGCTTGGTATCTCTTGTTTGTTTTTTTTTTTTTGTCTTTTTTGATTTTGTTTCTTATTCTTCTCATAATTTTTCGTTTAAGTTTTACTAATTTACATACTTTTGCCTCGACCTCGGTTGTTTGATAGCAGTCTCCTTGCTGCTACTGCCACTACTCTTACGTTGTTGCCGCGAGGCTGCAAATGGAGGATTCTGCTTAGTAAATTGTTGAGTGGTTGTGGTTGCTGTTGATGTCGCTGCTGCTGTCTGGCGAGCGCCTTTAATACTAGCTCGTGAATTAGAAACAGCTCCTGCACCACCACATCTGCCGGCTTCCGCTCCCGCTCCTGCTCCTGCTGCTGCTGCTGCGACACCAGTTGCCGATCCCAATCCCGTTGCCATCTTGGGGCCATTGAATCAGGACGACGGCAACTGCTTGGCCACTATGACGCCCGGCCGGCACTGCTTCAGGGCGGTCGTGGTGATGGTCACCTGCTGGGTATTACTGCCGCTGATCACCGCCTGCGAGTGGCCGGAGTTGGGACCGCCGCCGCCTGTCGTCTGCACCTTGAAGATGGCCGTGGGCGTGACCGTACTACTGCTGGAGGAGGAGACCAAGCCGCCGGCATCCTTTGCCGTCTTCGCCGTGATGATCACCTGCTTGTTGCCGCCGCTCTTGAGCTGAAGGAACGGCCTCAGCTCGGCCAGGGCCGCATGCTGCTTGCCCGTGGTGGTGAGGGCCAGCGGAGCATCCTGCGCCAGTCTGTGATGCTGATTGTGGTGATGCACGCCGCTAAGCTGATGGTGCTGGTGATGGTGATGCTGCTGGCCACGCTGCTGCTGCTCGTCCGCAAAGAGATGGTCGCCCTCCAAGTGACGAATGGCCTGGACTATGGTCTCCAGGTTCTGGCGATGCGGATGCTGATAGTGGGTGGCGGCCTGGATCGATTGCTGCTCGTGCTTCTCCGCCTTGACTTTGACGATCTTCTCGTGGATGCGCTCCACCTCCACCTTGGGCGTGGCCTTAATGGCCGCCTGCAGGATGGGCTGCAGCATGGCCGCACTTGACGTGCAGCCCTCGGCATAGGCTTTGGCAATGGCATTCACGTTCACCTCGTTTTCAGACTCCGTGGAGCTATTCGACGACAGGATCACCTCCTCGTGCACCTGATCCTCGGTTATGATCTCGGCGGCGGCATCCGCTTCCAGTTCCTCAATGCTAGAGCAGACAACGACCTGCTGCTGGCCCGTCATCTCATCAATCTCCACGTACGAGACGGTGCCGCCCAACTCCTCCAGATCTTCGGTGCGCACAAAGTTATCGGTGTGCTCGATGACCTCGCGTGGAATGTAGGCGCTGCTGCCGCCGGATGCGGCTGCCACTGCAGTTCCAGGTGGCGCAGTGGCCACGCTATAGAGCTGCCGCTTGATCATCTGCAGTTCGTCCTCCAACAATCGCTTCATACTGCGCTCCTTCTCCAGCTGCTTCTTCGTCTCGAGCAGCTCCTTGGCGGCGCGGATGCTGGCGCTGCTCAGCTTGGTGGCGGCTGCTCCGCCCGCCGTCAGAAGAGTCATCGGTTCGGGGGACATGGATCCCAGGCCCTCGTCGGAGCTGTCGCTAATTGCCTGTATGTTGATCACATTATCGGTTAGCTTGCGCTTCTTGATGGCCACCGCCGTTGTGGAGTTGTTGTTGCCCGCGTTGTTGGCGCTGGAATCGTTGTAGTTGCCGCCAGAGTTGGCACCGCCACCACCCTCGCCGGAGCCACCGCCGCCGCCGCCGGCCTCGTGCTCGCCCACCTGTCGCTTCAGTTCGCTGTTTTGCGTCAGCAGCTGCGTCTTCTGATTCTCCAGATCCACAATGTACTGGAAGGTCTGTTGCAGGATGGCAGCCTGGAAGTAGGGAAATTAAGTTGGGATTAGAAGGGATTTTTCAATTAATTGTTGTTAAAAATAGATCTTTGGGACGTTTAAATATATGAATCATTGTTGTTGAAGGATCACCTGCAGTGATTTAAGACTTGGAAAGAGGAATTGGAGGAATTTTTCATCCAGCTTGACATACTGATGACATACTGATGACGTACTGATGACATACTGATGAAAAACAGTAACTGTATTGGGTTTTATAGAGTCTCTATCCAAGCCAATTTAAGTTCAATTCCTGTGGTTTTAATAACAAAACTTTTATTGCCAACGTAAAGTAATGTCTTTATTATAATCTCTATGATGACATACTGATGAAAAACAGTAACTGTGTTGCGTTTTATAAGAGTCTCTATCCAAGCCAAGTTAAGTTCAATTCCTGTGGTTTTAATAACAAAACTTTGATGGCCAACGTAAAGTAATGTCTTTATTATAATCTCTACATTAATATATGCATTTTCCCCTCTATTTTACTCTTGTAATTATCGGGGGAATTATGATCCCTTTAATAATGAGATTCTCTCCGATTCCTTCTCTTTCTCCCCACAATAAAAGCCATTCAGAAGAAACACACATAGGGGAATCTTCACGAAAAGGGGTAGCAAAAAGAAGGAGATACAAGAAGGAGGAGGAGGAGGAGAAAGAGAGGAGGATGAGGACGCAGCATAATTGCCGAGAGCCGACTTAATTGCAACAACATATATGCACATACATATACATAAATGGCATGGCTTGTTGCTTTAGCATTTTGCCTTTTTTGCCTTTTTTGCCTTTGCTGTTTTTGTTTGCATTTCTTGTTGTTATTGCCTCGACTGCCACCTCCACAGGGACTGTTTATAGTAAATACTGTAGTAAGCGATGATTCCCTTGCTGTTTTTGATGTTGTTTGTGCTTCTTGCGGAAAGGTGAAGGAACTCGTGTCCTTCAAAATGCGCGCGCTCTTTAACCAAAAGCCTTGTCAAACACTGCCAGCCGTGGTGGGTAGAAGCAGAGAAAGGTGGGGAAATTAACAGAGAGGATGCAATAACGGTAAAAAGAAAGAAAATCTGGCTTAGAAAGCAGCCTGGTGGAGCAGGCAAAAGCATGCAAATACATTTGCGTGGTGCGTGGGCGACATGTTGTGGTTGAGCCACATATTTTTAAGAGAGAGCTGCATCCAGAGAAAAATAAATACATTTTTAGCTTCTGATAACTCAGTCAAGGGGTTATGTCAAGAGGAATCTCCATTAGAATCTAATAAATAATAATATTTTTGTAGATTTACTTATTTAATATGCTTTTAGATACATTTTTATTTGAAAACTAGAAAGAAAACAGACTTCCGGAAGCCGAAATGTACATATCCTTGCAGTTTGCAATCGCATTATAGAATCGTATCGGAATTCGATTAAAATTAATCGAATTTTTAATCGATATTTATAGATATTTTTATATAAGCATTTTTTCAACAAATCTAAGTTTAAAAAACGCATAACTAAGTCAAAAAAGCATTAATTTTAATATATGTTCATTTTTCTTTGGTTTATAAATCTGCGTACTAAATTTAAATTAAATTTGTATCAATTTTTGTTAATTTTATAAAATTTAAAAATAAATTCGAAGTTTTTACAATTTACAAGCTTCTAACTAAAATTATAATTACCTTCATAGGTATAATAGGGCACATTTCCCTAAATAAATCAAACTGTATTCAATAAATAACACTCAAATTTGCATTGAAAAATTGCAGTGTTAAAAAATTGTCAAATTTATTGCTCACATTTTTCAGAAAATCTATTTAAATACTTTTTCTTGGGATGCCTTTGCACACTTTTAGCCCCCGCTGGAATGCGTAAGCCTGCATTCTTGGGGCTTTTGATTAAAAAGCAATAAATCTTTGGCTACTTTTGTGCAATTGGCTCTGGCTCTCTTGTTGTTATTGTTTTTGTTGCAAAAACTTGTTTCGATTTCAGTTTTGTTGTCGGAGGTCACTGCTGCAAGAGCAACAAGAACAACAACAACAAAAGAGAGAGAGAGAGAGAGAACCAGGCATTGCCAGACAGACGCCGGCACCGCACAGCTGCTGTGCTCTCTCTCTCAGTAATCTCTCCCCTTCTCCTTCTCTCTCTCTCACTGTGGAGAGTATCCACCTCTGCCTTTCTCCCACACACACCACACACACCAGCTGTAGGCCCCCACAATCACTGTTGTTGTAATTGAGTTAGAGAAAGAGAGAGAGAGCGAGAGAGGGGGAGATGTTATTGTGTACAGTTTTCTCAGTTCTATTATTATTGTTGTTGTTGTATCTATTTCCATAACAGACGGCGGCGCATTTTTCCATTCGATCAAATCTATCATTGCATATTTAAGTTTTCTAGCCGCTCAGCAAATACACAAAGTGTTGATTGCTCACACAAAGGTCGTTCATTGACACCGCAGCTGAGGAATTGCCTATTGGAAGTCGTTCTCTGACACTGGAATGGAACTGGAATGATAAGAAACTCACAAGCTCACAAGGGAGTTGCCGCTTTGTCTCACAAAAAAGCACTAAAATTAGGCAAAAGACAAAGCAGAGTCAAATGAGAAGCAAGGATCTAATAATATTTAGGAATTTAAACAATGAAAATAATTATTTCCTTGTTAATTTAATTTCTAAAACCTTTTTAAAGGCAATATTAATATTATTTAGCTTATTAGATTCCTGGCTGCACTTGCTCTCCAGTCTAGTTGGAATAATCATATGTCCTTATGTACATTCCCATTCCAATATCATATGGTAGTAACAGCTATGCCCCTCTCGCTTGCTCTGACGACTAGCCGGCAAGTTCCAGGCCTTGGCTAATAAGAAAATGTCGTTGCCTTCGTAGACGCGACGCTGCTGCCCACTCCAGTGTTGTTTTTGTGGCTTGGAAAATGCCGGCAAGTGAAACGAGAGGAAAAAGAAAAACAAATAAAGTCTATGCACGGCCACACGATATGTGTGTATGTATACATACATACATATGTGTAAACAAAAGGCAAAGCCAAAGCCAAAAGCATAAACAAAGCAAGGGAAAAATAAAAAGACGATCAAACTCGCGCGCGTGAGTCCAACAAGAATCCAATTCAGACGCAACCCAAACCCAACCATCCAACAACAAAGGCAAAAGGAAAAGCAACAACAACAACAGCAAGAGCAGCAGCAGGCAGCCAACAGACGGCAGACAGCGTCGACAGCAGCAGAGACAGCGACAGCGGCAGAGTCGAGCGTTGGCCGTTTTTGCGGTGACTGTACTTTTTTCCAACACCACCACCACAACCAACGTTCAGAAGCCAGCAACAGTTCCAATACGAAAAGTTTTTCAATATTCGCCGACGTCGCCGCTGCCGTCGTCGTCACAAATGTTGCCAGAGAGAGCAAGCGAGCGGCTCTCTCAACATGTTAAGGTAGGGGTAATGGCGTGCGCTAGCCAGAGCGAGACAGCCATAAGCACTACGTTTCGTTTGCCGTTCGTTCCGGTGAAACGGAAACCAGACGTAGCGCAAAAAACATGTGGGCCCAAGCTTTTTCGCGTGCTCTCGCTCTCTCTGCTGTCTCTCTTGGTAGCTATCTGGTAAACACGTGCTCTCACAAGCTTTCCAGTTGGAAGTGGCGGCGGCGGCGGCTAGTGCTCTCCCTTTCTGGCAACAGCAGCTGACTTCTATAAATGGCGCGTCTGTTTTTCTGCTTCTGCTGCTGTTGTTGTTTTAAGCTGTTTCTGCACTATTCCCGTTGTTGTTGTTGTTGTTGTTGTGGGTTACACTACAATTTTGTTGATTGAATAAAATGAAATGCATAAAAATAGCCGCGACCGGTGCGAGAGAAGAATTCGTCATCAGCTGAGCTGGCAGGCGCTCAACAACACCAACAACAACACAAACAGCAAAAAATGCGATTAATGGATCTGTGCTTTTGCTTGCAAGTGTAACTGTATCTTTTTATAACGGGTAAAATTTATATTTGAAGCAGACACTTAATTTCAATTTGATTTTTAATACACCACCAAAAATGCAGCCCATCCACCACCTCTTTCTCTCTCTCTCTCTTTCATTCTCTCCCCCTCTTTCATTGGGTTTTCTTTGTTGTTTTATTTTCCGCTTTTCTATCTCTTTTTTTTTTGTTTTTGTTTCATTTTTTTGGACTACGTGCGTGCACGCATGCCTCTAAGCGTGGCGCGCTTTCCCACTTGGCGAAATGTGGTAAAAATGAAAAACAGCCAGGGAAAATCAATTTACTTTTACAACTTTTGGTGGTTGGCCCGCCCCAAAAAAACAAACAATCCACGAAACGGAACCCTAGGAGGTTTATCTCTTTGGCCTATATAGAAAAATATATATTTATAAGCAATAAAACAAGAGAAAACTAAAAGAATAGTTGCTTAGCGGAAGTGGAATTTCCTCTTTGCACCGAATGTTATCTTTTATGAACACCACAAACCACCTTCTCTATAAAAAAAAGGTAATTAAAATTATCGTATTCGATTTATTCAACTTGATTCGAGCTCGATTTTGGTAATAAAAATTCTTCAATGAATTTTATTACTTCGAGTGCAAGCAAGATAGAACTAGAAGCTTTATTCTTTTATAACTGCCATTTTTATCGATATTTACATTTATATTTTTATCAATATTATTATATTTATATAATTCTTAAAATAAAGTATTGATTAATTTGTTCAGAATTTAATCAGAAAATAAATAAAAATATGGGTAAATATAATGAAATATCTAAGAACTTGACTTGCTTTCTTCTAAAAAGAGAGATCGAATCTTCTTCTTTTTGCTTTAAACCGATATGCGAATTGTTTACTTTCCGCTTATCTACCATCTGCCGGTTATATTTTTTTCTTTTACCTTTTGCTCTCTGCTATATATTGCGTCGCACGTCAGTGGAGTAAAAAAAAGGGAGAAAACAATTAACGCAACGTTCTTGGCTTATCTCTGGGCTCTTCACCTGCAGATGACGGCAGTGTGACAGGTGTGTGTTTGTGCAAAGCGATACAAAAATAAAGGAACAAAAAATGAGGGTGCAAAACCAAGCGAGTCAGCTGATATTAAATTTTGTGCAAATTGTTAGACTTTCCCTAATATTGATATCCGAAAGATAAGTTTAAACATTTCGAAATGGTAAAATAAAACATTAAAATATAAGTTTAATTCTTGTTCTATTTCTCCTTCAAGATGGAACGTAATGGAACATGGAGAATCGTAGTCTAGAGTTTTTAAACAAATTTACTGGCTGCCTAAGAGTAGGCTACAAATTTTATAGCATATTTGATGGGCTTTTCATTCATTTAAGTGTATAAATAAAGTTTTTAATTAATGATTAGTGTTCTGGGACAACATTTAAATGGGATATACGTTTTTTCTTTTAACATGGAAATATTGTTGAATAAACAAAATAAATATTGATTAAATATTGTCAAAAAGTATGAAGAAATTTCACCTAAATTTGGTATGTACATTGCATTGCATACTTTTAGCTATTTGTGTCGCAACCCTGATAGATAACCTTTACAATATAGACCATTTTCAACCATTAATCCTGCATTCTTGTCTATTTTTTATAAAATTAATATCTGCTTGCTTTTATATGGCTAAACAAGATTTTCGCATTTATTTCGTTTTCATTAGCATTGCCATGCGTTGAGCGCTTTTGTCGGTTTTAATATGGCCAACCTGCTAAAATTAGCATCGAGACATTTGAATATTTGGCCATAACGGATAACGGAACCCGAGACGAGTTGCACAGGCCATAAAAGTAACAACAAGAATTCGCCCACGCCAAGTGCAAAAAACAAAAAAAAAAAAACAAGAAATAAATAATAATAAATAGAAAAAATAAGCAAAAACAGCTGCGATTTCTACCGGCTTACTCACACGCACACCAACCCAAACACGCACAAACATGTGGGAGCTGGGGGCTGTTCTTTTTGGTTCACTCGCACTCGCTCTCTATGGGTCTCCCTCTCTCCCACTCCCACTCAGCTGCTTCTGCTGGGCGCCAAACATGTGTTGCCGCACACAAGAGCGTAGGAGAGGAGAGTCTGTGTGCGTGTGTGTGTGCGTGGCTCCCAGGAGAGAATTTTTTGGGTGACAACATCGGCGCGTCAAAAAAGCTGAAAGCCAAAAGCTAAAAAACCCAAAATGCAACGAAAAACCGTTGCTATTTTTAACTCACACACCCGTCCCCCCTGCCTCCCCTCCTTTTTTCCCGAGAAAACTACAAGAACACGAGGAAATGCCGTCATCGAGAAAAGAACAGCAAAAAAAAAAACGAGGGAGAAATTATGAGGAGAGACTGGGGCGAGGTCACTCTTGGCGAGGAAAAAAAAAACAGCTGTGTGTTCAATCTATGGTATAAGCTCAGCTACACACACACACACATTCAACACATCTTTTTTATTTTCGCAAATTTATCTGGCATTTTTTTTGCTAATTTTTGCCGCAAGCGACTGGCTGGTGACTCAATTCAAATATGTACAAAAGAAATACAAAATAAAAGCATTATTATTTGCTTTTTACGCTAACCTAATTAAATTCAAACACGTGCCGTAGATGAGCTCAGAGCTATGTATGTACATATATTATATATTTAATGGCCAGTCATAATATCTAAGTACATATTTACTTATACATTCGTACTTATTTACCAGCAAAAGTTAAGCCAAGGCAAAAGTCATAAATAATAGCGGCAATTAGAGAAAGCCTAAGAAGAGTGACAATTGAAAATATAACGGGATACAATAATATATTCGAGCTGTAAAAGTATCGATACCTCCATGAATCGATGTTTTCGATATTGGTATTTAAAAACATCGATATATCATTATTTTCAAACGGAAAACAAATATAAATATTATTTATAATTATATTTATATTTTTAAGATGCAGGAAAAAACCCCTTTTCACTTCTCCAACAAGCTCTTTGATTACAAAACCCAGCTGTGTCACTTGCACTTTTGTGGCTTCAACTCCCAAACACTCCATTAAACAATAAAAAACGTGTAAAAGTCCACTCCAAAGGTCAATAAAACCTTTAACCCAAAGAGTGCCCAATGGGGTTATGCCACGACATGCCATGTGCTATGAAGTTCATAGTTTTTGGGATCTTTCTTCATTGTTGCTGCCGGCTAAACAAAGCTCATGGTCAATGAAAGCATTTAATTAACATAAAAAATAACAACAACATACAAGCACGCGAAAATGGTTGAAAGTGTGTTGAAAGCCATTTGAATTTGAATGAAAACCGTCTTTCGAGCGAAAAAGAAAGGGAGAGCGAATAGCATGAAGCTTGGTTGTTGTAGGTTGTTGTTAAATAATAATACACACACACACACACACATACGCATCGAGGCAGCTGACCCTCGCCTAGAGCGCATGTGAGATCAGCTGATCGAATTTCATGTCGATTAAATTAAAGTAAACGCAACGTCGGTGGCGGCATTGTATTTATTTTTATCAACGTGCGCGTTCGTGTTGTTGTTTACCCAAGACAGCTGTTTTAATTAACCCAAATAGCAAAAGCAGACGCTCACAGCTAGTAAAAAGTATTTCATTTAATTTAATTTGCATTGCTGAACGATGACAAAGTTTCTTTTGGGTGTGGCTTCAAAAAGAATACTTAGAAAAAAGGAATTAGATTAGATTTTAAATTTTAAATCACTAAAAAATTGCTTTTAATACTGCAATTATTCTTAATAATTGTAAATGAAACTATAAATATTTTACCAAGTTATTTTGGAACTAAAATTGGTATAAAGAAGTAAGTTTTATACTATGTATTATTCCTTTTGTTTAACTATAATTTGGCTTATACAATTTTTGTTGTTGTCACCTTTATGACGAGCTTGCGGCGCAATTGGGAAAGCTGAGAGCTGTTGGAAGCCGAGCTTTTCTGCCGGTCACCGACGCTCTAACCTTGTTTTCTTCATCATCATTGTTGTTGTTGCTTGACCAGCTGAGTCTCGCTTACACGTACAAAAGAGCATTTTGTCAGAGTGTGTGTGTGTGTGTGTGTGTGTGCAATTGCGCAGCAAAAATGCCGGCTGGCTTTTGTTTTTGTTTTGTGTTGTACTTTTTTTTGGGTAAATTTATTATTTCGCAATTTCTATGGACATTTATCGAATTTTTGGCAAGATTTCACAGCTGTTGGCTGAGTCATTTGACTATGGAAACTCGATTATAATGAAAATTTAACACAAATACTTAGATTGGAATATAAATTCCTATAAATTTACCTAGTTACATATATAAAAATGTACAAATAAACAATGTTTTATGAAATATTTCTTCGATAAATATAACATTATTTTCATATCAAGATTCCGAAGATCTGTTATACTTATTCCTACTACAACAATTCACCATAGAGAAGCTAGACTGTAACTGACTTGCAATAAATCAAAACAAAACGGAACTAGCAGACACACACACACATACACTGACAAAAATAGAGGCTTAAAGAGGACCAAGAAGAAGAAGAAATGGCACGTAGCGGAGATCATTGATGAAAAAAAAGAAAAGAAAAAAAAACACCGTTACGATGCAACAATGTCATTAAATCCGGCGAGACGGCATTCCATATAATCAACAACAACAACAACTAAAGCCAGACAGCGATCAAGACTGAGAGTGAGCGAGATGGAGAGCGACCAACGACCGACCGACATTTTTGCAAATTCACACAAACACCGGCAGACTATCTCCATCCCGCTCTGTCTGCCCACAAAGTAATTGATCCATTGCACTTATGCTTTTTTCTTTTTTCTTTCTTCTTGTTGCTTTTGGCTAGGCCATTGCTTGCCTCTGCTTTCTCTTTGCCGATGCATTCTTCTTGGAAAGTGTTGCCTATCGATAAACTATCGTCCTGACCTATAATGCGCCATTGCTCACCTCTAATACTCATATTTTAAGTCATATCTTTCGTAAATTACAATTTAAATGTAGTATTCGTGTACATTTTTAGTGCTGGAATGATTTGGTTGCCCTTGGGGGGCCATAAAATGACTATAACGTAACCCGGATCTAAATTCGTTTCCATTCAACAACGCTGAACACCACGAAATGCATTAAGTAATTGGGCCAAAGTGCGGTTTTTAATTAAATTTATCTACTGAAGCATTATAATAATTCAAATTACAAACGGAATGGCTCTATTAATTGCATTTTGTGGCTGCTACATACTACGAAATACTTGCACCTGCTCTTTTTATTTTTTTTTAGTTGTAGTTTTTTTGTTTTTTACTACGAAATGCAATTGAAAGTACAGGCTACACACAATGTGCTCTAGATGCACATACCTAGATATGTACATATGTAAGATGTCGGGTTATATAACCCTATTTATGCTGGCCATGTACTGACTGGGTGTTGGCATGCCCCAGAAGTCGTCGCATTGCAACGCAGTCTCTTCTCCAGCTGCAATCCCGCTTTCTGCTCGGTTCCATCTGCAAAAGGTTGCCAGATGCCAATGGCCTAGTGCACTGCAACGCCACCCAGCGACCTCCGCCCGCCCAGTGCCACGCCCCTGTCCAGCAGACCGTCCGGACTCGTGATGGAAAACAAGAAGAGAAGAAAAAAAAATCGGATTTTGCCGGGCCAACAAGCGTAGTGCGCAGCTGCCAAGCTGAATGCCCATTTTCTTTATGGGATTTGGGGGTTCGAGGGAGAGGGAGGGAGGAAGGACCGGCCGTCGTTCCATTCGGAATCGTCATCGGCTGTGAAACAGCTGCCTACCAGGCGCCAGACAGACGCCAAAAGCGCTGGAAATGAAATGGCAATGAAACACTCCCGGAAAACCACCCACCCACAAGAATCTCTCAGCACACACTCGCCCACCCACAATTTTCCACAGCTGTGCGAGTGGTGTGGGCTCCCATCAGCACAGCAGGCGAACTAAATGTTGGCGCCATTGTCCTATCCATCCCATCCATCCCATCTTTCCACGCCCCAACCCATATCCTCCTCTTTTATGCCATCTTCTCTTGGGGGTAGTAGCTGCTAGCTTTGGCGCGCGCTTTTCCTTGGCAGCCACTGGAAAGGAATCGATATTGTATTGTATATAGAAAATTTTCCAGCTTTGCGTCAGTCCCGCGCCTTTACTCTCTCTCTCTCTCTCTCTCTCTCTGTCTGGGCAAGGTGTGTACTGTGTGGAGTGCACAGTGTACAGTGAACACCTCCCCACCCACTTTAATGTAGGTTAGTTCAGCTGGGGCGCGCCTAAATCTCAGCACAGAGAGAAATAATTTAAAATGAGCTGCAGGAAATTAAGAAAACTTATACAAATAAGGTAGGTATGTATTTCATAAGCATTTATGTACGATCTTTTTCACTATTTCACATAAAAACCACCAAAAAGCTAAACTAACTAAACTTGTCTTTTCTTTTCTCAACTTTTTTCAACAATTTAAACGTTTAATGTATTCACATTTATTTTACAGTGTACTTTTTCGAGTACTCACAATAACAACAATGGGGGCAACTGTACGCAATTGCACATTTGCACTTTAGCGCCACCTAGCGCGCAAGTTCAATGACCTGCCGCCAAACAGTGGGCGGCGAGAGAGAGAGAGGCAGAGTGCAGAGTGCGAAAATAGAGAGGCGAGCCGAGAGTATAAATCACAGGCTTGCATTCGCCATATTTACCCCTCCCCCCCCCTACCCCCTTCCCATTTCGCCCACCTTAGGGCGTGGCTGTATGTGTGTGCTGCTCGAGTGTCTCTGCCATGTACCGTTATGTGCGTATGCCTAACCTGTGAATGGTTTCAGTCGCTGCAGCTTTCTGTCAGCCAGCATTGCAATTTTTTTCTCTCACACTTGTGTGTGTGTGCATGTGTGTGTGTGTAGAAATGTTGGTTGTACTTAATCTCCATATGTACGTGAAGGAATTATTATGTTGTGTATACGAGCGATCTACTTTCATTCTGTTATACTGTTAGAAATTAAACTGTTTCTAAGCAAAGTAAAATATTTCCCGGATTTTAACAATTTACATAGGTATATACATGGCGTAAACTTGGTCAAGCGTTTGCAGTTATCTCCTGCTCCCACGCCCTTTTCCTACCCATTGCAGTATACCCTTCTCCTTCACACTGCATTCAGGCAGGCCTTCTCTTTCACACATATTTACTACAATGTTTACTATGTGTGACAGGCGAGAGGTGGAGGAGGAGGAGGAGGCGGCACAGAGCATCGTTTGTAATCGTCGCCGTTGACGAACGTTGCATAGAACAAAAATCCATAAACTACTTGCATTAGTCCGCCCCTCTTTCCACACACTCTTCCCATAGTTATCTCTCTCTCTCTCTCGCTCTCATATCCGCTATGCATCTCTGTCTACGCCCATTATGTCATTCATCAGGCGCTGTCGTCGTCTCCTGGCTTTTGCTGTTACTCTCTACCCCTTTTCCTTTTCGCCTGTCGTAGTATTTTTAATATTTACGCGCCTGCCTTTCTTCCTGTTTGCATTTTTCCCTCCTTGCCTTGTTTATACTTCTGCTGCTGCTGCTGCGTCTTATTACATTGTTTCTCTTTTGTTTGCCTTTCTTTTTCGGGGCCCAGAGACTGATTTACGAGCATGGCCAAGTATCAGTTGACACTTTTCAATTTGCAATAAATAAGAGCGAGCCTTGGCCAAGAGTTGAGAAGAAATGGGAAATTGGTAGTGTTGGAAAAGGATTTGTGAACACGAGGGTTCAGTGTTGAACATCAGAGTTTGTTACAAATGTGTGAATCTTTCAAGTATTCAAGTTTGTTCATGTTTGATCATGTTTCTTCATGTATTAATAATGATATAAAGCCAAAAGAAATTAAAAGTAACCTGTATAAATTTCAGAAATGCATTTCGAGCCCTATTTATATAGTATTTCTGTGAATTTGTGTTGCTTTAAGTTGGTGAATTCCCAATTCCCCTCCATAATTCGCTCTTATTATATATATTTATTATATTACTTTCGTTATAATTTGTGAAGTCTTAAGTCTTTTTTTTTCTTAACGACACCAGACATAAACCACCATAAATAAGAAAATAAATAACTCGCATCTTTCTTTTTTGTAATCTGACAATTTCGTTGATTTACAACCGTCTGCTAACTTAATTGTGGTAAAATGAGGGGCAGAGACAAGTTCGAAAGAAATATCTCCCCAGGACCTTTGAGGAGGACATGAAAACGTGTCCGAGTCCAGGACACTAAGTGCTTTAAGCCCGGCCAACACCCCACACTAACCAGCAAGGCCGTTCGTTGTTCTACCGGCCAGGCCAGCTTCAGCTTCTTCTACACACACGCGTCACAACAAATCGATGTCGTCTCAAGGTGAAAATCCCATAAATATGAGAGCATGTGTATGCAAAAATACCATAAAGCTGAACAAAAAAATATGTGCGGCGTAAAAAGGAAAACGAGTGAAACGCCTCCAACAACAAACAATTGAGACGACGACGACGACGATGACGACGCCGCCGACATGGTTGCCCTGACGACTAAATGTCAAAAAGGGACCTTCAAAAGCTTCAGCACCTTGGCTGTCCCCACACTTAAGCCACCCCCAACAACCGTCATTCACTTTTTTCTTCACAGCTGGAAGCTTTTAGCCAAGTTGCGTGTGTGCTTGGTTTTTCTTTTTTACCAGGACTCCCCCCCGTCGTCGTCGTCGTCGGCAATTTGTCAACATGTGTTTGTGGACGGCCCTGTAATTGAGGCCCAAAAACCAAAAAAAAAAACCCATCCTCTCAGCTTCGGCCTCTGGTTAAATGTAATTGGAGTTGCGTGCCATGGCTTAAACATAAAAAAAAGGGTAAGAAATCAAAAGGAGACAGCTGAGATGCCGACAGACTCGAATCTCTGGCCAAAAACGGTGTTGATATGTGCCTTCAACCCAGAAAAACTGGCTAACCCATCGGAAACTGAAACTGAAACTGACCAGGGGTAATAATAATTTTCACACGTCTATATTACAGATTTTTAAATTGGTCTCACTACAAATAACCAATTTGGGGAAATTATTGTTATTATTACAAATTATTATTCGAAGATTTGATTACGAAAACTCATTTCAAGGGTTTTAAATAGTTTTAAAATATAATATTTATGATTCATAGGGTCGGAAGGACTCCTTAACTGCATGACAAGCTTCTGCCTAAAATTATAATAGTTTAGACCCTATATTACCCTGCAATGGTAATAAAACTATGTAGTTCAGCCCCTTTATACACCAAATAAAATGGTAAAAATTAAAGATCATAGATTTCCCTTACGTCAAACAATTTTAAAAGGTTTCTAATAGTTACATATAACTTACCTTGCTCAACTTTTCGCCCTCGTGCCTGGGCAGCAGGGATCGCAGACTCTGGAAGCCGGCATTGATGCTCTGCATCCGTCTCCTTTCGTTGCTGTTGGCGATTTCCCGTCGCATACGCTTTTCGCTGTCCTGCATTGGTTTTCCAGAGCAATCTCCATCACTGATCGCTCCTCCTCCGCCGCCACCTCCTCCTCCTCCTCCTCCACCCTTTGAGGTGTTAGTACCGCTCATGCTAGATTGACGCCGCTGCGAACCAGAGATCTGATGGGCCGGCTCGCTAGTATACTCGATATGATACGTGTTCTCGCCCCCTGAATCTTCCAGTTGTAATCTGTAAGATAAATATTGAAAATATAATTAAATTTATATACTTTTTAGAGAAACTTATTGTTTATCGATCAACAAGAGTCAGAAATAGTTATAAAAGGTATTTTATTAAGTCTTTAAAAGCATTAATCAAGTTCTTAGCTAAAGAAAAATCTCTTTTTCTTCTATCTTACTTATCATAGTACTCTCTTTGGTAATATTTAGTGTATTATTTATAGCGCTTGGCTTATCGGTTTGCCCATACATAAAACCACTTTTACATTTATACAATAATCCACGACGACCGCACAACACTCACACACAGAGACAACATACTCGCTCTGCGCTCACAAAGGCGCTGAAAAATTCATTCATTCATAAATTTACAATTCCATTCAATTCAATTTTAGTTTAACCCGCCGACGCTACACAAGCAACAACACCATAACAACAACAGAGAGCTAACACACACACACATACACACACATAGGCCCAACTCTGTTGTTGTCACGTTAGCAGCAGCATCTGACTCGAACACAAATTGGTTCATGAGAATACTTTAATACCCTAACCTAACTTAATACAATATAAAATGATTTTAAAATCATTTTCCTAAAGAAAGTTTTGCATAATTAATTTACTAATAAATACTGAATTGTAAATATACAAATTATATATAATAAATAATATATAATTCATTGATTTTAAGATCTTTTTTCTTAAGAAAGTTTTGCATAATTAATTTATTACTGAATACTGAATTTTAAATATAAAAATTATACAAATTATATAATATAATTAATTGATTTTAAGATCATTTTCCTTAAGAAAGTTTTGCATAATTCATGTAATAATGAATACTGAATTTTAAATATTTAAATTATATATAATATATAATACAATTACTTTATAAATAAAATTAATTAAATATCATTCAGTATTTTGTAATCTTATAGATCTTAATTTATTGTAACGTTGTACAAGTTTTTGAACTACAATTGACATATATCTTCAGAAGAATAATTAAGACAACCTTTCTGGAAGTGCAGATGTACTCTAACCGGCTTGCTATAGGGTATCAACTACTGCATCACACACACACACACATGGCATCAGCAACATGTAAGAGAGGAACGAGCGAGGGAGACGACGACGACTTGGAGAGCTGGAGAAAGAGAGCTAGCTAGCACAGCTGTCAATAGTATGGGCATTCCTCTTTTTGTTATTGTTGCCACCATCGCCGGTAGTTGTCGTGATTGTTGTTGTTTTCTTTTTTCGTTTTTCTTTTTTTGTTTTCCGTTTTCGTTTTTCTGCTTTCTGTTTTGTCGGTTTTTGTTCGTTCGTTTTGGTTCGCTTGGGTTTAGCAGCACTTTTTCCTCCTCTTCTGTTTCGTTGTCCGGGGTTTTCAAACTACGTATGTATGTATGCATATATGTATGTATGTTTTTATGTTGCAGCCCGATATGTTAGGTTATGTACGATCATCCATCCAGCGTCTCGAAGACGCGAGGTCTCACAAGAATTCCGAACCGGTTTTACCCCCACGAAACACGTTTTTCACAGTCTTTGCTGCCGTTGCTCTGCTGCCTGCAGGCTAATGAAAACAATTTTCACAATGGTATGCTCCGGCAGCAACAGAGCAACAATAACAATAACATCGCTGGAGAGTTAAAAGTTGCAACACTACATTCCGGGGCAAGAACCAAGCCGCTGCTGCTGCTATGCTCCTCCAAGACGATGCTAGAAAAATCACAGTCTGACTTCGCTTAGAGCGAACTTAAACCATAGGATATTGGCTGAATCTCTAATATAGAGTTTGTTAGGATAGGAATACATATTTATAAGATTCTAATACGAAGATCTTTTTTTCAGCATAAACATTAATATTATAAAGTTTATATTTGGTTATAAGCTGAATAATACTTTAATATTTAGATATTTATTGTTTAAACAAAAAAGGGAATCAAACTTAGAGAAGCTGAAGTGTGTAGATCCTTTTAATTACCCAGAAAATCATGGGTTTCAATGGAGAATCGATCTTAATTAAGCCAAAGATGCATTAATCTCAATTTGGAAACCTTTTCTGAGTTGGCTTTTATTAGGATACGAGCATACTATATACTGGGATTTAATATTAAGAAAATTTATAACTTAATGAATTTTGAAATTTTCAAAGTTTTGTAAGGAGTAACACCTTAAAAAAATGTTGAAAAATTTATTTAAATACATTTGCCGAATTTTTCAAATGTTTTAAGCTTGATTAAGATGTTAATTTTTCCTTCATATACCCACAAAAAACTCATAAAATATCTGATTTATAGGTATATTGAATTGATTGATTTATATGCTACTTTTTCATTAAATCAAAGTTTTTCAAATATCATAACTAAGCCAAAGAAGCATTAATTTTAATTCGGAAAGCTTTTCTATATATTTTTTTTATTAGAATAATAAATCTGCATACTTTACTTAAAATTAAAAAATAATACTAATTTTTTCGATAAATTTTGGCAGTTTTAACAATGTAACCCCTTATCAAATTTTCAAAAAATGGAAATAAAAAAAGTTCCAATAAACATGTCTAGATCGATATGGCTGTTGATGCTGAAATGGTTCGGAAATGATGTCTTCACTGCTTTGCAATCACCTGACTGAAATTATAACACACTGAAAGGGTATAAAAACCAATTCAATATCTTAAATAACTTCTATAAAATTTGGTTATAATTCTTACAACAATAAATAATAGTAATACCAAACAACTTCAAGCCAAACTAACAATTATTATATAAAACAAGTTCAATTTACTGGAGTTCGACTGTATTAGAGACGCCGTCTCGCTAGTTGGGTTTATTTTTAGCAACATCATCCAAAGGTCGTTCTTCTCCGGCAGCATTTTTGCGGCAAGTGCGCGCGATAGAGACGGGAAACGACGCCGAATGCCACACGGCTGCCGCTGCTGCTGCTGCTGCAGCCAAAGTTGGTCAACAGCGGCGGCGGTAGGCGGATGTTGTGGCAAGCTGCAATGGAATGTGGCTCGGATCTCGGGATCTCGGCACTTGTGCCACCAGCTTTTTGGCATCTCGTTTGTTTTTGTTTGCACAATATAAAAAGCCGAAAAAGCGCTGAATGAAAACCGCGCGGAGAATGTTGCATGCTGCATATGGTAGCAACATCTGTTTCGGTGCTTTCGGTTGGGCGGGGCGGCACATATGTATGTAGGAATATGTATGTACCTGTGTATGTACAAATGTATGTGTATTTTGGTACTTTATGAACCCCAAACATAATTATTCCAGCAATGCAAGGCAGCTAAAAAGTGAGGAAAGTGAGGAAAATTTGTACAAAACAAAGGAGATTTAATATCTGAATGGGTTTATGCTATTTTGAATTAGCTTATTGCATTAATTTTCAAAGCATTTTTAGGTAAATGAAAAATATATACATTTAAGTTAGATTTTTCCCTACAGAAATATTTGGTTTTCACTGAATACTTTTTAGAAACTTCTCGTAATATCTACAATTTTACATTACCACAAATTCCCTTTGAATATGTGTATATATTTACATTCTTTATTGATTGAGTTCTGATTGATGTATTTTCTTGGAAAACTATTCTTGTAGATCTGGGCGCTTCAATGAATCTATTTTAGCTTTTCCTTTGTTTCCCATTAAAAGGCGTTGCAACAGCTGTTTACCGAAAATCTAATTTATTTATAGAAGCTGCTAGAAATGCGTTTGTATTAAGAGCTTGCAAGTGAAATTACGCATTTTTCGAGGTGTCTAATATTTAATAAGACTACATGAAAGGGAATAATAATAGTAATAATAATAATAATAATAATAATAATAATAATAAATAATAACAACATATGACCGAGCAAACAACGACAGCTGACAGCTCTCTGCTGCAGCGCTGCTCGTGGCCCCAGAGTTCAATGTAGTTCATTGGCCACTTTTTCGCCCGAGCGAATACATAGAGAAGATACTAGTGATAAACCTGGGGGACAGGAGAGAGAGAAAGAGAGAGACAGAGAGAGAGAGAGAAGGAGAGAGATACAAAAGCCGAAGTCACGAGCACCATCGAGAGTAGTGCTGGCCCACCTCATGGAAGTGCCACCCACTCGCCATCACACCCCGACCCGCCACAACTGCTGTTGCACTTTGCACATAAATTGTACATACTGTTATTGGGTCACCGCTTACGTCATCATTTCACTGGAAATTCGTGAAAGAGTTGCAGCCGACGGGCGGCACATTCGATTCATAAAAGATAAACATGCAATTACATAACCCTAGAATAAGGTAAACAAAATGATAAGGTAACCTAATGATTAAAATACATTTTGCACCTTTTCTCTTGACAGAAAAGTGCAACATACTCTTTGGGAAAATTCCAGGCCTATTTTCCAAGCGGGAATATGGAACAAGGGATATGAGTAGAAAGATAGAGAACAAACTAGATCAATGAAAGGGAGTTCGGATTGTCACCTAAACATTTAAGATCAAGCAGATCCATGTTAATCGATTTAATATCGATTTTTGTCTACAATAAGAATGAAAACTTTTAAAAATAATTTATTTTATGATTTTTAAAAGTTTTCTAATTGTAATTTTTAATTAATAATAATATTAAAACCTAAATATGCCAAAAATAAATTACTTCCCTTTGAAAATATACAGAAAATAATACAATTATTATTATTTGAAATGTTAAGCCAAATTAATTAACTAAAAATAATTTTTCAAGATTTTAAATATGTTACATTTCATAAAGAATTCATATTTTAAGCCTTAGTATTTCAGGAAATGAAAAATATTTAATATTACCTCTTTTTCGAATATTTAACATTAAAAACAGGCTTAAATTTGATTTGTATCTTAATTTTAAGAGAAATATCTGTTTTTGGATGTATAAAACATGTAAAATTTAATTAAAAGACCAATAATGACTTTATGTCAACTCTAAATGTTAGGAATCCCCTGAGCACGCAAGAAATACTCGGGGAAAACCCTTTGTATATCGCTTTTGTTAGTGCTTACTGAGCAGACTGTGTGCTGTGCAAAGCAAGAGAAAATGAAATGCAACGCAATAAACTTTACCACTTGCGTAACTGTGCAACCCATAAACTAATGATCAAATTAGAATTTCCCCCCTTTCGCAACCTCACCTCTCACATTTCTCATTTTACAGTTGCGTCGTCTGCCAGTTGGCGCCACATTTTGCAATAAAAAGTCTAAACAAAGCTAAGGGGAAAATGTTTAAAAGAAATTCTAGACGGAAAGAGGTTATAAAAAAGCAAACACATTAGCTTAAAGAGTAAAAAACGAGAGTTGTTATTTATTTATAAAAATATAAATAATTGAAAATAATAAAAGTGAAGAAAAAAAACTCCGATCGTAAAGAAAACTCAAGTTGCGCGTGTTTTTCCAAGGAAATATAAACAAAAGCGGCTTAACTTCAAAACTTTTGGAGATTGTAATTGGAGAGGCTCCTGAATAATGCACTGAGCGGGGAGGGAAAGAAGGAAGGGGTGCGGAATTGGGTAGTATTTCGTGTAGTAGCGCAGTAGTAGTAGTTGTGCTATCCTTTTCCCTCATCCTCGTTCTCCTCTCCTTTGCCTCTGCCCCAAAAAAAATAGTGTTGTACACAAAAATCATGTGTTTTTCATAAACAAGAGCGCTCTCTCTCTCACTGTCTCTTTTGCACGCCGTTCCACCATCTCAGTCGCTCGCAGGTTGCCAATATAAAATGCCGCATGCAAAAAAAAAAAAAATATAGATGTGGAAACGAAACGAAAACAAAATGAAACGTTTTGGCATGTGAAACACACACGGAGCCATCGCCCAAAAATTTGCGCAGCAGATTTTTAGCCATGTGTTGGTATTAGTTTTCAGTTCGCTTTGGTTTCTTTCTTGTCTCTCGGGTTTTTTCTTCTTCTTATTTTCAGATTCGCAAATTTGCAGCGGCTTTTTAGGTTTAGCTTTTGTGTATATGTTTTTTCAATGAATCGTGTGTGGTAGTAAAAACAGAAAAGCATTCAAATGTGTGTGGCGGCATCTGTACTTTTGCGAATCCAGAGAGCGCGCTGCTCTCTCTGATGCCTTCGCTCTCTCTCGCACTCTCGCTCTACCAAGCTTTTTTGAGTGCAACTCAATAGCGCGCGCTCCCTCTCTCCCTCTGTCTCTTGCTCGCTTTCGCTTATATACATTGGAGCCGCTGGGGATTGGAGACTTTTAGCCAAGGCACGCTCTTTTATTTTAGCACCAGCAGAAGCAACAACAACAATATCCAAACGGCGAACAGCAGCTGCTAAAACGCAGTTGTGTTATACCGCCCACACTGGTGGCCAAAATAACAAAGCCACCTCCCACAAAGATCGTGATGCTTTTTAACGGTTATTTCCGGCACCATGTGTTTTCAATTTTGCGGAATTTTTTTTTATTTATTTGACTTCTATTTTACGCTTTTCGTTGCCCGATTTGTTATACTTTTTGTTTTTGTATAAATATTTATATTTATTTATATTTTTTCTGAATTATTTAGCAAATATTACTTAAAAATCACAAGAATATTAGTCTAAATTCAATTAGTTTAACATTCAAAAATGTTGTGAAACTTACTAATAATAATTTCATAATAAAAATGCTTTAAAAAAATATTTTCTGCATGTTTTATAATTCATTATTCAATATCTAATATTTTAATTTCTTTTCTGAAATATATAACGTGTTTTCTATCATGTTTTCATTTAATACTTTTATTATTTGTAATTATATTTAAATTAAAATTTTATTCTTTTATATTAATATAACATTTTTTATTGTAACTTTTTATATAAAAAGAGGTCAACATTAAATATTGATTAATCAAAACATTAATATTATTGTATAATATATATTGTTTTTAATCCTTTTATATAGAAAGTTAGTTAGTATTTTCCTGTATTTTCATTCATAAATTAAAAATAAATAAAATAAAATAAATTAAATTTTTCAATAAATTTCTACATTTAATTATAATTGAAAAGAAAATTGTGAAATATTTTATTTACAAGCAATCATGCAAATAGCTTGTAAAAACATGAAATAATTTTGTGAAATTTCATAAAACTGTAAAACGGAAATGCATCCCGACAACGCATCCACTTTTCTATGAACTTTAAAAATGAGTCAAAGCAAACAATATTTCATACTTTCTTGTGCAAGCAATTATAGTTTGTTACGCATTGCAAGTCATAAGTATGCACTAATAATTACAAAGCCATGGAAATTCGATTAAGTATGAAGTTCCCGACTTATAAGCAAAAAAAAAAACCAACAGCTGAAATGCGCGATTAGGGATTGAGTGTGTCTGTGTGTGGGTGCCTTTCCCGCTGGCGTTGTTGTGTGTGTGCATGTGTATTGTGCGAATAAAAAACATATGCTTGTGGCGATAAGAAAAGGCGCCGCCGCTGCTTGTGACGTGTGCGAAAAAGGCAACCATATGATTCTGATAAGCGCCGGCACCAGCAGCTAGCGAGCGAGTATAAACTTTCGCTGCGAAAAACAAGGGCGAACTATAAATATATTCGCAAACTGATCGAAGAAATAAGAAAAGAAAGTGAATATTATTTGCACCTGAATAAATCTTAAAATATTGCATTTTAAGACTTTTTTTATACCTCTAAAACTGTACATTTCACTCCTATCCTGTACATTTTCCTACATTTCCCTTGTTTTTCCACATTTCTCACACTTGTTTTTGTGTGCGAGTCTCAGGTAGAAATATATAGAAAAAATAATAAAGGAAAAGAGAAGAGAAGCGCGTAAATAGAGGCAAAACCATCTGATGATACGAATATACCGGTACAGCTGATTTCATTTCAACTATGAACACGAAAAATCTTGATTAGGCAACCTAGCGATAAGCTTAACGCAGGGGGAGGCAAAGAGGAGGAGGAGGAGGACGGTGCGCAGCTGTTTTTTTTTTTTTCTTTTTCGTTTCACCGTTCATTTTGAACATGTGAGCTAGCGCAAATTGGCAGCTGAGAGGGCAAGAGGTGGGAGAAAGAGAGAGAAAGGCTGAGGAGGAGAGGAAGAGAAGCACCGATCGCAGCTGTAACAATTAGACAAAATAAACGAGACAAAAGGAAATTGGGGGAAACAAAAGCATAAAACCAATTTAAATAAAAATTCAAATTCTTCACAGAAATATACTGAAAATATATATAAAAATAAACCTAAATTTATTTATCATTAAATGTTTCCTTTAGCAGCTGGCGCTCCCCTCACAGTGCTCAATATTATTACCGGCACTGTGTTTGCCGTCTGACAAATTGAGAAAACAGCAGTTTTACAATATGGACGGTATGGAAGGCAGAGAGCATGAAAACAGCAACTAGCGGTGGCAGAAAGAGACCAAAAGGAAGCGACACGGGGCGTGAGAGAGAGTGAAAGAGCGAGACACAATGCACGAAAGACAGAAGTGAAAAAAGTAGCGTCACATTTATTCCAGCAACAAGAAACGGCATGGAAATGGAATGCGATATCTGCGTGTGTGTGTCCATGTCTCTGTTCGATGGTGGTGGTTGTGTTTTTGTGCCGTATTTGTTTTGTCGGCAAAACGGCGGGAGAGAGAGCGAGAGGGAGCGAGCGCGCAAAGCAAGTAGGGAGAGAGCCAGCCGTAGTAGTAAAAAATAATCAATAATTTGCGTGATAAAAATGCAAGCCAAGCTGTTGATGTTGCTGTTGTTGTTTTTGTTGCCGCTGCTACTGCTGCAACTTCTCGCTTATCTTGTAAACATTTATATTTGTATATATTCCCATATTTATTCGGTAACGTGATAGGCGTGTCGTTTAAAATGTACAACAAAAACTCACTGCAACTCTTCATCCAATTCCTCGGCGCTGTTGTATTCGGCGTGTTCTAGAATAACTTCCTCCGTTTTGATGGCAACCGGTACGCCGGACATATTGTATCGTGTTTGTGTATTTGGTTATTATCGTGGCCAAAAATTTGGTGTTTTAAGAACCACGTGCACTTTGTTGTTGTTGTTGTTGTTGTTGTTGTTGCTGCTGCCGCCGCCGGTGGACTACGTAAACATTAGCGCTATTTTGCGATTTGCGCTCTGCGATCTTTATTTATAGCGCCTGTGGCCTTTTTTTTATATTATTTTCTTTTGTAGGTTTTCGCACAAGCACACACACACACTCGCGCTCGAGTCGGCGGATCGCTGATGTGTCAGCTGGTTTTTGCCGCTGCCTTCAGCTGCTTTTTGTATTTAGCGGCAAATTGTTTGCCCGTTTGCTTTGCTCACACACGCACACGATAGACAAGCACCAACACACTCACACAAACGGGCACAGGGAGAGCGCGAGAGGCAGACGAGGCGCCGAAATAAAATTTTGCGCGTCTTCGTCGAGAAGTTTGCACTTCTTTCGCTATTTTCCGTATTTCGCAGCTGTTTTTTTAATTTTTGCCAGCACACTAAAACTCACACGCGCGCGGCTAGTACATATATGTATGTATTTAGGTTGCACTGTACGATTTTCCGATCGGCGTTGCGTCCGCTGCGTTGTTCGTTTTTTTCGGCGTGATTCGTAAGAATAGAGCTGCCAACTTGGATTTTTCCCCGTCAAAACTGGCTTTTTTTTGAGGGCTAACGGCGGGAAATATGGGAATTGTGAAATGCGGGAATTCTGGTTTTTATCGATAGTTCGTTACATTCCCACGGAGAGAATTCTGTTAGGCTACGCTCACCCCGTGTTAAGTTACGCTCTCTCTCTCCGATCTGTAAATTTTTACATGAGAATTCGACGCCAAACTTGAGAATTCGACCCGAAACATCTGTAAACGTGTAGAACCGTTCTGTAACTGTGTGAAATGCAAACTGCAATCTGTAAAAGCGTAACGGTAAAATGTAAACCTACGTCCAGGAAGAGGGAATATTTATAATCAGCAGGATCTACGATTTCCCATTAAACCACCTGCCGATGTTTCCCAAAATCCAGATTATGAATCTCCCAATTTATGTTTGCTTACGTATTCATTTGTTTTGGATGTATGATTTGATTTTCACTTTTGCCTGACTTGAATTATAGATAATAGATATTGCTTGCATTCACATTGCCAGTGTTTGTGATTAGTTATTTAGTATAAATTATTAAGAAATCCTCGTCTCCTTTTACGAGTAATATTTGAAAACTGAAAATGAAATATTAATGGTTTATTTGGAACTTTGCAGAGTTCAACTTTTATGAATATTGATATACAGATTTTTCAAAACTATATAAATAAAAATAATAACAAAAATTAAATTGATAAATTGTTATTTTTTTACTTTGTTTTGCTTTTTTTTAAACATTTGTTTTTAGATTTCTATTGGATTTTTTAATAATTTTTAAAGTTTTTTCTTCGTTCTTCCCGTCAAAAACCGCTATTTTTGTTGGTCAAAAATTGGGAGAACTGATTAGAGGTGTGCTAAACATCGATGCATCGATGTCAAATTTTCCCCCTATGTTAACAGGGGTTTAACGATGTTAACAACTTTAAGCCATAATCCACTAGATAGGGGTTTTTCATTTGACAATGTAAAATGTAAAATATCGGCTAGCCAGCATTATGATGTTTACATAACATATTTTTGTAATATTTAGAAACTATTTTATACTTTAGAATGACACACAAACTTATGACAAAATATTCATTATAAACAAAATAAAAAATAACATCAAATGTTCTACATAATAATGTTGTTTAAGAATCAAAAAACTATTCGAGGCAAAATTTTGCCGACTTCATGTTGTTAATGTTTTAAATGTTTTGTTTAAATCACAAGTGGAACATTATTTTATTGTACAATAAATACAACCAAACCATACCAACCAATAAATATATTTATAATTTATAACAGTCTTAAAATATGTGTTTTTCTCTTATAAGTGAGCAGAAGTGAGTCTTTTTGTATTGTGCCATCACTTCTATTGCTAATTAACTTACTTTTAAGTGGCGAAATATTATTAAATATGTTTTTATAATTTTGTAATCTATTTATTTATTTGCTGTTTAATTTAATTTTATTTAAATAATAAGAATAATAATAACTTATAATAAGATACATTTTCTTTCCCTTTATTCTGATATTTTTCTAGCCATAAATGCAGTGTGACCGAAAGCCGACAAGTTTAATTTCTCAACTCTAATCCAATTTTTGAAACAAGTTTTGTTAATCATTTAGGAACCTGGTAGCAAAGCATTCTCTCTGAATAATAATAAAAACTTCAAAAGTTCAATGATATCAAATAGCTCCAGAGTTATTACAAAATGATGGACCCCATTTTCATTGGAATTTCGGTATATTTCGTCATCCCAGAGGCGGCCACACTGTCTAGTGTATTTTCATAATATTTGGCACCGAAACCGTCGCAATATCCGCTTTAAGTGATTAATTGCTTTGATTTAACTGCAAACTGAGACACAATTGAAAGCGCAAGAGACATTTGGGAGCCAGCCAAAGCCGTAGAATGTAAAGATGCTAAAGTACATCAAGAGGCAAGCCAGTAAGTTGGAAGTTTTCACTACTCCCCCCACCCCACCTCTTGATGGTGACACCAATTCCAAATTTGTTTTCTTTTTTTTAATTTCTTTTTAGGCCGCCGTCGCAGCAGCCAAGATGTCACGGATGGCCCCGCCGCACCCACCGCAAGCGATGATGTGGATGGGACCGACGGTGCCGTGGCGCAGAAACGTCACTCGCTGCGATCCACAACCAGTTTCTGTGATGAGGTGTTCCTCGAGGCGGACGAGGAGGGTGGCGTCGGCGTGGGAGGAGGAGCCCTTTCCGATGGCATCAGTCTGTGTAGCAACGATGGTAATTACCGTACCGCACAATTGTTTATCACGTTCGCAACTTAAGTTCTATAGACAGGGGAGAAATGTGTGGGAATGCAGTTTGATATTTCAATTTCATTGCACAATTTATCCAGATCCTGGAGATAACTCTAGAATTAGGTGTTCGAATACTAATTCCGTTCAATATTCATCCTCTTTCGTAGACATTTTTAGCTACCATTCGCGTTTGTCGATGAACCTCGCCTCCATTGTCAGCGATCCCAACTGCCTGAGTTATTTTGTTCAGTATTTGGACACTCGACAGGCCCTGCCTTTGATTAAATTTTACCTAGACATTGAGAACTTCAAGCGAGCGGCGGCGCTAACACAAGATGCTGAGCAACCGGAGGTAGATGAGGAGGATAATTTGCCGCCGCAACCTACTATTCCTACTTCTCAGCTGAACAACAACAACAACCACAAAAGTGACAACGATGTACCTGAACTGAAAACGCTGTGCGATCTGTCTATGCGTAAGCCCCTAACAGACGACGAGAAGAGCCGGATTTATGCCGAAACCAACAAGCAAATCATTAATAGACAAAAGTCCGGTTCGGGACCATCGTCTCTGCCGAATTCCTCGGAACTTTCTAGGGCCAGCATCAGCGATGCCATAGCCATCTACCAAAAGTATCTGATAGTTAATGCCAGTCTCCAGGTGGAGCTGCCAATTGTCATACTGGCCCACATATCGTTACTCCTTTGCGGGCGAGACAAGGCCGAGTGTAGTAAACCTATCCCAGCCAGTTGCTTTGACGAGGCCAGGGAGTTTGTGTTGGAGCAATTGGAACGCGATCATGTCCTGGGATTCCTGCAGAGCGGCTACTATTCCACCTACTGCCTGGAGTTGGTGGAAGGTGGTTCCATAAATATCTACGATGTGTTGTACAGCGAATTGGCTTTATTTTACTTCACCGAGTACCTGGAGCAGCGTCAGGAGCGCGAATGTCTCGAGTTCTGGATTACGGGCATTAATTTTCGTAAGAGCTTTGCTTCCGGAGAGGATGACGAGGCAGCACAAAGCGATGCAATGATAATATATGACAGATACTTTTCGCTGCAATCGGATTGTCGCCTGTGGATGTCGCAGAAGATGCGATTGAGAGTGGAACAGGCCATCTGTGCTCCTGGCGAGCAATGGCAAGCCTTCGACTTGGCTCTGCTGGTTACGGCCAAGTATCTAGAGCAGAAGTACTTTGCCGATTTCTTAAAATCCCACATCTTTGATAACTACGTCAACGAACTGAAGATTAAAAGAGGTGGGTTCTACATGTTGTCTGTCATCTTTTTAAAGGGTGCAATAATGGCTTTATTTTTATAGATAACTCTGCCTCCTCTCACTCGAGTCTCCTTCAACATAAACCAAGTCTGCGTAGGACTGGCAAAACCACCAATATCCAGCGGCATCGGAAGGCCTTATCCATGTCGGATTGCACGCACATCTCGCAGCACAACACACTGCTGGCTTCCATGGACACACTGCCGTCGAAGACTACGATAAATCAACAGCAGTCGGGAAATCTCAACATTGATGCCCGGCAGCTGACGAATCCCCAACTCCTTTGGCAGCGTCCTTTTGTGGGTACGTTGAAATTCGGTTTTGTCAACTCCCTGGGCCGTTACGAGCGAGACTTTGAGGCCGTGGATGCAGTGGCTCTCAAGTCACAGCCATGGTCACTGACTGTCAGTGGTAGCAAAATCAAAAATGCTATGCGGAAGCTGGTGAATCTCCCGGAGGATAATGTGCAGGAAGAGATTGCCTGGCAGGTGGCCGAAATGATTGTCAAGGACGTAACGAGCGTGACGCTTAGTGGAAAGTCTTCACCACCTCCCTTGGCTTAAGGTGTGTGCTACAGGAATTTAAGTTCTCATTTTATTCTCCTTTTTTGTATTTATTATTTATGCGCTCAAATGAAAGCCAGAATCTCCCCGAAAAGTGCACAAAGATGATGTCGCAACAGGAGCTCTCTACTCTACTCTCTCTTATGTACAAACTATGTTGAACAAACAAGAATCCAATTATTTAACATATTAACTTATTTTCGTTGATTTTGTGAGCTTAGAAAGCCGCACAATTACCATGACTATTGCTCGCTCATTTGTTATTTAATGCAACATAATCAATACAAATCTCAAATATATATATACTATATAGAGGACGAAGCTTTTGAGTCTTTTTTTACTTCATTCCGTTTTATTACTATTATATATAAATAATCATTTGTAAAATATATATAAAGAATGTACATGGATATTTTTGCATACTACAAAAAGGAAAATTTATTGTTAATAATAACATTTTTCTATAATCAAACTCTGTGATGAATATTTCTATTTTACTTGGGTTTTTAAACGGGTCTTAAGTAAGCTAAAGGTAATTGCATCTCTTTTGTTTACCATTAATACGTATAAATTTGAAACTGAGTAAGCAGATTTATTAATCTAATAAAAACTAACATAGGAAAGCTTCCCGGATTCAAATTATATTGCTTTTTTGGCTTAGTTAGACGTATTGTAAACTTTGATTTGTTGAAAACATTGTATAATTCGATTGCCACTGCAAGGGTATATAAACTTCGGCTTCATGAAGATAGTTTCCTTTCCTGTTTTCCTTAAAACGGGATTTTTTCATGTTTATGCTTAAATTTGACATGTTTTTGTTAAAAAAGAAAAATGTAAATAACGTATACGTAACGTATACATCTTGTTAAAAAAAAAATAACCAAAAAATGTTTACACTTCCTTACTTTCACTCTCTCTCCTTAAAATTTATTGAAGCCAAACTTATATATCTACTCAATCTACTTCCTCGACGGGAACCTGACCCGTTTCACTAAACCATCGCAGGATCCTCAACATCGTCTTGGCGGAATACAGGCAAAAGGGATACTCGTTGAAGCACAGCTCCGTGGAACCCCTCAAGGCCAATCCGCGACTAAACGCTCGTCCGATCTTTATAGGAGCCATCTCTATCGACGATTCCAGGTAATCCATAAGCAGCTCCGCTTCGGGAACTTTTGCTTCCGCTCCGGACATTAGTTGACAGATCAGGGACTGGAGGCACTCGAAGGGATCTCGAGAGAGGATTCGTTTCCAATCAATGGCAGGTGGGGGAGGTCTCTGAACTCTTCCTCTTCTGCCTCCTGATGCTGCTGCTCCTCCTCCTCCTGAATCCTGGGTCCTGCGCACCCAACCCAGATCATGACCTTGGCTCGACCCAGCCTCTCTCCTAGTTCGAAATAAATTCAACGAGGCACTGGCTTGTTGAATGGGTGCAATGGCCATTTGTATGGGTTGAGCAGCCATTCCTGCCAGTTGGGTTATACCACGAATGGGTCGGATCTTCACCCAGTCCTGGGCCAGCAGATGCATCATGTACATGGCCCCAAGGCCGGTGGCCGCCAAAAGAATCACTCTGTGCAGGGAGAAGGTATTAAATTCAAATTATACTTCATAATTGCTTTAATTAAATTGTAATTTTCACTTTGTTTATTATTAACCAGGTGGGGAGGAGTTCCTTGTCAGCTTACCTGAATCCCATCCTAGACGAGCTTTGCTGCCTTATCCTGTCACGTCTTTACAGCTCGAGTGCCAGCCTTCAAATGGGCAATCCCCGCGAATGGTGTCCATGTTAAAGCCCCAAATGGGATGCCAAAATCGATGCCAGCTCCAGCTTTGATCGCCTGAAAAGAAAACCCCAACCCCGCCAAAATCCACACAGAAACCGGAACCAGCGGAGTTATCATCAAAACAAAGTCCATCCCACCGCTTTCCGCAATAGCGATGGCGATGACATAATAGAGCCCCCCCCCCCCCCATCCAGTCGACTTGTCCAGGCAGCTCCTCCGTCTCCTCCTCCTGCGGTTCCTCCTCTTCACCATACATACATACATCTCCATTTGTTTTCCCTTTCATTTGGAGCAAACGGGTTTTTTTATTTGCGTTTTTCGCGGTTAGTTTCTTAACGCAACAAGTTTTCCTTGACTTTGGCGATGCCCAGGTGATTCGGTGTTGGGTTGGCTTGGTGTTGTCCATGACCATTAAAAATGGCTGGCTAGCGGCGATCAATCGTCGAGGAAAATTGCAGTTGAACTGTTCGCCAGGCAGTGGGTCAGACGGGTGAAGATTTGGGTCTTTGAGGCTTAAATGGGGGAAATGGTTTAAGTTGCTACTGAGGTTGTTCAGTAGCAGCATTATCCGATCGGGAGAAAATATATAATACATAGGCTCTTAATGGGTAGCTTTTCCGTTCAGTCTAAGATTATATACTGCTGTGTAAAACTATAAAAGCCTATGCAATAATAATATAATATAATACTGTTTTTAAATTATCTTTATATCAGCAAAAAGTTATTCTAATCGATGTTTTTAGTTAGTTAGTTAAATGGTTTTAAAAGAAAAAAACCTTGCTGGAAAGAATATCAAGCAGAAATACCAGATTTGTTTACAATAAAGGCCCAATTTCCATGTCTAGCTCCCCCTTATCTCGTATTCCATTTTCAATTTCCATTAAACTCCCAACTCTTGTGGAAAACTTTAACCGGCCAAAAAGCCAAACATTAACAAGTGGAAAAGCTTTTCTTCCCCAACGGAGATCTATAAAACACAGGCCCAACCAAACGAGCGGATTCAGTCGTTTTGGGTGAACGTCAGGTGCGGGATCTGGACTCTGGACTGGATCACCAGGAAGCAGTGTGCATGTGTGTGGATAGCTAACCAACTTCACACTCCATCTCCTGAGATTACATAATCCACTGGATGAAGAAAAGTGAAAGCAGAAGGAAAGAAATTGTAAAAAAAACATGTTTTATACGGTCATCTGGATTTTCTGCGCCACTCTCTGTGCCATCTTATTTGGAGGAGTGCGAAAGCCCAGGAGATTTCCGCCAGGACCTCCATGGTATCCCATAGTGGGCAGTGCCCTGCATGTTTCCCAACTGAGATATCGCCTGGGCATGCTATGCAAGGTGATTGATGTCTTCGCCAAGCAATATGTGAATCCTTATGGCTTCTTTGGCCTTAAGATCGGCAAGGACAAGGTGGTGATAGCCTATACGAACGATGCCATTAGTGAAATGATGACCAATGAGGACATAGACGGCAGACCCGATGGCATCTTTTATCGCTTGAGAACCTTCAATTCCCGACTGGGTGTCCTGCTCACCGATGGTGAGATGTGGGTGGAGCAGCGTCGATTTATCCTGCGGCATTTGAAGAATTTTGGCTTTGCCAGAAGCGGCATGATGGATATTGTGCACAACGAAGCCTCGTGCCTGCTGCAGGACCTCAAGGAACAGGTGGTTAAAGCTGGCGGAAAACAGGCCCGGATTGAGATGCACGATTTGACGAGTGTTTATGTCCTGAATACCCTCTGGTGCATGCTGAGTGGCAGGAGGTACGAGCCCGGTTCTCCGGAGATCACGGAACTGCTGGAGACATTCTTTGAACTCTTCAAGAACATCGATATGGTGGGCGCTCTATTCAGTCACTTTCCAGTGCTGCGATTCATTGCCCCGGATTACTCGGGCTACAATGGTTTTGTGGAGAGCCACCGATCATTGTATTCCTTTATGAGCAAGGAGATCGAGCTGCATCGCTTGACCTACAGGAACTACGACGAACCAAGGGATCTAATGGACTCGTATCTGCGTGCCCAGGAGGAGGCGGGCACTGATGATCCCAAGGGTATGTTTAGTGATGAAAGCTTGTTGGCCATTTGCTTGGATATGTTTCTGGCCGGTTCGGAGACCACCAACAAAAGCCTCGGCTTCTGTTTCATGCATTTGGTTCTGCAACCCGAGATCCAGGAGCGAGCTTACCAGGAAATCAAGGAAGTTGTGGGCCTGGAGAGGATACCCGAGTGGTCCAGGGATCGCACGAAGTTGCCCTACTGCGAGGCCATCACCTTGGAGGCAGTTAGGATGTTTATGCTCCACACTTTCGGCATTCCGCATCGTGCTGTGTGCGATACCCGCTTGTCGGGCTATGAAATTCCCAAGGACACCATGGTAATTGCCTGTTTCCGGGGCATGTTGATCAATCCCGTGGATTTCCCGGAACCAGAGGCATTCAATCCTGAGAGATTCCTCTTCGATGGACACTTGAAGCTGCCAGAGGCTTTCAATCCCTTCGGTTTTGGACGTCATCGCTGCATGGGCGACTTGCTGGGCAGGCAGAATCTGTTCATGTTCACAACCACCGTGCTGCAGAACTTCAAGCTGGTGGCCCTTCCTGGCCAGATGCCGGAGGAGATACCACTCGAGGGAGCCACAGCAGCTGTTAAGCCATACGACGTCATGTTGGTAGCTAGAGGAGAGCAGGAAGTTTGAGACGAAATTCAGTTAAATGTCAACATAATATTACCTGGTTATTGGTTAGGGCAGCATGAAACTTCCACTTCCTTCCTTCCGATTCAATAAAATATACATCAGTATATATTACACACTTCATGTTTTTATATTCTCTAGTTAAACATTTAATTATCAATATCATTATAATTATTATTGTTGTGGTTGATTTGTAGTCTACAAAGTTGTCACTTAGTTTCATTCGGTTGCTCCTCAGCGATTCCAACAAAAAGCATTTCTCAGCACTAAATTGTACAAATATACGTATATATTGTATATATGAAATATGTAGAATGAATGAGCCGATGGATTGATTAGCTTAGACAATATGCATAAAAAACCTAGCGTACAAATAAAAGTATTGCCACACAAAAATGTTCAGTAACAAAATGGATTATTGAACGCGAATGGGTTTGCTTGCTCCTCTCTATTCTCGTCTGTTTTTGTTATTTAAAGCTATTTGTTTATATTCATACGGTATTGTTAATGGAAAACAATTGTTGCTCCTCAGCTTTGACATCCCCACGTATATATAATTCGCTTTAAAAATTTTCATTTGCATTTCGTTTTGTTTCTTGATGTTTCTCACTCTTGAGCCTGCCGCTAGACACACTGGGCTTATGTATATGATCTAGATGTGTATATAAATATATATGCATATGATCGTGTATATAATATATATATGTATGTAAAAACTCTAACAATTGTCACACAAAAAGCAAGCCAGCTAAGCATTGCCAAAAAACTATCAACTTAGCTGCATTTCCAAGCACTTTCATCATCTTGTAAAGTAAATCTGCATTTTGATTAGCGAAAACTTAAGTATCTCTGCTCCGCCCTCCTGTGATAATATATATATAGATGGTTTATATTTCAGAACAATATAAAAACTGTGTCCGCATTTGCTATTACCGATTAAACTGCTCTTGCACATAACTTTGCTTGGTCCGTAATATTCCCAACGCGCGAGCGGAAGAGTATGATTATTAATTACAATTACATTGAGTCGTCGGTAAATGGTTAAGATTAGAGATTGTAACGATGTGAAATAAATAAAAACGAGTGGTTGTTGGGGGGTCAACTATGTAGAAGAGGTAGGAAGTTCAAGGATAATGGAAAGATATTTTGTAACAGACAAACTGCAGACTCAATTTAGAAGTTACTAAGAGCACAGTCCCTCCATTGCAAGGCGTCTTCCATGTATCCATAGAGTCCGCGTCAAATGTATCGACCCACCCTAGGATTAAAATATATGTAGGGCTAGGATATGTTCAGTTCAAAAGTTTAGACACTAACGGGCGACTATCAAGCATTCAAATTTTTGTGCAACATCAAAAACTCTGGGAAATTGACAGATTCCGCACTACAGACATTGATTGACTAATACCTAATGAAATTCCCTAAAAACTTGTTGCACCAGTTTCCCTCTGTTCCTTTCTCTGATCTATATATTTTCACCATATGCTCTATCGCTGCTCAATGCTTCCGGAGTCCAAGGGTTGGCAGCTGCTGGGCACAGCAACAGGCCACGATGTACAGGATGCCGAAGAAGAAGTTCAGCTTGGCCGTTTGCCGCGGCACCAGATGCATTGTCTGCTCGTTCCGGAATCGCTTCTCAATCTGAAAGGCTTGCGGGAGGGTCACCAGTGGCAGCAGGAACCACAGCGAGTACTTCAGTCCAAAGATAAAGAACAGCGAATAGGGGGTAAAGAGGAGCATAGCATACAGTACATGCGAGGCAGTGCGTCCTATTAATATGGCCAATGTAACAATGCCAGCCCGGCGATCATTATCCGCATCTCTGGTATTATTGCTATGCAAAATCGCCTCCGTGTTGAGGGCCAATGGAATGGCATAGCCCATTGTCGTCCAGTCCAAGTGACCCGTTTGGGACATGAACGCGAATAGCACAGAGATGGGTCCAAACAGTATCAGTATCACCAGATCACCCAAGGCGATATACTTGAAACCAATGCCGCCTGTGTACAGGAAGCTCGACGACAATCCGCCAAAGTAGATTAGCGCCAAATGCTCCATTTTCGCTGGACTGAGCACCGCCAGCAGAACGAAGCCGCCGCAGCCGGCCATGTACAGAATGGCACCCAGCGAAACCACCTGAAATATATTAATAAACATATTAAAATTTATAATGGTGTTAAATAACCGAATTAATTGTCCGTCTCTTAACTCTACAATGCCCAGGGAATTTCTACTAGGAATGTGTATCAAGCGGATATATAATTAAAATCTCGAAATTATATCGAAAATATTGTAAATTGAAATATCGGTTATTCCGTGATGTTTCTATAAATTCTTTTTGCATTACTCATGCCCTTGTTATTAATTAGTAGATTGATAATTACTACAAAACAACGGGAACCATAAAATCGTTTATGATTTTAGCACGATTTTCAGCCAAAAACCAGAAGGAAAAGAATATAAATTCTGGTGAATTTTAAAATACAAACAAGTGGAATTATACTCTAAGAACTATAAAAAAAAGGTAAATATTAGGGATAAAAATTCATATTCATTTTTAAGCCCCTAAAGACTTTTTAAATAGATCTTTAAACCATATCTTCTTCTGTGAATCTCCTGCAACACCTTACTAAGGGTGAGTACTAAAGTTGTATTCAAAATTCAAGCTATTCCGTTGCCATTGACAACCCAAAGCCTTACCCATAACAATACTAATGAATTTTTCCCATTGAAACCGTTCACCTCAACATGGAGGAACTGCAAAAAGTGGGACTCTTTATCGACGATATCTACAGGCTGCGTGTGGAGGATCCCAGCATTGCCAATGAAAAAAGTGAATTGCGACAGGAGTGCTTGGAATACTCCAAGAATTTGCAATTGTTCAAGAAATTGGCCGCTGACTTTTATAAAATTTCGGAGACATTCGCAAAAGATGTCGACAAGGAGAAGCTTCGGGCTATTGGCACCCAGAACCAGCTGAAAACCATATCGAAACAACGTCAGGGTGAGCAGCAGGTCTATCAGAGTCAGATCTATGAGCAGACCGTGGAGTTGGAGCGCCTGAAGAGCGAACATCAGTATTTGCAGCGCATCGAGACGGAGCAATTGGAAATAATTAACAATTTCTTGGTTAATCAATAATATATATGGATATGTGTATCGAATGGAAATAAATCAAATAACAGAATGCTAAAGCTTTTCAACAATTTCCCCCCTGGTGCTGACACAATTGAAAAATGAAAATTAACGACGAAAAATTGTTCCGAATCGTTAGTTTTTGGTTCTATATTTATTTTGTGTATGCAAATTAAGACCTTTTGAACGTGTGTTTTGTACTAATCTTTAAATATTACTTTGCTTGAGCATTCCGAATTTTATTTCATTTCATTTTCGACCCTATAAATCATATATATTATTGATCAGCATCAGCATTCCTTTCTTGTTGATTTATATCCTTTTTACCTTTCTATACCCTTTCTGAGTGTTATTCAGAAGAGGCTTTCCCAATAAATATAAATGTATTAATAAGCTTCCTTTCTTGTTTAAATTTAAACGGTGCTATCAAAAAAAAACCGTCAGCTAACGTTAAATTCTAGGCATTGCAGGGTTAAACAAACAGCAATTAATACCATATCGCGTGGTTTAGCCGTTAGCTTACCTCATCCTTGGTGAGTATATGATCCACCAGCGTACGATCATCGGCCTTTTGCTTGTCAATGCCCTTGATGAAGTCGAAGTAGGTGTTGACCACATTGCCAGCACAGTGGACGGTGACCACGGTGAAGGCGGTGAGGAAGAAGGTGGCCATCGAGAACTCCGCCGCCCATTGGGAGCGGTAGGCCAGTGCGGATCCCAGGAGCGTTGGCACCAAGCTGGCGGATAACGACCAGGGACGCAAAGCTAGGAGATAGGTTTTCAGTTTCATAAAGGTGCCGGATGTGGGTGAATATCCTGTTGGTCCTATGCCTGAACCTGCACCTGTTCCGATTTCCTGCCCTTTGCTTACTGCGCCTCCTCCTCCGCCGCCGCCGCCGCCACCGCCTGCCTTTCCATTTGTAGTGGTGGGATTTCCGTTGGGCAACAGCTGGGAGGTGGTGGTGTCCTCCTCCTCGGTGCCGGCTCTCCTGGCCGTCGTCGTTGTTGTTGCCATTGCAAGCTGCACGGTTCTACTGCCAGGCACTTCGCAGCGAAACTTATTCACAAACTTGCCGTGTGTGTTTGACCTTGTTCTCCAGACCACAGCGAATTGTTTACAAAAGCTTCAATATTAAATAGTGTTTTTTTCGGATGCCGGCACATACGCTGCGCTGCTCTGCTGCTGCCTGCTACTGCTGCTGCCGCTCTGCTCTCTCGCTCCGTCGCCGTCTCTTCCTGGACGGTCTCCTGCTCTTTTCCCAGGTGCGCTCGTGTGTGCGTATGCTTTCGATAATCGCTAATATTGTATACACAGCATCTTGTCAGCGGGGGGTGCTGAGGGGGTTGTTGGTTATATAGGGAGGGCGCCTCGGCAGAGCTCCACAAAACCACGAAATTTCACCCGTGGAGTCCCAAGTTTCTCTCGCGTTCGCTCGCTCTCACTGTCGACCCGCTCCGCTCGCTCTCTCCGTGCTACTTCCACGTTCGCGGGCAGCTTTTTCGATTCCGGCGCCTGCTTTGATTGATTGATTCCGCCGTAATGAGTATTTTATATGCGCCTGGTTATTTTATTTTATTTTAATCAAACAAATCAACTGTCACGTCAGCGCTAAACGAAAGAAGGTCATACCTTTTCCTAAGTAGTGCATTTCGCTGCCATCGTTGGTATTAGTGAAGCCCTGGATTTAAGTTTATTTTTGTAAAAGATATATTAATTACTTAATATTGTTAAGTAATTAATATTATTCAAATTACACACCTCAACTTTACATTTGATGTTAATTCATTAAATACATATTAACAATTTCAATGAAAAAGTCTTGCTTTTATTATCGATAACACGATTGTATCTATGTGCGGATCCCTGGTTGTAACAGCTGTTGATTGGATTGAACACAAACAAAATAAATATTTGTTGATTTGATTTTAATTGCTTAAATATGGATTATAATATACATAAAATTTGTCGCGTTTGCTTGGAGGAGGTGAACCCCATTTCGGTGACTTCAATTTACAGCACAGATTTTGCTATGATGCCCTCAGTAATGCTGATGCAGTGTGCCAAAATACGAGTAAGTAAAAAACAAATACAATTATTTAAATTGATACTTATGAATTATATCATTCAAGGTTTACAAAACCGATGGCCTGCCTTCGGTGATCTGTAACAATTGCATCTACCGGCTGGGAGTGGCATTCCACTTTAAACAGGAATGCGAAAACAGCGATATTCGTTTGCGGCAGTATCTGGGCATCCTCGAATCGTGGCGCCAGGATGCAGCCACCAACACGGATTTTGTGGAGAAGCCTTCTATCATGCAGCGTGATAGCGACGAGGAGGAGCAGGTGGATACGAAAACAAGCAAAAGACGATCGCGCTATCAAAGGAAACCTCCGGAGGAGCACAAAAAAAGGGGACCAAAGCCAGTGGCTAAAATGCCGCACACCTGTTACGAGTGCCACAAGAGTTTCAAGTGCATCGCTCAGCTCACACAGCACATTAGGACCCATACGGGGGAGAAGCCCTATCAGTGCAGCTACTGCATCCAGAGATTTGCCCAGAAGTACAACCTAAAGGTACACGAAAGGACCCACACGGGGGATAAGCCCTTTCAGTGTGAAATCTGCTCGAAACAGTTCTCCGCTCTGGGAAATTTCCAAGCCCATCAAAAGATCCATGTGGGGGTGAGGGATCAGATATGCTCGCTATGTCAAAAGGGCTTCTATACCGCGGGAGATCTCTCCAAGCACATGCTCACCCATACGGGCATCAAGAACCACCATTGCGATGTTTGTGGCAAGGCATTCACCCGGCGCAGAGACATGCGTTCCCATAAATTAAAGCTTCATCCGCTGGAGTCGAGTTCAAACCATGACATAGTGGATGATGATGATGATGAGGCTATCGATACCGATCCTGTGGGTCTGGACACCTTGGATCATGCCCCCTTCAAGTGTCCAGATTGCGACAAGGCATTCGATACAGCCGATAGCCTCAGTTTGCACTTCCGTACACATGCAGCTAACAACAACCTCCTGAATCTGCCGCTGCCGCCAGCCCCGCCTATGTCGCATCACTATCATCATGATGCACTTCATCATCTGGGGCCGCCGAATCCCGCTACTCAGATGGGAATGGCTGCCATGGCTCATATGCTAGCACCACCGCCACCTCCACCGCCCACGCCCAGTGACGGACGTTACACGATGTTGCACCACACAGCTGCCCAGAGACTGCATTATTAAAGTATTATTAGTTGTTAAATAATAATTTGTATTACTTGGAGTGGTAAAAAGTACCGCCTTATTTATAAATTAAAAATAATAAATATATAATAATATAAAGTAAAAATGTTTTTCTAGTTTTAAATAATTTATAAATAAGATGAGAGTCTCTCTGCTTTTTTTATTGAACACTTTTATTTTTTTCATCTATATATTTACGTTTAAAATGGAATATTTTTGTCATGTTTGCTTCGTTTTATATATCTTTACAAATAAATACATGTATGTAGAAATTTGGCAAGCACAGCTTCTATAAAGATTATTACTTAAATGCAAGAACTAAAATCACTATTCGCACACTTACCGCATGCGTCGTCGTCTATATAAAATTGTCATTTTACGTTGTATATAAACATAGCTTGATTTGTGTGTGTAAAAAATTGTCATATATTGGTTTGTTTGGTATTGGTATGCATCGTTGGTATCGGCTTGATCCAGTTTGTGAATATGTCTATAAAAGCTCAAAAATCGAATCCATTTCTCATAAAATATTGCTTTGAACAAAGAACAGCGCCGTGGAATGATTGGATCACATCCCACTCCGTTTACTTGAGCTTCTCCTTCAGCCACTCCTCAGTCAGTTCGTCCAGTTCGCGAATTTCGTAGACGCGGGTGAGATCCACTTCACGCTGCAGAGCGCTCTTCGTGCAAGCGTACATCATTTGCAGCTCAATCTGGAATTTAAAAAATATATTTATTTTTGTAAGAAATAGGAGAGTTCTCTTAACTAGAACAAGTAAGGATTCGAAGTATTGAAAAATGTATATATATATATATAAAGCGAAAGATGTTCTTTCTTACGACTGGACTCCGATTTAGACCTTTGCTGCCAAACTCTGCTTGCTCACCTGACTATCTCTCGGCGTGTAAAATATAAAACACATCGGATAGGATATGCGCTGGTCATCGTGCACCATTTTGTACGTGTAAATTACGTAGCGGGGCTGATGTCCCGGCAAAGTGTCCTGAAGCTCATCCACCGATATGTCGTCAATGAATTCATCTAGCACCACCGATTGCTTCTCCCGGTCGACTTTCACTACAAAAAATTAAGTTAATATAAAACCAAAGTCATCAATCAGCGCTTAATTCGTTCAGGTTTTTGGACACGCTTTGAGAACCAAGTTCCCCGGGGCTATGAGGCCCGTCAGCCGGTAGCCATGGCAATGGGAAACTTACATATCAGAGCCGCGTTGTTTTTACTCTTGCTGAATCGGAACTTCTTTAACTCCTCCAGCACTTCGTTGCTAATGTCGCATATTTTGTTATCACCCTGCAGAAAAAAAAATATACAAAAATAAATGTTTATTGATTGATTGGCATAGGAATCACCAAAGTTATCGTAAAACAGCAATCAGCAAGCGAAAAGAAAAAACACAAACAAAAACACGCCCACACTCCTTCATTAGTCATGTTTTCATTTGTTGTAATTGATTTCCTACTTAGACGCGCACTTTCTTACCATAGCTTTTTAGTTTTTTGGGGAGTCGGGAAGTTCGCCTGCGGATTCTTTGGCAGTTGTCGTGGCAATTAAATATCACTTTTTTGCGAGTAACCTTTTAAATATTTACGTTTAATTTTTGTTTTTGCTTCGCTGAAAATGTTTGACCGACCTGCAGTACGACCGTTTTCTGAACGCCAAAAAATTCCACGTACTCAATATGCGGTTATATGAATGAATTTCGAAAACTATCGTCGATATATTATGTCGCATAGGGAACGAGCAAAATAATCGCCTGCTTAATTTTTTAAGAAAACCTCACTGGCAAGCAATGGATATACCTTTTGTATTCTTTTTCATAATGCCAAATTATTCATTGATAAACTTTTGTTCTTTTAATTTAGCAATCCTGATAGTTGTTCTTTACGAACTGTTTAGTTGCAGATTTTTAGTTCGATCACTAGAAATTAATTCAATACAAATTATATATACATATTTATATATATATATCTTTATATGTTTTAAAAATAAACTTAATAGCTATTTAAATAACATTCATTTATACATCTTATATTTACAGTTTTCAGTTACAGTTTTACAGTCACGATGTTGTATTATATAAGTATGTATGTATGTATGGTCGTTTGGATGGCAAATATATAATATAGTAGTCCGATTTTCATAAAATTTAAACCAAAATTATAGAATAATACAGAAAGGCTTTATGTAAAATAATATTCAAATTTATTGAAAACTAAAAAAGTTATAATATTTTTTAAAGATTTGCCGATTGTTCTTATGGCAGCTATATGATATAGTTGTCTGATCCGGACCGATCCATCTTATATACGAGTGAGAATATATAGAAGACTAAACTGCAAAGATTTATTCAGATAGCTTCGAAGCTGAAAGTCTAGTTTGCTTAGAAACGGACAGACGGACAAGGCTAGATCGACTCGGATATTTATATATATTTACATATATACTTTATATGGTCGGAAATATCTCCTTCAATGCGTTGCAAACTTCTGACTGAAATTATTATTATTATATTATATAATAAGTTTATATAATAAGTTTAATCACTTTCAAACATCTAATCTAAAAAAATAATAAAAAGATTGGTATTGCTTCAGAGCACAGTAACAGAAGAGTAATAATATTTCGCATTAAGTACTATTTTGTATCTCAGTAAATTATAATCCTATATAATTTATTTAGGGTCAAAAATATATTTCCTTTCAAACGATATTAATTGCATAAAATCAACCATGATCTCATCCCTAACGAACCAAGGCTACCAAAAGTACCGTTGGATCAAGCTCTCACTGTTTTTTTTTCGCGCCAATTTTAGCCGATTGGCGAAATTGCAATTGTTTAACAATAAACATTGATCTACCCAATTATGGGTAGGATTTGAGTGTTTAACCGATTAGCTAACATGCAGGATCGTATGCTTTATTTGGATCAATATGAGGATAACCTCTTGCATAGCTGCTGGAAAGTGGGAGGCAGCCATTCCCGGACAGCCGTTTTTTCTTCACTCAATAGGAATGAAATTGCCGCAGTTGATGTTGTGGCCTGTTGGTAAGTGTTTATATTTTGTAATATAATTAGCAACACAGACCCACTGATTTATGAAACTTTTTAGCAAGCAAATCACTTCTTTGGTCGAGAAAAATGCATCGCAGTTGCAGCATTCCCATTCGGTACCCCCAATACATAAACTGCATAACCATTTCAAGGACTTTTCGCAGTTAACTTGCGGTGTCACCAATATATATTATCGTCAGGTGAACATGCTCTTGGGTGAGTACTTGGCTTTTGGTTAAAATAAGTCCTTAAATATGTATCCTTTAAGAGGACACCAAACATTTGCTGGATCAAATAAATGGCAACACCTTCAACTTGGTTTTAACAACCAAGAAATCAGTGTTACGAACCAATCGCAAGCGGAAGCACGTAATCACCAAGGAGCGCAAACTGACGATCTCCAAACGTCTCAGACTTGACGAATCCGATCTTCTCAATAAATCTGTACAGCAATACTATGCGAATATGTTAACCGAGAGTCAAGTGTGGCAGTCTGAAACCACTCAGCAGGTTGGATTACAGGAGGTTGGTTTGTATAATCAATATATACAAATCATTTAATTAATTTATTTTATAATTTCCAGTCTATTGAACTACCTCGAAATTATAACCAATCGAGTTCATATCATGCACTTACCATAACTGAGCAGTTCGCAATTCATGAGGATCCGTCAGATATTTATGCAACCGATGGCTTTGGGGACTGTGGTCATCCGGATTTAACCTTTATTCAGTCATTTTGTCGACGAGATTCCGGTAAATAGTTCGCAATTCAATAATTGTTAGTCGAACTAATCTTTGATTACTCTTAGCAAAACGACGTTTGACAAGATACGCTTCAACTGACATTTTACCAGCTAAAATGCCAAGATTGGATGTTGATATCCTTCAACTAAACACTTTCCAGGCTGACAGTGCTATTTCGACCACAAATTATTTAAGAGCAGATAGCATTGATATAGATATAGAAAGTATAACTTACATAGTGTGCGAACCATCGCTTCCACTAGACCTCTCTAGTCCTCCATCGAGGAGAATGTCCAATGCTGACAATGATATTATGACAACGGATAGCGTTGAAACAGCTCAACCTACTATAGTTAAAAATACTGCAAAATGTTCTCGCAGGAAGAAGCTAATGATCGACAAGAGCATTGAGTGTTCCCGAGAGAAGCTGAAGAAAAACCAATATCGATATTTAAATAATCTGAGAGAATCAGTTGCTATTCCACCGCCTTCCGTACGTCGCAAAACCCCGGAGGACCTATTATTTAAACTGAATAAGAAAATTTCAGTGTTTCCAGATATTATAAGGAATTATGCCGTAACTTTAACCAATGAAGAGACAGATGTGCAATCTGAAGCTACCTTAAGAAGCATATTCGGCGTTGAATTTACAGAGGATCTGGTCAAGGAGATTTTCGTTCCAATTAAAATCCGGAAAATGAAAAACAAAAATATTGTTTATCAACCCGTTGTTCCAGAGGAACAGGATGACTTAATCGTGACTCCTCCATTGCTTCCAATCGTTGAAAGCTATAATATTAATAATAATAATATATTAAAACATACCATAAGCTATAGAGATAATCATTTTGGTAAGACATTGATAATTAATAATGATTCGTTTAAATAAATAATTATTTTTCTTTCAGATGCTTACTCCTTAATGATGGATCTACTAATGATTTGGCGCAACAATCCCGAAATCCAAGGGATTGATGCTAATAACTATATCCAAATGTTTTCAGATCGTATAAGGGCATCGCTAGCCTTTAATTTGTTGTTGTGTAAGCCGAAAGTACATAAAATATGTGTATATACTGAATTGATTAAGGTCCCATTTCAGATTTGGTCCGGGACAGCTTTATAAAGATCTCCAAGAAGCCAAACTCCATTGAAATGGACAAAATAGAGCTTGGACCAGCGTCCAATAAGCTCATTGAAAGTCTTTCACAAGAGATTTCTTAGGCAATTGTTATCCAGTCTGATAGAGACTATAAATCATTGTTGTTTTAATATCATCATATTGACTTTGCTCATTTGTTACATATCAACTCACATCCATCATTATGTTAAAGTTACTTAGTAGTGTTCCCGTCTTAATGTCCATATATTAATTTAAAAACTCTTGTACATTTCATTGTTACTATTACGTTATCATAGATATATAATTCATTAACATTTTGGGTAATTCTCTAAACCGTACTCGTTGTCCTTGGTTACACAATCTCATTGTCTCTATGACAACACCAAATATATAATAAACAAGTTACAAAACAAAAGGAATACAATGTATTATTGGCACAATCGCTTAGATGCCGATCTACTGAGCCAGACCCGAGTAAATGTGGAGCGAGCAGAACCCAATTACAGCCGCTACCAGAGCTTTCACAGCCACCGTCAGCCAGGGTCCAAAAGCCAGGATGTGGATCATGCCTTCCAGCCAAACACCCTTAAATACGGTCACTGCCAGTAGCAGGCTGACCAACGGTTTCAGCGCTTTGTTCAGATCGTGACGAGTGAACAGCCAGATCAGAGTGGCCGTTGTTATATGCTGGACCAGAAGCACGTTCGACTCGAGACACTTCAGAATGTAGATCCAGCTGAACTCTGTTCCTCGTGCTCCAACCCACAGCATGATCCCCCGGGAGAGAATCACCTCGGCAGTGGCCCCTATGCGAAAAATAAGGGTATATCTGTATTAGCGGATAAACAACTAACTTATACGATAAAGAAATTAGACTAAGGTCAAAGATTGAGGCCCTAACTAGGTTATTCGATTGACCTACATCCGAGTCCAGCTGTAATGAGTTTCGAGTGTCCCTTTCCAGGAATACGACTCAGGATCAGGGCGAATCCTAGCAGATCAGCGACGTCCACGCTGCAGCGGAAGATCTCCTGCAAATTAAAAAGCACACACACCTTAACCTTAATAATTGGGTAAATAAAGGTAAGCGCACACGCACCGCAAAGAAGTTGAACTCGCCGCTGGAGGAAGAACTGTCCGAGTAGAAGAATGTGGCCAGGACCAGCATCTTGCAGAGCTGAGTAAATATGTAAATGCCGCCCGCCTGTACGCACTTCCAAAAGGCCCCATATTCAGATCTGCAAAAAACCGGGACAATTTACAAATATTTTTATTGATCTGATGTGACAAAGCGCTAAATGTGACTAAAACCCACAGGCCGGAATATTTGTAGGTGAAGTAGTACGGCGTTAGCAGGGCTACACAATTTCCAAAGTGATACAACGTCATTTTCTTTTATAAACTAAAGTTATTTTGCTTTAATTAAGAATTAGAAGTTGAAAAGAAAAAAACTAGCGTTGCTCGCCTTTGGTTATCGATATGTGGTTGTCAATGATGTTGGTAAACAATAGCTGTTTTTAGCGGGAAAAGATCTTGTAGCAGCGAATACGTTAGTTTTGTACAAAACTTTTAGCTTTATATTATTTTGGTTATTTTTGATTCTATAAATCTAAAAAAATTAAAAAAGTTTATTATTTTTCCTGTAAGAAATTGATTACCTCTTAATGAAATTAAATCTGTAAAAATGGCTAGAGCTGAGAGTAAAAAAGAAAAGTCTGCGCCACCACAGATACCTATCGATAGCTGCTATCAACACGTCATCGTCATCTGTCATCTGTGCCCGTATGGGTGCGCGTGTGTGTGAGTGAGTGAGAGTGTGTGCGTGCGTGTTTGTGAGTTTTCTGCAATATTTTTACGATTATTATGAGTAGTTTGTCGAAACCCCGTAGAAATGCTTAAACAAAATTTCAAATTATACATTGTCTAGGACACACAGGATTGCCAATCGAGTTCCGAGCCAGAAACCATAGGGGAAACCAGTGATTTGCAGGCGGAAAACAAAGAGGAAAATTTCGCCACTCTGAAGGAAAGTCCAACAGATCGCTCGTGTGTGCATATGAAAAACAGCAACGTCAACTCCCAGGGACAAGCTCCAATCTGAGATGAGATGCAAACTCGAAGACGACTCCATCAAACGGACCAGCAGGATTACAGCAGCAGCAGCACCTATACCATTCAAACGGGAGAGGATCAGCATCAGACAGGATCAGGCGCAAGCGCAGCATTAGGAGCAGCTGGCGGATCGGGGGGACTACTACTACAGCCTCTTGGTTATCCACAGCAACCGCAGGCATCCGTTGACTCGGCGATCCACATCGGTGACGCCCAGTCTGGCCAATCGCTTGCACCCGACGCGGACGACAAGTACGGAAAGGCGGCCCGCCAGTGGAATCTGCGTGCCTTCTCTGGCCAGGCTCTGCGCACCTTAAGTGCCGCTGCCGCCGTGGTCACCGGAAATAACCAACCGGACACAAACTTCAATAGCCAAAACAACTACAATTACAATCCCGCATCTGGTAACTCGGCCAAAGCGCAGTTTTGTCAAGAAGAACAATTCGATTCGGAACCCGAGGCCGAGATCTTCATCATGGCTGCCCGCGATAGGACGGGCGAGTTCGCCAACGCGATTCGATCGCTGCAGGCACGCAACATCACACGGGCGGTGAACATCCGGGATCCTCGTAAGGCCAAGCAGGTGCAAAGCTACTCGGAGTTCATGATGGTGGCCAGGTTCATTGGCAAGAACATAGCCAGCACATACGCCAAGCTGGAAAAGCTCACGATGTGTAAGTTATTTTTAATTAAAGGAATATTTTGTACAAAATTAAGTATTACTCTCTATTTCAGTGGCAAAGAAAAAGAGTCTTTTCGACGACAGACCGCAGGAGATTCAGGAGCTGACGTACATCATCAAGGGTGATCTGAACGCTTTGAATCAGCAGATCGCCCGACTTCAGGACATCTCCAAGGACCAGCGGCGTCATACGAATGGCAAACACCTGGTGTCACATTCCTCGAACATGGTACTGGCGCTGCAATCAAAGCTGGCCAGCATGAGCACGGACTTCAAGCAGATCCTGGAGGTGCGCACGGAAAACCTGAAGCAGCAGAAAACGCGACGGGATCAGTTTAGCCAGGGACCAGGTCCATTGGCCGCACACACCGTCTCACCGTCAACTGCGAAGCAAGGATCCCTGCTCCTCAGCGAGGAGAACCAGGCTGTGAGCATAGATATGGGCAGCAGTGACACAACCCCGCTCCTGGCTACCCAGACACAGATGGCCATTTACGATGAGTCCGACAACTATGTCCAACAGCGGGCGGAAACCATGCAAAATATAGAATCTACGATTGTTGAGCTGGGTGGCATTTTCCAGCAGCTGGCGCATATGGTCAAGGAGCAGGAGGAGATCGTGGAGAGGATTGACACGAATGTGGCGGATGCGGAACTGAATATCGAGGCGGCCCATGGGGAAATCCTCAAGTACTTTCAGTCCGTCTCAAAGAACCGCTGGCTTATGATCAAGATATTCGGCGTTCTCATATTCTTCTTCCTGTTCTTTGTTGTTTTTATGTCATAATCGAAGCCAGCAGGCTGCTTGCCCCACGTACCTTCTTCCCTTTGTATACAGCAATTATTAATTTTAATCAACTTTCAATCACAATATTGTTTATTCCAAGCTGTGGCCTACCCGGAACCGATTGTATAATAAAGTTATAAATACGTACATACAACATGAAGGGCTTTTTTAAACTGAACTTGCTGGAAATTAAAGATGACGCCTGTATTATGCTGATACTGATAAGGTTTAGTACCCATTTTTATAATCTTTGTTATCTAAATTTTGTGAGGTGCTGGCTCCACGCCGCTTCTGCTCGTGTTTAGTTGAAGAAGGCGCTGTCCTTCAAGCTACATATAGGGTAAAAAATAAAGTGTCATTATTTTGATTCGACGTTTATTCAATGTGCTTAAGATCCAACTCCACACCAAGGATGCGAAATGCAAATAAAATTAATAATAATTAAAATACGTTACAATCTCAAACTTCACACAAAATAGACTAAAAATTATAAAAGAAAACAACGCTGCTCTAGATGTCTTTCTATGGGGTTTTGACTCAAATTTACAAGTGAAGTATTGTTCGTGGGTTATTATGGGCAATCGTCACTCTGACCCGAGTATGACAACTAATACACGATGCGGATGCGCTGGCGCCAACAATGAGATCCCCAGGCAGCTGCCACAATACCTCTATGTCGAGATGAGCGAATAAACCATGCTAAAATTAGCGAGAAAGGTTAGCCAAATGATGTCCCTCAAATGCCCTAATAAATAATCTCAATTTACCCGTATATGTAGTAGAAGAAGCTGATCAAGTAGACGGCCAGCTTAATCCAGCCCTCTCGCATGTTCCGTGACAATGTGTCCGTCTTCAGGACCGTGGTGGGATCATACAGTCCAGGTCCAGACATAACCGGGCGGTTTTTGTAGCTGCAATATATGGGAGTGGTCTCATTAAGCGTGACTCAATCAAGCGTTCATATAAGGGGGGTGGGGACTTATTTATAAGCCCTGGGAGTTGTTTTAATATCTTTAATAGAATATTTAATATCAAATAAACAATTAAAGGTCTTCACATTCTAATTGTATTTGTAATTTAAATTAATCAGCATGAAATGTGGAACACTGGTAATCTCTCTTGGACGTTCTCCAAGAACAAATGTAGATAAGCTAGCACACACTACCAGAAATAAGTACATAGATATACTCAGGTACAGATAATAATAATAATAATAATAATATAATACTCCCATGTAACATGATTCACTTACCGCCAAATATGATAGGCTATGAGGGGTATGTTGATGCATAGCGAGAACCATTCGCCGCAGAATAAGAACAGCAAATTTAAGAAGATGTGCAGCAAGTACTCCGGTAAAACCAGCTGAAAAAGGATAAGTCGAGGATTTATTCAACTGGACTGCAATGTAAACAATGGGTACTCACCGGATTGAGGCTGTTGCACTGATCTATAGGATTTTTGTAATCTGTCTTCAGCTCGTCAAAGGCAATCACGTGAAATATGGCGAAGAATATCAAAAACGCATCCCCGATCAGGGCCACTATGTACGTGAAGGCGGTAAAGTTGAAAGCCATCCTGTTTTATCGCCTGGCAGCACAGCATAAAGTGTTAAACAATATGACTTGCTAATTTATTTACGTAAAAAATATTTCGGCTTCCAATTGTAATAGAGCTGGGAGAAAATCGATTTTAACATCGATACTAACGATGTCGGTCATTTATCGTTTCAGTTTTGAATGTACCGGTGTATGGTATTAAAATTCCTTGTAGTTTAGTATTTTTCTCCTGTTAACGAAAACACTTTTTATCACCTTTCCTGTGCGGTCACACTCCTTTTCCGAATCGAACCGCCATTACCAAAAGCCGAAGGAAATCAATCGAATTTTTTAGGATCTAAGCAATCTATGAACCTCAAACGACGCTCGTGCAATTACCGAGAATTGTGTGATACATATAAAGCAACTACCTGACACCCTATACCACCGACACCGACCAACCATGTCGCAATTCAATTTTGTAAGCGATCTTCAAAATGCCCTGATCATGGACGGGGAGACGCGCGGACCTGCACCGCGTTGGAAGAAGAAGCTGGAGGCGTCGCTCAATGGAAGCGCCAATACCACACGATCGGTGCTGTCTGTCTCGTACAACACCAGCTTCTCGGGCGTCCAGGTGTCCACGAAGACGCCGGGAAAGACCAGCGAGGGCAAGGCTAAGAAATCGACGACCACGCCAACAAAAACACCTGGCGGAGGCGATCGATTCATCCCGAACCGTGCTGCCACCAACTTTGAGCTGGCTCACTTTTTGGTAAGTATAAGAAGGGCATATTGTTCCTGATTAATCCATCTTGAAAATCCATTGAAATCCTTTGATAGGTCAACAAAGACTCCAGTGACAAGTCCGACGAGGAGAACGAAAAGGCCACCACAAGCAACAGCAACGAGAGCAATGTGCAGGCCTCGGCCCACAAAGTGGAGCGTCAGAAACTGATCTCCGATGTTGCCCAGGTCAACAATGATAACAATGGTGGCCGTATTTTGTGTTATCAGAACAAGGCACCAGCTGCGCCCGAGTCTCACACTAATCCTCTAAAGGTTGTCTACTCCATTAAGACACCCATATCGACGAAGAGTGGCTCGCGCTATATACCAACCACTTCGGAGAGGATTTTGGATGCACCGGACTTCATCAACGATTACTGTAGGTGAATGCCTCAACTTGAATCAATTTAAACTAACGATGAGCCTCTTTTAGATCTCAACCTGATGGATTGGAGTGGTGATAATATTGTGGCCGTTGCCTTGGGCAGTTGTGTTTACCTGTGGAATGCAGCCACCGGAAATATTGAGCAGCTGACGGAATTCGAGGAGGGCGACTATGCTGGCTCTCTGTCCTGGATTCCGGAGGGTCAGATTTTGGCCATCGGCAACAGCACTGGGGCCGTGGAGCTCTGGGATTGTTCTAAGGTGAAGAGACTGCGTGTCATGGATGGACATAGCGCCCGAGTGGGATCCCTGGCCTGGAATTCGTTCCTGGTCTCCTCCGGCAGTCGCGATGGCACCATTATTCATCACGATGTGCGTGCGCGCGATCACAAGATCTCCTCCCTGGCGGGACACACTCAGGAGGTGTGTGGCCTGAAGTGGTCCACGGATTTCAAGTACTTGGCCAGCGGAGGCAATGACAATCTGGTGAATGTCTGGTCTTTGGCCGGCAGTGGTGTGGGCACGGCCACCGATCCGCTGCACAAGTTCAATGAACATCAGGCTGCTGTGCGTGCCCTGGCCTGGTGTCCGTGGCAGCCAAATACCCTGGCCTCTGGCGGCGGAACCGCGGATCGTTGCATAAAGTTCTGGAATGTGAACAATGGCTCCCTTACGAAATCCGTTGATTCCAAGTCGCAAGTCTGTTCCCTGCTGTTCTCCCGCCACTACAAGGAGCTGATATCGGCCCACGGATTTGCCAACAACCAACTGACCATTTGGAAGTACCCGACGATGGTGAAGCAGGCGGACTTAACTGGACACACGTCGCGGGTATTGCAGATGGCCATGTCACCGGACGGCAGCACTGTAATAAGTGCCGGAGCCGATGAAACCCTCAGACTGTGGAACTGCTTTGCTCCGGATCCCTTGGCCGCGAAGAAGGCTTCGGCCAGCGTTAATAGCAAGGCCAAACAGAGCGTTTTCCGGCAGAGCATTCGTTAGGAGGCTCATTAAATAAGACTATTTTCCCACATCTAACCTTTGTTTAAAGTTTAAACTAGTAGACAATTTTATGTTAAGTGCTTTATAAATTGATTATTTCTTTTGTTCCATGTTCTGTGTCGCGGCCTTTGCAAGTGTTGTATGAATCCCCACCGACGATGATATATAGAAATTAAACATTTTGTCGAATACTTTTATTTCTTAGAGTTAAGTTTTGTGCGTATAAATAAAATGCTTGACATTCTCTGCATCCTCTTGCATGCTTTATTTCGCTCTCTAAATACTATCGTTTAACACAAACAAATTGGATTCGGGTTTGGGTTCTGGGTTCCACTCGACGATGGACAGTAGCTAAATAAGTACATTCATTGGGTTTCTTGGGAACGTGTGTCAGGGAATATGTCTGCGGCAGGAGGGGCGTGCGTTGCAGGTCTCGGGAATTCGGTTTGTGTTATAATCATAGGTGTACATATATGTGTATATGCATTAGTCTAGGGCTAGGGCGTATGTACAGATTGGACTGGGGCATTCAGGCAACCGTCATGGGATTGCCGCCGTTGTAGCTAACAAAGTAACGCGGATCACCAAAGCGATCGTACATCTGCAAATACAAGAGAGGATCGCAAAGATAAAGCGGGTTAGAATTGAGTTTCAACCAAGGGTTAGCCATAAATCACAAAATCACAACAAATAAAAGCCACAACAACCAACAAAATAAGCAAACAATGTAACAGAACTAGTAAACAATTCAAGTGCGAATACTCTCTAACCTAGGCTAAGTTTACAAACCTTTTAGATCCAAACAACATCATCAACAAATTTAGGTAAATAAAGAAGTCTAGTTATAATTTCATCAAATCTTTTGTTATTTTTTGTATATTTTGTTGAGTAAAATATTTTTATTTTTGCAACACATCATTTCATTCAGTCAGAAAACATGAAAACATCAATTAGATTTAGCTAACTTAATACTACAATTTATGAATTCATTTTTCATCATCATCATCGAGTTAGGTGTATAATAATAGATCTAGGGTCTATAATGTTAGTCGGTTTGGTTTACACTCACGCGCACGCACATACAAAAATTACAGACATACAGAGACGCAGGGCATACACACGAATACATATAGATTTAGATAGAGAATGAATAATAGCAACAAACATCGAGTGTACATTGGACATTGCTTAATCGTAATTGTATAGAAAATCCTAATATAGATATAGATTTAGTTAAGAAAAGTTGGTTCATTGGACATTATTGTTTTGCATTTCTCTTCTACGGTTTTGTTCGTTACTTTGTTGGTTCAATTTTGTTGGGTTCTACTAAAACATAGACTCCCTGTGCTGTTTGTTTACTAAGATTTACTATACTGACTGCTCTCTTGCTCGTTCTTCTGCTTTCTTTCTTCATTTGCTTTCTTTTTTATCAGGTTTTTTATATTCTGTTTTGTTTTTTTGTTTTTGGTTAACAATACAATAGGTGTTAGTTGCTCCTCAAGTGAAACACCTTTTTCATGCCAAGTGAATACCAGTTCAGCTTGGCGGATTCTTCTGCTTCTTAATTAATTCCATCTAGCTTAGTTTTCTTCTATTTCTGTTTTTCTTTTTCTTTTTTCTTTGAACATTTTGGAAGCTGGTGGTGGCTTATGCTCTCTCTATAATAACCTTCTCTGATCTTAGGCAGTGACGCTCACCTTCGTATCGTCTAGATCTTCGATATCGCTACTGTCGTAATCACTATCCGGCGGCGTCACAGTCTCTGCACCGCGCTTCTCCAGGATATTCTGCATGCGCGACTTGTTCATGATGCACGCAAACTGGTAGGCCGTCAAGCCGGCAAAGGTGGCCGTCTCCAGGTTGAGTTTCTCGCACTCGTCGAGCAGGAAGTTGGCCAGATCCTCGTTGCAGCCCTCGATCGCAATGTGCAGCGGTGTACGTCCAGATTTGCCCTCCTATTAAAAGAAGTTGTTTTAAAATTAGTTAAAGATCCTCAAGAGATGGGGTTATAAACTTACCCTGGCATTGATGTCGGCTCCATGGGATACCAAAATGCGCAAGATATCAATGTGTCCCGCCTCGGCAGCCAAATGTACACAGCGCTCACCTGGAATAAAGGAAAAAGGATCAGGTTAATAAATAGTTGTAAAGTTTAATTTAATTAAAGTGGAAGTTTTTATTTAAAATATGCTTCAGTTATGTTGCATTTTATTAAATCTCATTTTTATATAACTTTTTATTTTCTCCATCTACTTGTACTTTTCCAAATACTCCAACACTTCAACAATTCCAACAATTCCAACATTCCAACAACTCCAACTACTCCAACTCTGGTATCGGAAAAGCTCTCTGTTATGAATGAAACGTGATCCCTTCTCTGAAAGCTTCAGCTACCATCTGGCAAAAAGCTATGCCCACGATCGATTTGCTTTGAGTTGTAAAACGAGTAGCGTTTTATAATGCGAACGAACACAACAACAGAGAGCTTTGATTACGACAATGACCACTCGGGCGGGAGGAAGGCAGCAGGAGGAGGAGGTGGAGTCAAGGGGATCTGGGTGCCAAGTGGTGGGGCTTTTGCTTTATAAGACAATATGACAACCCGTCGACTTCGAATGCGAATGCGAGTATCCGTGTGTGTGAGTTTGTGTGCGATCGCTCGACTGTGCCGCCTCTGTTGCTGGTGTGCGTTGAAAAACCCAAGAAATTCCCACAATAAAACAGCAGCAATAACACACCAACAACAACAACATCAGCACCAACAACAACAACAACAAAGACCAGTGACGAGGAAAAATAAAATAAAAATCAAGCAAGACAGTTGTTGGCGTTAAGTTAAGTTAACAAACCAAATACAAAGTTGGCTTTTGGCAGTTCTGCTTCAACAACAAGTTTGTCCAAGTTCAAATTGGTTTGAGAGCGCACATTATATGTAGAAATTTGATACATAGAGAGGGACACACACATATAGGAGATCTTGAGTTTTTGTTAATAATAATAATAATAAATTCTGCAATAATTCAACTGACATTTCAGGCAAGCTACGATTCGGTATTTTTTTTTATCATACTTTTTTAGAGCCTGTCGTGTCTTTCTACCATTTAAACAAATCTACAATAACTTAATTGGCAATTTAATAAACAAAAGTATAAAGATTATACGAAATCTAGAGTTTTGTTGTATGTTTTTTTGTGTGCCGCAAGTTGAAGAATTATTAGAAGACTTATTTCTTGAAAAACTTATGTTTGAACTTAATATTTCTCATAAAAATGGGTTCCTTATATATATAAACATTTGTAAACTGTTTGTCATTGTAAAAATATACTCCCATTTTTAACTAATTTTAATTAAATTAAAAATTGTAATTGTTTTGTCTTATTATCTTTCCATTCTTTCTCAATAAATTCTTGAATTTTTTGAGATCGGATCGTGGCTTGCATATGGCTAGGTAACTTAAGCAAAAAACAACTAAAAAAACAGAAAACAAAGGTAGATTGTTTAGTTTTTTTTTCCGGACTGTTTGTTTTTGTATATTCCCTGCCTTCTTCGCTTTTATGGCTTTATGATTAGTTGACGCAGTCTTTGTTGTTATTGCCGCGCTGACTTTGCCTTATAGTTTTTTTGCCAGACTTTTTTATTTTTGCGGCTACACGTGCTGTTGATTGACTTTCACACACAACCGTCGGGGCACATTTGCATACACACACACAGTTACATGACCCCAGAGATTTCCGCAACAAGAAAATGTTGTTTTCCCTAATCAAAGCGGCTAACTTCCTATGTAATAATAGTCTTAAAATTCCAACCATGAGTCATAAGAATTTTGCCAGCGATAAAGTTGGGTTCAACCGTGAACCCAAGAGTTCCCCAAAATAAATAATAACAATAAATAAACTAAGCTTATCGCGGGCACTTAAAGATTAAAACTAAATTTAAGCCACAGATCCGTCTAAAACCGTGAGAGAGAGAGGGGGAAGGGAAAGAAAGCTGGCTAAGAAAGTCAGTCCAGTTTTATTTTCTTTCTTTCTTTTCGGCTCTGAGAGGTCCGCTCTTACAAAAGCAACAATTGTGTCACAAGTTTTATAAATAAACGATGACCACATGGAGTTTTTTTTTTATACTTTTTTATAAAGCTCGACTAACTAAAGGAGAAGCCGATCGACCAACGATGAGCTAGTAAAAGACAATCCTCATTGTTGTTGCCTTTTCAGCACAGCAACGTGCCAATCGTTAGCATACGATTAAAGATGCTATCGCCATTGGTTATTAGATATTAGATATTAATAGACAGCGGAGACTCGAGTGTATGAAATATGAAACACAAAAGTTTGTTTCAAACTTTGTCCTATTGGGAATTCCCCGCCAATCGTCCAACGACTGGCTGCGTCACACGCAAAGCCCCCAGATCCGATCCATCAGATACTTTGTTAATCCCTCTCGTCGTAGATGTGTGTTGTATCTTAGACTTCGGTTATTGAGTTGAGTTTTTGGCCAGCCAGCAAGTCTGAGCAACCTGACACGTCTCCAGAAAGCAGTTTGACCAGAATACGCACATTAAATTACATAAAAACATCACAAGGTAATGTGATTGCTCAATAATTAGATATATTTGCTTTTAGAATGTTACTTTGGAGCGTATAATTTGAGTTTTTTATATGCCAATGAATTTTTGATGGGTTCAATTGTCACACAAATATTTTTAGCCACTTGTATCTAGAGAATTTATAAACAATTAGAATGATGGCTTATTTTTTTATGGGGCCACATTAAAAAGTAAGTGAATGACTGTGAGAGACTTGAACAATCTGAACCAGAACTCGCCACAGTATGTTATGAATAAATGTCTATAGTATGTATCTTTTTGTTTCGCCGGTTGATGTCATGATTTAAAAAAGATTAACTTGAATGAGCAGAAATAATATATTTGCATATCTCAAAAACCCTACAACTTTTGCTTTTCATCTGTTGGGCATAGTATAATATGTGATTGGAAGATCATAACGTATACCAAGTACCCTGAATAGTCACCTCTAATTTGTAGAGTAATCGTTTTTGGGGTTCTGGCAATTAACGATCGTTATGAAATCGCTTAGAACTGCGCAAATTATGGGAAATTCTATTTGCACACACTTGACAACTTAGCACTTTCACAAATGGCAAAACAACGCCCACTTGAACCCCGTTTTATTTCGCCCACAGCTAAAAGTTAACCAGTTACTATTTACACAGGCGGCTGAACAAAAAATAAAATATATATACAGCAAATAATAATAATAATAATAAAGCTAAAAAGCAACGAGATATCGACCTTATGAGGAAAAACCCAACGTCGCTGTTAAAAGTACTCCACAAGTCAGTCCCAGAGAGTCGCAAAGTTCATAAATTTATTGACAGCGCGCAAATATTAAACGTTGCTGTCTTCGTTTAATTTTAATTAATTGTCTTTATTGTTTGGTATTTCTACAACGGGTTTCTTGTTGAACAATTTCGACTGTCCCTCACTGCAAAAGGCGGAGGGTCATTGATTTGTAATTATATTAATTATGGAATTTCTTAAATCACACACTGTGGTTTTTTTTCGCGTTTATAATTCTCTGAACTGTGGAATTTCTAAGCGTAATTAGTATTTCCTTTTATACAATTTCTTGGTATTTACTTTGTTTCAGATGTTTTTCAGCTGCTTTTCAGGTTTCCCCAAAACGAAACGCGTGCCAAAAGAAGTTACCAGGCCATTAGGGGAATTACCTTTAGGTTTGGCTCACGATCCACGATACAAAAAACCCAGCTAGAGCTTAAAGACATGGCCAATGAAATGAATGCCAACTGTCCAAATATCACTGCCAGGCAAATACCCCAATAAATGATATATAAACACAGCTCTCGGCAAGAAGGAAAGGCAGGGAAAGACACAATATCAAATTAAATGCTATTTACCCCAGCAAGAGCAAAACTTCTGGGCGCCAACGTTGGGCAATTCGATGATTGCTGTTCGAACTTTCCCAAACGTGGAAATTAGCTGCGAGGTAGAGTGAAAAACCCAGGGAGCGGAGCCCGCCCCGGCCGCCAAATGAAGCGAACGAAAACAAACAGCACAATTTAGCACAATTAAAGCCATGGATTTTCCAAGCCATATGACGATCGCCGACGACTGACTTGGCAATGAAAGTGTTTTGAAAGCAAGTCAGCTCGATCCGATCCCGCTCCCGCTCCGGTTCCGCCCGCCGGCGGGTTATGTCAGCTTATTCGTCCGCCTTGCCTTGCCTTGTTGACTTTCTTTCTCGGGTGCGATTGTGAATGCGAAATGCAAATAACAACAACACCCGACTTGGCTTCGATCGCTTTTAGGTAGGTTTCCCCAACAACCCCAAAAAACCGTTTGAGGATCGTCAGCCACGTGTGTCGAGTGCACACACAACACAGTAAAAAAAAGGAGAAACATTTATGTATAACAAAGAAAACTAGAAGGGAAACCAACTATGGGAAGTCGAAGTTTATATACCCTTGCAGTTTGCAATTGAACTATAGGATTGCATGGGAAATCGATCATAAATCGATGATATTTATCTATATTATTAGGACAATTTTTTCGTAAAAAATTCACAACTAAGTCAAAAAGGCCTTAATTTTAATTCGGAAAGCTGTCCTATGTTAGTTTTGATAAGGTTAATAAATCTGCATACTAAATATAAAGATTTAAAAAATTAAAATTTTTGGCCATTTTTGAAAATTTTAATGATGTAACCCCTTATCTTTTTTTGAAAAAATGGAAAAATTTTCAAAAAATTATTTTTTAACCAGACATGGCCAGATTGATTGGGATTTTGATGCTGATCAAGAATATATATGATTTATAGGGTCGGAAATAACTCCTTTTATTTTAATTTTAAAAAATTTACATTTTTGCCCATTTTTGAAAATTTTAATGATGTAACCCCTTATCTTTTTTTAAAAAAAATGGAAAAATTTTCAAAAAATTATTTTTTAACCAGACATGGCCAGATTGATTGGGATTTCGATGCTGATCAAGAATATATATTTTTATGGGGTCGGAAATGGCTTCTTCACAGTGTTTCAAGCTTCTTACTAAACGATTAATACCCTGAAAAGGTAAAAAACGAACCGAAACCGCATTTAAGACGCAAATGGATTTTTTTTTTGGGAAAAAACCCCACCGTAAAGAGGTCACCAATTGTTGGAAGGAGATCACACTTTGCTGAGTCGTCGGTTTTGGTTTTTCTCCAATGCCAACTCAGTTGCAGTTAGGATTTCCCTCAGACATTAGATCGGGTATTATTCATGGCGCATGCACATTCATTCAACTTCCGTCAGTTTATTTATTACAATTTGCATGAGCTCACTGTAAGAATTGAACAGCTAAGCTGTTTTCAATTCTTAAATAGGAAGTACTTATGTTATCAAGAATAATTAATGATATTTAAAGTCGTTACTTGATAACTCTTTATTTTTAAGCAATTAAAACCCCCAAGAAATCTCTCATAAAGTCAATAAACTCTCATTATTTGACCAATCTTCAAATCTCATCATAAATAATAAACTACCTACTTATGGTCACTGACAGTTGTTCATTAAATAAATCTACAAAACAAAGTGGCAGGAAACATTTCCGTTTTTATTTAAAAGAAGTGATCTAACCTTGTCTGCTGTCCGCTAAAGTGAATAAACTCTTTGATCTCTCTCTCTCTCCGGCAGAAAGCTAAGCGGATTAGGTTTATTTTTTAGATTTTTTAAATAAGGAAATGAAACAACAACTGGTTCCCCATTGCTCAACACAGCTGCATAAACGGGAGAGTCCCCAGATTTAACCTTGTGTCTTTCAGCCAATTGTTTCATGACTAATTTGTTGTTGCCTACAGTTACTAATATGCATTTATTGTAAAAGTCATTGATAGTCGTCAGATATCAATAAATAATGAGCAGTCAATTAATGCCAACAGAAACAGGTTTTCATTACATATATCATATACCATATAAGTAGTATAGTTTATAGTATATAAAGTCTAGTTGAAGGTTCAAGATATTTGTTTATAAAACTAAGGCAGTGATGTAAATTGCACACCTTAAAAGGTGTTCCTTTTGATGAAACAATTTCAATGGCAAAGTACGTAAATGGTTTTTCAGGCAACTCATGATTTTATAGTGGGTTTTCTACGACATTTTCTCTCTCTCCAGCTTAGTTCAAGAGTAGCACGAGACTTTATTATTGCACAGGCAATATGGCCAAGATCACTCGTAATATTGGCAGAGGGTTGGTTTGGTAAAACCGGCACAAACGAACTGATAGCCAGAGTTATCTTTTTTAATGGCAAAAGGTGTCGAGGCCGAGGACGTTCGACGGCGAGCGAGCGAACCGAAGCTCGTATAATCGCACAATAAACGACCACCTATGGGGTTTTCCTCAGCTCGCACTGATAACGCACGATTTCCAGTTACCAATGTCTGCTGACGATCGAACACCGCTGGACATATCTCATTTTTGCGGCTTATCAGCCGGGGGAAGTACGGCCGAATGACTGCCTCTTAATTTGTGAGTTTAGTTCGGTTGCCAGCCAGGCCACAGATTTCATGGGTTCACTCCAATGGAGTGGAAGGAAGATATGCCCATATGCATATGGCACCACATGCTGGACAAATGTTCCCTGCATCCATCCATATGGGGTTTTCTGAAAATCCCTCCACAAATGGTTTAACCAAAGACCCTGGAAACATTCCTTGATAAGGCGGAACACTCTGTCTTCCCCATTTCCACGGGGGAAATTTATTCAGTAATATGTCTGTGGGTTTGTGCAACAATTGCAGATTCCCCAGTAGTTTTTCCTTGGAAAACCATACCAGGGAAACCTGATAAGTAAAACCGTAAACGTCACAATTATTGTGCCCCGCCTGCGGCTACGATAATAGTTTTTATATTCACTGATAACCAACGCGCACAATCACAATCAATCGATTTGTGTTCATTTTGTTTATTATCAAAAGTGGGAAATTCTGGCACTCTTGGTTTTCCAAAATCAAATGAAGTTGTCAAGCGAAAACCCGGCGTTTAGGAAAAGCAACTATTTATAGAAAGCCTGTCCTCGAGAGCCTTGCGTGTCGGCTTGGTTATTTATATAATCGAAGTCCATTTCCCCAGTTGTGTTGCGTGCCAGGCGCGTAAATGAGGCCCAAAATGGATTACGATGGTTAGAGAGTTAAGAACATATATTCTGCTGCATATATATTATAATTACTATTGTGAGACCAGTTGGGAATTTCCAGAAACTAGAATAATATGTATATAATTCCTTTTGGAAGGTGAGGAGCTTCCCCTTGGTCACTTCGATAACAGAAAGTGAGCTATAGCAAGCGAACCTTTCCCAATTTCCGTTTCTATCTGCGCCTTTAATCGGTTTAATGTTATCATTATATTCTTGGTTGCTCTATTTCTTATTTCTTATTTATTTCTATTTTTTAAGTGCATTTTAGTCTAATGTCTGCTGTTGCTTGGCTCTGAGCCAGTATGGCAAATGCTTTACATTTTCCAAGTGGCATTTCATTTAAATAGAAAAGAATTTCAATCAAGCCTTAAATAGGGAACGGAAGGTCTTTAAATTTAGACAAATAGTACAGATTTAAACTCCCAAGAGTGCTCCCAGAGGGATTATTTATTTCTGTTTTAAATTCTAATGAAAGAAAGAAAGTTCTTTAGTAAAATACTACCTTGGGGGACCCCGAAAATATATATTTCGTTGAAGTTCAGAGAAAATTACGGATAATTCCAGTTGAAATGAAAAAATTAAGTTTTGATTATGGAATCTATACATAAATATGTGTGTATTTACATGTTTATACCCCAGAGATGTTGACGTCAATGGGTGGCAAGAGGATGGGATGAAATATTTATTTGTTCCACATAGTGAAGGCCGTGTGTTTACAGAGTAATCTCTGCTCCCCCCACAATTGGGAATTGCTTTCGCGTCCAAATGGTGAGGCGGCATTGGTGGGTCGTGGAAGTGACTGACTTTTGGTGATCGGTTCGGGAAAACCCAGAAATTTCAAACAGGCGAAATATGTAGTCAAAAGCGTCTGACCGTCTCGTTTCTTTTCTCGTTTTATTTTCTGCTTTGTTGGTTTTTAATAGTTTTTGTCGGAAATGTCTGCGCTGTTTTGCTGTTGCTTTTGGCTAGCCGAAATACATTATGTGCCATGTGTGTCTGAGCAGGTTATATATAGCATCTACAGCACGAACTATATAGATATAGATATATATATATACGTATATGAGGAGCAGCTGTTTGTTTGTGGGGCTCCAAACCGGTTGGCGCTGCTTAAAGCTGGCCAAAAACAAATGTGTTTGTTCACCAAATGTTTGCCACTCACGAATTTGGATTTTATTTTTGGCAAGGTTATACTTGGCCAAAAAAAAAGAAGGAGCCAGGGGAAGAGGCTAAAAACGCCAATAGAAATCGATTAAACAAACGAAAGGTTAAACGTAAATAACTTTGATATTGCGATATACTTTCTGAAAAGTTTATTAACCTTTTTTTTGTACTCAGGAGTAAAACTTTTACTTTTGTTGACCCGAAAAGAGGAATAAATATCAAATAAATAATCATTAGAAATTATTTATAATATACTATACTATTTTTAATTCAAATATAAACCCCTATTTCTCTGTTCTCTCTCAACCGCCATATAATATGTGCGGGTGGAAATGCAAATCGATAATTCGATTTGTGGCCCCCGAATACAGAGCAAAATCAAATAAGGAAACAAATAATTATAATTATGGGGACACGCCTTGCCTGCCTTTACGCGTGGTAAATAAATTTACCTCAAAAACGATTTCCTTGAGATGCAATGCATTCGAAATCAACTCGAGTGCTGGCAAAATACAAACAAAACAATTACAAACAATTGCGATAATCAATTGAATTTCCATTCCGATACATGTAACTTACGTAAGTACTTTGGATTCTATAAAAACAAAACAAAATGTAAATATTTAACTCTATCCTTGTGCAAATTGATTTCTGCTGACGTCGGAGAGACTTTGGAAATGTGTTTTCCGAGTGTTTTTCGTTTATTTTTGGTTAATCAATAACCCAAAGGGAAGGAAGAGGGGAGGGGACTGTATTGCCTTTAGCCATTTGATGAGGAAAATTTTCAAGCGAAATGTTTTGCACGGAGGCCAATGTATTTTTGGCATCAGCTCAAAGGCGTCTCCTATATAGCCTATATGCACATACGTCTTTAAAGTCCATATATACATATTTCAATTATATATAGCAGACGACAATGTCTCGCACTGTGGCTAGCCGTTGGCGGGACACCAGATTTATATATTCAAGAATATAATGTGTATCATTTTTGGCACAGATTCATAATTTTTCATGAAAAATGCCCGCAAATGCTGGTGTCTAAATATAATTTACTTTACGCTCCCAACTATAAATTCCAAAGGAAATTTGGGGATTCATAAGCTAAATGGTTTAGTGCCTAATTTAGACCTTAACATAAGGCTAACACTTACCATCATAGTTGCGAATCTCCAGATCGGCAGGCAGACGGGCGTAGCTCAGTGAGCTAACTGCCTTATCATTGGAACGGTGTCCATATTGACGGTGTGCCTCATGAATCTCCGTGGCTCCAAACTTCTCCGTCAAGGCACGGACGCACTGCTTCTCTCCGGCGATGCAGGAAAGGTGTAGAGCCGTATTTCCATGGCTGTCGCGCACCGAGGGCTACATATAAATATGTAATTGTGAAGCAGGAATTAAGTAATCGCTTGATTCAAGCACTTGATAGCAGTTGTTTTTGTAGTTGTCAATAATTACCTCAGCTCCGGCCAGCAGCAGCATCCTCATGATATTAGGCTGGGCGGTAAGGGCGGCCAAGTGTAGCGGAGTTTGGGCCACATCGTTCTGAATGTTGAGCAGGCATGGATGCGGAGCCATGCGAATTAAGGCAGTTACCACGTCCACGGATCCCGAAATACAGGCCAGGTGCAGAGGTCTGGTGAGGGCGAATGGAAAAGAGAGAAACAACAATGAATTTGTGGGTTTATTTACCTGCCTCGACCGCCCGCCCGCCCGCACTTTCTTCCCTTCTTCCTGTTCACTTGTTGCCTTGGGTCAATGTGGCGGCGTAAAAACCCAAGTAAGTTAAGTCGATGTGAATTATTGTGAAGCAAATGAAGAGCTGATGCGATGCCCCGAAAACCTGTTCGTTCGGTGATGATACCTGTGTACCTGCCCACATACCAGGAAAACCCCAAAGCCTGACTAAAACACATGTGTCAGTCGCGTTTCTCGGCCCAGACAATGGTCTTTTCAGAGTGATTCACGAAACTCTCCCCTTAGCTCACTTGGTGGTCGGTGTGCCTTTGTATTTTTTGGGAAATTTGGAAATGCTCACCGGAAAGACGGCGCACACTTAAACGTGACTTTGAGCAGTTCACCAAGATGGGTATTTTGTATATAAATTATTTGGAAATGCAGTGACTGGGTTTAAGTATATTCTAAATGTATTATTTTCTATATAAAATCACACAAGTCATTGTCACTTCCTTCAATTCTGGTTGTCAGTAACAATTTAATTTTAGAACTGATCAGAGTCGCAATAATATTGGTATAATTTAGGAATATTGCCGATCATATATTAATTAAGTAGCAAGACTTGTTCACTGAATATTTCGCATTAATGTGGGTTATTCGGAGATTATTTGCATATTTTTGGTTTGCCTAAATATAGAGCTCTCTCATTGATCTAAAGTTCAGTTTAGAAATATTGATATAAGTAGGATTTGGGTCTTACAATGATTTAACCGATCTAGGACTATACTTCTTTTTATTTTCAACATTTATTGGTATTTATCTGTAATACCTTTTGTTATTTAAAGATCTAGCAGTGAAAAATACTTGGCTTTAATGATTTTTTAAGGAGTTTTTGAAGGTAATCATTAAAATTCTTTAAAATCTTTTGAAATCTGGATACCCCTTGTAATATGTCTACATATGTTTCTAGTGGAGATTACTTACGTGTCGCCGACATCGTTTTGCTGGTAGAACTGTTCCCATGCATTCATAATGTTGATACTGGTCTGCGGAGCGGTGGAGGGATTCGTAGTGGCGCCGGCAGCTGTGTTGGACTGTGTGGCAGATTGTGGGCCCTTGCTACGGTTAGCCGAAACCTGGGCGGAGTTGCTGCTCTGGCCGAGATTGTTCAGCTGCTCGCCGCGACCCGCCAAGTTGCTCTGGACCGTCCATTGCGGTATGCCTGCGTCCGTGCTGTGCTTGAGGCGCATTTGATTGCTGCTTTTGTCCTCCTGGGCGGGCTCCTCCTCCTTTGCGTCCTCTTCGTCCTCGTCGATAATGCCGGAATCAAGGACCACGGACTGCTGTTGTTGTTGCTTCTGCTTCTGTTGGGGCTCCTGGTCCTTGGGCTCCGGCTGCTGCTGTTCCTCTGCTTCAGGAATGATCTCCTCGCTGAAGATTTGCGAGGATTGCGGTCCGGAAATGAAGCCCGAATCGCTTGTTTCGCTTTGCACGGCAAATTCCTTGTGCTTTTGGTTAATGGCGGCGGCCGCCTCTTCTTCTTGCGCTTTGCCGCCAAATGTTGACTTTGCGTTTTTACCGCTACTGTCGGAGGAGGAGGCTGCGTTAGGGGGGCGCTGTTCAACACTGGCAGCGCTGCTGCTGCAGCTACAGTCCTCCTGGCTGCTATCACTTGTTGCTGTTGCTTTTGTTGCTGCTGCTTCCGCTGCTGTTGTTGGGTTCCACATTTTCGTGCTTTTCCGGACTCTCAGTTAGCTGGAAAATTAATTTTTTTTGTGCGATTCAGTATGCGTTTGAACTTTGCTTTTAAGCTCAGGTTTAATCGAGCGCTTCTCTCTCTATCGTTATCTTTCTCTCTCACTCACTCACTGTCACACACTCTCTCGCAAGCTCTCACGTAACTGCGCTTTTTTGCCCTGGCCCGCAAATAGCCGTGGGTGCGAGTGAAACAAGCATATGAACGAACAGCTACAAGTGAAAACGCAATAACAGCATTTTGTAGATTAAAGCAATTTATAAATTATACATGTGTAGCGACATAAAAATAAACGATTCACTGGGGAACTATTTTGGATTTTGCTTGATTTTATTATTTTGCCTTTTCCTTGCGCGCCACCGAGTTTGTTTCACACGCACACCACATACGCACACACACAGGGAAATCTTTTATCTCCGCTCACAGCTTCATTTTTTTCATTATTCCTTCGTCTGCTTGTTCATTGGTTTACACACTTTATTATCTATTAACTTGCACTATTTTCTCACTACCTTGCTGGTTAATGATGTTTCAGAGTTTCGTTTCACACGCGTAAGTTGAATATTTTGTTTTGTTAAACTTTTATTTTGCAACTGGCATAGTATCCGTGCGCAACACGTCTTGTTGTTAAATTTTTTTCGGATTTACTGCTTGCACACTCGTATTTATAGGTTTCCTCATAAGCCGAAGCGAACCGAAGGCTGCCGAATGGCAGACGTACCCGAACACCAGTGTTACCACTCGTATACGCTAGATTCTGTGCAAAAATAAGCTAAAACGGGTTAAATGTGAAAAACAAATGCTGTGACCTAGCCTTTTTACATTAATTCGACCTTTCTTTTAGTAAATAATAGCATATGCTAGATGAATATTAAAATATGCTATTTTAAGGCTACAAGCTTGTTGGAAATTGCATAAGTTTTCCAATTTAAAATATGCTAGATATAGCCTGAAATAAGCTAAACTGGCATTACTGGCCGGTTGTAATAATTAATTCTTAGGCGATTGTTTAAATAATTTAAATGCTGAGAAGGATGAGTAGCAGCTACAGCGGTCAGAAATTGGCGACAGTTGTCAAGGAGCTTGAGAACTTTGCACCTGTTAAACTGGCGGAGTCATGGGACAACGTGGGATTGCTGATAGAACCATATCGTGAGAAACTAATCACCAAGATTTTGCTCACAAATGACTTAACCGAGCCGGTTATAAACGAGGCGCTCCAGAAGGATGTGGGTATGATAATTAGCTACCATCCGCCGATATTCCAAGCTCTGAAGAGGATAACGCAGGCGCATTGGAAGGAGCGCGTGGTGGCCGCCTGCTTGGCCAACAATATTGCATTATATTCCCCGCACACGGCGTGGGACAAGACCTGCGGTGGCGTCAACGATTGGCTCTCGCAGGCGGTGCACATCCACAAGATCCGACCCCTGGAACCGGAATTGGATGCTCCCCCAGGTACTGGTTCTGGCCGATATATAGAGACCAAAATGGAAATCGATGAGTTGGTGCTATCCCTCCAGAAACACATACAGAACAGCGTCCACATAGCTTTAGCTGTCAACCACCATCCCAAGAGTCTCGTCCAAACCGTGGGTATTTGTGCTGGTTCCGGTGGAACGCTTCTCAAGGGCATCAAAGCTGATCTCATCATCTCGGGTGAAATGTCACATCACGAGCTGCTTGAGTTCAATCACAACAATACCACTGTGCTGCTGTGCAATCACAGCAATTCGGAGCGGGGATTTCTCAAGCAATTCGCCCCGAAACTAGGGGAACTCCTGAAGGGAGCTTGCGAAGTCATTGTGTCTGCTGAAGATAAGGATCCCTTGATAACCGTGGCGAATTAATACGTTCAAGGAAGGACAGTAACAGGATATGTAATGTTTAACAATGCATTTACTGGCATCCTCCGTAATGTTTAAAAATAATATTAATAAAACGATTTTTCGAACTGCCTTAACTTCTAGACTTGATCCAGCTTGAACTTGCCGCCCTTGCTGGCGGCATCGTTGCGATGGAGTTGGTACAACAGCCGCTGCTCCAGATGCTTCACAGCTGCCACCGTTAGGACCAGGGTGTCATGCTTCAGCATAGAATACACGTTCAGGCCAAATGAAGGCATTAGATTGACATATCCCAGATCATCGCTGGCCTGGGAAATATTGGCTGGGAACATGTGACCTCTGGAAAAGCAAGAAATATGTCAATTGGGATAAGCTTCGTCATGGTTGTTGGCAAATACTCACTCATCGACAATCAAGACAGAAGGTCCCCAGTTCCGCTCGGCAATCAGATCCTTGAGAAACTGTGCATCTCCCGTGGGTATGTCTACGCCCTCAATGATGTGAAGATCATCCTGGGCCAGCTTGACGCTCAATGTGGATGTCAGTCCAAGAACGCGCTTGTAGAAGGGCAGCATGTAAAAGTGAGTGGTGGGCGAACGTGGCCCGTGGACCACACCACCTCCCTTGAATAGGGGCGTCCGGATGGAACCATGCCGAGCACGGCCCATGCCTTTCTGTGGCCATGGCTTGCGGCCACCGCCGCGTACCTCTGCTCGAGTTTTGGTGTGCGCCATGCTTACATAACGATACTTGCGCTGCCACTCCACATTCTCCTGGATGATATCCACCCGCGGCTGGCCGGCAAACACGTCAGGATGCAGCTCGATCAGTCCCACCTTCCGCTCCGCCACAGCGTCCGTGTTCTCGATCCATGCCTGCCTGGCCGTGCTGCGGCTCACCGGCGAGTAGCTGGCGGCGTAGTCTAGCGGCAAAATCAATGGTGTAGACTTCGTCGTCGGCGGAGCGGTAGCTGTAGCAGCGGGTACGGATTCGGTCGCCGCATTTTCGTGATTGCTGCTCCGGGTGAAGGTCCTAGTCACTGGATAGAGCACCTGCCTGGATTTATTCAAAATATTCTTCAACATTTTCCGGCAGCGTGCAATTCAGTGGGACCGCAGCTGGACTGGCGAGGAATGCCTAAATGCTCAGAAAACCCAGCTAAATTGGTCACATTAATTCATTCAAATGTTGTATTTTGCATTAGTTCAATTTATTATAATTTAGATGTAATCAAGTTAGACCATTAACTTAAAGCTTGAAGTCTATACATTTTTGATAGTTTTGGTTACGCAAAATGTAAATTTCCTTGATATTTATTAATAAAACCCTTGTAGCTAGTTTTGGCATCCACTTATTTTTTATTCAGTTTAATTTGTAATTTATTAATGCAACTTTAAATAATTATGATTGAGAATTTTATCAAAATATTTATATTATTTTTCGTTAAAATTCTCAATCATCGTTATTGCCCAATTTTGTAGAATCCATTGGAACACTCACGTTGACTGCTGTTATTTGTCGATCTAGGCGATGCCGATTTCTTCTCCGCTCCAGGTGGTGGTGGATTATAGACATATATATTTTCAGTGATTTCATCAGAACTGCAGCTTTGCTGGCTGAAGCGGAAACTGGAGTCGAATAGGACTTTAACCTCTTCACTATTCTGTTGTTCCTGGACACTCGAACAGATTGGTTGGTACTCACTGCCAGGACTTTCTTTAATTCGGTTGCAAGGCTGCTCATCGCTTCGTTCTTTGCGAGTCTTCGGTTTTCTATGGCAACTTGAGGGCTCCTCAGCATTTTCCTGCCTTTCACATATTTCTTCCCTATTTTGAATCACATTTTTCTCTCTTTGGCTGGGATTTCGCTGGTTGCACTGGAATTCTTTTAACCAAGATGGCTTTTTCTCAACTTCCTGTGGTAAGTCATTTTCCTCGTCAGCATATTTACGTCTTTCTTTTTTGCAAAAATTTTCCTTCGGTTTTTCTTTACATTTTTCACTTTTTGAATCATTTCCTTTTAGCACATTTCTAGATCGATTCTTTTTTCCACAATCCTCACTTTGAAAGGAAGAATGTTTTTCTTTCTTCTTAAAATAGGCAAGGTCACTTTTTTCGCTTTGTGAATCATTTCCTTTTGCAACATTTCGACATCGATCCTTTTTTCCATAATTCTCACTTTGCAAGGAAGGCTGTGATTTAGGAGGTGATTTAGATTTTTCACAGTAGTGCTCATTTTCTTTATCAAGAACTTTACGTCTTTCTCGTTTGCCACAATTCTCATTTCCCTTTTTCTTAAAAAAGAGAAGTCCACTTGATTTTTTTTTAGGTATTTCCTTTTGACAATTATTATCTTTTTCAAAATTTCGACGTCCTTTTTTGGCAAAACTCTCACTTTGAACGGAAGGTGGTTTTTCTTTCTTCTTAAAAAATAGAAGTCCACTTGATTTTGATTTAATTTTCTGATTTTGTAAATCATTTTCTTTTTGAATATTTCTACGTTTTCCTTTTTTCAAAGACCCCTCTTCACATTTTGGGAGACGATTCTGTTCTTTCTTTTTCCAACACAAAAATCCACTCGATTTTGATGAAGTTTTTTCAACATTTTTACGCCTTTCTTTTTCTGATATATTGCAGGTTTTGTCACCATTCTTCTCTCTTTTTTTCTTAAAACAGGAAAATATACTAGATTTTGATGTAGACTTTTCTCTTTTCGATTCATTGCAGGTTTTTCTGTTATTTTCCGACCTCTTTGGGGGAGGAGGTTTTTCTTTCTTCTTGAAACAGCCAAATATACTCGATTTCGATGTAGTTCTGTCAGCATTTCTACGCCTTTCTCTTTGGGGTTCTTTTTCTGGTTCTTTTTCTGGTGTTTGGGTGCCACACTGCTGTTCCCTCTGACGAGGTCTTTCCCTTTGTTCACAACAAAAGAATCCACTGGACGATGAAGGGATAGGTCTTAGATTATCCAGGCAGATGGTGTTCCTGCAACTGCAGACTGATAATGTGGATATAGAATCGCACTCTTCCAATTCACTCGATTGGGATTGGGATTGTGATTGGGATTGGGATTGGCAATGGCCTTTTTTTCTTCCGCCATGTTGTCTCGGGTAATATTCTGAAGTTTTTTTGGGATAACTGCAATTGTAATCCTTTGGACGTAGCCGATTTTTGCGTTTACTAACAGGGGGGCCAACTTTTACAGAGTCCCGAGTCTTACATTTTTCCCTCTTGTCTTTTTCATAATTATGCAAAATATGTTTGTCATAGCTATTCAGAAGAGGATCCGGCATAAGGAAGGGATTATGTCTGTTTCTGGTACAACTTATTGGCTGTATTTGGTCAAAAGGTGCATATCGATGATACCAATTTTTGGCAAAGGACTTAATCTCTGCTGAATCGTCATCAAACCTATCTGATTTTCCACTGTCTTGACGGGTTATTTTATTTGTTAAATCAGTAAAGTTAACCCTCTGGCGTCTAGGAAGGTCTTCGTGGCACGAACCTGTAGCAACATCCTTGAATCTATTTTCTTCACCTTTATACTCAGCATAATGTACTTGTCGGCCAACAATATTTGATTCAAAAGGTTCGAATCCACCACTCAGCCACTGGTTATTTTTATTAACCGAGCAATGGCGATTCGCACGAGAGTCAATACTGCTTGTGTCGTCACATTGGGACTGAGCATTATCGCATAATGCAGAATCAGAAAGTTCATGATACGGTATGGCACAGCTTCTTTTTAATTTACCTGGACATTGTGGATTATCGCATATCCTCGTTTTAGTGGGTCTCCTCTTTAATTTATCTGTACAGTTTGGATTTTCCGAATCAATTTCCAATCTATTTCTTTTGAATCTATGTGGACAGTTAGGATTTTCGCATACTTCTGTACCGATATTCCTTGAGAAACTATATGGACAGTTTGGATTATCACAGCCATCCAAATCCATGTTATCTCTATTTATTAGGAATCTGTATGGACCATTTGGTTTTCCACAAACTTCCGAATCTATGGAGTCTCTATTTCTTGGGAATTTATGTGGACAATTTGGATTATCACAGACTTCTGAATCAAGGTTTTCCCTATTTCTTGGGAATTTATATGGACAATTTGGATTATCACAGACTTCTGAATTAAGGTTTTCTCTATTTCTTGGGAATTTATATGGAGAATTCGAACTTCCACAGACTTCAGAATCGATGGATTCTCTATTTCTTGGAAGTCTATATGGAGAACTTGAATTTCCACAGACTTCAGAATCGATGGATTCTCTATTTCTGGAAAATCTATACGGACTATTTGGACGTTCACAGACTTCCGAATCGATTGATTCTCTGTTTCTTGGGAATCTATATGGACAATTTGGATTTCCACAAACGTCCGAATCGATGGATTCTCTATTTCGTGGGAATTTATATGGGCAATTTGGATTTTCACAGTTTTCCGGATCAATGGCCTCGGTGTTTCTTTGGAATCTATATGATTCATTTGAATTTTCACAGGCTTCGGAATCGATATCCAATCTATTTCGTTGGAATCTATATGGACAATTAGGATTTTCACAGACTTCCGAAACAATGTCTTCTCTATTTCTTGGAAATTTATTTGGACAATTGGGATTTTCACAGACTTCCAAATCTTTTAGTTTTATATTTCTTTGGAATCTATCGGAACAGTTTGGACTTTCACAGAGTTCTGAATCGATGTCTTCTCTATTTATTGGGAATCTGTCGGAACAGTTTGGACTTTCACAGCCTTCCAAATCGATTTCTTTTTTATTTCTTGGGACTGGCTGAGCACAACTTGTATTTAGTTCATGAGCTGGTCGATTTCCTCGACATTCACCAGGCGCTAATATTTTTGTATAGTTGTGCGGGAAACAATGTGGTTCTTTTCTTAAATGATCGGCATTTTGTGAAACTTTGCAAGTTGGTTTGTGGTTCATATTTGCCTTCGCATCTGCATAATAACGTTGTACATTGACATATTGAAAGCCATTTTCCATTATATAGGGCGGAACTCTTTTAGATCTTGAAGATTTACGTTTTTTGAAAGATACTCTACAACGAGGGCTTGGATCCAGATTTCCTAATTGTGTTGAATCTAATGAACATTTTGCATATCGTGGTTCTGGCATTTGCGTCCTGGTCGAGAGGTTTCCTTGACAAACTTTTGATCGGTGATTATTTCCATAACAATCTGTACTGGGAAATATGCATTGTCCCTCCGGATCATTTATTATTCTGTTGTTTGGAAAAGCTGTAGCGTAAATTGGATCATGGTATGGATACAGTGGATCAAATCTTTTCCTATATGATATTTTTAAATTTGCTGGATTATTTTGAGTCCAGTTATAAGGTTGCTTCCTATCCTGATAAATATTGTTTGGATTTATTCCATATTTATAGGGATTATTGGTATTGCATTGGATGATTTGTCTTCCAAAGATGTCAGGAACGTTTTCATTATTTGGATGGGAAAATCGATTTGAATAACGATAGCCAGGGTAATGGAAATTATACATAGGCCATCCTTGTGGGCAAGGCGAAGTCAAAGGATCCGATCTTTGTTGGCAGGGCTGACTCGAACGAGCCAATCCTTGTTGGCAAGGCAGGCTCGTAGAAGGCAATTCTTGTTGGCAAGGTGGAATCAAGGGAGGCACTTCTTGTTGGCATGGTGCAGTTGGCAAAGGAATCAAGGCAGGCAATTCACTTTGGCAAGGAGGATTGGAGAGAGGCGATTGTGCTTGGCACGGTGGAATCAATGGAGGCGCTTCTGGTTGGCAAGGTGGAATTAAGGGACACAATTTTGCTTGGCTAGGGTGACACGGGCAGGGCAATTCTGTTTGGCAAGAATTACTCAAACACGGCTCTTGAGCTAAAATTGTATTTTTCCATTGTGGTTCACATGTGTTCCCTGAACTTCTGCTACTCTCATATCCCTTTCCCTTCTTAATTTCCTTTTGCAAGCCAGCCACAGTTTGTTGCAGTATTGACAGAATTTTAATAACATCGCATTGGTCCTCCGCCTGGTCGCATCTTTTGCAGGTGTTTTCATATGATTGTGATCTCCTTTGACACCCGCAAGTTTCTGTGCAACTATTTACATCATTCCTTTGACCACAATACCGATCCCGACCTTTGCTTAGCCTTCGGAATCTTTTACGAGGATTTCGAGTTGTACGTTTGCAATTTTGCGACTCTTCCTTGCTGCACTCGCATAGGCTGGTAGTGACAGAAGGACAGTCCTTAGTGCACTGCTTCAATAGGGGTTCATTGCACTGGTGATTATTGTTATTATGCTGATGACATGAATTTGACAACACCTTTATGGTAGGCGAACACGAAGTGGGCAATCCTGGCGTACAAGACGTTTTCGGTGGACACAATTCCTGTTTGAAAGGAGAACACGAAGATGGCAATTCCTGTTGGCAAGGCTGGGACGATGGAGTCAATTTTTGATTGCAACACGGACGCGAAGAAGACAATTCTACCAATTCTACAGAATTCTTGCGCAGCGTATTCATTTGCTTTTGATCCGATTGCAATATCAAAGAATTGCTGTGAACCAGGCGTAGAACCGTATTTTTTGAGTTCTGTTCCTGATTTGACAAATTTGGGCCATTCAATTCCGTTTCGTGACATTCGTCATTAATGCGATTGACATCATTGCAACGATTTGCTGATATATTGATGGATTGCTTCTGACTTGTTAATGGAGATGGATAGTATCCGATGGGAGATTGAACCTGATTGAACGAACAGTTGGCTCCATTTTCATCAATTCTTTTTGTCATTATTATCTTTGATGTCTGCGTAATTGCTTCAGTGCATTTCCTATTGGCAATAGCCTCACATGGCAGGCATTCGAAGAGCATTTCGCAGTTTCCCCTTCCGTAGTTTCCGGTTCCATAAGAGTCCCGACAAGCTCCCATAGTATAAGCCGGTCTTGGGGGCCGTGATCTGTGGGGGCAGTTGGCGGTGGACAGTTGGTGGCAGGCACCTGTACTATAAATAAGAGGAATTAGTCTAAATCTTGGTCTTTGCAAAGTTTAGTGCAATATTACCTGTTCCTAGTCCCGATCCGCACACATTTGATTGTTTATGGAAGTATCCATAATCATCGCAAGATCTCTTCATATGAGGTTCTCTCGACGGTTCATGACATGTATAATCGTTTTTATCCCAACTGTTATTATGAAACCGTACCGAATTTCTTGACAACGAAGCATGCATATCTGGAGATCTTCTTGAATACGCACACGTTGGCTCCTCATCCATTGCGCATCCTTTCCTGGCTGCCTTGGTCGAATATTTGCAATAACAGTTGTTCCTGTCACCGTCTCTTCGCACTTTATTTGAAGAACATTTACATGTGGCCCGATCAGTCCTTAGATTTCTGTCGTGACTCTCACAAGAGTTGTAATTCGATAGAGCCTTATTTGCACAAGGCTCACCTTCATCGACCCTATCGAAAAACTCGCGCGTTTCCGTTTGACTGGGTATTTCCAGGTTCCAGTACCCAGTGTTCATATACATCGTTGGTGGCCTACTAAACTTATCTATTTTTTTGTAGAAGGAATCGGAGCGACACTTGCGATATGGATTGTTCTCTGCTATATCAAATTCCGCTTCCGAGGGACTATAGTGAAAGGTGACTCCAGGACATTTGGAAATATTTGACATATCACTGTTGGATTTTGACAGATATGCAACCTGTTTGACCTCCTCCCCACTGTAGGCTCGACTCGCCGGCTTGACACCGCTGCTCTGGCTGGATCCTCTTTTGTGGCCGGTTCTATCTCCTGAACAGTGATTCTTAACCTGAGCAATTATCGGCGATTGGGCTCCACAAAGGACTGCGGCTGCGGCTTTCAAATTCTTTCGACGGGCCTTTTTCTTAATGGGAGGGCATTGAGACGCGTTACCCGACTTGAGGGGCATATTGAGATTGTGATCGTAGGGAGTTCGATTGAGGGGGGAGCAATTGGTAATCTCGTTCAGAGATCCCTTTGAATTGGTGGCCTTTGCATCCTCCATGCTGGCAGTGTTTGGCCATTTGGACGGGTAAGCAGAGGAGCTGTTTTGAGATTTAGTACTGCCCCTGGAAGTGTATCCTGATCGCTGTCCGCTTAGATTTCGAACAGCCTCTGGCAACCCACCATTTGGCTTCGGTTTCCTGCAGCTTGACGAGTCCTCACAACCTGACAGTTTTCCTGCTGCTTTCCTCTCCCCCGAAACCGGAAAAGTGCTTGCTGCCGAAACCCTCCGCACCTTGCCCGCCGACCGCGATAGCGACCTTTCCTGAGTCAGCCCCATATCCCTGGCCATCGAGGGTAGTACCACAAAGCCACCCTTTTCACCGTGCCGATGTTTACCAGAAATTTCGACGGCATCGTGGTTCTTGCTAACGCCTTTGGTCTGGCAGGCTCGTCGCAGGAGGATTTGCTGAGCGGTGCGTCGTCTTTTGATTGGGGAAGTCGTCATCTCAAAGGATCGGGAATAAAGCAGCGGCCGCTTTAGAGGCTTAGTAGTAACATTGCCGGATTAGGTCTAATGACAGTTAAGGAAAAGTCAACACGAAAGATGGAAGTAGGTTTCGGTTTATTGGAAGATTTATTTAAGGGAGTATGGGAGACCTGGCTGGGATAGAGTATCAGGCAGTCTTCTGGAATTACTGGGGCATCTTCTAAATTAATCAGATGTCCATTAGGGTAGTAGGTACTGATATCCACAGATATCCATCTGGAATTTACACGGATCCAATAAAACTGTCAGATAAGATCTGTCTGGGTCATCCAGAAGTCGTTTTAAATTATCTGACAAATGGTATGGGATCTATATGAATTCCTTGGGATAAAGCAATCTGATCAGCAATTGATTTTATCGTGTGAAGGAGTTATTCGTTAAAGTTTTTGTAAACAGCCGTCACAGCTTCCTTTACAGCAATAGTCCAAGTTGTAAGTACTCATTCCCATGTGTTCACAGAAGCAGGGATTTAAGCAAAATTTGCGGTAAGGACTGACACCATATTCCAAGCATCTCGGCTTCGGATAGAAGATAAATTGAGGATTGGCGAACCGATCGTACAAGACTTTGGGAGGTCTCTTCTTTCGGGGCCTCTTGGTTCGATTTTTCTTTTTTAGGTAGCACATGCAGTCGGCGTTCGGTACAAGACAGCGTAAAGTTTGCTCCAAGTTGGAGAGATTGCACGATAATTCTAATCCTTCCTCTGGTTCTTTAAATTCTGGGAGTGTCGTGGTGTCAGATACATCGTGGGAATTGCAGCTGCATTTGTCATAGCAACTGCATTTGATTTGAGAATCACAGCTGCAGTTGTTTTGGGAATTGAAGCTGTCTGTGCCTTGGGAATTTCCTTGAGTGTCTTGAGAATTAATGCTGTCTGTGCCTTGGGCATTATATTGAGTGTCTTGAGATCTAAAGCTGTCCGAGCCTTGGAAACTATTGCTGCATTTTTCGAGGAAGCTAAAGCTAAACTTGTCCTCATCATCGTCATATGACGTCCCACGTTGCGAGTAACAATCGAAATTGTCACAATTTTCCCAATTTTCACTTGTGCAACCGCTACAATTGCTTGGTTTCCCGACCGAGATGCAAATGGGCACCTGTTTGCAGTTTGTGGAATATGTAGGAAGTTATTACTCAAACGAAATTAAAAATAGCACTACCCATTACCTGTATGCATCTAAATGTTTTGTTGGTGTTATCAGTCACAACAACTTCCTGCATAGTCTCCCGACTGCCGGACTTCGAATGGTTATCTTGTTTATTTTGTTGTGCTTCCGACTTAAGACACGTAGACGATGTCCCTGATCCTGTAGATGTGACACATTTTGGAGGCTGTTGATCAGTGGGCTGCGATGCATCTTCCTCAAAACGTGCGCTCAAAGAAACCCTAGAGTTTCCACTTCCTGCTCCTTCAGGTGTGACAAATTTAGGAGGCTGTTGATCAGTGCGCTGCGATGGATTTCCCTCAGAAAGTGCGCTTACAGAAACCTTGGAGTTTCCACTTCCTGCCAAACGTCGATCTGACTTCATTCCTCCCGAAGGCCTCTCTCCGGTTTCGCTTTGAAACGAACCAAGAGTATATTCTGACTTATTCAATGGCAAACGACTTTCCACTGATTTGCTTTCAAAAACAAAAGGAGTATAGACTGGCGCTATCCTCTCAACAGGCGTACTCGATCTTTCAATGGGTTCACTTTTATCCGATTGAATACTATAGTCTGACTTAATCTGTTCAACTGTCCAAGTCCGATCTTCTGACTCAGGCCTGACCCATCGGCAGTATTGAGGGCAAGTCGGATATCTGATGGATTTGAAGATTAATAATCAACTTCCCCAAATGAACACAATGTCTTTCTTTCTCATTAGAAGTTTCTTTACCCTCTAGGCTTTCCCCTCGTCGAAGCTTGGTACCTAGAAACAAAAGTAACTCTGTGAAATTATTTCTTCATAAAAAACATTAATAAAACAAAAAACATACCAGATTCGATTGTTTTGATTGGTGTCGCTGGTAAGGAAATTAGAATAGAATTATCTAATAATTAATTATCAAACTATAACAAATATAATCAGCTTACTATCGAAAACGTTCGTCATATCCTGCTCTTCGTCCTGTTCCAGCCGATGCATTATAATACCTATACGTTTTAAGACGTTCTCTAAATAAAGCCAATGTTTATTTTTATGGGACTTCCAAGTCTTACCTATTTGGTGAGCCGCCAGGTCGTGGGAAGCGTCTAGGTCCCGGGCCTGGAGACCCTCTGGCTCCTGGTCTGGGGCCTGGCTGGCCTTTAGCTCCTGAGGAGGAATATCTCGGTCTGGGACCTGGATAACCTCTATCTCCTTGGCAGGGATATCCCGGTCCGGGTCCTGGCCACCCTCTAGCTGCTGGGTAGGGATATCTCGGTCTGGGGCCTGGGCATACTACAGGTTCTGGGCTGGGCTCTGAGACCGGACAGCCAGGACAGCATCTCCAGGCAGGAAGTGGAGGTTCTGCGCCCGGACATCCCGGAACGCATCTCGACGTCGATGGTAGTTCTGGTCTCCTAAAAAAAAAACTAGGGTTGGGGAAAACCACAAAAATTATCACAAAACATTTATCACTAACTGTATCACAACCAGCAGTATGGTAGGTTTAGGGGGCTGGGGCGGAGACGGTGGCGGTGGCTCAGTATCCTCTTCCGGTATAATCTCGAAAAGAGGATTGACCCCATCCGAGAAATGGCTTTGCTGTTGTTCATCGGGAATTTTCTGATCACTAAGCCTCTTGGGCTCTGGTGCCTCCGTGACCACACTCTCCATAGAACGACGTGTTTTGCTGGACGTGCGTCGGAAGATATCACCATCTTTTTCAGCCATACTTGAAGACAAGACATCCATCCAAGGTACGTTATCCGGTGGTCGGAGGACACAGTTCTTGCAACGACAAATCGGCGTTTCCGGAGGCTTTTCACAGTACATTTTTGCATCCAGGTGCCATTACTACCAGGACCGAATCAAACCCAAACTCCCATTTAAAAATTTGAAAGAAAGTCGAAAAAAAAGAAGTTATGGCAAATAAATTAAAATCTGTTAACTTTGATGGGTGAGGCTAATATGACTGATCTCGATAAGTCCGTTTTTCATTGGGAATTGAGGAACAATTACAGCGTTTTAAACTACTCCTGTTAAGGTTCCTTGCAGTGACCTCAAAATCCATTGGATACCTGCCAATGGTTATTATTTCGGGTTCGATTGGCGGTTGTTGCTCCTTTTCGAACTTAACCTTTTGGCAACCTTTGGTTTTGCCCCTTTGATTACTACTTGGAAGCCGTTGCCTTGACTTCAGGGAGGACCTCTTATAGGTCCTAACAATCTTCACTGGCTCCTGGTTAGTCAATGCGCCTATATCGGTGGTGCTGACTGCCTTATCAGTGGTGACTCTAATATTCACTAAGCTGTCATTATTGTCAATCTCCAGATCTGTTTGCTGTTGTTGGTCCCTCGTGATCACTTGACTTTGCATCTGCATTTCCTTAAAGAACTCCTGCTCCATTTCTAATTCCGCTAATTTATGGCTAGCCCCTAGATACCACTCATCATCGTCCACATGCTCCTCCTCTAGCTCTACCTGCAGTTGCTCCTCTTTACCATTTGCGACGTAGGAGTACAAGAGATTGCCCCCGGTATGGCGATGATATTCATAACTGGTACTAAGTGCACTAGATGAAGCGACAACTGGATAATTTGATCTACTTGGCGGATGACGTAAGTCCATGGCCTCCATCTCCATATCATCCTCTGATTTCATACTTGGAGGTGGAGCCCTGAGCACAGAAGACGGAAAGTGGTCAGTTATTGTTATGGGAGATAGAATCTTAGACTCTGCGACAAGCTTTTCTTGTTCCTGAGTCCTGACCAGGCCATATGACGATGGATACCTTATGGTAATAGGAGATAGAGTCGCAAAATCTTCGACAGGCTTTTCTTGTTCCTGAGTCCTGACTAAGCCACATTTCATTGGACACCTCATGGTCATGGGAGATGGAGTCGCAACATCTTCGACAGGCTTTTCTTGTTCCTGAGTCTTGACTAGGCCACATTTCATTGGACACCTTGTGGTAATGGGAGATGGAGTCACAAAATCTTCCACAGTTTTTTCTTGTTCCTGAGTCCTGACTAGGCCACAATTCAGTGGACACCTAATGGTCATGGGAGATGTAGTCGCAAAATGTTCGACAGGCTTTTCTTGTTCCTGTGTCCTGACTAAGTTATACTTCATTGGAAACCTTATGCTCATGGGAGATGGAGTCGCAAAATCTTCGACGGGCTTTTGTTCCTGAGTCTTGACTAGGCCACATTTCATTGGACACCTTATGGTCATGGGAGGTGGAGTCTCAAAATCTTCCGCAGGCATTTCTTGTGTCTGAGTCCAGACTGAGCCACAATAATCCTTACAGCATTTCATTGAACACCACATGGTGGTGCCGGAGTCCCTCATATTCGGAGTAAAGAACTTTGTTGGAACTAGAAACGAACAAGATATTATATAATTTTGATTGCAATTAAGCATTGGTTTTATCACCGCGTCTTACCTCCACTGTCACTCGAAGCCTTCAATATCCTTGGCAGTCTGTCCAAGTCTTCAGTACTGCAACTCTGACTCTGTACATGGGTAGAGGATTTGGAAGAACGTTTCCGTTTCCTTTCCTTTAGCCAGGGTAGGCGTTGAAAGAGGGATTTACCTTCAGTCGGACAGGGTTCCGGCTCCATAACGTAAGGATAATTCGAAGAAAACATTGTTGGATTTGTGATCAATGGTGGTAATATCAGTGGTTGCACAGGTAACTGCAACACCTGGACCGGTGGTGGGGAAGGAGCCGTCATTTGGTGTACATCCATTTGCTCATTATTGTTCGACATTGCTGTCATATAGTTATTTAACCGTCCGATAGTATCACATATGAGATCAAGTGTTACAGAAAGGTGATTGTTTTGGGGATTCTCGTCCTCTGGAACCCCAGTTGGATCCGATTCAAGATTATTTTTCGGTTCCACATTATTTTCATATTGCAAATAACTCTCTAGAGTCATTAAAATATTCTTAAGATCACCGGCAGCCTTCTGACCTGAATTGTTGTCATACCAATTCGGAGGGTATTCTTCTTCTGGTGGAATGAACTCATTAACAGGAGCATACTCGTATTCCTCGCCAGCATATAGACGGTTTACTGGATTTACAAAATTTCCATAGCCATAAAAATGTTCATTTGATCCCCAGTCACCACAGATCCAAGGATTTGCCTCATAAACTGGTGGATAGGTCATAAAGTATGGACAACGCAACGCACTTTTTCGTCTCCTTCGCAATCTTGTCGGCCCGGCACCATTGGTCTCGATATTCAAACACAAGCGACGGGTCCTCCGTGTCGTAGTGGTTCTCGTTGAGGGCATAGCGCCTATAGGTTCCAATCTCAATTGGGATCTTCTGCGATGTTCCAGCATGATCTAGTTTCGATTTCAAGTTTTTGCTAAGAAAATCAAATTTTGATAGTTTTCCCAAAAGTTGAAAGCAATTTCATTGATTGGAGATTGGCTGCGAAAATAATCCTCAGCTTCAGCGCATTTTAATATTTACCAATTTAATATTTTAATGTTGTATAATTTAAATTTAAACGAAGAAGGATCAATAAATTCTCTCTATTTTTTAACGCTTCATAAATTTCCCGGTCAAAAAGTATTATTTTAAACTTGAACACAATTAATTAAATTCACATTTTAAATATTTATTTCATTTGTCTTTTTAAGCTTTTGAAAAGTGTGTGTTGATGTATGATAATGAGTCAAATGGATTACAAATTATATATAAAAGTGAATGAAAGAATCGAGGCATGGTATTGTAAAATATATCTTTTTACTTTAGCTTTTGGCGTACTTCAGCCCGCGCATTCATGTGCGCAGACTCGCCGGGAATCTGGCTGCGAAAATGAGCCCACTCTTTCTGATAATACTGGAATAGGGCAACCGGATCACAGTGCTTGGCCCTTCCGTGGCGTCGATCTGCCAAATGGAGTAAGGAACTTCAATACACACTCAAAGCGGGATGGGATGGGATACTTACCCAAATGGGATCCGCGACTGGCACTGCGCGGATTCGATTTACTGCGCCGACGACGTTGCATCCTGTTGAAATTCACATTCCGGTCCGATTCTCCGCCGCTGGACACCTGCGGCTCCCTTTCCCTACGGGTCTTGCTGCGACTGCGACGCTTACCGGGGGCAACAGAATTAACAGGATTCAAATCCCTAAGACCAGCTGGAGGTATGGATGCTTCCATCAGGAGTTTCTCCTTGAAGAGTCGAGCTAGATCCTTAGAGTTTGAGCCGCCATTCGAACGCTGAAGCTGCTCCTGGTCATACTGATCAGTCCTGGACTCCTGCGACTTTGCCGAGGCACTGGCACACGACGATGGTGTAGAGCCCGCATTCTCCTTATCCTTGTCTCCACTTAATTTGGCACGCGAGCTGACGGTGCCGCGTTTATGCAAGTGGTCGCTGCTGGAATGGGCCGCCCTTGCGTTCTCCGCCAGACGCTCCTCATGCTTGATGAGCTTGCGCAAGTCTAGATTGGAATGGAAACGGATATAACAAGTGGCAATTAGCAGGGAAATGAGGATGATTGCAGGACTTGGCCTGTGTCTGGTGGAAGGGATGAGTAATGCGGATGGATCTGACTGCACAGGTATTGCTAAAAATCAAAAGATATATCATTGCAGTTCGCTATTGGATAACATAGCCAAAAAAGCATTAATTTCAATTTGGAAAGATAGTTTTTAGATGACTAATAAATCTGTATACCCTATTTCATATTTAAAAAAAATTAAAATTCTTGTACATTTTGTAGTTTTAACGATGTAACCCCTTATAAAATGTTGGAAATAATACCCTGCCAGGGTATAATAAGGATAACTTTAAGACACTTAAATTGAACTTTATATATATTATAAAAATTATAATAAATAAGCAATCTAATAGTAAAACCAACTTATTAAAACGTTTTCAAAAACACTACTTTAATGCCCTTTGTTACACTGTATTCAAAATAAATCAAGACTTTTGTTTATTTTCAATAGAATATTTAATTTAATTACTCTTTGTTTTAATATTTTTTTACACTTGCTTTTGGTTTTTGTTTTTTAGTTTATCTTCGTTACATAATATAGTTTTTGCCTTTCTTTTCTTTGCTTGAGCGTTGACTTGATAATTAGTACATGGCTAAAAAATAAAAACAGTAGAAAGAGTGTTGTGATTTCCACATTTAAAACAGAAAACGTTAAATGGAGAACTTGACTACTTAGTATCTAGAAAATGAGAGGTTTTTGGAAAGGTCCGAATTGTTTTGATGAGAGAAGGGGTACTGTTTATGGAGCATAGGGAATTTGAGCTAAACTAACATTAAACTAAGGCTTATGTACGTATTTCTTGTGTGTAGTTGTGTGCCGTTTTTAAATTAGCTACATTTAGTTGATGGATAATGGGATTTGTGTCTTCACATTTCAATTGTTCAGTTAAATTTGATGTAATTGACAAATAAACTCTTTCGAATACTTTTCAGGTTTCAAAACATTTGGTTTTGAATCGAATATTTCCAAATATCATTTCCTAAAAAAAAGAAATCAACTTTAATTAAAAATTTATAAAATTTCAGGCGTATTTGAAATTATTGGCAGTGACTAAAAAAACCTTTAAAAATGTAAAAAACCTGAAGAAAGTTGATTTCATTTTAAATTTCCATCAAATTTAACCCGAAATTAAATTGGGAATGGGTCTGAATTTTGAAATCCTTGTTTTTCTGATATTTGGAGGGAATTTGTGGCCTAAAAATACCTAAAAACTGAAACATATATGCATATTCCTCATTGTCTCTGTACACACACTAAAAGCTAAACGTGATTGGTGCTGAATGATGCGTTTCTTGATCTGGATGATGATGATGGATACAGGTGGTGCTCAGCGGCGGTATCGAAAGCGTCGGAACGGTGCCCTCAGCCGACGACAGGTGACACGCACCTCCTTCTTGAGAAACTGCGATATGGCCAACGATTTGACAGCAGCCGTGGCAGCTTCCGCGGCACAGCTGCTCGCCGCTTTGCCATTATTTGGCGGCGCATACTTGGAGATGTCGAACTTCCTCTTTGGTGTCGTCGCTGTCGTTTGGTGCGGACAGTGTTGCTCGTGGGAATCGCCCGCTTGGGTATTGCTCAAATCCAGATCCGTATCCAAGCCATCCGACGAAACGGTGAAGATGTCAGAATTATCTCCCAGCTTTTCACTGGGAGAAATGCAGCTGCCAAGGCTTCCATTCAGCTGCGGTGTTCTTCTCTGTTGCTGTTGGACTTGACCAGTACTAGGCGTCGAGGTTGCTTGCAGCCTTTGACCATTGTGAAGGGTCAGGAGGAGCTTCTTCCCGGGTGTGGCGTGCTCTTCAGGTGGCGTCGACACGGATATAGATGGTATTCGTCCCCGTTTTTCCGGTGATGGTTCCTCCTTCTTCTTTATTCCAACTTGCGGTTCATCGTAAGCATCTTCAAAGACATCCTCCTCCTCCTCTTCTTCCTCGTCGTCGTCCTCCTCTTCTTCCTCTTCCACATCCGCATCGGTGGCTTCAATTTCCGCCTCATCATCCTGCTGCTGATCAACCGAATCCGCCATGGTTTCATCTTCCTCGGGCAAACTTTCGTTGTCATCAGCATCCGGCGGTTCAGCAAGCTCATCTACATCGGTGGCTGGCGGAGTCATTGCCACATCTTGGCATGGATTCTGCTTATCGCCGGATGGAGATCCACCATCATCCCGATCCACGCCGCCACCTCCCGTATTTCCACCACCACCACCTTCGTCGTCCTCATCTTCCTTGCTCAAAAGCTTTTCTCTCGATGCTGAGGTCGTAGTAGTTGTTGTGGTCTGCTCCTCCTCCGTTTCCATCGGCTCTTGCTTTATTGGATGAAACTCGGCAAGGCCCATTTTGAGGAAATTAATTCGCTCATTTGGCACGGATCGACCCAATACTCCGCCTCCATTGCGTCTCCTTTGAGATTTCGGCCAACCAGTTCGATTTGACTTTAGGTTTTTCCTCTTCCTATAATAGGTAGCATACAAATTCTGGCTGCTCATCCGACGACTTGTGCCTGGTGGTAGGTTCCCTCGGGCCAGGTCTTCCTCATCATCGCCACTTCCACCGCTGCCCAAGAGCAGATCATACAGATCAAACTCGCTGGTAAAGCAGCAGTCAGATGGCGGTGGCGTCTGCGGGGAATTGCTTGGCTGCTGTTCTCTTCTTCCTTCAGTCACCGGCTCTGGCACTGGCAGCCGTTCCTCAACATCCAGATCGTACTCCTTACCAGCTAGTTCCAAATACTTGTCCAGTTGCCAGGCAGCGAAGCCCGGATTGGTATACTGCATGGCTTTGTCCAAGGCCTTGAGGGCGCAGGGCTCCATCTCGTATTCCAGCAATCCCTTTTTGCTCGGCAGTTTGCGAACACCTCGAAAGACTCCTCCCATTCCGGGTGGTTGTGGTGCTGGAGGGCGTACTGTTCCTGCTGCCGGAGGATTAGCAGATCTTCTCTTGCCCTTTCCCTTTCCCAAAAACACTTTGGCTGCTGAGGAGGAGACTCGTTGACTTGTGGAAAATTCCAAGCGGCGGGAGTAGCTCGGAACCAGGGTCTGCGATACAGCAGGAGTCAGTCGACGACTTCGCGCGGGCGAAGAAACTGCCGTAGGCGTGGGGTTTGGCGCTGCAGCCGGCGCTGGCGGGGAATGATCGTATTTGTTTTGTCCTCGCCTCATTCTCTTGACAGTCTCACTAATCTCGGTGGCAAAGCGTAGCTCCTCAACCGGTGTGGCAGCTTGGGAACGTGTAGTTCGAGGAGATGAAGGCGCCACCACGGGTTCCTGTTTTAGCGGGGTTCTCAGCTTCGGCGCAGCAACCACTGGAGGCGGTGGCTCCTCCGCCTCGGAGTTCGTTTTGCTTTGCGAATCTTGCCGTTGACGGATGATGCAACTGACCAATGCCAGGGTAGAAGCATGCTCACGGGGCGATTTCCTTGGAGGCAACTCGGTAATCCTTGATATCTGCTTATTCCGGCAAGTGATGCCACTCCTTTGGCTATTGCTACAACTGGAACTGGAAGTGCTCCTAACTCGCTCAATAAGCTGCACTCGATCACCAAGAGATCCCGAGGCGAACTCCCTTTCCAAGAGTTCCGGAGTGCTGGCCTTGCTATCACATTTGGCGGCTATGGCTGTGGCAACGAGGGCAGTGCCCTCCAGCTGCTGCTGCAGTTGTTCCTGCTCCTGCTGGTAACGCTGAAGGAGATGCAGCTTTTTGTGCTTGTACATTGAGGACGAAGAGGAGGATTGTGCGGCTTCCTCCTCCCTTTTTATTTCTTTTTTCGCCACAGGTTTTATCGTCAGCTCCTCCTGGTGCTGCTCTTTCCCTTCAGTTTCCTTTTGCTCGCCGCGGCACAAGGCACAACTGTGAGCTGGCAATGTTCTGGCCATGGGTATGGGACCCATTTCGTAGGGCAGCTTCCGGTATCGCGTGCTGCCATAATAGGTGTAATAGTTCTCTTCCCCCGCATCCTGCCGCAAAAATACTCTATTCCAAAGCTCAGCACTGGGCAGCGACTCAAAAGTATATTTCATTTTTTGTAATCTCTCGCTTTTACTGCAATCAAAAATCAAATCTACGGATTGCGGCACAGCCTTGGGTTGCTTGCTTTTGCTGTTGTTTTTCGTTGGACTCGTGGGCTTGCCTCGGCCCTTTCTTGTCGGCGAGGATTTGGTTTCTGTCAGTTCAATTTCTCCGGCACTGCGATTAATAGTTAAACGGGATAGTCTCCGAGCTGCTCTTTGCTCTCGTGTATCCGTGGATATGCGAGTGCTGGCGGCAGCTTTGGTTGTTTTACTCTGATGGCCAGCTATGTAATCCTCGTCACTGCCCGAGGACAAGCTGCTCTCCAGCTCCAGCTCTATTTCCTCCTCGGAATCATCATTCTCCAATAGTACATCCAGTTCTTGCAGCTCCTCCTCATTCTCTTCCTGCGGTATAACTTCCTTCTTGATTTTGATCTTAGTCTTTACTGATTCCCCCATCCTATCCTCCAGATTACTGGTCATTCGCCGGCCTCCAGTTGTCTGCCGCAGCTGCTGCTGCTGGCGACTGCTGGCAGTGGCCGCTGTCACAATGGCCGTAGCTGTGCGACTACTCTTTCTGGTGGCCGCCACCACTTGGGCCTGCTTCAGCTTAATCTTTAGCTTCGGCTGTGACTGTGGTTGCGGGCGCGACTCTTGTTCTTCTGGCTGGATGGGGGCGCTTGGAAAGCGCTGCTGATTGTTGCTATTGCTGCTACTGCTTCCGGTGGACAATTGGCGTTGCAGAAGATTCTGACCCGCTCCTGCTCCTGCAATCTTTCTCCTCCTGCCCACGGCCTGAGCTCGCTTGCGAAGATTCGAGGCTGGTAGTAATCCCGAAGATTCCTTAGTTTCAGCTTCACTTGTGCTTGTGTCCAAGCTGGCGGAGGAGATGCTGTACCGGCCCCTCACATCTGAGGTGGTCTGACGGTCAACATCCGTGGGTAGTTCACTGCTGCTCCTTGTGGTTGCTGACACCGCTGTCCTGGGGAACATAAAGTTTTCCGCCTCACCGTTGAGCCGTTGCAACTCGGTTTGGCGGATCTTTTGGAACTTAACAATCAGCGATGGTGAATCCACTTGGTTGGGAGGTCTGCCTCTTCGCGGTGGCGTGGCACATTCCTCCCTGGTTTCCACCACCTTGTACAGGGACGAAGGCGGCAGCATAGCCCTAATGGGCGGTGATAAGCCAGAATTCTGTGTAGTTTTCTTACGACCGGTATTCGTTGTTGTTGGCGTTGCGGCTGCCGTGGTTGGATGCTCCTGGCGCTGCAGCTCCGACAAGCTACCGGGTAGAGTTCCTAAAGTCTTCTTGCTACCAGGAGAAGGCGTCTGCGGTGAGGCTGCTTGGAACTTCTCCGAAGAATGCTTTCCCTTGGTTATTCGCTTGGATTTCTCACGCAGTGCTGGCGATGGCCTCTGGCGGGGACTCTGCTGCTGCTCCTCATTACTTAACGTCTCATCCACATCCATTTCCAGTTCACTCTCTTCGGGCTCCTCCGCCAGAAACTTATTCACATTCGCTGAACTAAGTATAAGAGTATCTAGGGCCAGGAAATTCTCCGAATTCTTGGCAAACAGCTCGTGATCCTTACTCTGCAGGTGGATATTTAGGATATCGTATTCCAACTTGCAGATTTCGCACACTCCTCCTTGTTTCTCACTCGAATCCTTGGGCTCGCGGAAATTAGATCGCGGACTATTTGGGATGGCCGACTGTTTCTTAAGTTGCTGCACAGCCGGATGCTTGGGTAGTTGCTTCTCCTCCTGGGCCGCTGCTGGTGGTTTCTCTTTTTGCGATGTGCGTGAACCCAAAGACTTGCGGGTCATGCTCCGATCCTTCTCCTTGGTCTTCGATTTGGTTAGCAATCGGAAGGCGCCGTCCTCACTGCTTAAGTCAATCTTTGGCCAGTCGTCTGGCTGCTTAATAAGATGGTAGTAAGGTCTATAATTGCGCTTGACGGATTCAATCTTCACATATTGCTTCTTTAGCTGAATATGATGAGGGCTAGCTGTAGGGGCTCCTCCTCCACCTTCCTTCTTACCCTCTAGGTATTGCTTTAGCTCGGTTTGAATGCGCTTGATGAAGCGCTGTGCGTAGTCCGTCTGCCAGATGGTATAGCTTCTCTTCACAGATGTCGTGGGAGTGCTATTGCTGCTAGTGTTTGCCACCACCCCAACCGTGCTCCTTCGCACACGACTTAGTATAGCATCCGCTCGCGATTGCCTTTGATTCGGTTTCCTGGCCAAACCATCATCCTGTTGGTAATGGTTGGTGGGTGTGCTAGGTGTTCCTGGCGTGCCGGGTGTTCTGCCTGTTACACCGCTAACTTCCGGCTTATCTGTTATAAAGTGGGTGATGCTATCGCTCAGAAAGAACTCGAGATGTCCGCCCAGAGCCTTGATATCGGTCTCAATACGCTTGGCGAGCTGATGATCGCAGATGTCCAAGTAGAATTTAAAGTGGCACAATGGACGTTTGCTCTTGATGACCTTTACTTTTGGAGGAGTGGCTGCTGGTGCTGCTGCTGCTGATGTTGATGTTGCTGCTGCTGTGGTGTGGCTAGTTGTTGTTGTTGTTGCGAGTCTGCTGGCGCTTTGTTTGTCCGACTGCGGTTGCATACCTTCTGGCGCAAATTAGCTGCAGTCAAAGGACCCAGAATTAGAGAGAAAAAATATTGGACAAAACTCCATTAATTACAAAAATCAGATCTTGAAACATTTAGCCTACAGTCGAACTTGCAAAACAAACAAATTTGTAAGGTTAAAAAAGCTCCATCAATTTTATAAATTAACAATTTTAAAAGAAATTAATAATAATATTAATCACAATTTGCTTTGATTTTGTTTTACTAAATAAACAAGATTCACTTAAAATTATAATTTTTTTTATAAAATCAAACCATTAAGCTTGGAATTAAAAAGAAATGAATGTTGGAATTACAAAATCTGTTTAAATATTTATACTTTTTCCAACTAAAGTGAATTAAGGAATATAATTTTTGGCGGTCTTTGTTACATTTTCCCTCCATTTATATAGGACCTTACGTGTGACTTCTAATTTTAGGAGTTGTTAGAAAACACGTATGTTATAGAAAATCCGACTGCAGTTAAGAAACCAACACCAACCGCATTTATAAACTCCTTTGGCCACGAAATAAAAATGTTCAACAAAATAAAGTTAAATCACTGCGAGAACTGGAAATCCTTTCCTTTGGCCTTCTTCTTCTTCTTCCTCTTCTCGTTTCTCCTTGCAGGCGTGTGTTATGCAATTTGGCATTTGGATACACACAGATCGAATCAATAAATGCATTCGAATGCATTTCGGTATGTATAGCCCAAAGGCCCCATCCACAGTTGAGTGTGAGTTAATTTATTTTAATTCCAAACTAAAATGGGCCGACCGAACAGCCCAAGCGGGCGGCAAAAGAAGAAGAAGCAGCAGCTGTGCGGCGGCAGGGTGGCCAGACTGTGAGGGGGTGCTGCCACATTGCCACAAAACTAGTGGTGGCTCAACACAGCAACAGTGCAAAAACTCACAAAAACACATGTTTAGATGAGTAAAATTTAAAATTGATAAGTTTTGTCCGTAATGAGAAGTCATTTTTAATCTTTTATTTACCACAAATTAGTTGTTCGTATTTTAAAGAACATCAATATTTTCTCGAATAATTAATATTTGTATATTTATATTTATAAATGATTTTAAAACTGACCTGCTTAAATGCCATTTATGTATTTACCATCTTTTCTGTTGTGTGCAATATACTTCTTTATTAATCATTTTTGTTTTGTTTATTTTGTGTACGTATGTCAAAAACAATGCGAATGAGGTGGTAAAGGCATAATCACCGATGACCGATATTAAACTCGGAACTGCAAAAGGTCCGGCAACGTTTCCAATCTCCCGCACACACGCTCACCCACCCGTAAATAAATTAACTACTCGTCCACACAAGTCGACGGGCTTTAAGATAACCTGAAAAACGAGCACATCAGCACGCTGCGCTGGCACTTTTTTCGTTACCCCCACTTTTAGTTCGCTATTACAACACGAAACGGTGGCGCAAAGTAAAATGCGAGAGAACCAAGTGGCAACCCTCAAGCGGCAGCAGCAGCAACAACAACAAAAGAAAAATAAGAAAAAGAGAACGAGTACACAAAACGTAAGGCGAAAAATAACACACGTAAAGTAAAAAAAACGAACAAAAGGGAGAGCGGGTGAGAAGGGAAAGAGCAAGCACACAGTCAACGAAAATATATACAGTGGCAGTCAAAACAATAGCGATAAATTGTATTCATATTAAATAGTATTTATAAATTTAAAGCCCGCTAAGGGTTACGGTGAAATTGATGTATTTCAGACCTCCAATAAGTATTCTGTTTTTAGAAAATATAAATACAACAAATGCATTAACGATGGTATACCCTAGTTCCACTATGTTGACCGCAACTGTATATGTATGTCGGTAGAAAAAATTCATGTGAAGTTGCGGATGAAGCTGACAATGCGGTGGAGGCCGAAATACACACACACACGCACACAGCGGCAGATGGAAGCCAGCAGAAAAGCAGGCCCAGGGCAACAACAGCAATGGCAAGCAAAACAACAACAACAAACAACACAGTTTTAGTACAGTGGTCACACAGCAGCCATGTGTTTTGAAATTTCCACTGGAAATTATTCATTCAATACCACACGATAATATGTCTTGAAAACGGCTGCCACAAATGTTGTTTTCCTTTGGGTTTGCCGGTCTTTATTCGATTGTTCCGATATGTTTCGAATGGCGTTTGTTGTTGTTGCGAGCACAACCACTGTACCATACGTAGCCGTAGCCGAAGAGTGTGTGTCGGTCGTAAGTGTGTGTTATTCACAATTTCCGAGTAATACTCGTTTTTATTTTTTCTTTATTCCATTGCACTGTTGGTTGCTGCTGCTCTTTCTCTCGCCTGCGCCTTCCACGCACGTTCGTTGGCAGCAGCAGGGGAAAATAAATAAAAAATGGTGACGAATCGTTTGAAATTCAGCAAAAATGCCGATGAAAAATACGTTGTGCATAAAATAACAAACTAAAAACATTCACACACACGCGCACATATTTGGCGAAAAGGAGGAGGCAGAAAGACCGATAACTTACCTTTCAGAAATTCACGGAGTTGCTCGGCTGATATATTCCTATAGCCCAAGTCATTTAGATACTGCAGTATAGCCCGTGCATCTAAAGGCAGATGTGACATTTTACTTTTCTCCAAGTCGAGCAATTGTTCTTGATTTTTGTATTGTTAATTTTTTGTTTATATTCCACCCTCACGCACACACTCACACGCGCGCTCACACGAATGCAAAATCGCCGTTTCTTTTTCTCCTTCTCGTTTGTTTCGTTTTTGCTGCTGCTTCTTCTTATGCTGCTGCTGCCTGCTCGTCTTCGTCGTGCGCCGACAATCGAAAATTTTTCACTGTACTTTTTCTCGCTTTTGTCCGCTGGCACCGCGTTGGCCGTATTTTATTAGCATTTACTTGCTTTAAATTAATTAGTTGCAACACTGAATATACACAACTGTATAGGGAAGATCGGCGGAGCGTCTATTTTGCCTTCGTCCGTCGTCCCGTAGTTAACGCCTTTGTTATTTTTACGATTTCATACACTTTCTCAGTGTGGGGCGTCGCCAATTCAATTGTGCACGCCCGGTTCGAGTGCGGAAATTCACTTTTTTCCTATTTTCACATATTTTCTCGCTAGTTTTGTAACAATTTTCACCAATTGAAAATAAAGTGTACACGAACAGAGCAGCGCACACACGCTCGACCGACCAATTTTTCGTGGTTATCGATAACAGGGTCGCCGAGTTGTGTCTGGAGATGGGCGATGGTTGCTATGGAAGAGTACTCCAGTGGGAAAAAGTCACGACTTTATTAAAGTAAATAATAATATATAAACTCCATTAAACATGTATTACTCAATGTTCATCTATCTAGTAATTAATTTCAATTAACAATAATGTCTGGCTAATTATTCTTCTATTTTCAAGTAAACACAATTTTGAATGGGAGAAATGTCGTGACTACCAACTATCGCCAATGAGAAGTATCGCTAGGCCCGCTTAGTATCGATATGCAGTGCTTTGCCATCGCTACCACCTACACCAGCGAAAGGTTTTCGTCGTTGCTTTGTGTGATTCTCCATTCGATTCTCCGTTCTTCGTTCTGCGTCTGCGTCCCGTTCGCGTGGATAAAAAAGAAGAAAACGAACCTCTTTTTCCCCGTGTATTCGTGCTCAACCGTCCATTCGAAAAATGTCTCGTAGTGCGTACCTGCTGTGTGTGCTCTTTTTGGGTGAGTGTTCTGCAAGGCGTGGAGAAATCGCGGTTAGATGTGGACTAAAATCCGTGTGATCTGGTTTTCGCAGCCTGCAGTTGCTTGATTTACAGTGCGAGCGGAGCGCGGAATTACCGGAGGGGCTACAAGACCACAGAGCCGCCCACAACGACCCCACCGCCTCAGACGCCCAAGGAGTTCCTGGACAGTAGGCCGGGTATCTCGACATTCGGAATCATCGCCATCATCTTTACCGTGATAGTCCTCTGCCTGATCTTCTACTACGGCATCATTTGCTACCCATTGTTGTGTCGCGACGAGAAAAAGTATCGGTTTATGGACGTCTCGTCGACGATCACGGCGGCCACCTCGCGCTCTATTCAGTCCATAGAGAACTATCCCGATCAGAAGCATCACCATCAACTGGCCTGATTTCGGATAACGTAATGAGTGGAGAACAGGTGGTTTAGTTATAGATACATATACATATATCTCTATTTAGTAACTCGAAAAAGACTTTAACGCCGGCCAGAAACAAAAATGCATCTATATGCTTACAGATTTCCAGCCCTAAATGAAACTTGTAAAAGAATAAGCCGAGGAGTTATTTAACTGATTGTATAAGTGCATTGTTTCAATCTCACAAAATTATTTGAATTCAAAAATATTCCTGTAGAATAGATAATTTACAAATAATCCAGAATGGATTGATTTATTTTCATTTTTAAATCGAATATATCCTTAGGGAATACCTTGTATCTATTTTAAATTGCACTTAAAAATCACTTGGCTATTGTTTTGTAAGTTGCAGACTAGGGTTTTAGTATTAAGCATAGCAATAACCAGTTGAGCGGTTTGCTGGAAAGGGAATTAATCATTCATAATTGTAAATTGGGTTTCCCATACGCATCCCCGACCGTTTCTTTATCTGTTGCTTCTCTTAATCCCAAGGCTCAACAAGTTTTTTGGCCTGTCCTCCGTCCCTTTTACCTTATTTCTTTGGCCTTTTCGCTGTGGCCAGCAACAGTTTTTATATCTTTTTGTGCAGGTAGTTTCAGCCGTTTACACACCGCTTTGTGTCCCTCGCTTTTTTCTTCATTTTATTTTGGACAAAGCCGAAGTGTGGCAATTGAGTCACGTCGCCTGGTTTTTGTTGTTCCCTTAAAAACATCTCATGGAATTTGGCAAAGCAGCCAAGATCGTCCAGTCTTTTTTTATATAGCCCAATTTGCATACAGAATTAAATCTGAACCCTTTGTGATGCCTCGAATTTTTCCCATCTACACACACACACAGGTTGTACTTAAATCGAAACCAAGTACTTAATATATATATACATATATAACATGCCAATTTATAGTCTAAGCGCCAATCTGCCACTACGAATATATTTTATATAAATACGCTCTTAAGCAATCTTAAATTTTGTGCATTTAGATCAAAATGATAAGTATCTTTTGTATACAAAATGTGTCAAATTACGTTTTTAGACGTTAAGCATATCCAGTTTTATACAGATGTATCTCTTTTTGGACTATTTTAAATGAATTTTTAAACAACAAAATTTAAAATAAATGTTTTTACCGTAGCCAACGGAAAAAATGTAACATTTTTATGTAAGCTCTTGTGTGTGTTATTGGGGAACATCAAATTGGTCAATATATATTCTTTCTTTTCGCAGCTCCCAAAAGCTATCTCTATGAATCACAGAAGAAACTATGTATAGTTAAATATGAATCATTAAATTCGCGTCAATCTGATGAAATTTGTTCAAATTATATATAAATATAATTTTAGAGTTGAGAGTTCTTCGAAGAATCTATTTAGTTTCTATTAATTGTAATACATATCTTTTGAGTATTATAAAGTCTGGATGACTTTATGATGGTTATTATTATGTATGTTTCAAATCCTTAGTCTTTGGAAGTTTTCTCGAAAAAATAGTGGAAGCGTGCTCGAATAAATTCGGGTTAATTATTTATGGGCTCCCCACAGATTTTACAGTTCCTTAAAAATGTATTTGATATATTAACAAGTTTAGTTTAGTTACAAAATCGTTTTACACACATTTTATTGAACAGTTTATTATTCATTTCAATGGTACGCAATTTCCATGTTCGCTGGTTTCAATTCATTTATGATCTATGTGAGGATGGTATAAAAGGAGCTAATATATAATTAAGAAGTACATTTATATTTAGATACGCTGGCTGACTAATGAATATCATTCAGAATGCAAGTGTTCGTTTAATTTAATAAGTGGAAAATTTGAGCTTGAGCCGCACAGTCTTGATGTGGTGGTGAGTTCTGCACTTTGGAATATCCCTTACAACTCATCCTTGGGGGCCTCATCCAGATCAATGTCGCTCAGATCAATATCCTCTTCGGTGGGCAGTTGGCCATCCTTGCCGTCCCAGGGATCTACCGAAACGATCGCTGGTTTCTTGGCACCACGCACTGGAGCCGTATGGCCACGTCCGTAGGAGATGTCGCGAAGGAACTCATTAATGCCGTCCTTGGAGAAGGATCCCTTCAGCACGGAGAATTTCATTTTCTTGAAGTTAACCACAGCCATGGCGGGATAACCGAATCCGCCCACTTCAAGGGACTCCTCGAGAGCGGACTGCTGGCCACCTTCGGCCCAGGCCCAGCCCCAGAGCTTCTGCTTGTACTTCTCGCCCAGCGTGCGCAGGGTGGTAAGGAACTTGTTGCGGCACTTGGCATCGCAATCCAGGATATGTGGCAGGACAGAGACCACGCACAAGGGCTTACCCTCGCAGGCAGTGTCGAAGGTGGATTCATTGATGATTTCTATCAGTTCGGGTGCCGGTACATTGGCCACATGCTTGTCACTCGCCCAAGCAATGATATCCGAGGCAGTGCGTCCTCCATCATACTCCTGGGCATCTCCAGCCTTGGAGTTTGCAGGGAAGAACTTAATGGTGGGATAACCGCGCACATTGTACTCCGCCGCCTTGCTCTGGTGAGCGGTGGCGTCCAGGGCGCCCAGTTTGACCTTGCCCTTGAGCTCCTTGGCGGCCTTGGCCCACTCCGGAGCTAGGTTCTTGCAGTGTCCGCACCAGGGGGCAAAGAACTCCACCAGCCAAATGTCCTCTGAGTTTAGCACCAGCTTATCGAAGTTTTCATCAGTGAGTTCGATGACCTCATCGCCGGATGAGCCGCCGGAGGAGCCACCTCCACTGCCGCCGCTGCCACCGAATGCTGCCTGGACCTTCTTCTTGACCTCCGCCAGAGCGGCATCAGCAATGGCCTTAGCTGTGCGCTGTCCATTGAAATCCGTGGGCGACTTCTTGTTGGCCCCGAAGATTTTGATGGTGGGAAAGCCACGTACTCCAAACTGGCCGCCCAGCGAGCTGTCAGCGTCGGCGTTCACAGAGCCTACCTTCACCACTCCCTTCAGTGCCTTGGCCAGCTTCTTGTACTCCGGCACCAGGCTCTGGCAGTGGCCACACCACGGCGCATAGAACTCCACAACCCAGATGGCGTCGTCCCGGAGCACTTCCCGGTCAAAGTTGGCAGATGTTAGCTCCACAACGCCATCGCTGGGCGAGTAGAAGGCAGTGGTGCTGCCCACGGCAAAAGCCAGCAACAATATGCACGCTGTGGGGGCGTTGAAAATTAGCATATCTCTACCATATATACTTTTTTATTACACCAGCTTACCCAGCGACCTCATGTCTGCGCTTACGTGTCCGATTCCGTCTACGGGTTTATCTGTGCGAGTGTCTACTTCTTAATCAACGACGCTTATTTGTCTGTTCTTGTTTTATTGAGTTTTTTAACAAAAAATACACGTCACCGGTCACCGGTGTCTGCCGATAACGATAAATAATCGATATGATTTCGACCAACAAAAAAAGCTGTTTTTGACGGGAATAATAGCTTAAAAAAATGATTAAAAAATCCAATAAAAAGCTATGCCAGGCTAAGTTTACATTTTACTGTTACAGGTTTACAGATTGCAGTTTGCATTTGACACGATTACAGAACGGTTCTACACATTTACAGATGTTTGGGGTCGAATTCTCATGTAGAAATTAACAGATCGGGGAGAGAGAGCGTAACTTAACAGAATCTTCTCCAGGTGAGAGTAACTTAACAGAATTATTTCCGTGGGAAAAGAATCGCATACATTCAGATAGGTTTTGCGATACTTCTCATATGGGGAAATATCGATAAAAACTAGAATTCCCGCTTTTCACAATTCACTTTATCTGATCTGATCTGGCATCTCTTCTTGTCGGCATTTGTACATGTCAAGCAAGCAGTTCAAAATATCAAGTAAGCAGTTCAAAATGTCAAGTAAGCAGTGTATAATATATTGTCATATTAGTTTAAAAATGACATTATTCCTAACTGAATATTTCAAATATCACCCTAATTATTGAACTAATTAAATAATATTTAGACAGTGGAAAAATTCGTGTATTATGCGAAGAAATTTTTGGAATGGTTATATATATAGATAGATTAAAAAGCATATAAAAAATCATTTTTTATTAATTTAATTTGTATTTTAATTTACAGTATTCCATTATAGAAATTTTTTAAAAAAGTTTCCAATATATTTTTATAAGTAATAAAAAATTTTTTAAGTAATAAAAAATTAAGCAAGCATTTATTTAGATTTTTCAAGGCTCAATAATATTGTAAAAAGGTAAGATTGGCTTTCCGAGGACTTTATTTCAGATGTATACATTTATAAAAATTAAAAGAGTAAATTCTTGTAACATGTTGGGCGAGTCCAAACGATTTTAATAAATTAAATATTAAGTTAAGTTAAGGAATGGTTTATATCTTGTTTGAATTAAGGCAGCCTGCAACAAAGATTATGGTTTTTATAATATATTTATTTATCAAATAAATATAATTATATTTTTAAAATATGCATATATTCAGATCTGAAATTTCTAAAATGATTTTATTTTTTTCTATTACAGTGATTTTACCGTTTTAATCAAATATTTGTGCCAAAATTGCCGGCTAGGTTATTTAATTGACCATCCTAGCAGACACTATATCGACGACGGACTCTTCCCTGCACTTCTATTGTCTCCCCAAACTTATTTAATTTGCGATTTCTTGGAGCTTTAGTTTAATTTACTCGCACATTGTTTTTGGCTACTTCATCCGCCTTGTGTGTCAGCCACCCACGGACCACCCGCACCACCCACAGTGACCCCTGACCCTGCGTCTGCGTTTGTTGCGTGCGCATATGAGATAAAATATGTGGTCAATTTTACTTAATAGCGACTTAGTAGTAGTGTTGCCAAGATTTATGTGACGTTCATATTGCCGCAGAGAGACAGAGCAAAACAATTTTCTTTTGCTCCCCCCACCCCCCACGCCATTCAAGGGTTAATTGGGGGTAGTCCATACAGTCGGGATTTCTTTTTTCCACACATTTTCTGTTCTGCGTGTGTGTGTGTTATTTTTATGATTATTGAATTTTAATGCATATCGAATGCACACATAAAGATTCAATGACACAAAGTCATAACTTCTCCGACTGGGGGTGGTGCCAGTGCGGGGTGGGAGTGGCTAACCCTTTATCTGAACTCTCGGAATGGAGGCCCAAATGTAATGTTTATGCCACATTTGGTTTGCACTTTTTGCTTTCAGCATAAAAATAAGTAATATTTGTATTAACTTCAGTGGGTGGAAAGGTTAACCCCAGAAAATCGGAGTGTACTTAGAGAAAATGAGTAGAAAGTTTGTGTTTTTAATTGACAGTTCTTTGTAGTTATAAACCTTTTTTCTTAACGTTTAATCAATCCCTTTGTTAACACTTTATTTAATTCACTGTTTCAATATTGAAATTATTTTTTTGCAAATGAAATTGAAATATATTATTATTTTTTATCAGTGCTCTCCCTGCTTCACGCTGGCTTATCAAACCAACATTTCGTATGCCCAGCGGAGCGATCATTTTATTGATACGCCACGGCAAGGGTATGGCGTAAATATTAACCCCTTGTTGCCACTGCTCCTGGCTTGTTGTTGTTGTTGTGTCTGCACTTCTGACTTGGCCTGACGCCCTGTCAAAACACCTTTTCCGAAGGATGTGCGTCTGTCAGTGACATCCAACCTTCGAGATGTGGGGCGTTTATGTGTTGCATGCACTTCTAAAAATAAATATCATAAAAGAGATAAGAAATTAGTTTCTTTTAATAAAATATTAAGATTATTTTTAATTTAAGTATTTTGTATATATTTAGGTAATTTTTATTTTTTAATGATTTTTTAACTTACTCGAAAAATAACTTATTAAAGACTTACGAATTTACAAGTTTATGCAAATTATTTTTTAATGTTGTTCCCTTTTAAATGCGTTTGATGTGTTTTTATATATAATTTAAGAGTAAATAATAATGTTTAAAGAGGCAGAATTTGCCTTAAACCATAACAACTTATTATTAACATTTATTTTGTTGAGATAAGTCCAAATTTTATAGGGTTTTCTTGTTGAAATATTAATAATAGTGAAGCATTAAAATATTTTTACATTTTGTCAAAATCTTATAACACATTTTCATAGTGAACTTTTAAATTTTATTTTCGAGTGTTTCTCAAGGATTTCTTTTTTTTTATCATCCAATGCCATTTTGCAACGTGTCATATTTACTCTCCGGATTTGTCCCATTATTCACTTGACAACACCACGGAGATCCGAGTGCCCTTCGAGTTCTTTTTTTTCGTTGGTTGTTTGTGATTCTCAAGTGCCTTGTGCGGCTTAGTTTAAAGTTGATTCGCTGCCACGCGCTTTCCATTTGCCATTTCCCTTGCCAGTTTCCGTTTCTCTGCTCCCCAACATTGTTGTTATTTTTGCAAATTTTTCTTTATCTATTTTTCTATATCATTGAACTGTTTTTTATGGGATTTTCTTCTTCATTCGGTTTCGTTTTTTTTTGTTTGGTTTTTGGTTTTGGAAGGGTGGCATCGGCCATGACTGGGGAATAGCTTTCGATTTCTGGTTGATTTGCAGGCTTTGGTGACTCCTTATCGAGTGGAACGTACGCTCTGGGCATATGTGTGAGGAGAGTGAAATGATGATATGTGGCTTATTATTGTCAATTTTTATGGGATTTTCATGTGTGACTGCATTTCGGGTTTTCTGCTGGCTGGGGTGTTCCGGGAGAATATGTTGGAGTGAATGTGTTAGATAAGAAAAGCGTGAAATGATGGTGGGTGTGGGAACAACGAGGGAATTTGAGAATATCGGGGGAGGTGATGGGATTAAGGAGATAAATATATAGCAGTTAATTTGCTTAAGAAAATATAAAGCTTAATAAAATGATGGGAATATATAGGAATATATTTAAAAACGCGCTTGGCAAAATCAGGGTAATTTTTAAAATTATCGAATTATGCTTTGAACTTTGAGTAAAATGCTATCACTTTAAAATAAAATTAAGTAACAGGGTCCATGGCAATATGAGAAATAGTTGGAAAATAAATGCACAACTGATTGTAGATCTAGGCCTGATCACGTCAGGAGCATCTATATAAATGATAAAATTGTCATGGTTAAGACTTACCGCCTATCCTTTTTCGTTATTGCTTAACTTCTTAACTCCAGTGTAGAGTTGTATACTTGGTAACTTCAATTAGGCTTCTCTTGTTATCATCGAAGTGAGCTTCTTCCTGATCATCCAGATAGGTGATATTCTTAAGGTCGAAGTGCAATCACTATCACTCCCCTATCACTCCACTATCATTATACATGCTAACAGCGGGGAGGCCGCGAAATGACTGAAGCCAGTGCGGCGGGAGTGCCTCTATTTATAGTCGCAAAGTAGTGAGAACAGAGAAAGTGAGAGCAAGAGAGATACAGATAAGCACAGAGAGTAGGGGGATCTCTAGAGATACACAGAAGGAGAGACAGACATACCGAAAAAGTCAGATAGAGGGAGAGGGAGTGAGAGAGAGAGAGAGAGGGAAAGCGAGAATCGGAGAAAGGGCGGGGAGAGAGAGGGGGAGGAAGAGGGAGAGAGAGTGGGAGTGAGAGTGAAAGTAATAGAGGGTCCCTCTAAGAGGGAGATGGAGGTAGATGGTGGCAGAGGTAGGGAGGGGGAGAGCGAGGGAGAGAGAGACAGAGCTACAAAGTAAAAAAGAGAGATAGAGTAAAAGAGAGACAGGGAAATGACTCGTTCATAGCGTTGCAAAGTTTTGACTAAAATTTTACAAACTATGTTTCACATAAAAAATATTATAAGTTCATACTTAGTATTTTTTAAGTCTTATTATAATTAATTATGATTACTTTAAGCTAGTTTATAAACTTCATAAACACAAAATTATAATTTTGTAACTATTTTTTATATTTTTCAATAGTTTTTCTAAAACTTTCAGTACATTTTCAAATCCCAGCGAGTGTCCACAGACCCAATGAAATCCCAGCCAAACAATGCCACTCCCACCCAGCAAATAAACTTTGCAACAAAACGTGATCAAACATAATCAAAGAATAAGGTACACTAGATCCTTCCTCCTTTTTCCTCCCCCCCATCTTGCCCCAGAGGAAAAACTATCAAGCGTGGCGCTCTGCTAAGGGGTGTGGCGGTTAGCAAGAAGGACCTTATAATTTTCTTATGAAATAAACTGCAAATAAAGTGAATTTTATGCAAAATATGTTTAATAAACAAAATCAAGTTTGGGCCAACGGGGGGGGGGACAAACAAAGCAGCCGAAATAGGAGGCAAGCCGGAAAAGGACATCGACGACAGTGTGAAGATTTTTAATTGCCTTAGGAAATAGTGTGTCTGTGTGTGTGGGACTTGAGATGCCAAGCCAAGATAATAAGATTGTAAACTATGAGACGATGGGGTGGAGAAGGGGTTGAGGAAGAATTATCCCCAGCTTGGGCTTAACCTCATGTGTGCAGTGTGTTATCCTTCTGGCCGGGCTGGTTAGTGTCCATAAGGATGTGGATGTGTCCTTTCTGCATGGTTTTGCCTTTTTAATGTCATTTCAGCTACTTTACAACGAGATATTTCAGTGAGGCCCATCCTTGCAAAGAGAAGGGTTGAGGATTTTGTGTCTCCGAGAATATTTCAGAAAATGCCAACTCATTACAATTTGGCCCTGACTCTTGACTTAACTTTCTTTCTTCTTTCCCTTGGCAAAAGTTGTCGCCACTACAATCTGGCTACGTAATTAATGTAATATATATACTTACACCTCCTTCTCGGTACTTTATCGGATCTATATGTAAATCAGGTTTTGCCTGAACATATTGAACTCGTCTTTGGCTTTTTTTGTGCTGACGCTAACTCGAAAATAATTTGATATTTTCAATTAAAGTTTTCAATGGCTTTTGTAAATGTTTTCTGGGGGGAGCCAGGGGATACAATAATTGCATTGTAATTGACTTTTGATAGTGTTTTTCCCCTCAGCTCACTTATTGTCCAACGGGAAGCAAGAATGTTTTGTGGTTTAGGGGTTGGTTTGTCACGAGTTTGACTTTCAGTCTTCGCAGGGGTAAGGTCAAAGCTAATACGTAATTAAAACCAAAGTTTATGCTCAAGAAAGTGTTAAAGAAATGAAGTCTGTTTTGAATAGAAACTGCTAGGAATTTAGTTCAAATAATAAGAAAATAATATTAAGAATACAGTTGAAGTTTTAAGTGATTTAAAACTTTAGTTTATATATAAAAAATTATACAGCAAGCTGTATAAAATATATTGAAAACTGCATTTAATTATTAAACATTTAACTTTCATTTAAATATTTAACTTACTGTATTTGTATTCTTTCGAATGTTGTGTTAGTTTTAAATGTATTTACAATACTACTAGTTAAATATTCCTGTATTAATATTATTTATTAACACCTGTAAAATATTTACATATTAATTTTATTTATTAATACATAATGTAATTGATATTTTTCTCCAGAGACATATACCTATTTCCCTTTTATCTCCTCTACCTTCGGAACTTATTTCTTTTGATCATCGATTCCTCTCTCAGTTTCCATTGAAATATTTTTTGCCATTATTAATTAATTTCTTTTTTGTTTCTGTCTTTCAATATTGAGTTTCCCCTCCCCCGTACCCGGCCCATTGTCTCATTATACAAAATAAAAAAGAAGCGAAATGCGGACAATTTTAATTTACACATAAAACGTTCCTGCAGCTTCCCTTGGTCGCCCGCTTCCATAAAGCTAAAAATAATTTGCAGCAAACAAAACAGAGCAAAAGGAAAACTTGATTATTTTATAAAAATATTTTGTTACGTTAAAGAAAATTTTCACCATTTTTCTCGTTTTTTTTTTTTTGCTGCTGCCAATCCCCATCCCCATCCCCATTTCCCTTATTTCTTTTTCGCTGGCGCTTTGTCGATATTAAACGAAAATAAAATATAAACAGCAAGAATAAAAAAAAAAAAAAATGCGACAAAAAATTGCAAGTTTTTCGTTTCTTTGTTGCTGGGCGGAATACCTGTATATCAGGTGGGGGTGGGTGGAGGGGGTGTGTTTTCCACGGGGGGGTGTGGGAATTGTTATTGAATGCCATGCTCCGGCAGCTCGACAATTTTTTCCCATTGCATACTTTTAAGCGCAAAATCAGCTTAGGGGCTCATTATCCCAGCGTTCGTTCGTTCATTCATTTAATTTTTAATTAATTTTCCCAACGCCCGCAAAAATCGAAAAAAAAGAGAAAACAAATTAATATAAGAAGAGGAATATGCATATATAAAATGTGGGCGTGGCGCGGTGAGGGCGTTTTTTTTTTTGGTAGCTGCCATCAACACTCGCTAGCTTTTGGCTATTTGTGGGCTTCTTTGAGACCAACCCACGTTCCCCCCATTTCCCTGGAAAACAACAAAAAATTATAAGAAAATGAAGAAAAAGGGGGGGGAGCACAAAGGGTTGAGTGGGTTTGGTTTTCCGAAGGAGAAAGTCGGGGGACTTCTTTGGCGCGCTGCCTTCTTTACTATTTAATTATTTTCGCTGCTCTTTTGAACCTGGCCTTTTGCTTACAACTTGTAAAATACTTATATAATAAAAACAATACGAAACTGTGGGTGAACAAAAGAAGATAAGGTATTGGGAAACCTTTTGATACTCTAAAAATAATTCAGGGAAATGTCAGGAGCTATTCATAGAAAATTAGGGTAAATTTATATTAAGATGCGTTTTTCTTAATTAACTAAGAAGAAACTAAAGAGATGTTTACTTTACTTATTTAATTGTAGCATTATTAAATTTCGAAATATTTTTTTAAATATGCCATTAAGTAACGTTCTTAAACGAGTCTCACAAAAATAATTCAGGGAAATGCCTGGAGCTATTAATAGAAAATTAGGGTAAAATAATTTATATTAAGATGGTTTTTTTTTAATTAACTAAGAAGAAACTAAAGAGATGCTTAATTTACTAAATTAATTATAGCTTCATTAAATTTCTACATATTTTTTAAATATGCCAATGAGTCACGTTCTTAAACGATTATCACAAAAATTATACAATATAGTTTTTCATTTAATTTTCTAGATTTTGCAACCTTTTCCTACATTTATTTTATAAATTATTTTAAAAAGCACTTCTCAAAGTTAGCTTTATTTATTATATTTAACACTTTTATCCAAAGACCCCGTTCTAAAAGAGTATTAACAAAAAAGCACAACCAGCTAAAGGCAAGAAACGGAACCAAGAAGCGTTAATTGATTTTGTTTTATTCTTTTGCACTCTCTAAGCTCGCCACACAATGCTGGGAAAATGGAAAAGGATGTGTTTTTCTTTTTTGGAATGGAAACGAAAAGGGAAGACAACGCAAAAAAAAAAACAACAACAACAACAAAATACAGAAGGAAACAGTGTAGCAACCCTTTGCCAAAGTTTTTCCCTTTTCTTGCTCTGCTCCTTTTATGCTTAATTAAATATTCATCAAACACACAATGGAAAACTTTTAAATACTCATCAAGTTTGCGGGCATCGTCGTCTTGGGAAACAGCAAGGACCCCCATCCTGGGGTTTTCCGGGAAACTGAGAAGATGAAGCCAAAGGATGAAGCTCATATGTTTGTCTGGGTCTGTCCGCTCTAATCAATAACAACAAATCGCCGTTTACTTTGTATTTTAAATCTGCCTTGTCCGCTCAGAGTACAAAGAAAATGCACTGTAAAGAAATGTGTAAATTGTAAATAATATAATATAAAAATAATTTAAATATAATATAAATATAATATAAATATATAAATACAAACAATATACAAATTATTCAAAGCCATTTATCATTTCTAGCTTCAAAGGGTTAATATTAAGCAAAAAGTACTGAAATAAATATTTAAAAAAAATTAATAAGATCTGAATGTATAATACTAAAAGGCTTTGGGATTTCTCATTTCATTCTTGACAATATAAAAATAATATTCGAGCTTAAATTATTAACACACAAAAACAAATAACAAACTCTTTGACAAAATATTACAACTCATGAATACAATTTAGATTATTCTCCCTTTAATTAATACGCACATTTTCTTTTAGTGTCTTTGCACACATATTTAGTGCTCTCGAAGTATTCCCCTTTGGGACATTAAAAACTCATTTCCCCACCCGTTAAGAATCCATGAGGAACCAACTCTCAATCTCAACCCCTTTCCTCCTTCAAATAAAATTTCCTTTCCGCTTTTTGTTTGTTATTTTTGTTATTGCAACATATGCAAAAGTTTTTGTTGCTTCAACTGAACACAACCCCCCTACCTCCCCTGAAACATGTACAAATAACCAGAACAGGCTTCTATAGTCTACTGTTCAGTTAGATAAACTTTAAATAGTTCTCAAGTGTGTGCGACTGAGTTCCAGGGAAGGAGTTGCAAGGGTTGTTTAGCGGGTGATGGGTTGGCTTATAAGTGTTCCTGAATCCATTAGAAATCACATAAAACTATGAGGTACTGTTTACTTTGGCTTTTTGCTTTTTCTTCTATTGTTTACGGTGGATGAGGTGGGTGAAAATGGGTTAAAAAGTGGTCAAGGGGGGTTTAATTGGCTCAGCATTAGTGGAGTACTAGAGTGAACGTGAAAGAAGAGGAAATTAATCGGGTTAAGGGAAGGTATACTAATGCAAAATATATTATCTTTAAGAAGATTTAGTAGAATAGTGAATTTTCATGAATTTTTTAAAGTAAAATAGTATTTAAACAATTTAGCATTGACTTAAAAAATATGTATATAAATTTTCATTAGAAAATCAACGCAAAAGGATAATAGAATATCTATTTTTAAATGAACCAAGACTATAAAAATATTAAAAATAATATTTAATGTAAGAGGAGATTTAGATTTTATCATTATATAAAGCTGCAAATGTCCTGCTCTAATTTCCTAATGGAATTTGGTCTTCTCCTGTTTCTATAAAGCTTTTAAATCTATTTCTTGAAGACAGCACTCTGGTCTTAAACCTCTTCTTACCACAAATACTCAAACATCTCTCTGGCAATAATTGAGTTATGCCTGGTAAATGCATTAAAATTCCTTCTTAGCCGGAAGAAAACTCAACTCCCAGCTGTCATCGAAATCCTGAAGCTCTCTCTCTGTTCGCTTCAGTTCGTCCTTGATTTAATTGATTTCCGTGGCTCTGTGACAGCTCGAGCCAATCGACAGCTTTTGGTAATTGCAAGCCGAATAAACCCCTTTTTGCCGAAAAGAGTCTGCGACAAATGCAATTAACCAGCCGTAACGCCCACACACATTAGGCCAGAAACAGAAATGCCGGCGAGGGCTTTTGATGTCACTCTTGGCAAATGAATTTATATATAAATATATATGTGTATATAGAAGCCCTGTCGAGGTGGAGTCGTATATGTGTCCCAGGGACATCAAACGCTTCTGCTTCTGCTCATATGTGAAATATTTGAAATATCATGAGCTACGTTCACTCGCTCTCTGGGCCTGACAGCAATTACACAAATGTAATTTGCAGCTAAATGGAATGTTTTTAATGAATTTTTATGCCCCGAACTGAAATGATATCGGAGAGACTCGAAAGGGTGAACTCTCTAACCAAATATAAGTACTTTCCATTATATTTACCGATTGCTATTTATAGCTCCATAAATAATTATTGGTGATTCCGCTTCAAGAATAGATTTCCCCTTCCTCCAGGCACTATTTTTAATCATTCTTGGGGTAGGTCGTTGAACTAACTTTAATTTCTTGAAATAAATATTTTTTTTTATGAATGTTGGGTTGAATGCACTCCCAAAAATATTTCACTTCTGCACTTTCGGGTGAACCCCCAAATAATTGTGAGTACTTTTTCGGGCATTCTCATTCAGTTGTTGTGCTTGGATCCCTCATTGTTCCATTGGAGGCTGGTACACTATTCATAAAAACGTATGTTAATATCGCGAGGAATTCACTTCCAGGGGTTTTCTCAAGTTCAATTGCGATTTGCATTTCTATGCCTGGTTACGTACCTTCAAGTCGTAATTCTATGAAGGAAGCATTAGCTAACTCTATTGACCTAGAACTTGAGCTTTTTTATGCCAGAGATTCTGTGAAGATAGTAAAAGGGTTGCTTAGGGATTTTTGAGTATATTTTATTAGGGAAATAATTTGGGAAAATTTAAAAATATTTTATAGAATGTTTTTAAAAATTAATGTACAGTTTAGATAATTATTACATATTTAATAAATGTACAGAAATATTGAAGTACTTTATGAGTGCAGAATAAGCACAGCTTAAATTAACTTTAAAGGTTATAGAGTTATTATAAATTCTAAAAATGTCAAAATTTTAATGAATAGTAAGAGATCCAAAACAAAAATTATGGTATAATATTATAAATAATATTAAAATCTATTTATTATTTTTATTCTATCTATCTATCTGTTCTATTTACACTTTTAAATAATCTATACATTATTTACAATTTACAACAAATGAATAGGTTAATCGCTAACTTAAGTTTACATAATTTAAACTACAAATCGATTTACATTACGTATAATAGTATTATAATAGTATTTAAAACTATAAACAAACTAAAGAATAAAAAACAAATAAATTTACAAATTTTATTTATAAGAAGTAATGAGTAGTAACATATATAGTTATATTAATAAGTGGAATATTTCTATGTTTTCTATGACTATGTTTTCATTTTAAAATTTAAAATATGTCATCGATGTTTTATGAAATAAGAAATAAATCTTAAATAATAAATAAATAAAGTCTTAAAATGTTGTAGTTTAGTGTATTTTAAGCATCAACAAGAGTTCCTATAGTTCTCAGTCGTCTCTCACTTTTTCCCCAGCTTCCCCCTTAACGGAACCAATAAAATTACAAAGCTTTAAAAATAAATAATACGAAATTACCTCGACGTCATAAGCTGGAGACACTGGAGAGAGCGAGGTATAAATATTTTGTTCGGTTGAGAGGGAATTAGAATCTGTAAATGACGCCACTATGGCTGGCGTGGCGTATATCTATATAAAGCTGGGGATCGGCTAAGCTGTCGATCAGTCGCCGAGATGAATCAGGCCTCTCTATACCAGCACGCCAACCAGGTGCAAAGGCACGACGCCAAGCTGATTCTGGACGAGTTCGCATCCACGCTACAGTGGAGATCCGATGGCGAAGACGCGCTCCTGGACGTGGGCTCTGGATCTGGTAACGTCCTGATGGACTTCGTGAAGCCCCTGTTGCCCAGTCGTGGCCAACTGGTGGGCACCGATATCTCCAGCCAGATGGTGGGCTATGCCAGTAAACACTATCAGGGAGAGGAGCGGACCAGGTTCCAGGTCCTGGACATTGGCTGCGAAAGTCTGCCACAGGAGCTGAGCGGAAGATTCGATCATGTGACCTCGTTCTACTGCCTCCATTGGGTGCAAAACTTGAGGGGAGCCCTCGGCAATATTTACAATCTGCTGCGGCCCGAAGGCGGCGATTGCCTTTTGGCCTTTCTGGCCTCCAATCCGGTCTACGAGGTCTACAAAATCCTTAAAACGAATGAGAAGTGGTCGAGCTACATGCAGGATGTGGAACAGTTTATATCGCCTTTGCACTATAGCATGAATCCTGGCGAGGAGTTCAGTCAGTTGCTCAATGAAGTGGGTTTCATGCATCACAATGTGGAAATACGCAATGAAGTGTTTGTCTATGAAGGTGTGAGGACCCTGAAGGGTGAGTGAATTACTTGCAAATTGTAATTATAATTTAAATAATATATATATTTCTTGATTCCAGACAATGTTAAGGCCATTTGTCCTTTTCTGGAACGCATGCCTTCAACTTTACACGAAGATTTCCTGGATGATTTCATAGAGATTGTCATTTCGATGAATCTGCAGCAGGGCGAAAGGAATCAGGATCAAAAGTTTTTATCACCATATAAGTTGGTGGTGGCCTATGCCAGAAAATCACCAGAATTTGTTAAAAATGTATTGCTTGAGCCGCCGCATCAAAGCATTTTCAAGGGAATTGATTAGTTTACATTTTTATAAACATTTTTATGAATATGTTTCGAGTTGAAAGAGTCTACGGAAGCCAAATACTGTACTTAACAAACATAACATTAATTTTAGTACACAAAGTTCCTATGATTTGTGAGGCACAGTAGCTGATATCTTAAAGTTAGTACAAACTTAATCATTAAATAAATTCTTTTTAAAATCACAATAGCTTTCTTTGTTAATTAAAAACAATGATATAATATTTTAAATATTAAACCGAAATATTGTCCTTTACTAAAAATAATTGAGAATAAAGAAGGATACTACCAGATACTTTTTGTGGGGCACGGAGCTAATAGTTTAAAGTTAGAACGAAAATACAATAAATAAATTCTTTTAAAAACCTTTACAGCTTTTCCTGGTAATTAAGTATGAAAGACAAATAATGTTCGCAATTATAAATAATTTAGATCATTTAAAGTTCCTATAATTTGTCAGGTAAAGCAGCTTTTTATTAAAATAGATACGATCTTACAAATATTAATGTCAGGTAATGTACCTAATTAACTAATAATATTAGTTCCAAATTATGCACTTATATTAAAATAGTACAGAAAGGTGATTTGATTTCCGTGTTTGATTGATAACATTTTAACTATTCTATAATATATTAAATGCAAATAATAATTACGTATAAATATGTTATGATTTTTAAGACAAGTTAATATTTTAACAGGGTCGTGAAATAAATTTTTTGAAAATATCTTTTTTTTGTTAATTATATGTAAATAAATTCTTGTAAATATTAACCTAATTATTGCACAACTTCAATCATTCATAATAAATTCTTTGAAAAAATCTCTATTGCTTTGTTTTTGTTAATTATATATTAATATATTCCGATAAATATTCACTTAATTATTGTACTATTTCAATCATTCATACTAATATGTTTATTAATTTCGTATGCAGGTTATTCCAGCTATTTTACGTAAATGTGAATATTAAGCTTACGAATTGAACATGTAATCGAAAATTCCATTTGATGTATCATTTATAGCGCGACTCGGGCATTATAATTGCTGCTTTTGACAGAACCAATTATTCAAACAACAAGTTTAAATCTCTCTAGCACTGGCTCTCGATTTCCTATATATATATATACATATATATACAAATATACATTGTTGTAAGGGGTTAACTCTTACTCTCGTTACGACTTTTCATCTTTCGGCGAGCTTAGCGTCAAAAACCGCGTGCGTCTTAGCCGCGCGGCGTTTCCCTCGCGATTTTGATGAATCAAACTTTTCCGCAGACAGAAAACCGCCCGCTGTGAGCGGGGAAACCCCCCACGAAAAGGGTTGAAAATGTTGCCAATTCGGTCTAAGAACAATTTTAATTGTTTTTCGGTAGGCTTTTTTATTCACTCGTGTGTGGGTTTACGTATGCCCCGGGTTCGTTGTGGAATTTTCAAAATGAGTTATTAACGCGACGCGATGTCGACAGAAATGCGCATTCATATCATTTATCAGTGGGTTAAGAAATTTTCCAGCCAGGACTCGGCTTGGCTAAGGCGTGAGTTTGTCTAGCTTCCAGGCAATTGGCAGTTCATCCGCAGAATCCCCCCCGCCCTTTGGTAGTAAATGTTTGTCTTAATCTTTGATTTTTGTTTTCGTTTGCATTTATATCCCGAACTTACCCTCGGAAAATCCCTGGCAAATGTAAACGACAGGAATTAATTTAGATAAATGATTTCTCAAGTGCGCCGGCTCTGGGCTTCAGACGATTTGCCGCCTGTCAGTCAAATGGGCTTCAGCATTTTCCTCTAGTCCGCGTTGGGGCGTGGCATGCGATTTGTTCAGAGCTCCCACCCGCGTTGAACTTGGATCTTGGCCTCTGGAACTTACACCAACTCGGCAACCCGTCTCAAAATTGTTTTCGCAAACAAATTTTCGTATTGAAATTTGATTTATTTGTTAATTTGTTTGTAATGAATTTTCCGTTTGCTTCGTTGACTGCCTGTGGGGAATGGGGGAGCTTCAAGGATATCTATGAGGGGTGAGTGGTGGTATTGGTTGCTCTTTAATTGCCTGTTCCTGGCATTTCCGATTTTCCACTCTCTTTGCATCATTTGTTTAGCTAATTTTCTTAGATTTTTGGAAGGGGAAATTGTTGTGCTTTGGCTTGGAGAAAAACAATTGGAAAATTGTTCATTTCAGCAGATAAGAATTTTTCTCTAATGTGTTCATTGATTATATATTAGAATTTAATTTCTTTATTTTTGTTGTTTTAGTTAATTGGTTGACTAATTTTAGGAGCATACTAAGCATATTTTCTTGGAGTGTATATTTTGGCTATTTTTAAATGTTAAAAGTCAAGCAGCAATATGATTTTATAATTATTATTTTGAGAAGTTTTGAGGTAAAGTTATAATAATTAATTTTATTGCTTATATTCAAGTTTAAAATATTTTTGATTTATATTAAAACATGTAAATTTGTAAAACTAACAAATTATTGCAGGAAATTAGTTGGTATTTCATATACCAATTTTTTTTAAACACAACTTTAAACCATATTTTAGGTTTTCTATTCTTTTCATCCGAAACTTATTTTAACATAAATCAATTCCCAAATACTAATTACAAAAAACAGGATTTTACAAATTAAGTATCTCCATATAAATATTTGTTACAATTTTTTTAAATATTATATTATAAATATTAAATTAAAACAAAAAAGGAAACGCATCTTGAGAAGCCGAGGCTCATATACCCTTGCAGTTTCCAATCGAATTATAGGATGGAATCGGAAATAGATAATTATCGATATTTATGTATTACAATTTGTTGTCCAATCAAAGCTTAAAAAACGCATAACTAAGCTAAAAATGCATTAAATTTAATTCGGAAAGATGTTTTGTGCTAGTTTTTATAAGGTTAATAAATCTGCACACTTCAAAATAATTTTTAAAAAATTCAAATTTTTGGCCATTTTTGAAAATTTTAATGATGTAACCCCTTATCTTTTTTTCAAAAAATGGAAAAATTTTCGAAAAATTATTTTTTAACCGGACATGGCCAGATTGATTGGGATTTCGATGCTGATCAAGAATATATATGATTTATAGGGTCGGAAATTCATTCTTCACAGTGTTACAAGCTTCTGACTTAAATTATAATACTTTGAAAGGGTATAATATTAATTATTTCAGTTAGAATTCTATTGATAATGCTTCAATTTAAAATGACACATTTTTGTATAAGTATTATTCTAGAGAATAAATATTCATTACTAATAATAAAAATACAACCTCTTCCTCAATTTTCCTCCGCCAAAGATTTTATTTTTCCCTAGATCTACCCACAGTCGTATGCGCAATATGCTGACCCTGCGTTTTGTCGTCGGTTGACCCACCTGATTCCGCTGGCCGATTCCGGAGGCGTAACCTCAAAAACAAACACCGAATACGGAACCGGAACCGAATGACGGCGGATGTTGTGTTTATACGGGTGTATATATACATATAACATATATATGTATATATATGAGGGGGCGTGTGCATTTGGCTAAAGTTCAAACAAATGCGTGGCCATCGAAATGAAATGTCGGGATTTTCAGGTGGCTTTCCCTCCCGAATTTCCCTTTCAGCGACTGACCATTCATTCTGTTTGAGTTTACTTAGCGGTTTTGTTGACGCTCTGGGCGGCTTTGATTGCGTTTTCCCATATGCAAATGCGAAAAGGGGGGCTTGGCCGGGCTTTCTATCTATTTAATGGCCACCAGAATGCAATTACACTCACATAACACAACAAAGTGGAGGAAAATGTGCCTCATTATAACAAATTATAGAAGGAATATTGTAATTTACTTTCTGGCTCTCGCAGTATCATGTGCGGCTTTTTATTAAAAATTCAACACTAACGAGGCGCTTTTGTTTTTATAGCAAAGGAGTAGCACATTCTGCCTTCTGTAGTGAGTGTGCGTGTGTGTGTGTGCGACCCCTTTTGGCCGTCTCTTTCTGGCCAACTCTTGCCATCTCTCCTGACATCTTCCTGCTGCTGTCCTTTGCGTTGGCAAATAAGAATTTTAATAAATTATATTGTAATATGACAAAAACGGTTGCGTCGACAACTGACAGTGGCGTAAGCTTTAAAGGAGAGTTAAAGGGTTTTTTTAAGGGGGGATTTTAGTTGCAATAAATTAAAGCCAGGTTTGTAAGAGAAAATTAAAATAACAGTCTATATAGCAAAGGAAAACGAAAGCTCACATTAATATTTACAAGAATTTTCAACAACTTTTTCCTATATAATGAATTATTGCAAAAAATATATAATTTCTTTTAAAGTTAAGTTTAAAAAATACTGATTATATGAGAAGAGAGTCCATGACGCGCGTCACGCCCCTGTAACGCCCCCAGCGAGTCCTTGTGTCAATCTTCTAGGCCCGTAGTCTGGGACTCATGAATTTTTCAATAACAAAATGTTGCTCTAAAAAAAAGTGCAGCAAAAAAAATATATATAAATTGTAGAAAAATTTGTGGAAAAATTTGTTTAGCCAACTTGCAGCTAATTATGGGCACCAGGGGAGGCAACCGGAAACCCTTTGGGATGTCGAGTTAGCCCAAGCTTAATCCTTTTCGTACTCCTTTTTTTTGTTTTGCTTCCGTACTTCATTACGTTTGGCTTCAGCTTCAGCTCTGGGCTTGGTTTATTTTAATTTCATTTTATGATTTAACTTTACACCTGCTTGAAAAACGACACACCCACGCACAAGGACTCTGGACTGCACTTCAATTAAAAACCCGAGTCCTGGCCAAGGCACTTAAGTGCTTTTTACCTCCTTTCCCCTCTGAACGAAGAGGTGTGAGAACGTTTCTTTTGCCCAAATTATTTCAACATTTTTCCGCTCTAAGGGGTTAAGGGGGCGGAATCCGAAAAAAGGGACAACAGTAATATGAAGATTTCTGCCAAAGAGTTCCTGGCATGCCGGGTCAAGGGTTTTCCCCAAAAAAAGCCATGGGACTGGAGCTCCGGGTTCGGTTTTTGGGCTTCGTAGTCAACGTCCAACACTTCGTGGGGCAAATCTTCGTGTAATCGGATAAGGTAATTGGAGGCTTTGTCTAGACATTAAGTGTACATAGTAAATTTTGCTTTTCCCCCAGTTTTGTCCCAGAGATGACTGCCAATGCGGATGGAATATGGGTTTCAGCAAGAATAGTGGGTTGAGATATTTATAAATGGGATGCTTGGGAAACTGTTAATGTATTTAATATATGATTAAATCAATGCCCAGTAACTTTAATTGCATATATTTGACTATTTCAAATAATACTCAAAGAAAATAAGCAAAGAATTTAATTTCTATATCAGTGTTTTATGATCTTAAAATATATATTAAGTGTGTTCTTATTCGTCTTGAGGTACAACTTATAGCTTAAGTTAAGAAGTAAGTAGTTTTAAATTTGTATAACAATATATCCTTGCTATAAGTAAGCCCACTGTACCAACTCCTTTCCCATCAATCAGCAATTGCCTCACTGTGGAAACCCTTTTCGCAGTTCGGTCACAGAAACTTTTGTACGGCAACACATGTTCCTTTCCGCAGTTGGAAGCCACTGGTGCTCCTTCCTCGTGGCAAAGTCAGGGAACCAACTCCAATCACTTGAACGAACAACTGGCGACGGCTTTTAATAAATCGATTTAAATTTCTGATCATAGTTTCATCTCTGGAGAAATTTAATAGTTTTTCGCAATAACATTTTATGTGCGGACGCAGACCCAGGACGCAGGATCTCCACATCATCCACTCACTGTGGGAATTCAAAAAGAATCAGTACACGAAAAATAATCGTTAAATTAAATAAAAGAAATATTTAGCATTAGGAAAAAGTTTTTTAAATTAAGTTTTTATTGGAAAAAGAAGAGAAGTTATAAAGCAATCTAATAATGAAGAAGACACTTATTATAATGAAGTCAAAGAATATTTTGTAGAGTTGGAAAATATATAAAGATTGTAAACTCATTTTAATATAAATTGGGAAATTAATAATAATAGAATATTGTTTAAAATATAATACATTTAATATGTTAATAATAATTATATAATATTAATATTATATTATATTAATAATTATTTTAATTATTTACTTAATTAAAACTAGTAAATGATATTAGTAAAGGGGCAGCATTAATATAGGAAACATTTATTGGTAATACCTGGTATATGTGACATATTATTAACCACAATTTTATTTCAAGTGCGCCTCTCTATTAAGTTTTTTTTTTTGAGTGCACCACTGGAAACCCAGGAAAACTAGCGAAAACTACCCAACTAAAATAATAAGAGCGGCAACAAACTTGGAACCCGGCACGTTGTCCAAGTCCAAACAAAGAAACTGTAAAGTTTACGGGTCACACGATGTGCCAGGAGCTCTACGGGGAAACCCCCATTCTGCTTTCTCTTCTCTCTCTTTCTCTCTCTCTCTCTCTCTCTCTCTCTCTCCATTCTGGCAGGACAACGACGTCGCTGCAGCTTCCTGTGCATGGCAATAAAATTACTTTGGCCCATAAGTATGCTACAATTTTACGTACGAGCTCCCAGCTTTTGGTCGCAAGTGCGGCAAATAGTTTTGCCGCCACGCCCCCTGGCCCCCCCGAAAACCTTCCCCCGTCTCCCCTTCTCACTGTCTCTCTCACAATTTCCCTGTTCTCTGTCTCCCTCGCCGAGACACACATCATAATTAATGCAAAGCTGGCAAATGTATGCAACACCTGCGGTTTGTTTAAAACGACCACAAGCATTCCCCACTGCAAAGTCCTTTACACACACATAGACAGAGTCACTAGTATATTTTGCAGCCAATTTTGGTTATTGAAAATATTTGGCCAAGTCTTTAGAATTTTATGTTTATTTAATTGCATTTGGTTTCAGATATCCCTTTGTCCTTTTTCAGATCATGAAAGGAGCCACAAAGATCTCAAGCTGAATAACAACTAATACTAAAAATATTTCAATATAGTTTTTGGTAAGTTTCAGGCTTTAAAATATTTCCTAAATATGTAAATATATTTTATATTCTCTCCTGAAATACATTTTAATAAATTAAGTAACAAATTAGTAACATTTTAGCTGTTTCGCATTAGTTTTGGTATCACAGCATGCCTTGTTTATAAAGCCGAAGGTGTCATTGCCTCGATTTCAAATTGATTTTCAGGAAATCAGTTACAAACGGTTCTCAGAAATCCCCGAAAGATGTCAGAAAGCTTTAAATTTAGGGATGTTTTCAACAGCCAGACGCTGCGCGGTCGCGCTAATGTAAGTAACCTTTAAGATTCTTTATATTCTAGAGCACTTCTTACAGTACAAGCTTCTTTTGCAGGTAGCCAAGGCCACCTGGGTGTCGGTGGGTGCGATCTACATCCTGGTCAAGATGCAAAGGAACAAAGCAAAGCGTCTTGATGCCAAGAACTACTGCAAGGGATGCCAGCAGGTGCTGCTGCCAGGCTAAGAGGTGTATAGGGGTTTAATCTTTCATTTTATTACGATCACTAAGATCAGTTTTACAAAATCTCGTGTGTTTTAACACAAAAACATGCCTAAACTAATTACTGTTGTAACAACACCATACACAATATACAAACTAAAGCAAGATCATTAAAGAGTTAGTATTATTTACTTGAAACTCCCATGAAATGTGATCTTTTTACAATTTTGAAGTCCTCTTCCGATGAACTGTCATTTCTTTTTTATTAAATTAAAGTCCAAAACCTTTTTCGATTTCAAACCAATAAAATTCCAATTTCATTGTAATCATTTTCAATACGCTTCGCTTTTCAATTTGAATGCCCGAGGGTCAATAAAATTGGTTTTTCAATTTACTCGTGCATATTCCTGCTATTCTTGCGGTCAGTTGCACAGGACCTTATCCCAAAAAAAAAAACCCTTATAGGCAAAGGACCTCAAACCCAAGCCCATTCCCTTGGCCAACAGCCGTTGACGTGATGACGACACAAGTTGTTTGCGGTTAAGTTTTTCTGTCGCATCATGCGAATCCTGCTTTGGAGGGTTAACTATAATTAACAAGTTTAGCTCTCACATTCCCGCCAATTGCCAATTGTTTTTTATGTACTACACACATTTATTTTTTGGACCCTTTCTGTTCTGCTGTTATCCACTAATTAATGGTCTTTTGTTTTTTAGTCGACATGCAAATGAGTTGCTTGTTTCGAGGCATTGAGTTGTTGTCCTCCATATGTCAATTAGGATGGCATCGATGTCACAGAAGAATAAGGCTTCTGATGAGGCTGTAATTTGAAGGTTTCTTGAATTATTTAAACACTTGTGATGACATCATTTGTGGTTAATATATTTAGAGTTAACTATATGTATAGTAATGTTGATTTGGAAGGTTAGTAACTCTAGTAAGATTTTACTATGTAACAAGGACACTTTTCTTTTCCCTTCGATGCCATGATAATTTTAAATGTGGCTACAAAAAATCACTTCAAACGCCTTGGGCTTAAAATAAAAGGGTACTAGGGCAGACTTTTCCAGAAAATCAACTCATTCCACATACAGACTCTGGTCCAGCAAATGAAACCCAACATCGATTTTGTTCTCAAGTTACACTCGCTTTTGTATACACAAAAATTATGTTTAATGAGCAACAACCCCGAAGTTCATCTTTTCGGGGTTGGCGGCGGCGGCACAACTGACAATTATAATTACAAGGTCTTAAGTTTTTCGTGAAAATTATTATTTTAATTATGGGCCGCAAGTGAAGTCGAGGGTGGAAAATCGAGGCCAGCAAGGATTCGATACATTTACGACTGGGACAGTGTGACAGATCATAAATTCAGCGATTTGAGTGATGTGTTTGTGCAACAATAAACTAAACGAAATATTTCGCTTTATACGATTGCGAAAGAGGGAAACTGGCTGGGAAAGAAGCGTCTAATCAAGTGACATAATCAGTTTTTATGGGTACCAAGGCAATCATAACTTTTTCACATACATTCTATATACGGGTATAACCCGTGTATCGAGTTCAGTTTTATTTTCGCACGTTGATAATTTTTATTTCCTGCTGCTCTTCCGACAGATAACTTGGCTGCGTATGTCCTGTGCAAATAAAATACATTTTTGCTGCGCTTTTATTTCCCATCAAGAAGTCGCACACGAGTCCGGTTCGTCCTTGCTCCCCCTTTGTAATAATCATTTATTTAATGTGCCAAAACATTTATTATTTCCGCTGACCGACGGAGACCTCGCTCAGGACGATGTCTTAGCTCGGTCTGTGTCTGTGCGTGGGAGTCCTGGGAATGGTCAAAGTTAGATTGGACACTTGCTCCATTTTCGCCTAATGAATCTAATTGAGTCTAACAAGTGGCCAAGGCACATCATGTTAATGATAATGTTGTCGCCCCCCAATCTTAGTGACCTTCATGTCCTCGGTTGGGTCTTTAAGATGGGCTTATTTTTGTTGGGAAAGGAAAAAAGACCTGCAAATCGTGCGGTTATTAGTACAAATAAATATAGTAGGGGACCTTAAATGAACTGCTATATGGTAAGTAATGCTAGGTATTTAAAAAGTTAAGGGAAAGGGAAAGATATAAATATTAAAGGACATTGTCTTAAGTAACATTTAAATGTTCTTTCCCAATTAATAAATACAAGCTACGGATTCTTAAATTCCCCAATAAATTCCAATAAAAGCTGCCGTCGAAAATAAACCCCAAAGCTAAAACTGAGCAGTAAAAACAGGCAGGATTCAGGACTCAAAAACAAATAAAGCCAATAGCAAAATGTTAAACGAAAAATGTTTCCAACTCATTGATTGCCCTACTCCACGACCTGAATATCCTCTGTTTGCATATTTGTGTGTTCGAAAAGCAGCTAAAACAGAACAAAAAAAAAAAGAACTGAACAACAGAATGTGCCATTGGGTGGGTGTGTATACTGTACAGTATGCCCTCGGTGCTCAGTCTATGAAATAATGAACGCTTGAATGATCGCATACTTTTCGGCTGCTTGCCGTTTAACATTTTCATTGCCATAACTTGTGTTGGGTTTTCCTCGTTCTTTTTTTTGTTTTGTATATGAAAAAATACCGAAATCGGTTAATGTTTATTGAAAAAGCATAAAATTCGTTCTACCAGAATGGAAAATATGCTTTTGATACAATTATTGTTCCTATCTGCAGGCGCCGGGTCTGGAAACGCACCCCAAACCTAGAAACTGAATCCTCACCCTCTTATGAAGCCAGTTTGAAATTTTTTCTATGCCCTTTCAGGGGGTATTATGAGAATTTTAACTTTGAAATAAAAAAATATAAATATTTCTAAATATAAATTAAATTAAAACAAAATTATTTATGATTTACATCCATTTATTACAGCACTTCTTAATTTACTAAGAGATATTATACAAAATAAACTTCCAATGCTTCAAATACAAGTTACCTTGTCTCTAAATATTATTTAAAGGCATTACAAATTTTATTGATAAATGTATTTTTCAGCCTGAAAGAGTGTCTAAACTTCGAATTTCCCATTTTTTTTCTAGGCTTTCCTGTTTTTAAATTTGTTTTTCTTCTTTCGTTCTCTTTTTTTCATTTGAGTTCATTTTGCCCCCCGGCCTGCTGTTCTTTTTCTGGCTGCGACCCCGAGGGCCTGCAGTTATATGGGTCGCTTGACGTTGATAACAATCCAGGATAATATGCGGCAGCCAGAGAGATTAATTCTGAATCCTGATGCGGCTCTAAGAATCGGCTTTGGCCTTGGGTTTTTTGGCAACAGCGGAAAGCAATTTCATGGCCATGAGGTGGAACAATATTCAAACGGAATGAGGATGCATGATTTTTGAAAAGACAGCGATTTGTTGGTTTTTTAGTTATGATATAATGTGGAAAGTATTTAAGGGAATAAAATATATACAATTTATAATAATAATTACATGATTTTAATTAGAAGAGGTAATTTTTTGAAGAATGATTGCTTAATACAATTTATTTTGGAAACTCTTACTGAAAAGCAAGAAATTATTTTATTCGTTAAATAATATTATTAATTATGGAAAATGGGGCGTAATTTGTTTCTTTTCAAAATTTAATTTTGACAAATATTAGCATTTAATCTTAGTTTAACAAAAGATTTTTGCTTACAATTCTGTTGGCTATGTTTATAGAATATTCTACGTTAAGCATAAGACCACATAATATGAATTGGTTAATAGTCCGCATAATAATTATTATTAAAAATATTACAATAATTTTTTAAGTGATTTTTATTATACTATTAATTTTATTAATTATTCTTTGATAAACAAAACAAAGTGCCTAATAACAACAGCTCAAGCAAGTCCAATGAATGTAATGAACATTTTCCAAAGTATATTTCCATTCGCCTTAAATATGTAATCCCTTAATCACGTTCAATCTTATCAGATTAATCCTTTAAAAAAAATTACAACACATTTTGATTATAATTTTGATGAATTTTGAACAGCCCAAAAGTTATATTTCACAACAACAACGATGGATAAAATTACATCGCTTTGATATTCAAATGCTTTCTCTCTTCCAAACTTTCATTTGCCTTTAACCGCCACTCATTTTCACAATTTTCGCACTTTATGCATTATTCAAAAGTGCCGTCCTCGCTCCTTGGTCAGCGAAGGGTTAAGGGTTAAGGGAGGACGAAGGACTGCTCACGGAACATATTTGATATTTCATGCCCAAATAAATGCAATGAAAATTCATCAATTGACTCGACTCGCCAACTCGTCAACGCCTCAGTTGGCATCGACACTGTGTTGTGGCCCCATTTGCATATAAATTGCTTTTGACATCGTTTGTTTGCCGAAACACTTTTTCCTCCTCGTCCTCGTCCTCCGCCCTGTGCCACTTATAATTTCCAAAAAAAATATATATTTTCCCATCGCCAGCCATGTCAAGTGCTTATCAGCCTGTTGGCATCTGTCCGGAAAAGCAATTGCATAGCTCTCAGCCTCACTTTTTTAATTGCCGCAATTTGCGCTTAAACGTTTTGCCATTTCAACTCAGCGCCTGCAGCTTGCTAGAAGTACAAACAAAAAAATAAGGAAAAATAATATATAAACGAAACAAGCGACACCCATGGTGACAATTATATAGAGCAGTTCCAGGTTGGGGATTCCGAAAATGGAGCCCTGCATTGGGAAGTACTACTGCCCCCGGGGCAGCATGGCAGGCTTACAAGTTGGCCCATTAGAGCCACGCGCCTTGTCTGCGGAGTCTCTCTCTCGCGAAATGGGAGGTGGGCGTAAAGTCGCATCGGTGGGCGGGAATGTCGACTTAAATGCCAACAATAATAATGCAGGGCGGGGCACTTGATTAGGTATACTATCGAGTCGAAACATGGTTACTCTGCGAGCAGAAGAAGTGTTGGAAAAAGGATAATAAAGTTTAGGGAAAAATGAAGAGTCAGAATGTAAGTTTGAGTTTAAAAAGATTTTTAAATTTATTAACATATTGTAATAGTTATAATTAAATTGTTTTCCACATATAGAAGCACTTGGATAATTATGTAACTAATATTTCTGTATCTAGTAAAGAAAATTCATTGATACCAATTTTTCTTTTTTTGAATGCCGCAATGAACGCAGGAACGGTGCCTAACTTTTGCCTGCTTTTTTAAGTATTTTTAATATTTATAATTTTAAATTTTAAAAGCATTTTGACGTATTTTTAAAAGATAATTAATATATAAAGCCAGCTTGGTGAATCAAAAGTTGCTATATCCTTTAAGATTGGATTATGAAAATTTATCATAACTAAGCCAATAATGCATTAATTTCAATTCGGAAAGCTTATCTATGTTAGTTTTTATTAGGTTAACAAATCTGCCTAGTCAAATTGAAATTTTTAAAAATTAAAATTTTTGGTCAATTTTGAAAATTTTAATGATGTAACCCCTTATCTTTTTTTCAAAAAATGGAAAAATTGTTGAAAAATAATTTTTTAACCGGACATGGCCAGATTGATTGGGATTTCGATGCTGATCAAGAATATATATGATTTATAGGGTCGGAAATGACTCCTTCACAGGGTTGTAAGCTTTTGAGTAAAATGCAGTGGTTTAATAATTGTATTAAAAGAATTTATGGTCTGAAAGCGTTTACTTGAAACCAAATTAATTTAGATTAGATTATGTATGACTTTAATTTCTTTTATTCTACTTTAATTTAAGTATTTTCTTTATGCTTTTCTTCTTAGCAAACTTAATGACAAATCGGGGAAGGCCCAAAATCCAGTTGATTTTTACCGCCCAAGGGGCAACATGCGGCGTTGACACAAAAATTCGTTAGAAAAACCCCAAGAACAAGACGTTAGGAAAGCAGCAGAAAAAAAGAAAATGGAAAATCTACCGCGACGATGGCAACTGAGGGTGACATTATTTTTCATGTCAATGCCTAAAAAGGTCCAACAAGAATAATAACAAGAAAAGCTCAGAAGCTGTGGCAGACTTTTGGCGGTTCTTTATTCTTTTTTTTGTTGTGTGTTTTGTTTGCCTGGCTGATTCTTTTGCATTTTTTATAGACACGGCCACGCCCAGTACCCAGGCAGTACTACGCCCCCGAGGGCAGGTGTTGCGCGCTTTGTTTCTATTGTCATCAAGTGGAATTGGCTTTTAATGTTGCCGCCGAGATATCTTAAGAATAATTGTTTTGCGTGTTTTTCTTGATTTCCACGGCTTTCACATTTTCGTATAGGCCCCGCAGGTGCGTTTTATTTCTAGCCGATGTGATTTCTTGCCCCGAGTTTTTAATGTTTACTTAGGGTCGTGTTCTTTAAGGGTCGCGATGGGTTGAGACCAGGGACCTGGAATGGTCCAGGGAGTTATTAATTGTTGAGAAAGAAAAGTTTTGTTGAGGTAAAAAGGGAAAAGCACAGCAGAGGAAATAGAGGTTATTTGAAACAGAAAAAATTGTTTAAGGATTCAAAAGCTAGCTAGAAAATAATTAAATAAAAATTTCATGAAGGCTGCACTTTATATATGGATTAAATATATTATAATTAGTTTTAGAATGTTACATTTAATAAAATAAGTAGAATATTCAAATGTTCACTCAGTGTCTTACCTAAATCATAAATTTCTTAAAACATTTAAGCCTTACTTTGAGGCTTCCCTAATTCATTCATTAGTAATTCCATTCTCTCCTATTTTTAGCTTTCCAAATAGTTTATCTTCAGAATTTTCCGAAACCCGTTTGAGAAAATTATTTCCTCAAATATGCAAATCCCACTCATGTGTGTGGGGCACGCATCGCTTTCGATTTAAATATAAATTAATATTTTAACACGCTGTGTGTGTTTTTTCTCTTCGGTTTCGGAACATAATGAAGTCGGCGAGGAGCCAGTCTGGCTCTGATTTCGAAGCCTGAGCATACTCTGTTCATTTAAATTTAAATCCATGTGTGTGCGGCAGCTCCTTTGCTCATTTAATCTTAATTAAAAACCGGTTTTTCGGGTTGCTGCCTGCTCTTGTTTATATTTTTTCCATCCTGCCCCAAAAAGTATGCTACGCTGCTGAGAACTGTTGAGTTTTATTGTTGTGAAGCGGGTTAAGGATATGCGAGGCAGCCTGACACATTTATTTAGTATTCATCATATTTCTGATTTATTCAGTGGTAAATGGGCACGCGTATTTATGCTTATAATTACATCCGAAGGGAAGTGTAACCTACCCAACCTGCGCCAAGGGGTTGTTGTTGTGCGTGTGTGTGTGTGTGCGAGATGTTGTTTATTCATATGAAAACTGTTGTTGTTCTCGGGTTCGTTTATAGTTTACGCATTTCACGGTTGAATTTACACCTTTGGGATTATATTAGTGCCGAAGGCAAGTCTCAAGGGTGAAGTGGCTGAAAATGCCATGGATGCTGTTTTTTGGAGAATAAGACTAAAGAATAGTAATTATGGAATTGTGGTTTTTAAGATGTATGTTTTATTTAAATGGGGAAAGTTATTTTATAATAATAAGCTATCAACATTTATTTAAATAAATATATGGTAAATATATGGTATATATTTAGCTGACTCTTTAAAATTATTTTACAAATGGTTTACATTTTATTATAACATTTGTTTGATGTGAAAATATTAAAAAATCTTGTTTATTTATTATATAATATTAGTATAAAACTATTAAAATTTATTATACACACCTAAATTAATGTTAGCTCTTATGAATCTCACTTTTGACTATAATACGTATATATTTATTTATAAAGCCTTTATATTATTTATTTATTTATCAAGCTTAATATATGGTTCAAAGCTTAAAATATATTATCAAGAATATTTTGGATTGGATTTTATTATAGAATTAGTTGTGTTATACAAATCTTGTTATTTATCTACTCTTAATTAATTCTATATAAGCTTCAGGGTTTATTTTGTTCAAAGACCTATTCAATAAATCCGTAATTCTCAACATATTATCCCCTAAAATTTCCATTTCTTCTTATAATATTTTTATTATATTTTATTTTTAAATAAACCCATTTCTGGGCATAATCTCTCATATATAAAGCCTTTAGTACATTTTTTAAAAAGTGACTTTTTTCATCTCAAAAGTATATCCACATTTCCTCTTAAATATTCGTTATAGATAAGCTGTACTGCAACCAAGCATTAACACATTATAAACTTCCACTTTCCTCATTTTCAATGCATATGCTGATTTTTATGTTATTTCATAACCCAAAATGATAAACATCAAAAGCGACTTTTCGACTGTACCATAAAAATTGATAGAAACATACGCACAGGCACACTCCATATGTGTTTCCTTCTCCTTTTTCTATTTTTTACAGATTACGTTTTTTTTTGCGCTAAAATTTTTCAATAATTCCGCAAATTCAGGACAGACATCGACATCGAGGGGGTGGCTCTATTTTTTGCGAGGGGCGCCTGTGTTAAGCGCTACCTTTTGACGCACTTAATCTGCCAATAAAAGTAAATCAAAAGGCAGCGAAAACCCAGGAACCACCAACCCCCAGACCAAAAGCGGCAGTTCAAGAGGCATTTCCTGTTTTAAATTGAGGTATGCCATGGGATATTGCCGATATGGATATGGGATATGGGATATGGCAGAAATTCCTTGCCTATTTTTTGCTCTCCAATAAATTGCCGTTGTTTCATATGGGGGAGGGAAGGCGGGAGTTTCTGTGTTGAAAAGTGTAATTTTAAAAAGTCATAATCGCAGATAAGTGCGGTCTCAAACTGCCGGAGCTGCAGACCCAAGTAAAAATGCCTGACAGAAGGCTATTCATTACAAGGACCAACGACTGCCGTGGGTTCGGGGGTAGACAGGATGGCCAGATATAATATATATATATACATATCACATATGACTCTACCAAGGTCCATCTTTGTGGGTGTGTATTTTACACAACTTTTGCCCATAATCCCAGAGCTGGCAACAACAAAGGCAGTAGCAAAAAAAAAGAAGAAAAACGCATCGAACGATTTACCAATTTTCATTTCAAGTCCATTGTCCGCCCCCTCTTGGCCCCATGATATATGTAGGTATTAAAAGTTATTGAAAAAATTGCTGACAAAAGAAGTATAAATATTTACGCAAAATACTATTTGAGAGTCAAGAGGCAGACACAGGATCCGTTGGATCGAAAATCGAGGTATCGGCTGGGCTTGGGCCCCTCGAAAGCGGATTTCAAGCATTGTGAAGAGCCGTCGACTGGCAAATGCAAATGAATCGGTCCTTTGATGTTTTATCCACAACGAATTTCTCACAGCACAAAAAAACACAGACTCTTAGGTTTGGACTTGAGATTTTGTCGGTTTTGAAAAAAAAGGGGTTGGGTGTGTGCCTTTGCGGCAAGTTTTAATTACAATGAGCCGGCAGCTTAGGAAGAGGTTTCTTGTGTTAGGAATAAAAGAAGATATTTAAGTGTATTTTTTATAAAGTTATATTAGTTGTGGATTTAGGCTGAAGTATTTATTAATTAGGTTTGCTAAGTGGTCTTTAAAAAAAGTATTTTTTATGGTATGGAGTTGTCTGAAAAAGTTGCAATTGTGTTTTAAAATCTGGAGGTCCTTAGTTCAATTCCCGGTAGTGTTGATTTTTTATTCTTTTTACTTATTTTTAAACTATTCAAGAGTTAACAAAGTTCAAAAATAATATACATTTAATTAATTGAAAAAAAAGTATTGTGATGGTCAACAAGATTATGGCGAAATTAAATATGTAAAAGACAATATAGTCTGGATAAATTTGGTTATCCCACGAACTGTGATATTCAAATCTTAACTAATTGAATATCCAAAATTTAAATCATAAGTTTTTTTTTTAATTTAAAATTGAGATATTCACCTTTTTCTCCCCCGGTAAGAAGTGTTTTCTTGAGATTCATATATAATTTTCAGGCATATCCCTTACTTTCTTACCTCCTCCAATCTCACATACAAAAAATACAGAAATTTAATTAAAAACTCCCACGCAATTGAAATCCCACAAAAACTTGAGACGGCAAAAACAAAAGTTCTCCCTTGAGCTTCACTGGCAGCATCGCCATCACCAATAGATATAAATAAAAACCGAAAAAGCTATAAATTTAATGTGAAATATAATTGCTTAATGGCAATGGCACAATGCCTAGCATAATTGCCACATTTTGCACCTAGGGAGCACAGAGCGGAGAGAGTCTTATAAATAAAAATTAATTTTAAGCAGCCCGCTGCCGGTGGAAAACAACAATAACAAGACAATTACACACCAAATACACACGCCCGCACACACACACGAAATGAGCACCCTCCCCCCCAGGATAGCACCTTTTCCACCAAGGACTAACAAGGACACCGCACCGACAAATTGTCGGACGACGTTTGTCGAGTAGAAAATTGAAATTAAAAAGAAAATGCACAATGGCAAAAAATGTCTAAAATGTTAACAACTTTTCCGGCGGTGGTGGAAACTGTGGGAAATTGTCGCGTCTTGGGCGATAAATCAGGCAGGTGTCGTCGGCGGTTGGGTGTTAAGCATCTTGCCAGGCTTCTGCCACTCGCTTTTTTGCTGGGTGTGCTGTGGTCGCATTAAAAATGCAGCAAAGTTGCCGGAACGAGCTACATAAACCACCCGAGGACCCCTCCACCATATTTCATGCCAAAAGGAGGCGCAAGTAATTAAATTCAAGGAAAACTAACAGCGGAGACCGCACTGTAAAAATGCCATAATTATACGCGACTGCATGTCGTGTGGGCTTAGTGTACCACCACCACCGCCAACGCCACCCACACTGAGCCTTAACCCCTCACTCCCCTGTTTGAGTTTCCAACCCCCACCCTTTTAACCCCCCTAAAAACAGGCGAGACAACCTGGGGGGCGCACATACGCCAAGCGTCATAACCTTTTACAGCCTTCTGTCTTGGCCTTCGTCGACATCTTCATCTTCGTCTCGGTTTCTTTGGTGGCTCCTTTGACCTCGACGCTGCTTTGCTACCCTGTAAAAAAATTATCTAATAAAGGTAGTACCTTACGGGGGGTTATATAAATTAATATAGAGATTTTTAAGGCAATTTTAAACTATGTAAAAATTTTTTAGAAATAATATTATAAAGATTTATTTTATACTTTCGTATACATGCATATATATGAGATAAAGCAATGAAATTCTCAATGTTACATTTGTGTTTAAAAAAATTGAGTGTTAAGATGTTCGAAAAAAATAACAAACTTTTTCTGTAAATTCTTAAAACAAGCTCAAAGATCTTAAAATTTCCTTACCTTTGAAATAATGCCATGCATAATTTATTTCTGAATATATTAAATTATTTAGACCAACTCACTTTATTGTTTATATTTTTTTATATAAGTCCTGTTAGTTTGTTCTTTTACTATTTGGATATATTATTTATGTTTATATTTTATACAGTATCCAAACGTTCGTAATTCCTTTCCTTCCATTAGCCTTTTCTGACTATATAGTAACCACATTTTTGCAACGCTTTTCATGTCTGTCTATGCCGCTTCGCTCGCCTTCAACTCGTGGGGTTGATGATGCCTCTGCTTTCGCGTCTTAATCCTTTTTCCATTATTATTTTCATAATTCTTATTTACATGACGCCAAAGCGTCTTCGTCTTCGTCTCTGTCTTGGGTTTTTCCTTTGCCATGCCGAGATTTCTCGTTTGTTATTGTTGTGGGTGGGGTGGTGGTGGTGCTTTCCCCTAATTTCCCAAGTCCTTACCCAGCCCCAGAGGGTAGCGCTTGCCTTGGCTCGTATTTTTTTTTTTTATTTTCTTAATGTTTGGCGAAAAATTATTTTCTTATAACTGAATTATTCACCGATTACATGCCGCTGTCTCTGTCTCGGTCGCTTCACCCCTTTTCCGACTTGGCTGTCGCTTTCGCTTTGCCAACCCCTTATCGTGCCTTACAAATTTATTACTCATACGCCCCGCCCAACGGGCCCGCAGCTCTTCGGTTTTCCACTTTTCCGGACAGACCCAGTTCGGAATGATTCGCTTGTTTGGTTATATAGGGGGTGGGGCTGGACTCGTACATAAATGTGTGTGTAAATATGTATATATGTAGATGTATAGGCGGGGGTGCGCATGTGAGAACTGCATAATTATGAGCGCAAAACGGATTTAATTTTTAATTAAAGCGCATTTGAGCCCCTCCTGTCCCATGTACTTTGTAGCTATTGGAATTGCTTTTCGTTCTTTTATATTTTTATTGTGTTTGTGTTTTCTATTGTCTGGATTTATTTTTGTTTTTCTTAAAAGAAGAGGTTTTTGTTTAATTTTTATTTATTCTTTATAAAAAATGAAGATGTCTTTCGTTTAAAAAGTATGTTTTTCTACAGAAAATAGTTAATGAATTACGTGTATTAAATAATAAAATAGTGATTTTGTGATTTAATGACGATTTATATATAAAATAGAAATATACATTAACAATATAACAGAAAAAAAAGGGAATCAATTACTAAATATCTCATAACTAAGCCAAAAAAGCATTAATTTTAATTTGGAAAGCATTTATATGTTAGTTTTTATTAGGTTAACAAATCTGCATAGTCAAATTGAAATTTTAAAAAATTAAAATTTTTGGCCATTTTTGAAAATTTTAATGATAAATTATTTTAATAATAATTTATCTTTTTTTCAAAAAATGGAAAAATTGTTGAAAAATAATTTTTTAACCGGACATGGCCAGATTGATTGGGATTTCGATGCTGATCAAGAATATATATGATTTATAGGGTCGGAAATGACTCCTTCACAGACTAAACTGATAATACCCTCTGCAAGGGAACATAATAATCAATTTCATTAATTTAAATTAAAATGGGAAAACCCCTTCAACCTTATTTAAAAAATCTCCCGATAATGAGCTATATTCCTGGCCACCTTAAAATTAAATTCCTTTGGCACAGGCAGCCCTCAATTGCTTTCCTTGGCGGTGGGCACTTGTACCTGTATCTACCTCCCAACCGCTCTCCTCCTGCGCTCAATATTATGCTTTCATTTCTGTTTGCCAAGTGTTTGCATAAAGCGCGCGTTGACTGACCACGCACCCCAATCCCATCCTCTCCAGCCACGGTGCACTGCCTCCCTGGGATGCAGCCACCGCCATTCCGTCCAAGTAACGGCCATCGATAATGTGTCGCATGTTTAACCGGAGGTTGCTCCTCGCTACCAAGGATTCTGCACAGGGCGAAAATTATTAAGTGTATTTTAAATAAATGAAATAATGGATATATGTACGAAGTAATAAAAAACAGGGCTGGAAACTGAAAAGAAAATTTATATAAAATAAACATTTAAAATATTTAAATAGTGTATATGGCAAAATTTTAATAGTCTAAGCTTTAAGTTCAAATTGCAAATGCTATAAATATTCTTTTTTAAGACTATATTATAAGTTATGAATATTTATAGAGTAGCCTAAAGGCTGAGTAGCTTAGTTAAGCATACAGTATATTAATAAATAAATATACTATTTATAGGATTACAAAAATTTGTATAATTTGTTCTTCTAAAATCGTAAACTATTAAATAGGCATTACTACGTTTATAATTTATTTAGATGTATCAATATTAATTAAACTTGCTAGAGCAACTAAAGTTATATATTGTTTTAATTGGTACAATGTGTACTCTGTTGTTATATATATTAATTGTGTATTTTGGTAGATGCAGTAAAAAGTATTTTATCTAACTATATTTCTTGTATTTTTTTCAGTCTATTCCCGCTCCAGTTCCTGATTATGCGCCAACTCCTGCTACTGCTCTTGCTCCTGTTCCTGTTCCTGTGCCCGTTCCACTGACCAGCGCCCGTTCACGTCGATGATGACACTCATAACAATTGCGCGACGGCATTTTACCTGAACAAACTTTGATACATGCACGGGGTGGTGGTGCGGGTGGTGCAGGTGGTGCAGGTGGTGCAGGTAGTGGGAAAGTGGGGTTTGCGAGGACCTCCAGCTGAAGGCAATGACCAAAACCAAACCAAACGTAAACGCAAATGAAAGCAAAATGCAGCCATGTCAGCAGCAGCAGCAACAACGTCCACGATGATAGCGGTACAGTGGCTGCTAACAAAACACGTCCGTGGGGTGCAATATCAGCCGAGGTGGGGACAGGTGGGTGGCGGACTGCATACAGTGGCTACCTTGGCCATTTGGCAGTTGGCACTCGAATGCAATTTCAGTAATTAAAATAAACAACAGACGACGCTGACGGGCCTCCTCTGGAGCTCCTCTGATGGGCCTTCGGTCAGGCCCGATGACAACATCATCATCAACATATCATTATCAGACAATCCTTGCAACCATTTGGGCCAATTGCTTTGTCAAAATAAACAGGAAGCGTTTTAATGTACTCAGTAACTGCTCACGGTGATTATGGGATACTCTTCTAATAAGTATTTAAATAATTTAAATTCTTATAAAACTTTATGAGTTATTTTTAAGTATTTTTCTTGTCACATTTATTGTTATTTATACATATTCCCATATTATTTTAGATTTATTAAGAGACAAGTTAATGGTCTATATCTTATATAGCTTGTATAATAAAATCTCTCAGCAAAGTTCCACAGTATACTTTAGCTTTTCTGGCCAAAAGGCGACCACGGGAATCGACTTAATTAAATGCAATTTTCAGTGCGTTTTCTGGCCATTTGAGTGCGCAATTTACTGTCCACCCCGTGGAGTGAAAATAATCGTGTGTGTATGGTGTGTGGATGGGGGGGTTGTGGCATTGTCACTCGCTACGTTTTTATGTTTGTTTAATTGTCGGAGATGCGATTCGCTTTATGCTTATTTATGATTTAATTAAATGCAATGCTGGCCGCAAAATGAGGCATGTAAGCCAGGGCTTGGGGGCGTCGGGAAACCTTGAATATTGGGGTTCGAGGTAGCCATTTAAGGGTGGCATCCATCGATGGTCGGGCTGGAGTGTTTATTTTGGTTTCGAGACGTTCTTTGTGGCCAGAAAATGACCAGAGAAGCTCATTTAATTAAGTTTCCCATTCATAATGAGGAAATTCACAGGCCCCGACAAAGGGACGTATGCATTTCTGTAATATGTTTATATATAATATTTTTATATATTTTTTCCAGCAATTTATCATAAACCCTTCAGGTTGGGAAAAAGAGGAAAATAAAGGAAAAACAATCCGACCATCAATCAAATTATTAAGCTACGGAGTTTTTTCTTGTCCCTTTTTTTCTCTTTCATTAAATTCGCAGTAACATTTGGTCAAAAGTGTTTCCTTTAGAAAAAAGGGAATTATTGATTAAACTTTCTACCTTAAAAAACGCTCCCTTTGACTTAGCTTGGACCACATCCCCTACTAGCCCTAATCCCAAACCCCATTACTTAACCCACCTTTGCCGTTGTTTTCGGCTTTTGAATAATTGAATTCTTCTGCTTGACGAAACACAAAACTCAAATGCACAACCGATTGAGTTGATCAATCAATTTGAGGGCTCCAAAGGGAAGCCTGACCGGATATGAGAAATGAGAAAGATATGGAGACTAGAACGTATAGAATTTACACATGTAATGTGAGTCTTTAATTAACTCGGGTTGAGCTGTTTATTTATTGGTTATAATATTTATGTACTATACTATCATTTACTTCTTCTAATTAAAATAAAAGAAATACTGATTACTGAAACTTTGTTTTAAAATTAAAATCATTCGAATCGAACAAATATTTATCTTTAAAGAAAAGATTAAGATTAAAATAATTGTGACAGGAAAAGTCCCAATGTGCTCTATTAATGTGACTGTATTATTCCTTCAGGTACATATAAATTACTGATGAAAAAAGCAAATAACAGGAAAGAAAATCAATTTAATTAATCACTATATTAATTTAGTATGATTTTAATAACAGGGATGTGTAAGTTTGGAATCGTCTCTAAATTAACAAAATTTACTTTCATATTAAGAATTAAATTTATGTTTGGATTAAATTAAGATTATGATTTTAATATAAATCGTATAAGGTGAGCCATTAAATAATCCACGTGTGAAAACGCTTTTTTTTTTAATAATACTTCCAAAAGGTGTATCCGTTATGTAATAAGCTGTAGACTGTTACACCTTGTGCCCAGCTTCAACCCATCATAATTTTCCGGGACTTTTCCTGTCTCAGTTGTGCTTTTGGCACTTCATTCATTTGTGAATGTGACAAGTGTCGACAGGGAACGAGAATTGTTGCTGACGACGCTCAACTTTATGTTGATTACCTTTTTTGATTATGTCTGAGTGTGTGTGTGCGAGTCCTTGGCACACGGCGGAAAGCCAGGATAAAACAATAAACATAAACCAAAACGGAGGAGCGGCAACAGCGAAGGACATGAAATATGATTGAAGTCGAAATGAAAGATCCGGAGCAGCCACTTGAGAGGTGGCCCATGTGTAGAGCGGCAATCCGGAGCCACTCTGGGGACACGGGTTGAAAAGGTGCAGCTGGCAGAAGGGACATAATCACTTTTCCCGGCAACAGCCAAATTAAATCCAAGGAATATGCACAAACACACTCGCCGAGGCGCCCCAGTGGTGACTCCGCGTCAACTTACAATCCCCCAAAAACATTCTAATTGCAATAAAAAGCAACATTAACTCGAGTGAGGGCGGTGGGCGCTGCTCGTCCCGGCGGCACTCAAAAACTGTCTCCTGCTTTGTAATAATCATCGAATAAATTATGCAAAAATCATTTCCATTGTTGTAAGTGGCTTTTTCCTCGTGCGTTGACAACGGGGGCTTATTACGTCTCGGTATCGCATTACATTTGCTTTGCCCAAAAATTGGCAATACTTGAATATTTAATAAGCTCCACTAAAGTTGCACTCAACAACTCATTTCGAGGTTTTTAATGCTTGAACCTGGTTAATGGTAGCTTGGAATTTTGGTAATTATAATTGGGAAATATAGTTGGGGTTGGAAACTCTTCAATAATGAAGTACAAGAATTTTATTTAAATAGGTTTTTTTTAGATGTATAATTTAAGTAATTAAATAATGGTATTAATACTTCTCTCAGAGGATGATGTATTGACAAAAGTTTGGCGCTTAATATCATATCGTAAGTCTTTAAACTTAAACTTAAATGTACATCCTACTTGTAAATATATAAAAATATTGTATTTAATGTTACAATATCGAGATTATCAAATATAATATTATTTATTATCAAAAATAATATATTTTTAAGGGTTCTCTTGATTATATTATATTAGACAGAATAAGATCAGGGAACTTAATATATCAAATAGCTGGGTCTTTCTATAGCTTTTGCTATACCTAGCTCTGATGGTATATAATGATTATTATTAATGTTAAATTTTTGGTAATTTTAATAGGATGGTAACTGATTAGAATACCGATACCCATATGCTAATTAAAGATTTCAGCCTTCAATTTCCTCCGACAAGCTTAAACAAGTGCAACTCCTTTTGCCATAAAACCCAACTAAACCTCCGGCCATAATATCTACCAAGTGACATGCTAAAAATCTTGGGAATTTATCGACTTCTCGTAAATCCAATTGCATATTGGCCAATGTAAAAATTATCTCGTTACGTGCAAAAAAGGGAAAATACCCGGAATACCTTTTGTGAGCCGAGCCGAGATGAGCTGGGCCCAGAGGGGGGGACCAGACATTAGCCGGGCATTTTATTTTCCACTTTGCTTGTATTTATTTAAATTTGAGCCCGCCCATATATATGGCTGAGAGCTGGAGAGATATAGCCAGACCGAGCATGGACCTTGGGCTTATCGCTCGCAAAGCTTATTTGCACAGGCGATTGCCGAAAACCAATCGGCGTAAAATTGAAACCAGGATATCCTTACTTCTCCTTTATATATATATTTTTTTTTTTGTGTTTTTGTAGGGTGTGCCGGGGCATAAAAATGAAAAACAAATAAAGAGGCATCAGGAGCGGCAGGCAAATGGGTGACGTGGCGAGTTAGTGGATAGGAAAAGTTCCAAAATTAAACATGCCCGATGAGCATCGATTGATTGACGCGCGATTTGACACGTGGAAAATGCATAAAATATGAAAATGAAAATGCGAAAAGCCACTTGAACACACACACACACAGCACAACTGTAATTGTTGCAGCAACCCTCGACAGCAGGTCCTTTGACTTCTCCAATTTCGTATGCAAATCGTCGAACGGACCAAACCGCGTTGTTAAGCGTGAAATTTGTTTTTCATTTTCATTTATATTTTTTTTTGTTGTGTTCGGCGGTTGACAGACACTCAAATCGAATTTTTGTCGCGCTTCGCGGCAAGTCATAAGAAAATATTTGAATAAAAGAAAGCGAGTCCGCTCTGCTGTTCATTTTCCAACCCTCATCCCCCCATTTATCCTGCGGAGGGGGTGACTTGACTTGACGCTTCTCGTTTTTTTCGGCACATTATGCAAAATAAACATGCAAATAAGATTTGCAGTTAATAAAATTGGCGTACAACCTTATATTCGTGTTGTATTTATCCCCTGGCCTCCGCCCCGAGATAAGTCCCAAAGACAACCCTCGGAAAAAAAAATACAGCGACTTGTCCATATGCCACATTGGGGAACAATTATGTGAGATTTTAATTTTATTGCTAAACGATTTTTAGACACGCTTGTGACAGAATTTATGGCAAAATCTTTAAGCTTTAAAGTGGGCGAAAATTTTAAGTTTAAAATTTGATATATACACTTCTTAAAAAATGCTTAAAGATGTTTAAGTTTTGAGCTAAATGTTAGTTTTAATGCGTGCTAGTTATAGCTAGAAAATGAGAAAAATAAAATAAAACATATCCATAGGTTATTAGACTAACTATTAGACTAACTAATTTAATAATTTTGACATTTTTAAACTTTCATTTCTATATATACATTGCATATGAAATTTTAATTATTTGTAACTTAACTTGATACAGAAGCTGCAAACGTAAATATTTATTTATTTAGTAAATATATATCAATGAATTTTTCAATAAATTTCTATGTATTATATGCTTAATTAGGTAAATATTAAATAAATAAATAATATTTTTCTTTGCATTTAATTTACATTTCTTTAAGCAATTACTATTTTTCCCTTTCATTGCTTAAATTCATAATCTTTAACAGTCCTTTTTAAATAAAACAAACAAAAGTGTTACCAATCAAAGTCCTGAATTGAGTGTTTCATTAGCCATTACTAAGAAATGTGAAGAGCTCTGTCTATGAGTAGATTTTATTTCGATTTTGTTGCTTCCGTTTTTGGGGAACAATTTTCCCTTCGAAGCCTTGGAGTGGCTTACAAATGGCATGAAATTCATACGCCGTGCATAAGTAGCGTTAAATTGTGAGATTGTATTACATTTTCCCCCATAAACAGTCTGGATTAAGATTTCTTTTTGGGATTTTTGGGGATGCCAAAACCGGCAGGGGATCAGACTGACGTCAACGAATGAATTCTGGAAGCTGGTTTCGAAGGGAGATTTTTGGTTTCAGATGGAGAAATAATATGGGGGATAATCTAAGGACTTCTTATTTAAAAAGCTTTTTGATTTTACTCAGAATATATATTTTAAATCATACCCTTGTTTATAAATATCGTTGAATATTGTTTGTACAATTTTGCAACTTTAATTTAAAGAAATACAAGGACTTCCAATAGCAATTTCAATAAATTGACTGACCACTTGCCGTATTTGTCCAAATTTATTGATAGGCTCGTACATCAAACTCCCAGCTTCTCAGGGGGAATCCCTTTCTCCCTTTGCCGGAGATACAAGTTTCAGTCACCCTGTTTCATTTCACGGACAGAATGCTGAAAACTTTGATTGATGCATCGTCGATAGCGATGGCGAAAAATGGAAATTAATCAAAAATGCAAACTGTCTTGCGACAGCCACATGCCGCACAAGTTGTTCGACTTTATCGCCGCCTTCCCCTTGCCTGCTAATAAATTTTTATTTAAAGTTCATAAAACAAACCGTGCAGGATAATAAATTATGAGGAACAACGGCGGGGGCATCCCCCCGCACAACAGCTGCGTCCATGAAATCAACATAAAAAGTCATTTGTATATAATTTTTTTCCCAGCTTTTGTGTTTTTCGGAGGATTTTTCCAAAACAAATTTTACACAGTTGCTGCGGCTTCACGCTTATTTCGAATGCTCGACGGCAAAAGAAAAGTATGCAAAGTATGTGGCACTGGAGGCTGGAGTTTTTCCTTTGGAAAATTTCCCCCTTCTTTTCCTGGTTTTTCCTGTCGTAATTCGCATTCATTTATCTAAGCAGCCGTGTCTTCTTTTTGAGCTTGTTTCTTTTGTTGTTCGCTTACTTTTGCTTACTTTTTTACGTGACTTTCCTTGGAGAAAGGAGAACAGAAAGACAGAAAAGATATATCGGCATAAAGGGGACGGAGGTGTACAGCGGCAATGCCATAAAGTATTGTTGTGCTTATTAAAAAACATAATTTCAGCATTTTGTTTGTCATTTATTATGATTATTTGCGGTAATGGAAGATGCCGAAATGATATCAAAATTTGTGGTAAATTGTTGTGGTGAGAAAAATTCATAAGGATGGGATTTGGAACGCGAACTAAGCTTGTTTTAATTTTCACTTCAATATGATACTATGGAAGAATATTAAAAGGGGTTTAATTTATTATATGTATAATCTATGAATCAGGAAATAAGAGAGATACGAAGTTCGTCGTCGGATTCCCTAGCCATTATTATAATTTCAACAGTCTTAAAGAGCTATTTGTTAAACATTTAACATCATATATATAAGGGGAACTTAAATTTATTTCTTTTTTAATTATAATGCTCTGAAAGTTTATGTATCATTTTAAATTAGCGAACTATAGGTTTATTGATTGGTTTTCTGATTTTCAAATAAGCAAGAAAGACCTTATTTGTGCTTTTTACTAATTTATTCTCCTATTAATTCGAATAAATTATAAAGTAAAACAGATTAAACGCAGTTCTTTATGCAATATAATTTATTTAAATTAATGTATTGTTTTGCAGACATTTTATTCACTTCAAACCACTTATAGATATATCTTTTTAACCTATCTCCCATACATATCCCCAAAGACACTCACTTAAAAAAAAAAACAAATGAAAACAATTGAAATCCCCCGGTGATATGCGCAAAATAAAACCAAAGTGAAGTCACTCGATGAGGGATTAAGTTGGTAGCCTCCAATCAGCAACCCTAGACCTGGCCATATATATCCTTCCTGCCCTTCCCGCGGGCAACCCTTTTGTTGCCACTGCCGCGACATGATAAATGACCGGTGTTATTCAAATTAATTGATCAAATCCGAATGTCAGACTCTGGAAATCTGCGAGAAATTGCCAAATTACGGCATCAAATGAATTAAGTGGCGACTGCCACTCGCATGACACATAGCCGGCAGAGAGCGGATACGGATGTGGATGTGGATGTGGCTGCGGATGCGGATGTGGCTGTGCCTGGGTATGGGTGCTGCTAAATTTGCATGTGTCATGCAAGTGTCCGAGTGCGAGTGCGACGCCCAGCGGGCACCAAACACCGCTGGCGAATTCCGGACGGCAGGCCTGCTTCCTCTACGGGTATATGTGTGTCAAACGGTATAGCTTCCGGTTGAATGATTGGACAAATGAATGGCTTACAAACGGACGCATGTCGGAACGGTCGCAGGATAACCACTGGCCACAGCCACATCCGCATCGAAGGAGTACGGGTGAGAGAGGAGGCATTGGAATCAGGATCAGGAGGAGTGACCATAGTCCCTGCGGGCTTCTGGTCAAATGTTTGCGGTTACTACGGGGGGCCAGTACTTGCCCTGCAATGAGTCACTCAACGAAAATATATTTATTTTAAATACTGAATCGATTTTTTGAGTATAAAATATGAATAAATTAAAAAGAAACAAATTGTTATTTGATTTAAAATAGGTTTTAAATATTGGTTTAGTTTATTAATATTTTTAAAACATTAAAACAAATGAGGTTCCTCTCTGGAAAAACGCCTGTACACGAGGCTTTCGAAAACTAGGCAATGACTTCCCATATTATTAATCTATGGACTCCTGCATTCTTTCATTACATTTCGGATATTTTAAGCCGTACAATTCTCCTGTTAATCCTATAACTTTTATCTTTTCCCGCAGTGTAATCACTGCTAAACCTAACAATTGCCCGTTAGCCATATTTTTCGTAGCAAAAATTGTGCTTAAATTGAAATCGGAATTGCAAATTAACAGCCAGAGCATCAGGCAACGATTTATTGCCTGGCACATCCTCCTCCCAACTTGCAAGCCTTGAATCTTTGGTAAAACGATAGAATCAGTCAGTCATTTAAGTTGGATTAATTGCTCTGACTTCCTGGGCAAAGCCAGGCCGAGGCAGAGCAAACTGATTAATTTTGTCGAGATTTTACAATTTGAGCGTCGTTCTCCGGTTCTTCGAGTGCCTTTCGAATGATTGCAGAAAGCAATTAAATGCTTAAATTGAGTGCAAAGCAAACTGATTGGTTTTTCCCAAGACTTGTTGTGGGTGTTGCGAGTATTTTCCCCCTTCACTCTTCTAGTGCAATTGTAGCTGCACTAACATTTTCCCACACTCACACACACACACACACACACACACACCACCCACTCGCGCCACTCCACTGGCAAAGTGACAAAGCCACTTAACACCTACTCATGTCACCCACACAATCCGCTTAGTTTAAATACCCAAAAAGCTAAACAAAAAAACCCGCACACCCACACGGGGGGTGGAGAGTGTATCCGGTGGCTGTGTGTGAGGTGATTTTTTGGTGACTTTCTGCAAAATTTAACAAAAACAACAAGAGGGCTCCGGTCTCCCAGCTTCTTTTTACACACTAAACGCCCCTTTTTATGCGACGATTTTCCTCAGCTTTTTTTGTGGTGGCTCAGGCCAAAAAGGGTCTCTGCGGTAGCAACCACCGAAAAACTACAAACGAAAAGGGCGACCCCTTGGAAAAGGCAAAATGCAGAGGGGTAAAGTTTCCCCTTTTCTGCCAAATAAAACCCTCATCGAAGTGAGGCCACCGGCGCCTTGCTCCCAGTTGAGCAACAAGTGTACACTTGGAAAGGAAAATACCATTTCAATTGGAAACCGGCAACTCAACGAAGAAAAAAGAGAGTGAGAAAATTGCAAAAAGGAGTGAAATTTGGAGGAGAAGAAACAAAGCTACTTGTGGTAGAACTAAGTATGGGTCTGGAAAGGGGTGAGAACAATTTTGGTTTCTGGGATAAGAGTAACTACAGGATTCTCTATAAAACAAAAGGAAAAGCTTTCTATTTTTGGCTAAGCAACACAGAAATTGCATTAATAAAAGTGTACTCTGGACAATATTTGATAAATTTATTTATTTAATATTTTATACATTTTTTGGTAAGTAATATTTATTGTTCCTGGAATAAGCTGGTATAGGGAAATTCTTGTGTTCCTGCTGACATAGTTTTTATAAAGAAATTGTCAAAATTTTAAAGGTTATATATGTATCTTATTATATATTTTATATATGTTATATATATTATTATATTTCTTATATTATATATTTCTTATATATTGAAATACAAATTAATATAAGGGTTACTTAAAATATTCAACGTTTAACAGGTAATTTCTAAGCATAAACCTCTTTCAAAAGCAAATATACCCTCATAAATTTGTAAGGTAATCATGCGAGAACCAAAAAAAAACCTCAAGCATAAAGGGAAATCCAACAAGCGGATAATAGAAAATCCACAATGCGTCCCACTGAGCCGGAAGTGTTTTGTGAAGTGGCTTTGACTTATGGCTAAGACATTTCCTCGAGGGTTTCCGTTTCACCAATGGACAGTAGAAGATGTCAACGCAATTGGCCAGGCTAAGCTCTTTTTTTAAGCTCAGTCTCAACACGTAGAGAAAAAAAGATATTTATGAAATATAAATTTATCATTTCTTTTATACTAGCAAACTTAAATAAATAAAATAATATTTTATAGTATTTAACTAAGCTATTTTTCCGCTTGTCTTCATTAATGGAAAATGTCAAAGGATCCCTTGAAGTCTAAATCTTTCTAAATAATATTTTGGTAATATATATTATAGAATTTCAAATACATATATTGATAAGCTTAAATTTTATTGTTTTTGTTTCATGTAATTTCTATGATTTTATACGAAATGTTGTTTTCGGTGCAGCGAGGAGGGCTGGCACCGAGCTGACCTTTTCCGCCCAGTTGTCTGGCTTTTCCATTGAAACTGTTTACCTTGGCATCAATTTCAATTTGCATGCAGGGAGGCACAGAAACAAGTGAAAAAAGAATGAAATTCAAATTTAAAAGTGTTTATGGCAGCGAAATGTAAATTTGTATTTGCTTAAGTGCGCCACGCCGCTAAATAGCCGAGCAAGGCGAGCGAAACACTGGTTGTGCAAAAACCAAAAAACCAAAAGCGAAAAAAACAAAAAAACCTTTTTTAAAAAGCCGATCAACCCTTGAAAATAATATACAAACCCTTGCTAAAGCGTTCCCCATGTATGTAGTAGCGTCCACTTCAGTGTCAAGTGCATATCGCTTGCTTGCCAGCCTCCTTTCCCAATTTCCCACCCTACTTTCCACCCTCTCCCCCGTGTTTGCCAACTCGTTTTCCTCCTGTGTCACCCAACTGCACAATGCCCACTTCGAATGTTACAATATGCAAATAAATTTGCCATTAAATAACACAACTGTTATGGCCAGCATTTGTTTTTCTGTGGCGGGGACTGGGTTTTTTGGCTGCACACACATCTGCATATATATTAAAGGGGATACAATGGGTTACACTTTGCCATTTGCCTATTTTCATTTGGCAATTTTCTTTATTTTCTGGTAGGGCGGGCTTCATATCAATAAAAACAATTTGTGACTGCAACGTTTTGCATTGAGTGCTAACGGCCCTTTGATTGTTGTTACAACTGCTGTTGCACTTCATAAAATCATACACATATCTTTATTTGTGTGGTGTTCCGGCAAAATGTTTCGACGGAAGTTTTGTTCTATATATTTATTTATTAATTTCTTAATATTTTGCAATTTTAAGTACATATGCATATATATTTATTAAATTTTTTGTAATGCCCTGAAATTGTAGGAACCTTGTTAATTTTATACTTAAACTTCCTTTTTTTAGATATTTTGTATACCCTTGGAATGTAATTTAATTTCAGTCATGAGCTTGTAACACTGTGAAGGAGTCATTTCCGACCCTATAAATCATATATATTCTTGATCAGCATCGAAATCCCAATCAATCTGGCCATGTCCGGTTAAAAAATAATTTTTCGAAAATTTTTCCATTTTTTGAAAAAAAGATAAGGGGTTACATCATTAAAATGTTCAAAAATGGGCAAAAATGTAAATTTTTTAAAATTAAAATAAAAGGAGTCATTTCCGATCCTACAAATCATATATATTCTTGATCAGCATCAAAATCCCAATCAATCTGGCCATGTCCGGTTAAAAAATAATTATTCGAAAATTTTTCCATTTTTTGAAAAAAAGATAAGGGGTTACATCATTAAAATTTTCAAAAATGGGCAAAAATGTAAATTTTTTAAAATTAAAATAGAAGGAGTCATTTCCTACCCTATAAATCATATATATTCTTGATCAGCGTCGAAATCCCAATCAATCTGGGCATGTCCGGTTAAAAAACAATTTTTCGAAAATTTTTCCATTTTTAAAAAAAAAAAGATAAGGGGTTACATCATTAAAATTTTTAAAAATGGGCAAAAATGTAACTTTTTTAAAATTAAAATAAAAGGAGTCATTTCCGACCCTATAAATCATATATATTCTTGATCAGCATCGAAATCCCAATCAATCTGGCTATGTCCGGTTAAAAAATAATTTTTCGAAAAATTTTCCATTTTTTGAAAAAAAGATAAGGGGTTACTTCATTAAAATTTTCAAAAATGGCAAAAAATTTAAATTTTTTAAAATTTCAATTTGAGTATGCAGATTTGTTAACCTAATAAAAAGTAACATAGAAATGCTTTCCAAAATAAAATTTATGCTTTTTTGGCTTAGTTGTGAGTTTTATAAATTTGATTTTACTAACAAATTGTCATATAGAAATCTGGATAAATATTAAATCGCACAATTCTGGAATATTAAGCTCCTTTAAGATCTTATAATTCATATATTATATATATATATATATATATATAAATATATTTATATAATTTTTAATGAAAAATATTTAGCAGATCTTTAAATGTATGGCCTAATAAAGTTTGTATTAAATAATACCAGATGGGTTATCCCAATAGTTGTGTTTTTTATATAAATGATTATTTAACATACTGCAAAAATAATATTTATTTCTAGAAAATAATTTCGAGAACATCCTTGATGTCCTTTTTCTCATGCCCTTAACCTCCTCAGCAAGTCACGTTTTTGTGGTATTTTAATATCCTGCTGCATACTTGCAGGCGCAGTGCAACAAACGAAAAGAGGCGAGTCGAAAAGTGCCATCATCGTCGTCGTTTGCAGCTGTCGTTGGCATTGCCGCTGACAAAACATTTTGGCCGCATTTAATTAATTGTTCAATAAAATTAATAAACATTTGTGTGGGTCCCAGCCGACCCAATGGGTCGGGAAAAGTCAGCCATTCTGTTGTGGCTCCTGCGCTGGCTCAATGAAATTCATGGAATTTTTTGCCCCCCAACTGCAGCGGCAATGCAGCCCGGCCTAAGGGCAAAAGGACGGAAATCAGGATCCCAGCTCAGGACCCATATCCTGCTCGACTGCAATCTGTGCAATGTTTGTGCAAGCCTCAGACTCCCGACTCGAGGGAGTGCAGCGCCTGCAGAGGAGAGATGCGAAAAAGTCGTTTGGCGTAAAAACATTTTGTAAATTGCTTCATAAATATCAATTTGTAAAATAATAATTGTTTGTGCCTGCCCTGCGGATCTCGGGGACTGGGGACTGTGATTGTGTCTGGTTTTTGGTTTGGATTTTAGGTGGAATTCTGGGTGCAAAGTTGTCTTTTGTGTGCACTAAATGCAAAATGAAGTGCAGTGGGTGCAGCTGAAGTCAGGGTTCTGGGTTATTTCAAAGGGGATAGTACCCTGTATTTGGTATATAAACAGTGAAACAATATGTAATATTATACTTCAACATTTTAAAATTTATCAAATTTAATGTAAGATCGATACTTAGGTTAAATAAGTTAAGTTTTCGCAAAGGGTTACCTCTCATTCGAAGCCATGTTACCAATCCCATTCGTATATCCACTTGACGGCGAATATCTTTTTTATGTTTGGTCAACAATGTGAAACTTCCAGGACCTGGTCTGGCGAGTATACCTGGGTATCCTTGGCATGTCCAAGGACTCATCAACTGGCCAAGTGCCTCGTAAAAGTTTCGCTGGTTATGAATGTGCTCTGTGCCCAGCTCTGTACTCGGGAAGGGAGCTTGTTGGTGTTGTCTGATTAAAGTTGTAACTCTCATAACTAGTGGGGTGTACGCGTCGGGTGGGTGAAGGCCGGATGGAAAGTGGAGAAAATTTCCCTCGATGGGGGCGTCAAATGTCACACCCAGCAACAAAAACGCTGCCCGCGGCAACGGACAACGAAGGGCAACAAACACAGGTCTCTCACGTCTGAAGTTTGCCGTATTTCAATTTCAATTTAAATTTACGAGTATGTTTCATTTCATTTAGCCAACTGTCTGAGCCTCTGTCTGCTCTGTTAGCGCCGAAAGTGTTGCTCAAAAGTGCATGAACAATTTGGTTTGTGAAATTTCATTTGGCTTTCACTTTTTTTCATCTCAGGTTCTCAACTCATAATTCTCATTACATTTTACGCATTCGAAATGTGTGTGTTCCGTCCTGCTGCTGCTGTTGTTATCCTCCCCTCAGCGGGTCCAAAATTGAAAAGTTCAAATTGAATTTGAATTCAATTTGGCTGGCAGCCATCATCGCAAATGGACAGGAGTCGAGCTGGCAACAAAATAAGAGGAATTGAGTTATGACTGCGTATGTAATGCACCTCAACTGACGAAAAAAAGGGAAGGAAGTGGTCGGCTTGGGTAAGTTGATATTTGGAAATTTTAAATGAATGTGCATTTCTCCAGGGACTCCACTTGATTAGCCCTGAAACGAGTGTGGAAGCTATAGAGCTGTGATGGTATACAAAGTATCTGAATCTTATGGTTTTGATCTGACCAAACCTTGTAGTTTACACTAAACTTATATTTCTTTGTTTTCTCAGAAGAGAAACCGACAAAAGCTAAGGAGACGCTGTCACTAGATTGATCTTTTTATACCTATCAGGATTCTCTAGGAGTTTAGTGCAAACGCTGACAAATAAAAGAGTTTCCACCGGTTCCCATTTGAATTAAATCCTTTGGTAGAAATCGCTTACTCAATCTTTGCTTAGAACTTGAATCCCTGTCGAAGGCCTCTAAAGGGGTTTAACAAGTTTTATTTACAGTAATAGAGAGTAGTACCTAACTACCTAATGACCATATTTTTTTTAAATTCCCATTAATTATTATAGTTATCCCAAGCCCAAAAGCAAAGCCAGAGGAAACCACTTTTCATTCCCATTCCAATTACTAATGCAAACCTACATAAATTTCATTAAAAATGCATTTGGTTCTTGGAAGTATCTCCGTTCCTCCCCATCCCCCTAAAAATGGAAAATTTGGAAGCAACCCACCCTCAATTACCTGGGCAGAGGTGAGGCCGAAAAGCTGAAAAACCAAAACCACAACCACACCGAAACATCTGTGGCTCCATCAATTGCGAGTTCAGCTTGCAGCTTTTGGCTCTTATTGTGGCTTAATATTCATGGTAATTGTGGCCGAGAAGGACCTCAGATGTTGTGGGCCAAAGTATCTGGAGCATCCCTCGAAAGCAAAGTTGCCTTTTTGGGCCTACATTTGTGTGAAACATTTCGGTTGCATTTCCTAAAAGTGACTGTAAATTCTGGCTAATGAACTGTTGGGGTGAGGGAGATTCTCAAAAAAAAAAAAAGAAATGGAAAACGGCGTGGAAAAACAAAAAAGAAGTGAAACGAATGGCAATATGAGCCCACGAAAATCCTGGACAGGACAGAAATTAGTCTCGGTAACTGTCTTGAGTTACATTTTGATGACTTCTTCACTTTCCCTTTATATTTTTTTCCATTATGTCCATGAGAACAGCTTTTAAATGTTACGATTTCCTCCCGTTTTTATGACACTCACAAGGCGCGAGGTCCGGCTCAGCGGTTTTGCTTTCTGTTATTTCAAAAATATTTTGCATAAAAATGACATAACAATTTCAAACAGATTTTCTACGCATTTTCGGGATGAAAAGTTTTTGTTGTCTACCCATGGAGGGTTGGTTATTTTTCGGGAAATATTTCAGCAATACTTTGATATTAAAAACCGCTTAAAAGCAAATTACTCAAACTATAAACTAGAGTCCTGGTGAATAAAAAACCTAAAACTAAAGCCAACAATGTTTCGGATTACATGTGAGAGGGGCGAGGGTTAGGGTTAACTGCAGGGGACAGGGTTCCATTCCGGCTATGGGACAGGTGCTCATCGTCCTCAACTATTAGAAAGCAAACAAAAGGCATGGACTCCTGGCTGGAAGAACCCCATGTTGTACCCACAATGTTAAAGGACATTTTTCGGTTTGCAATTTGGACATTTTTCATACCAAAATATTTTGTGGTCGGGGTGTGTGTGCCCCTGTGTGTGTGTATTGTAGTTTTTGTAAACTAAGAAATTTGATCGAAAAATGTAGCAGAGGAAGCAGGAGCAGGAGGTTGTTCGTTCTGCTTTGTAATTATTTTTTGAGCCAGTGCAGACGGCAGCTTGATAAAAAGTAAATAGCATAAATCAAAGGACTCGTATATAAGATGACAAAATGTTTTTCTGAGTAGTTCCGGGGGAGAACTACTATATTGAGGTGGGCCACAAAACCGATTGGCAAAACCCTTTCTATAAACCTCTAAAAGGTTTTTCATCATCATACTCACAGAAAGTTTGCCAGGACGACTGGCAATTAACTGGCCTCCGTTTTCCCTCCTTTTTCCATAACCCAAAATGGAAAATAAAAAGCCGAGAAAACTCTCCTGCCGGCGATGCTGGAAAATTTCATTAGACTATAATTTTTAATTGAAAACTGTATATCATTGCCGAGGCTGGCGCAGTCTGGTGTTCCGCCACCAATATCCCTCGGAGTCTCCATGAACCTCCTTCGCTGTGGGTGGCTCGGTTGAAAAATGCACGAAAATATTTTGTAAGCAGATTTATAGTTTCGAAAAATAATAATTATTTGCACAGGCAGCGAACCCAGCAAGGACACCCAGCTTGGGTGATATCCTTTCTATCACTACATCTTTTCCCCGTCTATTTTCCAACTCACATACATATACCCCCAAACTCCTTCAGCTTGCTCGTTTTTGCCTCTTTGGCGTTGGCTTATTAAAGGCTTGGGTGTAGATTAGTTTATCATTTAATTATTTTTTCTACCTCCTTTGGGGGTCTATATATACGTATATATTTTTGGGGAGACTGCAGCTGAACTCAGTTTTAATTCGTTTAGTTTCATTTGCCAAAAAGAATTCAATTTGCGGGAGTGTGACGGCGGAATTTCCAGACGAAATCCCTATGGAAATACTTAGATTCGGTTATAAATTGATATGTGCCTGAATAAATGAGTGTGTGCTGAGTAGAAATTGGTAAATAATTAACTTTACTAATGGAATAAGCCAAGTCTGCTAGTTAATATAATTGCATTTAAGAGGAAAGTCAAAGGTTGAAGGAAGGTTATGTATTTAATAGGTATGAGGTACTAATTATTTTTAGCCATTATTTATTTTTTATTCAACAAAGGATTCTATTTTCTATTTATGGAATTAGTAATATTATTACTATTATAATGAAGTATTTTTTCATAAAATTATTGATTCATAAATAATCCTTTCTTTAATCTTTCAAATTCCTTCATAAAGGTTCAATGTCTTCAACTTAAACCAGGTTGACCTCACATCTTTTGACCAAAAACACCTGTCTTGTCCCTTCAAGATCTCCAAAAGGTGTCAGCCTGGAAGTTATTGAGATGAGTCCCTGGGTTATGTTACTTGTAATTCTCAAGTTTCGAGTTCACTGAGCCTCCTGATGAATTTTCTCATTAGCAAGTGGCCAGGGATTTTTGGGATTTTTGATTATTATTAACTCAGGGCCTGCCTGGCTGCTGTCAGGACAAAGGTTATGTGTATGGGGACAGTGGTCAGTGGCCTCCCTCCCACCCACAGTGACCTTTTGTTTAGGACATTTTTCACACAAACACACACACGAACACTCTCTCTTCCTCTGAGGTGGCTGAAAGGTGTCAAAAGCATTTGCGGCAGGACTCGGGTCTCCGGAATACGGTATACCGCCCAGACACGTGCGACTGCTTTGATGATGATTTTTCTGGCGCTGACCACATGTGACTGCTGCTGCCTTTGTCAACACACAGTTGCCTTTTAATTTCACTTCATTTATATTAAAATAATAAAAAAAAACGCGGCGGTCTAATTGCTGTTGGAAAATTTGTTTGCCAAGCGTCGGGGACACACCCACAAAAGTCACCCCGGGAAATGCCAAAATAACTCAGGTATTGTTGACTTTTGTCACATTTTCATTTCCTTTTTCATGTCTCACCCTCTTTTTGGTAGTTGTTTTTTTCTCACTAAAATGACAGAATAAATATAAATTATCCGTCATGAAAAATGAGGAATTGAACATGACTTGAAACGCAGCTTATTAAATTTCTGTTCTAAAATATTTTGTAAGTAAATATTATCTTATATATTACTACATTTCTGTATTCATAAGGAATGACATTTTCAGGTCTGTTTAAGTAATGAATATTTAAGTAAGCACTTCAGTTATTTTTTAAAGATATTTCTACGCCTCCAAGTGTCAATTTTATTATTTCTATCCATAATAATTCACTTTGTGCCTTCTCTCTCTCACTGACCATAACTCGACTCAAATGTGGCATAAAATGACAGCATAAATACAAATTATCCCTCCCAAAAAATGGAAATAAAAATAAATCACTTGCAATGCCTAATGGCATTTATTAATCCAATTGCAATTTGGACGCTCTCGAGGGGGTCAGAGACCAAGAACCTAATAACATTAACGACCAACATTTTGCAAATCTAATGAGCCTCGACGGCATAAAAAAAGACGCGCTCAGACGAAATTAAAAATAAAACGACAACAGACGAAGGGCATAAAGCAGCTAGAAATTGACGGTCCTCGTGGGTCATGAGGCAAGACGGAATCCTGCCAGTCCTTGGACACTGGTCCAAAAAAAAAAAAAAAAAAAAAAAACATGGACTCTGCGTTGCGACGAGGGTGCAAAATCAAGAATTAAAACGTCTTAATGGTCTGCGTCTTTATGAACCCCGCCGCAGGCCGAAGGGATGACGACTCCTGCGTCTTGACACCATTACTTTTGATTCTAGTTTGGTATTTTCCGGCGGGTTTTTCTCTTCGGGGCTTCAGTTCTTCCCAAATTCTCTGTGATTTCGCCTTCTTACCCGGCGTCTGTTTTAGTTAATTTTCATGTAAATTAAGCAATCAAATGTTTGCTTTAATGCTGTTCAATTAACGCTTTTTTCTGTCTTTAAATTAATTTCAATTTGAAGGAATTTGTGGAATGCCATGGATGGAGTTGGGTAACTTTTGAGAATTGTTTGTGAAAAATTTTAAAGGAGAATTGGTAACTATATTTCCTGGAAGTTAATTATAATAAGCATTATTTGTAGATAAATGAATTCGCCCTTGTAGACCATATATGGCTGTAACGGATCGCCTGTTAAAGTTTAATTTGAAGACCACAGAAATTAATATAAAATTAGTCTGTTGTAAGGGGCTTATAGAGGAATATTTATAACCTTACAGGGTATTTCAATATAAGTCAGAAGCTTGTAACACTGTGTAGGAGTCATTTCCGACCCTATAAATCATATATATTCTTGATCAGCATCGAAATCCCAATCAATCTGGCCATGTCCGGTTAAAAAATAATTTTTCGACAATTTTTCCATTTTTTTTTAAAAAGATAAGGGGTTACATCATTCAAATTTTCAAAAATGGTCAAAAATGTAAATTTTTTAAAATTAAAATAAAAGGAGTCATTTCCGACCCTATAAATCATATATATTCTTGATCAGCATCGAAATCCCAATCAATCTGGCCATGTCCGGTTAAAAAATAATTTTTCGAAAATTTTTCCATTTTTTGAAAAAAAGATAAGGGGTTACATCATTAAAATTTTCGAAAATGGGCAAAAATGTAAATTTTTTTAAATTAAAATAAAAGGAGTCATTTCCGACCCTATAAATCATATATATTCTTGATCAGCATTGAAATCCCAATCAATCTGGCCATGTCCGGTTAAAAAATAATTTTTCGACAATTTTTCCATTTTTTTTTAAAAAGATAAGGGGTTACATCATTAAAATTTTCAAAAATGGGCAAAAATGTAAATTTTTTAAAATTAAAATAAAAGGAGTCATTTCCGACCCTATAAATCATATATATTCCTGATCAGCATCGAAATCCCAATCAATCTGGCCATGTCCGGTTAAAAAATAATTTTTCGAAAATTTTCCCATTTTTTGAAAAAAAGATAAGGGGTTACATCATTAAAATTTTCAAAAATGGGCAAAAATGTAAATTTTTTAAAATTAAAATAAAAGGAGTCATTTCCGACCCTATAAATCATATATATTCTTGATCAGCATCGAAATCCCAATTAATCTGGCCATGTCCGGTTAAAAAATAATTTTTCGAAAATTTTTCCATTTTTTGAAAAAAAGATAAGGGGTTACATCATTAAAATTTTCGAAAATGGGCAAAAATGTACATTTTTTAAAATTAAAATAAAAGGAGTCATTTCCGACCCTATAAATCATATATATTCTTGATCAGCATCGAAATCCCAATCAATCTGGCCATGTCCGGATAAAAAATAATTTTTCGACAATTTTTCCATTTTTTGAAAAAAAGGTAAGGGGTTACATCATTAAAATGATCAAAAATGGGCAAAAATGTAAATTTTTTAAAATTAAAATAAAAGGAGTCATTTCCGACCCTATAAATCATATATATTCTTGATCAGCATCGAAATCCCAATCAATCTGGCCATGTCCGGATAAAAAATAATTTTTCGACAATTTTTCCATTTTTTGAAAAAAAGGTAAGGGGTTACATCATTAAAATGATCAAAAATGGGCAAAAATGTAAATTTTTTAAAATTAAAATAAAAGGAGTCATTTCCGACTCTATAAATCATATATATTCTTGATCAGCATCGAAATCCCAATCAATCTGGCCATGTCCGGTTAAAAAATAATTTTTCGAAAATGTTTCCATTTTTTGAAAAAAATAAGGGGTTACATCATTAAAATTTTCAAAAATGGGCAAAAATGTAAATTTTTTTAAATTAAAATAAAAGAAGTCATTTCCGACCCTATAAATCATATATATTCTTGATCAGCATTGAAATCCCAATCAATCTGGCCATGTCCGGTTAAAAAATAATTTTTCGACAATTTTTCCATTTTTTTTTAAAAAGATAAGGGGTTACATCATTAAAATTTTCAAAAATGGGCAAAAATGTAAATTTTTTAAAATTAAAATAAAAGGAGTCATTTCCGACCCTATAAATCATATATATTCCTGATCAGCATCGAAATCCCAATCAATCTGGCCATGTCCGGTTAAAAAATAATTTTTCGAAAATTTTCCCATTTTTTGAAAAAAAGATAAGGGGTTACATCATTAAAATTTTCAAAAATGGGCAAAAATGTAAATTTTTTAAAATTAAAATAAAAGGAGTCATTTCCGACCCTATAAATCATATATATTCTTGATCAGCATCGAAATCCCAATCAATCTGGCCATGTCCGGTTAAAAAATAATTTTTCGAAAATTTTTCCATTTTTTGAAAAAAAGATAAGGGGTTACATCATTAAAATTTTCGAAAATGGGCAAAAATGTAAATTTTTTAAAATTAAAATAAAAGGAGTCATTTCCGACCCTATAAATCATATATATTCTTGATCAGCATCGAAATCCCAATCAATCTGGCCATGTCCGGATAAAAAATAATTTTTCGACAATTTTTCCATTTTTTGAAAAAAAGGTAAGGGGTTACATCATTAAAATGATCAAAAATGGGCAAAAATGTAAATTTTTTAAAATTAAAATAAAAGGAGTCATTTCCGACTCTATAAATCATATATATTCTTGATCAGCATCGAAATCCCAATCATTCTGGCCATGTCCGGTTAAAAAATAATTTTTCGACAATTTTTCCATTTTTTGAAAAAAAGATAAGGGGTTACATTATTAAAATTTTAAAAAATGGGCAAAAATGTAATTTTTTAAAATTAAAATAAAAGGAGTCATTTCCGACCCTATAAATCATATATATTCTTGATCAGCATCGAAATCCCAATCAATCTGGCCATGTCCGGTTAAAAAATAATTTTTCGAAAATTTTTCCATTTTTTGAAAAAAAGATAAGGGGTTACATTATTAAAATTTTCAAAAATGGGCAAAAATGTAAATTTTTTAAAATTAAAATAAAAGGAGTCATTTCCGACCTTATAAATCATATATATTCTTGATCAGCATCGAAATCCCAATCAATCTGGCCATGTCCGGTTAAAAAATAATTTTTCGACAATTTTTCCATTTTTTGAAAAAAAGATAAGGGGTTACATCATTAAAATTTTCAAGAATGGGCAAAAATGTAAATTTTTTAAAATTAAAATAAAAGGAGTCATTTCCGACCCTATAAATCATATATATTCTTGATCAGCATCGAAATCCCAATCAATCTGGCCATGTCCGGTTAAAAAATAATTTTTCGAAAATTTTTCCATTTTTTGAAAAAAAGATAAGGGGTTACATCATTAAAATTTTCAAAAATGGGAAAAAATGTAAATTTTTTAAAATTAAAATAAAAGGAGTCATTTCCGACCCTATAAATCATATATATTCTTGATCAGCATCGAAATCCCAATCAATCTGGCCATGTCCGGTTAAAGAATAATTTTTCGAAAATTTTTCCATTTTTTTAAAAAAAAAGATAAGGGGTTACATCATTAAAATTTTCAAAAATGGGCAAAAATGTAAATTTTTTAAAATTGAAATAAAAGGAGTCATTTCCGACCCTATAAATCATATATATTCTTGATCAGCATCGAAATCCCAATCAATCTGGCCATGTCCGGTTAAAAAATAATTTTTCGAAAATTTTTCCATTTTTTTGAAAAAAAGATAAGGGGTTACATCATTAAAATTTTCAAAAATGGGCAAAAATGTAAATTTTTTAAAATTAAAATAAAAGGAGTCATTTCCGACCCTATAAATCATATATATTCTTGATCAGCATCGAAATCCCAATCAATCTGGCCATGTCCGGTTAAAAAATAATTTTTCGAAAATTTTTCCATTTTTTGAAAAAAAGATAAGGGGTTACATCATTAAAATTTTCAAAAATGGGCAAAAATGTAAATTTTTTAAAATTAAAATAAAAGGAGTCATTTCCGACCCTATAAATCATATATATTCTTGATCAGCATCGAAATCCCAATCAATCTGGCCATGTCCGGTTAAAAAATAATTTTTCGAAAATTTTTCCATTTTTTTGAAAAAAGATCATTAAAATTTTCAAGAATGGGCAAAAATGTAAATTTTTTAAAATTAAAATAAAAGGAGTCATTTCCGACCCTATAAATCATATATATTCTTGATCAGCATCGAAATCCCAATCAATCTGGCCATGTCCGGTTAAAAAATAATTTTTCGAAAATTTTTCCATTTTTTGAAAAAAAGATAAGGGGTTACATCATTAAAATTTTCAAAAATGGGAAAAAATGTAAATTTTTTAAAATTAAAATAAAAGGAGTCATTTCCGACCCTATAAATCATATATATTCTTGATCAGCATCGAAATCCCAATCAATCTGGCCATGTCCGGTTAAAGAATAATTTTTCGAAAATTTTTCCATTTTTTGAAAAAAAAAGATAAGGGGTTACATCATTAAAATTTTCAAAAATGGGCAAAAATGTAAATTTTTTAAAATTAAAATAAAAGGAGTCATTTCCGACCCTATAAATCATATATATTCTTGATCAGCATCGAAATCCCAATCAATCTGGCCATGTCCGGTTAAAAAATAATTTTTCGAAAATTTTTCCATTTTTTTGAAAAAAAGATAAGGGGTTACATCATTAAAATTTTCAAAAATGGGCAAAAATGTAAATTTTTTAAAATTAAAATAAAAGGAGTCATTTCCGACCCTATAAATCATATATATTCTTGATCAGCATCGAAATCCCAATCAATCTGGCCATGTCCGGTTAAAAAATAATTTTTCGAAAATTTTTCCATTTTTTGAAAAAAAGATAAGGGGTTACATCATTAAAATTTTCAAAAATGGGCAAAAATGTAAATTTTTTAAAATTAAAATAAAAGGAGTCATTTCCGACCCTATAAATCATATATATTCTTGATCAGCATCGAAATCCCAATCAATCTGGCCATGTCCGGTTAAAGAATAATTTTTCGAAAATTTTTCCATTTTTTGAAAAAAAAAGATAAGGGGTTACATCATTAAAATTTTCAAAAATGGGCAAAAATGTAAATTTTTTAAAATTAAAATAAAAGGAGTCATTTCCGACCCTATAAATCATATATATTCTTGATCAGCATCGAAATCCCAATCAATCTGGCCATGTCCGGTTAAAAAATAATTTTTCGAAAATTTTTCCATTTTTTTGAAAAAAAGATAAGGGGTTACATCATTAAAATTTTCAAAAATGGGCAAAAATGTAAATTTTTTAAAATTAAAATAAAAGGAGTCATTTCCGACCCTATAAATCATATATATTCTTGATCAGCATCGAAATCCCAATCAATCTGGCCATGTCCGGTTAAAAAATAATTTTTCGAAAATTTTTCCATTTTTTGAAAAAAAGATAAGGGGTTACATCATTAAAATTTTCAAAAATGGGAAAAAATGTAAATTTTTTAAAATTAAAATAAAAGGAGTCATTTCCGACCCTATAAATCATATATATTCTTGATCAGCATCGAAATCCCAATCAATCTGGCCATGTCCGGTTAAAGAATAATTTTTCGAAAATTTTTCCATTTTTTGAAAAAAAAAGATAAGGGGTTACATCATTAAAATTTTCAAAAATGGGCAAAAATGTAAATTTTTTAAAATTAAAATAAAAGGAGTCATTTCCGACCCTATAAATCATATATATTCTTGATCAGCATCGAAATCCCAATCAATCTGGCCATGTCCGGTTAAAAAATAATTTTTCGAAAATTTTTCCATTTTTTTGAAAAAAAGATAAGGGGTTACATCATTAAAATTTTCAAAAATGGGCAAAAATGTAAATTTTTTAAAATTAAAATAAAAGGAGTCATTTCCGACCCTATAAATCATATATATTCTTGATCAGCATCGAAATCCCAATCAATCTGGCCATGTCCGGTTAAAAAATAATTTTTCGAAAATTTTTCCATTTTTTGAAAAAAAGATAAGGGGTTACATCATTAAAATTTTCAAAAATGGGCAAAAATGTAAATTTTTTAAAATTAAAATAAAAGGAGTCATTTCCGACCCTATAAATCATATATATTCTTGATCAGCATCGAAATCCCAATCAATCTGGCCATGTCCGGTTAAAAAATAATTTTTCGAAAATTTTTCCATTTTTTTGAAAAAAAGATAAGGGGTTACATCATTAAAATTTTCAAAAATGGGCAAAAATGTAAATTTTTTAAAATTAAAATAAAAGGAGTCATTTCCGACCCTATAAATCATATATATTCTTGATCAGCATCGAAATCCCAATCAATCTGGCCATGTCCGGTTAAAAAATAATTTTTCGAAAATTTTTCCATTTTTTGAAAAAAAAGATAAGGGGTTACATCATTAAAATTTTCAAAAATGGGCAAAAATGTAAATTTTTTAAAATTAAAATAAAAGGAGTCATTTCCGACCATATAAATCATATATATTCTTGATCAGCATCGAAATCCCAATCGATCTGGCCATGTCCGGTTAAAAAATAATTTTTCGAAAATTTTTCCATTTTTTGAAAAAAAAGATAAGGGGTTACATCATTAAAATTTTCAAAAATGGGCAAAAATGTAAATTTTTTAAAATTTAAATTTGACTATGCAGATTTGTTAACCTAATAAAAACTAACATAGAAATGCTTTCCAAATTAAAATTAATGCTTTTTTGGCTTAGTTTTGGGATTTTTAAATTTTGGTTTGTCGGAAAAATTGTCATATTAAAATATCGCTTAAAAGAAAACAAATATTTTAAACTTAGTTACGAACGATTTCCGATTCGATTTATACTTCAATTAATTGCAAACTGCAAGCGTATATAAACTTCAGCTTCCGGAAGCTAGTTTCCTTTCTTGTTTTTTAACTACATTAATTAAAACTAAAATATTAAAGGTTTATACATTTTTATAGTCATGCAATCTACTTTTAAAAGATACAATGTTAGTTTGCAGATACAAAATAATCTCTTACTGTTTATTGTAGGTAAGCGCCAAAAATTGTAAACTGCATAATGCCTCCATCTGTATGTTAATTTGTTTGTTAATGAAGCAATTAACGCTTCTGGAACATTTATTTTAATTTCAATTTGAACTCTGACAATCAGATACCGCTGGGCCCCAAAAGAGAACCCACACCAAGGCGACGCTTTTGGCTTCTGTTTTCGGCGCGGCGGCAATTAACATATTTGCGCTTGGTACTCGTACTTAGGCCAATACGTATTGTAATCCATACCGAAGGCATAGTCGTGGGCCCACTTATCTGAACAATCAACAGTGGCTATATATATATATATCTATATATAAATATAAGTGTATATGCGTGTCTGAATACCCAAGAGTGTGTGTTAGCCCGAAAAAGAACCCGAGGGCAGCAGCAGCAACAGCAGGAGGCTGGGAAATACTGTGGGCGTGTCCATGGCACACAGGCCGGAGTAAGAAATTTGCAACTGCAGAAGCCAAGTGCAGTGGCTGCCACCGGGATATCCACAAAGTGCTCCACCCACTTTTGTGCTAGGTAGTCGTCCGGAGGAAAAATAAAAATTTTCGGGTATCTAGCCAGGGATCTAAAGAGTGGGCGGGAGGTCTGTGCTCCTTTTTTTTTGTTGTATTTTTCTCCAGACTTTTCAGCTCCAGCTGGGGCAAGTTTGCATGCCAAAAGAGCAGCAAACAAGTTGGCTGGCCTGGGCTCACTTGATTTACAACAGTCGCCACTTGGCCAGATTGCTAAGTTATGGGCCCGTTTTTATGCTGGGTACTCTTTGAGAATTAGAGTATGTTGTGCTTGTTTTTAGATCACAATGATCACCAGATATTATTTTGGCATCTATTCCTTTAAAATTTATATAAATAAAAGATCATGTGTAGGTTTTTAATCCATAAATATTTCCTAAAATCAACCTAATTACCAGGTGTCTTATATTCGAGTCCCTATTATATTCCTTTAAAATGTATATAAATAAAAGATCATGTGTAGGTTTTTAATCCATAAATATTTCCTAAAATCAACCTAATTACCAGGTATCTTATATTCGAGTCCCTTGCTTCCTTTTTGTGTTTCTGTACGTTTTCATGTGTGTTTGTGTGGGCGTCAATTACCAGCTCATAAATTTCCATCGATTTGCGAACTATAAATACATATATATATATATAATATTTCCACCCAACTCTGGCATCTAATTGTTTATTAATCAACTCATTAATTAGTTGCTTTGGCTTTGCCATTTGTTATTTCACTCTTTTTTTTTGTATTTCATTGTTGATTTGTCCGTTCGCTTCGATAATTTTAATTAATTTGCGCAAAATGTATTTTTCTATTGCATTTTTGATTAGTTTTTGCGATTTGGACATCGAACATGGATATTTGTACTAACAATCAACAAAATAATTAAATGCATTCAAGCATTTTTAATTGTTGTTTGCGCTAATTTCGATGCTTAGGCGTTGGTCGGGGGGCGATTGATGAGTGGGCGTGGTCAATGCGGTAAACGCCCTGCATTATTCATGTGTTTTTGTCGTAACTTGACGGCTGCACCCGATTGTCCTTTGGGCTATTTGTTAAAGCTCGGCTAATCGCTGAGCGGTTTGGGCCAAGTCAATATTAGATGATTGAGGTAATGCGAAAATATTTAACTGGGAAGTCGAGGAGTAGTTGCCCCAAAGATAAATATATGAAATATACATTAATGGGCTTGGAAAAGTTAGTTATTAAAGTTATTTTGTAGATATCAGGCATAGGTCTAAGTATTTTGAATGTACACCCTAAAAGAGTGCCTTATAATTTAATCAACTTCAGTATAAAATATTTTATACATATGTTCTTAAGCATTAAAAGTGTTTAAATCATATTGATAAGAATACAATTTCCTTTAAACGACTTTCAAGAACAATTGCCATTGACAAGGATCCTTAAGGATTGGTTTATTAAACCTAAATAATAATAAACCTAAATTTGATATGTATTATTTATGGCCCCTAGGAATAATCCTGCTGGGCACTAACTAAAAATTAGTTTAGACTCATTAGAGTGTTCCTATCCACGGAAATCTTTAGTAAAAGGCGAAAGATTTATTCGACAATTGAATAGAAACCAGAGTAATTTGCTACCCTCAACTAAGGACATCTCTACTCGTTTTGTGCTAGAAGCAGTTGGGAATTATAGGGTAAAAGAAAGGAGATGCAGTTACACCCTAATGTAGGCAATGCTAATGTCTAGGGGATAAACTCGTAGGCTTCTCAGGTAGCATCGAAACGTCTTGGCTAAGTTATAATATTTATTAACCCATATTATATAGTTTCGCCATCTCAAATTGGTTCCTACGAGTGAATTCTCAACTTTAAAAACTATTTATCAAGCTTAACATGTTTTTAAAATTCCTGAACGAAAAAAAAGCAACAGAACCCCCACCGAGGGGCATTTGAAATTTTTGCATCCAGGCGACAACACGGTGGTGACAACCCAATCAAGTCCGAAATGTATCTGTTTGGGCACCCGGAGCACGGCGCCCCCTCCATCCCCTCCATGTTAGATCTGCAACTGCATATTTTGTTTGACATCATTGTTGCACATGCCACGTGCTGCTGTTTGTTGCACCTGCAACATTTGCGGCGAAAAACGCCCCAAAAAGGCGGCAACATGCAACAACGTAAAGTAACGGAGCGGCGGCAGCGAGGCCTTGCAAAAAATGCAGCCAGCTGCATGTGCGTGCATAAATTACAGCCGCCGGTGGTACTGTTTCTGTTTCAGTTTCTGTTGCCAGTGTTTGCCGTTGTTGTTTGCATCCAGCAATGAAGACATGAAGCGGACAACGGACAGCGGACAGCGGACAACGGACAACGGACAGCGGAAAAAGGACACCTCCTGCAGTTGCAATGTTCCGACGGCCTTCAGGTGTCTCTAGAACTGTGAAAATAAATTTATAGAATTTTACTGGAACTTTCAAGTAAGAAAAATAAAGGAGTTTCCTAATCGTTATTACTAGAAATAGTTTTTTAATATTTTTAAAAGATCAAGGAATACTAAATATGTGTATGTATTAAAAAGAAAGAAAGCCTTGAAATGTAATTTCATTTTATTAAATTATTGTACCAGCACAGCTAGTTTTACATTTATAATTCTATCACTAATCACATGACATTTAAATGGACATTTTATAATTAATTTATATAAATATAATGGTTTATAATAATAATTAATAAACACTTAATTGCTTACCTTTCCTGTGAATATTTTTTTGTTTCAAGATTTAAGACTTTGAAAACAATTTCTAACAACTTCCTTTTATAAATTTCTTTATGTTTCATAAAACTTACCTTTGTCCCCCTAATTAACTTTCTTCCACTAGTGTTTCGGTCATAAATCCATATAAATACCCAGCGACAAATGTTGTTATTATTGCTGCTGTTCCGTGGTGTTACTCCCTTTTGTCTGATGGACAATGGCAGCGCCAACAATTATGTGAAAAGCTGGAAAGGACCAGCGCCAGTGCAAACAATAGTTGAATGTTTGCCGCCAGGGCGTTTCATAGTTTCCCATACATGACAGACAGCCCCCGAAAGGAGCAAACAGCCTGAGATGGAAATAGAATGCAGAGGTGGGTTGGGGTGGCAATCGGTGGGTAAACATTCGGGGTGATGGCAAAAAGGATATCGCGTGCCGGCAAAAAATCACCATGTAAACAGACACACACACAAAGGACGCGAGAGATCCTGGAGAAGCTTTCAGTTCGAAAAAAAACCCTCTTTTAACACCGCCAGCGAACACCCTCACACCCGGGGACAACATTACATGTGCACAATAGTCGCCTTTGGCGTTCAGGATCCTTTGCCCCCCGTGTCCTTCCGCCTTGTTTTTGTTTTATTGTGATTTTATATGCCAGTCCGTTTTGTTTTGGCATTTTTGGCAAATATTAGTTCCATTCTCCCGCTGTTGTTCGATGGCAAATGGAATGCTATTGTATTTCGTTTGGTTTACTGCCGGGCTAATAGCTTTGATTGCAAAGGGATATTAACTAATGCCAGGCTTACATTAGTTATATATCCTATAAAACACTCCTGGAAAAGTATAATTAAAATTAATTCAAACCCTGATGAAGGCTGATCACGAAGGCTGCACAAAATTTCTTCAACCCGATTAAAGATTTAATAAGCACACACAAACACTCTGCATTTTTCGCTTAATCTAATTGGTTTTTTAGTTTATTTTAATCTCATTAATAGTTGCATACATAAACAATTCATAAATCCGTATATACTAGCTAGTACTGATGCGTAAAATTATAGTGAAGAGCGATGGTACTTAGGGCTGTTCCTCCTTCTCGGGATCTGCAAAAGTGGCAAGATTATTAGATACGTTTTCGGCAAGCTTGTTGAGTGAATTATAAGTCTAAGCCGGTCTCGCGGCAGACACAATAATTACTAGACATTTATATTAAGTTTAATTGCAGGCACGGGTGTAGCGGGCCATACACGAAAAAAATGCATCCAATATGTATGCAATATGTAAAGCGTTTTATGATTTATGCAACCCCACGAGCGAGCAGCTCCTCAAACCCACCAAAAAAAACAAAATCAACAAATCATTTTTCTGGCCAACGCTGACAGCTGCAATTTTTCACTGCTACCAACATGCAACACACTTTTGCCCCGACTAAAGTCCAACTTTAAGGCGGCTATATTTCCCCCCATTTCGAAAGCAACCCCAACCGATGAGTGCGTTCCCTCACACAGACTCCCTTCCCCACCTCTGAAGTTTGGAAAACCGAGTCAATTAAATTCAATTAGATTCGAAAAACCACAAGCCAAGTGCACAACCTTATCGCTCGGTGCAAGTGCAAGTGCAAGTGCAAGGGATATTATCCCCATTGTTTAAGTCCGAACCCACTCGCCCCCCAGCCCAGCTGTCAATCTTATTCTAATTGAAATGCATACACAACACACAAATTGCCCGAGACTCGAATTTCGGCTCACAAATTGACTTTTACGCATAAACAATTGAAATTCTGCTGAGATTTCCGGTTGGGACTTAAGTCTCCCCCTTGGAGCTCTCGGGGCCCTTACCCCTTCTTGTGGCCAAAATCAACAAGTTAACTGCACTGCCGGCACTTGCTACGGTTTGGGGCTGTCATTCAATTTGAGATTTCGAATTGACCCCCAAGGGGGCTCTGTATGGCAGTTATGTGTTTGGTTTCTCACTGTCTAATTGACTTCTGAATGGAGTTGGCAATTTGAGTTTCCTCGGGGCTTGGGGTCCTTTGCAATTTCAATGGAAAATTGCAGAGGGATTTTTCTTAAAGCAATTTAAGGTGGATTGTAGCAGGAAATATTTTCAGAAATCGAAAGGGCACACAAAACGTTGCTATACTCTATGGGTCAATTTTATAATTGTTTCGTGTTATATTCATATTTTAATTTCTGACCCTATTAATTAGCCGAGTCGATCTAGCTATATTTTAAAGAAAAAAATGTGGATCAATTTTTTGCAAAATTTTATAAGGGGTTACAAATTTTGGGAACAATTTTAAATTTCTAAAATTGTAAATTGAGTATGCAGATTTATTAACTTAATGAAAAGTGACATAGGAAAACTTTCCGTATTTGAATTACTGATTTCTTGGCTTAGTTATGAGTTTTTTTAACTTTGATTTGACGAAAAATGTCATATAAAAATATAGATAAATATCGCCTCAAAAATTGTATTATAATTTCAGTCAGAAGCTTGAAAAGCAGTGAAGGACCCTATAAATCATATATATTCTTGATCAGTATCGAAATCCCAATCAATCTGGCTATGTCCGGTTAAAAAATAATTTTTCGAAAATTTTTCCATTTTTTTAAAAAAAGATAAGGGGTTACATCATTAAAATTTTCAAAAATGGGCAAAAATGTAAATTTTTTAAAATTAAAATAAAAGGAGTCATTTCCGACCCTATAGATCATATATATTCTTGATCAGCACCGAAATCCCAATCAATCTGGCCATGTCCGGTTAAAAAAAATTTTTCGACAATTTTTCAATTCTTTGAAAAAAAGATAAGGGGTTACATCATTAAAATTTTTAAAAATGGGCAAAAATGTACATTTTTTAAAATTAAAATAAAAGGAGTCATTTCCGACCCTATAAATCATATATATTCTTGATCAGCATCGAAATCCCAATCAATCTGGCCATGTCCGGTTAAAAAATAATTTTTCGAAAATTTTTCCATTTTTTGAAAAAAAGATAAGGGGTTACATCATTAAAATTTTCAAAAATGGGCAAAAATGTAAATTTTTTAAAATTAAAATAAAAGGAGTCATTTCCGACCCTATAAATCATATATATTCTTGATCAGCATCGAAATCCCAATCAATCTGGCCATGTCCGGTTAAAAAATAATTTTTCGACAATTTTTCAATTTTTTGAAAAAAAGATAAGGGGTTACATCATTAAAATTTTCAAAAATGGGCAAAAATGTAAATTTTTTAAAATTAAAATAAAAGGAGTCATTTCCGACCCTATAAATCATATATATTCTTGATCAGCATCAAAATCCCAATCAATCTGGCCATGTCCGGTTAAAAAATAATTTTTCGAAAATTTTTCCATTTTTTGAAAAAAAGATAAGGGGTTACATCATTAAAATTTTCAAAAATGGTCAAAAATTTTAATTTCTTAAAATTTTAAATTCAGTATGCAGATTTACTGACCTGATGAAAACTAGCATAGAAAAGCTTTCCGATTGGAAATTAGTGATTTTTTGGATTTGTTGTGCGCTTTTTAAATTTTGAATTATTGAAAAAATTGCTATATAAAACTCTATTCGAAGAATGCGAGTATTTTAAGCTTAGTTATGACCTATTTCGGATTCTATCCTACATTTGTATAGAATATATAAACAATTGCTTTCCGAAGATAGATTTGGCAAACATGATTGACTAAAAATTCCCAAATTAGAATTCAATGTCATACAAAAATCTCATCTATTATCTTATAGAAAATATCATCAGATTTTATATATTATCTAAAAAAAAGGATAAAATATTTCTTAAAATACCTTCAGTTAAATTAATTTTTTGACACAACCCTTCGGTCGCGTTAACCTTTTTGCATGACAAACATTTTTGACATACTCTTGACTCACAAAAAATATTCTTTTCACAAAATTTTTGCATAATATTTTCGTTGGCCCCGCAGCGTTGTCTTTACCATTTACCTTAATTAATTAAAAAAGTTGTTGCACCTTTTTCGGGTTCTTCTCTCCTTACATTATTTTTTTTTTATGTTGGGCTCCCAAAAAATGTGCACAATTTTTATTTCGCACATGCGAAATTAGCGCTGCTGGGGCATGGCTTGTTAAAATATTTGCAAATATTTAAATTGACATTTTTCCGTCATGTTATGACTATGAACAATGTCAATTTTACGGGGTAACTCGCCAGAATGCCTCAAGGCCCGGTCGTTTTTATCCCTCCATGTTTTTATTTCAATGTTTTGAGTGAGTTTAAAATTCCAGCAGGAGAGCGATGAGTCGACTTTAAGCTGCATTTACACACACTCGCATCGCGCAACTAATCAAAACAAATTCAATTAAACGACACACGACAAGCCACGGATCGCATCGCATGGCATCGCATCGCATCGCCCAAGTTGGGTCCCAGTCCAATCCACCATGTGCGGAGCAGCAGGAGAGGCCACCTCCTTTGGCTTATCTGGCAGCACAATCCATTAAAATTGCACATCGTTTACACCAAAAATCAATTCGCCAAAGCATTTAGGCATTACAAATGCCAAGCCAGCCACTGGGAGCTAGCCAGCTCCGGGACCAGAGCCCAGGTTTTTGGGATTTGGACTCGGACTCGGACTCGGACTGCTGGGGACTGCGACTGGGATCCCGCTTCAAATTCATCGTTGATGCCCATAAATTTCGCACACACGGCTCCTCACCCGGTTTTTCTGTTTTCTGTTTGTTTCTGCTCTCGACTGGGCCCAGCTCTCCTCTGGTTGTATCTGCCTGTCCGTGGGTCTCTTTGTCTGCGGGGCTACCAAGCGATAAACGCAGGCCAGTTGGCATTGCTTTGAAATGTATCCGCCAGATACGAGTAGTACAAAAGCTGCATTTGTGGAGAGCCAGTCGCATTGGCAGTATCGGGAAGAGTGGCTTGGATGGACGGACGGACGCCCCAGTTGTTGTCCCTGGTCAGTTGTGAGACAGCGGCCCAAACACGGAGTCTTTCTAGGGGGGTTTTCAGTATGGGATTAGGAGTCTATTAGCTCGAGTTTAAAGTCTGATATTAATTTTTAAATACTTCTAGTAGACTTTTACGAGGAACTTGTTCACAATTTAAGAGAAAATGTTTCACAATGCTTAAGTAATAATATTTGTAATTATTTAGAAATATGTGCAATACTTTTGGAGCGAGTCAAATATGGGTTGACTTAAAAGAAGTTTGAAGAAGGAGATGTTTTAAAAACCTATCTAATTCTTTAAGGAAGTTCATGTGAGCTCATTATAGATGCTCTTTAATTCTAATTAATTAAATTAAATTGTTTTACCTTGAACTGCTTTAAATACTTTTCCTTAAATATCGATTTCTTTCCCTTCCGAGAAACCCCTTCTCGTGAACATCAATCTGACTGTCCCTTTGGTTCAGGCCGGTATGTCAGTGTCACCTCACGCCCCGACAAATTATGTCTATCGGAAACGCAGAAAGCCAACAAAAAAAGCAGGAAAAAAGAACTAAAAGATACCCAAATCCAATGTCGTGTATCGGCGGAGGCACAAATGCCTGCGTGGTGTGGTGTTCGGTGGCGTCGCCTCCGTGAGTGGTTCAGTGGTTCACTTCGATGCCAGCGGTGTCAGTTTGTCGTGCGTTTTATTAGTGGCAACTCAAACAGCAAATTGAGATTAGAAGACGACTGACTGAGTAAGTGAGGCCATGAGTTATGGCCTGCATTAAAGCGCATCAAAGTGGTCACAGTGGAAGAATGCGAAAAACAAATAGGACGGAGGCAGAGGCGGTCTTAAGGAGATGCCACCCATTAGGTGGTTTAAATAGGTGACAGTTGATGAAGGGTTGAGGTTGGGAGTTGATATATATAATATAAAGATACAGACTCTATAGTCATTAATTGTATCTGCTATATTTTTAAGAACTGCTCAAGTAAATCCATCTCTATTCCTGCTCGAACGAGTACTCCCTTTCCCTAGATTATTTAAAGCCCCCATTTTGGAACGCTTAGAGGTCTTTATCCCACCCCTTGATCTTCATTTCCATTTATAGCAATTTACATTTGATTGCTGTTCAATCTACTTTCATCGCTGGCAACCCACAGCGACTGAGCATGTGATATCCTTGACATTTATGAGATGTTCGCTCTGTGGGAGCACCTCACCCCTATGGCGTTAACATGTTAGATGAACAATAACAAATGTCAGATGAGATTTGCATAACACAGGAGTATTCCTCATGAGTTTCTTACTTCCCTGTTGCTTCTGTCAGATGTCGTATTTTTTATATATATATATTTTTTTTTTATCATAAATGATAGCAATCTCAAATGGTATTCGCCTGGCCCCTCGCTACCCGCATATAATTCACTTGATTCTCCTCATCCGACTTTCACTTACGAATCCGAATTTCAGCCCTCTGTATGAGGGGAAGAAATGAAACAGAAAGGGAAGACAGCATTAGGCCTTATTACATTTGACATGTTGTTCTCCTTCCCAACCCCCCTCCCGGAAAGCAAAGTTTTCTTTCATTTTTGGTAGCAAGCCACCACCCCTTGGCTACAAATCAAAAGATAAATTGTTTTCGTTCATGATTTATATAGGAAAATGTTTTGTTGACTTCGCACCCAACTTTCTTTTCTTATCAACGTTGAAAGCGAGCAACAAATATTAATATTGTTTGTATTCCATGTGCTCTGTGCTTTCTGCTCTCTGCTTTTTATTTCGTTTTCAATTTGGCCAAGTCAAGTCTGAATGTTCGCAGGGGGAGTCGTCCTGGTCGCACGTCAAATTTAATATAAATTATTGGCGTAAAATCGCCGGAATGGGATAAAAGTTGCTTCTGATGATTACTTACATTCCTTGGCCGTTTTCCAGGAGTCAATGGTCCTTTCCTTAAGCTGATTTTCGTAGGCCTTCTTGGCCAGCACATCCTTGGCCTTTGGTTTCGCCTTGTTGCAGTTCTCCGAGTCGGCAAAGTGGTGCAGATAGTCATCGCGCTTGCAGTAGATGCATACCCCGTAGATGAACTCCTCCTCGCAGATGGTGGCATTCGTGGAACGAGCCCAGTCGGCGGCATTGTCCTTTGCAGCCCGGAATAGCTTGCCCACGTAGATATGGGCAGTGGGTATATGAGTGAAGGCATTCAGGGCAATTGTGGTTATCGGATTGTGCTCCAAATTGAGCACCCGAAGGTTCTTCAACTTGTCAAAGAGGCCACTGGCAAAGGAATATAATTATACTAGAGATTTCTAGTTAAATAATAAGTTATAGTTGTAAGCTTACCTCTGAATGCGGTCCAAATTGTTATATGCCAAATGGATCTCGAGTAGTAAGGGGGTATTGTGGAATAGCTGATTCGGCAACCTGGCAATATTGTTACGCTCCAATCTTAGGGTAAGTAGTATCTTCTGCGACTTGAGGAAGTCCTTGCTCAGATAGCTAATGTTGCTCCTTATGCCTATGTAAGCCAACTGATCCGACATCCAAAACAGCTCGGTGGGCACATTGTCGCCACAGTTGAACACCTCCACGGACTGCAGCTCGGTCATGTGCCACAGATCCTGCGGGCCAAAGGCGGACATCTCCACGCTGCTGTTCTTGGCATCACAATCGATCATCAGGTGCCGGACTTTGGATTGCTTGGCGAAGATCTGACCCGAGATCTTACCCAGATTCTTGACCACAATATTCAGATGGGTTAGGTTCTGCAGGGGATGCAGGATGGCTCCAGGCAGATCGCTGGTGCCTTTCAGAGAAAGTTGCTTAAGCGCCGGCAGATGCTCCAGGAAGTTAGCCGGCAGTGTGGACTTGAAGCCTATGATGGAGACCTTCTTCAGGCTCTCGTGATCCGAGTAATACTGCTGCAGGACCTCGCCGCGGTCGGTCTTCTTGAGATCGAAATAGTTGAAGATCTCCAGTTCTGTGTAGTTGGATACTCCCAATTTACTGAGCAGGTACTTAATGCTCTCCGCATTGGGTATGGCACAATTTTGGATCATCAGGGAACCGATATTGCCCACCTTGAGCGGTGGTATATAGCCGAAGCCCCGGGCATCGAAGATAGTGCATGTGATGCCATATAGCCGGGTATTATCGCTGTGGAGCACCAGGTTCTCACACTTGATCTCCTGATCCTGGCACTCGCAGAGATTGGACTCCTTGATGAGAGCCTCACAGCCCGCCTTGGTCACATAGGTATGACTTTGGGTTACGGTGGCATTCTCCTGCCACGAGGGAGGAACCACGGCCAGGAGGAGAAGGAGCAGCGGCAACATCCTGAGGCTGACTGAACGCTGGAAGGCCAAAGGAGAGGATTTTTAAATTAGTCTTTTTACGATTCAGGGCAGCTGCCAGCGAGGCAGCTCTCTATACCAAAACATCTTTCCCTATATTTTCCTAGACGGATTTCCCTCAGGTAGCACGCATTTCCCTGGAAGTGATGCTGCTGCTGCTGCTGTTGCTACGATTTCCCAACACCGAAGAGACCGCCCGCCATTTTACACCCAAAGGCTGGCTGCCATTTTTACACAAAATTTGAATACCCGAGGCCTGGGACAGGTAAACCCAACAGTACCGCTCTCACCTCCCGCTCTACCTGTTACCCGCCAGTTAATGGCCCATAATTTACTACGCAACTTGCCCGATTTGTGCATAATATTAAACCATTTTGAATTCGCCTTGCAACAACTCGAAACTCGAAAAAATCGCACGCAGAAAAAAAGGAGCAGAAAACAAAATGACTTAAATTGCCATTTGCGTTGCCTTCGGTGGAGTTTCTTCTGTTGGCGGCGGAGAAAGAGGCCTCCATTGGGGAGGAGACCGCCACTGCGTGAGTGCGAGATGATCTGGGGCCCCGAAGAGTGCCCCTGATAACAGTTGAAAATGCGCGATTTTACATACGAATTGCCAGTCCAAAGATGAAGGAGCGAATGGAAGCGATCTGGGGTGAAGTTGGGGGAAAAAAATGGGCACAGTGGGATAGAGTGGAAAAAATTGTTTAGAAAAGGGTACAATTAAATGTGAATAAATAAATGAGAATGTTTCATACAATATTATATAAAATGAAAGAAAACAATTCTTCAGAACCATAGAAGAAAACTATTTTTAAGAACAATAGAACAACATTAAGCTTATTAAATAAACGAGCATGGGAGTTTTCAATTTCTACAAAAAGAACATGAATCTTAATCTGTTTAAAATTCAATATAATTTATAGTAATTGGATATCTTCTATTTGCAGTTATTTTAAGAATCTAATTGATATAATTTTCAACATTAGGCTTATCACTTAAGCAATGTCAAAGGTATATGGAATAATTTTCAAAATCAAAATTTCAATTGAAAAGAACTCTGAATAATTTAATATAACAAGGATAAAAACTGAATAAACTGATAAATTTTATTATTAATTACCTACTTTTGATCATGCTTGAATATTATTGAAATAATTTTGTAAGCATTATTTTAGAGAAACTCAATATATATTTTTACATAGTTCTTAGAATGTGTTTAGTTGTTTATTTAAATTGAAAATATTGTTATTTATCGGAAAAAAACGTAGCAATTATATGGGTTTCAGAGAATTAAGTTGTAAACGTACAAATATAAAATATAATTTCTTCCAAGCCATACTATTTCAAACAAAAATCTCTCTTCGCCTGCCACTGTTGCATCCCAGACCAAGTTCAATGCTATCAAGTTCTTCCCACCTCATCCTCATGACCATGTTCAACCTTATCCCCATCCACTCGGAACATCCTGAATTGCAATTTCGAGTCTGGCTGGCTGTTGATCCTATATCTCGACCACGAAACTGGGACTGGGACTGCTGGCCGAGGAGGAGGCATGGCTGGATTGATGTTCCTGCTTGCGATTCAGCTTGATTCCGAACAAATTACAATTCATTCTGGTTTTCAGTTTCATTACAAATGCAAAAATGCAAAATGGCAAGCCGGCCATTATCTCGCTGTCTGAGGAGAAGCTGTGCCACGGATGCCGCGGATGCGGTGCGATGGAGTGCGATGGGATGGGTCGGGATGTCTGTCTGTTGATCGATGATCGCTGTGCCCGCCGATGATCAAGTTTTGTGTATCGTTTGAGGCGTACATGCGTAAGTGCCCCGGATCCCCTCGGCATCGCGTCCCCTCGATTCCCGCGAGGAACCCTCCTCCCGAAGCAGTTGCATTCACAGATCGGGGCCAATGCATTTGAATTTGTCTGGCCGGCAGCCAAATCGATCGACAACCAATCAGCCCCAGTCCAGTTCGGTCAGCCATCATGCCAGTTAGCCAATGTGCGTACACTGAGAAAATATTACTACACACTGACAGGGGATTCAGTGAAAATGTTTATCATTTTTCCAATATGCTTATTTAGGCCATAGTTCCAAGATACTTTATCCAAATCTACAATGCTGCATTTGTCAGTCCCTAGCTGATATAGTTTTTGGGATAGAAATGCTCTAATAGAAAGACTATTATATCGACTCGCCTGCTGAGACTATTTAAAAAAAACTAGGGATGCTCTTAGGAAGCCGAAGTTTGTGTATACCCTTGCAGTTGGATCAGGGGACCAAATTGTAAAATTATCAGTTTTTTTGAAGGTTAATAAATCTGCATACTGCATTTAATATTACAAAATTATTTTCTGCTATATGACGTCTAACCAGTTGACTTCAAATATAACTCATTAACCGCCAAATTTAAGTTTGAATTTAAAAAGGCGATGGGTTACCGTCGTATATGGTCTAAAAAGGCGAACACAATTTTTTCGACTACCCAAAGTTTAAAAAACTCATAATTAAGCCAAAAAAGCATTAATTTTAATTTGGAAAGCATTTCTATGTTAGTTTTTATTAGGTTAACAAATCTGCATAGTCAAATTGAAATTTCAAAAAATTTACATTTTTGCCCATTTTTGAAAATTTTAATGATGTAACCCCTTATCTTTTTTTCAAAAAATGGAAAACTTGTCGAAAAATTATTTTTTAACCGGACATGGCCAGATTGATTGGGATTTCGATGCTGATCAAGAATATATATATATATGATTTATAGGGTCGGAAATGACTCCTTTTATTTTAATTTAAAAAAAATTACATTTTTGCCCATTTTTGAAAATTTTAATGATGTAACCCCTTATCTTTTTTTCAAAAAATGGAAAAATTTTCGAAAAATTACTTTTTTAACCGGGCATGGCCAGATTGATTGGGATTTCGATGCTGATCAAGAATATATATGATTTATAGGGTCGGAAATGACTCCTTCACATAGTTACAAGCTTGTGACTAAAATTATACTACGATTGCAAGGGTATAAATATATATTTTTTGTACCGCACTGAATTATAATAACCTTTCATTCTATGGCTACCAGGTAAACAAATAATATAGATATTTGAATTTTTCTATAGTTGTGATAATTACAATGGCTTAGTTGAAAAAAACAACGCTTTCTAATCCTCAAAAAAATTTAACGCCAATCGAAGCCAACTTAACATACTTAATAATTGCTGCCCTTTGATATTTTTATATCTCTTTAATATTTATTTTATTCTCTATATATTTTTCTCATTTACAACGTAAAATAATTGTTGATCGAATGCTCTTAAATTATGAAATGATAAGAAAGCCCTTGATTCTTATGAGATGGTCTTACATATGCAAACAGCTGGCACTTAGAGAGGCAAAGTAAAATTTGAGACTCCAACGCCGAAACCAATATATCAAATACAATTAAATTGTTTTTAATTGCATATAAATGTTCAAGAATTCAAGAATTTTTGTACAGTGTCTGTTTGGATTGCTGCTTCTGCTGCTGGCAGTGGCAAACATTTCATTTTTCACGATCCACGAACCGTCTCTCTCGTATTCCCAAGAGCTAAATCAATAAATTACGTGACAGGCATGCAGAAAACCTGATGCCTCCAACTTTGCTTTGGCTTTGGCTCCAAGTCCACTTCTTGATCGCCGTTTGCGTTTTGCTTCGTTTTGATTGAATCAATCAAAAACTTGTGCATTTATATGAAAAATATTAAGAAGTTGGGGACGATCCGCAAAATGAAGCGGGAATACCCTGAAGTGAGTGAATAAATTAATGATAAATTTAAAGCGTAGCAAGTTGATTAAAATAAAAATACATATAAGCAGCCAGAGGGAAGAGCACATGGATAATGATTTATTTTATTATTTATCAAAGAATTGGCAATCTTAAAAATTGATTAATAATTCAGCAAAAATTGAGAGAAACTAAATGAGTTGAAGAAATTCAAAATACAACTTATTATATTTTTGGAAAAGTAATTAAAGGCATATTTCATTAATAAATATGTATTATACAGATATGTAATATAATGTATCTTTTCAATTTATTTTTGATTTTGTCACTGTAACAAGTTTCCCTAAAAATCCTTAGATCCCCACAGATAGTGTATACAGAAAAGAAAAAATGTCGGTGAACATGGGGCTGGCATACATACATATATCGTTTGCAGATCTTCTGGCGCTGCCATAACATAAATTATTATTATATCTTGCCCAATGGCTGCTGCCGCAGATATATGTATTTTAAGTTCTCCATTTACCATCCTTGCCCCCCTTTTTTGCCGGGTTTTTCGCATTAAATTTGATTGGTTTTCATTTGTTGCGAGCAGGAAATGCCCAATAAAGTTCTTAACTCGGTTTAATTAACTTTGACAAATTGAAATCGGTGGAAAATGTTTTTCCCCGGCAAAATAATCGAATTAAAAGCCGAAGCAGCAAAAGTCATTGCCAAGGAGCGACATCCCCTCAATTAGTAATAAATAATTTTGAGTTGGTTGAGAAAGTTTTCCTCAAGCTAAGCGATGCATAATCCATGAAAGGGCGCCAGCAAAGTTCGGGAAGCCAAGAACTCGACTCCCGTCTTTGGTCTCCGAAAAGCCAAAAACTGGAAGCCAAACGGGTGCAGGCCACTCAGCCACTCTGCCACTCTGCCACTCTGCCACTCTTTCTATTAATGCCGCTCCATTGTGCGGCAAAGTCTTCATTGATTTGGATTTCTTGTACCGAGGAAAATCGCCTTAGGCCGAAACTTTCGCCCGACCACAGGAGCATTGGCCAGGACAGGATGGTAAAGGAGTACATATTTCCCGGGACAAGGCGGACAGGCAAATAAATGGTCATAATCCCGGCCAGACAAAGGCTACTGTTCCTGCTCCACCTTAACCCATAACTCATGTCTGGGGCAATATGGGGGTGTATCTCGAGTCTTTTATGCGTTTCATACATTTGATTTATTCCACATGCAAATTGCGGTATACAAAAATTAAGTCGTTGAAAATGTTTTATTCCGAGAAACGTTTTGCGTCTCTTCCAAAAGCAACTAAATAATATTTCAAATGCGCACGTTTCACAAGAGAACACGGGGCGTACAAAAAAAAGCCATAACATGGCTCTAGGCGCCCCAAGCTGGAGAAGGGGGTTAAACTCACCCCTTCTCAGTGCCCGGGGCACAACCCGCTCTTACAAATAAATGCATGAAATTGAATACCAGGACCCAGAAACAATTTTTGACAGAGAAACTGAGAAGGTCTCCATCATCATCATCTTCTCTATTCTGGCATTGTAGTTATATTCCACTGCCAGGCTTGGTGTTCTGTTTATTTATGTGTTTGCGCCTATTTATTTATTTTAATTAAAAGGGGCACGTGTTGCTGTTTTCTTGTTTTCTTTTTGCCACGGCAACATTGCGCCCCAGAGAAATTGAGATTGCCCATAGAAAAGCAAAAATTGGGGTTGGGGTGTCGTGAGGTGTGGCGTCTTCAATTTTCGGGGGGTGGAAGGGGTGGGAACGGGTTGTGGCAAGTGCAATTCGGAATTGTATCAATGACAACCCTGAGAAATTCCCTTGAAATTTTATTAAATTATTTTCCTTGGGAAAGATATTTTCCAGCTTAAAGTTCAGCTAGGAAAATACAAACCAACTTTGCTACATTTTCCAATTAAAAGAAATATAATTAACCTATTAAGAAACCTAGTATTCTTAGAATTGGTAATGTGTATGCCTTCTTAGTTGATTTACAATCTAAGTTAAGTTAAACTATAAAGAATTTAAAATTTAAATAAAATCCAATTCAAAATTAATGAAAAATTAAGCTTGTATCTGAATTTATTTCTTAATGAATACATTTCCATCACATCCTGCAACTAAATAATTAAATAAATAAACAAACACAAAGCAGCCTTCACCCCACAGAGCCACATTATATATACAGTGACGACATTGTTTTCCATTCCACAGATTTTCCAAATATCACATAGCCACCCCTTATTTTCATTGCACATTCAATCGAAGTCACCTGACTCCCATTAAATGACTGCAAATGAACATCAACCGAGTGTCAAAACAAACAGAATCGTTAACCAGATCCTTGGGCGTGGATAATTTAACTGACTAAGCCGAGAAGAAATGGCCAGCAAATAGTAATAAACAAGGGGCAACAATCAGAGCAACTAATTAAATGCCACAACCCCCGCGGAAAACAGGGAAAGCGGCCACACAGACGGATAGTCAAAGTTTCCCGACTCGTTTTCATTACGAGTTAATTTGAATGTAAATGAACAGAGGACTGTAGAGTGGTGGAGAGGTGGAGCGACGGGGAGTGAGCTAGCTAAAATGTTTGGCTAATGTTTCAATTAAGAAGACAGTGAAAAATTTAATTTGCTTTCATTTGGCCCCGGCCATGCTTGTGTTCAAATGGGAATTGCCACCCAAGTTAGTGCGAGGAGTTTTCCTTTTGAAGGCGAGTCGGCAGTGAATTTCGTCTGCTTTGTTGTCCCGGGTGATGTTCGCAAGGAATTTCAATGTTCCACTCATAATTTCATATAATTTCCATTAATTGTATGAAATTAATGCCGCTGGCTTTGAGGCCGAGTCTTTGGCACAGCGAAAAATAATTAGTCTTATGTTGGAATTGTTAAGCAAATTGATTGTGAGAAGTAAATACATTTCTGTACTTTATTAAATACCATTTGCCTTTGATATATTTATTAAAATATTTCTAGATCAATTAGTAAATTTATAAATTCTTTGATATTATTATTATTTTCTTATCTTCTAAAGTATCAACAAAAGAAGTTCAAGTTTTCTATTCAAGAACAAAAAAACAACACCTTGTCACTAATTTTAATTTCATATTTAACAACCTTGTTGGGAAATCATTGTAAATTTCTTTTTGGTATCAATAGATTAATAAATATATATTTTATAATATTCTCCTCGAAAACTATATACAATTATAACCCATTTTTCCCTGTGCATCTCCAACTGAATCGTGTCTTGGCTCGTTGGCCACTCCAGTAGCCATTTTCATGATTTTCTACGCACTTTGGCAATGGCTGGCTTGGAAACTGTCTATGCTAATTTCCCAGTTTTGATGACTAGTCGGCTACCAGGGAGCTACTGGCAACGGCTACCTTTCATTTGGCTGTAACCAACTGCCTAGCCACGATCACCAGCCATCGATCCATCGATCCATCGATCCACCGATCCACCGATCCACCGATTCACCGATCTTGAGATCCTGTGATCCGCCTAGTGCTTTGCATAGATCACTCAAGGGCATCGCCATGGAGATTTGGTTCTGCTCGTGCTCGCTCTGACTCCCAGCTTCCCTAGTCGTCATCATCATTATCGTCATCATCGTCATCTCCATCACACTGGATGATTCGATGATGTCTGGGCCATGGCAAATTCCCAGTTGGAGCTCTCGGTGCAACATGCCCGGCCACGCCCCCATTTTGACTGGGCAATTGTCATGGACACGCGGACACGCGAAATCGGACTGATGAGAATATATTTTTTATTCAGCTCTTTGGGATAATAAATGGGTTAGAAAAAGCGAACGAAAAAGCTACGAAAATCTGGTGAAAAAAGGCTGAGAAAATGGAGAAAATTTCTATGAAATTGGATGAGCTATCAAATGGAAATTACAGTGTAATTTAATTTATTAATTTGTTAATTATACACCAAATATTGTTGTTGGAGACTTAGTAAAATCCGTTTAATTTAAGAATTTAAGATATTTATACTTTTGTAATCCTATACTTTGGTAGGTAGTTTTTGTTGATCTCATTTCCCGTGCCATCCTTCGTCTTGCCGCAGTGACAAGTGGCTTTGCACGTTTTCCAGGCCCAGGAAAGCAGAGTGCAGGAGGGCAACCTCCTTTCTGGCATTTCTTTTCCGCACACTCAGCACAAATTGCAATCAGAGTGCCCCTGCCCCATGCCCATGCCCATGTCCATGCCCATGCCATTCATCCCCTTGGCCCTCTTCAGCCACCGACTTTTTAGCACTTCAAATTGGCAAACAAACAAACTCACGTTCAAATGAAATGTGAGCATAAACAGAAAATTTTTCACACACACACACAGACGACACACACCCAGGCTCTCTTGCTCCCCAGTTTTCCCACTTTTTCAAAGCTCGTGTGCAATGGTAAACAAACTTGAAAAGCAAACCGAAAAGCAGAAGCGGAAATATTGCGCATACGTCGCGTTGCACGTGAAGCAAGAAGCAGAAGAAGCGGCAGCGGAATAAGAGCAATGAGCAGAGAGAAATGGGAATCACACGAGGACGAAGCAGTGGGCCAGAGGTGGCATCACTTGACACGCAAATATGCATAAACAAGGCATGAATATTCATACACACAGCAGACACCACTTCTCTCCCAGTCTTCCTTCATATACATATGTGTGTGTGCGTGTGTGTATATATGGCCATCTCGCTTGCTCTGCTTTGGCATCTTGAAAAGGACTCGCGTCCTCGTCCTGGCGCCCATATCTCGTTTAGAGATGAAATGCAATGCGCATTGAAAAATTTGCCCGCAAACAATGTTTACTTAAGGCGAGGTGAGTGAACCAAAAGAGGAGAAATGGCTAGAAGTACAGTGGAGACTTGAGTAAGGAATCGAAAAAGATTGAGATTTTTACCATATGCTTTGATAAATTCCTGATAAATAGTATTATCTAAAAAATACGTGAGTAACTTGTGACCTAAACTATTTACCATATATTATGCTTAAATATTATATAATGTGCGAAGGTTGTATCGTCACTCTTATTAGAAGGTACAGTCAGTGCAAGTAAGGAACAAAAAAGATATAGATTTTCAAAATATATGATTGACATAATTGTAGATAAATATTCCAAGCATAATCAATTGTATTATAATTGTATTTTAAATTCTGGGACATATATTTTTTTATTGGTAACACAGCTTGTTCAATCTTTGTCGAAATGAATTATTATCGTACAATATTACTAGAATTTCTCAGCACCAGAGTGCTTTATATATTTTATTAAAAAATTTAATTCGAAACATTGACCTCTTTTATTTTATTTTATAATAATATTTATAAATTTAAGCTGGTCATATTTCTCTATATAATTAACAAATACCAATCAAAGTAGATTGTTAGCTATTCTAAAACTTCTCTTAAAGTTTTATATTCTTAAAATTCATCTACATATGTCTGAGTATTTTGATTACTTAATTTATTTTTTCTAGACCCTTTCGAACTCTATCGAGTGCCCCCTGTGAGACCACATAATATGCAATTTTCACAGCATTTGCAATGAATGAATGCTGGCTTGTGTTTGCTTTGCCATTCACAAGAAATGACAAAATGCATCCAGGTCATTCACTTGGGCCTGCACTTTTCTCCACCTCCCCCCCAAATCCCCCTTTACCAAAGTATGATTCCTTCATGGAAATTTTACAGAAAATTTTCAACTGCTTAGAGGAGTAAACAACAATCATAAATCCTTGTCAATCACACGCGGCTGTCATCATCATCATCATCAGAGCAGTGACATCGTCAGCCCTCGAGATAGGCCGTGAGCGCGTAGTTCCAACTTATCCAGTGACTTTTGTGACTTGTGACTTGGCCTAAGCGGAACTGATTATAAGCCGCCGTCTGCTGCGACGTCATCGATTTGGCTGCGTGACAAAAATGCCTCTATTTTATTTTATATATTTTTTTTTGCGACTGTCTTTATGTCATTTATATGACGCTTCGACTTTGACAGCTGCGCGGTGGATCGATTCGGGGGTGCGAGTTATGCAACACTTGAACTGTTAATTTCTTTGGAAGCTTCCTATTGACAACAATCAATCATTTTCCTATGCCACGCTCAATATATACTATAAGGATGGCAGGGAAGGCCGATAGTCCTTCGTTGACTTGTGAATTGTTAAATTGTAAGCTGAGGTGAATAAAAGTGGGTCTTTGGAGATTAAAGGATATTTAAGATGTGAAAATATTTTCTAAAAATAATTTTAACGAATTTAAACACATATTCGTGCTAAATATTTGATTGTTAATGAAAACTGTGCTTGGTAAATATATAAAAAATCGATGAATATATATAATAAATCTTCCCTTTTAAGGAAATTAAAATCTATTTTTAAATTTATAGTAAACATGATTATTTAAATGTAAATGAACAAAAACCTAAATTAAATTCAGTTATATTTAAAGACTTCCTTTATCTCCGCAAGAAGTAATCAAAATAATTTACCAGACGCAACAGTATCAAAGAGTTGAATAAAAAACAAAGTTAAATATATTTTCATATAAAGTATACTCCTAAAAATTCTCACCAAAAATTTGCATACAAAATGAAACCAAGCAGGCGAAAAAACCAAATCAGTTCAAAAACCGCAAAAAAACTCGGCCAAATCAGACGCTAAAACTAATCCCCCAAATCTGCGACGATTGCCAGAGCAAATCAAAGTCCTGAAACCATAAAAAAGGCAACCAGCCCAAAAGACCCTGCGGCAACAATTTAAGATTTACGCCACTTAGAAGACATTTAAGCGTGCAACAAATGCGGCAACAACAAAATATAAAAATAAAACAAAAAAAAAAGCAAAGTCCACATGCAAAGGCCAAAGTCAAAAGCCGCCAACAAGTTGTTTTATTTTTTATATACCCTTACCGAAGGGTATTATAATGTTGAATGGGATTTTGTAAAGGAAGTAAGGAAATGCTAAAAGGATAAATGTATTGAGTTTGAAAAATCAAGTAAAGAAATTTAAACAGTTCATTTAAAAATGTATATAATTCTGTTCGTAAAATCTTGTCTGTTGAGTGTCCTTTGATTGTCCCTTTTTCTGACCATTAATAAATATCTTTTGGAGTTTCAGGCTAATTTTAGAAGATATTTAAAACATATAAATTTAAACAGTTGTGTTATAAAATATATGTGTGTAAGAAAATGAAAATGAAATTAAATGTATGTGTTATAATGTTAAACAAATAGAAAATTTCATGAAGCTAATAAATATTTGATTAAAATATTAGTTTTTTAAATTCAGAAGAGTATTCAAACTTCGACTTCTAAGCACAGTTTTCCCTTATCGTCATGGATTGTTGTTGCCGTGCGTGCAGCTCCCCAAAGGAAGCTTCTTTCCCAGCGCCTCTTCATCTTTTTTCTCCTTTTTTGGTTTTAGGCTCGGGCTCTCTCTCTCACTTTATTCCCGGCCTGCCAAAAATCAAAAAGGGATTCTACCTCAACGGCCGACAGTTTACAAGGTTTTCTCGTGTTTCGACAACATTAATTTGTTGCCTCTTCCCTCCGGTCGGCAACATGTTGGGAACTTGTGCGGACCAAGGTACTGCCAGCAAATTCCCAGCAACATGTTGCCAGCCGCAGAAACCACAGAAAAATAAGAGGGAACAGTAGCTACGTCCAAACAATAAGAAAAATTATTTAATTTGAGTATATATTTCGTTGCTTGCATTTTTTTTTTAGCAAAAGCCTCATACAAACCGAAAAACCACAGAATTTTACGAGCTCCTCGTCGCCCTTAACAATGTCTCATTGTCAAGTTTAAATCATTTTTAACGATCAATAAACGAAAGAAACTGTCGTAGAGATGGTAGAGTGAGTCAAATGGGAAAATCACGATGAAAAGGTAAATATTAGGATCTTAAATAATATATTATAAATAATATTTAATTGAAAATAACTAAAATGATTAATTTATAAATTAAAAAGGCGTTTTAAAATGAATATTTTGGTTTATAATAAACGAATAAGATATAAGCGAACTGTCGTAGAGGTGGTAAAGTGAGTCGAATGGGAAAATCACGATGAAGACATAAAAAAAATATATAAATGTATATAAACAATAACAATATTTAAACTAAAAAGGCGGTGTAAAATAAATAATAATAATAATCCAATAAGATAGAAGCGAAGTATAGTATAGATGGTTAAGTGACTTAAAGAAAGAAATCTTAAGATATTAAATCGATGGAATAGGAAAAATTACAATATTTCTTGCAATTTATTAAGAAGAAATAACTTGAGTTATTTTCATACTATTGTTTTATTTTAAAGAAACTTTTATGTGTTGAAAATGTATGAAAATGATTTAACATTTTATTATTATACATATTTATTGCAAAAGCCATCTTTTAAGCATAAAACGGCTTCTTTCTCCCAGATTTTTTAACTGCTAAATTGTTTTAAGGAAATTTCTTACAATTTGTATATCGTACCAAAATCCCATCCCTTGCGATTATATCAAGTCACTCATATTTCTGTTTCTCCAGAACTCATCCCTGAACTGGCTTTGTGTGCGGGCTCTTCTCGACTTAACTTGGAAGTCGGGAGAGGTGTAAAGCTAATTGAAAGCCCCGCTGGAAGCGGCCAACTTCAAAAGGCCACATCAAGGCGACGACTTTGTTGTGGAAACTAAATATGTTCATATATACAACCAGAACTATTAAAGCCCAATGAGTTCCAGCCACAGTACAGCATATATTGCATTATTTTATAGACTACTCGATGGGAGAGTGGGTGGGAATGGGGTGACAGACCCAGTTGATAAGCTACGGATTGCACACATGTTTCGATATTTAGCCAAAGGTAAACACACAGCACACTAGTTGACAAATCTAGGTACAACTTTGTAAACATTTCTATCAATTTGTGGGCTTTATCAGACTATAACTTTTGTCTCTATTTACCAAATGCTTCAAATTGACAGCTGTACTGCGGTGGCTAACTGAAAATCGAAAATTCCTGCGATTAAATTGCAATTTCCACAACAGATGTTCGGGATTTATATCCTTCTATATATACTTTTTTTTTCAATTGTAAGCGGATATTCATTTCCCATCATTTCCGGTCATTTCCATTTTCTCTTTTCAGAGAAAGCAGACTTATTTGCTAATAAAAATTCAAAAGATAAACACACAAATCAAAGTCATAAGCTCAAAATGAAACTGAAACTGTGGGTGTAAAAAACAAACCGGAAAAAATCATACAAATGGGTGGAAAACGTCGAAAAAATGCTCACAGAATTCTTGAGATTTTAAGGGTAATTTGTTTTGGGCAGCTTATTAAGGCAACACGTGCGGGGAAATACCGCCAAATCTTATTAGGAAAAATTAAACGGCTTACTTGACTTTGAGCCGTGGACAGAAACCCAACCAGAATGAAGGAAAAACTCTAAGAAAAATACATCCCAATGGGACATTTGCATTGCTACAACTGATTGCACTTACAAATCGTAAAAAACGAACATTGCGAGCGGCGACAGCGAACTGCCATTAGGCCCACTGTGCACAGTGGGAAGCGGTGTCGTGCCAGACTGTGGGGGTTTGGGGGATGAACCAGGGGACGGACTGGGCTGGGCTAATGCACAAAAGGAAATTATAATAAGCGCAGCTTTTCCCCGTACGGCAAAGAGTCGTGCCGGGGCAAGAAATTCATAAATAAAAGACGCCGCAAAGTAGGCAATGCAAATGCTTGCCGCTGGAAACATTCGTTTCCCCGGAATTTTTCGTATTCTCCATATTTCGCCGGCTTTTTATCGCACTAATAAAAAGGATTTTCCCCGAACGACCAGAGAAATCGTATTGAAGTCCCGTCTCGCATTTCTTTGTATCATTTTACTGCAGGCTGCGGGTGGTCGTCGAGTCTCAGGGTTCTGTGGGGGCTGTTCTGTGGTCCCCGCCCATTTCGTACCCTTGCCCAGGGGTATTATACTTTTAGTCAAAGCTGTGGAGTCATTTCCGACCATATAAACCATATTTATTCTTGATCAGCATCGAAAGCTCAATCAATCTGGCCATGTCCGGTTAAAAAATAATTTTTCGAAAATTTTTCCATTTTTTGAAAAAAAGATAAGGGGTTACATCATTAAAATTTTCAAAAATGGGCAAAAATGTACATTTTTTAAAATTTCAATTTGACTATGCAGATTTGTTAACCTAATAAAAACTAACATAGAAATGCTTTCCAAATTAAAATAAATAATTTATTGGCGTAGTTATGCTTTTTTAAAACTTTGATTTTACAAAATAATTGTCATATATAAAAATTCGATAATTATATATTAAAAAATGCTAACATTTTAAGTTTAATTATAACCAATTTCCAAATCGATTCTATAAATCAATTGGAAGGGTATTTAAACTTCGGCTTCCTAAACTTTGCTTCCTGCTTGTTATTTACTAGCCTTGTCATATTTGCAACTCGACTGACTTTTCTTTTTATTTTTTTTTTTTAGGTTTCAGCCGTCGTCTGGCTTATTCTGTTTGTTTTTCTCATTTTTCCTGCGCTTTTCTATACATTTTTCCTGGCTTTCCCCGACTATGTTACATTATAAATGGATTATGGCAATTAGATGGTGTTCTGGGGCTGGCTGGCGATTGGGTTGACTGGAAATAGGCAATCCGTGTTCTTTGGGTTTTGGAATCCATTAGAAAGGCTTAGGATTTGATTTGCTTAAAGATGAAATGATGATAGCTTGTAATGGGTTATGGTAATGGGGAAAAGAATGTAGAATGAAATATTTAATATAACACAGTCATAAATGACATTAATAATATCCTTAAAGGTTTTCTTTCTCAAGTGAAAATGTGCGTATTTTGTGGAGATTTTAAAATGGTTTTAAAAGTACTGTCTTTGGTGTATAACCCTAAAAATAATACTTGAAAATGTTTAAGACCTTGAATAATATTAGATATATTGTTAATGATCAAAAAATTATATTTGAAAAATAGTTTGAAACCTTAAACATTATTTTACTAAATGCTTGCGGCTAACTTAATGTTTTCTGCAAACAAAGATCAAGGAACATTACAATCACCTTCAAAAGCACCTTCTGAACCACCAAAACCCCCTGAAACTTCTTTTAAAAACTCTAAAAAATATAAATGTACTTTTTAGCATTCGATTACCATTTTCCCCATCATTAGAACCCCTACCAAAACTGCCGACAACTGCTGAAACTATTACTTTTGCCAGTCATTCCCCTCAACCAACCGAATGAGAAACCAATTAAAGGCGAAACAATCATCATTAGGCAGTGCCATACAAAATGATAATTCAAATGTTTTCAGCTGAGTGGCCAAAGCGAATCGAGGCGGAGAACATGGAAAATATAACTAAGTATACCGTGTTTACCGTGAAATTGAACAAATAATATGCCAAGAAAGTAGGCGCCTGGCCAGAGATTGGAAAAAGTTCGAAAAGCGACTATTATTAATGATCTGATATATCAATCGGCTGGCTGCCAGATCAAAGAGAGGTCGAAATACGGTAGAAGGGGGCGAAATATTTACAAATTACAATCTGAACAGGGAGCAGGAAAATATTTCAAATTCGAACCGTTCGAAATTCTTTGGAGCGCACAAAATGCCAACCAAAAACTAAACTAAAACGGAGAACGTTGGGTTGGGGGATAAAAATATGTATGCTAGACCATAGAGCCATCAAAGACATTTGAGCATTTTGCGGTTTTTTGTGTGCATGGGATGCCTTTTGTCCTGTGGCAGGACATGTGCAGCAAAGTGTCGCATATGTGGCTCGGCTACGACTACGTTTTTTACATGATATCCCTCCACCATACCATAGCCGGGATTTATCCAGCCTGGGCTCTGGGTCTCCGCTTATTGCCAGGCATTTATGAAATTCCGTGCGGAATTTCGGGGCGGGCAACTTGAAAGCCTGAGACGGAGACCCAGAACGAGACATCCGAAAAAGACGAGCAGACAGCTAATACCCACCGAGATGAGGTTAACAAACTGCCATCCAAAGAGAGACCTCCATGTGAGTGTGCCTGCGTGTGTACTTCTCTTACTTTTTTCTAGTTTTAATTTATATGTAAATTAGCAAACTCAGCGATGTAGAGGGGGGAGAAAAGGCATCTGCTGAATGAAGGCAACTACTATTAGCACAAAGCTGTAAATAATGACAACCTGAGTGCAATTTGATGACAGTTGCAGGACAGAGTGTTGTGCAGATGAACCCTAAGCCACTGTCGATCCAAATCAGGCCACAAATTGATGGATAAAATATATATCAAAAGCAAAGCAAAATCTCCACTCCAGCCATAACAAATCAGGCATGAAATTGTACAATTTATCGACAAGTTCAACTTTGGTCAGACATCATAAATTAAACAAATTTTAATCAAACATAAGTAGCACAAAACAAAAAGATGATCTTCCAATATCTTTCCAATTTTCTCACAGTTTTCGTGATCCACAAATCACTCGAGGCGAAATACGAATGAGGAAGAGAAGAAGCCATCTTTGGGTTTATTTAAACATTAATTAAATGTTCAGCATGGGAATATGAGTGGCCAAAAAATGTATGTATATATCAGGCGTGAAAGTCTCAACGAAAAATTTATGAAAGCTGACACAACATGTTAACGCCAGTTGTTAATCAACAACCTCGTTGTAATCGTAATCGGTGTATGGCAATCGCAATTGCAATAATAATCATCCAGTGACAATCGTCATAATTTATGGGTCCTTCTGGCCTGGTCTGTCGGGTTTTGGTAACCGCAAATAGCCAAACAACATAACAACTAAATTGATAAAAAGCCACAAAATAAAAAAGGGAAATAACAGAACGGGAGCAGATTGTTAAGGTATCGATAAATAGTCGAACTGGGAATACACTTTTGATTGAAAGAAGTTATAAAATGAATTTTTGAGAAATTAAAAGGATTAAACATTCCTGAGTTTCTATTTTATTAATACCGAAATCGTGTTTAAAAAGGGGTTATAGGTTATAGTTAATAAAATATGATAGAAAATATCAATTTATTAATATTGAATCGATATTTAAGGTGAAAAGCGAGATGCGATACAATTTAACGTTGCAATGTACATATGTGAAAGAAATGGATATTCGTTTATTTTAAATAAATCAAATAATTAGTAATAAAATTATTAAATATGTTATATATTAAATACAATTTTTCTTATATTGTTTTTCATTAGATCTATATTTCTATATTTCAACATTATTTCCGATATATAAAGCTTCGTTATATTACTATTCACGAATATACGATGTGATATTGAGTTAGATATATTTTATAGAACCTAATCCTCCTTTCTCTTGATTTATATTTGATTTGATTATATTTATTTAATAAGAATAATAAATACATATAAAAATATCTAGTTAATAGTATGTACTCTTAACCCGAATGACAGACATTGATGCCTTTATAATGTATTTTAAATCAATGAACATTTTATTTATTTATTTAATTAAAAGCCCTTGGAGGACATTATTTCAAAGTCGTTATCCCACCTTATAAATCCTCATACTCCCTACTTTATTTAGGGTATATAAAATACCAATTGAAACGAAGCCGGTGGCAATTGGGGAAAAAGGGGAATGGGAGCTATATACTGAACTGAACCGAACCTTCGGGAGTTGCTGCTGCTGCTGACTGACAGCAATCGAAAGCTATGCAATAATAATAACGACAGAACGTCGAGAGGTTAACCCGGACAGGGAGCAGCTGCCAACATTCACACGTCATTTAATTTCGATTAGTCGTCGCCGCCGCAGAGAGAAGTTGGTAAGACAAACAAATAACGCGACAAATGCAACAATGTCGAATGCGGATGGAAAGCCAAATGCTTTGTGGTCAATACTCGCTGGCTCACACTTTGTCTCTGGTAATTGTCGCCTTCGACCACGAAAAATGTACAAAATGCCTAATTGGCACTTGGAAACACGAGCTCTCTCCACCTTAATTATTGAATTCTCCCCCCGAGTGCCTTCGATCTTTGATCACTTTTTTGTTTTTATTTCTGATCGAAGTTGCAGCTGAAAATCGTGGAACAGCAGTCACATTTTTACTGCATTCGATTCACATTTTTGATTAATGATTCAATTTGAAATGTGAAAAGCCCGAGAGGTGCTGAGAAATCCTCTAATGAAGTCATAGCCTACATCCGCTTCTGGTTTTGTTTCTATGTTTTTTTTTTTTATTAAAATTCACTGATTAAACCATGAGAAATGGCCTCGGGTGGGTCTATTAGTGACAAGCTTCAGTTGAAAGTTGGTTTTGAATGGAACTGGGAATGGGAATGACAAACGGATTGGTTTATACAAGTGAAAGAATTTGGGTAATAAAGTTTTAATGATATATTTAACTAATTAGAATTCCTACAGGGTATTTATCAATATTTTTCACTGGTTTCAGAATGATATTTAGACCCAATCTTTCCCTTTAAGTTACTGCTATTAAATGCTATTTTACAGATCTTAATTTCCCATTATAACTTGTTTAATCCACTCTGTCTAACTCTCTCACCCCTGCAACATTCATCAAAGCTGCCCAAATTAGGCCAACACCCAACCAAATCCATTCCCAAAAAACTCTACTCAATAGGCCTGCTGCACCCAAAGGCTAAAAAAGGAAAATGTTTTCCCAGAGCGTTTAACACCAGCCAGTTGAAGCCCCCCGAAAAACCGGGCGCCTTAACCCTCTCCCCCCAAAAATAAACCCCCAAAAAGTGTGAATGAAATAAGTTGGACCTACACAGCAACAGCATTTTTCGCTTTGAAAATGATTATTAGGTCAGTTGCGGCTGAGAGGACGAGGAAAATGGAAAAGCAGGGCGGCGGCAGCTGGACAAATGCCGCCGAAGGCAATGGTCAGGACAAAGACCTCGCAATGCGGGGGGCAACAAGGGGTTAAGCCGGGCAGCAGCAACAGCAGCAGGCAGGCAGGCACCTCATACGAAAATAGCAGGGATTCCTTTTGAAGTTTACGCACAAGTATGCCTTGGAAATATAACCCCATCGAACTCCTGAAAACCCAGGATGCAGGATAATAATTAACGCAATAATCATCGATGAATGGGTAGGAAAACGAGAGGAGTGATAGAAAATTATAGAGAGAGTGAAGAAAAACAAGGAAAACCTGACAACTTGGATGTTTTGTAGCTAAAAGTTGTAATTATCATATAGGGAGTATGGGGAATCTATACAATTTTAGAATTAATTATACACTTGATATTGTAATTAATTTATAACCATTATTCAGAATGTTAAAGATATGATTTCTTATGTATCTGTACTTATTATTTTATTTATGGCAATATATAAGGACTTTTAGCTACCATTGTAATTAACTTTTGCAAAAAATAGTATATGTTTTTAACTAAATTTTACTCCTGTTTTTATTTAAAGCATAAATGTAAGTTGTAGTAGCTTTTTGGCTACATTTTTCTCTTATAAACCTTTGACATCACTGAAAGGAGGCTGCGGCCGGTCAATGCTTAAAATGATTAACGCGCTTAACCCGTTGGTGCTCAGGCATGCGCTCGGCACCCTTAACCCCCTCGCTTGGCCCCCACCGGTCCCCTTGGCCATCGTTGCTCTGCGTGTGTTCATTTTGTAATTTGCGTAGGTGATGCCATGGAATTTGATTTTCACACGTGTTGCTTGCCTGCCAGCCGCCTGCCTGCTACTGCTGCTACACCTGTTCCCTGCTCCCTGCTCCCACCTTGCCACTCCCACTTATCTTAGTATGCCCATCCCGCCCCCTTGTCCTTGTTGCTCATGTTAATGTTAATAATAATGGAAATGCTGGGTGTGTGCAATTATCTTCCATTTCATTGATTCCACACACGCGCCACATAAAAATAGAAAGCGCCGCGAGAGAAAAACAGAACCAGAGGCCTATCTAAGGGCTTTAACCCATTAGGAAAGCGACTGCAGATGGAGATGAAAGTGGGTATGTGAGTATACTTTGAACTTGTTGGAAAGGTGTTAAGGTTTTGGAGTAATCTAACGAGGGGCTACATAGATATATGAACTTCAAGGAAGATTTATCAAAGGAGTACTGAGGGTCTATCTTGCAATCTACCTTAGTTCCTATCTATTTATGTATCTATCTATCTCTCTGTCTATTAATCTATATTTCTTTGTAGATATCTTTGTATATTTTTATCTATCTATCTAGTTGTCTATCTACCTATCTTCCTATCTATCTAACTATCTATATATACATCTTTCTATCTATCTATCTATATACTTAATATTCTGTCTATGTATCTATCTACCTATCTATTTATCTATCTATTTATCTATATAATTATTTATCTATCCATCTATCTATCCATCCATCTATCTATCTTTATATCTATCCATCTATCTATCTATTTATCTATCCATCTATCTATCTATAAATCTATCCATCTATCTATCTATATATCTATCCATCTATCTATCTATCAATCTATCTATCTATCTATCTATCTATATATCTATCTATCTATCTATCTATCTATCTATCTATCCATCTATATATCTATTTATCCATCTATCTATCTATATATCTATCTATCTATAGCTGAAAACTTACTTTTGACTGAAATTCCTTAAACAAAAAATTTGGCTTGTGTTAAATTACCTTTCGGTCAGCAATTTACCTGAGCTGGGTAACCTCAACCTCGAATTCAATAATTTCTTATGGATTGAAGTTGGCTGGCAAGTTCAAAGCTCACGACAAGGCCAATAAGGAGAGAAAAGCCAAGACAAAAGAGGCAGTGCAAGAAGATGAAATAGTAATAACAATAATCATAAATACAGCGAGACGATGACAACCCTAAAACATTGGAGAGACCAGCTCATGACAGGAAAATCTGCACAAGCTCAAGATGGAATCGCATGGAATCACAGATAAATTGTGTAAGTCATGGAACCAAGGGGGAAAATGAAAAAATATGGCAAAACTTGGGAGAGAAAAAAAGAAAGAAATCCCCAGTACTCCGTGAGTAGGAGGCTGAAATGTTGCGCGTGCGCAGAAATTGAAATGAAAATTGCTGGCCAGCGAAATCATGCCTTTTTGTGGGAAGAACCTCTTTCCTGATAAGTCATGGGAAGATCGCTGCAGAAAGATATACCATTTAATTGCTCAATTGTTGTGTTGACAACTGGCAGCTTAAAAAATGTAAATATTTATATTAAAACCATACAAAAACAGGGCTAAATTAGATGCGCTTTGGAGAGAAAATCACACATTACCCCACAACAAAATGTGATGGTGATTTTTTTGTTTTGCAAAATGCGAAAATCCCATTAAAAGGCACGCAATTAAGGGAGCTAAAATGCTAAAATGTCTTGGCCTCATTTTGATGGCCAGATAAGCATCGACTATATCGGGTCGACAGCTCTCTCTCACTCTTGGCCATTTTGTTCAAACGAAATGTTTGCGTGTGCCGGGCAATTTATCAAAACATTTGATTTAGTTGTAAGAAAGCATTTTCAACTCAATTTCAGTTGGATGTAAGGGACCCCTCTGATGCCTTCTGCATATGGCAAAAATGGCAGCTTACATGGTCGCTCCTGATATGGAGGGTCCTTGCCTTGCCTTCAGCAGCGTCTACCGGCGGCAATTTAAAAGAGTCCTGGCTCTTGGTTGGGGTTAAAATAATTGCAAATACAATTTATGATGAAGTGTACAGGGAATCCTTTTGGTATTGTGTTCTTTAATATCAAAGCTAATTTTAAGGTAGCACCTAACAAATATAATAGTGTGTGTCCTCTTAATTAACTATTATTTTAGATATATTTTATATAATTTAAGGACATGAGTTTTAATTTAAACTGCGGTACATATTGATATATTTTAAAGATAGAAAGACTTACCAAATTATGTATAATCTTCAAATTAATCGTATCTGCAAATATAAGTTATATTATAGTTGAATTTAGACTATGAAGTTATGTTGAATCTTAACTTAAAAATAAATAATATAGCTAAACAATCAAAGATCTAATATTTATTTACTCAACGAACAAAGCATGTAATTAATAGTGCACAAACGGTAAAATTAATAATAGAAACCCTTCTCTAAATTATGATTTGTGTTCATCAATTAGTTCTCATAATTTCCCCGGCAATCAAAGGTAATTAAACGGCCCGACTGAAACATTGAAATGAACCTGTTGTTGTAGTACTTTGTAATTAAAACGTCTGATACAAAACCAGATGCAAATTAACCAACAAAAAAAAACTTGTAGCATTTTGCTATAATTTTTGCAGCTGATAATTTTATGCAAAAGCCGCTGCAGCGGCTAAAAATGAGACCTCGCCGGTTGGTGTTGTATTTAAATGGGCAAAGGGGCGTAGTAGAGGGTTAATTGTCTCGACCAGAAGAGAACACACAGCATGGTTCCCCAAGAGGTTAAATATATATCTCACCATCTTTAATTTCTTATATTATTTAAGCGTTCTTAAAATAAAAAATGTAATATTTACCATTAAAATAGTTGTATGTATTTTGAGCAAGTTTTTTTTGTTCAAATAAATTTGTAAAGTTAAGGTTTAGACTATTAAATAAAATTCTTTGTTTTATCAACTTGAACTTATATTTTTAATTTGAAAATTTAACAAGTTTAGAATTTGTTAATTTGATTCCCAAATTTAATAAATTTGACTCTTAATATTTCTTTAAGGTTGGTATCTTGATACTTATTTAGATACTTTAGTAGATAGTATATCTTTTTGCTTTAAATATATAATATATACATATAATATAATATACATATATAGTAATATATTCGTCTATACATATTTAGGAAGGCAATAATTATGATAATTTAAGCAATACATTATTATTAATACACAAACTTCTCCCCAATCATATAACTTAAAGCGAAAACATGTCATGGAGTGAATTAAGGTTCTTTAATTCAATAATTTAAAAATATTAACTAAATTAAATATTAAATTTCAGTAAAAGCAAATTGAATAATGTAAAGGAATATGATTATAACTTTAATTCCTATTAAATGTTTACTTAAAAAAATTGTTTCCTTAAAGTAAATTTAACTGAATGCCGTCGGAGCTTGCTGTATAATTTTCTTGAAGTTAATTTTAAGTTATTCTTAAAACTTTGTAAAACATACAAAAATTCTTAAATTTAGATACAAAATTTAAAGCTAGGGTCAAACAAAAGTCAAGTTTCAGCTCACTTATATGCTCTCAGGCCGTGTTTCTAATCAAATTCCCTTATATTCCAAAAATTTGGAAAATGTTGATTTGTTTTTTCTTATTTTTCCTCCTATTTTTTTTTTATTTCTTTTCGCTTGCTTGATTATAATTTGTTTTATTTGTTTTGAACACGTTTCGGGGATTGCTTCTGCTCACAACAAATACAAGGACGTAATAACAAGAGAAAAAGAGAGAAGAGAAAAGAGAAAAACGATGAAGAACGATGGGTTGGATAAGGGGGGAGGGGGCGAGGGTATGGGGAGCAGATGGAAGCAGCGACGCCGACGTCGGCAGAGCGGCAATACATTTGTATTTGTTTGTCATTCCGCTCAGTGTGTGAGTGCTGTCGCTCTCGCTCCCTCTCTCTCGCCTGCTACCTTGCTCACTCTGTTTCATTTCAATTCCCATTTCAATTCAGATTGCGATTCCATTTCCATCGCCGAAACTCCGCCCCTAAAAGCGTTACGCTGCGCAGTGTTCCGTTTCCACAGCGTTCCGCTATGTACTGGTTTTCTGCCTTTGCTTCTGTCTGCCTTTGTTTTTTGTTTGTGTCTTTGCGGGTTGGTTTTGCCTCTGCTATTGCATTTTGTGTTTATCTTTTTTGTTTTGCTTTATTATTTACTTTACTTGTCTGTGTGAGTAAGTGTGTGTGTGAGTGTGTGTGTGTGTTTGTGCATTTGTTTATGCGTCTCGTTTTACAATTTAAAGGCATTTCCTTTGTGGAAAAGTCCTTTCTCCGAAATTTCAGCACTGCGCACTCTCGCTCTCCCTCTATCTCTCTCCAAAGGACCCTCTCTCTGTCTCTCTCTATCGCTCCCTCTGGGTCCCCTAATGCTCTGTCCCGTTCCTGCCACACTCAATCAGAAAATATTGTTATATTGAATAAATATTTTACTTACAAGGTAAAAACAATATTTTGGCTTTAGTCTATGCTTAATTTTTGGGAGTTTCAAATAGGCTACACAGGAAATATTTTGTTTGTTTTTACTTTTTATATTGTATCCTTTGACATTACATGATTTCTAAGTTCATAATTTAATTCTTTTTATTGAGAAATTAAAATTAATTATCTTACATAAATGGGTTTAAAGTTATATATATTTAAATTATTATATATAAATTATTAAAATTATTAAAATCCATAAATAATAGTTTTCAAAAATTTTATTATTTGACATATTCTTAAAAAAGATTAATTTTAATTGCAATTTACCTTTACATTGCAAATAAATCATAAGAAATAAGTATGCAACTTACTACAAAACTACTACAATTTATTTTTTATAAATAAATATAAATAATAAATTTTATAAAGAAATAATATTTCATTCAAGTTTCCCAATATTTCCCTATGTTGATTATTTTTAAATCCTATGTATATATAATAAGTACCTTTAGTATAAATGTCAAAAATATTAAGTATATATATAATTAAGTCCCCTAATTCTTTCATATATTTGCTCCCTGTGTAGTCGCTTTGTAGGGTTAAGAGGTTCGTTGGGTCCTTTGGCCTGCACTAATTTAAAATTTATGTTTTTCCAAATTTTGTCGGCAATTTAATTTTGTCCGTTGTAGTTTGCGTCGAGCAGAACTTTACGATGATGACGATGGTGCCAAGGGGGGGTTAAAAGTCAGAAAGGTGGGGTTTTTAGGGGGTTAAGAAGGTCCACCAACTAGGGTTATTTATAGAACAGACTTGCCGGAACTTCTGCGGAATGTAAATTTCTTCATAAAGAATTCATTTCAAAGAGGTCCTGAGGACCCCTGGAAGTGGACATTTTAAGTTTTGACAGTTTGTTTAATTTTTGAATAAAATTTTGGGGATGTCCCAAAGTCTTTTCTTCTTTAAGTATATTATTTAAAGTTTTACTACAAGTTAATAATGAAATATGGAATACTTAAATAAACTATTACCTTGAAAAAGTATTCTTATTTTTAGACAATTTTTAAATATAACAAAATTATTCCTATTACATATAAATATATGAGAAATTAGAATAAATAAATCAAATTCCATAAATTCTGTAGTTTGCAACCGATAATTTCCCATAACAAATCAATATTAGTAACAAAAATCTATAAACTTCATTACTTAGAATGTAATTTAAATTTAAAGTTTTTAGTTTATTAAATATTTCATCTTATATCTCGATTTCAATATGATTTTCCTAAGCAAACCCAATTTCACCCCTTTCTGCGAATTTTTCCATGCCAAGTAATTTTCTCCAATTATCTTTTGGTGTTTGAAAATTGAAAGATTAATTGCCAGTGAAATGCAAATATAATTTCGTATCTCCTGCAAAGGAGAAGCATTTTCATTGTATACTCTGGCTTCCATTTAAATCTCTTTATTCGAGGCGGTTTATATATGTATATATATATACAGTGTCCATGTACATGGTGGAGAATCCTGCCTGGGCTCCGCTTTTCTTTATATCCGCCATTTTATTGCTTTTTCCCCAGCTCAGCTTTTACCAACCCCCCTCCGTGCCCCCTTTTTGGGGGAAAAGCTCGCCAAACTCTCGACATTTCATTTGCAATTTTCCTTTCTTGCTTGCATTTTATGACTTTTTCTTTAGCACTTCTTGGGCGGACTGCCTGCCACACCTACACACACAGAGGAGAATTTTCCTCTGGATATTTCCAACCCAACGCCCTCTGCATTCTTACCTCCCCCTCCACAGTCTCCCCGAAATTGGCAACATCTGTGTAATGCAATTTTCCCTTTTGGCTGGCAAGCGATTTCTTTTGTAGTTTCCTTTTTGCCTTTTTCCTCTATCATTCCTGTTTTCCCACCGTGCCCCTGGTGGCTTTTCTTTTCGCCATCTTTTTAATTCCCATTGCCTTGGCATTGCATTTTCCAGCAGGCCAAGTCGTCCTGCAGGATTTATGTGGCCGCCAGGATCTTTGTGGTGGCACCAAAGCCACGCCCCTAACTGGGGAGGAAGTAGGGGAATTCACAGAGAAATAGAAAAGAAAATTTACCCCAAGTCATTGTTGGCTTTTGCAGGGTTTTTCCTCCGCTCGCATCCTTTCCCACTCCGAACGCCGACGCCCCAAAGTGTGCTACAAAAATTGTACAAAGTTTCCCTATTTAATGTCGGCGCTTTCCACACAGGATATGTCTGCGGATGAGCGTAATTTAGATATGAACCGAAAGAGCCCGAAATCTCAAACATATTTTCCTATTTTTTATTACCTCACTTCGATAATACTTTGTAAGGGCTCAACCCACAAGTGAGAAGGGAAATAAAAAAGCAAACCAAGGGGGGTAGCTGAGTCCTCAGCCTATGGTTTATGTACTTTCTTGGTCCTTCTTCAAGGATTGGGAAACTCCTGATGCTGCCACATCATTGTTGCCAGTGACAATAATTCAGGCAGGCCTGGACAAAAGCCAGCACCACCTGGAAATTTATGACCAACTCGTGCTCCTTAACCCATTCCCATACCAAAGCCAGTACTTGACCCTTAACTAAGGACACTTGGAAAAATAAACTGTATGACTTGTATGTGATTCAGGTGACAGGGAAACAAAAATTTAATCTTCAGAAGGAAATGTGTCATTTTTTTTGGAAAAGAAGTGAAGACAATGATTATTATAAAAATTCAATAAAATGATTTTATACATTTTACCATGTTTTATAATGTATGTTTATAACATCATATAATTTGACTGAATATTTCTAACTATTCTCCTAGATATTTGAGCTGTTTCTTTAAAAAATTAATTTGAAAATTAAATATTTGATGACAAAAAAATTGTGTGATTAATATAAATATAATATAGTAGTTGATTTAAGTCCATATGATCTTTAGAAAACTTTCTATATCTCTATAATAAGTGTATAGAAGCTGATTTCCCTTTTAAATAAAGATGAGGTTAACTCTCATCTGAAAGAAAATCTATATTTTCCAATACATTTGGCTTATAATTTTCTTATTTTATTCTCAGTGCATAACTAGGCTAACTTTGCAATTTTGGTTTTTGAATTCTACTTTATATTTTTCGTGTGGGACACTTTATCGCATTTGGTTAGGTCGTAAATACCTGAGTGGATGTGAAATCCTTGGTCGAAAAAGTTATGCAAAGTTCACAACTTTCTTTTCTCTATCAGCGTCTTTTGCGTTTTTATAGTTTCCTGCATTTGGCAATGTCCTGGCCACACCCCTAGCCCCCCACCCAGCTAACTTTATTATCATATTTGTTTAATATATTAGACATTTTTCCTTCATCTTTTTTTCAATTTCTTTTTTTCTTGCCTTTTTTTTGTGGTTGAGTTTTGCAACCCCTGATTTTGCTTCTTTGGTCGATTTTTTTATGCTCCGACTTGTGGCAACTTTGCTCAGCAGTTTTTGACATTTTCCATGATGGATTGCACTTTATGCTAATTGAGTTTAAACACAGTTACACTTTCCCTCACACTCACATGGACTTGTTTTTTCGTTGGCTTTATTTTTTCTTCAACTTTTGTCTTATTTGCAGTGTGGGTTCCATGGAAAGGAAGTAAGTATTTTTCCTCCTACATGTATATACACTTATATATTCCTTCCTAGCTGCGATTGACAGACAGCTAGTGGTTAGGCTTTGGGTTGCCATTGGGTGTGGAGTTGCTTTAAGTTTGAGTGATTAGCTGCTAAGTTGCCAACTAAATTGAGTTTGACATAATTAGGGGAAAATATTTAAAGAAAAAATGTAATAGAAAGTTGAAGAAAATGCTAAAAACTTAGGGAAAATTTATGCAAGATATGGCAAGGGGTTGTACTTTGAACTTGCACTTAAAAGCTATTTAAAATTGAAGGTATTAAGTCCAATATTTGATTAACTTTGATAAATCTTAATGAAGAAAATGTATAGGTATTAAGAAACCTTACTTATTTTATATAAAATACATATTTAAGCTTCGAAATTTAAGAATATACAAGATATATATGATTTCCTTTTGATTCGTGTAAATGAAAAACCCTATAATACAAAACGCTTTCCTATAAAAACTGTTCTGTATCGTATCAGTTGCACGGTTCTCTTAATAAATAAATAACTAACCCTTCTTTTGGTTGCCTCACCAACCCAATCACTCATCACGTGCCAACGGCCTTCGAATTTCCAGCTATGCATTCATTAAACAAATTAGCCAAAAATATCACACAAAAGGCAGACCCAAGCGCCGTGCGGGAAATATATACATATATATATATGTATTCATGTACAATCGCAATCGGTGAAACCTCAACAAATTTTACAAAAATATTGAAATTTCCCCCGTATGGCATTGGCCAATGATGATGATGTATGATGATGGATTGTCAACTTAATTACAATGGCAAACAATGGAGAGTTGCACAAAGTACATTTGCCATTGTCCGAATGGAGTATGCAAAAAGGACCGAAAAAGGACTCGCAACGTGCGACACATGGCCGGGAAAATGTATGAAAAGCCGAAGGGTGGAAAGGGAGGGCGTGTGCTAAGGACTAAAAGCGGTCTAATCTTCGGCTGCAATTGTTTGCCAGGCAAAAGGGCAGAACGAACCGAACCCAAAACCGCATCATAATTACACTATCACATTCCGAGCGCACACTCGGCCAACTTCGCAGCTCAGGCAGCTCACATATCCTGCATATCCATCGCAGCGCCACGCTGTAAATTAGAATGTTTTTGCTTTTTCACACAATTAAAGTCAACACCGGTTTTTTGGGGGGGAGACTGGGTTTGTTCTGCCAGTTGCCAGTTTTGAGTGCAATTAAAATTCTCACTTGCACAGCGTAAAAGTTTCGAGCTTTATAGTTATCCTGCGAATAGAGTTGTATGTTGCAGGGAGTATCATTAATTAATGTCAGCAAAGGATAATGGAGACAGAGTCAGACTATCTGTGACTTTCACAAGCCACTTCACAGAAATTCGCTAAATCATTCAACTAATTGAAGGTTCTGATATAAATGTATTTATTACATTTTTAATATATATTTTTTAGTTTCTATAAGGTGATTTTTAAGCTATATTTATTATTATTATCTATGCTTTTTAAGTATTTAAGAATATCTCCAAACTTCTTATAGGAATTCTCTGTAATGTTTTCTATAGATTTGAGTTGGATATATTTGTGTCATCAAACCCAGAATTTATACTAAAATATATTGCAAGATACTGTAATAAATACTTATACAGCTCCTAATAATCTTTTCCCCCACACCTGATCCTTAGAATATTTATTTCCCATGTTTAGAACCAATTCCTGGCGCTGAATTTATATTTTTCTGATATTTTTCTCCATCGTCTCCTGATGGCCCAAACCTTTTAATGGCGTCAATTAAAATTTTGTGTACGTGACAGGAATTTTATAGTGAGGCTTCGCAAAAATACAAGGCAAGGAGAAAAATATGAGGGAAAAATAAAACTTTGCTGTTTGATGTTTGAAGCTCAAGACAAGGTGCCCAAAGAACCCAATGAGATGGGAGATGATGGCCAGATAGTAGGGACAGAGACAGGGGCCTAGCACAAAGTGTGGAAATTATGAAATTTCGAAGCGTAAAATTAAAAAACCAAAAAAGGCAACGACGGAAAGAACACAAAAAATAAAAGAAGAAATCCTAAACGATATTGAAACACAAGTGTGGAGGAAGTAGGATGAAATGACCCCAAGAACCTCGAAGGCGACTTTGGGGGGCGTGGCCCAGAACTTGCACCATCGACAACAAAGGGTTAAAGGGTTCCAAAAAGGTGATTGGAGGTAAAGATGATCTCTGGCCGTCAGAGTTTTGTTAGAGACTCTGCGTCTGTTGTCTGTCTGTGTCTGCTAATTGAAGATGTGATGGATAAATTAATTGATATCATATACGTATGGATGATCGATTAAATGTAAACTTTAACTGGGGGAATGGGGAGAAAGGTTTCCCAATTAAGCAGAATAAATTCTATATTAAAGAGAGGCTACGCTGATGAAAGCTTATCAAAAGGAATTAAGTTATTAAAGATTTATAATTAAGTTGGAAATGTATTTTATTAATTTAAATAAAGGCTTAAAGATAAGGGAAAATATAGAAATAAATATAATTCATTTATTATTATTAATATTATCATTGTGCATGACCTGGAATCAATTTTTAAATGTTTGAAAATACTTAGATCTTACATAGATCTCTCTGGCACTACAAACCTTTTTTTATAGCTTTTAGAAACCTAGAAAAGTCGTATAAACTCCTATAAACTCCCAACAAAAGTTCATAACTGCCAGTACATTTGACTCAACCCTATTTTCTACCATATATACCCATATTAATATCCATTCTTTAACCCCATCCAATCGAATTGGCAAGCCGCAACGCATTTATTTGTGCAATGGTCCGTGAAATAAATGTCAACCGCAACTTAAACCGCATATGCTGATAGCGCCTAACTCCCCTTTATTAACCCCCTAGTGCTCCCTTAACACCCTGCACACCCTCCTCCATCTCCCGGGGGAAGCAAGTCAGCCGAGACCAAGGCACATGGTCTATATGGCTATAACCTCCCCCTTGGACGATTTGGTTAGCTGGCTTTATCTTTTTATTGGCTGCCATATACCCACAAAAAAACGAAGAAAAATAAACTGAAGAGAATCAATGTCGCCTTATGATTGTTTTTTCTTTCTTTTGGGCCATTTTTTATGCTCAACTTGAAAGGTAAATTTTCGGTTGACAGTTATAATGTGAGAAATATGCCGGGGATATGTGTGCTTAGAGGAGATTTCTATCGGGATTTACAGAGAGGAAAACGTTTCACTATAGGAAAAATGTATTCATGGTTTCAATGAGGAGCTTTAAATAATATTCCTTGAAAAATTCCTCAAAGAATTAATTTAAACAATAACAAAAAATCGAAACTAAGACAATACACTTAAGTAAGAATAAGGAATTAAGTCCTTTGTGTTTCAATAATCATATAGGTATTGTATATAAAAATATTTTATGAATTTCCCTAAATTCTTTGATACCTAACATATTTTATTGTTTAACTTTATAAAGAGTTATAAATCGATATTTAATCTATTAAATATAATCCGATTTCATTAGTTTTTTCGGTGTGTTAAAGCTGGCTAATAAATTTCAAATGCAACAAAGTGTCGAATCGATAGACAGACATGGACATGGCAAAAAAAAAAAAAATAGAAAAGACAACAGCGGAACGGGGGCTCCAGCAGAAGTGCAACGAAGATTGATCTAGCGGAATGAATGGGCGTCTAAATGGGGGGGTGGTGTGCTGCCAAAAGGGGCCGCCACGGATGGGGGTGGGGCTGTGGGTGTGGCAGTGGGTGGCTGGCAAGTGGAAACAAGCGATTGCGCCTGGCTGACTGCGGACATTATTCATTGTTCTGCCTCGGCACAGGGGTCTCCCTCCTCACTTTGGTCAAAAACAAAAACTTGACCAGACGACCGACCACGAAGCGCAAATAAATTTACCCCCTCGGTCTCGGTCCTGGGAAAATAGCAGGAGACTGAGGCCGGGAAAATCGAGGGTAGCAGACACTCGGTTAAACGTTTGTACAAGCCCATGAAATGTCCTTGCCCGAAAATACACACGAAAAAAGGATTGTGGGGGCAGCGCTTGTCCACGGACCACGGGGAAAAAAATCTCAGGACTTTACTTTGACAGTGCAGAGGGGGTAAGGACAGGGGGGCTTACTGGCTAGAAGGACACACAAAGGGGATCGGGAGGACTCTCTGCGCATTTAGTCAGTCAATAAAACTTGTTAACGCCGTAATTGCTGGCAATTTATTTATGTGGGCTTTTGGTGGCCTTCCACTCGGAAAATAAGAATCAAATTGAAGGACTTCCGAGTGAATTAGGAATTATCTAAGGGAACAATGATTAAGTGAGATATATTCCAAGCGGAATTAACTTTTATAGTTAGTTAATAGATTTATATAGGAAAGAGTATATTTAATTTGTGTTGAATTATTCAAAAATTCTTTAATTACCTTAGATTTAATTACGTTTAATTATTCAAAACCTTGTTAACATTCATATTTATAGTTTTCCTTGATCAATACTATTAATTCTTTAATAATTTTTTTAATAATAATTTATCAAAAGGTGTTATTTATTATTTTCTGTATGATTTCCTTTAAACTGACCTAAAGCCACCTTCATCTTCTACCTCTTTCCTTTTCTAAAAAATGAAACTTTCAATTGCCAATGTCTTTTGATCGAATCTGGACTTTGTTTGCCTCGGAAAACAATTAAAAGTTCATTAGGAACGCACATGAAAATTAGCCAGGAACACGCAACAACATCTGAGGTTATCGGTGGAGTTCGTGGAAAGTTTACTTTAGTTCCTTGCCTCATTCTTGTGGGTGGTTCAATCGTGGGGCCTTGAATGGGTGCTGTGCCAGCCCAACTTGATTAATTTAAATTGGGTCTCTCGGCGAAGAGTCTCTCAGTCTGGTCTTCGAAAACTGGTCGCATGTTTAGCTCAAATTAAGTTGTCGCAAGTGTTAAAGCCAGAGTTGTAACACAGACCCAGGGCCGGGGCTGAAAGACGCATATTTATTGGTCGGTGCCGCCCTACAGAAGTCGGAAACGCGTTCCACTTGTAATTGCAATTTTTCAAAATAGCGACGGCCCCTAATGAGTTTAGAATCTATAAAAGAAGCTGGTTCTTTGTACGGGAAGCTGAATGGTGAAGTGAATTAGAAATTACAGGAAGTGACGAGATCATAAAAGAGAAACCTAATAAGGAACTAAATAGGAGAATTAATAGAAGGTTCTATGGATTTATAACTAGAACTAGGCATAAAATAATTGTAAATTATAAAATAGAGCATTTAAAAATAATAATTGCAATGACACCACCACTTCTCACCTTTGTATATACTGATTTCTCCGTCCGCTGATTTTTATTCTTTTAAAATCTCCCCAAACTCTGTTCAAAATCCTTTTCCTCCTCTCTGTAGTCCCAAAGTTCAAATGGCTACACAATGTTTTCACAGTCAAACGTCTGACAATTTGCATAAACGTCGCGGCACCCAGGAAAACTCACTCCTACAACCATTTCTGCACCCACTCACGACGGGATTTCGAACCCTTTCCTCTCTGGAAAAGGGGGGAAAAATCTGAAAAGCTTTTTGGAACGTATGGTTACCCTTGCTGTTGTTGCTGTTTTCACACCCAGCTACATGTGACAGGAACAAACTTCCCCCTCTCCATACATATATGTATATATTTTTAAGGGGTTTATTTTTTTGGGGGGGAAGGAGAAATTTCATCGCATTTTGTTTCATGTGTCAAATTTAAAATGACAGCAAATTTAATCGATTTATGCCTTTGTTTTGCTTCATTCACAGCAGAGAAAATCTTTTAATTTTTTTCCTATGTTGATGCCCACGCACACGTTCCTTTTTGGTTAATTAATTTTGGTGCCTTTTGCTGGAAAACTGGTGGAAAACGGTTGCAAATGCTGAAAAAGTTGCTGTTTTGACGTTTCGAGGAAAGGCAAAAGTTTTTCGATAAAAGGCAAACTAATTTAATTGAATTGAAATGTCTGCTTGACATGATATTGTATGCACTCTCAAAACAATTACAGACCCCTTCGTCTGAAACTTTTTTAAATATTCTTCATTTCGCAATTAAAAATTATGGAAGAAAAAGGCACACGAAAAAAATGCATAACTAAAAGTTGTTTTTGTTTAAATATATATACAAAAAAAAGAAGAAAAAACGGTAGCCGCCTTTTTAGTTTTCCAAACAAAATACAATTTATATGTATATATATATCTATATAACAATCAACGGAACGTGTTGAGTTTTCCTTTGCGGCGATTAAAAAATTAAAACTAAATTGCCAATTTGCATGTTGGCGCGTTGTTAGTGAATCGACTGCACCTTGCCATCATAACTCTAGCCATAAATATATATATTATCCATATTATATATATATACATTTTATATATGAAATTAGGCGCAACAATGTCCGAGAGAAAATAAGGAAAATACGGAGGGAGGGAGGCGCATTTTAATAAACATTTAAATAAGCTGCGTAGTTTCTGCCGGCTGGGTGAGAAATTAATTAAGGCCAGTGGAGAATGTGAGGAGGCTCTCACAGTTTTCCGTTCAGTCGAGGTGTTGAGAGTCTTCAATTAGTCTTCATGAAGCTCACAATATAAAGAAGGCGGCGTTAGGGGGTTGGCGGAAGAGTTAGTGCCTCCTGAGGCCATGGTGTTCTACTAAATTGCAGCAAAACATAAAAATAAACTATGGAAAAAGTTATAGAGATGTTGGGTAACTTTACCCCGAGGCAAGGGAAAACCAAAATTAGTCATGAGAAAATATGATATATATATTGAGAACCTAATTTAGCTTGGAACTAAATATTTGTAAGGAAAGATAAGTCATTTGATTTTTATATTTCAAAGCTAAATTTGCTTAATTTGTAAAAATAAATGTATCAAATAATGTGTTTAAATAAAGAAAACATTATTGTATTTGCGGATTTTTATGACGTTTTTATCATTGGTTTTTACTATGTCTTGATTTATTACAATTAAATTAGCCGACTTTAAACTAAGAAATATTCAAGATTTATAGGGTCGGAAATGACTGCCTCACATAACAAGCTTCTAACAAAAAATTTAATACTCTGCAAGGATATACAAATAGGTAATTAATGTAGTATTCCTTATTTAGTTAATTTTCTTTTTCTCAAAATATAAATAGAGTTCATTATTTTGATATTCAAAATACTTCTCCTTATATCAAAGCACCCATTCCTTCATCTATTATTTTTCCTAGCCTTATAATATTTTTACTTCCTCATTTGCTAGACCCAAAACTAATTGCTTAATATTGAACTTTCCCAGGGACAAAACTTCATTAAAAACTTCATTTGCCCCACAAAAATGCCATCACAACCTCCTTTTATTATTTTTTATTGTAAAACCCGAAAACCAAGCCTTGAGATCTTATCCCAAAGCCTGGACGAAAATATCGAATCCAATCACATTGTCTTTGCAAAAACAATTTCAACTGATTTATAGGCCATCGACTTGCAGCTATCTTCTATGCAATATGCCGACCTTATAACCAATACCCTTCCCCTGATATTTTTCCATCCCAAAAACATTTGCAAATGAAGTTGCAAATCTAGTTGCAAGGGCTCTTTTTCGGGGAAATGTGTGTTGTGTGTGTATGTTTTTATTTTTGGCCGAGGCATGCAACCAATTTCTGCCTATGACAGCCGCACAAAAGTTCAACTGATGATACATTGTGGCGGCAACTGCAGTCTGCCACAGACACACACACCCAGCACACACTCAGTACACACGTCGAGTGGATTGCAGTTGCAGCAACGAACGAGTCGAGTCTTCATTGTTTCAGTTTCGAGTTCGTTTTGTGGTCGAAAAGTGTTGCAAAACTGTGACTGGACGTGGGGCGGTGTTGCAGGGGAAGCTGGTTTATGAAATGAAAGCAAAGATAAGGCCATCGAACGGGGGAGGAGTGGTGGGTGGATGGGTTGGAAAAACCTTTCGGGTGGCGGCAAATTGCATTTTGCAATGGGAAACACCAGTTCCATGATGCCACACAATGCACGTAGAGAAAATGGAGGAATGCAGGAATGCTAAATGACTTTTAAATTTTAAAATAAATAAAGGCATAAACTATTAAACTAAATAAATCTAACTAATCATGCAAAAATGTGGTGAGCTAAAGGAACTATCACTACATCGAACATACAACCTTGATATTGCAAAATAAACCGTAAGTTTTAACAGAATTGATATTTTTTAAACAATATTTTCCCCAGTGCCTTTACATACACCCAGCCGGAGAAAGAAGAGACCGAGGAGGTGGAAAATGGACCAGCTTGGAGGAGTGGCAAGTTGACAATGTGCGAACAAATAATTCCATCAGCAGGAACAAAAGCGTCGAGTGTTTGTTTGGGTGGCGACGATGGCATCGGCTTCGCAATCGAGCGACGTTGTCCTGGGCGAAAAGGACCAATGCTCATGGCATCGGTGTGAGACTGTGCATGTGCAATATGTTACACTTGCTGACTATGGGGATGCTGCCGGGGCTATATCCTTGGCCAAAACCCTTTTCCCTCTCCCCCCTAGTAATCTGCCCTTTGGTGCAGTCAGCAATCTTGCAACGCCCTCTTCAAACGCAGTTGCTCGATTATCATTGTTGAAATTTATGAATTGCATTGCAGCCAGGATCTGTGGAGAAGTACGAGAGGATGTGTGCTGAAATTGTAAGGTGGAAGGGATGCTATTTGTCCATTGCACACAGACAACTCAATTTGCGTTTCTGTAGATTACGCAGCGAGGCCGCCTTTCTTCTAGTTTGTCCTTTGAATTTTGGTATAAGGAATGTTGAAGAGTAGATGAGATGATGTGGAAAGTTTTGGGAATTAAAATAGAGGGATATAATGCTTAATGCTTTTTCAAAAACTTAACTTTTTGATACATTTGTGTCAGTAGTGTATAAGGTTCTGACAGAAGATTAGTTAATTTTAATGCCTATTTCTAAGCCCATAAAAACAATGTTTCAAATATATTGTTTTTTGTACGCTCCTCAAAATATAGTAGTTAACTGAAGATACATTAAGTAAAAAACATTTTACAGTTTACTTAGAATGTTTTCCAATTCCTTTCACCCAATATACACATATATCGGTTATTTCGCTTTCCCTTCTTCAAAAAGTTCTCTCACCCGAACCTCCTTGGACATCCTTTCGCATAATTAGTCACATGTTTTATCGGAACTTCATTATAAACGCATCCATTCATATGAATTCATGCTCCCTTTCCTCAGACATTCAGTGCCTGCACCCCAAAGAGTCAGTATTCTCCCAAAAATAAATCACACTCCCTAAGCACGCAATGTCGACGCCCACACGGCGTATGTGTAATTTGTAATGTGTATCTCTTTGCTTTCAGCAGTCTGGGCCCCTTTTAATTGTTCATTGTAATTTATACACGCATTAATTGCACATTTTCTAACCGCCATAAATCTGCAGGTCGTTTTGAAACATTTTCCTTTTTATTAATTTGCCAAAGGAGGTTGGTCCGTCGACAAAAGGTTAAAGTTAATGTGTGAGAATAACAGTGGAGAATTCTATTAGGGATTCTAGGAAAATGGAAAATGAAATAGAATATTCATTACTTGCAATGCTGAGGTTGTAAAATGAAAGCAAAATGTTAATGGTGTTTCGAAGTTAATGAATATCGGTTGGACTTTCATTTTTGAGGGCTTATTGAGTACAATTAATGAGTACAACGAGATCTTTAGTTTGAATATTTCAAGCACTGCTCTTAGAACTATCCCAAAGAATAACCTAACTTGAAGTAAACTAAACCCATTAAGAGATCAGTAAAGTATAAATCCATGACTTCAAAGAAGTACCATTAATTTTCCTTTACCTTTTATAGCCTTTCAATTTAGTATAACTGATCGGGTTACCTCATAACTTGTAATTTAGTTCACTAACCCCCATTGGAATATGGAGAACATATATCCTGGTTGAATTCCGTTTCCAATTTTGCGGTTGTTCCCATTTCAGTTCACACTGGCCAGATGATGATGATGGTGATGATGATGCCGCCCATTGGTCAGCTCGTTGCAATTTCGCCGACCAATTCCGTGGCCCCGGAACGTCGACCCCTTCCCTTCCCTGGATACCCCACCGAAAACTGGCTGAAAATCCCCAACCGCTGCATATCATCTCCACAATTCCCACTCTCCGTGCTCTGGCCATTTGTCGAAAGCAATATTTTCTGCATGCAAACCAAAAAATTTGCATATAAATGCGAAAACGCATTCAAACTAACAACGACGACCGAAAGGAGGAGCGAAATTCAGGACGCGGATGTCGATGTCGATGTGGAATGGGAATTGGGACTGCAAATGGAGCTGTAGCTTCGCTTTTCGGGGAGTTTTAAAAGGTTCCATGAGCGGGAGAGGCGGTTTCTGGTATCCTCGCCATGTGGAGGCTTCATTTGCAGTGAAATAAATAAAGACGGAGGGGAAAAAAAGGAAAATGTTCAGTGCGAAACGCGCACCATCGAAAATGTACGGAAAAGTAATTAACTTGTGGGCCTGGTCAGTCTGAGAGAAAGGGGTGAGGAACTAAGGGGTGGTGTGTGAAAGCGAATAGTGGTGCAGTGGGTGAAGGGGAGGGGCAGCTTGGAGGTAGGGAGGCGGTTGGGGTTTAACCCAACGAATGCAAATTTGGCCAAATGCACATTGCACTTCCAGCTAATGGCGGCCATTGTCGACATCATAGTGGCTGGCCAATAGAGAGGACAGTGGAATAATATTTAAAATATATAGCTTTGAAGTGGCAAATAAATTAATGCATAAATTCATTAATAATCTTGTTTAAATTTTAACTCAGCCGAAATATTTTTAGCAGATACTCAGTCAGATATCTGTCAAAGAATTACTTTTAGAAAAATATATTCCAAGCTGCAAACATATTTAATTCGTAACTTATCAACGATTAAAATTAGTACTTAAATATTCTATTTATATAAATATATAAATATTCAATTTAAATTAAAATTATATTATTTTAAATAAGTTAAAAAAATACTAATTCAAATCGAACATCTCTATCAGTTTACTATTATTTTTGAACTTTGAAAGACAACAATTGATGACCGGCTTTAGCAAATAATTTGCAGCCTTATTTACATAAAGAACATGTATTTTTTTCTTTAGTAGAAAATCGTAAAAAAGAAATAATATTAAACCGTATTAAATGTGAAATTCTATACTTAAACTCTAAACTTCAAGTTGAACATAATGTTATTCATTTAATACAATGTTCCCTGTCCTTCCTGAATCTAATACCTTCTTACCTTAATTGAAGTGATGAATTTATTGTTAATATTAAATATTTAAAATTCTTTTCTTTATGAATAAATTAGAGAGTAATGATATTTTACAAAAACTAACCACAACTATTTCCCTAGAGACTGATTATTAAATGTTAACCCACTGTTTCGCGTCGGCCATTGCCTGCACAGACACTTACACACACCGCACACACACTCGCACAACTAGCTCAATTGCATGCGCGCCCAGCCACGCCTCCCCCTCTCGATCCCTCGACCTAGTCGGACGGCCTTCCCTCCCACTGCTCCTCCCCAAACTAACCACCCTACACAGCCCAGCCCAACCCCTTGGCTGCAGCACCACAGACACCGCATGGCCGACAAAATAATATCATTTGACGATCAAAGTAATTATTTTGCTTTGGTCTACAGCATAATTGCGGGTTCTACTCGGACCCAGGGGTTGGCCATGGGTTAAGGCAGGGGAGGGGGAGGGGGGAGGGTGAGGGGGTTAGGGGGTTAGGGAGTTGGAGGCGGAAAAGGAGGAGCAGACTTGGTAGCCTGGGCATTGGACATCGCATGGCCGTCGCTTTGGTTGGCTGATTGCCCGCCCAAAAATACAGTGGTAACATGATCATGATCGCGAGACTATTTAAATTAATTATAAATATTTATGGGTGGTCTTGATAGTAAGATAAAAAATATATAAGAATATATGAAACGAGCAAAAATTATAAAATATTTTGAAACATATTTAGTTGATGGATTTTAGTTATATTTAATACAGTTAAGAATCTATATTTTATAAGATTTTAATAATAGTTTAAATACAAGAAAGGGTGTTGTAAGGAAGGTTCATTCCCTAGAACTTTGAAAATTGTTTATATAAAAAATAAATATTAAGAAATAATTCTGAAAATCAGGAAATCAATTCAATTATTTGAATTTCATTTGGTTTATTATTAAACTGTTAACATAATAACAACATAATTGTTAAGTGAAGCAGCTAACAAGTTTACCACCAAAATGCTTCAAAATAATTTAGTTTTTCTTATTACTAAACCTCTACCTGCATTTATTTTATATATATCTTAACAAAATGAATTCGCTTAATAAATAAATTATTAGCACCCCCTCTCGCACCACTGTATCTTGGGAAATAGTCGTAGTTCAACCGGTTGGTATTTGCTACTGGCAGCGGAACTCTCTTTCCCCATGATATTTGCCTTTTTGCACATGGTTGACATTTTCCCCAACGCCATTTTGGCCATGTTGGCACAGGGCCTGCGATGTTTTATGGTTGGGAAAAGGGTTTGGGGAAAATTCGAGCGAGGGACGGTGCCGGGTGTGGTGTGCACTTTTCCGAATAAAATGTCGCGCACTCGCTCTTTTGCGGAGGCCAAGCCGATGCAGAAAATATGCAAATGCATGCAACAATTTCCCCGACCAGACGCCATTTTGTGGCATCAACTTTTGTGCCCCGGCCGAACACGAGAAACCCAAATAAATTTATGTCATTGCTGGAAACAGAGGAAAAAAGAGGCGGGGTAGGTTTGGGGGGGGGAAAAAACAGCAACAAACCAGAAGGGAAATTGCGAAAATTTTCAAATTGCATGCCAAGCGGAACTCATGAAAATTGAGTTGAATTTTTCCTTATTATTATTTTTTCTTTGCTAGATATATATGTATTATAATGGGAATTTCATGTGAGTGAATGCAGAGAAGAAAAATGTTTAAATAAATATATTTTATGTATTATTTTATATATAAATACATTTTTTAAAACAATAAAAAATTTAATAGTAATAATAAAAATCTATCAAGGAGAAGTTTTCCATGAGTTTTCTGCAGTCAATATTTATATTTTCTTCTGAATTTTGGACTCCAATATTTTTCTTAAAATCTAATAAGTTTCATTGAATTTTATGATAATTATTAACTTATTATTAACTAATTTTTACTACTGTGTATTAGCATCGCCTGTTTCCTAATTACAGTTAAAAGCTCTCCCTCTTGGTGGCCATTAAAAAGTTAGTCAAAAAGTTTTCCTTTTTGGCCAATTGTTGGCAAAGTGCTGAATTTTCGGTTCTTTTCATAAAAAATAGAAACCGAAAACACAAGGGGAAAATATTTAACTATAGAAAATACATAGATATCTACATAACTCTTCCATATACACCCCACAGAAACTAAATCGAAACTTCCAACTGGCAACCGAGAATGGCAAAAAAAAAGTAATCAAAATGCAAAATGCGGAGCGGCGGATGCAGGAGCAGGAAATATGGCCGCGGGCCGTACCGCCAAACTGCATTCCGAATCAACAACAGAAGCTAACACAACATGCATCAAGCCCATCAACATCCCCATCAGCACAAAGCAACAAAAAAATATAATAAAACTAAAAAAAAAAAAGAATAAAGAACAACTCCGGACCAGGCCAAGAGCCAACAAAGTAGCAGCCGAAAATGGACGAAGGTGGCAGCAAACTAACCTGATCTACGCCCAAGACATGGCCAACTATTTTACACGGGAAATAAATAATATTTACCAAAAATATATACGGTTTTATATTGATCTGACAAGCCATAAAAAATCCCCAATTTAATATTAAAAAAAATTTATTTAGATATTGTTATTTTATGGGATAAAAACCAACTCCTTCAGTGTGCTTGAGCGTAAGCTTGAAGTGTGATTTTTATTCCATAAAATAGCAATATCTTAACACTTAACTTAAATTTAAAATTCTCTGAACTACTCCTTAAACTATTTTAATTTTAAAATTTTCGAAACTACTCTTTAAACTATTGACATATTTTTTTACAGTGTCTTCCAGACAGATAGACTGGCAACTATTATGGAGCAAAGATCCGACACTTATTACTCACCGAACCACTCTGGCAGTTCGTAATGAACTTGGGGCATTTGATTGACTCGAAGACTCGAGACTCGAGGAGCCGCATAGGCAAGCTCTCGCGATTCGCTATTCCCGACTTCGACATATATATTTTCCTGCTTTTCTTTTTTTCTTTTGTGCAAAGAAAAATCGCTGTCTGAGGCTGCTAAAGCCTAAGCTGGAGTGGAGGCAATGAATGAATGATGAATGCCACTTATAGTCGTTCCCTCAGCCTTCGATTTGTGTTGGGATATAGGATTGGTTTGAGGGGAAAACAGCAGTCGTAGTTTGTTGCCCGGAAAGAAGAACATCTAAATGTGAATTTTATGCATTTTATACAAGACGAAAATGGAGACGAGAGACAGTGGTTGCTGTTGCCTAATTTGTAATGAAAAATATTAAAGAACTTTAAGAGAAATGTTACCCTTAAAATGTTACACTTTTGTGAGTTAAGTCTGAGATAATTTAAATCTAAATAAAATAAAATAGTTTCTATGTTGTTTACGTTATTCATTAAACCCAGTTTTTCATAATAAATTCATAATAATATTAATAATTCAAAGTTATTCAAAGAATGCCAAAGGTATCTTGTTTAACTTTTAAATATGCTTAAGGTGTTTCAAGTAATTCATGTTTTGTTTGTATGATAAATAGATCATATAAAATGTATAAAATAAACTAGAGAAAACACTAAATAAAATATATAATTGGAAACTGCACAAAGCTTTTAATAATATTAAAATAAATGGCAAATTCTAAGTAACCCCTGGAAAATTACTTTGGAAATTACAATTCTATCAATGAAACTAACAATAGACGCATAAGTACATTATTTATTTTAAAAAAATGAGAACTTCTACATATTAATGAATATAAATTAAAAATCATGATTCATCAAAAATAATTAAAGAATTCTCATACTTTTAGAGAAGCCTTTAAATTTTAAAATGTTATTATAAGAAATATATATAATATTCCTCCCATTGTTCCGAGACAGAGATGAGGATGTGGCCCGACTTGCGCAACATGTAATCCTTGATGTGGCATGGCGGCATATATACTACAAACCGATATAAATATATATATATATATATAAATATAGCTACATATAAATGCGAATACATATTATATATATACCAAAACAACAACAACAAAAAAGAGCGCTTTAGGCGCGGCACAGCTTTTTCAGCAGCAGAAGCAGCGGCAGATGGCAGCTGAAAGATGCAAAGATACTAAGATACATGAGGGCACCGGCGGAGGATGATGCCCATCCGATCGACGACGAGGAGGAGGCGGGACATCGGGGAGGTGTATGGAAAAGATACAGGATGCGGGACGAGCGGTTCGAAACGAAGTGCAGACATTGCGCATAATTTCGCGTACGTTTTGTGAATTTGTAATTTCGAAATTATTATTGCCAGGCCGCTGGAAACGGAGGATGAGGTGAGACAAGGAGCGCTCCATGTGAGCCATGTTCTGGCTCCACCACGTCCTCGACTTCCTCGTCCTCATGCTTTCCCCCCCTCCCGGTTGGAACAAATTGAGTCTGATTGGAAGTTTCTGCAAAGTTTTGCCATCGCTTTCAGCTCTTTCCGATTTGATTCGCTGCAGAAAAAAGACATTAGCAGGGAAGGGAAAACAAGAATGTCGAAGGCGTTTCCCAGTTTGTGGAATTGAAAATTTCAGCATTTATATTTCTGACGAGAAGGTGAGACCATCCAACCCACACAATATATTTAATATACTCGATTTTTTCGGTACCCTTTCACCGGCTTTTTTTTTGTGTTTGCCGGAAAACTCATTCTTGGCCAGTACAATGAGCTATCCATTAGGCGAACTTTTCACCAATTTTTTAACGCCACGCTTGCGGTTATTTACACATTCCAGTACAGCGAAAAAAATATTTTTGTAATTTTATTCAACAGTTTGTAAATGGTAATTTTATATTTAAAAAAAATACGAGAAGTCTTTTAAGAATTATGTTTATCAATAAATTAATTTTTACCAAAAACTTCATTCTAAAATATTTTAAATTTCGTAGAAAATAAATCGTGACTGTTTTAATAATTTCTGTATTTTATAATTTGTATATAAGTTTGAAAAATCCAGCCTTTAAAAACCAGTAATAAAATAATATCTTTATAAAATACCAAATAAATAAAAGATGTACTATAAGATATTTTATTTTAGAATATATTTCAATGGATTTCGTTATATTATAACGTTATATTATAATGTATAACATTATATATATTATATTATATTATTAATATTAATTGTTAAAACTTTCCTAAAATAAATACTTAACTTTTTCAAATGTAAAATATATCTGCGGACATCATAAATATATATACATATATATATATAAAGAATAATAACATCCGCAGCTCCTGCCCAGCGCAACTCAACTGAACTGAACTCTCAACTGTTTACTCATGTAAATAATTAAGCAAAATAATGGCGCAACAACAATGGCAGGACCTTCGTTATGCGGCAGTGATTTTTCACACACGCACACACTGGACAGTCCTGTTGCGTCTGGGTATGTGTGTGTGACGCTCATTGTTGTGGGTCCTTTATTTTTTTTTCATCCTCAGCACGCGTAGCCCTGTCCATCCTGGCGTGTCCGACGTGTGAAAAAAATGGTCAGCTTTATTTTTCATACTGTTAAGCAGACACTCACTCATACACAAAAGGGACCTCACGCAGCCTCATGCATTTTTTAACAAATTTATTGGGCGTAAAAAATGATATTTAATTGTGTGTTTGGGGATTGTTTTCCGGGCTAAAGGTTACAATGGACCCCGAAGCTATAAAACGGGGGGTATAGTCAGAGGGGTGAATAAAGCAGAGATAAAGCTTACAGCAGATCCTTGTGGGAACCTTGAGGAAATTATCAATAATTTTAGGGTTTAAAATGTTTTGTAATTATTTATATGGAATAGTTATATACTATAATAAGTAGTTATATTTTAATAGATTTTAGATATTTCTGAGCTTTTTTTAAAATGTAATGAAATAGTTTTCGTTATTAAAACATTTGCTATAATGTTATTATTAAATATTGCAGAAGATTATTGTGGAAAATAACTGAAAATGATCGAAAAGTTTAAAATTATTCTTAACTATTTTAATAAATTTTTTGTTTTTGTTTATATGTGAATATATTCAAGCAATTTATGGGCATCTTTTATTATTTAATATAATTTGTTCAGTATTAAAATATTGCGAAGCTTTGGGGTAATAATTTTGCTAAAAATCACAGAATATCTTTGTGTGTATCTTATGAAAATTATAGATCATTTGAATGTTTCAAACGTATTGAAATTATTTTAAATATACAGTTATCTTATTCGAATAGTACAGAAAAAATTATATCTTTATATATTTAGACAATTTCTGAAATTGTTTTAATTTTTAATATAATATTTTTAATTTTAATTCATTATAGAAATATTGTGAAGTTTTGGGGTAATAATTTTACCAAAGAATTCCAATTTTATGGTACGAAATAAATAATCTGTAAGCATATAAAATCCATATAAATCTGACATATTATAAAATCAAAATGACGGCCAACTGTTCCCAAAGTGATACCTTTCAAGCTCTTAACTTGGCTAAAGACTCTCTGCCAAGGAATTTCCCTTAGTCTTATCCAAGAATAAGAACCAAAACCTCCACCATCTAAGCCGCATAACCGAAAGCCGTCTGAAAAGCGAACTGAAAAGCCAGGGAAACCAGGGAAAAACCACTATGTTCTGCCTCCGCTCGGCGACCGCAGAAAAGTGCGGCCAAGTTGTCTTGACTCCTATTTACCTTGGCGCAAATAACATTTGCCAGGCTAAAAAGTAAAATTGTAAATGAATTATTGGATCCATTAGCAAAATCCATTTACACAAATTTAATGCAAAAGCGGCTCAGCCTCTCTTTCCCCCCTCTGGAAAGGAAAACTTTACACACTTCGTTGAACTTTTTGGCAGACGCCGAAAAGGCTGAACAAGATTCGGGCCTGATCGTAAAAGGGGTTGAGGTGGAAATAAAAACTTAGCAATTAAAAAATAAGCAAAGCTAAGGAAAACATTTTTAGAAATACGCATAATGCGTAAAGGGTTGCAAAGGCGGATTTCCTCAGGTTTTCATCGAGGATTTTTCCATTTCCACTTGGAAATCGAAACGATTTGCATACGAAAATAGACGAAAGTGAATGTCTGTGAATTTTGCCTGCAGCTGGGGGAAAGCCCAGACTTCGTGGGATCCTGCAACAATATTATTTTAACTTTGGCCTTAAGTAAAAGTGGCTGAAAGTTCTCTCCAAATCGGAATCATTTCAGCCCCACCAAAGGGTTAATTTTTGGTCTGAAACAAAGTTCATTGCTTTATTTCATTAGCCGTTGGTTTATGATATTAATGTATTGTTCGGGGGGAAAAAATGGTATATGCATTTTATGTAACAATAACAAAAGCCGCAAAATTTATTTACTCGTTTTTTAATGCTGCCTTGCTTACCGACGACTGGCCTTTCAATTTATTTACAAACCACTTAATTTGTTTGTATTTAATCAGATTCTGTTTTAATTACATTCTATATGCCGTGTTAATTCCGATATTAAAAATGCATATGCTTCGCTTTTCGATTTTTTCCAATTCCCCATCAATATTTATTGGAGTGCCCGCTCGGCGTTGCGTTTTTAATGCAATTACGGACAATGCAAACAATTGGCTTTTATAGACTTATAAACCATTTTTATGGCCAACTGTCTCTGTCTCTGCCAACTCGTTCCCACTCCAGAGATTTATGTGCTGCCTTTTATTTTTATTTATATTAACCTTTTTACGCAGCTCTTCTTGAATATTGTTATGTTGCGAGATTTTTTTTCTGTGTTTTTGTTGGTGGGCATTAAGTGGCATTAATTATTATTTATGACATTGTTTTTGTCATTCAATTTTTATGATATTTTTCAATGAATTAATGCCACATCGACTTTCTTTTGTTTTAAACCGCATTTTTTTATAATATAAAAATTAATTAATGAGTGTTTGACTTTGGCGTGGAAAACAAACCTCTGGAATTGAATCGAATGTTGCGGTTTCCTGAGGAGATTTATTTTATAGGTATGAGATGAAAAAAACATCAATGTTGATCGATTTAAAATCGATTTTTGTATGGTAAAATTATCGGAAAATTCCATACTTTTCCAGTTGTCTTGCAAATTGGTTTTTTAGAATGATATAGGCTCGAAGGGTTCTTTTCAGGCTTGCGAAATAATGAATTAGGAATATATTTATCAAAAATAATTAATAAATATATTTAAATAAAATTAATATACAAACTAAAGCTTTATAAAATAAATGTCTAATGTTAATTATGTGTAAAAAAAACCTTTAACTAATCAATACAAATTAATGCGACATTTTAAGGTCGTCTTCCTCTGACTACACCTTTCTCCACCCAAAAAAAACCCAACTACAAACTCACACAAAAATCCCCATTTTGATAGACCACAAAGCCTCATCGATATTGATTTACAACAACAGTTATCAGTGATTGTTATGCCACAGAATTGGCCAGAAATGAGGCTTAATTTTGCGACCAGGGCCAACTGTCGCCGGTCGCCAGTCGCCAGTGACCAGTCCTCACTAAGGTTTCCCTTCGGATTCCGCTTGCTGACACTTGAGCAGCAGAACCTCGGTAAATCACATGAGCCGGGGCCAAGTGGCCAACCGAAAGCCAGGCCAATAAGCAGTCAGTTAGCTGCAACTGGTAACATGAACCCAAAAAAACGGGGGGGGGGGCAAAACCAAGGGCTGTTGGCCAAATCGACGCCAGAACGAATTGAGCAGAAAACCAGAAGGCGCCAGTTCGAGGGAACTCGGGGAGTGCAAGGAGCTGGAATCCTTTTGGGCCATGGTATTTTGACACTTGCCACTCGGCCAGCAGAGCAACAACAGTTATTCGGGCTTATAATGAATATGAGCAACACACCGAAGGTCATCCGGAGCTGCCAAAGAGAAGTCCTTCAAGGTCCCTGTCCATTCGGTGACATGTGGCGCCAAGCAGACAGAAACCGAAAAAACCAAAGCAATTTCCGGGCCCGGCAACAAGCAGGAAATTCTAGCTGAAAGCCAGATAAATTCCAAACTTACTTTGATGCCCGGACTCTAATGAAGACAGCTACAAAATGTCTTTACCTAATGAATGACAGTTCAGGGTAATGGCCAAAGGTGGGGAATTTCTGAATGGAATGGAGAGCCTTTTCTGGACAGGACCAGGCTAGACCAAGGAGCGCTCTTTGACTCATTAAAAAATTAGAATTCGAGACGAGCTATGTTATTCTTCAGCTGCTGCTACCCTATAGAAAGCTGAGATAATGGGGTATTTTTACTGGTACGCAAAGCTTGCTTCTAAAGAATATTGATATTTAGTTCCTAAAGCTTTTAAAGTATTTTAAATATTAATTTCTATAGAATTTCTTTCAATATTTTGCGAAAAGGATTTTATTTAAACATTTAAAATAGCAGTTAAGCATTCTAAAATTTTTATGAAGTTTGCAATAACATATGTATCTTAATTTACATTTAAATTACCTACAAATTCTTTGTAAACTTATATTAAGTCCGCAAAGTATTTATATTAGTTTTAAAATTTTTATTATTTCTGAAACAATGTTTTAACATTAGTTTACGTTATATTCTCCTATAGTTCGTTGCAAATTATATAAAGTCTTAAAATAGGTATTTATATTAATGTACATTATTTTTTTTCTAAAAAATGTTCTGTAAAATATCATTATAAATAAATCTTTATATAATGTTTATTAATTTTCTTTGTAAATTTGATTTTAAAACAACCAACAAAAGGTATTCCTTCTTCGACCTTATTATAAACTTAATTCTCTTGCTTAATTTTTTCAGTTTTATCCATTTCCTTTTGAGCTAAAATCAACAACAATTTTTAATTTCATTTTTCAAACGTCGCTTTGATACCTGCACCCCGAATTAACACCCTCCAAAACCCCTCAGATCCATCACACCTCTCCCAAAAAAAATATATAGAAAAATTCAAATCCAAGGCCCGAGCCGGAGTTTCCAGCTGATGGACTGATGGACTGAATGACTGACTGAATGACTGACGACTGCCCAGCCCTTGGCTGATAATTTGATATGCCTTGGCCCTGTTTATGCGGTGGGTTCATAAGGGCGACACCATGGTCCGGGGGGGTGTTTTAATTTTATTTGCACAAAAATGCGCGTCAATATTACCAACAAAAAAAATACATTTAGACAAGGCGACGTTGCCTCGTGTCCGATGTTGTTTTTCTTTTCCTGTCTCTGTGGCCAAAGCAAATAAAATTCATTATGAATTTCTAATTATATTGCCCGCCAAAGGCAACCCTCGACATTCCCAAAAAAAAAGCCAAAAGTTGCCTCAAAAAGTTTACAATTTTTTGGAATCCCCCCCCAAAAATGTCAAGCCGCACATTTGACAATGATGAATTCGCTTTTTGGCCAGCAACCCCCAGAAAAAATGCCTCAGATAAACTGATTAGGCACATCAATTGGGCAGAGCACTCATCTATCCTGGCGGAGCAGGAAAACCTTCGCCTAATGGCAATTGTTTTGCGAAAATTGAATTTTCCCTTTGTACTTCCGGGCATTGCATTGTCTGCCCGGTTACAACAAGAAGTTACCAAAAAAGCGGCGGCTGTCTAATTAGAAATATGAAAATAAGGTGAATGTTTCGCGGTTTTCTGCACCTGCTGCCAGAGATAATGAGGCTGGAGGGCTGCAGGTGAAACCGAAATGGGCCCAGAGGGGTTGGTCTTGTTCTCTTCTCGAAATTGGAAAAGGTATTTGCCTAAATTATTATTGGACTTAATTACAACCAAGTTGAGCCCAAAGAATGCGCAATAATGGAAACCAATTTCGAGTTTTGCAACAAAATGGGAGGGGAGTAAATAAAAATGTTTCCAGCTTAAGGTGTTTAAATAAATGGAAGGCTATAAGTCGGAGTGGAATTAGGCAAGTACTTAGAAGTATTTATAATTTTTTAATTTTAAAAAAGGCTTTAATTGACTTCAATGGAAGTCGGTTAGTTTGTAAAGTGCTGGCCCTATAGCTGGTATAGCTTTAATTTTGGCAGTCTTTAAAAATTAAATATATAAAATATAAACCTTTATAATAATTGTATTCTTATACTGAAATTCATGTTCTAATTATAGATAATGATAGATGATAATGATAGATACTATATATAAAGTATTCATTTCCTATTTTATTAACTAAATATTTCCCCTATAAAAAAATAATATAATTCCCCAAGCTATTAAAGTTTATTAAAGGCCACAATGAAAGACAAACATAAAGCTCATAAATGTAATTCAATCTCCTCCATATAACGCCTTAATTCACACATTAAGCTATTTGGCATTGATTTCTATTTGCCCAGCAATGATTGACTGATTGATGATATCGAAACTAGCCAAACCCAAAAAGACCAAAGCAAATAACACAACCAAGGCTGATACTGAGACTCAGGCCAAGACTGAGAGATGTGAGATTAAAATGGGGATTTGTGGCTAATAGACAGTGGACATCGTATATATATATATACATATATATAAACACGGAATATCTGGGCTTGGACTCGTTTTATCTGGGGCACAATGGGAGTATTAGAAGGGGAGAGTGTCAGCAAACAATGGAATGATGACGACGATGATGATGAGCCCGGCCTCTGATATAAATCAAACAACAATGAGAGACACAGATACAGATATGGTTTGCGGATAACATATACCAACACACTCGAAACTGGAGGACATTCGAGGATAATGCGCCGCCTCTCAACACGAACACGCCCCTCGATTTTCCGGGGTTTTTCATTGTCAGCGCTAAGCAGCGTGTGAGGATTACTACGCATTCTTTGCCAAAGGACCCGCCACTTGGTCCCTTTGTCTAATTGGTTATGTCACATATGAGAGTACATCCGATCCTGAATCCCGGATCCCCGCATTATTGTTGTGACTGCCTGTCATTAGCTCTGGTCCCTGTTTCGACTTTTGCTCGGCGAACATCTTTCAGTGCTTTGTTTGGGGTATTTAATGCTTCAATTGATTCCTGATTTAAGTGCCTCCCCGTGGACCCAAAGACAGCTGCCGAAGAGTCTGCTGCCCAGCAGGTTGTCCTCCGTCTCGCAGAGTCTTACAGATCCATTCGGGGTCAGGCTAATTGAAAGTCTTTCACCTTCATCAGCAGCCTAATGATGACGATGCGCAAAAAAAGATGAAGTGAATCATGAAAAGCGGCTGAGAAGAATGTAAACTCCAGGTATTGATTAGGTAATAGTATTTAAGCTTAAAAGGAACAATTTCAAATATTTCAGTAGCTGGAGTTTAAACAACAGTAAGTAATTTGGGGAAAAAGGCATTGAAAAGTATAAAAAATAAGCTTTAACTTGTGCTCCAAATAATGATTAATTCATTAAATAAATGCAAGCAGATGAATTCTATATTAAAAATATTTATAAAATATGGATGTGTTATTTTTATTACCCACAAAACTAAATATGTTTTTACTCAGACACCTTTCAGTACCAAAAAACAATTACAAGTTTTCAGAACACACAAATGCCTCTCTACAAACTCACATTACATAACACCACCCAGAGACCCCTTAAAGTTGAGTCATACACACACATTTCATGGTAATATATAATAGTCGAAATGAAAAAAGCGTAAACAAACGCAAAACGCAAAACATTGACAGGAACTACACACGTAATGCCTTGAAACCTGATAATGGCATCATCGGCGGAGCATTCTGAGATAAGCCAAAATGAGCAGCTGAGCTCAAAAGCTTCAGAATGAGATTTCAGCGAGGCAGTTGCAAAATATCAACCATAAAGTCAGGACGTATACATACTACTCTCCCAATGAGACTGATTATATTTTATTTACTGGGTCTGCTCGGCGTGACGAGCTTGACCCAGGGTGCCAGTAACCTCGTCTGTTACTATGACTCAACCTCGTACTTGCGCAAAGGACTGGCCAGGCTGCAGTCCTCGGACCTGGAATTGGGCATGGAGTTCTGCACCCACTTGGTGTATGGCTACGCAGGACTGAAGGCTGCCACCCATGAGCTGTTCAGCCTGAATGTGGACCTGGACATGTTCCACTACTATGAGATCACAGGACTGCATAAGAAGTTCCCCCAGCTGAAGATCCTGCTGAGTGTGGGCGGTGATCGCGATGTGGATGAGGCTCATCCAAATAAATATATAGAGCTCTTGGAGGCAAATCGCACTCAGCAGCAGAACTTTATAGATAGCAGCATGATTTTGCTGAAACGAAATGGTTTCGATGGCCTGGACTTGGCCTTCCAGCTGCCCAGAAACAAGCCCAGAAAGGTGCACGGTGCCATTGGCGGCTACTGGAAGCAATTCAAGAAACTATTCACCGGTGACTTTGTGGTGGATCCCCTGGCGGAGCATCACAAGTCACAGTTCACGGATCTGGCAATGAACCTAAAGAACGCCTTTCGCAGTGCCAATCTCATGCTGAGTCTGACTGTGCTACCAAATGTTAACTCCACTTGTAAGTAATAATAGTTGCCAAAGCAAACTTCTTGATAATTGAAGTATATTTCATTTACAGGGTACTTTGATGTCCCCAAACTGCATTCCTACTTCGACTATATCAACCTGGCTGCCTTTGATTTCCTTACTCCGCTCCGAAATCCCGAGGAAGCTGACTTCACAGCTCCGATCTTTCTGCAGGACGAACAGAATCGATTGGCCCACTTGAATATCGATTATCAGGTTAATTACTGGCTCCAGAATCATTGTCCTGCCCAAAAGTTGAATTTAGGTATTGCCAGTTATGGACGAGCCTGGAAACTAACAAAGGACTCTGGTCTGAGTGGACTTCCTGTGGTGCATGATACCTATGGTCCTGCGCCCGGAGGATTACTTATTAATAGCCTTGAAGGATTACTGAGTTGGCCAGAGATTTGCTCGAAACTGGCCCAGAATTCATCGGCTCAATATAGGGGAGAAATGGCACCGCTTCGCAAGGTCACCGATCTTACCCAGAAATATGGTAACTACGCCCTCCGTCCGGCAGACGACAATGGAGATCACGGCGTGTGGCTGAGCTTCGATGATCCTGATTTTGCAGGAATAAAGGCAACCTATGCCAAGGGCAAAGGACTCGGTGGAATCGCTGTATTCGACCTGAGTTGCGATGATTTCCGGGGACTCTGCACTGGCCAGAAATTCCCTATTCTGCGATCGATTAAATACTTTATGGCCTAGAGTATTTATTGTTAAATAGATCAATAGTTGATATTTTAATTTCAAGTTTTATGAAAATAAATTAAAAATATAAAACAAAATATTACAATTTTGAAGTGATTTTAATGAAGGAGTTTTATATTAGATCAAAGGTGAAAAATGAATTTAAATTAAATATTACAAAAGAGAAAAAGCAAATGTAAATTAATAAATAAATCAATTCAGATCAATTAGATCATATAATTTTTCCGGTGTATTTATACACCAAAAACTGAATGATTACCAGCTTTTTTTATTTGTTATTTTAATAATTAAACAATTCCCAAAATAGAACCCTGCACAACAGTGCGTATACTTAATTTATATTTTAGACGGGTTTTTCCTCAAGATTTGGTGATTTTTTTTCAATGGCTAAATTTTTAATTCTAATCAGCGAGTGTGTTTCAATGTTGTGAGATTATTTTCTTATTTTTTTATATTTTTTTAGTGGCCTCCCAGACTTGACCCTGCGGCGCGACAACGACGAAATCGTCGTCATTAATTTGTGAGTACACAATTAAGTCATTGCGAGAATGAAATATATATAAACTGAACTGAAAGTAAGCTTGTTTTTAGCTCGAGAAGAGGGATGGAGATCGGTTTAAAGCTCAGAAACAAGCTTTTGTCGTCGGTTTTGGTTTCGGTTTCCATTTCAATTTCAGCTTCAGCTTCAGTTCGATTTCATTTGATCTGCGCTGCGGTTGTGTTCATTGAGATTTATATAGTGTAGTTTATATATATATTTGTATATATAAATATATCCCCGACACTATGAGACCCTGGATCTGGTTTACATTTGTCGCGTGTCTCTTTGCGGCTAGCACAGAAGCTGCCTCCAACTTGGTTTGCTACTATGACTCTTCAAGTTACACGAGGGAAGGTAAGGAAGGGTGTCGAAGTTATTCAATACTTTAATACAAAAAGGTGTTAAAAGTAACAGGTGTTAAGGGAAAAACCCCTATAAATGTAGAGAATTAAATGCAGACCATAGGTCAAGTTTTTCTTACGAAAACTGAAGAACTTAAAAGTAGTTGTGGGAAAATTGATGAACAAAACCAAAAACACTCTCAGAACACCGGATTTTTTGTTTTTATTTTATTTTATCTAGATTCGATATTAATATCCTAAACTAAAGTTAAAAATGATAAGGAAAACATGTATATATTTATTGCCAATTATTTTTTATTTCTCAAAAAGTAATTAAATGTTTAAATAATACAGAAAGCCCTTTTTAGAAATGTACATTATATAGCAACAATCAAAGCCCTCATGTATATATTTATTTAAAATTATTTGTTATATCTTGCTTTGTTATTCAACTTGTTTTATTACCTAAAAATCAGTTTTTTTACAAAAAAAAACAACCTGAGTATATTTTTCCGTTTACTGTGAACAGTACCTAATAACTTTAAGGTTCAAATTAAATACAGTTTTAATTCTACATTTGACCCACTTTCCTATCGAAACTCATTAAAAAATTAATATATGCTATAGAAAAATCAGAAAAACACTTCTAGTTGCTATGAGTTTATAAAAAAAAACTTGATCATTGACTGATTGACGATTTGTTTATTTGTTTAAGTAATTGTAAAGGCCTTACTCAACCAAACAAACAAGCATTTCAAATAGTATTTTTCTTTGAAAGAAAATGTGATTTTAAGAAGCCATAAAAACTCTAGTACAAATTTCAAGAGAAACGCTTTGAATTATTTTATTTATTATACTTCTCCTAGCTTGTGTTTAAATTAATATTTCAAACACTAGCACAACCCTCTTGATTAGCATGTGCCAAATTTACAAATTTACAAATGAACTAAAACAAATAAAAAAAACCCAAAAACATGATTAGCATAGTTACATAATCATTTGAGTGTTCAAAACAAAAACTCGGACTTAATTTAATTCAGTTCGCAGTCCGAGGCTTATCTCTAGAAGAGAGAGAGAGAAGCAAAGAGAGCCGAGGCAGAGCTAGTACATGCTAAAGCTAGTTCTAGAGCAAATCGAGAGAGGGGAGGTCAGTGCCTTATCGGACAAGTTTTTCAAACAAACAAATAAGTGCAAAGAGAGTCAGAGCCGCTCTTTCTCTCCCAGTGAGCTTTTCTGCAGAGAGTCTTTGCTGTAATCTGATTAACAAGCTAATTAAATCGGGGTTTGACTTACCAAATCAGCAATTATGGAATGACCCACCATAAATACGGTTATTAGTTGATTATTTTGATTATCTGCAATCTGGACTTTGATGAATTAACACAATTCCGAATCGATCCCACGCATTTGAAATGAAAACTAAAGCGTTCAACACACAGCGAGTTTAACACGACAACTGGCACCAAGCGGCGAAGCGAACAAGTGCCAAGCAGAGCTTCAAGTGACTCAGCAGAGCTGCACAGTGTCACGAAAATTAATATATTTATTGAAAAAATATGCATATTTGAACAAGAATTTATAAATTAATACTTTTAAAAAGGAATATAAATAATAATTACATGCTGTTTGGCTTTTAAATCAAAGGAAATTTAATTATTAAAGACTTTAAAGGAAATCTAGAACACAAAAAATATATATGTATATGTAAAAAATTCATTAGGTCTTGGTCTGCGAAAAAACTTTTGAGTTGTGATGAATTTTTTATTTGAAATCACTTTTTCAGTTAGTAAATTATTAATTTAAATTATCAAAAATCATGATTTCAATATCTAATTTAATCTAAAATTAAGATTTCAATATCGAGTTAAGTCTAAAATTACTTGCGATACTTTTTGGTGTATAGAGTATTTTTAAAAATTTTTTGCCCTTGTCCCACTGTGCCCCGCACCAAAGTCGATACACATTAAACCGTTCGCTGGTCCCACACTGCTGGCGCTCAATTAAGCCATTGAAGCCAGTGGAGACAATGGACCGGACAGCGGGAGAGGATGTGCCGTCGATCTCTGATCTCTCCAGCTTTCCAGTAGTTCCGTGGACAGTGAGAGAAAGAGTGTTCCCAGCTGCGGATAGTTCTCTCCGGATCTCAGAATATATTTGTCACTCAATTGCAGCTCCGCGTAACTAAAATAATGAATTGTATATCTTCCAGGCCTGGGAAAGCTGCTCAATCCGGATTTGGAGATCGGAGTGCAGTTCTGCACGCACTTGGTGTATGGATACGCAGGGATCCGTGGGGAAAACTATCAGGCGTACAGTCTAAACGAGAACCTGGACATATACAAGCATCAATTTTCCGAGGTGACCGCCCTGAAGAGGAAGTACCAACACCTGAAGGTCCTGCTCAGTGTGGGGGGTGATCATGACATCGATGTGGAGCATCCCAACAAGTATATCGAACTGCTGGAGGGCGAGAAAGTGCGTCAGACGGCCTTTATCCGCTCCGCCTACGATCTGGTTAAGAACTACGGCTTTGATGGCCTGGATCTGGCCTATCAGTTCCCCAAGAACAAGCCCCGGAAGGTGCACGGTGAACTGGGATCCGCCTGGAAGAGCATCAAGAAGCTATTCACCGGTGACTTCATTGTGGATCCCAATGCGGCCTTGCACAAGGAGCAGTTCACGGCTTTTGTGCGGGATGTCAAGGATTCCCTACGGGCTGATGGCTTCCTGCTTAGTTTGACCGTGCTGCCCAATGTTAACTCTACTTGTAAGTATTTGGAAAGTGTCCTTAATTAGTAGGATTTATTTTAATCATTATTATAATATCTATTTTTTCAGGGTACTTTGATATTCCCGCCTTGAATGGCCTGGTGGACTTTGTGAACCTGGCTGCCTTTGATTTTCTGACACCTGCCCGCAATCCTGATGAGGCTGACTACACGGCTCCCATCTACCCACCCACTTCCAAGGATCGTCTGGGACACTTTAATGCCGAATTCCAGGTGAATTACTGGTTGAAACAGGGTTTCCCATCGAGTAAAATCAACCTGGGTGTGTCCACCTATGGCAATGCCTGGAAATTGAGTCATGATTCGGGAATTGAGGGCGTGCCAGTGGTGCCCCACACGGAAGGACCTGCCCCGGAAGGAACCCAGTCCCAGAAGCCAGGATTACTGAGTTATGCCGAGATCTGTGGCAAGCTGAGCAATCCTCAGAATCAGTTCCTCAAGGGTAATGATTCGCCGCTGAGAAGGATTACGGATCCCACCAGGAAATTTGGCACCATTGCCTATCGTCCTGTCGATGGGCAGATTACCGAGGGCATTTGGGTGAGCTACGATGATCCCGACACGGCCTCCAATAAGGCGGCCTATGCCCGATCCTTAAATCTAGGAGGCGTGGCCCTCTTTGATTTGAGTTACGATGATTTCCGAGGACAGTGCACCAACGATAGGTATCCCATCCTTAGGGCGGTGAAGTATCGTTTGTAGATCTAAGATTTGAATTTATGTGGAATTTTATATGCAAAGTTATAACAAATAAAAGATGATTCATTAAATATATTATTACGTGTTCTAAACTATTGTTTTTTGTGAAAAAGAGACTGAATTCGGATTTTGAATTGAAAATATAATCATATATTTTTATTTACTATATATTTTCTTAATATTTCCTAGCTCAACTATATTTGTTGAATGATTAATCGCTTTGTGTACGTACAGCTCTTTTTGTTAATACCTTTATTTATTTTGCACCAATTTGTGAAGTGCTTACTTTAATGGGACCTTGAAACCGCATCATCAATAATCCCACCTTAAATATTGTAAAATCCCACGTCAGCCCTTAATCATTTCGAGACAAACAAATATATACATATAAATACTTATATTTGGGGCATGACTCGACTAGCAACGACCTTGTTAATTCCTCAACACCTCTGGGGAATCATACAAGTTGCAGACTTATCCCTGGGAAGCACCCATAAACAGCTCCCAGAGATATTTGCGTATTTAAACTATGACTACTATTGCTACTGGGCATTATCTCTCTCACAAAACGTAGGCAGATAAGCTGCTTTTATATATTTTCCTTTTCTTAGTGTAAATTACCGAGATGAGAAGTGATCTCATTGAACCCCGTGTCAGCTGTCGCTCGAGACAAACAATTTTGTTGAATTTTTCGTTGATAATAAGTCCCACGAACTGCGTTTGCTATTGTTACGCTACGTTCGTCTGGGGTTTTCGATTCGTTTCGTGGAATCAGATGGAGGCGACTCTACAAAAAGCTCCAGTGTCATTTCCATTTCAATTTCTAGTGCCCAGTGCCGGTGCCAGTCCGAGTCCCAGTGCCAGTGCCAGTGCTTAGTGCTCAGTGTCATTCCGAATTCAGTTTGGTTTCGCCTCTCGCCGGCGACGGAGTGTTCCAATTGTAACCTCAGTGTGGTGTTTGTTTTTTGTTTATACAAAACAAAATCTATAGTATTTTTTAGCTCTCTGGCTTTTATCTCTCGCCAAAAAATGACAAGCTCTCTGTGGCTCAGCCTGGGTCTGAGCTTAGCTATTTTGGCTCAATTCCAAGTAACCGCAGCTCCCAATCTGGTCTGTTTCTATGACTCGCAGGGCTTTCAGCGACAGGGTGAGTTCTATTTCTAGGAAAAACACAATTAGATTTATAATAATTTCGAATGATTTCAGGCCTGGCCCAGTTTTCCATGACTGACATGGAGCTGGCTTTGCAATTCTGCACTCATCTGGTCTACGGCTATGCCGGTGTCAATGCCGATAATTACGAGGTGCAAAGCATTAACCGACGACTGGATCTCGAGCAGCGTCACCTGGCCCAGGTGTCCAGCTTGAAGGAGAGGTATCCCCACATCAAGTTCCTGCTGAGTGTGGGCGGTGATGCGGACTTGAACGAGGGCAACCAGTATATAAAGCTCCTGGAGTCGGGACAGCAGGGTCACAAGCGTTTCATTGAGTCCGCTCGGGATCTGGTCAGGCGCTACAATTTCGATGGCCTGGACTTGGCTCTTCAGCTGCCCAGGAATAAGCCACGCAAGGTGCACGGTGATGTAGGCTCTGCCTGGAAGAGTTTCAAGAAGTTCTTCACCGGGGATTTCATTGTGGACACCGATTCGGAGACCCATAAGGGTCAGATCACAGCTCTGGTCAAGGATCTGAGTGCTGCCCTCAAGCAGAACGATTTGCTGTTGAGTCTTACTGTTCTGCCCAATGTCAACTCAAGCTGTAAGTTTGAAAATAATTATTATTTACTAGGTTAGAAGTGTAATTAATACTATCAGCGTTCAAACCACCTGATAAAACACATAGCTCTTATTGATTTCTACCACGTAATTGCATCAGTTTCTTATATACCACAAAGTCTGTTTTATTATTTACTCAACTAAAAACTATATTCGAATTGCCTCTCTTTTAGGGTACTACGATGCCCCCTCGATTGCCCCCAGTCTGGACTTTATTAACCTGGGAGCCTTCGACTTCCTGACTCCCCAACGTAATCCCGAGGAGGCGGACTTTACGGCTCCACTGTACGAAGCCTTTGGCCAGAATCGTCTCGGTCACTACAACGTCAACTTCCAGTTGGAACACTGGCTGCTCCAGAGAGTGCCCGCCCACAAGCTCAACATTGGTATTGCCACCTATGGACGATCCTGGAAGATGACCAAGGATTCTGGAGACTCTGGAGCGCCAGTGGTAGCATCCACCGATGGACCAGCTCCGGCAGGAGGCCAGAGCAAGAAGGAGGGTCTCCTCAACTGGGCCGAGATATGTCAACTGATGCCCAATCCAAGTAACACCAATGCCAGAGGACCCAATGCCCCGGTAAAGAGGGTCCTGGATCCCACCAAGCGTTACGGAAGCTATGCCTTCCGTCTAGCCGATGAGAACGGGGATCATGGATTGTGGATCAGCTACGACGACCCGGACTCTGCGTCCAGCAAAGCCCAGTATGCCAGGGTCAAGAATCTAGGTGGAGTGGCTCTGTTCGATCTGACCCAGGACGATTTCCGTGGCCAGTGCACCAACGATCGCTTCCCCATGCTGCGTGCCATCAAGTACCGACTTCTCTAGGAGCTGGAGAGGAGAGTATATAATTCATCAGCAGCACGCAAATGTCACAAGAAATCTATTAGGAAAACAAGGAGCGCGGCAGGGTACCACAAATGTCAACCGATCGGCGGCCTAAAGCCTCCTTCTGTGTCTGTCCCTTTTTGCAAATTAATTACAAAGTTGTAAACTAAAATGCGCCGCAAATTAATTCGATGAAGCTTGGTCTTCCAGGGAGGTGGGTTACTGAAAGGGGAGAGGATAATGCACAGAGAGAAAAAGGTTTGGGAAAATATATATACTCAAGAAGGAAGTATTTTTTAGAGGTGAGTAATAGGAAAGGTGAGTAATAGTTAAGGCAAGTATTGATTAGAATGCTTTTCTCTTAATGATTTTTGTTGAAATCTAAAAAATCGTAGAGTTTAATTATTATTAAGAAATGCACCTAGAATTCTCAAATCTTTTTCAAATACAAACTTTATAACTTTATATAAAGTATGCCAAAAAATATATTATTGCTAGTTATTCCTGTTAATATCAAGAATAATTATTAAATTAATCCTAAACTTGTTGAATCTGACTATGAATGTGAAAAATACTTCAACATTTCTCTACATTTTTGGGATTATAACTTTTCTAGTTCAAAAATTCCTATAAAAAAAATCTTATAATATAAAATCACATTTTCAATAGTTATACAAAGTATATGCTTTATGCTTATATTAATGAAGAAAAATTCCATAATATAGTTGAAATTCATTGAATATTGCACTTTTCTTACCTCATAATTTGGAATAAATCTGAAATCCAATGAATATTGCCTCTTTAATAACTGTCTAACCTCTTAACATAGAAATCTACTTCAAAACCGATATATACTATATATTTGCCCCTGTGTATCTGTTGCCATCTCAGTGCTTTAATTGCCCCTTTTGCATTGAATTGTTTGGCGCCCACGTCTGGGCGAATCGAGCGCTTTATCATCTTGGACCCATCTTGGTCAAATGGCATTTTGCGGTGGTTTTTTATTTATTTGTTGTTTTTTTTTTAGCTGTGCTCAGATTTGCAGATTTCGCCACAGAGAAGCTGGCGAGCTGCCGGCGAGTTGGAACTGCTGCTGGTGACTCCTTTGGCTTTGTGTAATTGGCGCTACATACGCGACCGGATCGCTGGACTCCAGTCCGATCGGCGATCCATATGCGTACTCCGCAATGGTTGCACTTGGGGTTCCTCCTGCTCCCCCGGCTCCAGCTGAGGCCAGCGGGTCCTCCTCCTCTGTTTACAGAATTGCTGACATACCACCATGCAAAGGTTGCCACTACAGTGAACTGTGGCCACAAGGAGACCTGGCTTGGGGGCTCGGTTGGGGGATGCCTGCGGTTCGGGGGTGTCTGGAGCGACTGCCTCGACTGGCGACGACAACGACACGATGTAAGACAACTAAATTAAGTTATTGTTTCTTGGTTTAACAATGAGATGGAGTCAATGACTTGTAAATACTCTAATTTTGGGAGTTTTAAAAAGAGAAAATTCTTAAATTAAATATAAAAGTTATTTTTTTAATTGAGTTATTTCTAAATACTTTATGTTAGATAGATATCTAAGGAATTTTCTAAAATATATATTATTGAATAGATAAAGTCTAGACATCATTGTAAAGTCCTCTAAAAAAGATCTTGTTATAAAAATGTTCTGCCTTAAATTAGGTTTAAAAAACTTGCAATGCCTACTTTTATTTAAGACATTTTGTATAATTTTTAGCATAATATAAATATGTATAATAATTAATTATAAATACCGGGTAAAGGTATTTAATATTATCATGTGGCACAAAAAATATTTAAACCTTTTCAGGTCTTTTAACCTAGTTTAAACTAACTAGTACTCTTGTTAATTAATTCTTTATGATTGTAAATTACATAAACTCAACTAACTGAAAGACTTTGAGTGCCTTACAAATTCCCCTTATATTTATCTAAAAATCTCTGGTTAACCCGGGAATTTCGTACTTATGAATATGCTCCCACACTTACCCTGACCACTGTTAACCATATTCAACAAACCCTTGGAGCCAGCTGGGGTCCTAGTTGCTATCTAGTCCTCTTATCTGGGAATCGTGATCTTATTAAGCCGGCCCATACACTCGGAAATTATTTGCAATTGGCGCAATGCCTTATTGGAATGCAAAATATGCCATTAGTGGCAGAAGTCGAGACTTGGCCGAAGCCAAAGTCAATGCTTTCCCAGACAAGCGAGTTAAGGGCCCAAAGGGCATGGATTTTGGCTGAGGCTGGGGCAGGGATGTCAAGGAGGAGGATGAGGTCTCTCTGGGTAAGAGCATGCCACTTGCATAGCGTACAAGTTGTAAACACGGCATTGTTTTTGGCCACCGTTCCTTAATATATACCCCAAAAAACCAGAACCCAAAGCGAAATGCACTTGGAAAATTATAAGTAAAGTAAAATTATATTATAAAGTATATATGCTTTAAAACTTAATCAAGGAACCTGTCAGATAAGGTAAGAAATAAGAAATATTTCTAGGTTTTGTAGAAAGGTGAAGTTCTTACAAGAAATAATTCCCTTTTAAAGTTTCACAAACACCTTCCAATATATTTAATAAACTATCTATTATATATTCTTTAACCTTCTTATTTTTCTGATTAGTTTCTTTAATATTTTAAATTAATATTTTAAAATAAAGCAAACCAATTTCTTAAACTGCAAACTTCACTGATCGTGTTTAAGCCTGGAAGTGCTCCTAGTCCTCGAGGACAGAACTGCAGCAGCCTGGCTCTTTGGCTTGTCGCCTCATCTAATTAAGGAGCATTTGGTCCATGGCGGCGTCTACAAGATCTGTTCATGATTATTGCCCCCGGGGGCCATATCGGTGCCCCGCTCAGCTCCCGGCGAATGACAAATATGTGCTGCTGCCTGGCACCGGACTTCTGTTGTCTTCCAAGGAAGCAGCCAGCTGGAGGCTGGAGCTCCTTAAATAAAGATATTTTCGCCCTCATTACGCGCCGTGTCCTTTTGTTTATTTGGCTTTCGGTTTTACTCACTCCCCTGGTATGATTTTTTGTATTTTATTTATTGTTTTTGTTTCTTATTTTTTTGGTGGCCGATGAAGTGTCGCTGATTGCGCGTTGCATTGTTTTGGCCAGGTCGAAACGGCGATGATGCGATGGCGATAAGGCAATGCATGTGGACTGGTCAGGGATTTGGGGTTTGTTAGCCGCCGATATGATAAGCTGCCCTGACTCCGGGTCTCGATAAGGATTTCCTTGGAACAGTTTCTATATATATATATACTTTACTTGTACCCCGGATTAGAATGAGTGAATATAGAAGGCTCTTATTCCCCGTGAATATCCCCAACAATGAACTTGTTTTACTGCAGGCTATTCCAGGACCTCGCTCTTCTCTCACATTGTTACCGCCTTTGCTTGCCCAGAGTTTGCATTTTTATTGCTTTGTTAATTTTAAATAAGCCACGCGACTTTATGTGCGTATATATGTATATTTTGAGCCCACAAGTCGGACATCGTTAAGGTACGACTTTTGCTGGAGCAAAGAACCACTACGAATTGAGCTGTCGTCCCAGCCAGCAGCTTGTCCCGAGGATCAGTCTCATCCAATTGTCAGCGGGTTGTCAACCAAAATGATTTACAGATGATGATCTCTGGGCCTAACCAGGGCCAAGAGGCGCCACAGCATCTCGAAGGTAAAGGTACCTTTGTGGGAGAAGTTGGTAATATGATGCCATGAAACGAAGATGGGGAACTCTAAATGCTCTTATAAACTAAAAAACTCTTAAACGAATAACTAAACATAAATCTACGGAAAAATATAGGACTTAAAAATATTTAAATTAATGTTTGTTTGTCTTCATAATAAGTTATTATTTTAAAATCCTATATAAACCAAAATTTAAAGATCCTTATAAGGATAGGTACCTAAAATACTTAAAAACCATTCAATAATTACCAAAATTAACCTCTGAAGTATACCAATTAACTCCTTATAGAGTATATAAATCCACATATTCCCAAGCAGCATCGTGCAGAAATAACATTATTTTATAGATTTTTAACGCTCAGATCGTGAATTCCTTTGACCACAATTATTATGAATACGAAACACAGAAAAAAAAATACGAAAACAAGTCTTTAACCATTTGGCTGCATTTCTGTTCTCCTCTGTTTTTATTCATAAACAAGCGACAATAAAAATGTGCCATAACAACCTAAGGTTATTCTTGTTTAACGAAATAAACAACTCATAAAATTATGCTACACCAAAAGCAACAAGAACAACGAAGAAAGTTTTGTTTATATTTTCTGTAAATTTTTGTTCGCACCAATTAAATTCAATTAGCTGTCAGCAGCAGCAGAGGCGACTATATATAGTGCATATAGTACAATGTGATAGATAACCCCGAACGCCACCTACTAAATCCATGTATCTGCGTGTGTCTGCGGCTAGCTGTTAGCGCCACTGCCTCATAAAAGGTTAGTTTAAACAAATAAACACGTGGAATTTAATGAAGAAACGTGTGTGGCTCTATGGATTATATGGCCCTGGCTGGCTCAATGGCTAAAGAGTGTAAAAGCGATCGAAAACTGGCGGCTGATATGTTAATGCCATAAGTGGTGATTATATATACTATAAAGCAAACAAAATGTAGAAATTGAAGGATTTTAAGATATATTTAAAGTGAAATAGAAAATTGTAATATCAAAAAGTTTATTCTTTTAGTTTTGCAATTGAAATATAATCAAATCGGAAGCCTATCATTACTAAGCTTAAAATATTCGCCTTCTTTGAATCAATATTTTTCAATACTTTTTATGACAACTTTTTTGGCAACTCACACTTTAAAAAACTCATGACTAAGTCAAAAAATCATTAATATTAATTCGGAAAGCTTTTCTAAGTTAATTTTTATTGGGTTCATTCTATTGGTTGCATACTAAATTTTAAATTTAGAAGAATTAAACACTTTTCCCACATTTTGAAAATTTTAACAATGTAACTCTTATAAAATTTTGAAATTTTCAAAAATTTTGAAAAAATTATTTTTTCTCCGAAAGTAGCTAGATTGACTCGGCTGTTAATGCTGATCAAGAATATATATGATTTATAAGGTCGGAAATGGCTGCTTAACTGAGTAGAAAGGTTTGCATCTGAGTATAATTATAGTACCCTGTAAGGGTATTAAAATGTATAATGCTATTTAGTTTTTAAATAAATAAAGGTAGGATTTTTTTCTAAGCAGAGAAAAATAATTATTAATATTAATTTTTAATATTTACTTAAAGGCTCCTTTTCTGAATTTTGGAAAGAGTTTTCATAAACTTCAAGTCTTATGTTTAGTCTTGCTGAATCTTTTCCAAATTTCTTATTAAAATCAACCCTAAAAAACTAATTTTTTTATACTTCTCAATAAGCTACAGATATCCCATTCCTATCGCTATATTTACAAACCTGAAAAAAATCGCAAAAACATCAACAGAAAAACAAACAAATTGCCAAAGACTTGTGGTCACCAAGGAATGTGGATAAACATTTGCAAAACTTTTGATTTGCGGCACTAAAAATAAAATGCCCTGCAGTCAATCCCAAGGAGACGTGTGAAATCGTATTAAAACAGAAACTAAAACTGGATTGAGTTTGAATGAGACTGGGGACTGAAAGGGGGACTAGGGGGGATGTCGACGCGCCTAAAGCAAACAAATAAACGCTGCAACTAAATGGCCAACTAACAGCATCAAAACATCAACATTGACGGGCGGCACGCTTTAGAAATTTAATTAAATCGCCGGGAGAAACAATAAAAACTACACCCGACCCGAGCATGGATTTTTATTACGCACTGTGCGCACTATGCGCAATAACTCAAAAAATACTTGCCCCGTGTATCATTAAAATCAAAAATCACCCAAGCTGGGTGGGATTTTTTCGATTTGAGCAAACTGTTGGCACTGCTTTCCCGTGTGTGACTAGCCATAAAAATGTTTAGATGCACAAATAAACACTACGCGAGGCAATCGTTAAATATCGCCCCCATTATCCCATACGCTCACCAACAAGGCAATTCTTCATTGCAATTGTAAACATTTACAGAAATGAAGAGATTTTGCTTTGTGGAAGACATTTGCTATTGTATTGTGTGAGTTACAAATGGGGAGAGACAGAGAGCTCTTTAAAATTATTTAATAACATATTTTATTGACCTCTTTTTTTAGTTTTTTAAGAATTTCCTTGCTCAGTATTAAATTATAGCTCGCCAAAGAGCATGTTCTCATAGATCTTTAAATTATTTTTAGTGTTAACATTTTATTGATTTTATTAAATTTTGAATATTTAAGACATTTATTAAAATTTAATAAAGAAATTCGTCATAAATTCAAGAATATGATCAATTGAATATCATATTAAATAATATGATACAAGCAATCAGATTATTTTTGATTTAATCCACATAAATCGAGAAAATATGTTAAATATCTAGTCTGAAAATTTAATTTTCTAATGATTTTCAAGATTTATATATTTTTATATTTATTTAAAGTAATTAATGAAAATATTTAATATATGTTGGACAATGAATCTTTGATCTTCGAATACTAAATAACTGGCTACATAAAAACCTTTTAATTAAGCAAAGTTACCGTTTTCTAGAAGAACAATTTATTCCCACTCTATTAAGTTTATAAGTTTAATTTTATATTAGCATATTTATAATACCATATTTATCATATTTATATTACCATATAGCAGGAATTACTTCCCATCACCTTGAGCCACCATGAAATCCTGAGTCAATCAGTGCAAACGCATCCTTATCTCTCGCTTCACATGGCAGCCAAAAGGAAAATGGGGCAGAGGAAAATCCCTTCTCCTTTCCTTTTGGAAAATTAGTATGCAACCCTTTGGGCGTTGATAACAAAAAAAAAGAAAACGGTAATGTCAAGCGTGGTTTAGCGATACGTCATCATGATTTGGCAAATTTGACAGGCGAAAACGTCGAAAGAAAAGGAAATCACAGAGGAAAAGGGGCGCTGCTGATGGTGATGGGGATTTCTTTTTGCATAAATTGCTTAACAATTGGGAAATGTATGTATGTTTATCCCGATACTCGGCTGATTCACTCATTCATTCAGTCATTCAATCGGTTTCCCAACTGACAGCAGCTGAGAGATTACGGCAATGATTTGCCAGAAACCAAACTGCAAACCAAACACTTTGACATCCTTTTTTCTCCTTTCTATTTTTTTTTTTTTTTTTTTTTTAAGGGGAAAAGTAAAGTTCCCCAGCTCTTAGTTTCTCATATTTAATCTGGAGTTGCGTGTCCTGGACAGATTTCTCATTTGCTCGCAAATCGAACTGCCAACTTTGCCAAATTGTTGTGCGTGTGTGCATGTGCGGGGGCAGGAAAAAAAACAGTTGGACAAATTGAATCTACAGATTCTTAAGGCAGTACTGGAAACGACAAAAACAAAAATTATTGAATTATCATTTGCCGGCGCATCAGGCTTAATTCGATTTGGCGCTGTACGCGTGCGCACGCAAATCCTGGGGACTCGGCAGTGTAGTTCCTTCCCCTCTCCAGGATTCGGTGGTGAGGTGAGCTCCTGCTGGGCAACAAACACAAGCGACTGACATAATCGTGATATATTGGCACGCAGGTCACTTGGAGAGCTCGTCTTGTCTCAGTCAAACCAAATCGAAATCGGCCAGGTAACAGAAAAGCTAAGAAACTAAAATATATGTGGTTAAAAAAAGGGACAAAACGAAGCCTTAAAAATATGTATTTAAAGGCTATAAAAGTATTTTGTGTGGGTAAAAAGTGCAACAAATGAAAGCCTTGCAAAATAACCCTTGAAATACTCTAAAAGTTCCCTAAACCATTCAATATTATTCATAAGAATAAGTTAATTTCTTCATTAAGCTTTTAAGTTTCTACGTTTTGGATTGGTCTTTCCATTTCAATTTAATTTAAACCCACAGCGACGCTCCACTCCCCTTCAAAAACCCATCCATCAAGGACACACTCTCAATCGCATATGGCAAATAAAAACGTCATCGATCAGGGCAAAGCTGGCAGGACACCATCCAGTAATATATTATGTATATGTTGGGAAACATAAAATTGAAAAGAAAATCGCTGACAAATTAAAATGCAGAGCCAAGTGGAACTCAATAGATTTTCCAAAAGCCCGATGACGAATGCCGAAGGAATTAAGATGGATCACATGACTCAATGACGGCCAGAAAAAAGGACAATCGCAGAGTTCAACTCGCTCACAATGGTTAAAATGGTTTGTAAAAAAAAAGGAAAAACAGAGAAACAGAAAAACATCTTCCAGATGCAATTCCCGGGGAAGTGATTCAGCATATTGGCTACCTACAATATATACTTCTATATCGTCATGGTCATGTCACTCACTCAGCTTATAAATCCCCCAGTCAGCAGCCAGCGGCGGCAGCCGCCAAAAAGAGTTTGAATTTCAAATTGAATCGAAACGAAGTAAATGACGTTGAAAACTTGTAAGCGGGCAGGGGCATTAAAATGCCTTAATGGTTAATATAGCATTCAGTCTTGTCTCGGATCTTGTAAAGTCATGGCGCCACAAGAAATCATTCTGCCTCATACCCTTCTTTTGAAACCAAAAAAAAAGGGAAAACTAAAACAGGATATGAGCGTGGCAATGAGTAGCATGTGGCAAATCATTTATAATGTTTAAATTTTTTAATAAATATTCCTGCTGCTCAAACACACACACACACATCGGGTGATGGGCATATACATATATAAGTATATATCGACCATAGTTCCCCCCAGAGTCCTTTGTTGGGTGCTTCTTTAATCAGCACAGGAATCTGATACTTGTACAAAAGGCTTTCTTTGTAAACACACTTCCTGAACTTTACCCAGCAACAAGGACGGGGCTGGGGAGGAGGGGCGCTCTGCGCATATTTACACATATGAAAAACATGTTAACCAGAAAATTAATTATAAAATTTTCAAAAACCTTAACAATGTCTACAATATGGCGTTGATTTTACTCAAACAAAAACTAACTAACTGTTCCTGCACAATGCCTGGGTGTGGGTGTAAGGATGCTTTCTTGTGTGTGTAAGTGTGTGGCTCAGCAGCCATACAGGATCCTTAAAATGTGGTAAAAATAAATAATTGGTATTTTTTGTAACAAGTTTGGTAAAAAAGAATATTAAAAATATGTTAAAAATTTTACATATGTAAACTATACAATTGGATCTAAAAATATAGGAAACAAATTCAGGTCAGAATTATTCTTAAATAAATAAAATTTAAATATAGAGTCTATGCAAGCTGTAAATACTTAGAAATTACTTAGAAAAATTCCTAAATATTACTAAAGTTAAAAGGTTTTAAGTGATAACTAAAAATAATGACCCCGAATTGTGAAACTTTCCATATATTCCAATAGTTCTTAATAAAATATATCACTACAAAATTCTCAAATGCTTTACTTAATACCAAACCTAATTTTTCTACCATTATTTTTACATTTCCTAAACTAAATAGTTCTATATAATACACCCTGTATTTCCCCAATAAACAGTAGACTTTATTCCTTACCTACTAGAGTTCAGAGAGTGAAAACCATATACATTACACACTCTTGCACTCGTCGCACTTCCAGTTATAGACATTGTTTGATGGAGCAGGACACACAAAATGAGAAAGGACCTACCCCTCCTCCGACAAAAGGCAGCACAAAAAAGTGGCTGCTGTAATTCATACTTCCTTCTACGTATAAGAAAATTTACAATTTCTTTTCTTTTCGGCAAGAAATCCTTACTACCACTTGCCACCATCCACCCACAAAGCCAGGGGCTAAGCAGGAAGGATATGGATATTGTGCTGCTGTGAAATTAAACAGGGAAAATCCTGGAGGGGGAGGGAAGGAGGAGCTGGAATGCCAGAGAAACGTGCACAAGTTGCGGTTTGTTTTCCCTGAGCCGGAAGAGGCTGGGAATCCAGAATCCAAAGTCTGAGTTTAACGGATGCAAATCTTTCTTATTCATGCGGGCTTTAAGGGGGGAAAAGGATATAGGAGCACTAAAGTATGTGTACATATCTTGACTAAGACAATTAATTGGCATAGTTTTCTTTGGTATATTATATAAAAGGATTCTTCCATATAATTATTTTTTTTTTTTACTACAAGTAAACCTTATTAAGGACTCTCTCTCTCTCTATATCCCTGACCATCTCCCGTCTTAAATTAATTTTTCCCACCAACTGTTGCCCAGTGCCGACAGCTGTTGTCACCTGTCTGCAACCTCAGAAACTGTAAATCTCGTTTATAAAAAGAAAATAATGAAAAATAATGAAATAAAATTGACAAAAAATATGAAACCAAGAGCAGTGCTGGTGCTGAAATTATGATTAACATAATGTGTGGTCTGCGCCCACATAACGGTTTTAAATCGGGACAAGGACCGACCCGCAGACCATACTATATTATATAGCACATAAATAACGGATCAGATTGCATTCACATACAATTTATATTATATATATATTCTTTTTTCTTGCCAGCAAAATTATCATAATGAGAAAAATTATGAAAAGTTATGCAAAAGGAAAGACGAATAAGAGGGCAGCGGAGAGCTACCCGTTTGCTGGAAATAAAAGTATCGAATTAGCGAAATAATATCATATAACCGTTCCTCTTGGCACTACAACTACAAAAAAAAAAAAAAAACATCGAAGAAATATAAAAAAGAAATATGAAAAATACAAGAACAAAAACAAAGTTCCACTTGAATTGTCAGCCGGCATGCTGGCGCTCCTTTGGCCCAGGACATCGACAAAAGGGAGAAGGATATTATACAATATCTGAGAGATTGCTGTAATCATTCGGTGGATAGTTCGCAAAGTATCTGTATCTGTGTCAGCTGCCGGTCTTGAGGGAAAATCAAACCACAGCCACATATGTAAGCCTTTCGCTAATCTTTTTTTCCAAGAGATAGTTGCATGTTGTTGCCATATTTATAAGTAGTTATCCTTTCAGCCACACAATGGCAGTGCCAAGAACTCCCCTCTTCTTTCTTTGCTTATTTTTTTGCCTGAGTGCATTAGAATCGCCGTCGAGCCACTCAAGGATTTATGAAATAATTTTTTTTCCCCCCTACTTGCCATTCTTTCTGCTGGTTTTTTTAGTAACAAAGAACCTTCTTTACTTTTTTGTGTTTTTGTGCTCAGCGGATTTTGTTTGAGGCTTCTGCGGGTTTCCTCTGTTGTCCAGGTTTGTGTAAAAATTGCATTCGAATTGACAAACAATTCGCTGAGACGTGGGTATGGAGGTAAATTAATCAGCAACGAGAGCACCTGTCGATGTCGAGGTTTTACATGAGAAATGCCTATAAAGAGGGGATTATTAGAGACGAAAAAATCTTAGAAATAACTGTTATAAATCCTTAATATATAAGCTTTTTTGAATATATGTAAACACAGTCTTTTAATCATTTTTTCTCTTTGCAAAAAATCAATAAAGTCTTGCATCTCCCCCTGATAACTAATACCTTTCCCGTTGACCATTCCTGCTGACCCATAACCCAAGCCATTACACCTGCTCACCAGCAAGCCCATCTCCCAACTCAACTCCCAACCCATTTTCCAACCCAACCCCTCATCACACCCACCTATGCAGAAGGGAAAAACCGAAATTAAAAGCACAAAAAATGATAAGCCATAAATTGCCCGCCCAAAAGTCTCAAAACAAATACGAGTTCTCCTCCGCAACCAAAGCAATTAAAGATGCGATGAGGTGCTGCGGTGCCCGAGCCTAGTCCACGCTCCATGAACTATCTTTGGAGGCTGTAGATACAATTAAAAGTACAATTTTTCATATGCGGCGCGAGGGGATGCTGTGCGATTGCGAATTGGCAATCGGTGTGATTGCAGCTGCGTATCTGTTGGGTTAATTCGTATCTATACAATCGATCGAACCATTTTGCCGATTGCAAAAACCAAAAAAAGAGTTTCAATTAGAAAAAAAAGCCTAGTTATAACTATTAGAAGGCAGTTCAAGGGGAAAGGTGGGCGGCCTGCTTAGATTTAGTGGGTGTAGCCAGTGTAATCTTTGTTATGCAATTAATTTTTTGGTGTAGAGTATATACATAAGAGAGTTTTTCGAATATGTTGTGGAGTTGGAAAAATTGGGGAATTGCTTGAATTTTTAATGAGAATTTTTAAATGAGAATTTTCGTTAGAAAAGATACTAATCTTTGTCTGAAAACAGTTGTTTTGGACACCTCCAGCACCCATTTTTTGTTAACAGGTTGTGAAGTTGACACTTTTACTTTAAATTTCAATTTAAATAACTTTTAATATTTTATAAATAATAAATATCAATAATATTTTTAATAGATGTATAATTTTCAAAGAAAATGCTTTAAGAAATATCATTTTAAAGAACTTTTATTCTTGTCAAATTTGCATTTGTCTATGAATTTAATGTAGTTTAGTTTAGTTTTAGTAAAACTAATATTATTTTCTAGAAAATGTATGTAGATTTCATTGGAAAAAAGTTGTACAAATTTTTTTGAGTTACTTTTTCTTTGAGAAATTAATTGCAGTCTTTTAAAACATTATGACAACTGATTCGGGCAAATTAAGCACCTAAAAACCAAGTTAATTATTTAAATTAAAAGCACTTTCTTGAGAATAAACTATTTAAAATTTGTATAGAGTATTTAAACTATCTGCTAATATGATTCCCAACTAATATTTCGCAAGTTCCGCTTGCGTGTTGCCAACTGGCGAGCGTTGCCAACTAATTCGATTTGTTTGGATGGCCATTAAATGCATAAAGGATCATCGCGTTGCAGATCTCGCAGGCGCGCATGCGCTTTGCGGTTTCTGCCTTTCTGCTAACATATGTTGCATTAATTGTTCATGTTTGCCTCAAAAGCAACTCGTGTTCAATGGGTTTTATTGCTGCTCGACACACACAAACAGCGAAACAAAACAATCTTTTTCTCCTCCTTTTTTCTTTGTAGCTGAAGAGCACCAGCAGCAGCAGTTGCAGCAGCGGGCACGAAACAAATGAAAAGAAAAATTGCTCACAAAACATTTTTCATTACGTGATTTTCGAGCATGCCAATGGCAGGGCGGCGGGCAAGGAAAAAGGAACGGTGGCGAGGGGGCTGCCCAACAGCCGAACAACCGAAGTGGCGACAGCCGGCAAAGTGCCATGTATACAACAGGAACACGGGAAGGGGTTAACAGCAGCTCTAAGGATCCGATCTGAACCCAAAGCGATCGTTGGACTGAAAAAAATAATTTGTGACTAAGAATATGATCAAATTCTGATAAAATAATATATACTAATATATACCCTTTGCAAAGGGTATTATAATTGCAGTCAGAAGCTTGAAACTCTGTGAAGGAGTCATTTCCGACCCTATAAATCATATATATTCTTGATCAGCATCGAAATCCCAATCAATCTGGCCATGTCCGGTTCAAAAATAATTTTTCGAAAATTTTTCCATTTTTTGAAAAAAGATAAGGGGTTACATCATTAAAATTTTCAAAAATGGGCAAAAATGTAAATTTTTTAAAATTAAAATAAAAGGAGTCATTTCCGACCTTATAAATCATATATATTCTTGATCAGCATCGGAATCCCAATCAATCTTGCCATGTCCGGTTCAAAAATAATTTTTCGAAAATTTTTCCATTTATTGAAAAAAAGATAAGGGGTTACATCATTAAAATTTTCAAAAATGGGCAAAAATTTAAATTTTTTAATATTAAAATAAAAGAAGTCATTTTCGACCCTATAAACCATATATATTCTTGATCAGCATCGAAATCCCAATCAATCTGGCCATGTCCGGTTCAAAAATAATTTTTCGAAAATTTTTCTATTTATTGAAAAAAAGATAAGGGGTTACATCATTAACATTTTCAAAAATGGCCAAAAATTTTAATTTTTTAAAATTTAAATTTGACTATGCAGATTTGTTAATCTAATAAAAACTAACATAGAAATGCTTTCCAAATTAAAATTCGTGCTTCTTTGGCTTAGTTATGCGATTTTTAAATTTTGATTTTTTCGAAAAAATTTCTATATAAATATCGACTTTTATTTTATTTTTGAATTTTAGTATTTTGTTATTTAATGAATTTGTTGTACCCCTATTTAGTTTAGTTTTTGTTCTGAGTGTACAGGTTTTGGGATTCGCCTTTGGATCTTCGCCTTGCCTTTTGCATTCCCACACGCGATCGCAATCGCAGTCCAAAAGCCAAAAGATACAAGCCGAGAGCTGAGCAGCTAAACAGCAGATACAAATGTATCTATGAGCTGCAGTCGCGACTCGCGACTCAATTACAATTTATTAAAAGCCGCGCAAACTGATTTATAACCAGCGAGTCATCGAAGGAAGATGCGGCCAAGGGATGCCTAGTTTTTTTTTCGTACAACAATGGACAGTGGGACAAGTTACTTAGCAACTTTAAAAAGGACCTCTTTGTTTATCATTTCATTACCTTTATTTTGAGTTAAAAGTGTTTAAAATTATTTAAAATATTATGAAAGTATTTAAAATAAACAAAGCATTATATAGAAATTATTTTGGCATTTATTACAGGTATAAATAATTAGAAACTAAGTTATGCACATTCCTTATTTAAGGAAAACATTTTAATGAATTATTTAAACTATTAACAAACTCATATGCTATTTATTAATGCTATCAATAAATAGTAATTAAAATATAATATATATAATTGAAAAGTCTTTAAGATCATTAGTAGTCGTAAGAACTTAATAACAAGTTTTATATTTATTGGAAAATCCAATAATTAATACTTAGTATTGTAAAGACTAGAAGACTAGAGAAGTTTGATATATTTTCTAGAATGAATTTATTTATTATTTATATTCAGTTTTCCGTAATTTTTAGCTTAATCTTTGTATAATTTTTGTAAGATTTATTCTCTCTTATCCCATAGTACCCTTGTTCACGTGTCTGCAAAGTTGACGTAGTGTCTGGCGGATTTCGCTTACCTTGTTTTGGCCTGGCCTGGTCTATGGACCAAATCCATATACCCATTTGGTGGGGGCAAATTGGCGGCTTATTTGTGTGTGGAAATTGCCTGCCATGCCGCGGACTTCGCCGTTGCTTCTGCTGAGAGCCCTCAAGTGGCTGGCTGGCCGATGGGGAGATGTGAGGCCGAGAGTCGCAAGGTACACACAGAGGTAAAGGCAAAAGGTGGAACTCGGAGTGGAGCCCCAACAATATGGCGCCTGGGCCGCTGGTGGTGACAGATGCTTGTCAACAGCATACACGATCTAGCAGGCACCAAGGTAACCAAAGGGGAGAGGATCATGATCTATGGGGCCAGACAACAGCTACAATGAAAGAGAGCTGTTAGATGTTCCACAGATGATCTATGGCCATGGTCATGGTAAGAGGTTCCTGGGAAAGGGCTGGAGACGGTAAGAAGTAACCTTACAAGGATCCTGCTATAGGATTATAATAATTATTTAAGCTGGGAAATTCTATATATTTTTATATTTCTTTACTACTTGTATAATTTCTTTAATTTATTTAGAAATCATTGTCTTTTTCAAGCTCTTCTTTCGCTCTTTATATTTATAACGATTATAATTATTAGACATTGTACATATTTTCGATTTCTTGGCTGTTCCCATGATTAACCCAGTTTCAAGTGGTCTTCAGGACTCCGCCCCTCAAATAACTCTGATTTATTGTCAACCAGTTTCAGCCAGAAAAGGCCGAAATAACAGTTATGCATGGAGGAGACCCTTTAATAAAAATCAAAATTAATGCATTTAACACAAAATATGATTGCCACAATTTAAGTCCCAGGTCCGAGGAGAAGATCGAGCCAAAACCCCCAATCAGCTAAACGTTGCACGTTGCCAGTGAGAAATTAACGAGAATTAAGCGACCTGCCCACCTAATGCTCCAGATACAGCGACATATACCTCTTTTGCTCCTTTTTTTTCGGTTTGGGGACGGACGTCGAACCTAGCAATCAACAGCATTCCTTTTAATTTCAACTTTTTGCAGGAGATGCGCCCCGAAAATCAAAAAGTCCAAATCAAAACCAATAATAAAGTTAAATCGATAATTGAGGTCAGGTCGAAGAAGGTATTTCTGAGATTCGGATTCGAAGTGTGTTGGGATCTGGCGAGGAGATCTTTTGTGGCCTTTGGCGCAAATACATACGTGATCGTTTAACTGTAAATTAAATATAATTTACCAATAATCATAATCACAACATATACATATGTGTATGTGCAGTTTCTGTGTCTGATCGCGTCTCCTTCAGATTGAGAGCTGATCCGCCGTGATTTGATCCCCTTAAGCCAGACGCATAAATCATCATCTGGCGTATATATGTTCGTTTTCTGGATCGATAACTGTCCAAACGCGCGCCTCGCAGCTGATGGTCTGCAAAAAAATCCATAAAAAAATGGAAAGAATAAAAAAAAAGAGAATAAAGAATTCGCCGGGTTCGCTGATCGATTGGTTTTTGTATCTTTTTGTTGCGAGTATCTCACGCTCCTCTGATGAACGTCTGCCTGGCTGCGCGCTATAATTAAATGCCAAAATCGCATAGAGAGATAGAGAGACTGTGGCATATGTTAGATCAAATTGGGGCTCAAAACAGCAAACAGCAAATATTAATCTGCGAAGCATAAATGCTTTTGTGTAGACAGCAATTAACCCATGGCCAAAGGCACACATCCTATGTCGATGATGATTTTGGTGTTTAAGTCGAAGAAAATCATTAATAATGGAGCTTCCTGTTATTTAAAGGGAAATATTGTCTAATTTGTATTGTAAATTTGTATGTTTCTTTAATACTTATCTATATCTTGAATCCTAATTAATTTATTTTAAAGTCTTCTGTACATTGTCTAATGCAAACTCCTTCTTCCAGGCTTTCGCCTTTATTTCTACAAATGAAATGAAACATCCTCTGAAACATTTATCCGTGAAGTATAAACCTATAGATTTTATGCTAGAAACTCGCAAACATTTGTTTAAAGTAGACTTATATATAAAGTTTTTATAGAAGGGAATCGCCTTTCATAAATAGTACCACTTCATTTATTTAGTTCCTTTTCAGAAAATACGTGAAAAAAAACCTTTGATTCCTTTGAATTTTGTTCTCTTATTAATTTATAGTTCTTCAAATAAATCCTTAAATAAAATGTACAAAAATTTAAATGCTTTAATAACCCCCAACACCCAAGACAGGCCCCCAAAAAGTTCAAATGAAAACAACAGTTTGTGGCTTTATTATTTTTGCAATAATAATTTATTATTATATATTATTTTTAAACTTTTTCGCTTTTTGTTACGGTTGTTGTTGTGGTTGTTGGTGTTGTTGTTGCTGTTATTATTGTTAGCCTGTATTATTTTAATCGTATTTATTATAATAAGTTCTGTGTGTGTTTTGCGCTTCGAGCACCGAAATGTTGCACAATATATTTCGTGGCTGTATTGTTGCTGCTGATTCGCGGAATTATTTGTTCTTTGACTATTGTTTATGACTAAAGTTAATGTTTGTGTGTATATATATATAGGGTGTATATATAATAGCATATGAGAAGCGTTTAAATAGCTTTAAATGTCAATTTCTGATCATTTTCCTCCCTCATTTCGTGTGTGTGATTTTTTTTCGCATTTTTGTAACATATTTTTTTGAATGACGGGCATACAAGTTGGTTTCGTTTAGCATTTATTATTTATTATTAGTATTTATTATTAGATATATATATAATATTGTTTACCGCCTAGGCAAGTGAAATACTTGAAGTTATTTATGTTTATATGCTAATTTTTTAGTATTACGGCCTGCTGCTAAAAGCTAGTAAATAAATTAAAATCTTAGCCTTAAAAAAAGTACATAGTAAAATAAATCAAATATTTAAAACACTAAAAAGCGGCTCGTAAAATGTCTCATTTCTTTACTTTTTGTATTTCCTAAATATCTACGTGTTACTTTATTTTATAGATCGAATTACATATATTTCTGTTACAATTACATATACTCGAATTGAAGCTATATCATAGGTTTTATAAGCAATGCTAAAAATGGTTTTCATATTATTTTTTTGGGGATTTTTAAATGCTAAATGCCAATTGGGATTTCAGCTCTTCGTTTTTCTGCACTTTTCCGCACATTTCTTTAATAAAAGTCTTTCATATCGGCTGCTAAATATTATGTATATTTACAACGTAACTGTAAGCTTACACACAACTGCACGTTATGGGATCTAAGCACTCTATATGGGATATATCGGAAGTTCTTGCATCGTTTCTCTATGATTTCTCTATATATACAAAATGGCCTCACCAACGTTTGCAACGTTCTCGAAAACTAATCCTTCTCCTTAGCTTATTTTATTCCATGTTTTAATTATGTACAAAGTTTGCCCTCAAGAGCAGCCGCCGGTTTGGATTGCACTCTGAGATCAAATATATATCTTTTCATATATATATCCAGGCCAACGGTTGGGCTCACCTTCACCTGTCCAGGTGCTTAGTTGGCACTACCAAAAAGCACGGAGTTCTTGTAGTAAGCCGTCGGTCGCTCCGACAGCGGACTCTTCACATCCCGCTCGGCATTGGCCGCCCGCGACTTGCGTTCCATCTCCAGTTCCTGGGCCAGGGATTCTGCAAGGATAATAAAAAGAAATAAGGGAAGATTTTAATTAAAGAGTTTTTTTTTAATATAAATATAAATATAAATTAAACAAGAAGGAAACTAACTTCGGGAAGCCTAAGTTTCTATACCCTTGCAGTTTGCAATTGAATTAAAAGATTGAATCGGAAATCGCCTTCAATATTTTTACATAAGAATATTTTCGTCAAATCAAAGTTGAAAAAACTCATAACTAAGCCAAAAAAGCATTAATTTTAATTTGGAAAGCAGTTCTATGTTAGTTTTTATTAGGTTAACAAATCTGCATAGTCAAATTTAAATTTAAAAAAATTTAAATTCTTTGCCCATTTTTGAAAATTTTAATGATGTAACCCCTTATCTTTTTTTCAAAAAATGGAAAAATTTTCGAAAAATTATTTGTTAACCGGACATGGCCAGATTGATTGGGATTTCGATGCTGATCAAGAATATATATGATTTATAGGGTCGGAAATGACTCCTTTAATTGTACCTTTAAAAAATTTACATTTTTGACCATTTTTGAAAATTTTAATGATGTAACCCCTTATCTTTTTTTCAAAAAATGGAAAAATTGTCGAAAAATTATTTTTTAACAGGACATGGCCAGATCGATTGGGATTTTGATGCTGATCAAGAATATGTATGATTTATAGGGTCGGAAATGACTTCTTTTTATTTTAATTTTAAAAAATTTACATTTTTGCCCGTTTTTGAAAATTTTAATGATGTAACCCCTTATCTTTTTTTCAAAAAATGGAAAAATTTTCGAAAAATTATTTTTTAACCGGACGTGGCCAGATCGATTGGGCTTTCGATGCTGATCAAGAATAAATATGATTTATAAGGTCGGAAATGACTCCTTCACCTCGCAAGGATATAAAAAGCTACAAAATCCAAGAACTTCAACTCACCGGAATAATTCTGCCAGAATGCTCCGGTGGCCATTAGATCGATGCCCGGATAGCTCCATGGACCCTTGCCATTGCTGGCAGCCGCCGCTGCTGCTGCCGCTGCTGCTGCAGCCAGGCTCCCCTCGGCGGCGGCAGCTGCTGCTGCCACCGCGGCGGCGGATGCGGATGCGGAAACAGCGGCGGCGGCGGCGTGTCCACTTGGCGGCCGTTCGTCCCGCTCGCGACTGCCGCAACGCTGCTCCTCATCCTGGGCGCCCAGGGAGGCGACCGAGGAGCGATGCTGCCGCTCCACGGAGCCCTCGTGGTCGGAGTGAGGCTCCCGCTTGAAGTGGGTGGGCGAGTCCGGGCAGTTGGCTCCCGCGGAAATCGAGCCGGAACCGGATCCGGCCGAATGGCCGGCGGTCACATCACAGGAGGAATTGGAGCCCAGGGATTTGTCTGACTTTTCACTGCCGCCGTCGTTTTCTATGGAAGATTGTCAATGGAAGAAGGGCGCGGTGTTGGTTAAAAAAAAAGTATAGGGTTGGCATTTTCAGGAGGACAGTGTGTGTGTGTGTGTGTGTGTGGCGGGGGGAGGGTGGTGTAGGAGAGGAAAGTGTATATAATTTTAAAGGTGTCTTTCAGAATAAAACTAAAACCTAAAACCTATAGGTTTTGTCTGTTCTTCAATGGCTTTAATTTAGGAACATCTCGAGTTTCAACAATTAAATATCAAGAAAAGAGTTTAAAAAATCGAACCATAATTTTGTTGGAGATATTTTAAATAATTATGAATATATAAATAAATTATAAATTATAAAATTGAGCATTTTTTTATTGTTTTTAGAGTTTAAAATATGTATTTATCATTATGAGAACTAATCCTTTAGATATTTTGAAACCACACAAGAATATCACGGGTAAATTTTAAGTTTAATTTGAAAGAGATGTTTTAACATAATAATTTTGTAAATTCCGATTTAAGATAATAAATTGTATGATATATTTATATACATTTTTTATGAGTTACAAATTTCTAGACTTAACTAAAAATAAATTCAATTTACTTAGGAACTTAAATGAATCTTGGCAAGATATAGCTTTTTCTTTATGATTGATTCATAATCCAAATTGATTATTAATAATATAATCTGTATTAAAGGTTATCAAGGAAGGTATTGTGGATGGTATAGAAGAATGTTTATAGGGGAAGGATTTTTTTGGATTCTTTTTAGCCATGCGTTGTGCTTTTCCCGGTAACACTTACCTTTCATCGCCTCCACATCGCCGCCGTGGCTGCTGCTGTTGCTATTATTGTTATTATTATTATTATTGTTGTTGTTGGTGCTGCATTTGGAATCAGCACCACCGCCCCCACAAGCCTCAGACTCGCTGCAAGCGGATCCAGAGCCACCGCCACCACTTCCATTGGCATTGGGACTGCCCTTGGAGGCGCCACTGCCGCCGCCAAGCTGCTGCTGAAAGCGAATCCGAATCTTTCGTTCCCGGCGGAAGCGCTTTTGATAGAGAACTGTAAAGAAAGATATAGAAATATATACATTTAACAAAAGATTTAACATAAATCAATTCAATAATTATATATAGTTTAATTTTATATTGTTAAATTTCCTATAATAAAACATAATCTTAATTAAAGTCTATAGTCTCTATGCTCTAATTCCACATAGCTTCTAAAATAATTATTATACAACTCTTTAAAATAAATCGCTTAATTAAAAAACTACATTATAGCATAAAACACCCTGAAAGAAGTAGCACAAATATATCCGTGACCCACTAATTGATCCTTTTTACTTAAGTCCTAGCACTTTGGAAATCATGAAACCGACATTAACACGAAACTCCTTTCTACGGAAATGTGTCAGGAGGAGATTGGCCAAAGGAACAGGCCCAGTCCCGAGAACAAATACTGGAGACCCGCTCTGAATCGATAGATCGTGAGTCCGATCTCTGCGATCTGCGACTGGCAACTGGTAATTTGATCGATTCGAATGATTCGGAGGGGCTCTGGCTCTGATTTTGCGTTCTCGGCCCGGGCTTAGCTCTATGCTGTGGCTCTTTGGGCCTCGTTGCCTGTGTGTGCCAATTCAAGTGCGCATCCGGCCGTGTGTGTGGGCGCAATTATGTTTATTGATCCTGACTTGCAATCATTCCAGATCGCGAGTCATAGAACAAAAAAAAGAAACAACAACAAAAATAATGTTGCACTGGTACAAAAATTTGGAAATAGTTTGAATTCGTTATTTATTAATTTTTGCAGTAATTAAAGCATTTTATGACAAGGAATATCTTGAAAATTAGATAATGAAACGTAGTTTAAGAATTATTAAAAATGCTAGTAAATAAAACATATTTATTTTAATATATTATACAAAGAATTTAACATTTTTTAATGGGTTTTCCCTTTTGTTATTACCAATTACACATTAATTGTTTTACATTAATTATAACTGCATTAAATAAATTAAAGATAAGTTATTTGCTGACAAGGCTTTATTCATGGCTGATCAAATACCAGTACTATATGAGTTTTTACACCAGTTTGTCGCTGAATTCCCACTTAAGAATTTTAAGCCCGAAGGGTATTTATCCTTTAAATTGTTTTGCGTTGGATTTCAAATAGTATCACTTCTGTTACTTCAAAAAACCGGCTTACATAAATTAATTTCTCAATAGAAATACATTATTTTATACTTTAATAAGGCATACGTTACATAAAACATACTGTATTGTACTCTAATAAGCCATACATTAGAGCATAAAATATGATATCTTTATAAATAATTTTAAAATATTTATAAGCCTAAGAACTAATACTTCTAATGAGAAATTCTTCAATGATTCTTGGCAAAAGCAAAAGGAGAACAATACGAAGTTGTCTTTTCTTATTAAAGAATTAATATATTCAGGATTTATTTAGCCATTTCCTATTTCTGATTGCATTTTCTACACATTTATTTCCAGTGTACCCTTTCCACTACATCGCTGTGGATGCGATGAAGCGTGGTGACAGCCGTTTTGAGGGTGGAGCCATGGAATCAACCTCAAATCAAATCCAAAACTGTTGCAGGCATATTGAATTTCAGTGAGGATCGGTTCATGGCATTGCCCTCCATCTCCGACTACGACTTCGACTTCATTCCATTCGATTTTGAGTTCATTTTGTTGTAGTTTTACGTAAAATTTCGCCAGCACCCACGCGCTCCCATTACAAATGGCCAATTGTTGCCGTGTTCTGAGCTCGAAAAACTCAAAAAAAACTGGAAAGAGAAACCCCGTAGTACATGGCTGCGATTTTTATCGCCAGCTTTATTATTAGTTGCAATTAGATGTCTATGTGCCTGTGTGTGGCATTTTGCATAGTTGCATGCAATTTTTTGTTTTTCGTTTGCTGATTTATGTGCTGCCTTTTTCCTCCATAATTTTCCCACAAAACGGAGAAAAAGGGGGGAAAGGAGATTAAGTTATGGCCAGGTCGGTCGGTCGGTCGGTCAGTTTTGTGTGCAATTATAGTGTGCTCTGGTTCCCTTTGTTCTCGCATTGTAATTCTGCGGGTTTTCTTTCTTTTTCCTTTCTTTTTTTGTATTTTTTGGGTGGAGCCTTGATTCGGGGGATTGTTTTTTTTTGTGGCTCAATGGCGGCTTGTAAATTTGAGGGCTGCCTTTCGGCTGAGGAAACTGCAGTGGCTTTACATAAACTTAATCAATTGCGATTGAGTGTTGAGTGGAGTCAATCAATGAATCAATTTTTTCGCCATATGCAATTGGAACAAAGTTGATTGAGCATTGAGCTTGTAATTGGTAGATTTGCAAATTGCTTTTAAATAGCCAATTTGGCAGGTTTTAAAGGGGGGTTAATTTGGATATTAAGAATGTGGGCTACTGGGTTAATGTTTGGGTGAAACTTTGTAGGTAACTGAGTGAATATATGTGATATTTTTAGTAAATAAATTATTTGTAAATTAAAATCATACAAAACTCACAAAAATGTAGGAAGAAAACCAATCTGAAACCTGCTTTAAGCAAGTTTATGTCTGTTTAATTGGCTCACTGGATTTTCCCGCGTTCTAAGCTCTCTTCAATTAGGCTTAGTTCTTCACCATCGCTGCCTCCTTGAGCCTTGAGGTAATCAACCCTTAACCCTTGACAACCCTTTTAAGGTATTCTCCAAGAAGTCATCGCAAAACAACAACTCAGCTCCTCAGAAACAAACAACCAATTAAAGGATTTACTGGCTGCGCAACTAGAGTTGCCAGAGCTTTACCCTCCCATTTCATCATCATCATTGTCAGCATTCTGCTGGCTACTTTTTGCCAAATCATTCGAGTGTAACTAAATAATGAAATGATATTAAATTCATTTGAATTGTGATTTCTGTTGAAAAAGGCCAGGGGCAGCCTCTGAGCCTTAAAACCCTTTATTTTTACTTCTTGGCAACCTGGCGACGACCACCAGAGCGCCAGGATGGGGACCAGAGGGGCCCAAAGGGTTTTATATTCGCAGACAGTCGGCATATCAGGTGTCATTGTCATTTGAGTCAGATTGCATTAAGTGCGCCCGATTGGAATTGGAATCGGCATTGGCAGAGGGCCAAGGAGCTGGCCGGGATCGGGATCTGCCTAAGGCTGAGCCTGAGACTGAGACTGAGGCTGAGGATGTGTAGCTAAATGTGGCTCTGGCGCACTGTCAGGACTGATTTGGTGCCCCAACTAGGAAGGAATACCAGTCACAGGAAAGTGGAGTTAAGGAAAAACCGGTTTTTGGAGTATAAAATATTGTAATAAAAAAAATTAGAGGATATTTTAAATATAATAAGGTTTAAAAAACACGCTATAATAGGTTCTTATTTAGTTTAGTTCCCTTTAAAGTATATTCTATGTATTACTAGTAAGCTAACTCCTATTTGTAATTACTTATTTATTATTTTTCTTTTATATTTATATTTATAAAATATTTAAAAACTCACCTCTCAGTTTACGTTCATCAACAAGTTGACGCTCTAGCGAATCCTTAACCTCTCGCTCTCGCAGGACGTCCATTTTGAGCTCAGCTAAAATTATTAAAAAAATAAATACAATGAAACTTATTAGTGACAAATATTCCAGACCTTTTCCCAAAGTTTTAAATATTATTATATTATTAAACATTTTTTTTTAATTCCCTAACAAAAAAAATCCAAAAGCCTTTAAAAACCCTACCTTTTTCGTAGCTAATTTGTCGCTCCTGCTGCCTGGCATTATCCGCCGCCACCTTGAGCAAACTCTGGATATTCCTGAGCAATGTTTCCGTGGAGCTGGCGGGCACGGCAGCATGGGCATCAATGCCCAGCGGACCCAGGGCCAGTCCACCGGCCAAGGCGGCCGCATCGTTGGCCGCCATGAGCGCCTCGTTGGGTGTCAAGGCACCACCACCGCCGGCGCCCGCTGGTCCATTGGCCACCGCACCACCACCCACAGCCGCTCCGTTGGCCGCCGCCGCTGCCGCCGCCAATTGGGAGTAGTTCAGGGCTCTTTGGTGCTGCAGGGCAGCGGCAGCTGCTGCCTCCGCGGACGAGGGTGAGCCCCTCTGATGCGGGGGCACCACCCCCAGGTGCGACAGACCCACCGCCTGGTGGTGGTGCGAGGCAGCATGCTGGTGGAGCTGGTGGGCCGCCGCTGCCGCCGCAGCCGCTGCAGCTGCCGCCGAGCCCGTGGACAGGTTATCACGTTCCGTGTCACTCAAATCTAAAAGGGAAAAACATAATACAAAAAAAAATCGTGTTAAAACGATTAGATACATTTTTTAGTTAATAGATAATAATCATTAAAATTAAACGTGTTTTATATATCAGAAAAAAATTATTGTTGCATTTGAATTCAACTTAAAAGGGAAATATTATGACTAATTAATTCTTTTAAAAATGTTTTGAATTATATTTCAAAATTGAAATTCATTTATTTATTTTATGCACTCATATTTTATTGGTTCTTGTCCTAATTATCAAGCTTCTTGTCACTCAAATGTGTCAGAAAGAGAAATTCCATAGGGAGATGCCCGAACAGAAAGTCAAATGTGTCACAAACTCCCAGTTATCGTTTATCGCACGTTTGTGTATGCAATCGTGCTTATCGGACATTGTGCATCGCTTATCGCACATCTCTGAATCGAGCAAATGAAAGCAAAGTTCACTCACCTTCTTCATCTTTGGCCAGACAGCGTTCATCCACTTCGGATTGATTCTCATCGCTGAGGTTCTCCTCCTCCTCCTCATCGTCCTCCACACCGATAATGCCACCGCTGCCCACATGGGAGGAGACGCCACCAACGCCGCCACTGCGACTGCCCTCGTCCAGGCTGCGGGATCCACCTCTGCCAGGAGAACCCGCCACCGAATGGCAGTCACTCCGCTCGCTACCCGCGTCACAATTGCTGCCACCATGGTCCGTATTGCCGCCGGATTTGCTCAGATTCAGCACAGGACTCTGGCGTGTAGGAGAGCCTGAAATGAAGCCAAGGAAGTAAAGGAAAAGGATGTCAAGGGATTAAAATAATTTCAATCATTTTTATGGTATTACAAATCTTTATTTTAAATTTTTAAATACTTCGTTTACTTACAATTCCTGGAGCTCAGATCCCTTGGCTTAATATCGCCAACCATCACATTTCCCACTCGATCTACCACCGCCGAGCCAACGCCCATCACCTGCTGGCGCTCATCCGTTCGCTCCTCCCTTAACCGCTCCAGATGCTTGACAATATCCTCATAGGCAGCCCGGCAGTTCTCCCAGATCCCGGAACGTGCCAGGGCATCCATATTGGCCGCCGACATGCCGGCATTCTGGGCGGCGGCCTTCAGCATTTGGCTCTCGGGACGGGCGTGCAGGCCATGGGGCGGCATGCCCGGCGACATGAGAGCCGCCGCTCCAGGATGGTGGGCATTCATCTGCATGAAGGCCATGTGATTGATGGGCGGCGGATTGTAGCCATTAGCCAGGAGTGGCGACTTTTCCAAGCGGTTCATATCTGGTGGGGAAAATGGGAATAGTAAAAAGCAAAAGATTTTTAATATGCATAAAGGGATATAAGAAACCCCTTTTGAAAGGAGTTCATTCTATTTTCAAGCCCGTTAATTATTATTTAAAACTTAAATCTTATAAATCTTCTATAATTTAATTAACAGAACACAATTTAAACCCCGATCGATGTCACCTTGGTAAATATTTTTAATTTGCAAATGCATTTAAACCCATCCTCAAGCATATTTGCCTTTCATTTTGATGGCTCGCCCAACTGACACCTGTTCCTGTCTGCCTCCGTCTCTTGTACATATAAATATATGTATACATAGATATATATATATAACATACATATATCTATATATAGCATGTCTATTGTCTGTGCGGCCAGACTAAACACAACAACTAAAAGCACCCACGCACATGGCCGAGGCTTGCTCTCAGATACATAGATACTTTTGTATCTGGCCTGTGTATCTACGGCTGTCATTTGTTTGCACTCAATATATATACACACACATGTGTGTGTGTCTGTATATGGATATATATGCAGTTAGCTGAACAATTTAGTGTGCCATTAAATGCTTTAACGTTCACTAAATTGCTAAAATTGAAGCAAAAATTCAAAATGCAATTAAAAACTTGGCAAAAATTCGTTAGCACGGAAAATGCAATTAAACGATGGGAAAACTAAATATATATATAGATGTAGAAGGGAAAATGCAGTTACAAAATTATATAAAAAATACCAGCTAGTGCGTGTGTGCATTTTTTATATTAATAATAATGCAATATCACTCAAGAATCAACGCCCCATAATTCACTCAGGGAACCTTCCTCCTTTATGGCCTGGAATGACTGAGCAAAAAACGGAAACCAAAACTGTGTTTTCAAAAAACCCATCTTCCTTCAGTTTCAGTTTAGTTCAGAAGGCGCCGGCGGCGCATGGTTCTAAAGAAAAAGATCTCAAGATTCCTTTCGATTTGGGCTTTTGTGGCCGTCCGTAAGTATCTTTCCATATTGTGCGTTTCGGACACATTAATAGAAAGAGGCGTTGACCAAGTTGTCAGCTTGGCTCATAGAAAACTATGCGAGTATGTAAAAAGGAAAGAGAAAAGGAGTGCGGGAAAAATGTAAAATCAATTAAATGCGAGCCCGCTTGTACTTATCATAATTACAGCCACAGATACAATTCGAAAATTTCAATGAATGCGATTTCCTGTAGCAGTACAAATCACAGTGGAAATCGACTTGATTGCGGCTTAGGCTGCCATTTATCTGTGGCTGCTGGGAACTGCGCGCCAAACTACACCCGATGTATCTGTATCTGTATCTGTATCCGTTTCGTTTTTGTTCGTTTGGCAGCCGTAGAGTATAAGCTGTAATCAGCCAACAAGCAGCGACCACAAATCACAAATGGCGGCCCAGCAACGATCATCGATCGATTGGGGGAAGCACAGAAAAGAAAAATACAGAAACAGAAAGCACTATTATACCTGCAGATACCCGAAAGCAAGTTTAGTGGCCAATCTCCGAATGATTTCATTACCATTTGAATCCGAGAATTCGTGGGCCCTCGGGTCATGCCACTCAATTGTGTGAGAATTTGCAATTGGCAGTGGCAAGTGGGAAATTTTGTATTCGTACAGAGAGAGAAGTGAATATTAAACTTTTCTTTAAATTTATTTAATATTAAAAAATGTTGCATTAAAAATGTATATCATAGTAGAACAATCAAAAGGAAAATGTCCTAAATTTCACTAAGTTTCGTGCAGCAAGGGCACACTATGCGTCATTCTGTCAGTTATAAGGCCACATTGCTCTATTACAAGTTACAATTCCTTTGTAAAATTCACTGAAAACATTAAAATTACACACTAGAAATTATATTTCTATTGATATTATTAGAAATTATATTTCTATTGTGTAATTTAAATGTTTTCAGAAATTATATTTCTATTGTGTAATTTAAATGTTTTCAGTGAATATAATTTCTAGTGATTGGCTAGTTTTTATATATATTTTTCCCCCAGTGCTTATGCAACATTGTAACAAATTACTTACCACTGATGTGCCCATTTTCATAGGCATAATCCCCATTGTCCAGGCGATGCTTTTTCAGCTGCGGATGCTGCGATAGGTGAGTGGGCGGTAGGGAAAGCCCCACGGGTCCCCTTTTGGGCGGTCTACCCGGTCTGGAACTGCGGAATTGCAGAGAGTTACTGTTGGGTTGAGAGCAATGGACAATATCCGTGGTATCAGTACAAAAAAAATCAAATGCCTCAGCACAGTGATCACAATTCAGCACAACAACAACAAAATGAATTAATTAATGGAAAGTGCTGATTTTCTGCCTTGTGCTGCTGCATTTTCTTGCGAATTATTTGTTATTAAAATGTATACATTTATAACTTGAGAGTTTTTAAGAGCAGAAAATAACAATAAAATATTTTCATTGCGAACAAAAAAACAAAGGGAAATTAAAATGATTTATTTAGTTTCCCCCCAGCTAATTACTTTAATATATTCTTTAGTTTTATTTACGCTAAAGAACCAGTGTGCATTACACTTTTTAATGTCCCTTCTTGCCATAAAGGCATTCATTATATCTTAACTATTCCGAATTCCTCAGAACTCTGCTGCTTAATATATTTCCCTGAGCCGAAGACTTATCCTCTTGGCTCCGAAATGCATTGCCCAATTAAGTATTAGCCATGTTTAGTGAGTAGCCCCCCATCGACTTGAGACAAATAAAAAGCCAAAAACAAGAAGAACGAAAACGTGCTACCATTTTAATTATGTGCCATAAAAAAACGAGCAGAAACAGCAACAATAATAATAATAATGAAGTGAAGCCGCAGAGAGAAGCATATAAAAAAAGAGTTAAACTATATATTTTCCTTTAATTTATGACCGCAATTGCTGCTATTTGTATATTAAATATTTAAACAAGTCTTGGGCAAATACTTGACGCAGGTTAAGCTAAATAGTTAACCAAAAAAAGCTCATAAACACTGCGGGTGGAAATTATGACAAACAAGAGATAAAAAAAAGTCTGGAATTTGGAAACTGAACTAAAAGAACTGCAGCAAATACTACAGGGGGAAGCTATAGTACTTGATCAAATAGAGCGACGACTCCCCGGCCCCAGCTGGCCCGGGTTACCTGTGTTACCTGGCAATTAAATTATGGAATCTTCATTCCATGTTTGCCGCTGGTAAACAGGTGGGCCCCTTAGAACGCCAAAGACAAAGACCATGGCAAATAAACACAGGTAGCAATGATCGTGTGCACGATATGAATTACGAGGCACGGACCATATGTATATATCTTTATATATATATATCTATATAGATGGCGAAACATTGAACAATTTGTAATTGTGCGTTCTTGTGGATAACAAAGATTCTACCAAATATTTACAGTTACATATTTTGCCCCAGCAAATATTTGCAGCGGGATTTTAATTGTGCTCCATTAAACGTTTAACAATAAACAAGCCGGGAGTTGTTGTCTTGGCCCCTTTGGGTCAAATAAAGAGACTCTTCTTAGCCATGAATCATTCCACGAATGAAAACAACACAAAACGAGAGGGGGGAAAGTGTTTTTCGGGATCTAATCGGAAGGCCGTTTGGGCCCCCACATTATGACGTGCAAAAAAAAAATCAAGAGGCTCGTGCGTCTGTCAGTCAACCTGTACGAATTTATGGGGAAGTGAGTTAAAGGTTCTGAAGGCAGAAAACACTTTCATTGGAAAGTTTTCAGTTGCTACACCACTGACATGTTTGTCCTGTCCATGAAAAATTTGAATTTCGCCGGAACATGTCTTTCGCATAGGGATAAGATTGTACATATAACCCAATTGGGTTTGAGCCATTTGCGTAATGATTGTGCAACATTAATGACCTCTTTAGGTGAATTCCAGGTAAGGTATTTTAAGGAAAATTAAGCTTATCTGGTTAGCAACTCAAAAAGATGATTTTTTCTATTGAAAGAATTTAGAATTTCATATTAATTGAATTAAAAAAATATTATTTTATAGTTAAACTGGTTAGTAACCATTATTTTTGACGTTTAATACATACGAAAAATATAAATTTAATAATATCTATAGAAAAAATTCTTTAATTAAACTACTGGAAATATTTTTGGCTTTACTATCATTTTAAAACCATTTAAAAGTAAGGATCTAATTGGATTTTGGATAGTACTCTTAGATACAAGAAACCCTTGTGTTCATTTATATTCCATATAAACTAACCAATGCATTTTAATGTAATTAAAATCAAAATTGATTTGCTTCGGTGGTATTTTCTTATGTTATTTAGGAGGAAATATTCCTTTATTATTCAAAAAGAAATACCTTTATTAATATAAAGGAACGTTTTCAGATTTCTTTTGAAATAATATAGGGAAATATCATATATAAAATATTTGAAAATAAGCAAAGCAACCCAAAATACACTAAAAACCAACTAATTAAAACCAAAATACTACTAATTAATTATAAAAAACTATTTGTTCTAAAAGCTTAAAACCGGAAAAGTCTAAAAAAAAACATAATTTCCAGTCATTTAAACCCAAATGCAACCAATTTTCATTCTAAAAACATTTTAAAGTTACGACAAAACCAACGGTTATTTAACTAATTTATGCACCGTTGTCACTTGCCGCAAATGTCATTTTGCATTTAACATTTTGCATTTTTCGCGCAGCGCGGCGGACAAGCGTTTAGTCAGGAATAAACAACAATTTGTCAAAATAGTCGCTGTGGCCAATGTAAGCCTGCCAAAGCGGCTATAATAATAACAACAACCGGAGGAGCATAACCGGTTGTCCAAGCCAAAAGGCCCCGAACCTCTTGGCCCGAACCTGTTTGCAGCTGTCTCCTTCCTTGGTATATTTTTCAATAATCAAGGGATAGCTGAGTTGTTAATTATTGGCCGGAGTGTGTGTAGCCGGGACTCGGCCGGGAAACAGCCGCCAAAATATGCGCCAAACTGTGCTAAATGTTGCAGTTGCAGTTGCATAAATCGAAAGGATATTTATTTCCAATTGCAAGGGGGGCGTTGCCAACATTTGTCAGCGAATGAATCCACCACACGCTTTCCCGGTCTTAACCCACAGCCCCGGGCCTAGCCAGGTAAATTGGTAAATCAATTACATTTATGGCCAACTTTGCCACCTTGTGCTGCTGCTGCTGCTGCTGGTGCTGCTACTGTGGAGCGTGCTTGCCGGCAACTAAATCAATGCAATCCGATTCAAGTACTTGGCAAACCGACAATTAAATGTGTGCTGCCCGCCGCACAATTTCCATATTTGCAATCACCAATGCCGAGTGCACTCGCAGTGGTAGAATTTTAATTGAATTCATAGCCTCAAATTGATTTGAATTCCCTCGCCCCATCGATGCCATTGCCATTTGTCTCTAAGCCGACAGAACCGCCAACAAATTCCCAGAAAGAAGCCGGTAAAGAATACACCGCGTCTTAACGTGGCTCGGACTGGCGCTTGAAGTTGGCTCGAGTTTCCTTTCGGTTAACAATAAATGTTATTGGAACGAGAATTGCGCGTCGGCCGATGCCTTTGGCCAACTTTCGTATTCATTGTTAAGTGACATGCAAATGTACGAATGACATGGCATTGTTGGGACTCTATAGTGTTCATATAGAGAAAAGGTTCGCCTCGAAGATACTCAACTCTCCGGTTAATTGTGGGCTTCCAGTACGGCCTATGCTTCTCCAAATGATTGGTTACGGGAATTGAATGGCAATGGAAATTGCGAATTATGACAGAAAACTAACTAGGTTTCATTGGAAATTGTGATTAAGATGAGATTGATTGAAGGGAACTGAACCTTAACATTCAGGAGAAAGAAAGTTTTGAATTAAGTTAGTTGGTAAAGAAAAGCATATATTTTTAGACTAGTTACTCAAAGAAATATTTAAAAAATATATACCTTCTATAATAATAATAATAAATAAATAAATACTAATAAATGTAATAAATTAACAAGGAAACTAACTACATATCAACCTAAGAAACCTAATAAACATAATAATTACACAAATAACTTGTCTGGTATTAATTTAACTAATACTGCCACCTGAATGCATATATATTTTATATATAAAATGACTTTTCCCTTCTATAAAATAGCAAAAATTCTACATAAATATTTCATTTATATTTTTTCCTCTACAAAATTCTTTCTAAAATTTAAAATATGTCATAGCACTTCATTCTCACTTCAACACACTCAAAAACTCGACCTTTTTTCGTATGCAAATTCCTACCCAGTGAAGTATTTAAATCAAAATCACATGCTAATTAACAATTTTGAATTTTGGGTGGCCTTCTTTTTGCCACCCCCCACCAACAAGTTTGCCGTATAATTTCCTCAAGCCACTGGCGATTTCCCCTCGAGACCAACTACTATATGTACACTGCATTAATGCAGATTTCTTGGCAATTGTTTTTGCATACTTTGTTGTTGCTTTTTCCTCACTCACTTCAATTTCAATTGGCGTGCTAATAACTCATTTAGTTCGCAACAAAAACCGAGCAGCGGACAAAGAGAAAAAAATATATATATTGTTACAAACATGCCACACCAACAATGGATTTGCTGGCTACCCTGCTTCCCTTTGCCTCAACCAAAAGCGGCATCTCATGATGCTGAGAGAATATATATGTATATATATATATGGGTGCAGTTTTGTTTTAGGCTCTGTAATTATTATAAAAAATAAATTGAACTATTGTTGCCTCATTTAGATTGAACAGCAGGCAAAGGCAGCCACAAAGTTGCTTTTGTTACTCGGTTACACTCAATTAAGCTGAATTTGCAAAATGCAAATGCCCCAAATGAAACTCACACCTCAACAGAAAACACAAAAAAATCATAGCTGCACTCGAATTATTTTAGAAATTTAATATAATTATAAGAGTTGTTTTTTTTTTCCTTTCCTTGCAACACTTTTCCGCCTCTCATTTTGACAGCCCGAGGAACCGGAGTTGATCTCTTGATTGTCAGTCAGTCACTTTGTGATTAGACATTCGACAGTCACTATTGTTGCTGCATAAATTACAGTCTGTCTTTCTGTACAACAAAGCTATGCATATGAAATTCATATAATAAATCAATGTGCTGTCGTAATTTGTGTTAAGTTATTTGTAATCAATTTGAATTCGAATCTAACGCCAGGCGAGTGAGATTTATGGGAACATTTACATCAAGCAGCCATCTTGATGATTTTTAAAATTATATTTTCTGTTATTTATAAAGTTAAATTTATTTTGGTTTCATTTTAGAAATGATACTGATATATTTTTAATTTATTACAAGCTTTTTTTTCCATATACTTTCCATAAACTGTAGGATTTAAGTCCTTTATAATTTCTAACTATTGAAGACTTTATTTAAAAATACAATACAGATATTTACTCCTATTTATTTAATTTCTTTTCAATAAATTATATATCCTCACATTCTATTTCTTATATATTATACTCTTATTTGTTATTTTTCTAATCATAAACCTGTAATATTTATATTAATTTCCAAGTAAAAACGTTTATAATTCTTTCGAAAACTCCTTTAAGTTCTCCTACTTATTCACTTTACCTTCCCAACCACCATTCTCCCGTCTAACAAATTTACCAACAAATTAAACTCAAATGAAGTCAAATCAATCGATGGCTTTTCAATACATTTTTTTTTTGTTTGTAACCAACATTTTCCACTTGGCCCGAGCAATTTGCATAGTTGTGGTCTGGTACCGAATCGGATCGGTTAGTCTTTGGCGATGGAGCACGGCTCTAGTCCAATTTAGTGGAAAGGTGTGCCCACCAGCTCAGTCACAACACGTTGCCGTGGCCCAGGCTCTCTTCTGGCGGCTTGCCTCTCCGCCTTTTCTGTGGTCCATACCGCCGTTGCGGCCTAAACGGCGCTTTTAAGCCAAGTTAGTGCCGGCGAGAGGAGTGGAGACTGAACTGTCAACTGTGATCAAAATCAATTGTTTGCCATTTGCCAAAACCAAAATTGACTGAGCCAACTCTGTGCAGCTCACACAAATGCTGACAAAATTATTATTACTTTTTTTTCCATGAAATGTCAGTGTCAATAATTTTTCATAATTATGAGCACATTACCAAAAAGAAAAAAAATAAAAAAAAAAATATTATTTATGGTTGGCTGCCATAGGAGAAGCCCCCAACAAAGGCAAACAAATATAATAAAAAATTATTGCAACGTAAGTTTCGATTTGAACAAAAAGGAGTATACATTTGGATGAGCTCAAGAGTATTTTAGAGTGAAAATTTAAGGAAACTAACTAATCTTTTTTGAATTATTATAAACTGAACCTTCTACAAAATGAGTTTCTTATAATTTTTAAAGCTTGCTGTTTTAATTTCATTTTCCATTCTTTCCAAATATTTCCCCTAATTATATCTACCGAAAAATCAATCCACACACCTGTTTCCCACTACCGTTAACACCGTTAAATGCTTAACCCTTTTCATGCTCTATTTACGATTATCCAAACATGTTTCTGCACGTCTACTGGCACATCCTTTCGCACTTCCGCTTGCCGAAGGCTCGCCCAATTTCCGTTTTGAGTTTAATTAATTTAATAAACAAATTCTTTTCGCTCTAAAAACTCTCAAGTGTATTATAATGATAATGCGATCGATTCGATACGTTTTTCCTTTTCTTTTCCTTTTCGGAAAAACGAGTTAAGCGAAATAAAAAATGTATAAAAAAAAAATGATAAGGAGGAGGAGAGAAATTATTGCCATAGTTTTTTTATTATACTTGTGTGTTTACCTCTCTGGTGGCTTGATCGATAGGCATCTGCAATTAAAAAGAGAAGAGAAGAGACAAGTGAGGCAAAATTGTTAAACGTTAAGTGTGTGTGTGTGTAAGCTTTAAAAAGTACAACAAAAAAAATACGACTGCAACTGCAACGAAACACAAAACAAAAAAAAAACAAATTGCGGGAAAAATTCAGGGTACAATTGCTGAAAAAGGGAAGTTTTTCATTGACGGAACGGTCCCAGGGCTCTGTCTCTGCGCATTTTGGCGGGCCAGCGGGTGTGAAAATGCACACGCCCTAAGCTTCCCCCCCTTGAGGCACCTTAACCCGCCGCCGTAATTATCCCCAGAAAGCCAAAGAGAGACAGACTACAGAGCGGCCTGCCCTCAGCGGTTTTCGCATTTTCCCCCCTCTGTCTCTCTCTTACAACTTGTTTCAATTTAGTGCAAAACTTTTTCAACCTAATAATAGGTTTAACCGCATTTTTAACCGTTCCTCATGCCGGGTCCGGTTGGGTTTGGATATAACACTGGGTCCCTGTCTCTGTTGTGGTTCTTTACTCAAAAAAAAACATATTACAATATATATAAAAATAAAAAAAAACTACTCAAATTAAAGCTTAAACTTTAATGACAAAAAATCTCTAAGCTAAATAAACACTTGATCTAAAATAACAATAATAATCTAAGCAGAACTAATGCTTCTTTTAGAAGAATTTTCTGTATTGAAACCAGTTTGATTTAAGGAACAAACAAGAGCTCTAATCATAAATTAATATCCCTAAAACTCCCTACTTAATTATAGATATATTTACATTTTATTCCTTTCAAAACAATCCTATTTTCTTGCTGTGTTTATTTCTACAGCGCATGTGCATATTTGGAGCACACTTTATACACTCCATGCGCTGGGGCTCTTTTCCATAATTAACTAGATGGTTTTCCATCGTATGCATTGTGGTCAGTGGCCAGTCCAACCCGTTCTTTACTGTAAACAAAAATGCAGGACTCTCCATGGGCTTACAAGAACCCCAAAAAAATACAAAAAAAAAGGGGAAAAAAGTACCACAAAAAAAGAAGAAAATAAAGTGGGGATATTGGAATATAAGGTTGCAATCTTTTTCAACTGTTGATGTCTCAATGCCGGTCCCTGCGGTTCATAAATGTTTTCGGAAAGCTTTTAAGCAGGGGAATGTTTAAATATCCATCAAATTTTGGGGTTTCTCTGGCGGGCAAACGGAATATTAGCCTTTAATTAAGTTGTGTTCTTTGTTATGTATTCTTTATTAACTGATATCTATCTAAGGAATATGAAAGATTCTATTAGATTCTATGTGTTTTTATATCCTTTACTATTATATTGGGTCCTTTTTTGATACAATTTCAATCATTAAAAATGGAAAAAGAGAGCTGGGAAATGTTCTGTGCACTTTTATGAACTTTAAGCTATTTATAAAATAGTTTTTTATTTTAAAACTATTTCAAATAAGCTTAGAGATGTTCTTTTAGCTTTCAAAAACCTTAAGCCTTTTTAAAATAGTCTTTTAAGATTGAATAATTGTAAATATGCTATAAATATCATTCTTTACTCTTATTTAAGGCTTTTATTAATACAATTACAATTCTTCAAAATATAAAAAGGGAACAGGGAAATGTTTTGAAAATTCTCATAAAGTTTAGGCTATTTTTAATATTATTTATAAGATTGGAAACATGTACTGTACTGCATTTAAATCCTCAAACATTTTGTCAGGATGTAAAAAGAGAACTGAGAAATGTTCTGCAATCTTTCATGTACTTTTAACTATTTTTTGAATAGTTTCTAAGATTTCAAACTTGTAAATAATTAATAACTATCCTAAATATTTTGTACTACATTTATCCTTTCATCGCGCAGACCTAGCCACCCTGGAATATCATTACAAAAAAGTTACAAAATGCACACCTTTTTGTGTAACCAAGGACAATTGCACTTCCTTGAGGTTCTACTAAACTCAAACTACAAAACCCCAGAACTCCTAAAAAGAACATAACAAAACCCATTTCTCTGGGCTTTTTCCTTGTCGTTTTTTCCACTCGAACGGAAATGAGCTGACAGGGCACCCGCACACGTCGATTTTGCAGAAAAACATTGGATGGAAAGCGGGCGGAAAAGTTGTACAAGGTGGAAAAACTGTTTCACCAACTATTGTTAGAGGCGTTCAAAAGAATTACGCAGCTTTTGGGATTGTTAGCAAAAGGGGGTTAAAAACGGGGGGCTGGCACGACCCCCATTACGTTTGCATTGCGTATTTCCGCCAAATGTCATCGGAAAAGGCGGAAAAGGTGAAAATGCGAGAGACGAAAGTTTTTTGACTGCCCTCCGAAGTAATCGATATCGATGCAAAAACTATATATTTGCATTGTGTGCCACTCCCCCCCCCCGGTTCTCCTCCTCCTTGGGCAATTGGAAAATTAAAATGGGGCGGCGACGGCGGGTGCAACTTGAGTGCGTAAGTTGGTTAAAGCGGAAACAGGAAATGAGAAAATTTTGCAGAGCAAGTCTCCCCCCGAACTAGAAATGCAACTAACACAGGGTTTACACTCTGAAAAACTGAGAACTAGACCAGTTTTAAGGGAAATCTTAACTAAAATGTGTTCTTTACATTTATTTTCTAGCTTCAACAGGAAAATGTTAAATGAAAAATGTAACTCTCTTAAAATACTGACAACGGGGTTTAAAAGAGTTAAGATTTTAAATTAAATTAAAGGCTGACAAGGTCTTGAGTTGAAAACAAATATATAAATAAATTTACTTAAACTTGAAACACTAAAATATCTGCTTTTCAATTTAAAATGATTGTTTTTAAAATCAAAAATTTCTTCTATTACAAAATGTATAATATTTAACTAGAGTACCAATTAAAATCAACTATTACCTTTCCTCAACGATTATATTATCTTCCCTGTACAAAAACCTAAACATATATTAAAATTCCCTTTAAAACACATACCACGTTCCTTAAAAAAAATATAAACCAAACTTAAGAAATAATCGTAAAAGAAAAGCACTGTGGTTCTTATTCGTACCTGGCCGTGGTGCAGTCCCTGTAGAGCACATCAAAGTCCTTGCAGCTCAGGAGCTTGCAGCGATTGACACCCGGCTGGATGGCACCCAGGCCGCGGAGGATTCGCACCTGCTCCACATTGCACACCAGCGGCACAATGTCCAGGCGCTTGAGCTTGGTGTAGACCGTGTGCAGGCCACCAACCAGGTGCTTGAGGAAGAGCTCGAAGGCCTGCGGCAGGCAGAGCATTGTCTCGTTGCTGATGATGAAGGCGGCGACCTTCTGGCCCCGGTACTCCACCAGCTTGCACTCATTAGCACTCGGATCGGAGGTGGAAATGGGCGGCGGCGAGTTGTACGACCTTGGCGGCACATGATGATGGGCGGCGGCCATCAGTTCCAGCGGGGAGGCATGATGCATCATCTGCAGGGAGTTGAGCAGTCCCAGGGAGTGTGGCGGCAGGCCGTGGGGCATTCGAGGCGGCAGACCAGCCGGCAATCCATTGCCGGAGGACAGGCCATGCGGCGGAGGACTCAGCTGATGGTGCTGCTGCTGCTGCTGGGCCTGCTGCTGAGCCTGTTGCTGCTGCTGCTGCTGCATCTGCTGCATCATGGAGTGATTGAGGGAGCTCACAGGACTGACGGCGCTCGGGTGACGACTTGGCGAGCTGGCCGGCGAGCAGCTGGATCCGCGACCCGTGTGGGAGCTGCGACCATTGGGGCGATCATCGTTGGCGCCGCGGGAACTGTTGCTGCCGTCGCGTCCATTGTGCTGCTGCTGCTGCTGCTGTTGCTGCTGCTGCTGCTGCTGTTGCTGGGCTGCTGCTGCTGCTGCAGCTGCTGCGGCGGCTGCCTGCTGCTGCTGCTGATGGTGCATCAACATGGCCGTGGTGTTCATGCTGCTGCTGCCACTGGTCAACTGATCTAGACTCCTGATCCCGATCCCGAGCCCGATCCCACTGCCGATACTATTGTTATTGATCGCGTTCGCCTTGTTATTGTTATTGTTCTTTTCACTCTGTTCACTTGTCACACAATCCATACTTCATCGTGGCCCACACTTGTTTATTTTTGCTTCTTTTGCTCTTTTTTTTTGTATTTTGTATTTGGATTTATTTTCTATGATGAAAAATTAACACAACGTTAGACAGGAATAAATAGAGAGACAGGAAAATCAGAAGCAGAGGCAGTGGCTGGGGGATAAATAATTAATGAACTCTTAATTCATTTTTAATTATTTATTAGGCTTCTCTATGCAAATTCTAATTGATCCAGCGAACACGCTTCTTCACATCCGTGAATTGATGGTTGTAAATAATAACCCAAGATGGCTAATTTATTTTGTGAGGTTTTTATACAGAAAGTAAAACTCTAGGAAGCCATTTTTATATAATTTGAAAACTGGTTTAGGGTTTTTTGTAGTACAAATAATATATAGAACTGGTAAAAGTATTTTATAAATATCTTCTAAGGGCTTTAAGTTCTCTTATGTCCCTATATATTGAATATCTTTATATGTTTCTATCTAATATTTGCCATATTATGAATTAGAGGGTCATAAGTTTTTAAATATTTACAAAATTCCCTAATAATAATTGTTGATTATGGATTTATGTGCTTTAAATCATACAATTAGAGAATTTAAATTACATAAAATTGAGTTAAATCTTTATTAAACACTGTTTTTCCTTATCCTTATCTTTATTTTTCAATTCCTATTATTTAAAGTTGTATTTTGAAAATACGAAAACCCTCTTTGAGTTTATGTGAATTTCTTATCAGAGAGTCGTTTTAAATATTTTTAAAAATGTTTTAAGAAAATAACAAGATTTTAAAGTCTTAACTTTGGTTGATTTCGTTTAGGAAAAGTTGTTAAATTTGAAATTTACTTAAGCCTGTTTAAAAACAGTAACTTAATTCAAGTTTTTTGAACTTTTTTGATTGAAATTTATCTATTCTCTTAAAAAATCAAGCCTTTAATTAAAATTGAGCTGTAATGTCATCATTTATCTCTTGAAAAAGATTTAATTTTCAATTAATATTAATTCCCTCAAACATATATTCGAAATATTCGAATAAATTCAAACAATTTGCATAAAGAATTCCCCTAGATCTCAGATCTTTCTGCTTTCGATTCGAAATAGAACATAGATTTACCTTCAACAGGGTTCTAAAATAATTCTAAAACTCAAAAACACACTCAACACACAGACACTCGCGCACTGGGTTTGTGTTAAAAATTTTTCGTTTCGCCTTCGAATTGCGTTTGAATCAAAAATATATATTTTTCGAATATATTTCTTCGGTTGTGAATGCGAATTCGCGTGCTTTCGAATATTTGCGGAATTTTGGAAAATCCGTGTGCCGTTTTCGAGTACCGTACCGACGGATTGTCACTGAGAGATTGAGAGATTGAGAGATGCCAGCGACTCTGCTTTCACGGCGGCAGCGGCGTCGGCGTCGCTGCCGGTCGCTCCTCCTCCTCCTCCGCCTCTGCGTTCCTCCCCCTACCCCTGGCCAGCGCCACGAATGCGAGAAATCAACGAAACGAATTGCATTCGAATGGGAATCGACTGAGAGCGAGATGGGGCGACCACGATGCTGGGGCAGAGCGAGAGAGCGCCAGCCAGGCGAGTGTTATTTTTTTAGCCCACCCACACACACACACACGCAGAGAGAGAGAGACACAGGGCCGAAAGCGTTACCGTTATGTACTGCAAGAAATGCGCGCGCAAAAGTTTTATTGCATTACCTTCGCTTACGAATGACAAATTCGAAATGAAAGGCGAGCCAAATGTGTTTCGATTCGATTCGTTTCGTACTCTGTGGCGCCGGCAGCGACGGCGGCAGCGCAGCGGCAGCAGGAAGAGCTGTGTGTGTATTGGTGTTTGTATCTGTATCTGCGATTGTGCAAAACCAGAATACGAATACGAATACGAATACGAGTTACGAATGTTTGTTGCGTCTCGCATTACGAGCACACACACACATACGCGTGCAAAAAGGGGAGTGGTATTCGATTGATAGCCGAGTGGGTGTGTGTGTGTGTGTGCAACCCCAAAAAACACAATGACAAACGTAATAAAACGACATACACAGGACCTGCTGCTCTCTCTCTCTCTCTTGCTCTCTCTGTCTCACATTTGTTTTATTTATTTTTTCAATTCAATTCAAAACCCTCCCTCTCCCTCTCCCTCGCTGCTTGCTCTCTCTCTCTCCACCGAATAACATTCTACATTTCATTTGCGTTTCAATTTCATTTCGTTTCAGCCTCCCTCTCTCGCTCGCTCTCTGGCCCGGCATGCGGCCATCTTGCTCGCACGCTCAGGTGGGCTGCAACCAATAAACATGAGTGAGCAGCAGCATATTTGCATAGAGCGCGCGTGTGTGTGTGTGTGAGAGAGAGAGAGAGAGAGCGAGGTAGAGGCACGTGTGTGAGTGCCTTGGTCTGCCCTCCCGCTCACTCCAATGGCCGTGTCGCCTTATATAAACAAATGACAATTGTTTTGGCATTTTCTGTTGGTTTCCAACCCAAAGTAAATTAAAATAAATGCATTGCAGGAAAGCGGCAAGGCAAAAACAAAGCAACGAAAGCAAAACAAACGAAATATTGCGATTACTTGGAGTTTGCGCAGCTGATTTTGCCTTTTGCCTTTGCCTTTTGCCTTGCAATTTGCATTTTCTTATTGGAAAAGCATTTTAATTTCAATTAAAAACAGTAAATGACAATGTTTCAACGAATTAAAAAAGTGTGACAGAGACGGCCCGAGAGTCTGCGGCTACCACTCTCTCTCTCTCTCTCTCTCGCACACCATCTTTGGGGGGGGCTCTTTTTTTGTCAACCGTTATTTTCCATTTCCCATTTCGTTTCTACCGTTTATTTGTATTTCTTTGCAGGACATTTCTGCTGCTTCTTCTTCTGGGGCTCTTTTTGTATGTTTCTGATTCAGAGGAGAGCGGCACGAGAGCAGGCGGAGTGTCCATCTCGCTCGCACTTGAGCTTGTGGGTTGATTTTTCTTCTTTTTTTTTTGCGCCCGGGGGCGTTCGTTTCTGATATTCGTTTCGTTTTTCGGATGCTTATAAATAGCATTGCTTATAAATTCTGGTCTCGCACCTTTGCCACCTCCACACACACACACACACACTTACTCTTGGGTGTGTGTATATACGACACACACATTGTATATCCCGTTAATGCGATGGGTGTGTTCGGTTTGCTCTGTCGTTCATTTCTCATTTTTTTCTATTATTTGTCTTCGTTCTGCGTTTCTTTTGACGATTGCGAACCAATCGCATTTCTCCATTTCTCTCCGATTGTTCCACACACACACACATACATAGACTGCTTCCTTACTTATGTATGTATTTATGTATGTGTTGTGTTTGCTCAGGACATATGTATGTATGTATTTATGCTGTGTGTGTGTGTTGTATGTACGAATTTTTCTTATTCGCTTCGTTTTGGGGTCTTTCTCTTTGCGGATTCCCCCATTCCACGGCGATTTTCAAGTTGTTGCCGGAATATTGATGACAGCTAAAAGTTCAATTTAAAATTGATTGCACATTTGGTGTTACAGGACCTTTTCCGGCAACTGTATTTAGTGAAAATATTTAAAAAGATCCAAATATTTAAGCGAATTTAAAAAAATACTAATACACTTTTGAATCTTGTAAAGTAATTGTATTATTAAAAGGCAGTAGACAGTCAGAGTACACTTTTGCAGAATAAAACAAAATATTGTATATTTTTGCATATTATTAATAAAATATGACTAAAAGAATTCTTATTTTAATTTAGAATATAATTTTATTTTTTTAATCATTTTTTACTTAAAAAATACCTAAACCAAAAATTTGACAAACTTAAGAAACTATGAATTTATATATAAAACGCTTTAAGGTTCAATATTACCATACATCGTATACTTCTACAATCGATAAAAACAAAAAGCAACATTTTTTATTTGAATAAAATAATTCTACACACTTTAAAGAATTTTAATTTCTAAAAATGAATATTAAAAATAAACAACAAATTATTAAACAACACAAAGTTTAATTTATTTAAAGTATCGTGCCAAGATTTTTCTACAACGTTTAAATTTATGTATATTATTTATTTATAGTCATAAATGAATTTTATTATGTTTTTTTAAGACGATTTTGTCTTCTTTGCTTAAATTAATTCAAACCTATTTAGCCCGCCATATTCTAAGCTTCTGTATAGCTCAGCTCTTGTCACTTTGTGATAAATACATAGCAGCCAGCTGTGGTCAGTTAATCAGCAAAGTCCCTGCCCTGCCTGGTTCTTACAAAATGTAGAAAACCTGGAACCGCAAGCCAAGTGACCAAATGAATATCAAACAAAAATCTTAAAAACGGTGCCTCGTTTTTGCCTGTTTTCCTTTCTCCTTTTTCATTCGGCTTAAAATTTAAAGAATTGACTTCTTATTTTTTAGCTGTGCAGTAATTCAAGTCCCAGACACAAATTCAGGAAAGTACAGCGACTGGAAGTGATAATCAGGAAAGAGCAGCATTTTGCAATACAAGAGAAAACAAAGTTCAGAATTATTATTTGCTCAATTGAAATACTTCATCGCGCTGCCTTTTCAAATATCGATTTTCGATTACAGATATCGTTCACTGTGACCGTGTGTGCCATCAAGGGTATTATTTTTCGCTCCGCTCTTGGTCACACTATCATTTTATTTTTTCCAAATCGCACGCTTTTTCTCTCCGTCTCGCGGCTAAAATTAAGCAAAATTAGCAATTAGAGAAGCGCAGCCACGGCGAAATCGGAGGCAGCAGCAGAACGGCGACCTGTGACGACGAAGAAAGCAGCAAGAAATTCTCCAAATTTTTATCGCGACGCGCGCGTGTTGACACACACACACATACGGACATACGGACATACACACGTGTGTGTGACGCAAAAGGGAAGAAGCGAAGGAGAGTGGGGAACTGAGAAATAACAAAGTTTGATAGCCGCTGGACCCGCACTTGTGCTGTTGTTGCTGTTGTTTTCCTGATATTCGCCAAGGAGTTGCTCCGCATGGACGAGGAAGTCATCGAAATCAGCGACAGTGAACGCGAGGAAAACTCTTCCAATTCGGAAATGGATGTGGAAATCACCGCCGAGCAGCCGGGAGTCGTTGGCGTCGACGCCAAGGGCGATGCTGCCATGGAGGAGATTGTGCCCAAGGACGCGGCCACGTGAGTAACTCATAAAATGCAAATGCAAAAAAAAGCAGTAGCTGTCAAACTGACAGTTAACAGTTACACATGAAAGTGTGTCAATGCAGTTGCTCCGAAACTGTTCGGTGTGTTTATGTCAAAGTTAAGGTTATTTTTAGTACAAGGGGGTTTTGGGTTTATTTGCGAATATTATTGCCATGACAAAAAACAAGAATATTTAATGAACATCAAGTGCACAGTTTGGAGCATACTTATATACACACATACATACATATTCCCACTTAATAGAAACCGCAAGTTCTTTGCTTTTGACAGTCATTGTCAAACTGTTGCGATAACAGCTAGGTGTGATAGTATGTGTTTGCATTGCTGTTTTATGTAATCTGCTCGCGTTCTCTCTATCTCTGTCCCACCCATCCTGCCTGCCCGGACCGCCCCCTTTTTCGCCCCCCTCCCCGACGCACCCATTTGACATGGTCATGGGCAGCAGCCGCCAAACGTAGCAAATAAATAGTGTATAAACAAAAAAAAAAATGAAAATATACCAAGCGTCAGCAGAGACGCAACAGCGACGCCAACGCACACGCCCTGCTGCAGTTACAGTGGGACTTCAATAAGAAATTCAACTTTAATATTTCACATTTTTTAAGTCATAAAAATTGGTTTTTAATTTAAAATCGGCTTGACTTAAGAGTTTGTATTTTAATTTTGGAAATACCGAAGAACGTAATATATATTTTTAAATGCCAAAAATACACTAATTGGAACTTTATGTTATATTTATTTTCTAAAATATTCCATCTGCAATGTAATCATTTTTTATGCCACAAAGAGTCTAATTGTGACTTTATTTGTTTATTTCTAAAAAATATTCACATACAATGGACAACTTTTTTTAATATTTCATATTCTGTGGAATATTTTTTTACAATACCAAAAATAAACAAAATAATATATTTTTTTTATTATTAATTTTCTAAAATATCCCATATGCAATTGAATTATTTTTTTTGCCAAAAATACTCTAAATTGGATTTTATTTAATTACTTATTAATATTCTAAAATATTTCATGTAAATAGTATTAGTATTTATTAGTATTTACATATTTCGCAATTGGGGATAAAAAATATACTTAAAAGCTAGATTTAAATCAGACCATATTTTTTTAAAGCATATTTAAAATATTTATTTATTTTATATGAATACTATATAAATATTTGAGCCAAGTCTGACTTATAATAGATATAAATCGATATTTTAATGCTCAGATACACATAATTCTGTATAATAAATCAAATCAACCTGCGATTGTTTGTTTCTAAATTTGTATAATTCAATCTACAACATTTACTAAATGATAATGAGCGCTAAATAATTTTCTTAATATTTTTTTATATGAAAATACATCCCTAGGTAATCAAGAATTTAAATAATTTCATATAGGAAAGCTCTTCTGTAAAGCCTTTGTTGTTGCTAGGTGCTCTTGGCTTTGTTCTGACCTGAAACTGGTTTTACTTTCTGCTAACCGCCCAGGGGTTTTTCTTTAGTTGTTTTTATTGTTGTGTGTGTGGGCACGTTAAATATTGAAATTCAAGCGTCTTTGATTTCACAAGCTTGGCTTTAAGCCACAGTTTGGTAGCCATTGTCAGCTGGCAAGGAAAATAACCAATAAAATAAATAGGAAAATGGGAAAAGGAAAAAGTTTTGAGGACTTTTATATTGATGATAAATAAATATTCTTTTATTCATATATTTTTCAACTTGTTAAACTCAAATTTGTTAACTAAAACCTACCCAAAAACTGGAATATTAAGCAATTTCCTCTTTCCATTTCATTTTCATGATTTTCCCCTTCGAAAAAACCCCCCATTTAACATTTATATAATGCGCACATTTTTGCAAATTTGCCAAGATAAACAGTTATAAATTTGTCTACGCCACGCTTCACTTGCTTTTGTATTTTTTCCCTCCGATATTTGCACAAACAAATACCTGGAAAAGGTAAATAAAACAATAACAAATGGAATTACAATTCAAGTTTCTATTTGCATGCATTTAAATGTATTTTTTATTTATTTATTTCCGTGCTTTTGGTGAAAAGCGAAGTTGACATTGCACACTTTTGGAAATTCAGGTTTTATTTTGTGGTTTTCCGTTTTCCAAATTGGATTTGTTTGGTGCACTTGCTCTAGTATTTATTACGTAGTTTCCGCTAACTTTTGCGTCATTGTGTTTTTTGTGGGTTTCTGTGAGTAATAATACGTATTTTATATATGTATAATAATAACAGATAAGATTTGCTGTTTGAGACGTGGTGTGATTAATTAGGAATAGGGGAAGTTGTCGTCATTGGTTTTTGTTTAAGTTTTTTCGATCGAAAAACACTGACCTGATCAACTCAGCTCAAAGTCAAGTACAGTCATCGCCAAAACAAAGACAAGGCCAAAAAGTTGGCAAGCGAAAACCCACACAGAACTTGGCCAAAAATGAAAACTTCAAGTGAATGAACCCAAGCGCAACATTTAAAGTGTTGTCTGGTAGACTTGTAAGGCTTTCAGTAAATACAATTGAAGCTCTTTATATAGACATTATATAAATTATAATTAATAATATTTAAAACAGATTTTTTAGATATAAAAATCATAACTTTTGGCTTGAATCTGTATCTAATTTCCAATTATTAATTCCATTTCCTTTTCACCTGGCGGGTGTTTTCTTTGTTTGGGGTTCAAGGACTGCGACTGTGGAAAAATTTCTCTTGTCTGCCAAAAACTGACTCATCTCCATCCGAGAGAGAAGTAACAAAAAAAAGATATACATATTATATATGTTTATAATAACGTTTTTGTTGTTTACACTTACTTGGAAACTTGACAATGATGATGATGATGATGCTCTGAGGGAACCCGTTTATACCTCTAGCGTGTGACTCAACCTGTTGATAAATTAGAAATGTTGACCCCAATAAATGAAAGAAATTTCCCATATATATATATATATATATATATATATCCACGAGGAAGCTTTGCATTTTGTAATACGGTTGCAGACAGCATCAATTTATTGATTTTATCTGTGACATCAATTGCATGGGAAAGGTGGAGGTTGTTACATATTTATAGCAACCGGTTTGACATTTGAGCTACGCCAAGTTCAAGGTCGTTTTGGGTGTGGCAACAAGAAAAGGTTACAAAGGGAGAGATGAGATTGTTGGGTAATATTTGCATATTTATCTGTAAATTGTTGCATTTTATAAGTACTTTTCTTTTAAAGTTAATAAGAAGGAAGTTTCTTAAACTAAGTTAAATTTCTGAAACCAACAAAATAGGGATTTATTAAACTAAATTAAAAATTAAAATATACGATTCTTATACGATTATACGATTATAATTTAAAAGTAAATACAAGTACATTTTCTACATTTATTTATAAGTTAACTTAGACCAAAAACTACATACTTTCCCCCTGATTAATTGCAAAACCATGTTAATTTTTAACCAACTTAATTTAACCCTGAAAAATCACACCAATCACCAATCATTGTTGCCAATCAATCAGTTCAATTATAACCATTCAGAAACTTTAAAAAGACTTCCCACACCCCCAAATCAAAATGTCAAGCTGTCAAAATCCATAAAACAACCTTCAACTCGAAGCTAAACTAAGTTTTATGAGTCATTTTTCTAAATTTTACTTCAAATTAAGCAAGTAAAAAATAAGTAACTATATTTCTGTAAGCTTAAGTTTAATTTTGATAAGATTACAGCACTTGAAAGAGGTTTTTGCTAGTTTTAAATGATAAGAAAAACAAGTAAACATAGCTGATTAGTTTAGATGATTTTATGAGTTTACTTTAGGTCAGTTTTTAGTTTTTTTTTTTTTTTTCAATAAATACGAGCTCAAGGTTTGTTTTTTTTTAATTGTGGAAAATGTATTATATATTTCTGAATGATTTGCTGATTCTTATGAACTTTATTTAGCTTGACTAGGGTTCTTCTTGCTGCCTGATCATTATATATTATTACTTTGTTTGTTTTTATAATAGTTTGTCTCTCAGTTCATGCTAGGTAATTAGTAATAATACAAGAAACTAATGTTGAATCTGTTGCTCATTTCTATTCCAAATTCAATTCCCATGAAACCTTAGACAAAGTTTCTTGGCAAACCCATATACAATTTGTTGCTCTATAAACTTTCCTAGACCCACAGTTTTAGCAGCGCTTTGTTCTAATTTCCTGGCTCTTAACAATGTAAGTTGCTAACGCTTTTCAGTGCTTCGTCTCGACCCAAATTCAGTTTCCCAACTTCCTTCTTCGTTTTCAATGTTGCCATTTGCTATTGCTTTTGGCTAAACTTTTTTGGCCAATCAACACGAAACTCTCGGCCAACTTTTCGACCAACTTCAGGCAATTAGCTTTGGGCAACTATGTAGCTCTTGAAAAAATAACAAAAACCATTGCTCGACTCTAGGCAAATTGGGTCAATTAATTTATTGATTCGACACGAGCCTAGAGGAGAACCAAAAACAAGAAAAAAGCAGCAAAAAATCCAGAGGCATGGGCGGTAGAATTTGATGGGAATCTCTATAAAGAATTCTTTATTGTTCCATAGACAATTTTGAGTGACTGTGGAGACGGATGTTGTGGGCTTCTGTGAAGTGGCATTCGCTTGAAGACAATGATATTCCATTGAATTACGTAATGTCCAACTTGTGGGGGCTAGCACATTGAACTTTTTTTTTGGTCAGGTAATTTTTCAATTAAATTTAAGATTATTAAATGTTTTTTTTGTGTCTCAAAAAGTGTGCGAATGATCTAACAAGGTCAGCAAAGATACAAATGAAGTTCATAAGAAAATGTATGAGTTTAAAGTTTTAATAAACTAATTAAAAATATTAATTTCATTAGCCTAGGTCTTTATGCCATAGATTTATGTATCTTTAATGTAAACGTTTTTATCTTCTCAAATATTTTATCCTCTGAGCCGGAAATCACATTAATAACCCACTCAAGCCTTATCACTAGCCATATCGTAAACATTTAGTTAAATGCATTGGAAAATTGTTCAATTTCCAGCAAAACCAGATCTCTCCCATGGATCATGTGAAAAAGCTTAGGCAGCTTGTCATCTGCTACCCAAGACCCAAGTTTCCCGTCTTGTCTTCCCTTATCGGTCTGGATTGTATCTTGAAGCCAGTTTAGCCAGTCTGTGGTCGCTGTCTCTGAGCAACTTTGTAGGTAGTTTTTACACATTTGATACACTCAGAAAAAAACTATAAAAAGAAATAAGAAAGCTATAGAAAAATGTAGTCAATGGTTAGGTGTGCGCTATACTCAAAGATCTTTGAAGGGATTACTGTAATTACAAGTTATAAAAGGGGGAAAAAAAATATTTTAAAATCTTATCACTTAAGACCATGGTTTGAGACTCCACTAAAATGGTTTTAGATGAGTGCGAGTGAAATAGAAATGCAGTATTTAAATATATGGTCTACAAACTTCATTGTTTATTATGTGACTTTTATTAAATTTTTAGTAATGTGCTTTTAAAATATTTTTACACTTTTTGCCGAGTTTAAGACTAATTTTAAAAGCCTTTTCAGGATTTTGGGTTGCCCTAGTTAAACATAAAATATTTTATATGTATTTTATACTTTTGATCGTGTTTTTTTTGTAACAGTTTCTTTTCATTGATATTTAATTCATTATTATTAATATATATTATATATTATAATTCGTAATATAATTTTTTCTTTTAAAAATTCAAAGCTATTGAAAGTAAATAACTTTATTGTTAAATATTTATTTTATTATTATTGTTTGTATTATTTTTTTTTTTGCAAATACCCCCAGTTACATTGTTGGCATTTAATTACTTTATAGTAATTTAATTATTTCATCATATTTTCTTTTACAATACTCCCTATAAAACAAAAGAATATATAATATCTTTATAATTAAATTACTGTATTGTAATTTATTTATTTTATTATAATTATTTAACAACACTCCCAGTCATTATGCATTTGTTTGCAGTGCACTTGTTAAGAGAGAGAGAGAGCATGACTGCATTTAGCTTAAGCTAAAATTGAGAGTGGGAGTGTCTTTCTCTTACGCCGGAGAGAGGAGCTACTGGCTGTAGGTGTTGGCAGCTTGTAAATTGGCTTTCAAACTAGATGGCGCCATTTAGGTTAGACAGTAATTGGCAGCTCATAAGGTTTTGAGGGGAGTTACAGTTGCACAGCTACTGGAGCTGCCCCATTATCTCTTTGTGGCTTCGTTATCTTGTCGGGAATTCAAGGGAATTTTCTCTGCAACATTTTGAAAGCTTTTGTTTATTTTTTTTTTGTTTCTTTGTTGCTTAATTCTCTTTTGTAGTATTTCACTTGTGGTTTTAATTGCTTTGCTTTGTTTCTTGTCTGTGTCTGCACTTTCACTTGGTTTTGGTTTCAGGCAGGGGGTTTTTTTTTGCAGGTTTTCAATTGCAAAAAAAGAAAAAAATGGAATGCACTTGTTGCAGCTGAAATTGCATTTCGAAATTGCTCCAATTTGCAGTTGGATATAACCCAATTTTATTGTGAACTGGCACAACTTGTTGTTTTTGTTAGTTTGTTGTGGTTTTCTTTATCATTAAGAAAATTCTTATAAAGCCACAACTTTCTTCCTGTCTCTCGCCTTTCATTCATTTATTTCTACAGCTTGTTGTTTTTTTTTCCCCATTTTGGGTTTTATTAAAAAACATTAATTAAAAGCTGACAGTTAGCAGACGATACAACAAGACACGCCTTCACATCGGCGTCTATATGGTACTGTATCTGTACATCTGTATCTTTATTAATGTTTGTCTGTTTTCCTTAACAACGGGAAGTGAAAATGCCCAGAGATGGGACCCAATAAAAATGTTTAAAAGAAACAAAGCATATCAAAAATTAAGGAATAATATTGAAAATTTGAGTGCAATCACTTTTGAGTTTTATTTACAGGATGTTTTTAATCAGAAATTAAATGTTTTGATTAATGTTTTGAATAAATATACATGAATTTAATATAAATATTTTATTTTGCAATATTTTAATATGAACTCTGTGGCAAATTATTCAAGTAAAACATATGAATTAATGGAATTGTTGTAAAAAATCGTTTGCGTTGCGGTCGGCTGATTAAATCTCTCTTTTGTACTAATTATTTATTTATTTTTTTATAAAGAAAAATAGCAATGAATCTGCCATTATTAATAATAATAATAATAATATACAATAATTTACTACAAAATATAAGTGCTGAAAATTTTGAATTTAGTGTAAATATGTAAAAAACTAGCACAGAAAAGTTTTACAATATGACATTATTTTCTTGGCTTCCCTAATATATTTTTAAAATTTATCTTGCCAAAAAAAAAAATATATTTTAAAAATAAAATCTATAAAAAAATAGGATTTTTTTGCCACCAATTGATTTCCATGATCTTATTGCAAATGCTACTTTACTATATTTATTTTAATATTTTCTCTGAATCTTTTTTTTTTATCAAAAAGCTAATATAATTTTATTTTTATTCAAATAAGGACAGTTTTAATTTTTTTGTTGCTAATATTTTGCCATAATACCAATTACAGTACTTATTAAATTAAATTTGTTCAGACAAGCATAATTCCTATTGAATTATCAATTTGCAAAGATCTCTTTGATTGCAATTCTCTCGCTCGACGATCGCTCTTCCCCGGCAGCTTTCTCTCTGTCCCCAGAGGTTTTTCCTCTCTCAATTCTCTCTCTGCTCGTTGCGTTGCAGTTGCCCGCTGGCAGAGAAGAAGCGGCGGTGCTCTTCCCACTCAGTCACAAACTGCAGCGGTGCGTCGATCGACGTCGTTTTTCCGCGCTCGTCGCGAAAAGTGTGATGGGAAAACTTTTAAATAAATAAAAAAAAATATATATATAATAGGAAAAAATAAAAAATAACCCCGGGAGTTTCTTGTCTTATTTTAATGTTACAAAAAACCAAAAATTTCCGTTGTCAATAATACGATCAAATTAGTTTGTATTATTTGTTTATGAGCCAAAACTGTGTCACATCGACTTTAAACCCAACAAGCACCGAGACGAAGACGAGGATCGATCGGAGAATAACTAGTTTTAATCAAAGATCCAATAACCTTTCTATATGGACACCAAACGTTTAAACAAACCCAACGGAAACGCTATCCATAGCTATATAAGTCCCCAACGATCCTACATCGAGCTGAATAAAATGTTTTAGTAAGTTTGGTTTTCCTTTTTTTTTTATGTTTAAATGTTAACTAAAACGGCAACCAAAGTGCAGCGGCAAGAACCAAAAATAAAATGAATATAATTATCGTTGTCGTTGACCGAAAACTAAATGTATACAATTTTGGTTGAAAATATAGGAGTACCTTTGAAGTAATTTATAAATTATAAAGAATGAGTTTGAGGATTAAAGTGTGAATAGGTTTTTAAATAACTTTAATAAACTTGTTTAGGTAAAGTTTCCTGGCTAAAATAAAATAGCTTTTATTTTAAAAGGATTTATTTATTTTATTTATTAAATTTTATATTTATGTTTTTAATTCAAAATTCTTAAAATCAGTCAAAAGGTATTATTCTTTTAACCTTAATTGTTAGCACATTTATATTTGCTTCAGTGCGAAATTATATATATTTTTGTTTGGGTGTTATTTTGCATATTCATTTATCTTGATTTTCCTCTCTCTCTCTCTTTCTCTATTTCTCTTTATTTCCTTTTTCAACAATTGCCACGTGCAAAGGCGTTGAAAATGAAAATCAATTGATACAATCAATCACTAAAATGTATTGAATAATAGTACTAAATATAAATAGGTGTGGTTACAAAAATAATTTGAAAAAAAAAACTGAAGACATTTTATAGCTTTTGATAGGGTTCTTGGAATAATTCAATATAATCTATACAATTACGATAAGAAATTGGTGGAAAATAACAAATAAATAACGGAATTCTTTTCATGGAAAAATCGATTAATCTATATTATTTAGTTATCTGTAAAGACTCTATTTTTGGAAAATATTTCAATTATTATGAATTGAAATGAACTAGAAATTGTTATAATTATTCAAGAGTTTATTGAAAGGTTTTAGCTATTAAATATATATATATATAAAGTTTCATATTATATAGAATATTATTTATATTATTTTAAATTAGTATACATTTATATTATTTAATTGGTTTTTCTGCAAGTATGAGCAATGCTTTTATTTCTAAAACGACGATGATTTATCTTACCACTTTGCCTTTTTCACAGCCTTTGCCCTTCACACACATTTTTTCTTACGAACCCCAGAAAAGAGCATTGACCAGTCTGATCAAGGCAAATAAAGAAAGTGGCAGACATATACACTTGAAAAAAATTATATAAATTAGATAAGAATAGATATATAAATTATATATACTTTTACAATTACTTCTATGGGTAAACAATAAAGTGTTGATGACTATAAAAAAGGGTATTATTTTAGGTAATCAAAAAATGACAATTACATCAGATGCAGTTTACTTTTGATTAATTTTTTATAAATAAAAGTAAATGTTAGTTATTGCTTCTTACATTTACTTCTATTTATACAAAATAATTAATAATAATTTAAAAATTTCTTTTACTTTTATAGAACGTATTGAAAACCATGGAATCTATATATAATTTATCTCTGTGTGAAAATATATATAGTCCCATGTGAAAGAAAAATCTCTTCGCCGCCTCTCAATCTCTTTAAAATGTCAGAGTCCAACTGTGGCTGCCAAATGCAATGTCTCTCGACCATTTCCTTCTGCTTTCCCTGCTTTCCATCCGCCCCGCGGAAAATCTCTGTCCTGTCGCCTAGAAGAGTATTTAAAGGGGGGTCTCTTGGCACATGTGTTGGCCCAACATATTTTTTTTTTTTCGGGGGGTAGCTAAGCTTTGGCATCTGGCACATTGAGGTCGCCGGCGCAAATTCTTTTCCAAAACAAAAAATAAAAACTGCAGCATGAGGAAAATATGTACAATGCATGGCTACCGCACTATAATTTTGGTTTTTGTGTAGCCTTTTTTTTAGTTTTTCTTTTTTGTTATTTTCGAGCTGGGTGTGTCGTTTATTGCCCCGACATAAATGTTTTTATGCCCTGGCATTGTTGTTGTCAATGCTATTATCTGCCGCTCATATGTTGCTGTTGCAGTTGCAGTTGCAATGCTCATGCTGCTGCTGCTGCTGCATTCAGTAGTTGCAGTCACAGTGGGCGTGCAGATTGTGTTTTAAATTGCAGTGGCATTAAATTTTGCATGCATTTTATTGCAGTTCCATTGCGGCAGGCAAACAAATGACTCACATGGGGTAAAATCCCCTTCTCCTCGAGCTGAAATGCATTTCCAGTCAAGAGTTTATGGGCCACTCGTTGTGCCGAGTGCTCCTGTCCTGGGGGATTCCTTTGGGGAATAGTTAAAAATTATATGTGTTTGGGGAGAGACACACACTTTAGGTTTTTTAATGGAGGGAGAGGAAAGAAAATGGCATTTTCCTCAAGCTTATGATTTATGATTTGTTTTCTTTTTCAAGCAATTTGAAAATTTATTACAGGGAAAATATGTGGCTTGGAATTTAAATTAAATTGTAGTTATAAATACATTTATTTTAGACTTTTCAAATGTAGTTTTCAAAATAATATATAAAATATAGAATACAATATAATATATAATCTACAAATCCACCTTGAAATTTTTGTTAAACTTTAAGTTAAAATATTTACCAAACTGATTTGAATACTCATTTAATTTATGGCCTGAGTTTTGAACATTCTCATATGCAATTCCCATTGCCATTCATCACACTTATCTAATTGGAACAATCTTTATCTGTCAATATCCAATTTAATCGAACTTTAAGCACGTGTCTCATAGATATTCGAGTTGAAAGCAAACATTTCGCACCGTCATAAATCCCCATGACATGCGGACGATTGTATTTGCTTTTTTTTATTATTATTATTGTTGTGTGTATGCGCCATAAATAGAAAACAACTGACAACTGGCAGAAACCTAAACCCCCTCCAGTCACCAGAACCCACCCAAAACACACACAAGGGATTGGAATAATGGGTCGGACAACGACCCAAAACTAGGGGCCATAAATTCAATTGAAGCAAGTGTCAATAGAACACGAACTCATCCATATGCAAGTGTTCTATTACCACGGTGATGATCACGATGAGAATGATGATGATAGTGATGATGGTGTTCTTGGTGTGGTGTTGACGATGATGATGATGATGATGCTGGTGGGATTGTGATGAGACAACAATCAATTATGTATTTTATATTGTTGGCATTAGTTCTGAACCCACACAATTCTGCAGACAATGGTTAGCAAGAGCTCACTGAGGAAAATAATTAATAGAATTTATTACGAACATTTTAAAGTAATTGTAAAATAAATTATTAATTATACAAATATGATTAAGTAGATCTATACAAACTAAAATCTTCAATTTTATATGAAAAGAAATTAAGGGAAACCTCAAGATTGCTAAATTTAAGGAAAATTGTTAAGGTATTGCACCTAAAATTCTCAAGTGCAAATTCAGAGCCGAAATGCTTTCAAAATATTCAATGAAAATCGCCAAATCAGTAAGAGAAAAGATGTAAAATATATTAAATATAAATAAATATATAATATATATAAATAATAAAATATATAATATATATAAAATTATAATATAAAATATATAATATATATAAATAAAATATGTAATATATATATTTAAATATTTTATATAATTGTATATATTATTTTTCCTTTTACATATTTACTATAAAATATAATTCCGATATTCTTCCAAAACTGACCTTAATTTTACAAAATTCTTTATCAATTTTTTCTAAATTTTTGATAAATTTTACTCATTTTTTCTTCATGTTTTTGCAAACTTTAACCCATTACTCTCAGTTCCCCAAACACTTCTCACAACTTCTCCAAGCAATTTGGCTTAAACTTTGAAACCGACACTAGAGGCTAAAGAGGGGTTCATTAACTTTGTTATACCTTCTCGCTTCGCCTCTCACTCCTCTTTTCCTGGGGATTTCCCCTTCTTAAGTTGGCTTTTCTTTTATTTATTGGAAACTTCTGCTTATTCACTTAAGCCTTGGGCGAAGAGCCAAACCATGGTTGGTTTTTTCTTCTCTTTGTTCTATTCGCATTTCGCTCCCTTTATTTTCGGCCGCCATTATGTCTGCACAGCATTTCCGGTTCACGCAGTTGGGGGCAAGCACAAAAACAAATGCAAGCAAACACATACACACACACACACACACACACACACACACATATAACCCGCATTGACCTACTGTGCGTGGTCCACGTGAATCAGGCATTAAAGTACAGTGGAGCTTCTATGAAAGTTATCAGGTGGTTTTCAGGTTTATAGACTAATTTTATACTACCTTCTGTGGTTTTCAAATTGAACTCATTAACCGCCAAATTTAAATTTGAATTTAAAAAAGGCGATGAGTTGTATATAGTCCAAAATTTAAAAAACTCATAACTAAGCCAAAAAAGCATAAATTTTAATTTGGAAAGCATTTTTATGATAGTTTTTATTAGGTTAACAAATCTGCAAAGTCAAATTGAAATTTTAAAAAATTTACATTTTTGGCCATTTTTGAAAATTTTTATGATGTAACCCCTTATCTTTTTTTCAAAAAATGGAAAAATTGTCGAAAAATAATTTTTCAACCGGACATGGCAAGATTGATTGGGATTTCGATGCTGATCAAGAATATATATGATTTATAGGGTCGGAAATGACTCCTTTTATTTTAATTTAAAAAAAAATTACATTTTTGCCCATTTTTGAAAATTTTAATGATGTAACCCCTTATCTTTTTTTCAAAAAATGGAAAAATTGTCGAAAAATAATTTTTCAACCGGACATGGCAAGATTGATTGGGATTTCGATGCTGATCAAGAATATATATGATTTATAGGGTCGGAAATGACTCCTTTTATTTTAATTTTAAAAAAAATTACATTTTTGGCCATTTTTGAAAATTTTTATGATGTAACCCCTTATCTTTTTTTCAAAAAATGGAAAAATTGTCGAAAAATTATTTTTTAACCGGACATGGCCAGATTGATTGGGATTTCGATGCTGATCAAGAATATATATGATTTATAGGGTCGGAAATGACTCCTTTTATTTTAATTTTAAAAAATTTACATTTTTGCCCATTTTTGAACATTTTAATGATGTAACCCCTTATCTTTTTTTCAAAAAATGGAAAAATTTTCGAAAAACTGTTTTTTAACCGGACATGGCCATATTGATTGAGATTTCGAAGCTGATCAAGAATATATATGCTTTAAAGGGTCGGAAATGATTCCTTCACGGAGTTTCAAGCTTCTGCCTGATATTAAAATACAATTTTTTCAGTCGATATTTCTGTATATTTTGATGACATTTTCTTCGTCAAATCAAAATTTAAAAACTCTTAACTAAGCCAAAAAGCCATTAATTTTAATTCGGAAAGCTGTTACTTTTCATTAGGTTTATAATTCAGAATATTAAATTTAGAATTTAAAAAAATTCAAATTTGTCGAAATTTTTGAAAATTTTAAATAATTATAAAATTAAAAAAAAAATTTTTTTTAATTTTTTCTTTCCGAGATGGCTAGATTGATTCGGCTGTTGATGCTGATCAAGAATATATATGATTTATAGGGTCGGAAATGACTCCTTCACAGGAAAACAAGTTTTGACTAAAATGCTACCCTGCAAGGGTATAAATATTACGTATACGCACTGTATTCACTGTGTGTGTGCTTTGGTATGTGTGTGCGGGTCTTGTGGCAAGCAATTTCAACTTGTGGCAGGTCATGTCCGCTGCCCACTTCTCTGCTCACTGGGTCGGTGCCACTGCCACTGCTGCTCCTCCCCAAAAGCTTGTTGTGATGGGTAAATGGGTAAACTATTTGATATTCGCTTTTCCGACAGTCTGTTGACTTTGTGGCTGAATAGCGTTAACTGAAGTGGAATTTTGTTAAAGTGTAAGGAAAACTATATGGCAATATATTGATTTTTTTTTAAAGAAAAGGTATTTAAAATATATAGCTTATGTTAAGAACTATATAATAATAATAAATTGTTTATAGGTTATTTATTAGTAAAGAAATTTTCCATCTAACCTTTATTATAGAAACGACCATATTCCCATTTAGTTTAAAAAAAAGGAACTTACAAATAGCCACAATTAATTGAGAACATTAAATCTGAGTAATTGGAAATTAGGAATATAAATTACCCAAAAGTCTTGAAGGGTATTCCTTCATTTTCCTTGGCATTGCCAGGACTAGTAACTCCCTCCCCCCTCTTTGCTTATTGACCAACACAAATGGCTGTGAGATGGTGAGTGGCATTGTCTGGCGTATCGTTGAAGCCACCTGCAGCGCGGTGGTTACACCCACCCACTCCTGCGGCTCCTCGGCATCCCCAACCACACTTTTCCTGGCTCCCATTAAGCCTGTCAATTCTCTTTACTCTCTCCACATGCGCGTTGCACAATGCATGCTCTGCTCTCTCTCTCTAGAAATTCTCTTTCGTTGCAGGCACAGTGGGTGCAATAATTAGACAGGTGACAGTTTTATAGTTATGGAAAATATTAGGTTTTTACTTGAATAAAATAGTATAGTATTTAGTATAATAATTATAGGTAATTTTATATAATAATTATAGTTATTTTTATATAATAATTATATAGTTAATTTACCATATATATAAATACTAAATAAATACTATATAATTATATAATTATTAAAAAGTTAACTATAATTATTTATACACTAAAAGTAAAAGAAGTTTCAAAAATATTATTAATAAATATATTACGGTTTTAGAACACTTAAATTATTATTGCAATGAACAATACAAACTATAAAATATTAACTTAAATTCAAATAAACCCTTGAAAAAGTATGCATTAATTTAAACAAAGTATTTCATTAAATTCAAATAAACCCTTGAAAAAGAATTTATTCATTTAAATTTAATATTATATTCATTTTATTAATATTACCAAAAAATTCTGAATTAAGAAAGTCTCTAAAATAGTGTATCTTAATTATAATCTACCAACTATATTTTTTTTTTTAACAAAATCATAATTTTTCAAGTGCCATTACTGGCTCTTACTTTCTGCCTGCCGTGACTGTGGTTGCTTTTTCTATGATTCAAGCGATTCTCAACGTGCCATTGCATTAAAATCATCGCCAGCAGCAGTTGCACAGTAGCAACATGCAGCAGCAGCACGCAGCAGCAGCAGCAACATGCAGCAGCAGCATCAACAACGACATCAGTCGCTTCCGATGGCTGACGGAGACCACCAGCAACGAAGTGTTCGCCAAAATCGCCTTTTTGATAGCCACTTATTTTTGTAGTTTATACATTTTTCTCGTTTTTTTTTTTTCAAAATCATAACAATATAAAATACGTGACACTCTGCCAAAGGGGATAATCCAATTAATGTGCGGTTGTTAAATATCCTTGCTGTTTTTATACTTAATGTCGAAAAGTAATAACATTAAAAGTCTGACTCTTCCTCCGTCGCTCCTCTATCCGATGCTCAATAAATTGTATATGAGTTCGGAGGAATTTACATTTCTGCCGCGGTAAGTTGAAATGCCGGATAGTGAGTCCTTCATGTCCTTGTTGGTGTTTTTATTGTGATGCCAAAAGCAAATTTTGATGTGACAGGATGCTAATGGAATGCAAAATGCCATTACACTGCCCTGAAAAATATATATATAACATATATATCTGGCGGAAAAGTTTGTGCGGAAATTACAGACGAGAAAGACAGTTTTTGAAGTTGGTTTTCTTGTAAAGTTGTTTGATAATTTTTAAGGGAGATAATATGAAATATTCTCTTATTTATTGGTATTTATTATTATTTATTGTCAGGTGTAATATTAAGCTGAAAGCTTGTAAATTTGTTCCATGTAGGCCAACAATTTCTGAAAGAGTTCTAACAATTAGTCTTTCCTTATGGTATTTTAATGCTAATAATATATATGATTAATTAAACAAAATGAATTTAATGTTAATAGAATAATTAACAATCTAACTACTGAAATTTATTGTTATAATGGCATTGAAATTTGTTCATTTCTGCAATAACATTTATAAAGATGTACCGTTAAAGACGACTTTAATAATGTTTAATAATGTTTATATTGTTCCTATTCATATTAATTTCCTATCGGAAAACGTATCTATTTTTGTTTTTATCAGGTTTGCAAATCTGCATATTAAATATAAAATTTTAAAAAATTTAATTTTTCTTGAAATTTTAACGATGTAACCCCCTTATAAAATTTTCAAAAAAATGAGAAAATTTTTTTTTCTCTGAGACATGGCTAGATCGACTCGGCTGTTGATGCTGATCAAGAAAATATATGATTTATAGGGTGGGAAATGACTGCTTCACTGCTTTATATGCTTTTTACTTAAATTATAATACCCTGAAAAGCTATAATAAATATATGATGGTATAAACAGAATTCGTTTCCTCATATTTATTATATCGCAAATTTAATGTCACAACTGTCCGCTTTTTAATATTTATTTGAAAAGAGTTCATATCAGAAGACTCTTTATTAAGCACTTTGTCCAAGGATATTCAGGCAAGTTATTTACCTCAAAATAATGGAGAAAAGTAACACAACTTGTGCTTACCACAATGGAAAAACTTGGTTGAAAGAGTAATCAAAAAGATTGTCAAAGTTTTTGCAACAGAAACTGTGGAGTGCTGGCGCCTCTCAAGTAGTCCCACTGTAGCTATCAAGCTGTAGTTAACTCATAGATTTGACACCCTGACAATCTACTTTGCATGATTCTTCCAGCACATGTCACGAGGCGTCGTCGTCGTCGTCCAAGTTGTCTGTGCGAAAAGTTTTGTCATCACAAGTCCGCTCTTGGATTTTCCCCTCTTTTCCTTCCCCCGGTTGCCCCACGAGCTGTGCATATTCATGAGGGAATGATTATTCCAACCCATTCCGGGACTTTGCATTCGGATTTCCATTCGCATTCCCCCGTAACATGCCTCGAATGTTCTTCTATCATTGACTTCGCTTATCGCGCATTGAACTTTACTATGACCTGCAGGCACTCCACACATTGTCTGCGAAACACGTACGGACAGTGGAGGTCAGGATTATAGCAACTATAGGGGATATTAATGGGGGATATTTCGATATAGAAGATATACCATCGAAGTTTTAAGTAAAAACCAGATTTGATCAATAATCAAGTGATTAAAAAAATGTTGTAATACGGGTGTAATATGAAAAATGTATGTTATAAATGATTTTCCTTTTCTGAATTGATATATTTAATAAGAACCTAAATTTTATACCCTATGTAATCAAGAGTTCATTTTAAAATGCATAAGTTCCTATTTATCTTATATATTTAAACACAATTATAAAGGTTCAGCTGGATATAGAAATGATTTCTTTATTTAAGGCGTTCCTAATATATTTATTTAAATAATTTGACATATAATGGAGCATTTTTTAAATTAAATATGAAAAGAAAAAAGCCCGTATAAAAAGTTCCTATACAATATTCATTTCAACAGAGAAACTTCTCTAAAAAAATGACAATATATAAATATATACATATCTAAATATAGCTATATAAAAGAGACCTTATATTATATATTAAATAATAATAATAAAAAGAGCTAAATAAGCGAAACAAAGGCATCCCAAAGTAATAATAAACATTGAAACAAAGACCAACTCTTTTGGGGGGATCCTTTGATTTAAGTATTGCTATTATTTTGAGCTCAAATGTAAGCTATATATGCTTAAATCTGCATTGCATGCTTTGCATTCATTCTTCCGCTGGCTGTTTTTTTATTCGTTTTCCGTTTACCATTTCTTTTTCCTTTATTTTTACCTGGTTTTTCCTGCATTCAGGTGGTGGTGCGGTCCCCCTTTGAGCCTTATTTATCTAGCCGGGGCTTTTATGTTTTTGGTTGTGCGCATATACACCCACTACTTAATTTAAATCAGCTCTTTTTAAGTTTTCCTTATTTCTTTTCCGCGAATCCTTGTTGAAGTTTTCCACGCCTTTTGTAAATGCAAAGCGTTGCCTACTTTTTTGGGCAACTGATGGGTGGGGGAACCCCCTAACAAATGGCATTCTAAAATGTTGCCCAATCAAGCGCAAGCGAATTTTTGACTTTTATGGGTTTTCTCTAATTGTTATGCAAACTGCTGCTGCTGCTGCTGCTGCTGCTGCTGTTGACTGGAGCCTCCGTGGCGTTCTCTCCTTGCCAAGATATCCGAAAGCCCCATTTTTGCCCCCATTTTTGCGGTTCAGGCCGCGACCGCTTTGCCAAGTTATGGCAGCAATTAAAAGTTTTGTGCTGAGCACTTGAAAAAAAAAAAGAAAAAACAAACAAAAAAATGCCAAAACCTACTAACCACCACCCCCAATTTCCCGCCTCTTATATTTGTCTGTGGAAAAAAGACAAGACAAAAAGAAAAAATCAGTGTAGGCAATGCCTAATTATTCCTTTTTTCTAGGAGTAATTAACATCCTTTGTTTGTCTCTGATATTTTTATTCGCACGTAATTCCAAGTAACGTGCGAGTATTTTTTATTTGAATTAAAAGTAATTCTTTGCATGCTTTATTTTAATTATTTAATTAAAAAGTGTTTTTTGTCTAAAGACTTTAAAATGCGTGGTTCTTCCATACAAATTCTTAGATTTTCCTTGTTTATTTTAAAAGTAAAGTTTACGGATTGGGAATACCTATGTATTCTGATAGTTTAGCTATATCTAAAAAAGTCTGTATAACCAGATTCTTGTATTTTGATTTAATTTTTGATTTGTATTTATTTTTAACATTCCTAAAACCTTAACCACACCTCAAAAGTAAAAGATTTTCCATATTGTTTGTCTTACAAATTGCAAACAACAAGCAAAAGTTTCCACAAAGCAAAAGAGGCGAAGTGCGAAGTGCTAGAAATAACTCTTGATATTTTTGCAATACCTTGAATGTATTTTTAATGGAACAAAATAAGTAAATAATGAAAAAGGAAACCGAGAACCGAAATCACTAGCAAATAAATAACAAGCAGAGCCAGTAGAGTGAAATTGAGAATAACAACAATGGAGTTGGGCACGAAGCACTTATATGCCCGCCCCCTTGATACTGGCGACAAGTACAGTAAACACTCTGTCTGGCACAACTCCAAGTGTGCCGCGTCGATAGGGAGAGGTTCTCCACGGTTCGGTTTGGTTGGGGAGAAAGAAAATAGGAGAATTTCTTTGGCTTTCGGTGGATTCTTTGGCGTCCGCATTAGTGTCGCCCTATTGGCGGCCATTGTGATGCCATAATTTCTTGGCCCATTTGAGCGGGGCGCAGGTTGTTGCACTTCCTCAAATGGGAAATGGGAAAAAAGGAGAAAAGGAAAATGGGAAATATAGGGAATGAAAACTAGAGGGTGGGGAGGGGGGAGGTGCAATGTACAGTGTGCTATAAATGGGATGCAAGCGGATGAATGGGAGTGGAAATTGAACGGTCAGGACGGCGGGAAAGTTCCTAACGAGTCGAATTATTAATTGCGGCAAAAGCATTTTGGCTTTTAACAAATTGCTTGGGTTTTTTTTTAAAGCATAAACATGGCTTTTTCTTTTTTCTTTTTAATTAATGGTGGGTATTTACAGTTTCATGATTAATGTATTGAGGGATTTTTAAGCGGGGATTTTGTAATGTATTTAGAAGCTAAGGATTATTTAGGTTATAATTAGTCTCTTGTTTTACTTATTTTATTTTTCTAGAAAAAGGGTTAAGCAATTTTAGCTTTATCCTTGTAAAAAAGCCTTTAAAAATAAGATGCATAACTCCCAAACATTTGAATTGCTATACGAAGCAACCAATTTTGAAGTAACCAAATGGTATATTATTATATATTATATAAATATTATATTATATATAAATTATTATATTATAAATATATTATATATTATTAAAAGGTCTTTTACTCACTTCACTGCCACGCTTTGGTCTATCCTTTTTCGGTCTCACTTTAACTATTAAAAAATCCTATAAAATTAAGATGCATAAAGCCCTTACATTTGCATGCTAATATACAAGTAATAATGGCTTAAGTAATCTTTATTATCTTTATTATCATAAAGAATTATATGTTATTATGCGGTATATGTACTGCATGGACGTGTGACTGGTTCTCTCTTCCAGGCTTTGCCTGTAATGTACAAGCAAGACACTACTGATAGCTTAACTATAAAAGGACTTTGTATTTTTTAATCCTTCTCGTTTAAAAACAATTTAAACCCTCTAAAATTTCCTTTGACATGAAATAAGCTAAATAACAAATTGCTATTTCCGCCTATGCCTTGGGTCACTGTGCACTTTTGAAAAGACGTCTGGCCAACATCAAGCGGATTACTTCCTGTTGCTTTTCGTTGTGCCATTTTATTCCAACTTGTTCTTTATATTTCTCCTCAAGACGAAGAATGGTTGTGGAGGAGACCAGCCCCGCGGCTGTTACTTCGCCTCAGTTGACGACGACGACGACGACGACGACATGAAATTAAAAATTCAAATTATGTAGACCGAGTCCCCGTCCTTTATATGCAAGCGAACTGAGCCCCAAGGATTGACCAAGAAAATTGTTTTCCTCTGTACTTGCAGCATCGCCGAAGAGAAAAAGAAGCTGGGCAACGACCAATACAAGGCACAAAACTATCAAAATGCACTCAAGCTCTACACGGATGCCATATCGCTGTGTCCGGACTCGGCGGCCTACTATGGCAATCGGGCTGCCTGCTACATGATGCTGCTTAATTACAATAGCGCCCTGACGGACGCCCGCCATGCCATCCGCATCGATCCTGGCTTCGAGAAGGCCTACATACGGGTGGCCAAGTGCTGCCTGGCTCTCGGCGACATTATCGGTACGGAGCAGGCGGTCAAAACGGTGGCGGAGCTCAATTCGCAGAGCACAGCACTGAGCGGTGAACAGTCGGCGGTGCAGAAGCTGCGTCAACTGGAGGCCACCATACAGACCAACTATGATTCGAAGGCATACCGCAATGTGGTCTTCTATCTGGACAGTGCCTTGAAAATGGCACCAGCCTGCTTGAGGTGAGTCAGATGAGTTCTGAGTTATTTCCTATACTAATCTGTGACATTTTTCTTTTAGATATCGCCTGCTGAAAGCCGAGTGCCTTGCATTTTTGGGACGCTGCGACGAGGCCTTAGACATTGCTGTGGGCGTCATGAAGCTGGATACCACCTCGGCGGATGCCATCTATGTGAGAGGATTGTGCCTGTATTATACTGACAACCTGGACAAGGGCATACTGCATTTCGAGCGGGCCCTAACACTCGATCCTGACCATTACAAGTCCAAGCAGATGCGCAGCAAGTGCAAGCAGCTCAAGGAGATGAAGGAGAACGGCAATATGCTGTTCAAATCGGGTCGCTATCGCGAAGCCCATGTCATCTACACGGACGCCCTGAAGATTGATGAGCACAACAAGGATATTAACTCGAAGCTGCTGTATAATCGCGCCCTGGTCAATACCCGCATTGGTAGCTTGCGTGAAGCGGTAACCGACTGCAACCGGGTATTGGAGCTGAATAGTCAGTATCTGAAGGCTCTGCTGTTACGTGCCCGCTGCTTCAATGATCTGGAGAAGTTCGAGGAGGCGGTGGCCGACTATGAGACAGCCCTGCAGCTGGAGAAGACGCCAGAGATTAAGCGGCTGTTGCGCGACGCCAAGTTTGCGCTGAAGAAGTCGAAACGGAAGGATTACTACAAGATCCTTGGCATTGGCCGCAATGCCAGCGACGATGAGATTAAGAAGGCGTATCGCAAGAAGGCCCTGGTCCATCATCCCGATAGGCATGCGAATAGCAGTGCCGAGGAGCGCAAGGAGGAGGAGCTCAAGTTCAAGGAGGTGGGCGAGGCATATGCCATACTGTCTGATGCTAGGAAGAAGGCGCGCTATGACAGTGGGCAGGATATCGAGGAGCAAGAGCAAGGTGAGAGCGGAGAGGAGAGCCTTTGAGATAGTTATACCTGGAAAGCTACTTTAATTTATAATTTAAATTATAAATATGATATTAATTTGTATAATTTCTTATCCTTTTCAGCTGACTTCGATCCGAATCAAATGTTCCGCTCATTCTTCCAATTTAATGGAGGCGCCGGCGGCGGTGGTCGCAATAATTCGTTCAACTTTGAGTTCTAAGAGATCCTGTGTGTGTTCGTTCGTTCAGAGGAGAGACGACTCCCCCTGCCCCGCCCCCGGCCCACAATATATCTGCCTCATCCGGAAGCCAACGCGACCCAACAACAACGCTGCGCACAAAATTGAAAAATCTTGTTGCTTTTTTTTATACAAAACCAAAAAAATTTACTTTGATTTTATACTTTTGGTTGGAGAAAACAAAAAAACAAAGAAAATGACTAGGCAAATTGTGTGAAAGAATGAAAATCAAATGGAAAATTTTCAGTGCATTTTCACATTTTAAATGTTTATTTATAAATCATTTCGGTGGCATTAAATCAAACCTAATAAATTTGAAAATGATGTGAAAAGAAAACAATTAATTTATGTATGTCTAGTTTTGCTATTATAAACCCCGAGTCCAGCGTCTGTGCTTGCGTATACATTATATAGAGGAGTAACTGATTAATTAATGATTAAAACAAATCGTAGCCTTATTGTATAACCAATTTTATTTTTACACTTAAGTTATGTTTCTAAGTTTACAAACAAACCACAAAGATGAAAAGAAAACCAGAATTATGCTAAAAAACAAACACAAATCAAACAAACCAGTAACGCAAACGATTTAGTTATTATCTTGTGTAACTATAGAATGAAGAGAATTATAATGTAAAGTGGAAACATTAAGTAAAATTAGAAAAACCAAGGAAAATTTATTGTGTATTTTGGGAAAAAGTAATTTTTGATTTCAAGAGAAATTTGCATTTTACATGGATTCATGCAAAGGCGCCATCTAGCGGAAAAATTGTGAAAACAGGGGTAAGGTTACATTTCATGTCAAATTTATAAATGTACAGTTTTGTACGCACAGTTTGAGGGGAATTTCAGGAGTTTTACATGCGCTGACTGAAAGTTAATGAAGGTAAATACAGTTCCAAAAGCATATTCACAGCTAAGGGAACTGATCTTTTGCTTAAAAACAAACTAATTCTGGTTCAACACCTCTCAAACTGGGATAATCCGAAAGCAATACCCTTAAACTGTGCCCAGCAACAAGCAGTGCTTTCAAAACAGTGACTATTTTCTTAAATAATTTAAAACGATGACTAATTTCTTTAAGAAATATATATATTTCTATCACTCTTAAATACCAGACCAGAATGAGAACAAGTAACACCTCTTACAATGCTTGTCAGACAAATAGGTACACACATTTATTTATGTTTTTTTTTTAGTTTTTGTTTTTAGCTGCTGTTTAAACATTCATAAAAAACGAATTTTGGTTTACACTCCTTTTCAGACGCACACTCTCGGTCACATCACCCACAATTCTCGCTAATTTTACAGACCATTAATTTAACACATACACACACACGCATAATTTGCCATTATATTTGTTTTTTGTTTTTTACACTTGACTATTGTGTTTCGGTTTTGGACATTTTGTTTTGTATTTTTTGTATTTTTTCTAGGCTAAAAGGTAAAAACTAACGGCTAAAAAACGCAGCAGCAACAGCAAAAAGCCGAGCTGTCTCCTCTCCTCTCTCTCTGCTTTAGTTTATGTGACTAACTAATTTGCCCATTAGGTATACACATATATATTTATATATATATATATTCAATATAAATTAATTCAATATTTCTGTGTTTTTTTTTTGCTCTGCTTTGCTTTGCATATGTATATAAAAATAAAAGCTACTTAAATATTATGCAAAAATCATCATTAGGACCTAAAAAAATAAACACAATAAAAATATACAATGTTTAGCTTTTGTTGTAGTTTTCTTTTTTTGTTGTTGTTTCTTTAACGAACTAGTGACGACAGTATCAGTATTTTTATAATATTTACTTTGTTTTTGTTTTGTTTTGTTTTGTTGGTTGGTTGGTTTCAGTTGTTGGGTTTGGATTTGGTTGGACTTTTCGACGACCAGACTTAAGTGACTAAGAAAACATTTCTGTTTCAAAATAAGGTACAATGATATATATATATATATATATCCATTTTTACATGCATATAGAAAACATATAGGTTTTTGCACAATCGCCTTTTCCCCCGTTTCACTCTCTCCGTCTTGGGGGAAACTCGAGTTACAGTAATGCCCAACATTTTGGAGCTTTGACTTTTTAGCAGCCGCTTTTCCTTGTCTTTACAATAGTGTTTACATTTCTCTCCTTAGTATATATTTTGTATAGGAGCGAGGTCTATATATATATATCGAGCTGGAACAATCAGCCATCGGAGAACCCCTAGAAGTGGACGATCGATCTGTAGCCCAACAAAACGAATCTTCTATTTAGAATCTATCTAAAACATGGCAAATGCTTTGCTCTCTATCCTTGTTCTATTTTGCGGTAGTAGTGTGTATATAAGTAATACTGAGATTCTGCTAGTTAGATGTCTCAGGACCCAGACCCAGTCTAACCCTATCTAGTGTCTATGTATCTATGTATTTTAATGTACTTTAATATTGAAGTTGTGGACAAAAACGAAACTCTGTTTGTTTATGTAGAATAGAAAGTAACTTTGGTTTGTGTTCTATGTTGTTTGTTGTATTTTATATAGAGCCTGGGGGAGAGATGCTAAATGCAACTAAATATTAATTTATTAAAGAAATTTTCTAAAAGAATTAAAGAATTTAAATAAGTAAATCTTTTCTATTTAAAGTTTGTAGAAACAAAAGTTTCAGTTCTAGGTACTTTAAGTTACTTTTTGTGAGAGAATTAAATTCTTGTGAATATTAATTTAAAATCTGCTTTAAAATTTATTTTTTTTTCTAATTTATTAAAAAAAAATAGGCAGAGGTGCTCAAGAAAATCGGATCTGATTTTAATATAAATTGCAAAATGTGTAAAAAAATATCAACATTTTAGAAACAATAAAACCTCTAATATAAATTTATATTAATTTAAGACATATTTCAAAAAAGATATATATGTGTAAGGCAATTCTGTGTCATGCAATTATAAATAATTTAAAAAAAAAATAAAAAAAATAAATCTTTTTATATATTTTAAAATCTTTGAAGTCACTTCTAGTTATCTCTCCCCTCACTCTCTTTCTTTAGCTCTCTCATATGTGTAAGTACCATTTCTCCAACGCTTCTCCAACGCTTCTCCAACATTTCTCCAACCTTTCACCATTGTCTTCTTCTCATCTCTCCACCTAAGTAACACTGCCCCCTTTTTCCTTGCCAAGCTTTTCTTTTTTTTGTACAAAATGGTGATCCCGGTGGATTCCTGGCCAAAACTAAATATAAGTTGTACTCTGTATTGTTTACTGTTCTCTTTCACTTTTCTCTCTGTGTATTGACTATTTTTTCAAATGGAATTGGCTCGCCTTCATTTGCCATGCTGTGCGGCCAGCCGGATTTTGCTTAATCCCATACCGAACCCCAGACCGAGTCCCGTGCCCGTGCCCATGCCCATGCCCATGCCCATGGCCATTCCCGCACCCGCAGTCGTCGTCGTCGTCGTCGTCCACTTCTTGAGGCGCCACTGTCACTTGGGCTGGATCCTGGCCGAGCGTTCCAGCTCATTGAACTGTCCATAGTAGAGCACCTCACTGATCAGCTTCTCGGCAATGATCCGCTGCGTGCGATCCATTGTCCTCAGCTTGAGGGACACATTCGAACCGATAAAGTCGCAGTCATCCCGATTCAGGGACTCGGCATAGAAGGCTGAGGCTGCCACCGCTGCCTGGGCGGAAACGCTGCTCTTGATGTGTCCCGGACTGGCCGCCGATTCGGTGGCCTCGTCATTATCCGGATCCGGTTCCTCGCCATCGGACATGCTCTCCCGGGAGCCGAGCAGGGAGCTCATCAGCATGTGACCCGCCGCCGCTGCTGCACTGGAGGCATTCGTTAGTTTCCGCATATTGAGGGGCATGACAACGCCGGGCGTTGGACTGGCATCGCTTGACTGCGGCGGCAAAACGAAGGCACCACCAAAGTTGGCCTTGGCCTGGGCCACCCTCAGGTCCTGGGCCATGTCCACCAGCTGCAGGCGGCTCTCCTCGCCCGCCGAACTGTACGAGCGATGGGATTCCGGTGGCGGCGGTGGGGCAGCCACACCAATGCCCGACGCCTGGCCATGGAAGTAGTCGACCAGCTCCTGCTTGATGTCCAGATCATCATGTCCGTGGCCATGAAGCTGCGTGACATGTTGCTGCTGCTGCTGTTGCTGCTGCTGTTGCTGCTGCTGTTGCTGCTGCTGCTGCTGCTGCTGTTGCAGGTGATGATGCGGGTGTGGATGATGATGCAGCTGCTCGTGGGCCTGCCTGGGAGTGGCGGCTCTGCCACCGGCACCGGCGGGACTGTTAAGCAGGTGATTCTTGTGCGCCTCGTGCATGTTGGTGTTCGGTATGGGACTGCTGCCAGCTTCGCTGAGGGTCCTCTCGGAGCGCAACGGATCGCTGGGCGGATCGTTGGCCTCCCGACTGCTGGAGCCGCCGCCGCCGCCGCCGCCGCCACCTCCTCCACCGCCGCCAGGTCCTGAGCCGGGACCACCGCTTGCCGGCGATCGTCGCTCCACTTTGGCCGCCAGTTGCCCCAAGGCAGCCGCCGCTGCCACATCCTCCTTGGTGTTATTGTTATCCTCATTGTCCGACGTGTCCATCGTTTTCAGGGGACTCTGCTGGAAATCGCTGGAGCTGCTGCCGCCCTCCTCCAGTTCCCCCACCGACCCCATGATAGCTCATGGGCAGGGGCACGCGCAGCTGCTGGGGCGGGGGTCCACTTCCTCCGCGGTCGGATCCACCGCCACCGGAACCCGATATCGGCGGCGAGTACTGACCCGCCGTATTCCAGCTGTCCAGGGTCTGACTGCTGGCTATCAGCATGGGTATGTTGAGGCCCATCTGGAAGAACGGAATGAGACCGAAATAAAGGTTAGTGATAAGGTGATTTTCTGGCGGGGAGTATAGGTTTTTGGTGTCCAAAGGTTTCTTCAACTACGCGGCGACTCTTCGTCATCGTGACGCAGTCGAAAAAGATTGGCCCATCAAGATAGTGCCAGCCTACTTGAGAACTAATATTGTGACCATAAAGTTTGTGAAGAAAAACCATTAATTAAGATATTGCTCATTGCGTTCAAAAGCTTCAAACTTCCCTAAATATTTTTTAATAAAACATAATTTGTCTTATAAAAAGTGATATATGTATATATTTATACATTTTAGCGTTATAATACTCTAAAATAAATCAAAACCTTTCAATGAAGTAGTCATTTTCTACCCTATAAATCATATAAATATTTTTGATCAGAATCAATAGCCGAATCAATCTAGCTATGTTCGCTGGCATACAACAAAAAATTTAATAATGAAATAAATATAATAATATATAAACACAAATTACTTCTCATTTTTTTAAGCATTTATAATTGTCATACAAAAAATTCAAATATTATATTGCATATGTGAAACTCAATAAATAAACTAAATAATAAATAATAAATTACATTAATTAAAATAAATTTTAATACATACATATATTAAAATTAATTAATTATATTCAAAATAATTATTTTTTTTTTATAAGTTATGGTTTGTCTAGAAATTAATTCGATAAATAACGATTTAAGAAAAATGTAATCAATCATTTGTAGAATTTTAAAATAAGTAAATAAATCATTTTTATCTTAGTAATGATAGATAACCTTCCTTTTTTTTTTATTTAAATTAATAATATTACTGGAAATAATGAAATATTTTCACATTTTGTATTATAAATTCTACTTAAACTCTTTCCATTTGTAAAATTTATAGCCTTCAACTTCTTCAAACATAGTAATATAGGTCTACTACATTTACTGACTGTTCCTATTACCCCAATATATGCAATATAAGCACAGATTTGTTTATCTTTTACGTTCTTATCTCTTATCGAAGAAGAGAGTCTGTTTGTAGACCCGATAGCAGTCCCAAACCAGTTTCATAAGTGTGAAACTAATAAATTCTCGAGATAGCAATGAAATTAGATTTTGAAAACTAAATAGTAATGATGATGAGTATTTAAGAATATTTTACTAATCATGTTGACTTGGCTTTTATTATTATGGTCTAAGGTTTAAATTTTTGAATAATCATAATGAATATGAATTATATATATTATTGATTAGAACAGAGAATAGTTTATTAGGAGTTTTACATCTTAAGGGTTTAGAATTTATGGAATTTTAATTTAAAACATATTGTATCGTTCATTTTTAAATTATTTATTAGGATAAATAAAATAAATTTAGATTTATTAAACATTTATAAGAGGATCTACAATGCTAAATAACATAAATTCAGAAGAAGAGAAATATAACTTCAATACATCATTTTCATATTTAGGATTATAACGATATTTAAAGAAATATCTAGAATGACAATTTGTAATAAGGGTTATTTCTTTAAGAAATCAATGCTAATATTTACATACATTTTTAACTACTCTTCAGGAAATTAAATACTAACGTTTACTTTGTCAATTTATGCGCTCAGTATTATATTATTATATTTTTATGAACAAATAAAATTTTAAAAAACTGTAACTAAATCAAAAAAGCGTTAATTTTAATTTGGGAAGCTGTTTTGTGTTAATTTTTGGAAGTTTATTAAATCTGCATACTGGATTTAATATTTTAAAAAATTTAAATTTTTTTAAATTTTTTACAATTTTAACGATGTAACTCCTTATAAAATTTCGAAAAAATGCAAAAAACTTCTTTTCTCTCTGACATGGCTAGATAGATTCGCCTGATGATGCTGATCAAGAATATATATGGTTTATAGGGTTGGAAATGACTCCTTCGCAGTCTAAAATTATAATACCCTCAGAAAAGGGTATTAAAAATAGTAAAAGTAATCATTAATTTAAATTACTTAATGTTTCTAAAAGTTCTTTTAATTAAACATATAAATTTCAATAAAGAAATATTACCAATTTTGTAATTTAATTATTATTGGAATTATAAAGTTTATTTTATTTGCATTTCATTTCAAGCTGAAATTATTATAATTCTATTCTGTGATTCCCGTTGGAATTTATAAATAAATATTTTTAATTTTAATTTTAAGCAACACATTCCTTGCGAAAGTTGTTTTGTTTCATTTTTTTTTCTTAAAAATTTATGAAAGTAAATGCGAAACATAAATTAAAAAACCCCAAAAGCACGAGAAGATTGACCAAATAATGTTAATATTTGGTAAATAAATAATAATTTTGACTTTTTCAATGGTCAAGCGAGCGCTGAAATCGTGTTATTGTTATTGTTTTTATTGTTATTGTTGTTTTTTTTTCTTTTCTTTTATATGGCAAACACACGAAGCGATCAAAACAAATTAGCAGCCACACGCACGCACACACAACAAAACAACAATAACACACAGTGAGAGAGAGAGAGAGATACACACACACACGTGGACAGGTGGCAAAGTGCGCGAACTTTCCAAACAAACGCCCGCCTTCCCCCTTTAACCCACTGACAGCCGCAAAACAAAAAAAAAGAGACAAAAAAAATCAACTTACGTTTGATGTTTGCTCAGCGGGAATTCTACGATGAATCCCCGGGGATCGTAAACTATTACTATTATTATTATAGTGCATTTTTTTGTATTATTTATTTTTTGTTTATTAGTTAATAACCTTTTTTGTTGTGTGTGCGAAAGCTACGACAACGCGACTCGGAACTCGTAATATTTTTGACCGAAAATTATTCTAGCGACGTAGTAAAAATTTTCGAACTGCCGAATGGCCAGAGAGCGGGAGAGCAGAAAAAAAGCTAAGAGAATAAAACAATGTGCTTCAAGTTTTAAGAGAGTTCGCTGTTCGTTGGTGATCAGCAAAGAGTGAGTGAGTCACAAAGAGACAAATTAACGGTGTTTTTGATGATGACATTTGATATGTAATATATTTCCTTAGATTTTGGTTTACTTTAAAGTCTATTTAATTTATTTAAAACTATTTAAGGAAATAATTTTGATAAATAAATATTATTTAAAGAAAATTTAAATGTTAGGAAAAATATATTTTGAAGAATTTAGTTAAAAATATTTGTTAAATTCAAAAGTTCTAACAAAAAAAGTGTTAATTAGAAATGTGAAACTTTTGAAATAGTACGTTTTTCATCTTTATCAATAAAAAGTTCTTTATATTTAATATTTTTAGCACTTGTTTTTTTTATATAATACAAATATTATTTAAATTCAAAAGATTTAACTGAAAAACTTTTAATTAGAAATTTGAAACTGTGGAAATAGTACGTTTTTCAACTTTATTAATTGGTATTAAAAGTTAATTAATATTTAGTTTTTAAATATAATAATTTAATAAACATATAGCTTTATTTAAAAACCATAAAAAATACGTTGATTGGAGTTGTCTATTACATCATCCCTAAATCTAGTAAAAACGCACCGAACCCGAAATAAACATATTCAATATCAATATCCCCTCAACTTGTTGTTTGTTGTTATTTTTGTTTTGTTTTTTTTTGCGAAATCTTTTGCAAATGTCAGCATTAGTTGGCAGAGAGCTGGTCAGCCGAAAGAGAACAACCTGCTTAGAATACTTTTTCTTTAAGGAAACCAAAAGAAAGAGATATACGCAAGTAAGGGGAGGGCTTAAGAGAGAGAGAGAGGGGTCTAAGAGAGGGCTTTATTATTATACGTTATTAGCATTAACCTACCCCACGTTTGGGGCCAACAACAACGGCAATAAAGTGTTTAATGGTCAAAAACGATGATCAAAGCAGGCGCTTGTTTCTCTTTCCTCTTCCCTCTCTGTCTGCTCCCGATCTCTTTGCCCTCTCTCTCCTCCCCCTCTCTTTTTTTGTTGTCTGTCTGGCGCCTAGAACTTTCCAGCAAAAAAAGACAGTGACAAAAAATCAAGAGAGAGAGATTCTTAAGAGATAAAGAAATCTTAATGAAATTCTTAATGAATTTAGCTTTTGCTTAATTAATTTATGCCTATTTATGTTGCTTCATAATTTTTACCCGAAAAAAACAAAAACATTTGAAAAATCAACAATTTAAATGTTGTTTTTTTGGGGTTTTCCCGAGAATAAGAGTTCAACCTGCTCTGTTTATTTGTTGTTTCTGCATTTGCTGCTGTTTTTAAGTTTCCTCAACTGCGAGTACCCCCCTCCCGCCCTCACAATTGCTATTATTGTTGTTGCAGCTGCTTTTGTTGTTTACGCATTCAGAGCAGAGTGTGTGCGAGTGTGTGTCCGTTGTGTGCGTGTTTGCATGTCTGTATTATTATTTTGTTAAAGCAAATAAAATAAAACAGACAAGAGAATGAACTCGCTCGCTCGCTCGCCAGCTCTCCACTCTCCACGTGTGTGTGTATGTGTGTGTTTGTGTGTGTGTGCAACTGAAAAATGTAAACAAACTGATTATCATCCAATCCAATGAATAAATAACACACAACACAAACTACGCGTCGTCGTCGTCGTCGCCGTCGCTGTTTCTACTCCTTTGGCACGAAATGCGCTCCCCCCGCCTCCCCCTCTGTACCCCCCCGTGTGCCTCCTTCTACCTTTTCTCCTCGTCCGCCCTCTTTCTTCTTCTCCTTCCCCTCGCCGCACCTTTCTCCTTGTCGCACCATTCACAATTGTCGCGGACTCACTCTGTCCAAATCTACAGTGGAACATGCCTACAACTCCTAGTTCTTACTTTTTCATTTTATTTTACCCTTAAATTATGTAAATAATTATTTTTAATGAATAAATAAATAAAATAAATTATAAATAATAGTATTCACAAACTAAAAATAAATATTTTATTATGTTACCTACAGTAAATAATTATTTTTAATGGATATCGTTAACTAAATTCAAAAATAAATTATAAATAATATTATTCTCAAACTAAAACTAACTAATTTATTACAATATCTACAGTAAATAATTATTTTGAATGAATATCCTGAACTAAATATAAAATAATTAATAAATAATAGTATTCCCAAACTAAAACTTACTATTTTATTACAATATCTACAGTAAATAATTATTTTTAATGAATATCGGGAACTAAATATTAAATTAATTATAAATAAGAGTATTCTCAAACCAAGACTAACTATTTTATTACAATATCTACAGTAAATAATTATTTTTAATGAATATCGTGAACTAAATATTAAATAAATTATGAGAATACTAGAGAATACCCAAACTAAAACTAACTATTTTATTTTTACCTACAGTAAATAATTATATTTAATGAATATCGTGAACTAAATTCAAAATAAATTATAAATAATATTATTCTCAAACTAAAACTAACTAATTTATTACAATATCTACAGTAAATAATTATTTTGAATGAATATCCTGAACTAAATATATAATAATTAATAAATAATAGTATTCCCAAACTAAAACTGACTATTTTATTACAATATCTACAGTAAATAATTATTTTTAATGAATATCGTGAACTAAATACAAAATGAATTATAAATAATAGTATTCCCAAAATAAAACGAACTAATTTATTACCATAATAAATACCCTTTATCCCAGAAATATTAAGAATAAGATCGTTTCTTAATATTTCTGGGATGAACGGTATTTTTATAAATATATAAAATTTATTTAAAACAAAAAATCCAACATATAAAAGCTCCACTGTATCCATCTGCTGCGCACGCAAATGTTTTTGAAGTACGATGGCGATATTTTCGCAAAAGCAAAAGCGCATACACCGCAGCGGCAACAACAAAAACATAAACCAAATACGGCGAGTAACTGCTACACTAACATTAATGAAACTGCCATGAAAACCGCAAGCGCAAGCGCCGCACACAAAAGCCCCAAATACCCCTCCCTCTCTCCCCTCCCCCCCTGCGCTCTAAACCAGGGGGAAAGGAGGAGGGGGATTTACAGTGGTCATGGGGAGTCGTAAAATTAACAGTGGAACAAATGGCAATTGAAAATGCATTGCGGTAAGCGCCGGTGAATGTCTGATTGAGACAGTGAGAAAGCGTCACTTGTCACTGGTGACAATGGGGTTTACTGCTCGAGATCTTGCTAAAAGCTTTTAAATTAAATATATATAATTAAGGGATTTTATATAGAATTTAAAATAGTGAAATACATAAAATTAAGGGAATTTAGTTAGGATTTGAAAAAGTGAAAATCTTGAATTTATTATTAATGTTAATTTATATACTTCCTTTAAGACAATCCTTATTTTTTATACAATTATTTGTAATGTTACATTGTAATATTTTCTTGTTATATACAATTTATATTGTTTTATTCATTTTTTAATAAAAAGAAATATTTAAATAAACTATTTTCTTGTTATGAAAAAGGTATGAATATTGTTCTTTTACGATATGGCAAATAAATGGAAAATATCTTTTCATTTTTATATAAGATATATATAAGAAGTATATATATATTTTTATAAGATATAATAAATTAATTTTTAATTCATTTTAAGTAACCTAATAAATACTGCAAGCTTAGAATTTCCAAGTTCCTAAATATATCAAATAAATATTCCCCCTGTCTTTGCATTATTTTTGGTAATAAGTAGATTACTGTATATTTTTTAGTTAAAATCAAAGTAAATAAGTCAAATTTTATATTTAGAACATCAATGAATACAGAAACTTCATTACTGTAGCATGGTTTCTTAATAAATAAATCAAATTCTATATTTAGAATATTAATAAATATGGAAACTTTATTAGAAAGCAATATCAAGAAAGATTTTTGAACCTTATCTCAAGCCCAACTTTCCACAATTTCCACCTCCTTTAATTAACTATTCCTTTTTTGATTTGAACTTGCTTATATCCTTGGAAACCATCTCCACCCTATTGAACTTTCCTTATGCTTGCTCCAGGAATTCCAAAAAATTCTTGCATAAGTTTCAGCAAACTCCTCACGCTTTTGCAACCCACACACCCCTAAAGAAGAAGAAAAAACCCTATCATCGCTATCATCATTATCATCATAGAAAAAACAAAAAAAAAAAAAGTAGGAAAAGTAGGAGGAGAAGGAAAACCCATACGCTGCGCGCTTGGCTCTAAACAACTTTGCAATGAATGAGTAAACAAAAACAAACGCCAACTTCGCTGCCGGCGTCGCTGTTGCAGTTTTGCTGCTTATTTGCCTTGCACTTTTCATTCCGCCCACACCCCCCGTCAGGGGATGGGTGGAAAATGGGGGAAAATGGCAGGGTTATAGGCAATGCAAGGGGAAAACAAAACAACGCGCATTACACCAACAACAACAACAAACAGGCCTGATACTACGCTACTGTTGCTCCGCTCCAGCAGCAGAAACAATACAAAACACAAACAAGTGAAAATTTCCACTTAAAGAAAAACTATTTGAAGAAAATTTACTGGAAATAGTATTTTAAGTTTAAAGTTTATTATTTTCCTTTTAAGGGTATTACTATGTCAGTCAGAAGCTTGTAATCCTGTAAAGGAGTCATTTGCGACCCTATAAATCATATATATTCTTGATCAGCAACAACAGCCGAGTCGATCTAGCCATCTTGGGCAGAGAAAAAAAAATTTATCAATTTTTTCAAAATTTAAAAATTTGATAAGGGGTTACATCGTTAAAATTGTCAAAATTTTGAAAAAATAAATTATTTTTTTTAATTTTAAATTGAGTATGCAGAATTATTAACCTAATAAAAATTAATATAAAAAAGATTTCCGAATTTAAATTAATAAATTTTTAGCTTAGTTATCAGTTTTTTTGGCTTTGGTATGTAGAAAAAATTGCATATAAAAATAATAATAATTGTCATGCTAATATTTAAACCTTTGTAATGATCGATTTTCGATCCTTTAATTCAATAGCACAGTGCAAGAAGTTAGTTTAATTTCTTGTTTTTGCATAAAATTTGTTTCCCTTTAGGTACTTGTAAATTTGTGTTATGGAAAGCTTCGGCATGCTTCGGCAGACTTCCGCCTGCTTCGGAAATCCTTCGGAAAACTTCGGCAACTTTGTGCAAGCCTTCGGCAATGCTCCGGCAAACTTCGGCAGGTTTCGGCATGCCTTCGGTTTGCTATTGCATTAAAACCCGAAGCTTTATTTGCATCCATGGCTAAATTAGGAACAACTGTATTTAAGAATTTAAATCCCTAGAATTTACTATTAAAAAATACTTTAATATAAAATTATAAAAAAAATTAGACGAATGTTTATTTAATATATGTAAACTATATTTAATATATCATTTTTGTTATTATAATTGTATTATTTTATTATAATTATTTTTTACTTTTTTATTATTGTTATTATTATTAGTATTATTAGTATTATTATTACTATTATTATTAGTATTATTATTAGTATTATTATTAGTATTATTATTAGTATTATTATTATTTTATTTATTAAGTGTTTTTTTTCAAGTGTTGAAGGTTGCGTGGGATCTGAACAGGGGGGCGGCAGTGGGTGGCAGATGGGTCGCAGTGCGTGAGTCTAGCTAGCTTAGTCACAACATTGCGGGACAACAAACCCAAACAACAACAAACCCAAACAACAACAACAACAACAATAGCAACTATAATGCTTTCTTCTTATTGTTTTTGTTGGTTTCTTGTTGTTCACTTGTCTTGAGGAAAATACTGCAGAAGCAAAACAATTGCAAAATATGAACAAAAATACATAACAATATAGGGGGGGAGTGGGCGGTGGGCTGATAGTGGGCGTGCTTTAGGTGGCGTGGCAATATTGGGGGGGAGAGAGGGTGGTAAATCCGTTGGTGGGCGGCGTCTAAAAAGTGGGCGTGGGCGTTGTTGTTGGTGCCTGTACACGCAAATAATAATGACGCAGGAACAGAAAAAAAAAACACTACAACACGAGACTAAAGCGAAAACAAAAGCGAAAAAAATAAAAGAAAAACTGGGAAATTAAAGGAAAATAAAAATGGGAGAAGAAAAAGCAGCCAGCTGTCTGGTCAGAACCTATTTTATGTTGTCCAAGCCAAGCAAAACAAAAATTCTTAGCATTCAAATTAGTTAATAAGTTTTAATTGAGTTAATTAATAATCGAAATTTTGATTAGCGAATAAAAGAAAATTATTATGAAATTATTATAAATAAATTATGAAATCAACTGTAAGTATGCTTAAAATATTTTATAAGACAAGTTTTTGGAACAAATCAAAGATTACGACATTCATAACTGAGCCAAAAAAGCATTAATTTTAATTTGGAAAGCATTTTTATGTTAGTTTTTATTAGGTTAACAAATCTGCATAATAAAATTGAAATTTAAAAAAATTAAAATTTTTGCCTATTTTTGAAAATTTTAATGATGTAACCCCTTATCTTTTTTTCAAAAAATGGAAAAAATTTCGAAAAATTATTTTTTAACCGAACATGGCCAGATTGATTGGGATTTCGATGCTGATCAAGAATATATATGATTTATATGGTCGGAAATGACTCCTTGACAGCGTTGCAAGCTTGTCAGTAAAATTAAAGTAAAAATATCATAAAATCTAGAGAATAATAAACATAGTTTGAGAGTTTGATAAATTTCCTAACAACTAAAGAATAAAAATCATTCTTTGCTTAAATCAAATTTAGTTTATATATTTATTTCTGATTTATTTTATATCATATCGCGTTTCAAGCCTTTTAAATTTTACAACTTTTCACCTGAATATAATCGAAAATAAATCGATTGGTAATTAAAGTATCAAAGCATTAGTCATTTGATAAGTAACATAATAAACAAAAGATAATAAAGGTAAATAGTCGATAAAAATTCAATAAATATAAATCACTCATCGATGCGGCATTACCTAAAACCGTGCAGGTTGTAAAAATGTTAACTATTATATATTATTATATAATATTAATATTTTTTATTTAAATATTAAACTTCATTCGTTTTCTAGAAAAAACTAACCAAAAAAGTTTTAAATTGTATTATTTTATGACTTCTTTTTTATAGTTCTCTCATTTTCTCCTAAAATAAAGTATAAAATATTTCTAAAAGTCTTTTTTACGCTTATATCCTTTGTCAAAAACCAGATTCAAGTTATATATTAGAATAAAAAACAATATTTATAAAACGTTTAAATAATTTGGTATGTTTAAAAACTTTTAATAATTAAAAAATTAACAAATTATTCGTTTTTCAATCGTCTTTGTTTTTAATTCATTTTTTCTATTCCTTGTCAGTGCCTGTCACTATTTAGATGGCCATAAATGTCAAAAAGCCTTATGGGAACCACACAAAACTAGAAAGCAAAGGTGACATGACTTGGACAAACAAGTTGCATGCATTTAGCCGGGGCCACGCCCCCAAATACCACCCACTCCCTCGAAAAAAAAGGAAGAAAACAAACAAAAAAAAAACCTTACAAAAAGTCCAGGCGCCAAGTTTTATATTCTCTTTTCCTTGGTAAAAATTTTCATTTGTTTTCCAGAAAAACAGCAGCAGCAAAAAGCGAACGAAAACAGGCTAGAAGAAGCACCATCCACCAGCAACAACTACAACAACTCCTGGCATTTTGTTTTGATAAGTCTGACAAACAACAGAGCGCCAAGTAAAAACAAAAGCTTCCAACGAAGAACGAATCACGCCCGGACAAGGACGCCTCCCCCCCTCGGCCCCCTAACCAAAGCCGCCGCAGGAAAACACAAGGGGGAGGGGCAAGGAATCCAGTGGGTGGTGGTAACCACAAAACAAAAACGTCACTACAGCAGCAATAAAAACAAGGACCAACGTCTAAAGCGAAGTTTTTAAGACTCAAAAACTACTAGTAGTTTAGTAAAATTAATTAATTGTTAAAGAGCAAATAAAGGTAGAATTTTAAATTAATTAAATCAATTTTAGTTGTTGAAATTACGAAAGAAAATAAACACATCAATTTTGAATCGTTATTATTATAAACTATTACTCTTCTAAGCTTAACAATTTGAAAATTAAAATGTTTTAAAAGTATTTATTTATCGGTTAATTGAAACAGTTTAATAAAGATTTTTCTTTTTATAATTTATAACTTCATATTTGATAACTTTTAGCTTTTGTAACTTTTGTTTTTTTTTTTTTGGGATTGAGATATTCATATATTGTCTCTAAAAGTGGAGAACAATATTAACCCAACATTTATTATTATCCTAATGAAAAAAATGAAGCAGTAATTAAACAATAAATATTTTTTAATCTATTATAGATCCCTAGATTTAACTGCTTTTATATTTTTAGAACAAATATTTACATATATAACGCTTTATAATAACCTTATTTACCAATATTTGTATCCATAGCGTTAGATTTTCAGAGATTGCAGTGTTTAAGTAAAAATAGTAATATTATGTAATAAAGTATATGAAGTATATTATATTAACCTACATTTTTTAAATGTAGGTATGCATTTACCACCTTCTTTTCTACGTAATTTAACAAAAAATATAGTTGTAGGCAAACATTAAATAATTTTCAAAATTTATATTCCTTTTTTAAGTCCACATCCCAAAGTTGGAAGTTCTAGCAGTTTTAGATCCCGAGATTTGAGTACTTTTGAATTTGTAAAATTAATATGGATAATTATTTATATATTTGCCATTTTTTAGTAATATTATATACCAAATTTTCCATTCACAAATATTTCCCTATTTACACATATTCCTTATCCGAAATTTAAATAATAACTATATCCTCTTAGTTAGTGTATTTCAAAATAACAATTTCAATTTCAAATGAAAACCCGAATGAAATATATAATAAAAAAAAAACAAAAATCGCTGTAACAAGTGTAGCAAGCGTCGCAGTCGCTGCCTCTGCCGCTGTCGACGTCGCCAACACATTTCGCCGTGCAAAACAAACATTTCATCATACAGAGCGGCACAAACAACAAAAGCAACAACAATAACACACACAAGAAGGCGAAGAAGAAGAAGAAGAGCGGCGACGAAATGTCAGGGCCCCCCAATACACACCACCACCTCACTCCTCACTCCCCCCTCCTCCCTCCTCCCTCCCCCCTCCCACTTGTACACTTTGCTTGCCTGGCGCGACAACGCAAATAAAAACAACAAAAAAAATACCAACAACAAATGCAGACAGACAGAGAGAGAGAGGGAGAGAGGAAGAAGAAGGGGAGAGGGACTGGGGGGGGGGGAGCTGGGGCCAATGCCTCACACACACACCACTGCGCATTTCTAAGAAAAATTTATGCGTAAAATTTTAATTCTGTTTTGATCGTCAACAACAAAAAAAAAAAGCACACAAGCAAGCGCACAGCGAATGCCAGAAAGAGAGCGAGCAGGGAGAGAGAGAGCGCGGGGCTGCTTGGGAGAGAGCGAGAGCGAGAGTGGCGCTCTGTTGCAAAAAAACAGCAAGTCACTTGCGCACATGTTTTTGCTGCTCGCTCTCTCTCTTATGCTCCCACTCTCTTTGAAGAAGGCGCACTCTCTCCCGCCACCTCCCTCTCCCCTTCCCGCTCTCTTCTCCGATTTCACAGTTAATTCGAGAAGTTGTTTTGATTGAAATTAACACTAGAAACGTTTTTATTTGTTTCCTCACTTGTCTGTCAAAAAATTTTCGATTGATAAGCGGCGAAATAAATTCAATCAAAATAATGAGAAAATTTTAGGTTGCTAAGCAAAAAACTAAGGCAACACGTGTTGCATGGTATTTCCTTAGATTTATATGTATTTAATCTTAAATAAAAACAAAATCAAACATTTTTTCTAGGAAACTGTCAGAGGATTTTACTTGGAATATTAAGTAATTTATTTGTATTTATACATTATATTATTAATATTATGTACAATGCCTGGAATCCCCATTAATCGCTTGTTTTTATGACCTTCTAGGGTTAAGGCTATGTTTTAATTCTGGTTAATTTTTCATCATTTTCCGAATTGGACTTTGATTGTTTAACCAATTGATAAGGGGTTTTTACTCAATGAAATAAAAATATTTCATTAATGATTCCTCGTTATACGGCTAACAAGATAACTTTTTTTTATCAATTTCCAGTTAATTCGATGAGTTTTTGATTAAGTTAATAACCTATTTTAATTTTAAAAAAAATTTTCATTGTTTGTTGTTAAAAGAAATTAAAAACAGGCGAATTTGGACATTTTTGAGGGTTTTAATCCTCCTAAATATAAATCAGTATATGTATAAATATAAATTATATAAATTATAGGGTTAAGAACTGCACGCAAGGTACTAAAAGAAAAACTTAACATACACTTGACACTGCTTTAAATATTTCTCATAATTTTACTGCATAGTAATGTTAGAAATTTATCTAAATTAAAAATTTAAAAAATATGAAATCTATTTAAAAAATGTAATAAAAATATATAGATTACAAAAACAACACATGCACAAGGCACTTAAATTTTCCTTTTACTTTTTTTCGCATATTTATATTAGAAATACTTATATAAATTTTAGCCACATATATATAAATTAAGGATTCTACAAATCCAAAATTTATTTAAAAGATAAAACTATATAATTAAGGATAAGAAAAACATAATAAACACTAAGCAATGCCCTTAATTTCCCTATCCCTTAATATTCCTTCCTTAAATTTATATTTCATTACTTTTTCCGCATATATTAGCAATTCTTACATAAATTATACCTACATAAATATAAATTAATGATTCTACAAATCAAAAATGTATTCAAAAGATCAAATATATAATTAAGGATTAGAAAAACTAAATAAAACCCTAAATTTTCCTTCCTTAAATTTTTATTTCAGTACTTTTTCCGCATATATTAGAAATTCTTTTATAAATTATACCTACATATATATAAATTAATGATTCCACAAATCGAAAATTTATTTAAAAAATAAAATATGTAATTAAAGATTAGAAAAACAAAATAAAAACTACAATTTCCCTATCCCTTAATATTCCTTTCTTAAATTAATATCTCACTTCAAATTTAGAATTCCCAGAACATTACTTAATAAACAATAACAAAAGGCAATCATTACTCACCGTTCCAAAATATTTCATCTCTTTGGTCTTGATGCGTCTGTGCTGCATGGCGGGCTGCGATCCGGCACCACCTCCGCCGCCCACATTCGTTGCTCCCCCGTTGCCCGCCGCCGCCATGGTGCCACTCTCGTAGGCCGCCGCTGCCACAGCAGCTGCTGCAAGGCCGTTTAACCCATTATGTGCGGCAGCTGCAGCCGATGAGGACACAGGATTGGGCACCAGATTACTGCCACCGGTGGCATTGACACCTGAGATACCTCCACCTCCACTGCCACCACCCCCACTGAGACTTCCGCCGCCGGCCTCCATGAAATCGAACCGCTTAAAGGCATACCATTTGGACGGATTGGGCTGAATGCCCTGATAGATCTTCACGAACATCTTGTGCTTCTCCCGCCGGTACTGGGTGAGGAGGACGTTCATCTTCCGCTCGACCTCCGCCTTGCTGCAGCCAAAGCGCTCGGCGATCTCCGACCACGCACGGAAGCGGCATAGCTTGTCCTTGTACTTGGGATCGGCGCGATTCCACAGCTCGGTGTGGCAGCGATACTGTTCGATCAGCTCGAGGGCATCGTCATTGGTCCACTCCATGATCTTGGGCGATGTGTCACCACCGCCCGCTGGGGGGATTGTACCGCCTCCTCCAGCACCGCCGGGCAGTGGTATCAGCAACTGTTGCTGCTGCTGCTGCTGCTGCTGATGTTGCTGCTGCTGCTGCTGGGAGTGGTGTTGCAGTGTCTGATGGTGGCTTAAATAGGGATGATGATGATGCGGATGATGCACTGTGGGATGCTGATGGGCGGCTGCTGCTGCGGCGGCTACAACGCTGGCCGGATTGAAGTTCATTTGTGGATGCTGCCTGCCACCTATACACTATTTTAGCTCTTTGTAGCCTTTTTCCTTAGATTAATCTAGGCGCTGCTGAAGTATCTTTCAGGGAATGTCACGCGAAATGCACTCAATCAACATCGTCTTGTTGGCTGCTGTCGACTGGGTCTCATTCTCATTCATTGAGCACTACGTGTATTACTTTTCATTTACTGGAAAAATAGAAAATAAAGAAGTAAGAATAAGTAATTTGTTTAAGTTAATTTTGGTTTTAAATAGTTAATAGTTTTGGGAAGTAGAAAAATTCTACAGGAAGACGATATTGAAGCATAAATGAAATACCTATATGGAGCTCAATTAATTTTTATAGATTTTCTAGATACATATATAAAAATCAGGAATAATAATATTATTATAATATTAATATTCATTATAATAATATTATTAAAATGATAATATATAAAAGCCCCTCGAATTTGGCATTAGAAAAGGGGAAATAAATACAAAACACTGCAATCTGGAGCTTGCCACAACAAATTTTATGCGTTTCTTGAAGCATCTAAAGATTGTTTGAGATTCATGATTGATTCATCTAATAATAATATATATAATATATATATATACATTTTTTCCCATTAACTGATCACTCATTAAATTACATTAAATACCTCTTTGCATTTAATACCCTATATTTCACTCCCTTTAAAGAAAAATGTGAATCAAATTTTCCATTGAAAGGAAATGCAATATGAATACAATATATAAAGTCTAGGAAAACAAGTTTGACTTCATTTAATTCCCTGGGTATTTTATCGTTCTGTTTACTCAGTGGCAGGGTTTTTTCCCGCACGCCAAACAATCCACAGCCGCCTCGTGTGATAATGTGAGTCATTCGAACAACACACTCATTCACCACTCGAAAACAGAGAAACATTTTCAGCGAACTGTTGTTTGCGGCCAAATCGCGTCCGATTGGTCATTATATATTATTATTTTTCTCTGTTAACTTATTTGTGCGACGACGGCGGAGGTGTTAATCAGAAATGGGAAATTTTCAAGCCAACAACTAAGCATGGCCAAGAAACCCAAAAGGCTGAAACCGATCATCATCCAAAAAGGGGGTAGAGTGGTAGCTGGAAATAGGCCTCTGTCCGGTGGCAGTTAGTCGGACTTGTTAATTGCTGGAATTTTTATTTGATTTGACATCTAATTGATAAACTGAAAGTCTATTGCGAAATTTCAAATGACATTTTGTGTAAACATTTAGCAGGAATTTACAGTACGGAAGAGGGAATCGTAACTAAATAATTGAACATTCTAAATGAATCTAGCAAATATTTATGAACTTTAATTGTTTAAAGGTTACAAAGCTTAGAGAATATAGTTTCAAAGGAAGAGAATATTCTTTAGAACATTAAAAGACTATATCTTATCTATCCTTCACCTAATTTCACAATGAATGGAAAGCTAAGCAGCAGCTTTATATAGCTTTGTTTAATAACATTCGCTTCCTGCAAACCAAAAAAGAATAATAATAAAATAAGCGACGACCTCAAGCTTATCTGGTTATACTTATTAGACTATCACAAACACGTCTCCAAGGGTAGAGATTACACCTGAAGTTTTATCTGAACCATGATGTGACGCAAAATTATGAAATACACAAACGAATGTTTGGCTATGACGTAGCTATATCTTTTCAAATGTCATCCAATAACTACTTGAGGAAAAACCCGAAACCGATACATGTATATTGCGTTGTTTTCAAACGATTTAACGATCATACGCCATTATATTGAACTTTAAATGATCGACATTTGTAATCTCGACAAACAGTAAAAAAAACACTCGGCATAAGCATTTTTCCATTCAGCAATTCCCTGGTATAAATCCATAGCTAATTTTGTGTTTTTTTTTATTTGTTATAATCAGTTACAGAACACGTCATCGTCTGCCTAGGTCAGTGGCACTATATAGGCATTATATAGAAGGTATACAGTGGCGGTATCTAGGAGGGGTTTTTTAGATGTTAAATAAAAAAATCTATAAGGGGTTACATCGTTAAAATTGTCGAAAATTGGCGACTTTGCAATTTTTAAAATTTTAAATTAATTATGCAGAATTATTAACCTGATAAAAACCAATATAATACAGCTTTTTGAGTTAAAATTAATGCCTTTTTGTGCTAATTTAAACTTTGATTAGACTCAAAAATGATCATCGATAAATATCGATTCAAGAAATGTAATGTTTTACGCTTAGTTATGATCGATTTCCTATTTGATTAATTATATACATATACATATATCTATTAACTATCCAGACAAAGCTATTAATCGATTATTTTTCTAACTCAAAAATTGACTCAAAAATGATCATATAAAAATAAATAAATATCGATTCAAGGAATGTAAATATTTTAGGCTTAGTTATGATCGATTTCCGATTCGATTAATTATATGTATATTATATTATATACAAATATCCAATAACTATCCAGACAAAACCATTAATCGATAATTTTTCTAAATTGACTGAAAACTTATCATATAAATATATCGATAAATATCGATTCGAGGAATGTAAATATTTTAGGCTTAGTTAAGATCGATTTCCGATTCGATTAATGTAACGTATAATATATCCAATAACTTTCCAGCCAAAAGCATTAATCGATTATTTTTCTAAGTACATATTGATCATTATTTGGATATTTTCTAAGTTACTTTATTAAAAAACGTATGTATTAGAATTCCGCCTCTGTTAAATGTTTAGATCCCCCTTCGTGTATATATTCTAGGAATGCCACTGATAGTAAATGTCTAGATTTTGCTTCGGAATAAAGTCCCGCAGTGAATGATAAAGCAGATTCTGATCGGAATTAGCATTTTGACGTGCAACTTTTGTTTAGCGAAAATGTCGCAATTTGTGCGAGCGGAGAAAATTCTGTCAAGAAAAGTGTAGTAGTTCTGGTGTGCGTGTATGTGTGTGTATGTGCGTGTGTGTGGTGTGCGTGTAAATGTCACAAGTCAACAGAAAACAGAAGCAGAAGGCAACAACAACAAACGATAACAAAGATGGCAACAAGGCAACTTGCTCGCGCCTCGTCATTCACAATAGACGGAAGTGTATTTCGCACACACACACTAGCACACACACACTAGCACACACACTAGCACACATAATCTACACCAGGGACACGTGCGCTTTCACTCGCACCAACACCAACGCAAGTATGAGCCGCATGCTATGCGGCATCTCGCTTTTACATCAATCTTTGTCGAACGTAGATTTTTTCGCTTCCTGGTCGCTGGGGCGTCGAGCGCAATTTGCTTTACGTTTTAGCACTTGTCGTACGTATTTACGCTAAACAAAGACGGTCAAGATATTAGCACTAAACTAAGTACTTGTACTATATACGATTTGTGTGATGAATCAATGCCGTACACAGCAAAATCTACCAAAGAACAGGTTAATATTAGAAAAATACACAAAGGAGTGGCGATCGTTACACTTTCTGAGGATCACTCTCTGAGATATGGTGACCAAAAAGGACTTTTTTTTTTAATATTTATACATAAGTCAATATTTACAAAGTTCTATGATTTAAATACTATTTTAAGGCAAGCATAATTTAATTTTATTAAATTTTTAAGTGTTACACTTCTTCTAAAGTTGATAAATTTCTAAAAGATTTCAAAAAAGTGCAAAACAGTTCACAAACATTTGTAAATTTTTTGAAATTTGTAAAGAAACTTTAAATTGTTTTAACTTAACTTAACTTTAACTTTGCTTCTAAATTAAATATGTATATATATTTAATAAAATAGTATTATTAAAATAAACATTGTATTAAATCGACTTCTTTAAACGTTTTGTATAAAACTTCTACAAAAAAGCCGGTAGCTTTTTTTCCAAAACAAAACAATTAAATAAATTATTATTATTAAAATAATTATTGCATTAAATAAAAATCTAATAAACATTGTATCATACCCAATAAACAAATTTGCTTATAAAAATGATCTTAACTTCCTGAAACTAATAAACGTTTCATAACTGTAAAACCGCTTCAGAGATTTGAATTTCTAGAGCTATTAATTTGATCGCAACTGTACCCCTAACAAGTACATAAAATTCCTTTGTGTTTTAGCACACAATTTAGCACAAATAATTCCATGAAATAAATTATTTAGTAATCGGTTTTTATTTGTTTTTTTTTTTTATTTTTTGTCTTGCGACAAAGTTCGAGAAATATTTCTTTTTGCGCAGATTGCGACGCTGCGCAAACAGCTGGATGATTCATAACGGTAAACTCATGGCGCACACATACACTCACACGCACACACACATACATAGAAGTTGGAAAGAGAGAGAGGTAGCAATAGATAAAGAGAGAGCGAGAAAGAGGGGAAAAAACCTTAATTTGTTTTTAGTTCAGTTTTTGCGTGTGGTTTTCTTGTTTTATTTGCCTTGTGTTGTTGTTGTTGTTTTTTAAATGTTTATTTGTTTGCTTTTGTTGTTTGCGCCACACTCTGCGTCAATTTTTAGACGCGACACATTTTGGTCTATTTTTAGGACTTGTTTTTTACGCCACGCTGCTTTTTTTACGCACTTTCGCACACACACACACAGACACTGGCCTTAGGTCTTTTTCCAATTATTTTCCGTTATTACTTGGAAATTGGGAATTTTTTAACAATCGTTTTGTTTTATATATTTTTTTTTTCTTGTCTACGTTTTTGGTTTTTCCTTGCATTTTGTCTCTTCGGCCTCGTTGTATTTTTAAGTAGCACAGTTTTGGGGGATTTCCTTGGAAGTCTGCGGTTTTTTTTTATTTGTTTCTTATTATTTTTTGTTTTTTTGTGTTTACTGATTGCGTTTATAGATTTCGTGTGTTTTTTTGTTTCTCGCTAAAAATTCATTTGCATGCTAAAAATTCATTTGTCCCGGGAGATTTGTGATTTGTTGTTTGATTCCCGGTAAACGGTGAGTTGGGATTTTTATCAGGAACTTTGAAATGTCAACGTATTTTTTTATTGTCGTGTAATGAATGTGAATCACGGGAAATTGCTTAGATAGCTGTTTTTTTGTTTTATATAGGAAGTTTATTTTTAAATTGGTTTTTGTGTGTTTAAGAGCTTTAATGCGTTGTCTTGGGACTTTTTGCAGTTTATTTTTAATTGAAATTGGTTACACGTTTTATTGTTAAATCATTGAATTAAGCAGTTGTGATCTAAATTATTTTTTAATATTAATTAAACAGTTATTTAGTTTTGGCACCATTATCCAACAAGTATTTTAATTAAAATCTTTTGATTTTACCTTTAATTTTAATTAAGCTTTTTAATAGCTCACTTTAAATTAAGAATTTATGATCTTAAATATTTTTTATAATATAAATTAGCCAGTCCTTTATTTGTAACACAATTACATAAAAAGTGCTTCAGTTAAAAACCTTCGATTTTGATCTAAATTTGTAATTATGCTTCTTAATAGCTTTTGGTCACACTTTTTATTGGAGAAAATAGTACCGTTTTCAAATAATCATTTCTTATTCACAATCTTAGCTTTTGTATTTCCCAATTTATTTTTACAAACTTCTTTCATCAGACATCAACACCATTTTGAATTCGTTAAAATAACGCTGCGAAAATAAAAAACGATCTGAATCAGAAAAACGTTGAATTTGCATAAAATCCATGTTATCCACAATTTAGTTTGTTTTCGTCTTTTGTCATTTTTTTTTTGAATGAAGAAGAAGACGAAGGCGGAGAGGCCGAAACAAATTAAACAACGCAAAAAGTAAACAACATCCAAAAACGAAATTGAGCACAAAAACTTAAAAATACATTTCAAGGCGCGCGGCGGGCATGAAATAAAAAACAATTTACAATCGCTCACACAACACACACACACATGCTATAACGCGTATTCAAATAATTTGTAAAAAACACTTTTTTTTGAAAATATTTGTTTGTTTGCGCAGTGGCTGTGTTTATGCGTGTTTTTTTTTTTTAAACCACAATTTGTGAAATATTTGTTTGTTTCTGGTTTACAGTTATTGCTTCGAACATTTTTTCCATTGCACAATTAGAAATATTTTTTGCTTTTCTTGAATGTTGGGGGTTTACACGAGAGTGTTTTATATTTTATTTTAAAAATATATGTATCCCTTATATTTTCGGTTTTCTTTTAAGGTTTTTTAATTTGAACAGTTTCGGGCGGAAATTTTAAAATTTGTAAAGTTTTTAGATAAACTTTCATGTCACTTATTTGTTTTTAAATATAGGAATTCTTTGTGAATTCAGCATTACTTTTTTAACACTTGAAATGTTTTATTTTTACATTATTAACATTTTAATATTTCCACAGCACAGAATTCTTATTATTTATTTATTTTTATTTATTTTTTTTTTGTTTTGGGATTTTTGTAATTTAATAATTGCAATAATTTTGTTATTAAATTCACGTTCACCATTAATTTATTTGTACACCTTCAATTTGAATTATCCTTTGGAATGTTCTATTAATTTCGAACACTTTTTGGCAAGAAAATAAACTTTTATATTTATTTTTTTCGTATTTTATTAAAAACCCAATTTCAGTTAAAACTTCTTAATCACACTTTTTGTTTCAATTAAAATCTTAGTTCCTGTTTTGAATTTTAATTGATTCCGTTCAGTTTCCTTGAATTTCAGATATAATTTTGCTACTGACATTCGCAGTTTCGTTATTTGTTTAACAAACAATAAGGAAGAGAGAGAGGAGAGAGGAGGAAGAGGAGGATGTGGCCAAAACAAACATTGCCTATCCCGCTCTCTCTCGTGCAAACACACACACACACACACAGAAAACTATTACCGCTATTTCGGAGGCGCTGTTGCGCTTTTACACTGCTCCGTATTCCGTATTCCGTTACGCGCGCAATTGGTACTATATAGCTTCACCGTTATTCGTATTACAACCGCTCGCAAGCACCGTCTGCTAGCGTCTGCGTCTGTTTCCCGACAAACACCGACAAACCTATTGGCATCGATTTGTAAACGCACCGACTGCGACTGCGACTGAGGCAGCACGGCTGCGCACAGTGGGATGTGTGAACCAAAAAAGTGGTAATTAAATCCGAAGAGAATATTTCGTGGGCAGATTTTATTGTGTTAAATGTGATTTATAAATTGTGAATAACTTGTGTTATTTACATTCCATTGTTATTAAAATTATTAACACATTATTATTATTAAACATTATAATTAAACATTGAACTTGTGTGATTTACATTTCTTTGTTATTAAAATTATTAACACTTTAATATTATTAAACATTATTGCTTAAGCAATCTTTTTTTAATATGTTTATTTAATTAATATGTTTAATTATATTTTTTAAAGACAAGGAAAAATAGAGCATTGTACCAGCATTTTTAAGGTCACGTAGAAAATAATATTTATAAATTTCTTCCATGTTCTTAGGTTAAAGTTGTTATAATTTATATATTCATTTATTATATTAATTGCCTAACCATTTTTTTTTTAATTCCTAAATATGTTTATTATTTCTTTTATTCAAAGGCATGGAAAAATATTATATAAATTTCTTCTTTGTTCTTAGGTTAAAGTTTTTATAATTCAATATAATTTCTCAACCATTTTTTTTCATTTTTAAATTTAATCTCCACTTTCTGCTTGCAAAACCCCACTGTGCCCTGGCTGAGGCGTCGACAGTGGCGCTGGCAGAGCATTGAAATGAGCACAACACACAGCGACGGCGACGACGGCGGCGGCAGAAGCAGAGTAAACAGTTGTTTCGTGGAAAAACAAAACGAACATCGTAATGAAGTTCTCTTTGGCCTGTTGTGAAATTCTACGGTGCTTTGTCATGCTTAAAGCAACAACAAAGGAGCCCGCTAGGCCGGGGAGGGGGGCGTGCTGGGAGGGGGTTACCAGGGGAGTGGGAGCGGGAGGCGGGAGAGTTGGTGAGATTGAGAGAGAGAGTGCGCGCCAAAAACGAAAAACAAAAGCAGACCTACAGTGGCGGGCAAGAAAGTAGCACTGGGATTCGAGATGTTTCTAGTATTTTTAGTGTTTCTAGTGTTTTTCGACTTTCTTTTAAACATTTGTTGATTTCTTAATTAAAGGTAAGAAAATATGCATTAAACACAATTAAAGATTTAGCAAAAATCAATAAAAACAAACCTGAATATCACATATTTTTTTACTTATATTAACAAACAATTCAAAGTATATAATTAATTATAATATACCAACTCCTCTTATTAAAGAACAATAAATTGTATTAAAAATTAACTTATTTCTTTTGTTTTTCTATTTTCGTCTCATCTTTGGCGACCTCTGCTGTATGAAGGCTGACTGCGATGCCGGCGCCGACAGCGCAGTTGTTTTGATAAAGAGAAAAAGAAACACGGCAGCAACAACAACAAGAAACGGGTGGTGAATTGATGGAGAAGGGGGATGTAGCGAAGGAGTGCGACAGAGAGAGGGAAGGAGAGCGACAGACAGGGGGGGAGGCCGCTTCTTGGGTCGCACACACTCGCACACACACCAACACACGCGAGCAGCCGAGTCAAACAAACAAATAAAATGTGAAGCAGAAATGGCAAAAAATTAAACAAACAAGTAGACAGGAGCGGTTCAGAGCAAAAACCGAGTTGAACGAACGGAGGTCGTCACAAAAGGCGAAAAAAAAACGCCAAAAAAAAACACAACAATAATAATCAAAACCGACTTCGCGCCAAAAACGAAACCGAAACGATATTTGTACTACGTCGTAGTAAAATTCCTAAGGCAAAAACAAAAAATAATAAAAGAAACTGAGAGAAAGGTTCATTCACGGCCAGCGAAAAAAATATAAAGTTATTAATTTGACATTGATTACTACGTTTGCAATTCTTTATTAATTTTACATAGGATTTATAAGTATATTTTAATAACATTTATTTATACGAAAGAGATTTAGTTAGCTTAAAACCTGAGAGACGACTTATTTGCTTAGAAAAGCATAGACGGATATGGCTAGATCGTCTAGGCTGTTGATGCTGATCAATAATATATCTAGTAAAGGGTCGGAAATGTTATAAAAACTTCTGAATAAAATTTTAATACCCTGCAAAGGTATAAAAATGTTACATTTTTAATATTTAATAAGGCTTTAATGTTAATTTAGCAAAATTTCGGGGTTTTTTAATTTTTAAAAGCCATTTTTACATGTGTTAAGATAAATCATTTTATTTCAGCTAAATTCTGACTAATATATATGTAAATATTTATGTATATATATGTATTAATATGTATTTATATATGTACTTATATATTTTATATGTATATGTCTAAGAAATTCACTAATATATGTACTTATGTATCTTTTCTCCACTTGACTCAAAGTTCAAAATATTTCCTGCTTTTCTATATCGTTGCTTTCCTTCTGTTTCTGTTTCTGTTTCGGTTTCTATTTATTTTTGTTTAGTTTTGTTTGCTCGTTAGCCAAGTGGGGGCGGGTACAGTAGGGGCAGGTGCGCGCTCTGCTCTGCTCTCGCTTTCTCGCTCTCACTCCCAGTCGGCGTAGTCCCCCTTCCACCCGCCCCCCTCCTGGGCTGCTGCATGTTGTTTGTTTGTTTTTCGTGGCGTGTTTTAGTGTTGTTTTTGTGCTTGGTGCGTAGTTTTTACGTTCGTCATCGTTCGCTTGGTATTTCCGTCTTCTGCCGGCGTCGCTGCCCACGCTCGGCGGCCGCGCTGCCCAAATGGTTTGCCTTGAGTTGTATTTGTAGTTGTATTTCTAGTCGCAGTTGTACTATATATTTGTTTTTTTTTCTTTTGCCTTGCATTTGTACAAAAAAGTGCTTCTTTTTTGTCATTTCTTTCTTCTCTCTCTCCCTCTTGGTGCATTTGTTTTTGGCTTGCTGCTTCCTTGCTGCCGCTGCCGCTGCCTCTGCCGCAGCCTCTGTCAAAGTGCATGGCGTTGGCGACGTTCTTTTTGCCTTTGTTTTTATTCTTGTTGTTTTTTTCTCTCGTGCGCAAGTTCTCTGTTCACGTGCGAACTTTTCCCTCTCTTCCTGCTTCGCCTCCTCCTCCTCCTCCTCCCCTATTTTTTCTTTCATTTGCTAAGCCATTGTCTTGCCCTCTCTGTTGCGCTTTCTGTATTAGTTTGGCGTTCTTGGGGCGAATTTTGTTGTTCCGTTACTTCTTGGCGCGCACTGTGGAATGCAAAGAGGGGTTTGTGGTAATAAAGGCTAAGGCATAGAATTGGAAAAAGTTTAATGGAAATCATTAAAGATTAAGTTCTAATTGAGTTTGGGTTATTTCTTATTTTTGTAATCTTATCAAGTGGTAATTATGGTTCGAAAAATCATCATGACTAATTATATTTTCTAGAAAATCAAATATTTAATAAGGTTAATGCATTTTGGCTTTAATTATTTGACCAATTAATAAATAAATCAAGCGTTTATGTTTATAAATCATCATAAATCGGAAAATCATCATGATTTGCTTATATTTTCTAGAAAATCAAATATAATAATAAGACTAATGCATTCTTGCTTAAATTATTTGACCAATTAATAAATAAATCAAGTGTTTATATTTATAAATCATCTAAATCTCTGAACAAATGCATGTAATTGCCCTATATTTTGTTTGTTAAATATGTACATAAATTTAATCAAACAATAAATCGTTTAGCATAGTAAAATGACAATAAACAGTGTTATATTTTATACAAACAAAGTTTTCTTGACAATCTAATCGAAAATTAGTCACCAGAGTTCCAGAAAATTCTCAAATATCATCCTAGAATTTTCGAACTGTAACCCATAATAATGATAGCGTGTCATTCCACCCACTGTTGATTAACTTTATTTGGTCAATCAATGCGTAATGTGTGCCATTATTTAATCTCCACCACCAAAATAAAATGCAAGCTCATCATTTGCAGGGCACATTTTAATCGATGCGACCCACTGTGAAGGCCGCATGAGAAATGCTAATTAGTACAAATTCGTTTGTCACAATTTGACAGAGAGCGAGACTCTTTTTCTTCTCTTCTTTTTTTTTTGCGAGTAATCAAATAAGAAAGTTCGACAGGGCGCAGGGTGTGGGTATTAGTCTCTGCTGATGCGGGGAGGGGGATGGGGTGGCTAGGTGAAGGGTGGCTTGGTCGCTGCCGCTGCCGACGTCGACGACGGCGCCGCAAACAAACACTTGTTTGCACAGGAGAACGCAGAGAGCGACAGGCAACGCATTCTCTCTCTCAAAGTGAGAAGGTGAGAGAACAGTTGAGAGAGAGCAAGCGCACAGGCAGATTCTATTCGCATTACACTGGGGAAAATATTATTAAAAAATTCCATAATTATGAAATTAAACAGATATATTCTATGTAAATATGTTTTAAGGAAACAAACTAAATTTTGTTTTTATTTAGTTACAAATTTTTGATAATTAATGTAAATTTGTAACTTCTAAATACGGAAATATTATTTTTCTCAGTGTACTTGAGTTTGTGAGTGAATTCACAACTAGGAAGCAATTTCACTTGTTTACAATGTTTGCGCGTAGGCGGTAAGGGAGAAAGAGAGCAGCGGAATTATGTATGTCCCTGAGTAACAGAAATTAAGTCGTCTTCTGTCTTGACCCCCCTTCACCACCCCTTACAAATCTTAGCTTTACAGCCTCGCCCCCGCCCCTGGCAGCAGCGCTGACTGAAGGTCATTATACATTTCCCTTTTGTTGCTGTTCTCTTCTAATTCTTCAGCTTGGACACCAAAGTCTACTATATTTTTTATATAGGGTATATCGGATCAGTATTGGGAGAAATATATTAAAAATCATTAAAAATTAAATGTTTCTTATTTTTCCCTTTTATTAATTTTGTTAAAAATTATATTTTGTAACTGTAAATAGACAAAAAAATGTCCCTTTTGTTGCTGTTCTCTTCTAATTCCTCAACTTGGACAGCAAAATCTACGATCTTTCTTATATAGGGTATATCGGATCGGTATTAGGAGAAATATATTACAAACATTAAAAATTAAATGTTTCTTATTTTTATTGTTATTAAAAATTATATCTTGTAACTGCAAATATACAATTATTATTTTTTATAAATTCTCTGCCTAATAAATGCCATTATTTCAAGGTATAAACTGTATCGAATGATTTTTGGGCATTGCATTAATTCTGACTTGTTACGTTTTTTTTTGAGGGCTCTCTTCTCTTATTGTTTATTGTTGTTTTTGGACTTCGCCTGTGGAATTGTGTAAACAGCGGCAGCAGCGACGTCGCCAGCAGCAACAACAATACAAGGCAACGCAGGCATAAGAGTAAACAAAAGTATTTTTCTTTTTGTTTTTCGCATTTTGCAGAGACAATGCAAGAAAGTTGGGAGCTGAGAAAAGTGGCGGGGTTAATGGGGGGGTAAGCTTGCCAGCAAACGAAGCAGGGGTGGGGTAGGGGGGAGAGAAAGAGGGGGGATGAGAAGGAAAGGGAAAGGGGCGGAGGGAAGGGAAAGGGGAGGGAGGGAACGGAAAGCAAAGTTAATGAAGATGAGCCTGATGAGTTTTGTTGCTCTTCTTGTTTTGTTTTCGGCCGCCTTTTGTTGTCGGGAGCTTCCATTGCAAAAAATATGCAAAACAGCAACAAAAACAATAAGACACTAAAAACAAACAGCAACAAGAAATATGTATGTACATTTGCGGTAAAAAATATAGCACCAAGTGAAAATATAATAATTAAAATATATAATTAAAATATGATAATTAATTAATTAATTGTAAAATAAGAACCTTAAAGCTTTTCTTAAAATATTAATTATGAAATTTCATCTAATAACTTAGAAAATTTTACATACATACATTAAAAACATGTATTAAAATTTTAGTAAAAATGCAATTAAAAAATATGTATATTTAAGATCAATATTAAATTAATTAATGCATTTCTAATACATGCAATACAACGTTTTTTTTAATAATTTGTTAAAAAGTCACTTCATCATTATGTAATTTAAAATTAAATTATAAGAAATAAAAAAGAATATATTTATACATATTTTTATATTATTTATTATTCTAGGGCTTTGGCAAATAACTTTTGGTAAGGGTTTTCCATAAAACAGTCTTCTAGAATTTATATAATTGTTAGCAGATAAACTTTATTTGAATATTTATTTTTATGGTTTAGTATTTATATCTGTTTTTTGACAATTATAACTTATATTTTATTATTATTATTTTTTTTTATTATTTATATTAATTGTAATCCCTATTATCTTAACCGCAATTGTCTCCACATAAATACGTTTGCATGCAAGGCAGCAAAATACGCAAATAGAAGCAATGAACTTAATTAGTTGTTGTTGTTGTTGTTACTGTTGCTGTCTCTTTCTTTGTGGCTGCAGAATTTCATTGGAGTAAGTGGGAGGCGGAGATGGAGAGAGAGAAAAAGAAAGACAGAGAATGACAAAGTGCTGCGTTTGCGTAGATCCAATAAATTGGGTCTTCTTATAAAGGTGTTGAAAAATCATTTACATTAAGATTAATGTAAAGCAGTTTCTTAAATTTTATTTAAATATAGTTGTAGTCTAAAATTTACATAATGTTTTCTACACATATTTAAATAAAAAAATGTATAAAAAAGATTTTCAATAGAGGTAAACTAAATTTGAGTTTAGAAATGACTGTGTTTTTTTGGCTTTCATTGCCGCCACCGCTAAGAAAATAAATCCCAAAGCTTGGCAGAACTTCAAGCGGAAGTAAACAAATTTTTCTTGCTTTTCCTCTCTGTTTTTCCCATGTTTTTTCTCCACCCCCTTAGCACACTTGATAAGCTTGCACCTAAGCGACGCCCTGTGGAATGCAACACTTTGTTGCGAGTTGCTACCAAACTAGATCACAACTGTACCGCTCTCTCAGCGAATATAATTATGATGAAATGTTTATTTTCCAGTGCTGCTGTTATCCAAAAAATTTTTGCATTGTCTCAGTGCGGGTGGTATGGTTTTTTAATGTACCCTTTTTTTTATTGTATTTTTTATAATTTTCGGTTGAAATGTTTTCGCCGTGTTGACATTGTTTTGCCAAACGGAAAAAATACGCTTGTCGCATTTATTTACTAGCATTTTACTACGAACCCCAGCTGGTTGTTGTTGCAATTGTTTACTCTCGTTCTTCTGCTTATTTTAGTGTCGTTCTTGTTGTTTTTTCTTGTTTAGCATTCGCATTCGAGCTAGCAACAATAACAAGATGCGGCGACAGAAAAAAAAAACCCGAAACATCAGGGGCACCTATGGAACTCCCACTGCAGTTTTAGACACTAAAAAATATGTGTACAGATAATTTGATTAAATAAAATTAATAAAAATAAGAAAAATGAAAATGTAAAAAAAAACTTCAATTCAATGGCCTTTTTCTTATTTAATCTTTTATAGATTCATTAATTATATTTCTTTAGTGTCGAAATGTTCCTTGCCATATGTGGCTTAGAACATGTTGAGCAACATGTTGCTAAGGTTCAGAATATAAAAAACAATTTATGTATATCCGCGTAATAAGTATAAAAATATTATATGTAATGTATATATAATAATAAATATATTATATATAAAACTAATATAAAAAATAATACAAAAATTATTAAAAGTACATTTTGAAGCAATATTATTTGTTTACATTCCTATTAACAAATAACATCCACCCACTAGGACTTTCAGTCCACTCATGTGGATCGTAATCCGGGATCAACATCTCGTGAGAGAGCGTTTTCTCTTTGTTTACATCTAATTTGCAGTCCACACATGTGGATCGTATCTCGGGATCTACTTCCCGTGAGAGAGCGTTTTCATTTCGTTTGTTTACATTTCATTTTCAAGGGCGAATATCAGAGACACAAACCCTAATGGCGAATCGCAACGAACATAAAGGATGTGAGAAGAAGGAAAGCCAAGAAAATACTTTTTACTCAATCGTACTACAAAACAATAAAATAAAGAGAGACATAAGAGAGATCGTCACTTACCCTTGTTGTTTGCTGCTGAAAGTTGACCCTGCGAAAGCACTTTTCCTCTGCCTTGCTGAAATCCTCCATTAAAAATATTCACACAAATATTCACATAAAAAAAAATCGAAAAAAAAAAACACAAATCAAGGCACATAAAAAAAATCACAAAAAAAAGAAAATATGTATGTATATACATATATGCACTTTTAAACCACCGAATAAAAAAAAAACAACTTTTGCCTCACTCCTTTCTCCGCTTCGCTTTTCTTCCTTCTTCTCCTTCTTTTTCTATGTCGACACAAGGCGCATGCAACTGCTTTACCGATCGATGGAAGGAGAAGCACACAACAGCGAGACGGAAAAGAATACGACTTTAAATCACTCGCGTTTCACTTGCACAACAAAAAAAACAACAAAAACTAACACATCCCGCGCGTAGATTTTTCCGGCTATTAATTTTTCAGATTTTCGCCCGTTAAGCCGCTTCCGATGTTTTTCACGGCGAATATCGCGCCACGATGTCTTCCTTACCCGCTTTTTCCCGTTTTGCCGCACTTTTTCGTTCTTTACTTTGCCCGTTATTCGTTCTCTCTCGCACGTCACGCGACCGAAAATTGCGAATTGGAGGGGGGAGTTACTGAGACCTCCTGGCTCTCTTCTCTCTCTCCCCCCTTCTGCTACCATCGCTCGCTATGACCGTTTGGTGGCGATCGTTGGCGTTGTGTATGTTTTTAAGGATAAAACATATTATTTAGCACTAATTAATCACTTGTGCTACACTAAAAGCCCTTTAATTGGTATTGCACTTCATTTGCATACATATGTACGAATTTGCACTTCATCTATGTATGTGTGTATGTATGTGTGGAGCTGCGAGCGAGCCACCTGCTTTGATCCTAATTGCACAATAAGATTTCTTCGATTCGCAGCGGTTGTGTTGTCCAATTGGGCAATTGGCTTATGCTTGTTGTTTCACTCGCCTTAAATTCACATTTAGATCAGTTTTTACCGGCAAACTCGCGATTTTCTCCCGAAATTCGTTCTCCGCAAATTTTTCGCTGAAAAACAAGATGGCAGTAGCGATGCATCGATGTTCGTATGTTGCGATAGGGTATCGTTGTGGTATTTTCAGTATCGATATATCGTTTTCGTGACATTATCAGGTTGAAAAACAGGATAGTAGGATCGATGCATCGATGTTCGTGTTTTGCGATAGGATATCATTTAAGTCTTTTACGCATCGATATATCGTTGTCAGCACGTGACGTAGCGTAACGGTATTGAGTGACTGAACTTAATTAATATTTTTTAAGGTGATTGATAAATATAGATTGGTGGCGTTAGTGGCCTTACTTTAAATAACGACAAATACCTTAAAAACAAGTAAATAAGACGCTTGAGCACATAAGAAGTATGATCGTGTCCTATAACTGTTATAAGCTGTTCCTTCTACTATTGTAGTCACACTAATACCACATTCAAAAAAGGAAAACAAATTAAAAACAAGAAAATATATATAAATTATTATTATTATTAAATTATTAAAATTTAATTATTTATCAATCACCTTAAAAAATATTAATATCATTCAATAACGTTGCGCTTACGTCACGTGGTCACAACGATATATCAATGCCGAAAATATGGTACTTAAACGATACCCTATCGCAAAACACGAACATCGATGTATCGATCCTACTATCCTGTTTTTCAACCTGATAATGCCACGAAAACGATATATCGATACTGAAAATACCAAAACGATACCCTATCGCAACATACGAACATCGATGCATAGCTACTGCCATCTTGTTTTTCAGCGAAAAATTTGCGGAGAAGAAATTTCGGGAGAAAATCGCGAGTTTGCCGGTAAAAACTGATCTAAATGTGAATTTAAGGCGAGTGAAACAACAAGCACAAGCCAATTGCCCAATTGGACAACACAACCGCTGTGTATCGAAGAAATCTTATTGTGCAATTAGGATCAAAGGAGGAGGCTCCTTCGCAGCTACACACATACATACACACATACATAGATGAAGTGCAAATTCGTACATATGTATGTAAATGAAGTGCAATACCAATTAAAGGGCTTTTAGTGCAGCACAAGTGATTAATAAGTGCTAAATAATATGTTTTATCCTTAAAAACATACACAACGCCAACGATCGCCATCAAACGGTCGCAGCGAGCGATGGAAATAGAGAGGGGTGGGGGGAGGGAGAGAAGAGAGCCAGGAGGTCTCAGTAACTCCCCCCTCCAATATGCAATTTTCGGTCGCGTGACGTGCGAGAGAGAACGACAAACGGGCAAAGTAAAGAACGAAAAAGTGCGGCAAAACGGGAAAAAGCGGGCAATGAAGACATCGTGGCGCGATAATCGCCGTGGCGAAAATCGGAAAAATTACAAGCCGGAAAATATACGCGCGGGATGTGTTAGTTTTTGTTGTTTTTTTTGTTGTGCAAGAGAAACGGAAAATTTCCGAAAGTGCGAGTGATTTAAAGTCGTATTCTTTTCCTTCTCGCTGTTGTGCGCTTCTTCTTCCGTCGATCGGTAAAGCAGTTGCATGCACCTTGTGTCGTCACAAGGAAAAGAAGGAGAAGGAGGAAGAAAAGCGAAGCAGAGGAAGGAGTGAGAGAGAGAAGTGGGGCAAAAGTTGTTTTGTTTTTTCGGTGGTTTAAAAAGTGCATATATGTATATACATACATCTATTTTTTTTTTTACATTTTTTTATGTGCATTTATTTGTGATATTTTTTTTCAATTTTTTTTTCTTGTGAATATTTGTGTGAAAATTTGTAATCGAGGATTTCAGCAAGGCAGAGGAAAAGTGCTTTCCCAGGTTCAACTTCCAGCAGCAAACAACAGGGTAAGTGACGATCTCTCTTATGTCTCTCTTTATTTTCTTGTTTTGTAGTACGATTGAGAGAAGAGTATTTTCTTGGCTTTCCTTCTTCTCACATCCTTTATGTTCTTTGCGATTCGCCATTAGGGTTTGAGTCTCTGATATTCGCCCTTGAAAATGAAATGTAAACAAACGAAATGAAAACGCTCTCTCACGGGAAGTAGATCCCGTGATACGATCCACATGTGTGGACTGCAAATTAGATGTAAACAAAGGGAAAACGCTCTCTCACGTGATGTTGATCCCGGATTACGATCCACATGAGTGGACTGAAAGTCCCAGTGGGTGGATGTTATTTGTTAATAGGAATGTGAACAAATTAAAATTCTTTAATAATTTATTTTTATAAATTTGTTTACATTATTTATATTTTATATATAACTATTTTTATATACATAATATATATTATTTTATATATTTAATATATATTATTTTATATAAATTATGTGATTATATATATAATGTTGCCCAAATTGTTAGCATAAATGCCAAAAAAGTCGTTGCTTATATTCTGAACCTTAGCAACATGTTGCTCAACATGTTCTTAGCCATATATGGCAAGCAACATATTGACACTAAAGTTTTCTTACTTCGTATATCCTTACAGGGGTATTATAACTAAAGTTAAAAGCTTGTAACCTTATGAAGGAGTCATTTCTATATAAATAAAGCCTATAAATCATATATATTCCTGATCCAGCATTAATAGGCTAGTCGAGATAGCGATTTTAGACAGAAAAAAGTGTACCAATTTTGTTTCAATACTGTGTAAGGTGTTAAAAGGTTGCTAAAACTGTCAGAAATTGATCTAAATTGCAATTGTTTTTAATTTTAAATTGAATATTCATATTTATTACAATAATAAAAACTAACAGGCAAGGTTTCCCTATTAAAATAAATGCTCTTTCTTCATCTTAGGTATGAGTTTTTTAAAATATTGATTTGTCGAAAAAATTTTCATATAAAAATATCGATAAATATTGCTTCAAAGATTTCCAATTCGATTCTATAATTTAATTGCAAAATGCAAGGCTATATAATCTTGGGTTTCCCGAAGTTAGGTTTCGTCCTCGTTTTAAATTGTTTTAATGAGCATTGTGTAATCTCCTAAAAAAAAATATATTAATTTAATTTACTATCTGGTTTCTTGCTGTGCACTCGATTCGCATTGGTTGGATCTCCCTTTGGTTGATTTTTCGTGTGCATTCAGCAAAAATTGTTTTCGGGTGCTTCGGTTGTTGTGCTTTTTGCATCTATTTGGTTGTTCTGTTTTGCTACGTTGTTTTTTTATGTCCAGGTTGTTTCTCTATTTTTTGTTTGCTTTATTTTTTGTGCTTTTACCGCTGTAAATTTGCAAAAGTACAGCTGTTAACAATAACAATGACATATAAACACTCCCGCAGCGGGTAACAAAAATGCCAACGCAGCGCAGGTATGCGCAAAAAAAGCATAAAACAAAAATGCATAAAAAATGGAAAACCGTATAAAAAAGTCAAGCAGAAATCAAACAACAAGCGAATGCAAAAAAATTAATTAATTAAGCATTTTTTGTTTTATAGTTGACCGAACCATCGTCGGCAACACGTGAGTTTTTTGTGGGTGCCTCGAGGCACAAAAATGTGTGTTATTTTGTGACTGCTTATGTTTTAGCCTCAGTTCTTGGCTTCACCTGTTGTTGTTTTTATTTTTACTTGTTTTTTTTTGTGTTTTTTTTTTACGGTTTTGTATTGTTGCTTATCTGGAATATGTCGAATATTTCATTGCACTTTTTCATGGCTGTCGTTGTCGCAGCCAAAATGCCTTGAAATGTAATTGAAAAGTGCACAAAACAAAGCTTAAGGCTGGGTCGCTGTGCGGGTGTATGTAATACATCAGTATCAGTACGTAAATATATAAAAACAAGCAAATAAAAGTCAAGAATATAACCTCTAGGTTTTTGTTTTCATGATGTAATTAAAATGGTTTTAAGATTATCATTAATTTAGGTGTCTTAACTGAGTAACTGAGCTGCCTCTGGCTTTAAATCAATAGAAAATAAGAAAGGAAACCAATTTAATTAAGTTATAGAATCATAAGTTATATAATTATAATAATACTTTGCAAGGGTAAAAATATGCAAAAATGTATATTTTCTAAACGTAATCGATCTCGGCTTTACTTTACTTATTAATTTAATTTTTTACATTTTAAATGTGATTTCTGGCTTACAATTATTAATCATTAAACCCTTAAAATATTTTGTTTGCTTAATCTTTAGAAATTTCAAGTAGTTAAAATGTAATAAATCTATTTAAATGGTTTTCAAACGAACATCTGCACTGTTATTGCTTTCTTTATTTCAACGTGCAGATATTTAATTATTTAATTTATTTTATTTTATTTAATGTTCTTTCCCGGAATTTTACGGAATTTTTTCTGATACCAAATGAGCAATATAACTTTAAAATGTTTGTTTGGAATTAAAATGAGTTTGCAAAATAAAATATATTGAATTAAATTTAAAGTGTATTTTTATAAGACTGTTATGTCATGATACACAATTTTAAATCTTAAAAAAACAACACATACATATAAACAAATGGGAAATATAACTATCAACAGTTTGTTTCGAATTTAATTTAGTTTGGATAGTAATTTGAATTGAATTTGAATTTAAAGTATATCATTTTAAAGCTAAAATAAATCTACATCAAAAAATTTAAAACTTAAAAATTATAATAAACGATTATTGAGTCTTGCATTAAAAACACATTTTTAAAATAATATCTTGGGTTCGATTTAAAAATCTTTTTATTGGTGTGTTATTGACTTCATTTAATTATTATTAAATTTAATTCAGCCAATTACACCCCAATAAAAAGGAATTTTAAATCCCTTAAAAATGCAAGCAATTACTTTAGCATTCCTGTATTTATTAACTATAACTTCGTTAATTTTGTAATTGTTTTGGTTTTATTTAGAACAATGATGTTACAAAATAATTGCAACATATTCATTATCCTCACTGAACAGAATATAAAAAGATTCCAAATGGTTACACGGGTATAATGGCAGTCAGAATACGCCCGGAAATAAAATGGGAGGCAGACGGGGCGAACGAGGCTCCTTGGGGGCATTGTGGGGTTAAAGGCAAACGAAAGTCGGCAAGGCCAGAAACAACAACAACAACTGAATGAAATACAATAAAATTTTAAAACAAACAAATGCAAACACATAGACACAGGCAAACATACACAAATACACACACAAACACAACAAGGAGCCAATGCGAATGCGACTAATGAGCACTGAAACAACAACAAAGAAGCTGAACCAGAAGAAGAAGCAGTGGCGGCGCCGAGGGGGTGTTAAAAGGGGGGCTTGACTGACAGTCGCCTAACCATGGCCCAATCCCCTTTCCGCCCCACTGAAATAAACAAATAGAACTAAAACCAAGTAAGAAACAATCGAAATTTAATTGATGGAATTATAGATACTTCGTGACACATTTTTTTTAGTTTGGATTTTTTAAGAGGTTAGTTTTTAATCAACTATAAAGTATTTTTTGTGTTTTAGATGTTTTAAATGGTTAGAAGTGTTTTTTTTTTAAAGCTTATGGTAGGGTTAATGTTAACTAAGAGTTAAGAATCTTTGAAAAGACACATAAAAATAAAGAAATTAAATACTGCAAGACTGTATATTTGCGTTTAACAGCACAATTGTCGGACTTAACAGCACGTATTTGATTATTACAGCGCTTGTTATTACTTAACCTTCAGTTAACAGAAGACTTAACTCTTAGTTAATTAGGAGTTCAGATTAAGGGAAACTAAAACTATCTAAATTAATTAATAGTTTAAACAAAAATGATCACAAAATTACACAAAAATTAATAAATAATTCAACAAAATTAACATCATTTTAATATAATAATAATTACAGCACAAAATGTAATAAATATTGCAAACAAATCAGTAACGAAATGACTAATAATAATTTAAATTTGAGAATTGGAAGAATTTTTACCATTAAAATAAATATACAAATAATTTAGTTAAATATACAAAAAATATTTCAGGATAACAAAAAAAAAATCAAATACAAATTATTTAATGATTTTTATTTTATTTAATGATCATGTCCTAAAAAAAGTAACTTACAGGGTGTCAAAACAACAAATACACATAATATTTAAATTTAATATCATCAAAAATTCGTAAAATTGCAAATACATATTTACATTAATCATGACTTAAGAAACTATTAGATTACAGGGTATCAACACAACAACGGCAAGGACAAGGAACAGTTTGCGTTGTGTAGTAAAATGCTTATTTACGCATACAATTGCACGTGAGCAGAGCGGGACAGACAGAGAGAGAGAGAGAGAGAGAGAGAGAGAGAGAGAGAGAGAGAGAGAGTGAGCAGGACAGAGGGAAAGACAAGGAGGGGCGACTTCGATGGGTGTGAGTGAGACGGACAGGGCCCTGCGGGTGACAGAGGTGGGAGGTGAGAGGGAGTGGGGGGACTCTACTGAAAATAGGAAGTTTTGTTTGCAGTGCGCACAGCAACGGAGAGACAAACACAACTGTAACTGTAATTGTGTGTTTGTTTGCTCGAAACTTCCACCCGCACCGCCCTCGCCTCCCCCTCCCTCCACAAAAGCCACCACCCCCCGCCACCCAAAAAACCACCCACAGATGTCTGGCTTCTGTTCTCTGTGTTTCCCCCCGCCCCCCTTGCACCACCATTCTTTCGGCCAAATAAAAAGTTTGTTGAGAACATTTGCAAATGTTTGTTTTAGAAAACGGAAAATGCTTCGTTTGTTTCGTCATTATGAGCATTGGAATTAACATCATCATCGTCATTGTGAGTTGTATTTGTCTTTGTTGCTGTTGCTGTTACTGTTGGCTGGGCTTTCTTACTTTGGCTTCCTTCGTTTTCCCCCCAAAACCCTTGATTTCTTTCTCCGTGATACCCTTTCTTTTTTGGGTGATTACTTTTAAATAATTTTTAATTGTTATATTATTTGTGGATTTATTTATTAATATTGTACTTAATTAAGAAAGACAGGAAATAAATGCGATATGATTTAAAAGTGTGTTTTTAGTTGGAAAATATTAATATATAAAATATTGTATTATATATTATATATATATATTAAATATTATATATATATATATTAAATATTGTGTATATATTATATATTATATATATATATATTATAAAATAACTACAGGGTTAAATACATCTTTTCAATTGTTGCAAAAAATTTAATGGGGTATACTTTATTTAAATATTTTATTTGAAAAGGTTATGTAAATTCATAAATTTTTGTTTGAATTATGTTAAGTGGAATGTTTTAAAAAAAAATTCTCTTTAGAAGCTAAATAGTACCAAATGTTTCATTTTTGCTATATAGCTAAATTGCTAAAAAAAAAGGGTATTCCCCAAGTCAATGTCAAATTGATAAATTCTTGTTTGGTTTGGTTCCTTGTTTGCTTCATCGTCATCGTTTATTCGTATTCGTCGTCTGCTACTTTTGCGTAGTTTTGTTTATTTTATTTGTTTTGTTTTGTCTTGTTTTATTTTTGTTTGATTTACGTTTGGCCATGCCAGGGTACACTGGAATAAATTTTGTTTGAAGAGTTAATAGGAAATAAAATAAGAAATAACAACAATATGAAAGAGTAAGAAATCCGAAAGAAAATAAAAAAGAATTTAAGTAATATGAATTAATACATTTTAATAAAGTTTTAATAAGGCTACATAGTTTTAAATATTATTTTTATGTATATTATTATTAAAATAATTTTATTTTTAATTTTATTTATATATCATAATTTATTTTGATATGTTTATATATTAAACATTTTAAAAACTGGGATTTTAAATTTGTATATTTATTTATTGATTGAAAAGGGATATGAATTTATTTTTAAAAGAAATTATAATTACCATATTTCATTTATTTTTAATTTGGTTAAATTATGACTTAAGTCAATATATTGATTTAAAAAGAAAAGGTTAATTTGCTTATTTATTTTTATTTATTTATATTTATTTTTTCAAGAATATTCTTACCTCTTTGATCAAAGTGATCTTTAATTTAAACTAAATCTTTCATTGAAAAATGGATTGAAATTAAATTTTCTATAAAATAATAAATTATAATTAAATAATTATTGATAATAAATTTTAACATTATAATTTTTAAGCCTCCTCATAGTTAATTTTATATTTATAAAATATTTTTTTATGATATATTTCTATTTATATTTATGTTAATTTTTTATATTTATATTATAAGTAATTATTATTGTTTTCACTGCTACTATGCAATCGCTCGCCAAACAACCGACCCCCCATGGGAGGAGTATGGGGTGGGGGTAGCAAGGAGTGCCTTCCCAACCCACCCCACCCGCCACAAACCGCCCCCAAAAACGTCCACCTCAAATTGTTGGCCTGTCGCCGTGTTTTGTTTTACTTGTGCTGCTTCTTCTTCTATTATTTGGTTTAAAGGGGGGGCGGCGAGGGGGTGTGGCGAGTTTGCTGTTGTTTTTCCCATCGCTCTGCTTTTTCTGCTTCTCTTATTTAATTTTGTTTTATTTTATTTTTACTTAGTTTTTTTTTTCGTTCGTCCTGTTTTGTTGTATTTTGTGTAGGTGTATTGACTTAAAGTTTGTTATACTTCTTTGCCTTTTGTCTTTCAGTTTCAGTTCCAGGTTCAATTTTATTTAATTTTTTTTTTATTTCTCTCTTGTGCTTCTTGTTCTTCGTCTTGTTTGTGGTCTTGGCCATGTTTTTCTTGTTGTTTTTTTGGTAGAAGGAAACGCCTTTGAAACATTTCTGCGGTCGTCCTTCGGGAGGCTCGGCATAGAGAAATTCCCTCAAGTTTATTCTGGGCGGTTTTCCACTCTAATATTGTTTTTTATATTTAACTTTGAGCGTCTAATTGAAGGACGATGTAGGGGATTATATATTCTAAAATTTATCAAGATAATATAGCTTTTGTTTTTTGTTTTGTTGATTTTTCGGGGAAATAATGAATGAATGGCTTAACTAGTTATTTGTAGGTTTTTTAATGAACATTTTTGGTTCGATATAATAGTAGAATTATTTACCGGGCTTACTGAACAAAATTTAAGGCTTTTGTTAAACAATATGTTTTTTTATGCTGTTTAATTTGGTTAAATTTTATATTATATGTTATGTATTTTAAATACATATAAATAATATAAACTTTTTATTCAAAACCTCTTCCTTTCCTTTCCCTTCAAACATATTAATTTATTTTTAACAAAATCATATTCCCATTTAGAAATGCTGTTTTTAAATCCCTTGTAACAGAACCTGCAATAAATTTTAAGTGAATTAGAAAAACATAAGCCTCTTACCAAAATGAATAAGGAGTGGTCGCGATCTGTGCCCTTTATTCCCAAGGATAATCTTACGACTGAGGCAAAAAATCGGGCAGTCAAGTTTGTGTCTTCCACTGATGCGGAAGTGAGTATATATGGTGATACTTGCTTACAAATAGGATATAGTTTTGTAGCCTGTCTAGGGATTTAAAGGAAAATAATAGAGGAAAAATAGAAAAATATGGGCTGTGACTATAGTTCAAAATATCATAAAAAAATGCAAAAGGATATAATTTTTTCCTTCTTTGAAGCTAGACTTTATTTTTGCCTTAGTAAATATATGTTATATTTATATACATACAAATGTTAGACTTATCTAAGTTCAAAAATCATATAGAAAATTAAAAAAGTCACAAAGAAGTAGTCTTAACGCCATTTTTCTTTTAGAAAAGCTTCTTTAGCATTCATTTCCGCTTGTTTCCCTGTAAAGTAGGCAACAATTTCTACAGAAATCCCATGCGGTTCAGGTTTTTGTTTATTTCTTTACTTCGTACTTTATTAATTTTATCTATATAAATATATATAGTGCGCTCCTGTATCGATGGCATGTCTAATTGGAGGGGAATATGGTCGAATTTGGCTAAAAGATCGCGACGATTATGTGAAGAAACGCATTAAGGCTGTGAAGCCGAAATTTATCCAAAATGATTTTGAATGGTGGCTGAAGCAGCGTGTAACCACAAAGCGATTTTGCAAAACTTAGAGGATAAAGTGGAAATAAATAATAATAACGAATATAAATAAATAAAAACGGGGTTAGAATAAAAAATCAAATATTTCTCTTTTTTGACGAAGTAAACTTGGAGCCAAGACACAAACCATTTTATTTCTCTGAAAAGTCAAATGTAAAAACGCTATCCTAAAGCTAACATCATGTAGAAACAATGTAAATTAATTTTTTTTTTTTTTTATAAATATATATTTAAAAAATGAATCATAATTATTTTGAAGCAGTTTGTATTCAATACCCTAAAAGCTGGTATTATTTAATATACAAATAAAGGTTTACAAGCAGTCAATTTAATATTAAAAATTTTAAAAATTGTATAATAATGGTTGCATATTTTATTTTTGCTATTTTTAAAATAATTAGCTTTCATTCTATTAATTTGTAAATCTGCAAAGTATTTGTCTGTTTAATGCATTTTCCTATTTTTCTCAAACAGCTGTTTGTGGGAAAAAGCCACAACTCACTCAGTTTTGAGTCTTTTTAGAGCCTTGGTTTTCTTACAGGTTGCAGTCACTTAAAAGTCACTCAAAAGTCACTCATATAAATTTCTACTCTTTAGCTCAATTATGCTACCTTTGCTCTCTCTCTCTCATTTGCCATCGCTCTCCCACACGTGCAGTCGCCGGGTCTTGTAAGCTAGAGAGCAGAGCAGAGCATAGGCTTTATGTACATACATACATTACTTTTACATGACTTTACATTACAAGCTTATTGCACTGTTTAGTGCATACAAAGTGTTAGTGATAGTTTCTAAAATTAGCCAGGACTCAAACCGCAAGGAAACACTCAATTTGCAGGACAATTCTGCCGGCAGCGACGCTGACTCCCACGCATTACAAAGGAAGAGAGAAGGAGAGAGAGAGAAAGTTAAAGGTAGAGAGAGAGAGGGAGAGCTCGAAAAAGCAACAGCTTTCTAAAGGCACTCAATTCAGGCTTTACTTGGTCCTCTTTTCTTGCACACTCTTAAGACAAGCAGAAATGTTAAAAGGTGATAATAATAATTACTAATATAAGTAATAATTACAAATATAATAATTTAATATAAATAATAATGATTAATTAACCTCGTAATAAACTAAAAAAGACACAAAAATCTATTGAAAAATAATAGTAATAATAAAGAAAAAACACCTGCTTTAGAAACTACATTAACAGCACCTTTGCATACACTGTAACACAGTTAGTTTAGTTAACAGCCTGTAACACGGTTACATTTAGTTTACAGCCGCTAAGCATGAAAGAGCGGGCGGACGGCACTCAAGAGCATTGCACATGGGCGCGCAACGAGCTTGCGGGGGTGTGGGGGGTGAGGGAGCAAATGAAAATCATCGCAAAAACCCACTCAAACCGAAAGAGAATCTCTATATAGCGGGAAGTTCTCCGATTCGCATCGAATATGTTTTTCGCAGCGCGCGCGGTTCGCATCGGAAAATCAGAAAGGCTGGCGTAGGCAGTTTTCACAAAAAATAAAAGCAAAACCTCATCAAGATTTCGGGTTAGTGCAATTCTTCGGCGCTTTTCCTCTGCTCTGCAAGAAACGTCGTCATAGGCCGTTATTTCGTTACATTTCGCCATTTCCGTGATACGTTAACGTAACATAAACTTGTTACGCATATTACAGTAAAAATTGCAACAAGAGAAAAAAAAATCAAAACAATAACAAATACAAATACAACAAAATTGGCTGCTTTTCGTGTCTTTTTTCGCGTACGTGTGTGAGTGTGTATGTTTAATTGTGTGTTAGGGTGAGAGTGCAGCCGAAAAATAAATGCAAAAAAAGAGCAACAAATAAATAAATAAATAGAAAACAACAAGGAAAAAAGAGCAAAAAAAAAGAAACCAAAAAAGCAAAAGCAAGTGTCAGTGTGTGTGTTTGTGTGTGTGTGTTTACGTGTTAGCATATGTTGGTTGATTTTGCACCAAAATTGCTATAATTTTAATGTTTTTAAGGTGAGTTCAAGCCATTGGTTGTTGTAACAACTCGTAGCGAGGGTTTTCCGATTGGGAAATTTGAAAAAACCGTAACAATATGTTGGCAAAACCCACAAACACAACGCAAAAGGCGGCTAACTGTTGTCCGTGTGTATGTGAGCGAATTGGCAATATCGCGGTCGTGCGTGCATGTGTGTGTGTGCTAGTGTGTGTTTGTGTTTGTTGCTTTTGTGGCAACCAAAAACGTTGCAAGCAACAATAATAATGATGGCAAAACAAGTGCAGTCAGCAAAACCAACTCAACCAGTGCCTGCTGCCTGCTGCCTGCCTCTGGTCCGGCTCTCTCTCTCTCTGCCCCGCTCTTTCCATTGCCATCTCGCTCTGCTTCTCTCATGCTCTGGCATCGCCTGACCCCCCCCACTCTCTCTCTCTCTTGCACCCATTGACGCAACTGCATGGTCAGGGCTTCTTTTACAGTTACTGCGTTTATGCGGAAGGGCCTTGTTCGTTAATTCGTTTTTACAAAACATGGGGAAAAATCAAGAATTCAAATTAATAAATAGTTAAATGAATTAAAAAAAATATATATTTTAAAATTGTTGGAAAATAAATATGATTTATGTGCTTTGGGGCATTTTTCCCAAAGAAAAAGAAAAACTAAAATACTTTAGGGCATTTTTCCCAAAGAACAAGAAAAACTAACATTTTTACAGCCCTTAAAAAATACGAATTGTGTGTTAATTAAGTGTTTTTTATTTAAGATGTCGCTTGTTTTTTTCTAGGACCAGCTTAAAACTTATAATTATTGTACTTAAAATTTTCATGGCAGATATTTCTTAATATATCACTCTTTTAAAAATGATTTATTTGAATTATCTTTCAATAAATATTTACTTTAAATTAAATAGCAACAATCTTTCAATAAATATTTACTTTAAATTAAATAGCAACAATCGTTCATTTCAATGACCGAAATCTTGGTAAAGTTGTAAATAATAACGTATAAACCTTTATTAGTAAAATTGATTTTTTCTATTTTCAAGCAGATGATTAACGTAATTTAAAGTTATTTACAATATTTATAAGATTTTATTTTGTTCTCTTTAAACTGTATGAGGTCACTTATTTTAAACAAATTACCTAATACATTTTAATAATCAAAAACACATATTCGTAAATATTTTTTAAAATCAAAGATTTACATCATTAAAACCCCTCCATAAACGTGGTATTTTTATTGCCTTTGCGTTTTTTTTATTGTTTTATTTTGGCTTCTCGCTTGCTTTGCTTTTCTCATTTCGCATTCCGCTGCTCTCTTTGCACCAAACAAAGCTTAGTCGCCACTTGTCGCGCCTTTTGAATATCTTACCACCTCCGAACCACCACTTTCCACCACCCCACGCCCACCGTGTGTCTCCCCGACCACCTTCACCTCCACCTCTCGCTGACCACTGTCCTGCTGCACTTCCACTATCTGCGTTTTTATATCTATTAGTATTTTGGTTTTGGTGCACGCGGAAAAATAAATAAAATTACAAAAAAATATTTTTAATTATGAGAAATATATATTTTATACAAAATAATAAATAATAATCCCTTTCCCATGAGGGAATTTTTACCAGAGATATTTGCGTAGCTTTCAATTAAATATAATATATTGACGCCAAGATGTAGGCAATGCTTTTTTGGCAGGACACTCGGTATTCCATAAAAATGTCTTTTGAGTAAATAATTTATTATTTCTTCCTTTATTCCTTTCATTATTATTTCTGAAAATAAGGAAATATGTTTCCTATTCTATTTTATTTATTTTTTGTTTCTTTAATAATAATCAAATAATAAAAACTGCACTTATTTAGTGAACAAAATAAATAAAATAAAAAAAATTTAATTTGAAAAATATTTATATTCTAACATCTTTGAAATATTAAAAAAAATATATTCATATAATCTTTTTAGTTATCATCTATCTTTATTTTTTTCTAAGTGTAATCTCTCTTGCCTTTCCTTTACCTCGAGGCGTTTCCCATTCAAAGCTTTTTGCGAGTTTCGTTCGATTTCCATTTGCTTTTAATTGCATTTATGCATTTTTAATCGAGTTTGACTTTGGTAAGCTTTTTACTTTGGCATATGCTAGTTCGCTATCTTGAAAGCAGACAGAAAGAAGGAGAAACAGAGAGAAATGGAGAGACGGAGAGAGAGAGAGAGAGACGTTGGGGAAAATGGGCTCTTAGCAGATCCCGAGATAAGTCTCAGTTTCGCCCCATTTTGGCCAAACTTTTCTAATTGGCCTTGACGCCATTTTCGGGTTTCGGCGCTACACTAACGGCAAAAGTGCGAAAATGTTCTGCGTCTTAAATGAGATAATTTATTTGCAATTATAATTTGGTTCATTAAAGTTAATTCAATTAAGGCCTGGCGAAATATTCTTAGCAAAAGGCAATGAAAATGGATGGGTTTCAGGTATGAGAATGACAAGATAAAAGGAGTGAAATTAGCGAAGCAGCAAGAATATTTTATAAATTACATTAAAAACTTAGTAAGTGGAGTTTAAGAGGTTTTTTAAAGCTTAAAATGGTACGTGTTTTTCTTGATAGTTTAATATAATTTCCATTTGAAACAATTTGATGGAAACTTTACTTGTTAAAAGTTACTATTTAAGTAAAATTCTCTGTTAGTTTTGGTAAACAATTAAAAACAATATTTTAAAATATTTCCTTTTCCCATTTCCGCTGGAAGCAAACTTTCCTTGTTGTTTTTTAGTCCTCTTTTTGGGCCAACATTAACCCAACAGCTGTTGCATCCTAAACAAACATTTCTGCCATACAACTGGGCCCACTTGAAAGCTCAATCAGAGCCCATAGTGTCCCATATATATATATATGTATATATATTCCTGTCGCGTCCCCAACTTCGCCATCTCAACCCCCTCACAGTTTTGCAACTTAACATATGTTTATCTGCTAATCATGGAAATGCGATGCGGTGTTGCAAAATATTTAACTAGAAAACCTCAAATGAGAGGGAAAAAAAAGGAAATAAGCGAAACAGCTTTTCCATCGAACAACAACACGGCGAAACACACTCGCTTACCCATTTCTCCACAAAGCACCATATGCCGAAAAGCTAAACCAAAAATCGCACACACATAGTCGGGTACAACAACAACAAAAAAAATGAACGAACAAAAAATAAGCAGGCTGCTTTGACATTTCGTTGTCTGGCCACGCGCGCATCTCGGAACAAGGTCCCTTATAAGGGATAATTCACCATTAGGGTGGCTCAGGTTTTCAGCATTTTTTTTTATTGTAATTCAAAAATATGTAAATTCCAATTTTTGTTTCAAGTTAAAGGTAAATAAAAGGTCTTTTTTATTTTAGTAAAAATATAATATATAAATATAACATCAGTGGTTTTTGATCTTCGTTCAGAGATAAGGATAAGGCTTATTATGGCAAACTTTTGCTATTTACTTAACAAAATAAACAAATACATAAATAAATATATATAAATAACTATATTTTTTGTTTACAACTCTTTTTCGAATAAAAGTTTATTTAATATTAACCATTTTTCACAATAAAACAATGATTTGGAGATTGTGGAGAATTAAAAAAAAGTTTTTATGAGCTGCTAAGAAATAAATCGTCATTATCTCAAGTTTACATAATGAAAGAAAATGTAATAGCCGTTCGTTTAAAACCGAAATCAAAGCAAAATATAAATAATTAGATTTTATATTTAATTATTCTATTAATTTTGTATTTTAAATGTTGCAATAAGAGTTACATAAAAATTTTTATTTGCTTTTTATGTCGGCGTCCAACAAGTCATCATTATCATCTCGACTCAACCTAATAAAAGCTCAGATTTAAATCCAATTAAATAAACATCGGTGTCTTAAAGAGCAAAATAAATAAATAATATTTAAATTTACAATAAAAATACAATTAAAATTATTCTTTCTAGGTTGGTGCCCGAAGAGTAATCATTTCGAGTCAGCCTACTAAAAGCACTTATCATTTTTCCAGAAAAAATAAAGCGTATTAATTCTGTATTTACAAAAGTACAATATATTATGCAAAATTCCATTTTCCAAAGTAATGTGTCATCATCTTGAGTCACCCTACTGAAAGCCCACATTCAGTCGCACATTTTGTACATCTGCACATCCCCACGCACAAATAATTCGCTGCTCGCTATGTATGCCAGTATGCCGAAAAAAAAGGGCAAGACATAACTTCACCCGCTTTGTCGCTGCCCACGCTTCGAAAGCCCCAAAACCAGCCACCCAACCATAAGGCCGCCAAGCCACCCAAGCCACCCAGCCACCCAGCCACCCCCTAAATCAACCATACCACCCATTGGACGAGCGCACCCACTCATCCGCCGTGTGTGCCTTAACATTTACCTTGTTGGCCCGAAGTTGTCTTCCAAACATTTGTTGCACTCTTCGGATGGAAATCGTTTTTCACCACGCTGGCAATTTCACCCGCACGGTCTCTTTTCCATACGCTCTCTTGTTTTTCCTGCCCGCTTTTCTCTTTCTCTGTTTACATTGCTGTCTCTCTCACTGGGTTTTGCTCTCTTTTTGAGCTAACCTAAGCCGGTCCGACGTCATCGCAAAGGTCAAAGAAAACTGGAGAGGAAAATAAAACAACAAAAAATAAACTCAGAAGAACACTTAAATAAATATCATATATAAAAATTAAGAAATATATAATTATAAAAATTTAAACAAAAAGAAAAAAAAAAACAAGTAAATAAATAAATATCGGAAAACATTTAATTTTAAAGATAGGATTTATATTTCTTTATTTATTTATATTTTATAACTACAAAGTAAGAGAATCTTGCAGGGAAACAAATCTCAAATACTGGCATATAATTCTTAAATTGTTTTAGTAATTAATAATTTTAAATATTGCCAAAACAATTTTAATAAATCAGTTAAAATTTCAGAGATGGAATTATATTTATTTCTATTTTAGGACTACAAAGTAAGGGAAGGAATCTTAAATAGAAACAAATCTCAAAATGTTTCATATATACTTAAGTAGTTTTAGCAATTAATATTATTATATATTAAATAAATATCAGTTAAAATTTAGAAAATCGGTTTTATGTTCATTTTTATAAAATTACAAACTATAGGAAACTTACAGAAAATCCAATCTCAGATTTTTGCTTATAATTTTGAAACAGTTCTAACAGTTAATGTTAATAAATATTGTTTTAATATTACAATATATTTTAACAAATTGTTAGAATATCAAAAATGAAAATGAAATGATTAAGCTTGAAGAAATATTTTTATATCATTGCTTAAATTTTTTCTCGAATATTTGTTGAGTGTATTAAAGCTTTTTCGTAAAATTCAAGGAGTGCTGCGTGGTTGGCGGTGATGGCTTACTACCGGGCGGAGCACTAGCAGTTGCGATGTCCTTTTGGGGGGTGGTGCAGATTGCGTGGGGCGGTCGCCCTTTTGGTGGGTGTCCAACCATATGGTCAATGCACAGAGCAAATTGCCACTTGGCGGCGGAGGCGACGCTTCATTTGGTTTTCAAATTGAATAGGAAGCGTCGCGACATTGTCGGGCGTCCCTATTGCTCCCAACGCCCCCTCCAAAAACGCCAGACCTCCGCTCCCCTGGGCTCCAAGGATTCGTCCTCCGCTAATTGAGACATTTGTCAACTGGCGTAAATGAGACATCATTTCTCAAAAGGCATTCTCTTATTGGCCAAGGGAATTGGGGAATGCCAAGTAATGGCTTATTCCCAATTGCAGCTTTGTAATTAAATCAATTATGGCAAAATGGAATTATTTAAAATTTAGTTACATGTTTGTTAGTATTATTTTTAATTAATTAATGGTGTTAATATTATTAATATTTGTTAAGAGAAATCTCTTTTAATATTTACATTTTGTGGCTTACCAATTAATAGAGAAATTTACCTGTAAGGCTACAAATATTTTATTGAATTTTATATTCGTTTTAGATATTTATGATTATAGAACAGAACCAAATTTTTGTATATGTATATATTTATTTTTATATTTTTATATTTATATTTAACTGCAGACTGAAAACTTTAGTGTCCTGTATTATCACTATTTGGATTATTGCTTTTTGTTAACACGTCTTGGCTTGATTGCCAAGGAAGTCACTGACTTCCTCTTTGAATCGTTGATAGTTTTATTGGTTAATGCCATAGAAATATTATCAAGCAATGGCATTTTCGTTAAGTGATTTAAAGTCTTGACAACACCATCCTTCAAGGGTCCTTTCGGTTTGGTATTTGAATTTCTATGAGTGCCCTCATTCAATGGCTTCGGATTTTTTATTATCTGTGAACTTGGTATCTTTTGTATGGCAGTTTTCGAGCTGGCCTTCGGGGACTTCTCGCTCTTTGTGGCCAGGGGCTTCTCGATAATTTCTGAGATATCCTCACCTCGTATTTCCTTCATAAGGTGTGCGAAAGTAATGGGTTCCAAATAATAGCGTCCTTAACAAATTGTTAATTAATTAATTGATTGATAATTTGTAAGGGTAATATGTAAGTTGGCTTACCCTCTGCTTTCTGCAAAAATCCCGAACGTAGTCCCATTTCGAGTGTTTGTTTCACTGGCACTTTAATGTCTTCTGGTGGCAGCTCTGTATTCTGGGCTATAGTCATCACGATTTCTCGCAGTGTTGCCGGTGAGTTAATCAACTCCATGGTATGCATAATTATGGCTCCATTAAAATTCGGCATCTTAGTGGGGTTTTGATATGTTTTACTACCTTAAAAAAAGAAAATATTTAAAAATAAACTCGGAAGAGATTTGATTGTTTATGGGAATAATTGTTTTATGGAAATATAATTTTATATATTAGGATAAGTGAATATCAATGGCTACTTTGTTTATTAGAAATATTTTATTTACTTTAAAAAGTAATAATTACAAAAGCAGCCTAAGATATACATTATTTTTACTAAGTAATAATTTCTTTATATTCGTAAATAAAGTAATAAATTTAAAGAACCAAAAAATCTATCTTATTGCCTAAAAATCCATTGTCTTTAATGAAAAACCCCTTTTTATTATACTTTTTTGTTGTGTCTGATGAAATTTGAAACCTCCCTCGAGGTAAGGTCGTTGTTAACGAGATCTACGTCAAGCGGTTATTGCCTTGACATGGCCAATAGCCAATAGCCAATAGAGTTGGTCATATCTATCAATGAGCCAGGTCGCCTAACAACAGGAGTAAAAAACAAAAGAACTAAGCAAACTTTTGCCACATAACAGTTCCAATATTGGCTTCTAATATTTACATCAGGGACGCCTTTTTTTGTGCTGACGCTGTCACTATACTGCTGTTCCTAATCAGCGGACTCTATAAATAGAATCCCTGACCGCCCACTCGCAACTCTTCGGCAATCGCCCACAGAATATACACCATATGGAGGTTTAATTAAACTCGGTTCAGCAAAAAATACAGAAAAAAAACACGAGCAAAGGAAAACAAAGCAAGATGTTTACACGCAAGTCAAACAAGGGCAAAGTTATTTTTTTGGTTTTTGTTTTTTGGCATCAATCATGTATATGGAGGCAATTAAAGCCTCAACGGCTGACAGCTCAAGATGTCTTTGCTGTTGCATCACCATCAGAGGACACTGGATAAAGCTGAAACAAAGGCCTTAAATTGAGTTGCAATCATAATATTATTAATATATTTTTTATACATTTTTTTTTTTCTTTTTTGGACAATACAAAAAATCCTTGTGAAAGTTTGCAGGGAGCGACAGTCCTGGGGATGAGTGCACCGTCAGTGTCTGTTATTGACAGTCGACGGTAATTTAATCAAAAAGTGTCAGACATCGTTTGCCATATGGCGGCCATTGGAGCTTTCACATGGGCGCCATAAAAAAAAAATGGAGGAAACTGTTAAAAAGGATGTGACACCAAGGACACTCTAGGTATTTGCAATGCCCTGCTGAAACTAGAAAAATATATTGAAAATAAGCTAAGGGAAGAGTAAGGATTGAAGGGAAGTTGAAATAGAAAAAATCTTAGCATTTATCGTCCGCTTTTGTAACAGCTTTCTTAATTTAATTTTCCTAAAATACGCTTAAAATTTAGAAATTTAAATTTTGAATCAGTTATTAAAGTAAAGTATAAAGTATAGTATAAAGAACAAACTTCTGAGATAAAGGACTCTGAAGCAGTTGTCCTAAAAAAAGGTTCTAACATGGTTCAACATGACTTGCTTAAGTTAATAACAAATTTAAAAAATACAAATGTTATAACATAATTTAAAATTAATAAGTAATAGTTTAAATATTTTCTCAATCAATTAAAAAGTGATATACCCCACTTGTTACTTTGTAAAGTTCTGGAACTAGTTGAAAATATTCCAAAAATAGCTGGTGGGCAGCCCAAAAAAGTATGCTATGCCTTTTGCTTCAGGGCCTTGCTCCTTAGCCATTGTATGCGTACAAATAAAATACTAAATATTTATAAATGTATATATATACATATATATGTTTCTATGTAAATAGCCCTTTTTGTGGGTGGGTTCTATTTCTATTTGATTTCCGTTTGCTGATAGGCCCCTAAAAATAGAAACGGTCAAAAATCAAAGCCAACAGCTCTCCCACCGCCCTAAAGCGAACATTTATTTAACATGTTTGATGTTTTCCTCAGTTAAATGTAGCATTTTCGACTCCGAAAAGAAAAACCAAGCACAAAACCCGAGAGCAGGAAATTCGTTTTGTTGATTGTTTGGTTTCAACGTTCTGCACAGGAAAAATAAAAGCAAGTCGTACACAAAAATTCTTCACTGGAAATGCCATTTAAAATGCAGTGCAAATGTTATTTTAACACTTGCCAGGTTGCAGAAAAACAAAACGACTGAATTTTTTGTTTTTTTTTTTTTTATGGAGACATGGAGGTGAAAGCATAAGGTATGTTTAGAATGGCAATTCTGACACGCGTTCCTTTTATTATTTATGACAACGTGTGAAACGTTGAATTGAGAAAAATGTAGACGAACAGGAGAAGCATTTTTAAAACTGTTTTAAAAGCAACGAATAGCTTTAAATTTATTTAGTGAAATGTTTTCTTTGGTAATAGAATAAATAAATTTATTTCAGGTAATTTTAAATTATCCTTTTTATTAAAGAGATCTCTGAACTTAAAACTATTAACAGACGCCATTCTTCTAATATATAAAATAAATATAATATACTCCATGTGTGTATTAATTTGTATTTCCTTTGTCCAATCACAATTTCCTCTTTGTTCATCGAATTTGTATAAAATTTAATTTGTTAATCAAATATGCCCAATTGAACGGAAATCCTCTACATCAAATGCGCACACACACATTTTGCATGAAAAGGCACATCTTCTTTGACATTTATGCAGAGTCAACGCATATATGTGTGTATACAGTGAGCACTAAAGGTATGCCCACACACAGCCAGATGTGTATGCGTGCGAAAAGTATGTGCACATACTTACATACGTGTGTGATAAACGACAGCTCCTGTATCCTGACAGTTATACTTGTGCGCTGTGTTTCGAGCGTAAGGATGACCTGTCCGGTAGCCCTTTTCCATAGTCTTCTCAGTGTGTCAGTGCACTTGAAAAAAAAAGTTTATACATAAAGCGACAGTATTTAAGTATTTATTTAAACAAGAAAAGAGTAGTTTTCTTTTTTGAAGATAAATAAGAAAATAGTATTAATTTTGTGATATTTAACATAAAGAAAACTTGTCAAATATGATGGAAATAATATTTAGACTTATAGCAACACCAGTGGAGACGATTTAGACATGTCTTTTTCATATTTATTAATGTTTTTTATGATTTTCTTTTTATATATACTTCTGAAGTTATATTAACTAAGATGGCTTATTTAACAATATTTTAAATAAAGTTAATCTTTCTAATTTAATTTAAATAAAAGTCTTGTTTACGTTGCTCCAATAACATAACTGATGTAGGAAATGTAACCTTCAATTTCGGGCAACTTCCAGTTATTTGCTGTAAATTTCTTAAAGTGTATTCCTGACATTCCTGGCCGATTGCCTGCTGACCGTGTTTCCTGTGTATAAAGACCATGCAAGTGACAAATTATATGCACAATGGGCCAAAAGGGGCGGCGAAGGGGCTGGTCGCGACGGGGCACAGTGGAGACAGATGAGTTGTGCGAAAGTGTCAGCATCAGTGTCAGTTTTGGGTTTCTCCGAGCAAAATGTTTTATGTGCAGCCAGCGAGACATTTTTGGCCTTGTATAAAATATGAGTTGCAGCCTTGCAGCAGCCCCGGCCATAAACTTTGACCTGGTCCAGGTACGGGCCGGGCATTTTGCACCCTTTATATGGCAAACCTTCTCGTATATCAACTAATTGCACTTTGTTTATTGTCCGTCGGTGTCCGTGTGTCTCCGTGTGTGCTTTATCCTTTGGCTTTGTGGGGCCCTGTAATTTAGTTTCATGTCTGGCACGTGACTTCCGGGGCCAATTGGAAATTTTATGCCCATGGACCGACTTGTTTCCCAAAGCGATACAGCGGCGGCCGTTACGAAATGTGATTTGCATTTTGTTGATTTACAGGAATTAAAACCAGCTGTCGAAATATCAACAGCGTACTCAGTGTGTGTAAGACATTTTAATTGCGTTTAAGCCTCTTTTCTTGCCCAACCAGTATATTGGGTGAGCTCTTGCCAGACGCTGCCCAAAAGTATGCCGCACAAAAACTGAAAAAAAAGAGACAATTTTCAAAATGTTTTTTTCGGCCAGCAAACATTTTCTTTGTTCTCTATATTTTGTTGTTGTTTTTTTCAGCTTAACTCAATTAATTGAAGCCATTTCTTGTGCTCACTTTCGGGGGTTTCCCCCCATTTTCCACTGTCAGTTTCCTTGCTCTGACGTTTCAACATTTGCGTCACTTCCATGCGGGCAACTTTTACGCACTTGCGTCTTAATTACTCACACCGTTCACTTGCCAATTTCCTCCTCTCTCTACCACCCCCCCGCCCAGTTTTCCGCTGACAACTTTTTCATGTTCTCGGCTCAAATCCTTAAGCTCCTTTCAGAGTTTTGCAAGCCGATTTTTCTCTGTTTTGATTCCGGTTTCAAGAAAAGGTATTTCGATAGGTTTGCTTAATACTTTTTAATATTAAGAAATGGGAATTTAAAAATTAATTTTTTTAATATTTTTCTGTTGGTTTAAAAGCAACAATACAATACAATTTAATGCAATGCAAGACCCAAAACTATTTTAAATTATAAGCATAATTAAATGCTTTTTAGGAACCTTAAACTTATAGTGTTTTAAATAAGACTAAATATGGTTTATAAAATATTTAATAAATATTTACAAGTGTATTCATTAATTCGGCTTGCCTTCAAAGTTAAACTTTTTATCAGGACTTAGCCTGTGAGTGGGCGAGAGCCAGCAGAATATAGGCTAAGCGGTGCTCCCTTATTTGGTTGGAGTTTTTCTTTTTTATATACCCTAACTTTACGAAAGGTGTTTAGATTTATATATAAAAAATGTGACAAATAAAGGACAAAGGACATTAAATAAATATTTAAAGTAAAGTTCACTAATTTATTTAGAACTCCATTAAATACTTTTTACTGTTAAATTAATTTTAATGTATTTTATAACAATTTTCTGCAAAAAGAAAACATTTTTGAACAATAATATCTTAGAGTAAAAAATATAAAATCATTCAGAGCTCTATTTATAAAAATGCTCTTCGAAAAGGCACAATTATGAGATCTTCTTCTCTAAAAAGTGTTATTTGTAAAGTGTAGAGGTCTTTTTTGATCCCAGGAGAGCATTTTATTTTCGGCTTGCTAAATTCCCTGTTATCAGTCGTGGGGCTTAGACGTGGGCCTACATATAAATTTCCCTTTTGTGCGGCTCCTTCATCAGCATCATCGTCCCGCATCCCTCATCCCTCATCCCTTATCCCAGGCCGTTGTCTTCAAGGACCTGCTGCAACATGTTTGCATTTCATTTGTTAGCAAGTTGTCAACATTTTATCTATGTTATTATGTCTTGCCTACTTTTCTGCTCCCTTCTATTGCTCCTGCTCCAGTTCCAGTTCTTCTCTCTTGTATTTTTTCTTCTACTTTGCATTTGTTCCTTTTCCTTCCAGGCTTAAAGGTAAGCCATTAAAGTTTCGAAAGGTAGGGTATGGCTGGTTGGCGGTTCATCATTAGTCAAACGTCATGTCATGTGAATGGGGCGTGATGAGCGTGCAGCGAATTTATCATTGGGCCGCATCTTGGATAAGTCCAGAGCCACGCGGCGTATGAGTAATAAAACAAATTAATACAAATATTAATCATACGACGCGTGGGTCCGAAATGCCAAAGATCAAGGGAACCAAGAGACATTCATGGAAGGGTCAGTCAGCTAAGTTAAAGCATCTCTTTTATTGCGAATTCATATCGCCAAAAGAATGTCACAACGATGGCAATGTAACAATGAAATTGGAGTCGTAAATGGTTTTCTAGTTACGACTATTTGTGGTTGTTGTTGGTTTCTGGTACCCTGTTATTGATTTTTTTAGAGGGTAGATTGATTTTTGCATTGTCAAGTGATAGTGAAGGGAGATTTAATATTTTTAGGTGTGATTTTGATTAATTTTTGAGTTGTTAATTGCTTATTTTTTAGAAATTAAATGGGGTAATACTATTTTTAAAGACTTAATAAAAGGAAATATATATTAAAAATTGTTTTCGGATCATTTCTAGTAAAGCAAATAAATAATTGTTCTAAAATGTAAATAAAAAGATTTAATTGTTAATAAGTCCTAAATAATTTTTATAAATATCCTACAAATAATTTCAATCTTTTGCAGTCATCTTTTCCATATTTTCTACTCATTTTCAAACCTTTTAATTATTTAGGGTATTTTTAAAGTCGTTTCTTTCAACACATTATATCATACCAACATGTTTCCTGTGTTATTATGCCGGTGGTCATAAAATTCAGTTTAACTTGTTGCTTTCGCAATACTGAAAGCTTGAAATTGGTTTCGGTTTTTTTTTTTTTTGTATAGTTGAGTGTCTAGGGGTCGCTCACTCATGCGTCGTGAGAATTGAGACAGTGTTTGGGTAGAGTGAAAGAGCGCAGATTGAGATAAACTCTTATCGCGCTCTTTCGAGTGAAATTCTTTGAGTGCAAATGTTCTCAAAGTGGGCCATGAATTTTGGAGAATATTTCAAAGTCAGCCGTAAATTAACTAAGTAAGAGGACTTCGCGGAAAGGAACCTAGGACTTCGAGGTACTTCCCTGGAATTGGCTGAAATTTTCAGATTTATGAGGAATAGTGCTTAAAGGGATTAGAGATTATGAAAAGATTTACTTTGCTGGTAATGACTGCGGTGAATTTAAGTTACTAGAGATGATAGAATATTTTAGAAGTTTATTTAATCATTTAGAATTCTTTGGAGAATTTTATATGTATACAAACATTTATTCAATAAGATTTTATAATATTTTTATTACATTATTTGTATTACATTATTTTTATTACATTATTATTATTATTATTTTAAGATTTTATAAAGGTTAGTTTAGCCTGAACTAAGATTTATTAAAATGATTCATAAGAATAAAAAGTAAACAATTAAAAAAGCCTGTTAACGTTTTTAAATTTGTTTATGCAATAATTAAAAATTTACCAAAGCCTTCCTTAGTTCTACATTTGAAAATATAATATTTAATATATATTTGTTTGCCTATTAAAAAATATCTTTCAATAAAGTGTATAATATATGATATAAAATATATATCTCTTTACCTATATGATGATATATCATTTAATATTTTTGAATAATACAATATTTAAAATATACACATATTTTTTTAAGGTATTTTATAATATAACATTTGATATAATTGATGTCCTTTCTTCTTGGCTTTTCCAACTTGTTGACTTGAAGGGCTCCCAGTTTTTTCCCCGCTGCGATATCATTACTTATTATGCTGTTGTTTTTATATATTCTTTGTTACCGTCTTGTGGCGCTAATTAAATTTGTTGAACACACACACACACACACTCATATAGCCGTAGACCACACACAGAGATACTGCCACACACAGATACAGAAGGAAGGGGAAGTCCCCCTTTCACGTCATTCCTTTGGCGTTGCCAACTTAATTGCATTTTTTTCAAGTTTGCGGAGAGCGCAGCATTTTGCAAAATTTTTTTTGCTGTTGTTTCGTCTTGCAGGTTTATTGATAATACAGGGGCGTTTTATCTTGCCATGCCACGCCCTTCGAGTAACTGCCTGCGACTTTCAATTGTGGCGTTTATTAAATAATTTCTGCAAATATTTTTATGGTCACGCATAAGGCTTTCCTCTAAATATTTTCCCCAGTCTCCATCTCTCTCTGATTTTGTAATTATTGGACTGCGCAAATATTTGTTCAATTTGAAAATATTTTCTGCATTTCAATTATGAAATCGCGCGTTCGGAAATGGAAATGAGCTTGCAAATATTTTGCGGCGATTTTGTAAACAGTTTTTCCCCATATTTTCCGGCAATCCGCTCCAAATTAAATGCACTAAAATATTATCATTTACACTACAAAAGCCTTTTTTGATTATTTATTTGTCCTTGTTAGTTTTTTTTTATGGTATTTGTTTTGCGGTTCACTTTTGACCTAGCATAAATTTAGTTCTGTCCAATTAAATTTAATTGAAACTCTTTTATTTATTTACACATAAATATTTGTATATTTTTAAGCATTAAAAATTGTTTAACCAATTAGTGGTGTACATTGTTTTTGGTCCTTTCTAATGAGTGTGTGTTTAGTCACATTAATTATTTACAAATTTTTGTAATTACTAATGATGGAATAGCAAACGTTTGAAGAGCGGAATTTAATTGAGCTGATTAGAAATTAAAAGAGTAGAAATGTTTTATTAAAATGTTTACTTTTGTATGTGGGTTAATGAAAGGAAAATATACCAAATTAATGAAATATAATGCTAAAATCTTTAGGTTAAATAAAGTATTATAGCATTTGATCAAAAATAGAACAGCTAGCACTTAATATTTGCATAGAAATCCAATCAAAATGTTTATTATTATGCGCAGGGAACCTTTTGATGTCTGAGCTTAGATCCCAGGGACTCTTTGGTATAGACCAACATATTTAAGTAGTGTAAATTGAATAGAAAATAACTTCCGGTATATGGTATGCATTATTCATTTATTTTGGCTGGCCACAAGCGTTCGTGCAACATTTTCTGGCCATGCCAGACTCTTACTCCGGCACACATTGCTCATACGCCAGGTCGGCCGCATAAAATATTGAAATTGTTGACCAAAAACGCAATTTACGCATACATATTGCATATTGACCAAGCTCCCTGTCTCTTTCACTCTCTCTCTATATCGCTCTCTCTCTTTGTGTGCGCGTTGGCATGAGGCTTTTCCCTTATGTTGTCGAATAGATTTTCATTTGCATTTGTGCAGATTTAGCTGATTTTCTGCTGTATGTTTATTTTTTGTCCCTTTTGGTTGGCGGTGTGTTTTGATTTTATTTGATTCCCGGTGTGTTAAAATCCGTTTAATGTATAGAATGAATTTAAATAAAGAGGCTTAAAGTTCAAGTTAAATTTGTTTACCAACATTTAATATTTATTAGCTGGTTTAAGGGGTATTTTATACAATTTGTTTCTAAGTGGGTCATTCATGAAAGTTGTGAGCTTGCTTTTGATAAATTACAGGAAATTCCGGTAAATAATATTAATTAAAATCACAGTTTCACAGCTGATTAAAATTATAATTTATGGCGCAGAAAGCATCATTTTTTATAAGAGTAAATAGATTTTTAAAGCAAGAAAATTCAGTTTTAATTAGGCTACGAGTTTTCCATGTGTTCTCTTTCCAAATTGACTCTCAACTATTTTTTTTTTTTCGACCAAAAACTAAGTAAAACAAATTTCATCTTCAAAGTTTGGGCACATTTCTCCAGGCAAATATTTTTCACTCATCGTTCTCTTTTTCCACTCTCATTTATGATTTGCTTTTAATTAAAATAAATATTTTATGGCTTTCGATAAACAATCTCGAAAGGAGAAGCAAAAAAAAAAACAACAAAAAATACACAACACAAGCCAAACTTTTGACTCGAACTTTGTGAGGACAAAGTTGATAGAAAGTGAAAGACTCTTCGAGTTTAACAATTTTCTTTCCGTTTTCCGTTTCGTTGCAGGCATTGCCAATCCAGAAAAAGGTGTAAATAATTGAGGCGTAAAACTTGGCCCTTATGACTTTCAACTTCCGTGCTTACCCAAGCCCAACTTGTGTGACTTAATTCGATCAAATTGCCGGCACAACAGCAACATGAGACTGCTGGTGACAAGGTGCAAGGGCAGCCACAACAATTTGCAATTGTTGCCACAAAAGAATCTCAATTTGCAATCTCTGATTAACACAAACGAAGCCAATTTTCATTGAACGCAATCAAAGTAAGTTCGATCAGCGAAATATATTTGAAAACATTATGGCAACAGCTGTCTTGGAGGCGAGCGAAACAAAATTGGAGCTGGTGTGCGACGAGTGCGATTATTATGGTTCTACGGATACGATATTTACCGATAACAGCACTCAAACCGATGGCTACGATGACGATGAATCGGAGTTGAAGCCACTGAAACCCAGATTGAGTCAAATTGTGGAAGAGGAATTGGAAATGGAAGGGGATATGGCTAAGGAAACGGAAGTGGTGGTGAAACTGGAGACAAATGGTATACGAAACGATAACGATAATGATAACGATAACAATAATGCTAGTGATGGGCAACCTTCGATAGAAGCCTCGATAAATGAAGAGGAATCAAAGGAGGATGTGGAGATTTTGGAGGAATCTACAAAGCAGGTGCCAAATGACTCCGACGAGGAACAGGAAATCGACGAAGTGGCCAGGCTCACAGGCTTGGCCTTGGGCATGGGCTATGCCCGTATTATAGACTACGATAACCTGCGGATAATCGAACATGTTATCGAAAGTGACGATGACGATGACGGCGATGATGATGTCGTTGACGATAACGATAATGAAAGGTCAAGGGGAAAGGCAAACACATCGGCGGGTTTGCAGCAGGCCTGCCATGATTTGGTGACTTTCATCGGTGAAAGCTATCAGGTAATCGAAAGGTCAGGCCACAGTCGTGATCCCCCGGCCACATTGCAGGTGGTGGACAATAACAACAACAATCGCAACAGTGAAATATCGCCTCGAGGAATTGGTTCTAGCCAAAGTCGTGCCAAGTCGTGCGTCAAAGAAAATCAAAAGGCCAGCACAAGTGCAACGGCAACGGCAACAGCAGCACCATCCACCAGCAGTGCTTTGATCAAGGCCTATAAATCGAATTTGACGCCATTGGCGCCACCCTTTCAGCCGGCCGCCCTGAAGGCCAAGCAACTGCAGCTGCAACAGTCATCATCCGTGGCCAGCAGCAGCAGCAACAGCAGCAACAGCAATACGTGCCACATGCCGACAGTGGCCAGCAGCAGCAACATGACTTCCTCGGTGACGACAACAGCAACGAATGCTCTGGGCTATGCCGCCTACGAACAGACCACTGTGTATTATCAGCAGCAGATACAACAGCCGCCGCAGCAGCAGCAACAGTTGTCACCCAAGCAGCAGCTGCAGCAGCAGCAACACTGTGCTCAACATTCCGGCTTGCCGCACATTCATGGCGCCCAACTAATGCCCGTGCAATTGATTACCTTGACGCCACCATCGGCGGCATCAGTAGCTGCTGCCGTAGCCGGAGCAGCAGGAGCAACTATAGCAGCTACAGCAGCAGCAGCAGCTGGAGGAGGAGCAGGAGGAGCAGCAGCAACTCCTGCAGCAACAGCAGCGGGTGGCGCAGCAGCAGCAGCAGCGGCAACATCCTTAACTGGCGCCGCCTGGCCACTTGTGGAGGCGCCAATTTACATTGACATCAATGGGGAATATCGCAGCTATTGCCCGGCACATGGACCGCCGGCAGTGACAGGCCCGCCAAATGGCGCCATTGCCCATCATCCCCACATCCATGCCCATTCACATAGCCATTCCCATCCGCATTCGCAACCCCATGGCCATGCCCATGCCCATACGCATTCGCTGCCCCATTCGCATACACATTCGCATGCCCAGCAACAGCAGCAGCAGCAGCAGCTTCATCATCACCATCAGCAGCATGGGCAGCATCAGCAAGTGACAAATGTTAATGGAAATATTGCCCAGGCAGCAGTCGCAGCAGCAGCAGCAGCAGCGGCAGCTGCAGCAGCATCAGCGCCTCGTTTGCTGCTGCAACTGGACGCCGTAGCTGTCCAGCAGCAGCAGCAACAGCAGCAGCAACAGCAGCAGCAGCAGCAGCAACAACAGCAGCAGCAACAGCAACAAATCGTAGCCGCTGGCAAGCGTAGCAAAGTTTATCGAGGTGAGTGGCCGTTTTATGACATTTGTTGTACAGTTTTTATTCCTGTCCATGATACCCGGGGCTATTTGGGTCCATATAGTTTGTCCAAAGGATGACCAATGCACTGAGAGAAGGAATATATGCAATTATAATTATTATTTGATTTATTCAAAATATTCAATGTACTCAAGAAAGAAAGGATCTCTGGAAGAGGCTAAAGTGTTTACTAAAAGACTGTGATATAAGTTTGAATTTACAAAATATTAATTTAAAGCCTATTTCTATTGCATTTGAAATAAATAGAAAAATAAGTTATAAAGGTAATTCCCTAAAATATAAAAGGATAGGATCCTTTGATATTATTTGTATAAATTCTTCAAGGATTTTAATATAAATAAAACTTAAAACAAATAAATTTTGACACATCCTGTCGAAAGTATACATTTTTTCGGTAAACCTCTTAATAATAAAAGGATAAGTTCCTTTGCACCTATTTCTGAAATTTCTTCAAGGATTTTATTTGAAAATAGCTTAAAACAAATCAATTATAGCACATCCTCTTAAAACTATATATGTCTTAGGTAATCTTCTAAAATTAGAATTTTTCTACAAATTCTCTTAGGATTTTAATATTGAAAAAGCTAAGAAAAATTATAAGAAGTGTTGCAGAAATTATTTTAGATTTAAAATCAATTTAAAATGTGTCAAAAAATATGCAAAAATTCAAAATCTTGAATAATTTTTGCGACATTTTTTATTAGCTCTTTTAATATTGAAATCTTTGAAGTATTTATACGAATTTTCAAGACTTACAAAATTTAATTATGAAATTAAAAAGTAAATGGAATTTTAGATAGGCTACTCCATATAATAGGCTTAAAATAAATGAACATCGTTAAGCCATTACATTCATATTCATCTCACTTTCTCTCTCGAGAAAATCTCTTCGATTTCCCATATATTTCTCTTGGTGTACTTACCATATAGAGTCCTGTACGATCCAAAGTGTCTTCCCTGGAACTTTGAACATTACTTTTAGCTTTGATTCATGATGGCAGCATGTATAGTATGAGACAGAGACACACCCAGGGGAGAGTGAGACTCTATTTCTGCATTTCATGCGTTCAGAGAGGCTCCTTTTGGCCTCCATCGTCTAACTAGCCAAAGCAACTAAGCAACCAACCAGCCAACCTAACCGACCAGGGATTTAATCAGTTAAGCAAAGCTAACTGAGCCGAGGATAGAGGCAACTTGGCTGGCAGAATGTTGCCCTGGTCAGGGTTAAAATTAATTTCGAAGCCGTTGGGGCTTCGCTTCCCTTTGTGCGGACTGTTTGCTTTTCGGGGCCATCGGAGGTAGCGAGTGGGCATGACTCGGCCTGTTTGTATGGCTTATTTGCCAAATAATCTGTTTGTTTGGCTATGCAATAAGTAGTTCCTGGGCCCGGGCATCATCCAGTTGACATAGGCAGGTCGGACTGTGTGTGTGGGGTCTTCGACAACAAGAGATTAAACAGAAAGAGCCAAAAGGTGAATGCAAATTGAGAGGTAATTGTTTTTGCCGCATATCTGGGGGAATTCTAGAATAAAGGGAGCTCCAGGAGAGTTGAATAAACAGATCTATGGAAAATGAAATGGCTAAGGTCCCTTTATAACCGGAAGTTGGTATTAACCGGAGACTAAGGGAAACTCTGGATGATGCCTCATTTAATAACAAATAAATAATAAATGACTAAGTTTCCAATACATAGTTATATGTATTTTATGTAAAAGAATAATTCCTTCCAATTGGTACAAATTAAGAATAAATAAAATCGCTTTCTATGCTAATTTATATGTTTTTGTGATACGGCAATGATTCTTCTCTCTGTATCCCTTAGTTAACTTTGCTTCATCACCTTTCCCATAACAGTTTTTCTATTCACATATCAGCAAACCTCCATTTGTCGTCCTTTTATTGCCGACTATCAATGGTATCCGTTGGGTTCGACACCTGGCAATTGCCTTCCAGTGATAGCTCTATGCTCCATCTTCTGTTGACTTTATCCGGCGTCGTCTAATCCGATTCATTTTTGCCATTTTTAGGAGCTGTAGTTTCAATTTGCATTTGCTCGGGGCGGAGGGGGGGAGGGGAGATTCGCTGGATCACGGTGTAGTGCATATTGAAGTCATCACAGTTGGCGACACTCCCAGGCAATTTCTGTGCGCCAACTTGACCATATCCAGCTGTGTGTATGCAGATGACACTGTGTCACCAGAGTCTCCTATGGGCCTTCTCCCCGGATGGTCCGCGTTTTTTCCATTTTTTTTTCCTCTTTTTTTTTTTTTTTGGTAAGAGTTTTCAGAGTTTTCCTCCTGCCAAGTTTGCCGGAGAGTGCTCTGCTCTCTTAGCTCCGCTCATTTTGTGTTGCTTCTTTTTTCTTTTTTGGGGTCCGCCACACGCTGTGGTCTTATGGACTCTGATTTTTCGTTTTGTTTTTGGCCAATGCAACATTGTTGCCTTACTCTCTGTACACTTAGAGAAACCACTTTCAATCAAATCAAAAATATGTAGCTTAAGGTGTTACAAAAGCATTAACAGTTTTCAAAACCTTAAAAAATGCGTCTAAAAGTATGCAATGATATTCTAATGTCACAAAATGCTGTGTAAATTTGTTTCTTTCGGAAGGATATTTTAAAGGTGCACTCTATTTAGTAATTTGCATATGTAGTACCCTTTGTCATATAGCCTTTTTTGATTTAAAAATTTTCTGGTGAAAAAAATATAATAAATAAATAAATAAATTAATGTACCAATTAAACAGGTGCTGAAAAGTATGCAATTGTATTTTATTTGAAAAAGCATGTGTAAGAATTTCGTTTCTAATGTACAATAGTTCTCATAATTTAAAAAAACCTCGGAAAAATGTTTCTGTCATTCCTGATTAAATTCTGTTGTTTTTTTCGAGTGTATGAGAGATCCTTCTTTCTGGCTATCGCTTGCTCTTTCGCACGCGTGCACACACTCCTTTGGCCAGAAACAATGGTGTCCATTTCCCTTTGTTGTGTGCCGCTTTTTTCGGAAAAATTTTCACTTACACATTCGAATTTTACAGTTTTTAAGCATTTTGTTTTTGTTTTTTATTTTGTGCCTTGTCTCTAAGCCAGGCTTTTTGCCAAAAATGATTTTTTGTCTCATTTCAGCTATCGCTGCATTTGTCCTCTCTTTCTTAGCCTTTGCGCTATCTCCTTCTTTCTCTATTTGTCTCGCTATGAATGTATGTTTGTCTCTTTTTTTTTTTTTTTTTGTTTTTTGATTTCATTTGCGTTTTAGTGTTTATTGAAGATATTTTGGTGATTTTATTTTGAGGTTGTTCCAGTGTTGGTAATTGGTTATTGGGGGAAATCTTTATTATTTACTTATGTACTAAAAATAACAAGGAATAAAAGGAAATATTTAATAAAAATTACATAAAAATTATGCATTATTTTTTTTTTTTACTGATACTTTGCCTTGAAGATTTACTTTTTGTTTTAGAATTAAAGATAAAAGTATATAGTAAATAGTAGTTTTCTTATTTAAAATACGTTTTGTTAGAGAAATTTAAAGGAGATTTAAACGGAATTTCATTACAAAATATAGTATAAATTGTGAAATTTTAGGATACGTTTTTATAAATTGAAAACTCCCATAAATATGTTTCTTGGAATCACTAAATCTCCTGACTTTTGGGTTTGCACAAAGTGCGTGGCATGTGGCATGCATCATTCTTCCCGAAATGTGCTTCCCGGGTTTTCTTTTTTCGTTTTTTTTTTTTTTTTTTTTTTTTTTGCCAGTCAGTCGACTGTCGCCAATGTCCTTATCCCTGGACCATTCACATCTTCGTCCTCATGCTTATCCACAGCCATGTCCATGTCCATGTCCATGTCCACTTCGATGTCCCCATGTCCAGTGTCAATTTTTCGCATCTCCATTGGCTTTTGGCTGGCAGTTGAGCGGATTTATTTTTCCATTTTGCTCCCTTTTTATTTTGGGCTATAGCCAGTGCAGGATCAGCCGCCTGTTGTCATAATTTTAGCACTCACTGTGCGTTGGTTTCGGGGTTTTCCTTGCCCTTTTTTTTTTTACTTGTTTTGCTGAGCTGGGGCAAAGTGGAAATGCGTTTTCCGCGCCCTTCCTGCTCTTTTAATGTCATTTGCTCTGGCTGATATTTTTTTTTTTTGTGCAGCCTCCAGTTCCGCTGTTGACTGTGTTTATTTTTCATGGTGTAATTTATTTGAGGCCGGTTGGATCGTTGCCGCTGGTTGGTAACTGGTAGCTGGTAGTCGGCATCCCATTGGTTTATGGCTTGTAAGTTGTTTATTATTAATGTTTGGCTTATGCTGGCAGTTGTCGGGGCGAGCCCCTCCACGGTGCTGGGTCTGGGATTCGTTTGCCTTTCGGTTGCACTTTACGGGCATGAGCTCATAATGAAGTCATAGTTATCTGCCCCGCCCGTCCCGTTTTTACCATATTTGTTGGCCATAAAATATACGCGTATGCGTCATATTGCGACAATGCCCTGCCGCCCCAAACTTCTACCAATTTCAATCTCGTTTCCAGTCCAAAGTCCCTTTCCAGCTTCCCGGATCAAGCTGCATGCTCTTGTGCATTAGCAGCACTTATGTATAATTCACATTAGTCATGCCATCGTGTCTGCGTTATGTATCTTATGGATTATGTATATATTTTTGAGAAACAGGCTTCGGTATGACTATACCCTTGCATGATATTATAATTTTAGTCAGCTGCTATAAGTCATATATATTCTTGATCAGCATCGAAAGTCGAGTCGATCTTGCCATTTCCGGCAGAAAATAAAATTTTTCAAATTTTTTTAAAATTTTTTTTTGGGGGTTACTTCGTTAAAATTATCAAAAATTGACAAAAATTTTAATTTCTTTATTGAGTTGGCAGATTTATTAACCCAATAAAAACTAACATAGAAAAGCTTTCCGAACTAAAATTAATGCTTTTTTGGCTTAGTTATGACATTTTAAACTTTAATTTTTCGAAAGAAATTTCATTTAAAAATATCGATTCAAAGAATTTAATTTTATTTCTTGTTTTGGTTTGCATAAAATAATTTTGTTTTTTGAAATTTATTTTGGAAAGTATTTACCACGAAAATTACATACAATTTTAAGAATTTATAGTTGATGTAGAGTAGTTTTTAAACAGAAAACTATTTTAAGACATTTAATTAGTATATAAAGTTTTTATCTTTTATTACTATATTTGATTATTATTATTACTATATTTTATTATTATTATTACTATATTTTATCATTATTATTACTATATTTTATTATTATTTATTGCCTAATAAATATTATTATTTATATTTCTGCAAAGTTTGCTAATCCTCACTAAACGTAACGTAATACATATTATTTACTTAAAATTCCCAATTTCGATTTTTGCGACTTAATATTATAACTATTTCTTAATTAATTGCCCCAATTAAGTGATCTAATTGTTTGTCGAATGAAACCCCAATTATTTGCTAAGATAAATAACAAAAAGTATATTTTGGTAAATATCTTTGCAATAAAAATCTGCAAAATATGGTCAACAAGCTGACTTTTGGTAATTTTTAAAAAGAAGACAACATTATAGCAACTTGATTATCAGTACTACTGACACACACACACACAATGCAAGTGACAAGCAGTTGTAAAAGTTTTTAATGAAATGCTTAAAACTTCCTTAGTGGAAAAGAATCGGGAAATCAGATTGGATGAGGATAGTTTCAGTTGCGAACGGTGTGGCCATGTGTTGACACCAATTTTCTCAACTTTCAATCGGCTTTTCGGCAAGGGTTGTCGGTTGGTGGCAGTGGTGGTGTATGTGGTGTAGGTGGTGTAGGTTCGGTGGCCAAAACCCCCCCGAAAACAACTTGGTCTGGCAATCCGGCTCAAGTCGAACTTAATTAAAGCGCTTTAAGCACTGCAGTTGTCACAGAGACAGAGGCAGACATTTACGGTTGGACTGTTTCGCAAATTGGCGAGTTGTAGACCAAAAACCAAACATGACAAACAAGCAAAGTTTTAGGCTTTCGCTTCGCCCCTCTGTACACAGGATGTGGCTCAAAGGAAGGATATTTTGAGCGTGAAATTTATCTCGCCCTTTAAAAGCCTTTGCGGATAATAGGCAAAGAACAAAAACCAAAAATTAAAACAGCAAAAAAAAGGTGGAAGAATCTTATAAAGGAATTGGTGGGGTAAAAACACTTGAACTTAAATTATGTGCCATTATAATTGCCGCACACACACACACTCTCTGTCTGGCCGCAGATTTCATTCCAGAATTTAATTGTTAACCCTGGGAGAGTATCTACACTAAGTTGGAGGCAAAAAAAGGGATTATATTGAATGCGGGGTTTATGCGAGCGTTTATTTTTACAAATATATGAGATAAATATTATATATATAATATTAAACTGAGCTTAAATAGTATTTAAAGTTGTAAATGAATTTAAAACAGTAATTTATATTGTAAATTAATTTTAAAATAGATTTTAAAGCCTTTTATTTTATTAAAGTGTGTCCAGAATAAATGTAAAAATGTAATAAATATATAAATGTAATATATATAATATATGTTAATATAATTTATATTATATTTATATTAATATTATTTACATAATATTTATAATATTTATATTATAATTATATTATATTTATATATTTATTACATTTTTATATTCATTCTGAACACATTTTAATCATTTGCGCTTATTTAGCTCTAAAAAAAGCTTTAAAATCAGAACTCCTTTAAAAGTGGCTTACAGAATGACCTTTTTACTTTATTAATAACATTTAATAATCTTAGAATTGTATAATATATTACTACAAATAATTGAATTTAATAATAGACAACGTATAAACATTGCAATTGGAAAATTCCAAGACACCCATGGCATGTGCAACAATTGAAAATGTTGCTTTTGCCTTCTACTGGGTTTCGGGGTGTTCAAAAAGTTTCTTAGTCATGGGCAAAAAGTTTACCAAGCTGCCAGGGAAAAGTGCAGTTTGTAGTTTAAGCCACCCCCAGGCCAGCCCTGTCTCAATTTTCTACCAAAAAAACACACATATGCTGGAAAACCTGCGGTTGGCTTCAACTTTGTTAAACGCCACAACCGTGTATGCTTAACCCCGAACAAAAACCCCGAGCAAAGCCCAGAAAAGACTACTAACTATGCTTTACTTGGTTGATGCTGCACAAATACACATACTCTATCTACATATAATGTATATATAATTTCATATAGAGAACTTTGGACTTCTTGGTGGGCGGAGACTGGAATTTATATGATATATGCGTGTCGGGGAATTGATTTAATTTGTTTGAGTTTTAGCAGCAGGAAGTAAAACTATTACAAGAGCTTAGCAATATATGTATATAGCACAGCTGCTGTGTTGCTATTCCATCGGTAAGAGGCTTTAAGCGGATTTCCATATTAAATAATTGAGATTGTACTTAAGAGAAAATCGAGTTTATTGATAAACTCAATGTAAATGTTAATTAAATTTCCTACTTTAAATTACTCACTTTTTATGCACATTCAAATGGCTGATAAGCAAACAAAATGTGTATTAAATCGAGAACAATACAATATGGTGTAATTAATCGTAAGTGGATTACTAATTTAATTATGCTTGTTAATCGTGTTTGCCTGGCAAGTAGAGTGTAATTAAAATGATTACTAGACAATTGAAAGGTGTAAAATAATACAAAAACTATCAATAACAATTTAAAATTAATTTGGTAATGTGTAAATTGTTTTAGATTTGTAAGTTGCAGTTGTAAATTGCTTTTGATGAGATTTAAATTGGTTTTAACACTGTTTGTTGCACTTCTAAAGTTTATTTTAATCCATTTTAATCTTACAAATTTATTTTAATATTAAATAAGTTCACTTTAATCTCGCATCAGTTAATTTTAAAGTTAAATAATTTCATTTTAACCTTAAGTAATATCACTTAAATCGTAAATAAGTTCACTTTTATTTTAAACAAGTTCTCTTTAACCCTAAATAACTTCACAAGGATCAGGTTTAGTGCTTCTTTCCTAAGCACTTGACTGCATTTCCTTTACGTTTTTACCTTCTGAACTTTTGGCAAAAAGATGCCATGATAATGCATTTGACAGTTGCAGTAGTTGCACCCCTTTTTCCCTCTCGAATTTCCTTTTTTCCCGTAGTAGTTACTGGCTTTTGTTGGATTTTCGGTTCGGCAGCAGGGCTCAAAGGAGGTTTTCCAGCTCTCTCGATGAGATGGATACCCTGGAAAATTTGTGAATTTAAAGTGAAATATGTTTTCTAACACTTGCTTACTTGATAGATTATAAAGAACTTATTATTCTACATTTGTAAGACCTTTTAGTCGTTTTAAAATTGTTTATTAAAGTGAAATACATATTTTATAATATAATATGTATTAAAAAAATGTATTATTTTAAATGTCTTAGACTTCTCTGTAGTTTTACAAATGAAGTATATTTTTTTTTAATAAATAGTATGTATTTAAATTAAACTTTCAATTGAATTTTACTTGAAATATTCCCTTAGTTTACCTCATTATATAAGTAATTTATAACCTATGAACTATGAAATTAATTTCAAGGGTATTCTGGCCTTCGCTTTTTGTTTTCAACTTATTTTTTTCTCTGTCTGTTTTTTCCCCACGATTTTTTTTTTCGCCAGTTAGCCAAAGTCTTTTAGCTGTTGGCAGTTTGACACGGCGACAACTTGGGTGGAGAGGAAGAGCTTCGGGGAGCTGGGAGGGCTTAAAGGGAGACGGGTCAGAGGTTGGCCTGCATATGTAACTTTAACTCACATTCATACCTTGGCTCGTTGGCTGCTAGTTTTGCCGTTGTGCAATTTAACAGAATGTTACGTTTTATATTCAATTTAAAGGATGCACCTAGTCCTTGTGCCCAGCAGCTGGGATCAGAATGAAATTGTGGCCGAACGAACATGCAGCCAACATCGACGATGCGAGACGATTTAGTAATTGGTTGCAGGAATTTCATTTTATCCAGCTGTGGCTTATACCCTTGGCATGCTTGATTTCCTGAAGCCCCCATTAAGTGCTGAATTCTTGGGAAATTATTTTGAAATTACTTGGTTATATTGTAGTCCTTGCTGCTATAGTTTCTAGGAAGCTATTTACTAATAAATCATTTATATTCAAGCTAAGGCCGCTTTAATCCTAGAGAAGGAAAGCTCTTTAGTTGTTATTTAAATAATTTACATATTTATTTATTATTGTCGTTCCATTTCTATAACTTCATATCTATATATTATTAATTAATTTATTTTATAGGTCTTTATTAATATTGTTATTTTTATTACTATTTATATGAAATACACACTCATTATGGGTTATTTTTGTTTTTAAATGATTCATCATGATTCATAATTATTTAAAAAATATATTTCCCTTATAAGTTTCCTATAAATTTATCTTAAAATATGTTTATTTTAATTTAAAGAATTTTTCTTTCTAAATATTTACAAAAAAATTACACTAAAATCCTTAAATTTGTGGTATTTTTAAATATTACACAAACCTCATGCCACACAAGGGTCACGTGTCTTGGTTTAAACGACAATTTGCATGTGAAACTAGAAATAGGTGCAAGGGTGCGGGCAAGAGTCCTGGGGAAATGGCGAGAAAAGCGGAAAAACCTGGAAAATTGGTATGAGAAGAAGCTACGATATTCTCTATGCAATTTTTAGTGTCGAATGGTGCCAAGTTGGAAATGCACTTTTTATGTTCGCATGGCGTGTGCAACGTAACAAATTTAACCGTAGACAGATTGCACATGTGTACCGTTTTGTAATGTTATACATGTAGCACACAGATACAGATACACCACCACATTTATACGAGGAAACTCCACACACAGACACACACACACACACACACACACACACAGGGAGATCTTAGCACACAGAGAAGACAAAGTCTGGCAAAAGTTTTCATGTTGGCCAAGGGAAAAAAGGGAAAACGGCAAGGGAAAGGTTCCACAAATGTGAAACAAATTGTTTAATGTTCTATCTCGTTCTCTGTCCCAGCTGTATTTTGTCTCTTTTTAGTGAGCTCTGGTTGTACACTAAACAAATTGTTTTTGTATGTACTTTTTGTGGTCTTTAGAAAATGATTCCTCTGTTTTATAAATCTTTAAGGATACATTTAAATATGTTAACAAATTTTTAAAATCGGATAAATATTTATCACTAAAAATAGTCTAATTATATTATATATAATATATAATATTAAACATATATCAAATATATAACTTCTTAAATCAAATTACTTTTTTAAAGGTATTTATAATTACATTACATTATTTTCCTTCACCAAAAATTAATCTGATTTAATTTAAAAATATTTAAATACTTGTTAGACATTGTTCCCATTTTACCTTTAATTTGAACTAATTTTTCTGAGTGCATGTGCGTGTTTGGCTCCGTTTGAGTTTTGTCAATGCGACAATTTCTCGACGTTTTCAGGGAGTTAAGTAATCGCACGTTTATTACCTCCATTTGGATACATTTTTTGCCCCATTGTCTAGCACTCTCTCCCCTGTTCCCCTCCCTCTCGTTGTCCCACAGCTGTCTCCTTTTGGTACTCCCTTTTAGCCATCAAAATCATGGCTTAATCACTTTGACTTGGTTGTGGCTAATTGCAATTTGAAATGCTCCATGAGATGAGACAAGCTGATCTGACTTTGATTTGTCCCAAAGTCGACGCTTGTCACACAATTTTTGTGTCAATTGCTTGAGTGGGGGTTAACATTGTGGGTGGGTTAAGGTTTTGGGAGAATAAGTTGGAAAAACTTCTTTCAAGACATAGATTGTAGTAATACCTGAAGATACACTTATATTCCAATCATTTTATTTATTTAATAAACCGAATTTAGTAAGTAAATTTTCCATAGCTTAAAATATTAATTATAATGTTTTTGTTTTAGCCTTAATCAATCCTTTGGAACGTAGATAACGTACCACAAAGGGCGTGGCACCCAGTGTAATGCTAATTCTAATTGGGGCCAGAATTTTGTGTATGGCCAATGCCACCACAAAGGTGCTTCCGGTGGCCATTTTCTCGGCCACAGCACTTGAGGAAATTCCAAAGAACTCCATTATGGGATCCACATCTATTCCGCCAGATATTAAGGCATAGAAGCTGCCAAGCGATATCAAGGATATGGCCAAATGAAAGGCCATTAAGGCAGACCCATACTCCTTAAAGGCCTCCTTCAGTTGCTCTCTCTTACTGGGCTTAATCTGGAAGGTGGGTGATGGTTGTGGTTCTTTAGATGATGACTTCTCTGGTGAGGAGGACGGCGGTGTGGCTTGTAAACTGAATCTACGGCTGGTCGTATATATTTGGACATTATTTTTGAGATTTGAACTTGAATGAGTTGAGAACTTGCACCCCTCTAAGCGAGGCGTCTTACTATCCAAGATCTGTTCGAAATTATGGAATTTTACAAGTGAATCCTGTTTGGTGAGGTCCTTGGACAGACTTTCTTTGAATGAGTAACATTTTGTTCCAGTTTCTTCTTTATTGATCGAAAGAGATATTGAAGTCGCAGCTGCATAATTTTGTCTTCTAATATTGAACGTAATTTGTTGAAATTTTGGGTTGATAATATAAGAGACTGAGGTTAAACGAGTCTTAAAAATAGGGGCCCCTCGGCCCGTTGCAAGGCACATTGTTAGATAGTTTAGTTTACTTTTATAAAATTAGTATGTATTAAGCAACTTGGTGGAATAATGAAATTGTTTATTTGAATCATAAGTCAAAGGTAAATTTAGAGGGATTATTTTAGTGAAGAAAATCATTTAAAAAGCATTTTCTTACATTAGATTTGGGTCTTTGATTTTTTCACTTAATTATGGCTTTATTAGAATATCTATTGTTATAAAAAGAAGTCATTAAATCTTAAAAATTAAAGCAAGAAGAATTATTAAAGCATTTGTTTAGGAAGCTCGATTATTAGCCTTAATGTAGACTTTATAAAAACATTTTTATTGTAAAAGGGAGCCCTTAAATCATATTTACTATGTCACATATTATTATTTTATATATTAATATTTTAAAATATTTAAGCAATTTTCCAACCTTCCCTTAAACCCTAACCATCACGAGTCTGGCAATTAACAGATGTTGACATTGCCAACTCATCAATCAATTTGCAATGTTAATCTTCTCCTGTTGCTATGACAAATGATGTACTGGGCTCGACTTTGGGAAATCTTTTACATAATGCATAAATCAAGGCCCACGGCGAAAAATTTGCACAGGTAAACAAAGCCAAACACGAGAAATAAATAAATACAATTTTGGGGGGAGAGAGAAGAGAGCCCCTGATCCTGTTCAAGTAAAATGAAAACATTTTTTACAAAATGCATAATGACAGATAATTTGTGTGGCAAACTCGTCTCGCACCTTTCACCGGGCCAAACAACACCAATAAAATACAAGGAAAATACAAGGAAAAATATAAAGCAAGGGAAAATAAAAGAAAAATCGAAACAAAAACGCGAAGCAAACTTTTCTGCCAAGTAATTCTCATGATTTCAACTTTGAACTGAGTCGCTGTCACTTGTACCAAGTCGAGTCTCGAGTCTCTCTGCTGCCTTGCCACTTGCTAATTTTTCGTGCCCACCTTCGCAAAAAAAAGAAGGAAAACTTGAAACTTGTTAGATAGGAAAATTTTCCACAGGGCCCTGCCATTTCCCTTGGCTTTTCCTCAAGCTTTTTCCCCACCCTCCTTCGTCTTTTGACAGGCTTCAAGTTGAATTCGTCCCGTTTCGACGCTGTGGGACCCAAAAGAAGAAAAAAAAAATTATGCAAATATGTTACAGTTACGGGCGCATCCCTCTTTTCCCCACTGGTTTTCCACGACACCCACCGCCGCCCCCTCTGCCCTGTCTGTTTTCTCTTTGGAAAAGTTTTTCCTTGCGTTTGGCCTAAAATGTCGTCTTGGCGCCAAAGTTTTTTACTGGCCACCCGCCACATTTTCCCGCTTCCTAAAATTTTCCTCGGAGAGTTTCGGTTTCTTTTTCGCCTCTGCAATGATTACAGGCGAAAAACTCGAAAGTTGCAAATTAAAGGCTAAAAAGGAGAGAAAGAGAGTTGACCACTTTCAGTTAGAGTCCTCGATTAACCTAATCCTTTAGCTTGACAGAGTCCTGGATATGTGCTCGTTTGCCTTAATTCAATTTCCTTGTTTTCCCCGCTACGCTTTCACCTGTAATTACCGAGAACGCGTGGCAAACAAAGCCAAAACAAAAGGCCCTCAATTACAATTGCAATTCCCGTGCGAATGTTTAACCATAAACACGACACCTGTCCACAAATAAATTTTTGGGCGTTGATTTTGCTGCTTGTTCGAAGGCGGGGGGCTGGGATTGGGGTGGTCGTTGTGTGGTTAAGCAGAGCATCAAATATTCAGAAGGCGAATGTGCCACCAAAAAGCCGCTCGTTCAACTGTTGCCACCCTCAGGGATAATAAAGGGAAATTCCGACTGGAAAATAAAGTAAAATCAGCAAACATTGCAATGACCGAAAAGTGCTGGAAATCGGGTAAAGATTTAAAAGTGATTTAAAAGTGGCTTTTAACTTGGTTTTTATAAATGTTATTTTGTTTCATTATTTTATAGTTTTCTTTTAGGGATAGATTTCAACTATCAGCTTACAAAATACAGATTTTTCACTAAATAATTAAGAGCTGAGCTTGGTCACGTTAAAGAAAATTATTAAATATATTTAAATACCATTTAGTTGTAGGGAAAATAATGTCTTTAAAAGTACTAACATGTATCCCTAGGAGGCATATGTTTAAATAATTTTAAAGCAACTTTGACCATTTTAAAATTATTTAAAAATTTGAATAAGATAACTAGTGGTGAATTAATATTAAAAAAAAAAATTTATTAGATGGATAGAAAAATATTAATACGATTTGAATCAGATTTTTTTTTTTTGTTATAAAGGTTTAATAGTATTTTAAAAATCGAATATTAGATATTAATAATTTTTAGCAAAGAAATGGCAATGAATTTAAATTTTTGATTTTTCTTTTATAATGCAATAGACTTATAAATAATATTTTTAAATTACTAAAATATTTTAGAATACTATTAATATCACAGTAACGATTTTATATCCCATATTTTATCAAATTCAAAGAACTCTTCAATTTTATTGTAATCCAAGAAGCTTGAAGTAAATATTTATAAACAAAATATTTATAATCATAACCTAAATTTTTTTTTTCCAGAGTAATAGGTCTAAATATTTTTAAAATATTATATTAGAGACTCAAATTAATATCAATGCTTTTTAATTAGTAATACCTACAAAGAAAAATAAATCTAAAGACAATTAGCTTTGAAATAATATAATAATATTTACAATAATTATTTTAACAATATTATACTACCAGAAAACTTCACTAAAAGTGCTTCAAATATCTCCCATAAAATCTAAGGCTACCCAATTTTCCAATAAACAATTTAAATTAAATAAATCCTATACAGCCAAACAAGCAATCCATCGGCAACAATAACAGCAATCCATCGACACAAAATGTATAATTAATTAATGAAACTGAATCGACAACGCAAACACCAAGGATACAAAGATACAAAAACAAGTAAAGCCCAACAACGGCATCGCTTGTACAAATTTGTATATATGCCCGCACATTAGCACTGCTATCGATATTTGGCGAAAAACAAAACCAATTACCGCGTAATAATAGAGCGGCTTGTGCAATATCTGATCCAAAGCCACCCACTTTGATAGGCTCGATCCATGCCGAACAAAGCCGAATTTACCAGCTATTATGTGGAAATTAAAGCTCATTCACTAGCATTTAGTGTGTGACGGAATGAGGGGGGTGTGTGTGCTGTGTGTGTGCGTTGTGGTATTTGTGTGTGTGTGCATTTGTTATTTTAATCATGGCCCAAACAACAATGCCAGCAGGCCAATAGTGGGCGTGTCATGTCTATGGCAATAAACTGTCAATTTTCAATTATGCCAGTGACGTGTGGAAGCCACCTTCAATGCCTCCTGCCGGTGCAAAAAACCCCCTCCCCCTCCCCCATTTTCCACTTTCCCCTTTACGCTTTTCTGACAGCTCCTGTGTGACATGGCACAGTGTCACGCACACACCCATGAAAGCCCCACAAAATAAGGTCTCTGCCTGACATTTTGGGGGATATATGTTACACCCCGATCTCTCATTGAAATCGTGTGCTGAGTAATGCTCAATGTCCCATCGGCTTAACCTTGTCCATATTCCATTGTCCAAACGAGTGCATTGAATACACTTAAAGAAAATAACACAAGATTAAGTATATATTAGATTAGTTACATCTTAAATATCCATTTTAACAAGTGCTATAAGTATGAGTTTGAATTTTAAAAATATATAAATATAAGATACGATTTATGAGATTAATAATAATAATAAGAAATTAATCCCTTTATGAATATAAAATCCCTCTAAAAGTATCCTATAAAATACTTGATTCATTGAATTCTGTGCAAGTTTGTATTGCTTTTACTATGTAATATTTTGTTGATTAATTTTTAACACCATTTTAGAAGAATTCAAAGTCTAGAAATATGTCCAATCTATATCTAAAGCTTTATTTATGTAATTATAAAGATGAAAATAATATAATGAGGTTTAAACCTGTCAAAAAACATTTGGTAAAGCTTTAAAAATTTTGTCTCTTCAAGTTTGTAAATGTAAAGTTAAAGAAGTTCAAAAAATATTCAATAATAATCAATCTGGAGAATATCCTTGAATTTTAAATATGAATAAATACAAAACAGTTTTTCATTAATTTGGTTTTATAAATTTAAAGCTATATCATGTTATTATTGCAATAATATTATGAGTTATTACAATATAATATAATATTATATTATATTATAATGTAAAATTATATAATATTATAATGTAATATTATCTAATATAATATAAAAAGAGCTTTCTACAATAAATACAATACTGAGTATTAAATTCATTAATAAATACCTTTATGAAATCACCTTCTACCGTCAATCACTGGTAAACATATTTTAATTCATTTTATATCTTTCTTTAATATTTAATTATTTCATATTCATTTTATATTATTTGTAAACTTTATTTTTTTCTGACTGTACAATTAGAAATTCTCTGCCCCTTAAAGCTCCTAACTCCACTCAACCACGCTCAACAAGAGAAAGACTTGAATCTTGTGGTCTTCAGTTTGCCTCGTGACAGAAAGTCTCTTTGAAATCCATGGGCCATAAATACGAATGCCATGATTATCATATAATAATCGTCAACAGAATAATGGTTAGCACTGTGTGCGAACGAGGGCAGTTTAATGGTTAAGAGGAATATATGTACAGGAGTTTATATAGGTCAGGTTTGAATTTCTTACCTTAGCTGAGTCCTTTGTTCTTTGATGTCTTTTATCAGAAAGAGTTCGTATTTTGTTAGTTATCGTTTTATTTAAAATATTTTTGTTAAGTTGAACAAGGTCCAGAATTATTATTTTAACTGTATTTTATTCAATTTAGTTATTGGATTTTAAGTAAATTTTAAACTAGAGATTATATTTCCTACAATTTTGATAAGAGTCAGTTTTCCCATATCTAAATTACCTCTTGCAGTATCCTTTATTTTCCCCCCATCATTCCAAATTTCCTTCATGTTCTTTCATTATTTATAAGCTCCTTCGGTTCGGCTTTATAATAATTTCTCAGACTTTCTCGCCTTGCAATGAAAATGAAACCCCTGTGGCTACCCACGTTGTTGGCCTGTCCGGTCGTTTCGGCTCTGCTCCTGACATTCATTAGCTTCAATGGGAAAGTGTTTCATCCGACAAAACCGAGGAGCCGTGAGGGAACAAGGACATGGACATGGACATGGACATGGGCCGGAGGGGGGTGGGACAGGAGGCAGACAATTGCTCCATTCAGGCAGATGAATTGGACACAAAACCGAATCCCGGATCGCTGAAAGGCAAACCCCAGTTACCCCGCAAATGTTCGTGTTTGTGTCATCGGCATTGTTATCCCTGTCATGCTTTATGCCATGTTTACAACCCGATTTTTGTGCCACCCCCTGCCCATATTTTCCATCCCCTTGGCTTACCTTGGACTCTGGCTGCCATGGTGTCCCTGTGTCCATAGGTCCTTGTGTCTATATATCTGTGTGTCCGCTGTCGTCAAGTGCAACACTTGCGGCCATCTTGAGCGTATTGAATTATCATCATCATTGGAGCCTGTGCCGTTTGTGTGGCCATCCTTCAGGACACTGAGGGAAAAGGATATTCCGCGGGAAAATTTATAGTAAAATATTTGAAATATTTTTTCTTTTAATTTTAACAGGAAAATTAATATTTTCAGCTTAAGTTTAAGTAAATCTTAATTTAAATTCTTAGAAACTTGGGGAAATGTGGGATAAATATGAGATTTTCAAGTTTTTAGTTACCATAAAGTAAAAAGTTTTAGGAAAATGTATTTTGTACTTTATAGTTTTGATTTCATTTATATAATTCATACATTTTGATCAGTGCAATGCCACTGATGATGCTAAGGGAGTGCGTAATTGCTGTGGATATCCGGAATGGTTATTCCTGTCCTCCGCCCCCAGGAGGCAAAGCCCAAGAAAATAGAATTCTTCAAAATCTGATAGATGATTCTCGGGGCCTGCAGGTTCTATTTTTGGTAGATAAGCAAACAATTTGTATGCCGGAGAAGCATTATTATGTTTTTTCTCCCCCCCTTTATGGTAGACAGCAATTATTTGGAAAGTCATCTCTGTGTTGTTATTGCATCATCATGATGGAAATTATTGGTTTAGGGTTTGCATGGATTTTCGATTTTATGGCTTTCGGTCAGCAAGTGTTGCATTACAAAATTGTTTGAAGGAGTTTTTTGTGGCCGGCGGGCGGGAAAAACAACACTGATACTCGAGACAAAGGCCACAAGAAAGAGTTCACAAAGTTAAGGAAAGGAAAAACGAGAAAGAAAAAAGAGTCATGACTGATGAAGGCTTTCGGTTGGCAATTATTTCGATGGCCAAAAACGAAAAGTTGATGGCGAGTGAAAGGTTATTGATGCCTTTATCTGCTACCTGCCCCCGAATCGCAATGGTGGCTTGAATGGCTAAATTTGATAGTGCTTCAGAGATACCAAATTGTTCGCTGATGGTTTTTATACAAAGACTTTGAGGAGAGTTGCTTTTAAACTGGAAAAGGTATGGTTAAATGTTTGGGGAGATATAGATTTTGGTATATTTTTAAAAGAAAAAAATATCAGAAGAAATATATACAACTAATAGAAAATAATCTTTTAAAATGGATTGTTATTTCATGAAATTTGTAATAAATTAATTAATTCATGAAATTTGAAGGTTATAATAATATTAAAATATACATGAAATAGATTGTAAAATACTTCCCTCCAAGACTATAATTTCCCAATTTAAAGGTTCATTATTTTATATATATCTTTTTAACTTATGCTCTCATTATTCTCATTATTTTGACTTGGCTGAGAGTATTGTTAAATTGTTAAGTGATTGCTGTTCGTAGCGCCGACTGGGATGCAAATATGTATATGGCATTTTATTATTGGGAAACAAGGCTTTTCTTCTCGTTGCCTGCACTACGTTATCCCATGATTTCCCAGTCTCTGTGGCAATTTGTAGTCAGACTGTTGCAATTTGTTGCTTGCAACAGCAACAGCAGCAACACCAAGTGCAACGCCTGAGCAAGGGCTGCCCAGAAGTTGGAGAGGCTGCGAATGGCGCTTCGGTGTTGACGGCATTGTTATTATGACTACCACTTGCCATTCGCGATGTTGTTGCATGTTGCTCTTGTGCATCGGTTGCTGTTGTTGCACCAACAGCTGTCACGTTGCTGCCGCTGTAGTTGTAGTTGCTGCAAGCGACAGCATCAGCATCAGCACCATGGACCGCGGTAAAGTCTGCGCGAACATGACACAAGATGACGCTGCCTGATGATGAGGTGGCGATGCTTCTCATTTTTTTTTTTTTTCACTTGCATTCGCGTGAACTGGCCATCTCCATGAGGTTTATGCGGGGGGGTTTTCATGATGAACTTGAACTTAACTGGTAGAATATATATAAATATTTTTTTTTATTTATTTAGCATGCACTAAAATTGCTTTATGGAAGGTAAAATGAAGTATCAAATATTTACAAATATTTGTTCTATAATTTCTTTATTATTTATCTTGAAATTAGTTGTCAGTTCGAAGGCGAGTAAGTTTGTTTTAAAGGATTCTTAATTTTGAGAATGTTATATAATTTTAAATATTTTTATTTTAAGAAAAGGTATTCTTCTTAGGAGATTGTTTCTTTTTATCAGCATAAATACATTTATTGTACTTTAATAATCTATATTTTTTTTCTTAAATTTTTGTGCATTGATATATTTTATTTAAATTGTTAATTTAAAAAATAAATTCATGTTTTAATTTCAACTCATGATAATTTTAAATTTATAATTATTGATTGTATATTTTAATCCCGCATAAACGCTCTGTTTTTTGCAATATTCTACCCACTCCACGGTGGCTGTAAGTTCATCCATCGCCCTGTCTCTCCCATGCCCTTCGACCCCTCTTTCCGTGTGATTCCCCGCTTCATTTTACCCCCCCTTCATGGTCGTATTTCGTCTGATGTCGCTGCTCATCAACTTCAGTTGCTGCGTCGCATTATGCAATCAATTTTTCAAAACTCCAGCAACTTTGCCTGCAACAACTGTAGAGTGACAGTGGGGATGTCCAATGGGGATTTGTTGATGGACAAAAGTCAGGGTTTTCATCTACATAAAAGAGTAGATAGACTGTTTTTATCAAATTAATATTAATTAATGGAAAATTAAATATTCTTACGATGATTAACTTATGGTTCAAGAACAGAGTGCTATTTAAATATGCACTATTTTAATAAATAAATTAATTAGAGTTATAAAAACACACTAATATCATGTTCAAATCATATAGCTGAAGGGGTTTTCTATTATAATAATAAAAAAATAATATTATAATAACTCTAAGTCCTCTTAAAAAAACCTAGAAAAATGGACACAACCAAAACGGACAACATCACTGGCCGTCAGTCCATGCAATTTGGCCAAAAGTTGATTATAAAACGCCAAGTCCGGACGGGAGCGGCCTTAAGTTGAAAGCCCAAAAGCCGGTTGGCTAAGTGCAACTTTAATTGAAGATTTTTTAGTTTCCCCTCTCTCTTCCTTCTCCCATTTTTTTCTACTGCAACATTAATGCGATCTTAATGCAAAAGTTTTCCTAATTACAGTTTGGCATTTAGCTTGACTTGCTTATCTGCTGGCTGCCTTTTTTGTGGGCCCTCATTTTTTTATCAAACATATTTCTTTTTTTTTTCGCCTCTCGTGGACCTGGCCCACATGGCGTATACTTCATTTGACGCGCTGGCCTTATGCGCTGGCGTTTTTCCCACATTTTCCACCCTCAGTTAGGCCTTTTCAGGCCTGGCAACAGGTGAGAATTCTCATTTCATTTTGGGACTAAATCAACTGTAAAAAATTCAAATGCCTTATCAGCTTAAGCTTCTGCTTCAATGGAGCATTCAGGCCAATGATGGTGTGCCCACGAGTGTAAGTGTACGCTTGTGTGTATCTGTGTGTTTTCCAAGTATATCTATGTGTGTGTGAGTGTGTGTTTTCCCAGCTCTTGAGCTACATGATGATGAGCTTTTTGACTTTTGTTTGCTATGTGTTGGCTTTTTGCGGAGTTTTGGCGCCGAATGAATGCAAATGAATAGGAAAATGTTTAAAATTGCAATTGAAACTGTAATTGCGTTGGCCAAAAAGACGGAGGAGGGGGTTGAGAAGTAACTGGTTGTGTGCTACAAAAAAAAAAAAGAAAAACCTCTAGGGAATTTGCTTTTCTCATAGCAGATTGCTGCCAGTTTGTAAAGTCTACTTTGCTCTCATTTTGCGGTTAGTTTCGTTTTCTTTTTTCCTGAGTTTTTCCCGAACGAGATGTGAGGAGTCCCCCGTGAGGTTTTTAGATAATAAATTGATATTCCAGACGCACCTTTTGAGGTGAGCGGTAATCGAAATGCTTTTCCATTTGCTTAGCTTAAGGCCAACGGGGGTGAGAATAAGCGAGGAGTCCTGGAGCTCTGTAGTCCTTTGGGGGATTCAAGTGAATTTCCCCAAAAATGGTATGGGATATGGAATAATGATGGAGATTAGATAGTAGCATGATGGAGTGCTCCTGCTCTCCAGAGTGTGTGTGTGTGGGGGGCTAATAAATGGTAGTAGATAAACAGATTGCTGGTGGAAAGTGCATCGAAAAGTGGATAAAGTTTGCGCAGATTTTTATTTTGGAGAGCTGCGAAGAGGTGTGGATTTCAGGGACTCAAAAGAAAAATATGTGTGTGTGTGTGTGAAAGGGGGAAAATAAAAGGGAAAAGTATTAGAGTGAAATGAATGAGGTGCGAGGTCTGAGGAAAAGGAATACAACATTTTTTGGACTCTTGATATTTGGTGATTAAAAAAGTCAATGGAAAATACCTTAAGAATTTAGAATTATTTTAAGGGAGGTATGAATTATAATATAGAGATAAAATACAGTTTATTATAATGGATTTTAAAAAAAATAAACAAATGGTACATTTACTGATATATTTAATTCAAAAATTGGTAGCCCAAACTTTAGGAAATTATTTAATTATTAAATTCCAGGCGGTTGTTTTATACCTTACAATATATAATAATTTAAAGTCAAGTATTTTGATGTAAAAGAAAATTATTTTAATTTTAAAACACAAGCATACATTTTCTTTTATATCCAGATACCTTACTATACAAAAAATATAAAAGCTAATAAAATAAAATATTTCATAAACATAAACTTGTAAATATGTATATTAATGTCATAAATATGTACATTTCGACAAATGTTTAATACTTTAAATTAGTCTCAGTCAGTGCAATATTATAAAACCTTTAACAAATTGTTTTATATTTAATTGCAGAAGGGTATTTTGTTCCTTTCAGTTAAAAATAATTTAATTAACTAAAAAAAGTTAACATATAATAAATAAGGCTTCATTAAAGATCATATTGAGGACGCTATTCCATAAATTTATCCATAAATTCTATAAAGTTTTTTATATAGTATAAAAAATATTACTTTTAGTAACTCAAAAGGAAAAAACAGTTATAAAACACTTTTTTAAATACATATTGTATGCATTAATGAGCTAATAAATATATACATTTTAACAATCATTTTATTCCCTTAGTCCCCTTGAGGAATATATAATTTTTTACGTTTACTTTAGCCATAAAACTACTTAATGTCTCTGTACCTACCATAACCCTTAAACTATTATGACAATCTAATGACAGTCTCAAGTGACCAACGGACTAACTCAAAGCAATGGCAAGCACTCAAAAGTGCATCCAGCGAGTGCACTTACCGAAAGACTATTACACAAAACTGCAGCAGGAGAGCAGCTCAGAAATTACTATATAGCTGCGAGAAAAGCCATTCATCATCCAAGTATATGGAGTTGTCGAGAGGAGGAGAGTGTGCCTTTTGGGAGAAGTGCAATATTAAAAGTAAAATTGCGCCTTTTTATTTTTTCTGCCAAATCATTGCTAGGCTATGAATTTACTTTCTCGAAATGCTAAAAGCGCCTACCCCTTTTCGGTTGGTGGTAGTAGCTCCCTGGCCCTCATTTTATTATTATACATTCGAGGTATCCTCAAAGCCAGGCGCAGGCATTGAACCGTCCAGGATTTGCTCAAGATGTGGGATAAAAATGGTTGATTTACATAGTATTATACGGTTTGGGAATACTCTTTAAAGCTTAGAGAATAGCTAGGAAAATTGTAGGAATAGAGATTGTTTTCTATAATTAATGAGAATATAAAGTGATAGTTTTTGATGGTTTTTTTTTTCTTTAAAGAATTTTTTTAAATTGGTATTATGCAATTAAATTATTCCCAACGTTTAGCATCCAGTAAATATATATGTTTATTTTAATGCTTTAATAAGAAATGACATGGAATAATATTTAAGGAATGGTTAAAATGAGGAATAACTTAATTGTATAATAATAATAATAACAAATTAATAATTAATAATTTTATTACTTAGAATAATTTATAAAATTTATTAGAGACAAAATATGATTTATTTATACACCAAGTGAACTTATAGTCTTATTTTTATTATGTTTTCTGCCTTCTGAAAATACATATTAATATTTAATTATTTTATTTAAAGGCTAAATATTAAACATTTCATTTAAAATGAGATAATGTTAGAAAAAGTATTCCGAATTTTAAATTAAATTAATATATTATGGATAGGTTGTAAAAATGATTTAAGGATAGTTATTTCTATAACATCGTTCGTAAATATTATAGTGTTAATAATCCTTAAATCATTCTCATTAGCTTTCAATAGTAAGTTATTCAGATATTAAATTATGTATATTAATATTTTATGACACATATTAACTTATGAATAAATTAATAGCCATTTTAACGTATAAGTTTCATTGGAATATCATGACACCCCCATTAAGAGTATGACCAAAAGCGAAAGGTACCTCAACGCCGCTGCGCTTATTATAATGGCCAAAAGTGGGTGTAGTATAAGGTGGAATAAAGGGGGGTTCAAATAAAGGGAAATGAGGGGACTTTCGTACCCCAAAAACAAGTTCCACGTACTTGAATGCGCCGCGAAAGGGAAAAGTCTGCTGCTGTTGCTCCACGAGAAAAACTCACTTGAATGGAAAGCCAGCGCAAAAGAAACCCGGCTAGGAAGCTAAGGAAAAACTAAAAAATGGAGCTAAAAAAAATAAACTAAAAAAAAAAAAACTCAAGGAAAACCCGCAAATAAATGTCACGAATGAAGTTTAAGGAAAGGCGAAGCAACAATTGCTTAAAAGGGGGCACCAACACCAAACCCTCCTGACAAAAAATAACAGTGCGGAAAATCCGCTCAGCAAAGCATAAGAAGTGCAGAAAAAAAATTAAGAAAAATTCAAACCGTTGAATAAGTTTTCCCCTGTGTGTGGATATAGATGTGTATGTGTGTGTGTGTGTGTGTATGAAGGGAAAATCCCGCAGCGACTATTTGCCTGCAAATGACTTTGAAAGTGCGCATTTATTTCAATTCTTTTTCCAGCAGCGTCAAAAGCAATACCCACAGATGTCGCCTGTCCCCAGCATCCAAGATGCGTCAAAACTAATGAAGCGTTCAACTGCGAATCTGGTTTTAACTATTTGATTAGTCCCATTCAATCCACCTATCGATGGTTTTTACATCAATTTTGTTATATTCCAAAGGCTGGGAAAGATTGAGGTTTCTTTGGGCTTGAAATATACTTTTCAAAGATACAAAGGAGTGATTTATATTATATTACATCATTATTTTTTTATTCTATTATTTATATATATTTAAATTAAATTATATACTTAAATTAAATATAATTTTCAATATTAAAATATTCAGTAAAAGCTTAGGCAACTTCAGTTCGGATCTCGAAAACCAACCCACAGTCTAGACAAACTTATTTCGCTCGATTTTGTTGATTTATAAATCAGGAAATCAGAAAGTGTCCCTGTCAAATTTCCGCTTGTTGATGAAATCTGTGTTAAATCCGCATTTTTCCTGTTCATTTTCTTTTTGGAAAAGTCAACGCAACGAGTGGAGGCTAGGAAATTGAGAAATTGTTGTTATTTGGTGGCTGTGTCAGGTGGAATTCAATTTTCTTTTGTTGATAAAACAGAATTTGTTTGTTTGTTTGTCGTAAATAGATTTCGATTTTGCATTATCCAAGCGATTGACAAATTGTGTGGCAAATTAGCATAAATAGCAAATAGATGGCAAAGGAGGAAATGCGGAAAATGGAAATGGAAATCTGTATTGATTTCAAGACTTTATTCATTTTAAATTAAACTATGGGAAATACGAGAAAGGAAATTGTTTGAAATACTGCTTATATTTCTGTTTGTTTTAATTGTTATAATTCCATTTTGACGCAGTTTCATTTGTTTTGTTTTCATCATGAAAATTCCACTTTAAATTGAGTTGCAACTTGGCATTATTTTCTGTCTTAATCAAGTCTCCTTCAGTAGGATACCGACATTAACTTTTCCTGTTTTTCAGCCACGCCTCCAGCTCCTCCTTCCACTTAGCTTCAATCCTCGTAGTTAAACAATTAGCGCGTAAAATAAAAAAAAAAAGAAAAATGGGAAAGAAAAGCTGGTGAGGAAAACGTCTTTCAGTCACGCCACGCCAACGCGGCAAAAGGCTTGGGGCTTTGAGCTCATTATGTGAGCAGCCATGGGAAAGGAAGCGAAAAAGTAAACAAACGGAAAATCCGTGTGGAAAACAATGGGTTTTTATTTCATTTTTTAGTGACGAATTTAATGTACCCTGGTGCTTTTGGGAGAGTTAAAAATATGTCATAAAGTGGGGGATACTTAAAATTTTTTATTAACAAATAATCTACCCAATTCTTGACAGTATTTAAAGTCTTTTTTTTTTGTTTTTATTAATTTTTGTTATAAACGAATTACTAAAAAATAATGCCAATTCTATTTAAAATTTCTTTAATAATTATGAATAAATAATAAAATAATAAAACGATTATAGCTTTTACAACGCTATATATTTTCTTTATGCAAATTATTCCTATTAAATTTTAGAAATATATAAAACCCCTTTAAATTATTTGTACAAATATGATGTTTTTTGTGTAAATGTAATGTATGGTTTACTAATAATAATATTAATGATAATATAATTTTGTTTATGTAAATTATTTTTACAGAAAAAAGGAAGGTTTTAAATATTAATGTAAATAGTTTTTAAACCAAAAACATATCACAACAATTAATACAATATAATAATAAAATATTCCCCTTTGAAATGCCAAAACCTTTTAGCCAAGCCACGCCCATAAGCCCAACAACCAACAGGTGTTGCTGACGGTTTTGTTATTAAAGTTGCTATGCCTTTGTGCGCTTGAAAGTATGCTACAGAAAATTCCCCTTTAATTGAAAATGCATTTTCCGGCCTTTGCGTGACGCTAAATGTTCTTAGTTAGAACTTTCAACCTCTAAAACAAACAATCCTAATTGCTTAATTTGTTTTGTGTAACACACACTTAAAGCTTGGCCATTTGCGGAAAGGGCTCAGCTAGCTTTTGGGAATTTCCTTTTGATTAAAATAAACAAACGGAATGAAAAATATGGATTTATTTTCATATGGTATATATTTGTGTACAGCAAAGGTCAAAAGAGAGCAGCACAAAATAATAATGCCTCATATCCCATTTCGCTTTGGAGCATAAATAAGTTTTGCTCATTCAACTGTGTGTATTTTTTCTGTGATTTTCTCGTGAGGTTTTTGGGTCTGGTAGTAGGTTTTTTTTTTTGATCAATTTGCCATTAAATAAATAATAAGCAATATTCTCGGAAATCCCTTGGAGTTGTGGCGAAAAGAGTTATTCCATTTCAAATTAAAAAGTTCACTTTTGCTTTTTTTGCTTGGGGCTTTTTTTTTCTGAGAGGGGTATAGATTTCAGTTATTAACGGAGACAGGAAAATAATTTGTGGCGGAAATTCATGAACATGTCATCAAATATTTATAACAATTTTTTTTTCACCTGCAAGTTGGCGGATTTTTCCGGATATATTTTCAACGGATTGGGAATAAGATTATTCATGAATGGAATGGTGCATATTGGCAATGACATAAAAAAGCAGCCTTATTTAAAATTACCTTAAAAAACAAGAAACCAAGCTAGCTTTGGAAAGCCGATGTTTTTATACCCTTGCAGTTAGCCATTTGATCATGGTTTTTAATGTGAAATTGATCATAACTAAGCCAAAGAAATATAGCCTTTTGTAAGTCTATAACATTCCTAAAGTTTTTTTTTTAATAGTTGCAATTAAGAGAAAAACACTTTAACCAAAATTTTTCCCAGAAGAAAGTCTGATATTTCCTCCCTCTTTGGTGAATAATTTTTGAATCTTAGTATCATTCATGTGGCTATTCAATACAAAGCTTTGTGATAATTTTCCTATTTTTTTCCTGAAGGTTCAAGCATTTACATCATGATTTTCCAGAGTTAAAAAAATTCATTGAGAACTCTCTTTGATGTAGTTTTTTCGGCCCACAAAGTCACTGAGTTGTCATTTATTTTTATTATTATTGGACTCTTAAATATAGCTTTGCATTTTTGCAAGTAAACTTTAAGAAAAGTCATTCAGCTATTTTCACAAGGTTTTTTGTTTATATAGGCATTTTCCAAAGTACAAAAATTTGTACTATTATTATTTTTCCTAAATTAGATGGGAAAGAAAAACCAGAAATTGTGGGGTCTTCATCTATTAAATAATTACTAAGAACACTATTTTATATACTTATTTAGCTTTTATTAAGGTTAATTAAGTTTGGGTTAATAAACTAGAACGAATTTTAGTTTAAATATGTACCCTTGAACTATAGTCTTGACCCTTTCTCTTATTTTCGTTTATTTAACTGACGAATTTTAGAAATTTTCATATAAAATCACGTAAATTCTTATGAATTTAAGCACGCACTTTGCAGCCCCGGGAAACATAGGGAGGGGGGGATGAGGGGTGGCTAGAGAATGAAAATGGGGGGTTTTTCTGGAATTCCTCGCTAAAAGCAGCCTGCAGCTGGCGCCATCTATCGTAATGCCTTTGCCGCTCCGACTGCCAACTAAATGTCAGTTTGGAGTAACCTCCTTTCCCCCTGCCCTGCCCACTTTTCTTCTCGTCTCCCCACCCCCCCTCATATTTTCTGCCCCTGGCTGATGCCACGCCCATCTGCTTGTACATGCATTTCAGCTTAGGGCAGCAGCAACAGCAGCAGCAGCAGCAGCATCAGTAGCAGAGGAAAATGAAAATGCTTGCAAGCGAGAGAGGGATGAAAACTGAAGGCACGCAGTTTTCCAATGCATTTTCATTGTTAAGCAAACATTTTATGCTACTGCTGCTATTAGTGACACTCGTTAGCACACACCCTCGCCCCGCTGCCCCATTGGACAAATATTTTGCTTACAATATACCCCACGTTTACTCGACATGCATATGCATATTTTCCGAGCATTAATTTGATGCGAAGCGTCGAGCGGAAAAATGTCAGCACGTTTGTCACGGCGACCAAGAGCGAAAAGCGTCCGAGAAAATGTCGGGAAAAGTGGTAGCGTCCTGCAAAAATTTCTCTAGAATTTTTTAACGCAAAAAACTAAAATTACACTAATATTTCTATAATAATTTCCAACAAGAATTAGTAACTTTGCTGTGCTTAAACTTTGCAACTTGAATTTGTTTAATAGTTGCAGCAAAAGTGGACTTAAAACTTGTTACCATGTTTTGCCATGAAAGCTAATTACCAAACTGAATTAGCCAATGAAAAAACTTCAAATGAAATATGCCAAACAGTTTTATTTTTTTTTTTTTTATTTAATTAATTATTTGAATGCAAATTTGTATTGTTGAAGCATAAACAGTAACATTTTCATTTTCATTATTGAATAACAATAACGAGCTTTTCGTTCTATTTGTTCATTCGTTTTCCCCAACTTAATTTCAATTAGGACATCATTAACAAACCATAAATCCTTATATTGCAGTCTGCATTAAATCCTTTCTATCGGCCACGGAAAAACTTTTGCAGCTTGACAATCATTTTGAGTCGCGTCCCTTGGCATCGTAAATTGGCCACTTAAATACTTATGGCTGTGTGGACAATACAAATACAAAAAAAAAAAATAGAAGGAAAATACGAAAACGAAACGAAATGTATATATGGAAAATGTCAGCGGAAAACTTTTGTGCAGTTTGCATGGGAAACTAGACGAAATGAATTTCTGTAATTCCCATATTTATAGGTATTTCACTTTCCGCAAAAATCCCTGTTATTGCGCGCCTGCATTTCCACTGATTTGAAGATTTAAAAAAGTTTTTCCTCCTTTTATTTTCTTGTATTTGGTTGGTTGGAAACTTTATTTGGGAAATTGGGACAAACTCGAGCGGGCCAAGGTCAGGGGGGTGGGAGGAGGAAGAGCTTATGGGTATATTTCCTTCTTATTTATTTTCTTTTTTTTGGGTTCACCTTGAAGCATTTAAGTCGCTTTAGGTTCTTGTCCAGACATTTAACTTTGTTAGCTTTTCCTTTCTTTTCACCTGGACTTATTGAATTGATTTTGTGTGGTGCTTCTGCCATTTTTCCTAACAAATTCATATTAAGGCGATTTCAGGGGCTTATTGATGTTTTTATTGAAGTGAGAGTTCTGTTTTTTCTGTTTAGTGATATTTAAGCGCCTTAGAATTGAAGAATTTTGTGGTTAAATTGGAGAACATGTGAAAATATCTTTTCTGCTTTATTTTATTTCATTGTTTTGCTTTTAATTGTTCCGTTTTATATTTAGAACAAAACAAAATCATTACCTTGTTTTGGTTACAATAATAAACAACATTCCCATTCTTTTATGTTGCCTGCTTTTGGGCGCAGGAAATGTAGGTAGAGCATATCAAGTATACGACATGTGGACGGCCTGTCATAATGTCGAAAAGTTTGTTTAAATAATTAAAAACTTGTACTGTTTTGCGTTTCGTTTCTAATTTATGTTACGAAAAATGCCAATTATTTTGCCTAGATGAATAGAAAATAAATAGAAAATCATTTAGCAATAAATTTTCCCCTGTTATTAAATGATTGAAAAATAGGATTAGTTTTAATTAAATGAATATCAAATAGCATTGAATTTTTTAGATAATTATTGTGGAAGTTATAGTTAATGTTTTTTCCCCCAAAATAATAATATTTTCTGTGCTGTTTATAACTTTTAACTCTATCTTTTCAATCTCTGCGGTTCACAGATAATGCCCCCTGACCTTTGCATTCCAATTGAACATAAATCACAAGAGCCCAGCAGCAACAATAACAATATTAATACAAAATAACAACAAAATAAATACATTTTACGGTTTTTATAGCATTTTGCTTGTTGCTCTCATGGACTTTTGGCATTTTTACACAGCATGGAAAAGGCATGTAATTTGCCTGCATTTATTTTGTTTTTTTTTGTTATTGATTATTACAAGCCCGCAAAATATAATATTTATTACAATGATTTTTCCTGATTTTTTTATATGTGTTTTTGCCCATATAAATGTGGGCAAATTATCGGTTACGCTTTTACGTGGCGGAAAGGAGCTGCAATGGGATATTGGATATTTTATGTGCTTAAATTATATGAAATTAATCACAATCAAATGAATTTCCAATTGAATTGAGTTGAGTGCCTGCAATGACTGGCATTAATGGTGATAATATCGGACTTAAATCTTTCAGCAAATGTTCAACTTTAATATTTAATGTGAACAGAATTTCTGCTTAAATCTTGGCCAAGAGGTTCAAGGCTGTTCGTTGACAGCTCTTAGCCGCAGACAAGCCCCTCGCTTACACCTCACTGCACTAACCAGCCGGGTTATATATACGTATATATATATTACCCAACAGACCCACATAACTCATCTCATTCACACTAAATCTGAGGTCAAAAGCCCATCATCTCGGGTTGCTTCTGCCTGCCCGACTGCCTCCTTCCCATCAGCTTACTTAGAACCTCTGCAAATACGTCATAAATACATAATAAACTGGCTCGACTCTGCCACCTGAGTACATGGAAAAATATTATATATTCTACAGATTTTTAAGTAAGTTGAATGGGAATTTATTAATGAATAATTCAAATTTATTTATTTAATAGAATTACAACATATTTATTAAATACCAGGAAAATAGAAGGTTAAATCTTTGACTAAATGATGTCAAGATTAACAACTATAAACATTACTTCCAGGAAAAATTAGGTCAGGAATATTTTTTAAATACTAGCTGGGAATATTTTCCAAATAAATATTTTTGTTTGATATTTGTTTTATTTTTAAAATTGAGATTATAAGTTGCTTCATTATTTTGCTAAATAAAAGAATTTATTTAGAATTACAATAGTAATTGATTTAAGTAAGCCTTAAGTAAAATATTTATGTGCATATGAATGTTTAATTACATTTATTACAAGATAGATTATTTATTTTATGTTGCTATAAGGGAAATTAACATATAGAATACCATTAGTTCAAAGTTATGTGACTTATTTTTATTATTTGTATAATATGTATTAAATATGTATTTTCTTATATCTATATTTATATTTATATATTTATATTTATATATATTTATATAAATATATAAATATATGTATATATATTTATATTCATTATACTAAAATTTATTATATTTATTTTAAGGTATTATATTTATATTATATATTTATATATTTATATTAAGGTATTTTTAACTGTGTATTTAGTGGTATTCTCGCACCTCTTTTCTTTCGCTTTGTCCCGCTCTTTCTCTGTTTAATTTTTTAACCGTGAATGACTCAGTTTGTTTTTTATTAGTATTTTTTTTTTTGTTAACAGCACTTCATTAGCTGACGGCCACGCCCCGCCTCTGGCTTTAGCATTTTTTTTTTTGTTTGGGCCGCCTGCATTTTAGATCATTGCCTTCGGAAAATCTCATCCCCATTCCGGCCACGCCTATCGCAACTGCCACCTTTTTTTTTTTTCATCCGACGCTTTTTGCCTTTTGGCGGTTGCTATGTGTGTGTGTTTGTGTGTATTTGTGTGAGTGCTCTTTTTGGGTGGCTTTAAATTATAAAGTGTTAATGGCGCTTTAATAAACCGCTAATTTGCTGGTAATCTGACCCCAGCTTTGTGTGTGTGTGCTTGCATGCACAAATACTCGCTTAAGTGTAGGAAAATCTCCTTGTGTGTGTGTGTGTCTTTGTGTGGTTGTGCGCCAGTGTTGGTTAACGAACTTTGTGCGCCATAAATCGCTAAAAGCTTTTCCCTTTCCGTCTTCCTATCAGGATATCTCTACTAACCCACACACATATAGTGATGGGCTTAGCTGGGATTTAATATTTGTAATTTGTACCTAAAGGTACATGGCAGATACACTTTATATAGGATTTACTTTGCCTTAAGGCTTTAATCAATGGCTTTAAAATTTTAATATTTAAATAAATTTTAGGATTGGGAATAATTAACAATATTGACATTTATTTAATCTACTTTATTAGTTGATGTCGTTTATTTAGGTACATTTAAATATAAATATTATTATAATGGAAATATATTTAAAGAAAATGGTTCATAATAATATTATGTAATTATGTATTACGTAATATTAAACCAAAAAACTTGGACCAAACGCATAGGATCATAATAATATTAAGAATTTCTGTTTTGTCCCTTTTTTAGGTACATTTAAATATAAAATATTTTTATAATGTTATATTTATGTTTATATCCTTATAAATGAACAGAAAGAACGTAAGGGAAAGAAAATCTTTAAGAAAAAACCTTCAAGTAATATTTACCTGTTAAACGTACTTTAATGCGTACCTTGATTCGTGACTTATAAAAAAAGTACCTTTCTCTGCTACATAAACCAAAATCCGCCCCATTCATTAAATTCAATTCATTTCGATTGACGTGGCTGCACAATTGTTGCATTTTACCTTTGTGGGAGTGGAAGGGTTAAGAGTATTTTAAACATTGTTCTCTGGTTGCTGTTGCTTTTGTTGTTGATGATGTTGTTGTTTTTGCTTGCTTTAATTATTGCCAGCCTTTACTTAATTGACTTTAATTTTGTGTTGAGCTTCGCATATTGCGGGATTTAAATTCACTCACTTTATGGCCAGTTTTTGGGTACCGACCAAAACAGCTCGAGGCTATTTAAAAAGGCCAATTTACTGCTTTGGCGTGGCCAAATGTTGATTACAGTTTGGGACTCACTGTAGAACAGCTTAAAGCGAGGTAATTGCATTACAAGCTTCTATGATTACAGTTTGAGCTGCACAGAGATCCTGCTGAACTGTGTCAATTAATTGTTCGAAATGTGAACAATAATTGTAAGCTGAATGGGAAAACACATGTTGAGTGTAATTTAATATTACTTACTACAGTGTTTTGTTAGATTTTTGGCCTTTAAATTAAGTTGTTACCTTTAGGTTTCTTTATAGAAAATATTCTTAAATAATAATTAAAGATGTTTGAAGTATTTTGATGGGTATTTATGTAAGTAAATTATTTTCAAGATAGTTTTTTCATATAGGGATATTTTAAAAGGGTTATTAAATAATATTTCCACCAAAAACAGACAATACTTCAATTTTAGCTTAACAAGAAGAATATTTAAGTAATAATATTTAAGAAAGTAATAAAGCTGTATTTTTCCTAGAATAAAAAACATAATAAATATATCTATAATTAGAACTCCATTAAAATTGCACTCGGTTTCCTAGGGACCAGCAATTATTTATTTCACAGAAGACTTGTGAACAAATTTAAGCCCGGTCTTTATAGTTGAAAATTACTTTTACCCACCGCCGTTTTTACCGTCCCGACGGTCATCATAATTTTAATTAAAACGTCTAATTGAGACGCAAACACGTAAAAATGTCGTTATTAATGCAATTAAATATTTTTGTTGCCCGCCGTTGACCAGCTTTGCTGCCCGAAAGCGTCTTTAAGCGTTGAGCAATTAATTGGGCATTAAATTTATTAAATATATATATATACACACACACAAGTATATATGTGTTTAAAAAAAACTTTTGAATAACTTCATTGGCGCAGCCATTTTGCCTTATAATTAATTTTAATTACTTTCTTTTCCCGACGCACTTTGCCCAGGTACCGGCAGGTATGGCAAAACACTTTGACACATTGGCCAGGGAAATTGAGTGCCGAGGGGAGGAAGGAAAATTGAGGCTGGTGGAAATCTAATTTTCGCCGGTGAAGTTATTTTTTTTTTTTTGTAGCTCGGCACCACCTTGACACACTTCTCACGGTGAAAATGTATTGAAGAAACTTGAGCTTTTCCTAGGGGGAAGTTTATTATCTAGACTTGGTTGATTTTGAATAAAAACTTGCAGGCGAAGTGAAAAAAATACGTCCTTTGACACTAATTATTTTGGAAAGGTGAATCAAAGTTTGGTTATTAAGCTGTTTGTCATATAAAAACTTTTTTAAAATAGTTTTAATAACTATTTGTACACTTTTACAAAGGTTATCTTGTCCTTATTGGACTGTAAAAAATAATTTGCTTGGTTAATTATTTATTATTAGTAATATATTGGTTAATACTGTTTGAACAGATTCATTTCTAACTGCAAAGTCATAATTGTCTTATTTTCTTTAACCTTTTATTAAATAATTAAATAACTTATTGCTATGATTCAGCTTTGATTCAAGCTTAAAACACCAACGAAAAGTAACTAAAAATCTACTTTAATCTTTAAGATTTCTTAACATCATTTTATGTCCCTTTTCCCGGCCGTTGTTTAATGTCAAAAAAGAAAATTTTTAATACTCAGCTGAGCTGTGGATAAGCCACCGCCACAAAAAAACACCTAGACTTAAATTCCACCAAGTCCTTGCCTGTCCTTCAGTCCGAGGTGGATTCCTTTCTGGGTGGCTTTGTTTGGGCGAAGATTCCACATCAACATGGTCGTCGTCATCCTCGTGGCGTGCCAGCATGCAATTTGCAATGGGACAAGCTACAGAAAACTGCACTAGACAAAAGGCAATGCAGGAGCTGCACGTCCGTTTCATTTCACACCAAACCAACACATACACACACACCCACCCGCACACACACCTGAAGACTCACCTTAACACCCACTGGCACCGCCCACTCATACCTTTTGTGCATTCTTCGTTTTGTCATGCCATTTTGCCATTTCCGTAGCAAAACAAAAGTCAACTAAATCTCTTGTCACTGCGCTTCCTCCTGGAGGCTTTTGGTCAGGTCACTGGGAAAAATGTGGAAAAGGGGAACACCGAAAAGTCCCTGGAGTGGTGAAAAAAATATACCTTTTGCCGAGTCCTTTACAGAGGGAGAAAAGGAAATGCAAACAATTAGCAAAGGTTTCGGATTTTTTAATTCATAAGCTTGGGTTTCAAACAGATTCTAAGAGCTATGAGAAATGGAGTTAAAAGCTTTCTAGTTGATGCTTTTAATTTTTTAAAATATACCTAAATAAATCAAAATGAAAATAAATAAAATTTGGGTATATTTTTCCACCAGCCTAGTTGATGGCTGTGGAGGAGGAGTTGCCCGAGGAGCTCATTCCTGCTCAAGGTATTTCGGCAACGACAATAAAAAGAAATTTGCCAGCTCTCAAGTTGAGCCGAGCTAAAAATAAAGTTTCACCTTGTCGACTTTAACTTAATCTGGGAAAAAGGGTAATATATATAGTATATATATCTATGTATATAAATGGGTAAATGGAGAGGGAAAAGCCATGTTGAATGCAACTAATTGAGAGGCAACGCAACGGTTGACATTTCATTGAGGGCAATACATCATCGTTTTGGGAACAGATGCTGCAGTTTGGTTATTAAAGTAGACAACTGACAGATGCTATATACAAGCTGTAGCTTAAGATACTCTATAATAATGATTCAAATTACAAAAAGCTTTAAGATAAACTTTGACATTATTAAGCTTATTTAAATCACATTTCAAAAGATACATAGCTTCCTTTTTTATTACTTATGATAACTATTATTGCAATCTATTAAAGCTGGGAATGTATTTAAATATATATATTGTGTAATAGTTAATTTTTTGATATTATTATTATATTTAGTCTGTTAAAAAATCCTATAAATTACCCAATTGAATTGCTTTACTCGCTTGTACAAGACACCGGACGCAGAGTATCTTTGAAGCTGTCACTAAGCTGATAAGTGGCACAAAATGGCATCTGGCATTGACATGTATGGATGCCATCGTCCTCGCTTGCTCCCCAACTGTTAACGAGCTTACAAGGACCTTCCTTGGAGAGCCAAGCGAAGAAATGCGAGTGGGCCACCCAGAGCCCAGAGGGAGTCGCATCCAAAGACGAAGACATGTCCTGTACGTGACGTAGACTTATTTAGTTTAATATATCTCCGCATTCGCATGCTGCGAGATACAAATAACTAAAGGAATGTACAAATATTGTCAGCATTATATGGCAAATATGACAAATACATATCTAAAGAGGATGGAAAGTACATTTACATTATTTAATTATTTATGACATAACAAAAAAGGCAGTTTATTAACAAGTAGTAGAAGAAGTCTTCAAAGAAATGGCTTATATCTAATATTTATTTGGAGTTATTTAAGTACTAATAAGTACTTTTGAACATTGATAAATAGCTTTGTTTAATTTATTTTCCTATTTCTTATTTACTACTAAATACTTGCGTATTTTCCCCTTGCTGCAGTTGATAAAAATGCAGTTTTCTTTTAATGAATAAGAGTTTCAAAATCAGGTCCTGCACAGAAGATAAAATTTTTACTGAGAGCTCGTTTTATGACTTGTTTTTGTTGACTATTTTTCTTGAAATTAAGAGCCATTCCCATCAATACCATATATATATACCATATAATGCCTCTTAGTGCACTTGGCCAACTTGATTCCATTTTTGTGTCACAACAATTGCCCTGCGCTTGTCGAGTGCATTTAAAATGCGGAAAGAGAAAACGGTACGGATTTGCATCTTATGGGTTATCTCTTTCAATCAGCCGCCGCCACCGCCTCCTCCTCATATGACAGCCCCTTGAGGTTTTTCCTTGAGTTTCTGAGAGATTCAGTGAGTTTCTGCAGTCGCGACAACGTTGCCCTGTCATCGTTGTTGTCGTCGTGCTTAGGCAGCTATCATAAATTGTTGCTTAAATTGCATATCATACGATGACATCAAATGACAATGCTGGGCCTGCTCCTCCATCCTCCTTCGTTTCTCTTCATCTTTTTCAGCGGCACAACATCCATCAAGATTCGGGGTTTTTTTTTTTTCGGTGAGGTATCTGTGAGGTTTTTGTAATTTTATTTGTAGTTTTGTGGCCAACCCAGAGATTCCAACAGTCACCGGAGTCGGAGTCTTGGGTGAAGTATGACAGCCTGAAAACAGGTGACGCATTTTGGAGATTCAACTGGGTGTTGAGAGATTTTTGTGCAGATGATAATGTTCATTTTAATCAGAAACCTCTTGTTAACAAGTAATTTTTAAGTAAATAAATATATTTTAATATTAAAATATTTATTTAAATAATTACTAAAACAATGAAGACTGAAGAATGTATATTACTTCAGGCATTCATGCCATAGATTTGGAGATTTATATTTATATTTATATTTGGGCCTTTAGCTTATACGGATTTGTTTCTAAAAAAGTAAATATACAATTAAAAATGTAATTAATTTCTTGTTTTAATTAGCTGAGCACTTAAAAAAACTCATCTGAAATGATCTTTAAGTACAATCAGAGGCTGCATAATTCGCCAGGCGCCTCAATCTTTTGGGTGTGCAGAAAAATTGATTGTCAATCAGTTGGTTAGATTGTCAGGTTGGTGGGTTGTTGTTTTGCCACTCCAATGCGGGCTGTCACCTCATCATCGTCTTCATCATCATCATCATCATCATCATCCTCATCATCATCTGTATCATTATTTACATCAAAGCCTTGATGATTATGATCATGGGTAAACGTAAATGTAATTAACATGTCAAAGTGCTGACAAACTTCAAGCCTTTTGTGCAGTTTCTTCAATTGCGGTTTCAGCGTTGTCTGCTTCTCCTTTTAGTTGTTTTATTTTGTGTTTTTTGAAAATGTGTCAAGGCACAGAGAGATCAGACAAGAGTTGAACAAAACTTAGAATAATACTGGCCGCAATCAAAGGCAGAAAACGTCAAAGGTCTTGGCCTTTTTGGCCCATTGAATCGAATGGAGTTCAGCCCACGCCTTGGGTTTATTATGGTTTTTTTTTCTTCCTTAAGCTTTTCTGCCTGCCTGAGTTTTCCGAGATTTTTCCGAGTTTTCCCGCATTTTATGTTTGTACGTTCTTATTTATGACAAAGGTCGATTGCCAACAGCTTCGGCACTTCGTTTAATGACTTTTCATTAGCACGCAAATTGATTGCGGTAGCTCGAATAATTTATTTACATACATACACCCATTTTGCAATAACGAATACAGACCTTTACATTTACACCTTTTTTTTGTGTGCAATTTAGCGGGTAAAAAAAAGGGTTTGGCTTTATGGCGAGCGATTTTTCAACTCTTAACGACAGTTTCTCGACCAACTCGACTTTAAGGGGCCATCAAATTTTTTTGGGGTAATTCATTAAAGCAGACAAGGAATGAAATTAAAATTCACTTTCGACTTCTATTGGGGTTTTTATTGTTAAGCATTCACTTAATTGAAATTAAATATTTCCTTCAGGTCAAATATCGAGCTGAAGAAAGTACTTATTGCGGAAATTCTGTCACTGGTTTGCAGCCAGTTTATAGCATCTTTCTATGCAAACCGCGAATTACTAATTACTAACATTAACATAAATGCATATTATAAGTTCAAAATTAAATTTCTAAGAGTTAAGAAGTTGAGAATGACTAAAGTTTCCTTGTATCTTTAAACAGAGAAGACAGGGTTGTATTTATGTGTTTTTTATCGATAGTTTGAACATAATTTATATATTGTTCTTACAATACAAATTAAAAAAAATTTTTTTTACGAGTTAGAAATCATAATTTTTAATTTAAATGAATAAATTTAAAGACTGCATATAATATTACATAATATTTCCTAATTTCCATCTAACTAACATACATTTGTTTACTAAATTAGTTTAGAGATATATTACATGTACATCTATAATATATAGAATATTTATGATTTGAAATATATTATTTACAAAAACTATATACATTTCCAATTAAATGAGATAATTTAAAATGAAATTAAATTGTATATTAATAATATTATCAATTATTATAAATTAGTTTCTAACTTTGTAGGGAAATCTAAAACTATTAAAGCCGAATAATTCGAAAATTCCCCAAAGGTTCTCTTCTAAGCCAGCGCTCTTATACCGCTATCTGCTTGCTCTTATACTTTCGGCGCAGCTTCTAGCTGGAAGTGCGATCGCACAGATACAGATACACAGATACAAATGCAAGGCAAGTGCGATGACGTTGGCAGCGACGTCGGCAGCGCTGCTTTATGGGTTTCTGAACTCGCGACAGAGAGCACAATAGTGGAAGAGAGAGAGAGAGACAGAGAGAAAGAGAGAGACAGGGAGAGGGAGAGCATGAGATACAAGAGAGACTTCTTTTTTGTTCGCTTTGCTGTTCCAATTGAAAACTGGAATTGGTTTCACTGGAAGCATTGGTATGCGATTTTCGGAATCACGGAATGGTCAATGGAAGCCAAGAAGTACAACAAGTCCTAATAATTGAGCACTTGATCAGCGGAGAGTGTGTGAAAGAGAGAGAGAGGAAAACGAGGAGAAAGAGAATGAGAGAGGGTGAAAAAATGTGAGAAAATAAGTGAAAGAAGAGAGCAGCGAGCTCAGCAATACAGACATAAATAATTATTTACAACGATAGCTATAAACTGAGATTAAACTAATGAATAAAGATTTTAGTTTGGGTTCAATTTTTATCAAAACAATTGAAAAAATAATTAAAAAATGTACAATAATAATCGAAACATTATTTTTGCAACTTTTAAAATAAAATGAAAAATATTTGATATACAGAAATATGTGAAAATCATTTTAAAAGTTTCTAAAATAATACATTTCTAAGAATTTCAAGTATCTTAGTAAATATTTTAAAAAGTTCCTCGGACAAGGGAAGCTGTGTCAAAAGCATAGTGTAAACCTGCGTCTAAGGTATGTAATTCCACTTTAGTGGTTCTTGATTTTGTATCTAGCAAGCTGAGCAGTCAACAAGTCAACTTACGGATACAGATACATTTCACACTCGCACATGCAGATACGGATACAGATGCACACTTACTTAGATGCATTTGTTATTGCTGCCGTTGTTGTTGTTGTTGGCAAACAAAGAAATCAATGCACACAGAAGAGTGCTAAAAGACAAGTACAACGAAACACGAAGAAGCGGAAGAAAAACCCCAAAGAGGTGGGAAGAAAAAGAAGTGTATCCCCCATCGCCACCCATAAGAAAAAAAAACCCAAGAAAAGAACTTTAACAGAACGAAGTTATAATACTCTTTTTAAATAAATAAATAAGTTTTATTATATTCTAAAAGGACGGATTTAATACTTTATGCTACTATGCTACGAGTTTTTATGTGCTAAATTAATGAAATTAATTATATCAATACTTGATTAATTTATAGATTTGAGATCAATATAAATAGAGGCAACAAAAAATTCTATTGCAACTTTAGGTTAACTTAGAAAGAGGTTTTAAATTCAGGGATATATCTCAGCATCTAAATTATTAACTTGAATATCTATTAATAATAAAATCAACAAGTATTATAATAATTTAAATACTTTATATGCTCGAAGAAACCTCTGAATATTATTATACACATGTTTCAAGGTCAAAGATACATCACTTTCTATACTTTTCAAACTTACGATCCAAATAGTGATACCCTGTTAGAGAGTAAATTTTAATAAAAACAAAAAAAGAAAACAACACAACCTACAAAAAAACGCCACTAGTGTGTGTGAACAAGTAATGAAAGCAAAGCACTGGAAAAATAATGATTAAGTCTCGGAAAATACAAGTATCTGTATCTGTGTGCTTGTGTTAGTGTGCATGGAAAAGAAAAATTAGTCGATGAGGAAAAATCTGCTTGGAAAAGAAAAACGCGTCGCCTTGACGTGTGGAAAGAAGACGCTATAGGAGAAGCGGGCGGAAAAAGAGGGGTGGAAGTTGAGAGCTTAGAGCGAGTCCGGATAAAATTGGAAAAACTCGATTTATGAGTTTCAATGCAGTTTCCTATTTTTTTTTTCTCCTTTTCTTATTTTTCTTATTTTCCTTTTTCCCCCCTCACATGTGGAGAGCGTGTGAGTTGTCTTGAAGTTGTGACTGCATACCAAAAGTTAGTTGTCTGCCATTTATTTTTGTGAATAGCTAGTGACAGATATTGAAGGAGCTTGTACCAGATGGGTGTCATAAATGTTATTAATAATATTTATTTATTGAATTCGATGGGAAAATAAAATTAATAGAAGTTATAGGGATTAATTTGTGAACGCGATAATTTAAGTATATTTTTCAATCATATATTATACAAATAGTTTGAACGATAGTTACTTTTTGAATACATCTCTATAAATATTATATCTATATATTATTATAATGGTTTATCAACTAAATCAAAAGACTTGTAAGTTTTGCAGTTTACTTTAGATTTTTTCTTAAATGTTTTTGCAGTCTGTTTTTGTTTGTTTTCATAATATTTGCAAAGTGTTTTGCCTTGGCTTCCTTTTTCGCCAATCAGATGTTTGCCGGTCGGGGGCCATAAATTTTAATGTCCGAACTTTGAATTGCTGGCAATCCAATCGAACAGAAAACATCAAACAAACGTCAAGAGGCGAGGATGGAAAACTGGCTTGCAGTGGGAAATATATCGCATGTGTAGCTTTAAAGTTTGCGCAATATTTAAGTATATATCCTGTCTACAACGAGTTTTTTTTTGGTTAAAAAAATAAAAAATAAAATAAAACCAGACTTGATCACCATAAAATTAAAACCATAATTCCCCAAAGTCTGCTCTTGCATATTTTAAATGGCAATCCATAAAAAATCACTTTTAATAAATTTTGTCATAAAAATTGCATTCCCCTCACCTTACATCAATAAATGTATGTAAAAGTGGGGAAGCAAAAAAACAAAAAATGGTTATGGAAAGAGCATAAATCTCTAGCTCAGACACGGGGACAATAAAAATAAATCCCAGACGATAGACAAAGAGGAAGTACCCGAATAAAGCAAATACAAGTCTAAAGCTAAGGTGCAAAATAAAGGAAAATAAAATATAAAGAAATAATGCAAAATGGGAAATAAAAAATGTAAAAAGGGAGACAATTTTAGATACAACTGTTGAACACCTGAATTTTATTTCATGGTTCCAAAAAAATAGAGGATAGGAGGAGTAGGGTAAATAAAGGGTTAGGTGCATTTTAATATATTTAAATATATTATATTTTTTTTAATAATTAAGAGAGTGAAAAATATTATAAATAATTAAAGCTACAATTATGTTCTTTAAAATATTTATAAATAATTCTGTAACTTGAAATTTTAAATTTTGAAAAATACGAGAAGTTGGTAATTGAAATATGTTTCCATTCTGAAAATTTTAAAATTATAATTTGATTTTAATTAAATAAAATAATACAAATATTATCGACCTAGCTAAAGACATTGTGAAAAATGATAAAATAATTAAATATATTTAAATTTTAATTTCAAAAGTTCCCGTCCAAATAATTTTCATGAATAAGACCCTACAAATACCCTTAACATTTTCTATTCCCATGGAATACATAAATGAAGATGCACCGAAGCCATCAATAAAATAGTTCAAACTTCAAAGAAGTGGATTGAGATGCAGATATATAATATGGCATATATATACACGTGAATCGACTGACAGCTTCATAGACAGAGATATAGACAGGGAGCGGGACTGGGCGAGACAAAGGAAACTTTTCAATAGCTTGCGAAACGAGCGAGAAACGTGAGCTAAGCCGAGAAAAAGATGCAATTTGCAGTGGCTGCACACACACTTACACGCACACACACTCAAACACATGCAAAGCAGTTGTATCTGTGTGTGGGTCACCAACTTCTACCTATAAAGTGCAAACCTAGAAGATGCAACAGCAGCGAACGGATGGATAGATGGATGCCATGAAGAAGATGCTGCTAGAACGCGACCCCCTTTCCCATACATGGCACCCATTGCTGATCGTTCACTGAGAGAAAATGTTTAGGCCATTAATGTTAATAATAATTAAATTATTTATTATTAATATTATTATTTAGTGCCTTATAATTATTATTATTTAGTGTTTTATTATTATTGTTTAGTGCTTTATTATTATAATTTAGTGCTTTTATTATTATTATTTAGTGTTTTATTATTATTACTAATATTATTTAGTGCTTTATTATTATTACTATTATTATTATTTAGTGCTTTATTATTTGTATTACTAATATTATTTATTTCTGGTTTATTTCCTTAAAGTTATTTATTTATTTTCTTAAAGTTATTAGCTTGAATATTACAAAGTTCTGTTTTCACAGAGTTTAGTAGACCTTTTTAATTGAATTATTTATACATATGTATACACCTAGTACAATTTTTTGTTTGTTTATTATTTAAAACATTTATTAATTCCAACAAATTGGAAAAATGGGATACAAAAAACCCTGATCTGTATAATTTCATATAATTTAAAATTATATACAGAAAATTATCTTTCCGGAAATCACATCTTTTCTTTGAATTATTATTATATTATATTATTAATTGATATATTTTATTTTATAATGGAATTGCATTATACAAAAATTGTTAAAATAATAATTAGTATTTCGGGTGCTTTATCCTTTAAATTCGATTCCTTGTAGATAGACATATATTTTCCTCAGTGCCACCTTTGGTGAAAGACAAAACAAAACATTAATTGCATGTGGCAAGGCACAATCTCAGTGGGCTGAGAGGGAAATTGTTGGTGAAGGGATTGGAGTGCAAGGGGAGGGGGGAAAGGGTGGCAAGTGGCAGGGGCGAAGCGGGGATTTCCTTGCGGTTGCATTTCGTGACGGCGATGATAAGACCCGTAATGATGATGCCGCCTGGTGGAAGAGACTCCACTCAATCTCAATATCTACCTGTCTCTTCTGCTCGTTTTATTTCCCTTTAAAGTTGGATTTTTTTTTTGTGCACCAAGAGAAATAATTAATAATTAATGATTTAAAAAAATGGTACAAAATATTGACATATTACTAGAAATAAATAAATGATAATAATAAAATTATAGACCTTGAAAAACTTATTGCAAAGTAAGTTGAGTTTATATACTTTTAAATTACATTTGCATCCTTAGAAATCCTTTAAATAATTTTTAACTACATGCTAGTATAGAATATTTTTTAATTATTTTACTAGCATTTTCTTTGAGTGCCCCAGATTGGGGCAACATGGCTTCATTTCGCCTCGTTTCGTTTCGTTTGTCTGTGACTGTGACATGAAAAATTAACGCAACATGTCGACGGCGGCGACAATGGTGAAAGTTGTGAGCTGCAATTGCATGCTTTTCAAGGTCTTTTCTTAGGTATTGCACTCCCCCCGGGACACGCCCCGATTTCCCTCGAGTTTTCCTCTTACTATTTTCCCCTCGATTATCTTCCATCCCTTCTCCTCCCCCCCCGCCTGAGCATTTTGCGGTTTGTGCCACAAGTGGCTGCTGTAGTGTGTCGAAAGCAAGTGATATTTTGATTGAAACTCCTGTTGTCTGTTGCGGATGCGATAGATTGGTTCGTTCGCTGTAAGCGAGGGGAATCGAATCGATTACAAATTGGAGCACGCTCCACTTTGTTGAAGGGTTCGAAAATTGCGTCTAAATTGGGTTACTGATATCCCTGAGCTCTGTGAGTGAGTGTGTCGGTTTTTCCTAAGGGGCACTTGTGCCTTTTCCCATAAACTAATTGCAGAAAAAGTTGTTTGATATATAGTGTTGAGAAAATATGAAAAATTAATGAATTTGTGTTATATTTTATTGAGGAAAAAAGGTATTTTTGGAAGGATTTATAAATTTATAGTAAATAAAAAGATAAATGCAGATTTTTTGAAAGAGTTTCTATATTTAAAGGAATTAAATTAAAGTACTTTTATGAATACAATGATTTCAATATGATTTAGTTTGAGATTCGTACTAGTTATTAATAAAACCTTAAGCATACATATAGTTTTTTAGACTTTAAAATTTCAAAAACTATCTCATGTTATAAATATTATAGATATCTACCCAAAAAATAACAACAAAAAACACCTTTAACATTCCCTAAAGTATTTTTTAAACCACCAATCATTCTGCCACCAATAAAACTTGAAAATCCACTTCAGTCAAGGCAATTTCCCTACCAACAGTCAGTCTCCTTTTGGCCTCATGTAAATCCTGTGAAGTTTTCAACACCGCCTCATAATGAATGTGTCGATCCCCGGCGAGTCATTCGATATGCAAATCGCTCTCCACAATTTCACCTTTCCCAGAGATACCCCAGCATTTCCATAGCATGGAAAAAAAAAATGGGGAAGGAAATGGAACCAGAGCAAGTCTGTGGCCAAATCCAGTGAGGTGGAGTTCCCTGGCCAAATTGCTAATCACATCCACAGAAGGCTCAAACCCAAAAATCCAAGTCGTTAGCAAAGCCAATTGCTTCCAGACACTGCCACAACACACACTCGCACACACACACAATAGGACTTTGGACTGAATCGGCGCATTTCCATTACCATTAGCATTTCCATTTCCCTGCCATTGTCCGATTTTTCGGTGGCTTGACGCATGTCAACACACCCAATGGAAAAGTGCAACACGACAAACAGCAAACAGCAATTTGCACAGCAACACTGACTGCAAACGAAAATTAAATCATTAAAATTGCGACACTTAAAAAATGCCAATTAAACACCAATGGGAATTTTCGCAGTGCCAGAAAAACCAGAAATTACAAAATTACAGCGCGAAAAATGTCAAAAAAATCAACGAGCCGCAAGTAAAACTGCGAGGGAGTGCGAAGAAGTCCGGAACCGAGTCGAGAAAAGCCACAAATTAGATGTTGAAAGATATATATACACGAAACTTAACCACTTCCCTCTACTATTTCACCGAATCACCTTAACAATTGCAGTTAATCTTGGAGAGCAGTGGAAAAAATCACACAAAAAAAAAAAAAGAAGCACAGAGGGGAACTTGTCGGCTGACGGCGAAAACAATGTTAACGAAAAATAGCATTTAAGGAGAAAGTGCGCATACCAAAAGCCAAAGTTTTACAGTCTAACAATTACAGCATGATGACGCTAACAAAGATGATGATGACGATGGTGGAGATTGCGGGGAAAAACCAGAAAGAAAGGCCTGACGAGATGCAGAGATACTCTTTTGGGGGAAGTGGTTAAAAATTCAGAGACGGGAAATGACATTATCGTATAAAAAATTACACAAAAGAACTTCCTGATCAATTCGTAGGAGCTTTTGTCTAAATAAATATTGGAAAATATTTTATAGACTCTTCCAAAAACATTCTATTCATAATATTTAACCAAAATCGTTAAGCAACTCTCTTAAAGCGTGCCACCAAATAATTTATTTGCCGTTTTAAAATGTTCAACTTAATGATTAGGCAATTATTAGTTTTCCCCATGATATCTTTTCAATCTATATGCTTAACTTGTTATTCCGCTTGGTATATAATTTCATTTGTTCAATGTTTTTCTGGCACGAATTTTGCTTTATAATTGGTTTTTAATAAACCTAATAAATAAAATCTATTTTCTCTAATAGGGTTTCATTAAATTTATATTCATTTCATGATTAAAAGTACCGAAAAGGGCAAAAAAAATTAATGAAAAGTTTGTAAACCATTTATTAGCTTGACGCAAATTTTAAATTAAAGTGATTAAAGAGTCAGGAAACTTTAGTTTCTTTAACGTAGAATAATCCTTCGCGTATCCTAGAAATCTCTGCTTAAATATTCAAGAAAAACCAAGACAAAAAAATCTAGAAAATTCCCACTTAGCTAGGGTATTCCCGGGGAGTCATAAACACGCATCTGGAACCACCTATCATTACGATTTAAGGCCGTAGATGTAGAAGTCAGCGCCAGCTCGAAGGGGGAAAAGCCGCAAGAGAAGTAGCTAAAAGCCAATGGAGAAGGAGGAACAAGTTTAAATGAGGTAAAATCCGCCTTGGGCCTATAAAAAAAAATAAAAAATAAAATAAAAATAAAAGAAAAGAGAGTGGAGTGGAGTGGAGACTGCAACGACGATGAGGCAGAGCCAGCTAAAAATATCCAAGATGCATCTGGCAGATACAAAACGAGTACACCTAACCGAATCAAAGGCTGGAATTCCGCGTATTCTGCCAATTGGAGTGACACTGAGCGAATGAGGGGAGGGAACCGGGAGGATCAGTGAGTTCAACGCTCTGTGAGATACATCTGTCCAGCGTTATGATCACTTATTATGAGTGATAACCAATTGACACTCGGCCAGGATGGCTCTCCTCCTCCGGCCTCCTCCTCAACTCAATTTTAATTAAAGCAAGTCTTTGGGATGGGGAATAAAACCCCGATGAAGACGGATCTGTAACCGATATCCAAGGGCTGCTGTAAAATGAAAACCTGATCTTCGCTTTATGATGATTTCTGCAACGTTTTAATTGTCCCACTTTTTACTGGCCAGCACCGCCTGAATCTTGGACCTTGAAAAGTGTTTATGCCCTTCTTCTCTTAGCCTGATGTGGCAAATAAATAAATATATATACGGGTACTGGCTATATAAGAAAAAAACGAGTTGAGATACCAAGGGAAAAAGACCAAGAAGTGACACTGATTTTAAGTTTATTTTTGTTTAGAAGACTAGACAAACTAGACAGTTTTTAATTTAAAAACTGACACTGATGGATGTCAAAATAATAAAAAATGTGAGTTTGCAATCAAATTGATATTGAGCTGAAGATTTAAACAAAAATTATGACTAGGGAAAATTTTCTATATAGAATTTTATTTTTTAAATATCATTTTCTTTAGTTCACACCAATTTTTTATACATTAAGCTTCAAATTAGTATTACTAGAAAATATTACAAATTAAAAGTTCTTTAAATAAAAAATATAGAACTAAATTGGCCATAAATAAAATGTAAGCTTTTTAAAACAGAAATTTAGCTTAACATAATATTAATATCATAAATTAAAAGCCCTTATATTAGACTTTCGTAATTTAAACAAACTTCTAAGCATCATATTTCCAAGGAAAGCCTCCCCCAAAAATCACTTTATGACTTTTTAGGATGTGACAGGACAAGTCATAGAACTAGAACAACAACAAATGCAATGTGTGCTTAAAACTTTAATAAACTTTCAATGGTGTTGAGGAAAAAAAGACCACCAGCATTCCATCAAAATATGTGGCACAAGTCGATGCAACGAACCATCTCCAACTTGAGCCAAGACAGCGATAGATGATGGTTCAGTTTTGTTCGGTTTGGTGTGGTTTTGTTTAGATATGGTGCTTACACTGCACAAAAAGAAGGGATAAATTATGGAATTTGTGATTTGAAATATGTAATTTGTGAATAAATATTGAAAATACTGCATTAACTGTCAAGAGATTTAATTTAAATTGGCAAAGGGTATTCTTTACAATATTTAGAGCTGTAAAAAATATGTAATTTAAATTAATTTTCAGATTTTAATCGTAAAATATTTAAGTAAATATATTTTTTAAAATCTCCTATACATTTTATGAAGTAAAAAAGCAAACAGTTTCATTTTAGATTAAACACTTGCTTAGACCACTTAAACATTAAGTAATAAATAATTCCTAAATACTTTTTCATTATTCTAAGTATCATTAAATCTCTACAAAATCTTCCCTTAATCTACTCTCTAGTAGACACATTTTTCCTCAGTGTATGAGCATCTTTCTGTGTGCAGTTTTCATTGCTATATCTCAAACATAGCAAACGAGGACAGGCGACCGACATGAATGGCAGCATTTGCTTTGGATTTTCTTCAACTAGAACCAGTTTGTGTAGGGAGGGAGGGGTGAGGCCACCCTCGTACCAACACCACCACATTTCAAATCCAACTAAGCTGCAAACATCAAATGCAATTCAAATTGAAATCCTCACAATGCATACAGTAGTAGTTGCATTTTCGGGTATTTCTCGGCGCACTCACTATCTTTGCCTTGTCGCCATGTGAAAAGCTGGAGAATAAGAAAATCCACTGGCATATAAAATAGGGACAAGACAAGTAGAAATGGTAGAGTTGAGTACTTTAGCTATAAGATACCTGGTATTCAGTAGATACAATTTGTGGCCTACTTTTGGGCAGCTTGCACTTGAGTAACTAAAGTATTTCAGAGGAGCCTAAGATATGTTTTGAGCTCTTTGGTGTTTGGTTAGGTAATTAATTAGTTGAGCTTTTAATTTTAATTGAAATATGTATTCCTCTTATATATATAAAATATTAATCTGTGTGATTACCATTTATAGAATAAGAAATTCAATCCAAGAAGTAGGAAAAAGCTCAGAGAGCTACCAAAGGCAGCAGCCACAAAAGAATCTTGAACTCGAAATGGGTCTCGCACAGCCACAGATACTTGTGCATTTACAGATACAAATGCAGTGCCACCCGCTTTGGCACACAGATACTTTAATATCTAGCCAGACTAGTTTCAGATGCCGCGTTCTTTTTTTTTTCGTCAAGTTGTTATTGCTGTTTCAAATATAGATGGTCTGCACTGAATTCCCCGTTGCCACACTGTATTTTCTTCTATTTGTTGGGGTTTTTTTTTTTATATTAGAAACATTTATGGCCTGATAACAACCAGCAACAACCACAATGTTGACATAGATACGTTCATTGAATTGGGTTAAGTTTCTTCCTTCTCGTTCGGGTCTGTTTTTATTTTTTTTTCGTGCCTTTGAGGCAGGAGCTTTTCCCCGTTTTCTCTCAGAGTTTTCCTTGTTTTTTTTTTGGGGAAGATGAAAGATTGGCTCGGTAAAGGATGCGATTACTTTGATTTCCGTTCGAGAGTATCGGATTTATTTTGACCTTGATCTCTGTGAAATTTATTCATTTATACTAATGCCCTGCTCTTTTGGCTCTGCTTTCTTTCCAGGTGAGTGTCTGCGATTCCATTCCTCCATTACATTAATCAGAATCGATGACGATGAGCCAACGGTTATATGGCCTTTGATAAAGTTCGCATGGTAATGTCAGATGCAATTTAAAATTGAATTGCCAAGAGTGATTTATTTTATGGCTAAGACATGGCATTGACTTAACTCCCATGTTGTGTGTCAAGTAAGAATATGCTAATTACTATTTTAAAAGGTTCTTGCAATTACTGTTACTTAAGAAGAGTGTTTATTGGGGATAAATGAAATTATTTGCGGTGTTAATGGTTTCATTTAATAGGAAAAATCATATAGCTTCGACTATAACTTTAATTAAGCAATAAATAATTTAATGGGAAGCTTGATATATGAATTTATGTCTCCTATGGGGGAATATTAAAAGTATTTAAGTATTTAAGAAGTTTCCTAAAACCCAAAATCCTTTTTGCCATGCACTTAACCCACAAATGGAGTATCCCCAAAAGAGTAGCTAAGCGTAATCAGAGTATCTTGTTTAGTTTACTTGCTGGTGGGCTTTTGGAGCTCCATGGTAATCTCTGGGATTCGTTGCACCAAGAACAAACTCCTTTTGATAAGATCTACATTTACAGAAATTAGCTCAAATTGTTTCAAATGCCACAGCAACAACTTGAGATAAAAATAAAGACAACAATAACAACAACTGGAAAATCCCGCACACACAGATGCTGCGCCTCAAATTGCAATTCCCATTGCCATTTCTTCTTTTTATCTGGTTACATGATGCTCCCTCTCTCTTATGCTGTCTCTGTCTGGTTTTCTTTCTTTTTAACTACCTGTCTCTTTCATGCTGTAAAGTGGCCAGCTTCGGACTTATGCCAGTGATACACTGGGAGAATATAATCGTCATAAGTTAATGAAAATTGTAAGAGTTTAAGGATGCTAAGATCTTAATCAGAATGAACGAAATTTTAAAGTTTCTTTACATAATGTGAAATATCGGCGTTAGTCTCTATTTTTTCTTTACTTGGTATTATGTAATATATCGATATTGTATCGATATATGTGCGATAAATCAATATTCTGTTTGATATATTAGATAAATGAAGAAGGGAAAGTTAAATTGAAGGAAATAAGATATTTATCGATAATATCGATATTTGAATATATTTTTTACGGTTCTCAACTTAGATATATTAAAGCTTACAATATTTTCGATATGTTATTTAATCGATATTTTTCCGTTTGCGATATATCGATATACATCCTTAAATAAGGGCTCATTTCAGTGGAGTTACCCCCAACTCTTAATTAATATAAGAACCTTTGTTTCCTTGCTGACCTTGGCCTGATTTTTAGAACATTCTCATCTCAATATCAAAGCCAAAGTACCTCAAATTTTTCTCAGTGCTTCTTTACCATTGCCTCCCCTTAAAATAGCCACCCCCCGCAGCATCCTGAAATTGAGAACAAGTTGCAAGTCGCCGCCGCATCGCTAACAAAGCCACTCGACAACTGCAAAAATGTGGCCAGGCAAAGTGTTGATGATACAGAGGGGGCGCTTCTCTTTTTTTCCAAGGGGGCTTTATTCTTCTTTTTTTTTTGTTGTGTTTTGGAGGGGCTCCGAGGCTGCCACAGAGAAGAGAGAGCGGCGGCAGATTGGCTAACTGGCAATTTGAGGACTCGGGCAAGGCGACCAGTTGCAGTTGCAGAACTGCTTCTGATGCTGGATGCCGAATGCTGAATGTTGGATGTTCAATGTTGAATGCTGAATACTGGAGCTGAGGCTGGGGGATGGAGCTGAGGCTGGGGGATGCAGCTGAAGCTGGGAGATGGAGATGGAGCTGCCTTCTCGCATGACAAGTGCCCCGCAACTAAATCGTAGCAACAGTAACAAATGCACTGAAGGAATATCTTTTATAAAATTAATTCAATATTTCGATTCATTTTAATTTGTAATATGTATTTATTGGTTAAAATTGAAACCCATTTTTTTCACATTTTTCTCAAGCTTAAAACTTATAAATTAAATTAAAAGAGCAAATAGTTATAGGTAATTAAATATTAATCAAAAATGGTTTGCTTAATAGACAATATGAAGTACAATTATAGATTTTTTGGGGGTAGTTTAGGCTATGATAAAGCTACATTGTGAAATTTCTATGAATACAAATACTATCTTTTATTTAAATGACACATATATTTCGATGTGTTATTTTTAAAATTAATTTAATTAATTGCCATTACATGAATGAGTTTAATGATTTTTTGAGTGAGGGAAAAAGTTCATTTTGTGGCCTGCCAACATTAAGTGTAGTAAAAGTTATTACCAAAAGTACGTTTTCAGTTTACACATTAGTTTATCTAAACGTGAGACCGATCTTCAAGAATTTAATAATAAATAAAAAATAATACAAGACCAGAACTAAAATTAGTTAAAGCGTTTCTACAAATAAGATTACTTTTTATATAAATAATTTTTCAAAAATACAATATTTTTTACTGTGTACAGCAGCTGTAAAACAAGCTTTGGTAGAAAGACGCAGGCCAAGACCCGGCTTCCTTTTGCCCAGTTTTTCCTGCTTGGATTTTCTAGTTTGTTTCTATTTATTTTTTTATTATTATTTTCTGCTCTTTTGTGCATTTTGAATTTATTGCCCCAAAACAACAATTGAGAGTTTTGTGCTGGGCAACACCACCCACTCAGAAAATGACCCCACCACCTCCCCATATCTTACACCCCCTCCCGGTAAAAAAAACAAGCTCACCGCCGCCCTGGAGCAAAATTGTTTTGGATAAAAATAACATTTGATGCAAGCAATTTTGAAATTATGCGTATGCCTGCTGCAAAAATATTTCGCATGCAGCGCCATCTGTTGTCGGAGTGACCTGAATTTTGGATAGACGGGTTCTACGATGGTCTCAGAGGTGCCTCGAGAGGGGCTCTGAGAGTTATCATTTGATTTTACTTATGGAGAGCTGCGTTCTCCTTAGTTCGCATGATGTGCTTGTCAATAAAAATGCACATCATGGAAGTGGTAAATAAATTTAATTTTTTATGGGAAGTGAAACAAATATTATGAAGAAAATGATATATATAAATATATACATTTTTTTGTTTATCAATTAATTAAAACTAAGCGGTAGCGAAGGAGTTAAGGCTATGAAGAGAAATATATATATTTTCTAGTATTTTATAGAAGTTAAATTTTTTATTATTACGGTAATAATAATTATTAAAATTGATTTAAATTGAAGAATATAATATATAATATATATATATAATTTCTTTGATTATAAATAAGAATAACAATTACTCTTTTACTAAAATTAGATAAATGATATATAAACTTTTACTGAGCTCTAACAAATTTCGAGTTTATTATCCAAATGAATTTTAATCACTGCAAAAACAAACAGGTCTATTTATAAATTCCAAATGAAATCACCACCCAAAAATATATATTCCATTAACTACAAAAACTTATTTGCATGTCCCGTAAACGCAATTCACAATTAATGAGGTATAAAATGCACTCAACTTTGGGTGGAATGATATAGACAATGGGCACTTGGGCGAAAGAGAAGACTTTCCTCGAAATCCCATCTATTAGTTGGCAGGGAACAGGTTGCCTTGGCGCTGAACCAACAATGCACGGATTTTCGATTGCGATTCAATCAATAGGAGCGAAACACGTGAACTTTGAACTGACCTAGCCCACAAAAAGACCGAAAATCCAAGGAGAAAACGAGCTAAAGTGGGCAGAGAAATCGAGGAAAAAAAAAGGGAAACGAATCGAATCGAATTGAAAACGGTGCACGAAAAGTGCAACAAGAGGCATGCAACAAGGGAAAGGTAAACACACCGAAAGATACAAAGATACATCCCCATGGCGCTGCTCAGATACATTTGGGCCATTTCTGGCCTGGCACTCCAAATGCAATTCGAGGCGGGCGGAGTAGTTACACAAAAAAAAGCAACAAAAAATATCCAAAATTACACTCGGAGAAACGTAAATAAAGGTTAGGCATATCTTGGCATATAATAGGAATATAATAAGAATATATAAATATATTAATGAGGAAACTTCAAATGTCAGAAACAGTTAAATTTTCAAGCTTTCAGCTTGTCCAACTAAATGTTTTCTTAGTGAAGAATTACGCTTAAATAATATACATTTTTCCATGCTCCTTCTGGTAGAAACTAGTTTAAAATTTAGATAATTTTTTACAACATATATTTCCCTAAGTGTACGTCCATATATATTGATTTACGCAACGATAAAATGGCACACTCACACTCCCAACGAACTACAGTTAAATATTTTTTGTGTGAAAGATACAATGCTGCTGAAATATTGAAATCAATTGCAGGTTTCTGTTTCGGTTTTTTAAACGTTTTAAGTTTGGCGTTTTTTTTTCTTCTTTTTTGGGATTTTTGTGTGTTTTTTTTTTCTTGTTTCTTTTCTGATTAATTGGCAATGGCCAATGCAAATGTTGTTGGCCTTTTGGCTGGGGCACAGATACAGCTACAGTTGCAGCTAAAGATACGAATACAGATGCCAGCGGGCTCGTACAGATACAGATACAGTTGCATTGTCAACGTTCCAAAACAGCCCCAGCAGCGTATGGCATACAATTTAAAAATGTATCCAAGAGATACATTACACATTACGGCCATGGCTTGCCAAGTCTTGGCTTGGAAATTCCCTTCACTGCATTCTTTCCCACACCAAGAGCCAGACAAAAGAGCAGAGCTCCGTAAGTACGAACGTCCATACATATATTTGTATACGGATAGATAGATACTTTTTGGGCCTTTGGTCTTTGCTAGTTTTGGTTAGTTGACTGCAGGGCTTACAAGAAACCCCCTGCCCCCTTCCGCAGCATCTCTATCTTATTCTCAGACCGGCACTGAGACCGAGACTGAGTCGTCGCCGTAGTCATTCGCATTGTCGTAAATTTTATTAGAGTGTAGACCCACAACCTAATCATCATGATGATGATCATCAGCAGCAGCAGCAACCTAACACAATTTTACTTAGTTTGCATTTTAGCTTATGGCTTTTGTGTTTTACTCACAGCTCCAAAAAAATAAAGTATAAAAGAGGCAAAAAGCACTCCTACTCGGCACATACAAAGCATAAAACGTTTCGCATTTCAAAGGCCACACACATTATTATTATTTTCAGCTATTACTTTGGGGTATTTTTCAAAAGTTTTCAATTTATTTTTTTGTGCAGAAAACTGATACGACGTCTTTTGACATGACTTGAAGCCCTGAGTTATTGCCTTAACATAAATGCCTTAGCCTCAGTCTCGGTCTCAGTCAGTTGCTTAGCCCAGCTTAGCCCCTCGCAATATCGGAGTATCTTGAATAAAAAAAAACCCTCTCCAATTACAATTCATTTTTGGCATTCACTCTGTCAAGTCAAAGTTCAAAATGTTATCACACACACAGAGACAATGACTGAGATTGAGGCTCATCGCATTGATTTTTCTGGCTTCATTTTGGGTTCACTTTTGGGGTTATCAATTGTCCAATAATAGTACTCTGTGTGTTCAAATATAAAACAATTATGTGGCGGCTTTCGGTTTGTATTTCTGGGAATGGGAGCCCAGAGATTGGTGGGAATGAGTTCATTGCCCAGACAAAGGTTGATTTTTTATGCGATTTTTAATTGAGAAATGTTCCTGATTATGTTTTGGTTCTACTAGGCCAAATGCTGTGCTAAAAGATATACTAAAATATAGTTAATTTAATTTTTCTATATTTATTTATTATTTATTACAAATTTCTCTTCAAATATCTATAGATTTACTTCAATTTAATACCCAAAAAAAATTCTTCAAAAACGCTTCCCCAGAATATCAATCAAAAACTTTCAAATCTTAAAGACTGAAACAGATTTATTAATTTCTTGGAATCGTGATTTTCCGCCAAAAATCCAACAAGAGCCGCGGAAAACTTTGAAATAACTTTTCATTGCGTAATGCAATTAATAATAATTGCCAGCGCGCAAATTTGTCTGAAACAAAAAAAATCACTTCAAAATTTTTTGGTGGAACAAAGAAATCTTAGCAAGAAATCGGGAAATCCCACTGGATTTTTACTTTTTTTTATTATTTGTATATCTCTTAAGAGAGTCTCTCTTTAATTCTGGTTTTTGGTTCACTCTCTTTTATGGCTGTGTGTCTGTTTCTCGCCGTAAAAATGCAGTGAGAGAGGAATGCCGGTTTTTGTGCGACTGTGTGCGTGCGTATCTGTATCTGTGTGGGTTACTACGTTCGCTCGCTTTTGTATCTCTCAGATAAATTGTAGTAGTAAAAATTCCGCTCAGCTGTGCTGCGGGTTTAATTTGTTGTTTCGGAAAAACAACAACAACAAAACCAACGGGTATATGTGTTCCAGTACCGACTTCCAGTTTTGAGATACTTTTCGGAGTTCCAATGAGAGCGCACGCTTCGTATCCGCTTCGCCTGCCGATGCACAGTGGGGTATTTGACCACAAAAGTGGAGATTAAATCAGATGAGGATATTTTGAAAGGAGTTTGAATTTTTAATAGTTTTTTAAATAGTTTGTGGTTTAGTTAAGGTTTTATTTTAAACGTAATGAAAGTTACTTAATAAATTGCATTTCAGGACGATCTTTATGTATATATTTCTTACTTTATTATTATTTAGCAAGCTTTAAATATATTACAATTTATCAAAATGGGACTACTAGCTTTTATTTAAAAATAGTTTAAATAAACTCCGTTTCTTCGTTTATTTGAAGACACCAATTATTCAGTCTCTGTTAGATCAAGTAGAAAAATGTTTATGCATTTACCTGCAGAATTTAATTTATATTAATAAATTATAATCATCGAACAATTCTTATATTAATTCCCCATTTTGGGGCCAAAATACCCCACTGTGCGGATGCGACTTCGGCTTTCGGAGTCCGATTCCGTGTCGGATTCCCATTCGGTTTCGGTTTCGGACTCGAGCGGCATCCGCCACGATTGCCAACGCAGTCCGATATTCACTCTCAAACTGTACGGTTTGGCAGCGGCAGCTGTTTGGGAAAAGCGGAAAAGCCGAGGAGGAAAAGCGGAATAGCGAATAGCGAGGGGAAAGGCGAGCAGGGGAAGCTGAGCGGTAGAAGGCAGAGCGCGTCGTGTGTTGTCTTCCTCCTCCATCTGCGAAATACGAAATTCCGCAATAAACAATTGTTGTTCAAGTTTAAACAATTCAAAAAGTGAGTGTTCCAAGAAGTGCATCCAGAATAAATCCAGCGAATCTACTAAAGATTACCAAGTAAATAACAATGGATCAAAGAGAAGCAGATACAATTAACTAAAAATTAATAAATAAACGTAAAAAGTAAACACGAAATAAGAAAAAATCATCAAAATAAATCAAATACTATAAAAATTAAATATAAATAATAAAAATATACAAGCAAGGCCAAATTAAACTTTTGAAAACAAACAAAATCTTTTAAAATATATGCCACTATTACAACTAAAAACTAAAAACTAAAACAAAGATGGAAAATGAAACCATTTTACAATAAATGTTACATTAAACAATTTTAAAATATTTCAATGGTGAAAAAAACCACAATATTTCCTAAAATAAAATTATCAGCTGAATTAAATACAACATAATAATAATTACTATATAAAGCTCTAAAAAAAGAAAATCTAATTTAAAAAATATAGTAATAACCGTTCATTGTTACCTCCCCATTCATTCCGTTGTTGTGTGCTAAAAAAAAGAGACTACATAATAGTCATAAACATAACAATTGTAATAATCATAAATAATAACAACAATTTCGTGTGACGTTTTAGTTAATGCCAAAAAAAAGAACGAAAAGAGAAAAATAAACAACAACACAAAAACCAACCACTTTTTTCAATTGTAATTTCCGGTGTAGCGGAATTTCACTGTGCATTGTCTTTCTATATGTGTGTGTGTGAGTGTGTGCTAGCGAGTGTGGGAGAGAGAATCAAGAAGGAAAAAGAAAGAAAATCTGGAGAAATAAAAAAACATAAACAGCCCAGAACAACGTGTTCGCTCAACTAAGAGTGTGTGTGTGTGTGTGTGTGAAAATAAAAGAAAACTGAACCCTACACAAATAAAATTCAAATAATATAATAAAAACAAGACCCCAAAAAAAGTGCAAAAATGGCCTTTGCTTTATTGAATTTATAGCCGACTTTTGTCTCGACGGTCCATATTGAGGTTACATAAAGATACAACCCCCCCAAAAAAAAGAACTATATATCATACCATAAAAAAATGTTGTTAAAATATTGATTATACCAAACACCGTAAAGGCTTTACCAAGTTTATTATGTGTTTGTTTATGTGTAGCTGATTTTTTGGTAGTCAAATTAAACAAGAGTTTCAGGAGGTTGCTTAAAATAATAAAACTAATCAAATAAACTAGCTAATTGAGCTATTATTTTATAATATATACTTAGGAACTACTAGTCTGTGCTTGTAATATATATATTATACAAATTTCTAGTGAATTATATTACAGTTGCTAGCAATTGATTAGCTAAACAACTTGTCCAGGGAAATTCTTAGAAATAACCTCATGAGCTCTACGAATTTACATTTCGCTAATTAAATGCACTATTATAATTTATACAAGGCTAATAAATAAATTCTAGATCGTATACAATACCATATCTTTTGACTTCAGTTAATACCCCTAATAGTTCCCCATAAACCTCAACTTTGCTCACCTGCTGAGCCCATCAATTACCTCCAATTACCGATAATATACACTCAATAATCTAATTGAAACTTTTGCTTTAATTTACAAACTTTGAGCCAAGGAATTATGGCCCAAAACTGACCTAACCCAATCATCGGGGTTGACTGCAAGCAAATATTTATCTGGTCAGGGGTCAAAGTTAAACTTCTGGCAGACCGACATATTTGCCGTGTTATCTCTGTAGATACTTTAACTAAGGGAAACTTTCGAGAACCGTTAGATATGTACTTCTCAAGGCCGCAAAAACTTTGATTAAACATAAACCAAGACACCCCACCCCCTTTGCAATATGGAACCATGGTTCAGGAAAATTCCACTCCCTCCCACGTCTGTCGGCTAATTAACATGGAAAATTTCACCAGAATATATCGTTTACTTAAGGCGAACTTTCGGGACCGGGCCAGATAATGGTGCAAGTGAAGGGGGCGGCGCCATAAGTTTTCAGAATTTATAGAGTCGACGGCGAGCCGTGCATAAATGGAAGCTTTCTATCGATAGATAAATAGCTGGATAGCTGGATAGCTGGGCGAGAAACAGATACAAGTGCTTGTAGATACAAAGAAACAAATGAAGCGACCGCAAACAAATGGCTATAATAAACAATTAAACATTATTTACTTGCCAACGCTGCTGCCGTTCGGTTAGCAATTGAAATTGAATTATAAACAATTGAGTGGTGATTCAGTGCAACCTCAACTATGGTCCGGACAAGCACAGCCATATGTATCTAATGCATCAATCTATATATTTTTCAGTCTGTGGGCCAAAGTGCAATACCCAATCGAACACTGAAGCATTCCAATTAAACTAATACTTGATCAAAGTGCAATACAAATAAATCCAGCTGAAAATCAACGTGTGTGTTCACTGATTTGTTTATGAAAACCTAAACCTAAAGCATAAATGGATTTGCATAAATAACTATTTTGCCAGCGAAATCATTAAAGTAATACGCAAACACAACATAATATACGAATAAACTTAATAAGCATTTAAAATAACAATTTTTGTGCAATTTCAACTTTAATTATAAAATAAAACGAACAAAATAATAGCCTTGAAAAGGTCAACAGATTTTTGCTAAAAACACTTTTTGCTTAAATCGTAAATAGAAAAGAGAACACTTTATAAACTCCACTTAGCTAAATTGTTATAAAATCAAATTTATAGAATTACTGATAAACAAATTAAATACAGTTTTAAATACTACAACTTTTTTTATAATTATTAAAGTGACAAAAACAAAAACATATATATATTAAATCAACCTTAAATGCAATTTACTGAAAAGGATTACATTTAAAACACAAGTCGCTGAATTTTCATCATTGTAAGTAAACAAATATTTAATAAAATTAAAACAAGTTTATAAAACCACTTGAACAATCCAAAAACGTTACAACTCTTTGCTGAACTGAGGAATTTTCTTATTGATTTTGTAAAGGAAACCTGAGAATAAACGTTAAATAAATATTTTTATAGGGAACCTTGGGTTTATTCCTGTTAAATCATTGAGGAATTTTTCGAGATTATTTTATTAACACTTAATCTATTTGTAATTGCAATTCCATGAAGCCTCTTCTGTCTTATCAACAATTAAAATGTTGACCCATTTTATGGTTTTATTTTGATAATGTAGGTCAACATTTTAACGCATGTTCACTTGTTCATTGAAGTGGATTTCCTTCTCTTTTTTTTTTTTTGATTTGCTCGCAAAAAAAAATATACGTTGGAATATTTTAAATAAAAAAACCCCCCACTTACCTGAGTGATTTTCACATAAGAGGCTTACTAGGCAAACAGCAAAAATCCCCGTCAACAGAGCCCATCAAATAAATTTAACTCAAACATTTCGTCGCGATTGTAGATGTTAGATACTTTTTTTATATAGATATAACATATATATCTATTTTTGTATTGTAGGGCCCTTCGTGTAGACCTGGTAAATTGATTGTTTTCCCCATGATAACAACAAACGAACATGCAATTTTGTAATTATTAATTTTACGGTCTGTTTGAGTCGAGCTTGTTATTTGTGCGAATTTTAAGAAGAATTCCTTGCACACACCGCACACACACACACACACCACAGGTGCAGCAGCGTGCCTAACTGTTGATTGTTTCCGCCCCGGCTTTAATTTTTTATTTACCTTTATTTTTTTTGGCCAAAAGAACTGTCCAACTGTGTCGGAGGTCAGTGAACTTAATTTCTTTTGGCGGCTCGCGATGCGTGTTTGTTTAGGCCCAAAAATCCCACCATTGCTTTATTGCGGTTATTGACTTTCAACTCATTCCACTTCTTCATCTCTTTTATCTTTTGTAGTTTTTTTTCAAATCTTTTTTTGGCCCACACACACTTGTCGTCCATCAACGTTCTGGGCCTAATTTCCTTTTCAGTTTTGGGTGTGTTCCTCATCCACAAAAAAAAAGGGGACGCGGCAAACGAATTAACATAATCAAATTTACCTTTTCTTCTTCTGTACATTGCGAACACGTTTCGTGGCGTTTTTTTTCTTTTTTTCGTAAAAGGAAAAAGTAAAAACTATTATTTAATTTTCGTGTCAGTCGGAGCGATGCCCCGGCAAATGGCATTGATATATTGAGAGATTGAAGACCATTTTACACCTGCCAATAAACGCTAAACAGATTATGCCAAGAGGGCTTGAAGCCCAAATGGTTATATAATAATATTCTAGATTTGGGTTTAGGTAGCTAGCTATAAATTTCATTCATTTATTTAGTTGTCAAAAATTTTCATTTAAAGTTTGTGATAAATTAAAAGCTTTTACCATGACCTTATGGTTCTTAATTGGGGGATTCCTGTGAGGGATTGCAATTCAATGACGAGTCCTCGAATCCAAAATTCTTACAAAAAGAACAATGAACTCGCACAGAATTTACTGTGGAAATGCGGCATCAAATAATTCTTCAAGACTTGGCATGTGTCCGGGAAAAACATGGCAACAGCGATCCCGCTACGAGACGCAGGAGCGCCGCCAATGGCGGGAACGGAATCAAGTCATGATCAAGAATCTGTCCCACATGGTTGGCGCCTGGCCCGAGGATATCGATGATTTCCTGTACGACCTCACCCTGAAAAAGTACAGCCTCCTGCTTAATTCCAAGGAATGTGGATGGAGTTTCTGCCGGGTGCCACTCTGCTATCCAAATGTGTGCGATCGCTACATGGGTATATTCGATCGCCTGGGCAACTTGAGGAATCCCACACATCCCAAGTGTATCCATCATTTGCTCCAATTGCTGCAGGACTATCTCAATGGGGCTTGTCACGACGGCTGCCACGGATTGCCCATACATGCAGAGTATTCGGGCGGTCGCCCATTCAGTCAGCCCCGGTTCAGAAGGGCATTTAATTTCCATGAGTCCGAAATGGAGGCCCTCGATGAGCGATTTGGGAGTTCTTTAAGTTCGGATTTAGAAGGCTCGTTGCTTAGGACATTTAAAATGGCAAAAAGGAAGGCCCCACAAACACAACAAACACGTTTAGAAACACCAAACGAGACACCCTTGACCAGCCCAAGGATGTCAATAGAACGACCCTATAATATTAACCAAGCTGACGATAATTATCCCAAGAGTGTTTCGAAATTTAAGAAAAACATCGGCCGGAGCTCAGTTTTTCTTAATGACGAGCTCGCCTTGGCCCACAATAAGCCAGGGAACTACATGGAGGAGCTGTTGTCAAGGACACTGGGTCGACCCCACGATAGAAACAGTTATGTAGGACCTATTGGGAATCTAAGGAATGAACGAGTACGCATTCTTATCAAACAGATTATTGAGAAAAAAGGACGCAAAATTGATATCGACGAGTTGAACAGGATCCTTGAGAAAGTTGACATTGGCCCGCACATGCAACAGAAGCGCCAGAAGCAAATAGCTCTTGAGATCTCGCGGATGTATAACCGGGTTGTGCAAAGAAAGTCGTCCTTTTCCAAACGCCCCAAAAGGTCCTGGTGGCGTGTTTCAATACGGATCCATGAGCCTCGCGAGAGCACCAAACCCTATAGGAAGCGTAGTATATTTCAGAATCGTCATCGTGAGCATCGTCGAACTGTGGGGATACAGTTTTAGAAATCCAGCCAGGAAGTGGAAGGAAGGCAAAGAAATGATGCACAATGCAATGTAGTAGAACGAATATAAGGTTTTTCTCATTAAAATTAAAATTAAGTGTTAAATATCTCAATCGAAACATCATAGATACTTATTTCAATAACACCTTTTGTTTGGGGGGATTATTTGGGGAGATCAATAATATTTCAATATAAAAATGTAATTAGATTTGGGATCACAAAAGGAAAACCGCGAAGCCTCACAAAGGGGCTTCATATTTCGCTGATACAATAGATTTTCCTCGCTATAAAAGGGCAAAGAGTTCCAACAATTAATTAGTAATAATAACTACGTAGTTTGATAGCAGCAAAACTCTGTTTTATTGCTGTATTTTAATATAATTCTCAGATATTCTACAAAGATAATTTTTCATAGTTCAGTTAAAGCTCAAACTCAACCTTTTCCCATTTTCGCAGTAGGCTGGGAGGGGGTTTCAGATATATTTTTAGTCATTCTAAACATCTGGCTGAAAGCAGGCACAACATTTTTGGATTACTTAACAAAATTCCCCTTTTCGGAAACCCCAAAGACGGCCAGGCCAAAATGTTTTACTGCCCACCGCATAGCGATCGCAAGGATCCGATGAAAGAGCGACAAGGTGGAGTTTTTATGTCCACCGAGAGGCAATGGGGTCTAATGAACAATGGCATGATCCAGGTCCTGGCCAAGATGGTCAATCAGTCGGCCTCTAGAGTGGGTCAGTTCCTGCAGCAGCTCACCCTGCAGCTGTTTGCCAGGATACTCTACCCATTGATGGCGGGCTGGAATACGCGGAAGATACCATTTTCCCTGCCCGACACCTGTGAACTGTACTACAGCATATTCGATGAGTACGGCAATATCAGGAGTCCCATACCCACAAGGACCTTGCTGATACTCATTACCATGATGCAGTATTTCCTAAACTTGCCCAGGCAGTGTGAGAGAACGACAGATGCCCTGAAGCGGAAATGCAAATGTAGGTGTTGCGATGATAGCCTTAAGAATATACACAATCCCGGCTATTGTCGGAATGTGGTGCCGTTCAGTGGTCGCAGGATCCCGAAAAAGGAATCGCGTCCAGGAAGCGACATTTGGGCCGGTCTCAGGCGATTGGGTTATGACAAGACTGCTGCTGGCCTAAAGAGTTTTCCCTCGGACGAGTCTATACCCTATGGGTATGCTCCAAATCGGTGTCCCTGTCAGGACTCTAAAGGTCCTAGGAAGCCTTCTGTCAATCCCTATGCGAATCTTTCGGGGCCCCTGGCTTTGCAAAGTGCCTGCGAGCAGGAGATGCGAGATCCCCTGTTAACTTCCGATTGCAAACCGAGGTCTCCACTGGAGGGGATGTCGCCGCAGCAAGTCCAATGCTATTATATTGCCAACATCTCCAATCTATATACTGCTGTCGTAGAAGATCACCATTCGCGGCCACTTTTGAGAGAAGGCAAGCCGCCCAAACCGAGGATTATACCTTGTACTGAAAAGCCTCGATCTTGCGGCGGTATGATGATTTCCCAAAGCTCTTTTAATGGCTTGCCCTGGTATAAGTTGCATCGCGATCCATCGATAATGATGCAATTTTCCAGGGCAATTACTTCATATGGAGGTAAAACCATAAAGGAAGCTAATCCAGAACAAGGTAGTGCCTATGATCAGGTTAACCCTTCCAAGGGAAATACTCAGCAGGCCTTAGAGCCCTTTAGGCCACAACAAAGAGTCAATTTTACCATTGATAACTTATCCAAATCAACGGGAAATCTTCCACAGAGCATTTGTTATACAAGAGATATATCAGGACGTAATCAATACAATTTGGAATTAAAAGATCATAGATTGGAAAATGAAAATCAAGCTAGGCTGGTCATGGATCCGTTGGATTATTGGAAGAGGATGATGGATAGGAATCAATTAAGAGACGCGCATAATACATGGAGCTTATCAAAACCCCTTTCACCCCTAAAAGAAGAGCAAAACTTTTCCATTGTCAAAGCAAATAATAATCCTAATAAATTAGAAGAAAGTAAAAACCTGAAGAGCGCCATTCAAGACTGCTCCAAGGAATCCTTGAAACCTAAACCAGTTGAAAAAATCGTAATAATCAGGACACATCACAGTCGTAAAGAGACCTCTCAAAATAGTGAACTACAAGATAAAAAGATGGAGAGTAATGACGATCGGAGTAACCTATTGGCAGTTACTAAATTCAAGCAACCTAGAACCAAGTCAGTGGATCGTGTTCTAAAATCGAACACCACCACTGAGATAGAGAAATATTCACATCCAGAGGAAAAAAGGAAGGAAACTGCTAAAGCGCATTCTATAATGAAAAGCCAATCAAGAAAAGTTGCTGGCGAGAGTCTCTTATTCATAACTCCCGCCAGAGTTATAACGAGGCAGGTTAACCTGGTGGCCCCTGAGGAAATTGAACCAACCCCAGAGGATAGTAGGAAACCTTTATTGGATCGAGAAACTATAAAAAATTCAAAATCTTTGGACAAGAGAGTATATTTTCGAGGTCCCATACCTCGAGAAAGTATTAAATCAACTGAGAGACCTGTAATACCGAATCAGACCGAATCACTTAACAAGTCATTAACTAAAGCAAATACAAGACCAAATGCAAGATCCCTGACAAGCAATGAGAATGAAAGAATATATAGAAAAGCCCACTTTAAAAGAAATATCTTAAAAAATCGATCTATTAGTAGAGACAGAATGCATTCACCAGAGCGAACATTAAGGTTCCCTAACTTATTACTGGCTTTAAAAAGAAAAATTGAGAAAGAAAACAGCTGAAGTCTTACCAAAAGGATACTAGAACCATAATATCAGTTCACATTTTGGATCACAAAGTCGTTCTATTGGACCCCTAACCCTATACATCAATTTTTAGTTATAGTTGTTATTTCGAGTGTGACTAAATCATGTGCCTGGCCGCCTATTAAATTACAGTTTACAGAGTGTATACGCTTGTGGTTTTATATATACATATTCATATACCCATATATCTATATATTATTATTATACCAATACATTTTGGGTGCCATGGATGTCCACCTACGCAGATTTTAAAGCCGCAGCGTTTGCAGCATAGTTGCGGTGCGCTTTTACCTTTTTTTCACCGATAATGGCGATGCGGCTGCTGCTGCGGGATTCCGCTTAAAAGCTTTTCCGCTTGCACATTCCTTTAAACCTTTTTGGTCCTCACATCGTATAGTTGCCTTGATTCCCCCAAAGTTGGGCTGATTTAAATATTTTCCCGCGTTTATTTGAATATTTTTGTGCAGGCACGCAGAAAGTTTTGAGGAGGCTGAGCTCCCTTGGCTCATTTCGAGGCGTTTACTTTACTTTGGGGGCCCATAATATGAACCCTCCCTCCCAGAAAAAAAGCACTCATCTATCCGCTATATATTTGTGGGTTTGTGTGTGTATATTCTAGCTGTAGGCCATAAGCCAAAGGGCAAACGTTTTGTGGCCAAAACGCAATTTTGCCTGGCAAAGTCGAGGCTCGTGTTAGTAACAAGTGCCTCTCACTTTGTTGGCCCCTCTGGGTGGCCCCATCAACTTGTTCACCAGCGCTTTTCAGCTGGCTGAAGCGACTGGGATTAGGATTTAAGACAAACAGATTAGAAATTCATACGAGATTTAAGTGATGGGGCATCTGCCAAGTTAGCTGAATACATTTGCAATTTATAGAGACACTGGGTGTTATGAAGAGAGGGTAAAATACTTTGTAAAACAGGAAGTGGAGGGGTTTCTAAAATAGGAGAGTTAATTATCTTATAAGACTTTGATTAGTATATTTAATCGGCTAAATTTAAGTTTAATAACTAAATAATAGCAGCAATACAAGGCATCTTATGGGATTTAAACTGGTATAATTAATCAGCTAAATTTTCATTTATTTTTTTATGATTCAATTTATATACTTCAGTGCCTTTTAACATGATTTTAACGTATGTTTAATAACTAAATACCTGCTCAAATAAAAAACATTTCACATGACCTTGAATTGTCTAAATAATCAGCTCCATTTTCTATTATTTCATTAAGGATACAGTAATATATCTCAGCTTACACAGTGACGTTTAGCTTGATTTTAATATATATTAAATACTTAAAATAAAAGCAACTCATATACCAAAATTGAAAATTGTAGCACTCTCTAAAGCCAAGTTACTTGAGGTTAAAACACCCCTACTATCCTATGGCCAAGACCCCACTCTGCCTCCCTCCCTCTCTCTCTCTCTCTCCCGTTCCCTATATTGGTCTCCATGTCGCCATAGTGCTTATCAGTCTGATGCTTCTCTGATGATAATAATTCAGAGTCAAATATCGCGCGACGTCTAGTGGCCAAGAGGCATGATTTATGGCATTCCATTCGAGACTTAAACAATACGATAATTATTTATTAGAGTGGATACTCTCTAGTACTATATAGTACATTGTGTGAGCAATGCAAACATACAAATATGTGTATATAAATAATAAGTTTTTGTTTGGCTGCAATGACTTTGCGGCTCCCTCTCCCTAGCTCCCCTTGTGCGGCAATTTATAATGTTGAGTGCCAAGCAGTTAGGAGGGATCTCCGTTTATATAGATATAGATATATATATATATATGTTGCTACCCGTATATAGTATGTTTGGGGAGAGAGTATAGAGCGGAGACAGACCAGAGTCGCCCTGACAAAACCAGTTGGAAATGGCCTGGCAAACGGAATTTATTGCAATGGAGTGCTGAAAACTAAATCATCATCTTCCATCCAAGATCCAGTCCGAGGGATTGCGGATGGGGTTGGGGATGGGATGGGACTGGGGCCAGAACAATTGATACACTCTCCACCAGCTCATTTAATATTTATGCGCATTTAGCTGGGCACTTTTTCTATGGCAATAGTTTCAGTTGGCCCATGCGTAAATATGCGCAAAATAAATACATTTTTTATCTTCATTTTATTATTTCTCTCGTTGTTTGTTCTTGTTTCTGTTTCTGTTTTCCTTTTTTTGGCTCTGCTGGTAGGCATAATTTATGCCCATGGAAGGGAAATATTTAACGCCTTTCAACACAAAATCGAGGCTCTCCGCATAGGATATTCGAGTAACCCTAGTAAAAACCTCAAGCTGGCATCTATAAAATAAAAGTAAATTGGTTGTCCGGCTTTGGTTTTGCTGCTGGCCCGCTTTTCCCGCTTGATTTCCCCCTCCCAAAGCAGCCCCCAGTTCCGCATTTTTCTCCTATTTTTTTGTTTTCCTACAATATATGTATATATACGGGGGAAAAAAAATATATTTTTTCTTTTTGTGCGTTTCTCCTTTTGCTCGTGTCGAGTTGTTCAAGCTGTGGCATAATTTTTACGCATTTGCTCGGACCCCCTCTAGCAGAAGTGTTTGATAAAAAGAAACAAAAACGAAAAAAATAAAAAAACATCAAGGAAAGGGGCGATAGAGCGGAGTGGGCGTGGCACACGCATAGACTTCCTGCTTGTACTACTACTATTACAAAAAAAAAAAATATATATATATATAAATAATAAAGAAAAACGTTGAGCAGAAAAGGAGGCTGCGAGCAAAGTTAAACAATTCATGGTCGAAGCTTTATGCTTTATACGCAAAACTTTGAGTTTTGATTTCGGATGTCAGAGCAGCTCTAATTTTTTTCTTATATTTTTTTTATATATATTTTAGTGTGTGTGTGTGTGTGTGTGTGTGTGTGTGCTTATCTATGCCGCCGGCTGCCAAGACGCATATCGTGGCACACACAAACGCACTCTGAAATGAACTACAATGGGTGCTTTGCATGCCCTTGTGGTTCAAAGGGGTCCATTGAATTAAATGTGCGTTTGGGTCTTAAGTGAAATATTCAAATTGGAAAAATATTAGGGGAATTGCAGAATTTATTAGAATTATTTGGTGTATTTTAAAGATACTTTTAATGTTTAGAGAAAATATTTCAATCCAAATAATGAATACTTATAGATACTAGGAGGAAATATATATGAGATCTATTATTCTTGGCTTTTTTACATGTAGACTTAGGTCTTAAATAAAATATATAAATTGGAAAAAAAAATTAGGGAAGCTGCAGAATTTATTAGAATTATTTGGAGTATTTTAAAGATACTTTAAAAGGTTTGAGAATATATTTTAATCCGTATAATGAATACTTATATATACTAGAAGAATATATATATGAGATCTCTTATTCTTGGCTATTTGAAATGTGGTTTTAGGTCTTAAGTGAAATATATAAATTGGCAAAAAAAAATTAGGGAATCTGCATAATTTATTAGAATTATTTGGTGTGTTTCAAAGATATTTTATACGGTTAGAAAATGATTTATAGATACCAGGGAAAAATAAATATAAGTTCTCTTATTTTTGGCTATTTAATTATAAATATTATCATTTCATTCAATAATTATTTAGATACCTAACCTTTTTCACACATTGTTTACTTAACAATTTAATTTTAGGGGAAATATTTAAGCAATCTATTCACAACAAGCTTTTCAAAAACATCTCTGTACTTTCTTTACAATTTTTTTTAACTTCACTCAAATCAATGGCATTAAGAAGCCTATAAAATTGATTTATACATGTGATTAGCTAACATATAATTCTACTAACCTAAACAAATTAAACCAAATAAAATACAATTAAACTTATTAAATTTAACTTTATTAAAAATTAAAGGTAGAGTAGTACCTTTCTCGTCTAAACTGAATTAACGCAAATCGCAAATTTCTGCTTGTTTTATGTTTATTTGTTTGGGGCCGCGACGTTTGCCAAAAAACCAAGGCTGTCTGTCTATATATCTGCGCGATGTCCCTGCCACCCTTTATTTCATACCCACTTCAGCCCCCCGCTCTAACTCTACCCCCCCCTGCCCCTGTGCAGGCTCGTTTTGTGTGAGGCCAAAATCCACTTAAATCGATAAAAACTATCAAATCTGTGCGGGGCGTGTGCCTTACTTGTCGGTTTTTATTTTAGTTGTGTGTGTGTGTGTGTGTGTGAGTGTGTGTGTGTGTGTGTGTGTGTGTGTGTGTGTGTGTGTGCGCCTCGTTTTGCTTGTTTCCTCCTCCTGCTCCGAAGGAGTCTGACCCGGAGTTTCGTCACTCATACGCCATGTGCGCCGTCTCCAGCGTCGTCGTCGCCACTCATTTTTCGCCCATGTTGCGTATGTTGTCAAGTCTCTTCCGTTTGCTGCCTCTCACCAAAGTTGTGTTTGTTTCTCTCTGTGTGCACAGAGAGAAAAAAGTCGGCGAGAATTAAACAATATTTATGTAAATCAGTTTTTTTTTATACCCTTGCAGGGTAATATAATTTCAGTCAGAAGCTTGTAACACTATGAAGTAGTCATTTTTGACCCCATAACCACATTTATTCTTGATCAGCATCAGCAGGCGACAAAAGTTGACAAAAGTTGATTTCCGTTCTTGTTTCGTTTTATTATTTAAAAGCCTACCCGATTCTGGATCTTATTAACAAATTAATGAGGAATTAAATGCAGTCTTGGTTTTTGTACAACAAATTAATGGCAACAAACAAAACTGGTTTAATTAAATTTCCCATTCATTTATCATTTATTAAAATATACTTTTGAATAATAAATAATGATTTATTTGACATGAGCAAATCATTACAAAAATAGTAAAAAACAGTATAAGAAAAAATATATCAAGCCACAGTAATTGGTTCAGTAAACATTTATTTGTTTTAATTAAATATATTAGGTATATATAATATTAAATATTCTTTAAAGGCTTTTGTCTTTATGGTTTTATTAAAATAAAATGGTAAAAATACGTTATTTTTATCAAATAAACTTATTATGTTTCAAAATTATTATTTCCTTTAAAACTTTCTGTTCATTTCTCCCAGTGCACATTGCATATGTGTCTGTTCTGTGTGTGTTTGTGTGTTAACTTTTTTCTTGGCATCAGGCACTGAAATTGTGCTCAGCATTATTGTTGTTGCTGCCGGCATGTCCGTTTTGGCATGGACTTGGCCCAAACTCATTGTTTGGGGAATCCCCCCCTGACTCTGTCTATATTTCGATTTCTTCTATTTTTTTTCTGGGAGGTTCGGTTAGGCAGCAGCATTTCCGTTCTTTTCCGCTGTTGTCAAGCAGCTCAAACACACACACACACACACACACTCAGCCTGGACCCATGGGTGTGAGTTTATAGGCGCCGGCATTAGATGATATTTTTTCCTTCTTCCTCCTCCCAAAAAGAAAACTCCAAATGCGAGGCCCGAGGAAAAATGGCTGGCCCTCCTCAAAACTATAATGCTAAATGACAAAATATGACAAATTATAATAAAAAGGAATTCGGAGAGAAAAAAATATATGTATATGTATATATATATTCGCTCAACGAATTTTATGACATTTGTCATGGAAATCTTTCCATTCGGCTGATTCGTCTTTTGTCTGGCCAATTTTGTGGTCGCCTCACATGACAGCCAAACACTTGGGCTCACAAACAAAAAAGGCCTGCATTAATACAAAAATCACGCACTCGTAAATGTTTCTTTTATTCGCTTTGCGTGCCGAGATTTTACAATGGCTTTTTGCGAAAAAATAAGGAAAATGCTTGAGAAAAGATTAACAATAATCGGATCTAATCATGGTGTAATTATGTGTCAGAGTAAGTGGAGTACATTTTTATGCAAAGGAAGATGAAGCTCTTGAATATAAACAGTATTTATTTTGTTTAATATAAATTCTTTGTGTAGATTTTGAGGGAAATAATGTATCTTAATACATTTTAATACAGCATACATATATCTTGTTAATCCTTGAATTTGTGCTTAAAATGTTTTAAATATAATATCAACTTCTTTTTTACGATTTTTTATATTATATTTTTCTTATACATTACATTTTTTAATACGTCTAAATATTTAACTTTATGTTCTGATCCTGGTAAAAAGGTTGATTGTTATTAAAACTCTTAAATATTATTAATATTATTAGTTCAATATAATTTCTTTGCTTAAACATTAAGGAAAGCAGTGTATTTATTTCTGTATATTTGTAACTTATTCTATTAATTAGGCTTATATTGTTTTAATCGATAAAATTAGCCTTATTGTTTTAATGAAAAGTTAAACTCCATTTATTTAACACTTATGTATATATTTTCCAAATTAACTTTTGATTAGTATATTTCAATAATTGTCTGCCTTTAAAGTTGCTCCTGACATCAATAAAATTTTGTTTACCATGACAATAATTAAACTTTATTTTCTGGTCCTGGCAAACAACTTTATTTTTAAGCTTCAACGAGTTTCGAATTACTGAACCACAAAAACTTATTCATATCAGTTCAAAGTAGGAAGTACAAAAAAAGAACTCTTTTTTTATCAAAAACGTTTCATATATTCAAAACTAAATTAAGACAGTAACAAAAAGCTGAATCTGGTTGATAATATTGCACTAAAAAACCCAATGAAAATAGGGGAAAACACAGTGCTAGTTGGTAAAGGGCGGAAATATCCACTCTTGACAAAAAAAAGTAGATCTCGGTTTTGGTTATAATTGGGGGAAAAACCTCACACCGGGCAAAAGTTTCCAATTAGAGAGCGAAGCGGAGCAACACACTTTTTATTTTCCATTTTGTTGTCGCTTGTTGGAAAAGCCCAAGTTTGAAGTTTTCCCAGTTTTTTTTTTTGTTTTTGTTTTATTTAGTAGTTGTTGCAGTAAGTGTTTGTGTGTGCGCGCGTGTGTGAATGTTTTTAATATATGTTTGGGCAAAGCAATTTTCACACATGAACCAAAAATGGCGCACACAAACAAATCGCAAACTTTATAAACTAATAAACTCGGGCTGCTTTTTGCGCTCACTGAGTTTCGATTAAATTTTTGTTTAGGTATTTTTTTGCGGAACTCTTTTTTTACTGCATTGCATTGCCTTTCTCTCCCTCCGTAGTATAGCTCAACAATCGGAAAATTGCTGCAGAAATTTCTGTGTGCTTCATAAATATTTCTCGAACATTTTTCGGGGTATTCCTGGTTTTTCTCTATTTTTTCCCCCCCTCAGCTTTCGTTTTGCTAGTAGATTTTATGCATCGATTGTCGTTTGCCATATGCAACTAGCAATTTCGAATATTTAAACCCCTTCGTTCCCTTCCACTCTCTATTTTTGGAATGACACGTATGCCGACATAGACACACCTCAAGGCATTAGGAAAATTCGTCTAGGGATTTGTTGCCGTTTTCTGATTTTGCAGACAGATTGGAAATTGATTAAGTTGTTGAAAAAGCAAAAACAATTTGTAGGGGTTTGTAGGGGAAACTGAGAGGATTATTAAGTGCTGTGCATGGTTAGGCATATCAACAAATATGCAAATAAATCGAACATTTAGTCCACTGTTTTCTGAAAGGATTTCCTGGAATACTCCAAGATTTCAATTAGTAACAAGCGAGATTTCATTTGTTTTACACAAATTCTAATTTCATTACATTCTCTGCAGCTTTACTAAATTCTTGTATTATTTTTTTGTTCCTAATTTCCTTTCAAATATTTTTAATTTAAAAAAAAAGCTGTCTCATTTTATTTTATTTCTGCTTTCCACATGCTGCTAATTACACGCCTCACTGCTTGGCCACAATTAATTTAGGGCTTTTTTGTTGGGAGTTTTAATTTTTCACTCCAACAAACTACAATTGCAAAATTACAAAAAAAATTACAGAAAAAAGTATATATATATATATATATATATACAGTAACGGAAGGCGGAATGGAAAATTTCTACCAATTAGTGAAGTGAAGGGCCAGGGCAAGGGGAAAGTTGGGAAAAAGGAAAAGCAGTTGCAGTTAAGAAGGAATGCAATTATTAAAAAAGGCCAAAAGCAGAGTCATATCAGAAACGAGGATGGTGCTACCAACAAACATTGCTAAATATGCAAATGTGAATTTCTCTCTGGATTCTGTCTCTTTCTCTTGCCCTATACCTATCTCTTTCCGGCTCTCTGAAGGCTCTCTCTTTCGCACGCTGTGTGCGGCACAATGATTGCTGCATTTATGAGATAAGTTTTTACTGTCGACAACAATTAAATTACATTTTAGAGTTTATGGCCTTCGGCTGCTCATGGTTGGCGATGGGTCTCGTTGTCGAGTCGCTTCTGTCGCCAAACTTCAATAAATTCTAATAATTTATTTCATTACCAAAGTGTCTGCCATGTGTAACTGTAATTTCTGCTGCATTTAAAATGTATGGAATGCCAAAAAATGAGGGGCAAAAAATTGGGAGCACACAGACAATGGGGCCATAAAAGAAGTGTGCTCACTCTTCACTTCCAAGTAAGGGTTAGTTGGGCCTTTTTATGCTCCTCCTTTAGTTGAAGGGCTTATCTTGTGGTATTTTTTTATTGGATAATTAAATACATTTTATTTCTGAATACTACCAATATTTTAAAATATTTATTCTAATTTTTATTTCGCTTTCTGAAGTAGTTACATAACAAAGAACTTTTTTAGAGTCTTAAATATTTGAATACCTTTATTTTTTAGGGCAATTTCAATTATATTATATAAATATAAATATTTCTTTTTATGTACTATTTTTTATTAACGTTAAAACATTATTGTTAATAAAACTATTTTAAATTTTAATTTATTTTGACCTTTATTCATGTTGAAGATATTTTTCTGAATTACTTTTCACACATTAATTGCTTAAGTTCTTCGTTTTATATTTGTTTAAATGCATATCGCCTCTATCTCAATTCTAAATTGTTAATATTCTTTTAAAAATTATAAATAAGTTCAGTAAATTTTTTAAAACAATTATTAATTTACAATTTTCTAATTGTTCTAGCATTATATTCTATAAGACTTTTGGAACTTTTATTTAATTTATCCTTTAATTATTTTATTTCTCTTAGCAAATTGATAGCATCAAGTTTTTCATTAATATTTGATGTAGGAATATTGCGAATTCAGGCCATGGTTTAATTAAATTATTGTTATCTATGCTCTGCGTCAAAATGTTCATAATTCCGTTAGTTATTTTCTGGCTTTGTGAAATTCTCACAACAAATTGATAATCATTAGGACCGACGACTATGACTATTTATCCGGCCCGCATGCCGCTCTGCTGGTGAAATATTTGCGTTTCGGGCCATTGTCATAATGCGATGCCGCCGCCTGCATCTGCCTCTGATACCAGGGGCCGTGCCCTGCCGCCACCCGCATCTAATTTGCCGGGTTTTTCGGACCAAGGGCATTCATTTAGTCGTTTATGTGTGGTTTTACACACGCCCTACCCACTCCCCACTGCCCTCTCTGCTCTGTTAGTTAGTTATCGGGGAAATTGAAAAACCGCATTGCATGTGTGTCTATGCAGCTCCCTTTCCCCTGGCATTTTCCTTGAGGGGGTTGGGGGCGGGTCTTTTCCCGCCTCGCACTATCGCCATTCGTTTTTCGGATTATTTTTGCATGCCACTGGGCGTGTTAAACATGCATTTTCTGATATACGAGTGTTGATGCAGCCCGATATCCTTGACAGGCGAGGGAACATTTTAATTAGTGTAGGGTCCTTTCGAGCCCCGGCGAGTGTGAAAAACAGGGGTGGGGGGGTGTGGTGTGGAAAATGGGCGGGTGGAAACCGGAAAGTGGCCAAAGTAATTGGTAAATGGAAGGCCATGAACTCAGTCTTTGTTGGGGGTTCATTTATGGCTTTACTTTAAAGAGAATGATTTTGTTGGTTGTAGTTTTTTGTATTTTTTTTTTTTAGTTTTATTTTTGTATATGATTTTCCCGAATTTTTCCCGAAAAATCTACATTTCCCGGTATCTCACTTGCCTTGCTGAGCCCCCCAAGAAAAAGTTGTCTTTATGCAATCGCAGTAATTAGCCGCCAACGCTGCCACAAATTGTAGTTGCATTGTTTTTATAACGCCTTATGCAACAGCAGATAAAAAAAAAAGAAAAGAAAAACAAGCTACAATAGTGAAAAAATGCAAACAATAACCAGAAATACCAAAAACCAAATCATTAACATAGTGCAGGTGCAGCAGGTTGCAGGTTGCTGGTTGTTGGTTGTTAGTTGCAATTTGTTGCATATGGAAAAATGTTGTCGCTTGTTTTTGGTTTTTTTTTTTCTTTTGCCTTTGCATTTTGGTGGAAAATTGTCGGGTAACCGCAGGTGGAAATTATTGAGGTATTTGGGATGGCTTATGCAATTACGGTGTGCTGCAGCATGTGAGACATGTTTCCATGTTGCCTGTGTGGCATATTGCAAGTTGCTAGTTTGTTGGCCTCGAATGGGAGTGTTGTTGTTTTTTTTCTTTCTGAACCAGAAACCATTCTAAACGGAACCAATAACCAGTCATTGAGCTTGGCCAGGGGAAAATGTGCCACGACACATGGAAACGCACTAAGGCATTTTTCCTAGCCGCCTGTTCCCTGCCCCCTGAGAATTTTCCAGACGCGACGCACTCGAGCGACGCAAAGAAAGAAAGAAAGCTGTGAAATGGCCGCCATTGACTGCAGTTTCTACCTCTCTCTCTCTTGGCCACCTTTTTCTAGGCATTTTTTCATGTCTTGGCTCGCCAACTTGGCCAAGTTGTCTATTAACGGTAACTAGGTAAATGTTAGAAATTACCGTTAGAAAAATTGCCTCTGCTCTATTGCTATTTGCACACAAAGTAAGCCATTTGTTAGGCTGCACTGAGACAAAAATATAAATAATTGAAGTGGGTTTCAAATAAAACAAACATTTCTTCAATAATTTTAAAGAGCAAACCAAATATTTTGGATATATTTTTAAACAAATTTTAAGTTTTTACATCTAAAAATAATGTCTTCATATTTTACTGAATTTTTTCAAGTGTGTTTAGGTAGTGGGAGAGGAATTCCTTTGTCTTTGGCTTCTGCAAGTGGGAAAGTGTTGACTTGGGGGCCCCAAAAGCCAGAGCCCTGAAGTATTTAGCACTTCCACTAACTTAACTGCAAATCCGTGAGCACGAGGAATGCTAATTTCACTTACTCCAACGGGGGGGTTCCCTTTTTGCACATTCGAAGTAATTGCTATTCGTGGTTGCAGAAAGAAACTCTTAAACTAATAGCTTAAATGAATGTTTACTTTTAATTGGTTTAGCTTCATTAATTTATTTAATTGAATAAGACTTCATGAAATGATATTTTTTAGGCAAAATAATAATTTATCAAATGGTGTATTTCCTAAAAACTATTTTTTATTGAGCTATAACCTTCATTCGAGACTTTTCTTATTTATTTGTAGTTCAAGCTAACAAGGCAATGGTTGTAAAAATAGTTAATTAATTCCCTGAGCTATTTAAAATTCATTTAAAAATTTCAAGAGATTCAAGATTATTTTTAAAATATTTTCAAAATCCTCTGCAACATTTAAAAATTATTTAAAAATTCACAGAAGCTTAACATTCATTTCTAAGCACTGTTGTTGATTTCAATTATTTTTCTTAGTTAAAACATGAATAAAATGTATAATTTGTGATCTTTTAACAGGTAAAAAATATAAAATAATATTTTTAATATTCCCAGAAGTTCTAAATACATTTCTAAATATTTTTAGGAAATCCCTAAACAATTAAAAGTTAATTTTAAAATTACCAGAAAATTCTTTCATGTTTTCTTAGTTAAAAAAACATACTCTAATTCTGTGTAGAATTGGGTGAAATCAAAGCAATTTTTCGTATTTTTCCCTTTATCATTTTAAGTTTCTCTTGAGTGACTTTTGGCCATTTGGCCGGAACACATTTCGCCTCTGATAGCTGCTCAATAATTCAGTAGACTTTGGACACCTTTGGTGTGGCTGGCGGCGGATCTGAGACACGGCTCACCTGCGGGAGAAATGCAGACGAGAGCACTCGCAAATGGCCTCATCAAGACGCTCAACGTGTCGCAAATGCGTTGCCGTTGAGTGGCCTCGACACCGCCGCCCACCGAACAACATCCATCCTTTTCTCTTAAAAAAAATAGAAATAAATAAAAAATAGAAACCCGGTGGCAAGTTTTTCCTCAGTAACCACCTGAAGCCGGTCTAGACACTTTTGACACAAATGCGGCGGGTGTTAAGAAAAAAAAAGTCTACAAATGTGTCTCCTCTTCATCTGTCTGCCATTTAATATGGCAGAAAAAAAAAAGAAACCAAACACACACCTCTGCACACACCTGGAGATATAAACAAAAAACAGAAAGAAACAGATTGCTAAGCTGCGTAGATTTCCGCGTGGTGTCCTCTGTCTCTGTCTGTCCTGCCCCCGCACCCGTTCCCGTTCCCGTTCCCGTTCCCGTTCTTGTGCCGTGGCATGCCACACCCCTCTCTCAATCGCGCCCTCTCACCTGAGCTCACCTGTCTGTCTGCCGGCGACGTCAACATCAGCGCTGGAGGTGCGTGTCTCATTGTCTCCTACACTGTTCGAAAAATAACTACAAATAACTTACAAGAGTAAAATAAAAAATGGTGAATTCTTAAAAAAATGTAGGTAGTAGAAATCATTGTTGAATTATTAATTGTTGATTGTTGATTGTTTTTACAACCGTTTTCATATTTAGAAAATAAAATTAAGCACTTATTTATTAATTTTTGAATATAGAGCAAAGTTTTTCGAAAAATAAATACACAAATATTATTAAAAATCTATTAATAAAAATTTTTTTAAAGATTTCAAGAGTTTCAATAAAAATGTATAAATATTAACCTTTTTTTTTAATTAATAAAAATGAATACTACATTTACAAACAATAAGAATCTTGTAAATAAATATAGTCTAAACATGTTTAGCTTTTCTTTTATCTAAAGTATCTAAAGTTCAACCACAACTTAAATAATGAAAAATAATTTCTATTTTATATTTTTAACAATTAAATAATACTGAAATACTGCACAAATATTAACCACATATAATAAAATATTAATATATATACATTACATATACATTATATTAGTTAATTGCTTTTAAAAACTTTTTCTTTTAATGTTAATTTAACCGTCACAAATTTAATTAACATTTGACATTCTTTGTGTCCCGTGTAGGTGTGTGGGTCCCAGGTGAAATGAGGTGTGTGTGTGTGTGTGTGTGCATGAGGTGTTATATGGGGTCTCCTTAAGGCGGGAAAGAGAGGTGTCTCTGGGAGTACTTGAGACAGTACGAGAGTGCATATTGAGACAGGTGACAACAGTCGCACTTCATTCATTCTGTTGTTGTGACTGCAGAGCAGCGCCTTTGCCCCCCACCCACCCCTGCCTCCACTTTTGACGGCACTGCCCCTGCCTCCTCCCCCTCGTCAGCGTCGTCGTCTTCTTGTGGCCCAGGTGGCACCTCTTCTTTTAGCCACATTACCCAACAACAGCACTAACAACTGTTTGTGGTAATTGCTGGCACTGCAGACGCACTAAATCAATTAGAATGCAGCCCACGCACTTCGCACTTCGCACTCGCACTCGCATTCGCATTCACATTTGCAATGGAAATTTCTAAGCACAAAAAGATTGTTCTACTTCTAGTTTATGATAATGTCTGCAAAAGAAAAAAAAAAAAAAGAAAAACTTGAAAACTTCGCAACTCCATTCACAGATAGCAATCTTCAGAGGTGGTGCCAGTGCAAAGTATCTTTCCGCTGCTACCAGGAATTTTCGTAGATAACGAGCACAATCCGCTGTGGGAAAAATGTAGTAGTGTCTTGCAAAGCTTACAAATCACTAGCAATTTAAATTTTAATGAGTTGTGTGCAATTTATATAAACAATTCATTACCGGAGCATTGGAACTAGTTAGCTGGAAATAGAGGTTTTTTATTTTATTTTATCAATAAATTAGATTTAACAAGAACTGATAAATAAATGTGGAAAATAATTGTCGGCAATATTTTTTCTCCCTTTTTGGAAGACGAAAATGTATACTGAATATACAAAACATAAATTAGATTTAATAAATTGTATAAATTTATTTAAATTTCTAAAGGAAATCTAATTTTTTAAAGGAGTATACTTTATTATGTATTTTAGATAATGAATCGAACCTCTCTGTTTATGAATTTCCTTTTTTAAATATGTTTATAACTTAATTAAATTATTAAACACATTACTAAAAACATTCCATGTTTGTAAACTTTCATAAACTCTATAACGAAATGGAATTTACTAGAAAATCCCAGAAAGCATTTATTTGAAATAAGAAAAAACTCGAAAATAATGTATGTTACCCTCAAACAATTAGTGGATTTACAGATATCCAGATTTCCATAATCCCCTTTACTTTCTCAGATTTGAAATCATTCCCTCTGGGTATTCTTTAAATTTTGTGAAGAACTCCTTAATGTATTTTATCTGGAATCCATTTGGCATTCAATTTCTCTGTCGAGGAATTTTGTTTTTTATGAAATGCTGCACTTCTTTCACTTTTCCGTTGTTGTCTCTCATATTTTGACGATGACTCCTCTCTCCACACAAGAGTCAATGCTCCCCGAAATGGAAATGATATTTTGCTGATTTTTGCCGGGCAATGTGAGGGGCGGTTCAGTGACCCTCACTCCCCAGATATGCAACACCCAACACCTTTGTCACAAAAAAAAAAAAAAAACACAAAATAAATAAAATAAAAAATTGAGCAAAAAAAATGCAAATAAAAAAGGTGTCTTCGGTCAGTTGTCAGTTGGTGGAAGGTGCGATAAATGCGGACAGACGTAACGAGCGAAAGGGCCAAAAAGGAAACCCATTAAAGTAAAGCTGCATTAACAGCTAAATGAAAACACCCAACGAAAGCACCACCAACAACAAAGCGCAGGCATCAAATTTCTTTACAGACGGTACAACAACAACAACAACAACAACAACAACAAAAAATAACCCTTGGGTTACCTGGGCAGAGACAGGTAGAGGTAATAAGGGGGTGACACTAGGAAAAAATAAATTATTATTATAAATCCATTAGGCAACAATTAATATGATAAAGAAGTATGTTAAAGAGATTGTAATATTTTCTTTCACTGTATAACCTTTTGTTGACTGATTAACCTCAATATTCTGTGTGGTTTTTACAGCTGAATTTGTACTTGGGAATTTTAAGTGTCATGTAAAAGGGTTTTTATATAAAGAAAGCTCACTACCTAGTAAGATTAATACTGTAGACTCTGATGCAGCTAGTTTCCTATCTTTAACTATATATTTTATATTTTCTATATTTCTATAATTTAAAAATTTTTTTATAATTTTAAAAATATTTTTAAGCCATTAAATTTAAACTTTATCTTTTCAAGTGTCTTAAAACAAGCCGGGGGGAATGCCAAATCGAACGATTAAGACACGCTTACGTTTTAATTTTGCCTTTTGTTGTTTTGTTCTGCAGTTTCGTCTTTCGTGTTTTTGTGGGTGTGTGTGTGTGTGTTTTACCCTCACTTTTTGATGTCTTTTTATTTGTTATTTGCGGGGTTTCATTTAAGTGCCCGCTGCTGTTTGCTGCCTTTTGTTGTGTGTTGTTGTTGCTGCCGCTGCTATTAACATTGCTCGACTGTCGTTTGCCGTTAGTTTTCACTCTTATCTGTCTCGTTATTCCCCGTTTTTTATTTTAGTTATTTTTTATTTGTATTTTTACAAATGCATGTGGGTGTTCCCCCCATTTTCCGCCCCCTCAGTGCCCCGTTTCCGCCATATTCCCCCCCCCACACTCTCTCATTGTTGTTTAGTTTGTGCCTTTTGTGCAAATATTTCAATTATTTGTCAAATTGACACAATGCGCAATTCTGCAATTCGCAATTGTTCGGCCCGCAAAAGGCAACGTGGAGAATAACATCAACCAAAACAACAAGAACAACAATAAAAAATAACAACAATTGCCCACAAAACCGGCAATGTTGTCAACAAATTTTAAGAGATAATTTCAATTTGATTTATTTTCGCACTAGATTTCATTGAAAACATTTATTTTGTTTAGCATCTTTCATGTTCTGTTGGTGGATAATATTCCAGCGAATTCACAAAATTTGGAACGGAAGTCTTTGGGACGCACGGATATTCGCTCTATAAATATTTTGTTTTATGTGCATTAGAGCCACGAAACATGTGTTGACATTGCGGGTGGTCTGCGTTTGATTTTTAAATTAGTTTAACTTGAAGATATCAAAGCTAAAAATTCGAAAGATACCTTGGAAAATTAGCTTTCTTAAAAAAAAATTTTAATATGAAAGTATTTCTGGGTCTTTCTGGATCCCTTATACGCCCTTTTCTGCGATTTTCAAGATCATTACCAAATAAGTATTTTTTGATTAAAATACAGAATCTAAATAGACTTGATTTAATTATAAAAAATGTACAGTTTATGTACAAATTAAATTAATTTATTTTAAAATGTGGACTAGAAAACATCTTGTACTTTATTCTCTAATGGATCTTATACTTTTTGTTACTTAATCTCTTATACGCTCTTCTGCGATTCTCAAGATCTTTACCTAAGAACTTGTTTTTATTCTGCTCTATTCTCATTTGGCTCTTTTTATACATTTAAATTTCTCAAACCCCTTTCTCTGCGATTCTGAAGAACTTGACCTGGGGACAAGCATATAAATTCATAAAAATAAAATTTAATTTAATAAAAATCCAAGGAAATAAATTACTTATATACAAATCTGTTTGGATCACAGTTGTTCGATAATATTCTTTTTATAGTTATTGTTTCCATCATAAAAACCTGAGAATACCAGGAATCAACTGCAATCTACGTAAAATTCCTAGGAATTTCACGAAGATAACCTTGACTTGGTGGGGGCCAGGGATGCGGCAAAAAAAAAATATCGTGGGTGTCTCTACACTTATCGCAGCAAAGAAATGATAACGTTTTTGGATTGGTAACCAGAGTGGCGCAGTAGGCACCCAACAACCTATTAATTTAAGACAAACACCATCGTATGTTCTCTTGCAGATAAACAAAAAAAGAATACAATAATAATTAGAGAGCAACAATGTTGAAGGAGGCCCACTAGGAAAGAAAAAAACCGGGGGCAAAAAGAACACTTTTGAATAGCGAAAAATACCATGGTGCGACTGAATGTTGCGGACAGCGGCAACTTGAGTAACATCAGCAACGGCAACGTCGTAAGCAGCGTCAACGGTACAACCAGTGGCACTAATAATGCGGGCGGCAGTTGCTCCTCGACGACCTCATCGACGACCAGCCTGAACAGCAATCCGGCCTCGCCCGCCTGCAACATGGTGATGTTGCCGGCACCACCGCAGCAGCAGCAGCAGCAACACTTGCTGGTGCAGCAGCAGCAGCAGCAGCCACCGCAGCAAGTGCTGCACGTGCAGCAGCAGCAGCCACATGCCCCGCAGCAGCAACAGCAGCAGCAGCAACACTCCCCCTCGGATGGGGGCTCCTCTAATTGCTCGCTGCCGGCCTCTCCGCCGCTGCTCCAGCAGACTGCCACGCCGCCGCAGGGCGCCCAGATTGTGCCGCCCGTGTGCGCCCTGCACCACCCACAGCAGCAGCTGGCCTTGATGGCTGCGATGCAGCACCACCATCACCTGCCGCCGCCGCCGCCCCATGCCCTGCACCATGCCCCGTTGCCGCCACCGCCAAATCTACCGCCCCCTCCGCCCCATGAGAATGGCCATGGCGGAGGCGCAGGTGCTCCATCCCCAAATGGAGGCGGCGGCGGCGGCGGTGGCTCGTCCGCCAGCAGCGTGAGCAGCCTGTCCAGTGGCAGCGGCGGTTCGGGCGGTCAGGGCAACGGCGTTGGTCTGAGTAACGGCACGAACGGCATCGGTCCGCCGCCGCCCGTGCCCCTGGCACCGGGACAGCTCTATATCCAGTATCCGGGCGAGTTCTATCCGCCGGAGTACTATATCGCACCGCATCCGCACGAGGGCATATGTCCGCAGCATCCGCATCACCCGCATCCGCACCATCATCAGCCCATGTGCGCCATGTCCACGGAATACGGTGAGTGGAGTGTTTATATTTGGGTTTTATATTAAATAGGAGAAATCGAAAGAATATCGCACTAATTAAATATTGAAAATATCGATTTAATATTGATATGTATTTAAATTTAATTTGTTAAATGTTCCTTGAAGCATTCATAATGGGAAATTCGTGTTTAAAAGTTTCGTAAGCGTAAGAGGAAAGCCTCATTAATCTCTGTAAATATCAAAAAGGTTTATTGGAGGATGAAATATCGATAATTTATTGATGAAACTATACAGTGTTTTTAATTTGCAGAAACAATCTTGAAAAATAAGAGCGTAAGAGGAAGGACCTCATTAACCTCTGTAAATATCGAAAAAGGTTTAATTGAGGACAAAATATCGATAATTTATTAATGAAACTATTTAAATAATTTGAGAATTTTGAGGATAATTTGCAGAAACAATCTTGAAAAATATGGTTATATATCAAATGACTATAAACTATTTTTTTAATCTTCCATATATGCCCTATAATATTTCAACAATATTTTCAAACATTTTTATTAAAATATAATTAAACATTATATATATTTAAAGCATCGTAAAGCTTGTGAGAATTTCTCGTCGTCGCAGCTGGAGTGACAGCTAATTACAGCTCAAGTAATCCTTCGGCTAAGTATCTCAATTCGTCAAAAGATACTTTGCTAAGCCTTTGCCACGATGATGCAGTCGCTGAAGCTCTTAAGCTGCCAAAAAACTTGGCAAGCGACAAACAAACAAAAATGGGCGAAAAATGAGGAAAACTCGCCATCTAAAAATAGGCGAAAGCCACAGGCAAAAGGGCTTAGCCACCCACCACCACCACCCCTCAGCATCCCTCACCCTTTGTACTTTTCTATATCCGAAAAAGCCACCCAGTTTTGCCCACATCCCTTCTGCAGTAAGTTGTATACATTTGGCATTTAAATCTGCTGAGAGGCAAACCTCAACCTCAGACCATCGCCTCCATCCGCCCACAAGTCCGCAAAGTCAACAAGTAAACTTTGCATTTGATTTATCTCTCCGGAATGCCATTTCCCCCGGCATCTCCTAGAACCCCCTTCCATTTCTCCACTGACTGCGCTAGTCATTTAATATCATCAAGCTACAAATTAGTTAGAAATCGGTTTTTTTTCTATTGCTCCCACTGAATGCACTCGGAATTATTTGAATTTCCATAACAACAAGAATGGAATCTGTTGGAGAGCGCAGAGTATTTATATTAATAGATATGGCATCCAGTTCCAGCAACTAAGTAGGTTCCAGTTCCCGTTTAGTATACAAAAAGTGACCAATCTACGCCCATTTTGGAATTTGCATACTATGAGCTGCTCTCTGAGTTGGCTAAATAAAATGTATAACTTTTATACAGGGTGCAGGGGTTTATTTTAAAATATTCTACAGAAAATTAATGGAACTAGATTAGTTAAAACAGTTGCCTGGAATATGTTCAAGATTTATTTCTTTTGGGTAAATCCAAATTAACACCCTATACAGGCGAAAGCTTGTCTAAATAACCAGCAATTTGCATTTGTGTTTTGGCATTAGCATGATACACTCAATGCTCACACACTCCCACACCCAAATTGACCAGTTCGACTGGAACTTGGCCATGTAGCACTCTGACTCTCTGGCTCTAGCCAAGCCCCAAAGACTTGACAGCTTTGTCCAGAGGAATGGGAAAGAAATCAGAAATGTGTCACCCAGTTAAAGAGAGGGCAGAGGGTTTTGGCCAGACTGACAGACTGAATCTTGGAGTGTTGGCAATATATACATATATATATATATATATATAATTGAATTTGATCAAGTTTTTGCGCAACCCAGAAACCCCAATAACCATCGTTTTCAATTTATCAATGTCATTAACCCTAATTGTGGTTTCAGGGGAGGAGCTGGGGAGAACAGAGGCCTCCCATTGATTGACTGCTGCTGGCAAATTTGAAACTTGAGACGAGAAATGGGGAGAGACTTTTCAATTTTGGTTTCTTTTTGATTGTTTTCTGGCGCATTTTCTAATTCAATTCCCCGACTTACAGACTTATGTACACTAGACTGTGTGTGCTAATTGAATTTGCATGTGAGGCTGGCAGTTATCCACACACACTCGCACACACAGCGACCGCACACCACCTCCTTCTTAACCCACTGAGGCCCCCCCAGTGTCACTTAGTTTGATGTCAACATCGGGGGAGCCAGCCAAAGTGCCAGCGAGCTGGGAGTCTTCTACTCTCCACTAAGTTGCACATAATTTACAATTACTGGGAAGTGTAAATGGCTTTTGCTACCTCCCTCTATCAGGATGTCGCCGCCCCTCGCTCTCCAAGTTCCGCTCCTGGCAGCTTCCTTTGCTCATTTGGCAAAAGCCTGCACAGGGGGAAAAATAATTGCCACCTTGAATGAAAACAGAAAATCATAATTTAAGACATTTAGAATTACACTGAAAAGATTTAAATTTTATTTATAATAACTTATTTAATTTTTGTATAACTTAAGACTGAGTCACTTTGATTAAGACTAGACTATATTGCCTGTAGGTTTTTTCAATTTAATCTCCTAATTCGTACTTTAATTCTTATTGAATTTATACTTGCGAATTTTTAGACGCTTCGAATCCGTACTTGGGAATTTTAAGGCTCATCGATTTGTTTCTTTTACGACTGCTAGAGTAAATATTATAAAAAAATGTTATAAGCTCAGGAAATCCTTACAATTTTCTTCTTAAAAACAAGTTAGACATTCTATAGATATAAATCACCCCCCAATTTGCAATTAAAGAATTTTCTTTCAGTTATATTTGCCTTTTCCCTGAACTCCAATCGACTTTGCTCTGCTCTGGTTTGGCCTGGCCTGGCCTGATTGTTGTTAATCGAATAAACTTGCAGAGGAAATGGGCTCTGAGTGCGTGCTGGGCCTTAGTCTAAGACACAGCTCCAAGCAAGGCCCCCTCCCCCACAGCATCCGTGCCACACCACACCACACCCCGCTCCCCACTCCCCCTCCCTTGCCATTTTCCCCACAGTGTGTTCTAATGGAATTTGCGCCCGGGTCGACATCAACTTTACTATATTGATATGGATGCTGAGCATGTTATAATTATAAGAATGCTGAGCATGCTCTTGTTCCTGCCTCCCACACCAGACTTTAGTTGTGCAAAAAAAAAAAGGGAAAAATATTTAGCTGAATAGTGTAGATATGGAAGTATTTCCTGGGTCTTCCGAATAGTTTGGCAGGCGCTAAAAGGGATGGGAAGGCAACCAACGTCGCCCTCATGGTGTTGATTGCCGGGCAACGAGAGTTCAGCAAGCAGCTCTCTAATCAACATAATTCCTATTATTTTATATGCCCACACTCCGGATTTCTCGGTGCGGTCAGCTTAAATGAGCACAGAACAAATAAGAATCAGAATAATATATATATACACACATACTATATATGAAGATACATGTATAAAAACTCAAATGAATTGGAATTGAAGGCTGATAAAAGGCACGTGGCCGAAGGCCGTCGCTTGAAGAAAGTTAAATCCGAGTCAGAGTTATAATCCAGCTGATCTTTAGAAGAAGGAAGTGGCCTACTTTAATTCTTTTTAATATAAATAGTAAACAATAATTCACATTTTATAGGAAGTTGTATATTAAAATATATATTATAAGGGCTAGTTTCATTTTTTATTTAATTTTGTATATATTTAGCAACTATTTCTTTAATTTATAATAGATTTCCTTGAGTATCTTTTTCATAGCCACCACATGTCTCCAGTCATTAACTAATTTCTCAAATAATTTTCCCATAAATACAAGATACGTAAACATCTTGACTATTAAAATAGATACCCCCCAAAAGAAGCAAAAGAAAACTCGTGGGAAAATTAAGAGCAAATAAAAGAGGGCAAGGCTAGGCAATCTGAGTGTAACATCGACACTTGCACACAGATCACAATCAGGGAAAATAATATATATATAGAAGCCAGAGGGAGGGAATCTCTAAGGGATATGGCAATATCTAGCCATAATTATATATATCCCCAGAACCGGCGACATCCGATACCCGGACACCCGGACACCCTCCAGCTTCCACTTTGACTTTCTGATATTCTCTTGCCCATTTTTCGGTTAATCTCTTTGGTAATAATTTTTAATTAACCCGCGCATCGAACGCCCTCAGCTTATTAAGACTTATTATATTAAGAGGGCGGCACGGCCAGCGGCTGTGAACTTTGCACTTTTGAACTTTTCGCCAGGGTCTGCCTTGAGCCATTTAATGCTTAACAGATGCCCAGAGAGTTTACGTCTTGTTCCGTTCTGCTCATTTAATTGACCAAAAGTTATATACACTGAAAGTAAATACAATCTTCTGCTGAAATCCGAGTCGCACTGGCACCTGCTAAAATAAAAAACAAAAAAGGAAAAAGGAAAATCCCGGAATAAAAGCCGCGAAGGGAAACTGTGTCACAAAGTAATACAAATGAAGTAAATCCTGCGAGCAGGACACAAAAGGGGACTTGGACTTGTGCAAACATCGTTGCGTTTGTTCTGCTGATAGAATCCACAAATGATTGTTACTTATTATTCGCACATAAAACGCTTTTCCTTCCTCTGCCGCTGCTGCTGCGGGATTTTCCGCACCCCACAATTGTTCAGTGGGGCATAAACAAACATTTCCATTTTGCAAGTGGATGGGACATTGTCGGATCTGTGATGTCATATTACAAGCTCTTAACTGCAAAGGACGACTGCCTGCCTTTGAACCCGTTTCGGGGGAAATTCCTGTGGGTCGTAAAAAGAAAAGTGCATAAAAATGTCTTGCCAGTGGCTGTCCAACTGTAGGCAGTCAGCCAGCCAGGCGACAGGTAGAAAAAGCTAAAAAAAAACATACACAGAAAATAAAAAATATTAAGGAGAAGCTTTTTCCAGTTGCAAAATAAATGGCAGCTGCTCGGTGGCAGACAAACCCCCCTCTAACCCGAAAAACCCCTCTCTCTCTCCTCTCTCCCTTAACCCAACATAAACTTGTCCATTTTTACGAGCCGCTTTGGCGGCACAGATTTATTGGCTTCCTCGCTTAGCTCGATTTTATTGTTGCTTGGCCCCACGGAATATGGCCCATTGCATTTGCATACACCTCTGTGGAAGGCGAAGGCCCCTCCTCCGGGTTTTCCCCCGCCCCCAAAAACTTTGCCTCGTTGATTTTTATGCCAAATTCGAAGGTTAGCCAAAAATTCACATTCACATTCGCATTCGCATTCGACTGTTCGATTCCTGTTCGCCTTCCTGAATAGTTCGCTCAACTTCTCATCAAGTTTCAAGTCAAGTCGAGTTTTGGGTTTTATGCCTCACTTTCAAGTGAAGGAGCATTATCCATCCCACGAATGGGGTTCATTTCTTTTGGTTTTTTTCTAGAGGATTTTCTTGGGGAAGATTTCCCAGAGAAAGGGAGCTTAATGACAAAGACGACGATGCTGTCAAATGTCTAGATGACAAATTGCTTTCGGGTTTTTGGGAAATGGAAAACTGTTGGGGGGGGGGGAGACATGAGGCGGCATAAATTTTTGGTGAGCATATTTTGCCACTGACAGCGCATATATACGTATTTCCATGCCCCTAAAAAATTCATATTTTAACTTTTAGTTCTCTTTTTTTTCGGTGGCAAAAGTGATGAACTCGAACTGTCAACGCTTTGCCGGCAGACGACAATTGACTCTCCGGTTGACCCATATTTTCGCCAACGAGCTTTATTTATTTGCTCCTCGAGGGGTGATAAACCCCCGCTTCCCTTTTCCCTTTTCCTTGGGCTTAATTAATTGAGATTTTTTTTTATTTCGGTATCTGCTAGAAGATTTGTTTGCCATTGGAATTTGCTCGAATTGAAGTGAAAATTCACTTCACTTTGCTACTCTTCAGCGCTATCAATGTCAGTTTATCACCGGCTTAATGGGATTCCCCCGGAATAGCCTCCGTCCCCGGCTTTGCCCTATCCCTAGAATTTCCGCTTGCCTGCATTTGGTTTCCTCATTTAATATAATTTGTTGCAAGTTTTGCGGCATGTGCATCAGACTGCTGCACTAATTGAAACGTAATTATATCATTTGGGCACGAGGTGCTCAGTGTGCCAGTTTGTCAGTCAGTCAGTGAGTCAGTCACACAGTCATTCAGTCATTCAGTAAGTCAGTGAGTCAGTGAGTCAGTCAGTCAGTCAGTCAGTCAGCCAGTCAGTCAGTCAGTGTATTCCTCCCCCAATCACTCATTCAGTCAGCTTCAGTTTCTCACCCACAACCAGGCACTAATTGCAATTTGCACAGTTTGAGCGGCTTGCAGTTTGGGAATTTTGTGTGTTTGTGGCTCTAAACTTATATCACAAATGCCTCGCTTTGATAAGCTTTATGATGTACAAGCTATATAACTGAAGTTTTACTTGGTTACATCGAGTAGCGAGATTTGTTTGCTTAAATGGGAAATTATTTCAGAACATGCCCCTAGGGATTGATATATATTTTGTGTCACAAAAGAGTTTGTATATTTAAATACAATATATATGAGCTTGGAATATGATTTTTCTTTTATTTAAGTGTATTAATACTCTAAATAAATTTAAATAAATTAAATAAATAGGTTAAAGGTTTCATAAAAAGAAAATTAAAATTATAGTCAATTTTATTTGTTGAATTTATTATTTGTTTATATAAAAAAACGAATTTAATAAGCTTTAAATTAGTTATTTCTTTTCTTTAAATAAAGGTAAAGGTATATTTAAGTAAGTGTTAAAGATAAACACTTACTTTAGCTCCATGTTTTCCCAATTTAAAATAGTAATTTTATTAAATATTATTCGTTGAACATATTTGTATATTTCACTTACATTTTCTTTAATTTCCAGTTGATTCATATATTTTCTAAGCGAATATTTTAAACCATTATTTCCATTTCGCTAAAGACTGTTTTAATTAAAGTTGTCAAATTTGTTTACCCCTATAACTTTTTTAATATATCTATAATATTATTTGTCAACCCCAAAAGACCCACATTTGAAAATATCGCGCAATAAGCACCCATCTTTAGCCTTCTTTCCATGACAATTGCTGGAAAGCGGAAAAGTCTCTTTCTTTATTTTTCTTCCCCCCCACCGCTCACAGCCAGAAAAAAGTATTTTCCATTTTGATCCGCATTTTTATGCAACTCTCATCAAACGGAAGTTGTTTCCCGATTTTCCTTTATATATATGCACATATATATACATTTATTTTTTCTTTCTCATTTTTTGTGCAATTTTACTCATTGGGATTTGCCAAAAAGGAGCGAAATTTATTCGTTTGCATTTGGCGGACTTAAAGTGTGTGTTGTTCGGTGCGTGTGCGTGTGCGTGTGCGTGGGTATAAATCTGGCAGCGTATAGATATATTTTTTGGCAATTTAATTGAAATGTCAGGCACGTGGTCAGGAGGGAGCTGCGATCCCGGCGAGAGAGAGAGTGAGTTTGGAGTTTGACCCTCGAGTTGGTCCGCTGCCTCTAATCCCGTCGAGCTCTTGTGGTTGTCGCACATTTCCGGCTTAAAGTGGCCATCGTTGTTGATGTTGTTGTTGATGTTGGTGCTGGTGTTGCTGGTGTCGTTGTTGATGTCGCTGTTGTTGTAGTCTGCCACTTCCGTTTGCGACGCGTACACGTAATTGATTTTCCCGCCCCGCCTCTCGCCCTCGGCCACGATTGGTATTCAAGCGCAAAATCTCTGCTCCCCACAAAAACACACACAAAGAAAACCAGCTGCAACCAAAAAAACAAAAAAAAAAAATAGAAAAGAGGAAAAATCAAATCAAAAAAGGCGAAAAAAAACCGACAGCTGAATTTTTTGCATGTCAAATGAGAATTTCACTTTATTTGATTCGTGCAAATTGCACAAAAACCAAAAAACCCAACTTCAAATTAAAATGCTTTCCATATAAAGTATCACAAAATAACTAAAGTAATTAATTTCTTGTTATACAATATATTTTTGATAACAAAAACCTTTCAAAGTGGATCTTATTTAAGGCAATTTCTCGCCGTGTACTTGTGCACGTTTATTATTTGTATTTTTTTGGCAAATCCAACGGTAAATGTGACCCTGAACTTTGTGTGTGCCACATGCATCAGCAAACAAAATGTATAACAAACAATGAACAAATCTCTAACAATAAATTTGCACACAATAATTCCAATTGTGATTTCACAAAGCTTCAATTCAGTTATTTATATATATAATATATATATATTCTTTCATTTTCCTAAACCTAATTAAAGTCCAGCACTTAAGCCGATTCGCATTTCGGCTTTGACATTTGCATAGCCAAGCGGCCCAAGTCTATTAACGCTTAATTTATAGCCGGAATTTCAATTGAGCCCCGGAGAGATCCTCTTTCGGAGATATATCTCTCGCTTTATACCTTTTCGCCCTCTCGTATTTTTCAGGCGTATGTAAGCCCCTGTAAGCCGCAATATTGGCCAAATAATCACTGGCAGCGGCGGGTTACCAAAAATACATTCCACTCCAACTTCACCCAATCGGAGGAAAAGGAAAGAAACCAAATAAAGGCGAGGGAAAACAATTTCGCATAAATTTCTTCGTAGAGAAAGGGAGTGGGGAAATTGCCTTTAAATTGCTTGAAAATGTTTTCTTAATACATTGCGCAATTTCGTATTGAAATCAGGGCGTGGCAGCCGGCACCCACACCAAACAAAAAAAACTGGAGGAAAAAACTAAACGAAATAATGCAGGATGACAAAATAACTTAAAGCGGCAATAAATTTTCTAGCTCAAGGACATGCTTAAGGCATTGGCCAATCCCTGTTCGTGTTCGGGGAAAATCTTTGGATGGAAAAAGAGGAAGCTGGAAAGCAGCAGGCAGGGAAAACTGTCAACACGTTTTGGCCATTTCTGTCTACGTTTCGTTAGCCTCAACCAAAAGGAGAGAAAAAAAAAGAAAAACAAACATGAGGAAAATTTAAAAGTCAAGGAATATTTTTTGGTTATGAAAATAAGGCAGTTTTTTGTGGAATTTTTTAAATAAAAGGATTTGCCTTGGAAGATGTGAGATGTGGGTGGCAGCAGAACTTATTTATGAGAGTAGTTTTGGTGAATGGTGGTAATTTTTAACTTGGTAGTTTTCCATAACTAGCACAGATTTATGACAGTTTAAGTTACTCTTTCTTAACAATTAAGGAAACGTTTTCTTTTGCTCTTTTTTGCTTTAAGATTTTTTCTTTAGTTTTTATTTTCTCTTTTAATTTAGTTAAGGGAAGTGGGCCTATTGCAAAACCCTTAATCATAGTGTTCTTGTAGTGATTATATATATTTGTATATATTTATAGTTTAAAATTAACTTTCATTAAACCTTAAACCAGATCTTATTTTCAAATAATTTACGTAGTTTTATTAAGATACCTTTCTAATTGAATACCTATTAATGAATTCTAATTTTCCTTATAAACTTCAGACATAGACGTCTTTAACTTTATCCCGGAATATTTATTTCTTTACATACTTTATACATAGACATCGTCTCCTTTAACTTTATTCTGGAATATTTATTTCTTTATATACTTTTTAGAAAATGTATTTTACGAGTCTCTCCTAAGGAGCTAAAGAATCCCTCTCGGTCGTGTTGCCACTCTTGTAACTCATTTTATATCTCCTTCTGTATATATTTTGTCCTGCCATATATCTTCATATCTGGCTCTCTCTATCTCTGCCACTGTCGGCTCCATCCACTCCTGTTCGCTGCCGTGTCCTTGTTTTGTGGCCGCCTTCTTCTTGTTTGTTTGCCTTGCGTGTCCTTCGGTGGCGTATGCGTAATATGTTTTTGTTTGCCACAGGCTCGAGGCTCGAAAGTCGCAGCTCGAAGCTGACGTGCCAGACACACGCCAGACAATACATCGCTCGCATGTACATACAGACTTACATGGATATATATTTTTATATATATATACTTACAGATTTATATAGATATTTTGCATATAGTACGTATTATGTGCGTGTTGACCTTGCGAGTGGCCAGCGGCTATTGAGTGTCTCCTCAGACGCCTGTGTCTCCACAACAACAAAAAGTCTTTTAATTGCTTTTTAATGAGTTGCTGCTGTCACTCCACTGCGACAAAAAAAGTGGGAGGCTACAGTTTACGAAGGGGGCGTGGCCAAATAGCCGCCCGCCCGTCGTCGTTGCTGTTGCTGTTGCTGTCGTCGTCAGCCATAAAAGTTGCAAAATATATATGCATCGAACAATATCGGTGGACAGCATTAAAACTGTGCAGGGAACATAAATTATGAAAATTGAGGAAGGCCCCAAGGTGCACTCGGAAAAATATGTTGATAAGATAAGATACAAAAAAGATGCAGATAAGTTAACGATAAATTACTGATAACATACAGATTATATACTGATAAAGAAAGGAGAAAAAGGGGGAAAACCCCACGAGCGAAAAGCAATGAAAAATATTACGAGAACCTATTGAAATATTTATTCTTAATTTTAATACCAACTTTATTATTAACAAGAAAGGAAATTAAGTTCGGAAAGACGAAGTTTATATACCCTTGCAGTTTGCTATTGAATTATAGGATCGAATCGGAAATCGATGTTTATAATTATTATTATATGTATACAATTTTGTTGAAAAATCAAATTTAAAAAAACTCCTAACTAAGCCAAAAGGGCATTAATTTTAATTCTAAAAGCTTTCCTGTTTTAGTTTTTATTGGGTTTATAAATCTGCATATTAAATATAAAGTTTTAAATATTTTAAATTTTTATCAATTTTTGAAAATTTTAACGATGTAACCCCTTATAAAATTTCAAAAAAATTCAAAAAATTTTGTTTTGCCCTAAGATGGCTAGATCGACTCGCCTGTTGATGCTGATCAAGAATATATATGATTTATGGGGTCGGAAATGAATCCTTCACAATGTTACAAGCTTCTGACTAAAATTAAAATACCCTACAATTGTAGAAAAATAATGCTTATTAATTTATTTTATAAGTTAGCTAAGTATTTATTACTACAAATAATGTTTAATCTGTTAAAAAACAAAAAAAACAAGGTTTTGTAGTTATCTAGTTAAGGTAATTATTTATTCTACAAAAATTAAAACAAAAATCAATTGTGTTTAAAACTCCCTCTCCTAAAATTCCACTTCAACCCTAAAATATTTCGTTTTTCTTAGATTTTCACTTGCTTAATTTCTTGCAGTATCTATGTGTGTCTTTTGTATGCATTTTTATTTATATCGTCGCATTTTTCTTTTGCCCTAATGAAAAAAATTGCAGAGGCAGCTTTCATTTGATTTGTATTGCTTTTGTTGCAGTTCAGCGGGTTGTAGTTGTAGTAGTATTTCTCTTATTTTTTTATAAATATTTTTTTTTGTTGCAGTCGTTTGCTGTTGCATTTATTGTTGTTGGCCAGGGCCACTTATGGACGGCAAAAGCTTCTAGCAAATGGGTTCAACGAACGACAAATGCAGCTAAAAGGAAAGCAGTAGGAGGGAAAACCGGGGGGAGGGTAACCTAGAGGACAGCACCCAAAAAAAAAGGAGAACAAAAAAATATATAGCGAAAAACTCCGAGCGAAAACCGAAAGGGAGAAGGGCAAAGAAGCAAATGCAAAAAATTGGCATCAAACAACAGAAACTTACATTTGGTTGGGAAAATTGTGGCGGGTTGGAAAATGGGTGGGGCGGGGGCACACATGCAATGCGCATTAAAATTGTAACTGTAACGTTTTCCATCTCTATCTATCTCCGTCTGGTCCTCTGGCCTCAAGGCCCACTTCAGTCGCCCCTCTCCCAGCATTTTCCTCCGTTTTAAAACCCGCCTCGCCCCCTTTTTGGCCATTTCCATCTCTCTGGGCAAGTTAAGTGCCATTCATGTGATTCCCCCGCCTGCTCTGCTCCCCTTTTATCTGCTCTCCTTTCGGATCCTAACTTTTTTTGTTGTTTCTGTTGATTTTTGTCCTTTTCCTTTTTTTTTTGTTTCAACGGTTTTATTATTATTATTTTTTGTTGTGTGTGTTTGTTGCTGCCTGTGCCATCTTTTTCTTTGTACTCCTTTTCGAGCGCTTCATTTATTAAAAGTATATTTTATTTGCAGCAAGATGAACTCTGCGTTTCATAACTGTAGGTCAAGGCGGTATTGTGCACATCATTTTGTATGTCATTAAAATATTAAAGTAATGAATATAGATTAAAAAGCCTTAATGTTATATTATTTAATGTATTACTATTTAGGTAAGGTATAAGTTATCTTATCAATATTCCCTTTAAAATTCCTTAATATTTCTTGAGAATTTTTCTGTTTATTCTTTGCTTTCGTATTGTGTAAATTACATAAATAACAATTTACTTTTGAAGATACTTATCGCTGATTGACATAACCTTAACGACAGTCCCCACTTTCACCGCCTTAAAGTGCTGACCAGCACCTTGCTCTCTGTTTCGTGTATCTGTAACTGTATCTGTATCTGTATCTGTGACCGTGTCGTATCTGCTGGTTTATATTGATTCCGCTATCGTTTGTTGTATTTCCCATAAAAATTCCCCCTTGCCGGTTTTATTGCTGCTTGTTTTGGGCACGTTATGATTGTTGTAATTGCCATTGCCACCCCCCAAAAAAAAGAGAATATATATCTATATAAAAAAATTGTGAGTTCGATTCCTTTTGATTCCAACCGATTGGATTCGATTCGAATGTCCCGAGTCTGGGCCAAATAAATTGCCAAACAGTTTCGGTTACCAATTTTTTCCACTTTTCTCCCTCTAGCTGGCCTTTGTCCGCTGGTCATTTGTGTGACTTTTGCGGTCGAAAGGGGATTTTAGTGGTTAATGTGCCTGGCCGGTGGCTGGTGGCACTGGGGGTCAATTGTTGTGCTGTGGAAAGGGTTAAAAGGTCAACCAAGTGGACCACGACGACAACGACGACGAAGCCACTGGCCACCGGCCACTGGCCATGCTTGTTAAGTGAACCAATTTGTTTCAAGATAAATATCCAAGTATTTTTTTATTACACCCAACCAACCCCTCCTGTTTCTGTTGGGGAATGTGAAAGGTTTTTACAAAATGATAATATAGTAATGGGGTCTTGGGACTCTTTTAAGTCACTCATAACTGGAAATTGGATGAAAGACAGGCATTTTAATAAGCCTATTGCAAGATACGGAATTTTTGAATCATTAAAAAATCCCAATATATGAAAATACAACTCAAAAATACAAACAAATCAAAAGAAATTCTTATCAAGCTTTAATTTTGCTCAAAATTTAATTAGGAACAAGCGGAACTTTAATTTAAAATTTTCTAAAATAAGTTTATTGACTAAACTAATAATTTCTTTATAATTAAATATTCAAACATTACCCCATACTTATACTTTTCCCTGCTCTATATTAATTAAGCAATTTTAATAAATTAAACATTAAACATGTTCATAGTAAATGTAATAATATTATAAGCACTCTTTGGCACATTTTCTAACCACTTTAATGATATTATTATATAAACTTTTATTGCAATTATGAAACTAGTTTAAGCCTCGATTTCCATTTTTGTTTTATTTGCCACACGTGCGGATCATTAAATTAATTTGAGATCATAAGTTTTTGTGGCTCCCCTAAGTGCTTGGTTCCATAAAAAAAAGAAACTAAATTAATACCAAAGCAGATAAAACAGAATTTCATGGCAAAGGATTTATTGGGCAAATATAGTAATATTTATGGAAGATATGATGTGTATGTAGTCATAAAAAAGAGTGTGCCAGTTTCCCTGAACAAAAAAAATATATGTGTATAATAATAATAATAAAAAGAAGGCGAAAAAATCAAACAAATGAAGACACAAAAACTTTGCCACGCCCAGTTGCCTCATAAAACAAAAAAAGGCTGCAAAAAGAAGCCGCAAAATATGTCGTACAGCCAACGACATGGCATTAAATCCATATGCTGTCTGCTGGGATACAAAAAGCATTATAATTTAGCTTATATCTATTAAATTCAGTCGCTGGTTGGCTGAAAACAAAACTGTTTTCCTGCTTTTGGTGTTTCTCTTCAATGATTTCTAGTCTAGCCCCAAAAATTAAAAGTCTCCCCTTTGTATTTCCCATGAAATTTTGTTGAATTTTGGTGGAAATTTCGTTATTTTTCGGCGCACATGCGGAACATGCAACGACCACGCATCGCTATAATCGCTGGAAAACTAAATTATGCAATTAATTTGCCCAGCCGATGCGGCCCAGACTCATTAGCCGAGTAAGCCAGAAGGCCAGCCAATTTCACACTAATATTATTTATATTATTTAATTTCCACTGTAAAAGGGTCGCCAAATAAAAGCTGGATGATATACAGTGATGCATTAAATTAACAATAATTTAAATAAATACATTTAGTATGCAAGGACGAATTTACACTCGTCTCCCCTGTTGATTTTGCGGTTCAGAAAATGCTTTATAAATATTTTCCTTTGGGTATTTACGATTTTCTGTGCACTTAATTGTGGTTTCATTTTATGGGGCCCTTTCTCAGCTCATAAAGGAAAGCTAATGTGATTTGCGAAATATGGATTCTGTGGAAAGTTTTAAACAATAAGAAAAATAATGTAAAATTACGAAAAATATTGTATTCTCTCTTTTCCTCAAGTATATAAATTTAAATGAATTTATCTTGAAAGCAAAATGTAATCAATTCAAATTCGCTTGAAGAATATTCAGCACCCGACAGATGTTTTTTTGGGTAATTAATAATGCGGCTTTTTGCGTCTGTGTTTGCATTTCGGACAAAACATGCGCCACACGAACGTGTTGGCAAAATGCGAAACACATTTTAAAATGTGCAATATTAAAAATATGGCCACAATATATGCACACACACACACACAGCCCAGGGATGTCTATGAATTAATAATCTGCATATATCGGTAGGCACTTTAAGCCCCTTTAAGCTGTATGTAAATATTGTGACAAACTTACTAATTTGTGTATTTTCCCTTCGTTTTGTTTTCATTGCAGGTAAGCCACAACTAAAGATGATTACACATACGCACTGTTGCCGCTTGAAGTGTAAGTGCAAGTGACGAACTCTTTCATTTCAATTTCAATTAAGAACGAAGGGGATTCAAGGATTATGTTTGTTTGTGTGCAACTGACCGTGCAGCAAGGTCAGACGTAAAAGTTTCAGTTTTATTTGCTGCCTTTGGCAGTTATGCAATCCCTGCGAGAATTCCTCCCTCATGCCACACAGGAAGTCCCCATCTCTCCTTCTATCTTCCCTTAGGGGGGTCTTGGCAAGCAATGCCATATCCTGCAGTGGCCACGCCCCCTACCCAGCCCCCATTTTGCTGGCCTTTTTACGGCCACGTGCGAAAATGCGGCAAAAGTTTTACGAGGTCAGGGTGAAGATGCTGCTCCTCCACAGCATCTTCTGCTGCTGCTACTGATGCTACTGATGCTACTGATGCTGCTGATGATGATGATGATGTCACTTCAGTGAAATAATTTGATTCAAGAAAATAAAGACAAATGGCGGTGGCGGAAATATGTCGAAAAAAATTTGCATACAGAGGGAGAAATTGGCAATGAAAATGGCTTCAAAACTAGGTTCCCTTGGGAAGCCAAAAAGGTATCTAAAAATATAGAAAAAACGTTGTATGATGTTTTTTAATTTAATTTAGTTATTCAGGAGTATTTTTATGATATAAATAATAATTTCCAGCAGCTTTTATTTAATTTCTAATTAAAATCAATTAATTTTTCTCGCTCCAGAAAAGCACACATTTTCCTTAGTAATTTTTTCTTTGTGTAAATTAACTCTGTAAAACTGCAAACTGACAAACCTCTTTTGGACACTTTGGCACTTGTTGCCGCCCTAAAAGAGATTTCTTTTTTTCGATCCGCATGCCCAAGGAGCCAAAATGCGAGACGGCGTCAACAACTTTGGCAGGGCCACGCCCTAACCATTTTCCCCAACGCCCTCGAGTCGCATGCAAAGTGCAGGCTTCAGGGCGAATGTCTCTGTCTGTTCAATTGTGATTTTGAGTTTCAGAGTTATGGATGTATATATATATATATATATATATATATATATGTAGAGTAAGGAATATATCTGGAGCGGATTCGATGTCTCACATGTCTGCTGGCCGCGCTCAATTCAATTCAATTAAAAGCCGGCACACGCCGCACCCAAAAGCAAGACAAAGTTCGATAAGTTAGATTGGAGTCTGTTTAAAAATGTCACAACTTGAATGCTCTTTAAAAATTACTAAAATTTACTTTAAATATTAACAGACAATACTTTCTCTTATAGAAATTAATAAAATGAATTTAAAATATCAATATGTTTGAGTAACCCGATATTTTCTCTTCGTTTCCTTTCGCTGTTCAATGATTTAATTGTTCGCTTCGCTTCCTCTACGATTTCTTTCGAGCAATTAAATTCCTTGAATATTGCTGTATTTATTATTGTTAACAATTTCGATGGCAATCTATTTTTGTAAAATTTCTGCAATATTTTCCAACAACAGGGCAGGGCCATCGACAGTGTCTGTCTGACTGAATGTCGTGTCAGCGAACCCCACAAAATCTGATTAAAACCAAACAGAAATTCAGCGAATCGTTATGCGATATCATTCAATTTTTTATTTCCACCCTTTGTTGATTTTTTACCAGTTTTATGCTTTTTATTTTAGCGCAGAGCAAACTTCAATTGATATTTGTTATAATTTTTTTCTCTTGGTTTGATTTCTGTTTTTTGTTGGTTTTTTTATTGGGCGTGTGTTTTGACTTACTTATTCGCTGGGAAAAGTGGGAGTGGCACTGCAGGCACTTGCCACAAATTATCCAATGGCCGGGGCCAGGTTGCCATTCACTTTTCCACATTAACTTCAGGTTTTTTTTCTTGCTGCTGGGTATGGGAAAAATGTGGAAAAGGGAATAAAAAGCGAGAGACTGGAACGGCGGCGGTCACTTGAGGTTTTCCCCTCGCCGTTTTTCATTTGTACCTCAGGCAGTGCACTTTTCTCCTGCTCATTTCTTTTTGTCTGGGGCACTTTTTTGCTTTTTTTTTTGTTTTGTTTTTGCAAATTTGCCTTTGATGAGTCACAAAATGCCGCTGCATAAGCGGCGGGGGGGAGAGGTGGAGGGAAATCCCCTTCACATTGCACCCACACTTTTCCCGCCCCCACTTTCTCTTTCGACTTGTGTTCTATTTGCACAACTAAGCAGCAATTAACGCTAATTATGAAATTTTCTTTTTAACTTGACTCGCAATTGTGTCTAAAAAAAAATACGGGGGTGAGGTTCGTCATGATTATGGAAGCGGGTTGAAAAGTGCAGCTCAAAGGGTAGCCTTTGGTAAAGATTTTTAATATTAAATAGAACAAGAAAAGAAGTAGTTTATATTAATTAAATATAAAGTTTCTTGTAGTTTCTTATAGCAAATTTTACAATATTTTTCCCTTACCCAGCATATGCATTTAATCTGTAAATTATTTACACACATATTTGTCACATTTTAATTGTCCTTCACTTATTCAATAGCTTAGCTCCTGTACGTAAATTTTCAATTAATAATCGGAGCTTAACTTAAATGGGCAGCTTGCCTTTAATCCCTTTAGGCAACTGCAATCGAAACACTTACTTTGAATAATATCAATAAGCCGGAGATGTTAATAATTTAGCATATTCAATGAGCTTCTTACATGTTTGATTATGCAAATATTTGTGGCATTTTCCGAGGGAAACTTCTGAGTAGCCCAAGGCTATTTGGGAGCTGATAAATTTCTCTGCCCGTTGGGGTTTCTGTTTTTCCAACTAATTTCTTATCAATTAAACTGAGACTTTCAGCTTTGCAAGCGGAAGCAAAAGATACAGACTTGCGTAGATACGGAGATACACAGCTGTCAAGATACGTAAAAGCAGTGAGAAAATATAGCTTAACAATGGTAGGCTTTAAAATAAAGAACTAAGCAAATGTTACAGCTAACAAAAAATATATGTTTATATATTAACAATGTATATAATATATATATAATTATTTTTTTTTGCTGTGTACGTGTAGAGCAAACAAAACAGAACCGAAAACCGAAAACTGAAATGCAAATTGACAAACTAACTGTTGTTTTTTGTCACGACTCTAATGTTTGCTTATCTATCTGCCAGTTTGTTTGCACTGGCGTAGATGTATCTGCATCTGTATCTGCAGCAAGTGGCGTATCTTTGAGATGCAAATTAAAAGCCGAGAGGCCGATGCGCCAAATATAATCCACTTAAATGCTGCCGCCGCCCCGCCCCGGTGTGAGTCACATCCTCAATTTACTCGCATGTTTTCCTTTCTTATTTCGCTCCCCGTTGTTCATTCATAAATAGGTTGATCGCAAACAATATGAGGGGCATATATGTGTATATAAACATATATATCTTATCGCCAAACATGTGACGACAAGGCCTGAGCTCTCAATGAGAACTTCTCTAGAGAACTCTGCGTCAGTGGATCAGAAAGAAACTCGTCTACCGTCATAAATCAGAGAGAGTGAATCATCCAATCGAAGTTTTGGGATTTTTATGGCAAGTATTCGAACGCAGTTTTTGGGCTTAGTATGTCCGGTTTGAGGCCTAAATGAAATTTAACAGGTTCTGGGAAGAAGTCTTTGGAAGTAAGCGAAAAATGTCGGTGGCCATCGATGGGGGTGCATTTTTTATAATTTTAATATTCCGGAAAGCCATAAAAACTCTACATTTCTTTGGAAATTTCCTAGATATTTTAATTAGAACAAATATTTTAAATTTCTTGAAAAAGTATTGGAGCTAAATATGAAGTTTAATTTAATATCTTCAAGGAACCGAACTATTAGAAGCCAAATATTATAAAAAAGAGAAAAAAGATAACACATTTTATATAAGAAAGAGTTTACAAAATTCCATAAAAATATAAAAAAAAGTTCAAAGTCTTTTAATTGTACTTAAGAAATATTTCAAGCGCTTTTGTTATAAATAATCAACAGGAAACTGTACAGTACATGTAGTAAATAGGAACATAAATGGCTTTGAAAGCTTAAACAGGATGTTAATATGATTATTATGATAATAAACTTTTGCCAGATATCATTCCCATGATAATTCACACACACGTATTGTTGTTTCTTTAAGACACCACCAAGTTTATCTCGCACATATTATAACTATTCAAATAAACTTGTGTCAAATGAATGAGTCTTCTTTATCTGCCGTGCTGTGACTCACCTGGCTGGATCAACTTTTACTTTTTGACGGTGCTAATATTTTGTTGACCAACTTAAGTTTCATAATTAAATTCAAGTTCAAAGACCTGCTAAAGCTGTTGCCATATAAATTTATGTCAACATGTCTGAGGCAGACTTTTCCCCCCATTTTTGTTGTTTTTCTCTTGCTTTCCTTTCGGGCGGAGTTGCCCTGCTAATGAAATAATTAAAAAATAGTTTTACTGCCGCTGAAAGGCGGCAAAAAAGTGCAAAACAAAAACCATAAAAGTGTCAGCTGCAGTTGATGAAAAAATGAAAATAAAATAAGTAAACGCGGGGAAAAGTTGACGGGGGGAAAAAACCAAAATTGTTGGCAGCTCTGAAATTTTCGGAAATTTCGCATTCGAACCAAAAAGAATGTCATGTGTGCGTGCCTGCATGCGAAAAGTGAAGTGAAGTGGAGTGGAGTGGAGTGCAGGCGGCGAAGGGGGCGTGGCAGTCGCAGTCACGGCATGCGAAATGTATCTATTAGATACACGCCTGCGAAATGCGGTTAACAGCATTGGCAGCCAACGCAGCCTCGGCCATTTACCGTTAGTTCGAAGCTGCAGTTACAGCTCAAGCTATACACTCAACGAAAAAAAGTATTAGTTTCTTGAAAGTATTTTGAAAAATTAATATTTTCCTAAAGGAAAATAGGTTTAGTTCTTTCTTAGCTGTTAAAGTTGTGTTTCCAACTCGTTTCTTTTCATTTATTTGCCATTTTGGTTATACAAATAATATTTATTGAGTGATTTTTTCGCTGTGTAATTGTATCTTGAGCTGCTGTTGTATCTGTATTTGTTGCCAAAGCCGAGGTGGAAGCTAGAGCTGAAGCTGAAGTATTTGGGTCACTCGTTGCCGCTTGGCTGCCACTTGAAGTCGTCTAATGCCTCCTCCAATGGCCATGGCGGGTTTTTCAACTGCTTCTTGGCTTCTCTTTATTTTTTTTTTTACCAGTTTGTGCCTTTGGCTGATGCAAAGAGAAGCCAGTATTTCGTATTCAGTTGGTGTTACGCTTTTTTTCGGGGAGGTTATTTTCATTTTGGCCAGAAGTCTGGCTGCCGAGAAAGCATCGATTAATGAGATTTTTCCTGAATAGGAAAAGAAAATAGGAAAACAAAGAATGAATGAATGAAAAAACCTAAGAATTAAATGGGTTTAAGTCTCCAAAATATTTTTTTAGAATATTTTTCAGTAAGTTTAAACTTCATAACTTCAGTGTTTTTTAAATGTTGTATTCAATGCTTTTTAAAAATTAATCATAGTACAAAAGGTTGTTTTAAAAATTATACATATTATTTTAGAGATATTAAATACGTTTAACTTTTTTGCAAAATATTTATTCATGGATACAAATATTTTTAAAAATCCCAAAAAATTATTGTACAAAAATGAATACCTCAAAATTTAAATTAAATATTTTTATCAAGCTTTATAATTAATTTTACGGCTCCACAAAATTCTTTAAAATATTTTTAGGTATACAGATAAATTTCAAATATAAATTCCATTTAGAGTATTTAGAAAACTTGTTACTATTACATATTTTTTGGCTGATGCAAAAAGAAGTCCAAAAGCTGTCATTAGTGAACGTAGATGTACATACATCTTGTTTGGCTGTGCGATAAGCAAATTCGCCAAATCCCGAGTGTGTGCGTGTGTGTGTGGGTTAATTTGAAAGTTTCAACTGTCAGAAATGTTATAATTGACGGCAGTCACTTGACAGTATCCGTGGCTCTTTGCAGCTGCATCTGTGTGCCTGCCTGTGCCTTTTGTGGCGCGCGTATCTCACGGATGCAGTTCAAATTTCGTTATGCTCATGTTTTTTTTTTTTCTTCTTTTTTTTGTGCGCATTTGGCCGTTAAGTGCCGCTAAGTGAGCCATTGAGTGACAATGCTCGAGATTACGCCCACACATCATCATCATCCGCAGCAGCAGTAACAGCACTCGACTAAATGCAAAACAAAAGAGCGACTGAGTAATGCGCTCCGTTCTAGATTCGGCACAAAAAAACTATATATATACATATATATATATATCAAAATCCATGCTTAAAAGTGTAGTTAGTTTTCCGAGGCGGCAAATGCAATCACAGAATGAGATCAGGCAGTGAGTTTTATTCGAAAAGTTAAACACACTAGAATTGCTTTGTTGGAAACTTCCAGAAAGATTTATACATAAATGTCCAAATCCAAAAGTATTTGGATAATAAGATATATACTTAACTTGCGTGGGCTTATCTTATAGTGTGGTACACCATTCCCGTAAATCTTAAGGAAAGTATTCTTGAAATACTATTTTAGAAAACTGAAAAGAAAAATGCTACCAAGATAAAAATTTTATGAGCTATTAAAATCAAGTCCTGGCTTAAAGAAAACTTTATAAATTTTAAGCATGTAACTCAATTAATTTAAACAGCCTTCTTACAAATTTTGCATTTTCAAAAAACTTTTAATTCGATTTTAAACATGAAACACAATTAATTAAACCAGCTTAATTAATGTTTTGGTGAAGCCTTCAAAAGCCTTCAAAGAACTTTTCATTTACTTTTCATTTACTTATTAAGCTATTTATAATGCTTATATAATTTAAAATGCCTAAAAATAAAATACAAATGTTTAGGTACTTAAAAAATCTCCATTTAACAAATGACTCTCTTAACTTGATTAAAAGTATTTCACACGTTAAGATTTCTCAAGAAACAAAAGCGCCAAAGACTTCCATTAATGGAGTGTTCATTGAAACAGATTTATAGTTTCTTTGTCGCGAAATCCACGAGCCAAAGCTCTGAGACAAAAACCACTTAAATAAACCTCAAGGTCAATTGCGAAAATATCCATCAACTAGAGTTTAATATGGGCAAATCTTTAACGCTTTTTATGACCAAAAAAAAAAAAAACTTTGTGTGTGGGACTTTTGCAAATTCAGATGCAAATATAAGAGTATATAAACAAATATATTGTTTTGTTTTTTGGTAAAATGTTCGTGGGAAAACTCCGTCGGTGATCATTTTGAAGAAGGCAACGTGACTTTGAATATTTTAGAGATACAATTGGAGGAAGCAAATGGGGAACAACAATAACTATAAACAAGACGAGTGCAATTTATAAAATTGTATCTGTTTGTGTATATACCGCTAAGCGTTTAATTATGCACAGATACAGTCTGTATGCGTGCTTGTGTATCTTTGAGATACATTCCTGGCTGGCTTTAATGGAATTGTATTAAAATGCTTCCAAGGTTGCGAAGAGCGAAAAAAATTAATAACAGAAAAATAAGGTCAATTGAAGCATTAGTTTTTAGTATGTTTTATACTTTTAACGTACTCTTTTAACTTTATTTTTAATATTTAAAGAATTATTATAATAAAAGATTTAAGATTCATAATTCATGATATGTGAACTCTTGACCACTGCTTCGTTCAGTGTATAGAAAATCTCTTTCTTTTCTCTCTATTTGATGATGGAAATCTTTGGAGCTGCCACTGGAATTTTCTCGTTTTCCGTTTTGCTAATTTCTGCGCATTTGGCTTTGGCTTTTCATTTTGGCACTGCCATTTTCACTTTGCCATTCATGACTTGGCTCGGGCTTTTGGGCTGCGTGTTTATTGCATCCGTTTTGTGGCATACTTTTCGTGCCGCTTTTGTTGCTATTTTTTGAATTTTTTGTTGTTTTTTTTTTTTTTTTTTTTTGTATTTTTTATATTTTTTAGTTGCAGCTAAGCACGAAGCGGATATTGTCACTTTTGCAATTACAACGCGCATAACTTTGTGCAAAAAAAAAAACAACAGCAAATGCATGCTACAGAAAATTGCCTTGGCATCGGAGCAAAAGCAAAAAAAAAAAATAATAAAAAAGCAAAACAAACAGTGAATGAAAATGTAGAGAGAAATAATCGAGAGGAGCTGGAAAAAGGAACAATGCAGAGATAAGCAGAAACAATTTCATAAAAGCGCAGAGATAAGGCTAAATATTCAATTGAATTTAAATTAATTCGGTTGAAAGAGTCGGAAGGAAGTTGTAGAAAAACAAATAAAATAACGAGAAATTCCTAAACATTAATTGGGTTTAAATAAAAGGCAACTAAATTTAATCAAAGCAAGAAGTCAAGTGTGCCAAGCAACCGATTTCCAGGAAAGATTATGTGCTCAGGAAAAACCACTTAAATCAAATAAATTTCAAAGTGAATGAAACAATTTAAATATTTGTATTTATTTATTTGTGTTTGCGGGGACTTATCAAGGCAAGGCCTTCAAATAAATCTCGATTATTTAAATGAAATCAAATAAAATATGCTTGACAAATATGGCAACAATAAATAAAGGCTTAGACAAAGTTAAGACATTTAAGTTTATAGAGAAGACTTATTTTAATAAAGAGACAACAATTGAGATATTTTAAATAAACAGAAAATATATATGTTAAGATAAATTGAAGAGAAAGATAGTTAAGACATTTATGTTTAAAGAGAAGACTTATTTAAATAAAAAGACAACAATTAAGATATTTTAAATAAACAGAAAATATATATGTAAATATGTTAAGATGATTTGAAGAGAAATGTAAAATAGTGCAAGGAAGGCCTGAAAATGTAACTAAAGGTTGTTACAGATACATTACAAGGGAAAACAAATAATTTAATATATTTGGTAAAACATAAGAAACCAAGAAACCTTCGAAAAATATAAAAAAAAGATCCGCAAAACACCTACAAATCTCTAGGCCCAAAAATATATATTAGAAAAAAATCTCCATAATTTTTCCCACCTAATTAACCACTGCCACAATTGTATGTCAAGAGTTCACCAGCCAGTCAGCCACATTCGTTCCAGTCTCAATAACCATTTCCCTCCGATCTTCGCAAGAAAGTAATGCGGCGTAGTAAAAAAAGGCCCAAATTCGTCGACAACTTTCACATTTCTTGGCCACAATGAAAACAAAAATACTTCTTCAGAGCGCTCAACTTTGGCATATTTTTTGGGCTCTCGAAACAAAAATAATAAAAATCAAAGACGAGGCGCGTGCCAAAGACAAAAAAACACACCGAAAAGTAATAATAATAAGACGAAATCTCCGAAAAAGATCCAGCGGGTTCAACGAACGCAAATGAAGAGAAAAAAAAACATACAAACCAAACAAAAAGTCACGAAAAAGAGATGAAAAAAATTGTTATAAACAGAGCCAGCATATAATTAACACAACGAAGTGCAGAAGTAAGCAGCAGTAAAGAAATCGAAGCAGCGAACAAAATTGTTTAACAGTTTTTTATTTGCTTTGGCAGCCAAAAGTGCGGAGATGTTTGCCAAAGGCTTGCGAAATCTTCAACGAAATTGTTCGCCAGCGAATTCCAATGAAAAATGAATTCATTTTTTATTTCCTAATAAAACGGATAACAACAACAAATAAAAAAACCGGAATATTTAAAGAGGCAGTAATGCAAAAAACAAAGCCCCCCCCCCCCAAAAAACGCATTCAATCAAAGGCCATTCGAGCACACAAAAAACAATAATAATTAAATAACTTTGCTCAACGCTCAACATTTTTGACGAATGTCGCATAAACACAAGCTAATGAAAAAATTAAAATAAGCAGCAACAAAGCAAATAATTAGCGAAAAATTCCAGCAACAAAAATGTTTTTTTTTATGCGATAATAATTTAATAAATACTTTGTTTATGAAGAGGAAACTAATGACTTTATACTGAATGAATATAAAGTTAAAAATGAGAATGCATATTTTTTGTATTTACATTTTTTCAGGCAGGAATTTCTAGTTTTATTTATTTTTAAAATTATCTAGAAGTTACTTAAAATATTTATTAATTTTTGTAGATGAGAAGAACATATACAATTTTAAGCTTGAACATTTTAAAACTCCTCCTAAATCCTGGTACCATTTAATAATAAAACAATCCCTTTATTACAGTAGATTTAACCCAATTAAATAATCCCTTTCCAGTAACTGTTGAAATATTTGAATTACGCACGATTTGTGATGACAATTCTGATTAATTTTTTATTAAGATCCGTCCACATGTGATGTCTTGTCCCAACACCCTCGTACAATCAATAGTCATTAAAAGGCGTGACGTTGATAACAACACGACCGGGGGCGATGGCGGAAAAGAAAAATTAATATTCCCATAAAACACTCATAAAATATGTTAAATTAAAGATATTGAAATCCATAAACATATCGAGCATGTGGACGACATGGCTGATGGACAGTGGAACATATCCAGATATATATACATATATATTTAAACGGCTGTCAAAGTGACGCCATTTACGGTTTGACAGGCACAACAACTCCACCAGCAGAAGGCGTCGTTAGTCTGTCTGTATCTTGTAGATACAAATGGTGAGGGGCGGAGGGTGGCATCAAGTGACATATGTGGATGGCAGTTAAAATTGCTCGAAAGGCTGCCAATAAATAGAGCTTAAATCACGTAAAAGTTGCCAAAATGAAAAGGAGAAAACAATATTTGTTTCACAAAAGTTTTTGGTAAACAAAGAGAATTACAAGAAATTATGGCATATATGTTAATTGAGTAGAAAATATTTAAAGCAGACTCAAAAACAATTGTATAAATTAGCCATAAGAGTTTTGGAACATTAAAGCCAATAAAAAATAAGGACTTTAACCATAGTTCTCTTAGAAAATTTCAGTAAATAAATGAATGTTGTATTAATATCAAAAGTAATACTTTTAAAATTGTTAAGCTTGCTTTCTAATTAAAATTTATATTCCATTTTATTCCAATTACAATTAAAGCCACAGCTTGGCATGAAATTGAAAGGACTCCGCCTTAAATTACACTTTCCCTTCGTTTAAAAATTAAATGTGTTTAATTTGTATTTTACGCCTGAATTTTCTTACGGAAAGGTTGCCTACCAAAAGAAAAAAAGGATGATTAATTAAGGCTATTGTGATTAATGTTTTTGCCCCCAAAAACCGAACCCGAACCTGAGCCTGAACCCAAGGCCTGAGCATAAAAAAACACAAATCAGCGAACCGAGCGAATGACGAACGAGAACCTTTTTCGAGAGGCAAGAAAACACTGACCACAAGACGATGCCCCATGGCAGACACGGGGAGCTGTCTCTATATATATATATATATATGGATATATCTTTGTGTATATCCCACTGACCCAAATCTGGGGCGACACCTTGTCTTCGAGAGGAACAAAAAAAAAAAAAGAATAACTGGGTGGTGTCAGGTGGAATAACGGAACTCAACAGCTGAGCAAACATTTGATCCTGGCTGCGGTTCAGTGGCGCTCAAACTGTGACAGGTGCAAATTGTTGAACTTGTTGTGTCTGTCCCTGCGTGTCCCTTTAGCACCTGTACTGGGTCACACACACACACACAGCATACTCTCTCAAATACATTGGGCCCCGTTTTTCCCCGGATTTTCCTGCTGCCATTTGTTTTCCTGTTGTGTCTTTTTTCGTGTTCTTGTTTCTTTTCTTTTTTTTTTGTTGTGCAGCCCAAGTTTTATTGGTCTGCGTCTGAGTTAAGTCTGTTTGAATTTTCTTGTTGTCCTGGGGAGTTTTTCCATGTTTTGTCCTTGAAGTATCCTCAGTGGCTGCGGCCGTATAAATCTTCTTTTTTGGACAAAATGGCGCAGCACGTAAATCGTTATTAGTATTGGTCGGCGGTGTGTCTAAAACAGTTTGGGGCACAATAATAGCACTGCAAATTTAAGAATTTAAGAATTCATAATTATTATTATATTCATTTAAAATTGCTTTTAAATGCAGCAAATTAAAGGGATGTATTTTCTTACCTTGTACAAAATATTAAGAGAAATATGCATGCTTTAGAGTATATTGAGTTTAACTACCCATTAATTTGTAGTAATTTTTTAAACATCGAAATGAACTTCATATATATATAAATATATCTAAAAAACATAAATTTGTACATGGCTATTTATCTCTTTTATTTCTTAAATTATTTATGGAATGACTTCTATAATTTCGACCCCAGCTGTATGCTTTAGGCCCTTGTCTGTGCGAGGGATATAAATTATTTTCTGCTTCGACTATCAGAGAACGTAGCTTTATTTTGTCTTTTCACTTTTGTTTTGGCTCACTCGTGTTGCCAACTAATTGTGCCGCCTTTTGCTTTTACCTCACTGCTTTTGGCCCTCGATTGCTTTGCATGTGCTCAACAATTTATGAGCACACTGCGGCTTAGAGGAATCTACAAGGCAAACAAATAAATATGTATTAGAAATAAAATTCAAGACAAACAAAATGTAAGAAAAAAGCGCAGCAGCATCTTTTGTCGCGGCATAAATAAAATTAATTATTCAGGCAAAAAGGCATTGGATTTGGCTTTGCCTTTGGCTTTGGCTACAGAAAGGCCAAAATGGCCAACTGGCAAAGTCCACGAAAGCCGTAAAAGTCAAGAACAACAGCGAATTGAAATTTAAGTGCCGCCAAAAGGCAAAAGTCGTGGATTTAATAGCACTCGAATAAGCCGAATGGGACAAAAGGTATTCTCTGGCAGTGGTAGAAGCAACAATTATTTAACCCAAGGCTAACAAATATTTACCCTCAGCAGGATGGGTTAATTTATAGCATAAACAAAGACACAGGGGAAGAGTGTAACAACTTTTTAAGCAATTAAGAATGTCAGTATTTTATACAACTGATAGGTGTTATTTTTAATTAAATCACAATACAAGCAACGAGTTTTAGTCTCAAAATTGCTATGTTTTTAAATGCAACTTTACTGATTTTGCATAGTTATTTTATAAATTACCCAAAGAGCTTATTTATTTATTTATCCTTCACTTTCGTTGTTAATCTCGGTTTTTGAATTCCCAGATACTGCAATTACTCTTTGCAGAATCCTGATTCCACGGTTTTCTCGGAAAATATCTTTGCCAAACAAAGGCATACAAAAAAAACACTGGAAAAGGGAAAGGAAACAAATAAACAACGGTTAACCTTTAGCTTGCCAGATGACCACGCCTTTGCTTTAGTCACCGCCCTCTTTTTCATTCTGTGAAGTCAAGTCCGCGGGGGTAAAATTAATTACGGCCGCTTTAAATTTGATTTCATTTGTTTTCGTTACGGCGGTTCCGTTAGGTTTGCTAAAATATACTCAGAAAAAAAAAACGGGAAAGATTTTTTTAGAATATTTGAAAAATATCTTAAACAATAATTATAAAGTGCAGAAAATGTTAAATCTAACTTATTTATAATTCATACTTATATTAATAATGCCTTGCAGTTCCCTATTGAATTATATGATTGAAACGAAAATAATATTAAATATTTAATAATATTAAAATTAAAGTATTCGCATTTTTTGAATTGTTGTTTATCGTTATTTTAATATGAGAATTTTTTCGACAAATCATAATTTAATACACTCATAACTCTGTCAAAAAAGCATTAATTTTAATTCGGAAAGCTTTCCTATGTTAGTTTTTGTTAGGTTAATATATCTACATACTAAATTTTACAAAACTTAAATTTGTATTAATTTTTCTAAATTTTAACGATGTTACCCCTTACAAAATTTTGAAAAAAATTTAAAAATTTTTGTTTTTGTTCGGAGATGGCTAGATCGACTCGGCTTTTGATGCTGATCAAGAATATATATTATTTATAGGGTCGGAAATGATTCGTTCACTGTGTTGCAAACTTCTGAAGATAAAGTTTACCTTAAAAGCATTTTTATAAATAAGATAATTAAGATATCTAGTTAAAACTATTTTTATATGAAAGATAATTAAGATAGCTACTTAAAATAATTTTAATAAATAATCATTTGAAGTATATATTTCTAAAATGTTTTAAGACAGTTTATGTTCAAATATCCCAAAGATACCTAAACTCCTCTCTGTTTAAAACCTTTCTATTGAGCACTGTAAGACATGGTTTTCTGTAATTTTTTCTCAGTGTAGATAACCCTACTCTTGCACTCCTTTCCTGACCATCATCCACCCTTCAGCCCCCTCCATTTGGGGGCAACCTCCCCTTTCGCTTTGGTCATTCGTCTTCCATTTCGTGTTTTAATGAGCTTCATGCGCCACACGCTGATTTCGCTTTCTTCGCGTTTTCTTCTCCTCTTCTCCAGCTTGTTATTATTATTGTTTTTTGCTCTCTCTCTTTTTCTCGCTTACCAGTCCAGCATTGTTTAATTTGTGTTTTTATTATTCTTTTTGTTTCTTCTCGCTTGCTAGCAAATTGCAAATTGCGGGTTAGCATTTCTTAATGTCAATGCCATTGTAGCAGCAGGCAGCAGAAGAATTGCGATGGTTGGGAGAGGGGGTGGCTTCAGAGCGGGTGGGTTCAGAGGGGGGTGGAGCAAGAGTGGGGTAATGAAATAAAAGACCAGAACGAAATTGGAGAAGTTTCGACAAAAAACCGAAGTTTCTTTCGCACTTAAGGGAAATCATTGATAATTTTTGTAGCCTTTAAATATTTTCAAAAATTATGTTTTAGAAAATATTCTACTGAACTTATAGCTCATCGAATAATCTTTAAAAATCTGCTATAATAATTGTATGTGATTTTTACTTTTGAAGATTTTATGATGTAACTGTAGGTATTTTCGAAAATCATATGTTAAGTCTAGAAATTTTTTAGCAATTTGATTTTCGTCTCATTTCAAAAATCAATATAGATGATTTAATAGAATTTCTCTAGATAAAATAATACAATAAAATATACAAATTATATATATTGGAAATATCTAATATTTGAAATTTAACAATATCTGATTTAATAGATTTTTTCTAGAACAAAATATGTGAAATCTTAATATCTGACTTAACAGAAATTTTTCTATATCAAAATATATATAAATATAACAATAAATATTATAAAAATAGTATAATTTTTTCTCTGTGCAGCACAGACCAACGAAACTTCAGTTTTTTTTTTCCTTTTCCCAGATTCTTTATTTTTTTGGCTTAAGTGTGCAAGTTAATTGAATTGGGGCTTATGCGAGGTGGTGGTGTTGTGGAGGCAATACAGAAATACAGCTACAGTCTCTGCTAATTGTTAATTGCCTGGGGGGGTGGCCAAAAAGAAGTACAAGTTGGACAAAAGCGCTGCATGCATTTATGGTAATGCGAACATCGAACTGAGAAGCGAGAAGTGAGCAGGGAGAACTGAGAACCGAACATTGAGAGCCCAGCGGGTGAAGGAATTGAAGTGCGGATCAGGGCCGAAAGTGCAACAAATTGAAAGTGTTAATGATTGTGGCTAGAGGACTGAGGGAGAGGAGGATGCTATAGGAATAATTAAACACGCTGATTAAGTGGGGCTATAATTGTTGTCGACTTGGCGGGGGGTGCGGTGACATTGACAAGATGAGGGAATAAAACAAAAGAGTTGGGGAACATTTTATGAAAAATCTCAAGTAATAGGGGTAGTATCGTGATTTATTCTTAATTAACTGATGGATTTATTTTATTTAATCAATGCAAAAAAAATATAAAAGGTTCTGGAATAGTTTTAAGCATTTTATAAATATTTGCTAAAGATATTTAAGAAATCAATAAATTTCTGATGCAATAAAACAAAAGAGTTGGGGAAAATCTCAAGTAATAGGGTAGTATCTTGATTTATTCTTAATTAACTGATGGATTTATCTGTGTCATAAATATTTTAACAGAATGAAAATAAATTATAGGAATAGTTTTAAGCATTTTATAAATATTTGCGAAAGATATTTAAGAAAGCAATGACTTTCCTCTTAAAAGAAAATAAAAATACTGCTTTTAACTCATTTAACTAAAAATTAATATTAAATTTGAATAGAACTAAATTTTCATTCACCAATTTAAACTTTAAATGAATTACTCTCCCTCCAACAGAACCGAATAATACAATTAAGCATCTCCAAGATTTAATCCAATCAATTTCTGGCTCACTTCCGGCTCTGGCAAATAAATCCCTAAAACGTCTGTCCCTAATTCCCTTTTCTATACCCCCAATCCCTCTGCACCCTCCCCCGTGCAAAGTCCCCACTAATCGGTATAAATCTTGCAACTAAACCGAAAATACGAACCATTAGCCCCGCTATCCACCTGATACATTATGCACCTGATACGGTTGAGACATTAATTTAAAGCCCACAAAGGAAAGCAACCTCATTCGGCTTCTGCCTGCCACCCCCTGGTCTCTGGTCTCCTTTCAGCAAGTTAACGTGGCTCGAAGGGAGACAAGACAAAACCAATAAACCAAATGCTAAATAACAGCCTTGTTCGCGTCACAGACGAAGGTCAGAGGGCGGCTAATGGGGAGGCGGGGACCTTGGTTTATCGCTCAGACAACGCGCAATTTTTCGTTTTAATAACAATATTTACTCATCATAAAGTATAAATGAAGGCATAATGTGTTGACGTGTATATATATATATACATATATACATGTATATATAATGGGATATATCAGCATGTTGCTGCGGCGCTTGTCACAGCTGGCTGGCACGCCCACGTACGCGTAACGCCCCCTTTTTCCTCCTGCCTGCTGACACAAAAATTTCACGGCTGTTTCATCGCTGTTTTCCTGTTTCCTTTTTTCATTTTCATTTTCTTCTCTCGCTTCTATTTTTTCTTGTTGTTTTTCGCTTTTCCTGCTAAGCCATTTTGTCGTTGTCTATGAGGACTTCACTTAGGTGACATACAAAATGCCAATATTTGCATGACAAGGGCCCCCGCGAACATTGTAGGAGGCGGGAAGCTGCAAAGGCAGTTTGTTTGCCTCGTCAAAGATATTGGAAATTCAAATAAACAGACTAACAAACAGCAGTCAGAACACAGGGAAAAATATATATACTAAAACATATAACAATAATTAAATGAGTGTAATAATAATCAAAGTTTGCTGGAGAGAAATAAGAATTATTAAGAATTAATATTCAATATTAAATCAGTAGCTTTTCTTTACTGAAACTCAATTATAATATAGAAAATATTTAATTCATAAATATATAAATATATATTAGAGCAAGGTGTAAACCATACACAAATAATTCAAATTTGTTTATTAATAAATCATCATTAAACATTTTAATTTGATTTTTAAAGCAATTAAACATTTTTATATTTTCTCAACACCTTTCACTCAATTGCCTCACAAATGAAATAATAATCGTTTCCGCAAGGTTTGGTGGTCATGGTGCTATTTAGAATATTTACGCAGGCTTCTGTTTGAAAATAGTTGCTGGGTTCATTTGGGGCCCACTTGAAAAAGGACACATCCTTGCCAGAACTCAGGGAACTATACTTCTCTTCTCTATCATTGGTCAGTCTGCTAATGTCAAGCCAATAGCTGTGGCGCTCATTTACCTCCTTGCTAAATGCAGTCAATTCCTCCTCGTTCCGGATGACGGCCAGGTAGGAGCCCATCTGACGACACATCAGTAAGGCTTTATAGAAATTCAGCTGAAAGCGATCCTCAATGTAGAAGTGCCTCGAGCCGAGCTTCACAAAGCCTCGAGGATTTATTTCGTGGGTGATCGAAGTATCGAATTTCGAGAGTACTTCATTCTTGTGAAGTTCCTCCTTGAGTTCTACCAGCTGAGCTTCCACGCTGTGCAACCTGGCCTGAGTCTCATTGAGTTTACCGGACTGACTGTTGGCCAAGAGATCCAACATGGGCTTGAAGGTACTAAGGCAATATCCGGCACACTGACTGGTGAGATCCAAGGCAAGATCTCCTGAAGATCCTTTGGGATTAGCAGCAGCAACAACTGCGAGAAGCAAGACACTGGCAATTGTCTGCATTCTGAATGTGAACATCTACGAAAGGCGACTGATTTCAGATTTATTCATTGACTCTCCACGAAGTCTTGCAGAACTTAAGTATTTCCTATTATTTCTTTTACTCACTGAACCTTAGTTCGCAGCAGATTTGATGAGAGCTCCAGTGTATCGCCGCAGCTATAAATCATTGATAAGGTCGGGGAAGTCCCCTGGCATGTGGCATTAAACTTTGACCATATTTAATATAGAACAGCAACAGCAGATGAACATGTTCGTTATCTACGTTTCAGATTTATTTTTATTTCATCAAATAATAAACACAATGTGTGTATATTTCCAGTGTAGCGCCCACAAAACGTGCGACACGTGCAGACTGGGAAATAGCTTTAGGTGGCGCCATTCCCAGCTACTCCATTACCCTCTGGGAAAACAGGGGAGGCTGCCTTTCCCGGCCCCACGGATTTTCCACTCTCTCTCCCCCATCAATCAATGGGTCTTAGAGCATTTTGTTGCCTTCGATTTGTGGGCAAGCATTTAACGGGGCGTATACGCAATTAATGCGATTTCGTTGCCATGGCGAATTGAATAGAGAACTCTTTAAGGCATTCTCCGTGCACCAAGCTTTCCAAGGTGGCATTCGTGAATGTTCTGCTCTAATTGCATTTCGCGAAAGTCGTTTTATTTTACCTGTTTTATTTTTATCTTATTTTTTATATTTTTTTTTGCAAAGACAGCTTCTTGAATTTTCCCATTCTCTGTTTGGTTTCATCATAATTATCGAGATAATTGCGCACGCATCGTTAATTGGAGATGAATAAATGTGTAAGAGGCTGGCACGAGGGGGGCCTGGTGGGAGGGCTCTGCAGTGAAGTGGAGAAAATGAGGGAGACACGCAATTATTGCCCCTGGTACTGAGAGATGGAGAATGTCAGATAAGTGAGGAAAAGTGTTGATTATAATGAGCCATCTAACCGCAACTTTGGTCCAGATTTGCTTGGTAATTATCAGGAACATCAAAGCGAGAAAAATCAGCGAGCCGCAGTGGCGAGCGGGAAAGCCCTTGGGGGAATTAACTTTTCCAATCAATATTATAATATCGAACACACACACACACATCGAGTCCTTTGGCCCTACAAATCATTTGCATATCCTCTGCTGGTGCCAATCGAAGTGAAAAGAATCATAAATCAAGCTCAAAAAAAGTCGAAAGTTTATTCAACTCTCTGGACATTCATCACAAGGAGAAAAAAAGCGTGGATGGAGCATATACGTGAGTGAGAATAAATATTATTTATTTTCATTTGATAAATTCATCCACAATAATTCCCAAAAATCCTACCAAGAGCATAACAAAATATTCAGGGAGAGATGCGTGGCAATTCCGGCCTGAAAATGTTCTCACTCAAAGTTTGGTTTGGTTTCGCCTATTAACCGAATTGTTATTAATTTTATAGGCATTTTGTGCGTGTTTTGCGTGTGCGTGCGCTGGCAATCAGAGCCACCAGACAACGACCCTGACCCCTGACCCCTGACCCCTGACTAACTATACAAATGACTTGACTAAAGGCGAGGGGCCTATGGTAGGGCCAAGTGGCTCAACAATGCGCAACAACAGGAAAGCAATAACAGTTTGCAATTAGCCCAAACGCGTTTCAGCCGCAACTTTATTTTGACACTGTCTACGAAGGGGTTTTCCGGAGGGTGGAGAGGCGGTTGGGTGGGTCTCTTGGGGGCGCAGCAGAAGGTCAACGCAACAGGGCAGAAAATTGAAGAGCCTAATGATGCTTCAGCTAACAAGAGAAGGTCGAATATGTAGTTTTTGAATAGAGTTGAAAATTCGGTCAAAAATCGAGATACTTGTGTATTTTGAAGTGAATTTCAAATGTAATTTGTTTAATTTTATAATTATCAGAGCCTTCGAAATTATCCTTCGAAATTAAAGCAACTTACTTGACAAATACTTGTGGTAACAAATACTTATCATAAAACCTTTGTGTTTCTATTAAAAACTATAAACAAAAATCGAAATGTCTTGCTGGCTGATTTACCTTCCTCAAATTTATTCAAATTAAATGATATTAATATTATTAAAAGCCCTTGGCGTAACTCCTTTTATAAAGTTGTTCCTTAAATGAATTTCCATGGCATTTCTTGGCTATCAACTACTTGTCGTCTGTCCTTCAGATAAATAGTTTCCACTCCTCCCCCCAACAAGCCTCGCTTCCTTGAGAATTACTTACAATTTCCTCGGAGATGCCACCTAAGGAATACTATAGCCGGGGCTGGGATAATATCCCTGGCACTTTTCACCCAGCCCAAATCGCTTCTTAAGCAGTTTAGCATTAATTAAGTTGCAGTAGAAGTTGCAGACATTTGCCGCCGCGAAGGGGTGGAGCGGCTTTAGTCGCTAAAGTACTTCATTTAACTGTCTGTCTGCTGGGCAAGCGATAAGCTGCACCCTCCCGCCGCTAACTAACCCCCTTTTGGCCGCCTAACTAATTGCTGCCTTTTAACACTTGGCCAAATGCGTCGAGTGGAAATTCACTTGCCATCTATCTCGCCCCGGCAAACGGTGTGCATTTCCTGGCCAGACAGACACACGCCTTCCCCTGCCCTCACCTGCCGCCGATGGCCTGTGAAAATCGCCAGACCTTTTTGCCGAATGATTAACTGCGAAAAAGGGGAAAATTCTTGAACGTACCAAACGCTCTTTATCAGACATCATCAGTTTTTCCGTGGCTTTATTTTTTTGTATTTTATTTGTATTTTTTTGCTTGCTGTCGCTTTATGCGTCAGCGCACTAAACCAACATTTTTACACCTAAGAGCAGATCAATAGGACTCCGGATTGTGGGACCACTACGGCTGCCGGGGAGTCCCCCGTAGACTCCGTCCGTAGTCGC